>CM060944.1:10000000-14986250 GCA_030765085.1 Allium cepa | reverse complement strand
GTACAGGTAACAGTGTGGAACAATGCCCAAGTATACAATACAACAAGGTTCAAACCAAAGTATAATGAAGCAACTTGACTACAAGACAGTAACTTTAAACTGCTCATATACACAAGTGAGTGCACCAAAGATATGACATCAAACATGACAGCAGACCACTATGCAGTAGACAGAGTGCAACTATCAAAGAAACAACAGAGACCAAGCAATGAACAGCAGATACATGAATAATGCAACAGTATCAAGTGCAGTATGCACAAGCGAAGAAACAGATGAACAATGCAATATGGTGGAACAAACAAGATCAGGGCAGTGGACAGTACAAGCCAGCAAATGCAACAAACTCAAAATGCCCAGTTATAGCCACAAGACTAACAAGCAGTGAGCAAGTGCAAATCGAGTTCCAGAAATAACAAATGCAGACACAAAATTTCAACAGTGCAGTGAAATGCAGTGGTATGCAGCAGAGGAAAAAAAAAAAATTTAAAAGCAATGGTGATGATCGAAGCTAATACAGAGTAGTGAATTCACAATCGAAAATATACGAAATTGACAAAGTCAAATATCTCAAATCACGAAATCAATTCAAGCCGTGTGAATCAAGTTACTACAAATACGAAATTGACAAAGTCAGATTAATCCTCAGCATCAAAGCGTAATCGAACGGCAAAACAAGAATTTTTGCAGCAATCAGTCGAACGCAAAAATAGGAAATCAAATCCTATTAAAACCCTAATCATCATCGGCATTTCAATTCGATCGAGTTCAAGTATCAATTTAGAAAAGCAAAAGGAGACAGCATATACCGAATTCACAAGCATCAAAACTCGATCGAGCAACTGCAAGCAAGCGAAGGCAACCAATCACAGTTCAATTGAAGAAACCGAAGCCCTAATTGCAACAAAGAGCCGAAGCCCTAACTGGATCAAAAGGGAACGAAGCCCTAATCAGAACGAAGCCGCCATTATTTCTCACGAACGAAGACAAAAAAAAAGGATCGGGTGAAATAAGGAAGTGGGCCGGTGTTAAAAAACAAAAGGGGTTTTTTTTGTTTAATTATAAACTTATATTAATATTGTTGATTAGTTTAGGGCTATTTTATTTTGTTCTTAATTATTGTTTTTATTCTACGAATCAAAGAGTTTAGGTAAATCACCACCTAGGTTTTAGGTTGTGTCTGATTGTCTATTTAGAGTTAGTTCAGTAAGCAGGGGTTGCGAGTTTGCAAAACTCTATAGGCGGTAGCAGAGTTTGCAAGTCTGTTAGAGTGTTTGTAAGCGTGATACTGTTTAATTCTAATAGAAATCAGGGAATGCAGCAATAGGCAGGGGTTGCCGAAGCTGGGTAAATCTTGTGTGTGATTTACTTTTCAGTATATTTATTTCTGCAGTTTAGTTTTAATCAAGAAAATTTGCTATAACCCTATTCACCCCCCCTCTAGGGTTAATTTAGATCTTACAAGTGGTATCAGAGCCCGGTATTTTTTTTTTTTAACTCTAGAGTCATGAGTCTACAAAATAATGCTTTTTCTGAGGGGCAATCTATTGCTAGGCCACCCATGTTTAAAGGGAACGATTATGCTTATTGGAAAGTTAGGATGGGTATCTATCTCAGTTCTGTTGATTATGAAGTTTGGGATATTATTGAAACTGGCTATAAACCCCCCACTATAATCGTTGGTGATACTGAGATTCCTAAACCTAAGGATAGGTGGGATGCTAACGATAAGAAATTGAAAACAACAAATGCTAAATCCATGAATGCTTTGATATGTGCTCTTGATAAAAATGAATTTAATAGAATTTCTCATTGTACAACAGCACAGGAAATATGGCATACTTTGAAGGTGACACACGAAGGAACTTCTCAAGTCAAGGAGTCTCGGCTAGCCCTATTCAGCAATGAATACGAAAACTTTGTGATGGACAAAGGCGAGAGCATAAAGGATATGTTTGGACGTTTTTCAACCTTGGTATACAATGCTAGAGCGCTTGGGAAGGTATTCACTGAGGTAGAGCTTGTGCGGAAGATACTACGAGTTTTACCAATGAACTTTGAGGCAAAAGTCACAGCAAACCAAGAATCGAAAGATCTGAGCAAACTAAGCATGGAGGAGTTGATTGGAAACTTGATGACATATGAGCTTGAGCTAAAAGCAAAGGAAGAACGCAATAACTCCGAACCAAAGAAGAAGACGATTGCCTTAAAGAGCAAAGAAGAAAGCGATGAAGAAGAAGAAGATCCAATTGAAGAGCTTGCAATGGCTGTCAATAATCTTAAAAAATGGTCAAGATTCAAGTCACGAAAGAAGAAAATAAGTGGTAATAAGTCAAAGAATTCTGACGATTCCGATAATGAATTGACATGCTATAACTGCAAGAAGCCTGGCCACTTCAAACAAAAATGTCCACTTCTCAAAAACAACAAAGGAAAGAAAAAGAAAAAGAAGGCCTTTGCAGCAACTTGGGATGATGAAGAAGGAGAGGAAGTTTCAAATAATAGCTGAGAGGAGGCTAACTTGTGTCTTATGTCAAAATCGGATTCAGAAGCAAGCTTAGAGGAATCTAGTGAGGTAAGTAACTATTCTTATAAAGAACTTGTTTCAATGTGTTGTGATTTTACTAAAATGATTGATACTCTTGAATCTAAAATTGAAAAACTAAAATCTGATAGGAGAGAACTTGTCTATGAAAATTCTAGGTTAGAAACTGAAATTGAAAATATTCAAAACCTAGAATGTAAAAAATGTAAGATTTTAGATTCAGAATTATCAAAACTGAGGAATAACTTTGAAAGTCTTGAAAATGAAAACTTGAATCTTAAGGAAACCATCGACACTAGGAGAAAGGATTTTATTAATCGATGCACCTCACTTGTTACTGAAAACTCAACATTAAAAACCAAAGTCCAAAATCTTGAGAAATCTTTGAATAACTTTTCAAGAGGCGAAAAATCTTTCAACATGCTATTGGGAAATCAAATTTTTGCTAACAACGGGAAAGGACTAGGTTTTGGGAAAACACAAGTTGATGATAATGCAAAATATAAGAATGTCTTTGATAGATGTGAAATATTTAGATGTCGTGCTGAAAATGATAGTCATAGGAACAAGAACACAAAATTTATACAAGTTTGGGTTCCTAAGAATTCTAAAAACAAATTTCATGTTTATTGGAATAAAAATAAAAGGACAAAACAAGTATGGATTCCAAAGGGATTGTTTATTCACAATGCTTCTATCACTAATAACATTGGACCTAAGAGTTTCTCTAGGTCATCTTCCTCTCTTCTTATGTAGGTCTGTTGGCGGGCTAAGGAACAACAAGAATGGTTTCTAGATTCAGGTTGTTCTAGACATATGACAGGTGACAAATCGAAGTTCCTTAGCTTAGAGAATTTTAAAGGTGGAAATGTGATCATGGGAGACAATAGCAAGTGTAAGATTATTGGCAAAGGTGAAGTGGGTAACGGTATTTTTTCCTTGACTAATGTTTTATACGTTGAAAATCTGCATCACAATCTCATTTCTATTAGCCAACTATGTGACAAAGGTATGAACGTGATTTTTGATAGTGATACTTGCAAAATCATTGATAAATCTTCTAATAACATTGTTTTTACGGGCAAAAGAAAAGGGAATGTTTACTCACTTTCATTTGATAATCTAAAACTTTCTATATGTTTGGTAGCCACTGACGAAGAGGCATATTTATGGCATAGGAGACTTGGACATGCTAGCATGAGTCTCTTAGAAAAACTCGAATCAAAAGAATTAGTCAGAGGGTTACCACATCAGAAATTTAAAAATAATAAAGTGTGTAAAGCATGTTCCTTGAGCAAGCTTAGTCGATCATCATTTCGTCCTAAAAACATTGTTAGCACATCAAGGGTCCTTGAACTAGTTCACATGGATTTATTTGGACCAAATGAAATTTCAAGCTTGAATGGAAAACGTTATTGTTATGTATTGGTTGATGATTATTCTAGATTTACTTGGGTTTACTTTTTAGCCAAAAAATCTGAATCTTTCGAATATTTTTCAAAATTTGCAAAACTTGTTCAAAATGAAAAAGGAGTTACAATTAAAACCTTGAGAAGTGATCATGGAGGCGAATTTGAAAATTTTGAATTTGAAAATTTTTGTGAAGAAAATGGTTTAAAACATGAATTTTCTGCTCCACGAACACCTCAACAAAATGGGGTGGTTGAAAGGAAAAATCGTACATTACAGGAATTGGCTAGATCCATGTTAAGTGAGTATAAGCTACCTCTAATCTTTTGGGCAGAGGCAGTGAATACTTCGTGCTATGTAATGAATAGAGTAATGATTAGACCAATACTTGGCAAAACGTCGTATGAATTGTGGCATGAAAGGAAACCTAACATTTCTTATTTTCGTATATTTGGGTGTCCTTGTTTCATTCTTAACACAGGTGATCAACTTGGAAAATTTGAATCAAAGGCTGATGATGGAATTTTCATGGGCTATTCAACAAGGAGTAAGGCTTACAGGATATATAACAAACGAACAAAGACAATTGTTGAGTCAATCAATGTGAAATTTGATGAATCTGATCTGGAAAAAACGACTGAAAGGATGGTTGACGATGGAGTAGATCCTGAAGGCACTAAAGAAGGGACATTTAGTGAGAAAACTGAAAGGAGGACTGTTGATGCTGATAAATTAAGGTTCAAACCTAATCATCCTCCTGAATTAATTATTGGTGATCCTACGGAAGGTATACGTACTCGTTCCTCAATTGATGAAAATTTGTGTACGTTTTGTTGCCATAGTGGTTTTATTTCTGAAATTGAACCTGATTCTGTTGAAATGGCTCTTAATGATGAAAATTGGTTTTTAGCAATGCAAAATGAACTTAATCAATTTGAGAGAAACAAAGTTTGGAATTTAGTTCCTAGGCCTAATGACTATCCAATTGTAGGGACTAAATGGGTGTTTAAAAATAAATTTGATGAATCAGGAAATGTAATTAGAAACAAGGCTAGGTTGGTTGCAAAAGGTTATAACCAAATAGAAGGCATAGACTTTGATGAAACATTTGCTCCAGTTGCTAGGTTAGAAGCCATTAGAATCTTGCTAAGTTTTGCATGTTACAAGGGTTTCAAACTTAAACAAATGGATGTAAAAAGTGCCTTTTTGAATGGTGATTTAAAAGAAGAAGTTTTTGTTGAACAACCACCCGGTTTTGAAAATCATGAATTTCCAAATCATGTGTATAAGCTAGAAAAAGCATTATATGGTCTTAAGCAAGCACCAAGAGCTTGGTATGACTGTCTCTGTACATATCTTTTGGAAAATGGTTTTAAAAAGGGAAGTGCTGACACGACTCTGTTTCTATTACATAAAGAACATGATTTTTTGATTGTTCAGATTTATGTGGATGATATTATCTATGGTGCTACTAATGAGCTTTTGTGTGAGAATTTTGAACAAGTCATGCAGGCTAAATTTGAGATGAGTTTGGTTGGTGAATTGAAATACTTTCTTGGATTTCAAATTAAGCAAAGTAGTGATGGTATTTTCATTTCACAATCCAAATATGTGTTGGAGCTATTGAAGAAATTTGGAGTCGAAAATTCCAAGCCATTGAGAACTCCTATGAGCCCATCAACAAAGTTGGACAAAGATGAGAAAGGAATTGCAATTGATCAAAAGAAATATCGAGGGATAATCGGTTCACTTCTCTATCTTACTGCTTCTAGACCTGATATTATGTTTTCTGTATGCTTGTGTGCACGTTTTCAAGCTAATCCCAAAGAATCTCATTTAAAAGCTACTAAACGAATTTTGAGATATCTTTCACACACACACAAATTTGGACTATGGTACCCTTCTTGTGAAAATTTTGATTTAGTAGGTTATTCCGATGCTGATTATGCTGGTTCATTAGTTGACAGAAAAAGCACTAGTGGGACATGTTTCATGCTAGGACATTCATTAGTCTCATGGTCAAGTCGGAAACAGAATTGTGTTGCATTATCCACCGCTGAAGCAGAATATATTGCTTTGGGAAGTTGTTGTGCTCAAATTCTATGGATGACGCAAACTCTTTCTGATTTTGGCTTAGTCTATAAACAAGTTCCATTAAAATGTGATAGTAAGAGTGCTATAGATTTGTCAAATAATCCTGTCCATCATTCTCGCACAAAACACATTGATGTGAGACACCACTTTCTTCGAGATCACATTGCTAAAGAAGACATTTGCATTGAATATATTTCAACAGAAACTCAACTTGCTGATATTTTCACAAAACCTCTCCCCGAAGACAGATTTTCCAAATTACGTTTAGATTTGGGAATTATAGAGGTTGACTAATCATTTTTTTTTAAAATTTTGATTTTTGAATTTGATTCTAAATGACAATTTTTTTTACTAATCTAACTCCCTAATGATTATCGAAAAGATGAATAGTGATTGAAAAAGTGATAAGTGTTGATATTTATCATATATTATAACTCGAGAAAGTATAATTAAAAATTTCTTTAGAATTTCATAACAAGAGTTATAAAATTTTTGTTGGGTAATAATTCCATGACCATTTCTATTTCTATCATCTTTCTATCGACCATCACTCTTCAAGATCATATTTAGTATGTAAATTTGTGGTAGTTTACAAAGGAAATCATTTGTTCTTCAAATCTGTGAAGGAAATTATTTGTGCTTCAAACTTATTATTTTCAGCAATTTAAAAAAAAAATCCAAAGTATTCACTCTCATTTAAAAGTCCTCACGGTTATGCATGTGTGAATTACTTGGATTTATGATTATGTGCTTCCATGCTCATTTAAAAGTCCTCACGGTTATGCATGTATGGAACGCATATCAAAATTAATTAATTAAATAGACAAGTTGATTCTAATCCCATTTAAAAGTCCTCACGGTTATGCGTGATTAGAAGATACTTGATTTCTTTTTTTTTAAAAATTGTGAATACTACTAATCTCATTTAAAAGTCCTAACGGTTATGCATGGTTAGTAGAGATTCAAATTTCCTGAAATAAATATACCACAAATAGACAGAATTGTATGATTTTTGATGATTTTTTTTATCCCCATCACTTCTGAAAGTGGAATATGCGCTTGACAAGGGTAATTATGATTTTTGTTTGAGTTTTATTGAAATTTGATATTTATATTTAATTGAGTTAAATGTTTGATTCATGTCGATCACTTCATCCCTATTTTATAACACTATTATTCTTTTGCTGATAACAAAAGGGGGAGAGAAAAGTTAAGATTTTGTCGAATAGAATCAAGCAAAGGTCAAATAATTTTCATTGTGCATATAGACTCACTTATATATTTCTATGCATATATGTAGGGGGAGCATTGTGTAGAGAGGGAGCATTCAAATAGGGGGAGCAAATGAAATTATCAAATACATTTAATATATTCAAAATCTTAAATATATGTTTGTTATCATCAAAAGGGGGAGATTGTTGAATATGCGCTTTGCGCTATATGATTTTTGTTTGATGATAATAAACATATATACATTCATATAAATGTATTTGGTAATGTACTATTTTGTTTTTTTCATAGTTTAAATAAATATTTGTTGAATAAAATTAAATTACACAGAATTTGAATTTGAATTCAAACAGAACAAGTTAAACAGATTTTGAATTCAAACAGAAATTTTTATTCAAACAAATATTTATTACAATTGTAAATAGTACAATTTCATGCTCTCACTATACATATACATTTTTGATTACAATCACATCACATTTACATCACGACCTTACTACATATCGCTCACACTCATATTTTTGTCTTCAACTATAATCCGGTTTGAATCCAGCATCTGAGTAATCTGCAAAAATATTTTCAAACGCAGTAAAATTGAAAGAGAAATATTTTTGAAATTTAAAAGAAACGATGATTTTGAAAACATTGTTTGCCTCAGTTATTTGGGTTGTTCGTCATCATTTTTGACTGCGCAATATCTGTGCATATCGGTATTTTTATCAGGGACAGGTAATTACAAGTGGCTGCAGTACACACGTGTACATTCGTATACGTGTGCACTGCCTCGCCAACTCGTGTGCAAAAATCAAACAAAAGCACAAAAATCAAAAACAAGGTCAAACCCAAGATAGGTTCAAGTCATCAAGTTCAAGTCAGACCACTGTAATAAGGCAGTAGTGTACATAGATACAACTACAACAATGACCAAAAGTGTAGAGCAATGCAAGTAAAGTGACACCATTAAGCATATGCAAACAAAACAAACTACATCAAGTAGCAAATCAAACCAGCAGTATACAAGTACAAGACCACCAAGCAAAATCAGTTCAACATGCATGAAATGAAACAGCAACATGCAATACAACAATCAGATGGTCAGAGCCATAGCAAACAGAGGCATCAATATGTGACAATATGCAGCATACCAGAGGTTACAACATCAAAGAATCAAGTACACATGTATGCAGTGACACATCAATGAAGACACAGCCCAACAAAACAGCGTCAAAGAAAATGTCAACATAAAGTACTACAGAGATCAATGCAACTTCACAGCAATCATAACACAAGCCAGAGTGAATGCAGACAAGCACATGAATACATAAAGCTACAAGTGATGCAGCATCAATCAAAAAGTGATATGGTGAAGCACTGACTCAAATACAACTACAAGGTATGAAACCATAGTGAAACAGTTCAAGTGGACAGTGAAGGCTGCAGTGAAGCATGTACATGAGTGGACTGGACTACAACATGACCAAGATCATATGCACAGTACAAACCACAAAATGCCACCAAGCAAACAAAGATCAGACAGTACAGGTAACAGTGTGGAACAATGCCCAAGTATACAATACAACAAGGTTCAAACCAAAGTATAATGAAGCAACTTGACTACAAGACAGTAACTTTAAACTGCTCATATACACAAGTGAGTGCACCAAAGATATGACATCAAACATGACAGCAGACCACTATGCAGTAGACAGAGTGCAACTATCAAAGAAACAACAGAGACCAAGCAATGAACAGCAGATACATGAATAATGCAACAGTATCAAGTGCAGTATGCACAAGCGAAGAAACAGATGAACAATGCAATATGGTGGAACAAACAAGATCAGGGCAGTGGACAGTACAAGCCAGCAAATGCAACAAACTCAAAATGCCCAGTTATAGCCACAAGACTAACAAGCAGTGAGCAAGTGCAAATCGAGTTCCAGAAATAACAAATGCAAACACAAAATTTCAACAGTGCAGTGAAATGCAGTGGTATGCAGCAGAGGAAAAAAAAAAAATTTAAAAGCAATGGTGATGATCGAAGCTAATACAGAGTAGTGAATTCACAATCGAAAATATACGAAATTGACAAAGTCAAATATCTCAAATCACGAAATCAATTCAAGCCGTGTGAATCAAGTTACTACAAATACGAAATTGACAAAGTCAGATTAATCCTCAGCATCAAAGCGTAATCGAACGGCGAAACAAGAATTTTTGCAGCAATCAGTCGAACGCAAAAATAGGAAATCAAATCCTATTAAAACCCTAATCATCATCGGCATTTCAATTCGATCGAGTTCAAGTATCAATTTAGAAAAGCAAAAGGAGACAGCATATACCGAATTCACAAGCATCAAAACTCGATCGAGCAACTGCAAGCAAGCGAAGGCAACCAATCACAGTTCAATTGAAGAAACCGAAGCCCTAATTGCAACAAAGAGCCGAAGCCCTAACTGGATCAAAAGGGAACGAAGCCCTAATCAGAACGAAGCCGCCATTATTTCTCACGAACGAAGACAAAAAAAAAGGATCGGGTGAAATAAGGAAGTGGGCCGGTGTTAAAAAACAAAAGGGGTTTTTTTTGTTTAATTATAAACTTATATTAATATTGTTGATTAGTTTAGGGCTATTTTATTTTGTTCTTAATTATTGTTTTTATTCTACGAATCAAAGAGTTTAGGTAAATCACCACCTAGGTTTTAGGTTGTGTCTGATTGTCTATTTAGAGTTAGTTCAGTAAGCAGGGGTTGCGAGTTTGCAAAACTCTATAGGCGGTAGCAGAGTTTGCAAGTCTGTTAGAGTGTTTGTAAGCGTGATACTGTTTAATTCTAATAGAAATCAGGGAATGCAGCAGTAGGCAGGGGTTGCCGAAGCTGGGTAAATCTTGTGTGTGATTTACTTTTCAGTATATTTATTTCTGCAGTTTAGTTTTAATCAAGAAAATTTGCTATAACCCTATTCACCCCCCCCTCTAGGGTTAATTTAGATCCTACAAAACTCCTTTTATACTTCAAACACTTTCAAAAATCCTTTCCTACTGCAATAGATTCAACAAGGGAAGATTTATCTTATATAACAAGGATATATATATATATCTTTGTTTATTCAAAATCAAATATTCAATTTTGATTACTCTTACCAATATCAATTTCATTCAAATCCGTACGATGTACACTTATCATCCGTACGCTATACCAATCTAATCGCCCTCTCGATCACACAATTTCACTTCCGAACTTGTATCGTCTACCGGACTTCCTAGTGCGGGCACAGATCTGGTTTCTTGATTAGAAACCATCATTCTCCTTGCACAGCCATAACTATGATAGAGACTATCCAGAACCAATCAACAATCCATATCTAGGTTCGCCGTCGAAAATCGAGTGAAAAATCCCAACTCGGATCGATATAACTATCTCGAAATTCTGTGCTTGAATCTGGATCAATCACTATGCGAATAGAATAATATACGTACATCTTACGTATTTAACTTCATTAATTATTAACTAAATCAATTTCTCTTCTATTCATCCCCGCTTTGATTTTATTCTCTTATTCATGTTTACTTTAATCCTCATTTGGATTATCACTTCAATTCTTATCTCAGTTGGGTATTTAATCAATAACAGTTTGAACTCCAACCTGTTTATATTTAGAAAATAGCTTGGAATTTCTTTTAAAATAGATAAGTAGTTGAAAAATAATTATTAATTTGTAAAATAGCTGTAAAATAGTTAACTAGTTTCAGAAATTTTAGATAATTACTAAATAGTTGTAAAATAGTAATTAATTTATCAAATAGTTGAAAAATAGTAATTAGTTTATAAAACAGTTGAAAAATTGTTAATAGTTCCAAAATAATCGTAAAAGAAATATAAAATTATTTGGCTTTAAAAAGAAAGGTTGTATATGTTAAATAGCTAAGAAAAAAATAGATTTGTACTAAAACAATTTATTTAAAAATAGTCTAGAGTCAAACTGTTCAATTCCCAATCTCCATTCTCATTAATTCAATTTAAATTTCCACTTCCATTTAAATTGACCCAATCCTAATTTAAATAACTCCAATTTCCATTGGACTTTATTTATTCCCAATTCAAGTTGAATTAATTCTTAATTTCTTTCCAACTTCAAATCAAATTCCATTTGATTCTTACTTGTTCAACTTTATTTACAGTTCCAAATTATTCAAATAAATTTGGACTAATTTAAAATTGAATCCATTTCAATTTCAATTCATTTCAATTCCTTCATGAATTTAATCCCAATTCCCATTCAAATTTTAAATCTTCAGATTAATATCCTTTCCACTTAAGTTTAAAACTTGCTTCACTTTGGGTTTCACATCACATTCCGAGGGAAATTCAAAACCAACCTTAGAGTTTTTTTCATATTTATTTCCTTTACACACCAGGCTACTTTTAAATTTTAAATTTTAAACCACCCTTGGTTTTAATTTCAAAACAAATCCCTTAAAAATCTTCCAAACATTTCTTATTTTAAAATAAGACTATATTCAAAATGGTCTGAATTTTATTATTGTTATTTTCTTTAACTCTTTGCAACAATTGATCGTTTCTAGACTTATGTTTTAAAACTTCACAAATTTTAATTTAGAAATTATACTCATCTTATAAATTTACTTCATTTGGCTTAACTAATAACAAATATATCATAACTATTTATGATAATACCCAAGGTTATCATATCTGGATACCAATTTCTTTTTATCTTATTCTTACTTATATAAATTCAAGATTAACTTTTAGTTTGAATCCATTTCAACTTACCCTTATTTAATTTCAATGTGGTTGTATTTCTATTATCTCTTAATTTAATTCCAATTATTTAACACCCAATCACCTTAATATTTATTAGAGGGAAAAATTGCTTTATATATCAAAATATACTTTTACATAAAACCATTTAAAATCTTTTATATAAGAAAATAACAAGTACGCTCTTATATATATATATATATATATATATATATTCAACTCATTCTAGAGTACTACGGACTCTATTTAATGAGTAATCCCCACCAGAGCCAAGGTTCTCGCTTAACCATTCAGCTCTGATATCAACTGCAACGACACATAATTTTCGATCCCGAAAATTCCAGATAGTTATGAAAAGAAGAAAGAGATAGGAGAAGAATAAGATCAGAAACACCAACATCTCACATTCGCAGCGGATAAAATACAATAATAAATAATAACAGTTTACAAAAGATTATTATATCTGTCGATTACATTTTAATACATCAGAGTTACACATTTATATAGACAATGGATATACACAATTTACCATGCCTCGGATATACAATAATATAATACAGCGGAAATACTCTATACGTTCCTGTCATCCAGCTCGACTCCTGAGCTCCAGAGCGTCCTTACCTAAAAATCTGTAATACTCGGTCTGACCCGAGCATTACACCAAAGTAACACCCGGATCAGGCTGGAAACCAGCGTGAGTAAACCTAACTAACATGGAATACCAAAGCAAACAACTTATATAAGCCCAGGGTAACTCGTATCAATTTATAAGTTCACAATATGATATGGACATCACTTATTTCACGCATACGTTTTCTAAGTACCAAAGTTTTTAGATTTAAATAGTCCAATTCCTTTAAATCACTTCAATCCAGCCTATAGATTTCACATATCAATCTATGAAAATTCGAAGTAGTTTCGGGTATTTTCTAATGCCCGATCCCGGTCTCTTCAGGTCTCATGTCACCCTAATCCAAGTTATCCAAATGAAACACACAACATTTCATATCAGAGCTAGCAACTTATTCAAAGCATCCAATACCATTCAATCATTCACAAGCAAATTTGATCACTTCCAAAATTTAATCAATTGATTCAAATTGAATTTCTAACCTCAATCACTTAGATTCTTTCATTTAACATTAATTAATTCCAAATCAATTAATTAGTCAACCCTTCATTATTCATCTTAATTAATCACCCTGGATTAATTATTTTTCAATTACATTCAAGTAGTTATCTTTAATTATCTTCACAATATTAATTATTCTTACCCAAAATTAATCTTTATTTACTCACAAGTTAATTAAGTATAATTAATTACATTAATCCTAAATTACTTATATTAATTAACTTCTCATAAGTCTCTTATATTGATTTATTTTCTTAACTAATCAATCTCTATTTACATCATTGATTATATAAATTAATGATTTCTCATTTACATTTCAATTTATTCTAATCTAATTTAATTACTCTTTTTGTAATGGAAGCTTAAAGGAATTTAAAGCAAAATTTATTTTTAAATTCAATTCGGTTTACAATTGCACTTTGACATTCAAGTTATTAAAACACTTAATATTTTGAAACTTTATCTGTTAGATTTAACTTGGATTTAGAACCTGTTTTATATCTCTACTTTACAATTTAACTCCAGTTTTTAAATATCACTTTTATTTCTTTCCAATTCATTTTTATTTTATTCTATAATTTTTTCACTTTTAAAATTTCACCCTTATATTTTTTTCAAAATCCAATTTCATATATTTCGATAACTCAGGGTACCGAAATATCCAAGCAAACCACAACATTCAATCTTCCAATTACTAAAAATATTCATCACAGAATATCAATCATTCCTATATATACTATATATTACTATACAATATAGCACATCGATTCAACTCAACCATTCAACCAAATTCATAATTCTAACCATTTAAATTTAAATAAAAATCCAACAGAGTGAGATTTACTCACCTTTGATTTGTTTTTGGCAATCCATTCCCATCTGGCTTGTTTCCTTCAAATTTTTGGACCTTGTGTAAATATTTATGCCACTAATCAATATTCGATTTAAGCAAACAATTAACCAATGTTTAATAGTTTAAATTTTAACTAATGATTTAATTCAACCAAATAAATCTAAAATTTTAAACTAATTTTCCCTTTTACCAATCTAAAAATAACTAAATGGGTTAACAAATTAATCATCTGGAAAATTTTCTTTTTTTTTAAAGATAGAATTGTTGAAAATTTCTTTACTGCATTTTTTTTATACATATTTACATTTATTCATTTATTTAAATCAAATTAATTTAAATGCAAATACCTCAACAGTGACCCATCGAGCTTTCCTTGCTCGTCACCCAAAGCATGCCCCTCACCATTTGCGATGAACCCACATCACAACTTCGCGTTCGACAACCCACAGCACACCGCAACCCTCCATCTCACCTCGCGAACGACGCGATTTCAATGAGGCCGAACCCTCCAACCTAGCCTCGCGCACGCACTCCTCTCGCGGTCGCCACCTTGCCTCATCGCATCGCGAACGCCAACCCTAACTGCTCCCACCTTGCCTCATTGCATCGTGAACGCCTAATTGTCACGGCCTCCCACCATCATCGCGACCCACGCATGTATTCGCGATCGAATCGAGCGATCGAATCTCGAACTATATGCGATTCGTGAAAGAACTGTTTCGCCATTTTTTTAGTTCTATGAGTTCGATTTTTTTTCTGCTTATAGATTTGAGAGGAAGACGGGGATAAGATATATGTTGGTGGAAGGCTTCTTGAGTACGAGTATTGGTTTTAATTTTATTTTATTATAAAGCTTCCAAAATTCCCCGTTAATTGCTACTAAAATTCAAACTCCTCTTAAGGAATGCCGCTAGGCAATTATAAGGTTTTGACCCGCGTTCTGAACACGATGGAACGTGTTTCGAAAGCTAACTCGATCAACGCATGAGTTACGGAAGTAAATGATCAATTTTAAATTAAATCGATTAAAATGGTTCTAAGCGTTTTGAGCTGCCATGGTCAAACGACAACTCCGATTGCTACGAAAATTGAAATCCGATAATAACTAACTGTTACGGATCCAATGAAACTAGTTTCGTCAAATTCCGAGACTGTGCCTCGGAAGGCTATTTTTAAATATCGATTTAAACGATATATTTTTAAAACTGAATGAATCACTTCCAATTTCAGTTGAAAAGCTTTTATTATCTTTAGAACTATCAATATAAATTTTATAGGTCTTCAAATTATTTTTGTCAAGCTTAAAACTGAAGATTCAATAATTTACCCAATTTCAGTTTATTAAATCCAATTGCTCAATTTCTAAATAATAATACTATTTGAATCCAAGTTAAAAATTAAAATTTTCAAATATTTAAAATCAATTAAATATTCCAATTTAAATTGTTAGAAATTCCTGTTCGTCACACAAAGTTTTCATATTTAAATTAATTTTGTTGGAATTCAAATACAAATGAGAATTTAAATTTAGGATTTGAATGTTAAGGGCTAAGTAAATATCAATTAACGTTTGATTAATGTTAAAATTGATTAGGGAAAAAGAAACCAATTAAAAGCAACGGAAATTAAAAAAATTCCCAAAAGAAACATACCAATCGACCCTTTTATAGACCAGTCGACGATAGCGGTCGACCGATTGAAGAGGGCGGTCGACTAGTCAAGGACAATATTGGCAATGGCGGCCAGGGTTTAAAGGCATATGCTATTTATTTGTGCGCTCCAAATTCTTCGTTTTAACTATTTCCATCTTACGGCTTTGGTGCGTTCAACCCCTATAAATAGAACATTATCCTCTCCACTTTTTATTCATATTATTTTAGGGAATATGGTAAAATTCTGCCATTTCTATGTCTGTAATAAGATTTAGAAACTCCGTACAGAATTCATGTAAGAATTCAACTTATTTCTTATTCATTTCTTCTTCCTCCAACCTATTCTTATCCTATTCTTTTCTAATTATTCCAAATCTAATGAATATATATATATATATATATATATATATATCTTTTGTATTGTGTCTATATGCCAAAAGAGATAGATTCTGAAAGAGATTGGAAGGCTACAAATCATTTTAAGCGAAGCTAAGGCTAATCTGTGTGTAAAAATCTTAGTATTTCTTTTCAGCAATTGTTTAGTGTATTTTTTGGATTTGAACATGCCTTAGGGATTTTGGAATTTCCAAAATATGATGGATAAAATCGTCCAACATTCCTTTTTATTTCGATTTATCAATTCTACGTTGAGATTTCCTATTATTTACATTAATTTGATGGATGAAATTTTTGATAATTTCATAGTCTATTCCACTTGTACTACTTTCGCCAAATTGGGTTTCTTCAATAAAATAAGGGGTTTAGATTATGTATTCTGCTCTTAGTTTACAACATTTATTCTTATCTATTCCTTTGTAGAAGAGGAGTTGAATATCTAGGGTTAGATTGTAATTCTTATTGTTTAGGATATTCCACTGAATTAGTGTAATAAATTGAGTTTCTATTTTATTTACAAGTCTGTTATTGCAGTTTTAGTTATGAAAATTTATTCTGTGCTTTGGATATTAGAATCCCATGAAATCTTAAGAATTTGAAGAAAAATATTTGTAGTAATAACCGGTTAGGGAATTGACATTTAACGCTAGTTTAGGGTGTAAAGTCCATGCGTTTAGAAGTTACTAAGAATATTTATTTCTCTCTATTTGTGTAACTAATGTATAATTATTAATTTTGATATCTCTGTTGTCACATGTAAATTATCGAGCTGTATAAATTGGCATCGGGATCGTTTAAACATTTAATAATTGGACTAAGAAATAGGTTGAAATGATATATGTCCATGACATCTAAATGTGGGTTGAAATGATATTTACCCATATAATTGAAATTTAAAATAAAATGATCACTTGGCCATAAGGTAGAAAATTGTATATACACACCAAATTTGGTCAAATGAAATCGTTTTGAGTTTGAATTTGTTAAATGAAATTGCCTTAAATGATTTAGCTTGATTTTATCAATTTTAAATCGTAAAGGGTGATTGTTGAAACTTAATGTGAATTTATTGAAAGTGGATTATTTTAAAGGGATAAATATTCAATAGTTGAAAGTTCCAGCCTTCTCATCATAGGGGTTCTGATCCACACCCCATCATTTATAGTAGCAACAACTTTTTAGCTCGTGCCCATACTTTGGCTGGACTACCCGAGCAAAATTCATGCTCTTTTGGCTTCCAGTGATCTTTTAAACGTTGGACTAGCACAAGAAATCTTGATACATCATCTCATAGGTTCGACAAATGGACCCTCTCAGCTCAACTGCTCTTGATACCACTATTGCAAAATAGATGGCTGAGCATAAGGCAAAATTTTCTAAGTTATGCTTTGATAGGTTCAAATTTGTTCCTGCTATGCATCTGAATCATAGGCTAAGGACATAGTGCTCTCTTATGTTAATGACGTCTATGTCCAGCATGGCACAACTCTTCACGTGGCCAAGAGGGTTTCTGAAGTGTCAATTGAAAGGAAGCATAAGATCGGTCGTTTAACTCTCAAAGTGATTCATGATTAAAAATCATCAAATGCTTGGAATAAGAAGTCAATGGGCTGAATATAAAGCTAGTCAATGTTGAGAAAAAAGCTAGCAAATCTTCTAAACCAGTGGAACATTTGATGAAAGTGTATCAAGTTGAATTGGACACCATTGTTCGTCATAGTGGCACTTTAGTCCTTGAGAAGGATGTTTTGCAGAAGGAAAAGGACGCACTGAAATAAGATAACGAAGCCCTGGCCCTTCGTATTTAACAGAGGAGGAGCTTGAGAAGGAAAAATAAGAGAAACTTGAGGCTCAACAGGACTCCCAACATTACTGCAAGGAAACTGTCAAGGCTTGCCTAACCAAGATTGAGGCTGATAAACAACTTTCGCAAACAGAGACCCCTAAAAGAAGCTAGGAAGGTTGGTCAAGCAGAGATATAGGATGACTTTGATCCCTTACTGATATATTACAATATAGGTGTCCTCATGAACCTCAACCTTTGCTTCCTTGGAGAAAGGTACCCTGAGTCGCTAATTGAAGCCTATGACTATATTATTGAGCTAAAAAAGAAATCCTCTTGTGGTGCCGAGGTTGATGAAGAGCAGCTTATGTGCGAAACATTACATGATGAAGAGCATGACGAACTCAAGGCTGCTCGACTTAGTTTGGTCTATGACCTAGTGATCACCGAGAAGGGGAAGGATGATGATGAAGCCCTCGAGTCTGGCTCTCAAGACCCCCTCACAAATCATGCAACTGGTGCCTCGACTTCTCATACCCCAGAAAAGGAGATAGGCTATGATCCTGATCATCTTGAAATCCATAAGTCTTTTGGGCTATCTTCGATTCCTGAAGGCTACACTCCAGCTTTGATCGAAGGGCAATCTGACGAAGGTATATCTCTCACCACACTAACGTTCAAGAAGGTTTGCATCTTAGGCACGAAAGTCACTGGCTTACCTATTGGACCTTGTGGAATTGCAAGTTTATCTACATCCGTTCATACTACGGGTCGTGATGTCACCTTGGGACAGCATGCACTGGCCATGAAGTCTACAACGCTCACCACTACACAGATAGTTCTAGTTGTCCAATCCACTGAGACTGTAATGAATCACCTTTCTTACTACCAAAGACGACACTTAATACATCCCCGTTATTCCTGTACCGATCATTTAGTTATCCGAAAAATATGTCATTAAGGGTGAAAGAAAGAAAGATAGAACAAAAGAAATTAAACAACACATAATCTTAGAACGCAATGGAAAACTACATATTACTCAACATAATATATTACAAAGTCATTTCAAATGTTACATCAGAGCCACATTAACACAAATTCTACCTTAGGACAGTTATAACAGTCTGTCCCTACCTAATAGATACAACATACATATAATAAAGCAGAAAATATGGTAATAACTAGCTATCGATGAAGCCGCCTGCTCTAAGCTCCTCCAAAATGAATCCATGGAAGAAATTAACCTAGACTGCTTGGCCGCCCATTCAAATTTTAGCACCCAAGATTTTAGGAAAAGAAAATAAACTCCGGTTTAGACATGGGTCTGGTGTGAGTAAAGCATACATTTTAAATTTATAAAAAAACCTTTGAATCAGAGGCATCTAATAAGACCACGCCGTATGTAAAAACGGACAGGATTTTACCTTAGGATAACCAAAACATTTGTATATAAAATCCGGTGATATTATAATAATGTCTAGGGATTAATAATATTATAATAATGCATAAGAGCCAAAGTTAAATATGAATATAGATGAATTTGCTTGCATCTTATATTTCACAATAGGTGGATACATCTAAAACCATAAATAAATGTATTGGAGAATGGATACCCTACTATGACAAGGTAAGGAACTATCTTTCGATGGTACTCCAAATAAAATGCCTCGGGGTCTGACAAGAACATCTTATACCCCTGCCACATAGGACTTGCCTACCACTTTACTAGTAGTATCGAATATGATCATCCCACTTTGGGCCTAAAGCATACATGAGTAGATAGTAATCGATCAAGATTGGGGATCACCATACCTTGATGGCAGGCCCTACTGCATGTCCGATATTTGTCATTTCCCGATTGAAAAGGCTTGAGGCTACGCTTTACCTTTCATATAGCACTTCCCACTTTAATGCTAATACTACCCTCAAGGAAAAAATGCAATGCCGACATTCATCCATACATGTTGTCCAGGAGATGGACAAACCAATGGCACTACTTCTACTACATCTAATTTGGAATCACCCTCGAGATTAGTAGCAAGCAGCCCTTGCACTTCAAAGAACCCCATGTTCAATTCCGTTATCTTCAAGATGTCTTCACATCGAAATGCTTGAGTTGAATCAAAGTGGTTTTCAGATAACATATCCAATCTCGGTCTCCTCGAAACAACATTTGATAGTTTTCAGCAAACTCAACTCCAGTTCATTAGGAAATAAATAGTCAAAGATAACAATGGAGATCACCTCTTAACCGTTAGTGGATGGATTTCCTTATCATTTGTCTTAGAGGAACGAAATGAGATTTATATACACGGTACAACATCATCGAAGATGACTTTGTCATAAAACTCACATTACGTTTTGGGTCCATATTTGCTAGTCCGTTATTTAACTATCAAATAAACAAGCAACAACCTATTCCATTTGATATTCATTTATTGGTAGCAACCACTAAACCTCAAAATAAATCTTCATTTAATAAATCTCCTTTCAAAACGTTTTTCTGGAACATTCATATACTCATCTCTCGGACAAAAGCATATACAAAAACATATGCGAATAACTTCTTACTTCCAAATCATGTTAAAAGGATTAAACAAATGCTATTTAAATTTGAGGTAAAGACAACCTTAAATACTATTCCTTCGGTGCTAAGCACGAAATGGATGCACCACACTACCATTTTTAAAGGGTCAGTTCAGAGAAACCCAGATCACAAACTTTTTATATAAATTTATTATAGATATCCAAACCTTTTTATAAACTCCCTTTACGAATATCCAAGTCATTTTCCAAAACTTCTTTTATAAATACCCTAAAATCATTTATAAAACTTCTTTATAAACCCTGTTTAAACAAGCTTCCTAAATAACCTTAAAACAAATTAGCTTCCTTTAGTAAGCAAATCCATTTTATAAATCTCCCTTATTTATTAAATCTTCTTTGCTTAAAAACTCAAACCCATTTACCCAAAACACTTTATAAATTTCCAAATTCCATTAAATAACTTATTCAAAATGCAAAAAAGTTGAAACCATTTCAAAAAAATGAAATATTTATCTTTACAAAATAAAATAGAGGCTTAACGACTACAATGGTGCTTTTTATTTGATTTTACTTATCTAGTTTAACATGGTACTGCATAACAACAGGTATATAAGGGAACAACACATAACAATCAATCAACTTAAGTAAATGTCCAAGTTGACGTAATAGCGGAATAATGTTTTGTTCTACTAATGGATGTTATTTAGTTTTCCTAATCATATGGGGTTACTTAAGGGTAAGCGACACAGAAATCCCTTGGTTTAAAAACAAACTTTAAAAGAAAATAGTTTAAAACAAAACTAATTACTTAAAATTAAAGGGATTTTAAAATATATTAAAACCCTTGTAAATGAGAGTCAAATCCTTGTTAAATAGTAATTAAATTCTAGTTAAAAGTAACAAAACCTTAATTAAATCTTATTAACATAATTAACTTTAACCAAAGATTATTAAATAAAACCCTGTTTTAAATTAATGATTAATTAATAGTTATCTTAAATAAATAATTAAATAATAATTAATTATTATGTAATTAAAAATTAAATAACAATTAACTTTAATTATGTTTCAAATCATGATTAACTTAATCGATTAACACTTAAGTTTAAATTCTATTATTAACAAATGATTAAGTACTAACTACCTTTATTGATTAATTAATCAAGTAAATAATCATTAGATAAAAAAACAATTGTTCTTTAATTACTAAAATAAAGCTAGAAAACATTTCCAAAAATATTTCTAAGTGAAAATAAGTTTAGATTAGACAACTAATTAAATTTTTCAAAATGCGCCTATAACGGCTATCACTATACCTGCCGTAATTTTAAAAACTTAAAATTTCCTTTTTATAAATTTTAATACTTCCATTTTGTACTCTTATTAATACTTCCATTTTGTACTCTTATCCTATTTGAAACGTAAAGATAAACTTTTGAAAACCAAATCAAAGTTTTAAACTTAAAAACTTTTGATTTGAAACAAAAATCAAATTTCGATAAAAAGTGGATTTCTACGTCGCTTTTGGCTAGCGAAACACTACCTTTGTGTCATGAACCCACATATAAGTAATACATCATTCAAACATAATATTACATCATAACATTGTAACATCATCACAGATAAAGTATACTTCGCAATACTAACCACCTTTTTCAATATTCGAAGTATAATCTTTATCGCCTACTCAAGCTTCTGCATAAGAAATCAACACCAAATCAACACACACACATACACACATATGCGATAAATAATATATAACATTACTATAGAATTAAGCAATATTTTAACTCATAAGTTTACAAATTTAAAAAGATAGTAACTTGAGTTTTTGAAAACATGAACTTTACTCCCCAAACTTTCACTAAATCAAATTAACTTGCTCTCGACCTAGCTCACTTGCTCCTAGCTTAACAAAGTGAAGATATGAACCCTTATAAGGCTAAATGAGTTCGGCCTAGTGAACAAAAGGCATGTTCTTAAGGGTATTTGGACTTGGCCATGTTGGTTTTTAAGGTGTAGGAGCATGTTTTGGTGGAGGGCGATATTTGGAAATGAAGTAAGGCTATTTAGATTGATTTTTAGAAGTGTATTTAGTAATTTTAGCTTAGTAATTTCTCTTGAAAGCCATGTGTAATAACCCTAATTTGGATAACATTATTTAGAATATTTAGTTATTTAAATAAAATAAAATAAAATAATGTAATAGATTAAGGGATTGAGAATTGTGATTAATCGAAGGGTAGCCGTGCCATATAACAAATGAAAAAAGGGGATTCAAAATAATAGAGATAATGGTAAAAGGATGGAGGCAAAGTAGGAATAAGACATAACCATATGCCCCAGACATTCATGCATCTCATTCTACACGTTCATTCTCACTTTTGAAACAAAAACAAATAGAGGTAAGCCACCATTAAGGAAGAACAAGAAGAAGATAACAGGAAGAAGCTTAAGCAATTAAATCCAAGATCAAATCTCAATTTAATCACAAAGCTATGGTGAATAATAACTGCATCTCATGTTTTCTATTTTAGGATGAAATCCAAATTATTTTGCAAAGGTTTTGCCATATTTTGATTATTAGAAATGAATGTATATATGCTTGTTGATGATTTATTCTATTTCATATGGATTTTGTGATATATTTAATGTGAAAACCCTATTAAAATACATCCAAATGCCTTGCGATTTTATAATGAGATCGAAAATGATAATTTAGAGATTTTTTCAGTTTTCATAATTTTATGAATTAATATGGATCAAAATATTATTTTTCTAGTGAAGAAAATGGTTATTCGGTTTTAAAATTAATTACGGCTAAATTTTATATGTTTTGGGTGTAAAATTTATATATGTTAGAAAACATATTAAAATGAATTATGGGAATGTTTATAGATTTTTCCTAGGTGTTTTAGTATGGGACTTAAATGTTTTATATATTTATAAAAGGATAACAGGCATTTTGCAAATGATTTGAATTACTTATTTCTTAAATTTTGGCAGTGCTTTTAGAAAGATTTTACAAAAGAAATTAGCAATCAATCATAAATTGACAAACCAGGCAGGTTAGTTGAAAATTTTTACCTTTTAAAGTCAAAAATCAATTTTCAGCTTTATCTACCGTTCACCACTTTCAGCACCTATGTTTCGACGTAGTACTTCCACCTCCATCACAACCGAAATCAATACACATGGCATCAAATACTTGGTATGTAGTGGATTTGACACTGGCGAAAGGTATTAGGTCGAAACAAGGGGTTCCAAAGGGGCCGAAGCCTTACTTTGTTTTTGAATGAAAATGCTTTCGAAAGGAATGCTTTCAAATTGGTTAGCTTTCAACTACTCAAATTATTTTAAAAGAATGGTTTCAAAAGAGGTTGAGCCTTTTATTTTAAGTACATGCTTTCGAAGAGGTCGAAACCCCTTGCTTTCGCTACTTACCTTTAGTAGAAAATGTTTTCGAAAGGGTTACTTTGTTTTTAAAGCTTAGTTGCTTCTCCAATGCTTTCAAAGGGTTGGTTCGACACCATCACTTCTTTACTTAGGAAATAGCTTTCGAAGAAGTGCTTTCGACTTAGTTATTTTAAGACCCTTTTTTTCTGTTGAAGGTAGAGCCCAAAGATTTCGAAAGGTATAGTTTTTAATGGTTTCGATAGGTTGTTCCACGTGTTTCTTTGGAAAGGTTTGATTTTATGAAAAGGATTTCATGCTTTCGAATGGAATAAGAGAATGGTTTCGAAGGGGTGGTTCCCCAATGTTTTCGAGAGGTTTTAAAAGGAGGGTTTCCAACGTTTTCGAAAGGCAATATTTACAGTGTTTTATAAGGGGATGTCTATGGTTTTAAAGCTTTCGAAGAAGATGTTTTTCAATGTTTTTGAAAGGGTTAATGTGAATGATTTAGAAAGATGTGTTTTGGCCTTCGGTCTAAGGTTATAAAGTAAAGTAGCTACAAAATGGGTACTTTTAATGGATTTGAAAGGGCTGCTTTTAAAGGTTTTGAACGTTTCATCAATATTATTTTGTGTAAAGTATATATAACATGGCAAGACGATTTGAGTAAAGAATAAAATATATATTCCTTTTCTTATATGATTTAAAGGTTAAATCAATTTGAGAGAAAGTGTTTTAGAGAAAAATTTTAAACGTAGATTATCCTAAGTAAAATGACTCAGATATTATAATACTAGATAGAACTAGTATATGGTCGCGCCCTATACTTTAGCTAGTATCCTGTTGCTAATATAACTCCAAAATTCTAGTGTGTAAGGCTTTGTCACAAGTAAGACTAAAATGACGTTACACACAAAAAGGAATCTATAGAGGAGAGATGGGTTATTAGTGATCCCGCAAAACCATTCAGATCAGTTGACCTGGAGAAGTAAGTTTGGGACAGATCGTCCGAAAGAGGAGTATCTAACAGAAGTTAGATTATTTATTTAATTTATCTGCTAGGTCCAAGTCAACCAAAGGTTAGTAATTAGCCAAACAAAACTATAATGTTCGGATAGATAATAAATTGATTACCTGGTCTGTTTGTATACATGACATTTCTTTATTTTCTTAACCAATTTTGGTTGTAGGATCAAATTTTATAAAAGATATGTCTTAAAAGAATATTGGTGAGGGAAAACCCATTCCGCTAAGCAGCGTGGTTTCACTTAATATCAAATAACCGAGATGAATAGTATTATTCACACATCGCTTTATGTCCGACTCGAAGTTTATATTTTCCCACTTACGCTCTCAGGTGCTCAAATTGATTTAAGTAGGCCGAGGGTTGAGAATTTACAAGTTTTAGTAGGTTGGTGAATAAAGATTCCAAAGATGAGCAGGAGGCTGATGGATAGCTATTTTGGAGTTGTTGTTTTGTTTTATTTTATTTTGCTATGTTGTATTAAGTCAGTTATGACCATGTAGTACTCTGGTCAACCAAGGGGACATCTTCATATGTTGGTCCTGGGGTATTTATATAATAATTACATTTGATATGAGGCTGGGAAACGATACGAGATTATGTAATCTGGATATGAAACATGTTTTGTGAAATGTAATCAGAAATGATGTTTTTGAAATTTGTGATTTTGTTTCATATTCAAGTGCTTATGATATTATGTATACCATTAGCATTACCGTATTTTATCACCAGAAGTTAATACTATAGATGACTGTAGCATCTGTAACGCTTAGTTTTGGGACTCAAGGTTGGGGATGTTGCAACTTGGTATTAGAGCGTAGGTTTATGAAAAACTTTAAACTAAAGTGATTTTTTAAAACATAATCCTAAGGAACTAGAGATAAGATCGTGGTTTGAGATAACACTATAGTAATGTACTTGTATTTGCTACATATAAGTATACACTATATCTCTCTTAGGCTATTCTTATGTATCTTATGAGACTCGAATGCAGATATGGATGCTACAAGTGGAAGAGTTAAACTTAGGGGAAGCACCACAATAAATGGAAATGCCATACCAAATACGAGAAGGAGCTAAAGTCAGACACAAGCTGAAAATGTGGGTGTAGGGGTCCTGCAAGTTGACATGGGAGCCATGTATCAGTTATTTATCAACATGATGCAGGTGATTGTTGCTAGTGGAGTGGTTGGAGGAAATGCTATGGTAGGAAATCGGGGAGCTCAAGTAGTCAATAATTATGTTGTTTTGAGTAGAGACTACGCTAGGCTGGGTGGAAAGCATTCATTGGAACTGAAGATGCTATTGATGTAGAGAATTGGTTACTGCATAGTGAGAGAATCTTTGTAGGGTTTAATGATGAGCAAAAGAGAAGGCTTTCTTCTAGATGGCTACAAGGAGCAACATTGTATTGGTGGAATAGTGTGGCGATTGGAGTTAACGTTGAAACGACGACATGGGTTGAGTTCAAAAGGAGGTTCAAGTAGAGGTTTATGTATTTGATTGCTAAATCCTCTTTGCTCGAAAAGTTTGATTGGTTAGAGCAAGGGATATGACTGTGTTGGAGTATGCGACAAGGTTTGAGGAGTCGGCAAGGAATGGTAATGCTACCACTGACACTGTGATTAAGAGAAATGAGAAGTTCATTAGGGGATTGAAGCCCGAGCTGGCAAAGGCTACATTACCTCATATCAGGGATCCATATGATGTCGTAGTAGAAATGACATTAAGGCACAAGGAGATATTAGCTTTTCTGGATAGGAATAAGGCGAAGGAAGTCCAGGTGGGGTAAAGTCAGAACAGAAAGTTATTTCATAAGAAAGGGGCTTAGAAGGATGGAGCCACAAAGAAGGGACAATCAGAGGTTTTCTGCTTTTAGCGTGATAAGAAAGGGCATTTTGCAAATGAATGTCGTTTTGGAGAAGGCAAAAAAGTGATCAGGAATATGAATATCAGATGCTTCAACCGCGATCAAATTGATCATTACAAGATCCAATGCAAGAAGCCTGCTAAAGATGGAAGGGGCAAAGTGTTTACATTGGAGCCAGCTACCTCGTGGCCAACAATGGAGGATAAAAGAAAGGTAGTGGTAGGATGTACTCTTCTGATTCATGGTATATCAGTTAGCATTCAGTTAGATACTGGTGCATCTTATTCTTTTGTATCTCATTGTTTGGAAGATAAGCTTAACCTAGAACCCTCAAAAACTTAGTTACTTCCATAAGGTTTGCAAATGGATAGGACGATATGCAACACTTAGGATGAAGTGTGACCACCTAGAGTTTGATTTGTTAGGTTATGCCTTTGTTTGTAGTATGCATGTGTTTGACTTCATAGGGTTTGAAATTATTTTGGGTATGGATTGGTTAACTAAATATGATGCTAGGATATTTTGCCACGATAGGAAAATATCACTTAGACACATTGACTGTAGTGATCGGATTTTATATAACATAGAAAACACTAGTTGTGAAGTGAATGCTTTGTTGGGTGTTGTGGAGATAGAAGACGAATTGAATTGAATTTTCATGGTAAAAGAATACGCTGATGTTTTTGAACTTGTAGTAGGGTTTCCACTGAAATGAGCTATCGAGTTTCGGATAGATTTGACACCGGGAAAAAAACAAGTGAGTAGACTGCCAAGCAGAATGACATCTACCGAGATAAAGGCGTTAAAGGTGTAGTTGTTGGACTTAGAAGGCAATAAATTTTTAGACCTAATAGTTCACCTTATGGAGTAGCCATAGTGTTTGCTAAGATGCTGGATGGATCGTTAAGGTTATGTATTGATTATCGTAAGTTGAATGAGAAGACGATAAAGAATTGATATTCATTGCCTAGAATTGATGATTTGTTCGATAGTTGAGTGGAGCCAAAGTATTTTCTCAGTTGGATTTAGAAATAGGTTTCCATCAGCTTAGAGCAGAAGAGGATATTATCCCGTTGACGGCGTCTACGACCAGATATGGATTATATGAATGGTTAGCAATGCCGTTCGGACTAACTAATGTGCCAGCATTCTTTATGGATTTAATGAACCGAGTTTTCCAATAGAACTTGGATAAGTTTGTATTGGTATTCATAGACGATATTCTGATATACTCTCGATGAAAGGAAGCACGAATTTCATCTTAGAGTGGTGAGAGACGCTGAGGCAACATCAGCTAAAGGTGAAGTTTTCGAAGTGTCATTTCTAGAAGAAGGAAGTAAAGTTTCTTGGTCATGTAGTCTCAGAGAAAGGTGGTCTGTAGATACGACTAAGATTGAGGCAATGAATAATTGGAAGTGACCAAAGACAGTGACTGAGATAAAGAGTTTTCTTGGGTTAACTGGATATTACCGGAGATTCATAAAGGATTTTTCACAAATAGAAGCACCGATGATAAAGCTAACGCGGAAGGATGTGAAGTTTGTGTGGACCGATAATAATGAAGAAGCATTTCAGAAATTGAAGCACTTATTGACTAATGCACCTGTGTTAGTTGATCTGGAAGGGAATCGGGATTTGGTAGTATACATTATGCTTATGGAACCAGGTTAGGAGCTGTGTTAATGCAAAAAGGTAAAGTGATTATCTATGCTTCTCGACAGCATAGACCGTATGAAGTTAGATATCCAACACTTGATTTGGAATCAGCTGTGGTGATTTTTGTGTTGAAGGTATGGAGATATTATCTTTTAGGAGAAAGATTTGGGCTGTATATGTATCATGCGTCATTGAAGTGTCTGTTCTCTCAAAAGGAGCTGAATATGAGACAACGGAGGTTAGAGCTTGTTGCTGCTTATGAATTTGAAATTGAGCACACACCAGGGAAAGGCAACAAAGTTGCAGATGTAATTAGTGGGAAATATGCTAGCAATGATTGCCAGGTAGAAAGATTTGGAAGCGTTGACGACATGCAGAGTGAGATCTGAAGCCGGGTCTAGTGGAGAAACCTTTGTATTGTCATGTTTAGAAGTTCTACCGATGACGATCAAAAAGATCGCTTCTGAAAAGAATGAGGTCGAGTATTAGTTAAATGGATCAGGAAGTTAAGGAATGGAACAAAGAGCAATGACTTGAAGAATTTTAGTCTTGACCATAATGGGTGGTTGTGGAAGAAAGGAAGATTGTGTGGTCCAAATGTGGGGGACATTAGGAAGGAAGTTCTTGAGGAATGCCATTGTTCGAAGTTCACTATTCATCCAGGAGAAACTAAGATGTATCATCATATGAAAAGGAGTTTCTTCTGGAAAGGTATGAAGAGGGATGTTTGCTTGTGGGTGAAATAGTGTCTGAAATGCCAATAGGTAAAAGCCGAACATCAGAAGCTAAGTGGGTTACTTCAGCCATTAGACATTACAATATGAAAGTGGGATTCTATTTCTATGGATTATATAGATGGGTTGCCAAGCTCTAATCGAGGAGATGAAAGTATATGGGTCGTAGTGGACATGATAGCCAAGAGTGCCCATTTCATTCCAGTTAAGTTAACTAGGACTGCACCTATTTTGACTAAGTTATTTATGAAAAATGTAGTTAGACTGCACGAGATTTCTAGTAGCATCGTAAGTAATAGAGGTTCCTTATTCAATAGCGAGTTTTAGAAGAGTCTACAGGAGATTTTAGGAACCAAGCCCAAGATGAGTACCTCTTACCATCTACAGACTGATAGGCGGATGAAAAGATTTGACAAAGTCTTGGAAGATTTGTTTAAAGCTTGTATGTTAGAATTTGGGGGACTATGGGAAGACCATCTGCACTTTTTCGAATTTTCGTATAACAACGGTTATCAGACTAGTATAGGGATGGCACTTTTTGAAGCTTTGTAAGGAAGGTAATGCAAATCTCCAGTTTGTGGGTTGGAGACAGGGAATGAGTTGGTTCTTGGTCTAGATTTGGTTAGAGAAGCTGCAGAAAAGGTAGAGTTGATTCGATCTAGGATGAAGGAAGCTTGGTCTAGGCAAAAGAGCTATGCTGATGGAAGACAGAAAGAATTAGAGTTCTCTGTTGGAGATCATGTGTTCGTCACAGTATCACTGATGAAGGGTGTAATTCGATTCAAAAAATTAGGAAAATTGGCACTGAGATTCGTAGGACCATTTCCTATTATAGAGAGGATCGGGAAACTTACGATAGGGTAGAGTTACCGAACAGTTTGGCAGAGCCCATGATGTATTTCATATTTCTAACCTAAGGAAGTGTATTCGAGATCTGGAGATTACTATAGCACCGACTGCGTTAGATGATCTAGTAGTAGAACCAAATTTGACTATAGTTAGAAAACCAGTTTGTATAGCCACGAGAGATGAGAAGAGTCTAAGGAACAAGACAGTCGGACTAGTTAAAGTATAGTGGAGCGACGATGAGAGAATGTACTTGGGAGACTGAGAGAAGGATAGAGATGCTTATCTTGATTTGTTTGGTGGTACATTTTACCTTTATGATTGATTTTTTATGTACCTTACTGTAATTTCGAGGACGAAATTCTTTAAGGAGGGGAGTCTGTGATGACCCTATTTTGGATAACATTGTTTTGGATATTTAGTTAAATAAAATAAAATAACGTAATGATAAGGGGATTGAGATTTGGGATTAATTGAAGGGTAGCCATGCCATATAAAAAATGAACAAAGGGGGATTCAAAATAAAAGAGATAAGGGTAAAAGGATAGGAGAAAAGTAGGAATAAGACATAACTATATACCCTAAACACTTATGCATCTTATTCTACACATTCATTCTCACTTTTGAAACAAAAACAAATAGAGGTCGACCATAATTAAGGAAGAACAAGAAGAAGATAAGAGGAAGAACATTAAGGAATTAAATACAGTTCAAATCTCAACTCCTTAATCAGAAAGCTAAGCTGAATAATAACTACATCTTATGTTTTTATTGTCTTCAGTTTTAGGATGAAATTCGAATTATTTTGCAAAGTTTTTGCCATATTTTGGTTGTTATAAATGAATATATATATATATATATATATATATATATATGCTTGTTGATGATTTATCCTATTTCATATGGATTTTATGATATATTTAATGTGAAAACCCTATTAAATTACATCCAAATGCCTTATGATTTTAGAAGGGGATCAAAAATGATAATTTAAAGATGGGTTTAAATTTTCATAATTTTCTGAATTTATGTGGATTATATATTAATTTTCTAATGAAGAAAATGGTTATTTGGATTTAAAAGTAATTACGATCAAATTATGTATGCTTTGAGTATGAGATTTATATATACCAGAAAACATATTAAAAAAGATTTCGGGAATCTTTATAGATTTTTCCTAAGTGTTTTAATAAGTATATGATATTTAAGGTACGTGATTTAAATGTTTTATATATTTATAAAAGGAGAATGGGCATTTTGCAAATAATTTGAATTACTTATTTCTAAAATTTCGGCTTTGCTTTTAGAAAGATTTTAAAAAAGAAATTAGCAACCAATCATAAATTGACGAACAAGGCAGGTTAGCTGAAAAGATTTACTTTTTAAAGTTAAAATTCAGTTTTCACCCTTTTCTGATGTTTCTCCACTTTCGACACGATGTAAAATACTTAGTACGTAATGGATTAGACATAGGCAAAAGGTATTGGGCCGAAACAAGAGGTTCTGAAGGGGTCAAAGCCTTACTTTGTTTTTGAATGAAAATGCACCTTCTTTGCTTTCGGAAGGAATGCTTTCAACTTAGTTAAGTTTTGACTGGCTCAACTTTTTTTAAAAGAATGGTTTCGAAAGAGGTTAAACCTTTTGTTTTAAGTTAATGCTTTCTAAGAGGTCGAAAGCCCTTGCTGCCGCTACTTACCATTCGAGGCAAATGGTTTCGAATGGGTTACTTTGTTTTTAAAGCTTAATCGCTTCTTCAATGCTTTCGAAGGGTTGGTTCGACATAATCACTTCTTTACTTAGGAAATAGCTTTCGAAGAAGTGCTTTCGACTTAGTTATTTAATGACCCTTTTGTTCCGTTGAAGATAGTGCCCAAAGGTTTCAAAAGGTATAGTTGTCAACGGTTTTGAAAGGTTGTTCCACATATTTTACTTAGACCCAAATGCTTTCGTGAGGTTTGATTTCATGAAAAAGATTTCATGCTTTCGAAAGGAATAAGAGAAAGGTTTCAAAGGAGTGGTTCCCTAATGTTTTCGAGAGGTTTTAAAAGTAGGGTTTTCAATGTTTTCGAAAGATAATGTTTATAGTGTTTTTATCATAGGATGTCTAAGATTTTTAAGATTTCGAAGGGGTGGTTTTTCAATGTTTTCGAAAGGGTTAATGTGAATGATTTCAAAAGATATGTTTTGGCCTTCGGCCTAAGGCTATAAAGTATAGTAGTTTACTTGGTTTCGAAATGGGTCTTTCAATGAATTCGAAATGGGTACTTTCAAAGGTTTTGAGTGTTTTCATCCATATTATTTTGCGTAAAGTATATATAACATGGCAAGGTGATTTGAGTAAAGCATAAAATATATTTTTCTTTTTTACGTATGATCTAAAGGTTTAAACCAATTTGAGAGAAAATGTTTTCGAGAAAAAATTTAAGGGTAGATTACCCCAAGTAAAATGACTCAAATATCATAACACCAGATGGAACTAGTAAAGGATCACACCCTATGCTTTAGCTAGTATCCCTTAGCTAATATAAGTTCGAAATTCTAGTGTGTAGGGCTTGTTATATGTAAGACTAAAATGAGGTTACACTAGAAAGAAATCTGCAGAGGAGAGATAGGTTATTAGTGATCCCATAAAACCATTCAGATTAGTTGAGCTTGGAGAAGTTAGGGATAAACCGTCCAAAAGATGAGTATCCAATAGAAGTTAAATTATTTGTTTAATTTGTTTGTTAGGCCCGAGTCAGCCAAAGATTAGTAGTTAGCCAAATAAAAACTATAGTATACAGATATATAGTCCATTGATTACCTAATTAGTATGTATACATGATATTGCTTTATTGTTTTAACCAGTTTTGGTTGCAGGATTGAGATTTGGAAAATTTATGGTTTAAAAGGATATTAGTAAGGGGAAACTCGTTCTGTTAAGCGGCATGGTCTCACTTAATATCAAATAACCAAGATGTATAGTATTGTTCACACCAGACTTTATGTCTGACTCGAAGTTTATGTTTTCCCCTTACATTCTCAGGTGCTCAAAATTGATTTTAGTAGATTGAGGGTTGAGGATTTACAGGTTTTAGGAGGTTGGTGAATAAAGCTTCCAGAAATGAGCAGTAGGGTGAGGGTTGAAAATGCACCTACTTTGCTTTCGAAAGAAATGCTTTCCATATGGTTAGCTTTCCATTGGGTCAAATTGGTTTAAAAGAATGGTTTCGAAAGTGGTTGCACTTTTGTTTTAAGTAAATTCTTTCAAAGGGGTCAAAACCCCTTGTTGCCACTACTTACCTTTCGAAACAAATGGTTTTAAAAGGGTTGCTTATTTTTTAAAGCTTAGCCGCTACTCCAATGCTTTCGAAGGGTTGGTTTCGAAACAATAACTTCTTTACTTAGGAAATAGCTTTCAAAGGAGTGCTTTCGACTTAGTTATTTTATGACTCTTTTGTTCCATTGAAGATAGAAACCAAAGGTTTCGAAAGGTATAGTTTTTAATGGTTTTGAAAGGTTGTTCCATATGTTTTACTTGAACCTAAATGCTTTCGAATGATTTGATTTTATGAAGAGGATTCCTTGCTTTCGAAAGGAATAAGAGAAAGGTTTTAAAGGGTGGTTCCCCTATGTTTTTGAGAGGTTTTAAAAGGAGGGTTTGAGATGTTTTCAAAAGGCAATATTTATAGCGTTTTGATAAGAGGATGTCTAAGGTTTTAAAGCTTTTTGAAGGAGATGTTTTTCAGTGTTTTTGAAAGGGTTAATGTGAATAGTTTCGAAAGATATGTTTTGACCTTTAGCCTAAGGTCATAAAGTAAAGTAGTTTACTTGGTTTCGAAACAGGTACTTTCAACAGATTCGAAAGGGGCACTTTCAAAGGTTTTTAATGTTTTCATCAACAAATATTTTGTGTAAAGTATATATAACATGGCGAGGTGATTTGAGTAAAGCATAGAATATATTTTCCTTGTTTAAGTATGATTTAAAGGTTTAAATCAATTTGAGAGAAAGTGTTTTCAAGGAAAATTTTAAGGGTGGACTATCCTAAGTAAAATGACTCGAATATTAGAATACTAGATGGGACTGGTATGGGATTGCGCCCTATTCTTGAGCTTTGGCCCCTAGCTAATATAAGTCCAGCATTCCAATGTATAGGGATTTTTCACAGCTAAGGCTAAAATGATGGTACACACAAAAAAGAATCCATAGAGGGGAGATAGGTTATTGGTAATCCCGCAAAACCATTAGGATCGATTGACCCTAGAGAAGTAAGTTAGGGACAAACCATCCAGAAGTGGAGTATCTAATAGAAGTTAGATTATTTGTTTAATTTGTCGGATAGGCCCAAGTCGACTAAATGTTAGTAGCTAGCCAAACAAAACTGTAGTGTTCGGACAGATACTCCATTGATTACTTGATTTGTATGTATACATGATACTGCTTTATTTTTTTTTAACCAGTTTTGGTTTGTGGGATTAAGATTTGCAAAAGATATGTTTTAAAAGATATTAGTGAGGGGAAAACCATTCCGCTAAGCAGCGCTGTCTCATTAATATCAAATAACCGAGATGTATAATATTATCCACATTAGGCTCTATGTCTAACTTGAAGTTTATGTTATTCTTCTTACACTCTCGGGTGCTCAAAATTGATTTGAGTGAGCTGAGGGTTGAGGATTTCAGGTTATAGTAGGTTGGCGAATAAAGCTTGAGCAGGAGGTTAAATTGATAGCTAATTAACAGTTGTTTAATTTTGTTTTATTCCGCTGTGTTATATTAAATCAGTTATGACTAGGCAGTACTTTGGTCAACCAAGGGGGCATCTTCATATGTTGCTCTTAGCATATTAATGTAATAATTATATTTGAATGAACTTGGGAAATGATATGGGGTTATGTATCTCGATATGAAACAAGTTTTGTGAAATTTAATCAGAAATGTTGTTTTTGAAATATGTGATTTTGTTTTATAGTCATGTGCTTTTGATATCATGGATACCTTAGCATTACCGTATTTTATCACCGAAAGTTAATACTATAGATGACTGCAGCATTTGTAGCGCTTAGCTTTGGGCCTTAAGGTAGGGAATGCTACATTATGGATATTTTTCCTTAGGCATTTAGGAAATTTAAAATAAAGAAGAGTATTATAAAATGAAAATTATGAAAGGGAAGTGGTATTTATAGGATTAGAAAAGCAATAAAATATATAAAATGGTCCTAATAAAATAATACATACATGCATGCACCCATACCTTCCCTCTCCTTCACATGTACACGTTTACCCCCCTCCATGCCTTGAATCATGCTAGAGCTTACATGTGTGTACTAAAGATATGGAGATGATTTGTGTGTATGTGTGTGTATATATATATGTTTATATGTGTATATATATGCCTTTTATAACATGATTTGTCACATTCAAGCTTGGGTATATATAAGTTAATATACATAAATATGTTTAATCAATACTAATCCTAACATATAATTATGTGTGCGTGTTGCACTAAGTGTGTAGAACGTTCCCGACGAATTCTGGGTGTCGAAAAGTCGAAATTTCGGGAAACATTCTTCGGCTATATTTTCTATTTCTATTTGAACTATCTATATTGGTAAAAAAAATGAAAACTATTTTATCATCATTATTAAATAATTAAAATTGGTTTATTTACTAATAAAAATCCATTAATAAAATATATTTAAATAACCTATTTCAAAGTGGCGAATCCTGGGCTGTTACATAGACTCCCGGTCTAGATGATGAAGTTATAGGACTTTGAATGAAGAAAATACAGATGATCAATAGGTCCAGGATAAGAAAGATGACGTCGTGTTGACCCATGCCTCTGAGCATACAAACAAACACAACTTCGAAGAGCATATTGAAAAGGAAGAACTAGATAAGTAAGTCAAAGAAGGAGCTTGTCGAGGTAGATGTCTCTCCACTTTAAATCATACAGCTTGGCGGTATCGTCCCTGAAGAGTTTGAACCTTTCATATCCTAAAGTGAAGCTAATTTCGTTTCTACTTCTAAAAGCATTTTACTTAAAAGTGGCAAGGACGGAGGAAGATTGACGAGGAGAGGCAAGGATGACAGCTCTAGTGAGTCTACCCTGAAGAAGTCTAAGAGAGATAAGAAATTGCCATCGAATCGGCTTGGCTTATGTATGGCTAGGTAGGTAGTTTATTTTTGTTAGCTATGATTGTGCGAAAAAGCCTAAGCTTTTGGTTTCTAGTTCTACGAATAAACTCGTACTTAGCTTTCCAAGTTTTGCTTGTGAACAAAAGCTTCCTTCATTTCATTCTAACTTTTACGTGAATTTGTTTAAGTTGTTCGAGCTATTATGTTTACTGTTCGATGTACTTGTAATTTATCACTCGTCATTTAAGTTGTAATGTCATTCGATCGCCCCTTTCTATGGACGTCAATCCAATAAATTCGTCTCAAGGCCTCTTTTCGATTGTGGTCTTAAGTCGTATCAAACACAAGGCGTGAGCCATAGTGGTACACTGTTGTATTCAGCGGTTAAATGATTTTATTCTTGCCCTCGGTCTCGGGTTGGTTGAGTTAGCTTATGGATGGTCAGATCCCATCCGTTATGAGTCTATGCTCCCCCTGTCGGGCTCATGTTGGAGTTGGCAAAAGAATGGTCGAGTCGCACTCATTTGTTTTTTATACTCTTATCCATACCCTAGGGACTGGAGTTAGTTGATGATCGGTTTATTGCGCCCGTCAGACGTTTGTACTCTAGCCCACACTCTAGGGACTATAGTTGTTTTGGAAAAGGGTCAAACCATGTTTTCCTTAGTTAATTCCTTTGCTCCCAAGTCGGGAGCAAAATTCGAAGAGTGGTCGGTCATACACATCCACTTTTACTTTACATCCTTTCCTTAGAATCGAGGGACGGAGCTAGATAACGGATGTTCGAGTCACATCCGTTCTATATTTTATACTCAACCCGTTGGATCGTATGCGAGATTTTACGGAGGAATGGTCGAGTCTCGTTTATTCTGATCAATTCGATTATGGATCCGAGAACTTGGATGGCACTAACTCAGGGTACCCGTTGGTTTATATTTGGCGTACGTAGATATAAGTCGGTCGCGTATCACAACTATTATACTACATACAAACAATTCACGGATATAGAAGAAACTTTAAGTTTTATTGCCAACTGAAAGAGAAAGCGGCAAAGTATTTCTTATTACATGACTCTAAAATGCAAAATAAAATTCTAAATGTAATACAAATGAATGAAACAAAATCAAGTGAAATAGCGTTGTAAATACTCGCTATTCCATGCTCTAGGAAATGCAATGCCATCGATAGTTGATAGCCTAAAAATTCCACCTCCAAGCTTCTGATCAATGACATATGGTCCTTTTCATCTTGGAACCTTTCCGATGGGGCTAGGAATGATCCGTTTTAGGATGAGAATGCCAATTTCAAAGTTTCTAGTTCAGATTTCAACGTTGCAGCACCGGGCTACTTGGTGGCAGTGTGCAGCTTCCATCAAGTCATATTTTTCACGCTTCTCATCGACGATGTTGAGAGATTCCAAAAGGATATCTCCGTATGTTTTGGGATCATAGCAAGTCACTCGATGAGAAGGGACTTGAAGTTCTACATGAATCACGACTTTAGAGATGTAGGCAAAGGCGAATGGCGTATGGCCAGTCATGGACTTGTGGTTGGCTCTATATGCCCATAGAGCTAACGGGAGTTCATAAACCCACTTGCCTCTAGCCCTTTCCAAATGCTTCTTCAGAATGGATTTTATGATTTTATTAACAACTTCGACCTATCCATTAGCTTAAGGATGAGCAACTGCTACAAATCTTTTCTCAGTATGATGCCGGCGGCAGAAGTCTTTGAATTCAGCACTGTTGAATTGAGTCACATTATTAGTTATGATTATTATGAGGAGACTGAAACCATATATGATGTTTCAAACAACAAAGTCGATTCCTTTTTTGTGGTGAGCATGGTCAATGGCTCAGCTTCAGCCTATTTAGTGAAGTAATTGACTGCTATGAGTGTATACTTCACCCATAGAAATCGACAAGGAGCCGATGATGTCAATGCCCCATGTAGCAAACAACCATGGACTGACCATCCAGGTAATCTCTATTGGCAGGGCTCTCGGAATCTTTATGAATATTTGGCACTTGTCACATCTTATAGCATCACCAACTGCATCTCGATTGACAGTTGTCTAGTAATAACCATAGCGAGGTATCTTCTTTGCCAAGGTTTTCCATTCGATGTGATTATCACATTTTCCTTCATTGACTTCTCTTAATACTCGCTCGATCTCATCATTGGCGATACATCAAAGTAGGGGAATGGAAAAACCCTTCCTGTACATGACTCCTTCTTGAAGGATGTATTGTGAAGCTTTATAGAGGACATATCTTTTTTCATTCCTTTCTTGGGGAAGGGTTCCTTTTTGTAGATAGTCTTTTATCAGAGTCATTCACGTCTCCTTTTCGGGTTTTATTTTTAAGATTCAATCAATTTCTATCTGGTCAATGCTCAGAGCATTAAGTACCTCGACTAGGACCAGGCCTATTTGTTGCGCATCCCCGGTATTGACCAATTTGGCCAACGATTTGGCTTTCTCATTCTGTTCTATGGGGGACATGTATAGCTCAAAATTGGTTAATAGCTCTTGGACCCAGTTTAGGTAAGGAGCAAGTTGCATTCCCTAGGCTTAATATTCTCCCTACTTGGCATTGACTAACTGGGAACCACGGAAAATTTGAAAAGCTTGCACTCCCATTTCCTTAGCAAGTCTGATACTCATCTTCGTTATTTGTTTCAGGGAAGTCGAGTGTAAGGGCATAACAGATTGGGCGTTCCTTAGGATTGACTAATATGACTCCGGTGCTAGAACACTGATCGTTAGATGCTCCATCTGTGTACATCTTCAATTAGATGGTAGGTTCTTCACAGCTTTCAGAAGAGTCATCTTGTACAGCCTTTACCACCTGCTTCAACTTCACTGGCTCCAGACAATTCTTTTGAATGTCCCCCACCTTACTATAGCTATAGCACTTCTATCCCTCAACCTTACAGTCTTTAATAAGGTAATCCTTCTCCTCGCATTTATAATAAGTAGGCTCTCACTTACTTTACTTCTGCCACCTTTACCCTATAGTTGTTTTCTCTTGCCATTCCATTTCTTCCTGCCTCCACGCCCTTGTTGCGATTTTATCCCTTTTTCACTATAGCAGCTGAATTGGACTTGGCATATAAATTTTCATGGTGAAAAGCTTTCTCGAGAAGTCTCTCCAATGGCTCAACAATATGACTCACCAACTTCTCCCCCAAATAGTGGCCCAAATCCATCATAAACTTATTATTCCATCTCAATGAAGTTCGATGAAAGATATTTTATATTTTGACACGATGTCCAACTCAGTGATATATTAAATTCAAATATATCTCCCTACTTTAAATTAGAAAATTTTCTAAATAGTACCGACTTTTGAGTAGATATATAACAACCCGCATATTTGACGGTTGTATATTTAAATATAGCATCGTTAGTCGAATTAAAGTATGAAATGTTACTTTTTGAAAACAATCGAATTAGGACTCGAGACTACTTCCATTGAGTCTAAAATGCCGTTTGCAACCTTTTTGAGTATAAACATCGACATGTTTAGAGTTGAATGGAATTTTGCTATTTTCTATTAGGCATTGGGTTTGGGTTTCAGCCCATTAACCCAACATAATACCCTAACTCCACCCCCTCTCCTCTTCATTCATTAAATTTCCTAATACTCTCAAGCAGCTAAAGGAAAGAATGAGGGAAAGAAGAGGAAATGAAAATTCCTAAGCCCTGGATTCTTAGAAAATTCCAAATCAAGCTCTAGAAATCAAAGAGAAGCATTATGTAAGCATCCTCTTCATCTTCTCCATCACAATTCCTCTTCCATTTTCAGAAATTCCTAAACCCTAACTTAGGAAATAATTTTCTTATGAGCTTAGATTGAAGTTTCTTGGGTTAAAATTGAAGAGTGGTTGATCTTGCCTTGTTTTATAGCTTCTCACTTGTGTTTTTGGGTTTAAAGATGTGTTCTTAAACTCACATCTATGTTTATAACTTTCTTTATTGTTAGGTATGAATTCCTAACACCTATTCATGTTCATTTGCTTTTGATTTGAATTGATTTGGTGAATCTTTCATTTTTTTTTAGTTTTTGATGTCCAATTTTTATGAAAATCCTACCATGGATGCTTGGGCATGATATTAAGGATGTGTCGAAGAGCCTATAAGGCTGGATTGTCGCTTGGCATATATACCTAGTTGTTGTTGCTTGCTCGATCGCTCCCAAATCATTTTGGCCATCATGGCCTAAGCAAGTTGTTGCCCAACCTAGGCATCCAGACATTTGAAACTAAGGTTCAGACGTCTGGTTATGCAATCTGGAGAAAAAGAAGAAACGACGGAAAATAAAATGCCAGCGACTAATTTCATATGTCTGAATTATAGGTTCAGATGCCTGAAAGGGGTTTCACACATCTGCTTTGAAATTTTAGACGTTTGGGTGGTTTTCTGGAATATTTCCAAAGACCAAATTCAGACGTCTGGAACTGTGCAATTTTGACTGTCTGCCTAGTTTTTGAGTAAATTTCCAAGGTTTATTGATTTTTGTTGATCCGATTGGTTATTATCGCTTTTATCAACTTCGATGACTTCTTTTTTTTGGATTTTTAGGAATATCCATTTTGATGGATTTGATATCGATTTCTTTGGATTTAATTCACGTCTTCGTATGTGAACTTTTGGTGATTGATTGTTTCTACAATCATTTCTGTGGTTTGTCACTTTAAAATGTAAAGGTTTCTGTACGAGTAGTAAATATTCAAACTCTTTCATCAAAACGATTTCAACATTTACTTTCAAATATCAAACTCCTTTTAAAACCGTTTTCTAATCTATTAGTATATACAAATCGTAACCTCATTCGTTCGAGAAATCTAATTAAACGACTTAGCAAAACAAGTGGTATGAAGCGCTTGCGTTTACTTTTTCGGTTAATTTTTAGACTTGTTCGATTGAAACTCTTGTGACAGTTCTCGAGTGGAAATCTGCAATTTGTTTGTAAATATTTAAGTTAAGCCAGTGGTTATGGGACATGAATCTAAACTCATTTATTTACTAGCATAGTGTAATTCACACTTTTTATTTATCAATGGTGATCATTTTATGGTATAGACTAGCAGTGTGCAATGTCTCTTTGTCCACGTGGGGGGGGGGGGGAGGGGCTGTACCTCGTTTTATTAAGCTTCGTCTCATTTCTTTTATAGGCTAACGGCCTATGGGTTCTTTATAGTTTTGTCTCAATTTTATGGGCTAGCGACCCATGTTTGTTTATGATGTTTGGTTCATTGGATGTACCGTTATTATACTACGTCGATGTACCGGCTTATCTGGATCCAACAGATGTACCATTATTGTACTACATCGTTGCTCCGGTTTATCAGGTTCATCGGGTGCACCATTATTGTACTACGCTGCTGTTCGAATTTTTTGAGTCTCAAGTCCACAGGTTGCACCGTTATTGTACTATGCCGTTTTTCCAAATCATTGGAGTCTCAGGTCCATCGGGCGCACCGTTATTATACTACGTCGATGTTTTGAATTATATGAGTTTACCATGGATAGCGACCCATTTGTGATGCACGCGTTGGTGAGTTTTCATGCTCTCGTTTGTGATAGGTCTCCCCTTTGTGGTTTTTGGATTTTTAATTGACGATTTCTAGAATTTGTGTTTCACCAATTTTTGCGATTGGCATTAATATGATTGTTAATATTTGTATTTTAGTGAATAAAATAAAGAATATGGCATTCTTTTTGGTGTTTTGAGATTCTTGAGATATTGTATGATTTTTGTTGTTGTTAAATGCATACTTGTCACAGTATAGCATTATTATTATCATAGGTTTTTTTCATATCTCTTATTCTATCTCATTTTATATGATAATTATAGTTAGACTGCTCCATTTATTATTTTCTTTTTGAATAATACTCGGGTCAGACCGAGGTATTTCAGGTGCTCCTGCTTGACTTCTTATCATGATCCTATATTAGACTTTTGGGCTAACTACTTAACTTAGTAGTTTTTGTTATATACATTCGAGATAGAGAATCCTTTATGTGTACATATTCTTTTGTCTAGCACTTGTACCTATTCTTTTGTGGCGGAGTGGATCTTATATGACCACTTCTTTGATGTACACTTTTATGTATTATATTCATATCTATTTCCGTCTTTGTGATATGAATATATGTGACTGATTTATGTTGTGCTTATTTTATATTTCTTTCCAAAGAGCACATAGCCACTGTGTAGAAGTTTTGAGTTGGTATCGGTATGTCGGATTGGAAAATAAAACCGATATTTTATCTGGCATATCGGTGCTCGTACAAAGCAATTACACGGATGATCGCTCCTTAATAGCCTTATTCTTCATGCTAGTTAACAGCATTACTCCATAGTGTCCTTGGCTAATATGAGTATAGAGGTGGGGCATCACAGCTTGGTATCATAGCCAAACTTCGGCACAATATAGAGTAATTTAGCAAGGATCAATGTCCTAAGTCTTTCTTAGGAATCATGCCTTAGGATTTATCCGAATCTTAGGACTCGTTCTATCCTAATTTCTTTTATGACGCCTTGTTTTATCAATCATGATTGTTTGATATTAATTTTGAGAATAATCCTTTTCTTTTTCTTTCTTTCTTTCTTAAAGAAGAGAAATGGTTAGACCAGGTCGTCACAACGCCGGTCAATCTAGTGCTACTCCTTAGGATGGAGTATTCATGTCTGCCCAGCATCTTTTAGATCTTGTAAAGAATGCTCAAGCAGTCGGACCCATTCCAGAGCCTACTCATCCTAGATCTGGGTTTGCATGCTTGTGCAGAGACTATACCGATTTGGGTGGAAGGCCATTCAAGGGATTCGAAAGCGTTATAGAAATTAAAGCTTGGCTTAAATCATTCGATCACATCTTTTCTCGCATGAATGTTATTGGTATACATCGAGCCCAAGTGCCTTCTAGCATTCTCCAAGAAAGAGCATTAGGTTCGTATGATATTTTAGTTTCTAAGATTATTTAAGCGGATCTTACTTGGGAGAAATTCTGGGAAAGGTTCGAGTTGAAATTTGTGCCGGAGGTTGAAAAAGAAACTTTAACTCGACGCTTTATTGACCTTGTTCAAGGTGAATCTTCCGTGACAAACTATGTCGCATCTTTTGAATCTCTCTAAATATAGGGTCGAGTATATTAATACCCCATTGAAGAAAAATCAGAGGTTTATTTATGGGTTGAATAAGAACCTCAAAAAGCCTATACTCCTGAAACTAGAAGTTTCTTTTGATCGGCATGTTGATATCGCTCTTCGACTTGAAGAGGCCGATAGGGAAGGTGATGTTGAAGTTGTGAGTGCCAAACATAACTTCAACAACAACAAGAAGAGGCCTATTAAGTTCAAAGGTCCTTATCCCAACAAGAAAGGGAAGCAAGCAACTTTGGTAGCAAAGACTCCTACCCTAATCGTGGGCAATGCTACAATTGTGGTTCTAAGGACCATTATGCTAATAGATGTCCGAAATCTCTCTTTTGTCGTTATTGCAAAAGGTCGGTCATCTTTTATCTTCATCTCCCAAACTTCCAAGCAAGAGGGAGGGAAAGCTAAATGTTGTGAAAGCGCCTAGTAACACTTCTCTTGGCCAAGGTATTTCTCATTCTGTCCTTGATGGCATTATTATGTTTCGTGATCATCCTATTCGAGTTCTTTTTGATACGGGTGCATCCCATTCTTTTATATCAAAAGAACTCATTGATACCTTTTCACTAAGTGTTATGTGCTTGATGACTTCTTTGAGAATGGCGAATCAGGTTGGTGGATCCGTAACACTCAGTTTTCTTTGTAAAGATGTTGAGATTATTTTATGTGGTTATTCTTTCCGAGCCGATTTGCATGTTATGCGTTACTTATGCTTCAGAATGATTTCGGGAATGGATTGGCTTAACCGTTATGAAGCCTATATCTTATGTCCTGAGAGGACTATTCTTCTTCGACATCCTCAATTTGTTAAGTAGATTTCTATTGTTCTTAAAGATTCATATTCTAATTCGGTGGCATCCTTATATTCTCTAAACCCTCACGATGACGATAATGATGATGAGGAAGATGTCATTTCCCTCATTCATGTTGTTCATGAATTTTCTGACATATTTGAGCCCGTTTTTGGATTACCCCCTAAACGAGCAATTGAGTTTAGAATTAATTTAATCCCTGGAGCTCTATCTATCACTCATCCTCCTTATCGTATGTCCAATAAGGAAAACGAGGAGATGCGTAAACAATTATCCAAATTGGAAGAGAAGCAATTTATTCGTTTCAGTTCCTCTCCTCGGGAAGCTTCGGCTATTTTTGTGAAGAAATCCGATGGTACACTTAGAATTTGCGTTGACTACCGCAAGCTTGATCTCACCATCAAGAATAAATATCCCTTGCCTCAGATTGATGATCTATTTGATCAACCTAGCAGTGCTAGAGTATTTTCACAATTAGACTTAGCAACCGATTTTCATCAGCTTCGTATTGCAGAGGATAACATTCCTTTGATATCTATGAATGGCTTGTTATGCCTTTTGTTTTAACGAATGCTCCAGCTTATTTCTTTAACCTTATGAATCGAGTTTTCAAGGACTTCCTCGATCGATTTGTTCTCATCTTTATAGATGATATTCTTATTTATTTTAAAACTGAGAAAGAACATGAAAAACATCTTCGGATTGTGTTGGAAATTCTTAGGAGCAATCAATTGAAAGCAAAATTTTCTAAGTGCCACTTTTAGCAATCCCATGTGAAATTTCTTGGACATATTATTTCTGAATCTGGAATTTCCATGGATCCTTCAAAGATTGAAGCGATTCAAAATTGGAAGAGACCGGAGAGTGTGATGGAAATTCATAGCTTTCTCGGATTGGCGGGCAATTACCGTCGATTCATAAAAGACTTTGCTAAAATTTCCATGTCTCTTACTACTTTGACAAAGAAGGGAGTTAAGTACAATTGGTCAAACAAATGTGAAGCTTCTTTTCAGAAATTAAAAGAACTCCTTTCCGAGCTCTTATTCTTGTGATTCCTGAGGGGAACTAAGACTTTATTGTTTATACCGATGCTAGTCGTGTTGGTTTGGGTGCCATTCTCATGCAAAGGGAACGTGTTATTGCTTATGCTTCTAGGCAATTTAAGTCTACCGAGACTAGATCTGCCACTCAAGATTTTGAGCTCGCGACTATTGTTTTCGCCCTTCGAATTTTGCGTCATTATCTTTTGGGAGAGAAATTTATTCTCTATACCAATCATAAATCTTTGAAGTATTTATTTTCTCAAAAGGAACTTAATTTACGACAACAACGTTGGCTCGGGTTCCTTGCATCTTATGATCTTGATACTCTTTATACTCCCGGAAAGGGAAATCGTGTCGCCGATGCCCTTAGTCATAAGCAACAAGCAGTTGTATCAATGATAATATCCAAATGGAATGATCTCGAGACTTTATCCACTTCTGAGATTCGAGATCGCGAACTCGATTCATGTTCATCTCTTGTTCTATGTAGCCTTGAGGCTCATCCATCTCTTTTAGACCGTATTCTTGATGCTCAAAGGCATGAGCCCGAATTGGCTTATCTTAGCCAAAGTTGTCGGGATAGTAATATTGATGGTTTGAAAGACTTTGAAATCGATGCTCGTGGCGGCATTCGAAAATTTGGTAGACTTGTCGTGCCAAATATTAATGATCTTCGTAAAGACATTCTAGAAGATTCTCATCGTTCTAAATTTACCATTCATCTCGGTAGTAGTAAAATGTACGCGGATATGAAATGACTTTATTATTGGGATGGAATGAAATCTGATATTGCTAACTTCATTAAGCATCGCATGACTTGCCAACTCATTAAGGCCGAGAATCAAAGGACCGGTGGGTTATTGCAATGTTGAACATTCCAGTTTGAAAGTGGGATCAAGTCTTCGTGGACATTATTGACGGACTTCCCCGTTCTTATTCGGGCCATGACAGTTTATAGGTGATTGTGGATAGACTTACAAAATCTGCCCATTTTATTCCCGTTCGGTCCAATCGGACCATCCTCTTTTGGCCAAACTCTATGTTAGAGAAATTGTTAAATTGCATGGAGTTCCTACTTTTATTTTTATTGATCGTAATCCATTATTTACGAGTGGATTTTGGAAGAGTCTTTAAAAATCTTTGGGAACGAAGCTTAATTTTAGCACCGCTTATCATCCTTAGTCCGATGGACAAACCGAGCGTGTGAGCCAAACTCGTGAATATCTTCTTCGTGCATGTGTTCTTGATTTTGTTGGAAGTTGGGAAGATCATATTTCTCTTGTTGAGTTTTCCTATAATAACGGCTTCCAATCTAGTATTGGTATGACACCTTTCAAGGCACTCTATAGAAGGCCATGCAGACCTCCTTCTTGTTGGCTTGAGGCCGGTGAGGAGCTGGTTTTAGGTCCATATTTTATTCGTGATTCCACAAAAAAGATTGACCTTATTCATCATAGAATGAAAGAAGTTCAAAGTAGACAAAAATCCTCTGCAGATAACCGAAGAAGGAAATTAGAATTTTCTGTGGAAGATTTGGTGTTTATTCTTGTTTCACCTATGAAGGGCGTTGCGCATTTCAGTCGATCGGGAAAATTAGAACCTCGATATATTGGTCCATTTACCATCACCGAACGTATTGGTTCCGTGGCTTATCGCCTTTTATTACCGGCTTAATTTTCTACTATTCATGACGTTTTCCATGTCTCTCAACTATAGAAATGCCTTAGGGATTCTGATTCTATTCTTGAGCCCGGTGTTTTTAAAGAAATTGAAGTTTCACCTAATTTGACTTATGAGAAACATCCTATTTGTATCATTGATATGGAGGTTAAAAGTCTTCGTAATAAAGATGTCCCACTTGTGAAAGTTCAATGATCCTCAAATCCAAAGGATTGTTCTTGGGAATCCAGAGAATTCATAAACCGAACACATCTGCACTTATTCTCTCACGATATTTAAGGTGAACTTCTTATTTCAAATTTATTTGTATTAATGTGATTTTATGGTTGTTACTCTTTGTTTTCCTCTTAAGTATTACGAGGACGCAATTTCTTTAAGGAGGGGAGTCTGTAATATCCCGCATATTTAACGATTGTATATTTAAATATTTTATTTGAATATAGCATCGTTAGTCGAATTAAATCTGAAATGTTACTTTTTGCAAACAGTCGAATTAGAACTCGAGATTACTTCCATTGAGCCCAAAATGCCATTTGCGTCCTTTTTGAGTATAAATATCGATATGTTTGGAGTTTAATGGAATTTCGCTATTTTTTTACTGGGCTTTGGGTTTGGGTTTGGGTTTGGGTTTCAGCCCATTAACCCAACGTAATACCCTAATTCCACGCTCTCACCTCTTCATTCATTCTCATTTCCTAATACTCCCAAGCTAAAGGAAAGAATGGGGGAAAGAGGAGGAAATTAAAATTCCTAAGCCCTAGATTCATAGGAAATTCCAATTCAAGCTCTAGAAATCAAAGAGAAGCTTTAAATAAGCATCCTCTTCATCTTCTCCATCTCAACCCTCTTCCATTATCAAAAATTCCTAGACACTAACTTAGGAAATATTTTTCTTATGAGCTTAGACTGAAGCTTCTTGGGTTAAAATTGAAGAGTGGTTGATCTTGCCTTGTTTTATAGCTTCTCACTTGTGTTTTTGGGTTTAAAGGTGAGTTCTTGAACTTACATCTATGTCTATAACTTTCTTTGTTGTTAGGTATGAATTCCTAGTATCTATTCATGTTCATTTGCTTTTGATTTGAATTGATTTGGTGAATCTTTCAATTTTTGGGTTTTGAAGTCCAATTTTCATGAAAATCCTACTATGGATGCTTGGACATGATATTTGTGACGACCCGGAAATTTTGACAAATTAAATTGGAATAATTAATCGATTTTAAATTATTTAAAACTTAATTTTAACTTGAATTCAGGATATCAATATTTACTTGATAATTAAATCATCGAATTATATGGTTTAAAAAAAATGAATTTAATAATTGAAATTGGGTAAATTGTTGAATCTGGGATTTCGAAGCCTGTTTAAAATAATTTGAAGACTTATAAAATTTATAATGATATTACTGAAGATAATAGGATGGTTGAAATTCAATTTAAAGATAACGTGTTCAATTTTTAAAAATATATCATTTAAACTGATATTTAAAAATAGCCTTTCGAGGCACAGTCTCGGAATTTGACGAAACCAGTTCCATTGGATCCGTAATAGTTTGTTATTATCGGATTTCAATTTTCATAGCAATCGGAGTTGTCGTTTGACCCTGGCAGCTCGAAGCGCTTAGATTTATTTTAATCGATGTAAGTTAATATCGATCGTTTAATTCCGTAATTCGCACATACGTTCCAATTAGCCTCCGTAACACGTTCCATCGTGTTCGGAAACGGGTAACACTTTATAATTGCCTCGCGGTATTGCTTAAGTGGAGTTCGAAAATTTGACTAGCAATCGATGAAGCATTTTGAAGTTTTATATAAGTTAAAAACAATAATCATAATAATATATAATATAGTTATTAAAATAAAATATTTAAGATATTTTTTTCCAGCAATCGTGCTCGAGAAGCCTCCTTCAGCCTATTTCTTATTCCCTTCCTCTTTCTTTCCCCAGGAATGCTGAGAATCGAACTAAGAGGGAAAAGAAAAGAAAAGAAAACAAACAAAAGGGGGGAGGGCCGAAACCTTCACTTTTCAACAACAGAAATAAAATTCAACTCAAATGAAAATGGCGATCGAAAGGGGAAGGGGGCCACATCGTTGTTAGGGTGATGGAAGGGGAAGAGGCTTCGGCACCTCGTTCTCACTCGAAGCAGGTTGCGTATTGATGTACGATGACGGTCAGAAGGCTGCGGCGGCAAAAGAGCTCGTGTTCGAGCATCAGTGGGGGCGAGGGCGAAGTCGCGACAAACTCGAAGTTGTAGCTTGCATGCGATGGGGGGGCGACTCGATTGTCGTGATGTCGCGAGGGTGAGGGGCGCACTGGGTAGGGAAGCGGCGACTCAAAATTGGGAATTCGAACTAGGGTTCGTCGAAGAGGCAGAGTCGCCGTATTTGTAAGGCCGCGTGTGTGGTAGTGGAGTCGGCAGTAAGGTATATTCTTTGTTAAGCTTAGCATTTGATTTAATTCAGTTTCAAAGTAAAATATAAGAATAATATATATATATATATATATATATATATATATGTGTGTGTGTGTGTGTGTGTGTGTATAACAGTAGGTTATTTTCTTTTAAATTTTAGGTTTATGTAGTGTGTATTTATATGAAGATAACTGAAATCATTTTAGATTTGGGATATAGGAATTTAAATGAAATATTAGATTTTAATAATCTATGTAGGTATTTTTACAAATATATACATACATATTTCATTTACTAGCTTATAGTTTTGGTTTAAATATAATTTAATGATTTAAAATGAAATCAATGGTTAATTAAATTATCAAATGAAATTTAATATGGCTCAATAGACTCGAATATTAATGAAACATCTAATGTTTTACAAGGTCAATGGTCGTGAAAATCAAGTCATGAAGGTTGGGCCGCAAAATGACGAAGGTGAGTAAATCTCACTCTGTCTGGTTCTTATTTAAATTTATATGGTTAAATTTAAATAATTGGTCGAACGTTTTGGTTGATTGGATGTATACTGATGATGATGTGATTTTGATTTTGATTGATTCTCGAGTTAATTGTGGATTGACTCGAAGTATATGGTGTTTTAAATTGTTTTAAATTTAAATCATAAATAAGACAATGATTCCATTGTAGATTTGGAGAGGGCTTGATGTGTTGTGATTCATTAAATTAGTAGGGAATTTGAAATGAAAAATTTGATTGATTTAATTAATTAATGATTAGGCTTAACTGATTTAGTAACGAATGAGTTGAATTAATTAATTAAGGTTCAAGTAAACTAATTAAGTGTAAGTAATACAGAATAATAATCGAATGGTGTGTCAGTTAATTTCTTAATGAAATTAACGAAATAAAATTTATTTTGCGGAAGAAAGCAAGAGATTAAATGAGATAAATAATTAAGGAGTAAGTAATTTATTTAATGAAGTAAATAAAAGATAATTAAATATAGGTAGAGGGTGTTTGAGAAGGATTAATATCGGGGTTTAATTAATGTAATTAAGTTGGATTGGAATAATGGAAATGAAATTGGAACTCATAATTTATATAATTAAGGATGTAATTAAGGATAAACTAAATCAAAATAAGTGACTTATGACGTTAATTAATAAGTAATTAAGGATTAACGTAACTAAAATAGTTAATTAATTCATGAAGTAATTAAGATTACCTATTGACTTTGGTTAAGAACAATAAAAAAAAATCGTGAAGCTAATTAAAGATGATTACTTAAATGTAATTGAAAGATAATTAATCCACGATGATTAATTAAGATGAATGAGGATGGGTTGACAAATTAATTAACTTGGAATTTAATTAACGTTGAATGACGGGATATAGGTAATTGAGACTTGAAATTCAATTGAGTAAATTGAATTGTTTTGTATATGATGGATGATTGATTGATATTGGATGTTTTGAATGTGGGTATCTCTGATATGGATGTTGTTTATTTCAATTGAATAATTTAAGATAGGATAACATGAGTTTCGAAGAGACCGGGTCGGGTATTGGGAAATACCCGAAACCCCCTTCGAATTTGTTTTAAATTGATTTCTTAAATCAATAGGATGGAATGAATTGATTTAAGTGGATTAGACTATTTTATCTAAGTTTGATACTTAGGAATTTATATATGAAATAAGCATTGTCTATAGCAAATTGTGAATTGGTAAATGGATATAAGTTACCCCGGGTTATATGAGATGATTGCTTTGGTATTCCATGTTAGTTGAGTTTACTCACGCTGGTTTCCAGCCTGACCCGGGTGTTACTTTGGTGTAATGCTCGGGTCAGACCGAGTATTACAGATTGTCAGGTAGGTATGTTCTGGAGCTCAGGAGGCGAGCTGGATGGTGATATCGTATAGAGTATATCCGCTGTATTTATATTATTGTTAATCTGGGACATGATAATTGTAATTATTCTGTCACTGAATATTATGTGAAACTCTGATGTATATTAAATGTAATCGACAGTTATAATATTCTTTTGTAAACTGTTATTATTTATTATTATATTTTATCCGCCGCGAACGTGAGATGTTTGGTGTTTCTGTTCTTCTTCTTCTATCTCTTTCTTCTTTTTCATAACTATCTGGAGTTTTCGGGTGTGAAAATTTCGGGTCGTTACATTTGGTATCAGAGCTGAAAGGTTAAGCGAGAACCTTGGCTCTGGTGGGAATTACTTAATAAATAGAGTTCGTAGAACTCTAGAATGAGTTGAGTATATATATATGTATGAGCACGTACTTGTTATTTTCTTATATAAAGGTTTTAAATGGTTTTATATAAAATATATTTTGAAATATAAAGCAATATTTCTTTCTAATAAATATTAAGGTGATTGGTTGTTAAATTATTGGAATTAAAATTGAGGAATAATATAATATAACCAAACTGAAATTTAATAAAGATAAGTTTGAAATGGATTCAAACTGAAACTGAAGTTTAGAATTGGAATTAAATTAAGTAGGAAGCAAAAATAATATAACTAAATTAAAATTTAAGTGATTGAGAATGAAAATTCAAAATCTAATCCCGGAATTTCAAATATAGATTGGGAATGAAATTTATAAGTCGAAATAAATTTCATAAATAAATGAGATTATAATTTGAAATAGAATGCCAGAGAATAATTGAAAATAAAGTAAGATGAAAATTCTAGAGTAATGTTTAAATATGAATTGGATGGATTGGGGATTTGGAATTTTTGGGAAAATTTAAAATTTCCTTTGGATTTGAAAGTGGTTCCCAGATGTTTTGGAGAAATAATAGTATTATTTCAAAAATATTTTTTGTGTTGAATTTGAAATCTGGGAGATTTGGAGTTAAAAATATTTGGAAATGTTTTTAAAAGAGATAAAAGCATTGAACTCTTTCGGTCACTGGAAAATAACGTCGGTAATGACTGCAGCATCATCGATGTTTATTTTCGAGTTTCTAAAGAGAAATTGCTACCAAAATGTTTTTAATTGGAATTGTTTGTGAACTGGGTTTGGATTTGAAATTCTGGAATCTTGATAAAATGTTTATGGAATAATAAAAAAAATAAAAATAAGGAGAGATAAGTTGAAATGAAGAATTGGGCTCAGAAATTTGAGATTGTTTAAAAATTTTAAATAAAAGATAACTTGGTTTAAAGGTTAAATCAACCTTTGAGAATTTAACTCGAATTTATATAATTCGAGGTAGTTTAAAATTCAAGATTGAAATTGAATTAGTTCAAAATTTAATTTGGGTTGAAGTAGTTGGATTGGTGATAGAAAATATATAAGTTTAAAAATTTTAAATGGGAAATTGGAATGGATTAAATTGAAGTGATTTGGATTCTGAAATTAAATTGATAACAATTCAAATTGATTGGAATACTATGAAATTATAGTTAAAATTGAACAGGATTAAAATCAAAGGGAATTTGATTTAAATTTGGGAAGGAATCAAGATTGATTCAACTTGAATTGGGAATTAATCAAGTCCAATGGAATTTGGAGTTATTTGGATTGAAATTGGGTCACTTTAAATGGAGATTTAAATTGAATTGTTGAGGAGGTGAACAGTTGGCTCTTGACTATTTTCAATATAAATTGTTTTGATATAAACTTATTTTCTAAGCTATTAAATATATATAGCCTTTCTTTTTAAATCTAATTTACTATATATTTGTTTTACCGTCATTTTTGGAGCTATTTAAATATTTTTCAATTGTTTCCTAAACTATATATTATTTTTCCACTACTTTACAAATAAATTACTATCTTTCAATTGTCTAAAAATCTCTGGAACTATTCAACTATTTTTCAATTATTTTATAATTAGTTAACTATTTTACAATTATTTTGCAACTAATAATTATTTTTCAACTACTTACCTATTTTTAAAATTTTCAAGCTATTTTTCTAAACTGGTCGGAGTTCAAAACTGTTATTGATTAAAGTACCCAACTGAGATAAGGATTGAAGTAATAATCCAAATGGGGATTAATGTAAAGGTGAATAAGGAATATGAAATGGTTCTTTTGAACTGAAAGAATATTTTGAGAAATATGAAATGAATAAAGATGGAAATTGGATATTTCTATGGTTTTTGAGAGTGTTTGGAGTATAAAAGGGTTTTATACAAGAAAGTAAGGATCCAAAGTTTTAAAAATTTATATATATATATATATATATATCTGAATATATATAAAGGATCTTATGAGGATTTTGGGAAAGACTTTTGATTTTTGGGAAAAAATCAATATTGCATTTTGGAAAGCCTATTTTGAGAATTATCGATTTTGGGATAATCGATTTTGTGTAAAGGAGCTTTGTATGATATCATACTAGGTGTATGATTTGAAGATACTATATGTGTATAGTATAAAATATTTTGATGATGGCTCTGGGGAAAAAGGCGTCGCCTTGAAATGAACTTCTCAGGAGTGCCACTGGGTGGTGCTGCCTGGAGCCCGAGGGGGTTCTAAAGTTGATCCTGTGAGGAGTCCGGACAAAACTAGTTCCTGAGGATTATGAGTTGAGTTTACCATAGCGAAAGTTGTGTGTGTCGCGGAGAGCCAACAGTTTACGTTTGATTCTATATCGGTAGACTGCGACCTATGGTATAACATAGCGGAAGTCGTGTGTGCCGCTGAGAGCCAACAGTCTGCGTTTGAGTTTATCTCGGTAGACTGCGACCTATGTAAGAGTGGGGAAGTTTCATTTTGATAGCGAGATCAGAGGCCGCGGAGAGCCAACAGTTACATGGACTTTTGTTGTGACTGCAACGTAACCCTGGATGTAACTGTGATCAGTTGTGTGGGTTCCATGGCGTAATCGAGAGTGCCGCGGAGAGCCTGCAATTACATGGACTTTTGTTGCGACTGCAACGTAACCCTGGTATGTAACTGTGACCATGGAATGGGGGTGATGATTTCCAGAGCATCCTCACTAAAAAAATAAAAAATAAAAAAAGTAAAATAAAAATAAATATTTCCTCTATTTTCAAAATTGTTTTCTATATTTCAATAAAATTGTTTTCCAAGTATTTTTCACTGGGTGTTGAAAACGGGTTTACCAAGTACTTATAGATTTTCAGTCCTACGCCTGATCAACGTATGACTGAATTTCTGTGAGAACAAGGATGGACTGGTTGAGACATCGAGTTATAAGAAATATTTTTATAAAAAGCTATTTTAATTGTATTTTTTGAATTTGAAGGCATTCCTAAATTTTAAAGTAAAAAGGGGATTTTAAACTGGAATTATAAAATAAAATTGGACTCGGGAAATTTAAATGAAGCGATTCTTTGAAATAAAATCGCATATTGATTTGGAAGTTGGAAGTTAATTAACAAAATAATTACTTGATTGAGTATGTTGATAAAATTTAACTTGGTTAAATAAAATGGATTGTAAGTTAATAATGAATTTGAATTGTGAATAGAATTCGACTTGGTTTTGATAATGAATTAAATTAGAAGAGATGTTGTAAAAATAAAATAGGGCTGGATTGAAAAAGAAATGAGATGGTTTGAATTATAAATAAAATTCAAGGGTGATTTGAATAATATTTAATGAGATTTGCAAGTGGATTGGATATAAGAGAAGTGATTATAATAGAAATAGTTTGAGTTGCAAAGCAAAATCCAAGTGAGTAGAAATAAATTGAGATGGTCTTGTATTAATAAAATAAATTCGAAATAAACAAGTAAATTAAAAAAATTTAATGGGATCGTTGGAATTATATAATAAATGGATGAAGCCTGATGAATAAAAAATTGAATCAAACTTTAATTGGAATTGGATTATCAGACTGGACTTAAGTTCGGTGGCATATGTGCCTGGATATTGTTTTGATAAATTGAGAAGGTGGATTAAATTTACAATGAAGGAGATGGGCTAACTGAATTTAATGGAATTTGATTTAATGAGAATCAAATTTAATGGAAGTGAACTTAAGTTGATGTTGGAATAAACTAAAGTAATTAACTTAAGTTTAAAGTTTATGGAAGCTTGGCTTCGAATAAGGATAAAAGCCTATTAAATTAAAGCTTGGATAAAATTAATTTGGAAATGGTTATAAATTTAGAAATATTGAATATGCTAAGCTTAATAAATAGTTTGAATGAAGTCAATAAGGTGGTGAAATGAAATGCGTATGTATGGTTGGTGAATAAATTAAAATGGAATTGAATTAAATAAAACTGAGTTGGAATCAATTTTAATTGGTTATAAAACTTAAACAATTAATTATTCACATGGATATTATCAAATTAAATGCTATAAATTAGTGGAAGCGATATAATTGATTTTTGAATCAATTGAAGTGAATATGAGATTGTTTCGCTTAAAATGAGTTGAATGCAAGTAATTGTGTGTAAACCATTAAAATTGAATGAAAAGGCATATAAATTTGATTGGAAATAAGTAGATGTGCTTTAAAACATATAAATTGCTTATTGGAAATGTTTTGTGTAATGCATGTATTTGGCTTTTGAAAGTAAGTGTTAGGTTAATAAAATTTCTATATATGGCACTTACATATTTAAATTGAGTAAGTACAGGTACAGGGAAGCCGTTTGGCTAGATTTGGGTATGCAATTGCTAGAATTTATAAGCTGCTTGCTTAAATGCTAAATAAGGTACGCCCACGCAATAAAAATAGGAAATATGAACTGTTTTTGCTTTTTCCGACCGTGTGGGTCGATGTATATATATTTATATCTTTTATCAAATTGCAAAAGCTCCTCCGTACAAAGGAGACTCTGCCAAAATTTTCTGAAATTTTTGGGAGTTAGAAAATTTTTGGAAAATTTTGGTTGACGACAAAACAATTTTAAATTGGAAATTAAAGTAAACTAGTAAACATGAATCAGTTAAATGAAAGATAAAACTCAATATTAGAAATCGAAAAAAAAAATTAATTCATATGAAATGATGAAAACTAATTTGAATAGAAGTGGGTATGAATCTTATGTAAAGAGATGTATAAAATGATTTATAAGGTTACGATTGGATATTGTTGCTAAGTGAGGTATGCAGGTATTAAAGAGAAAAGAGAAAATTGGATTTGATTCCAAAAGATAAATTTGAATTGCCCAACTAAAAGGTACGTATTTTGATTTTGTATGATATTGGATTGGGTTTTTGATGCAGCCACTTGGCTTTTGTTTTCTTTTTGGAATTTGGGGAGCCCGTAGAGGCCTTTTGTAGTTGTACCGAGCTAGCCGCGCAAAGGAGACGCTGGCAAATTTTTTTCTAAATTTGGAGAGTTAGAAAGATTTTGAGATAATTCAAAATTTGGTTTTTAACTGAAATTTAGATGATTGAGCAAAAGAATATTGATTGAAACTATAGAAGGTTTGCGAAGTTGGATAAGGTGATAGTAGGCCTTTAATAAAAGATAATGGGTAGGATGTTGAATTGTGAATTTTGGAAAAGATAAACGGGTATTGGTCAATTCTTCCTATCTGGTAATTTCGGGGACGAAATTCTTTTAAGGGGGAAGGAATGTGACGACCCGGAAATTTTGACAAATTAAATTGAAATAATTAATCGATTTTAAATTATTTAAAAGTTAATTTTAACTTGAATTCAGGATATCATTATTTACTTGATAATTAAATCATCGAATTATATGGTTTAAAAAAAATGAATTTAATAATTGAAATTGGGTAAATTGTTGAATCTGGGATTTCGAAGCCTGTTTAAAATAATTTGAAGACTTATAAAATTTATAATGATATTAATGAAGATAATAGGATGGTTGAAATTCAATTTAAAGATAACGTGTTCAATTTTTAAAAATATATCATTTAAATTGATATTTAAAAATAGCCTTTCGAGGCACAGTCTCGGAATTTGACGAAATCAGTTCCATTGGATCCGTAATAGTTTGTTATTATCGGATTTCAATTTTCATAACAATCGGAGTTGTCGTTTGACCCTGGCAGCTCGAAACGCTTAGATTTATTTTAATCGATGTAAGTTAATATCGATCGTTTAATTCCGTAATTCGCACATACGTTCCAATTAGCCTCCGTAACACGTTCCATCGTGTTCGGAAACGGGTAACACTTTAAAATTGCCTCACGGTATTGCTTAAGTGGAGTTCGAAAATTTGACTAGCAATCGATGAAGCATTTTGAAGTTTTATATAAGTTAAAAACAATAATCATAATAATATATAATATAGTTATTAAAATCAAATATTTAAGATATTTTTTTCCAGTAATTGTGCTCGAGAAGCCTCCTTCAGCCTATTTCTTATTCCCTTCCTCTTTCTTTCCCCAGGAATGCTGAGAATCGAACTAAGAGGAAAAAAAAACAAACAAAAGGGGGGAGGGCCGAAACCTTCACTTTTCAACAACAGAAATAAAATTCAACTCAAATGAAAATGGCGATCGAAAGGGGAAGGGGGCCGCATCGTTGTTCGGGTGCTGGAAGGGGAAGAGGCTTCGGCACCTCGTTCTCACTCGAAGCAGGTTGCGTATTGATGTACGATGACGGTCAGAAGGCTACGGCGGCAAAAGAGCTCGTGTTCGAGCATCAGTGGGGGCGAGGGCGAAGTCGCGACAAACTCGAAGTTGTAGCTTACGTGCGATGGGGGGGCGACTCGATTGTCGTGATGTCGCGAGGGTGAGGGGCGCACTGGGTAGGGAAGCGGCGACTCAAAATTGGGAATTCGAACTAGGGTTCGTCGAAGAGGCAGAGTCGCCGTATTTGTGAGGCCGCGTGTGTGGTAGTGGAGTCGGCAGTAAGGTATATTCTTTGTTAAGCTTAGCATTTGATTTAATTCAGTTTCAAAGTAAAATATAAGAATACTATATATATATATGTGTGTAACAGTAGGTTATTTTCTTTTAAATTTTAGGTTTATGTAGTGTGTATTTATATGAAGATAACTGAAATCATTTTAGATTTGGGATATAGGAATTTAAATGAAATATTAGATTTTAATAATCTATGTAGGTATTTTTACAAATATATACATACATATTTCATTTACTAGCTTATAGTTTTTTTTATATAACGTATGTTGGAGAAATTGGTTTAAATATAATTTAATGATTTAAAATGAAATCAGTGGTTAATTAAATTATCAAATGAAATTTAATATGGCTCAATAGACTCGAATATTAATGAAACATCTAATGTTTTACAAGGTCAATGGTCGTGAAAATCAAGTCATGAAGGATGGGCCGCAAAATGACGAAGGTGAGTAAATCTCACTCTGTCTGGTTCTTATTTAAATTTATATGGTTAAATTTAAATAATTGGTCGAACGTTTTGGTTGATTGGATGTATACTGATGATGATGTGATTTTGATTGATTCTCGAGTTAATTGTGGATTGACTCGAAGTATATGGTGTTTTAAATTGTTTTAAATTTAAATCATAAATAAGACAATGATTCCATTGTAGATTTGGAGAGGGCTTGATGTGTTGTGATTCATTAAATTAGTAGGGAATTTGAAATGAAAAATTTGATTGATTTAATTAATTAATGATTAGGCTTAACTGATTTAGTAACGAATGAGTTGAATTAATTAATTAAGGTTCAAGTAAACTAATTAAGTGTAAGTAATACAGAATAATAATCGAATGGTGTGTCAGTTAATTTCTTAATGAAATTAACGAAATAAAATTTATTTTGCGGAAGAAAGCAAGAGATTAAATGAGATAAATAATTAAGGAGTAAGTAATTTATTTAATGAAGTAAATAAAAGATAATTAAATATAGGTAGAGGGTGTTTGAGAAGGATTAATATCGGGGTTTAATTAATGTAATTAAGTTGGATTGGAATAATGGAAATGAAATTGGAACTCATAATTTATATAATTAAGGATGTAATTAAGGATAAACTAAATCAAAATAAGTGACTTATGGCGTTAATTAATAAGTAATTAAGGATTAACGTAACTAAAATAGTTAATTAATTCATGAAGTAATTAAGATTACCTATTGACTTTGGTTAAGAACAATAAAAAAAAATCGTGAAGCTAATTAAAGATGATTACTTAAATGTAATTGAAAGATAATTAATCCACGATGATTAATTAAGATGAATGAGGATGGGTTGACAAATTAATTAACTTGGAATTTAATTAACGTTGAATGACGGGATATAGGTAATTGAGACTTGAAATTCAATTGAGTAAATTGAATTGTTTTGTATATGATGGATGATTGATTGATATTGGATGTTTTGAATGTGGGTATCTCTGATATGGATGTTGTTTATTTCAATTGAATAATTTAAGATAGGATAACATGAGTTTCGAAGAGACCGGGTCGGGTATTGGGAAATACCCGAAACCCCCTTCGAATTTGTTTTAAATTGATTTCTTAAATCAATAGGATGGAATGAATTGATTTAAGTGGATTAGACTATTTTATCTAAGTTTGATACTTAGGAATTTATATATGAAATAAGCATTGTCTATAGCAAATTGTGAATTGGTAAATGGATATAAGTTACCCCGGGTTATATGAGATGATTGCTTTGGTATTCCATGTTAGTTGAGTTTACTCACGCTGGTTTCCAGCCTGACCCGGGTGTTACTTTGGTGTAATGCTCGGGTCAGACCGAGTATTACAGATTGTCAGGTAGGTATGTTCTGGAGCTCAGGAGGCGAGCTGGATGGTGATATCGTATAGAGTATATCCGCTGTATTTATATTATTGTTAATCTGGGACATGATAATTGTAATTATTCTGTCACTGAATATTATGTGAAACTCTGATGTATATTAAATGTAATCGACAGTTATAATATTCTTTTGTAAACTGTTATTATTTATTATTATATTTTATCCGCCGCGAACGTGAGATGTTTGGTGTTTCTGTTCTTCTTCTTCTATCTCTTTCTTCTTTTTCATAACTATCTGGAGTTTTCGGGTGTGAAAATTTCGGGTCGTTACATTTGGTATCAGAGCTGAAAGGTTAAGCGAGAACCTTGGCTCTGGTGGGAATTACTTAATAAATAGAGTTCGTAGAACTCTAGAATGAGTTGAGTATATATATATGTATGAGCACGTACTTGTTATTTTCTTATATAAAGGTTTTAAATGGTTTTATATAAAATATATTTTGAAATATAAAGCAATATTTCTTTCTAATAAATATTAAGGTGATTGGTTGTTAAATTATTGGAATTAAAATTGAGGAATAATATAATATAACCAAACTGAAATTTAATAAAGATAAGTTTGAAATGGATTCAAACTGAAACTGAAGTTTAGAATTGGAATTAAATTAAGTAGGAAGCAAAAATAATATAACTAAATTAAAATTTAAGTGATTGAGAATGAAAATTCAAAATCTAATCCCGGAATTTCAAATATAGATTGGGAATGAAATTTATAAGTCGAAATAAATTTCATAAATAAATGAGATTATAATTTGAAATAGAATGCCAGAGAATAATTGAAAATAAAGTAAGATGAAAATTCTAGAGTAATGTTTAAATATGAATTGGATGGATTGGGGATTTGGAATTTTTGGGAAAATTTAAAATTTCCTTTGGATTTGAAAGTGGTTCCCAGATGTTTTGGAGAAATAATAGTATTATTTCAAAAATATTTTTTGTGTTGAATTTGAAATCTGGGAGATTTGGAGTTAAAAATATTTGGAAATGTTTTTAAAAGAGATAAAAGCATTGAACTCTTTCGGTCACTGGAAAATAACGTCGGTAATGACTGCAGCATCATCGATGTTTATTTTCGAGTTTCTAAAGAGAAATTGCTACCAAAATGTTTTTAATTGGAATTGTTTGTGAACTGGGTTTGGATTTGAAATTCTGGAATCTTGATAAAATGTTTATGGAATAATAAAAAAAATAAAAATAAGGAGAGATAAGTTGAAATGAAGAATTGGGCTCAGAAATTTGAGATTGTTTAAAAATTTTAAATAAAAGATAACTTGGTTTAAAGGTTAAATCAACCTTTGAGAATTTAACTCGAATTTATATAATTCGAGGTAGTTTAAAATTCAAGATTGAAATTGAATTAGTTCAAAATTTAATTTGGGTTGAAGTAGTTGGATTGGTGATAGAAAATATATAAGTTTAAAAATTTTAAATGGGAAATTGGAATGGATTAAATTGAAGTGATTTGGATTCTGAAATTAAATTGATAACAATTCAAATTGATTGGAATACTATGAAATTATAGTTAAAATTGAACAGGATTAAAATCAAAGGGAATTTGATTTAAATTTGGGAAGGAATCAAGATTGATTCAACTTGAATTGGGAATTAATCAAGTCCAATGGAATTTGGAGTTATTTGGATTGAAATTGGGTCACTTTAAATGGAGATTTAAATTGAATTGTTGAGGAGGTGAACAGTTGGCTCTTGACTATTTTCAATATAAATTGTTTTGATATAAACTTATTTTCTAAGCTATTAAATATATATAGCCTTTCTTTTTAAATCTAATTTACTATATATTTGTTTTACCGTCATTTTTGGAGCTATTTAAATATTTTTCAATTGTTTCCTAAACTATATATTATTTTTCCACTACTTTACAAATAAATTACTATCTTTCAATTGTCTAAAAATCTCTGGAACTATTCAACTATTTTTCAATTATTTTATAATTAGTTAACTATTTTACAATTATTTTGCAACTAATAATTATTTTTCAACTACTTACCTATTTTTAAAATTTTCAAGCTATTTTTCTAAACTGGTCGGAGTTCAAAACTGTTATTGATTAAAGTACCCAACTGAGATAAGGATTGAAGTAATAATCCAAATGGGGATTAATGTAAAGGTGAATAAGGAATATGAAATGGTTCTTTTGAACTGAAAGAATATTTTGAGAAATATGAAATGAATAAAGATGGAAATTGGATATTTCTATGGTTTTTGAGAGTGTTTGGAGTATAAAAGGGTTTTATACAAGAAAGTAAGGATCCAAAGTTTTAAAAATTTATATATATATATATATATATATATATATCTGAATATATATAAAGGATCTTATGAGGATTTTGGGAAAGACTTTTGATTTTTGGGAAAAAATCAATATTGCATTTTGGAAAGCCTATTTTGAGAATTATCGATTTTGGGATAATCGATTTTGTGTAAAGGAGCTTTGTATGATATCATACTAGGTGTATGATTTGAAGATACTATATGTGTATAGTTTAAAATATTTACTAGCTTAGTGTAATTCAAACTTTTGATCGATCAATGGTGATCATTTTGTGGTTTAGACTAGCAGTATGCGATGTCTCTTTGTCCACGTGGGGGGGATTGTACCTTGTTTTATTGAGCTTCGTCTCATTTCTTTTATAAGCAAATGACCTATGGGTTCTTTGGAGTTTCCTCTCATTTTTATAGGCTAGCGACCCATGTTTGTTTATGATGATCGGTTCATCGGATGTACCATTGTTGTACTACATCGATGTCCCAGCTTATCTGGATCAACGGATGTACCATTATTGTACTACATCGTTGTTCATGTTTATCAGGTTCATCAGGCGCACTGATATTGTACGCCGTTATTCCGAATTTTTAGAGTCTCAGGTCCATCGGGCGCACCGTTATTGTACTGCACTGTTGTCTCGAATTATTGGAGTCTCAGGTCCATTGGGCGCACCGTTACTGTACTACGTTTATGTTCTAAATTATTGGAGTTTCAAGTTCCTTGGGCGTACTGTTAATATACGGCGTCGTTGCACCGGCTCAATGGTTAGCGACCATAGGATAGTGACCCATTTGTGATGCACGTGTTGGTGAGTTTTCATGCTCCTATTTTTAATAGGCCTTCCCCTTTATGATTTCTGGATTTCTAACTGACGATTTATAGAATTAGTGTTTCACTAATTTTTGTGATTGTCTTGATATGATTGTCAGTATTTGCAGTTTGGTGAATAAAATAAAGAATATGACATTCTTTTTGGTGTTTTGAGATTCTTGAGATATTGTATGATTTTTGTTGTTGTTAAATGCATACTTTTCACAGTATAGCATTATTGTTATCATACGTTTTCGTCGTATCTCTTATTCTATCTCATTTTATTGATAATTACAGTTAAAATGATCCGTTTATTATTTTCTTTTTAAATAATACTCGGGTCAGACTGAGGTATTTCAGGTGTTCCTGCTTGACTTCTTATCATGATCCTACATCTGACTTTTGGGCTAACTACTTAGTAGTTTCTTTGTTGTATACATTTGAGATAGAGACTCCTTTATGTATATATATTCTTTTGTCTGGCAATTGTACATATTCTTTTATGGTGTAGTGGATCTTATATGACCACTACTTTGATGTACACTTTAATGTGTTATATTCATATCTGTTTCCGCCTTTGTGATGTGAATATCTATGACCGATTTATGTTATGCTTATTTTATATTTGTTTCCGAAGAGCACATAGCCAATGTATAGTAGTTTTGAGTTGGTATCGGTATTTTGGATTGGGAAATCAAACCGATATTTTATCTGGCATATCAGTGCTCGCATAAAGAAATTACACAGATGGTCGCTCCTCAACAGCCTTATTCTTCATGCTAGTTGACGGCACTACTCCATAGTGTCCTTGGCTAGTATGAGTATAGAGTTGGGCCGTCACAAGTTAGAATGAACTTCTACTCAAACGTAGCCTTGAACTGACCCTCGGTGGTAGTAATAGTGATGGCATTCCATTAATAAATATCCTGCACTTAAAGTTATCTAGAGGCCAGCTTCTTCTTCATAGCTTCATCTAACTCCATGCCACCAATGATACGTTCATACGTGTCCAGCCAATCCTGCACTTCGATGGCTGACCCAGTTCTAAGAAATGGTTTTCCTTCAAGGTGGAGTAATCCTTACATAGTTTAGCGAAGTCAGCCCTTGGTGCCTGCACCTGAGAACCACTACCAATAGCAACATTTAAGCGGTCATTTGGGCATTATGTAGCATGTTCGCCATCATCGTATTGAATATAGCTTGCAAGTGAGGGTTTGCGACCCCTGAGCCTGCTTCTTCCTCGACCTTAAAAGTGTAGTTTCTTATAATGTTTCTTAGTTGTTGGCTTATTCTTGATCTATAACCATAATGATCAGTTACTCATAAAGAAAACCATGTCAGTGGTATTCGTTGTGCATGCGACCTATATATTATATAAAGGTTATAAAAATCGCTAGGAACTTAGTAAGAATTAGGGATTAATCGTTTAGGTAGGGATTAATCAGGATTAATCGAACTATGAATTTTTGATTATTTATGAATTTGGGACAAAATTTAGTCTTTAGTCCGATGTTGATCGATGAAAATTAGAATTTGGAAATTTGAATGTGTGTAGGAATAACCACAGAGGCAAGATCATATAGTAATGAAGTTTATAAAAAATGGAAATAAAATCAAATAAACTATCTCATTATAGTAAAGAAAATACTATCGAGGTTCCACAGTGTTGCACAATAGAGTAATCATAATATCCATGTATAATATGAGAAAGCTCCATCCTGCTCGTCCTCTGCACAACTACTATGTTTCACCTGGGCCTTTTATCTAGTCTACTCATTTAAGGGTATCAGAGATAATAAAAAGCAAAGCATAAAAACTCAAGTCAAATAACAGTCTGGTGTGAGCAGTAAATGAATCTCAAAATATTACACAGTTGGTATAATAAGTAACAAGGGCATACAAATCGTACTTTACCTGTCTCTACAACCAAAGAGTTAGCACATAACGTATATAATATGCTAATCTACAATTATCATAAGAATGTACTATATCCTAAGTACAGTATCGAGCGTCTAGATATCCATGTTCTAAATACCTACATTAAGTGACAACCCTTAATGTATACTATGGGAGAAATCAATCAAAGCAAACTTAACATCCATTAAACAATCCTCACTATCACTTGTTTTGATATAAGGAAACTTGTATGGCACGATCACAAGCCTGAGACACAATCAATCTTAGTTCCAAGGTGCTTAATTCATGCCACCTCATAAGGTTAGGAAATAGACTCGTAGTTATAAGGTCCAGGGTAATGTACGGTCATAAGATTTGGACATGGTCATAATCCAAGTGGGCAAACCCATGTACCCCTCTATATGAGAACACAGAAAACCTACAAGTGTCTATGATCCCTTTGCACATACCTTCATAATGGAGCACAATAATTATTTCATCCTTCTCATATCCATAGTGGAATAAGGTCATAATTCCACACACGAGCTCTCCTTATTGAACCGGCCCTTTGGATCATCACTTTGGCTCTAATCATGGGAACCTAACTCCGTCTGCTTTTGAGTTGCCATCATTACGGTTCCAAAGCTATCGAATTTCGCTTCATTCATTGACCATCGGTCTTCATCATGCTGTCACATCACTATCAAACGACGAACAAACTAACACTCATGGCATGACCTAAAGATCCCACTTTCCATACCCAAGAAGTTCCACCCCAATCTGGTCAAAAGTAACCACTCGGTATTGACCTAAACTACATGATACCGAGCAGTATACTTAGCCATATTTTGGGGTTTTCCACTTCCTCGGAGTCATCCTCTAGTACTCCAACTTTTAAATGCTTAAACCCTGACCACTCTCCAGAAAAGCACTTGGTACTAATCCCTTACCACTCAGTGCCGAGTCCAACACTTAGCCAAATTTTGGTTTCTAACTCTTGGGACTCACCTCCTTTGCCGATCCAAAGGTTGAGTTAAGGCACTCCTATATTTTTTCCCAAGCATGCCCGAACCATGCTACAAGTCCAAATCCATCCAGTGGTTTCCACCAATCACTTCTATTTATTGCAAGAAGAATCTACCGATCAGAAGTAGTTTCAACTTAAACTATAGGGTCCCCACTTACTCCAGAGCTCCTCCTCTAAGTTGCACCCAATTTCGACCACTTTTGCCTCCGATTTGCCTAATTCGACCTCCTTTTTCCTAACTGCATTAAAGCACTAGAAAATCATAGCAAATCACGACACACAATCATGCGATATCATCTATACACATCCATGCATCAAACCACAACATTCAGTCATGCAGTATCATCTATATACATCCGTTCACACATACAATTCATTCAAAAGCGATAATCACATAAATCCTAACTTAGATCTACCTTTTCTACTAGCATCTCAATATTACCAAATAGGGTTGCAAAACCATTTAAAACCATTTTCCAAACCTTTAGATTTCAGCCATAACCATATATAAAAGTGTGATTAAAGTTACAGAGTTCTTTAGGAATAAAATCTTGTTAAAACATCAATTTTAACTATATAAACATGCATAAGATAATAAGAGGTCAAGAACCACTCACCAATTATCTTTAATACCAATTTGATCTTTGAATCCACGATGAACAACCAAGAGTCCAAATTCGCAAGCACCCAAATGATGGATTACTAATCCCTTTACTAATTACCCTTCCAATAATGATTTAGCTAAGATTAGTAGGGAAAAATGATTTTTTTCAAGAGATTAGGGTTAATGAAAGCTTAGACCTATTTTGGAGAAGATGAAAATGACATAGATCAATCCCCACAGCCTCCCCTAGCACAATTCCCAAAATCTATTAGTGGGCCTAAGTATAGGATTAGTTAGTTACCTACTAATGTGGGCTAGTAGCAGCCAAAACTTAAAGCAGCCGTAACTTTCAAAGTGGTAAGTCTGTTTTACTATTATGATCACTCTATGGAATGAGAAACCATTATCATGAAACAAAGAAATGGTTTTAGACCCTAACGTGGCTTTTATCAAAAGTTATAGTCTATACAAGATTTTATAGTCAAAATGGTCATTTATAATTTTGATGAAAATTAGATGTGGAAAATATCCTGAAGAGTCATCTTTCAAAAATTCAAACTCATATGACCTTATATGGATAAAATAAAATATTTTACGATCCTTCGATACATAAAATACAGGACGTTACATAAACCATAAAATTTACGAATGAAAATCAATGTTGTATTGATTAAAGCATAAGCTTTCATTATACAATACCAATTATCTGGGTTCGTTAAGAACGAATGCCATAAAATATTCAAAAATAAACCTATCTTTGTTATATTTGACTTTGTTAAGGGGAAGTGAGGCAACGACTAGAGGAATAACATTAGCCTTGATTAAATTCCAGCATTCCCTATGATGAGGATTTGATCGACTTTCATCAAGGTACCTTTTATGAATTTTCCTAATCAAACCCCTACAGTCATCGCCTAGGAAGGAAAAATCAGTCATGGGGAATCTAGTTTAAACAAAGAAGAGGCAATCCATAAGTTTATTTTTACCTTCAATAAGCATCTAAAAAAGGGAAGTGAAATCTTCATTTTCTTTTCAGAAGTTCGACTGATGAAAATAAGCAAATCATTTATTCCTAAAGACTTCTAAAAATTTAAGACATTTTAAAAGTTTCATAGACTCATTTAGATCTTTGCAATGTCTGCCTCCTTTCCTATGCCTTAAGATTTCGCTCCTATTCTTATCTAACAAGATCTCAAAGTAATGTCTATTTTTTTATTGTACTAATAAGAATAAGGTTTTGATATTATATAAAAGAATTCAAATAAAGTAGAAGTGACATAGATATTGAATTGCTTGGGATGAAGTTGTAGGAAAGTTTAACTTTGGACATAAATCTTTATAGTTTGAAGGGACGATAGGTCGGAGATACTCAAATGATTGAGGTATGTTAGATAGGCCTCTAGGAAGTGGGGTACCATCAATTATAGATTTGAGTCAAGGGAAGAATGGCCAGCATTATGCTCAATGTCATGAATATTATCATTCTCCCCCAAATCATTATCCTTAAAGTCATCGTTTTTTCCTTTTCTTGATGAATTTTTCCTAGGCATAATTGTTGGCCCTATCATCTTTGTCATTTATCAGTTTCTTCTCTTTTTTATTTTTTGATTCATTATCATCAGATGGAGGATCATTAAAGGTTAAATGGTCTTCTAGATTAATAAGATCATCATCTTCGAATTTAGGAAAACCTCCAGGACTCGATCAAGGATTATGTTGAATTTCATTTTATAATCAAAGACTATTAAGCCAGACCAAGTTATTTTTGTATATATGCTAAAGAATCCCTTATGAGGGTACTTATCATGTCAATAATACGACTTTAAGGATATGGGCAACAAATACGACAATAATAGTAGCATCATACGAAGAAGCGGTGAAAGTTGTTAAGACCATGTTATCTCCTTTAGGTTTCTTGATTGGAGAATACTAAAAAAACCTTTGAATGACCCAAACATCTCCCACATCTTCGAGACCGAGCTGCAAGGAAAGTATCATCCATCATAGTAGTAGATGAAGTGATCACTTTTGACTAGGAAGGAAACAATTGTTTACCAAAAATCCTTGGCAAAGTGGTAAGATATGTTGAATCCCCATTTTTGATAAGAGAGGGGGATCGACCAACCTAATATCTATTATATAAAGTTAATAAGAAAATAAATTTTTTACTTAGAAACAAAGTTAAAAGGAATATGATTAAAACTTGGCAAGCTTCCAACGCTTCAGAAGATGTGTTGAATCGGGTTTCTAAATGAGAAGTCGAGCTTCATAGCATTAAATGATGAGGAACCACACTTAGTCTTTTTTATCATAGGAGATTCACCCAAAACCCGATGAAAAAACTGAATCAAGGCATATCTTATTAGCTTTTCCTCGATGAGAAGTCTTAACTGACTTCTATTACTTTGTGGCTTTTGCTAGTACCTTAGAATCAATTTCTTTAAAGGCTAGATCTACAAATGCAAGAAGCTTAGTGTAAGAAAACTAAATGAATATAAAGTTAACGAACAATATATCTGAGATCAGCAATATTCTATGAAGGAAAATAGTACCGATTTTTTTGTTGCAAAAAACATCTCATGAAGAAGAATTGATGACCCTACACTTTAGTCTTGTTAACAGGATTCAAGATCAATTCGTTGTTGGACAAGCACAATTGGAAGATAGAACCATATGTTTAGTACTCGACCTTTTGTAAAGTGTTTAGTGAAAACTTGGTAAATGGACTTGAGTCTTCCATCTCGAGCTCATTGGAAAGGACTTAAAGAGGATCAATGTAACTATAAGAATTAGTAGTGAGTTGAATAAGAGCAATTCCTAGGAAAGATAGAATCTTGGTAACAATTTCATTAGAACGAAGGTAATATGTGTGCCAAATATGAATGTAAAAGAAAGAAAAATCTCTCGGGTGGTGTGTTAACCACGTCAAATGGTAGATTTTTGGTAACAATATCATTTAAAGGTAAGTAATACAAGTGCCAAATATGAATAAGGGTAGAAGCAAAAAATCCCTCGGGTGATGTGTTGATCGTGCTAGAGGGATTAGGAACTATAGTATTAATTTTGTTAATTCCAAAATGCCGAAGAATGGGACTTATCTCTTCTTATTTTGTGATGAAGTTTTGACAATTGGTATAAACCTTTTCTTCGAAGGATCTTTTGCTAGGTCTAAAGTACATGGACATTTCCTTGAAGCTTTTCTTTTATTACCTAACATGATTGCTATACCAATAAAGCATTAATACGTTAATCAAAAGAAAAGTGTAATATACAATAGTGAAAAGGAAAGTGGGTGATAAGTTCAAATCATAAAATTATCAATCTTGAGTATCATTAAAGTTATAAATCCATAATGTAAGCAAATATGAATGGAATGACAAAGATACATACATACATAAATACATACACATAAATACATACATACGTACAAACATAAAGGTTTTTGTGGTTATCACAAGTCTTGATTCTTACTGTACATAATAAAATTTAAGAACTATTGCACATTGAGAGCTTTGAGAAAAATTATATCATTTAAACAAAAAGGCCATCGTTTGTTGAGATAGTAAGCCATCACATATAGAGATAGTAAGGATCACATGTTGGGACAGTAAAGGCAATCGCATGATTGAAATAATAAGGAGTATGACATATATTGAAATAGTAAGAGCCATTACATGTTGATATAATAGGAGTTATCGCATGTTGGAATAATAGAGAACTATCATTTGCTGAAATAGTAAGAAATATCGCATATTAAAATGAAGAAATCTATCGCATGTTGAGAGTTAAAGGCTATCACATGCTGAGGCAATGAAGTCTACAGCATATATATATATATATATATATATATATATATATATATATATATATATATATATATATAACCTATTGCATGTTGATGTAATTAAACATTATTGGATGTTGAACTAGGAAACATATTGCACATTGAGATACGTAAGAGCTATCGCATATTGAATAGCCAAAAACTATCAAAGCCATCGTGAGCTATGACCATCAAATAAGGAAAATCTTTTTTTTGGCAAAGCAAGCCGGTTTTATAGTGGACCGTCCACTTTTTATTACGAACGTAATAAAATTTGAAGTATAGGAGTAAGGTAAAAGCATCTTAACTACTAAAATACAGAAAAACAGCACAGGTACGTGACAGCTACGTCATGGTAACTATAAGTAACATAAAAAAAACTAACATTCCTCCGATGAGGGAAATCTTAGATAAATGTAATGCATCTAAAGTATAATGGATAATGGATCAACAGATCCGAGATAAACCCATCTAGATCTTTAAAATTATGAAACCCATTTGAATCTTCAAAATGTTGCAAAATACAAAGGTCTTAATGCGGCAAAAATATATGAAATTAAAATCGAAAGTCAATAGATTATAATAATCAGAAAGATTAATTGCCTTAAAAAGCTAAAATCTGAAAATTTTAAAAAAAATTCTGAAGAATTTAAGTTTAATTCGATTTCAAATGAACATGTAAAAAGTGAAAATGGGAAGAAGAAGATAAGTACTTATAAAGAAGGAAGAAAAATGATAAAACCATTGATTTATCGTGCAGAAAATATTTACGACTAAGATGATGAGACATAACGAATATCAAGTTTTTAATTCAAAATGAAGTAAAAGCATTTCATGCTTATGCTAGAGTATAAAAAATACCTTTTTATTAGAGGGACAAATGTTACACTCAAATTTTCAAGTATAAACAAGAGAAAGGCCATCGAAGGATGATGGGAAAGCTATCAAAGATTGTAGAAATAAAATTATCACGTGTTGAGAGCAACAAGCTATCTATGTCAAGAATATCGAAGCTATTGTATGTTGAGAAAAATAAGCTATTGTTGTTAAGTATATCAAAGCTATCACATGTTGAGAGGAAGAAGCTATCACATGTCGAGGATACCAACGTTATTGCATGATGAGATGATCAAGCTATCACATATTAAAAATATCAAAATTATCACATGATGAGGAAATTAAGCTATTTGCATGATGAGAATGTAAATGCTTGCAAGTTGACATGACAAAGCTATAAAATGTTGATATGACAAGGCGCATGTTTATATGACAAAGCCATCGCTTGTTGACATATGAAAAGGCTATTGCATGTTGATGTGCCAAAACTATTGCATAATGATATAAGATAAAGCTATCGCATGATTCAAGTTGTTAAATTTTCGTATAATGAAATCATAAAGGTTATCATATGTTGAAGTTAAGCCATTGTAGATTGGAATCATAAAGGCTATCGCATATTCCATCTAACCTATCACAAGTTGAAGCCATCCTATGTTAATAATTATAAACGTTGGTGCTATCTAATGTTGAGATACTTCCATTACACACCAAGAAATCTATCCACCAAGCACTCTATTTAGCAATGTGACAACTCTTGATTAGTTTGGCCATGCCATGTCGTCATCAAGGAAGTTGTGCCAAATGTCAAATCTGCAATATGACATGTTAGATAATTCCAACAATCCATCGCACATAAATGGCACATGTTAAATATCTAAAAGCACCATTTCTCTATAAATATGCATGTACCTCACTAAGAAGGGTTAAATTTTGAATTTTTTTCCCATTTTTATTTTTACTCAAGCATAAATATAGAGCTCGGCGTGGGCCTTTAGTGGCCATCTAGGTCAAATACTAGTTAGGACTTTGTGACAAAGGACTCAAACAATCGCCTATTTGCATAATTGACTACTTGACTATACGATTCACTTGCATACTTGCCCAAGAGCTGACCCTCTTTGCCTTTGTACTATTGATTTTCTTGAATTGGACATATAGGCTGGGCTAATTTTTTTAATAACACCTTTCCAACACCAAATTGTGTACGCTATTACAACACCTTTTGAATGCTAATCTTAATGCTTCTAGTGTCATATTTTCCTATGTTTTCCTTATTCCAATTCAAGATTTTTTCCCAATACTACCGCTACTTTCGCCTTCTCCATAAAAAACCAGCAAAATATATCTTTTAGACCCAATCTAAAATACCAAGTATGCACTAATACACACACACACACATCTATATGTGTATGTATGTTTGTATGTATGTGTATGTATGTATATATCTATGTGTGTCTACAAATATATATATTTATATATATATATATATTCATTATAACTAAAAGCATGATAAAAGATATTTAAAATGTTCAAATACATCATCAATCTCTCATTTGGCATACCCAAATACTACATCAATAAGTGCAACAGTATAACATGTTCAAAATTACATTAATATGCCTAAATACTACATAATACAGATATGCACATACATAGATACATACAGATACATATATAAATTCCTTTATACATATGTGTGTTTTACAACCCAGATTTCTAGAGAAGATTAATAAATATATTTAAATCATTTAAGTGAGCCAAAACGGATTTAGTTTGAGTTAAAAGTAATTCTGGGCGTAAAAGTTATATTTTTAAAGATAACAGAATTAGGACTCCAAAATATTTTTATCATGTTTTGAATGTCTTTTACCTTTCAAAAACCCATAATACTTGATAGAATTATAGAGCAGAAGAAATCAAGGTGGGAGTAGAGAAACCTATAGGTAAAGATGGAAAGAGGCTATATAGGTTCAAGTTCTAAAATGAGGTCCTTTGTTTAACATTTCTTTCATTTTCCTCCTTCCTCTTCCTCCATCTTCTTCAAATCCTATCTCTTTCCCTCTTCCTCTAACTTCATTCCTTCACAAAAAATCACACTAAAATACTACATTCAAGTCAGAGTATCATTTACAATATCCATAAGCTAGAATTTTCCTATAATTGAAGAGCTGAATTTAGAGTTTCTAAAATAGGAATTTCAAGAGTAGATTTCAAGCAATTTTAAGGGATTTCTACTAACTCGGATGAGTGGGAATAATTCTCTACTTTATATAATCTCCTTTATGCTTTTATGCTTGCTTATTTGCTATGTTAGGTTAAGGCTTATCCATGAGTGTTTCCGTTCTTGTTAAATGACGACTATGAATTCTGTTGACTATATGCATTGAATGTACAATTGAAACAATGAACTAAGACATAACAGAACAAATGAAGTAGCTTGAATGGGATGAGGGAATGGTAGCATTGATTATTAGTGTTGTTTAGGAATGATAGTCGTTAGTTTATAATTATGACATATTGATGGTTGAGCACTTTGTACTCATATGATTCACAAAGAGTTGAATTCTAAGATGGTTTGTCGAATTGCCTTCTTGTGGCATTTGTACCATGATGGATCATTAGTGGCATGAACTCGAACACGGGATAGTAGGTGGGTACAAGGTCGCAATGCTACAGGGCACGTCATTGGGGTAAGGAAAGCCGTAGCAATTTTATAGAATTCTAGAGTGGTGGGATAAATTCCCTTAGAAGAATTTTACCCATTAAGGTATATATTGGCTTTCCTACAAGCCAATAGTTGGCTGATTAGGTGGTATCAATAGCCTGGTCGAGGAAGGGTGCATAGGGTTTTATGGTCAAGAAGGAAAGAGCCAAAATTGGCCTAGAATAGTTGACTAGTCAGTACCAACAAATCAATTTTTAAAAAGATTTTTCGACCGGTCGACCTAGACCAAGACTAGTTGGATGTAGCTAAAACTATCCGAAACATGTAAGTCGATCAACCATTTTTTTAGTTAATTAATCGATTGAAGGTTGGAGGATGACGGAACTCCATGTTTTTGGTGTTCCAGTTGGACTTTGATATTTATACAAGGCTCGTGGGGTTCAGTGCAACTATGAAGCGATATTTTGGAGTTCTATGGAATAGGAACACGTGTTACTTAGGCTTGAGAGTTTGGTCGCGCATACTGCTAAATATGATAATTTGGAGGTGTCCAAAAATACAACCGAGACTTGAGTCATGGGTCTAAATACCCAACTATCCTATGCGAGAGATGATAAGGTGGTTGTGTTTACTGCTTAGTGTGACTTCTACATGGCTTTAGTGTTAAGTACACCTTCAATACCCGATCGTCAGGATATTAAAGAAAAGAGGATCAATGTTGGGTCCGATATGATATACCTACACATGAGGCATATAGCTTTCGGCTTAGGCATTGTTATTTTCCACTAAGGCTGCAGGGGATCAACTGCAGTTTTCATTGAATGCGATAGTCGGAGAGAGACGAGGATGCTCATCCAAATCTGTAATCGCAATGAAGTGGCGATAACCACTTTTTTCTCCAACATATAGCAGTTCGATGGGATTGTGTTATGACTCGTTGGTATCGGTTTCACATACATTGATAGGTATGATACAACATTAAATTAGAGTTATATCTATTGGTACGATATGGCTTTATTTTCGAGCTATGGCTCATTGTCATGTGCATGTAGGTTTTTATATATCTTTGATTGATATTCTTTGGATGGTTATATTAGAACTATTATATTTTATTCTTATTTCTTGGATGTAAGAGAAGCGTAGGACTAGTTCTGATATGGTGTTACATCGTATTTTTTACTCATTTATAATACGTACATTCGATTTGCATAAGTTGGATATTCCAGGGTACCACTTTGTACATTATTCATGTCTTACTAATGTATTAGGTGTCATGTTTAGTAGTGATGTTTCCTTTTTCATCGAAATTTACGTCTAACCCTTTCTACGTTTTCCTTTTTATCTACTCCTTAAGTAGGTATGGGCTAGAGATTTGGAGAGACATTGCTAGCAGAAGCAGGTTATAGATCCATAATTATATATTGCTATGGTAATCTATCTATTATTTTTTATATGGACATGTCATATTTTATCTTGTATATGAAACATATAATTTTGGGATGTTGTATCATTTGAACTCCATATGCTTGGAGTGTTCTATATTATGATGATGGATCCCTTTGTCTTTATATTATTATGGTATAGATAATCTTGCACATGTACATGTTATTATTACATTTTATCCATCCACAGTGAATTCTTTGTGAATCTATGCTAGATATGCTCTATCTATTTTCTTTTTACCACCAATAAGAGTCATCAATTTTGGAACATAGCGATCCGAGTGCAATTATGCATGAGTTTTCGAGTATTACGAATTACGGGACTTTGCATTTGGTATTAGAGTCTTGGTTACCTGATAAGAAACTTAGGAAACATTGAGATAGCATATTTTTATATTCTTACCATACTACTGCTTAAGAATACATCATTTATCTCATGTTTTCTAATGCAATCAAGGAAGTTGCTAATGTATACTTCTTACAAAGAAGCAAAGATAACATACAAGTGTAACCGCAAGTAGAACTAACACAAATGTCGACGGTGAGGCGGAGATGGTCGATTGGTTCTGGTAATACCTAGAAGCTATGGCAAGGGTAACCCTTCCTATGTAGGCGGTTCTAGATGTTCTGGTAGGTATATTGGCCGTGCGACCATGGTTTTGCCTATACCATCGGTGGTGGACTTCTTTAGGATGACCAAGGATTCATAAACTTGAGTAAGAAGCCATACATAGGTACAAAGACTTTTGTTAAGACCTATGCTTGGATCGAATCATTTGATTGCTATTAGGCACAATGAGGTACAGGCTTGCTTCATGGTAACTCTAAGGGGAAGCCCTGAGTTGGTGGGAAGTAGTAGCCATCGAGGTAGAAGAGGAGAAAATCACATTGGGATCATTTTATGCGCTGATTTGAGATTCAATTCATCTCAGAGGCCAAGAGAGTAACTAAGCACGAGGAATTTATCATCCTTGGCCAAGGCAATCTACCCATGTAGGGTTACATGAGCAAGTTTAATGCTTTAGTTATGTTAGGATGGACTTTATCAGCACTCCATTGAAGAAGGATGCTAGGTTTACAAGGGTACAAACCTGGTTCTTAAAAGCCAAGTTCTTAGTTAAAATACTACGGGAATAACTTTTGAAAATCATGTAGACATGTTTCTTATCTATGAGGGGTCTAATAGAATTGTTGAAGTAGCATAAAAAATTAAAGTGAAACTAAAGTTAGTTGAAGCATAAGGTACAAGGGGACAAGAATGAGCAACAAACGAAAACCATATGAGGTGAGATCATATGTAGAAGATGCAACTTTAAGAGGCATATAGCCAAAGATTGCAATGTGGATCTTACGAAATGCAAGTGTTTTCATCATGACCAATTTGGGTATTATTAAAGGGAGTGTTAGTTGCTTTATAAAGGAGGTCCAACGAAGGTCTATGCTATTGGAGTTGCTCCAAGCTCAAGTGGACCTATGACTCAAGAGAAGTGAAAGAATATCGTCTTAGAAGATTTGATTTCTATTTATGATACATATATTCGAGTTATTTCTGATACAAGGGAGTCATATTGTTTTATATCTCTCCAATTGGTTGATAACTTGCGTGTTCTGGAATTTGTTTGCAAACCTTTTTTTGTGTCAAATCCCATCAAGCGTTTGACTTATTTAAATATAGCTTGCCAAAATATCCCATTAAAGACTATAATGCATTTATTCTCGTGTTTTCGGAGTACGAGCTTATCTTGGATGAGTGAACATAAAATAGTACTTGATTGTAAAGGGTCATCTGCTAGAGGAGGGAGTGGTAAAGTACAATGGATTGACATGCATTGTGAGTTAGAGAGCTCCATCATAAGTAGTTATTGGTATTCATTAGTTATTCACGATGAGTTGTCCTCGGTTCCTATTGTCTTTGATTTTCCCAATGTGTTTGAGGAGGTTTCAGGTTTACCATCAAATTGAGAGACTGAGTTCTATATCGATCTCGAGAAGGATGTTAAGTCGGTGGTTATGCCAATTCGGCACATCGGGATAGTGATGGGAATTAGGAGTGTAGACCAAGGAGTTTCTAAGGAAGGGTTGTATTCAAAAGGGTACTTCGTATTTGGGGGCACTGGTTTTATTTTCTATTATGACTATTAGTTCGTTGAGGCTTTGCATTGATTATAGAGAATTAATTAAGTTAATATTAAAGAACAAGTATCAATTACCATGCATAGATGACTTGATCGATAAATTTAATAGGGTAAAGATTTTCTCGCAATTAAACCCAGCGAAAGGTTCCATTGATTGAGGGTAGGAGAGGATAATGTGCCGAAGACCTCTTTTAGGATGTCAGGTCCTTTGATTAGAAGGTCATGTTATTTGAGTTGACTAATGCTCCGACGTATTTTGTTGTCTTGATGAGTCATGTTTTTCTGAGAGCAACCTAATAAAACTATAGCTGTGTTTTCTGATGACATCTCTATATATTTTAGAGAAGAAGAAGAGCACAAATTACTTCTTAAAGTGAAGTGGGGGTATCGAGATGACACAAGTCAAAGCCTAGATTTTATAAGTGTCACTTTTGGAGGCAATAATTATGATTCTTGAGAAATGTTGTGTCGATCATAGGATCTCGGTAGATCAATGTATGATAACTGTGGTGCAAGATTGGAAGGTAGCAAAGATGACCATAAAAATCTGTAGTTTTCTCGAATTGACCAGCTACTATCAAAAATTCATTATATACTTCTCGAAATTTACTACTCCTTTTACTTATTTGATTAAAAGGAAACAACTATTTAGTAAGGATGATCGTTATTATGACGACCCACTTTTCCGTACAGTTTAAGTGGACAATAAACCACACATGTTCAACACAAATTGAACGAAAAGGCGGAGAGTCAGGGAAAATAAAGAAGAAATAAGATGAGAAGAAACTTAGCAACACATAATTTCACCGCGGAACGAAACCTATAATATATAATAAATCTTTACAGATAAAAATTGCAATATATGTATATATGGACTTCATCAGAGTATACTAACCTATTCGAACCCAGTCAGTTATAACAACGTGTTCTTACAATTGCTGAATAAATACAACCATAAATGCAACGGAAAAATAACCATGTACACGAATACGTTTCTAGACCTCCAGCTTGTCTCTAAAGCTCCAAAAATATCAAATTAAACCTGGAAATATGCTCGGTCTGACCTGAGCATTATAGGAAAACGACGTCCGAATCAGTCTGGTAAAACTAGCTTGATAAACTCAAATCGCAAGGAATTTCATTTATTATAGTTTGTAAAAAAAACTCTTTTAAAATCAAAGGTATCTCATAATACCATGCCGCACATAGACACGGACGGACTTTTACCTTACGATAACCAAAAACGTTTATATCAGAAATCCAATGACATAATGTCTAGAATACAAATACTTATTAATCATAGCTGAAAGTGTTACATTATTAAATTCCAGCATAATACATATACAATCAAGTCCGCATGGTGCTTATTAGAGAACGGATTCCAACAATGGCAAGGTAAGTGACTACCTTTCGTACAATACACCTCTAGATAAAATATACCTGGGGTCAGACTTGAACTTGATCCATCCCTACCAACACAGAACTGGCCTACTCCTAAACTTGGATAGTGCCGATTATGCCATTACCCCGATTGCTTTCCAACCTTAATCGAGAGCCCTCATTCATAACCAAATCCATAGTAATATAATCTAGAAAGGTGGTGATGACACACCCTAATGTGAGCGACCCACATAGCCCTGCTACATCTACCCTGTTTTAGCCAATTTTCGAGTTGTGAGGCTTGAGACTATGATTATGTTTTATAGCAATTACACTTGGAATGCTAACACTGCCCTCTAAGTAGTAATACAATGCTAGTATTCATCCATGCAAGTTCATTCTGGGCCTGCATGAAATATTTGAAAACTCAGTCTCTGAATTCCCATCATCCTCAAGATGTCTTTGCTTCGCAACGCTTAAGTTGGATCAAAGTGATTTTCGGATAACATATTCGATTTTGGTCTCTTCGAAAAAACATTCGATAGTTTCCAATAAACTCAACCCCGGTTCTTGAGGAAATAAATAGTCAATGATAAGAGCAGAGATCACCTCCTGACCGTTAGTGGGCAGATTTCCTTATCATTGTCATAATAGGACAAAACGAGATTTACACGCATAGTACAACATGACTGTGCCATATACCTCACGAGTTTCTCCTAGATATTTCCGAAGTTACATTTTGGTCCAGATTTTGATAGTCAGTTATTTAACTATCGAATTAACAAACATCCAACATATTTTATATTTCCCATGGAAACCACTAAACCTCTCAAATTAATCTTCATTAATTAAAAATCACCTTTCAACTAATTGGAAATCACTTCCATATACTTATCCCAACAGGATAAGTATATTCACAAACACTATATTTCAATATTTAGAAAATATAACCATATACTTATCTCAATAGTATAAGTATATTCACACACCATTTCTTTCAACATACCTGCAACTTTAAAAAATAGATATGGAAAGTATCGTTCAATATTAACCATGGATCGCAACTTACACAATGGTTAAGTCGCTATCTCAACGAGTCCATATTAAACTATAGGCAATCATTGCCCCTCGAATTATGCCATGGAAACCAACCGTTTCTTTCCAAATTTCTTTATTTTATAAATTTCTCTAAATCTATTTATAAAGCTTCCCAAGCTATTTATAAACATTCTTTATAAGTCTCAAAACCCCATTTATAAAACTTCTTCTTTTTAGATCTTTAAAACTCATTTATAATCTTTTTATAAATATCTAGAAACATTTATAAAACTCTTCCCATATTTAAACAAACTTATTTAACAAACTCTTTAACTCGGTAAGGTTCCCTTGATAAACCATAAATTATTTAAAATAAATTTAAATAATACGTTATTATTTAAACATCCTTCTATTTCACTTTAATTAAATCTCATTTAAAATATTAACTTTAAATTCTCATTAATAATATATTAAAATAAATTTAACACAATTATTGGATTAATAAGTTAACTTTAAAACAATATTAATATAATATTTAATTAACTTTAAAAGGTTATTGAAACAACAATTTTTTTGAGAGAAATGTGTGATCTTCTAAAGTAGAGGAGAGTACACATGTGTGTGTGTGTGTGTGTGTATTAACAAATAACAAAGGAGTTGCCAACATGCCTAGCATGTGACAAACCATAGTATAAAAAAAGGAAAACAAACTTAGGGAACTTCCTAAATGAGCTCCGGCAAAGCCACCGCCCATTACACCTCAGTATCGAATTCCGGTAAGGCCACCACCCAATAATGAGGTGTTAGAAGAACCCAAACGAGATCAACAAAAGTGATCTACAAACAGTTCCACCAATGAAAGGACGCTTCACTGCAAACACGGATGAATCAGAAAGAAGGTCTCGCTGCATATGTGGATGGTTTAGAACGAACGTCTCTCTACAAACTCGGATGATCCTTGGTGAGTTTAAGTGCACAATTGAGATCTACAAATAGCTCCATTATAGAAAGAACGCCTCACTGTAAACGCAGACGATCCAGAAAGAATGCTTCGCTGCCAACGCAGAAGATCTAGAATGAACACCTCACTACAATCCTATCGACAATATTCTAAAAACCTGCAAATAATAATCTAGCACCATTTCCGGCCTAAACATGTATCTGAAGAGGATACTAAAAAAATATATAAGTATAATGCACATGTATGTGTATATATATTTATATATATTAATGAAGTAAAAGTAATAAAACTAAAGCTAAAATTATAAGACAGAAAAGAAATTAAAATAAGAGACAGACTAAAAAAGGATCCAAGCTTATCGTGCAACATCTTAACCAACTCTAAAAATGTGAAATAGCGATTTTGAAATCAAAAGAAAAAAGTTAACAAAACACGAAGTTGAAAAACCTATAACCTATAAAATCTAAAAAAATCCAAAAAATCTAAAAAAGTATCCTTATGCTCATTTAATCAAAAGAACATTATGATAATAGGTAAAATCATCAATCAAATTCGAGAAAATGTTAATGCTATAATTATTAATGTTAAAAATGTTGTTTTCTTGTTTAAATAGCTCAATGCTATTTCTATCCTTATTAAGATATTCTTTGAAATGACTGTTATTGGCTAATCTATATTTAGGGTTTGAGATCCAATTAAAACAAAATGGTGGTATTATAAATATCAATCTACTAATATGATTATCATCATCATCATCAAAAGATTTGGTTTCTCTCAAACAAAATATACCAACATAATATAATGAATAAAGTTTCTAGTAAAAATCTATTTTCCTTTTTAAACCTAAATCTTAAATTATTCCAGTAATAATCACAATTAGCAACTTTAGTTGTAAGAATATGATTAAAGTGTAACGACACGCTATTTTGTACTATTCGCATCCGCACATGTCGGACTTGAATAATTCAAAATTTCGAATTGTTAATTTAAATTTGGTAAAAACTCAGATATACAGTAAATAAATAATCACAGAATCACAGACACAGAGTAATAATATGCAGCGGAAGTAAAAGAGATAGTAGTTCATGAAGCTACTATATAAATATTTAAGATACATCAGAGTTTACAACAAAAGAGAAATGCGATACATCAAGTACAAATCAGAATACATCACTGGAATCAACTGAATATCTGAAAGCTGGAAAGATAGCTGGATCTCCAAGCGAAGCTCCAACTCCAAAGGTGAGTCTCGAAAGCTGGTACTCTCAGTCTGACCCGAACGTAAAGCAAAACACAAAACACTCGAGTAGGAATTAATATTCTCATATCAATAAATCCAACTGAAGTGAAATAGCAATCGAAATACAAATAACTCAAAGGATGTTGGAATCACCATCCTCTAAGGATCCGTTAAACTATCTACTATGTAGTAGTGTATGCTAAATAGATAATGTCTATCAGTAATATAAAGTATCAAAATAGTGTTAAGGCGTTACCATTATCCCCCTTAACACATTTTATACAAATGTCATAGTCTATACAGCACTGTAAACTTCACCGTAAACTGGTGGGATATCAGGGAGTACTCCATAGGTATAACACAAAAAAAATTCGTAGTGGTCGCGTATATAGGATACAAGTATGACAAGGCACATGAGGCAATACCCAAGGTAGTGAAACTACCGTTCGCCTGATCCGGACTGGTGAGAACGCATCGCCGCAACGATCGCAACACCGCGAAACAACACTCCTGAAATTCCGAGGGTGCACCAATCAATCACAAGTAATGAGTGGTAGTTACGAAGAAGTGTGTTCGCTCGAGGTGGCTAACCCCATTTGGCCCGGCACGGCTCCTGATTTTAGTCATTTCCAATTTGACACAAGTGTCAAGGCTATCCATTATCGTTCTTTTTCTTCAGTCATCACGTACATCATTCCAACCACTTTATTCTGGATCATCACTCCGCATATAGTTATTAAAGTGGTTTTTGGTTTAGATAGAGAGTATATCCATAACCAATTTTCGGTCTCTTTAATAACTTTCGTAATTATTACACCAATTGGTCGTTTAGTAAATTTCAAACCAAATCAATTTCAATTTCAATTCGTAAACCCACATTTCATTTGTCTTTCACTAACAATTTCCAAAGTTTACGTTTCAAAAATTCCAAATAACCATTTCAAAGTCTTACAATTCAATTTCAATTTTTTATTTAAAAAAATTCAAATATTGATTCAAGTTCGTATATAGGTTTCATTCCGAAATAATTTAAATTGATTTAATTTAACATTCAAATCAATTCAAATTCATATTGATTTCATTCAATATTCATTAAGTAAATTCGTCATTCAAAACAATTTCCATTTAATTTCCAATTTATTAAATCAACTACTTACGTTCAACTTCATTATATCAAAACATCAAATTGAAATAAATTAAATTCGTCAAATCAATTCTTTAAATTACAAGTCTTACGTTGATTTCAATAAATCACGTTTTTATTTCAATAAATCACATTTATTTCTTGTTAAAGAAATTCAGTTTTCACTTATTTATGACTTCGTTATAAATTTCAAACTCAATTAATAAAGAACTAAATTTCACATATTCGAGAAGTTCAATTTCACTTATTAACTTACTTAAATAATTTTCGAACTTAATAAGTTAAGAAAACCCAATTTCATTTATTAACGAAGTTCCAATTCATTTATTCGAAAGTTCAATTTCTTTTATCAAAGAATCTAATCTTTATTCAATTATCAAATAATTAAATCTTATTCAATTATTAAATAATTTCAATCTTAATTATTAATAATTTCAAAACTTAATAATTACAATCTTGATTATCAATTCAAACTTAATTGTTAAATCATTTCCACGTAATTTTGAATTCAAACTTAATTATCTAATCATTTCAACCTAATTATAAATTCAACTTAATGATTTCAAACTTAATTATAATTCCAAACTTAATTATAATTCCAAATTTAATTATTAAATGATTTCAAATCTAAAAATTTCAAAACTCAATTATTACTAATTCCAAATTATTTACTAATAATTCCAAATTTAATTATTATATAATTAAATTTCAAACAACGTTCTTTCATCAATTACTACGTAATATTTGTTGTAGATTTAAATCTTTACAATTTCCTTTCAGAAATTTCAAATTCCAACTTCATTTCAAAACTTATTCTTCGCTCGAATAAAATCATTATTTTATTTTTTAATCAATTTATTGACCAATCGGATTTTTATTTAATTCTCTATCCTAGGTCAAATTCTTTTGGGTATATATCATTTCAACCCGATTCCAATTTCAATTCCAGATCAATCAAAATAAAGGGAACTTGCAGTGTGATAACTGGGATGGTGTCAAAGTAAATAAACAAGCAACAACAACAATCAATAACAATCCAATAATCAATTCAAATAATCCCGAGATAATCGTATTAATTCGCATTGTTGTTTGTGCGAATTAATATAATTATCTCTAGAATCTGCACTATCATTTCATGTAGATTAAAGATTATTACAATATTATTTATACGGTTCTTCACTGTCATTCATTATTCAATCTTAACTACATCGATTTACACAACATACATTTTAAATAGTTCAAAGTGCGATTTACCATATTTCTACGTGTCGATTCATTTAAACATTTAAGGGGTCATCTTATGCAAATGTCATCAAATCAAACTTAACCCATATGTCAAACCTAACTATCCAATGACAATTTCAATTTCAAGTTTATTTATCATTTACAACATTAACAGTTTAACGTTCAATGTCAACATCACACGATCAATCAAATTATCAATCAAACTAGCTTATTTTGCATACATAACAGATAATAGTTTCAGATGTCACAAGTGAACTGATACAGGTCATAACATATATAACAGTGTAATTAACTAACAGGAGCATATTTCAATTGTCGTTTCAATTGAAATCAAATTTAATAAATAAAAGAATATTAATCGTGAGTGATTGCTTACCTTTCGAGGCTAGAGAGATTCGACACGGAATGAGATGAGATATGAATCCAAGCACGGGTTTCGAGGCAAAGCAAAATTGGTACAAATTCGACGGACAAGCTGATAAATAAGAATTTGATGAGAACGAATCAAAATCAATTTTGATAGTGACAGAAATATATGTATTTTTTTTAATATAATAAAAAGAATCAATATTGAACTTAAAACACTTATTTAAAATCTATGTAAATTCTCTTTGTTACTGTAAAACAGATTTTTATATAAACAAACACCTACTTAAAATACATTCGGTTTATTTTTACCAACCATTTTGATTTAAACACAGATGTCTAGGATCATTATATTTCATATCTGTAAACCAAATTCATTTATACTTACTTATGTATATATGCTAATATGAACATGTACACAACTTATAAAATCTAACATACTATACCCTATATTTCAAATCTCATAGATACATATATTTAACAACATCAACTGTATACATATAAAATAATATTTTAACAACGGTATATATTATAACCGAAAATTATAAACAATAGATAAATAGCGTATAGTCTTATATACAACTTGTTCATGAACTTTATGCATATATATACATATTAGTATAATATTGAAAAATTTCGTTATAACTTTATATACATTGTATAAACAAAGCTTATATGCCTATAAACTAAATTAAAGCCTTCAGCTGACCTACGTATAAAACATTTAACTGCAATAGTCCAGTATATAATAGTATACTTTATAAAATATAAACAGCTTCTGTAACTAAAATATATGCAGCACCCACATGTATATTTTATATAAAACTGTACGTAAACATCCATTTAAAACAACAGTTTAAATATACTCTTTCAAACCACTTTATATAAATAGATTAGAAGCTAAAGAGAGACACGCATACATACGTTATAAATAGATTAATAAAATACGTTTGTAGGCTCCTATGCCAATTAAAATAAATGTAAAATATATGATTGACCAAAACCATGTATGCTTTTATACATACATACAAATATAACACAGCATCCAAAAGAAATTTATACAAATATAACAACGCAGATATATATACCTATATGGCATCGTCAAGAAGACATGATAGCTGAGCCAGAGGAGATGAGGTCGATGGAAGGTGGGTACGGCGGTGTTGACGAGGCGGAGGGCTGCTGGGTGTGCGGCTAGGGAAGAAAGCGAGAAGAGGTTGGGGAAAAGAGGCCGGAAGATGAATGCACAGTTGCAGAGTGGGGTTGCTTACGTGGGTGCTGAGGTGGATGGACGCACTCTGCAGGGTGGTGGATGGAGGTACGGGCTGAGTAGGGGAGGTGGAGTTGGTTTTGTTCAGTGGAGGGTAGTGGTTGCACGCGACAAGGCACGGCCGCTGTAGTGGGGTCCGATGCCCGGGGAGTGGACGCGGAGGTCAGCGACGAGGCGGTTCAGGGTCGGTAGTCGGAGAGGCAATGGCCGAAGTCGGGTTGGTGAAGCAGGCTCGGGAAAAATGAATGCGGGGTGGTTTGGTGAGCGGTTTTGGGTCGGAGGTGCTAACATTGGTGGAGGACGTGGGAAGGTGAGTTGGCGGTGGTTGATGTTCACGTGGGAGAAGTTGTGATAAGTTGGGTGCATGCTACCAAAACAAAAGGTTCAGAAGAATAGGAATGCAACAGTAAAACAAATTCATTTCCTATGTCTGCGCAAAGAGGGAAGAAACAGAGAGCAAATTGGAAAGGAAACGTGCATGTGAAAGCAAGTTTATAAATAAAAGAATGAACAGACAATGCTATATTGGATACCGGTAATGCTACATTGGAACTGGTAGAATATTGAAAATCACTCACGCGAATATAAATGTAAACAGCTGGAAAATTGAAGGAAATTTATTGTTCTAGCCAGCGGTTCAAATTTTTGAAAAGAAAGGAAATCCAAAAGTTACTAATTTCGGTACCGATACGATGCATTGTTTCATCGCTTCCGTCGCGTATCGAATTTCAAAACACACAAATGAATACATTGTGGAGATCAGCATGACGAGACGATCAAAACAGTATAGGGATATTAGTGGTATGGTTGAATTATAAAAAATTGAAATTTTATACTAGCGTAAATGCATAAAAATCGCAGAAAAATAAGATCGACGGAGCCAAAAATGTCCGAATTTGGAAAAATGACAAACTGACAACTTGCTCAAAAGATGGTTTAGAATTTTTCTTTGTAAAAATATTTTCGTTTTGAAAACGTTTTATTTTCAACGCTTTTTAACTGATTAAATTGAAGTAGATTTACGCGCGAAATAAACTTTCATATTTTCGGACGAAAATTTACCAGTTGCTATGTTTGACTGAACGCATTCCAAATATCAAGTTTATATTTCAAAATTTTATCGTTTATATTTTTTTTCCACACAAAACGCTTAATTAAATTAAATAAAATCGTTAAAATATCCGGCTTGTTACACTCTCCCCCACTCAAAGCTTTTCGTCCCCGAAAAGGAACGAGGTAGAAGAATAGAAACAACCAAAAAAATAGACTTGAATTTCATAATAAACAATTTATTTAACCTATATAAATTTCAATTTAAATCAATTTGTATTCAACAATTTGTTTCTTAAATTCAGGATTTTCAGTAAATTGATTTGATTTCTCATTTATTAATGTCAGGTACACAAGGTTTCTTTCAAAATGAAATTTAATTTAAATTCAATTAATACCTCATTAAATTGTTTTAATTTCAATTTATTAACTTTCAAAACAAAATTTTTATTTTATTAATCACATCTATTATTAAATTAACTTATTATTCTATTTATCTCCATAAACATTTATAATTTTAAATTTAAGTGAATAACATTTATTATACGCACTCATATTTTTTTATTATAAAGAAAATTTATATTGTATATTGTCCAATTTTCTTAAATTAACAATTTCAAAGATCATAAATTTGAATAGTTATTTATTATAATCATACTTTATTCGACAAATTTAATTCTTTTTATTCCAAATTATTATTAAATTTATTCTACTTAATATATCTTATCACATATATATTAAGTATATTTACGTTTATCATAACTACTCAAATTTATTTTAAAATTCCTTTGAAAACATTTTCTACTGTATAATATTCAATTGCATAGTTAACTTTTGAAAATTTAGGTAAGTTATATATATAATGCAATTGAGTATTACACAAGTAAATTTTCTAATTCAATTATTCAGGCTTAAATATTTATTCAAAACTTTGATTTCATTTTGTAATTGAAATTATCCTTTATCATAGTTTTAAGAATTAATTTTTCGAGTAACTTCAAATTTATTTAGAGATAAATAAATATATATAATATATCGAGTCAAATTTAAATAATATGTCAATATATATTACAAATCAAATCATACTTTAAGAAATTCAAGTCAATTAATTTTTCAAAACAAACCGTAGCAAAGCTACAGAATAGTCTCTCCACTTCGAAACTCGAAAATGAATGTCGATGATGCGGCCGTCATCATCAAAATTATTTTCCAGTGACAAAGAGAAGAGCACTGATTTAAATGTCTTAAATTCTTTGGAACGGTTTCTATTTGAAAATAATTTAAATACTATATGCTTTTCTTTTATTACCTGACATGATTGCTACACCAATAAAGCATTAATACGTTAATCAAAAGAAAAGTGTAATATACAATAGTGAAAAGGAAAGTGGGTGATAAGTTCAAATCATAAAATTATCAATCTTGAGTATCATTAAAGTTATAAATCCATAATGTAAGCAAATATGAATGGAATGACAAAGATACATACATACATAAATACATACACATAAATACATACATACGTACAAACATAAAGGTTTTTGTGGTTATCATAAGTCTTGATTCTTACTGTACATAATAAAATTTAAGAACTATTGAATATTGAGAACTATTTCACATTGAGAGCTTTGAGAAAAATTATATCATTTAAACAAAAAGGCCATCGTTTGTTGAGATAGTAAGCCATCACATATAGAGATAGTACGCATCACATGTTGGGACAGTAAAGGCAATCGCATGATTGAAATAATAAGGAGTATGACATATATTGAAATAGTAAGAGCTATTACATGTTGATATAATAGGAGTTATCGCATGTTGGAATAATAGAGAACTATCATTTGCTGAGATAGTAAGAAATATCGCATATTAAAATGAAGAAATCTATCGCATGTTGAGAGTTAAAGGCTATCACATGCTGAGGCAATGAAGTCTACAACATATATATATAACCTATTGCATGTTGATGTAATTAAACATTATTGCATGTTGAACTAGGAAACATATTGCACATTGAGATACGTAAGAGCTATCACATATTGAATAGCCAAAAACTATCAAAGCCATCGTGAGCTATGACCATCAAATAAGGAAAATCTTTTTTTTTTTGCAAAGCAAGCCGGTTTTATAGTGGACCGTCCACTTTTTATTACGAACGTAATAAAATTTAAAGTACAGGAGTAAGGTAAAAGCACCTTAACTACTAAAATACAGAAAAACAGCACAGGTACGTGACAGCTACGTCACGGTAACTATAAGTAACATAAAAAAAAACTAACATTCCTCCGATGAGAGAAATCTTAGATAAATGTAATGCATCTAAAGTATAATGGATAATGGATCAACAGATCCGAGATAAACCCATCTAGATCTTTAAAATTATGAAACCCATTTGAATCTTCAAAATGTTGCAAAATACAAAGGTCTTAATGCGGCAAAAATATATGAAATTAAAATCGAAAGTCAATAGATTATAATAATCAGAAAGATTAATTGCCTTAAAAAGCTAAAATCTGAAAATTTTAAAAACAATTCTGAAGAATTTAAGTTTAATTCGATTTCAAATGAACAGGTAAAAAGTGAAAATGGGAAGAAGAAGATAAGTACTTATAAAGAAGGAAGAAAAATGATAAAACCATTGATTTATCGTGCAGAAAATATTTACGACTAAGATGATGAGACATAACGAATATCAAGTTTTTAATTCAAAATGAAGTAAAAGCATTTCATGCTTATGCTAGAGTATAAAAAATACCTTTTTATTAGAGGGACAAATGTTACACTCAAATTTTCAAGTATAAACAAGAAAAAGGCCATCGAAGGATGATGGGAAAGCTATCAAAGATTGTAGAAATAAAATTATAACGTGTTGAGAGCAACAAGCTATCTATGTCAAGAATATCGAAGCTATTGTATGTTGAGAAAAATAAGCTATTGTTGTCAAGTATATCAAAGCTATCACATGTTGAGAGGAAGAAGCTATCACATGTCGAGGATACCAACGTTATTGCATGATGAGATGATCAAGCTATCACATATTAAAAATATCAAAGTTATCACATGATGAGGAAATTAAGCTATTTGCATGATGAGAATGTAAATGCTTGCAAGTTGACATGACAAAGCTATAACATGTTGATATGACAAGGCGCATGTTTATATGACAAAGCCATCGCTTGTTGACATATGAAAAGGCTATTGCATGTTGATGTGCCAAAACTATTGCATAATGATATAAGATAAAGCTATCGCATGATTCAAGTTGTTAAATTTTCGTATAATGAAATCATAAAGGTTATCATATGTTGAAGTTAAGCCATTGTAGATTGGAATCATAAAGGCTATCGCATATTCCATCCAACCTATCACAAGTTGAAGCCATCCTATGTTAATAATTATGAACGTTGGTGCTATCTAATGTTGAGATACTTCCATTACACACCAAGAAATCTATCCACCAAGCACTCTATTTAGCAATGTGACAACTCTTGATTAGTTTGGCCATGCCATGTCGTCATCAAGGAAGTTGTGCCAAATGTCAAATCTGCAATATGACATGTTAGATAATTTCAACAATCCATCTCACATAAATGGCACATGTTAAATATCTAAAAGCACCATTTCTCTATAAATATGCATGTACCTCACTAAGAAGGGTTAAATTTTGAATTGTTTTTTTTCTCATTTTTATTTTTACTCAAGCATAAATATAGAGCTCGGCGTGGGCCTTTAATGGCCATCTAGGTCAAATACTAATTAGGACTTTGTGACAAAGGACTCAAACAATCGCCTATTTGCATAATTGACTACTTGTGTAACGGCTCGAATTTTTCGCGTTCGAAAATCGACATCCATACTTTACATTGTACTCGAATGCCGCAGATTCGACCGTTCAAATTCGAGTCGCCGGAGCTTATAACACATTAAGTACAACACAGCGGAAGAAATGAATAGCATATATCGATATACAACATTTGATACAATAACTGATACAACATGAATGATACAACAGAATGGTACAATAGATATCAACATTATCAGAGATACAAAGAATAGCAGCGGAAAAATAATAATAACACTAGCAGCGGAACAAAATCTCCAATATGGTCTTCAAGAAAGAACTCCAGTATTAGTAATCTCCATCTTCAAAGCACCAATCCAGAAATAGCTCGAACTCCCAAATCAAGATGAAGAGAAGCAACTCGATCCAATTGTCATTGCCAAATCCTAAGGCTGAAAGCTATCGAATCTACACCTACTACTGATTATCTGAAAACCCCAACTCTAGACTGCCCGTGTGGGAAATAGTGGGCACCCAGAGTTTAGGAAAGGAACAATAAACTCCAGGTCAGTCATGGGACTGGTATGAGCAAACAAAAACATTTGGTCTTTTAAAACAAACAACAGGATTTAAATTTGAAATCCGCAATGCTTTTTGAAAAATGAAACTACCATAAGGCCTCCCGGCACACACACAATGCAAACGCACACATGGGGGAGATTTCTCCTTATGATAGTCAAACATGCTTACTACGAGAAAAATCCTTTGATATTATTACTAGTGCATAGTGGAAAATCTTTCGAAATTATAATATAAATCCTAGCCAGCATAGGTACCATGATACTATGCCTACTATAGCTGCCATGTTAAATGGCAGGTTCTACAACTAAAACCGTACAAGGCACGTATTGGATGAATGGATTTCCAACAAATGGTCAGGCTAAGGAACTTCCTATTGCCACATGGGTACGCCTCTGGCGGGACGTCCCGAGAACTAACGTTACGGTTAGATCTCTGCCAACACAAGGCCGGGTTACCTCTGTAACTAGGTAACTACTACACGAATATGCCATCCCCCGGTCCTTTGGGACCTTTATCCGAGGCGCCTCAAAGCAACAACCACACAGTAAATGAGATTGGAGCAACCACATAGGTTAAATACCAGGGCTCCATACCTGATACCACCCTTTACCAGAAGGGAATGACACACCCTAAAGGGAGCAACCCTCATAACCTTGCCGCATCTTTCCTGTTTCAACCATTTCCGGGGAGTGAGGTCCTGATGCAGTCTCGTCCACAAAGCTACGCTTTGGCACAAAGCCATGCTTTGGGTCAACAGATGACCAAAGCAATGATCACAAAGATAAATGATCAAACAAATGATCATATCACAAATGATCAACCAATGATCATCACACAGCAGCACTCAGCATGCCACATTACCAAATTGGGAATATCACTGATAAATATCAACTACATAACCTCTGAGCTCGTACGTCTCAGAGAAGGGTGTTAAGCTAAGAGAATAAATTCTCCGCCACCAAGCAGAAATGTATTTGATAGAAATCAGTTAACATCTCAAAGTGTAATGTCGGACATACAACCATACAAGTCTGTCCCGGGTTCGAACAGAACCGAAGGCACTTCCGAAGAAGCCCTTGCAAATCCGGATAATCCCTAATCACGTCCGGACTTCCCATCACATATGAAGATCTCTATACCGGGGATCAGCCAGTGCAGAGACAATCGATGAGTTACCCTTTTGTTTTCAGAAATATCCGGTCTTCACCACCGGTCTTCAATTGCTATCCATAACGTCGTATCACTATTCGGAATGGGCTATATGACACTAGGTCCTCTCCCGGCTAAACCGAATAATGAGCGCCATATTTTAAAACATATGGATATGGGATTTTAGTTAAGTCACAACTTATAAAATCCAAAACCTTTCTTTCAATGGTTAAACAAATTACCATTTTGAATCTTTAGACAAAAAGATTTATTTCACAAAGTTTCACCTAGTTTCACAAAGATCTATTCATAGATTCAAAACAACTTCCATTCCAATTGGATTAACTCCATAAATCTTTAAATTAAAGATTTAATTTATAGCTTTCAAAACACGTTCCAAAGATTTATTTATAACTTGGAATACCATTTTCATTTCAAAACTTGAATTCCTTTTAACACACATTGGAAATCCATTTCTTATATGAAAGCTTCTATTATTTGAAAACAACAGTTTTCGTTTCAGAAAAGTCCGATTTATACAAGTTGGAATCTTGGGTTAATTTTAAATTTCAAAACATCACTTTTAAATTAGTTTAAAAACCCATATAAATCCATTTATAAGTCGAATAACTTTTTAAAACCCTAGTTTCCCAATCATAGAATTCAATTCAATTATTGAATTCAAATTTAACTCAAATTATTTAAAATTTCAAAACTCAATCGAGTTATTCAAAATAACTTTTATTTTTGAAATTCATTTTTTTTCAAATGCTTAAATTCTAATTCCAAAACTATTTTGGATTCAAAAATTCAAATTTTAAAATAATTTCAAAATCTGTGACTTAACTCATTTCCACGTGCAATCCATATTTGTGTGTGTATAAGTGTGGTCTAGGGGTTCAACACAATAGTGCACAACATCATCATCACAGATTCAATCATAAAGATAAGCGGTATAACCCATAACGCTTATCTATATTAACAGATTCATAGATAAAGTAAATTATCAATCACAAAAATTCACTAATATGATTCGATGTGGGTTTCGGATAACCAGCTGGAATCCGACTCCCTGTCGCATCGAAACTCAAATGTCATTTTACGGGTCAAAGGGTTTTCATATTCATACAACAGTATATTCATCACAAATATAGCCATCACATAGCATCACATCACATATCAAATATATCAATCCATCACACAACATTCAATAACAATCAGCATCTACAATTAAGATGAATAAACTGGGTGGTTTTAAATTTATTACCTACATGATTACTTTCATTTATTATTCCCTATTAATTAACTATCCATATTTATTCAATTAATAAATCTTCAATTATTAATTTAAAATCTAATATCATTCAATTAATGATTTCTTAATTACAGATTAATTATTCTAAGAAAAATTAATCTTAAACTTAAATTAATCAAATTAAAACCCTTAATTACTTTAACTAATTTTCCATTTCTTAATTAATTTATTTATATTAATTATCCATTTGTACTACCTTAATAATTAAATGAATTACAAATCATTATACTTTTCTTTTTTTGATAAACATTCCTTATTTAAATTATGCACTTAAAAACAAAATGTTTTTTTTTATTTTCATTAAATTCCATTTAACATTTTCTTTAAACTTAAGACTCAAATTTGTCTTAAATAAGAATTTAAAACAATACACAACTTAATCTTATATGTTTAAAAGAAACATATACTTTATTAATAAGTTGGAAAGGATTTAAATTTCAATTCAAATCAAATTCAAATCAATTTTAAAAATTACTTTAAAACTTCAAAATTGAAATACAACTTTCATTCTCATTTTAGTTTTAAATTCTTTAAAACTCTTTCTATAATTTACACCTTTAATTCAAATGTATGTCATTGAAAACAATTTAAATTTAAATCTTTATTTAAAAACTGAAGTCTAAATTTTAAATCCAGATTTAAAACTCAGTTTTGAATTCAATTTGAATTCCTAAATTAAATACTTAACTTTTTACTTCAAATGCAAAACAACAATGCATTTTATACTTGAGAGTTTTAAATCAAATTTAAATTTAAAAACACAATATGGTTTCAAATTTCAGACAATTAAAATTTGAATTCATTTTCAAATTCCAAACTAAAACCCAGTTTAAATCTTCACTTTCAAATTTAAACTTACCCTTTTATTTAAAACAGAAAACAGTTTTCTGTTTATTAAAAAAAAAACTTAACTTTGAATTTCTTCCAGAATTTAAACTATTTCAAAAAACATAATTCAAACTTATTTGAATTCATACTTGAATTCAGTTTTAATGTCATAAGATAAAACTTTAGTTTGCAAATTATTTCAAACCTTAAAAATCTGGAAACAGGCTCTTGTTCCTCCTTTTTTTTTTCTTTTTATTTTAAACCAATTTAAAATTTCTGCATTTAAATTAATATAAAATAATAATTCAAACAATTTGAATTCATCCCTAGGTTCAAGTTTAAATCCTAAGTTCAAATTTCCATTTTAATTTAAACTTGATTCTTAAAATTATAAAAAAAACAGAACAGGTCTGTTAAATAACACCTGAAACAATGCAACTCAAGCAACCCCATTTACTTCGAGTTTTTACCCCACTTCCTTCGAGTTTTTTTCCAATTTACCCGAGACCTACCCGAGTCAAAATTCCCTGCAACCCAAAACATACCCAAAAACCTGAAACTGCACAACACCAACCCCACCACCATCACAAACCTGCACACACCCCTGTGCATTCTTAAACCACCTCCGGCCACCTTGACCTTCATCTCCGACCATCCCCTAACTATCAGAGACTTCACTACAACATTAAAACCCCAGATTCCCTAAGATTAACTTGAATTTGAAATCAAGTTTTAAAGCTAAAAACTGTAACAGCCTATACCCCACCTTCCTAAACCTGTCAACATCCAATCTCTCCCCTTCCCGACCACCATCCTTCTCCATACTCCGGAGATATTCTCATCAATCCATCTATCTCCATATCCCAAATCCCTGAGTCTCCCAGTCAAGTATAACTGCCGAAAAAATTTACTTTCACCAACTCAGTAGAACTAGGTTTTAGATAGCCAGAACAAAAATTGTATTTTAATTTAAAACCAAAATTTTTCCAATGCTTACTTTAATTTGAAATAAGCAAGTTTCAATCAAGATTGGAGCATAACAGCATACAAATCAAAAGAAACATGATTTTCCTATTAACTAGAACTTAAACTATAGCAACAGAACTTTTGGAATCAACATGCATTGCATTACCTATTTACACAGGCAGTAAAAATCAAATATGTACACAAATTTAACTCAGCAGAAACACATTCATTTCAAATCTTACAAGCATGTAACCCAATATCAACAAGCAAGCATCACAAAGCAATTCACAAGTTCATAGATATCAGATTCAAAGGGAAGATTTTCAAGTTTGCTCACCTTTAAAATGAAGACAGAGGCCAGACATTTGCAACTGTTTTGATTTTCTTCTTTTCCTGAATCTGCATTTTTGATTTTTTTGTGATTTTTTGTTTCAACTGTTTTAAACTTATACTTTATCATTGATTAACAACATGAAATTCAAAGCTTTAAGAAAAATTTACTTATCTTTATTTAATTTCAGAGAGAACTGCCCTGCTCTATCTTCTCTGGATTTCATTTGCTTTTCAGTTTCAGGTTGGATTCAGGTCATTGCTTCCAGATTCGATTTGCAACTTGACATTATAACACTTTGTTTAAATCTCTATTGCATGCTCTTGTTTATTCAGTTTATTAATATCAAAACAAGAATTTTAAGTTTTACTTACTGTTTTGAATGAAACAGAGAAGCCTTTTAATCTTTGTATTGAATCATTGATGAATTGAATTGTGAAAATAGGTTCTTCAATTATCACCAGGGAAAACTGCATTTGCTTGTTCCAGATTTGCTATGCTTAAATTTTGTTACAGGTAATTGATGAGAAAATCTGGTTTTGAATTTCACTTTAAATCTAATTTCAGATTTTCTTTTGAAGATAATGTTTGAACAATTATGAATTGCTAAGATTTCTACTTCATAATTTTTTTAATAAAATATTTTTCAAACAAAAATAAGTAAAACAATTGCCACTTGTTACTTATGTTTACACTTGTTATTCTTTTATGTCATATGGTTTACATTTGTAAAATTTTGTATATTTATGTTTTTAACCTTGTCTTGAATTTATTTTATAAATTTTGTTTTGGTCCTTTAGTTCAATTAATTTTAATTCATACATTTTGTTTTTAAACCTTATTTGATTTTAAATTTATAAAACATGCTTATCAATCTTATATTTACACATATATGTTATGTAGTTATACTTACACAAATTAAAGTAAAATAGTTTGAAATTAGATTATACATTATTAGCAAATATTTATAAGTTAGTAAATACAACTTTTATTTTCAATACATCTATATTTATAAACTTAAGATGTTCAACTTATTAACAAACACTTATTTTTTTTTTTAAAACTTTCATAATTAAATTCACAATAAAATCTCAAATCTTTTAAATTCCAAATTCAATCTAAAAATGCATATTATTATTTATTCTGTAAATCTTCCAATTGATTCAACTTTTAATTCTAAAAAATTAAAAATTAACTACAAAAATTCCATAATTTAATTCAAAAAAAAAAAAAAAATAAATAAATTGTCAAATTATCTTGTTCAAAATTCAGGGATGTTACAGACTTCCCCCCTTAAGAAAATTTCGTCCTCGAAATTTGAAAGTAGGAAGACAACCAATGATGGATAGATACACAAGGATAGATAATCGACTCATAAATCAGGCCGATTAACTATTCTGCATTTGGCTTACCAAATAAGAATATTAATAATAGATATGAGAACAATCTCATATAATATTACACAAGATATTTGGGTCCATCGGTCTACGAATATGCAAGGGCATTGACTAGTTCGAAGAGATAACTAATCGTTCGTAGAATATATCGGATCCCAGAGAATAGATAGATGGATCAAATCTTCATATTAGTTAACCAATTTACTAATTTAAAATTTCCAATTTATTTAATATTTTCAATTTCAAATTCATTAGAGTTTAGATCGAAAAGCTGATAAGAAACCGATGAAGATACGAAGTAAGAATTTCCTACAACAATACGTATGGCCATCATCACACCGAAACTTCTTTCTGGAGCAGTCACGAAGCAATCAAAAGAATTCGAAATCGAATCAAAGGAGATTGATAGAGAAAAGATATTCCCACTGTTGCAGGGTATTGACCATTTGTAGTGGTACTCCCCTGTCCCCTATCTCGTTCTCTTCTCGCACTCATACTCACTATCAGTGGATAGTAAGAGAATTTACTGAGGCATTCGAACGGATATCTCAGGGATATACTCATTCTAGGGTTTACTTCACCCTATCTCTAATGAGTTACTTAATGTGTTATACTCCTGAGCTAAAGTTTTAACCTTCAGCTCTGATACCAAATGTAACGGTCTCGAATTTTTCGCGTTCGAAAATCGACATCCATACTTTACATTGTACTCGAATGCCGCAGATTCGACCGTTCAAATTCGAGTCGCCGGAGCTTATAACACATTAAGTACAACACAGCGGAAGAAATGAATAGCATATATCGATATACAACATTTGATACAATAACTGATACAACATGAATGATACAACAGAATGGTACAATAGATATCAACATTATCAGAGATACAAAGAATAGCAGCGGAAAAATAATAATAACACTAGCAGCGGAACAAAATCTCCAATATGGTCTTCAAGAAAGAACTCCAGTATTAGTAATCTCCATCTTCAAAGCACCAATCCAGAAATAGCTCGAACTCCCAAATCAAGATGAAGAGAAGCAACTCGATCCAATTGTCATTGCCAAATCCTAAGGCTGAAAGCTATCGAATCTACACCTACTACTGATTATCTGAAAACCCCAACTCTAGACTGCCCGTGTGGGAAATAGTGGGCACCCAGAGTTTAGGAAAGGAACAATAAACTCCAGGTCAGTCATGGGACTGGTATGAGCAAACAAAAACATTTGGTCTTTTAAAACAAACAACAGGATTTAAATTTGAAATCCGCAATGCTTTTTGAAAAATGAAACTACCATAAGGCCTCCCGGCACACACACAATGCAAACGCACACATGGGGGAGATTTCTCCTTATGATAGTCAAACATGCTTACTACGAGAAAAATCCTTTGATATTATTACTAGTGCATAGTGGAAAATCTTTCGAAATTATAATATAAATCCTAGCCAGCATAGGTACCATGATACTATGCCTACTATAGCTGCCATGTTAAATGGCAGGTTCTACAACTAAAACCGTACAAGGCACGTATTGGATGAATGGATTTCCAACAAATGGTCAGGCTAAGGAACTTCCTATTGCCACATGGGTACGCCTCTGGCGGGACGTCCCGAGAACTAACGTTACGGTTAGATCTCTGCCAACACAAGGCCGGGTTACCTCTGTAACTAGGTAACTACTACACGAATATGCCATCCCCCGGTCCTTTGGGACCTTTATCCGAGGCGCCTCAAAGCAACAACCACACAGTAAATGAGATTGGAGCAACCACATAGGTTAAATACCAGGGCTCCATACCTGATACCACCCTTTACCAGAAGGGAATGACACACCCTAAAGGGAGCGACCCTCATAACCTTGCCGCATCTTTCCTGTTTCAACCATTTCCGGGGAGTGAGGTCCTGATGCAGTCTCGTCCACAAAGCTACGCTTTGGCACAAAGCCATGCTTTGGGTCAACAGATGACCAAAGCAATGATCACAAAGATAAATGATCAAACAAATGATCATATCACAAATGATCAACCAATGATCATCACACAGCAGCACTCAGCATGCCACATTACCAAATTGGGAATATCACTGATAAATATCAACTACATAACCTCTGAGCTCGTACGTCTCAGAGAAGGGTGTTAAGCTAAGAGAATAAATTCTCCGCCACCAAGCAGAAATGTATTTGATAGAAATCAGTTAACATCTCAAAGTGTAATGTCGGACATACAACCATACAAGTCTGTCCCGGGTTCGAACAGAACCGAAGGCACTTCCGAAGAAGCCCTTGCAAATCCGGATAATCCCTAATCACGTCCGGACTTCCCATCACATATGAAGATCTCTATACCGAGGATCAGCCAGTGCAGAGACAATCGATGAGTTACCCTTTTGTTTTCAGAAATATCCGGTCTTCACCACCGGTCTTCAATTGCTATCCATAACGTCGTATCACTATTCGGAATGGGCTATATGACACTAGGTCCTCTCCCGGCTAAACCGAATAATGAGCGCCATATTTTAAAACATATGGATATGGGATTTTAGTTAAGTCACAACTTATAAAATCCAAAACCTTTCTTTCAATGGTTAAACAAATTACCATTTTGAATCTTTAGACAAAAAGATTTATTTCACAAAGTTTCACCTAGTTTCACAAAGATCTATTCATAGATTCAAAACAACTTCCATTCCAATTGGATTAACTCCATAAATCTTTAAATTAAAGATTTAATTTATAGCTTTCAAAACACGTTCCAAAGATTTATTTATAACTTGGAATACCATTTTCATTTCAAAACTTGAATTCCTTTTAACACACATTGGAAATCCATTTCTTATATGAAAGCTTCTATTATTTGAAAACAACAGTTTTCGTTTCAGAAAAGTCCGATTTATACAAGTTGGAATCTTGGGTTAATTTTAAATTTCAAAACATCACTTTTAAATTAGTTTAAAAACCCATATAAATCCATTTATAAGTCGAATAACTTTTTAAAACCCTAGTTTCCCAATCATAGAATTCAATTCAATTATTGAATTCAAATTTAACTCAAATTATTTAAAATTTCAAAACTCAATCGAGTTATTCAAAATAACTTTTATTTTTGAAATTCATTTTTTTTCAAATGCTTAAATTCTAATTCCAAAACTATTTTGGATTCAAAAATTCAAATTTTAAAATAATTTCAAAATCTGTGACTTAACTCATTTCCACGTGCAATCCATATTTGTGTGTGTATAAGTGTGGTCTAGGGGTTCAACACAATAGTGCACAACATCATCATCACAGATTCAATCATAAAGATAAGCGGTATAACCCATAACGCTTATCTATATTAACAGATTCATAGATAAAGTAAATTATCAATCACAAAAATTCACTAATATGATTCGATGTGGGTTTCGGATAACCAGCTGGAATCCGACTCCCTGTCGCATCGAAACTCAAATGTCATTTTACGGGTCAAAGGGTTTTCATATTCATACAACAGTATATTCATCACAAATATAGCCATCACATAGCATCACATCACATATCAAATATATCAATCCATCACACAACATTCAATAACAATCAGCATCTACAATTAAGATGAATAAACTGGGTGGTTTTAAATTTATTACCTACATGATTACTTTCATTTATTATTCCCTATTAATTAACTATCCATATTTATTCAATTAATAAATCTTCAATTATTAATTTAAAATCTAATATCATTCAATTAATGATTTCTTAATTACAGATTAATTATTCTAAGAAAAATTAATCTTAAACTTAAATTAATCAAATTAAAACCCTTAATTACTTTAACTAATTTTCCATTTCTTAATTAATTTATTTATATTAATTATCCATTTGTACTACCTTAATAATTAAATGAATTACAAATCATTATACTTTTCTTTTTTTGATAAACATTCCTTATTTAAATTATGCACTTAAAAACAAAATGTTTTTTTTTATTTTCATTAAATTCCATTTAACATTTTCTTTAAACTTAAGACTCAAATTTGTCTTAAATAAGAATTTAAAACAATACACAACTTAATCTTATATGTTTAAAAGAAACATATACTTTATTAATAAGTTGGAAAGGATTTAAATTTCAATTCAAATCAAATTCAAATCAATTTTAAAAATTACTTTAAAACTTCAAAATTGAAATACAACTTTCATTCTCATTTTAGTTTTAAATTCTTTAAAACTCTTTCTATAATTTACACCTTTAATTCAAATGTATGTCATTGAAAACAATTTAAATTTAAATCTTTATTTAAAAACTGAAGTCTAAATTTTAAATCCAGATTTAAAACTCAGTTTTGAATTCAATTTGAATTCCTAAATTAAATACTTAACTTTTTACTTCAAATGCAAAACAACAATGCATTTTATACTTGAGAGTTTTAAATCAAATTTAAATTTAAAAACACAATATGGTTTCAAATTTCAGACAATTAAAATTTGAATTCATTTTCAAATTCCAAACTAAAACCCAGTTTAAATCTTCACTTTCAAATTTAAACTTACCCTTTTATTTAAAACAGAAAACAGTTTTCTGTTTATTAAAAAAAAAACTTAACTTTGAATTTCTTCCAGAATTTAAACTATTTCAAAAAACATAATTCAAACTTATTTGAATTCATACTTGAATTCAGTTTTAATGTCATAAGATAAAACTTTAGTTTGCAAATTATTTCAAACCTTAAAAATCTGGAAACAGGCTCTTGTTCCTCCTTTTTTTTTTCTTTTTATTTTAAACCAATTTAAAATTTCTGCATTTAAATTAATATAAAATAATAATTCAAACAATTTGAATTCATCCCTAGGTTCAAGTTTAAATCCTAAGTTCAAATTTCCATTTTAATTTAAACTTGATTCTTAAAATTATAAAAAAAACAGAACAGGTCTGTTAAATAACACCTGAAACAATGCAACTCAAGCAACCCCATTTACTTCGAGTTTTTACCCCACTTCCTTCGAGTTTTTTTCCAATTTACCCGAGACCTACCCGAGTCAAAATTCCCTGCAACCCAAAACATACCCAAAAACCTGAAACTGCACAACACCAACCCCACCACCATCACAAACCTGCACACACCCCTGTGCATTCTTAAACCACCTCCGGCCACCTTGACCTTCATCTCCGACCATCCCCTAACTATCAGAGACTTCACTACAACATTAAAACCCCAGATTCCCTAAGATTAACTTGAATTTGAAATCAAGTTTTAAAGCTAAAAACTGTAACAGCCTATACCCCACCTTCCTAAACCTGTCAACATCCAATCTCTCCCCTTCCCGACCACCATCCTTCTCCATACTCCGGAGATATTCTCATCAATCCATCTATCTCCATATCCCAAATCCCTGAGTCTCCCAGTCAAGTATAACTGCCGAAAAAATTTACTTTCACCAACTCAGTAGAACTAGGTTTTAGATAGCCAGAACAAAAATTGTATTTTAATTTAAAACCAAAATTTTTCCAATGCTTACTTTAATTTGAAATAAGCAAGTTTCAATCAAGATTGGAGCATAACAGCATACAAATCAAAAGAAACATGATTTTCCTATTAACTAGAACTTAAACTATAGCAACAGAACTTTTGGAATCAACATGCATTGCATTACCTATTTACACAGGCAGTAAAAATCAAATATGTACACAAATTTAACTCAGCAGAAACACATTCATTTCAAATCTTACAAGCATGTAACCCAATATCAACAAGCAAGCATCACAAAGCAATTCACAAGTTCATAGATATCAGATTCAAAGGGAAGATTTTCAAGTTTGCTCACCTTTAAAATGAAGACAGAGGCCAGACATTTGCAACTGTTTTGATTTTCTTCTTTTCCTGAATCTGCATTTTTGATTTTTTTGTGATTTTTTGTTTCAACTGTTTTAAACTTATACTTTATCATTGATTAACAACATGAAATTCAAAGCTTTAAGAAAAATTTACTTATCTTTATTTAATTTCAGAGAGAACTGCCCTGCTCTATCTTCTCTGGATTTCATTTGCTTTTCAGTTTCAGGTTGGATTCAGGTCATTGCTTCCAGATTCGATTTGCAACTTGACATTATAACACTTTGTTTAAATCTCTATTGCATGCTCTTGTTTATTCAGTTTATTAATATCAAAACAAGAATTTTAAGTTTTACTTACTGTTTTGAATGAAACAGAGAAGCCTTTTAATCTTTGTATTGAATCATTGATGAATTGAATTGTGAAAATAGGTTCTTCAATTATCACCAGGGAAAACTGCATTTGCTTGTTCCAGATTTGCTATGCTTAAATTTTGTTACAGGTAATTGATGAGAAAATCTGGTTTTGAATTTCACTTTAAATCTAATTTCAGATTTTCTTTTGAAGATAATGTTTGAACAATTATGAATTGCTAAGATTTCTACTTCATAATTTTTTTAATAAAATATTTTTCAAACAAAAATAAGTAAAACAATTGCCACTTGTTACTTATGTTTACACTTGTTATTCTTTTATGTCATATGGTTTACATTTGTAAAATTTTGTATATTTATGTTTTTAACCTTGTCTTGAATTTATTTTATAAATTTTGTTTTGGTCCTTTAGTTCAATTAATTTTAATTCATACATTTTGTTTTTAAACCTTATTTGATTTTAAATTTATAAAACATGCTTATCAATCTTATATTTACACATATATGTTATGTAGTTATACTTACACAAATTAAAGTAAAATAGTTTGAAATTAGATTATACATTATTAGCAAATATTTATAAGTTAGTAAATACAACTTTTATTTTCAATACATCTATATTTATAAACTTAAGATGTTCAACTTATTAACAAACACTTATTTTTTTTTTTTAAAACTTTCATAATTAAATTCACAATAAAATCTCAAATCTTTTAAATTCCAAATTCAATCTAAAAATGCATATTATTATTTATTCTGTAAATCTTCCAATTGATTCAACTTTTAATTCTAAAAAATTAAAAATTAACTACAAAAATTCCATAATTTAATTCAAAAAAAAAAAAAAAAATAAATAAATTGTCAAATTATCTTGTTCAAAATTCAGGGATGTTACAACTTGACTATATGATTCACTTGCATACTTGCCCAAGAGCTGACCCTCTTTGCCTTTGTACTATTGATTTTCTTGAATTGGACATATAGGCTGGGCTAAATTTTTGTATAACACCCTTCCAACACCAAATTGTGTACGCTATTACAACACCTTTTGAATGCTAATCTTAATGCTTCTAGTGTCATATTTTCCTATGTTTTCCTTATTCCAATTCAAGATTTTTTTCCCAATACTACCGCTACTTTCGCCTTCTCCATAAAAAACCAGCAAAATATATCTTTTAGACCCAATCTAAAATACCAAGTATGCACTAATACACACACACACATCTATGTGTGTATGTATGTTTGCATGTATGTGTATGTATGTATATATCTATGTGTGTCTACAAATATATATATATTCATTATAACTAAAAACATGATTAGAGATATTTAAAATGTTCAAATACATCATCAATCTCTCATTTGGCATACCCAAATACTACATCATTAAGTGCAACAATATAGCATGTTCAAAATTACATTAATATGCCTAAATACTACATAATACAGATATGCACATACATAGATACATACAGATACATATATAAATTCCTTTATACATATGTGTGTTTTACAACCCAGATTTCTAGAGAAGATTAATAAATATATTTAAATCATTTAAGTGAGCCAAAACGGATTTAGTTTGAGTAAAAAGTAATTCTGGGCGTAAAAGTTATATTTTTAAAGCTAACAGAATTAGTACTCCAAAATATTTTTATCATGTTTTGAATGTCTTTTACCTTTCAAAAACCTATAATAATTGATAGAATTATAGAGCAGAAGAAATCAAGGTGGGAGTAGAGAAACCTATAAGTAAAGATGGAAAGAGGCTATATAGGTTCAAGTTCTAAAATGAGGTCCTTTGTTTAACATTTCTTTCATTTTCCTCCTTCCTCTTCCTCCATCTTCTTCAAATCCTATCTCTTTCCCTCTTCCTTTAACTTCATTCCTTCACAAAAAATCACACTAAAATGCTACATTCAATTCAGAGTATCATTTACAATATCCATAAGCTAGAATTTTCCTATAATTGAAGAGCTGAATTTAGAGTTTCTAAAATAGGAATCTCAAGAGTAGATTTCAAGCAACTTTAAGGGATTTCTACTAACTCGGATGAGTGGGAATAATTCTCTACTTTATATAATCCCCTTTATGCTTTTATGCTTGCTTATTTGCTATGTTAGGTTAAGGCTTAGCCATGAGTGTTTCGGTTCTTGTTAAATGACGACTATGAATTCTGTTGACTATATGCATTGAATGTACAATTGAAACAATGAACTAAGACATAACAGAACAAATGAAGTAGCTTGAATGGGATGAGGGAATGGTAGCATTGATTATTAGTGTTGTTTAGGAATGATAGTCGTTAGTTTATAATTATGACATATTGATGGTTGAGCACTTTGTACTCATATGATTCACAAGAGTTGAATTCTAAGATGGTTTGTCGAATTTCCTTCTAGTGGCATTTGTACCATGATATCATTAGTGGCATGAACTCGAACACGGAATAGTAGGTGGGCACAAGGTCGCAATGCTACAGGGCACGTCATTGGGGTAAGGAAAGCCGTAGTAATTTTATAGAATTCTAGAGTGGTGGGATAAATTCCCTTAGAAGAATTTTACCCATTAAGGTATATATTGGCTTTCCTACAAGCCAATAGTTGGCTGATTAGGTGGTATCAATAGCCTGGTCGAGGAAGGGTGCATAGGGTTTTATGGTCAAGAAGGAACGAGCCAAAATTGGCCTAGAATAGTTGACTAGTCAGTACCAACAAATCAATTTTTAAAGAGCTTTTTCGACCGGTCGACCTAGACCAAGACTAGTTGGTTGTAGCTAAAACTATCCGCAACATGTAAGTCGATCAACCATTTTTTTAGTTAATTAATCGATTGAAGGTTGGAGGATGACGGAACTCCATGTTTTTGGTGTTCCAGTTGGACTTTGATGTTCATACAAGGCTCGTGGGGTTCAGTGCAACTATGAAGCGATATTTTGGAGTTCTTTGGAATAGGAACACGTGTTACTTAGGCTTGAGAGTTTGGTCGCGCATACTGCTAAATATGGTAATTTGGTGGTGTTCAAAAATGCAACCGAGACTTGAGTCATGGGTCTAAATACCCAACTGTCCTATGTGAGAGATGATAAGGTGGTTGTGTTTACTGCTTAATGTGACTTCTACATGGCTTTAGTGTTAAGTACACCTTCAATACCCGATCGTCAGGATATTAAAGAAAAGAGGATCAATGTTGGGTCCGATATGATATACCTACACATGAGGCATATAACTTTCGGCTTAGGCATTGTTATTTTCCACTAAGGCTGCAGGGGATCAACTGCAGTTTTCATTGAATGCGATAGTCGGAGAGAGACGAGGATGCTCATCCAAATCTGTAATCGCAATGAAGTGGCGATAACCACTTTTTTCTCCAACATATAGCAGTTCGATGGGATTGTGTTATGACTCGTTGGTATCGGTTTCACATACATTGATAGGTATGATACAACATTAAATTAGAGTTATATCTGTTGGTACGATATGGCTTTATTTTCGAGCTATGGCTCATTGTCATGTGCATGTAGGTTTTTATACACCTTTGATTGATATTCTTTGGATGGTTATATTAGAACTATTATATTTTATTCTTATTTCTTGGATGTAAGAGAAGCGTAGGACTGGTTCTGATATGGTGTTACATCGTATTTTTTACTCATTTATAATACGTACATTCGATTTGCATAAGTTGGATATTCCAGGGTACCACTTTGTACATTATTCATGTCTTACTAATGTATTAGGTGTTATGTTTAGTAGTGATGTTTCCTTTTTCATCGAAATTTACGTCTAACCCTTTCTACGTTTTCCTTTTTATCTACTCCTTAAGTAGGTATGGGCTAGAGATTTGGAGAGACATTGCTAGCAGAAGCAGGTTATAGATCCATAATTATATATTGCTATGGTAATCTATCTATTATTTTGTATATGGACATGTCATATTTTATCTTGTATATGAGACATATAATTTTGGGATGTTGTATCATTTGAACTCCATATGCTTGGAGTGTTCTATATTATGATGATGGATCCCTTTGTCTTTATATTATTATGGTATAGATAATCTTGCACATGTACATGTTATTATTACATTTTATCCATCCACAGTGAATTCTTTGTGAATCTATGCTAGATATGCTCTATCTATTTTCTTTTTACCACCAATAAGAGTCATCAATTTTGGAACATAGCGATCCGAGTGCAATTATGCATGAGTTTTCGAGTATTACGAATTACGGGACTTTGCATTTGGTATTAGAGTCTTGGTTACCTGATAAGAAACTTAGGAAACATTGAGATAGCATATTTTTATATTCTTACCATACTACTGCTTAAGAATACATCATTTATCTCATGTTTTCTAATGCAATCAAGGAAGTTGCTAATGTATACTTCTTACAAAGAAGCAAAGATAACATACAAGTGTAACCGCAAGTAGAACTAACACAAATGTCGACGGTGAGGCGGAGATGGTCGATTGGTTCTGGTAATACCTAGAAGCTATGGCAAGGGTAACCCTTCCTATGTAGGCGGTTCTAGATGTTCTGGTAGGTATATTGGCCGTGCGACCATGGTTTTGCCTATACCATCGGTGGTGGACTTCTTTAGGATGACCAAGGATTCATAAACTTGAGTAAGAAGCCATACATAGGTACAAAGACTTTTGTTAAGACCTATGCTTGGATCGAATCATTTGATTGCTATTAGGCACAATGAGGTACAGGCTTGCTTCATGGTAACTCTAAGGGGAAGCCCTGAGTTGGTGGGAAGTAGTAGCCATCGAGGTAGAAGAGGAGAAAATCACATTGGGATCATTTTATGCGCTGATTTGAGATTCAATTCATCTCAGAGGCCAAGAGAGTAACTAAGCACGAGGAATTTATCATCCTTGGCCAAGGCAATCTACCCATGTAGGGTTACATGAGCAAGTTTAATGCTTTAGTTATGTTAGGATGGACTTTATCAGCACTCCATTGAAGAAGGATGCTAGGTTTACAAGGGTACAAACCTGGTTCTTAAAAGCCAAGTTCTTAGTTAAAATACTACGGGAATAACTTTTGAAAATCATGTAGACATGTTTCTTATCTATGAGGGGTCTAATAGAATTGTTGAAGTAGCATAAAAAATTAAAGTGAAACTAAAGTTAGTTGAAGCATAAGGTACAAGGGGACAAGAATGAGCAATAAACGAAAACCATATGAGGTGAGATCATATGTAGAAGATGCAACTTTAAGAGGCATATAGCCAAAGATTGCAATGTGGATCTCACGAAATGCAAGTGTTTTCATCATGACCAATTTGGGTATTATTAAAGGGAGTGTTAGTTGCTTTATAAAGGAGGTCCAACGAAGGTCTATGCTATTGGAGTTGCTCCAAGCTCAAGTGGACCTATGACTCAAGAGAAGTGAAAGAATATCGTCTTAGAAGATTTGATTTCTATTTATGATACATATATTCGAGTTATTTCTAATACAAGGGAGTCATATTGTTTTATATCTCTCCAATTGGTTGATAACTTGCGTGTTCTGGAATTTGTTTACAAACCTTTTTTTGTGTCAAATCCCATTAAGCGTTTGACTTATTTAAATATAGCTTGCCAAAATATCCCATTAAAGACTATAATGCATTTATTCTCGTGTTTTCGGAGTACGAGCTTATCTTGGATGAGTGAACATAAAATAGTACTTGATTGTAAAGGGTCATCTGCTAGAGGAGGGAGTGGTAAAGTACAATGGATTGACATGCATTGTGAGTTAGAGAGCTCCATCATAAGTAGTTATTGGTATTCATTAGTTATTCACGATGAGTTGTCCTCGGTTCCTATTGTCTTTGATTTTCCCAATGTGTTTGAGGAGGTTTCAGGTTTACCATCAAATTGAGAGACTGAGTTCTATATCGATCTCGATAAGGATGTTAAGTCGGTGGTTATGCCAATTAGGCGCATCGGGATAGTGATGGGAATTAGGAGTGCAGACCAAGGAGTTTCTAAGGAAGGGTTGTATTCAAAAGGGTACTTCATATTTGGGGGCACTGGTTTTATTTTCTATTATGACTATTAGTTCGTTGAGGCTTTGCATTGATTATAGAGAATTAATTAAGTTAATATTAAAGAACAAGTATCAATTACCATGCATAGATGACTTGATCGATAAATTTAATAGGGTAAAGATTTTCTCGCAATTAAACCCAGCGAAAGGTTCCATTGATTGAGGGTAGGAGAGGATAATGTGCCGAAGACCTCTTTTAGGATGTCAGGTCCTTTGATTAGAAGGTCATGTTATTTGAGTTGACTAATGCTCCGACGTATTTTGTTGTCTTGATGAGTCATGTTTTTCTGAGAGCAACCTAATAAAACTATAGATGTGTTTTCTGATGACATCTCGATATATTCTAGAGAAGAAGAAGAGCACAAATTACTTCTTAAAAGTGAAGTGGGGGTATCGAGATGACACAAGTCAAAGCCTAGATTTTATAAGTGTCACTTTTGGAGGCAATAATTATGATTCTTGAGAAATGTTGTGTCGATCATAGGATCTCGGTAGATCAATGTATGATAACTGTGGTGCAAGATTGGAAGGTAGCAAAGATGGCCATAAAAATCTGTAGTTTTCTCGAATTGACCAGCTACTATCAAAAATTCATTATATACTTCTCGAAATTTACTACTCCTTTTACTTACTTGATTAAAAGGAAACAACTATTTAGTAAGGATGATCGTTATTATGACGACCCACTTTTCCGTACAGTTTAAGTGGACAATAAACCACACATTTCCAACACAAATTGAACGAAAAGGCGGAGAGTTAGGGAAAATAAAGAAGAAATAAGATGAGAAGAAACTTAGCAACACATAATCTCACCGCGGAACGAAACCTATAATATATAATAAATCTTTACAGATAAAAATTGCAATATATGTATATATGGACTTCATCAGAGTATACTAACCTATTTGAACCCAGTCAGTTATAACAACGTGTTCTTACAATTGCTGAATAAATTCAACCATAAATGCAACGGAAAAATAACCATGTACACGAATACGTTTCTAGACCTCCAGCTTGTCTCTAAAGCTCTAAAAATATCAAACTAAACCTGCAAATATGCTCGGTCTGACCTGAGCATTATAGGAAAACGACGTCCGAATCAGTCTGGTAAAACTAGCTTGATAAACTCAAATCGCAAGGAATTTCATTTATTATAGTTTGTAAAAAACCTCTTTTAAAATCAAAGGTATCTCATAATAGCATGCCGCACATAGACACGGACGGACTTTTACCTTACGATAACCAAAAACGTTTATATCAGAAATCCAGTGACATAATGTCTAGAATACAAATACTTATTAATCATAGCTGAAAGTGTTACATTATTAAATTCCAGCATAATACATATACAATCAAGTCCGCATGGTGCTTATTAGAGAATGGATTCCAACAATGGCAAGGTAAGTGACTACCTTTCGTACAATACACCTCTGGATAAAATATACCTGGGGTCAGACTTGAACTTGATCCATCCCTACCAACACAAAACTGGCCTACTCCTAAACTTGGATAGTGCCGATTATGCCATTACCCCGATTGCTTTCCAACCTTAATCGACAGCCCTCATTCATAACCAAATCCATAGTAATATAATCTAGAAAGGTGGTGTTGACACACCCTGATGTGAGCGACCCACATAGCCCTGCTACATCTACCCTGTTTTAGCCAATTTTCGAGTTGTGAGGCTTGATACTATGATTATCTTTTATAGCAATTACACTTGGAATGCTAACACTGCCCTCCAAGTAGTAATACAATGCTAGTATTCATCCATGCAAGTTCATTCTGGGCCTGCATGAAATATTTGAAAGCTCAGTCTCCGAATTCCCATCATCCTCAAGATGTCTTTGCTTCGCAACGCATAAGTTGGATCAAAGTGATTTTCGGATAACATATTCGATTTTGGTCTCTTCGAAAAAACATTCGATAGTTTCCAATAAACTCAACCCCGGTTCTTGAGGAAATAAATAGTCAATGATAAGAGCAGAGATCACCTCCTGACCGTTAGTGGGCGGATTTCCTTATCATTGTCATAATAGGACAAAACAAGATTTACATGCATAGTACAACATGACTGTGCCATATACCTCACGAGTTTCTCCTAGATATTTCCGAAGTTATATTTTGGTCCAGATTTTGATAGTCAGTTATTTAACTATCGAATTAACAAACATCCAACATATATTATATTTCCCATGGAAACCACTAAACCTCTCAAATTAATCTTCATTAATTAAAAATCAACTTTCAACTAATTGGAAATCACTTCCATATACTTATCCCAATAGGATAAGTATATTCACAAACACTATATTTCAATATTTAGAAAATATAACCATATACTTATCTCAATAGTATAAGTATATTCACACACCATTTCTTTCAACATACCTGGAACTTTTAAAAATAGATATGGAAAGTATCGTTCAATATCAACCATGGATCGCAACTTACACAATGGTTAAGTCGCTATCTCAACGAGTCCATATTAAACTATAGGCAATCATTGCCCCTCGAATTACGCCATGGAAACCAACCATTTCTTTCCAAATTTCTTTATTTTATAAATTTCTCTAAATCTATTTATAAAGCTTCCCAAGCTATTTATAAACATTCTTTATAAGTCTCAAAACCCCATTTATAAAACTTCTTCTTTTTAGATCTTTAAAACTCATTTATAATCTTTTTATAAATATCTAGAAACATTTATAAAACTCTTCCCATATTTAAACAAACTTATTTAACAAACTCTTTAACTCAGTAAGGTTCCCTTGATAAACCATAAATTATTTAAAATAAATTTAAATAATACGTTATTATTTAAACATCCTTCTATTTCACTTTAATTAAATCTCATTTAAAATATTAACTTTAAATTCTCATTAATAATATATTAAAATAAATTTAACATAATTATTGGATTAATAAGTTAACTTTAAAACGTTATTGAAACAACAATTTTTTTGAGAGAAATGTGTGATCTTCTAAAGTAGAGGAGAGTACACATGTGTGTGTGTGTATTAACAAATAACAAAGGATTTGCCAACATGCCTGGCATGTGACAAACCATAGTATAAAAAAAGGAAAACAAACTTAGGGAACTTCCTAAATGAGCTCCGGCAAAGCCACCGCCCATTTTACCTCAGTATCGAATTCCGGTAAAGCCACCACCCAATAATGAGGTGTTAGAAGAACCCAAACGAGATCAACAAAAGTGATCTACAAACAGTTCCACCAATGAAAGGACGTCTCACTGCTAACACGGATGAATCAGAAAGAAGGTCTCGCTGCATATGTGGATGGTTTAGAACGAACGTCTCTCTACAAACTCGGATGATCCTTGGTGAGTTTAAGTGCACAATTGAGATCTACAAATAGCTCCATTATAGAAAGAACGCCTCGCTGTAAACGCAGACGATCCAGAAAGAATGCTTCGCTGTCAACGCAGAAGATCTAGAATGAACACCTCACTACAGTCCTATCGACAATATTCTAAAAACCTGCAAATAATAATCTAGCACCATTTCCGGCCTAAACATGTATCTGAAGAGGGTACTAAACAAAAATATAAGTATAATACACATGTATGTGTGTGTGTGTGTATATATATTAATGAAGTAAAAGTAATAGAACTAAAGCTAAAATTATAAGACAGAAAAGAAATTAAAATAAGAGACAGACTAAAAAAGGATCCAAGCTTATCGTGCAACATCTTAACCAACTCTAAAAATGTGAAATAGCGATTTCGAAATCAAAAAGGAAAAAGTTAACAAAACACGAAGTTGAAAAACCTATAACCTATAAAATCTAAAAAAATCCAAAAAATCTAAAAAAAGTATCCTTATGCTCATTTAATCAAAAGAACATTATGATAATAGGTAAAATCATCAATCAAATTCGAGAAAATGTTAATGTTATAATTATTAATGTTAAAAATATTGTTTTCTTGTTTAAATAGCTCAATGCTATTTCTATCCTTATTAAGATATTTTTTGAAATGACTGTTATTGGCTAATCTATATTTAGGGTTTGAGATCCAATTAAAACAAAATGGTGGTATTATAAATATCAATCTATTAATATGATTATCATCATCATCATCATCATCAAAAGACTTGGTTTCTCTCAAGCAAAATATACCAACATATTATAATGAATAAAGTTTCTAGTAAAAATCTATTTTCCTTTTTAAGCCTGAATTTTAAATTATTCCAGTAATAATCACAATTAGCAACTTTAGTTGTAAGAATATGATTAAAGATTTTAAGAGTATTATTAAGAATGTAGAAAGTATCCATACAAGCATAATACACATGGTTAATATCTTCAAAAGACAATTTGCAAAAAATATATTTATTATCAGTTTGCATATTCTTTCTTTTTAAAAATTCAATAGTATTTAGTTTCCCATGCATGATTAACTACATATGAATCTTAGCTTTAAGAGGGGGCATTTGCTTTCCAAATAAGTTTAAAAGAGTAACTAATAACGCCTGAGAAATTAAAAAATTTATAAAAAGAATTTGAAGTGAATTTCTTACTTTTATCTCAATCCCAATTAATAATATCATTTTCGTTATCAATAATAAATAATTCAATGTGGCACATAGTAAAGAAAATAGCCTAAGAGTTGTACTTTCTAATAATATATTAAAACTAAAATTCCAAGGCGGATTATTATCTGGATAAAAAACATCTAAAATTAAATCATTCTTAAAGCTACAAATTTCATAAAGCTCTTTAAATTCTAACCTAAGAGGAATGATAGACATCCAATGGTGATGCCAGAAAGAAGTATTATTTCTTGAATGAACAATCATATTGGCACCGAGGTTAAAAATCTCATGACATTTTAAGATAGATTTCCAAAAATTAGAAAATTTACTGAATAACTTTAAACTAATAATTAATTAACTTTAAAATAATATTAATATGATAATTAATTAACCTATAAATATAATTGAATAACTTAAACCAATATAATTACATTACTTTAATCAAAAAATTAAAGTATAGTTAAATCACATTAAATAAATAATTAAAATAAACTTAAAAATAATAGTTATATAACTTTAAAATAATAATTAAATGTTCTTAAATAACCTTTAAATACATTTCTAAATAATCTAATATAATAAAATAACTTCAATCAACTTTTAAAATAAGATTTATTAACTTCCAAACTAGGTCATAAATGAAATACTTATCCAACTTTGAATAACTCATAATCAAGTAATTTATTATCTTAGAGCGATATTAAATAAGTAATTTATTCCAACATATTATAAAGTAATTATTTACTTTACTAAGGAAATAATTTCACCAAATATTTTGTGAAATATAATTTAACAAAAACACTTATACTTCAAATTCATAAAATTTGAAGTTACATTAGATTCATAACTTTTCAAATCCAAAAGAGGCTCGGCGATCACAGTGGTACTTAAACAAGCTACCGTTCAATTCCATTCAACTTTTCAAGTTAAATCCTAGATATTTACATAAGCAAGCATACATGTAAACCCAATCCATAAGTAATAATCCATTATTAACGTCTCACACATTCAGAGTGGTACATCAATTAACGATATATAGTTGGATGTCTAAATCAATAAAAATAGCAGAATGAGGATTTATTCTACTAATTAAATGCCAAATTAATTTAACTAGCAGAACGGTGTTTTATTCTGCTAAACCGGTGTCAAATTTACCATATTCAATTTACTTTAACAGTACGGTGTTCATTTGGCCAAATAGATAACACTTATGAAATAAAATCAATCAAACTGCATAATTATCCAAATTGACGTATTTATAATTAGTGTATTAATTTATCGTTAAATTATACTATATCAAAACAAAGAACAAATTATATCAAAGCTTAATATTTGTAAATACGAGTCTAACTTAAGAATCTGTAGGTAAAATGGATTAAATGCAGGTGAGTCGTGGCAATTTGAACTTAACAAATTCATATGACTCAAAACAATTTTAAGTATAAAGATTCCTCACCCAAAAGACTAATGGATTCGGCCCACCTTATGAAAATATTTTATCCTCCCATCACGCAATCGTCCATATTATGATGGACTAAATTGCAAAGCCTTTGAAATGAAAAATGCTCAAACTTACTTTCGTCTTAAAAAACGGGTGCACATGTATCCAAAACCCGAGATCCCTCCATGCATGCAAAGTGTCTTATCATCAATTATAGCAGCAAAAGGAAGATATATGTTTAAGCAGTCGGTGATTATTTTCCATAGTCGAACATTGAATCTACGTTTGCTTTCATCGTAGAATCCGTATACTCTATTAATTTTTGGGTCTTCATGACTTCCTCGAAGGAGGTATACCTTTGTAGGGTACTATTATTATTTTTTAAACAAAGAAAGAAAGAGAAGAATTGGAGGAGTGTGCTCTATGTATATCTTAATTATAGAGAAGATAAAATGAGAAAATAATGTCCAACTTTCTTTTTTTTTCAATGAGGAAACGAAAATAATATGTGAAAATGGAATTGGTTTCTGTGTGCTGTTATGTTCAAATATATATAAGGTAGACACAAGGACCATTCATTAATTGCAAGCAACAAAGGTCATGAGCAAGTATAAACAAAAAGATTTGGACAAGATTATGCTTGTTCCATGATATAAATTTTAATTGAAAAAGTTTTCGTACTCCTCTACACAATATCTTATTTACGTATTAGCTGCAAATGACAGAAACGGAAATACGATCGCACACAACAATGCGAGATGATCATAAAACAACAATAAAATAAACAAGTTAACTTATTCTGTTAAGTTTCAAAGTACCGACATTTGCCACAAAAAGCGTCAAACGAAAATTTAATTATTTTCTAAATTAAAAATTATAGAAAAATCGTATAAATTAAATTAAAAATACATCATTAAAATCAAGTCCCAATTTGAATACAGAATTTATTATAATTTAATTCAAATCTGGATATTTAAACATATTAAATATTCAAATTCGAAGACCCAAAAATACGGGTCGTTATAGTTATGAGCATGCTTTCGCTAAGTCGAAAGAGTTATTGACCAGCGCACCGGTCCTAGTCGTTTCGAAAGGAGGAAGATCATTTATTATATACATGGATGCATGTGGCAAAGGCCTTAGGATGGTACTGATGCAAGAGGGAAAGGTTATGGCTTATGCAAGTTAATAACTAAAATTGCACGATAGATATTATCCAAATCATGATTTGGATTCGATGGTGATTGTGAATACTTGGAGTCATTTTCTATAGAGTGAAAAGTCTTATTTGTTCATAGATCACAAATTGTTGAAGTATCTCATTTCACAAAAGGATCTCAATCTTCATCACAAAGATGGTTGACGTTTCTTACTCTTATCATTTAGTATAATGTACACTCCTGATAAAGGGAATATGGAAGCGGATCCACTTAGTTGATGGCATGCCGCACTGGGACTATGTTAGTAGAGTGGAAAATGTTAAAAATTATTATGGGATTTTATTTCCTTCCCATATACGAACTTGAGGATGGGTCCTTAGCGAACATGGAATTAGTGCCTATTCTAGTTGAGTGGGTTGGTTCTTGTCAAAAGCATGATCCTAGGTTAGTGGAAGTTTTCATGCAAATCGGAGACAAAGTGGGTTCTAGGGTTTACTATTGACCAGAATGGTCTCTCAATAAGGACAGGAAGTCGTGCAAACTTGATGTTGATAGTCTATCAGATGAAGTGCCTTCGTGAGCGTTATTTTTATAGGATGACTATTCAACTTGGTGGTAATAAAATGTACAATGTTGTTAAGCATTTATTTTATTGGAAAAGCATGAAATATGCCATACAGGAATTTATTGCAAAATGCATGACTTGCCATAGAGTCAAGACGGAGTAAAAGAAGCCAAGTGGCTTGCTACTACTACAAGATGTTACGAATTGAAACCAAAGAAAACTAAATGAATTTTTTTAATGCGCTGCCAATTAGTAAAAGAGGTAATGAGAGCATTTAGGACATTGCTGATCGATTAAGTAGAAGTGCTCCCCTTGTGCCGATTAAATCTGCTAGAACCGCTATGTCTATAGCAACTTTATATGAGAATAAGATTGCATGATTGTGATAGGGACCTATTATTTATTAGTGAGTTTTGGAAAATGTTGCAACTTACTTTGGGCATGGAATTTAATTCAAGTACCGCATAACATTCACAAATCATTTTGAAAATAGAGAGGGTAAATAGAGTACTCTAGTTTTATTGAGATCTTGCACATTAGACTTTGGAGGATCTTGGGAAGGTCACTTTCCCTTAGCAGAATTAACATATAATAATAGTTTTCAGTCAAGTATTAGGATGACACCATACAAAGCCTTGTATAGGAGGCCGTGCAAGTTTTCTTCATGTTGGTGGGAGATTATTGACAAATTTATATTTGGGCCATAAATGATCCAAGAAACTTCACAGAATATTGATTTAATTCGAAAGAGAATGAAAGCATTGCAAGATCAACACAAAAATTATGCCAATAAAAGATGCAACGATTTAGATTTTTCGGTAGGGGATTTTGTATTTGTGAAGGTTTCTCCTTTAGGAAACATAGTTCGTTTTGGTACTTTGGGTAAGTTGGAACCAAAATTTGTTGGACCTTTCCTTATTATTGAAAGGATTTGTAATTTTGGATATCAAATCACACTTCTCGAAAAGATGGTCGGGTACATAACGTCTTTCATGTATCTTATTTGCGCAAGTGCATTCATGATTTTAATGTCATCATAAAATCGAGTCAACTTGAAGATGTGAGTGTTGGATAATTATACTAAGGAGGGCATATCCATACCGTTGGGCATAGCATCAGAGACCCAGAAGGAAATTTGTCTAACTTATATGAGTTCAATCGAGTGATAATGTTAGAGACAATATTTTGGGATTAAAAAAAATTTGAACTTCCCACCAATAGCTATTTTCCGATATGATTCACTCTTCTTGTAGTTTTCATTCTCTTCTAGTGCGTCCACATGAGATTGGGTAGAACTTGTTTGATTGTTCTTGCTTATTATTATCGTATGTTAGTTTTTTTATATTAAGAGTTACAATATTTCAATTTCAAGAATTTCGAGGATGAAATACTTTTATGTGGGATGTAATGATCCTTTAATGAGAGTGGACTAGTAAACTGATTCAAATCATTTTAATAAGTTAAAAAGGATTTAAACAAGTTAAAAGCAATTTTGGGTATAGGAGTTAATTTTTTGAAGATGATGGAATTTGGACCAAAAAAAAGTTTAATTGTGTTTGAAATGTCGTTTATGTTTGAAAAACACGTAAGATTTGAAACAATCGGTGAATGGAAGAAATCGGGATGGGAGTGGCAATCTCATAATTAAATATGGGAAGTGCCTATATAGGTCCAAATTCTGAAATGTGGGCCTCAGCTTCTCATTTCTTTCATTTGTTTCCTTCCTCTTCCTCCAACTTCCTCAAGTCCTACCTTTCTACATCTTCCCATAACTTCTGCATTCCTTCACCAAAAATCACAAATATACTGTAAATTCAATCGAGGTTGTCCTTTACAATACCCATAAGTCGGATTTCCCAAGAATTAAAGAGTTTATTTTGGAAATATTGAAATAGGATTTCAAGAGGTAATGTCAAGCAAATATGGGGGAACTCAGCTAGTTTGGGTTATGTGGAATGTTCTCTACTTTATATGGTCACCTTTATACTTTTATGCTTGGTTGTTCACTATATTGGGTCAAGGCTTAGCCATGAATGATGTAACGACCCTAGATTTTTGGCCCCGTTTATTTTAATATATATTTAATTTAATTCACTAAAAAGTAGTTTGATCATATTAAAATGAATATAATTTTGGAAATAACTGTCATTTGTTCATATGGGTTGATATTTTAAAAAGGAAATTGAACTCTAGGAATTTAAAATTAAAAATCTCTTGATAGTATTTACAATAAATTTATCTTATATAATTTAATTAAAATACTTTACTTTGTTTATATTTAGTATAAAATAATACATATAGATACTAATGTTTGAAAATTCTAAAATAAAAGTTTCTTAACAATATTTTTAATAAAATTTACTTTATACAACTAAATTAAATTGTTTTACATTGCTAACATTTGATGAATAAATACACAGGGATGATAGTGTTTGAAATAAGATCAAAGTCTAAAAAATATATATATAAAATATAAATAGGTGATAATGTTCAATATAAAATATTAATATTAGTGTAAGTCAAAAATACAAATATAAATAAATAAGTAAACTCATGAATCTAAGCTTAATATTTATAGTTACAATACAAATGGAAATAAATATGAAATATAAACATAAATGTAAAATATAAGTCAAACACATGAATATAACTTAATAATCGATAGTTAAAATACAAATGGAAATGAATATAAAAATAAGTATAAAATGTAACTAAATCATATTGTACATAATTTAAATATTGATAATCAAAGTTAAAATAAAAATAAAAATAAGAATTAAGTGTTAGTGTATGTTTGCAACCTAAAACTGGAAAATTGTAAACATGGTATGACGTATACCAGATAAACAATTTCTGTTTGAATAAAGCAAGAATTTATTAATTAAAATATACATACAACATAACTTTAAAATCGTAAACAAAGCATGAAAATAAGTTTAAGTATAAAAAAAAGTTATATAGAATAGAATGAAATCTAGGCCAAAGTATAAATAAAATAATAAAACAAATAAATATACACAAGAACATCTTCATACAAGACCAATGCATAAATCAAAACCTGACAGAAGCACATGTGTATAACTATTTGGACTAGAAGTAATAGGAAATGCTGACATACAAAACAAAGCTTCATTTGCAAGCCAAAGTAATTGCCTGCAAATCTATGTCTGCATACAAATATTTAAGTACAGATAGACATAATAAGTATGTAAACATATTTGGTGAACAAAAAAACTTGTACTTGCTATCTTCTCGGCCAACAAATTTGTCATCTCAAAATATTATGAAAATCTGTTTATTAAGAAAGGAGCTGACCAGATATTGCCTTCCCATATTACAACTATTATCTTCTATATATATATATATATATATATGTATTCATCTTTTATTTAGTTTGTTCAGTAACATAAGAAAAACTGAGAAAACAGAAAGAAGAAAAAGAAGAAGCAAGCAAATTCAACTTTAATTTAAACAAAATACATGGCAGATTCAAAAATAAACTTCAGGCAGTTTCATACTTCAGGAAATCTTTCAATTGCAGATTCAAAAATAGAAATTGTTTTCTGTTCAAAAGGATATGCAGGTGAGTAAACTTAATTTTTAAGAGTTTTAAATTAATTAAAACAGTTCAAGCTCCATTTATAAACTGGTTGTATATGCTTCAGTTTGCATATGATTTTGTATGCTCTGTGTTCTTTGAAACTTGATACAGATTGCATATTAGTTCGAATACTCAAACTATCCTTATTTTAAAGCATTAATACGCTTTGATTTCTCAACAAACAAGATGATAAACTTCAAATTAAGATTGTTAGAAGGTTGATTAAACCAACTTATAAAGAATACCACTGTAATATTAATGTACAGGAAATCAAGTGATAATTGGGAATATTCGATCATTGCAAAATATTGATTCAAGATTATATACTGAATTCATATTGCAAGTTATGATTTTTAAAACTAAAAATAAGATTTTTAGATTAGTATTTAAAGAGCAGTTTGAACTTAAGTAAAAATTACATTTTTATGAATTTCAGACACTATAATCGATTTAAACAGTTGAAATTGGGTATGTAGATAGTATAGACATCAGTGATTTCGAGAAAAATATGCAATAATTTTTCCATTGAGTAAATTTGAGAAACAGGATCATTGTAGGGTTTTATTTCAAGTTTTTAAACATGCCAGTAAATGTGACGAGTTCATCATCTACGCGTGATCGAGCTTCATGCAATTCAAGAGGGAGGAAGCTTGTCGTGTTGTCGGGGTGTGGTTGAATTTTAGGCGTCTCCGGTGAAGTGAGGAGTGGTGGCGAGGTGATCTTGTTGATTGGTCCGAGTTTTGTATTTTGGGTCGAACTGTTGAATTTCGATTCGACAATTTTGAGAATGATTCGAGTTTTGTTTTCGTGTTTTCGTGGAATTTGCGACTTGCTGATGATCCTGGGAGATCGCCATAGCTTAGCATGCCGCCGTGCACGTGTACGGCGTGGAGGAGATGGGCGTTAGTTCGTGTGCATGAAGTATATACCTGATGCCTTTTTTATTTAAGTTTTTTTAAAAAAAAACTTAACTTACTGAAGAGAAAAAAGGGGGGAGAAGAAGAAGAGTTACATGGGATGTCTTGGGTGATTTAGGTGTTTAACTCGAAGTGCTACATGAGTTTTTGCAAGGGAAGTCTCGAGTTTTCTTCAACCAACGGTATTGTATTTTACAGTAATGTTAAGTAACCAGATTTCAACAAGCTTTGAACTCTGTAATATTTAAAAGTGTACTTCAGTTTAAGTTAAAACTTAGATATAAGTTGATTATTTTAGTTAATACTTTAAAATATTTTAAGCTCTTAATTATTATTCTAATTAAGTAATTAATATAAGATAAGTATAAAAACATATTAACATATAAGTTTGTAATTAGAGATAAATTGATTTCAAAAATTAAAGAAGATTTGTTTTAAAATGTCAATTAAGTTAAATAATTAATATAAATCGATTATTTTCAGAAAGTAATTAAGAATAATAAATTTTGATTACAATTAGAGATGGATTATAATTAATAAATGAATTTGTAATCAACTATTTAAGTTAATTTATGAATGATTAACAGTTAATAAATCAAGTGATTTAATTAAGAATTAATAATGATTAATTTAGAAATTAGTAATTAATAAATGGGTAATTAAGTTTATTAAATAACAATTAAGGTTATTGATTAATGATTGAGGAATGGCTAATTAAAGTTTAATAACTTGATTAAGAAGTAATTAATTAAATGGCGTGAAATAAAATAGTTAAGTAATTAAGATATAATAGTTGATTAAGAAATGGTTAATTAAATGATTTGAAATGGAATAAGAAATTAATTGATAATAATTTATTAATTAAGTGATTAATTCTCAAGTAATTAATATTAAATTGAATTAATTACAAATGAGAATTTCAGATGATTGCTTATGAATTGTTGTGTAGAATATCTGATTCTGATATTTATTTTATAATATTCTGTGATGCTCTGTGATATGCTGTGATATATCTGTATTATTGTGTATAATTCATCTGTGATAAATGCTATGCTCATTCAATTGTTGAATTTAAATTATTTAAACTGTTTAAGTTAATTAGACAACTTGGCCCTTTAAAATGGCGTTTGGATTTCGATGAGACCGGGATCAGATATCCAATTGATATTCCGAAAACCACATCGATCCAATTTAAACGTTAGGTCGTGAATTCTGAATTGAAGATCGAGATGATGTATTCAGAATGCAAGGGTTCGTCGATGACTCTAAGGGTGATTCCAAAATGAGTGTGACGAGATAATGCCTTCGGTTTCGTTCGAACCCGGAACGAACTTGTATGGATTGAATGCTTTCAGCACATCGTCAGGCGGACGATGAGCATTCTAAGAGATTTGTCCTGTAAAGGTAATCGCAGCCTCAAGCCTCATCAACCGGGATTGCTAAAACAAGGGAGATGCAGCAAGGTTAGGTGGGTCATGCCCAAGCAGGACAAGATATTTCCCCTGTCTAGATGTCCCTCTTTATTTCGGCTGTGTGGGCGGTTGCTAGCTACAACCGCGGGGTTTATCTTATTCGGGGCTGTTCAGTAAGGAATGGTTCCAGCCTTGTGTTGTAGGGGGTCGGGAGTGATCCTCGGTACGGTGATCTAGGCCCCGTACTGTGACGGGCGGTACCCTAATAGCCCTGCCATTGTTGGAAACCCATTTTCCCTACGAGACCCTACGGTTTTGATTTGTATTACCCACTTTTGTGGCTAGTAGCTGGAATTTAATCATGTAATAATTTCGGCTATTTTCTATTTACTTGAAAACCCTAGACACTACTATAATATCACTGGATTTCCTATTAAACGTTTTGGTTAGCGTAAGGTAAAAATTTACCCGTATTTATTTGTGGGAAGTCTTACGTGATACCTTTATTGTCAAATGTTTTTCAAAGTTAAACAATTTAAACCGTATACTCATACCAGACCCATGTCTGACCCGGAGTTTATATTTTGTTTCATAAACTCTTGGGTACTCAAATTTTTATGAGTAGCCAAGTGATAGGTTTTGGACTTTGATTTCTGGAGAGGTTAGAGCAGGAGTTTCTAGACGTATGTAGTTATTTATCTAGTTCCACTGTGTTAGTTGATATGTACTGTACCTCTGATGTATATAATGATAGATGTATGTATGACTGTCATGTGTATTGATATAGTATAACTTTGATATATGTAAAACTATGTATTAGTTATGTGATATTATATTTTGTTCCGTTCCGCTGTGAGATTCTAATGTTGTTGTTCTTTCTTCCTCTTTCTTTTCTATTTCTATCCCTTTCTTTCTTAATGATGATACGTCTTTCTGGTAGTAGAAGGGAGGGTCGTCAAAAATGATTTGCCTCTTATTAAATGATGGGTATTAAGTTTTTAATTGATGTATTTTGAGCATATGGGTTAAACATTAAATTGCAATGAACTTAATTCTAATTCATTAACTAAATAAATGAACTATCTTGAATAAGATTAATGAATAATAGCGTTGTTTGTTAGTGTTGATTAGAAAAGGTTTACAATTGTGTCGTATGGATGGTTGAGCGCTACATACTTATTTGATCTGTAAAGTGTTTGAGTTCCAGGATGGTTCGTCGAACTGCACTTTAGTGGCATTGGTCCCATAGAAGATTTTTGGTGGAACTCAAACACAGGATGTAATAAACCGATGTAAGGTTGCAATGCTATAGGGGAACATCATCGGAAAAGAAAAGTCGAGGGGACACTCAAGTGTAATAGAGAGGTGGAATAAATTTCCTTAGGGGAACTTACCCCACTAAGATTTATGTTGGCTTCCCTATAGGTGAATAGTAGGCATCAACCATTCTACTGTCAAAGAGGTCAGTCGACTGCTTAACCTTGACTGTCGACCGGTTGGCTGTAGCCAAAATGATTACAGCCTAAGTAGTTAACATAGGATACTTTTACCGATATATCACCATAATATCTAATATCACTTCATAACCGATATGTTTTCAAAAATATCGCTTGATATATCATTATAAATATATCACATGGTAAATATCAATATATCGCTTACATATTTTATATAGAATACCTCATATTTGTAATGAATGTCATTCATTATTATAAGTGTCGAAGAAAATAAAATTATAGACAAATATCTTCATATTCTTAATGTTTGGTTTTAGTATATGGTGGCTGACAATATACAGAACATATTACATAATGCACCGATTCTTTAGTTTTAGCAATATTTTTTCAGTCTTCTTCATTAGTTTTTTAATAAAGAAAACTCTACTTATTCCATTATTTTACATATTTTATTTTGTGTGTAACCTTCTCCACTAAAAAAAGATCGTGTAATAGTTACTTCTCTTTTTAGTTCTTTTCTTTGTTCATTATTTTTAGTTGGTATGTTAGCTTATGAAAATTCATTTTTTTGTTTTAGTTATTATTACGCACCAAGAACTAATAGTCAAAGGGCATTAAGGCTATATATTAAACACATCGATAAAGAATGGATTAAAAGTACAACATTACTTGTTTGATAATTTAAATTAAAATATAAATAATGAAACTGTGAACATGAATATAAATTAAAAATGTTAAGATGATTGGAAGACTAAAGAAATAAAGAATATAGTATAAAAATGGACAAAATAATAATGAAGCTCATTAAACGAATTTCTTATTTTTATTTACCTACTTTATGACTTGCATTTAATAGGATATCCCAATATATAAATTGTAAACTATAAACTATACAATCAATGTTTAGTAGTAATTTGGAAATAAATATATAAGTATTTGAAAACTTAACATCATTATAGCATTATGACGTACTATGGTATTGTTTATAACATGTTATTCAAATGTCTAATATTTTACAGATATTTTGTGGTATTTCAATATATCTTATATTATTACTTGACCAATATGTACTCGATACTGATATTAGATACTTAGGCTACGACATGTCGGTTGATTGACCATTTTGGTTCAATCAAATATTCAATTGCAGGATAGAGGATTTGGGGGTTCTTTAGGGTTTTTTTGTTCAGGCAAGACTTCGATGTTTGGATGAGGCACACGGAGTCCAATGTGACTACAGTGGGATGTTTGGAGTAATTCAGCATAGAGGCACGAATGACTTAGGCTCAATACTGTGGTGGTACGTACTACTATTATACCGACTTAGAGGTAACCGAAAGTGCAATCGAGACAGAGTTATGGGATACTCATATGATCTATGTGGGAGACGACTAGTTAGTTGTGCTTGGTGTGACTTCTACACATTTTCCACATGAGATACGACTTTAGTATCCAGTCATTGGGACATCGAAGACACACGGATTAAGTTGGATATGACATAGTGCTACCTGCACCCAAGGCTTATAACTATGGCTTAAGTATTGTTATCTTCCATCGAACCTGTTGGGGATTAACGATAACTTTCATTGAGTGTGATAGTCAGAAAGAGATGGGGATGCTCATTTAAATCAATTATAGTGATGAAGTGGCGATAACCACTTTGTTTTCTCTAATGTATAGTAGTTCGATAGGAAGGCATGATGATGCAGCTAAGGCCACAGAAGAAGTTGTGCAAACCTTAATTCCTGAAAACATGGATCTGTGGTGTAGTGTGATGAGTCGTCCACGACTCATTAGAGACTTGAGTCGTTCGTGCTTGATGAGTCGTACACGACTCAACGACTCATCCATAAGTCGTTTACGACTTAAGATGAAGAAGGGGAAAGCTAGCTGCATGACTATGAGTCGTCCACGACTCATCAGGAGACAAAGAGGGGTTCCAGTAATTGAAAGCCATAAGGCGGGGACGGGTTACGACCTAGATGAGTCGTTCGGTGTTGACTCGGTTGAAGGGATATGCCGCAAGTAAGCTTGGGAGCTTGAGTCGTTGGAAGATGTTGAGTCGCATGAAGTGATGAGTCGTGAGTCGCATTTTCTTGGGTCGGAGGTGTTGTAATGAGGCTTTGTATGATGAGTCGTCTGAACCATTTAGTCGTGTACTGTTTTGAGTCTGTGCATATCTTGAGTCGTTTGTTCTTGAGTCGTGTAACCCGTGTGTATATATGAGTCGTTGTATTGTTGCTGAGTCGTGAGTCGTGTGTTCTTAGTCATGAGTCGCTTGAGTCTGTATTGTGGATGAGTCGTATATCTGTGAGTCGTGTAAGCTGTGCTGAGTTGTTGAGTCGGTAACGACTTATGATGTGTCGGAGTTCATGAGTCGGCAACGACTTAGGGACTGGGTCGAAAACTCTATAAATAGGGGCGTGTGTTGTACATTTGAGGTGGTTGATTTTTGAATAAAATTCTCTTTTGTTAGCTTTGTGCTTTCATATCAATTGGTAGTTGAGTGTAATCTCCTATCTCCTCTTTCGGTTAATCGAGTGCGCTCGATTCAACGATCGTAGAAGCCGATTCACGGAATCTAGTGCGCTAGATCAACGTGCGAAGAATCGTAGATCTTTGAACACGGTATAGTGCGCTATCAACGTGTTTGAGATAGCTAGAGTTCGGTATCTTTGGATCAACGAACTTGGGCATTTTGGTATCTTCAACTCACCGATTGCTACATTCCATCGATAGAAGTTTTGTTTGATTAATCCGCTGCGTCATTATTTGGTATCAGAGCCATACTTAGCCAATCATAGCTAAGTTGATTCTTGGAGCCAAGTTTTTGAAGTTTTTGAAGTTTGAAGGAGTTCATTGTGTTCTTGTTGAATTTGTAACAACATTAGAGTGTTTGATTCATTTCATTTTGGATCGAGGAGTTGGAAATTGTTGGGATCTATCTTGGGTTTTTGCGCGCCAAGGTTTGAAGTGTTTGAATTTGTAGTCGAGCTAAAAAAGTGTTGAACCGTGCCTTGTGCTTGAATTGGAGCCGACCTCACTTGAGCCGTTTCACATTGCCGAGACAAGTGGAGGCCGAGACAAATTGTTGAGCCGTAACTTGAAGTTTTGTTGTATTATTGAAAGCTTTGAAGTTGTGTGTGAATTGTTGAAGTTTGTGAAGTTTTTTCAATCATGCCACCAAGGAGAGCTAATCGTCATCAAAACGTTGAAGCTTTGTATCGTAGAGAAGAAGCCGAGCTTATGGAACAACGTATTAATGAAAAATTTGATGAAGGCATTGGAAAATTGGAGAAATTGATGAATGATTTGAATCAAAGGAGGAGATCACCAAACTCGAACCATGGAGGAAACCGAGTTTCGCCATCGGTTACGGAAGCGAGGAGGGTATCACCACATTCTTGTAGAGATAGAAGAGAAACGTCAATTTCATCACGAAGAGATCATCATGACTATGCACATGAAGAGAGAAGAAGTCAACGTGAATTTGACAATGAAGCATATAGAGATGAAGAGAGACATAGTCAAAAAAGTATGCATGAACGAAGGGATGATAATGGTCGAGATCGATGTAGGCGTACTTTTGATTTTGTTGAAGAGGGTGATAGAGCTAGTATTCATTATCGAGATCGAGACCAAGTTCGAAATTCTTATCGGGATGTTGAAGATGATCGTCGATGGGAATCGGGTATGAAGATGGAAATTCCGGAGTTTAAAGGCGGGATGGTTGCTGAAGAGTTCTTAGATTGGTTGTCTAATGTGGAGGAAATCTTTGATTTCAAGGAGGTCCCGGAGAATCGAAGGGTGAAGTTGGTTGCTACTAGGTTGAGGGGGAGAGCTTTGGCGTGGTGGCAACAAACTAAACTTACTAGGGAGAGAATGGGAAAGTCAAAGATAGAATCATGGGATAAGATGAAGAAGTTGATGAGATCTACTTTCTTACCTTATAATTACCAATCACTTATGTACCAAAGGTTGCAGAATCTGAGGCAAGGGACGAAGTCTGTTAGTGATTATGCTGATGAATTTTACCAACTCATTGCCAGAAATGATATTATGGAAACGGAGGAACAGCTAACTGCTAGATTCATTGGGGGATTGAGAATGCAGATCCAGGATATGGTTAATATGTTTGATCCTAGATCAGTTGCAGAGGCACATCAGAAAGCGTTGGCTTGGGAGAAGCAAGGAAGGCGTGGAGGTGGTGTGTTTACTAATTCCAATAATCAAGCAAGGGGTGTTGGTGGAAGTTCTAATGTTTCTAAACCTGTTTCGAAACCAGTGGTGAAGGAAGCTGAGAAGGCGAAGGTTAGCAGTGGGTTCAAGTGTTATAATTGTCAGGAGTTGGGTCACAAAAGCAATGAATGTCCGAAGCCGAAGAAGAGAACCATGGTTGCAGAAGTTGAGGAGGATGATGGTGAGGAGGCAGAATGTTCAAATACACCTTATGTTGAGGAGGAAGAAGAATTGTTTGGAGATGAGGGTTGTAATCTTATGATGAGGAGGTCATGTCTTACACCAAAGCAAGAGGAGGATTGTAGTTGGTTGAGGAGTAACATATTTCAGTCGACATGCACTATTCTGGGAAAGGTTTGCAAGTTCGTTATTGATGCGGGAAGTTGTGATAATATTATTTCTACAGAGGCTGTGAGGAAATTGAACTTGAAGACTGAGAAGCATCCTAAACCGTACACGCTAGCATGGTTAAGGAAGGGTGGTGAAGTGAAGGTGTGTCGAAGAGCTTGTGTTAATTTTTCTATTGGGAAGAAGTACAAAGATGAAATTTGGTGTGACGTTGTAGACATGGATGTGTGTCATCTGTTGTTGGGCAGACCATGGCAGTTTGATAGAGCAGTACAACATGATGGTCGTGCCAACAGTTACAGTTTCATGTTCGAGGGTACTAAAATCACTTTGGTTCCCAAGAAGCAACAGCAGAAGGAGAGCAAGCTGGAGGAGATTGAGGAATTGAAAACTCTGTTGACTTTGAAGGAGTTTGTCAAGGAAGTTGAGGAAGAACCTGAAGTGTTTTTGTTGATTGGGAGAGAGAGTAGTGAAGAAGTTCAGATTCCAGAACAAGCAAAGCCAATTTTGAAAGAGTTTGAAGATGTCTTTCCAGAGGAGTTGCCTAAGGAGTTACCGCCACTTAGAGACATTCAACATCAAATTGATCTTGCTCCGGGAGCAGTTATACCACATAGACCGCATTACCGAATGAGTCCAAAGGAACATGAGGAGTTACGAAGGCAAGTGGAAGAGTTATTAGAGCAGGGACGTGTTCAGGAAAGTTTGAGTCCTTGTGCTGTGCCAGCTTTGTTAGTACCGAAGAAGGACGGAACATGGAGGATGTGCACAGATAGTAGAGCTTTGAATAAGATCACTGTTCGATATAGATTTCCTATGCCGAGGTTGGATGATTTGTTAGATCAATTGAGTGGGGCAACTATATTTTCAAAGATTGATTTGAAGAGTGGTTATCATCAAATTCGAATCAGACCTGGAGATGAATGGAAGACAGCTTTCAAGACGAGAGAGGGGTTATACGAATGGTTGGTTATGCCATTTGGTTTGTCAAATGCACCTAGTACATTCATGCGGGTGATGAATCAAATCTTTAGACCATTCATTGGGAAATTCGTCGTGGTTTATTTCGATGATATTCTGATTTACAGCAGGAGTATGGAGGAGCATGTTTTACATTTGAGGGAAGTGTTGATTATTCTTCGTGAAGAGCAATTTTATGCTGCTACAAAGAAATGTGTGTTTATGACGCACAGTGTTTTATTTCTGGGTTATGCTGTTTCAGGAAAAGGCATTCAAGTCGATCAGAGTAAAGTTGAAGCAGTCAGGAATTGGCCACAGCCAAAGACAATTACGGAAGTGAGAAGTTTTCATGGGCTAGCATCATTCTACCGAAGATTCATTCCACACTTCAGTAGCGTGATGGCTCCAGTTACTGATTGCATGAAGGGGAAACAATTTGTATGGTCAGAGGAAGCAGGAGTTGCTTTTGAACGAGTCAAAGAACTGTTGACGACAGCGCCAATTCTTGTTCTACCTAATTTCCAGTTATTGTTTGAATTGCATACTGATGCTTCGAAGGTTGGAATTGGAGGATTTCTTAGTCAGAATGGGAAGCCAGTTGCTTATTTTAGCGAGAAACTGTCAGGGGCAAAGATGAGATACAGTACATATGACGTTGAATTCTATGCTGTTGTGCAAGCTGTTAAGCATTGGAGACATTACTTATTTCAGAAGGAGTTTGTTTTGTACACTGATCACGAAGCATTGAAGCATTTACAGGGGCAGGATAAAATTTCAGCAAGACATGCGTCATGGATTGCTTATTTACAGCAGTTTACTTTTGTCGTTAAGCACAAATCAGGGGTGACAAATCGGGTAGCTGATGCTTTGAGTAGGAGGAGTCATTTATTAACGACAATGAAGGTTGAAGTGACAGGATTTGAATTACTGCCAGAGATGATTGAAGAAGATCCTTACTTTGTGAAATATGTTGAGAAAGTGAAGGATGGGAGTACCGATGAATTTATGTTGGTTGATGATTTTCTGTTTAAAGGGAATCGTTTGTGTATTCCAGACTGTAGCTTGAGGTTGAAAATTGTCAAAGAGTTACACGAGGAAGGGCATGTGGGCCGTGATCGCACTTTACAATTGATTTCACAATCTTACTTTTGGCCGTCGATGAGAAAAGAGGTTGAAAGATTCGTGGAAAGATGCCATATTTGCCAGGTTTCAAAAGGAACAGCGACGAATGCAGGGTTGTATACGCCATTACCAGTACCATCTAAGCCATGGATTGATATTAGCATGGATTTCGTTTTGGGTTTGCCGAGAACTCAAAGGGGAAATGATTCGATATTTGTTGTAGTGGACAGGTTTTCGAAGATGGCACATTTTGTTGCTTGCAAGAAAACGGCGGATGCTGTTCATGTTGCTCAGTTGTTTTTCAAGGAGATCTATCGACTTCATGGATTGCCAGAGACTATTGTGTCGGATAGAGATACTCGTTTTCTGAGTCATTTTTGGTTGAGTTTGTGGAAGATGGTCGGAACGAAGCTGAATTTTAGTAGCGCTTACCATCCACAAACTGATGGACAGACAGAAGTTGTTAACAGGTCATTGGGAAATTTGTTGCGATGCCTTGTACAGGATAATTTGAGAAGTTGGGACATGAAGTTATGCCAAGCTGAATTTGCACATAATCATGCAGTGAATCGAAGCACAGGATTCAGTCCATTTCAGATTGTTTATTCAAATTTACCCAGGGGACCGTTGGATTTGGCAGTAATACCACAGGCGAAGGGAACAGTTAAACGAGCTATCGATTTTGTTGATGAGCTGACTGAATGTCATAAAATCATTCAGGAACGATTGGAGAAATCGAATGAGAAGTATAAGAAGTTTGCAGATTTGAAACGACGAAATGTTGAATTTAAGGAAGGTGATTTAGTTTATGCTGTATTAACGAAGGATCGTTTTCCGGTGGGTGCTTATAACAAGTTGAAAGCCAGGAAAATTGGTCCTGTCGAAATTGTGAAACGAATTAATGACAATGCTTATAAGTTGAAGCTGCCGGAGGATATTTACACTTCTGACGTATTCAATATTAAGCATCTTGTGCCATATTATAGAGATGAACATTTTGATGAGAAAGAATTTGCAAATTCGAGAACGAATTTTTCTCAACCAGGGGAGGATGATGCAGCTAAGGCCACAGAAGAAGTTGTGCAAACCTTAATTCCTGAAAACATGGATCTGTGGTGTAGTGTGATGAGTCGTCCACGACTCATTAGAGACTTGAGTCGTTCGTGCTTGATGAGTCGTACACGACTCAACGACTCATCCATAAGTCGTTTACGACTTAAGATGAAGAAGGGGAAAGCTAGCTGCATGACTATGAGTCGTCCACGACTCATCAGGAGACAAAGAGGGGTTCCAGTAATTGAAAGCCATAAGGCGGGGACGGGTTACGACCTAGATGAGTCGTTCGGTGTTGACTCGGTTGAAGGGATATGCCGCAAGTAAGCTTGGGAGCTTGAGTCGTTGGAAGATGTTGAGTCGCATGAAGTGATGAGTCGTGAGTCGCATTTTCTTGGGTCGGAGGTGTTGTAATGAGGCTTTGTATGATGAGTCGTCTGAACCATTTAGTCGTGTACTGTTTTGAGTCTGTGCATATCTTGAGTCGTTTGTTCTTGAGTCGTGTAACCCGTGTGTATATATGAGTCGTTGTATTGTTGCTGAGTCGTGAGTCGTGTGTTCTTAGTCATGAGTCGCTTGAGTCTGTATTGTGGATGAGTCGTATATCTGTGAGTCGTGTAAGCTGTGCTGAGTTGTTGAGTCGGTAACGACTTATGATGTGTCGGAGTTCATGAGTCGGCAACGACTTAGGGACTGGGTCGAAAACTCTATAAATAGGGGCGTGTGTTGTACATTTGAGGTGGTTGATTTTTGAATAAAATTCTCTTTTGTTAGCTTTGTGCTTTCATATCAATTGGTAGTTGAGTGTAATCTCCTATCTCCTCTTTCGGTTAATCGAGTGCGCTCGATTCAACGATCGTAGAAGCCGATTCACGGAATCTAGTGCGCTAGATCAACGTGCGAAGAATCGTAGATCTTTGAACACGGTATAGTGCGCTATCAACGTGTTTGAGATAGCTAGAGTTCGGTATCTTTGGATCAACGAACTTGGGCATTTTGGTATCTTCAACTCACCGATTGCTACATTCCATCGATAGAAGTTTTGTTTGATTAATCCGCTGCGTCACATTATGACTCATTGGTTTTAATTTTGATATGTAGATAAGTATGATATGACATTACCATAGAGTAATGGTTTTAAGTATGATACGACGTTACCTTGGAGCTTTATCTCATTGCCATATGCATATGGGTTTGCATATGCTTTTGAATGATATTATCGGTGGTTATATTATCTTTATTATTCAATGTGCTAACTTTTTAGACGTGGGAGAGGAGTAGATCTTGGTGCAATATGGTGTTACTCTAAGCTATTTCTTACTTAAAATATGTGTATTTTGATTTGCAAAAATTGGATATTTCGGGCTACCACTTAGTATATTATTCATATCATACTAGTGTATCAGCTATCATGTTTACATGTTTCCTTTTTGCTAGACTTTGTGTTTGACCCACTTTATGTTTTCTTTTTTTATATATTCCTTGAGTATGTACAAATTAGAGATTAAGGGAGATAATGCTAGATGGAGTAGATCATAGAGCCATAATAATATATTATTATGATTATATATCCATCATTTCATGTATGGTCATGTTAGACATTATCTTATATATGAAACACATTATTTAGGAGTTTGTATCATTTCAACTCTATACGTTTGAAGTGTTATGTATTATGATGATCAATGATATTGCATTCATATTGTTATGGTATTAATACTATTGCACATGTATTTTTTATTATTATATTTTATTGTTCCATTGTGACTGTATGAAACTGTGATAAATATGTTGTATTTGTTTCTTTTTACCACCCTTAAGTGTCCCTGTTTGGTAAATAGGGATCTAGGTGTAGTTATGCATAGATGTTACTACCAAATATCATTTTTTTCCTTATCAAAACCAGTTTGAATAGAAGGAAAAGAAGAACAAGAGGAAGAGGCTCCAACAAGACCTTTAGAAGGAGTTGAAGGGATGCTACAGCCAAAGTTCAAAAGTTTCACAACCTTTCGAAGGAGTCGAAAGGGTCGAAAGCACACTTTTGCTTCAATGACCACCTTTCAAGCAGATGATTCCAAAAGCATCAAGACCTTTCGAATGAATTAAAGCAACACCTTGATGAAAAGGAATGACAACTCTTCATATACATGCCAAGCCTTTCAAAACCAAAGGTTTCGCCTTTACTCAAACCACTCAGAAACATGCATTGGTTAGAACAACCTTTTGAAAGGCAAACAAAGCCTTTCAAACCAGTTGAAGCCATTAATATCCAAGGAGGTTTCATGTCAAGTCAGAAGCAAAAGTTCAGAAGCAACTAACAGAGTCAAAACCATCAGTATTGCAATACATTCGAAAACCCTAGATACAACTTATCGATAGGGTCAAAAGCTCCTACAAAGCTTTATAGAGAAGACATGCGCAACCTTCTCTTTTGACAAAGGCGGAAGCATTCTAAAGACAATTCTGAAGCCACCTTTTGACCAGGTCGAATTAATAGGGTCAAAAGATGTTGACCTGCATCTATAAATTAGACCTAAAGGGTCTGCTTTTGAGAGATCCGAACTCAGTCATTCTACAATTGTATTTTATTAATTCTAAAAGTTGTAAACCCTAATCTGTAAATTGAATTGGGGAAACTGAGTAATAAAGGCTTTGTTGAGTTACTAAAGGAAAGTCTTCAATAGTTTTGATTATTTAGTTGTTTCATAAGATTTCATTATATCTGATCATGTTTTACAGGTGTCGATTACATCGAAAGGCCTCTTTCGACTTGGTCGAAACCCGTGCATGTTTTAGTGATTCCAGTTATATACTCCAAGCCACCTTTTATTGGAATTTTACTTTTGAGTGGTTCAAAACCTTACCCCAATCCAATTTTACCTTTAATTCCCAATCCAAACCTAAAATACTTAAGGCTCCAGCTTTCGACAAGGTCGAAACTATGCAAAAAAAAAAAAAATCAAATCCTTGAACCTTAGAGCCACCCTATAGGCTTCCACGACTGCTTCTAAATTACCGTTTCGAAGGGGTAATCAAACTACTTCATTCAATTTGAAAGATAAAAAAAGAAAGGAATTTGAGCGTTTCGACTGGATCGAAAGGTTAATAAGAGAAAGTGTTATAGCAAGAGCCTATTCGAAAGGATGAACTGAAAGGATTATCCACATCTTACCTTCTTCTACTTAACCAAAAGATATCAAAAAGGACCAACCTCATCCTAAAAACAACTTTGGGATGTTGACAAGATTTCTTGTTATCATTTTGGCGCTATCTGACTCTATTGAACACCTAACTACATACCTCTAACTCAACTTTATACCAAGCTTGCCCACTATATGACTTACTTCACCATGGCCAGCATAATCAAGAAATCCAATTAAGGGTCCTCAGTACCATTGTTAATTGGATTCATCCTAGAGACAACAAATGATAAGAATCTCCCAAAAGAACAACTATTAAGGATGAAAGCTTTAAGAATCATAAGGGAAAAGAAAGTTGAAGGTTATGAACCACAAAAATGGAGTTTAAATCCCTTTTATATTGGCCTCTACCCTATTTTTCCCTTAGGAGAGAGAAAAAATGGAAGTGAATTTTTTTCCAGTCAAATGAGGAAAACAATTCAACACTATACCAAAGGCACAATCTTTAAAGAAGAGACGATGGATAATTATAATTTCTTTGCACATAAGTGGCAACAAACTGAAATAGGGACACTTACAACATAGGAAACTCCGGAGCCAATTACTAAAAGATCTAGAATTCATCCTTAAGAAACAAATTTCAAGTCTAGACTTCCTAAAGAATGCATCTTAACAACATCCGTAGAGAATGCCTACTTCTTAACCAAGGATGAGCTCAATTATTGGCCATCATAAAAAAAGAAGCCAAAGTAATGAAAGAAATTTGGGAAGATCCTACTTCCATTTTCACATGATGAATGGTCATGAGACTAACACTACAGAGGCTTAGAAGGGATGATAATCAGCTTTTTTCATCAAGGCAAAATCAACGAATTTGTAAAGAGATCATGAGTAAAGTTAATAAAGAATTACTTTCTAAGAAAGATCTACATGGTTGCGAGTGAAATACGCATTGCATTTGGGCACTACCTTTAATGGTCAAAGCCTTTGTCCACGCCATGTTGGCCAAGGCAGAGCACCTCTTAGAGGGAGGAGTGTAAGCCTTTAACCGTGCCATGCTATGGTTAGGTTAAAGCATCGACAACTCCTTGGTCGCGCCTTTGCTCAGGTCAAGGCACCTCCTGGACGGTGGAGTGTAGGCCTTTACTGGCCTGGTTAAAGCATCAACAAGCCCATGTCCATGCCATGCTATGGCCAAGGAAACGCACCTCCTTAAGGGAGTAGCTAGGCCTTTATCCGCACCATGTTGTGGCCAAGTTAAAGCATTGACAAGCCATTGGTCGCGCCTTTGGTTAGGTCAAGGCACCCCTTGGAGGGAGGTTGGATATGTCCTTGGTTCTAACCTCTAAGAATGAGCTAACCAAGAGAACCATACAACAATAGACTAAGACATCCAAGCCCAAGAAGTGGTAATCAAACAATAGACTAAGACATCCAAGCCCAATAAGAGGCTCACCAAACAATAGACTGAGATGTCCAAGCCCAAGAAGCGGCTCATCAAACAACGGACTAAGATGTCCAAGCCCAAGAAGCGAAATATCTCCAAAGGACTAAAATGTCCAGGCCCAAGAAGTGAAATATCAGATTATGGACTAAGATGTCCAAGCTTAAGAAGCAACCAATCAAACTACAATTACGTACAAAGCCTAAAGGAATTATGCATGTAAAAAAAGATAGAATCTAAGGAGTAGAGTAGAACTCCGTTTACTAATAGTCGAATCTTGGTTTTAGGCCCTCATTTTTGAATTTCATCTTTTAATACCGAATCTAAGTTTCGGGTCTTTATCAATCACTTATAGTCATATTATGCCCCGATTTTGGGTTTTATGACTTTTACTTAACTTCAGTATGCCATAATCTGGGCTCGAGATTTTTATTATGGATTTCTGATTATATGCTACTAATGCTCGAATCTGAGTCAAAGATTTCACTCAAGAAGATTATTACTACAAGTTTCCAATTATCATCCACTAATACCCGAATCTGGGTTTCTGACTTCTAGACTTTCAAATTCCATTAATACTTGAGTATGGGTCATTGGATTTCTGCTACAAATTTTCAGATAATGATTTCTGGACTTTTACATATTTAGCTCTTTATTAACTATCACTAGAGGATGATTGTATAAAATATTTATACCTCCGCTTCAGGACAGGATATTCTACCAACAGACTTCAGATATTCCGATAATATGGTTAAAGTTAAGTTCTTATAATTTCTCATCATGACTAAAGATGGGATTCAAACATTTAACCTAATATAACTAATTTTCATTTATTACCATATGATTAACATGATGATTTGTTCATCTTTGCGAATGATATGCATAGACTTATATATAAATTTCATGCTAACAATAAGAAGCATTGGTTGTTTCATACCTTTTTAGGGAAATCAAAACAAAAAGAAGAATGAAATATTCACAAATGTAGAAATTGTGGAATAAGCTATCAAAAAAATGTTTCAGAGATAACATTACAGGAAAGGATCACAAATTAGATGATATTTACTAATTTAAATGATTTATATAACTTATGAAATTATTTATAAGTGTAGAGAACAAATACTTATATTTTTTAAATGTGAGTCTTTCATAAATCTTAAGCAATCTTATTCAGGTTCTCAGCGATTGAAGGATCTATAATGTGATAGATAGCGATGCAAAGGACCTCTTTGAGTTTCTTCTTTTTCTTTCTTATCCTATCTGCATCGTCAATTGCATCGATATTATTTTCAAAGCATGAGTGAAAGCTCAATTTGTGTTTTTAAGGGTTTAATTTTCCCTTTCCAATTCAGCGATGCACTTCAAAAGGAAATAGTTGTCGTGTTCGAGCTCTTGAATCCTAGCAGCATACTCATTTATGCTCTATGAATATTTAAATTTTTTCCGTTCATCAAAATACTCTTCCGTTTTGAATTTAAATTTCCTATACCACTCACCCACTACCCTCTCGTATAAGTTAGGAGGAGGACTAGTCATAATGGGGAATTTCTGGATAGAGAGGGAAGTAGACCTTGTAGATTTAGTAATGGATTGAGTAGCACGAGGAACTGGTAAATTGATACTCAAGATATTATCCCTTATAATAAATTCCAACGATTCAAACTAATTTTGACTATCCTTCAATTTCATCACCAAATAACTTATCTATTGAAAAATTTCTAACATTTTGTGATCGAAGTAAATTGAAGAATTTGCCTTAACCTTATGCTTCAGAGCGGAAATCGTTTCATTTTTATCAGCAACATTTGCATCTAAAATGCCAATTTTATCCTTAAGATTTCAGGCAACTATTTTCTGAAGTAAGAATCTTTTATGCCATCTAAAATTTTTGGTATTGCCATGAAAACGAGAAAGTTAAGTATCTTCAAAAAGTTTACTCTTTTCAATTTTCTTTAATAGTTTATATTTAAGGTTAATAAAGCGAGATGTTGAGTCGAGTGAGAGAGGTGCTGTTGATAACTATAACTCCTATTAAATAAAAAAGAAACAGAATGGAGTCAAAAATAGAATGATCAATCTCTTTATTATTATGATAGAAGATTACAACTCAAATGACAATGAAACTGAAAGGTACAATAGACATGTCTTTTATATTTAAAGATGAGGAACAACATCTCTTACTTTATTCAATGAATTGGTAGAGAGAATAATTGTAGAATCAAAAGGAATTTTTAATCCTTCCTGAGTGATCACCGGGGGTATTGGCTATAATTCTATTTTCCGACTAGGGGACTATCACGACTGCAAATTAGTTTAGAATGGTATGACCTGATATCCTTAAGTATCTTTTCTTTCTCATCATCGAGGAAATCGAAGCAGAGATGAGGATGTTTCATGTAAATTTTTTGTAAATCTCTAAGAAAAAAGTATCTTGCTAATTTTGAAGATTTTATGAAACCTTCTCAATTTAACATATTAGCTTAGGTGATCTTTAGAAACAAGATTGCCTAAGGAACATTCACTCCATGATAACACAATAAAATGTAGCTAAATATAAAAGAAAAACTAATATATGAATTTACAAATCAATATTATTACATATTTACAATCATTCATCTGGTTCATACAAAATTGACTTAGTAAATAATTACGAAATAAATTTTTCCCTATAATACTTGAGTTTTTCAAGGGTTGAATCTTGGGGAATTGATCTGACTCGTGGCAAGTTCCAACAAGCTCCAGGATGCAGGTCAGATCTGAATTCATCTAATTTTCTTTTTTGTAAGCTCCTAAGTAGATCCCCACTAAATTCACCTAAATTTGCAAAGTCAACGGTTGGGTGTCTATGTAACATCCCTAATTTTTGACAACATTATTCAGAAGATTTAATTAGATAAATTAAATAGAATAACGATGATAAGGAGATTAAGATTTGAATAAAATATATAAGGCCATGCTTAACCATAAGATAAACGGGCATTAATTTGGTTTATTGGTTAATTAACATATACATGAGCATATTAGTAAAATAGCCTTTTTATTATACACGACTATTACTTCTCACTTCGTCCATTCATGTTTTATTTTCTCACAATCACAAAAACAAATCTAAAATCTAAAACCAAAGTCGACCATTACCAAGGAAGAAAGTAAGAAATTTATCAAAAGCTAGAGAGGATTAATCAACAACAAATCTCAAATTTCTTATCAAGTTTAAGGTGAATCATAATCTCTTACCATCTCTATTTTATTCTATGTTTATAGTTTTAGATTTATAATTTACATGCGCTTTTTGATGAAATGGGCGATGATATGCTTGAGATATATTATGTTGATTTATTTTAATTCATATGCACATGAATGTTTTGATACAAAACCAAAGATATATGATTTCAAATTGGCATGGAAAATTTTTATGTTAAGTAAAACATAATTTTAGAGATGTGTTTTAATTTTTAGAATTTTCCTAGCTACGGAAATTTTACTATGAATTTTTGATGAAAAATATAATGTAATTAGGTTTAAAATTAATTGCAAGAATTTTAGGAAGAAATTGGGTTAAATTTTTTAATATATTGAATTACATGGTGAAATCGAATTTATATGATTTTTTGGAATTTTTCCCAATTGATTTACTAAGGGAAATTAATTATTTGGAAGAGGGGATTTTCTACAAATGTCGGTTTTATTATGTGGAAAGACTTCAACGTTAAAATCCTTTGATTTAGATCTGGTACAAAAGAGGCAGTTATACAAGTAAAAAATATCTGAAAATCTTTTCGACAGCTAATCAACGATTTCCAAGTAGGCAAGTTGTTAAAAAGAAATTACTAAAAATTGTTATATTTCAGCCTTTAAATCTGAAGAAGGTGTTTCACCTTTATTAGTAGTACCTTTCGACTCCATAGACTCCGCCTCTTCCTAGTTGAAACCAACACAGTCGAAACCTATATAATCAAAATCAATACACATGGTATCACTTAGGTGGTGTGTAGTGGATTGGAAGATAGGCGGAAGCATTGGTGTCGAAGGGTAAGCTTCCAATAGGGTCGAAACCCTGCTTTATTTTTACAAGTTAAAATCTTTGCCTTGTTTACTTAAAACTTTCGGCCTAGTCGAAACGTATGGTTTTGGAAGGGTGTATATTTAGCTTTAGAAGAAGGTTGCCATGTTATACTAAAGTACTAGCTTTCGAAGGGGTTCCTTTTCCTCTACATAAAAGCTTTCGAAAGGGGTTAGTTTTGACCTAATCGAAACCTAGCCGCTACTCTACCTTTCCACCATATTTTCCAATAAATCTTTCGAAGGGTTACCCTTGTTTTTACCTTAAACCTAACATTTTTCCTAATTTCTTTTGAAAGGTTTGAGGGTTTCGAAGGAGATCGAGTTGAAAGGGGGTTTTGACTCTGTCCTTCACAGTTCCAATTTTTAAATTCATTTTCTACCATCTAAATGGTTCCAACACCATCAATTTTTCCCCAATTCTAGTTTTTATTGGGTTCGAAAGAGATACTTTCGTATACAACCAATTTGACCCAAATGTTGTTTTAAAAGAGTGAACCAAATGCTATTGAAAGGGGTACTTTCGTTTGTTTCGAAGCTTTATGTTTTAAACGATGAATTTATACCTTCGAAAGTTATCAATTGTTCTGAAAGAGAATATTTTCCAAGTGTTTCAAAAGGTATGTATACTATGTTTTGAAAAGAAGTCTTTGCTTTCGAAGGAGGGTATCTTGAGGTTTCGAAAGAGATGGTTTTATAATTTCTAAACAAAAACCCAATCTCATTTTTTAAAAGTAATAACCATGGAATAAATAAAGATTTTGGAAATATTATTCACGATGTTAGTAACCAATAACTATATTTAGGGAAAGGGTAGAATAAACAATTAGGTTGACCCAGTAGTGAATATAACTTAACGGATGTTAAATTCTTAATTTAATGATATTGACAGGGGCCAATAGGTTTATAGTAAGCCCACAAAAACTGTATGATGTTGGTAGGGGCCAATAGGTTCATAATCAACCCATGAAAACTACAGTTTGATACTAGAAGGGACCAATAAGTTTGTAGTTAGTCCATGAAAACTATTTCCAGATTAAGATATTGACAGTCATCCAATAGGTTCCTAGTTATCCCATGAAAACTAAGATATGCAATGTGATACTGGAGTTACTAATAGGTTCTTTGTGATCCCATGAAAACTAAGTAATTGGACAGATAGTCCTTAACATTAACAGGTTAATAGCAACCCTAGAGACTATAATTGAGACAGATAGTCAGAATAAATGAGGATGGGAAATCTAGATTTGAATTACTTGGTTTGCATATGATCATAATATTTTGAAATACTATGTTATTAACAATTGTGGATGCAGGAAGCATAATATATGGTTTGGTAGATGTTTTAGGATACCAGTGAGGGGGAAAATCATTTCGCTAAGCGACGTGGTCTCATTAGATATCCAAATGGTTTGAGATGGTAGATTATTAATCATACTAGGCTTTATGTCTGACTCGAAGTTTTTGTTTTCCACTTAAACTCTTGGATACTCAATTAAATTTGAGCAGGTCGAAAGCTAGGGTTTTAAGGTTTTCTCTTTTGACAAATAAAGCTTTCGGAAGCATGCAGGAGGCAGATAATTATTTAATGTTATTTTATTCCCGTTGCGTATTTGGTTGTAAAGGCAAACTGTTTTAATGCCTTATTATGTACTCTCAACCCAGAGGGCATCTTCATATGTTGCTCTTGGCATATGTTGTTATTATATGTTATCTAAACCTGGTTTGCAAACTAAAATTATGTAATCAATTTGAAATATTTTGAAATGGAATGTGGATTTTAATTGCTATTTAAATTTTTCTATATCCGTGTGTTCCTGTGTATCAATGTATTTTATATTTTCATATTTGTTCGCTGAGGATTAATAACTATCAATGACTGCAGCATCCATAACCGTCAGTTTTGGGCCTCCAAGTAAGGGGATGTTACAGTATATAATATGCCTTGTACAAAAAATTAACCAAAATGTCCCTCTCCTTAATCAACATCCAGAATAGGGTAATCAACTCCTGGTTCTCTTTGGAAGGAGCGTCGTATCAAAGGCGTGCTCTCCTTAGCCATAGGGCAGCTTCTTGGTGTCTAAAGGATGCCAACACTTGTTCACTTCTATTGAGTCTATGATATTTATCAGAAATTATGTTGTGCTCCCTCAATTGCTTATTTAACTCCCTATATAAACAATTTATCTCCGCTTATTTCCTTTCTAGCTTGGTTTTATAGGGGTGGATAGATTTCTTCCTTATCTAAAATAAGTGATTACACCACTATTATCTTCGAAGCAAAATATGTTTAAATAGAGAATTCCATACCTGAGATACCAGGACCGATGCTTGAGAAACATGCTCTTTATCTTTCAGCGCTTCAACGTCAATGAAAGCAGGCATATCTTGAGGGTCGGAGGGTGTGCAAGATTTAGGCGAGACTACCCCATGAGGAGATGGATCCTTTTCAGAAGATCTTGTAGTATCATCCCACCTTTCTCAAAAGCCTCAGTGTGGCCACCTCTATCGCGACCTGAACCTTGACCTTCGTTGATGTTATTATTATTATTGTCGTCATAATCATCATCATTGTCATCATCATCATCGTCACCCTTTTCTTCGACAACCTCGTCTTTATCACCCTCATCTTTGGAGTCAGATTCAACTTTAAAGGAAGGGACTTCAAAGCAGAATAATTTTGGAGGCATCGATCGCCTCCGTACTAGCAACTTCAATTCCTTTCTCCATCTTTTTGATCTTGCCCATAACCCTATCTACGAGAGCAGTGTTAAGTGAAGGAAAGCTTAATTCAGGGTATTTGTTGATGTTGTCTGCATAAGCGAGCATCAAAGCGTCCTCGAAAGAATTCATCATAATATCTTTAAAAGCGGTGTCAAGAAATTATTACACTTTCCTCTTTGCATCGGAGATGGTGTCGACTGCTAGTTCCAAAGAAGCTTTGTTTTTCTCCAATTTTTCCTTCAAAGAGGCTAGCTTTTCCTCATGTCGGATCTTCTCCTCGTTGGATTCTTTTAAGATCATTTGCATTGCTAAGATTTCTTCGGTGAGGAGTTGGCGGGATTTCCTTTCCTCTAAGATAATGATTCCGACTGGGCGAGAGAAGCTCTCAACCGCTCCAGTTAGGACATAGCTGCATATTTTTCTGTAGATAAAGAGGAGGTTTGATTCTTTAAGTCAAAAGTTTCCTCCTGAAGCTTAGAGGATTCGAAAAAATATCTAGTGCATGTTCTTGTAGAGATAACCAACTCTTGAAAATCTAGAAAAAAAGTACAGCTTAAGTTAGAAAGTTAAATAAGAATAATAAGATAAAGTCAAGGAAAGAGAAACTTTCTAAGAGTTTTTGTTCTATTAAGGAATGATAGTGGCTCACCAAGTCAAAAACAGAAGTAGGCAGGTGGAAGGAGGCAAAAGATACAGAACTTATGATAGATCGGACTATCTATTCTAAATTATTTGAGGATGTAGGAGACGATGGCCTAGGAGGAACATGCTTTTGAGAAGGGGTCATCTCTAAAGCCTTCTTTATCTGCTTAAGTGCACCTGGAGAGCTTGGAACAACAATGCGGGAAATAGTACCAACTACAGTGGGAGTCCTCTTGGGTTGGTCAAGAGGAGTTTCAACAATCGAACTCTCTAAAGCTTTGTCAAGATTTAAAGATTCCTCCCTCTCAAAATCAAGAACTTTTACTATTTTTGCTATCTTTAAAGGTGGTTCCAACATAGTTTATTTAACCAACTTTCTCTTAACGACCATCTTCATCTTAACAGGAGATTGAGAAAAGAACGGCACTTGAGAAGTCAAAGGAAGGGGAGGAGTTGAATGACTAATAGGATTTTCAACTTGAGGAGCAACTATAGAGAATTCAAACATATTATAAGTCAACAGAATAATTTGAAAAGCGACATAGCAATGGATAACAAGTGCAGCATTTATAACTTACCAGAGTGGTTAGAGCAAATATGAGACATTGGAGAGAAATTTGTAGGATCTCCTAGAGAAAGGAAGCATTTTCTTCTGGATGTATGTTGGATCAAAAGATGTTGACCAAGAATCCTTTGACCGATAGGCAAGAGAAAATACTTCTATAAGTTTGTCGAGTTCAATAGCATCAAACGGTTCCTAATCCTTCTTGAAGCTGCAATAAGAGACTCCACTATCCTTTTATCCACCTCATTTAGTTCTTTAGCAGGAAGACCTGAAAAAAAGCATAGATCAACGAAGAAAGGTAATCAGATAGAAGAAAAATAATGAAGTGTGAGCTTACGTGGAGTAGAGAAAGTTCCGCTAATGTTTGGGAAGCACCTGACAAAGAAGAACTGATTCTTCTAATCTCTAAACTTTTCACTCCCTCTTATATCAATTTCTTGGGAGGATTCGACCTGAAGATTTGTTGTTAAGGTTGCCAAGTTTAACCAATCAGACGAGGTGATTTAGTGCTTTAGCATGCAATGAGGAGATTCTAGACTCCAGTGCCATCAACTCCAAAGATAGAAGATAAGTGTACATGTTGGGAGACAACTGAATCGGAGCAATTCCAAGGTAAGCTAGGAACCTAGACAAGAATTTCAAAAATGGGAGAAACCCTCCATGCTATATGTGTATAGTAGTATAAGCAAAGAACCCTTCACGAGGGCCGCTGATGGTGTCATTTTCAGTAGGTGGAATGGCTACCACCCCGGTGATTCCAAAATCATTAATGTTTCAACCACTTCATCTTGAGTGGATATCGAAGAATACTTGGAAGTAGCTTCAACTTTCTTTGGAGAACTCATGATTCTGCCAAATGAAAATGTTTCAGTTAGAAATTATAGTTTACTATGAAGTAATATTATTTCAGGGATTAGTAGAAATATGCTAAAAAAATTCAACCATTAAACGAAAAATAGAAGTTAACACTTGAAAAACACCCTTTAACAGTGTTGAAAGCCCAAGCATAAACATCCACTGAGCTTTCGACAGGGTCGAAAGGGAGGGCTGAAACATATGTCCAATCGATACACTTCAACAAAATTGGAAGCTCAATAATAGCTTCATTATTAAAAAGGAATAGTTAGAACCTACATAAATATTTGAACAAATTACACACCATCGATATTCAATAAACAAAAAGGAAGACCCTTTGACACTATCGAAACCTACAATCTTAGTTTTACCAAGTGAACATGAATGCCGTCAACACCATATATTCCAATTAAGTCAAAAAGTTTTAAGTCCAAGTCGTACTGTTTAAGAAAAGGACTTGGAACGTTTCGATAATATTGGAGCAAGACGATTATAGGAGGTTTTGATTTATTAATTATAGAAGGTTCGATAGAATCGAAAGGAATGCATAGTTTCGAAAGCCTAATAACAACTAAATTTCAATCAATACAACATGTTTCGACCAAGTCGAAACGTTTGGCTTGATTTATGAATTTTATAAAGTGTGCTTTCTTCGACCCGTTTTATAAATATATCAACCTTTAACTTAAACAAAATTAAAATAAGTTTATATAAATGGTGGCAAAACCCATGGGACAAAATCTATGCTTTCGAAAATGTGAGTTATGATGCAATAACCAACATATTTGAAAGGTATTAGAGCCAAAAGCATAAACTTGCCTTCAAAGAAGTTGGTTTCATATGAACAAAATAACCTTTCAACAAGATCAATAAATAAGGCGCTAGATTACCTTTCGACACCATCAAAAGGGGCTAAAAAATAAAAATAGTAAATTGCCGCCTCAATTCCTTTTGAAGGGGTAGAAGGGTAAAATTTTAGTGCCAATTTTTGATTCGTACATCTCAAAACTTCTGGGCGAAGTTAACTAAATATTCCTTCTTTCCCGAACCTGCTTTCAATCCAGAAACTTAAAAACCATTAAACAAATGAATTCAAATGAGTATCGTCAAGTAAACTCTTGAATTATTTGAGGTAAAGGAGATTTTTCCCTAAAAACAATGGTAACAATAGAATTTGGATTGAGTGAGTTCAAAACGAAAATTAACAGAAAAGAAGAAAATGAGTAAACCATGAAATTGAATCATAGAATGCTTTCAAGTAAATTAAATCTTGAAACTTAAACGGTTCTAGGTGAATCAAAACAAAAATCGAACTCTTGATTGTAAAAGTTTGAGAAGTTGAAATCTACCATAAAATAAAAGGAGAGAAAGAGATTTGAAAAGTGAAATAATTTTAGCTTACTTTAGAGTTAGATTCTTCTTTGATTGAGAAAAAAATGATTTGAGGTTTGAGAATTTTTACCTTTTGCTTGAAGATTGTCTCAATCAAAAATGAGTGAAACAGAAGAAAAGAAGAGCGTGATTTACAAGAAAAGTCATCAAAGATGGCAAACTGTTCGATCAGATTTAAATAAATGGTCCAGATTCACGATGAAATACCAAAAGGAGAGAAACATTCAAGGTTTTGAAATGATTGAGTTGGAAAGTCAAGGGCATCCCCATGCAGGAGGGAAGGGGGCAAATGTTATTACCAAATATCCTTATTATCTTATTGAAACCAGTTTGAACAGAAGGCAAAGAAGAGCAAGAGGAAGAGGCTCCAACAAGACCTTTCGTAGGAGTCGAAGGGATGCTAAAGCCAAAGTCCAGAAGTTTCACAACCTTTCGAAGGGGTCGAAAGGTTCGAAAGTCCCTTCCGCTTCAGCGACCACCTTTCGAAGCAGATGATTCTACATGCATGAAGACCTTTCTAATGAGTTACAACAACATCTTTCAAAGACAAGGCTGACAACTCTTCATATACGCGCCAAACCTTTCAAAACCAAAGGTTCCGCCTTCACTGAAACCACATAGAAACATGCATTGGTCAGAACAACCCTTTCGAAAGCCAAACCAAGCCTTCCGAATTGGTCGAAGCCATTAATATCCAAGGAGGTTCCACATCAAGTCACAAGCAAAAGTTTAGAAATAACAGAGTTGAAACCATCAGTATTGCAGCACCTTCAAAACCCCTGGATACAGCCTATCGACAGATTCGAAAGCTCCTACAAAGCAAAATAGAGAAGAAAGGCACAACCATCCCTTTCGACAAGCGCGGAAGCATTCTAAAGAAAACTCTAAAGCCACCTTTCGATCGGCTCAAAAGCATTAGGTCGAAACATGCTAACTCGCATCCATAAATAAGACCCAAGAGGTCTGATTTTGGGAGATCTGAACTCAGTCATTCTACACTTGTATTTTCTTAATTATAAAAGTTGTAAGCCCTAATTTGAAATTGAATTGGACAAATTGAGCAATAAAGGCCTTGTTGAGTTATGAAAGGGAACTCCTCAATGTTTTTGATTACTTAGTTGTTTCACAAGCTTTCATTGAATCTAATCGCATTTTACAGGTGTCTACCACATCGAAAGGCCTCTTCCGACTTGGTCGAAACCCCTGCATTTTTAAGCAATTCCAAGTAATAGACTTCAGGACACCTTTCATTGTCTATTTTCAAGTGGTTCAAAACCTTATCCCAATCCATATTACCTTTAATTTCCAATCCAAACCTAAGATACTTAAGGCTCCAGCTTTCGACAAAGTCGAAACCATTCAGATCAAATCAAACCCTTGAACCTTAAAACTATCCTATAGGCTTCCACGATTGCTTCGAAAGGACTATCTCGAAGGGCTAATCAAACTACTTAATTAAATTTGAAAGATCGGAAAGAAAGGAATATGTGTGTTTCAACTAGGTCGAAAGGTTAATTAGAGAAAGCGGTCATAACAAGAGCCTATTCGAAAGGGTGAATAGAAAGGATTATCCACATCCTACAATCTTCTCCTTAACCAAAAGATATCATAAAAGACCAACCTTATCCTAAAAAAAACTTTGGCCATTGACAAGATTTCCGGTTAACAATAGATTTTCGAGTATTGCAAATTGTGAGTCTTTACAATAAATATGCATAATAAAATAACCTAGGGACGTGTTAGCTCTAGAAGATGGTAAATAATTTATAATAACCTTATTGTTAATTTCCTAATTAATTAAATTTAATTATGGATAATTAATTTTAATCAATGATTTCGAAATTTAATTATGCAATTAATTCTAATTTTAAGAGTAATGGATGATTTATTAAGAAATAAGTCTCATTTCTTAAAGAGGTTTTCAATTTAAATTTGGCATTTAGGATAAATTGTTAATATTGATATTTATTGCTTCAAAATGAGAATTTGCAGTTAGTAGTTTATTTTACTTTATCAAAAACAATGAGAATAACTTTTATTTTAGAAAATCATATTTAATTGTACAAGATATCTCAATATTAATAGAAATGAGAATTTTTTAACTTGTAATTATTTTGGTAAATTTTCAAAAATTAACATGTTAAATGAAATATTGTTTAGTGTAAAATATCAATTCATAATAAGTATAACAAAGGAAATTAGTAACATTTTTCCTTTGGTACATACCATACCCTTATGGCCCATACGTGATATTAGTAAGAAGGAAATGAGAATATGTTCATTCCTTTCTCATTTTATCTCTAGCCAAAAGTCCGAAGCTTTTTCCTCTCTAATTCTAAAAGCCTAAGAATATAAATCACTCCAAATTCAAGTGAAATTAGAAGGTTACTGGCTAATACCTGTAGAAATTGAAAGAAGATAATCTCCTGCACCTCTTAGTACACCTATTAGGATTTTGGTTTTAGATTTCATTTTGGTTAGCAATTTTATTTTCATAAATTTCGGAGTTTAACCAAGGTCTAATTGATGAGAGAGACTGGCCTATATGAATTCGGGTTTTAATCATCAATTCAAGTTTTATTGGTGAGTTTACCTTACCCTAATATCTCTAAATAGTATGCATGTTGTATTTGTATATTTTGATGAATATATGACTGATTTGATCTCCATTATTGAGATGTTTTCAACCTCAGTTTTATTTCTTGCTTTTTGAAAGTTAAGGGAATATGTAATTAGCAAACATAATGATCTAATTGTTGTTGTAATGTCTTAAATCATTTGAAATGCTGGAATATACACCTTTAACCAAGCTATCGATGGACGGCAGTTTGGAGCTATTTTGCTCTAGGAAATAACCCCTTTGTTTTCCTATTCATTATCCCAGTTGTTGCTGTTTATTATTATGCATTGGATGGATGGTTGTTATATGTTATGGAGGCAATTTCAACTCATATTTGCTAGTAGAATAAAGTTATAAAAGTAGATTTGGAGATGATATATGGTTAGAACTATGTGGACTATTTCACGGCTATAATCTTGTGATGACTTAGTATTTTATTATAGTGAATTCAATTGTGCGTTATGGACTTTGAATCATTTTGATTCAAAGGTTTAGGATTTTATAAGCTTATATCTATCTATTTTATACATAAACACAATATTTATATATAAATATTATCATAAAAGAGAGTGATTTAAGTTACAAATATCAAACTTGTTTTCTAAATTAATTTAGTTCTTTATAAATGATTTTATGAGTAATATAAAGTAAGAAAGGTTATGGATCTTTATCATATGATTTTGGTATATAACTGTGTTTTATTTAAATAAGTGTTTAAACACCGATATGGGTTAGATTTCAAGTATCATATTTTGATAAAGTCAAGAGCTAACTTATTTATGTTACCTGAAGAAAATAATTTATGAAATATGTATTTTGAAATAGGAATATGGAACAACATTATATATATGAGAGTATTTTTATATTGAAAGCGAAATATTGGGTTATTGGCTTTATGGTGTGTGTATGTGTGTGTATATGTATATATATCTGTGTGTATACATGTATGTATGTATTTTGGACATAAATGAGATCAAGAATTTCAAAAGAGATGTCCAAAGGTAAGTTTATAAATATATTATTAAGAAATCATTTCCTATATGAATATTGTAATATTGGATTTCTAAACTAGAAACTTTTATAAGATAAATGTTTTGAGAGCCCTAGTTCCTTAATAGGCGATTACTAATAATCAACTTATTATTACCGATTGGTTTAAATGCTCTCGAGTAACGCTTCATCGAATATTGTATAACTCATTGAATAGAATGCTCGAGTGGTACTTATTAGCCCACTAGTGAATACTTAAATTTCATCGGGTAGTATGGCATGCCTTAATTAAATTCTTAGGATTGCTATTAGGAAGTATTTAACACTGTAGGGTTGCATTCTCTTTTGGTGTTCGGTGGGGCAATAGATCCTTAAGAGAATATAGTTCAGGTTTTCCTGTGATATCCATAATGAGTGAGATTTACTAGCTTCGAGTAAATACTTGAATTCCACTAGGCGGTATGGATGTTTTGCTTAAATTCTAATGATTACTGAAAGTGATAGTATTTGGTGTTTTGCCTTATATTTTCTTTTGGTGTTCGGTGGGACTGATAGATCCTTAAGAGGTATACTTAGGGATTCCTTTACGATCATAAATATATAATAATAATGACTAACCTAGAATCTTCCAGTCATGGTTGCTATGATCCTTGAGATCGATTGTGATTTTGTTTCACGGTATGGACGAGCCTTGGTATTAGATTGGTACGAGTGGTACCATATTTGTTTGCCACCGTATAGACAATCATTAAGATTGGTATGGATGATCTGGTTGATCGGTATGGAATTGGATTTTTTGTGTTAGGGATATTGTGCTTTATTCTATAATTCTACATCCGCTGATTAGTCCATCTTTATCACCTAAATATATCACCACGTGCCTTGAGATAAATTCCATGTTAAATTAATTCTGTGACTTGTTATATCTTTGACATTTGGATTTACTTTTATGCTATTTGTTCTTGCGTTACATTTGGTTCTTACCCTTTTGGATAATTAGAGATAGTCTGATCCGTTTATTTTATAATACTCAGGTCAGACCGACACTTTTCAGGTTACAAGATAGATAGACCTTTGGATGGTTTGGCTAGCAAGGAGAGATAAACTGTTTTGACCTTTAATTTATCTCATGCAGGATTTTGTATCTGTATTTGAGATGTATATTTGAGTTAATGATTTATAACACATGTATATTATGTGGTCTAGTATTTTATTTTGTAGACTCATAGGTTGTATATGTATATGAGCTTTATTATTTCACTATGATCTATGATACTATTTTTATAGTATATTGTTCCGACTCTGAGAAACCAATGTGGTTATTACTTTGAACTGAGACTGTACACGTCAAATTTTATTCCAAAGATTTAGTAAAGTGGTAAGTATGAAGTGTCAGTGTTAATTTAAAGTTATATTCACATTTGGTTACCCTTAACAAGCTGTATTCTTTGTACTATTAGACGATATAATTTATAACTTTCTCTAATAATATGGGTATCACGGTTAGGTCATTACATCATTTGAAAGAATTCATAAGATTTTGAATATCATTATAAAACTTTGAAAATAATGTTTGAACAAAAAATTTATAGAAATTTACCAATAGTAATATATCTTATACAATAAAACCAAAAATAATCTGAAATGTTTTATTTAACTATTTTTTCAACATAATTTATTTAAGATTAAATGAACCAAATAGTTTCTAACTAAGTAACACAAGGTTGAAGATTGATAGAGTTGGGGGTAACCTATATGTATATTATTTAATTTATGTCATAACTTAACTCTTGTATAAGAATCTTATTCATAATAAAATATGCTTTTGGTTTTGGTTTCTACTATTATGTGTTTTTATATTATGATATAGTTAAAGATTTGAATACATCAAACATATATAAGTAGAAAAGTCCTTAAGAGAAGTATTAAATCAGTTATAGTTGTGTATGTGTTCATAACTATGAGTTTTTAATAGAACATTCGAAATACTTATCCTTACATTGTTCGTAATCAAGATGTATCGAGAAAAAGGATAACGTTACATCCATGTAGACTAGTGTACATAATGCGCTCTATATGATTGATAGTGAATTAATCATGATCGTTGGGGAAACCAATAGATTAGCGCTTGTGGTTGTTGGAACAATCACATAATGACTCAGCATGAGTCGTATATACGTTAAAACAATGAACTCAAAATAGAAGATTTGATGTAACGATGTCCAATAGTTTATGGACTTGAGAGTACTGTTGATCTTAAGTATCTAAATTGTACTTTGGCTATGGTCAATCACATGACATCATGACAATATTACGACCATAGTTAGGTACACATTGAACTACTTGTAATAAAGCACTACTTAAGAGATGATTCGTCTCCTTCATTGTAAAAGGTTAGTATTGCAGTAACTAGTAGTCAACGTAAAGTTAAATATCTAGCAATAGCAAATCACTAAACGTTATTAGATTGAATAAAGGGCTTTAAAGTGGCACCATGCAATTAACTACAGATATTATTGGAGCTTCCGACCATTTATTAAACACTATATATCTTAGTGATATAGTAATGACGAAAAGAAACGTTCATATTTTATCATTACAAAGGTGTAGCTTAATAAAGATTGCAATATGGATTTTACCTAAATGATTTGTAAGCAAATAAAGGTAACCGATATTGTGCATTAGTAAAGCCAATACATGTTTAGTATTTAAATTATTTGAATATATTATCGAGGACCGATGTAATTAATTTTTAATTAATAATTAATGTAAAATTTTGGAATAAATTTTGAATTAATTTGAATTTGACTTTGGAATGTGACTTTGCATATTGAATTTGTATTCGAATTTTAAATTTTAAATAAATGACTTAGATCAACAATTTCGGTCTGAAAATGTTATTTATGTAAATTGATTTATGGGTAGTTCGATTTAAAAACATTTTCTTTAAAATAATATGTATATAATAATGATTAAGAAGATAATAAAACAAGACAAACAAATCTAAGAACATACAAGTATGATATTAAAAAATGTTTGCTGTAAATTCATATGCAATGCAAGATAAAACAAAGAAATAAAACATAAATACTAAAGCAAAACATGACAAGTTGTGCAAGAAAATAAAAGTAAGATAAAATAAATATCTACAAACAAAACAAAGAAGTATGACATTAATAAAAGAAATGAAAGAAAAAAATAGCAAATTTGGAAGCTTGTAAAAGAAGATAATAAAACTACCTACAAAGCATAAAGAAAAAAATCAATCAAGCAAGATGATGATTCATGTAAACAAAGAAGCAAACAAATGTACTAACTAATATCTTCTCAGCCGAAATAGCCTCCAAAATAAAAGCTTCTCTGGTCAAAAAATGTAGGCTGCAAAAAAAAATATCTGACCCTTGTACAAAACAATATAATTAACCTGTAACTTGTTTCCCATATATCAATATCATCTTCATTTCAGTTCGTTCAAAATATAAGCATCAAATCAACCTTATAACAATAATTAACAGCAACCAAATCAATTCAAAAAGAAGTTCCAGTTAATATTTCAAGCTCGTGTCAAAAAAAATTGAAGAACTCTGTTCATTTTGGAAAACACTATGAGTAACAACGTAATTTAAATTATTTGAAATATATGGTTAGGTTGCTTGTTCATCTTCGAAACTAGTATATTTGTGAATAAATTTTAAGTATAGATTTGTGTATATATATGAAGATAATGGTGTGTAAGTTGTGTATCTGTATTCTTCTTCTCTGACTTTAGTCCCAGGCTCAAGATCAAATAAAAAAAATCCACTTGCTTTTGATCCAATCTGTGTTAAGACTTAAGTCCTGAAACACATGTGATCGTTATATCATAGTTTTAGTTTTAAAATTTATTCAGTTAAAACAATTTGTAAATATCTCTGAAAATCAAGAAAACTGAGCCAAAACTTTACTTAGTCAAAATTCGAACATTTTAGTTTTCGATTTCAAATATATAATCTGAATTCTTAAACCCTAACTTGATTTTTAAAGTTAAAATCATAATTTTTTAGATGAGGGTATGAAGAGAAGTTTGGTTTTATTTGAAATTTGTATTTCTGGTCATCACGGTCAATCTCGTTGATCAGAGAGGCCGAGCTTCCTCCTGGAGGTGGAGGAGTGATCAAAGGTCATGGAAAAAATACTGCGATGATTGGTAGATTGATGTGGCGGAGGCGGCAAGCGTTTTGCATTCGTAAACCTAGTTTTGGCGAGGTTCAGTATTTTGATTTGTTCGTCATCGTCAATTGATCGAGCATTGCGAGGTTTTGGGAGGTGGAAGAGGAAGTGTCGACGAGATGATGGCCGGAGTTTAAGGCTTTTTGGTGGTCGTGGTTGTGGGAACGAGGCGTTGACAGGTGGATGGTGGGTTACAGTTCGTTTCCAGGGTTGGTTCGAACTCTCAAAATTCGATTTCGAGTTCGTATATGAATGTTGGGCGTTCGTGACGATGTAGGCAGGGCTACGTGACTTGCTGGTGGTGGCGAAGTTCGCCAGAACGGCGGCGACGTGTCGTGCACGTGCATGACAACTTTTAAGTATCTGGAGGAGTTTGGGTTGTGGTGACTTGAAGGGGAACTCTCGTTTCCTTGGAGATGGCTCGAGTACTTCCTGTGTTGCCTGGTAGTGTTTCAACAATTGTACTTAAATTTAAAACTTGAATTTAGCTGAAGAAAAAAAAGTAGAAGAAGAATACGTTGAAGAACGAGGGATGATCTTAGGGAAGTTGGTGAGTAACTCGGGTATTTACTCGAGCAAAACATGGAAAGCACTCGGGTTAGTTTTCAAAATATTATAAAAAGTAAAGTTTTTCCAAGTTTAACATGTTAATTTAAATGTTTTGAAATTCAAATTTGTTTTGATTTGGAAATTTTATCCCAAGGTGTTTTTAAAAATAAAATAAAGTGATTACTTAAAGCTTAATTACCTAATGAATGATTAATCAATTAAGAATAGTTAATCAAGGGATTAATGTATAATTACTCGATGTATTGTGATTTATTAAAATAAGTGTTAAAATTAATTAACATTTAAGTTTTCAAATTAGTAATAATTTGTTTTCAAAGTTAATAAAGTTTTTAAAATGTTAATTAAGATAATTTTTATTATAAATTAATTGTTTTAAAAGTAACTAAGAATGATTTATTTATAATGGTAAGTAAAGATTGGTTAATTAAATTTATAATTGTAATTAATTAGGGGTTTATCACTTTGTGACTAATTAATTGGTAAATTAATAATTAAGTGTCTAATTTATTTGTAATTAATAATTGTTGATGATAATTAATTTCAAAGATGGTTAATTAGAGATTTTTAATGATAAGTTGGTGATTAATTAAAGGATAACTGAATAATTAAAGGTTAATTATTCAATAATTTAAAGTTGATTTAATTTGATTAATAAATGATTAAAGGACCTTTAATCAAATGATTTGGAATCGATTAATGTTGATTAACCATGATTGATGACCTATCTGATTTAAATAAATCAGATAATTAATTGAGCTTATTTGTGGATGCTTGAATTCTATTGATTGTTTATATTTTTGATATGTTGTGCTTTGTGCTATGAATTGTTTCGGTGTGATCTGTGATGAACATAGTTTATTTATCTATGATAAATTTATATAATTTATCTGTGAATAAACGATAAGCATTATAGATTATACCGTTTATCAAATATTGATGTGCTTAAATATGTGATGTGATGATTTATGATGTTGCACTATCGTGTAAAACCCCTGGACCACACCATGCACGCAAAAATATGGATTGTACGAGGAAATTGGCTAAGTCACAGATTTTCAACGATTTTAAAGATTGAATTCTTGAATCAAAATAGTTTAGGAATTGGAATTGAAAGCTTTTGAAAATGAGTTTTCAAAAATAAAAAAAAGTTATTTTAAATAACTTAATAAAGTCTTGAAATTTAAAATTTTTGATTTAAATTTGAATTCAATATTTGAATTCAAATTCAATGATTTGGAAATTTTGGTCTAAAAAGATTATTCGAGTTATACAGATATTTATACGGGTTTTAAACCATTTAAAAGGTATGGTTTTGGAAATTTAAATTTAAATCCAAGTTTTATACTTGAACGATTTAACTTATGTAAATTGTAACTAGTTTTCCCAAAACGAAAACTATTTGTTTTAAATAGTAATAGCTTTCATAAAAAGAAAGGATTTCCAATCTGTATCGAAAGATTTCAAGTTTGAAATGAAATTATAAATAGTTTGGGTAAAACTATGAATTAACCTTTGTGAAGATAATTAAATCTTGTTTTGAAATCAAAGAGAATTTTAAGTGGTATATCTTCCATATACAAGATTTGAATTGGGATTTATGAATTAAATCTTTAATTGAAAGATTGGATAGTTAATCCAATTTGAATTGAAATTGTTTTGAAAAGCCGTAAGTAAATCTTTATGAAACTGGGTGAACTTTGTGAAATAAATCTTTTATTTAAAATGATTTGAAATGGTAATTTGTCTAAAACCATTTGAAAGGAAAGTTTTGGATATTAAGTTGTGACTTGATTAAAATCCCATATCCATATGTGTCTAAATATTACGCTCATTATTCGGTTTAGCCGGAGAGGATCTTGTGTCATATAACCCATTCCGAATAATGATACGTCGATATGGATAGCATTTGAAGACCGGTGGTGAAGACCGGGTATTTTCGAGAACGAAAGGATAACCCCTCGATTGTCTCTGCACCGAGTCGCACCGGTATAGAGATTCTCTAAGTGATGGGAAGTCCGATCGGGATTGTGAATACATGGATTTGCAAGGGTTTCTTCTGAAGTGCCTTTGGTTCTGTTTGAACCCGGGACGGACTTGTATGGTTGTATGTATGACACTACCCTTTGAGATATAAAGAAGATTTCTTTCAAATACATATCTGTTGGTGGCGGAGAATTTATTCTCTTAGCTTAACACCCTTCTCTGAGACGTACGAGCTCAGAGGTTATGTAGTTGAAGGTTATCAGTGATATATTCCCAATTTGGTAGCGTGGCATGTTGAGTGATGCTGTGTGTTGATGATCATTTGTGATCAAAGCATGGCTTTTGTATAAAGTGTAGCTTTTTGGACGAAACTGCATCGGGACCTCACACCCCGAAAATGGTCGAAATAGGAAAGATGCGGCAAGGTTATGAGGGTTGGGCCCTTTAGGGTGTGTCATTCCCTTCTGGTAAAGGGTGGTATCATGGTATGGTGCCCAGATATTTACCTATGTGGTGGGCTTCAATCTCATTTACTGTGTGGTTGTTGCTTTGTGGTTTAGAGGCGCCTCGGATAAAGGTCCCAAAGGACCGGGGGATGACATGCTCGAGTAGTAATTACCTAGTTACAGAGGTAACCCGGCCTTGTGTTGGCAGAGATCTGGTTAGGTTCTCGGGATGTCCCACCAGAGGCGTACCCATGGACAGTGGGAAGTTCCTTAGCCTGACCATTTGTTGGAAATCCAAACAAAACAATACGCGCCTTGTACGGTTTTAGTTGTATAACCTGCCATCTACTTATGGTGGCGCCCCACTATTTAGATGGTAGCTATAGTAGGCATAGTGCGAAATGCCTATGCTGGCTAAGATTTATATTATACTTTCGAAATGTTTTCTGCACTATGCACTAATAATAATATCAAACGAATTTTCTCGTATCAAGCATGTTTGACTATCATAAGGAGAAATCTCCTCCAATTCTGCGTTTGCATGGTGTCTGCGGTGGGAGGCCTTATGGTAGTTTCATTTTTCAAAAAAAAATTGTGGATTTCAATCTAAATTCTTTTGTTTGTTTTAAAGACCAACTATTTTCGTTACTCACACCAGTCCCTTGACTGACTCGGAGTTTATTGTTCCTTTCCTAAACTCTGAGTGCCCACAAATTTTCCACACGGGCAGTCTAGAGTTGGGTTTTTCAGATAGTCAGGTTTAATAGATTATCTGGAGCTAGTTCAGTCTTTGGACGAGACTTGCTTGTCTAGGTGAAACGTGATGTTGGTTCGAGCTGTTTCTGGATTAGTGCCTTAGAGACGGAGATATTGTTCCATTGCTGGTGTTATCTATTTCTTTCCGCTGCTATTATCTTGTGTCATATCTCTGATGTATATGGATATTCATTGTATCATATTATATCATATTATATCAGATATTGTGTCTATCATTGTATCAATGTTATATATATTGATATTATTTTCTTCCCTGTGTTGTACTTAATGGTGTTATAAGCTTCGGCGAACCAGATTCAACATTTGGATCTGCGGCATTGGAATATGAGTGTCGCATTCGGTGCCGATTTTCGAAGGTCGAGTCAGGGCCGTTACAACCGAGTTCATACGAAAGAGTCAATACAACAATTTTTTTATTAGTTTTCCTAGTTCAACTCATTTTAAATTAATTTATAGCTCTTGTAAATCAGTAGCAAAAATTATACAAATGTTATATAAAAATTACATGGCTTTTAATTATTTATTTAACGCCTTAAAATTCATTAAAATAATATGTGATTTATATATGTTAGATTAATAAAATATACGGGCTTAATTTTAATATATATAATATTAATTAGGCCAAACATCATGGAATGTCCATAGTGGGGTGGTCAAAACATTAAGAAGGGGGGTTTTAAACGAATCTTTAGACGTAGACTAGATCTAGATTTAAAGAAAGGAAAATATGGAGATAATTGATATTTCTAATGATTATAAATATCTACATCTTCTCTCATTCAGTACAAAAAAAAATCCTATCATCCACTAAAATGTTGTTGGAGCCTTGAAGTTATGATTTTCACACAGGTTAGAAAGAGGAAGGTAATATAGTCTTAAGGAGAATGTAACAGCCCGCACTTTGATGGGCCCGAATTAAGACTAAAACGAAACCCGAGTTCACTAGGGTACATACCGTTATTTTTGGTAACCTGAAATAAACATAAGTATATCAAGGAGCTGTCTATATAAGTCATAGAAAAATGAAAAATATAAAAAAACATACCTACTGATTAAGCTACTATCTTGAAATCAATATTATTCCTTGGATATCATATTGCCTTGTCAGTGCCAAACATGAATGAGAAGACGTTTCCATATTTCATTCCCATCTTGCTCTAGTAGCTTATCCCTCTAAATATATCATGTGGGTTGTAATGAGGAGGAGGTTAGACTAATGGTCTAATGATATGATAATTACATACTTTATCCATAACACTAGTTTATGCCAATTGATTCCATTTAAGCGTTATGTCTATTATTCATAGTTTATCTGCTTAATTTCATATGCACGTACGATATAAACCATTTTCAAGGTATAACTATTTATATTTATTTTTACATTTATATCTATATTTATATTATATTTATATATAAGCGTTGTACTACCCAAAAGGAAACCCTAGCAACTTTACATTTCGTAAATAAGAAGCCGGCAGACCCAATGACTATTTAGGACCTCAACCCCAAAGCGGGCCCTCCATAACATGATCACTAGTTAACTAGCCCTTAGTTACAAAAGCCGATGACCCTTAGACATAGCTTTATAATTTAAGTAGCTATATTACTAACGCATCTCAAAGACTTATATAAGGTTAACTAGCCCACCTCCGACAAACAAACAATTAATTAAACTTTGAGGTCTTTGCGTACCCCATAAAAATTCTACGCTAGTAGGAACCAAAATCCATCAGGACATAACCTAAGTCTTCACTAACGACTGCTGGGGACCACTAATACTTAAAGCCTATATGCTAGCCCTACTTCTAAATACTAATTTACCATCATTTCTTTATTAGGCATAAGGTTATTTAAGACTTATTATATAGAGAGTAGGTAGACCCAACGACCCTTTAAAATTTCCACTCTGAAGTAAACCCCTTAATATTCCTTATTTATTGAGCCATTTAATACTTCTAATCCAAGGCAAACCCTTGGTATATTTTCCACATATGTACAGGAATTTATATTCGTTTCTCACCAGGTGCTATAGTTGGAGATGTACCACATTAGTATTACGTACATACAACTGTTGGTAGCCTCTTCGTGAAGGGAAAACATCTGTTGTGTAAATCTACTAACCTCACATCCCAACCCATACTAAACCAATCATTTATCCTAAACCTAAATATTTTGCTAAACCCACTAATATACACTTGTCCTAAATGTATTATTAAGGCCATATAATTTCCACTAAGGAAATTATATTGTCTCCTAAGTTTATTTATTAGCACAATTTATTTATTTATTTGCTGCAAACTTATTCCTATCTTATATGCTTATTTCCTATATACTTTATTTCCCTTTTCATGTCACTTACTTCTTTAGCTACCTCCAATTAAGTGTCCTTAATAAGTGGTTATTAATATTCACATTGGATAATCACTAATTATATTTATTCATTCATTTCAAATCAAACTTATTATGCTTATTTTGTTTCCACCATAAATGCCATGATAAATTCTATAATAAATCCCATTAGACATATACATATCTTCGTTCAATTTCTATAACTCCTTTTTTAACCGTGCATCTATTGCCCACTAAATTTGAAATTCACTATTCGTAAACATTGGAGCTACTACCTCTTTTCATTGTAACCTTCTAATCCTATGATTTACTACATATTACTATTTAATCATCTTAATTATATCTAACACGAGCACCAATGTTTATTCATTTATTATGCTTTATTCATAAACCTATTATAGGATCGATTTTACCCTAGAGGGGGGATGAATAGGATGATACTAATAATTATAAAAATAATTATAAAAATTTAATGCAGAAGTATAAAATAATTGCAACGCGGATATAGCAGAGTAATAGCAACACAGATAATAGCAGAATAATAAAAAACAGAAATAGAACAACACAGATTTTACCAGCTTCAGCAAAACCCTGCCTAAGTGCTGCCCCAAGGTTTGTACTAGAAATTAAGTAGTCACACGCTTACACACGTAAACTCACAACACACACTATTGACTAACCTAACTATACGCTGAAAACCCTACCAAAACTTAGCAATTGAGTTGCGAATTATCGAACTACACCATCGTAATTTGTCCCCTAGTCATATGATTAGAAAATTACAAATGATTAAAAGTAAATTACAAAATGAAAACAATATAAAAACAAGAAACCCTAAATTTCAAGACTAAAGCCCAATGTAAATTATAAAGCCAACTCGAATAACTAAGTGATAAAAAAAATCCCTTTTCTTTTTATCCCTCCGGCCTTCTTTCCTTTGCGTTAAAAATACCGCTTCTTTTTTCGTTCGTTCCTCTTAATGAATTTAGGGATTCTAGAAATTGAAAGGTGCCGACTTCAGTTGCTCGATTGAATAAATGTTTCGCGTTCCTTGCTTTTCGATCGATTGTTTTGCTTTTAACTATACTCGGCTGCTTCAATTTCGTCGAGTTCGCTTAGAAAAAAATCTGGTATGTAATTTGCTTTGTCATTCTTGTTGATATGCTTGAACTCGATTGCATTATTGTCGATGATGTTAAAGGGTTTAAATAGGGTTCAAACCCCTTTATTTTCGTTCGTATACTTCTGATTTGAATTCTTCTTAATTTTTCTTGGCCATATAATTTGATTCAATGCTCGTGATCAATCATGACTTGTTCATTTCATACATGTTGCTTGATAAATTTGAATTTACTTCAGTTATCACTGCTATGACTTTTTCATTGTACTTGCATACATGCATGATTACCATGACTTTGATTTCTGATTTGGTTCCATTCTTTAGGTTGTTGACTTAGGCCGTTTGAAATTTGTGATAATTTGAACTTGTTCGACTTTTGTTAACACCTAGAACTTCAGTCATTAGGAAATTGTTTCCTTACGGCTACACAGGTTTTACTATATCAGTCAATTTGTATATTTCTAAAGTTGAATTCCTTTGTTTTTAAAACGTGAATACTACTTTGTTCAAACTGCTTTGACTTGTTAACTTTAAAAGTCTTTCCTGTCAACCTGAGTGCTTGCAGGTATAGTGCACTTGGTTGATTGAACAGTCCACTTTTATGTATTGCATATTTCCTTGGGTCACTGTGTATATGCATATGCTAGTTACTATGTTGCTTGATCACAGTCTTACTTGGAGTTTAGTAACTTGCATTGTTTTCCATCGCATATATTTGTGTGTGCTTATACTTTGGTATTGTAGTCTTTATGTATATGGACTAGCACTAGTTGGTCTTCGAGTTACGCTATAGTTTTTACTCTTGTGCATGTTCTGATGTAGTTGATGTTGACACACTTGTGTACATATTCATGCATAGTCTGTTGTATTCGAAACTATACTGCCCTGGACTGTTTGGTTTATCTACATTGCTCTGTCCACTGATATTTGAGTCTGGGTTGCATTGTGTACATGTCCATATGTATTTAATCCAGATAATTTTGTGCATTTGATATATGTTATTTGGTCAGAAATGTTGTAGTACACATTGTTCATCTGCCTTGGTTCTGGTTACATGTGCACTGCCTATATATCTGTACATGTGTATTGGGATTGACTTGTTTCCAGTTCTGGTATGTGCGCTGCCATTTACTTCAAGTGCTAGTTGTCATATGTTTTATCTGGTTTATTGAGTCTTTTGTTTAACTTATCTTGTTTAGCTTTGTTTAACCATTTTGAAGTCTGGTGAACTGTTTTTGCATATGAACTCAAAGTGCTTCCCATTATGGGTTTGTTGCTTCATTACTCCACTGTCCTACATGTTTGCTTCATCCTTATTTGGTTGCCATAGAACATCAGGTACGTTGGTTCAAGTGATTTTGGAATTTTGCATTGAGTTGTATTGTGTGCTGTCCACCATACATGTGTACACTTGAGTTTGTGTACTTTTGATTTAAATGCTTGTGTGGTTTGATCTTGATTGCCTCTGATTATTGCTGTTGTCTGAATTCAAATGAATCTTTGGGCTTTGTACATGTTCATTAGTGAGTTGAGTTTTTTTCATGTGTACACAATTGAATTTTCTATCGAGGCTTGTTTTATGTTGGTTTTTGGATTCTTGTACTTGACAATTTTGTTATGTGTTTGTATTGCACCTGAGTTGAAACCAGCCTCGGCTCGGGTTTGACCTTGTGCTCACCTGTCCCTGCAGTTTTATCAAGTATATATCGGTGTGCACAGGCTTGTGGCATGTACAGTGATACACTGTGCATGTCACAAGTTGTTCTTCAATGATGAATTCAAAAATGGTAACGAACAACTCAAATAACTTAGGCAAATAATAATTTCAAAATCACATTTTATTTTACACTGCAAAAATATTTCTTTTTCAATTTTACTGCGTCAGTATTTGTTTTGCAGATAACTCAGATGCTGTGTTCAAATCGGAATACAGTTGAAGAACGATTATGAGTGAACGAGTGATATGTAGCGAGGAGCTGTTGTAAATGATAATAGTATAGTGAAAACTGTGATGTAATTGAAATTGTATTGTAATTGAAAATTATATATAGTGAGAGGTCAAATTTATACTATTCAAAATTGTAACAAAATATTTGTTTTAATAAAATATCTGTTCGAATTTAAATTCTGTGTTATTTATTTTATTCAGCAAATATTTATTTAATTATGTGAAAAATAAAATAGCATAATAACAAATACATTTAAATGAATATATATATATATATGTTTATTATCATCAAACAAAAATCATATACTAGAATATTCAATAATCTTCCCCTTTTGATGATAACAAACATATATTTAAGATTATAAATTTATTTAATGTATTTGATCATTCAATTTGCTCCCCCTATTTGAATGCTCCCTCTCTACAACAAAGATCCCCCTTCATATATACATGAAAATAAATAAAAATATGCAAATGTACCTAGATGCAAATAGAAAATACAAAATAAAATATTTGACCTTTATTTGCCAAAATCTTAACTTTTCTCTCCCCCTTTTGTTATCAGCAAAAGAGTAATAGTGTTAGAAAATAAAGATAAAGTGATAGACATTAATACCCAATTGAGTATAAATATTAAATTTCAATAAAGAAAATCAAACAAAAATGATAAATACTCCATTATGCGCATATTCCACTTTAGAATGATGGGGATGATGTAAAACCTTATAGCTGTGTCTATTTATGGTATACTTATATCAGAGATTTGAATATCTACTAACCATGCATAATCATTAGGACTTTTAAATGAGATTAGTAGTATTCTCAATTTTTTTAAAAAGAATGAATTCAAGCATATTCTAACCACGCATAACGGTGAGGACTTTTAAATGAGATTAGAATCAACTTTTCTATTTAATAATAATTTTGATATATGTTCCATATAAGCATAACCGTGAGGACTTTTAAATGAGCATGAAAGCACATAATAAGAAATTCCAAGTAATTCACCCATGCATAACCGTGAGGACTTTTAAATGAGAGTGAATACTTGGATGTTTTATTGCAAAAAATATAATAAAATGAAAAACGAATAATTTTCCATTTAAAACACCACATATTGACATGCTATACTGGATTTTGATGAGTGATGGTCGTTAGAAATATGATAGCAATAGCGATGGTCATGGAATTTTCAACCATCAAAGATTATTACAAATCTTGTTTAAATTTTTAAAGAAATTTACTAAATATACTATCTCAAGTCATAATATATGATTAATATCAACATTCATCATTTTTTCAATCACTATTAATCTTTTCGATAATCAGTAGGGAGTTAGATTAGTTAATGTAGTCATTTGAAATCAATTCCAAAAATATTCAAATTTTCTAAAATGGCTAAACTTAAACAAGGTCAATACTAATTATTTTCTAGAAGGGGTTTTATAAGAAAAAATGTCTGTTAATTTAAAATTAATTGAAATGAAAAATATGCAGATATTTTCTTTGAAAATGTGATGCAACTAATGCATGTCTCTATATAAAACTCGTTCCACTAGTAATTTTTCTTTCAACTAGATTACCAGTGTAACCTGCATCCGAACTCCCTTTTGACTCAAGATTATTAATAGTTGGATGTTATGACCATGAAATTGCGTCAAATTCTTTAAAATCCTTTTCACAGATTTTAAATTAAATTCTTTTAGATTTGAATTGAAGCCGTGTAAATAAGAAAACAGTGAACACAGTATCAGTAGTAAATATATCCACGAATATCTTAAGTAATCATCAATCAATAAAACACCATCATTAGTCCAAACAAATTTACATGAACTAGTTCAAAGATTCTAGAGGTATCTATAGTGTTCTCGGCATAAAAATATAATTGGCCAATAATTTTCATAAGTCAAAATCATAATTAACATTCATTGTCACATAACTAGCTGATTTAATTTGGATTATGGTGCAGATTATAACATTTAATAAATTGTTCAAGTTAATATACCATTACCTATTTTACCCTTACTGATAATATTCCTTTGTTGCCCGTTGTGATTCTGCCATCTTTGTACTTGGCTAAGGAACTTTGTTTTGTCGCCCATTCTATGCCTGGAACATCTAGAATCCAAATAACGTTATTGTTGTTCCTTAGCTTGCCACCACACCTATATAGGAAAAGATTTTTGTAACCTATTTGTTTCTATAGGTCCATGGTTGTTAGCGGTAAATGATTTTGAAAAATATGTTTGTGGAGACCCAAGACTTTTTATATTTGTTCCTTTTGGCACCTAATTTTTTTTGACTATAAGGGATTTTATATTCATGACTTTTGGATGGTATAGTTTTCACGTGTTTGGGTCTATACCAGCAATTATTGTGAATGCGTCTAGTTTTTCCATAAATCATCCACTTTGTATTGGCTTGATCAATTTCTCACCTAATGCGTTCAGATTGATTATACCCTAGTCCTTGTCTAACAGGATTCATAGTTTGTTTTCCTAATCACATATTTAGTGATTTTTCTGCTTTGAATTTTTTTAAAAGTTATAGACAATTGTTTGACTTGTGTTTTGAGAGATTCATTTTCATTCAATAATTGAGTGCACTTTTTAATAGAATTTTCTCTCCTAATATTTTCACTTTCTTTCAAAATCAGATTATTTTCAAGCGATTTGTTTTTAATTTTTAATTTTTTAATCTCTTCCTCAAATGATGGACACTTATAACACTTAGAGCTTTTGGTTTGATAGTTTTTAACTAATTGATCAAGCTGTTTATTTAAATCTACCAAAGTATCTCTTTGTGATTCAATTTTAACATATTTCTCCCTAAGTCGTTCGAAACGGCCATTTACTTCGTGAAAATATATATACAATTCTGAGTGAGTGAATTTTGATACCTCACTTGGCTCGTCATCATCACCATCAATTATTTCACCTCGAAGGCACAAATCTTCTTTTTCACTACCACTGCTAGTGCTTTTATTATCTTCATCACTTTCATCCCAAGTGCTAGAAAACTTCTCCTTTTCTGTTTCTTTCCATGGCTGAATCGATTCTGAGGACAATTGAGCTCGATATGACTGGGTTTGTTGCACTTGTAACAAATGTTCTCGTGTTCTTCTAAGTTGTCAAGTGCTTTGACTATTCTGCTTTTCAATTGTTGATTTAGAGCTGGATTTTCATATTTGCGGTTCCACCTTTTGAATTTCTTTATTAGTAGCGTCAGCTCAACTACTCTATCCTCCTCATCATCATCACTTTCCGTTTAAGAGCTATTGATTTCTTTCAAGTATCACCTCCTTCCCGTTCTTCCTTGAATTTCATTTCTTGTTCATAAGTGGTGAGATTTCCGATGAGTTCTTCAACTTTGATTTGTTTCAAATCTTTTGATTCTTGAATGGCTATAACTTTTGCTTCAAAACTTCATGGAAGGAATGTGAGGATTTTTCAAACTATTTCCAACTCTGTATATGATTTTCCGAGAGCTTTTGATTTGCATACGAGATTGGAAAGTCATCCACACCACTTTTTGACATTTACATCCTTGGCCATTGTGAAGTTCCTGTATTCACCACTAAGCATGGCAAGGCGGGATTCCTTGACTTGAGATGTCCCTTCATGGGTCACTTCAAGTGTGTGCCATATTTCCTATGCAGTTAAACAATGTGAGACACGATTAAGTTCAGTTTGATCCAATGAAAAAATAATAGAATTCATAGCTTTGGCGTTATCATTCTGTAATTTATTTTCTAGACCTGTCTATAGATCCGTCGGTTTTTCAATTTCTTGATTATGTACAACCATAGTTGGTGCTCTATAACCTATCTCAACAATATTCCAAGCATCAATGGTTTTTAGAAAAAATTTCATTCTATTTTTCCAGTAAGCATATTCACCATTGAACATTGGTGGTCTACCTATGGATCGACCCTCAGCAAAAGCACTATTAAAAGAAGCCATTTTCGAAATTCAAAATTTTAAATCAAAAATTTGTTTTTGTTCCTAGCTCCGATACACTTGTAGGATCGATTTCACCTAGAGGGGCTGTGAATATGGTGATACCAATAATTATAAAAATTTAATGCGGAAGTATAAAAAATTGCAACACAGATATAGTAGAGTAATACCAGCACAGAAAATAGCAGAATAATAAAAACAGAAATAGAACAATAAAGATTTATCAAGCTTCGGCAAAACCCTGCCTACGTGCTATCCCCAAGGTTTCTACTAGAGACTAAGTAGTCAGACGCTTACACACGTAACTCACAACACACGCTATTGACTAACCTAACTCTATGCTCAAAACTCCGCCACAACTCAGCCACCGAGTTGCGAATTCTCGAACTACACCATCGTAGTTCGTCCCTTAGTCACACAAATAGAAAATTACAAATGATTAAAAGTAAATTACAAAATGAAAACAATGTAAAAACAAGAAACCTTAAATTTTAAGACTAAAGCCCAATGTAAATTATAAATCCGACCCAAATAACTAAGTGATAAAAAATATCCCTTTTCTTTTTTATTCCTTCGGCCTTCTTTCCTTTGCGTTAAAAATGGCTGCTTCCTTTTTCCATTCGTTCCACTTTTCGAATTTAGGGATTCTAGAAATTGAAAGGCGCCGACTTCAGTTGCTCGATCGAATAGATGTTTTGCATTCCTTGCTTTGTCGATCGATCATTTTGCTTTTTATTATACCCGGATGCTTCGATTTCATCAAGTTCGATTCGAAATAATCTGATGCGTAATTTTCTTTGTTATTCTTGTTGATATGCTTGAACTCGATTTCATTATTGCTGATGATATTAAAGGGTTTAAATAGGGTTCAAACCCCTTGATTTATGTTCGTATACTTCTGATTTTAATTCTTCTTAATTCTTGCTTGGCCATATGATTTTGATTCAATACTTGTGATCAATCTTGACTTGTTAATTTCATACATGTTGATTGATAAATTTGAATTTGCTCCGGTCACTACTGCTATGACTTTTTCGTTATACTTGCTTGATTACAACGGCTCTGATTTTTAATTTAGTTCCATTCTTTATGCTATTGACTTCGGCCATTTGAAATTTGTGATAATTTGCACTTGTTCGACTTTTATTAACAGCTAGAACTTCGGTCATTAGGAATTTGTTTCCTTATGGCTACATGGTGTTAACTATATCTGTTAATTTTTATATTTCTACAAGTTTAATTCTTTTGTTTTTAAAATGTGAACACTGCTTTGTTCAAACCGCTTTAACTTGTTAACTTTAAAAGTCTTTCCTGTCAACCGGAGTGCTTGCTGGTATAGTGCACTTTAGATTTGTTCATGTATATAGATACATACATGTATGTATATATGTGTGTGCCTACTTGGTTGATTGCACAGTCCACTTTGTTGTATTGCATATTTCCTTGAGTCACTGTGTATATACATGTGCTAGTTGCTATGGTGCTTAATCACAATCTTACTTGGAGTTTACTAACTTGCATTGTTTTCCGCTGCATATATATGTGCGCGCTTATACTTTGGTCTTGCAGTCTTTATGTGTATGGACTAGCTCGAGTTGGCCTTCGAGTTACACTACAGTTTTTTACTCTTGTGCATGTTCTGTTCTAGTTGATATTGACATACTTGTGTACATGTTCATGCGTGGCCTACTGTATTTGAAACTGTACCGCCCTGATTGTTTAGTTGATCTGCATTGCTCTGTCCACTGATATTTGAGTCTGGGTTGCATTGAGTACATGTCTATATTTATTTAATTTAGACAATTTTGTGCGTTTGATATATGCTGTTATTTGGTCAGAAATGTTGTAGTACACATTGGTTCATCTGCCTTGGTTCTGGTTACATGTGCACTGCCTATATATGTGTACATGTGTGTTTGGATTGACTTGTTTCCAGTTCTGGTATATGCACTGCCATTTGCTTTAAGTGCTAGTTGTCATATGTATTTCTGGTTTGTCGATCCCTTTGTTTCACTTGTCTGGTTTAGCTCTGTTTATCCATTTTGAAATCAAGTGAACTGTTTTTTCATATGATGTGACGCCCCACCTTTATACCCACGCTAGCCAAGAACATTACGGTTAATGCAGTCAACTAGCACGGAGAATAAGGCTGTTGAGGAGTGACCATCCGTGTAATTGCTTTGCGCGAGCATCGATATGTCAGATAGTATAACATGCATTTCTTATCAAGAGGGAAATCCGACATACCGACACAAACTCAAAGCTACTACATAGTGGCTATAATATCTTCAGAAACAAATATAGAAATAAACATAACATAAATCAGTCACAGACAATTCATATCACAAAGGCGGAAATAGATATGAATATAACACATGAAAGTGTACATCAGAGTAGTGGTCAAAAAGATCCACAATATCAAAAAGAATAGATACAAGTGCTAGACAAAAAAATAAGTATACATCATAGAGTCTGTATCTCAAATGTATACAACAAAAACTACTAAACTAAAGTAGTTAGCCAAAAGATCAGATGAAAGTCCGATAAGGAGTCAAGCAGAAGCACCTGTAAAATCTCAGTCTGACCCGAGTATTATTTAAGAAGAAAATAATAAACGGATCAGTCTAGCTATAAATATCAGATGAAGTAATATATAATAAGAGATATGACTAAACATATAATAATCACAATGCCAAGCTGTGATATATAAGTAATTGAAAATCAACAAGAGATTAATCAATATCACCAAATCTACACAAGAATCAAAGAAATGTGATACTCCTCATTTCGTTCACCAAACCACAATAAATGACATATTATATCAATGCCAATCACAAAAGTCAGTGACACACAAATTCACCAATGCACAAATATTGATAAAACTTATCAATGGAAATCATGAAAATTGGTGAAGCACAAATTCTAGAAATCATCTCAAGAAATCCAGAAATCACAAAAAAAAAGATGGCCAATGCCACAAACTGGACATCGACGCACCTAGAAAGACACGCCCCATGTACAGTCAAACATCGACGCACCTAGAAAGATATGCCCCATGCTCTAGCATCGACGCATCTAGAAAGATACGCCCCATGCATAAATAAACATCGATGCACCTAGAAAGATACACCCCATGCATAAATAAACATCGATGCACCTAGAAAGATACACCCCATGTAATGTCTAACACCGATGCACCTAGAAATATACACCCCATGCTAAGTCGAACATCGACGCACTTAGAAAGACACGCCCCATGCATAGACGAACATCGACGCAACTAGAAAGATACGTCCCATGCCCCGACTTATTGAGCCGATTGCTCCACGAAGTAAACCAACATCGATGCACCTAGAAAGGTACACCCCATGCATAAATAAACATCGACGCACCTAGAAAGGTACGACCCATGTATAAACAAACATCGACGCACCTGAATAGGTACGACCCATGTAACAAATGAGACGAAGCTCAATAAAATGAGGAACAGTCCTCCACATAGACAAATAGACATCGCACATTGCTAGTCTAAATCACAAAGATGATCGTCATGATCAACGAGAAGTGTCGATTACAGTAAGCTAGTAAATATACGAGCTTAGCATCATGTCCCATAACCACTAGCTTAACTTAAATATTTACGAACAAATTGTAGATCTCCACTAGAAAATTGTCACAAGAGATTCAATCGAACAAGTCCAAGAATTAACCGACGAAGTTAAACGCAAGCGTTTCATACCACTTGTTTTACTAAGTCGTTTAATTAGATTTCTTATACGAGTGAGGTAAAGGCTTGTATATACTAATAGATTGGAAACGGTTTAAGAAAAGATCTTTGTTATTGAAAATAGAGTTGAAATCATTTTGATGAAAGAGTTTTGATATTTACTACTAGTATTGAAACCTTTATATTTTTAAAGTGACAAATCACAAAGAAGATTGTAAGAACAATCAATCGGTAAAATTCACATTCGAAGACGTGAATAAAATCCAAAGAAACCGATAAAGAATCCATCGAAATGGATATTCAAAAATCCCTAAAAAGGAGTCATCAAAGTCATAATAATTGATAACAACAAGTAGGATCATCACGAATCGATTTAAATTGGAATTCTCAAGCAAATAGGCAAATAGGCAAAATAGTGCTGATTTAGACGTCTAAAACCAAGGATTCAGACGTCTGAATCTGGAAAATAAATATTTTCCAAAGACAGAATTCAGACGTCTGAATCCTTGGATCCAGACGTCTGAAATAGGCACTTTTTAGCCTATTTCCTTTCTGGTTCCAAATGAACCAATTCAGACGTCTGAAACCATATATTCAGACGTCTGAATGTGGGAATAGAAATCTTTCCAGAACAATATTCAGACGTCTGAATATTACGTTTCAGACGTCTGAATGAAGGGTTCAGCGCATTCCCTGAACCTAGGCCAAAAACGGCCAAATGAATATCGGAAACGATCGAACGAGCAAATGGAGATGACTAAGGAATTACGTCGAACGACAACCCAGCCTAAACGACTCTTCGATACGCCTCAAATTTCAATGTCCAAATATCCATAATAGGATTTTCATAATTTAGACCAAAACACCAAAAATTGGAATATATACGAAATCAATCCAAACCAAAATCAATTGCACATGAATAAGTGTTAGGAATTCATACCTAACAATCGAAGATAATTATAGACAAAGATGTGAGATAAAAATCTCACCTTTGAACCCAAACGATTGAAGAAGAAGCTATTGAGCAATGGTAAGAACAATCACTCTTCAATTCCAACCCAACAAGCTTGAATCTAATCTTAAAGGAGAAACATTTCCTAAATTAGGTTTAGGAAATTTTTGAAATTGAATGGAGAAAGAGTTGGAGAAGATGAAGGAGATGCTTACCAATGGGTTCACTTGAGTTTGGAGCAAGAAGATGGATTTGCTAATGGAAACTAGAGCTTAGGATTTCCTAATTCTTTTTCTCTTCCCCCATTTTTGATGAAGCTTGAATGTATTAAGAAATTATGAAGTAATGAAGAGGAGAAGGGGTTGGGACTGAATACATAAGTGGCTCAGCCCAAACCAAAGCCTAAGTACAAAGTAGCAAAAATCAACTTTCTCCAAACATATCGAAGCTTATACTCAAAAAGGTCGCAAACGACATTTTGAACTCAATGGGGGTGGTCTCAAGTCCCAATTCGACTGTTTGCAAAAAGTAGCTTTTCGGACCAAAATCCGACGAACGATAAAATATTTAAATATAAAATCGATAAATATGCGGGTTGTTACATATGAACTCAAAGTTCTTTCTATTTTGGGTTTGTTGCTTCATTACTCCACTATCCTACATGTTTGCTTCATCCTTGTTTGGTTGCCACTGAGCTCCAGGTGCTCTGGTTCAAGTGATTTTGGAATTTGTCTTGCATTGAGTTGTATTGTGTGCTGTCCACCATATATGTGTACACTTGAGTTTGTACACTTCTTATTTGAGTACTTGTGTGGTTTGATCTTGATCGCCTTTAATTTTTGCTGTAATCTGAATTCAAATGAACCTTTGATCTTTGTACATGTTTGTTGTTGAGTTGATTTGTTTTCATATGTACACAATTGAATTTTCGGTCGAGGCTGTTTTATGTTGGTTTTTGGATTCTTGTACTCGACAATTTTGTGATGTATTTGTATTGCACCTGAGTTGAATCCAGCCTCGGCTCGGTTTGACCTTGTGCTCACCTATCCCTGAAATTTTATCAAGTGTACATCGGTATGCATGGCCTTGTGGCATGTACAGTGTTACACCATGCGTGTCACAAGTTGTTCGCGTATGATGAATTCAAAAATGATGACAAACAACCCAAATAACTGAGATTTCAAAATCACATTTATTTTACACTGCAAAAATATTTCTTTGTTAATTTTACCACTTTAGTGTTTATTTTACAGATAACTCAGATGCTGGATTCAAATTGGAATGCAGTTGAAGAACAATTATGAGTGAATGAGTAATATGTAATGAAGATCCGATGTAAATGATAATTGTATGGTGAAAAATTGAGATGTATTTGAAATTTTATTGTAATTGAAAATTGTACATAGCGAGAGCTCAAATTTGTACTATTCAAAATTATAATAAAATGTTTGTTTGAATAAAATATCTGTTTGAATTTGAATTCTATGTTATTTATTTTATTCAGCAAATATTTATTTAATTATATGAAAAATAAAATAGTACAATAATAAATATATTTAAATGAATATATATATATCTTTATTATCATCAAACAAAAATCATTTACTAGCATATTATTTAACACCTATGTCAATTTATAGTTTTAATTAGTATGTCGGTTATACGTGTGTGTGTGTGTGTGTGTGTGTGTGTCTTAACTCGTTAATTTGTACACTAAGAATTCCAGAATATATACCTATGTGTAAATTCTACAAAGAATATTTATTTTCACATTTTACTATATAGGAGCTATCCTTTCCCAAAGAGAGAAATTAGTACCATTATAACTTTTCATAAACTACCTAAAAGTGAGACTTTTGGTCCGTTTGAAATAATAACGAACTATCTCTTTTCATTTCTATTGAAAAAACAGTGCAAACTATGGAGGAGGACGTTTGTACTTTACACATCCTTTTCATTTAGATATATTCCTTATTATTCCAAACGATGCACTTTTTATACATATATGTGAAGTTAGATAGTCTGTGGGAACTTACATAGAAACATATATAACTAAATTGTTCATCTAATGTTCCCAATAAATAAAATATAAAAATTTACATTCCAAGTAAAATTAGGACATTCCTGATGTAAACAATTTTACAACCCAATTAACATTAATCTGGAATAAAATTCAAAATTTTATCAACATTATAATTTAAGAAAAAAATTTCCAAAATTTTTAGATTAGGGTATATATGCCATTTCATCACAATTACATAACTTATAGAATATGTAGGCAAGATTTCAAATATATTCATTTTAAACCTACAATTCAACAGATCTTGTATATGCATAGTAGTCAAATAGAATTCGATGATATAAACTTCGGTGTTATATATAAATCATATAATTTCCCAGTCACCTTCATAGCTTTCCAAATCTCCCAAATCTAAATTCATTTTTTAAATTGACTCGTTTTTTCTTTCCATCCAGAAACAATCTATAATAAGATATATACATACTCATTAAAATTATAGGTATGAGAAGAGATTTGAGTTAAGTGGAAATTTAGATTTATAATTATAGAATTTACCTTTTCACATCGATCCACTCCATCTCTTATTCTCTTCTATTTTCCACCTTTCTCCGATACATACATACATACAACATATATATATATATATAGTATTTTTATAATTTCTATTAATAGTGAAGAAGAGAAAACGGCAGAGCTCTACTGCTCTGTTTAGAAAATACAAGAAGAAAAGTGGGGTTGTGAATTTTTTTTATAGGCATTGGAATCAAAATGTATCAGTTAGATTTACATTTATTAAATTTGGACCGTTAGGCCAAGGTTCAACCCATGTCGATAGCACTAGAACCGGTCGGCCACTCCTCTAAAGGCGATTGACCTCTCGCCTTCGATTGGCCAATGGAGGGGATCCATTAGTGGCATCCAAGCGTTTACAGTTATTTATCTCCTTAGACAGATTCCTTTTTAATTATTTTCGATCCAAAAATTTCAAATGCTTATAATTTCTTCATTTGAACTTCTATCACAAAATTTATACATGAAAGTTGCTAAAAAAATGCCATGAATATAATGGTGCAACTTTCACGGTCAAATTTTGATGTTTGCTTAAATTCCACTTTTAAGACTTATAAATAATTTATTAGTTATTTTCAATTAATTTTCGCTCTTTTCATAGGGTGTTGCATTCTCCTTCCAAAATAATTTCCTCCTCGAAATTCCCCAAGGGTTAAATCATGTAATATAGCTTGCAGTCATTCAAAGCTATCCAACCAATTAGTATGCAACCAATTTTACAGCCAATCATGTACAAATGCATGGTGTATCACGAGACACATATAATATGTATGTAGAATAATACTAAATCAGCACCTCCTACATGAATGCATTTTTAAAACAATTTTGAAAATATGATGCAAACAACCTATATATACTAGCAGATCTATATGTATGCAAGTTTCCAAAAACTAAAATCTTTGTTTTCACACAATAAATTCCACATCCCTACGAAAAGGAGTATGGTTCAACCAATTTAGCAACCAACCCTATCATCCAATACCTAATACACTATTACTAACACCTAAAATTTTGAAAATTCAATTTTCCTAAATCTACTCCCATATGCTGGAAAAAAAATTTATATGGAAATCTTTACATTTCCATCCTTCTTACGGATACAAATTCCATTGTACCTTGGAATCTTCTGTTTTCCCTCAAATCTTTTACAACTTTTTCAAGTACAATTTGTATAAAGACGTCTATTTTTGGATTTTAAAATGGAATTATTTAAACGTAGGTTTTGTTCATCATCAACAAGGTATGGAAATAGAAATTCCAAAGATAAAACAACCATTTCCCTTGTTATTCTCTTTGTTTTTCATACCACCACTCCTTGCAAGATAGTGAAATTTATATTTACAAATCACATCAATCCTCTCTATGCTAAGCATGCGGCATTTGAATATTGGGAATTTTCTCATTTTTCATTAAAATCTTTTTTTCCCTTTTAGTCAAACTTGCAAATCAGTTTGAAAATTAATTTTTGTCAAAAGCATTTAAACATAATTTTTCAACAGCATTTAAACACAAATTTTCTTTTTAAAAGCATTTGGAAAAAAAAATTCAAAAGTATTTGCTCTAATATTTTTTAAAATAAATCAAGCCACGTCTTAACATTAATGGGATGCAGTCAATAACTTAATGCATACATTGACCCTAGCTTTACGCATTTAATTAGATTTTACAAACCTTTCCTTCATTTCAAAAAACAAACAGCACACAAGCATATTATAAATTTTAGCTTTCTAGGCATAAGAATAGTGATCCGTGGTTTCGCAAAACCCTTCCCTATCATTCGCTAGCTAAAATATATTTTTTCCAAAATTCTAATGTCTTTGGGATTAAAGCATCTTTTATTTCTAGTTTCAAGTTTAGTTTCCTAATTATTTTATTATCTTCCAACCATAGTTACATTCATGCTAGTTAATTGTCCTTATGAGATTTCCTTATTTACACCATTTTCCTATATATAAAGCGGACAAAGCTTATCCAAAAAATCAAAACCGTAACAAAATAGGAACATATTTATATCATATTGTACGCTTTTTCAGTACTTGAAAAGAATAACCAGCGATTAAAATCAAATAATCTAAAAGAAACAATTACTATAAGCTGCCCTTCATCGCCAACTTGTCTTGATGATGTTGTGGCTCTATCACTTCTTACTCAATTAAGATGGACATTTCTAGTATGTCATTCTACTATAACCCACATGCCTTAACTTACCGCTTTTGGCCCCCAATATATAAGGTCCATCCCCTACTATAATTATTACAACCTGTTATAGGATAAGCTGCGCAATTCCACACTACAGTGGGTAAGAAATATAAATTATGCACATTTGGAATGACTTGTTGGAAAATTGATTTGGTAGAATAACTTTTCTACCACCTATCTTGCATTCTTTAATCTTGAGTCAACCAACTTCCTCTATGTGTATTTTCCATCTTATTACCCTCTTCTTTAATATACTACTATTTTTTTATAGTTAAATCTCTTGATATTATACTCAAATTTTGGCATTTATTTTCTTTACCTTTGATCTTTCATGCTTGTATACTCTAAGACTCGCAAAAGTATTCTTTGATGTCATTCTCCATTCCTTTAAGGGTTCTTTTTATGGCTTTCACACATGTCCAATCAAAATATTCCTATCTTCATACCAATATTCCTTATATTCAACGAGGATTCCTTGTTGCTACCTTACGTGCATTCATAGATATTTTAATCATAGCCTTGATCTATACTCCGTCTTACCTACTTACAAAAAACCAACAAGCCATAATACCCTTACAAAAATCAACACAATATCGCATTTATGTGCCCATAAGAGATGTTCTCAACCACAAATATTTGAAGTCACTTTCATAACTATCCACGGTTCCATGGTTATATGCAATAAATTTTCATATATTTATATAACATAGTTTGATTTTATACCATTTTTGGTTCTTTTTCTATACCTTACTTTATAGGCTAGGTACAACAAACAAAAGTTAAAAGTTTTACCAAACAATACTAAAGTTTAGGCTTAGTCACTTTGAACCAGTTGATTTGTAGCCCATGAATAAGTTTTCTAATTTACTAGTGATATCTTATGTAGTGGCCTTATTTATCTCTAATTGCATTCTCATTTATTTCCTAACAACTTATAATTATAGAGAAGACAGAATGATTAACTATTTAACTAGTATATCAAGAAGTAACTATAAGAAATTGCGTAAATAACATTATAACTCGACTTTCTTCTTTTTTACTTTGGTAATAAAACCTTATTTTCTTATGAGTATAGTAAATGTTGTACCTCAATCTGTATCTACAACGTCTTTGTTTTCTTTATTTGGATGAGTCGTAGACTAGGTCGCTCTCTTTAAGATGATTCATAGCTTAGGCTCAAGGTATAAAACTATCTATCAACCGCTCCATCGAGGATAAAAAAAAGCTTTTGAAATTTGGTCAATTTGCTGTTTGCACTACAATAAATTGTTCAGAATATAGAACTTTCTAATTTAATTGCTTGTAAAGTCTCTTAAATAGAAAAAAATGTCGAGGACAAAGAAGAAGAAAGAAAAATTATTTGTTATTCACGTTTTCTCATCTACCCTCTTATCATTTAAATAGGCAGAATGGAAATAGTATACTTTACTGAAGTGAGGGAATGCTAATGGATTTGAATATATTGTCATTTAAAACTAATTTTTAAATGACATTAACTTTTGCAATGGCTTAATAATAATGGATCATGAATATATATCATTATAGTAGATTTGTAATGATGCTTGCATATTCAGACTGTCTTACACATTCATCTATGTTCTTAAATAGCGTTACACTTAGATCATATGGTGTACTAGTAGGTTTACATTCAAAGTAATTATATTTCTTTAACATCTTCTAAATATAATGTGATTGATCCAAAGAAATTCATTTTTTCAGACTTAGTCATCTTAACACCAAAAATCACACCTGCTTCGCCTAGATCCTTCATATCAAAATTGGCACATAGTATGGACTTAACATGATTTACAGCTTGAATATTTGAACTAAATATAAGTAAGTCATCAACACATAAGCATATGATAATGCAAATGTTATTGTCAAATTTAAAATAAATACAACTGTCACTTTCATTTACTTTAAAACTATATGAAATAATCAGATTGTCAAATTTTTCATGCCGTTGTTTCAGTGCCTGTTTAAGACCATATAGAGATTTATCTAGTTTACAAACTTTATGCTCTAAAGCAGGTATAATAAAACCTTTGGGTTGGTACATATAAATCTATTCTTCTAATTCACCATTCAGAAAAGCAGTTTTTACATCCTTTTGATGAATTAGAAGATCATATAGTGAAGCAAGAGAAATTAATACTCGAATTGCTGTTATTCTTGTAACAAGTGAAATGTATCAAAGAATTCAATGTTTTCTTTTTTTTTTTCTAAATCCTTTAACTACAAGACGAGCCTTATATTCATCAATTGTACCATCAGGTTTCAACTTCGTTTTAAGTACCCATTTACAACCTATAATTTTACAACCTATAATTTTACAACATGGAGGTAAATCAAATAGATGCCAAGTTTTATTAGAATCAAGGGATTCCATTTTATCATTTATAGTTTCTTTCCAGAGATCCGAATCCAATGAAGGCAGAGCTTCTTTTAGATTAGCAGGGTCATCTTCTAGTGCATAAGCATAATATTCTAGACTAAAATCTTTAACTATCCTACCTCTTTATGTAACGATTCGCAAATCCGTACCCCTTGAGTTAACACTATTCTACATCAATCAACTCAAGATGAACAGAAATACGAACCATTAGGGTTAAAGAAGAAGAGGCAGAAGGAGAAAATAGAAAACCATATCAGAATCTGACCATCGCAGCAAATAAGATATAATAGATAATAAATGATCTTTACACAAAATCAAATATATCTATTTATATATTACATCATCGGAGTACATCAATCTCCGTTCAACATCAATAACATACAACTGGAAACACAACTACTCAACATAGCGAAATATATATAAAACAAGCACGAAAGTACGTATCGTCATCCTGATCGTCCCCTGAGCTCCACAACATCATATCATGTATCCTATAATACTCGGTCTGATCTGAGCATTATAGTTGAATAACACCCGAGTCAGTCTGGAATACCAGCGTGAGAAATCACACTCAAATTGATTATTTGAGTTTCAAAAATCCTTTTGAAAACAAAAACATCTTGTAAGACCACGCCACAAATAAACATGTCGGGTTTTTACCTTACGATAGCTAAAACACTTTTTATTAAAATCCTCTGATATTATAATAGGGTCTATATACAAATACTTATAAAATAGCCGAAATTGTTACATTATTAAATTCCAGCTACTAGTCACAGAGTGGGTAATACAAACAAAACTCGTACAAGGCGCGTAGGGAAAATTGATTTCCAACTAATGACCAGGCATAGGGGTACCACCTGTCACAGCACATGGCCTAGATCACAGTACCAAGGAGCCACCCTAACTCTCTGCAACACAAGACCGGGACTACCACTTACTGGATAATCCCAAGTAAGATCACCCCACGGTTGGGATCAGCAACCGCACCACTAAGCCAAAATAAAAAGGGACATCTAGACAGGGATGACCTCACCCTGAATGGGTGCTACCCACCTAGCCTTGCTGCATAACCCCTGATTTTCAGTCATTCCCGGTTGATGAGGCTTGAGGCTAAGCGTTACCTTTTAGATCATTTCACTTAGAATGCTCATCGTCCACCTGACGATATTCTGAAAGCATTCATCCATACAAGTCCGTCCCGGGTTCGAACGGAACCGAATTCCTACTACATCCATTTTGGAAATATCCTCAGGATTAGTAGCGACTAGCCCTTGCACTTCACTGCTCCATCTTCAAATCCAAACTCGTTTTCCACAAAAACGTACAAACTGGATCGAAGTGGTTTTCGAGAAATAAATCTCGATCCCAGTCTCTTCGAAACGATCAACGTATTTGGCCAATATTGATAGTCGGTTATTTAACAATCAATTAACATTCACAAACAATCATCAAACAATAAATAATTTCCCAAATTATTTATTTATCTCAAAAATATCTTCACAAGATATATTTTTATTTTCAACCCTTTGAAAACAGTTTCAAACCATCTTGCATTTTCAGACTAAGCTTTCAAAAATATTTAATATCTCCACTGATATCACCAAGGACAACACTTAGATTTTAGAACAGTTTTAAAAACACATTATTAGAAAATATACTTTAAAATATTTAAATTAAAATTACTTCAATATTTATTAAAAATACATACTTTAGGAATATTTAAAAATGAGGTTACTTTTATAAAATATAAAAATAGATTTTCTCTTTAAAACAAATACTAAGTCACTTCTAAATAATTACTGCTATAATGGATTTAAAGAAAATAGCCACTTTAGAATTAATTATTTAGAAATAATAAATTTTCCAAAACTGGCTTTTTAAATCAACTTTAAAACTTTTAGTTTACATTTAAAAATTTACTTTGAAAACGTACTTGGTTATCCAGGGAGAATTTCCAATTTCAAACACTTACATCAATTTTCCTAATTGATTTCCAATTTACTCCATTGGAATTAAATCCTTTTACCTACTCAATTCATTTCAAAATCCTTTTATTATAGACTTTATTTGTAACAACACGGTATTTCACATTGATTTATAATCGACATTAAACGATTAATATTTTCGCTAATTACCAATTGAAGTTTTTAAATTTGAATTAAAATTCTTTTCATAAATTTGTTTAAGAATTTTATTGGGCTTTAAAAATTGTTTTGGCCCATTTCTTTTGTTGCCGTGATGGGTAACAAAGCAAAATAATCGGCCCCCCTTTTCTTTATTTTTTTTTCGTTCGAAACCTAAAACCATCAAAAGAGAATAATGGCTGCTCGATTCTCGTTCGTCCCCCCTTTTCAAAAATCAGAGCTTTCGTCCTTCGATTCAAATTAGGGTTTTGCGAAGCGCCTCCGTTGATCGATTCGCGTGGATACTCGCGAGTAGCTTGGATCACTCGTGGCTTCCCCGTTAGTTGACTTCGTCTCCTTGCTTGGGTCTCGGCCACTTCGAACAAAGGTGAGTAATTTATACCTACTCGCATCTAATTCGAGTTGGTTGAATTCGTTTGCTTAATTCTATTTTCGTGGTCCTCGTCTTCGACTTGATTTTATCGATGTTGATAATTTCTGACTTGTTTTCGATTTGGTTCGATTTCTTGTTTACTTCTGCTTTGACTACGAACTTGTCTTATTGCCTCTGGTTGATTTCGACTTGGTCGTTATGATGATTTTCTCGGCTAAGATAATTTGATTTTGAACTGTCCTGGACTTGTTCGATCTTCTGGCTTTGACTTGGCCGACATTGTCGAACCCTGTTCTGCCTTCTAACCTGTACATGTTGATGCTCGATTATTGTTAGTGTTATTGATGCGTTGGTCTTACCATGTTGTATCATTGAGTAAATTTGCACTGTGTCTTGTTTAAGCCACTGATGATGTTTCTTTTTTACTGTTGCATTGCCTTCAATTCACTGTCTTGATTGCTGAGTCACTTGAGTTTCAAACCATATATGTGTTCATCTGAATTCATTTGTTTATTTGGTTCAAGTCTACTCAGTTGGGCTTCCATTTAAAGTCTGGAGTCGTTTCTTTGATATGGAGACCTGTATTTTGGTATTCTGGTTCGAGGCTACACTCGTGGACATTGATATATTAGCTTGTCCCTGATATTTTGGTCATGTTGCCTTTAGTGTTGTTTACATGTGCATTTGACTTTGTGGTCTTTGTATTGATGTCAGTTGCTTAGACTCTGTTCACTTTGAGCTTTATACTGTGCACAATGTAGTGTTGTGCTTGTATGTGGTCTTGTTAACATTGTCCACTTGTTCGATCATCTTGCTGTTCTATGGCCTTTTTGTTGTTTAGGCTCTTGCATTTTTTTATTTGGTTCACCACTGTCACTTTGAGTCATGTTGAACTGTTATATACAGTTTGATTTGGTTCGACTGCTTTGAGTTATAGCCTCAGGCTCGTTTGTGATTTGGTGTGCAACTCAGTTTGCATTGTGTTGCCTTATCATAAGTGCTCTATCCAGTATTTTTACAAGTATGTTTCATATACTTGTTGCCAGTCACTTAAAATCAGTTGCATGTCCACTTTGTTGCAATACTTATTCTTGTGTGCCATGCCTTGTGTACTTGTCATGTTCTTGCAGTACATAGGCTATTGAATTTCTTTCCTAAGGCTGTGTCACTGATGTTGGCTTGCCTTATTCATTTCTCGGTCTTGTTCGAACCTGTTTGGTTGCTGTTGCTTGAGATAGTCAACCACTTCAACTCACTGGGTTGAAGCTTCCCACTGCTACCACTTTCTTAGTGTATTAGTTTGCACTATGAATTCTTGTGTATTGGCCTTTGTGCCTAGTTGTTATTTCTGTTTATGCTATTGTGGCGAGGCAGTGTACGCGTGCGTGCACTGCAGCCACACATTATCGACATTTTGAATTGATATTCGAACCTTCATTGATTTTGGTTCGTTAATATTTTGTGTACATCATTACTGTAGTGGCAAGGCAGTGCACGCAAGCGTGAACTGCAGCCACACGGAATTGAGTTTTTGGTACATTATAACTGTAGTGGCAAGGCAGTGCACGCAAGCGTGAATTGCAGCCACACGGTATGGCGTGTATGATATTCTATTTGTTTTGACTTATGGATCTTTTTGAGTATTCCATATTCCGTAGTGGCGAGGCAGTGCATGCGTGCGTGTACTGCAGCCCTACTTGAATTAATATTTTAATTGATATTTCAATGGTTTGAACTATTTTGTTTATTTAATTCAATATTCTGATTTGGTTTAATTTGCTGATTTGTTGTTTAACACTGTTATGTGCTATATTTATCGTTATCCGATTTCTTTATTTAAGGATCGGATAGACGAGATTTATTGTGACTGTCGTCTATTCATTATTTAATTATTATTGCTTCTGTGCACTAATAACTGAGTTTGAATTAGACTGACCCGGGTATTATTTTCTTTTGAATTTAATACTCGGGTCAGACCGAGTATTTCAGGTTGTAGATATTCTGCTTTGGGTCGCTTCTAGAGCTATGAAGTTCTTTCATATCTTTTGGAGTAGTCGTCGTTATTTGTAATAGTCTGTATAATTGTATAGGAAGATATGTATTCATGTATATTATATACGTTAATGTACTTGTATATGTAACTTCCTGAGTCGACTGTTGTAGTTGTATCATATGTACCGTGTCAAATGTATTATAACTGACATCAGTTATTGTATATATGAGAATTTCTATTTTATTTATGTTCCGCATTATATTATCTTTGTCATATTTTATATTTACTGTTCTAAACTATTACGAACCATCGTAGTTCGTTTTATAGTGGAATTGGGGTATGTCGATGGGAGAAAATAAATCAGAGATGAAAAATGAAAGAATATTTATATATATATATATATGCCACTCCTATCGAGATAACCAATACTAGTGTAAGGCCTAACTATTGATGGCCACTCCTCAATAGCCTTATTATCCGCGCTAGTTGACAGCACTACACCATAGTGTTCTTGGCTAGCTTGGGTACAGAGGTGGGGCGTCACAGCTTGGTATCAGAGCCTGGGGTTTAGGACAAATATATAACATAACTTAGATGGAACATGTGATACAACTATTTATTGACGTTCTATCTCTCATATTTGCATATGATTGTATTTGATTGTTTGGTATGAATTCCTAACGCTTATTCATATGCATTTGATTTTGATTCTTGTGTTTTCGGCTTTGATTTGATTTAGCCGATGATTGATTTTGTTCGAATCTCAGCGATTCTGAACTTGATATTTTATGTTTTCCTCGGCTTGATTTCCATTCGACTTCGGTCACTTTGTTTTTGAGAAATTTCCAAATTCTTGATTTCCAAGACTCTGACTTGGTTTGCTGTTGAATTCTTTGATGATGATGTTGAATCGTTTTGTACTCGATTATGGCCATTAATTGTTGGCTTCGACATTGACTTGATTTTTATTTTTGTTGAAGTCATCTATGCATTTATGCTCGTTCTGCTTTGTTTTTCCAATTGTTAATCGATTCTTCTTTTCCGATTAGTTGTTATCTCCTTTGTCGACTTTGATAACTTCTATTTCTGGGATTTTTAGGTATTTCTACTTTGATGGATTTGGAATCGAATTCTTTGGATTTTATTCACGTCTTCGACTATGAATTTTTATGAATTGATTTGGTTTCCAAATTTAACCGATTCGTGTAATTTCCCCGATTTGTTGCTATCATTTATTAGCAACTTTAGTGACATTTTCTTCGGGATTTTTGTGAACATACCTTTCGATGAATTCGGTATCGATTTCTTTGGATTCTATTCACGTCTTCGTATGTGAATTCTTGTGATTGATTGTTTCTACAATCATTTTTGTGATTTGTCACTTTAAAAATATAAATGTTTCAATACTAGTAGTGAATATCAAAACTCTTTTATCAAAATGTTTTCAACTCTATTTTCAATATCAATCTCTTTTCCTAAACCGTTTTCCAATCTATTAGTATATGCAAACCTTTATTTCACTCGTATGAGAAATCTAATTAAACGGCTTAGCAAAACAAGTGGTATGAAACGCATGCGTTTACTTCGTCGGTTAATTTTTGGACTTATTCGATTGAACCACTTGTGACATTTTTCTAGTGAAGATCTACAGTCTGTTCGTAAATATTTAAGTTAAGCTAGTGGTTATGGGACATGAAGCTAAACTTTTATATTTACTAGCTTAGTGTAGTTGACACTTCTCGTTGATCTTGATGATCGCTTTATGAATTAGACTAGCAATTGCGCGATGTCTCTTTCATTGCAAGGTTAGGCTAGACACCACTTGTGTTATTCCATTCACACATACCTTTTTGCTTTTTGGTTAGCCTAGACACCATTTGTGTGATTCCATTCACACATATCTTTTTGTTTGCGAGGTTAGGCTAGACACCACTTGTGTGATTTCATTCACACATACCTTTATGCTTTTTGGTTAGCCTTGACCTCATCTAGGTGATTCAGACTCACTCATGCGGGGTAGCTCCCCATGGTCTCCGGACCGTCATGTGATAGGCCTCTTTCCCTTTTTCTATGATATTGATTGATCTCTGGATGATTATGACGATCATCTTTGTGATTTAGACTAGCAATTGTGTGATGTTTCTTTCTTTGCTTTCTGGTTAGGCTAGACACCACTTGTGTGATTCCATTCACACATACCTTTATGCTTTTTGGTTAGCCTAGACACCATTTTTGTGATTCCATTCACACATATCTTTTTGCTTTCTGGTTAGGCTGGACACCTCTTGTGTGATTCCATTCACACATACCTTTATGCTTTTTGGTTAGCCTAGACACCATTTGTGTGATTCCATTCACACATATCTTTTTGCTTTTTGGATAGGCTAGACACCGCTTGTGTGATTCCATTCACACATATCTTTTTGCTTTCTGGTTAGGCTAGACACCACTTGTGTGATTCCATTCACACATACCTTTTTGCTTTTTGGTTAGCCACCAGGAGATAGCGTCTCGATTTGCGTTGCACGTGTTGGTAATTTTTCATGCTTACGTGTAGGTGAGTTTCCATGCTCCCGTTCTCGCTTCGTGTTGCACGTGTTGGTGGTTTTTCATGCTCACGTGTAGGTGAGTTTTCATACTCCCATTTGAGTTACCATACTCCCATTCGAGTTTCCATACTCCCATTCGAGTTTCCGTACTCCCATTTGAGTTTTCATACTCTCATTTTGTGATATCTGGATTTCTTGTGTAGATTTCTAGAATTTGTGTTTTCTGGATTTCTTGTGATGATTTCTAGAATTTGTGCTTCACCAATTTTCGTGATTTCTATTGATAAGTTTTATCAATTTTTGTGCATTGGTGAATTCGCGTGTTATTGACTTGTTATGAATACAAGTTTAGGGTATGATACCCCTTCCTATCTTCGAGAAGATTCTTGTGACATTTTTGATGAATGAAAATTCATTGGTATTATATTTTGATGCTAATTATTTCGACGAAATTTTGACGTATGTCGAAGTTTCTACTGACGTTGCTATTTTAATCACGTGTTTTAAAAATTTGTTATTCTTCAAAATTGTTTCAAAATAAAAATAAAAATTGTTTTCAAAATTTTTACAGTTTACGCTTTCAAAAGAATGAGGAAGCGATTTAAACGTTTTAGAAAAATCGAGGACTATGACCCCTTTCTTTTACTGATTCGCTTAATTCCGGACTTGTCCGTTTGAGAATGTGAGATGTTATTTTTAAAATACACCATTATGCACTTTCAAGAAAATGATGAAGTGAATTAAACGATTTAGTAAAACTCGTGGTTATGGGTCATGTGCGTTGCTATTTCGGTTAATTCCGGACTCGTTAATTGAATAATTTGTGATTTCTGATTATCGTTTTTGATAATCAGATATTTATTGTTTCTAATTATCGTTTGTGGTAATTAGATATTTGTGATTTGATTATCGTTTGTGATAATTAAATATTTACGATTTAAGATTTAATTATCAATTGTGATAATTAAATATTCATTGATTTGTGATTTCTGATTATCGTTTTTGATAATCAGATATTTATTGTTTCTGATTATCGCTTGTGATAATTAGATATTTGAGATTTAATTATCGTTTGTGATAATTAAATATTTGTGATTTAAGATTTGATTATCGTTTTGATAATTGAATATTTGCTGATTTTAAATTTGATTACCGTTGTGGTAATTCCTGATTATTGTTTTTGATAGTTAGATATTTGTGTTTTCTAATTATCTTTGTTGATAATTAGATTTCCTGATTTTGTTGTTTTCTAATTATCGAATCGGTGATTAGATATTGCAGTTTTGTGATTTGTGTATTCTGATTATCTATTTGATAATTAAATTTTGTTGAGAATTTGGGAATTTCTTTTATGAAATTAAAAGATTTCTTTGGTGTTTATACTGTACTACGCCGGTGTACCGGCTCAATTTTCTGCTATTCATGACGTTTTTCACGTCTTCCAATTATGAAAATGCCTTAGGGATTTCCGATTTTTATTCTTGAGCAACCTTCTATTCACATCATTGCTTCGGGGGTGTAGCACCTTCGAAATAAAGATGTTTTTCTTGCAGAAGTTCAATGGTTCTCAAATCCTAAGGATTGCACTTAGGAATCCTGGGAATTCATCGAGCAAACACGTTCAAGTTTACTCTTTCATGCTCTTTATGGTGAACTTCCTATTTCAAATTTCTTCATCTTGTGATGATATGCTCTTATGGTTGTTACCTTTTGTCCATTTATTCCTTATGATTGCGAGGACGCAATTTCTTTAAGGAGGGGAGTCTGTAACAACCCGGTATTTCGCATCGATTTATAATCGACATTAATCGATTAATATTTTAGCTAATTACCAATTGAAGTTTTTAAATTTGAATTAAAATTCTTTTCATAAATTTGTTTAAGAATTTTATTGGGCTTTAAAAATTGTTTTGGCCCATTTCTTTTCTTGCCGTGATGGGTAACAAAGCAAAATAACCGGCCCCCCTTTTCTTTATTTTTATTTTTTTCGTTCGAAACCTAAAACCATCAAAAGAGAATAGTGGCTGCTCGATTCTCGTTCGTCCCCCCCTTTTCAAAAATCAGAGCTTTCGTCCTTCGATTCAAATTAGGGTTTTGCGAAGCGCCTCCGTTGATCGATTCGCGTGGATACTCGCGAGTAGCTTGGATCGTTCGTGGCTTCCCCGTTAGTCGACTTCGTCTCCTTGCTTGGGTCTCGGCCACTTCGAACAAAGGTGAGTAATTTATACTTACTCACATCTAATTCGAGTTGGATGAATTCGTTTGCTTAATTCTGTTTTCGTGGTCCTCGTCTTCGACTTGATTTTATCGATGTTGATAATTTCTGACTTGTTTTCGATTTGGTTCGATTTCTTGTTTACTTCTGCTTTGACTACGAACTTGTCTTCTTGCCTCTGGTTGATTTCGACTTGGTCGTTGTGATGATTTTCTCGGCTAAGATAATTTGATTTTGAACTGTCCTGGACTTGTTCGATCTTCTGGCTTTGACTTGGCCGACATTGTCGAACCCTGTTCTGCCTTCTAACCTGTACATGTTGATGCTCGATTATTGTTAGTGTTATCGATGCGTTGGTCTTACCATTTTGTATCATTGAGTAAATTTGCACTGTGTCTTGTTTAAGCCACTGATGATGTTTCTTTTTTACTGTTGCATTGCCTTCAATTCACTGTCTTGATTGCTGAGTCACTTGAGTTTCAAACCATATATGTGTTCATCTGAATTCATTTGTTTATTTGGTTCAAGTCTACTCAGTTGGGCTTCCATTTAAAGTCTAGAGTCGTTTCTTTGATATGGAGACCTGTATTTTGGTATTCTGGTTCGAGGCTACACTCGTGGACATTGATATATTAGCTTGTCCCTGATATTTTGGTCATGTTGCCTTTAGTGTTGTTTACATGTGCATTTGACTTTGTGGTCTTTGTATTGATGTCAGTTGCTTAGACTCTGTTCACTTTGAGCTTTATACTGTGCACAATGTAGTGTTGTGCTTGTATGTGGTCTGGTTAACATTGTCAACTTGTTCGATCATCTTGCTGTTCTATGGCCTTTTTGTTGTTTAGGCTCTTGCATTTTTTTTATTTGGTTCGCCACTGTCACTTTGAGTCATGTTGAACTGTTATATACAGTTTGATTTGGTTCGACTGCTTTGAGTTATAGCCTCAGGCTAGTTTGTGATTTGGTGTGCAACTCAGTTTGCATTGTGTTGCCTTATCATAAGTGCTCTATCCAGTATTTTTACAAGTATGTTTCATATACTTGTTGCCAGTCACTTAAAATCAGTTGCATGTCCACTTTGTTGCAATACTTATTCTTGTGTTCCATGCCTTGTGTACTTGTCATGTTCTTGCAGTACATAGGCTATTGAATTTCTTTCCTGAGGTTGTGTCACTGATGTTGGCTTGCCTTATTCATTTCTCGGTCTTGTTCGAACCTGTTTGGTTGCTGTTGCTTGAGATAGTCAACCACTTCAACTCACTGGGTTGAAGCTTCCCACTGCTACCACTTGCTTAGTGTATTAGTTTTCTTGTGTATTGGCCTTTGTGCCTAGTTGTTATTTCTGTTTATGCTGTTGTGGCGAGGCAGTGTACGCGTGCGTGCACTGCAGCCACACATTATCGACATTTTGAATTGATATTCGAACCTTCATTGATTTTGGTTCGTTAATATTTTATGTACATCATTACTTTAGTGGAAAGGCAGTGCACGCAAGCGTGAACTGCAGCCACACAGAATTGAGTTTTTGGTACATTATCACTGTAGTGGCAAGGCAGTGCACACGAGCGTGAACTGCAGCCACACGGTATGGCGTGTATGATATTCTATTTGTTTTGACTTATGGATCTTTTTGAGTATTCCATATTCCGTAGTGGCGAGGCAGTGCATGCGTGCGTGTACTGCAGCCCTACTTGAATTAATATTTTAATTGATATTTCAATGGTTTGAACTGTTTTGTTTATTTAATTCAATATTCTGATTTGGTTTAATTTGCTGATTTGTTGTTTAACACTGCTATGTGCTATATTTATCGTTATCCGATTTCTTTATTTAAGGATCGGATAGACGAGATTTATTGTGACTGTCGTCTATTCATTATTTAATTATTATTGCTTCTGTGCACTAATAACTGAGTTTGAATTAGACTGACCCGAGTATTATTTTCTTTTGAATTTAATACTCGTGTCAGACCGAGTATTTCAGGTTGTAGATATTCTGCTTTGGGTCGTTGCTAGAGCTATGAAGTTCTTTCGTATCTTTTGGAGTAGTCGTCGTTATTTGTAGTAGTCTGTATAATTGTATAGGAAGATATGTATTCATGTATATTATATACGTTAATGTACTTGTATATGTAACTTCCTGAGTCGACTGTTGTAGTTGTATCATATGTACCGTGTCAAATGTATTGTAACTGACATCAGTTATTGTATATATGAGAATTTCTGTTTTATTTTTGTTTCGCATTATATTATCTGTGTCATATTTTATATTTACTGTTCTAAACTATTACGAACCATCGTAGTTCGTTTTATAGTGGAATTGGGGTATGTCGATGGGAGAAAATAAATCAGAGATGAAAAATGAAAGAATATATATATATATATATATATATATATATATATATATATATATGCCACTCCTGTCGAGATAACCAATACTAGTGTAAGGCCTAACTATTGATGGCCGCTCCTTAACAGCCGTATTCTCCGCGCTAGTTGACAGCACTACACCGTAGTGTTCCTGGCTAGCGTGGGTATAGAGGTGGGGCGTCACATTATTATTATTGTTATTATTATTATTATTATTATTTTCCATTTGATTTTAAATCTTTTAACTGAAATATAAAATTTCAGATTTTTCCCATTTTCTTTTTTATTCTTTTCAAAATTTAAATCCTAAATTTAGAATAAATGCTTTGTTCTTTTAAACAATAACATTGAAGTTTAAAATTCATTAACTTTCTGTTTATTCAAAATTTCCTTTCCATACTCGAGATTTATTTATTAGAATTTTAAAGTTACTTTATTTCTTTTCCAATTCATTCTTAAATTTATTCAAATTTTCTATAATTATTTTACTTAACAATGCACTCTTTATTCTCTTTTAAGAAATCCAATTCTATATAATTTGATGACTCAGAGTACCGAAATATATTCAAGCAACTATAGCATTCAATATTTCAATATAATTCATCACAGAATATCCAAATCATCATAACAGAGAATAATAAAAAATTTAAATATATGTTGAGGAATTCAACTGGATCCCTCCAACCTGTTTGCGTGCATCCACAAACGTTAGCACAACATAAAATACCAATTCCACTTTGAGGTGGAATATCACGGTATATAGGTTTTAAATATAAAATCATCCGCTATTTAATGCGAGAAATCAAGCATTCCAAGATATACTATATACTACTATATATAATATAACACACCAAATCAAATCAATCAATCAATTGTTTAAATTTAACTATTTAAGTTTACATTAAAATTCAGCTAAGTGAGATTAACTTACCTTTGCATTCGTTTTCAGTCTACTTCAATTCTGCCTTGGTTTTCTCGACTTTTGACCTTGAATAAACATTTACAGTTTATTAATATTTGAAATGATCCAATAATTTATTTATTTTTTCCCTTTTTTTCCCATTTAATAAATTTTAATTAACTAGTTCTAAATAATAGTCAAACTAACCTAATTTACGTTTGGAATAAATACCTTTGGTACCTTACCATTTAATTGTGATAAACAGTTTAATTTAAAAGTTTAAACTAACTTATCATTAAATTAAAATGTTATTAAATTTATATATTTAAGATATCAATATGTGTATATTAATCTCAGTTAGTATCCGATAAGTGAAATAACACCTTCTGCTTAATATATATATCTGAATGATTTTAAAACAAAACTGTGTTATATCTTATGGCTAATTTCTAATATGTGATATATAAAAATTATAGTAAATTTACAAATTTAAACTATGAATGCGTATACAATTTTTTATATGTATATAACTAAATCAAGTTTTAATAGAAAGAAGAGAAAAACAAAGTCAATACCTCACTGACACTATCAGCTTGGCATCAATTTGCACAAAACTGCAAGTGAATGCGACAGTCACCACAACTCCATCACCATCTCGTTAACATCGCCACTGCCCCGTCCACGTACTCGCCACCAAGCCAGAAATCGTGCCACAACACCTACGCGCACACGCGAACTGAGGAGGCGCGACCCCAAACCCTAAATCGAGAAACGACCCTAAATCCCCAATGCCAACGTCTACGACGACGACCCCTCTTTCCAAAGTCGCGCGCCTCCATGAACTCGAGCTCGACGTCGATGCCTCTGGCCTCTGCCCTAGTACGAATCCACTCGCGCGACCTCATCGTGATTCAAATTGGAGGAAGCATCGGTCTACTGAGACGATTTGATTTTCCCTCTCTTCACCGACATGGATTTTCTGTCATTAATTTGTGTTTTAAATTTGATTTTCGTTTCTTAGCCATAACCCCTTTTGTTTTCACTTTAAATGAAGAAAAGGGGAATCAAGAAATGATCGGGACAAGATACGATGTTTGCATTATTATTAATATATTCCCTAAAAATAAAGCGTGCTTCGAAATCCTATTGATGACAATTGGCTTGGCTCAGAAGACAAGCGGCCACAATAATAAAAAAATATATAAATAAAGTTTTGACCAGTCAATATATATACATATATATTTTAAACTTAAATTTTAAATTTAAACCATCTCAAAGTCGTAGCTCAAAATCTCGATTTCCTATCGAGGCATGCCGCCAGGCGTTTATAATGTTATATGCCTATTCCGGACGCATTGGAAGAAGTTTCGAGTCCTAATTCGATTGTATGGAGAAGTTAGGATTTTGAATCGAATTAAAGTATTAAATTTTCGATATTAATTCTAGCGCGCTTATATATCGTACGCTCACACAACAAATCCGATCAATACAGAATTTGAAATCCGATAGTAGTACACTATTACGGAACCAATGGAACTGGTTTCGTCGAATTCCGAGACTGTGCCTTGGAAGGCTATTTTTAAATTCAATTTAAACGATAAAATTTCAAAACCGAACAAATCAGTGTTAAATTCAATTTTACAACTTCTGTTATCCTCAGTATTGTCAATATAAATTTTATAGGCCTTCAAATTATTTTTAACAAGCTTCCAGATTTACATTTTACCCAACTTCAAATTATTTAATTTAATAATTTAATCATCAAATAAATTGTGATATTTGAATTCAAGTTAAAATTAACCTTTAAATATTTAAAATTAATTTAAATATTCAAATTTTAAATGCTTAAAAAATTTGGGTCGTCATTCCTCCCCCCTTAAAAAAATTTCGTCCCCGAAATTACTACTTAGGAAGAACGGTCCAATACCCGTTTGCTCTTTTCCCCAAAACCAAACAGTTTTATCAACTTGCCATAATATGTCTTAAAGATCCATTATTACTTCAACCAACTTCCCAAAACCTTCCATAGTTTTCAAATATTATTACTTATTCAACCTTTAAAATTTAAATTTAAATTATCAAAATTTTCTCAAAATTTTTTCCAACTCCTTAAATTTTCGAAAAATTTCGCCGGCATCTCCTTTGCGCGGCTAGCTCGGTACAACTACAAAAGGCCTCTATGGGCTCCCAAATTCCAAAGGAAAACAAAAAGCCAAGTGGCTAGATCCAAAAACCCAATCAAATTTCACAGAAATTTAAACACATACCTTTTTGTCGAGCTATTCAAATTTATCATTTGAAATCAAAACCAATTTTCCTTTCCCTTTATAATACCTGCATATCCTACATAGCAATAATATCCAATCACAATATTCCAGAACATTTTAACTGCCTTACAAAATGTCAATATTTATTCATTCAAATATTAACTTAGAATATATTCGTAATATCAATTTCCAATTAGGAATTTACCATTCCTTTCTTCAGTTTAGTATAAGCATTTTAAATGCTTCTTGTATTTATTTTCACCTTACCACTTTAGTTTATATCTATTTCTATTCAAATTGGTTCTCCCATTTTCATATGAATTCAATTTATCTTCAATTTTGAATATCAAATTTTTATCTTCCATTTATACTGATTTATGTTATTGTTTTAAATTAGTTACATTCCCTAATTTATTTCAATTTCCAATTTGAATTCGTTTTGTCGTTAGCTAAAATTTTTCAAAAATTTCGAAATTTTTTGGCAGAGTCTCTTTTGTACGGAGGAGCTTTTGCAATTTGACAAGAGATATAAATATATATACATCGACCCACCTGGTCAGAAAAACAAAAACAGTTCATATTTTCTATTTTTATTGCGTAGGCGTACCTTATTTAGCATTTTTAAGCAAGCAGCTTATAATTTTAGCAATTAGCGCAACCAAATCCAGCCACACGGCTTCCAGATACCTGTACTTATTCAACTAAAACACGTAAGTATGAAATATATGTGATTTATTAACATTTCACTTCTACTTACATAGCTAAAACATGAATTCTATGAACAATGCATGCCATACAATTTTCAAAAGCACATGCAAGATTCCGCTACCCATTTTAATTTCTTACAACCAAATCACACATCGTTTTACTTAAATCCGAAAGGTTAACAACTCATGTGCTTACATTCAATTTATTTTTAAACAAATCGAACTCATATTTAATTCAATTGATCTCAACATCAATTTATTTAACTTCTATCAACTCAGAGAATTTTAATTATTTTCGTTTACGTTAAATGACAATTTATTCTATGCAAGTTTACGATATCCATGTGAATAAATAATTATTTAAGGTTTATAACCAATTTACATTGATTCCAACTCAATTTATATTTAATTCCTTCCATTTTAATTCATTCACAATCCTTTTATTTAGCTCGACACATTCCATTTCAATTTTATTCACAAACCATTCATTTGCGTTTCATTTAAACCATTCTATTTTTCTTATTGTCTCCAAGTTATTTCAATTCCTTAACAATTTAATTGGTTTACAATTATTTATTTAAGAATTTCGTTCCATTAAATATTATCTATATCTCATCGAATTTTTTATTTTGATTTAAATTTATTTTCACTTGATTTAAATCCAACCCAATATCATTAAACTTAGTTTAAGTTGATTTCAATTCAGCTCTCCTCCATTTATTCGGCTTAAGTTAATTTACTTCAATTTATTCAAATTTTTATACTTTAGCTCATTTTCATTTTACAAGTAAAATTTTCTTTTCTATTCAACTTAATTCCATCTCAATCACATCTCATTCTAAATCTACAATTTCATTTGATTAGTTATTATAAAATTTAAATTTTCAGATTCAATTCATCCGAAATTATTTTATTAATAACAAGGCCATTTCCAATGTATTTCTACTTATTTGGATTTTATTTGCAGTTCAAAACATTACCAATTTTATCCAATTTCTTTTTATTTGGCAACATTTTCAATTATATTTAATCTGTTAACACTTCAAGTCGAATTTTAATTAATAACTCAAGTTCTGATTCCACCATTCTTTTTTAATTTACCATCCAATTTATTAACTCACAATTCAATTACATTTACTTCACTAACGATCCAGGTCGAATTTGATTTATAACTTGATTTTTATTTTCAAACTTCATTATTAACTCACAATTCAGCTTTTATTTAACTACATTAAGTTCCGTTTACATATTTTATTAACTAATTTATTATCTAGTTAGTTTTCCACAATTTATAATTCAGAACTTGATTTTAATCTCAAAATATCTTCATTAAATATTCTTAAGTTCAGATTATTCTATAATTCAAGTTTTGATTTTTATTTTATTTTCCAAACCCTCAAAAATATTTATTTTAGATTTTCTATTCCACTTTCCAATTTTATAAGTCACAACTTATTATTTTACACATTTCCATTCATTCTAGGCTCGAATATATTCAACTTTTATTTTTAACTCGAGTTTCACACTTATCTACAATACAAGCATATATTTTTATTCCATGGATTTTTAGTTCTTTTACAAGTTATTCTAATTTATTTATTTCAATCCAATTCTTATCCAATTTATTTCTTATCCAACTTATTTCCATTTATTAAAGTAAGAATCTAATTCCATTTAGTAACTCAACAGAATTTTTATTCCAATCCAATTCTATTTTAACTCAGATTTATTTAATTTAATTCGATTCAATTTCCTTCATCAATCCAAGTTAATCTTATTTTTAACTTATCATTTTTAAATTTAAATTCCAACATTCAAAGCTCATATTTCCTTCCTGATTTAAAAAATTCATCTCAACCATACAAGTTTATAATTTATCTCATCAAGATTTTTAAACACCCGGCTTTTGGTGTCAAATCATTTTGAAATCACCATTATCTCAAAATCAAACTTCTCAAAAATTTAAACCAACCCTGATTTTTTTATTCCCAACAAATTTCCTTTGAAATTTCAAAAACGAACTAGTTTTTTTTGAACAAACCAATTTGGCGGCAATTCGTCACTTAGAAACTCGAAAATGAACATCGATGATGCTGCAGTCATCACCGAAGTTATTTTCCAACGACTGAAGTGAATTCAATGCTATATCCCTTTCCAAAATTTATTTGAAACTATTTCCTTCCAGAAATACTTTTAAAACAATAATGCTATTATTTGTCTTCAAAACACTTCGAAAACACTTTACAAGATGTCCGGGATTTTTAATTTTCAAATTCAGGTTTAAATCAAATTTTAACTATAATTCATTTGCATAGTTTATGCTCATTATCAATTTCCATTTGTCTATATTTCAACTTATAAATCACATTTATAATCCACATTTATAAATTTCATTTTATAAATGAATTTATTTCCTTAATCTTTGGTTATATTTTCGATTTCTAGTTAAATTTCCCTTCAACAATGATAATAATTTAATATTATTCTTCCTAACATCCAAGCAACCATATATTAGATAAAATAGTTTACAAAAACTTCTTTATATCAAAATATATTTTTGGCTAAAATTATTTCATTCACCCACATTTAAAACAATACCGTGTCAAACTGTTCTATTCAAGTGTTTAGAAACCCCTTCGATACAGTTGTCCAGACCGTGCCGACGAAGGTTCATATGCCACTCAATAAACCAACCAACACAATATTAAAATAATTTATATTCACTAACAAATACGCACTCATATCTAATAATACACTCAAACTCATTCTAGAGTACTACAGACTCTAATTTAAATAAGTAATTCCCACCAGAGCCAAGGTTATCACCAACCTAAGCTCTGATACCAAGTGTAACGACCCGCAAATCCGTACCCCTTGAGTTAATACTATTCTACATCAATCAACTCAAGTTGAACAGAAATACGAACTATTAGAGCTAAAGAAGAAGAGGCGGAAGGAGAAAATAGAAAATCATATCAGAATCTAACCATCGCAGCAGAATAAGATATAATGGATAATAAATGATCTTTACACAAAATCAAGTATATATGTTTATATATTACATCATCAGAGTACATCAATCTCCATTCAACATCAACAACATACAACTGGAAACACAACAACTCAACACAGCGGAATATATATAAAACATGTACGAAAGTACGTATCGTCATCCTGCTCGTTTCCTGAGCACTGCGGCATCATATCCTGTATCTTATAATACTCGGTCTGACCCAAGCATTATAGTTAAATAACACCCGAGTCAGTCTGGAATACCAGCGTGAGAAATCACACTCAAATTGATTATTAGATTTTCAAAAATCCTTTTGAAAAAAAAACATCTCATAAGACCATGCCACAAATAAATATGTCGGGTTTTTACCTTACGATAGCTAAAACACTTTTTATTAAAATCACCTGATATTAAATAGGGTCTATATACAAATACTAATAAAATAGCCAAAATTGTTACATTATTAAATTCCAGCTAATAGCCACAGAGTGGGTAATACAAACAAAAATCATACAAGGCACGTAGGGAAAATGGATTTCCAACTAATGACTAGGTACTGGGGTACCACCTGTCACGGTAAATGGCATAGATCACAGTACCGAGGAGCCACCCTAACTCCCCTGCAACACAAGACCGGGACTACCCCTTACTGGATAATCCCAAGTGAGATCACCCCACGGTTGGGATCAACAAACGCACCACTAAGCAGAAATAAAAATGAACATCTAGACAGGGATGACCTCACCCTGAATGGGTGCTACTCACCTAGCCTTGCTGCATAACCCCTGATTTTCAGTCATTCCCGGTTGATGAGGCTTGAGGCTAAGCGTTACCTTTTAGATCATTTCACTTAGAATACTCATCATCCACCTGATGATGTTCTGAAAGCATTCATCCATACAAGTCCGTCCCGGTTCGAACAAAACCGAAGGCACTATTCCTACTACATCCATTTTGGAAATATCCTCAAGATTAGTAGCAACTAGCCCTTGCACTTCACTGCTCCATCTTCGAATCCAAACTCGTTTTCCTCGACAACGTACAAACCGGATCGAAGTGGTTTTCGAGAAATAAATCTCGATCTCGGTCTCTTCGAAATGATTAACATATTTGGCCAATATTGATAGTCGGTTATTTAACTATCAATTAACATTCACAAACAACCATCAAACAATAAATAATTTCCCAAATTATGTATTTATCTTAAAAATATCTTCACAAGATATATTTTCACTTTCAACCCTTTGAAAACAGTTTCAAACCATCTTCCATTTTCAAACTAAGCTTTCCCAAATATTTACTATCTCCATTGAAATCACCAAGGACAACACTTAGATTTTAGAACAGTTTTAAAAACACTTTATTAGAAAATATACTTTAAAATATTTAAATTAAAAATTACTTCAATATTTATTAAAATTATATACTTTAGGAATATTTAAAAATGAGGTTACTTTTATAAAATATAAAACTAGATTTTCTCTTTAAAACAAATACTAAGTCACTTCTAAATAATTACTGCTATAATAGATTTAAAGAAAATAGTCACTTTAGAATTTAAATATTTAGAAATAATAAATTTTCCAAAACTGGCTTTTTAAAACAACTTTAAAACTTTTAATTTAATATTTAAAAATTTACTTTGAAAACGTACTTGGTTATCCAGGGAGAATTTCCAATTTCAAACACTTACATCAATTTTCCAAATTGATTTCCAATTTACTCCATTGGAATTAAATCCTTTTACTTACTCAATTCATTTCAAAATCCGTTAATTATAGACTTTATTATTATTATTATTCGTTTTATTTTAAATCTTTTAACCGAAATATACAAATTTCAGATTTTTTCAAATTTCTTCTTTATTCTTTTCAAAATTTATATCTTAAATTTAAAATAAATGCTTTGTTCTTTTAAACAATAACATTGAAGTTTAAAATTCATTAACTTTCTATTTATTCAAAATTCCCTTTCCATACTCAAGATTTATTTATTAGAATTTTAAAGTCACTTTATTTCTTTTCCAATTCATTCTTAAATTTATTCAAATTTTCTATAATTATTTTACTTAACAATGCACTCTTTATTCTCTTTTCAAAAATCCAATTCTGTATAATTTGATGACTCAGAGTACCGAAATATATTCAAGCAACTATAGCATTCAATATTTCAATATAATTCATCACAGAATATCCAAATCATCATAACAGAGAATAATAAACAATTTAAATATATGTTGAGGAATCCAGCTGGATCCCTCCAACCTGTTTCCCTGCATCCACAGACGCTAGCCCAACATAAAATACCAATTCCACTTCGAGGTGAAATATCATAGTATATAGGTTTTAAATATAAAATCATCCGCTATTTAATGCGGAAAATCAAGCATTCCAAGATATACTATATACTATTATATATAATATAACACACCAAATCAAATCAATCAATTAATTGTTTAAATTTAACTATTTAAGTTTAAATTAAAATTCAGCTGCGTGAGATTAACTCACCTTTGCATTCGTTTGCAGTCTACTTCAATTCTGCCTTGGTTTTCTCGACTTTTGACATTGAATAAACATTTACAGTTTATTAATATTTAAAATAATCCAATAAATTTTTTCCCTCTTTTTTTTACCATTTAATAAATTTCAATTAACTAGTTCTAAATAATAGTCAAACTAACCTAATTTACATTTGGAATAAATACCTTTGGTACCTTACCATTTAATTTTGATAAACAGTTTAATTTAAAAGTTTAAACTAACTTATTATTAAATTAAAATGTTATTAAATTTATATATTTAAGATATCAATATATGTATATTAATCTCAGTTAGTATCCGATAAGTGAAATAATACCTTCTGCTTAATATATATATATATATATATACACATATATATATGAATGATTTTAAAACAAAACTGTGTTTTATCTTATTGCTAATTTCTGATAAGTGATATATAAAAATTATAGTAAATTTACAAATTTAAACTATGAATGCGTATACAAATGTTTTTTTTATATATATAACTAAATCAAGTTTTAATAGAAAAAAGAGAAAAACAAAATCAATACCTCACTGACACTATCAACTTGGCATCAATTTGCACAAAACTGCCACTGAATGCGACAGTCACCACAACTCCATCACCATCTCGTCAACGTCGCCAGTGCCCCGTCCACGTGCTCGCCACCAAGCCAGAAATCGTGGCACAACACCTACGCGCACACGCGAAATGAGGAGGCGCGGCCCCAAACCCTAAATCGAGAAACGAGCCTAAATCCCCAACGCCAACGCCTACGATGACGACCTCCCTTTCCAAAGTCGCGCGCCTCCATGAACTCGAGCTCGACTTCAAAGCCTCTAGCCTCTGCCCTAGTACGATTCACTCGCGCGACCTCATCGCGATTCAAATTGGAGGAAGCATCGGCCTACTGAGACGATTTGATTTTCCCTTTCTTCACTGATATGGATTTTCTGCCACTAATTTGTGTTTTAAATTTGATTTGTGTTTCTCGGCCATAACCCCTTTTGTTTTCATTTTAAAAGAAGAAAAGGGGAATCAAGAAATGATCGGGACAAGATGCGATGTTTGCATTTTATTAATATATTCCCTAAAAACAAAGCGTGCTTTGAAATCCTGTTGATGACAATTGGCTTGGCTCAAAAGACAAGCGGCCACAATAATAATAATAATAAATATAAATAAAGTTTTGACCAATCAATACATATATTAAACTTAAATTTTAAATTTAAACCGTATCAAAGTTGTAGCTCAAAATCTCGACTTCTTATCGAGGCGTGCTGTCAGGCGTCTATAATGTTGCATGCCTATTCCGGACGCATTGGAAAAAGTTTCGAGTCCTAATTTGATCGTACGGAGAAGTTAGCTTTTTGAATCGAATTAAAGTATTAAATTTTCGATATTAATTCTAGCACGTTTATATATCGTACGCTAACACAACAAGTCCGATCAATACGAAATTTGAAATCCGACAATAATACACTATTACAGGTCTAATGGAACTGGTTTCGTCGAATTCCGAGACTGTGCCTCGTAAGGCTATTTTTAAATTCAATTTAAACGAGAAAATTTCAAAACCGAACAAATCAGTGTTAAATTCAATTTTACAACTTCTATTATCCTCAGTATTATCAATATAAATTTTATAGGCCTTTAAATTATTTTTAGCGGGCTTAGAACTCCATATTTGAATTTTAACAAATTTCAAATTATTTAATTTAATAATTTAATTATCAAATAAATTATGATATTTGAATTCAAGTTAAAATTAATCTTTAAATATTTTAAATTAATTTAAATATTCAAATTTTAAATGCTTAAAAATTTCGGGTCGTCACACTTTACTTCTTCTAAGTTTTGATTCATATTATGTAATAATTATTGGACTATTAGTGGTAAAAGTGCCCCACTGTTCCTAAGTTTGAACGAAAATTTGTTTTCAAAGAAATCAACATAATTTGACTTAATAATAATTCGAGCATTCAAATCAAAAAAGCTATACGCTTTACTATTAAGGGAATAATCAATTAAAACACATTCATATGCTCGACTTGCTAATTTAATTCCTTTAGGGTTAGGAATACGAACATATGCTAAGCAACCCCAAGTTTCAAAATAAGATTAGTTAGGTTTATGATTTTAAAAAATCCCAAAAGGTAAAATTTTGCTATTACATTAAGGAATCCTGTTTAAGACATAAAAACAGTTAATAAAATTTCCCCACCAGTGAGATGCTGCAACCGAATTTAATAAAATAACTACTACTAATTCGATAAGAGTCCTATTTTTCTTTCGGCTTTACCGTTCATTTTAGGAGAATAAGGTGAGCTCTCTCATTAATTATGCCATGTTGTTTATAAAATTCAATGAATAAGTTAGATTTATGCTCTATCACTTCGAAATCTTTTAATTTTATTATTAAATTGATTTTCAATTTCAGTGAAAAATAATTTAAACATATCTGACGCATCACTTTTATTCTTTATGAGATAAACACAAGTACAATTAGAGCAATCATTAATAAAATTAATAAAGTAGTGTTTGACATCTCTAGTTATAGTACCATCAAGTTCACGTATATCAGTGTGTAAATCTAAAGGTTCTGACTCTCTAAACATAGATTTATGTGGGTCTTAGTAATTTTAGCTTGGTTACAATATTCACTTTTTTCCGAATCATATACGGAGACTTTAGGGATTAGGCCTAAGTCACTCATGTCATGAATTAGTCACTTATTAACATGATAAAGTCTAGCATGCCAGATATTAAAATCACACAGCATATAAACAAAACTGTTAACTTTAATATTTAACTTAAACATCCCATCTATATCATATTCTTTACCAACAAAAACACAATTTTTAGTGATGATGTACAAGTCAGATTTAATAATTTGAGAAAAACCAGCTTTATGTGACAAGAACCCAAAAAATAAGGCCCTGTTTGATTTCGTTTTGAGTTTTATGTTTTGTATTTTCAGTATGCACCACAAAATACAAGAATATGTGAAAAAGATTTACAATTCTTGGCCATTGCAATGATGGTCGGACAATGGAGAAGAAGGATTGTTTTCACGCTTTTGTTATGTCCCAAAACACAAATCAAATAAACTTGTTACCTATTTTGTATGTTAATTTAATTTTGGAAAATTGATTGTTTCTCAGCAATGGATATGACATGTGCATTTTTGTTTAGAGGAAAAAACAAAACTAAAAAGGAAAAACCAAACGGGGCGTAAATTTTTCTTACCTCTGGAGTATGCATCACGTCTTTTAGTAATAAATTCTTTCGAGATGTAAACTTTAACTCCACAGTCACAATTCCAGCAACAGTCGTGGCGTGAGAATCTCCCAACATCACTTTCATGTCATTAGCGGCATTATATGTTTTAAACGTTTCACAATCAGAGAAAATATAGCGAGCAGCACTAGTGTCTATCCACCATCCTTCAGATCCACTAACTTGGTTGATTCAGTAAGCATAGCCACTAAGGACTTCTTTCGTCAGATTAGCCTGCGGTGTAGAATTTGGCAAGTTCCGACACATCGTTCCATATGGCCTGGTTTGCCGCAGTTGTAACGTAAGAACAACTATCCAGTATCATTCTTTTGGAGGGGGGGGGGGTATTATGCCGATTCTTATGATGCTGATTGTTGTAGTTCTAATTCAGTTTTTGATTTTGATTTTTAAAAATTTCCACACTTGGTTTCAGACTCTTGTTCGTTGATTCCTTAGTGTTGTTGGTAGATACAACAAGCACCTTTTCTTTCTAGTCTTATTTTCTGGCCTCCTCTTCAACACGAAGACGAGTAATTAAACTCTCTAAGAAAAACCCCTTATTCTTATACCTGAGACTATTTTTAAAATCTTTCCAATTAGGGGGTAATTTATCAATTAACACAACAAGTTGAAATTGTTCATCTAAAGCCATACCTTTGGAGATGATACCATGCGCAATCTTTTGGAGTTTGTGCGACCGTACCTCCATAGATTTTTCATTCATCATCTGAAGCTTCAAATAGCGACTAACATCATATCTTTTCTCTCAAGCTTCCTTGGTATCATATTTATGGTATAGTGCATCCGGATCTCCTTTGCTGACTTGTCTGACTTATAGTAATCGTACAGATCATCCCTGAAGCCTTTAAGAACATAGTTTTTGCAGAGATAGCAATGTTCAATCCAGTCCTTCAAAGCCTTTTTTGATCGTCTGTTACTTCTCCAGGAAGCATTATTTTTTCGATCATCAACACATGTACCACCTTCACGTAGTGAGGAAAAACTTCATATTTTGGCGCCATTATTTGAAATGCAAGCCTTTGAATCTGAACGGCACAACAGATATAGTCGGAACTTCAAACATTGACATCGAGGCAGCATATTTATCAAGGATCGAAGCCATGATCGTCTTAAAATTGTTGTATCTCAATCTGAATCCGCGGTGTCTATTTTTTCTTTTTTTGCTGAGTCGCGCACTAGGTCGCTCTCTTTAAGACGGTTCGCGGCTTAGCTTCAAGATGCAATGCTATCTATCGACTGCTCCGTCCCTGGGATAAAATAGCCTTTGAAATTTGGTAACTTTTCTGTTTGTAATACAAAAAATTGTTTTGAATGTAGCACTTTCTAATTTAATTGCTTGTAAAGTTTCTTAAAGAGAAAAAAAATGTAGAGGACAAAGAAGAAGGAAGGAAAATTGTCTATTATTCACATTTTCTCCTCTGCATATCTATGGTTTAAGTGGGAAGAATGAAAATTGTATGCGTTAGTGTAGTGAGAGAATGTTAATGAATTTGAATTTTTTGTTATTTAAAAGCGAATTTGTAATACCATTAACTTTTTCAACAACTTAACAATAGTGGCTCATGAATATATATTATCGTAATATATTTGCAATGACTCAATTATAATAATGACTCATAAATATATGACCTTATACATTTGTAACGGTTTAATTATAATAATGGCTTATAAATATATACCGGAACAGTTTGGCTAAATTTCCTATTAAATTACAAAATACACCAAACACCCTTGCGAAAAAATATATGTAAATTAGGCCCCTAAAATTAAGTTACTAAGTAATTGTATACATTTATGCAATTATTTTCAAAAATTGCTCCGCAACCATTCACTGAAAAATCGGGGAAATTTCCATAAGTTTTTGAAAAAATTTCAGAAATTTCTGCAACTATTTACTAAATAATTGTGCATATTTCCGCAATTTTTTGAAAAATTGTCAAAATTCCCGCAATTATTCACCAAAAAAATTACAAAAATTTCTACGATTATTCATTAAATAATTACAGACATTTGTACAATTTTTAGATATAATTGCATAAATATATGCAATTATTCAGTGATTTAATTCTGGAGACCTAGTTTACATTTTTTCTTTGGAAAGGAGTTTTCATGCATTAAGTTTGATTTTAAGAATCCGAGCCTAATTTTCGCATATATATTACTGTCATACATTTGCAACGGATCAATTAAAATAAAGGCTCATAAATATATATATATATATATATATATATATATATGTATGTATGTATGTATGTATGTATGTATATATCTTGAATACCCAAGAGAACCCGGCGGACCGGTAAACTCCTGAGGAGGGTATAGTAAAGCCGTCCGCCGATCCAAGCCCCAATACCTCCGGGTAAATTTATATAGGATAGGGAAGCGCATGGTAAGAATCGAACTTGGATCTTTTTATCAGACCTCAAACCTCGTTTGCACTGCGCCGCACCCGCGGACGGCTCATAAATATATAAACGTTAACAATGTAAAAGATTAAATGTTAGTTGTGTTACTCTTTCAATGAGTTTGATTCATGAAATGTTAGTTACTCAGACTGTTTCCATGCTTGCTTTTTCTTTCAAAAATAGTGTAATTCATGAAATGTTACTTATTCAAAATTTATTTATCGGTTCCATGCTTACTTTAAGAAATAGTTATGTACTCTATCATTAATAATTTAATATCATACCAACATTTCTATTTAGCACAGTCACTTTGAACCGGTTGTATCATATATTCATATTTGGTTGAAACTTATTCTTTCCTCTAGTTATATTATAAAGTATATTGACAAGGAAAACAACAAATGTACACATTATAAAGGTTTTTTTTTACTACTTATTGTACAAGTAGGAAGCTTTCGAAATACGAAACAAAGCAACCATGCATATCCCAAAGTATGCATGTATATATGTCACATACTATCGATTATAATATCATATTAGTTTGTCCAGCCAAAAAATATCACATTAGTTTAATTAATTTTTACTAATGACATATCCGATCATTAGCTAGAAACCTTGCATTGCATTGCATTACATGCACTAATCTATGCATTAATCCAGCCAAAAAATATCACATTAGTGCAAACTGTAGGTTTGCATTGCATGCACTAATCTATGCCAACCTAGAATTTGCACTAGTCGGTGCGAACCCAGTTTGCACTAGTCAATGCATACAAATCTGCACTACTTGGCGCAAACTATTTGCACTAGTAAGTATAAATTTTTTGCGCTGATCAGTGCAAACCAGAATTGCATTGGTTTCACTGGTCAGTGCATATAAATTTGCACCGCTTAAAGCAAACTGTTTGCAATAGTCACGTAAATTTTTTGCACTGATCAGTGTAAATCAAGATTGCACTGGTTGCAATGGTCAGTGCATACAAATTTTCACTGCTTAGCGCAAAATTTTTACACTGGCTAATATGATTTTTTTGCACTAATCAGTGAAATCCTAATAAAGAACTATTTCTGATGTATATTATCATTAAACAAATAAAATCCTTTTTAAACCCAAAAATGGACTAATACCTAGAGCCAAGATGCAAGCACCAATTGAAATATGCTTTGCTAAAAAGCTGGTTAACATATGCCCTCAAAGTACACCTTTCGAATATAAGATGTGCTTTGTGCAAGAACAATTTCCAATAATCGGTCTTTGATGGTTGAGCTCTATGGCTATTTCAATCTTGGTCAATCGTCCAATTCATTTGGATTCTCTTGTCAATCACGAGTCATTCCAAACCTATTACATCCTAAGACTCTAGACTTTGCCTAAATACATCACAACCATATCGATTTCATTTGAAGATATTACATCGCATATCTCTTATTACATCATACATCTGATTTCATTCGAAGCTATTACATCATATATTCAAAATCGTCCCTTATTGATTCTATGAATTTTCAATTTTCTTCTAATTATAAGGTGTTCAGATCCTTTTATCAAATATGTATTTTTTCTAATGTTCGATCTCTCCGGTTCGTTTATATTTAGTTTAATGCAAGATCTCTCCATATCATTATATATTCAGTTTTGCGATTTCCCTGGATCGTTTAATCTTTAAGTTAAGGGGTATTATTACCTTAAGCATTGGGTTTGATGATAACAACTGTAGACATTATATAAAATATAAATATTAATATTTTATCAAGTTATGTATAGTACATATGCATGATATTAGCCTGGTGCTGGTTAAGAAGATTGTACAATATCAAGAGTAGATTCAAGACGCTGATACATGATTTCAAGAGTTGGAGAATGAAAACTCACGAGTATTGAAGAGTTCAAGATTTCAAAATATTCCAGATAAGTTGTAGAGTCATTGAATTTTTTTCAAAACCTTGATAGCATTTCCTTGATCTCTCCCTTTCTATTTCAGATAGGTTTTAAATATATTTTAAATATCATGGTTTTCAAAATAATCTTTTCAAACATTTATTCAAAATATTTCTCAAAATAATTTCTTAATCTTTTATATCTACAAAGACATTATATTAAGTTTTTATGTATTTTCTAATCTATTATATTTTTTGGTATTTTAGTTTATATCTTTCTTACGTTTGTTTTTTATATTTATATTTTGATTTTAGAAATTTACTTATAATTTATAACTATATTGATTTTGCATATATTATTTACATTATATTGAACACTCTTACTAAATTTTTAAAATTATTTTATAATGTTTTATTAAGCTTTATTTTGATTAAAATGTATAAATTGCATTTAAATGATTCTACAAAGTATGAAATTATTTTACAAAGCAGCAGATTTTTAAAATAATATTTTTAAAGTGTTTTTCAATTTGTGAAGGGTATGTCGACAAACTCTATCTATGTATATCGAAATAGGCTGTAATTTTTGAAATACAAATTTGAATGGAAGTGTCTTTTCATCGTATCTCTTCGAAAATGGACATGACCTCTGTTTCCTTATATATACCAGACTTTAAAACGAATTTTTAATGTCTACTTTCTTATTCATCTCTCCTCCTTCCACGCTCTCATTTTCTAAATTAAAATATACCCAAATTCTACCGAAATTCAACCAGGATCAAACTCAATCACAACTAGTTTGATACTCCTTCACATACTCTTTGATTTCTCTCATCTCTTTCACTCAAACCAAGATCAAAGTTCGATTCAAGAGTATAGGATCAATTGTAATCAAGACCGAAGATCTGAGTCTATAAAACTCTATCAAATCATACTACTATACTTGTGGATGTGATTGTGGCTCGTAAAATCAATTGGGTGTGATTGTAGCCCGTGAAATCAATTGGGTGCGCTTAGTAAACCATATATCTAGTGGGTGTGCTTGTAGCCCAGAAATTAAATGACTCTACCTAGAGTTTGGGATTGTGGATGGTATGCCTCGTAGCCTTAAAATGAAGGTTGTACTTGCATTTACTAGTTTAAAAGAAATTCGTACAAGGAATTTTGCATGACTGGATATAGGGTAGCTTCAAACTAGTATAAAATCCTGGTATGTTCTTTTCTTTTTACTTTTATCGCATTTACATTTATCTATTCTTTGATTCTGTGATGTTAATTACATTATTCCTAGTAGAATCTTAATTTTTTATAAAAATATATTCATATAATCTATTAAATACTATTCACCCCCTCTAGCATTAACTTAGCCTTAAGATCCTTATTCCACTAACTCACATTTGGTATTAGAGCATTGGTTTTCAAAGTATTCATCATCTGATTTTTGAAAAAAGTTTAAATGGCTACCAACACTGGTAATAGTACTATTAGTAACACGGTTAATATACTTGTTAGCAACTCATTTGTGAAAAGAAAATCTACTACTAGACCCCCATTTTTAATGGCAGTAATTACAAATAACTTTCATGTAGAATGAAAATTTATTTATAGTCAATTGGTTTAGACACTTGGATGTTCATACAAACCGAGTATACTAAACCCGAGACTAATTTTGCACAGTGAACTGCTGATCAAAAAGTAGTTGCACAAAGTAACTCTAAAACTACGTATATATTATTTTGTTCACTATGTAGAATTGAATTTAATAGAGTATCTATATGTAAGTCTGAATTTGAAATTTGAAGAACTTTGCAAGTTACACATGAAGGCGCATGTAAGGTTAATCAGACTAAAATTTCCATGTTAAACTTGTTTCAATTATTCAAAATGAATCCAAAGGAGTCTATATCTGAGTATAGCAGATTCCATGATATAGTACACCCACTTATTGCATTGGGTAAAAAAATTTCTAAGGAGATCAAGTTAGAAAAATCCTTCATTCACTTACTCCTAAATGGGATCAAAAGACTCTTGCAATGGACGAGGCTAATGATATTAGCACTCTAAAAATTGAAGAGCTGATTGGTAATTTACTGTCTTTTGAAGCACAAATGAAGGGCAGAAGAGAAAGCAAAGCAATAGAGAAGAAATTTATAACTTTTAATGAAATGACGGATAATCTGGATTCAAACAATGACGACGAGGAAGAAATTGCTTTCATGACAAGGAATTTTAGAAAATTTCTAAAATATAGGAAGATGAATAATTTCAAAAGAAATGACAACAAAAATCTAGGAAGCAGAAGTGGAAATGGCATTAGATGTTATAACTGCGATGAACCTGGCCATTTAATCTAGGAAGCAGAAGTGGAAATGCATTAGATGTTATAACTGCGATGAAACTGGCCATTTAAAATGAGACTGTCAACTTCTTGATAAACTAAAAAATACACCAAACAATATTCATCTAGAAAATGGAAAAGTGCCTATACCGCAACATTAGTTAATTTAAACACTTCCTCAAGTGATAATGAATCATATGAAGAAATTGCTAACATGTGCTTCACAGCAATACATAATTCAAAACAAATGGTAAAATGGATCAGAAAAAGGTACGCTTTAATATATCAAAAGTTTTAATTTCTTGAATATTTTTGGTTGCTTTATTGGTTGTTAGAAATATCCTATAGATTAATAATAATACTGGTTAAATATTGTGTGATTATAGTTTAAATTTAAATATTTTCTATATTTTAATAATATAATAATATAAAAAATTAAAATTATTTATCTAAAAATAGAATAATTATAAATAGATACATGTATATAATAAAATAGGATATAGTTAAAAAAGATCATTTTTGGAAAATTTGACATGTATGTCGACATACACCCCAAGCATACGTTCGACATACTTAGGTAGATTTTGAATTTCAATTTCAAATTAAAATTTTGAATTTTCCTCCACATTTTCAACAAATCCTATGTTCTAAAAAGATATCTTTTGACTAGGAAACATGTCCTTTGATTCTCTATTTATTTACTTTATTTTCATCCATTCATTTTCACTTTCATTTTCAAATTCAAAACTCTTAAACTCTCTTATTTCTTCAAACTACTTTTCAATGGCATCCTCAAGCAATACTAAGACAACCATGAGGCTTTCGAAGAAAATAAAAGAATATCTTTTTAATGATAAAGAAACCATGAAAGCTTATATTGAATATATATCTTTCGAAAAAAATTTCCTAGAAGATTTGCTATTTTTGAAGATTTTTCTACTTATGATCTTTTTAATCTTTATATGAAAAATAAAATTCTTGATTTAGTCGATGCTTGTCAAAATAATTTCATTTGTTATCCAAAACTGGTGAAGAAGTTTCATGCAAGTTTAAAAGGAAAGTTTTATGATGGAAGAGAAGAAGAAGCTTGGAGTAGTGTCAAGGGGACACAAATTGTTTTAAATTGTGAACTTTTGGGTCGCATTCTATGCAAATCTATTGAAATGGACCTTTCAACTTTTCAAATTGATTTTCAAAATCATGAAGTAATCCATGACATTTTTGAAAGTGATGATGATTTTGAATTTAAAAAAAATACTTGCATCCAAAAGCAAGAATTTTAAGCTTTCTTTTGCGATAAAAGATCACTCCTAGGATGGGTAATTATAATAACCCAACATGAAAAGTTTTTAAAGGTTTTTTTGCCATTTATGGTTCATATGAAATAAATTGGTCTCAAGTCATTTGGATGAACTTTTTCCTAAAAATATTTCTAAACATGAAAACAAACTATTTCATGGTGTGTACCTTACTTGTGTTTTCAATTATTTTAGTGTTAACCTTAAAGGAGAGGAAACAATTCCTCGAACAATATTTGACAAGGCAGACATTTCACTTTTGCGCATTTTACCTTTTTTCAAGCTTTATGAAACACTTATGGAAAAGAATAAAAGGTTAGCTTGGGAAGAGGAGCGAGAAATAAGAGAAGAAGAGGAAGAGGAAGAGGAAGAGGAAGGAGATGAATTGGAAGTCGAGGAGGAAGAACAAGAAGCGGAGGAGGATACTTCCTTGGAAAGTTTCAATAAGCCACCTATTCCATCTAACAAAGATCTTCTCAAAAATCAAGAGAAGATCATTCACAGCTACAGAAATTTTAAGAAATCATTCTCAAAGAGATTTATCTCAATTTTCAACAAAATGGATAAATTCTTTGGAAAGATCATCTGCAAGCTTAGTTGTTCTTCTTTGACTTCATTCACATCTTTTTCATTGTTTGTTTAAGCTATCTTTGTATTTGGATTTCTTATTTTTAAGTTTATGTTGAATATCATGTATCTTTCTTTTATTCCTTGTACTATTATCAATGAATATTCTATTTCTTGCTGTTATACATTGTTAATTATCTCTGAAAAATTATACAAATATCATAGTACAGGCCAAAATAATAAAATTGTAAAATAAAGTAGTTTTGAAAAATACATTACATATGTCGACATATGCAAATCATGCTTGTCAAGAAATAACAGCCAGTTTTCAAAAAAAAATTAAACTAAAAAAATAGTAACTACCAAACACCAATTCATTTCAAACGATTTCTTACCCCTATATATACCTATTCACTCCAGAAAATCATTATTTTCAATCCCTATCATCAATCTTTTTCATATATAAACTTATCCCTTCAATAATGCCTTCCCATATCCACAACTTTGCAAAAACCTTGAAAACTCTTGAATCATTCAAGAACATTCTTTCTTTTATCCTAAGAAAATAGAGGCACTTAGAATTGAGTCAAATGCAGATGATTAAGGAGAAAGAAAGGCATTTCGACATGATTCGATGTACAATTTATGCCCTGAACAAAGAAGAACCAACCACTAATCCAGAGTGTACCATCAACAAAGATGGTGAAGACTTGGATGCTATCAAAGCGGATCCAATCTTTGGCACTGATGGATGGGTTAAATTTTCTTGAAATGTCTAGTTTAAATAGGTTTGATTGTATATAAATAATAATACTTGATTTGGTTTGGATTTGATTGGTTTGATTTGTGTGGATTTGTTTGAACAGCGTGTGACATTAGCTTTGTTGGATTGGATGAATATTTAGACTGATTATGGTTATTTCATGATTATTAATTTTATATACCACTTATTGTTTTTATATAATCATTCTCATTATCATTGTATATAATTCTTATATAAATATATCAATTAGTATTTTATTTAGGTGGAGTTAGATTTAGGATTAGAGTAAGAGTTAGTGTTACAGTTATAATTTTAGCTGGTTAATTTTGTTGATGACAAAGGGGGAGAAATATATAAAATCTAGGTATAGAATAAGGGAGGGTTTTGTAACTTAAGGGGAGTTATATTATATTTTTATACAGAATTGTCATCAAAAAAGGGGAGACTATTAGTACCTTACGTATTAGTTTTGATGATAACAACTATAGACATTATATGAAATATAAATACTAATGTTTTATCAAGTTACATATAGGATATAGTGCAAAATGTTAGACAAGTGTTGATTAAGAAGACAATACAGTATCATGAATAGATTCAATATGTTGATATAGAGTTTCTAGAGTAGAGAATGAAGACTCATGAGTATTGAAGAGTTCAAGATTTTAAGATATTCCAGATAAGTTATAGAGTCATAGAATTTTTGTTAAAACACCGATAACACTTTCTTGATCTATCTCTCTCTATTTCAAATAAGTTTTAAATATTTTTCAAATTTCCTAGTTTTTAAAATAATCTTTTCAAACACCTATTCAAAATATTTCTCAAATTATTTTCTTAACTTTTTATATCTACAAATATATTATATTAAGTTTTTAAGTATGTTTTCATCTATTATATTTTTTGGTATTTTAGTTTATATCTTCCTTATAGTTTATTTTTATATTTATATTTTGGTTTTAGATATTTACTTATAATTTATAACTTTATTGATTTTATATATATTATTTACATTATATTGAATACTTTTATTAAATTTTCAAAATTATTTTATAAAGTTTTATTAAGTTATATTTTAATTAAAATGTATAAACTATATTTAAATGATTCTACAAAGATCAAATTATTTTACAAAGTAACGGGTTTTTAAAATAACATTTTTAAAGCATTTTCCAATTTTGTAAAGAATATGTCGACATACTCTAGTGGCCATAATTTTCAAAATTCCAATTTGAATGGAAGTGAGTTTTCATCGTATCTCTTCACGAATGGACATGACAATTGTTTCCCTATATATACTAGACTTCCAAACGAATTTTCAATATCTACTTTCTTATTCATCTCTCCTCCTTCCACTCTCTCATTTTATAAATCAAAATATACCCAAAATCTATCGAAATTCAACCAAAATTAAATTCAATCATCACTAATTTGATTCCCCTTCATCTACTCTCTGATTTCTCTAATCTCTCTCACTCAAACCAAGATCAAAGTGATATTCAAGAGTTATAGGATCAATTGTAATCAAGATCGAAGATCTAAGTCTGTAAAACTTTATCAAATCATACTGCTATATTTATGGGTGTGACTGTAGCCCGTAATATTAATTGGGTGTGACTGTAGCCCGTAAAATCAATTGGGTATGCTTAGTAGCCCGTAAATCTAGTGGGTGTTCTTGAAGCCCGAAAATCAAGTGACTCTATCCAGAGGTCGGGATCCTGAAGGGTATGTCTCATGGCCTTGAAATCAAGAGTGTATTGCGTTTACTATTTGAAAAGAAATCTGTACAAGAAATTGTGCGGGACTGGACGTAGGGTAACTCCGAACCAGTATAAAATCCTGGTGTGTTCTTTCCTTTTTTCTTTTACTAGATTTACTTTTATATGCATTTGATTCCGTAATAGTTTCTATGATTGTTAATTACATCATCCCTACTAGAATCTTAAAGAATTTTAAAAATATTCATATAATCCATTAAGTACTATTCACCCCCTCCCCTCTAGTGTTAATGTGATGACCTGAAATTTTGAGCGATATCAACTTAATAATCCGTATTAATATTTAGATTGATTTGATAATCTTCTTCTATAATTGTAATTTAAATTGGGAAATTTATTCTTTTATAAACAAATAAATATTTAATTGGTAAATTTTATCTTTTAAAAAGTTAATAAAATATTTTCTATTTATAATGTATATATTTGTATATATTGTAAATAGGAAAGCTTTGGTTGTATTTAATAAATAAATAAAATCATGTTTTTAAATTATAATATATTTTGGTAATTTGGAAATTATGTTTAAATATAATATAAAACTTTGCAAAGATTATTTAAATAGCCAACATATGATTTTAAAATACTTAAGGTGAATATTATTTGTTTAAAAATATATTTTAGCTTAAATTTAGAATTTAAATAAGATTAACATAAAATTTTGTTTTTCTTTTTAAATATTGCTTGATAAATATGATTTGAGATTTTAAATATAAAATTTGAAATACAATTTACATATGATCTATTCATTTAGTATTATAAGTAAATTATAAATAAAGAGATAATTTCTTTTATAAATTATTTAAAATTAGCAAATTGTTATTTTCAAACAATAATAATAATGTGCTATTTTTATAAATATATTTTAAAGAAAATTGAATTGTTATTTTCAAATTTAATATGTTGTTGATTTTAAATTGGATTTTAAATTTAATTTGAATTTGGATTTAAAATTAAGATTCAAAAGTTAGATATTTTAAAATATTTGAATTTAGTATATATGTATAAGATTTTATTCGTGTATAATTTGTTTTATTATGTTTTCTTTGAAAGAAATTTAAATATATACATTTAAATATGGGATAAAAGCTTTTATTTACTTTTAAAATAAATAAAAATAAGTAAAATTACTTATAAGACAAGTGTAAATATATTAAGCCTAGTATAATAAGTGTTAGTTTATAAGAAAATGCTCATGACAAATGTTAGTAGATTGTACAAGTGTCATTTTAATTTTTGATTTTGATTTTGATTTTTAATAAATCACATTTTATACTTATATAAACACATATTTCATTCTCTTCATTCTTTTTCCTATTCTTTTCAAATTCTAAAGTTAAGAGAAAACTCAAAACAAATCTCTCAAAGAAACAAATCTGTAATCCACTTCCACAAACCAGAAAATCATAACCTACAAATCATTTTTAAAATCAAAGCCTGCAAAAATCATCTTCTACCTGAGAATATCAAAGTTAGAAAACCTTTAATCATTTGCAAATCAAAAAAATCAAAGCATTCAAAGCATTTTCAAAAATCAAAAAGGCATGTAGCAGATAATCAAAGCAAGCTCAAAATCATCTTGCCTGCATTTAAATTTTCAAGTTCTTTTACAAATTCCAGCAACTCAAGTTTAAAGTTTTCAAAAATGTTTCAAAAGCAAAGCCTCTATTCATCATCTTTTTAAGGTGAGTAAACCTTGCATTTAGAAACAGCTTTAAATTTGGTTGATGCTTGTGATGAATATTGTAGTGATATAGTATAATGTTTACAGGAATGTTTGATTTGAATGCATGTTTGAAATAAGATAAATGCCTGTACAAAGTCTCTGTATAAATGTATGATCTTTGTTATTTTCAGGCTCCAATTTGATTTAAAAATTCATATTTTTACAAACTTTCAGAATTTGGTTATGATTTATAAATGAAATATTATTAGCTCAGTGTAATATGAATTTTAAAAATAGTTTCAGAGTTTTATATTTAGAAATTATTTCAAAAAATAAAATAATACAGGAATGATCTGAATATGACTTAAAATCAAATATTTTAAGTTTATGATTTGAAGTTATAAACAAATTTGTAATGACATATGATGAATTTAGAAACTAGAATCTTACTTTTTAGTTTGGTATTCTCTAAGTTAATCGAGGTTGAAAGATTTTGGGGTTTTCACCAATATTTGGTGATCGGCATGGTGAACTTCATCGGGATCTTGGTCGAAGTTGTTTGGAGGTCTCACGATTACGGGAAAATGTGATAGTATTTTATTTTGAGCCGTGGTGGTCAGAATGAGGTACACTAGGGTTTTGGAAGGGGGTTCTGTTGAGTGTAACAGCGAGGTGATTTCGTCTTTATCGAAGCGTCGAGCTCGACCGCGATGTTGGAATAGCTGCGTAGGTCGTTAACGAGGCCGAAGTTAGAGGGATGTGGATTCCAGTCGTTGTAATCGTCATGGCGATCCAGTTTTTGCCATTGTGGTTGGGTTCTATCGTCGTTCGAAGGCTTATTTTCGTGTCGCGAAGGAATCTTGATATCTGGGTGGTCGGAACATTGGAAGGGGTCGTTAGTGACTAGTGGGCATCGTTAGAGGTGATTGAATCGACGGTAGTCGTGTGCACGTGCACAGTGGTGACACGAGAACATGGATTGGGAAAGAAGGCTTTATCTCGTGTTGAGTTCGAGCAATAAGCTCGAAGCAGTTAAGGTTAGGGAAAACTCGAGAGTTTCTCGTGAGTTCACTCGGGTTTTTGATGAAAAAGCTCGGGTCGATATTGTTGTCCAGGTTGCTAGTTCAGATAAGCAGGACCCAGATTTTCTTTTGGCAAAGGAAATCATAGAAATACAATGTTGGAAATTAAACTAAAATGAGTTAAAAAGGGGTGAATCAAAATAAAATTTGTTTTCATAGAAATAAAATGAATGATTTTCAAAGGGAAGATTACAAACAAGTTTTAAAATGCAATTTGTTAAATGAGTTTAAGGTTCTAAAGCATTAATGAGTTTCAAGGATAATTGTTTAAATTTTTAAAAGGTTCTAAAAGATGTGGTAAATAAGTTTTCAAGAATATCTATTTATCAAAATTTATTTAGACAAGTTTGAAGGGTTTTAAATATTAAAATTAAATGTTTAAATTGTTTTGTTTTAAAGAAGTTATACACTTTCAATTATAAAATTGATTTCAAAGAGTGTTTTCTAACAAAATATAATGATGTAAATTAAGTATTTAAATTAAGATAAAAGAATTTATCTTAAATTGATTAAGGTTGTAAGTTAATTGGTTAAGGTTAAATAAATTTGTAATTGAGAATCATTAATTAGATAAGTAAAGATAATTAATGATTAGTAAATTAATTAATCAGGTAATTAGGGATTAATTAAGTTAAGCACTTAATTAATTAAATAATCAGAGATTTATTAATTGGTTATTAAAGATTAATTAATTGGTAATTAATAATGATTAATTAAAGTTTAATTACTTATGATGAGTAACTAAAGAAATTGTTAATAGTTAATGAAGGTCATTAACAAGGGACTTTTAAATAATTAATTAATGTGATTAATTTTAATAATTAATTAGATTAATTAATTAAGGATAATCATTTGTGGAATTTTTTGAGCATAATTACTTAATGCAAGTAATTAAAGTAATTAATTACTTAGTGTAATTAATTAAATTAATGCGATTAGTTTAAGTTAATTATTTAATTAATTTAAAATAATCATTGGATGATGGGTTAAGTAAAATTACTTAGTGTAATTTATAAAGTATTATTACTTAGTGAAGTAATTAGTGGATAATTACAAGACATAATTAATTAAAGAATGATAAAAGTTTTGGGTTTAATTACTTAATGTAATTAATAAAGAAGGATAATTACTTAGTGAAAGTAATTAATAATCAATTACTTAGTACAATTAATTTAAGAATTGATTGATAAAGTTATATGAAGTTAATTAAGTGATGTAATTAATTAAGGATAATTAATTACTGATTGTGATTAATCAAGGTTGATTAATGAATAAAGATTAATTAAAGATTAATTATTAAATATGATTAATAATTAATTAAGAAGCAATTAAGGAATCATTAATTGATGTAATTAATGATGTAATTAAGGATTGATTAATTAATGGGTAATTAATCAATAACAAGTGATTATAAAGTAATTAATTAAATGTAATTAATTAAGGATTAATGTAATTAATTATAATTAATTAATTAATGAAGTAATTAAAGGTTAATTACTGTAAATGGTTAAGGATAATTAATTTGTGTAATTAATTAAAGGCTAATTACTTATCGTAATTAGAGAATGATTAATCAAGGGTGATTAATTAAGATGAATACTTAGAGGATGATTAATTGGTTTGCAATCAATTAATGGTTACGTAAGCAAGATTTATAGTGATAAAAGCTATTAATTTAATTTTAAATTAATTAGAGATGAAGTAGTTAATTTAATTCATTTTAAATTAATTAAAGATGGTGTGATTAATAGATCTTTGCTTATGTATGATTGGATGATACTGATTACCTTATATGGTTTGATATCTCTGATATGAGATATATGTTCATCTGTGACATGGATGCTTTGATTGAATTGTGATGATAATGTGGATTATCTATTTGTGATGATGTGAATTATCTATCTGTGTGAATATAGATAATAGAATTGAATTGTTTTAACTTTAAAACAACTTGGACCTAAAAGATGGCGTTTTGGATTTTGGTGAGACCGAGATCGGGTTTCCAAATTAGGATATCCGAAAACCACATCGATCCAAATTAACGATAGGTCGTGAATCCCAAGTGAAGATGAAGATTCAGAGCACAAGGGTTATTGTCATTAACTCTGAGGGTGATTCCAAAATGAGTGTAAGAAGATAATGCCTTCGGTTTCGTTCGAACCCAGAGCGTACATGTATGGATTGAATGCCTTCAGAACATCGTCAGGTGGACGATGAGCATTCTAAGATAAATATGTTCTATAAAGGTAATTGTAGCCTCAAGCCTTATCAACCGGGAATGGCTAAAACATGGGAGGTGCAGCAAGGCTAAGTGGGTAGCACCCAAGTAGGACAAGATTTTCCCCTATCTAGAAGTCCCTTTTTATTCGGCTGTGTGGGGCAGTTGATTCGCGACAACTGCCGGGGTTGTCTTGTTCGGGACTATCAAGTAAGGGATGGTTACGGCCTTGTGTTGCAGGGGATTTAGGGTGGATCCTCGGTATGGTGATCTGGGCCACGTACTGTGACGGGCGGTACCCCGGTAGCCCTGCCATTGTATGGAATCCAAACTCCAATAAGTGCCGTACGTTTTAATTGTGTCCAACTATGTTGAAACGTGAGATGTAAGCATTCCATCTATTTTTTTATTTTACTTAAAAACCCTAGACCCTATTATAATATCACTGGATTTCCCATCAAATGTTTTGGTTAGCGTAAGTTAAAAATTTACCCATGTTTATGTGTGGGAAGTCTTACGTGATACCTTTTGTTTTTCAAAGGTTTTCAAAGTTAAGGAATTTTAACCCATTTACTCACACCAGACCCATGTCTGACCCAAATGTTTATTTTCTGGTTTATTAAACTCTTGGGTACTCAAATTTTTACGAGTAGCCAAGGGATTCAGGTTAGATTTGATGAACTATGGAGGAGGTATGGAGCAGGAGGCTTCAGCGTTGTAGATATATAGGTTATTCTGCTGTGTTGATCTCTGAGTTGTTTGTTTGAGTTGTATTTTGTGTTGTAATATCTAGACAGTTGTTTATAACTGTCTAGTATGTGTTGTGTATGTTGTGTAACTCTGATAGATGTTGTATACTATGTAATACTTATGTGATTAATATAATTTATTCGTTCCGCTGTTGAGATTCTGATGTTGTTTCTTTCTTTCTTCTCTATCTTTTCTCTTTTCTATCCCTTTCTTTTTTATTAATGATGCATCATTCTGTGGAATGTAGGGCGGGTCATTACAGTGGTATCAGAGCGCTAGGTTGAGTGAATACCTAGGCTTTGGAGTGATTTCTTTCTTGAGAGAGCATATTTGTAATTTTAATATATATATATATATATATATATATTTCCACCTATTTATTTGGGTTACCTGTTCGGGTTTTCCAATATAAGTCCTAAAGGTAGGAAGGGTGGTAGTGTGTGTAGCACGACTAAGAAGGAGTCTGAGTGTTGAGGTTGAAATGTATCTACCGAGACTGTAGACCCAATACCATCTCAAGTAAGCTTTGTTGTGGTGTAAGGATTTCATCAATCTCTGAAGGAAACCTTTTAAAAGTTCGAAGTCCATCTTTGAAGTGGGATGAGTAAAGTTTGGAGCCGTCGGTTAGGCAGAAGCTAGTGATGGTATCTTGGCAACTTCGGAAAGGAGCAGCTGTGTGGTGAGACGCAGTAACTACGGATGTTTCCAAAGATGTTTCTTTGGAGCAAGTTTAAGGAAGTGTGTCTAAATCGGTGTTGAGGCTGGGTTCAGCAGGGTGTTTGTGTTTGGCTTTGAGGCCCGAATTTCCCGAAGAGCTTTGGATAGGAAGTCTTTGGCATCTGTAGTAGCAGTGCAGGTCGGAGATGCTTTGTGTTCCAACTGGAAGATCTTTTGGCTTAGCAGTTTTCTAGAGGTGGAATTCAAAAGTAGCGGAGTGGATCCATTTCTTCGATTGATTGGCTAGATAAGCTTAAGCTGTTCTGATTAATAAAGAGAGAACAATTTCTTTGGATATTAGGCAGGGTTGATCGCAAAAGTGACTTGCAATAGTAGGGTATTCTCTTGGGTTATCTTTTGCTTGGGATCGAGGCTTCTTTAGGGTATGGAATTTGTCAGAGATTTTTTCGAATGTATTCGAGGAGGTTAAAGGTTTGCCTTAGCATCTGGGAATTGAGTTTCCGTATCGATTAGGATTCTAGGAATGTTACCGGTGGTTCAGCCTTATAGAAGGATGGTTTTTGAAGAGGATTTGGAGAGGAAGCTCAGGGCTTGGTGGAACTTCTGAGTTTTCTTCTATGGATCTGATGAACCGTATCTTCCGGGAAGTGTTGGACAAGTTAGTGCCCGTGTTCATCATCGGCATTCTCATCTACTCCAGATCGGAGTTGTGCAGTGGAAGCGAGGTGGCAGCTGTTCTAGAGTAGAAGCAACGGTATGTTGCAGTGTTTTGGATTAGGGGGTTTCTAAAGAAATTTTTCAAGATTGTGAGTGCTCCTATTTTGTCTTTTCCGGATTGGAAGAGTAAGTTTGTACTCTTCTAATGTTTGCGGAGTAGAGTTTGAGTTCTTGAGTTTGGCTGATCTTGAGAGGATCATTTGGTTGGGTTGTTTTTGGTCCAGTTTGTTTCAAGAAGCATCAGCGAAGGTTAAGCTGATCAGGAAGGATGAAGGCAGCCCAGGATCGTTAGAAGAGTTTTATGGATAAGAGACGAAGGAAAGTGGATTTCGAAGTCAGAGATTTGATTTTGAATAATTTTTCTCCGGTCAAAGGAGCTATAAGATTTGGTAATATTGGGGAGCTAGATCCGAGGTATATTGGATCTTTATGTGTTCTTGTAAGGATAAGTGCTTTGGTTTTCAGGGTTGAATTGCCAGTTTGGAAGACTGTGATTAAATGTGGTTCACGTTTCTCTGAGGGAGCACGTGTATGATCCATCTCTGGTTTTGGAACCAGCAGTTCTGGGGATTTTGGGTTGTTGAATAGGACTTGTCTGTGGTCTGATATCCTGTTCAGTTTGGTAGAACTAGATGAGTAGTAGCTCTGTAGCTTAGTAGTGTAGATTGTTTGGATTTAGTAGAGCGAGTATTCTAGTGTTTATACCTAGGAAACTCGAGATAGTGCTTGGAAGTCTATCCTGATTTGTGAACAGGATCATTAGATTTGTTTGATTGAGTGAATTGGTTGTTATGATTGTTAGAATATGATAGATAAAATATGCTTGTGGTTTAAAATTAAAATTGTTGATGGGTTATTAAATTACCTTTGCTTTAAATTTCGAGGATGAAATTCTTTTAAGGGCGGAGAAATGTGATGACCTGGAATTTTGAGCAATATCAATTTAATAATCTACATTAATATTTAGATTGATTTGATAAATTTTCTTTTGTAATTGTAATTTAAATTGGGGAATTTATTCTTTTATAAACAAATAAATATTTAATTGGTAAATTTTATCTTTTAAAAAGTTAATAAAATATTTTCAATTTATAATGTATATATTTGTATATACTGTAAATAGGAAAGCTTTGGATGTATTTAATAAATAAATAAAATCATGCTTTTAAATTCTAATTTATTTTGGTAATTTGAAAATTATGTTTAAATATAATATAAAACTTTGCAAAGATTATTTAAATAGTCAACTATATGATTTTAAAATACTTAAGGTGAATATTATTTGTTTAAAAATATATTTTTAGCTTAAATTTAGAATTTAAATAAGATTAACATAAAAGTTTGTTTTTCTTTTTAAATATTGCTTGATAAATATGATTAGAAATTTTGAGTATAAAATTTGAAATACAATTTACATGTGATCATTAATTCATTTAGTAATATAAGTAAATTATAAAAAAAGAGATAATTTCTTTTATAAATTGTTTAAAACTAGCAAATTGTTATTTTCAAACAAGAATACTAATGTGTTATTTTTATAAATATATTTTAAAGAAAATAGAATTGTTATTTTCAAATTTAATATGTTGTTGATTTTAAATTGGATTTTGAATTTAATTTGAAATTGGGTTTAAAATTAAAATTCAAAAGTTAGATATTTTAAAATATTTGAATTTAGATTATATGTATAAGATTTTATTTGTGTATAATTTGTTTTATTATGTTTTCTTTAAAAGAAATTTAAATATATACATTTAAATAAGGGATAAATGCTTTTATTTACTTTTAAAATAAATAAAAATAAGTAAAATTACTTATAAGACAAGTGTAAATATATTAATCCTAATATAACAAGTGTTAATTTATAAGTAAACGCTCATGACAAATGTTAGTAGATGGTACAAGTGTCATTTTAATTTTTGAATTTTATTTTAATTTTAATTTTTAATAAATCACATTTTATACTTATATAAACACATACTTCATTCTCTTCATTCGTTTTCCTATTCTTTTCAATTTCTAAAGTCAAGAGAAAACTCAAAACAAATCTCTCAAAGAAACAAATTTGTAATCCACATTCACAAACCAGAAAATCATAAGTAGCAAATCATTTTCAAAATCAAAGCCTGCAAAAATCATCTTCCACCTGAGAATATCAAAGTAAGCAAACCTGTAAACATTTGCAAATAAAAAAAATCAAAGCATGCAAAGCATTTTCAAAAATCAAAAAGCTTGTAGCAGATAATCAAAGCAAGCTCAGAATCATCTTGCCTGCATTCAAGTTTTCAAGTTCTTTTACAAATTCCAGCAACTCAAGTTTAAAGTTTTCAAAACTGTTTCAAAAGCAAAGCATCTGTTCATCATCTTTAAGGTGAGTAAACCTTGCATTTAAAAACAGCTTTAAATCTGGTTGATGCTTGTGATGAATATTATAGTGATATAGTATAATGTTTACATGAATGTTTGATTTGAATGCATGTTTGAAATAAGATAAATGCCTGTACAAAGTCTCTGTATAAATATATGATTTCTGTTATTTTCAGGCTCTAATTTGATTTAAAAATTCGTATCTTCACAAATTTTTAGAATTTGGTTATGATTTATAAATGTAATATTATTACCTCAATGTAATATGAATTTTAAAAATAGTTTTAGAATTTTATATTTAGAAATTATTTCAAAAAAATAAAATAATACATGAATGATTAAAATCAAACATTTTAGATTTATGATTTGAAGTCATAAACAAATTTGTAATGGCATATGATGAATTTAGAAACTAGATTCTAAATTTTTAATTTGGTATTCTCTGAGTTAATCGAGGTTGAAATATTTTAGGGTTTTCACCAATATCTAGCGATCGGCATGGTGAACTTCATCAGGATCTTGGTCGAAGTTGTCTGGAGGTCTGACGACTACGGGAAAATGTGATCGTATTTTATTTTGAGCTATGGTGGTCGGAATGAGGTAAACTAGGGTTTTGGAAGGGGTTTCTATTGAGTGTAATGGCGGGACGATTTCGTCTTTATCGAAGCGTCGAGTTCTATTGCGAGTGTTGGAATAGCCGCGTGGGTTGTTTACGAGGCCGAAGTCAGAGGGATGTGGATTCCAGTCGCCGTGTCGTGGCAATCCAGTTTTTGCCATTGTGGTTGGGTTCTGTCGTCGTTCAAAGGCTCGTTTTCGTGTCATGAAGGAATCTTGATATTTGAGTGGTCGGAACGGTTGTAGGGGTCATTAGCGACTAGTGGGCATTGTTAGAGGTGATTGAATCGGCGACGGTCTTGTGTGCACGTGCACAGTAGTGACACGAGAAACTGGGTTTAGGGAAGAAGGCTTTATCTCGTGTAGAGTTCGAGTGTTTCTGTGATAAGCTCGAAGCAATTGAGATTGGGGGAAACTCGAGAGTTTCTCATGAGTTCACTCAGGTTTTTGATGAAAAAGCTCGGGTCGATCTTGTTGTCTAGGTTGCTAGTTCAGATAAGCAGGACCCAGTTTTTCTTTTGGCAAAGGAAGTCATAGTAATACAAGTTTTGAAATTAAACTAAAATGAGTTAAAATGGGGTGAACTAAAATAAAATTTGTTTACGTAGAAATAAAATTAATGATTTTCAAAGGGAAGATTACAAACAAGTTTTAAAATGCAATGTGTTAAACGAGTTTAAGGTTCTAAAGTTTTAATTAGTTTCAAGGATAATTGTTTAACAAAAATTTTAAATTTTTAAAAGGTTCTAAAAGATATGGTAAATTAGTTTTCAAAAATATCCATTTATCAAAATTTATTTAGACAAGTTTGAAAGGTTTTAAATATTAAAATTAAATGTTTAAATTGTTTTGTTTTAAAGAAGTTATACACTTTCAATTATAAAATTGATTTCAAAGAGTGTTTTCTAACAAAATGTAACAACCCGCATATTTATCGATTTTATATTTAAATATTTTATTTAAATATTTTGTCGTTAATCGGATATTGGTCCGAAAAGCTACTTTTTGCAAAAGGTCAAATTAGGACTCGAGACCACTTCCATTGAGTTCGAAATGTCGTTTACAACTTTTTTAAGTACAAACATTGATGGGTTTGGAGTTAGTGGAATTTCACTTACTTTTCCCGCTTTGGACTTTGGGTTAGATTAGCCATTATAACTCAAACCCACTTCTCTCCTTCTCCTCACTCTTCATAAATTCCTACCAAACACAAACTTTAACATTAATGGTGAGTGGAAAGGGAAATTAGAAACTCCAAGCCTAGGTTTCAACTCCAACTCCATCATTCAACTCCAAATTCAAGGAAAAGCATTGGATTCAAGTTTGTAGTTGCTTCTCCATTCATCTTCAAGCTTTACCTTCATAAATTGGTGAAAAGGTGAGATTTTTATCTCACATTCTTGTCTATAACTATCTTGGACTGTTGGGAATGAATCCCTATCACGTTTGCATGTATATTTTCATTTGGTTTGATTGGATTGGCGAAAAACTCCAATTTTTAGTGTTTTTGGTGAAATTACGCACTTAGGTCGTTCTTCCTATGCTAGGTCGTTAGCGTGGAAAAGTCTCGGCCTTCAAATAGCTCGTTTCTGGCCTTAAATCGTTCTACAGCCTTAGGTCGCTCGGCACTAGGTCGTAGGTCGCTCGCCACTACATCGTTAGATCGCGAGATACTAGGTCGTTCACCTTTGGCCTTACGCCCACTCCTTTAGGTCGCATGGCCTTTAAATCCTTAGGTCGCTTGACCATATTAACTCGCAACCAATTTGGGTCGTCTTTGGCTTTAGGTCGCTGGCCTCTAGGTCGCAATGTCGTTAGGTCGTTCCCCCTACTGCTTATCACGACCATGTGTTAGGTCGTAAACCCCTAACTCGTTCGGCCTTGCCTGCTTCATTAGGTCGTTCGACCATTGAGTCGCTTGAGTCGTTAGGTCGCATGACCTTTAGCCCGTTAGGTCGCATGATCTTTAACCCGTTAGGTCGCGTACAACTTTATGTCGCGAACCCTGTTAGGTCGCTCGACCTTGCCTGGGTTGTTAGGTTGCTTGGCTATTCCAGTTAGGTTGCATGACCCCTTAAGTCGCTAGCCTCCGTTAGGTCGCGCATCACCCTAACTCGCTCGGCCTTGCCTTCGTTAAGTCGCGTGACACATTAGGTCGCGCATCACCTTAACTCGCTCGACCTTGTTTAGGTCGTTAGGTCGCGAACACCCCTAGGTCGCTCGACCCCTTATACTCGTAGGTCGAACCCCGTAGCGGGGGCGTTGCCCCCGCACCCCCACCTTGGTGGGTTGCCACCCCCCCGGACCCCCCTCCGTTGGGGATCTTATCTGAAAAACATTCAACAGAACTTGCTTTGTTGAGATGCTGAGTTGACCACTCTTCGAGACAAACTATCTTTGGCTTCTCGGTCGATTTTACGGTACCACGGCCTTGCTAAAAGGGCGGGATAACAACTTTAGAAATATGAAGGTTTCAATACTAGTAGTAAATATCAAAACTCTTTCATCAAAATGATTTTAACTCTATTTTACTACAAAGCTCTTTCCTTAAACCGTTTTCTAATCTATTAGTATATACAAACCTTTAATTCACTCGGATGAGAAATCGAATTAAACGGCTTAGTAAAACAAGTGTATGAAACGCTTGCGTTTGCTTCATCGGTTAATTCTCAGACTTGTTCGATTGAATCTTTTGTGACAATTTTCTAGTGAAGATTTACAGTTTGTTCGTAAATGTTTAATTTAAGCAAGTGGTTATGGGACATGAAGCTAAACTTTTATATTTACTAACTTAGTGTAATTGACACTTCTTTATGATCATGACGATCATTTTTGTGATTTAGACTAGCAACTGTGCGATGCCTCTTTGTCTGCGAGGGAGACCAGACCCCGCTCTTGTGATGTTTCGCCATCGCATTTGTGTGATGTTTCGCCATCACATATGTGGGGTAGCGCCCCACGGTCTTCGGGCCATTCGTGTGTCAAAATTAATGGCTTGCAACCATGAGATAGCGTCTCGCTTTGTGTTACACGTATAGGTGAGTTTTCATACTCCCATTTTGTGAGTTTTCATGCTCCTATATTGTGATTTCTGGATTTCTTGTGTAGACTTCTGGAATTTGTGCTTCACCTATTTTCATGACTTTCATTGTTACGATTTTTCAGCTTTTATGTTTTGGTGAATTTGTGTGTCATCACCTTTTTTTTAGGTGAATTTGGATCTTTTAGAAGATTCTTTTGATATTGTTTGATCTCTTGATGATCTTTATTTACATGCTTATCATAGTATGTCTTCATGGTTACTATATGTTCTTGCCATATCTATTGTTTATATCATGTTACCTGATATTTATAGCTAGACTGATCCGTTTATTATTTTCTTATAAATAATACTCGGGTCAGACCGAGATGTTACAGGTGCTTCTGCTTGACTTCTCCCCCAGGGATTTACTACTCTGACTTTTGGCTGACTATTTAGATTAGCAGTTTTTGTCGTTTACACTTGAGATATAGACTCGTAGATGTATTCTTTTGTATAGCACGTGTTGCTATTCTTTTGTGTATGTGGTCCTTTCATGACCACTACTCTGATGTACACTTTCATGTGTTAGTTATGTATTCATATCTTTTTCCGCCTTTGTGATATGGATGTCTGTGACTGATTGTGTTATGTTTATTTCTATATTTGTTTCCGAAGATTTATTTATAGCCACCGTGTGATAGCTTTGAGTTTGTAACGGTATGTCGGACTTCCTCCTTAAATGAAATGTATGCTATACTATCTGACATATCGGTGCTCGCACAAAGAAGTTACATGGATGGTCGCTCCTCAACAGCCTTATTCTCCGCGCTAATTGGGAGCATTACTCCGTAATGTTCTTGGCTAGCGTGGGTATTGAGGTAGGGCGTCACACAAAATATAATGATGTAAATTAAGTATTTAAATTAAGATAAAAGAATTTATCTTAAATTGATTAAGGTTGTAAGTTAATTGGTTAAGGTTAAATAAATTTGTAATTGAGAATCATTAATTGGATAAGTAAAGATAATTAATGATTAGTAAATTAATTAATCAAGTAATTAGAGATTAATTAAGTTAAGCACTTAATTAATTAAATAATCAGAGATTTATTAATTGGTTATTAAAGATTAATTAATTGGTAATTAATAATGATTAATTAAAGTTTAATTACTTATGATGAGTAACTAAAGAAATTGTTAATAGTTAATGAAGGTCATTAACAAGGGACTTTTAATTAATTAATTAATGTGATTAATTTTAATAATTAATTAGATTAATTAATTAAGGATAATCATTTGTGGAATTTTTTAAGCATAATTACTTAATGTAAGTAATTAAAGTGATTAATTACTTAGTGTAATTAATTAAATTAATATGATTAGTTTAATTAATTTAAAATAATCATTGGATGATGGGTTAAGTAAAATTACTTAGTGTAATTTATAAAGTATAATTACTTAGTGAAATAATTAGTGGATAATTACAGGACGTAATTAATTGAAGAATGATAAAAGTTTTGGGTTTAATTACTTAGTGTAATTGATAAAGAAGGATAAATACTAAATGAAAGTAATTAATAATTAATTACTTAGTAATTAATTTAAGAATTGATTAATAAAGTTATTTGAAGTTAATTAAGTGATGTAATTAATTAAGGATAATTAATTACTGATTGTGATTAATCAAGGTTGGTTAATGAATAAAGATTAATTATTAAATATGATTAATAATTAATTAAGAAGTAATTAAGGAATAATTAATTGATGTAATTAATAATGTAATTAAGGATTGATTAATTGAAGGGTAATTAATCAATAATAAGTGATTATAAAGTAAGTAACTAATGTAATTAATTAAGGATTAATGTAACTAAATATTATTAATTAATTAATGAAGTAATTAAAGGTTAATTACTGTAAATGGTTAAGGATAGTTAATTTGTGTAATTAACTAAAGGCTAATTACTTATCGTAATTAGAGAATGATTAATCAAGGGATTAAGATGAATACTTAGAGGATGATTAATTGGTTTGTAATCAATTTATGGTTAAGTAAGTAAGATTTATAGTGATAAAAGTAATTAATTTAATTTAAAATTAATTAGAGATGAAGTAATTAATTTAATTCATTTTAAATTAATTAAAGATGGTGCGATTAATAGATCTTTGCTTATGTATGGTTGGATGATATTGATTACCTTGTATGGTTTGATATCTCTGATATGAGATATGTGTTGATCTGTGACATAGATGCTTTGGTTGAATTGTGATGATAATGTGGATTATCTATTTGTGATGATGTGAATTATCTATCTGTGTGAATATAAATAATAAAATTGAATTGTTATAACTTTAAAACAACATGGACCTAAAAGATGGCATTTTGGATTTTGGTAAGACCGGGATCGGGTTTTCAAATTTGGATATCCGAAAACCACATCGATCCAAATTAACGATAGGTCGTGAATCTAAAGTGAAGATAAATATTTAGTGTGTAATGGTTATTATCGTTAACTCTGAGGGTGATTCCAAAATAAGTGTAACGAGATAATGCCTTCGGTTTCGTTCGAACCCGGAGCGAACTTGTATGGATTGAATGCTTTCTGAACATCATCAGGTGGACAATGAGCATTCTGACATAGATATGTTCTATAAAGGTAATTGTAGCCTCAAGCCTCATCAACCGAGAATGGCTAAAACAGGGGGGGTGCAGCAAGGCTAAGTGGGTAGCACCCAAGTAGGACAAGATTTTCCCCTGTCTAGAAGTCCCTTTTTATTCGACTGTGTGGGGCAGTTGATTCGCGACAACTACCAGGGTTGTCTTGTTTGGGACTATCCAGTAAGGAATGGTTCTGGCCTTGTGTTGCAGGGGATTTACGGTGTATCCTCGGTACAGTGATCTAGATCACGTACTATGACGGGCGGTACCCCAGTAGCCCTGCCATTGCATGGAATCCAAACTCCAATAAGTGTCGTAAGTTTTAGTTGTGCCAACTATGTTGGAACATGAGACGTAAGCATTCCAGCTATTTCTGTATTTTACTTGAAAACCCTAGACTCTATTATAATATCACTGGATTTCCTATCAAATGTTTTGGTTAGCGTAAGGTAAAAACTTGCCCATGTTTGTTGTGGGAAGTCTTACGTGATACCTTTTGTTTTCAAAGGTTTTCATAGTTAAGCAACTTTAACGCGTTTACTCACACCAGACCCATGTCTAACCCAAGTGTTTATTTTCTGTTTTATTAAACTCTTGGGTACTTAAATTTTTACGAGTATCCAAGGGATTCAGGTTAGCTTTGACGAACTATGGAGGAGGTATGGAGAAGGAGGCTTCAGTGTTGTAGATATATAGGTGGTTCTGCTGTGTTGATCTCTGAGTTGTTTGTTTGAGTTGTATTTTGTGTTGTACTAACTAGACAGGTGTTTATAACTGTCTAGTATGTGTTGTGTAAGTTGTGTAACTCTGATAGATGTTGTATACTATGTAATACTTATGTGATTAATATAATTTATTCGTTCTACTTTTGAGATTCTAATGTTGTTTCTTTCTTTCTTCTCTATCTTTTCTCTTTTTATCCCTTTCTTTCTTATTAATGATGCGTCATTATGTGGAATGAAGGGTGGGTCATTACAGTTAATTTAGCCTTAAGGTCCATATTCCACTAACGCACAAAGTGATGATCTCTTTGGATCGATTATCATTTAAGTTCAGGGGACGATCTCTCCAAATCCTTGTTGAGTCCGTTCGCACTCCGACAAAGGGACTCAACCACCAGGCATGCTCATCTGCTCACTCTCTGATGAGGGGACTTACTTTTCATATCAGCCCATTTACTAGCTCTTCGATAAGGGAGCTTGCACCTTATACTATGTTACCGTCTCTCCGGCCATGAATCTAAGGCGATCAATATCAGTCATCACATTCAATGTGGACCTTTTAAAAATTCAAAAATTCAAATCGGATCAAAGCAAATAAGCGAAAATCCTAAGTTCATCCTAGACATCCGACTCGGAGCATCACAGAGGACCAATCTAGTTTTTATGCACGTCTAAATGGTCGGAGTTATTATTATCCTAAGCAATCACCCCAAACATCTGAATTAAAGCATGATTGGAAATTAATCTAGGTTTTATGCATGCCTAAGTGGCCTGGGGTTATTATTTTCCTAAATGGTCATCTCAGGCATCCGATTCAGAGCATGCTTAGGGGCTATTCAGGATCCTGTACATGCGTAAGTGACTTGAGGTTATATTGTGTCATTTATTCAAAGTCAAGGTAAAGAAATTGAACCTGACCCTAATCCATCCTAATCATGGGGTTTCATCCAATGGAAGTTTCTGATCCATAACTTTATTCTTCCTCCCTATTCCAATAGTGGGCTTCTAGTTCTAACTCATATTGTCATGTATTTGTATTTTGATTCATCCCGGCAGCTCCAGCATTGCCCATTCCAACCATTTAAGCTTGTCTTAAATCCAAATCGATCATGACTCTAAGTCGCAAGGGCATTGTTTAAGTTTATTTATCTAACTCATGATGCTCCTGCATCGGTTCCTTGTCCTTGGTTCTGAATTCTTATAGCTCTAACTATTCTTTAGTATCTGATTCTTTGGAAAATTATTTCAAGCATTTCCTATTTTCTAGTTATTACTTCATCATGCATCTCCTACATCATTCTTTGCATCTACTCTTTGCTCACGTAGATGGATTGATTAGAATTTAAGGACACCTCCTGGCTGCCCCCACTGGTTGACTTGCTCTGGTTTTAGATCTAGTATTAGGCCTTTTATCTTCTCCAAATCTCAGATTCAAGCTTTAAGTTTTGAGATCTAGCTTTGCTATCAGTGAAAGCACTAAAATGTTAACCCAAAAAGTGGATCAATACCGAGAATCAAGATGAAAGCACCAGTTGAAATCTATTTTTCTAAAATGCAGTTGACATCTTTCACATTTGAATTGGAACTTGTTGATTTAATCAAGTTCAGTATACTAAAATCATTTTAAACTAGATCTCATTTACATATAGTAAGTAATCGACACACTCATTTTCCTCAGGTTTGATCCACACATTCATTCGTTGGACAAGAAGCGCCTATATTCTATATGCAAATTTCATTTATATATTTCAAAAGTAAATTACAATCATAATTCAGTAACAAAAGGACATTCACATTATTTGACTACATTATCTAAATAGCGTAAATTAATTTATGTATTACACATTAAATTTGATCGTAAACCATGTTTGGAATTGGAACTTAGAACATAAATTTAGAATAAATAACATATTTATCTTTCTTAGAATTCATTTTTCCTTCAAATACGTACATTTCAACCAATAATGAAAACACATCCGGTGAAAAATAGTTACGTGGTATGATGGTAAAATATTGAATTAATAGAATTCTAGGAAAAAGATTATATATATATATATATGATATTTAAACTTATAAATTACATGAACAAAATAAGAGAAATGATAGTATAGTACAAATCATAAATAGGACAAGCTACAAAATGGTAAAGTACAAGTATAGTAATAAAAATACCAATATATGAAATATTACATCAAATTCAGTATCGTATATTAATGACATTGTATCATATATATAAAATCTCAAAAAACCTTAAGTAATTAAAACCAACAATGATGGACATGCCCAGTTAACACCTATTCTCTATTCTCATTCCACGAGAGTTCTCTCTATGAGATAGGAATTTGCATTGTCGATCATAAAATAAAAACATTATTGTAATTATACACACTACAAAAGTCATGTATTTTGATAATGCCAACACATAGCGTTTACGATTTTCCTCCTCTCAACGCTATGGAATGAAGAGTATTCGATGCTATGCACTAATAAATATGGAGTATTCGGCACTGTCCAACAAAAGGACAGGAAATAATTATTTTGTGCGGAAAGGAAAAAAATCACATCTATTACAACCTCGCCCCTTTCCTCTTTTCACTTCGTCACTCTAGAAAACAACAGCGAACCAGAATCCCTAAATCGTGAATCCTTAAATCACCGCGATCAACAATCATGATGACCGACATCCCTGAATCCCAAAACCCTAACCATCGTAATCAACATGCGGTCCTAATCCCTAGGTATTGGTGTTGTAATCTCTCTGCTACACTCGATCCTACGCCATTTCGACTGCCTAGAATGTTAAAACCATGCCACTCCAATTTGGAACCCGTGAGAGGTACTGCAACGTTTATTATATTTTTTTTCACTTCTTATGATTCTTAATCTATTCATTACTATCTCCTGACACGTATTTACAGGTTATTACACCCCTTAATTTTGTTGTGGTGATACTTTTACCCCTTTTCAGCCTAACTGAATAGTCGTGATTTTGATGTAATTTATTTAACCCGATTTTGTTATGATGTAAAGAAAATGGATGAAATTAGGTGAGTATTTGATAGTGGTAATGATATATTTATGGTAATGATATTTATATAGTACATTTTTTTTGTAAAATGTGTTGTTGATATAAAACTACGCTCTGATCAATTCTAAATATATATTTTCATGCCTTCAACCACAAGTGTTTTATTAATAATTCAAAGCACAAAACAATTCATTCTGAATTAATTTCAAAAATTGTTTGTTGAATAGATGTAAAAATTAACCCTTTAATGATTATCAAATCGATTACCAATGTACATTACCCAATAAAAATATAGAGAGAATGAAAAAGAAACTTGGATGTTGTGTCTACTAGAAATGAAATGTTCTATTCATTCATTGTTTTCAACACACAAACTAATAAATTTTTATATAGCACAGTAAAATTAGTTTAAATGTTTAATGTTTTGATTTTAGTGTCAATTTTTTTGTTTGATTGTTTGATTGTTTGATATGTCATGTGCATAGTGTTATGCTGAAAAGCCTATTATAACAAAAAGCATTATGCCACGCCTCTAAAACACAAAAATGCATTGTGTGCTTTTTTAAAAATAGACACACATTTAGTGTTCGACCCTCATCCATCAACCTATGCAACGATTGTCTTCTATAACCCCATAGTTGTATAGAATAAGCAATAGGTGCTTTCACCACATGTGCAACATGTTTAAGCATAACCGTACTTCTAGAAAAGTGGTATGACCTTCTGAAAAAGTGAACCGTTTAGATAGCTTCAAAAAGTAGTTGTTTTTGGATGGAAATTTGAAAAGGTCAATTTTGAAAAAACAAATGAAAGATTTTTAAATACTATTTTGACCATTTGAAAAATAAAACAACTAACATAATAACATGATATGGCGAACTGTTTTTCCAGTTAATATATATTAACTCATTGGATCACTTGCTCCATTTAAAGTTAAGATAGTAAATTATCCAGTCCATTTTAACCTTCCATCTTCTCAAGGATCATCACTAGTTAGCAAATCGATTATGATTTTATAATATATTCAATCTTTAGTTTTCATTTAGTTTTTAACCGGAGTCGATGATTCTATTTTTTCTGAAATGGTACTTTATATACAACATGTCACTAGGACAACATATCACATGTCAATAAATGTCGAATCACGCTACGCAAGATTCGAACTTGTGACCTCTCGCACCAAAGCCGAATCACTTAACCGCTAGGAATATGGTGCTTGTCATGGTGATTCTATTTTACCAGAAAAAACCGATATGATTTTGAAATCACAAGTGAAACTAATGTCACGGTTGCATAAAATGCCACATGTGTTATTTAAAGAAGTCATTATCATGTTTACGCTTAATACAGTTAAGTTCACTGAAGTGTATATTCTGAATAATTATTTACAAAGTTTATTATATTTATAGGTTTATGCATATCATTTAATATGAAATAAATTTTCATGTGAATTTTGTGTTTTAATCTGTAAGAGATGATCGAAGAAATTTAGGGAACCTAAGTTTTTTACAACTGCAAAAGTTATACATGTTTTTATTTTTCTTTCCACTTGACCTTGATATTGTACAGTTGTGTAATTATCTTTGTCTATTAACTAATGTGAACCCATGCGTTGCACATGGAGTTGCATAATATAAGTAAATTAAATTTGCATAGTATATTTCATGGCGTGGTGTTTGACAATTGCATTGGATGTTGGAATTGGTTGTTATGCTGTATTCAATCCGTGAATTTGGTATGTAGACCTAGTTGTATATTTCTTTGATTGCAACTGCACAACATATTGTTAGAAGGCTAACAGTTGGTAGGTCGTGCTGAAAGACAACTAGAGAATATACATACCTAATGAATGCAAGTTAGCACTAATAGAAGGAAATGACCAACTGACCACATGCACCATCTTTTTTAATTTTTATGTTTACATATCATGCCAAGTTTATGCTTGGTTATGATTGTGATTTTGTCACCATGGACTGTTGAAACTTTTTATTGTTATTATAGATATTGAAGAGTGCAAAAGGTTCAATCACTGCCAAGCTCTTTAAGTATGTTTCTCCTAGGATTGTGGATAAATTCCTTGAGCCGTGGTGGGCATATGCAATATTTAAACGTTAGATTTATCAAAACCTCACCAGTACGTAACATTGGAGCAGTGTAGGGTGGAGGAAATATGCAGTTAAATGGTTGTGTGACCTTTCTTTTTGCTGTATAACGTAGAGGTGGTAGTATAATATGCGCTATCAACCTTTTTTCCCTTTATTAAAAATAGAATAAGATAAAATGTAGAGAAGCAAAAGCAGAAAGTGCCCAGTTTTGGCAATGAAGTCAAAAGTAAAATCAATTGTCAAAGATATGTTGTATGAATAGATTAAGAAGGTGACCATTTGTATATCAAATAAGAGGAATTTTATTTTGGAAGATAATAGGCATATAGAATCACTATACTTTTTCATGCATTTTCACAGTTACGGATGGACATAAATATTTATGCAACATATGGAAAGAACTTAAAATCTAGCACCATATAGGTTAAGAGAGGGAATTTTTTTTCCGAAGACTATAAACAAATCAATACAGCATATAATTTATCCTAGCAAACAACTTATACGGAACCCCGCAGCATTTTCTCCCTCGTGCTGTATATGTCCTAAGAACTGTTGTTATCTTATCCACTTGAAAAGATGTTGCCTGAGCTATTCCTACACATAGTCATACTGTTGTTAGTATTATAGTGAAGAGAGAATGTTTATTACTGTTTGCTGTAAGTAGCATGGTGTAGTAGCAAGGTAGTAATCAATTGATGTCAAGCAAGTTGTATTGATATTTGTTGCTTAAGATGCTGTAAAGTAGCGTGTTACAGCATGGGTATGTTGGGTGTGAACCGTATTAAGTTGAAAGGATTTAAAAATATCGCCTGTTCTTTCTAAGGGTTGTATGTAGTAAAACAATATTTGGAGGGAAAGTATGTAATTATTAAAGACTATAAATCATTTGCAGGTTTAGTGTTTGGTGTTTGTCAAAAGGCAGAAAAGCAAGGAAGAAAATTATCTTTTATGTTAAGGGTGAAAAGAATTTTTAAAATTGATCTATAATAGCCGGCTGTTACTTTTCTTTAATGCTTTTGAAGTACATATTGAGAAAGCAAAGTGGGGACCTAAAATTATGAAACCAAACAGACATTTAAATTGATATATTTATTTTCCATAATTTTATGCTCGGGCTATAATTTTGAGCACTCAACTCATGTATAGAATATGTGTTTCTGTAAGGGTACAAATTTGAAATTGCAAAGTAATTTACATATTACTTTTCACATTAGAAATATGAGGTAGTATTTTTTTAAATTATGATTTTAACTTGTGAACTTGTTGCACGCATCTTGAAAAGTGTATGGTCAGGTTAAATAATGGGAATGCATCAAAACCATATTAAAGTTAAAAATATTTAGCACTTTATTGTTTTGCACTATATATTTCTTCCTCTTAGTCATTTTCTGCTCAACTCATATATTATAATGATCAATATAAAGGTAAAATCATAGGCTGCTGTATTTTACAGTATAATAAGGCAGAGTGAAGAAGTATTTTGTAAATTAATATATATCAATATTGTTTATAATATCACCTTTGTAAACTAAAATTTGGGCAGTAGTTTAAGAAGTGCAACGGAAATTAATATGGGTTGTAAATATGAAATCATACATTACAGCTGTATGTCTAGAACTATTTGCGAATTAGTAATACACGTTGAAAGAGACTGATATGAATATATAAAGATGTGTATTCGTGGTCATGTATAAATAATTTTTATAAAAATACCTGCTAAAAAGTACAACAGGATTATAAACTGGAAGGTTACTTGCTCTATGGTTTTTTAATGTAGTACATATGCACAGGAAATGAAGTTTTTTACGTTAGTGTCCTATGCATATGCACCATGTGCGTATGTTTGTGTATATGTATACATATATACATGCATGCGTGCGCACACACACACACATATCGTTTTTGAATTTTCCATCAAGGTAATGCTGAGGTAGTTGATAGTATATTTATTTAGTAGGGTATGATGTAAAATAAATGGAAAGGTCAGGGTAGTGCAGTGAATATGTTTTATATACCGCAACAAAAGAATTACATGTCAATCAAAGTGGGAAAAAATGGTAGTAAATTTAAAACGGCATCAATATTATATATGTAAATTGCGGTGGTAATTATGGCAGTACGTATCTTCGAAACTGGATGCATGTGTAATTTGGTCAGTGGTGCAAGGTGTGTTGTGGAAGGAATGGCCGCGCAAGACATTCGGCAAGTCTTCGCTAGTAATATACACACCACCAATGGAGTTGTTTATCCATACGGTTACCTGTTAAGAGAGCATTGAAAGGTATTCAATTATATGGTTGTAGATAGTTGTTACTTTCTTATTGGAATTACCTTGTTTGGGGCAGATGGATGTTGGAACGGGGTGAAATGGAATATAGTTTTCAAGCTTGTTGATTTTTTGTTCCAAAATCTCTTTTGGAGTACATGTATTTTCGAACCTAATCAAATAATATTGTAAGGGTAGTGTGTGATGTAGGGAATGGATTGTAAGTGAATAGACAGTTGGGGTGTAATTTTCTTCGTACCTGTGGAGAGGAAGTTGTTTGCTTCGGATGTTGAAAAAATCTTTTTTCAATCCTTTGCCGGTCAAGTGCAGCAGCTAATTCCCACGACGCCTGTAGTTTAACAACTGTTACATAAAGTAGAAGAATGAAATGGTTTAAATTTTATTGGGATGTTGACGATATATGTAGGTTGGAGTGTAGTACCATTAAGGGGATATGTCCACTTGGATTCCTTTAGACTGCAAAATGGATTGTAATAGTATTATCTGTTTGTCAACCTGTATGCGGTGTTATTTCATGCAACTTGTGAGAACAGATGAAATATTGACAGTTATAGGAATTTTAATTATAAAGTAGGGGTTTGGAGATACCTCTCCATGGGTGTCAACCTGACTCGATTGGGAATTAATTTTGTAGAAAATTGAAAAAAAAGATATATGTAAGAGAGGGGAAGAAAAGTGTTATGGTTTGGTAACTGTAACAATGCCAGGAGTCCCTTAATTCCTCGCTTGAAGTGCTTGTTGTGGTCATTTGAAAGATTAGTTGAGGTTATTTGATGGAGTTTATTATTGGACACAAACACGTCGTAACCCTAATTTTTTTATTTATGATGTAAATGTTCCCTAGATAAACATGGAGTGTAGAATGTAGGTATAATGACGAATGAATAAGGGGAAGAAAATTGAATACAAACGATGTGCGTAGGAGAGTAATCGGTGTGTGATATTGCTATGTGAATTTACATGTATAAGTGGCAAGGGGCTCAGTGGACCACGGTACTACAAACAGCCGGTGTATCAGTGTACGATTGTGGGGATGTGGTGTTTTGATAATGGACAGTAATTTAACAGATATGATTGGTTGATGTTGCATGGGTTATAGTTTTTCCACCTAAAGGCAGAAATATGGTAGCATCTTTGCAAAACCGTGGTTGTAGCAAGGCATAAATTATGTTATTACTGTGGTAGAACATAAGTTTATAAAGTTTGAACAAAGTTACTGGGACGCAAACTCAGGCTGGAAATTTTTTTGCAGCAGGAGTGAAAAAGTCCACATTCAAGTAATATTCAAAAGAGAACTTGCAGTACAGTAGCTTTAGTTAATAGACAAAAATTTGGAATGATTATAAGTTATTCGACATGGTGACATTAAAATCATAATCGTGGTGATTTGGAAAATAAAATTTTCATGGTTAAGGATGACAATGGGCATTATATTATGTATACTAATGATGAATATGTAAAATGGATGGGGAATAAGTTATATGATGAAAAGTAGGAACGTATTAGAGGAGAAGATCACAGCAGTTAAGTAATTTAGGCATCAATGGTGAGAAACATGGGATGAATGTATTAATTAAGTGTAATTTAATTGTGTTGAAATTTAAAACAAATGATAAACATGTTGTATATTGTCTTTGCATTGGTAATGAATTTGTGTAATTGATATTCTGGTAAGCGAAAGAGGAATAATTATGAAATAGTTATTTGTTTCCCAAGACAGGGAGGAAAGTTTGTCATAGTAAGTACTATTTTTCAGTTTGTGAACACAAATATAGGGATTCTAGGATGTGATGCTTTATTCAACATTGAAATGAAGACGTGGAACATACGACAGAGAATGGATAACATAATAGGTACATGCATTATAGTAGTTTGCAACAGTCTAGATAGTTGAAAACAAAAAAGAAAAGTTACATGGCATTCGTATGATTTTTCTTCTTCGCATTTCCTTTGAGAGGAGTGACTTTGCTGTTGGGGGGGACTGGCAACTTGTAGTTAGGGTGCTTATTAGTGAGTGTTGTAGCAAGTCAGAAAATTCATGCGGAAGGAAGAGATAAAAAGCATGGACATATAGATGGAAACAAAAGTGGGTTTAGCATGTAGCTCGCAGGTAGGTATATATATGGGGGTGGGGGGTGACAAATGTACCTTAGTATGTTCGGGAGGCCTAACATTGTGGTCAACAGGAGATGGAGTTATTTTTGTTGCAGTCAATTTTTTTCTTCCACTCGTGTTAATAAATGTGTCACGTCTAGCCTGAAAATTTTCAATTCGACCGACAACTTGGTCGAGAATGCTTATAACTCTCTTATCACCTGCAGGCTGGAAGCATAATACGTGGTTTGTTAATATAAGATATCGAGTTAAGTGGTGGATGAAAGTAAAAAAGAGGTTTTATGTATTGTGGTGTATATTAATTGTATGAGGAACTTTATGAACCTAGGGAAGTACCTCAGCTCTCTTAATTGGGTATAAATATTCTACCTTCTGCTTGAGAAAAACTCTGCCACCATGTCGAAGAGGACAATAGGAATAGAAGCAGTGCCATCATTGACAATTACTTCCAATCGAAACCTAGGATGTGCAAACATAGATAGGACGATGAGTGTGGAAGTCATATATATGGCGATGCAAAAGTGACGTTAGTTACCTATGCATTGGGAATTCGATTTCTCTTTCGCATTTGTTGCAGTAGTTGTTAGGCACGTAGTTGCCAACACGAGATTTGCAAACGTTGCAGGATAAGTATTCCCATCCATTCTCCAGATCAATGCTTGTCATCTTTGCATCAAAGGCGAAGATTTTTCCCTAAAAAATAGAGTCGTAGATCGAAAGGTTATGGAAGTGTCATATGAACAAATTGTTATCTTCTGCTCGATTAAATAAGCTGAGCAGAGGGGTAAGAGTAAATGATAATATTGTCAGGTGGGGAAAATAGTGATTGTAATAATATTCGAGCATTTGATGATGATAGATGGTCATAAAATTAAAAGTGATAAGGCAATAGATGAGGTAAGCAGTGAGAAGGAAGAAGAGATTTTCAAACATCGAACGCATCATTATATAGGGTTGGGCCAAAAAGGTAATTTTGATTCATATCTTTGGTAAGGTTTTAGACGGCCTTGATGTAATACTTTGTAGTTGGTAATGTTGACTATGTGACTATTGATTCGCAATAGTTAATTAGTTTATCGGGAGGGCAAAAAAGTGAGGTGTATGGCAAACTAATTTGCGGCATAATTATTCAAAATGAAACAGAAGTAGTGGTGTGCAAAAGACGAGAAAAAGAGGTCAGTGAGTGGACTAGTACAGTCCCTACTTGATATGCAGGTGGAAGATCTGAGCTTATTATTTCAAAGATGCATTTGTCACTGATCAGGTCATAACAGATTTTGTATGGCTGTTTTCAGTGGGAAGTGTAGGCAGTTTTCGCTTGCGGCTGCAAAGAAGAAAGACGACAGTGGGAATTAGGTGTTAATGCTGATTACTGTTTGGTAGAATAATTATATGAAGAAATAAACATAAGTTTTAAGGAGAAGAGAAGGAAAATTGTGTAGAAGCCAACATTTTCCGTCCCTTGTGTATGAAAAATACGTGTTTTAAAGCAGAATACTATATGCTGAAATACCATAAATTTTTGTGATAACCAGTATTAGATGGTTTTAATATGTTGTTATGGCGGAGGACAAATAATTTTTTCTTCAGTTTAACAGTATCTGTATAAAAATAAATAAACGTAAAGGGAAAATAATAAATAATATTTGAATTGTGTAAAAAATACGCACTAATGGTCAGTTGCATTTATTAGTGCTAGTAAACTTGTTTAAAAAGGTAATATAACGTTATTAACCCACTAATTGACAACAATCTTAATTTTAGCCGCACTATCAACCTCAGAATCCTCTGCCGTGGACAACATTCTTATTTTTATCTTGGTTTTCAAACTCAATAATCTCTAGAATATAGCTAGCAACTACAGATCCATGTAATGAAGTATTTAACCTAAACTACAGATGGAAGATGTTGGATGTGTTTCGACCATGCTCCTACCACCGAACCAATGTCTCACCGAACCAGCCCCTTCACATGCCTGCCGAGCCAAAGCCACTCCACGTACCAGCGAACCACTCATCACCGGACCACCTACCACCGGTCCAATTCCTCTCGCCACCGAACCAAGTCCCCATACCACTCACCACCGGACCACCTACCACCGGTCCAATTCCTCTTGCCACCGAACCAAGTCCCCATACCACTCACTACCGAACCACCTGCTGCCAAACCCCCTGCTACCGAACCAACCTACTTCCAGTGCCCAGCCGAACCAACCTCAACCCTCTACAACCGGACCAAGTCCACACCAACTCTCCACCGAACCAAGGCCTTGCCGAACCAACACTGCCAGACCAGATTGCATCAGCCCAGGCCCACCACCAGCTATATCCGTCCAAGACCCCTGCCCCAGCCTCACTCTATAAATAGAGGGGCAGGGGTACAACAGTGGCAGACAAGTTTGAGAGCTCAAGCACAGATAGAACTTTCAAAACAACTTTCATATACTTGTAATCAAAGCTCTGTACTTGTAATCCTGATCAGTAAAGGAGAATAACATATAAATTGGACGTAGGCACATTCTGGCCGAACCACTATAAATCCGTGTGTCTTTTATAGTTTAGTCCCTGCTTTTTACATATTTGCGTAAATCATCCAAATCGCTAAGAAAAACATAAAATCGACTAAATTATACGACTTGGAGGTGTTTGCCCAATTTTTGTGCAAACATTTTTGGTGCTTTCACTGAGAGCTCGAGCTAGAAGCTTCAGCTTCTCCCACTCAACCTTCTTCACAACAGCATCCTTATTGCTTGGAAAACATGCCTCCCAGGCAGAGGAAAGGTGCTAGCAAAGGAAAGAACATCACAACTAGCAGTATCCCAGATCCAGTGATCAGAGATCAAGAGAATCGTCCTGTCCCAACAGCAAATAGAAATCAGGCAAATCCGACAGCCCGTGCTACGGAACAACCAACTACTAGGGCAGATCTGGACAAGGTTGTGGCTGAAGTAACTAACCGCTTCGCATCTCAACAAGAAGCCTTGGTGGACCAACTCATGTCACGCTTAAGGGATGTTGAAGAATCCAACCGCAACACCGAATCATGGGGCGAGTCCCAGTCTGGAGGGTCTGGAAGGCGACAAAGATCTTTCTTCTTCGAAGAGGCTAACAACAGAAACAACAATGGTAGGAGCCGAGCCCAGACTCAGCCCGAATTCCGACCCGAGGAAACGCTTGGAACCGAACCCAATGGGGGAGGTACCAGGCAGGGATCAGATATGACTGAGCCTGTCATGCTACCTAACCATGGGAACACCAATGGACGGGGCCGAGCTGGAGTCCAGCCCGAAGTTGGACCCGAGGGAATGCTTAGAACAGAGCACAGCAGGAGAAGGTCGAGGCAAGGGCCAACTGTGGCTGACCCCAGCATGCTCCCGGAAGACCGAAGACAGCCACCGGAAAATGTTAGGAGTAATAAACGGTACCATCCCTACAGGTCATCTGGACGGATTCAATCCCGTAGAGAAGAACCAAACTCATTTCTATCTGCTCCAAATTCTGATGAAAGGATGGCGCGATTGTTCAGAGAATGCGTCCGACGGGATCAAAGAGATCGAGGGATAGGCGCTAGGGTAACTAGCCCCTTCACCCGCAATATCGAAATTGCCATCACCCCCCGAGAATGGAAAATGCCAACAATGGAGCCTTACAAGGGAACCTCTGACCTCGTCGTACACTTACAGAGATACACACAGCATATGCTCATGAGAGGAGCGACAGAAGGAGTATTGTGTAAATGCTTTCCACTCTTCTTGGCCGATCTAGCTATCTCCTGGTTCTTCCATCTACCCCAAGGGTCTATCAGCTCATGGGAAATGTTGAAAGAAAAGTTCATCAGCCAATTCCGCATTCATGTGGAACAACCCAAGGACGATTATTCCTTATCCAATATCAAACAAAAGCCCGGAGAAACAGTGCAACAATATCTAACCCGATTCAATGCCACAGCGGCCGCAGTCCAGGATGCCGATGAGAAACTTATCCTAATGGCCCTCTGCAGTGGTGTGCATCCGGATACTAAGTTTTCTAGGAGACTAACGAAAGAAAAACCAGCTACCTTATCCGATTTCTTCCATGAAGCCGGAAAATATATGAGACTTGAAGACGCTGCCATTGAAAGGCAGACATGGCAACAAACTAAGGTAGCTCATGGCAACACACCCGCAGTAGCAAAGGACGTTCGAAGAAATGACTCCAGAGATAGTGATGGGTGCAAGAAGGGAGAAAAGCGTTTATATAGGCCAGGACCGAGATTTGACTCTTACACTCCTTTGAATGAAACAATCAAAATATCTTCTTGGCCACCCAAGACGAAATTAGATACAAGCGCCCCCCCCACACAAGAAGGAATCAGATAATGCAGTTAAGTCAGGAAAGTTCTGCCGCTTCCACGAATCTCATGGGCATGACACAAATGAATGCCATCACCTTCGGGACTTAATTGAAGAACACATCAGAAGGAAGAGGCTGGAGCGCTATGTGAAAGGTCAGAACAGGACTTCAAGTCCTGCCAATGAGAACCCAGGGCTACCCCTCCCAAAAGTAGGCGGAGGAAAATGCTACACCAGCGGCTCTAGTCAAGAGAAGATAGTGGTCCATGCCATATTAGGAGGACCACACATCGCCGACGGAAGCTGGGAAGAGATGGATAGATACGGTAAGTCACTTAGAAACGATGAAGGCTACGTTAATTCTGTTATGGAAGAACGTCACCCGAAACGAAAAGAGAATGATGACATCACATTCAGTAGGCATGATCTAGAGGGAAGGTAGTACCCTCACATGGATCCTATGGTCATCTCTGCCTGGTTCGGTCCCGCCAAAGTTTTTCGAATTCTAGTAGACACTGGCAGCTCAGTAAATATCATATTTAAGCATGATTTCGACAAAATGAAGCTGTCAATGAATGATGTGTCTCCCTGTGACAAACCACTAGTTTCACGGGGGATGCGAAGATGCCCCTCGGGCAACTGGACCTCTTTGTCGAAATAGGAAGTCATCCCCGCTCCGTTGTGCGGAAACAAACATTTGTGCTGATAGAAAATCACTCGGCCTACAACGCCTTTTTGGGAAGACCAGCCTTGTCTGACTTCCAAATTGTCTTAGCCCCATGGTGCCTGAAGATGAAATTTCCAACAGACAATGGAATAAGGGAGGTAGAGGGAGATTAAGACGCCGCTCGAGACTGCTACGTAAATGAACTTCGCAATAACCGCAGAAGGGATAAAGGGAAAAATGCAAAGACTACCCTCTTCATGAAAAGCTTGGAAGCATAGCAACTAAAGAGAGCCCCATCTCTTCGATATACCAGTGATCCTTTCAACGAATTAGACCCCAGGGACAAAGAGGAGGAGGCCACCGCCGAGCCTGCAGAGGCTATGGAGTTTGTATCTGTAGACAAACATGACTCAAGTAGACTATTGAAAATCGGATCTCAACAAAGAACAGAATTGAGGGATCAACTCATTGATTTTCTCCGCCACAACCTGGATGTATTTGCATGGACGCACGCTGACATGACTGGAATCTCCCCAGATGTGGCATGCCACGCACTACACATCGATCCTACCAAGGCGCCAGTAAAGCAGAAAAAGAGAAGTATGGGGGCAGAACGATCAGCAGCCCTCGATGAAGAAGTAAATAACCTGCTTGCCAATAACTTCATATGGGAAGCCATCTACCCAGAGTGGATCACTAACCCGGTACTAGTAAAGAAGGCTAATAGGAAGTGGCGAACATGCATTGACTTCTCCAACTTAAATGACGCTTGCCCAAAGGATTGCTTCCCACTCCCTCGGATCGATCAGCTTGTGGACAGCACAGCTGGGAACGAACTCTTATCTTTCACGGACGCATACTCATGATATAACCAAATTCCTATGCACACCCCCGATCAAGACCACACTAGTTTCATCACTGACCGGGGATTGTACTGCTATAGAGTAATGCCTTTTGGACTTAAAAACGCCGGAGCTACTTATCAGCGCCTCGTCAACAAGATGTTTGCGGAACTAATAGGACGAACCATGGAAGTTTATGTGGACGACATGCTAGTAAAGTCAAGAAAAGCCAACGATCACGTAAGCCACCTGGACGAGATGTTTCAAGTACTTCGTCGATATGGAATGAAGCTGAATCCTCTAAAGTGCTCCTTCGTAGTATCATCGGAAAAGTTCTTAGGGTTCATCGTCCATGCCAGAGGAATTGAAGCGAACCCTGAACAAATCCGGGCTCTGAAAGAAATCAGGATACCTTCCACTCGAAGAGAAATGCAAAGCCTAAATAGAAAAGTGGCCGCCCTGAGTAGATTCATCTCTAAAGCAACTGACAAGTGTGTCCCCTTCTTCGAAGCTATAAAAAAAGACAAGGGAAAGTTCGAATGGACTGACGAATGCGTAATAGCCTTCCACAGCCTAATTGAACACCTCCAGAGACCACCAGTACTCTCAACTCCAAATGAAAGCGAAGAGCTATACCTATACCTTGCTGTGTCATCTCATGCTCTAAGCGCCGCTTTGGTAAGAGAAGACAACCGCGCGCAGCGGCCAGTATACTTTGTAAGCAAGAGGTTCACGGGGGCAAAAGCCAGATATCCTAAACTTGAGAAGTTAGCATATTGTTTATTGACCACATCACGGAAATTGCGACACTGTTTCTAATTCCATTCCATCAGAGTTCTAACCGATCAACCGCTAAGGCAGGTACTCCATCGTCCCGACACCTCCGGGTGACTGCTTAAATGGTGCGTTGAGCTAAGTCAATATGATATCACCTACCATCCTCGCACTGCCATCAAGGGACAAGCCATGGCTGACTTCATTGCCGAATTCACTACCAACGAAGGTAAGGAGCCATCTGAAATAGCAGAAGACATCAAGTGGAATCTCTTTGTAGATGGAGTCTCAAACGAACAAGGCTCGGGGGCAGGTATTGTAATAATCACTCCCAGGGGAAGGAAGCTACACTATGCTCTAAGGTTGGAATTCACTGCCACCAACAATGATGTAGAATACGAAGCAGTGATAGCCGGATTAGAACTTGCCCTAGAGATTGGAGTTGGTTCTTTATGTCTCCATAGTGATTCTCAACTTATTGTAAATCAAATACTGGGAGAATTCCAGACTCGAGGAGAACGACTCACAGCATATCTAAAGAAAACCAAGCTGCTACTCAATCAATTGGACCAGTTTTTAATCAGACACATTCCTCGAGAGGAGAACCGAGAGGCTGACGAACTGGTAAAGCAAGCTAGCATGAAGAACAACACCATTTTCGGAACCGTAGCCATCTCAAAACAACTAGCCCCAAGTTTCGAACAAGAGGATCTGATAGCTGCAATCGAAGAAGAAACTTGGATGACTCCTATCCGGAAATACTTACAAGATGGCACACTGCCCGACGGGCGTAACGAAGTTAAGAAAATCTTGAGGAAAGATTCCCGCTACACAATACAAGAAGGCATCCTCTATCGGCGCGGCTTCTCTAACCCCTTCTTAAGGTGTGTCGCTAGAAGGGAAGCCAAGGAAGTCTTATCCAACATCCATCAAGGAAGTTGCAGAGATCACATTGGAGGGCAGACTCTAGCAAAGAAGATACTCCGATATGGGTATTACTGGCCCACTTCAAACAAAGACGCCTTAGACTTCATCAAAAGATGTGACAGATGTCAGAAATTTGCTAAGATTCCTCGACTACCAACAAATGAGATTACTTAAATGACCAGCCCTTGGCCCTTTGCAGTATGGGGAATTGACTTGATTGGCGAACTGCCGATGGACCGAGGCGGAGCCAAATATGCTATAGTGGCAGTCGACTATTTCACCAAATGGGTGGAAGCGGAACCTTTAAATAAAATATCTTCGGTAAAAGTTATTAACTTCTTGATCAAAAATGTTCTATGCAGGTACGGGGTTCCACTCAAAATCATATCGGACAATGGACTTCAGTTTGACAGCGAGGAGTTCACTGACTGGTGCCGAGAGCATGGAATTCACAAAAGCTTCTCATCTGTGGCTTATCCCCAAGCAAATGGGCAAGTCGAAGCTGTCAACAAAATTCTTAAAACTCTAATCAAGAAGAAGCTTGAAAAGTCAAAAGGCGCTTGGGTGGACGAACTTCCTACGGCACTTTGGGCCTACCGCACGTCTTTCAGAACATCAACAGGGCATACTCCTTTCTCTTTGGCATACGGATCGGAGGCCGTGCTCCCAGTTGAAACTGTAGTGCCATCCCACCGTAGGATCCACTACAACCCAGAAGAGAACGAAGAACTCCTCCACATGTCTTTGGATCTAATTGAAGAAAGAAGAAATGATGCAGCACTTAAAGCGGCATCTCACAAGCAAAAAGTGACAGCACGATACAACTCTAAAGTCAAGCACCGCAGCTTACAAGAAGGAGATCTTGTCCTCAAGCGGATCTTCCCACGCCCCAGAGCGCTAGATCCAATCTGGGACGGACCCTATGTAATTCATAAAGATCTCCACAATGGAGCTTATATTTTGTCAACAGTGGACGGAGAGGTGTTCCAGAGGGCATGGAACATCCAAAACCTTCGTCGATACTTTTCTTAACTTGTACTGCCCATATAAAGTGAATTAACAAAGAGAATCAGTGGACGTAGGCATTTTCGTGCCGAACCACTTTAAAAATCTTGTCTCTTTTTAACTTGTTCCTTTATATCTTGGCTGCTTGTTAAGCTTTATCCTTTTCTGTTGAACAAAATCCTGTGTAACGACATTTCCATTCTGGACACTTCACGGCACAACCTCACCTGGACAAGACCTAACAGGTACTATACGAATCTATGCCCTCGCCAATGAGACACTTTTGCTCCAGCATCCCTCTGCTGCGGGTTAACTCATTGCTCGCGACGGCCCTCAAAGCCAACTGTAATGAGCCGATTATAAGCCACCGAGAAGGCCGACTATAGCCGAGGCAGCTCATTACGGCGTTCGGCTCGCCGGCAACCGTGAACCGATTATAAGCCCCAACATAAGGTGTGGCCAGCCAGGGGCAGTTCACAGTTGACGATCGGCACCCGCGCTAGCCGACCACGGTAAATCGAATAATACCCACGATTACGGGCCATAATGGCCCGGGTAGTTACTGTGCGCGATCTCGGCTCTGATGTGTCTTAAGTACGGTTGTGGTAAAAGAGAAACTCCCCGCGGAGGCGTAAGATGAGTGACAAATGTCTCCAAGACCTACAGCTAGGGAAAGTGACTACAAAACCCGTTTGCCACGAACCTAAGCACATCGAAGGCCTTCCGTGATTGGAAGTTTTACTATTTCTTATATTTCCATTTTATTTATAAAAACTTTCTTCCTATCCTCTATAACGATCACTAAAGTACATGACACAAAATAGGAGACACTCGCTAATGGGAATAAGAACTCACAGCTGGATGACAGGTCATTCAGCTGCATTCCATATTCGATTACACAAGGCGTTCAAAGCTACCATCTACAGCAAAAACCTGAAGGGCGGTACTTTCTTCTCTTGTACATAAATATGTAACTATAATTTCTACGCACATCACACTAACATTGCAAGACATGAAATTATATTTTAAGCAAAAACTTAGCGTCGAACACAATTGAATCACTAACACATGCGCAACTATATTTTATGCAACACATCAAAATAACGACAACATTCAAACACGGCAAAATCAACATATGTTATAAAGTTACATATCAAAGATCAAGTTGTTCGTTACATAATTACAGCCCGAAAATTACATTAATGTTTTAAGACTAACATAGACAACAATGTCAAATAAGTTGAAAAATGTACAAATCAAGCCAAGGAACCGATTGCATCGGAGCCTCGCTTCTATCCTGCTGGCCCTCTGAGGTCTACTTAACCGTCGGATCAGAGCTCCCAACATGCTGACCAGTGGTAGTTGGTGCTTCAGAGGTCCCGCCTGCCTAACTCAGGAGAAGAATTCATTGAATAAACAATAAGCAACCAAGCTATGAAAATGCTAAAAGGGAAGACTTACCAGCATCTGTTCCTTGATCATCATCTCCCAACTGCACACCTACCTCCTCGGCAGCGAGCAGCCGCATGCCCTCCTTCACCGCCACTTTCTCCTCCTTAGTGAACTGGGACGTAACCACATCCATCCTGAAGGCCATACCACCCTCTTTATCTGCATCAGCCTTGGCCTCCTCCAGAGTCCGGAGATAAATCCTGTCCATGATCCGTGGATAATCATCCATCCAGGATAAGTTGCACTACTTCCAAGTACGGAAATACATATCCTGGAGCATCTCATCCATCATCCCCTCGTTTTCCTCAAACTCCCTCATTCGGACCTCAGAAGCTAACAGCTTTGAAACGGCAGCATCCCTCTCTGATCGGTATCGCGAGCGGTCAGCCTGAAGGGATTCCTGATCGCCTCCATCTCCTCCTTCAGCTTGGCTTGAGCAAGCTCCGCGGCTTCGAGCTTCCCAGATAACTCCTCCACCCACTCGAGATCCGCTTTCTGAACCTCGTCCACCGTTGCAATGGCCATATCGATCTGTTCCTTGCAGATGGCCTCCATTTTCCACAGCTCGGCTCTGCTAGCCTCTTCCATGGTTTTCTTTAGCCGTCTGGAGGCAGCCTCGTGCTCAGAGATCTGGATGGCCTGATTGGCGAGTTGCTTGGCCTGGTCGACAACCACTAACCGCAATCTTATGTTGGCGCTCCCAATTTCCTCCCCGGCCTTGACCAATCGGACATGATGCCCCATCAACTTCCTAGTCTCCTCAGCAACCCGGTCGATATTTGCCTTAGCTTCATCCCCCATAGTGACAATCCGAGTAGTGAGCAAATCAAGGTCCAGGGACTTGGCCTCATCAAGCACCCTTACCATAGGATTGCGAGGGAGAAGGTGCTACCAGTAACCTCGTCAAAGGAAATATCATGAGAACCCGGATCCAGATCTGGATGACCCGCAAATGGATTACGAGCCAAGCCGGGACGATCAATATGAGTAACGGTAGGATTCTCTGATGGATGTGGAGAGGGTATGAACTCAGTATCCTCCCCCGTGATATCATGAATAGGCTAGGTTGGGGCTGAGGTCCAGGTGAAGGTTCGAACATGGAGAGCCTCCTCCTTTTCTTTTGAATATCCTAATCAATAACTCCGAGAAGAGGACGGTAGCCGACTACGTCCCTGGAATGGTTGGTCAGAGGCTTTGGTTTAGCGGAAGCTTTGAGGAGTTTGAATTGTTCGAGACGGTGCCGAATGTCTGATGTCTTGGCCACCTTACCCGTTCTTGGAATAAAAACCAAGTGTTATGAGCATGTACTGAATCATAATTCAAGAAATATATCAAGTGAAAAAGAGACGGGAGCTAGCAATGAAATATTCCTAAATACTTATCATAAATGGAGTCGGCGGGAGTCAAAAATTCACCTTGAATCGCCGGAGTTGCCCTAGCTGAAACGCTTTTAGAAGAAGGATCGGCACCAGTTCCGGCTTTGTTAGCTTTCTTCGTCTTCTCCTCCAAGGCTGATCCTTCCCCCGACCCCTCGAAAGCCCGGTGGAAAGCCTCATCTGTCCACTCTTGGATCTCACCTACTTGCCCAGAAGACAAATCCCCGGTTCCATCACCGCTCTGTCCTTCGCCACCATCGCCTTCTCCATCACCTCCGCTCTCCTCCTCGCCTCTTTCCTCATCTACATTTTCCTCCTCCGGAACATTTGGACATGTGCTAGGGGAGGGTCCATCGGATTTCTTGAGCTTCTTCCCCCCGACGACTGGAGGTATCGAGAAAGGTTTCCTCTTGCTGCTCTTCGACGTGGGCCCTCCTTTGGCTTTGACAGCCCTCTCCTCAGCTGCGTCTCTCTGCTTGACCATAGACTGACGTGGTAGAATCAAGTTGTGCTGCAGAAGAATAGCATTCCTAATCTGGTAAGAAGCTGATCTCTCCCTTCCCGAGATGGCTTCTATCTCCGTAGCCATCTGAACCAGGCGATCGTTCTCCACAACCGCAAAGCCACCTGTCGCTGGCAAGAAATAAAAACACATAAGGAGAAGCATTACAGTCAGAACGGAAATTATAAATAAGCTTCAACTTACAGCCGGAGGTGAAGCGAAGGATAGAAACAGAGTCATTCTTGATGAAAAACCATTCTTTCTTGAACATTCTGAACTTCGAATATAAGTCCAGGACCGCCTTGAAGGACACGGCTGATTCCAAGCTGAAGTATGGAGACCCCTTCTTGTAGCCTCTCAAGTTGTACAAATATCAGATCTCCCGGTTGGAAGGGGGACGCCCGTATTTTCTCTGAAAAATGATGAATAGGCTCACCAAGATAGCGTAAGAGTTGGGCTGAAGTTGGAAAGGGGCCACCTTTAGGTAGGTGATGAAGCTGACTATCCAAGCATTGATCGGGGGAATGACCCCACACATACAATGGTACCTGCTGTAAGCAAAATATCCTTTAGGAGGGCCATACAGCATAATGGCAGCACCATGTGTGCTCTATCAATCCCGAAAGCATGAGATATCACATCAAGCTGCTCCTCTTTGAGGGAGCTAGGAAAGCAGTCAGAAGGAGAGTTCAAGAGCTCCTGAGGGCCATTTCCATCCACTAGTGATCTCGGAGCGGGTCCCTGTCGTCCCGGTCCTAGCTGGGCTGGGGGCACAACGGGGGACTCTCTTCTGTCCGTAGATTTCCTCTTATCTGATCGAGTTTCCACTTTACGAGACATTTATCTGCAAACACAAAAAAGTACGTCGTTAGAACAAGGAGTATAGGGATAAACAAACAAGTACATGCAGCCTGGAATCTCGTTCGCAATTCAACACATAAAAGACCGATCAGTAGTTTGAGACTAAAGTCCATTCGGCCTCGTACTTCTCAAACTCATTCGGTAGTACAAGGCTCGAAGGTTCATTCGGCAGATCAAGGCACGAAGGTTCATTCGACACTCGGAATCCCCAGGTTCATTCGGTGGTTCGAAACACGAAGGTCATTCGGCGATCACCTGATTCGGTAAACGAGAGTGATTCGGCAATTGATTGATTCGGCAATTGATTGATTCGGCAGGAAATCTGGTTCGGCTATCTCAGTTGGTAAGGAATCACAGAAGTATAAGTCCCGTACTTATAGAAGAGCGCAGGGAGACCGGACCAAACGGTTCGGCGCTTAGGACCGAATGAAGCTATCCAAACCGCGAGAAAACAAAGCACGCCATGTGCATGCACATGCCCTACTTTGGGGGGCAAGTGTTAGGTGTGATTCGACCATGCTCCTACCACCGAACCAATGTCTCACCGAACCAGCCCCTTCCCATGCCTGCCGAACCAAAGCCACTCCACGTACCACCGAACCACTCACCACCAGACCACCTACCACCGGTCCAATTCCTCTCGCCACCGAACCAAGTCCCCATACCACTCACCACCGGACCACCTGCCACCGATCCAATTCCTCTTGCCACCGAACCAAGTCCCTATACCACTCACTACCGAACCACCTGCTGCCAAACCCCCTGCTACCGAACCAACCTACTTCCAATACCCAGCCGAATCAACCTCAACCCTCTACAACCGGACCATGTCCACACCAACTCTCCACCGAACCAAGGCCTTGCTGAACCAACACTGCCGGGCCAGATTGCATCAGCCCAGGCCCACCACCAGCTATATCCATCTAAGACCCCTGCCCCAGCCTCACTCTATAAATAGAGGGGCAGAGGTACAACAATGGCAGACAAGTTTGAGAGCTCAAGCACGGATAGAACTTTCAAAACAATTTTCATATACTTGTAATCAAAGCTTTGTACTTGTAATCCTGATCAGTAAAGGAGAATAACATATAAAGTGGACGTAGGCACATTCTGGCCGAACCACTATAAATATGTGTGTCTTTTACAGTTTAGTCCCTGCTTTTTACATATTTGCGTAAATCATCCAAATCGCTAAGAACAACATAAAATCGACTAAATTATACGACTTGGAGGTGTTTGCCCAATTTTTGTGCAAACATAAGATAAATGGATCAACTTAAAAGTAGGCAAAAGGAGATAAAAACATACTATCAGGAAGAACATCCAAAAGTTATTATTTGCATTAGCAGTAGTTGTAGAAATAGAGGAATAGAAGCAGGAACATTGCGTTTATCAGATGATTCTACCGTATTCTGAATCCGAGCAGTTGAAATTCTTCAACACATACTCATTTACCAATTAGCCTAAATTAGTTTAACAACTGGGTTGGTTAATGAGCAACAGATGTCGAAGGTTATAAAATAAAAACTTATCAGCACTTAAAATATTTAGAATCAATACCCCTCATTTTTCCATGTGTTTTGATAAATAAATAACCATGTATACACAAAAAACTTAAATTACATTAATAATTCTGTCGACCAATGAGCATCAGATATAAAAGGGGATGCAATTAATTTTTATTGCTGCGAAAATGCTTCATAACTAACAATCTTCATCCGCCCATCAAGTCATTTTGAAAAAAAAATACTTTTCGCTAAACCTATCAGTAATGTTTACGCAAGCAAGAAAAACAGAAAATCAAAGTGGAACATATTGGCGTGATATTATATATTTTATTTCTTATTTGTAGATCTCTTATTGATTCAACTTTTAATTGTACTTGTATTTTTTAGCATCGCAAAATACATAATCAGTTGATCGGAACGTGCCAACACTGGATGCTCTTAAACCATTTTTTTCTCAATTAATCTGTGATCAAAATGACCTATGAATATTCATATGTTTGAGTATTAAAACATTAAATAGATTTAAAACTAAAAAAATTATTCATGAAAAACGAATACGTTTTTGCATATTAACTCTAATAAACAACTAAGTTAAAATATTGTTGTCTTCTCAAAAGCGTTTTTTAAGAGTGATAAGAAAATTAATACCAAAATTTCATATATTGAAACTGGTTTAGACAAAATAAAGAGAAAGTATTAAACGAATTATTTTTTAAAATACTATTATTATATTATAATGATAATGGTTCAATCACAAACACTTGATACTCTAATACTGTCAACTCACAATGTTATTGTGTTTCATTGTCCAAAGAACAATTCTAATCGCATCAAATGCACAATCACTTTATGCTAACATGGGTAGACCAATAATCTTCAATCTTTTCTTCCTAACGTATGATCATCAACATAACCAAATAACTTTCACATATTTTAATATTAAATTTCCAGACAAATTTCAAATTAGATATTTTATTCACGTCAAATAAATAATCTAAAAATATCATATTAAAACTCTAATAAATAGCTAGTTTAAAATTTAGAAAAGCATAGTAATTTATATAACATAATTAGTCCAGAGAAACCCATTAAAAAGTTGAAACATCAAATTTTGTCAAAATTACTTTTATGTGGATTTGAATTTTATAGAAAATAATGAAATAATTAAGCCATGATGTAATTCAGAATCAAATAAAAAAATAGGATATGAAATCCAAATTAGTTAAACTAAATTTGAAATACAGTTGTTTAGATCAAACTAGGAGGATGTGCAAAGCACAAACAACGAGATGCATGTAATGACTAAGGAATAATAAATTCATATTTGACTGGAAAGGTAAAAGATAAATCAAAATATTTGATAATGTAAACTTAGAAAATAATAATATTAATCAAGATAAAGCCAAATGTGCGCAACCATGTAATGCTAACTTAACAACCCTTTAGCTCCGAAATCATTTTTTATTTCTTAATTGATCTAATATCAAAATAATCAACATTTTTTTTTTTGCATATTTCAACATTAAATATCAAAACATTTTTCAAATTATGAATTTTATTCACGACAAAAGGATTAAAAAACCTTGCGTACTAAAATTCAAACAGTTAGCTGGTTTGGAAACCTAAAATATTTTTCCAAAAATATTTATAAAATTAGCAGAACGTAAATAATACAACAAACTTTTGTATTCAAGTATTTTTAAATAAAATTAAAATAAAACTACAAAAATGAATTTGTATCGTGACCCGTGGTATGACAGGAAGTTTCATCATTTTATCCCTTCAATTTGAGTTATGTAGGAGCAAAATGGCGATAGTGTATCATAACATAGGCAATTCTTTATGTTATAACATACACCAAGTTTACTTTTAAAACTATTGAATGAATTATTTTGAAAAATATACTATAAACTAATAAAAGTAAGCCACAACAGTTTGGCACTTCAATATTGCTTGAACCCTAATGCTTTTGTTTTTAGAAACCAAAGATTATAATTTTAAGTCTTACCGAATACACAATTATCCAGTTCCAACATGGACATATCAATGTCATCATATCACTTTTTTATTTAATTTGTTATAATTTGTCTATTATCAACAAAGCCCTTAATTTTCCCATATATCTTGGTTTTCAAAATGAATTTAAATTTAGGAATTCCATTCACAACAAACAAACAATTTGCATATTAAATCTCCAACAAATAAGTAATTAGAGAAATTTAAAAAATAACCTTTTTCCTAACACAATTAGTTTTGTAAAATATAGAGTGGTTGAAAGTTGAAACAACATTTTTTTTCCTTTGGTATAGCAATTCCCTTCCTTTTTTTTTTTTTTTGAAACTGGGTACTTATATTTACAAAGTAGGCAGCACACAAGTCTGCAAGAATCATCATGGCGCACAGTTTAATATGCCAGAGGCAGGGATCGAACTGCCGACCTTGTCGTCAACAGCCTGGCGTTTTACCACTGCACTAAGGCCTCGGACCCCTTCCTTTTTATTGTATGTGTTAAAAAAAAAAAAAAAGGAAACTGTACCCAGGTCAGGGATTGTATTTTGTAGAAGGATAAACCCAGTGATTTATGTGCGTCATTATAAAGTATGTGTTCAATAAAAGTGTAGAGCATATGTTGAAGACTGTAAAAGGAAAAATGAAAAGGAATCAATAAAGTTCTATAGTAAAATAAGTCTGAGGAAGAGTAGGAAAAAAGGAGCGAAGAAGGAAATTAAAATCAAGGTAAAATTGGCAAGCAGAATCTGAAGGTGTTGACCTCTTTATTAAATCGAATGCCTAAGTAATATCTAGATTTGTGCAAACGAAAGTTGCGGTAGTTGAGCTTAAGCTTAGTTTACCTAGCAATGATGGAATGATCAACATGACTGATGGCATATTTACGGAACAAAGTGCAGTAGCTATGGATGTAAAGGAAACGGACCTCGGTAATTCTTAATGGTCATTGATGTTAGGATTACATGTTTTGTGTTTTCATTGATAGTTGAGTTGTCAATAGGTTAGCTTTGTTGCCCCGTAGTGTAGCCACAATGCGAATAATACTGCAAACAACATAAAATAAGGATTATTAAAGAGAAGTTTTGATAACTGTTTAAGGGAAAATGAAAACAAACATGCAAACAAAGGTATCATATACCACTAAAGGTATCAGATAAGTTCGTGCCTAGGGGACACTGAACAGTTCTCGGTGGATTGACTGAGAATCTCACCAACGTGATGCAAGATCCCAATGGCATCTGTATGGAATGCATGAAGTGTATTTGGATGGTGATTAAGTAATAGGTCAATGAATAAGAAATAGTTGCAAGTGACTAGATGAAGTAGGCTAATCTGTGAGGTACTTCATCATATCAGTTCTGTTAACTATAAATTGATAGTCGGTGAAGAAAAACTTATGGTTCAGTATGTTGTCCTCGTGGGTTACAATCTCGATGATCATTTTCAGAGCAGTGAAATAAATCTTAATTGACTTGTGGACGGGAAGATACATGTTACCCGCGGGGGTAACGTTAAATTCACCAATGTCGTAGACCGATCCTTCTCGTAGCTTGCCAAGGAAAAGTGGGTGGAAACGTGGGCCTACCACTGCGTGCATTTCTCTACCCTGTCACAAGATCACGCAGTAAGAGAAAAGTAAGTTGTAAAGAGTGCATGTTTGGGAAAAAAATAAATGCTGTGAACAAACTCATGTCGGTAAAAGTATGAATAGTTCAAGCTATTGATCATAGACGACTAACAGAAAGGCATGCAAAGCACCATAAAACCTTTGTAAACTATCAGTATAGTAATATGTAAATTTTTGGGCAACTATCAGACAATAGGTTGTTTTGAGAATTTCTTGTTTCGTTGTACGTAAATCAGGTTGTGTAATATTTAAACTATAAGAGCATCAAATAATAAGCTTGCACTACATAGAGTAGGACATAGCCTATCTTTTCCAAACATATATCATTAGGGAATTTAAATATATGTAATTAGAGAGCATATAATATAGAAAGGGATTATTTGTTGGACAATCTCAATATCAGGTAGTAGTTTATGTCTTGATTAGAGTCATTGTTTTCTCTAAGTGAGGTGGAACAGATTTTTCAGCTATTTAATATCCTTTTTATCAACTATTTGTCAACATTCAAAGCTAAAATTCAAAAGCAATACGGAAAGCAGAGGTTGCATATCTAAGTGTAGTAAAATTTCAAATTAACCCAAAAATTTGGTAAGAATAATTTTTTTTAAGGTATTTAAAAACAGAAAATTCAAATTATTCCTAAATGCGTAAATATATATAAGGAAAAATGTAAATTTGAAATCTAGAACACCATAACTACTGAAACATATAGCAACATGGGATTTAAATATATGTGATTAGAGAGCATATAATATAGAAAGGGATTATTTGTTGGATAATCTCAATATCAGTAGGATTATCTAAATAAACACACACGGAGATCTCATATATTGTTTTATATTTACTTATGCATGAACTCAATTGATGGATATTTTTGTTTATGTTGAGTGATCCTTCACTTGAAAGTTTATCTTAGAAATTAAATATCGGCAAACCATATTAATTATTTGACAACATTCAACATACGTTTGTGTTTATGCCAAGTGCATGGTTGTTAAATCCATTTAGTATATTTGTAATAATGCTAGACTCGTCAATTGAAGCCCGTACGTTATGCAATGCTAAAGGCCCGTTTGGGACTTTATAAGCTTTGTTTTGATTTTTTGAAAAGTTAAAATGAATTTGTTCGACTTTCAAAGAACGAAAAAGTAGTTTATTTACGCCCACCCAAATTGTTGCTTAGTACAAAATATTTTGATTATCGTTTAAAAAATTAACTTCATCTAACATGGGCGTAAGGAAATAAATTGTTGGAAACAAAACCTATTCAACACAGTTGATCAACTTACATGATACTGTAGTAAATTTAAAGAGCAATTTTTCACCTCAATATATCCAAATGCAATTTTAGATTGATTATTGTAAGATTCATCCTTTGAGCTAACCAAACAAAATTATGTATATCAATTTCAACTGTGAACACACATATCCAGACAGGTGTACGAAAACAATTATGCTGTCTACTGACATATGTAATTCTGAATAATAAAACGATGATAGCTATATGGGCCAAATGATACCGTACTTGACAAACATATTAGCAGCTAAAAGAATTACGTTAAAAGAAATGTATTGCAGTTGACAGACAAATGAAAGGGTGTTTATCTTAGGAAATACAGGTACATACAATTATAACAAATATAGAAGGCAAGCATGAACGAACTAATTTCATCAAAATAAATGTTTACAGCAGCAAACTGGAATGACTGTTTCTCGCCGTAAGCGTCTGAACCAAAAAAAAATAGTGTTCAAATAACAATGTAGCATCCTTAAGCAAGCATCATATATGGGTACAAATTGTTAGCACACCACGCCCTCGTAGCTAACTCAAATGGATTGAACATTCACCTGCTTGCATAATGTTAAGCTTGCTGTCAGTAAACAGCAACAATGAAGTAACAGTTCCTAAAGAGATCAAGCTCCTTGTATATAAGCATATGGAAAACAGATCAATGCGCTAAAGATAGCCTTAGTAGAAAAAGGATAAACCGATGGTAGATTTTCTTTTGACCAAATTTGAGTAAAAATATATATTTATATTAACAACAAAAATTGATTAATATAGTGTAGGAGCAGCATGAATGAAAAACATAGCTTAATATTTCTAGAATACAACACCACGATAAAATCATTTTCAGTACATGACATAATAATCAATAAACAAAACATGTATTGTAATTGTGTGAACACCGATATTAAATTATCATGACGTCAAGCGGGTTGAGCATTAGTTATGTATAACAACATTATACAAAAGAAGTGGAAAAAGTAATACTTTTAAGTGGATGATGCTTATTTTGAAAGACTTAAGCTGGTCTAGGCTGGCAGACCCTCATGATAGTATGGATGGAAATTTCCTATGTGGTCAAGATCTTGGAACACACGAATAATTATTGTAATTGAGACGTTGAACATAATTTTAATTTTTTAACAATGTTGAACAACCCACTCACTAATGATAAATTATTCTTTTATTTTGAATTTATTTACCTTTCATCGCTTAGAAATCTGATAGTACATGGAACAACTGTAACAAACAGTATGCAGTTGGCGGAGTTACCCAAAGTTGACCCTACATTGGTAAAATAATTAAACATGATATTAGTTTACAAAATAAAGAAATTATCAAAAAAAAGATCATAGGAGTTATGTAGAATAAAATCATAGGAGTAATGGTTTGAAAGCCAAACAATATGTAAGGTGATGATTATTGTTTGCATCAGAACCACACAATGTAGTAGTCACTAAATTTATTTGCAGGTCATTTCATAGTGCAAAAACCATAAATTTGCACCTAATGCAGCTATATACTACCATTTTTCTAAAATCAGAGAATGCAAAATATAAAATTAAAAATAATCAAACATGAAAGGGTGCAATGCTGAATTGCAGTGACAAGTAGACATTCGTACATTTCATCACTAGAATACAATTAATCGTTATCAAGATATTAAAACATGCAGTGTCATGAAGCCAAATAATAAATTACAATTTCTTCAGCCAGGAAAGCAAACTATTACAAAATGATCACTAATGGACAAAACCAAGTGTTTGCAATTCAGGTTGAGCGGTTTAGGTAAAACTTGATAGAACAAAGGAGTGGTAGGATGTAATTCATATTTTCAAACAATTATGACACTACGACATTAAAATAGATAGAATGGGCAATCAAATAAGTAAATACAAAATCATAAAATAAAATATTACCGATGGAAAAGGCAAACCAAGACTATGTTAAAAGGAATTAAAGTTTGTTTGATGTAACGCTAGGTTTTTGAATTAGAAGAAAAGGTGGTCTAGGGAATAAATATCAAAATATGAAGTTGTTCATAGAAAATATCAAGGTTGAAGGGAAAAAACACCAAAATGACATATATACAAAATCTAGCAGTTTGTAGTTAGTTAATGCGGTTTGGATAGTGGAGCACGATATCGAATGCGCGTGCGCACTACCACACATGAATGTCAGAAATAATCATGAAAAGCTTAAAGATTCAATGCAATAGGATAATATGCTGGATTCCTTGCTTTCGGAAATTCAGAATTCCATATTATCAAATAGAGATAGACAATTTTAAGGTTTTGCATTTACAGTCAAATGAAACGACCGATATCTTCTAATATAAATATGGAGACAGAAAAATATAAGTTAAAAATGGTATGCTTCACAATTTTATTATCTAAATTTAAAAAGTACTAATGGTTGCTTATGAAAAGCAGGCATGTACATTCCATAACCAAACTTCTTCAGTTTGCATAAACTATGTTAATAGTAGCAACCAAGAGAAATCAAAATAGAACAAACTAAAAACTATAATTGTTTGTTATTATATTAAGTACCAGAGACTCTCCATAACTCAAACGAGTAAATACTAATAAGTTATCATACAAATTTGATTATCTTAAATTTAGCAAAGTGGCAGTTCAATAGTTTTGCTTTGATTCCTTTAAGAAACTCTAAAATTGGAGATATGTATACAAAATATACAAATTTTTTATCTTTAAGTTCAAAAGTAATAATTTGCTGGCATAAAATACAAAATTCAAAAGGATTATTATATATATATGTATATGTATACACATAAATAATATATGACTTATAAGCAGATGTATATCCCAAAAATGTCAAGAGAAACCGTAATAAATATTTAGTAACTTATTTGTTATGCATTCACCTATTACTTTGACTACTACTTCAACTTTGCGATGTTCCGTCAATGTCACAACAACATTTTTATAATCTAGATAACCATCCCATCAACATTATTATGTAGATATACTTTGACTACTAATACTATATTCTGAATGACTTACAAATTGTTGATCCTTCTTACCACATGCATGTGCATACACATTTCCATGTGAAGACGACACGTGAAACCAAGGAAACTTCCTCACAAATCCATAATCTGCCTACCATAATAAGCACAATCTCTACACTTACTTTCATGAACTAATCTGCTACCATAAGCAATCTCCATCTAATTCATAAAACATCAAATGCACTTTTACTCTATCACAAATAAATCCATAATCTACTCTTAGGGAATGCATGAGAAAATCTTTATCAATGCCTTTTCTCTACCAAAAATAAAGTAACCTTTTGAAAAGTATTTTAGGACTTCCTCAGGACTCATTTATGATTTGATGCAGAATAATCCACCATATGAAAATGCAATGGAAAAAAAAAATCATAATTTCAATATTAAATTATTCAAAGATAACAAAGTTATAAACATGTAGAAAGTACAAGCTAATTGCAATATTAATGAAATAAAATTTAAAATGAAACAGACATGATTGAGAAGAAATTGGCAAATTGCACTATGTATTAGTTCTATGGCACAGATTTCTATCTTCGATTTTTTATAGGCTATTCAACTTAAAGTTAGGCATAAAACAATGGTTGAGTTTTAAGGCTTACATAATGACAGTCTTATATCCAAGTATATCATATTAAATTTATTTGCACAAAAACTTCTTAGATCTAAATAAACAAAAAAAAAACCCCTCAAACCTAAGTTGTGTGGAAATGCTTCGCATACGGACCGCACTCAACCTCTTATCATCATAACATGTTTAAATGATTTATATGGTTCATTGATTAAGAAATAGTGATCTTTTTTATCAATTTTCAAACATGTTTGCATTTTGTCTAAAACTTGTGTATAAATCTTTGAAAACAATAATGCAGATAGTGCTGGTGCTTGATAAACAATTGCAAAATATCGAGCGAAAATGATTTCAAAGATAAAATTTCCACACAATACATATATAAATTATACACATATAAATTTATTGTGTGCATCAGCTATTGCTCCATGCATCAGTTGTATTATATGTAACTTCATTTGGTGAGATACATTTACCAATCATTTCCTTTAATACTTGATGTCGTTGATTCCATTTGCTGCTTCAGTAATAACTATCTATAAAAGCAGTGCAGGTAACAACATTTGGTTTACACTTGACCATTGATCTAAAAATACCAAAAGCAACGTTGACATGATTCATGAGAACGCAAGTGTTGATGATGATCCCAAACTGACTATGTCTAGGAACACATTATGCAACATCATATTATTGTAGAATGATAAGATTAGAGGATAAAGATATTTATTTCTGTTTTGAACGATTTTTGTGAAAAATATGCTAAAACTAAAGCATACATATTTTATGTCTGAAGTGTTGGAACTAACAACTATTATTCAACAATATTTACTTTAATGTGAAGAATATCATTTTATTTCTTTTATAGTCAAAGAAAATTCAATATAATAAGAAGCATATAATTGTATTAATGCTTTTGAGCTTTCTGATTCCATTTCTAATTCCATCTAACATTGTTGCTGTATTTTGGTAATGTTGGATTTCACCAGACTTGACTGCAATTTGTGATAGTAGAATCAGTGGATGGAAATTTTCAAAACAATCAACGACATAGATTAGTTAAAAGGAATAAAGTCAAACAGATTTAACAACTTTAATAATATGAATAATCTGAAAAACTATGATTTTAAAATTTTTATTTTTAGCTATCAACAATGGATATCATTGGAAAGCATATTAAATATGATATTTAATAGTGAAATCGATTCTTAAATCCAATTAATGTAGAAAAAGTTATCTTATTTCAAAGTTTGGAATAGAAAGAAATTAAAAACGTGACTGTTCATTTCCCAAAATATGAAGGAGGCCTGTGTGCTCCTGAAATCTAACTCAATAATAATATTATAGTATAGATTATGAAAAAATCCAACCTCAGAGGCTCACGCTGGTTATGTGTTCATTTATGAGGCCATCTACATTAAAATTCAATGTGTAGAACGAAAAATACTTTTTATCAACTATTTGTCTACAGTCAAAGTCTAAAATTCAAAACAAATAAGGAAACCACAGGTTACATATCTAAAGGCAGTAAAATTTCAAATTAAACCTAAAATGTGCTAATAATAAAGATCTTTCTATTATTAAAACACAAAAAATTCAAGTTATTCCTAAAAGCATGAATGTATATAATGAAAAGTGAAAATTTTAAATTGGCGCAACTACTGTTACAATTAATCCTTAAATTCTCCATTAGGCTTAAAATAGTATGTAAGATTTAGGATTTGTGGCATTGTCGAATTTTTATAATGCTTGATTTTTATTAGGTTAGATATGCAGTTTAATTGGTGCATAACCACCACCTCGTAAGGTAATGCAAACATGAACTTCATACAACCACAATATTGTTGGAATTCCTAAAGAGCAAAGTGAATGAAAAATACAAGTCCCACATCTCCAAATTGTGAGAGCTATATTGGTTTAAATATAGCTTTCGCATGAGGAGGTTGGAGGCCTGGGGCTCCCAAATGTATGCTTCGTTGTGAGGAGAGAGATCATGCATCACCACCACACACGCGCGCCGTCGCCGCCGTCCGTCCGACCGAACCGGGCTCGGGTTCGGGTACGGGTACGGGTCTAAATGACCATTCTTTTTACGAGGCCATTGTTTAACGGTTTTGGGCTTCGTCTGAAACTGGGCTGGGCCTGGAATTTAAAGAGAAGCGGGCGGGTGAACAGACGCAGAGTTTTTTCCTGAGAAGATGCGACTGTTCATAAGCGGACGCGAATAACTGAAGAGGCGCGACCCGTTAGAGGCGAACAGTAGTGGGTGCGGCCCGCCCGTTAGAAGCAAACGGGTGCGGCCAAACGCGAACGGGTGCGACCTGACTGAAGCAGTGCAGGCGAAACAGTACCAGGCGGTACGAATGGGTGCAAGCCAGTAGCGAGCGGGTGCGACCCGTTAACGAACAGCAGCGACCAAAAGGCAACGGGTGCGACCCGTCAAGCGGACGCGACTGTTCGAAGGGATGCGGACGAAATTATAAATAGGAGAGAATACTGATCACATTCTCATTCGATTCCAATCTAATTTCTTCTGCTTCTTTGCTCCGTTGCTCTATATTCCACATATATCACAGAGTTGACATACTCATTACAATCTCGTGCAGATTACGTCTGTTGTATCTTGGGAGAGTTTTGAAATAAAATTCTTAAGGAAATTGTTACAACAAGCCTCAGACGGAATTTCCTTTATATACTGGTTAGATTCACTGTAATCTTTCCCGTTTATAAGTTGTACTATTTCTTACAATAGTATAACGTTGTTGTTGTAATTTATTTACAACGTAACTTATTGTTACATTTATCTAATACAGAATTCCAGCGTAGTGGAATTCTAATCAATAAACTTGTGCGACGAGTTTATTGTAGCGTGCTATCTGTTTTAGTACACTAGACAAATAACATCTTAAGAATTTTACTGTTTTACACTAAAACAGAGATGTTAACAGTTGACAACGTGAAAATGGATAAGTCCAACTTTTCAGCGGTTATTTCTGAATGTAATTTGATTCAGAACCCTAACCAATGGTGGGTTGACACAGGAGCTACTCGTCATGTTTGCTCTGAAAAATCCATGTTTTCAACATACCAGAAATTCGATCAGAAAGAAAGACTCTACATGGGTAATTCTGCAGTTTCCGTGATCGAAGGAAGTGGCACAGTTATCCTCAAGTTCACTTCTGGAAAAACTGTTAAATTGAATGACGTGCTTCACGTTCCAGACATACGCAAGAATCTCATCTCTGGTGCAGTCCTATCAAAGAAGGGATTCAAGATGGTGTTTGAGTCAGACCAGATGGTTCTGTCCAAAGCTGGAATGTATATCGGAAGGGGATATTTATGTGATGGCCTATTTAAGGCAAATGTAGCCATTACCGGCAATAAATCTATGTATTCTGATTGTGCTAATAATAAAATTGAAGTCTCTTACTTGCTTGAGCACGAAATTTTACTATGGCACGATAGATTAGGACACATAAACTTCCGAAAAATGAAGAAATTATCAAACTTGGGATTGATTCCAAATTTCCAAGTAGATAAGAACTACAAATGTGAGACATGTGTAGAAGCAAAAATGGTCAAACAACCATTTAAATCTGTTGACAGAAGCACCGAACCATTAGGTTTGGTACATACAGATTTATGTGATTTTAAATCATTACCTACAAGAGGTGGGAAAAAGTATTTTATTACTTTTATTGACGATTATACGCGATATTGCTATGTATATCTTTTAAATAGTAAGGATGAAGCAATAACAGCGTTTATAAAATACAAGGCTGAGGTAGAAAATCAGTTAAATAAAAAGATCAAGATATTGAGATCTGATCGAGGTGGAGAATATGAATCACCATTTGAACAGTTCTGTGCCAAAAATGGTATAATTCATCAAACAACAGCTCCATATTCACCACAACAAAATGGTGTAGCCGAGAGAAAGAACAGAACGTTAAAAGACATGATTACTGCCATGCTTTTAACTTCTGGTCTACCGACGAACTTGTGGGGGGAAGCCTTAAATATGTCTAATCATATATTAAACAAAGTTCCTCACAATAAAACGGGAACAATTCCATATGAGATATGGAAAGGACACAAACCAAGCTTTAAATACCTCAAAGTGTGGGGGTGCTTGGCAAAAGTTCCAGTTCCGCCTCCCAAGAGAGTCAAACTTGGACCAAAAACAGTAGATTGTTATTATCTAGGGCCAGCCCAAAATAGTAGTGCCTATAGATTTTTGGTATTCAAGTCTGATATAAATGATATTCATGTAAATACAATCATGGAATCAAGAGATGCCTCGTTCTTTGAAGATGTGTTTCCACATAAAAGAAACGATGGAAATCCTGTCCCAAAAAGGACAAGAGATAATAGAGATGAGACATGTGAAGATGAAACTCATCAGGACAACGAGGAGGTTGAACCAAGAAGAAGCGTAAGGGCAAGAACTTCCAAAACATTTGGTTCACATTTTTTAACTTATATGTTAGAACACGAACCTCAAACGTACAAGGAAGCAATGTCATCTTCTGAATCTTCATGTTGGAAAGAAGCAATCCAAAGTGAGATTGATTCAATTCTAAGTAATAAAACTTGGAAAATTGTTGATGTTCCACCAGGAATAAAACCAATTGGCTGCAAATGGATTTTCAAGAAGAAAATGAAAGCAGATGGCTCTATCGACAAGTATAAAGCCAGATTAGTAGCCAAAGGATATCGTCAAAAAGAAGGAGTAGACTTCTTTGATACCTATTCACCGGTTACACGAATAACCTCTATAAGAATGTGAATAGAAATTGCATCCATTTATAATCTAGAGATTCATCAAATAGATGTAAAAACAACATTCTTAAATGAAAATCTCGATGAGGAGATTTACATGGAGCAACCTGAGGGATTTATTTCCAAAGGAAATGAAAACAAAGTCTGTAGATTAGTCAAATCATTATACGGACTAAAACAAGCTCCAAAGCAATGGCACGCAAAATTTGATAGTGTCATGATGAAAAATGGTTTTCGTATAAATGAATGTGATAAATGTGTTTATTACAAACAGGTTGGACAGTCATATGTGATGATTTGTCTATATGTAGAGGATATGCTAATCTTTGGTCCTAATACTAAAGTAATAGAGACTATAAAGAAGATGTTAATCAACAATTTCGATATGAAAGACTTAGGAGTTGCGGACGTTATTTTGGGAATCAAAATAATAAGAACACCTAATGGAATTGAACTATCTCAGTCACACTATGTAGACAAAGTGATTGAAAAATTCCAAGAGTATGGAATTAAAGGAGTGAGGACACCTTTTAATCCATCGGAAGTACTGCATAAAAACACTGATGAGAGTGTAATGCAACTGGAATACTCTCGTGTAATAGGATGCTTAATGTATCTGATGAATTGCACCAAATCAGATATAGCTTATGCAGTAAGTCGATTGAGCAGGTATACAAGCAATCCAGGGAAGGAACACTGGAAAGCACTAATGAGAGTGCTTGGATATTTAAAAAATACCACTAACTATTCCTTACATTATGGAAAATATCCTGCCGTCTTAGAAGGATATAGTGATGCAAACTGGATTGCAGATTCAGAGGAATCAAAATCAACGGGTGGTTATGTGTTTACCCTAGCAGGGGCAGCGGTGTCATGGAAATCTACTAAACAAACATGCATAGCTCGATCCACTATGGAATCAGAGTTCATTGCATTAGATAAAGCAGGCGAAGAAGCAGAATGGCTTCGTCACTTTTTAGAAGATATTCCGTTTTGGCCTAAACCTGTACCGGCCATATGCATACACTGTGATAACCAAGCAGCGCTAAGCAGAGCGCAAAACTTTGTGTATAATGGAAAGTCATGACATATTCGTCGACACCATAATACAGTTAGGCAGTTACTCTCAAATGGAACTATTTCCATAGATTATGTGAGAACAAATGATAACCTAGCGGATCCATTTACTAAAGGTTTATCAAGAGAGAAAATTGACTGCGCATCGAGGGGAATGGGTTTAAAAGCCTAAACCAACAAAAGTTACCTTATACGGAAACCTATCCTAGCGACTGGAGATCCCACGGACTAGGATCAATAGGCAAACCAGTTCTGAATAACTCAAGGCGTAATGCATTTTTCTGGACATAGTCCATTCCATTCCTATGGTGCAAAACATAAATGCATGCCTACAGAAGTATTAAAAGGTTAAAACTATGCTTTTTAATGATGACCATATCTTGTAAAATAAACAAGTGGGGTATATGTAGGATACTCCTTATGGTTGCGATCACCTATGTTAGTGTGAGCTGGGTCAGCTCTATGAGAATATTAAAGGCTTAAATTCTCTATATACACTCGCAGAACCAAATTTGTTCAGGACCGAAATGAACACAACCAAGAGATTGGAGGAGAAGGGAAACAATGCTCTGTTAACCTTATTGTCTGGTTATACAATATCGGCAGACAGTTCAAGATGAAATAATTCACCGATTAGCCAAGTATATCCGATGAGTGTTAACAAGGGAAAGTTCAAAGTGAAACATCTACTTATCCTTCAAAAAGCATTATTCCACACGTAGTCTGAGATATTCCACTTTGTGTGGGGGAAAAGTATATTGTCATTCATGTGGGGGATTGTTGACAAATCTAAAAAGTGAATGAAATATACTTTAGTCCCACATTGGCAAAATGAAAGATTCAATTGGGTATATATATACGATCCTTATTTCCTATATCGGCCCTTAAGGTCGGGTAATTTTGTGCGAGGGGGAGGACCCAAATCTGATGAACACACACGCGCGCGCGCCGCCCGCCCGTCCCGTACCGAACCGGGCCGGGCTCGGGCTTGGGCGTGGGCGTGGGTTTGGATCTACTATGAAATCTTATTTTTGCTACAGAAAACACTGCAATTTTCGGCGGGTTTTTGTTTTGTTTTGCTGGCTACAGTAACGGATACGGGCGCGGCCCGTTTGAATTGAATACGGGTACGACCCGTTGGAAGAGTGAAGAGACGCAATTATTCAGTACAGATATATTTTGAACGGACGCGACCGTGACCGTTCAGAAACTATAAATAGGTGACAGATCCTGATCAAATCTCTCACTGGTTTACAGTTCTTCTTCTTCCCCGACGTACTTTCTTCGGCCAATTCACTTCTGCTGCCATAATCATCTCGGACTGACGTGCTCCTTACAATCCCACGTAGTTTCGTCGGTTGTACCCTGGGAGACTTCGAATAAAGTCTTAAGGCGATTGTCACGGCAAGCCTCCGACGAACTTTTGGTATTATTCTTGCTTTCATTACTGATACGCAGAATACCATTGTTGCATTGCAACGTTTTATACCTCTATTGTTTCTGCTTTTGTAACACTTTAAACTGTTGCAGTTTGCTGTTGTAACATATTAAAGTGTTACAGTTTGCTGTTGTAACATATAACAGTGTTGCATTGCGTTGTGTAGTAACGCATTTTGACTGTTGCATTCTGTTTTCAACCGAATTATTCTACAAATATGACATTAAATGGTAATATAATCAGTATAAGCATAAATTCCATGACCTCTTTTGTTTTATAAAGCTACAGTAGAAAATGAGGATAATTAATATATGCAGAAAAAAGTAATATGGAGAATAAAAACGTAAACTTTCCTGTACTTAAACCAATGATATAATATAGAATATCTTTGTACATATGTTTGTTAATATGACTATATGATCCGTACATAAGTAACCATATGTCTATACAGTCCCTACATAAATAACCACATTTCTCTATTCCTCTATTCTAATTTTGATTCAAAGGAACAAATTGTTTTTATGTTATACATGGTTTAAAAATCTATTAAATTGAAGAACAGCAGCAGTTGCAAATAGTATGAAGTGGGAAATAATTTTGGGATAATAAAGCTAATGAATTCAATAAAAAGCTATGGCTTTATCTGACATAGGATAAGGTGATGAATAGCGAAGGGTAAAACACATTGAATGTACAGTTTTATATTAATTAGAAACGCAAACAGAAAGTGGTTGAAAAATAACATGTTAAATGAATAAAACAATTACATACCTTGTTGTCCAGCAGTTGCATGTTGAATCCAAAAACATCATTGCTTTTAAAGTTAATGGAGTCCCACTGCCTTGCAATGCATACTCGAATTGTTGCTCTAACACTGTCAATGATAAGGGATTGAATTGATGAATGTACGGTATCCATGATAGAAAGTTGGTGAAGAGAACAGGAATTTAGCAAGTGAGCGAGATAAATAATAATTCGCTGGAGGTTATATAATACTACTGCAGTAAAACTGGGGATTGTTAGTAATTCTTTTAAATAAATGACTTGCAGTCTACAGTAAATGTAAACCATTAAGTTTGTTTATTAACGTTGTATGTCTGTTGGTTTTCATATTTGCAGGTGAAGAAGATAAATAGCCAAGCGTAATAAATTTTTAGCACTAACCATGTTTATCTGGTTATGATAAGGAAAGAAGATTAAAGGTCCTTACCTTTTATTACAATCATCTTCCCTAATGAATCAAAGAAACCGAATATGGGAGAAATCTATAGAAATTCCAACAAAAACGTACAACTAAAGACAGTCACAGTGGCAAAGATAATGAAAACTACATTTGCAGTGAATAACAGTTAATTGCAGCATGTGATGCTATGAATGGTGAACCTGTTGGGCGAGCAAGATGAGGACAAGGTGAAAATTTAGGAAATGTTCCTATAAATATAGTGTAGTAGGTCAAAAAGTTACTACATATAGTTCTATAGCTCCATGGTTATAGTTTCACTCTAATTAGTTAAGGCCATAGATTTTTTCAACAGGTGCCATAGGTGTTTTCAATGATAATAAACCTCTTATCAATTCAAACAAATTAAAAAAGACATTCAACGTCGCTTACTTTAACTATATATAATCTGCATTTACCCTTCAACATCAAGAAATATAGAGGCTATAAGAGCTTCAGAACCACCTAATATATGTGATTTACGGGTAAAAAAGAATTCAACAATTGAAATATGTAATCGAAAAACAACTAATCATAAGGTGGATCAAAATGTTTGACGACAATAGTAGGAATATTTTATTTGTTAGGTCAAAATTGAATAATAAGTCCAATATTTGCAGTTATAAAGCTAATTATCACAGGCAAGTCAAAGATCCTTTGATTCATATCTCTGTCTGAAATAGGGTGTTTGAAAAACAAAATAGTATATAGAAAATACGCACTCTTACCAGTTTTGATATTTTGGTATTACTTTAATTCTCCTTTTGCTATTTTGTTTTTCTTCTCTACATTCATCATATGAAATGATAGCTTAGCTGCAACAATGGGAATAAAATGAGACTGATCATTAATTAAAAGTTAAGAATTCTAAACTCACTATGACGATCATGTGAGATAAATTTGAAAGAACATAAGAGCCATTGCCAGCATGTAAAAAAACAAAGTTACATGAATACTTTAAAAGGTAAGAAAAACTTAGTGATTGATGCTCTCCTATTAATTAACAACTTGATTATCGATGTGTTTCCTATTCTCTTTTTTTTAAGAGAAAACTTCCTATATATCATGTATGAATTTAATTATTATCATTTTGAAATATGTACGCAACATTTTGAATCATCTAATAATGAAAGAAGTTTAAAAGAATTACGAACGTATGAACAGCTCAACCATATATTCCCCAAATTCCAAGCACAAATAGATGGTAGGAACCCGACAGTTATAAGCTATATGAATCATATCACTTAAGCAACATAAGTAATTGTGTGACGCCCCACCTTTATGCACACAATAACAAAAGGTATTAATGAAATACTGTCTGTTATCATGAAGAATAAGGCTGGATAGGAGCGGTCATTCGTAGTTAGACCTTACACTAGTATTGGTTATTTCGATAGGAGTGGTACATATTTTTATTTTTTTCATCTCTTATTTATTTACTCCCCGACATACCCAATTTCTGTATAAAACGAACTCCGATGGTTCATAATAGTCTAGTACAATAAATATAATAATAACACAGATAATATAAATGCGGAACACAGATAAAACAAAAAGTCTCATATATATAATAACTGATGTCAGTTACAATACATGTGATACAGTACATATGATACGACTACAACTGTCGACACAGGATGTTACATATACAAGTACATTAATATCATTAATATACATGAATACATATCATCCTATACAAATACACTGACTACTATAAAATGACGACGACTACTCCAAAAGGTATGAAAAGACTTCATAGCTCTAGCAGCAACCCAAAGTAAGATATCTACAACCTGTAAATACTCGGTCTGACCCGAGTATTAAATTCAAAAGAAAATAATACATGGGTCGGTCTAATTCAAACTCAGTTATTAATGTACAGAAGCAATAATAATTAAATGACGAATAAACGACAATCACAACGAATCTCGTCTATCCAATCCTTTACTAAGAAATCGAATAACGGTAAATATAACACTTAACAGTGTTCAACAACAAATCAGCAAATTCAAATTATCAACGAAGATAAATGAAAGGCTTATCAATGAAGATAATTTAGAAAACAACAGAATTGCCTAACGGCAATTTACAACAAAATCTAATTATTAGATAAATAATTAGAAACTCATAATCTAATTATCAAATAGATAATTAGACAACAACAAAATGATCAATCAAACCAATTCAAAATACAATTTCAAAATATTGAATTGAACAAAACAATTTAAGCAATTGAAATATCAATTCAAAACGTCAATCCTGTGTGGCTGCAGTACACGCATGCGTGTACTGCCTCGCCACTACAGTATAAGATGTCATCATAACTCCAACTATTGACAGCAAGCGTCAATTCTGTGCGGCTGCAGTACACGCACGCGTGTACTGCCTCGCCGCTACAGTGATGAAATACACAAAAGCTCAATGAATCAAAATCGAACGGCATCAACTCAAATCAAATGAACCATATGGAACTGCACAGCAAGCACAGTATACACCCAGTAACCATCAAAGGGACAAAGTGCACATGAAGGCACAATGAAAATTCACAATCAAGCACAAGGTCAAATTCTTAAATATCGGATTCAACAAAAGTGCAAAGCCAAACCAAAGCAAACAGCAGTACCAAGAAATCACATAAGGTCAAGTCCGGGCGACAATGAATGACCAATAAGTTCACATCACTGCCCAAACATATTATGAAACAAAATTGTCAAATGCCTCGAATGGTATAATTACAGAGACTACAAATTGATGCAACAAATATATAATGCAACGCACAACAACCTGACACAGTTACAAACTAGGTTGAACACTGCAACAGGTCACAGATGTGCACCAACCAAAGCACAACTCAAAGTGCTCAAATATATAAGATACGGTCAGGGATGCAGACCACATATGCAAACCATCAAACATCAAGTTTCAAAATCCGTAAAACAACAAGGTCAAAGACAAGTTCAATCCCAAAGCAACTAGCAGCATGAATGCAACAGTATAATGTAAGATCAGAGCATCAAAACAATGCCGAAGTCATTCCAGCCAAGTGACAGTGCAAACAAGTGCACACTGGAGATACTACAGACTACATAAACCAAAGCAAAATCAGGTCGAACGGAGACTAAAGACCAAGCCATAATTTGGCAAAATGCAACTAATCAGGGGTGACAACTTGGAGCATCAGAACAAGCAATGCACATCGAACCAGTAGTATGCTCAAAGAAAAATCCAAACTAAGTTCATGTTATACAAACAAAACCCAAAAATGCATATACCTGTGTTGACACAGTATATACACACTGCAAATGTAAGAGGAGCAATACATGAAGCAACACATGAAACCTATAGTGCAACTGATCAGAGATGGAACGAGCATCAAACCAACCAGTACACCAAGGCAATGGTACAAACTGCCTTATAACACAGCACATAAAAGCACCAGAGGATATGCAATCATATACAACAAGGCTGGTCGGATAAATCACAAACAAAAATGTACAAGGTTCAACAAAATCTAGCATGCAGGCTACAAAAATCCATATTGCTACAAATGGTCCCAACAGCTATAATGAAGCTGCAGTAACATGAAGCAACAATCGACACAAAACATGTAAGTGCAAACGACTACAAAGTCAACATCGTCCAAACGAAGTCAAATGACTGAAGTAAAGGCATGCTACTGAAGTAAAGGCATGAACTGTGCTTGAGACAACTATCAAATGATCTCCAATTCAAATAACAAACTGGAACCAGAGACAGAAACAAAATCAAATGAAGATACCCAATGGTATCAGATGCTCAAGTGCAGGTTACGATAATACAGAAAAAAATCAAGTCGAAGTCGTGAATGAACAAATCAATTTTTCATCTCAAAGCCAAAAGAATTCAAAGCCATGACCATCAAGCAGCGAAATTATATACGATTATAAACAGGTCGTAAATCATCAACAACAAACAAAGTCGAACGACATAAGCACAGAAGAAATTCACATAACAACATCGATTACCAACATCGAACGAAAACAAATGGCCAAGATAAAACAATATCGAATCAACATTGAATTGCAGAAGCACCATATTAAGAATGAATTAGATGTGAGTAAATAGAATTACTCACCTTAAAACGAAGCGACGACGAACTTGAATCAAGCAGCCGCACGTATCTTAAGTGATGATCAACCGATGAACTCGACGCAAGAAGAAGTGGCCGTGAGCAACACCAGGGGATAGTCAATCGACAAAGCTTTTGATCGAGCAACCAAAGGTCGGCGACTTCACAAAATTTCACAAGCCCTAATTTTTGTTGAACGAACGAGCCACCATTTTTAATTTTCTCTTATGCTAGGGTTTTCGAACGAAAACTGAATGAAAGAGTGTCGGGTTTGCCAAAAGAAACGAAGAGAGGGGGACGGGTTTGCCACTTGATAATTATAACGGCCCAAACATAAAAGGAGAGAATGTATTTGGGCCTGATTTTATTTAAAGCCCGCATACACATTAGCAAATTTTCGAAAGGAATTTCACTGATTTAAAAACTCCATCAACAACAGCTATTAGCCGGCAGAAATAAATCGTCTAATGACGATAATTAATCGGTACGAAATCCCGGGTTGTTACAGACTCCCCTCCTTATAAAAATTGCGTCTCCGCACTTTTCATAATAAAAGTCGTCAATAACAATTATTTTTCTAACATAAACTGGTTAAACTAGAAAATAAAGGCCAAGAACACAGACGCCAAGTAAATCTTTTAATTTCATAAAAGAAATTCACAAATTTTCAACAAAATCTAACTATCAAATAGATAATCAGAAAACACAAAACTGAATAAATGCAATTATCAGCAATATTCAATTATCAATTAGATAATTTGAATACAGAAATCACAAAACAGCAATATCTAATTATCGATATGATAATTAGCAAACCGCAAAATCTAATTATCGACAAAGATAATTAGAAAATACAAATCACAATTCGCAAAACTGCAAATATCTAATTACCAACCAGATAATTTGAAAACAACAATTATCTAATCATCAAAAACGATAATCAAATCTCAAATCAACAATTATTCAATTATCAAAAACGATAATCAAATCTCAAATCAACAAATATTCAATTATCAAAACGATAACCAAATCTCAAATCAACAAATATTCAATTATCAAAAACGATAATCAAATCTCAAATCAACACATATTCAATTATCAAAATCGATAATCAAATCTCAAATCAACAAATATTCAATTATCAAAAACGATAATCAAATCTCAAATCAACAAATATTCAATTATCAAAAACGATAATCAAATCTCCAACCAACAATTATTCAATTATCAAAAACGATAATCAAATCTCAAACCAACAAATATTCAATTATCAAAAACGATAATCAAATCTAAAACCAACAAATATTCAATTATCAAAAACGATAATCAAATCTAAAACCAACAAATATTCAATTATCAAAAACGATAATCAAATCTAAAACCAACAATTATTTAATTATCAAAACGATAACCAAATCTCAAATCGACAATTATTCAATTATCAAAACGATAGCCAAATCTCAAATCGAAAAATATTCAATTATCAAAAACGATAGCCAAATCTCAAATCAACAATTATTCAATTATCAAAAACGATAATCAAATCTCAAATCAACAATCATTCAATTATCAAAAACGATAATCAAATCTCAAATCAACAATATTCAATTATCAAAAACGATAATCAAATCTCAAATCAACAATATTCAATTATCAAAAACGATAATCAAATCTCAAATCAACAATTATTCAATTATCAAAAACGATAATCAAATCTCAAATCAACAATTATTCAATTATCAAAATGATAACAAAATCTCAAATCAATAAATATTCAATTATCAAAAATGATAATCAAATCTCAAATCAACAAATATTCAATTATCAAAAACGATAATCAAATCTCAAATCAACAAATATTCAATTATCAAAAATGATAATCAAATCTCAAATCAACAAATATTCAATTATCAAAAACGATAAACAAATCTCCAATCAACAAATATTCAATTATCAAAAACGATAATCAGAATCATCAAATATCTAATTATTAAAAACGATAATCAGAATCAACAAATATCTAATTATCAAAAACGATAATCAGAACACATATCAACAAATATCCAATTACCTGCAGATAATTGGAAACAACAAATATCCACAAATCAATGAAGATAATCTAGAAAATCAACATAAAAAGTTGCATCGATCCCATCAGATGGCGAGTTTTAAGCTATGCCGCAAGTGCATCTCAGATTGGCCGAAGCCTACTAAGTACTATAAATTTTGGCTCCCATCAGATGACCTGAAGGTCCGCAGAGTGACCCGAAGGTCTAGTACTGGTATTTGACCCGAAGGTCCGCAGAGTGGCCCGAAAGCCCAACAAATGACCCGAAGGTCCAGCAGAGTGGCCCGAAAGCCCAACAAATGACCCGAAGGTCCAGCAGAGTGGCCCGAAAGCCCAACAAATGACCCGAAGGTCCATCATATGACCTGAAGCTCCAGCAAATGACCCGAAGGTCCATCAGAGTGGCTTGAAAGCCAAATAATATCATCAGAATCATCAGACAACAAATATTTTAATTAACGAGTCCGGAATTAACCAAAATAGCAAACACACATGTCCCATAACCACGAGTTTTACTAAAGCGTTTAATTCACTTCATCGTTTCCTTGAAAGTTCAAAATTGTGTATTCCAAAAATAATATTTCACATTCTCAAACGGACAAATCCGGAATTAAGCGAATCAGTAAAAGAAAGGGGTCATAGTCCTCGATTTTTCTGAAACGTTTAAATCACTTCCTCATTCTTTTGAAAGCGCAAACTGCAAAACTTCTGAAAACAATTCCATTTAGTTTATAAAAGTAATAATTTCCATTCTCAATCGAACAAGTCCGGAATTAAGCGAATCAGTAAAAGAAAAGGGTCATAGTCCTCGATTTTGCTGAAACGTTTAAATTGCTTTCTCATTCTTTTGAAAGCGTAAATTGCAAAACTTTTGAAAACAATTTCATTTTGAAATAATTTTTAAAACACGTGATTACAACAGCAACATCAGTAGCAACTTCGACAAGGAAATTGCACTTCTCAAAATACCGTAAAAACGTACAACAAAATGAGCATTGCGGGATAACCGCTTGAAAATTCACTTTAAAATTTGATGGTTACTGAAGCCAAAGCGACAGTAATATTCATACGTCAAAATCTCATCAAAATACTTTGCATCAAAATATAATATTAGTGAATTTTCATTCATTAAAAAGGTCAACGAAACACCGTGCTTCAAAAACTTAGCACCAGTGTGAAAACCCCGTTATAAAAATAACGGCAACAAAATACGTTTTAAAACCAAACACCGGTTCAACGTAAAATTAATGCAGTAACGTGCAACATAAATTTGCACGTATACCACACAATGAACAAAGAAATCATTCAAATATATCTTCAACGAAGATAATTCAAAACAGCAAAAATCTCATAAAAGCACATAACTGCAATCACTTCGAATCCCCAAACCGGATTCGAAATTTTCAAAGAAAATAAAATAAACACAGCTATGTGAACAACAAACGAAATTTATTTCGATTTCATATTTTGATTTTTAAATCAAAAAGGTTATCAACTGTACTCAGTGAAGACAGTGTCACTGTTTCCACTGCGCACTCTGATAAACAAAACACAAATTACTCAATCATCAAAACACACTTTTCACTTTTATTTTTAAATAAAGATATTTAAAATTTCATCACAATTTCAAAACTTTAGTTTTGACTCAAAGCACAATAAAACATCAACAAATAGTTGTAACACATGTTCCATCTAAGTTATGTTTTGTATTATGTCCATAAACCCCGAGCTCTGATACCAACTGTGACGCCCCACCTCTATGCTCACAATAACAAAGAGTATTAAAGGAAATACTGTCTTATCACGAAGAATAAGACTGGATAGGAGCGGCCATCCATAGTTAGGCCTTACACTAGTATTGGTTATTTCGATAGGAGTGGTATATATTTTTATTTTTTTCATCTCTTATTTATTTACTCCCATCGACATACCCAATTCCTGTATAAAACGAACTACGATGGTTCATAATAGTCTAGAACAATAAATATAATAATAACACAGATAATATAAATGCGGAACACAGATAAAACAAAAAGTCTCATATATATAATAACTGATGTCAGTTACAATACATGTGATACAGTACATATGATACGACAACAACTGTCTACACAGGATGTTACATATACAAGTACATTAATATCATTAATATACCTGAATACATATCATCCTATACAAATACACTGACTACTATAAAATGACGACGACTACTCGAAAAGGTATGAAAAGACTTCATAGCTCTAGCAGCAACCCAAAGTAAGATATCTACAACCTGTAAATACTCGGTCTGACCCGAGTACTAAATTCAAAAGAAAATAATACACGGGTCAGTCTAATTCAAACTTAGTTATTAATGCACAGAAGCAATAATAATTAAATGACGAATAGACACAGTCACAACGAATCTCGTCTATCCAATCCTTTAATAAGAAATCGGATAACGGTAAATATAACACTTAACAGTGTTCAACAACAAATCAGCAAATCCAAATTATCAACGAAGATAAATGAAAGGCTTATCAATGAAGATAATTTAGAAAACAACAGAATTGCCTAACGGCAATTTACAACAAAATCTAATTATTAAATAAATAATTAGAAACTCATAATCTAATTATCAAATAGATAATTAGACAACAACAAAATGATCAATCAAACCAATTCAAAATACAATTTCAAAATATTGAATTGAACAAAACAATTTAAGTAATTGAAATATTAATTCAAAACATCAGTCCTATGTGGCTGCAGTACACGCACGCGTGTACTGCCTCGCCACTACAGTGACGAAATACACAAAAGCTCAATGAATCAAAATCGAACGGCATCAACTCAAATCAAATGAACCAGATGGAACTGCACAGCAAGCACGGTATACACCCAGTAACCATCAAAGGGACAAAGTGCACATGAAGGCACAATGAAAATTCACAATCAAGCATAAGGTCAAATCCAAAATATCGGATTCAACACAAGTGCAAAGCCAAACCAAAGCAAACAGCAGTACCAAGAAATCACATAAGGTCAAGTCCGGGCGACAATGAATGACCAATAAGTTCACATCACTGCCCAAACATATTATGAAACAAAATTGTCAAATGCCTCGAATGGTATAATTACAGCGACTATAAATTGATGCAACAAATATATAATGCAATGCATAGCAACCTGACACAGTTACAAACTAGGTTGAACACTGCAACAGGTCACAGATGTGCACCAACCAAAGCACAACTCAAAGTGCTCAAATATATAAGACACGGTCAGGGATGCAAACCGCATAAGCAAACCATCAAACATCAAGTTTCAAATTCCGTAAAACAACAAGGTCAAAGACAAGTTCAATCCCAAAGCAACTAGCAGCATGAATGCTACAGTATAATGTAAGACCAGAGCATCAAAACAATGCCGAAGTCATTCCAGCCAAGTGACAGTGCAAACAAGTGCACACTGGAGATACTATAGACTACATAAACCAAAGCAAAATCAGGTCGAACGGAGACTAAAGAACAAGCCATAATTTGGCAAAATGCAACTGATCAGGGGTGACAACTTGGAGCATCAGAACAAGCAGTGCACATCGAACCAGTAGCATGCTCAAAGAAAAATCCAAACTAAGTTCAAGTTATACAAACAAAACCCAAAAATGCATATACCTGTTTTGACATGGTATATACACACTGCAAATGTAAGGGGAGCAATACATGAAGCAACACATGAAACCTATAGTGCAACTGATCAGAGATGGAACGAGCATCAAACCAACCAGTACACCAAGGCAATGGTACAAACTGCCTTATGACACAGCACATAAAAGCACCAGAGGATATGCAATCATATACAACAAGGCTGGTCGGATGAATCACAAACAAAAATGTATAAGGTTCAACAAAATCTAGCACGCAGGCTACAAAAATCCATATTGCTTCAAATGGTCCCAACAGCTACAATGAAGTTGCAGTAACATGAAGCAACAATCGACACAAAACATGTAAGTGCAAACAACTACAAAGTCAACATCGTCCAAACAAAGTCAAATGACTGAAGTAAAGGCATGCTACTGAAGTAAAGGCATGAACTGTGCTCGAGACAGCTATCAAATGATCTCCAATTCAAATAAACAAACTGGAACCAGAGACAGAAACAAAATCAAATGAAGATACCTAATGGTATCAGATGCTCAAGTCCAGGTTACGATAATACAGAAAAAAATCAAGTCGAAGTCGTGAATGAACAAATCAATTTTTCATCTCAAAGCCAAAAGAATTCAAAGTCGTGACCATCAAGCAGCGAAATTATATACGATTATAAACAAGTCATAAATCATCAACAACAAACAAAGTCGAACGACATAAGCCCAGAAGAAATTCACCTAACAACATCGATTACCAACATCGAACGAAAACAAATGGCCAAGATAAAATAATATCGAATCAACATCGAATTGCAGAAGCACCATATTAAGAATGAATTAGATGTGAGTAAATAGAATTACTCACCTTAAAACGAAGTGACGACAGCCACACGCATCTCAACAGATGATCAACCGATGAACTCGACGCAAGAAGAAGCGGCCATGAGCAACAACAGGGGATAGTCGATCGACAAAGCTTTCGATCGAGCAACCAAAGGTCGACGACTTCACAAAATTTCACAAGCCCTAATTTTTGTTGAATGAACGAGCCACCATTTTTAACTTTCTCTTATGCTAGGGTTTTCGATTGAAAACTGAATGAAAGAGGGTCGGGTTTGCCAAAAGAAACAAAGAGAGGGGGACGGGTTTGCCACTTGATAATTATAACGACCCAAACATAAAAGGAGAGAATGTATTTGGGCCCTGATTTTATTTAAAGCCCGCATACACATTAGCAAATTTTCGAAAGGAATTTCACTGATTTAAAAACTCCATCAACAACAGCTATTAGCCGGCAGAAATAAATCGTCTAATGACGATAATTAATCGGTACGTAATCCCGGGTTGTTACAAAATGTAAGCCCGAGGGAATAAGTAAATAGTTTTCCAAAATCATTAACGGATTCAAATAATAATAAATATCAGGGAATAAAGAATTACATTTACAGTTTGTGAGGGGAGTTCAATTGGATGTTGATTATTAAATGACGCTAAAAGTTGATGCGGAATAGTAATAGTTTCTGCTTAATTTAGATCCTGAGTTTATAGTTAAATAAGCCATTTAAGATGAAAATAAATCAATATCGATCTCTTTGATGGCTACACTTAAACTAAAAATCATTGATGAAGAAATGAACAAGATTCAAATAAGTTTCGCTCATCTAAAGTAAATGAACTTTAAGGTTTTAAGGAAAAAAACATATTTGGTTCCAAATATTCAGGAACTGTAAATGAAAAATGAAGTTTTATAGCATCCAAAGGTAAATCACATAAGGATCGATATATTTTGAGTGTTGAAAAGTGACAAAAGATAGCGTTTCTTCTGGATATGTGCCAATTAGTAAAGAAAATGAAATTGAGCATGCAAAATTATTCGCCAAATTTGGACATGCATTAGCAACGAAGTTTTAGGAATTAAATGCGTTACTTATTCTAGTTATAGTTACACATGTATGGATAGAACTTTGAAATCTATTTTTCCTAAGATGAAAGGCATTAGTAAAGATCCTTGATCTTTACATCTTTATCAGCTGAATCAATAATGTAAAATCTAATGTATTTACAGAGAGTCATTGAAAATATGGTCAGAAAGATCGTACTTTATACTCATTACCAACACTCTACTGCTAATAGTATTAGTGAAAATTAAAAAGTAATTAACTTGATGCAATAGGATATGAGGAATCGTATAATAAAGTTAACATGGAATGTTATGCTATTAAAAGCTTAGAGAAGTAGAAAATGACAAAAGTTTATATTATTGTTCACATGAAAAGTGAAGGTATAAAAAGCAAAACTATTTTGAATCTTTTGTTCACAATGATATATGAGCACATACATAAGAAGCAAAAATAAGACAAAATTTGGAACATGGTATCATCTACAAAAGGTAAATAAGGGAAATGGATAGAAATATATGATATCTGAAGTTATTAATTTTGCAAAGCTAAGCCATACATCAATCAAAAGTTGATCATGTACGATAACCCAATCATTGTCAGCAACAAAAAACAATAGTTCGCAGGACACAATTCTTATATGTATTGTATATATTACTGTGTAGAAATACCATATTTTAAACTATAGTCAGCCTATATAGATAAATAATATATAAGTTATCTACTGAAAGGTGAATATAGGTCAAGAATAATGTAACTTAATAGAACATCAGTAAAAAAAAATTATATTTAGGAATTGAGCATCTTCATTTTGATATTAATATACGAAAGCATGGCAACAGACAAAAGGATACATAAGTTTTAAGCCCCATATACCATATTTTCTCTCTCCATGGTCTTAGTCAAATTGATTTACCCTTCATATGATGCATATTAGGTGAATTTTATTTATTTTTTTACAATCCATTGTTGCACAATAGAATTAAGACTGGTTAATCATGGATCTTTATTACAATATTACAAAAATGATGGACATAAGCTAAATCGATACTGTAACGACTCGAAAATTTTCAAACCCGAAAATTTTAGATAGTTAGGAAGAAAGAAGAAAGAGATAGAAAAAGAAGAAGAAGAAACATCAACATCTCACATTCGTAGCGGATAAAATATAATAATAAATAATAACAGTTTACAAAAGAATTCCGTATCTGTCAAAGTACATTTATAATACATCAGAGTTACACATATATACAGTCGCTGCATATACACAATTATCATGTCATATATATACAGCAATATAATACAGCGGAAACACTCCATACGTTCTTGCCATCCAACTCATCTCCTGAGCTCCCAAACGTCCTTACCTAAAATTCTGTAATACTCGGTCTGACCCGAGCATTACATCAAAGTAACACCCGGGTCAGGCTGGAAACCAACGTGAGTAAACCCATCCAACATGGAATACATAACATACAACTCATATAAAACCCGGGGTAACTTGTATTAATTTACAAATTCTCAATTTATTATATGCATTACTTATTTCGCACATAAATTTCTAAGTATCAAAATTTAGATCAAATAGTCCAATTCATTTATATCATTTCATTCCAGCCCATTGATTTCACATATCAATATATAAAAATTGGAAGTGGTTTCGGGTATTTCCTAATACCCGACTCTGGTCTCTTCAAATTTAATACCATCTTAGCTCGAGTTATTTAAGTGAACCATAATTCAATTCTAAATGCAAGATGTCACCCTTTTACACAGAAATTCATCATCATAAATAACCACATTATAAATATCCATCCAAACATTTCATGTCACAAACACTCATATCACAGAATAACACAGCATATCATCCAATAGATATCATCCAATTCAGATATTTAGCCAAACAATCATTCATAAGCGATTATTGTTAATTTTAATTTTAATTAATTAAATTTACTTAAATTAAATCAATTACATAAGAATAAATCAACTAACTTTGCTTAATCAACCATTAATTAATTTCAACCTTTTAATTAATTAATCATTCTTCAAATATCCGTCTTGATTAACACCTAGATTAATTATCTTCGATTACATAGAGTAATCATCCTTCGATTAATTTAAAAAATTAACTATCCTTAACCATTTCCAGTGATTAACCTTTAATTACTTTCATTTATTACATTAATTAATTACATGAAATAATGATCCTTAATTAATTACTTCCACTAATCAGTTTTAATCAATCATAAACAGTGATTAACCATCCTATAATTACTCATCTTAATTAATTAATTCTTTAATTAATTATATTAATCCTCTAATTAATCACTCCCAGTAATTAATCCTTAATTACATCGCCTAAGTAATTATCTTCTAAATTAACTTCATTGGTTATTTATTCTATGTATACCTAAGTTTAGTAATTTACTTTCAATCACTTAAGTTGTTAATTAGTTTAAGATTAATTATTATCTTAATTAATCTCTAATTATTATTTAAACTAAATTAAATCTCTGAATTACCTAAAAATTAAGATTCAATACTCTTATCTACCCATTATATTCTATTGTGAAATTACCCAGGAATCACTTTACAGATTCACCAACACATACCCCTTCAATTAAATCGACTCAAATTATTATTTGACTTGATAAATCAAGTTTGAACTTATTTACAAATTAGGTCAATAACTTAAATAAACTTGTAATCAAAATTTGCTTTGAAACCTGTTTCTTGAAATTTACTTTATTTTTTACTTTTTTTTACAGAACTGGGTTTATTTCCTAATTAAGTTATCCTGCTCCTAACCCTTCTATATTTAAAAAAATGTTCTGAACTAAATCCATACTCACCCCTACAACCTGGGTTCCATCAACGCGAAAGACTCGAGTACATCATGCAACTTTTTTCCTTTCTTCCCCGAAGCACAGCACACCTAACATCACGAGTGACACCAGATAAACATGTGCACATGCACAAACATTCAGGCCGTCACCGCTCAGCGCCGCATCCATCATCACGTCAATGAAGTTGTCGTCAACTTGATCGACGATCCAGAAAACTCAATGGTTCATCAGTACGAAAATGAACAATCTACTTGAACGCAGAAACACGACGATCCCCAATAACTTCCCAGCCTCGCCGTTACAGATCATCTGAGACATCGTTATCACGTAAAAACTATGACACTTGCCTATACACCAATTTCCCCCACCTCCGATCCCTTCCAGTGCGCCTTTGACTGTGAAATTACATCGCGTAAAACGTCGACCAAGAGACACTTAAAACCCTAGTTCACCAGCGTTCGTCACCTACGATGACCTATAAAACCCACCGCCATTTTTTTCAAAATCCAGACTCTCCGAACTTGCTCCGACCGAAGACTCGATCCATAACCCTACGCCGTTCGCCTAGAATTTAGAAATCACTAAATTCCCTTCAACTTGAATTGTCCCCCAATTCACAAACCTAGAAATCTTAAAATTCATACTAAAAATCATGGTTTCGAAACTCGAATTCAATCATGCATTCAAAACTACAAATTTTAATACTTGATTTTTCATCTCAAAAATGTTTATTACCGATGTTCCAAAATTAAAATATTTATTCAATTTAATACACTAAGAACCATTTTAAAATTGGTATTACCTTGCTGTAATCATTTTCCATTTAGGGATTGAAATCTAAAATCATCTAGATGGGATAACTTGAATTTTGATCAGGTTTGCAAACCTGTGAACACAGTCAGAGGCATTCTTTGCCTTTCATGGACATGTACCATTATTTACAAAAATTATAAACATAAACACAGCACATTTAACTTCCTACAAAACAACTTTTATTATTTAATTCCCAAACAACAAGCATAAACACAATTCAAAGCTTAAAGGAAATTAGTTTGCTTACAGAATATTGATAAGATTTGAATTCAAAGTTGCAGTTTACTCACAGTTTATTTTGAACAGAGAAACCTGCTTCCTTATCCCCTCCCAGCCTCTTGACCTATCACTTGTTTTAAATTGCGTTATGTGTTGATCTTCTCGTATTCGAGTTGCTTTGTGTATGTGAACGAAAGTGTTTATGTGGAGGTATAAGCAGTGATACATATATTCATAGTAAAGAAGTGTGTTGTGCAAGCCACACTGTGATTTGTTTCTAGGTTTTCATAAACACATTTTTTTTATAACAAAAATTGATTTGGAATCATATGATAAGTGTTGATTTGATTTTTCCTTTTTCTGACCTGATTTCATGTTTTGTATGCTAGGCTTAAAAGCTTGTCTCCTATTTTGTTTGCATGCATTTATGTGAATTGAGGTATGTATACATATCCATTTGTGTTGTATGTATATAACATCTTTCCATATCCATCCCTTTTGTACGTTTTTTTATTATAACATACATGCAAATATTTTTACTTGCTCATATTTGTCCTCATGTGTAACGACCCGTATTTTTCGTGTCGACAAATCGTAAAATAATTGCTATTAGGTCGTTTGCATTGTTTGAGTCAACTAGAGTTAGCTCGTGTGGGAGCTTAGGTCGTGTTGTGGTTTGGGTCGGTGGAGCGAGTTAAGAGAGTAACCGACTAAAGGTAGTTAGCGGCCTAACGGGATAAGCGAGTTAGTGGTAGGTGCCGACTTAAGATATTGACCGATCTAAAAGAAGACCGACCTATAGGAGTTAACGACCTGCAGGCTTAAGTCGTAAGCGACTTATGGTGATAGGGTGAGTACAGTTAGGTCGTGGACGGGTTATGGTATAGGTCATAGGTCGTTGAGACCATGTGTATAGTGTTAGGCCGGATACATTGTTGGGTCGGCAGTATGGGTAAGTCGTTAGGTCGGCTAGGTGTTAGGTCGGCCATAGGGTTAGATCGTTAGGTATTAGTTAGTTAACTCGGCCTGTGTTTTAGGTCGCGTTGAAGGCCTGAGTGTTAGGTCGTAAGTCGTTAGGTCGGCGACGACTTAAGGGGGGGCGGACGACTTAAAAATCTGCCTATAAATAGAGGGGTTTGGTTCACTTTTTAGGATTGGGGTTTCGAAGCGACGAAGTGCTGCCATTTTGAGAGCTCGTGTACGACACTTCTTCACTTCTTTTCTCCACTCTAATTTAGTGCTTCCATCCATCCAAGATCGAAGATCAAGACCAAAGATCTAAGAGCCAAAGTTGAAGATCTACATTCTTCGAAGAGAGATTTCACCATATGAAGCGGAATCTTATCGGATCAAGCTAGATCCTTTGCTCTCCGGATCTGGACTTAGTATCTTTTGAAGTGTTTAGGTGATTCGGTGAGTGGTGGTTATCTCACACACGGACCCAAAGGAGTATATTGGATCGGTGGCTTGTTTGTGTGTTAAAGATAGTGGTTTTATGCATTTTCCTTAAGTCTGCATGTAGATCTATCGTTCATAAAGTTTTAATATCTATTTTACTACATGCAAGTGCATTCACCAAGTTTAAAGATAATTGCTCATGATTCATGCTTGTTAGAGTGCTTGTTAGACTTGGACTCTTTATTTACGAAATTTCCATTATTATTATAAATGTTTATTTAGATCATATTTGAATGCTTGATTACTTGGATTTATGATTGATTTGATTGATTGCTATAAATTAGTTAATTGATGATTTGATTTGGACAAGTTGGTCGAAGATGATTCAAAAGCCAAGTGGAAAGGCTCTTGAATAAGGAAAGCTGCTTGTGGCATATGAATCGGATGAGAAAGCTCATATGGATAGATTTCATGATGATGTTGAGATGGGACTTTGCTATGATGTAATGAAGCGAAGCATGATATTGAGATGGGACTTTGCTATGATACGAAGAAGCAAAGCATGATGTGAGATAGCCTTGGTTTAATCCAGACGGGATCATCCCAAGCATGTTGATAACTCGATGATATGGTTCGAGTTCGTTGATAATGGTTGGCTCGAGAGGTAGCTTGGGCAAGTTCGAGAATAGTCGTCGAGGAGGATGACTAAAAGGCTTGGATTTCATCGTTATTGAAGGTTCTAGCAAACTCAAAGCAAGAGGACATGGGGCGCCCAAACGACTACAGGTAGGTGGTCGGGACACCCAAAAGACTACAGGTAGGTGGTCGAGTACTCTGGGAAGATTCGATAGTCCTAGGCACGGGCTGCGACGACGTGCAGAGTTATGTCTAGAACCGGGGTTACCATTAGTCCTTGACTTGCGGCTGAAAGAATGTGCCGGTCATTCAATTAACGGTGATATCGAGGCAATGATAACAGTGATAGCCAGAGTCATGGATGCTTGGATGCTTTGGTTGTATCGTCATTCGGTCTCAAGAGCGATGTTTTGTGGGTGCTTATCTGATCTTGGTTTAGGCCTTGGGGGTTTGTACTTGGAAAACATCAACCTTGACTCGAGTGATGATTGCTTTATTTTAATTGTCCTCTTTGCTACGGTTGTTTCTGCTTAATGGGTCTGGGGGCTATCACTGTAGAAAGAGGTGGAGTGGGATGGTTGGGTTCCTATTCCTTTTTACCCTTCATGCTCTTTTGGTATGTTTGATAGTTGATTTACTGCTCACTAGGACTTTTGTCTGACTCAAGGTTTTATGTTCAACTCTTATTGCCTTGGGCTGTTCATCCATGTTGGGATGAGCAGACTAGGTAGCAGGTGACAGGTGCTGTTATTAGTGACTAACGCTGTTGATGACGAAGACGAGCTGGAGGCTTTTGCATATTGTTTTTCTTATTATATGTACTGGATGTTCCGCTGTTGTATGATTCTCTGAGTGATATGTAGTGAGGCTTGCTGTATTGACTTTTCAGATTGTTGTACCAAACTATTATGAGTTTATATGATGAGATTCTGTTCTATGGAGCTTCACTATGTATACTTTTTAATGTATTTTTTCCATGCACTGTGAGTAATACGATAGACTATTCTGTTTTACTTTATCCCTGACTATCGTCCATTGCTGTCTGGCACACCTTTCAGCGCACAATTCCCTTCTTTAGTGCGGGAGTCATGGGCGGTCGTCACATTTGGTATCAGAGCCCAGGTTAATCGATTTTAGCCAACGCTCGCTGACGTAACTACGTATGAGAGACGTAATTGTATTTTTATGGATGATTACTATATATAATATAGTAGCTTAGAAGGATTTGAACTCCTTATGTAGTTGTTTCTCAGGGTATATTAATCATTTCTTTGAGATATTAGGAATGAGTCGAAGAGGGAGACCAGCTGCTAGGGGAGGCCGTGCTGTTGAGGGGGCTGCTTATTATGCTTCTATGTTCGAGGCTATGATGACTTCGATCATGAGAAGGATGCCAGCTCCGGGGCCATCGGTAGATGTTGGAGTTCAAGTTCAAGCCCCAACCAATGGATTTTGCTAAGTTGTGTAAGGACTATACTGCTCTTGGAGGAAAGGTTTTCTTGGGAACTGAATCAACCATTGAAGTTCAGAGATGGATTGATGCTTGTAGAAGGATTTTTGGTGATTTGGGAGTTGAGGATGCAACTAAGAGAAAGCTTGCATCAAGACAGCTTCAAGGAAGAGCTTCTGATTGGTGGAATTCTATCACCATTGATACTCCAAAGGAAGAGATTACTTGGGAGCAATTCCAAGTCAGATTTGAAGCTAAGTTCATTTCTACAGCTCAGAAGTCTGTTTTATTCAAGAAGTTTGTGGAGCTCAAGCAAGGTGGGAGACCAGTCCTTGAGTATGTTTCTGAGTTTGAAGCCTTGTCCAAGTATGCTCGGTCGTATATTGAATCTCCATATCAGAAGAATGAGAAGTTTGTGACAGGCTTAGACACTTATCTTGGGAGGCAGTTAGTGGATCATCTGGACGATCCATTTGAGAAGCTTGTGGAGAAAGCTCTCAGGCACGAGAGTTTGTTTCCTAAAGGAGAATCTGTTGTTGCTGTAACAAAGGAAGAGTCTAAACCACAACAAGGTGGAAACAAGAAGAGGAAACAGCAACAGGGTAAGGATGGTCGGAAAAAGAAGCTGAAGGGTGAAGTGACCTGCTACAATTGTCAGCAGAAGGGTCATCTCTCCAAAGATTGCAAGAATTCTAAGGTTCCAGGGAAGTGCTACAACTGTGATAAGCCGGGGCATATCAAGAAGAATTGTCCAGAACTAAGGAAGGACAAGCAGATTGTGCAAGCTTATGCTTTGGGGGTTGTGCCATCGTCTTTGAGAGCTCCTACTGCCGAAGAGAAAGGAAAGAGTGTGGTGGTTCAAGGTACTCTTTCCATTTGTGGTGTTCCAGTTAGAGTGTTATTTGATACTGGGGCGTCGCACTCCTTTGTTTGTAGTGAACTTGTAGGCCGGTTGGGTTTGGAACCGGATATTGTGGATAGACCATTAGTGGTGACTAATCCAGTTGGGGGTTCGTCTTGTTTTTGTATGGTATGCCGTGGTCTAGTTGTATCGAGTCATGATTGCTCTTTTGTTTGTGATTGTTTTGTTCTGAACTTTGTGGGGTTCGGAATTATTTTGGGTATGGACTGGCCTAGGAAGTATGAGGCAAGGGTTGATTGTAAGAGGCTGGAAGTGACAGTCGAGAATGTGGAGGAGCGAAAGGTTGTGATACGATGTAAGCATGAGGAAGGTGTCTTCATGAGCTTCATGTATTCGCTAGTTGTTCCACGGGATGGACTGTCATCTATTGTGAATGGATTTGTGGATGTCTTTGACGAGGTCAAAGGGTTACCACCGCATAGAGAGATCGAGTTTCGCATCGATCTAGTTGAGGGAGCCAGACCTGTTGTGATGCCTCTTAGGCGGATGACACCAAGGGAACAGCAAGAGTTGAAGGTGCAAGTTGATGACCTTTTATAGAAAGGATTCATTCGGCGTAGTGTGTCCGAATGGGGTGCACCAGTTGTGTTTGCAACCAAAGCGGATGGATCGTTGAGGTTGTGTGTGGATTATCGTGAGCTGAATAAAGTGACTAAGAAGAACAAGTATCCATTGCCGAGAATAGATGACTTGTTTGATCAGCTTCACGAAGCTAAGGTGTTTTCTCAGATGGATTTGGCAATGGGATTCCACCAGTTAAGAGTGGCTAGGGATAGTGTGCCGAAGGCTGCTTTCAGGACACCATCCAGTTTCTATGAGTGGCTGGTAATGCCATTTGGATTGACCAATGCACCAGCGTATTTTGTGGATCTTATGAGTAGAGTATTCAGGGATCAGTTGAACAAATTTGTGCTTGTGTTCATGGATGATATTCTGATTTATTCCAGAACTGAAGAAGAGCACAAGACGCACTTGCGTATTGTTTTGGAAACTTTGCAGAAACATCAACTGAAGGCTAAGTTTTCGAAGTGTCACTTCTGGAAGAGTGAAGTGAGGTTCTTAGGTTATATTATCTCTGGAAATGGAATAGCGGTTGATCCCGCCAAGGTGGCAGCAATCCAGGATTGGGTTAGACCTAAGAATGCATCTGATGTGAGAAGCTTTCTTGGATTAGCAGGATACTATCGTCGGTTTATCAAAGACTTTTCCAAGATAGCTGCACCGTTAATTGGATTGACGAAAAAGAACCAAGTGTTCAGATGGGATGCTAAGTGTGAGCAAGCTTTCGGAATCCTGAAAGAGCGATTGACAAGTGCTCCTGTTTTGACTATTCCAAGTGGGAATGATGAGATGGTGGTTTACACCGATGCAGGTGGTACTGGACTTGGAGCAGTGCTGATGCAAAAGGATAAAGTTGTTGCGTATGCAAGTCGACAACTGAAGCCGCATGAAAGGAATTATCCGACTCATGATTTGTAGTTAGCGGCGATTATATTTGCTCTGAAGATGTGGAGACATTACCTATTGGGAGTCCGATTTGAGTTGTTTACAGATCATAAGTCATTGAAGTATCTTTTCTCCCAAAAGGATTTGAATCTTCGGCAACAACGATGGCTAGAGTTTTTAACATTGTATGATTTTGGTATAGCCTATACTCCGGGAAAGGGTAACGCAGTGGAAGATGCGTTAAGTCGAAGACATGCAAGATTGGGAGCCATGTTTTTAGAATGGAAGAGTCTTGAGTTTTTGGCTGGATTTGACTTCAGGCCTAGATGTGAATTGGAACCTGAAATGCTGGCAAACTTATCGATAAGACCTTCTCTTGTGGAAAGAATTGGCAAGAGCCAAAAGCGAGACGATAAGCTTGTCAAGATTATCCGTGATTTGGAATCTGGATTGGATCCAGAGAAGGATAAAGGATTCGAGGTCGATCGGGAGGGTTGGCTTCGGAAACAAGGATGACTGGTTGTTCCCGATATAGATGAATTGAGGAACGAAGTTTTGAAGGAAAGTCATCACTTGAAGTTGACAATTGATCCAGGTGGAGATAAGATGTATCGGGATATGAAGAGAACCTATTACTGGGAAGGTATGAAGAAGGATGTTGGAAACTTTATTTCCAAATGTATGAACTGCCAATTGATAAAAGTCGAACAGAAGAAGCCAAGTGGATTGCTTCAGCCGTTAGAAGTTCCTATATGGAAGTGGGAGCAAATATCGATGGATTTTATCGATGGACTACCTAGAACCAGAGCAGGGAATGAAGGGATTTGGGTCATCATAGATCGATTGACTAAGAGTGCAAGATTCATTCCTGTTCAATCAACCAGGACTGCATCGAAGTTGGCTGAGTTGTATGTTAAGTGGATAGTTCGATTCCATGGTATTCCGAAGAGTATAGTGAGCGATCGAGACCCATTGTTCACTAGTGGATTTTGGAAGAGCTTCCAGGAAGTTTTGGGAACCGAGTTGTGTTTGGGTACAGCTTATCATCCCCAAACAGATGGTCAGACCGAGAGAGTCAACCGAGTTTTGGAAGATCTCCTCAGAGCATGTGTTTTGGACTTCGGAGGATCATGGGAAGATCACCTTCATTTGGTGGAATTTTAATATAATAACAGTTACCAGTCAAGCATTGGTATGGCACCATATGAGGCATTGTATGGAAGACCGTGTAACTCTCCGACATGTTGGTTGGAAACAGGAGAAAAGTTGATACTTGGGCCAGAAATGATTCGACAGACGACGGGTTGTATAGAGATCATTCGGCGACGAATGAAGGTAGCCCAAGACCGTTAGAAAAGTTATGCCGATAAGCGTCGTAAGGATTTGGAATTCGACGTAGGAGATATGTTTTTTGTGAGGATTTCTCCACTAAAGAGTGTTATTCGATTTGGGAAAAAAGGAAAATTGACTCCGAGATTTGTTGGACCATTCCCGATCATCGAGCGAATTGGAAAGCTCGCCTATAAATTGGAGTTACCGGAAAAGATGTCGAGTGTGCACAATGTTTTGCATATATCGTATCTACGAAAGTATGTGCACGACTCGAATACAGTGATTTCTGCTAATAGCTATGAAGGTTTGAAGGTTGATCCAGTTGTTAAGGGACCTCGTAAGCCGCTTCGTATTGTAGAGACTGACACGAAACAGCTTAGGAGGAAGGTAGTCAAGTTGCTCAAGATACAATGGAGTGATGATGTTAACGACTGTACATGGGAGGAGGAAGAGAGGATGAAGGCAGCTCATTCTGAACTCTTCAAGGTATGGCCCTAAGGTGTCGTGACATCTCATGAATTTGTAACTTGTTTTAGTTTTAGAATTCTGCATGCTAGGCTAGTAATTGGATGCATGGTTTGTTGACTGCTATGGATGGTAGGCATGCAGAATAGTTTTGATTATTCTTGTTTGTTTGGAATTTCGGGGGCGAAATTCCTAAGGGGGAGAGAATGTAACGACCCGTATTTTTCGTGTCGACAAATCGTAAAATAATTGCCATTAGGTCGTTTGCATTGTTTGAGTCAACTAGATTTAGCTCGTGTGGGAGCTTAGGTCGTGTTGTGGTTTGGGTCGGTGGAGCGAGTTAAGAGAGTAACCGACTAAAGGTAGTTAGTGGCGTAACGGGATAAGCGAGTTAGTGGTAGTTGCCGACTTAAGATATTGACCGATCTAAAAGAAGACCGACCTATAGGAGTTAACGACCTGCAGGCTTAAGTCGTAAGCGACTTATGGTGATAGGGTGAGTACAGTTAGGTCGTGGACGGGTTATGGTATAGGTCATAGGTCGTTGAGACCATGTGTATAGTGTTAGGCCGGATACATCGTTGGGTCGGCAGTATGGGTAAGTCGTTAGGTCGGCTAGGTGTTAGGTCGGCCATAGGGTTAGATCGTTAGGTATATTAGGTAGTTAGGTCGGCATGTGTTTTAGGTCGCGTTGAAGGCCTGAGTGTTAGGTCGTAAGTCATTAGGTCGGCGACGACTTAAGGGGGGCGGACGACTTAAAAATCTGCCTATAAATAGAGGGGTTTGGTTCACTTTTTAGAATCGGGATTTCGAAGCGACGAAGTGCTGCCAGTTTGAGAGCTCGTGTACGACACCCCTTCACTTCTTTTCTCCACTCTAATTTAGTGCTTCCATCCATCCAAGATCGAAGATCAAGATCAAAGATCTAAGAGCCAAAGTTGAAGATCTACATTCTTCGAAGAGAGATTTCACCATTTGAAGCGGAATCTTATCAGATCAAGCTAGATCCTTTGCTGTCCAGATCTGGAGTTAGTAGCTTTTGAAGTGTTTAGGTGATTCGGTGAGTGGTGGTTATCTCTCACATGGACCCAAAGCAGTATATTGGATCGGTGGCTTGTTTGTGTGTTAAAGATAGTGATTTTATGCATTTTCCTTAAGTCTGCATGTAGATCTATCGTTCATAAAGTTTTAATATCTATTTTACTACATGCAAGTGCATTCACCAAGTTGTAAAGATAATTGCTCATGATTCATGCTTGTTAGAATGCTTGTTAGATTTGGACTCTTTATTTACGAAATTTCCATTATTGTTATAAATGTTTATTTAGATCACATTTGAATGCTTGATTACTTGGATTTATGATTGATTTGATTGATTGCTATAAATTATTTAATTGATGATTTGATTTGGACAAGTTGGTCGAAGATGATTTAAAAGCCAAGTGGAAAGGCTCTTGAATAAGGAAAGTTGCTTGTGGCATATGAAGCGGATGAGAAAGCTCATATGGATAGATTTCATGATGATGTTGAGATGGGACTTTGCTATGATGTAATGAAGCGAAGCATGATATTAAGATGGGACTTTGCTATGATACGAAGAAGCAAAGCATGATGTGAGATAGCCTTGGTTTAATCCAGACGGGATCATCCCAAGCATGTTGATAACTCGGTGATATGGTTCGAATTCGTTGATAATGGTTGGCTCAAGAGGTAGCTTGGGCAAGTTTGAGAATAGTCGTCGAGGAGGATGACTAGAAGGCTTGGACTTCATCGTTATTGAAGGTTCTAGCAAACTCAAAGCAAGAGTACATGGGGCGCCCAAACGACTACAGGTAGGTGGTCGGGACACCCAAAAGACTACAGGTAGGTGGTCGAGTACTCTGGGCAGATTCGATAGTCCTAGGCACAGGCTGCGACGACGTGCGGAGTTATGTCTAGAACCGGGGTTACCATTAGTCCTTGACTTGCGGCTGAAAGAATGTGCCGGTCATTCAATTAACGGTGATATCGAGGCAATGGCAACAGTGATAGCCAGAGTCATGGATGCTTGGATGCTTTGGTTGTATCGTCATTCGGTCTCAAGAGCGATGTTTTATGGGTGATTATCTGATCTTGGTTTAGGCCTTGGGGGTTTGTACTTGGAAAACATCGACCTTGACTCGAGTGATGATTGCTTTATTTTAATTGTCTGCTTTGCTATGGTTGTTTCTGCTTAATGGGTCTGGGGGCTATCACTGTAGAAAGAAGTGGAGTGGGATGGTTGGGTTCCTATTCCTTTTTACCCTTTATGCTCTTTTGGTATGTTTGATAGTTGATTTACTGCTCACTAGGACTTTTGTCTGACTCAAGGTTTTATGTTCAACTCTTATTGCCTTGGGTTGTTCATCCGTGTTGGGATGGACGGACTAGGTAGCAGGTAACAGGTGCTGTTATTAGTGACTAACGCTGTTGATGACGAAGGCGAGCTGGAGGCTTTTGCATATTGTTTTTCTTATTATATATACTGGATGTTCCGCTGTTGTATGATTCTCTGAGTGATATGTAGTGAGGCTTGTTGTATTGACTTTTCAGATTGTTGTACCAAACTATTATGAGTTTATACGATGAGATTCTGTTCTATGGAGCTTCACTATGTATACTTTTTAATGTATTTTATCCATGCGCTGTGAGTAATACGATAGACTATTCTGTTTTACTTTATCCCTGACTATCGTCCATGGCTGTCTGGCACACCTTTCAGCGCACCATTCCCTTCTTTAGTGCGGGAGTCATGGGAGGTCGTCACATCATGTTCATACATTTACTTTATTACACATTGCTTTACTTTATATATATTTATTCACATTCATTCAACTTTCCTATATTTGTGTATTTACACTTATATTTACATATATATGTATATTTCATCTAACATAAAACTCGTTTCTAAATTTTACGGATATCTTATCTCAATTTAAATGGTGAAGTTTATCTATACAAAAGTTTATTTTTCTTTTCTATAGGATTTATCATACCCAGATTAAAAATTTTAAAAATTTAATATAGTTTTTAATTCAATGTTTATTTTAGTTTCCAAATCCACACATATATTCAAATACCTTTAAATATCAGAAATTCATTTGTTTGATTAGTTAATATTAATAATTTTATTTTATACTTTTTTCTTAAATTTTAAACTTATGTTGTATGCATACTTTAACTACTTAATTTTTGCTTTTATTTTTATTTTATATTTTAACTATCAATATTTAAATTATATTCATATGCTTTACTTATATTTTAGCTTATATTTTATATTGATAGAAATTGATTTTATTCCAAACATTATTATCCATGTATATATTTTTACCAAATGTAAATAAGTTAGGGCATTTTAATTTAATTATATAAGATAGATTTTATTGTAAATATTTTTAAGAGATTTTTTTTTTAAATTTTCAAATCAAATTCCCTTTTCAAATACAAATCTAAATAAACAAATGGCAAATATTTCCAAAAGTCTTATCTTTTTAAAATGATAAGTTCACTTTTTATTTAATTGGATTAAATGTTTATTAAAATAATGTTGCTAAAATACCGGGTCGTCACATTCCTCCCCACTTTAGAACTTTTCGTCCTCGAAAAGGAACGATGCCAAAATGTATTAAAATACTTAATATCAGTTAAATTATTCTTTGATCATTTTTAAACTACTTTAAAAGTCTATATAATATTTCTAAAAAGTTTTTATAAAATACTTTTATAACTCGATGTTTCAACAAGTCCATCCTTGTTCTTACAAAAATTCGGTCATACGTTGATCAAGCGTACGACTGAAAATCTATAAGCGCTTGGCAGACCCGATTCAACACCTAGTGAAAATACTTGGGAAAATAATTTTATTGAAAATATAGAAAACATTTTTTGAAAATAGAGGAAATATCTTTGGTGAGAATGCTCTGGAAATCATCACCCCTTCCATGGTCCCAGTTACATCCTAGGTTACATTGCCATCACAGCAAAAGTCCATGTATCTGTAGGCACTCCGCGCCTCTCGATTTCGCCATGGAACCCACAACAGATCGCAGTTACATTCCAAGGTTACGTTGCCATCGCAGCAAAAGTCCATGTAACTGTAGGCATCAACGCCTCTCGATTTTCGCTGCCAAAATGAAACTTCTCCACTCCTACATAGGCCGTAGTCTAGCGATGTAAAATCAAATGTAGACTGTTGGCTCTCAGCAGCACACACGACTTTCGCTATGTTACCATAGGTCGCAGTCTACCGATATAAAATGAAATGTAGACCGTTGGCTCTCGGCGGCACACACGACTTTCGCTATGGTACATACTACCCATAATCCTCAGGAACTAGTTTTGTCCGGACTCCTCATAGGATCAACTTTACAACCTCTCTTGGGGCTCAAGGCAGCACCACCCGGTGGCGCTTCTGAGAAGTTCATTTCAAGGATGCGCCTTTTTCCCCAGAGCCATCATCAAAATACTTTATACTATACACATATAGTATCTTTCAAATCATACACCTAGTATACTCTCATACAAAGAACCTTTACATAAAATCGATATCCCAAAATCGATAATTCTCAAACAAGGCTTTCTAAATTCCAATATTGATTTTACCCAAAAATAAAAAGCCTTTCCAAATCCAAAGGTACCCAAAACCTTTTCCAAAATCCTCATAAGATCCTTTATATATATATATATATATATATATATTCAGATATATATAATTTTTTAAAACTTCGGATCATTCAAACTTGTATAAAATTCCTTTATAATTCAAACATTTTCAAAACCCTTTTCTTCCGGAAATAGATTCAACAAGGGGAGATTTATCTTATATAACAAAGACATATAACTTTGTTTATTCCAAATCAAATATTCAAATTTGATTACTCTTTCCAATATCAATTACATTCAAAACTGTACGATGTACACTTATCATCCATACGCTATACCAATTTGATCACTCACTCGATCACACAATTTCCCTTCCGAACTAGTATCGTCCACCCAACTTCCTAGTACGGACTCAGATCTGGTTTCTTGATCAGAAATCGTCATTCTCCTTGCATAGCCATAACTATGATAGAGAATATCCAGAACCCATCAACAATCCATATCCAGGTTCTCGTCGAAAATCGAGTGAAAAATTCCAACTCGGAACGATATGACTATCTCGAAATTCTATGCTCGAATCTGGATCAAATCACTATGCGAATAGAATAATATACGTACATCCTACGTATTTAACTTCATTGATTATTAGCCAGCTTTCCTTTCTATTCATCCTCACTTTGATTTTATTAACTTATTCACATTTTCTTTAGTCCTCATCACTTCAATCCTTACCTCAGTTGGGTATTTAATCAATAACAGTTTGAACTCCAAACGGTTTATTTTATTTTTTGAAAATAGCTTGAAAATTTTAAAAATAGTCAAGTAGTCGAAAAATAATTATTAGTTTGCAAAATAGCTGTAAAATAGTTAACTAATTATAAAATAGTTGGAAAATAGTTAAACAAATAGAAATTTAGATGATTGCAAAATAGTTGTAAAATAGTAATTAATTTGTGAAATAGTTGAAAAATAGTAATTAGTTTATAAACAGTTGAAAAATTGTTAAATAGTTCCAAAAATAATTGTAAAACCAATATAAAATAATTTGGCTTTAAAAAGAAAGGTTGTATATATAATAAATAGCTTGGAAAAATAGATTTGTACTAAAACAATTTGTATTTGAAAAGTCAAACTGTTCACTTTTCCAACAATTCAATTTAAATTTCCACTTCCATTTAATTGACACAATTCCAATTTGATGAACTTCAGTTCCCATCAAAATTTATTTAACCCCAATTCAAGTTAAATCAATCTTGATTTCTTTCCCAATCCAAATCAAATTCCATTTGATTTTAATCCTGTTCAACTTTAATTATAATTTCAAATTATTCCAATCAATTTGGACTAATATCAATTGAACCTACTTTAATTTCAAATCATTTCAATTTCTATGAATTAGTCCCAATCCCATTTGAATTTGAACTCGTTAAATCTTCGATTTTATTTCAAATTAATCCAGTTCAAATTTTCCATTTGAATTTTTATACTTATCCAGCTTCAATTTCAAACTAATTCAATTTGAACTAATTCAATTTCAATCTCAATTTTAGACCATCTCGAATTATATAGATTCGAGTTAAATTCTCAAAGATTGGTCCAACCCCTTAAATCAAATTAACCTTTATTTTTACATCAATAACCCAAATCTTCAAATAATTTAATTTGGAGTCAAATTCTCAAAATTCCATTTTAAATTATCTTTTCTTAACTTATTTCAAAGTTCAAATAAGAGTTCAAAATAATTTTATCTTAAAAATTCAATTTATTACCCAATTTTTATCTTTCGGATTGGAAACCAACATTAAACAATTTTAATTTACAAATTCAATTATTCAAAGTTTCAGTTCAAAGTAATTCCATATCCTTAATTTCAAATTAAAGCTTAATTTCCCTTTTATCTCGAAAATGGATATATTACCACACTTCTTTTCTCATTTATTTAAATAAATCTAATCCACAATTTAAAGATTTTTAATAATAATAGGATGATATCATCCAATTTATTTAAAAACATCCATCCATTTTCAATTTCTAGATCTCAAACCCGTTTGAGATCACACGTTCCTAATTCAAATTACCCATTTAACTTTCCACGTTAAATTACAATTTCATCTTGAAATTTCTAATTCAGGTTGCTTATTAAATTATCTAACTTTTCCAAAGTTAAATTCAATTTACTTAATTCAGTCAATTTACACAATTTGAATTCCCATTCAAATTTTAAACTTCAAATTGATAATTTTATAAGTTCAAAGACTTATCACCTTGGATATCACATCTCATTCTAAATTTAAAACTCAACTTTCGAAGTTTATTTCAAACCATCTTTGATATTGTGTATATTCCCCATATATACATTATTTCCTTTACACACGAGGTCATCCTTAAATTTTAAACCACTTTTGGTTTTTAATTCAAATCAAAATTTTCAAAGAACCCATTGTTTGCAACAAGTCCCCTTTTATTCAAATAATACTTATTATTTCCTTTAGCACTTTGAAACAATTTCCAAATTTCTGGACCTAGATTTAAAATTTCACAATTTAGGTATTTTCAATTTCAATTTATAAGTCAGACTTTACCTAAATGTTTTACTTCTTTAAAACATTTCATTTTTCTTACTCATTAATACACATCTTATTATTAAACACACAATAATCATTTATGATAATAACCAGGATTATCATATCTGAAAACTAATTCATTTTTATCTTATTCTGAAACTTTCCCCAAATTCAAGATTTAATTTCAGTTTGAATCCATTTCAAACTTACCTTTATTTAACTTCAGTTTGGTTGTTTTTCTATTACCTCTTAATTTAATTCCAAAAATTTAACAACCAATTACCTCAACATTTATTAGTAAGAAATATTGCTTCATATATATATATATATATATATATATATATATCAAAGAAATATATACTTATATAAAATCATTTAAAATCTCTATATAAGAAAATAACAAGTACGCTCTCATATATATATACACACACACACACACACACATTCAACTCATTCTAGGGTACTATTGACCCTATCCTTAATGAGTACACCCACCAGAGCCAAGGTTCTCGCTTAACCTTTCAGCTCTGATACCAACTGTAACGACCCAAAAATTTTCAAACCCGAAAATTTCAGATAGTTAGAAAGAAAGAAGAAAGAGATAGAAAAAGAAGAAGAAGAAACATCAATATCTCACATTCGCATTGGATAAAATATAATAATAAATAATAATAGTTTACAAAAGAATTCTGTATCTGTCAAAATACATTTATAATACATCAAAGTTAGACATATATACAGTCACTGCATATACACAATTATCATGTCATAAATATACAGCAATATAATATAGCGGAAACACTCCATACGTTCTTGCCATCCAGCTCGTCTCCTGAGCTCCCGAACGTCCTTACTTGAAAATCTGTAATACTCGGTCTGACCCGAGCATTACATCAAAGTAACACCCGGGTGAGGCTGGAAACCAGCGTGATTAAACCCATCCAACATGGAATACATAACATACAACTCATATAAAACCCGGGGTAACTTGTATTAATTTACAAATTCATAATTTGTTATATGCATTACTTATTTCGCATATAAATTTCTAAGTATCAAAATTTAGATCAAATAGTCCAATTCATTTATATCATTTCATTCCAGCCCATCAATTTATAAAAATTCGAAGTGGTTTCAGGTATTTTCTAATACCCGACTCTGGTCTCTTCAACCATCTTAGCCCGAGTTATTTAAGTGAACCATAATTCAATTCTAAATGCAAGATGTCACCCTTTTACACAGAAATTCATCATTATAAATAACCACATTATAAATGTCCATCCAAACATTTCATGTCACAAACACTTCATATCACAGAATAACACAACATATCATCCAATATATATCATCCAATTCAGATATTTACTCCAATAATCATTCATAAGCGATTATTGTTAATTTCTATTATAATTAATTAAATTTACTTAAATTAAATAAATTACTTAAGAATAAATCACCTAACTTTGCTTAATCAACCATTAATTAATTTCAACCTTTTAATTAATCAATCATTCTTCAAATATCCATCTTGATATATCATCTTGATTAATTATCTTCAATTACATAGAGTACTATTTTATTTTTCATAGACTAAATAAATATTTGCTGAATAAAAATAATTAACACAGAATTTGAATTCAAACAGAATTTTTATTCAAACAAATATTTATTACAATTTTGAATAGTACAAATTCAGGCTCTCACTATACACTATAAAACTTTGATACAAATTCAATTACATCACAATCTTACGTTCAGTTGACCTCACTACATATCACTCATATTTGTATTTTATCTTCAACTTCACTTCAAATAGAATCTAACATCTTAGCAATCTGCAAATATAAATATTGACGTGGTAAAATTGAAAAGAAAATATTTTTGCAGTATAAAATAAAATGTGAATTTTTGAAAATAATATTTGCCTTAGTTATTTGGGTTGTTCGTCATCATTTAATTTTCAATCCATCATACACGAACAACTTGTGACATACACAGTGCATCACTGTATAAGGACATGCACATAGAAATATGCACTTGATTGATTTACAGGGATATGTGAGCACAGGTCAAACCCAAAATATTGGATTCAACTCAAGTGCGATAAAATAATGTCACAACTTTCAGCATAAGGTCAAATCCGAGCTACAAGATGGATTCAACTCAGGTGTAATTCGAAAAACAAATAAAATGCAAAGGTCAAGTCACTGTAATCATGACTCAACTCAATGCAACAGCCATAGTCAAGGCAACATGAAGTCAGCAACTTCCAACTGCTCATATACACAAGTGAATGAAAATTCTGTACAAATGCAAAGACCAGTGATACAACTCAACTGCAAATACCCAAATACAGAAGATTGAAAATGCTTAGGATGAACACAAAGATGGCCAGAGCCGAAGTACACAGGGGCCACAAAATCAAAGCGATAATGATCAGTGAAGTCAGAGACCATAATCAAGCAACAAAATGTACATGTAAATGAAGATGCAGTGAAGCAGAAATATGGCAACACAATCAATATACAGCGAATCGAAGCATGGTTCAAACCAGGGAAATGCATCAAAGACACAAATGACATGCAAACATCTCAAGATCACAATGTGCACAGAACAACTCACATGTTTGAAACCACAAAAGACTGCAATAGTGACAAATAGCGTAAGCAAGTGAACTGCAAGTGTCGACAAAACAAACTCAGCAACGCTCAAAGACAAGGATGCACAAATCCAAGGACTCAACAAGGTCTGGACAACATAAATGCACAAGCACATATGTACACAATGCTACTACCATAATGAACAAAGTTGACAGCAAGGATTTGAATGCAAGCAGAACAAGTCAATGCAACATGATCAAACTCAATTCAATATGACTGTAAGCAGTGCCACAAGATCACCAGTGATGCAGTCGACAAATACTCAAGTTTTTGACAAATGTGTATTGAGGGATATTTCAAATGGAGTTACAAGCATCAGTAGGTACAGGTTGCAATATGCATAAACCATCAGCTCATATATATATATATATATATATATATATATATACACACAACAAACATGAAAACTGCCTCAAGTTGTCAAGAGACTACTACACAACACAGCAGCAACCAAGAGTGATATTACAGTGAAGAATCAAAGTCGAAGCCGACCAGAAATTCACACAAGAAACCAGATCAGTGATGAAGACACAGAGATGAATCAGAAATTCAAAAAGTATTTTAAGAAATCAAAATGGCCGATGTCGTGGATTCACATAAACAGTTATCAGAAAAAAGAAGAAGTTGAATTCACAAATCAACATCGAATCTTGACCAAGTCAGAAATCAACGCAGGAACAAATTGAAAAAGTCAAAAATCAAATCCAAATAAAATAGGAAAGTAGCTGCCGTAACGATCAAGGAAGAATCCAACAGTTTCAAGCTAAAACTGTGACAATGAAGTAAGGGAAAGATTCGAATTGAATAAGTCGGTGAAATCTTAAACGTTCGAGCATTATCAAGCATCAGAGAAAAGATTTTGACAAATTCAAAAAATCATCAGACGAATATATACGAACGAATATTCAGGGATTCAATCCATATATATAACCCTACTCATCATCGGCAAAAATAGGCGATTCGAGTTCAAGCCAATAGAGAACATTAAAATCAATAACTCAAATCGATCGAGTTAAAGCAAGCAAATCAGAAGAAGCAAAGGGATAAATAACATGCCAGCATCAACCACGAACTCGATCAATTTCAAAGTGCAGTAAGCAATTCAGAGAAATAAGCGATCAACAAGGAAAAATACGTGATAAATCATTCACTCGATCGAGCACTAAAGTCGGTCTCTTTGAAATCACGAAAGCCCTAAATTTGCAAAGAGGAATAAACGAGAATTAACCAAGCCACCATTCTCAAGAAAAAGGAACGGGCCAGAATTAGTAAAGAAAAGAGAGGGGCCGGCCTTGTTAAAAGATTACTTTAGGCTATATTAATAAGGGCTTTAGTTTTAATATTTGTTTTAAAATTGTTTTTTAAATTTTAAACCATTGTATTTTCTGGTCGTGTGACTAGGGCACAAACTGCGTGGCGTAGTTTGAGAATTCGCAACTCAGTGGCTGAGTTGTGGCAGGGTTTTGAGCGTAGAGTTAGGTTAGTCGGTAGCGGGTGTCCCAAATTTACGTGTGTAAGCGTATGACTACTTAATTTCTAGTAGAAACCTTGGGGGCAGCACGTAGGCAGGGTTTTGCGGAAGCTGGGTAAATTCTGTGTCGTTCTATTTCTGCATTTTATTATTCTGCTATTTATTTCTGTGCTGCTAATATTCTGTGATATGTATTGAAATTATTTTATAAGCTTCCGCAATTAATTGTTATAGTTAACACCATCACCTATTCACCCCCTTCTAGGGTGAAATCGATCCTACAAGTGGTATCAGAGCTAGGAATAGAAGTCAGTTTTTGGTTTTAAAATTTTGATTTTTTCAAAAATCAATTTTTGTTTTAAAAAGTTGAATTTTTTAAATGGCCTTTAATAATGCTTTTCCTGAAGGTCAGAGCATAGTTAGACCACCAAAGTTCAATGGTGAATACGCCTTTTGGAAAAATAGAATGAAAATTTTTCTGAAAACCATTGACGCTTGGAACATTGTTGAGACAGGTGATAGAACACCAACTATAATTGTAGATAATCAGGAAATAGATAAACCGATGGATCAATGGACAGAACTAGAAAATAAATTACAAAATGCTAATGCTAGAGCTATGAATTCTATTATCTGTTCATTGGATTAATTTGAATTTAATCGTGTCTCACATTGTCTAACTACGCAGGAAATATGGCACACACTAGAAGTGACTCACGAAGGAACATCTCAAGTCAAAAAATCTCACCTTACCATACTAAGCAGTGAATACGAGAATTTCACGATGGCAAAAGAAGAAAATGTCAAAGAGATGCATGAACGACTTTCCAATATTGTATACAAATCAAAAGCTCTTGGAAAATTATATACAGAGTTTGAGATAGTTCGAAAAATCCTCAGATTCCTTCCACGAAGTTTTGAAGTCAAAGTGACTGCCATTCAAGAATCAAAAGATTTGAAACAAATGAAAGTCGAAGAACTCATCGGAAATCTCACCGCTTATGAGCTAGAAATAAAATTCAAGGAAGAACGTGATACTCGAAAGAAATCAATAGCTCTTAAAGGAACAACAGAAAGTGATAGTTATGATAATGATGACGGAGCAACAGAATTGGAGCTGATAATAAAGAAAGTCAAAAGGTAGAATTACAAATACGGAAATCCAGCTCTAAATCGAAAATTGAAAAGCATAATAAATAAAATATTAGACAATCCAAAAGAACCAAAGATCATCTGTCATAAGTGCAACCAACCCGGACACATCAAGCCCAATTGCCCTCAAAATCGACGCGACTTTGAAAAGAAATCAAAAGGGAGAAGTTTTGCAGCCACGTGGAATACAAGTGATGAAGATAATCAAAGTGCTAACATGAGAATGAAAAAGCAGACATGTGTATTCATGGTGAAATAACCGACAGTGATGATGACGAGCCAAGTGAGGTATCAAAACTTTCTCATTCAGAATTACTTATATATTTCCACGAAGTGAATGGCTATTTTGAACGACTTAGGGAGAAGTATGCTAAACTTGAATCACAAAAAGATACTTTGATAGAATTAAATAAACAACTTGACCAATTAGTTAAAACCTATCAAAGTAGGATCCCTAGGTGTGATAAGTGTCCAACATTCGAGGAAGAAATTAAAAAATCAGAAGTTAATATAAAATCACTTGAAAATGAAATTCTGGTTTTGAAAGAGAATGAAAATAATAGGAAAGAGATTTCTATTAAAATGTGCACATAATTGTTAAACGAAAATGAATCTCTCAAAATACTAGTCCAACAATTGTCAACAACTTTAGATAAATTTTCAAAAAGTGAAAAATCATTGAATATGCTATTAGGAAAGCGAACTGTTAATACAGCTAGACAAGGACTTGGATATAATCAATCTGAAAATGTTGAAAGCGATATTAATCAAGAAAATTCTATGTGCACAATTTGTAGAAAATATGGACACTATCACAATAATTGTTGCTATAAACCCAAACATGTGAAAACTATACCAATTTGGGTTCCAAAAGGGACGAATATAAAATCTCTCAAAGTTAAACAAATTTGGGTGCCGAAGGGAACAATTATAAATATTTTGAGTCTCCACAAAATTATTTTTCTAAATATTTTGCTACTAACAACCATGGACCTATAAAAACAAAATAGGTCACATAAATCTTTTCCCGTGTAGGTGTGGTGGCAGGCTAAGGAACAACAATAGTGTTACTTGGACTCTGGCTGTTCCGAGAGCACACCGAGAGACAAAGCAAAGTTTCTTAGCCTAGCATAAAGATGACAGAATCACATTGGACAACAACGAAAAATATTGTAAAGGTAAAACAGGTAATGGTATATCTGTTTGAACGACATATTAAATGTGATATTCTGCACAGTAATCTAAGTTAAATCAGCCAATATTGAGATGATGAAAAGATGATGATTTTGATTCTGATTTGTTTAAAATTGTTGGCCAATTATATTCTTATGCCAAAAACACTATAAAAATATCTATAGCATTTGAATTACTTCATATATCTTAGTTTGGATTAATAATAGTGTTTTTTGTTGGATGATGATACATTTGGTTATAATACGGCTTACTCTATATTCACGATTTTTGATTATTAACACGGCTTCAAGAGAATGTCATTTAAATTGCTGTTAAAATTGAGTTTGAAATCATTTTGGTGCACACTTCATGGTCTGGTCTATCAAATTCAATTAGTGATAATTTGGAGTGAAAGAGAAATTCAGATGCAGATCACACTGGTAATCTAGTTGATAGAAAACTTACAAGTTGAACGTGATTTTTAGTAACTGCATCGTTTTTCAAAGAAAATATCTGCAAAATTTTCAATTTAAATAATTTACAAATAGCAGAAAATTTTCTCATATAACCTCCTCGAGAAAATCATTTTTGATCATATTTTTAGATTAGTCATTTTGAAAAATTGATTTCATAATTATTTTTGAATTTGATTTTAAATGACAATTTTGACTAGTCTAACTCCCTAATAATTATCGAAAAGATAAATAGGGATTGAAAAAGTGATGAGTGTTGATATTTATTATACATTACTCAAGATAGTATATTTAGAAAAATTTCTTTAGAGATTCAAACAAGAGATATAAAACTTTTTGTTGGGTAAAGATTCCATGACCATTTCTATTTCTATCATATTTCTATCAACCATCGCTCATCAAAAAGTCAATATAGTTTGTCGATATGCGGTACTTTAAACAGAAATAATTTGTTTTTCATTTTATAAAATAAAAAAATATCCAAAGTATTCACTCTCATTTAAAAGTCCCCACGGTTATGCATGGGTGAATTACTTGGAATTTGTTATGTGCTTCCATGCTCATTTAAAAGTCCTCATGGTTATGTATGTATGGAACGCATATCAAAATTGATTTATTAAATAAATAAGTTGATTCTAATCCCTTTTAAAAATCCTCACGGTTATGCCTGATTAGAAGATACTTGAATTCATTTTTCAAATTAAATTGGAATACTATTAATCTCATTTAAAAGTCCTAACGGTTATGCACGATTAGTAGATACTCAAATTTCTGATATAAATATACCACAAATAGATACAGCTGTATGGTTTTATATGATGACATCATTTCCATTATTTCTAAAAGTGGAATATGCGCCTAACAAAGGTAGTTATGTTTTTGTTTGATTTTTTATTGAAATTTAATATTTATATTCAATTGAGTTTTTAGTGTGGAATTAATATCGATCACTTTATCTCTATTTTCTCTAACACTATTACTCTTTTGCTAATAACAAAAGGGGGAGAGAAAAGTTAAGATTTTGTCAAATAAAATCAAGCAAGTCAAACGTTTTCCATTTGCATCTAGGCTCATTTGCATATTATTTAATGCTTATTTGTAGGGGGAGCGGTGTATAGAGAGGAAACATTTAAATAGGGGGAGCAATTAGAGTATATCTATGATCAAATACATTTAACATATTCAAAATCTTAAATATATGTTTGTTATCATCAAAAGGGGGGAGATTGTTGAATATGCGATTATATGATTTTTTTTGATGATAATAAACATATATATATTCGTGTAAATGTAATTGTTAATGTACTATTTTATTTTTCATAGACTAAATAAATATTTGCTGAATAAAAATAATTAACACAGAATTTGAATTCAAACAGAATTTTTATTCAAACAAATATTTATTACAATTTTGAATAGTACAAATTCAAGCTCTCACTATACACTATACAACTTTGATACAAATTCAATTACATCACAATTTTACATTTACAGTTGACCTCACTACATATCACTCACACTCGTACTTCACTTCATATTGAATACAGCATCTGAGCAATCTGCAAATGTAAATATTGACGCAGTAAAATTGAAAAGAAATTATTTTTGCAGTATAAAATAAAATGTGAATTTTTGAAAATAATATTTTCCTTAGTTATTTGGGTTGTTCGTCATCATTTAATTTTCAATCCATCATATACAAACAACTTGTGACATACACAGTGCATCACTGTATATGCTACAAGGACGTGCACATCGAAATATACACTTGATTGATTTACAGGGATATGTGAGCACAGGTCAAACCCAAAATATTGGATTCAACTCAAGTGCGATAAAATAATGTCACAACTTTCAGCATAAGATCAAATCCGAGCTACAAGCTGGATTCAACTCAGGTGTAATTCGAAAAACAAATAAAATGCAAAGGTCAAGTCACTGTAATCATGACTCAACTCAATGCAATAACCATAGTCAAGGCAACATGAAGTCAGCAATTTCAAACTGCTCATATACACAAGTGAATGAAAATTCTGTACAAATGCAAAGACCAGTGATACAACTCAACTGCAAATACCCAAATACAGAAGATCGAAAATGCTTAGGATGAACACAAAGATGGCCAGAGCCGAAGTACACTGGGGCCACAAAATCAAAGCGATAATGATCAGTGAAGTCAGAGACCATAATCAAGCAACAAAATGTACATGTAAATGAAGATGCAGTGAAGCAGAAATATGGCAACACAATCAATATACAGTGAATCGAAGCATGGTTCAAACCAGGGCAATGCATCAAAGACACAAATGACATGCAAACATCTCAAGATCACAATGTGCACAGAACAACTCACATGTTTGAAACCACAAAAGACAGCAATAGTGACAAATAGCGTAAGCAAGTGAACTGCAAGTGTCGACGAAACAAACTCAGCAATGCTCAAAGACAAGGATGCACAAATACAAGGACTCAACCAGGTCTGGACAACATAAATGCACAAGCACACATGTACACAATGCTACTACCATAATGAACAAAGCTGACAGCAAGGATTTGAATGCAAGCAAAACAAGTCAATGCAACATGATCAAACTCAATTCAATATGACTGTAAGCAGTGCCACAAGATCACCAGCAATGCAGTCGACAAATACTCAAGTGTTTGACAAATGTGTATTGAGGGATATTTCAAATGGAGTTACAAACATCAGTAGGTATAGGTTTCAATATGCATAAACCATCAGCTCATATATATATACAACAAACATGCAAACTGCCTCAAGTTGTCAAGAGACTACTACACAACATAGCAGCAACCAAGAGTGATATTACAGTGAAGAATCAAAGTCGAAGCCGACTAGAAATTCACACAAGAAACCAGATCAGTGATGAAGACACAGAGATGAATCAGAAATTCAAAAAGTATTTTAAGAAATCAAAATGGCCGATGTCGTGGATTCACATAAACAGTCATCAGAAAAAAGAAGAAGTTGAATTCACAAATCAACATCGAATTTTGACCAAGTCAGAAATCAACCAGGAACAAATTGAAAAAGTCAAAAATCAAATCCAAATAAAATAGGAAAGTAGCTACCGTAACGATCAAGGAAGGATCGAATGGTTTCAAGCTAAAACTGTGACAGTGAAGTAAGGGAAAGATTCGAATTGAACAAGTCAGTGAAATCTCAAACGTTCAAGCATTATCAAGCGTCAGAGAGAAGATTTTGACAAATTCAAAAAAATCATCAGACGAATATATACGAACGAATATTCAGGGATTCAATCCATATATATAACCCTACTCATCATCGGCAAAAATAGGGGATTCGAGTTCAAGCCAACAGAGAACATTAAAATCAATAACTCAAATCGATCGAGTTAAAGCAAGCAAATCAGAAGAAGCAAAGGATAAATAACATACCAGCATCAACCACGAACTCGATCAATTTCAAAGAGCAGTGAGCAATTCAAGAAACAAGCGATCGACAAGGCGAAAGACGTGATAAATCATTCACTCGATCGAGCACTAAAGTCGGTCTCTTTGAAATCACGAAAGCCCTAAATTTGCAAAGAGGAATTAACGAGAATTAACAAAGCCGCCATTCTCAAGAAAAAGGAACGGGCCAGAATTAGTAAAGAAAAGAGAGGGACCGGCCTTGTTAAAAGATTACTTTAGGCTATATTAATAAGGGCTTTAGTTTTAATATTTGTTTTAAAATTGTTTTTAAAATTTTGTTTTTAAATTTTAAACCGTTGTATTTTCTAGCCGTGTGACTAGGGCACAAACTGCGTGGCATAATTTGAGAATTCGCAACTCAGTGGCTGAGTTGTGGCAGGGTTTTGAGCGTAGAGTTAGGTTAGTCAGTAGCTGGTGTCACGAGTTTACGTGTGTAAGCGTGCGACTACTTAATTTCTAGTAGAAACCTTGGGGGCAGCACGTAGGCAGGGTTTTGCCGAAGCTGGGTAAATTCTGTGTCGTTCTATTTCTGCATTTTATTATTCTGCTATTTATTTCTGTGCTGCTAATATTCTGTGATATGTATTGAAATTATTTTATAAGCTTCCGCAATTAATTTTTATAGTTAACACCATCACCTATTCACCCCCTTCTAGGGTGAAATCGATCCTACAATTATCCTTCGATTAATTCCAAAAAATAACTATCCTTAACCATTTCCAGTAATTAACCTTTAATTACTTTCATTTATTATATTAATTAATTGCATTAATTAGTGATCCTTAACTATTTACTTCCGCTAATCAGTTTTAATCAATCATAAACAGTGATTAACCATCCTATAATTACTCATCTTAAATAATTAATTCTTTAATTAATTATGTTAATCTTCTAATTAATCACTCCCAGTAATTAATCCTTAATTACATCGCCTAAGTAATTATCTTCTAAATTAACTTCATTGATTATTTATTCTACGTATACCTAAGTTTAGTTATTTACTTTCAATCACTTAAGTTGTTAATTAATCTAAGATTAATTATTATCTTAATTAATCTCTAATTATTATTTAAACTAAATTAAATCTCTGAAGTCCCTAAACATTAAGATTCAATACTCTTATCTACCCATTATATTCTATTGTGAAATTACCCAGGAATCACTTTATAGATTCACCGATACATACCCCTTCAATCAAATCGACTCAAATTACATTTGACTTGATAAATCAAGTTCGAACTTGTTTACAAATTAGGTCAATACCTTAAATAAACTTGTAATCAAAATTGGCTTTGAAACCCATTTCTGAAATTTACTTTACTTTTTTACTTTTTTTTTATAGAACTGGGTTTATTTCATAATTAAGTTATCCTGCTTCTAACCCTTCTATATTTAAAAAAATGTTCTGAACCAAATCCATACTCACCCCCACAACCTGGATTCCATCAACTCGAAAGACTCGAGTACATCACGCAACCTTTTCCTTTCTTCCCCGAAGCACAGCACACCCAACATCACGAGTGACACCAGATAAACATGTGCACATGCACAAACATTCAGGTCGTCACCGCTCAGCGTCGCATCCATCATCATGTCAACGAAGTTGTCGTCAACTTGATCAACGATCCAGAAAACTCAATGGTTCATCAATACGAAAGCGAACAATCTACTCGAACCCAGAAACACGACGATCCCCAATAACTTCCCAACCTCGCCGTTACAAATCATCTAAGACATCGTCATCACGTCAAAACTATGACACTTGCCTATACTCCAATTTCCTCCACCTCTGATCCCTTCCAGTGCGCCCTTGACTATGAAATTACATCGCATAAAACATCGACCAAGAGACACTTAAAACCCTAGTTCACCGGCGTTCGTCACCTACGGTGACCTATAAAACCCACCGCCATTTTTTTTCAAAATACAGACTCTCCAAACTTGCTCCGACCGAAGACTCGATCCATAACCCTACGCCGTTCGCCTAGAATTTAGAAATCACTAAATTCCGTTCAACTTGAATTGTCCCCCAATTCACAAACCTAAAAATCTTAAAATTCATACTAAAAATCATGGTTTCGAAACTCGAATTCAATCATGCATTCAAAAGTACAAATTTTAATACTTGATTTTTCAGTTCAAAAATGTTTATTACTAATGTTCCAAATTTAAAATATTTATTCAATTTAATACACTAAGAACCATTTTAAAATTGGTATTACCTTGCTGTAATCATTTTCCATTTAGGGATTGAAATCTAAAATCATCTAGATGGGATAACTTGAATTTTGATCAGGTTTGCAAACCTGTATACACAGTCAGAGGCATTCTTTGCCTTCCACAAACATGTACCATTATTTACAAAAATTATAAACATAAACACAGCACATTTAACTTCCTGCAAAACAACTTATATTATTTAATTCACAAATAACAAGCATAAACACAATTCAAAGCTTAAAGGAAATTAGTTTGCTCACAGAATATTGACAAGATTTGAATTCAAAGTTGCAGTCTACTCACATTTTATTTTGAACAGAGAAACCTGCTTCCTTATCCCCTCCCAGCCACTTGACCTATCACTTGTTTTAAATTGTGTTATGTTTTGATCTTCCCGTATTCGAGTTGCTTTGTGTTTGTGAATGAAAGTGTTTATGTGGAGGTATAAGCAGTAATACCATATTCATAGTTAGGAAGTGTGTTGTGCAAGCCACACTGTGATTTGTATCCAGGTTTTCATAAACACATTTTTTTTAAAAACTTTGATTTGGAATCGTATGAAAAGTGTTGATTTGATTTTTCCTTTTTCTGACCTGATTTCATGTTTTGTATGCTAGGCTTAAAAGCTTGTCTCCTCTTTTGTTTACATGCATTTATGTGAATTGAGGTATGTATACGTATCAATTTGTGTTGTATGTATATAACATCTTTCCATATCCATCACTTTTGTCCGTTTTTTTTATTGTAACATACATGCAAATATTTTTACTTACTTATATTTGTCCTCATGTTCATACATTTACATTCTTACACATTGCTTTACTTTATATATACTTATTCACATTCATTCAACTTTCCTATATTTGTATATTTGCACTTATATATATATATATCATCTAACATAAAACTCGTATCTGAATTTTACGGATATCTTACGTGAAGTTTATCTATACAAAAGTTTATTTTTCTTTTCTATAGGATTTATCATACCTAGAGATTTTTAAAAATTTAAATATTTAATATAGTTTTTAATTTAATGTTTATTTTAGTTTCCAAATCAACACGTATATTCGAATATCTTTAATTATCAGAAATTCATTTGTTTGATTAGTTAATATTAATAATTTTATTTTATACTTTGTTCTTAAAATTTAAACTTATGTTGTTCGCATACTTTAACTACTTAATTTTTGCTTTTGTTTTTATTTTATATTTTAACTATCAATATTTAAATTAGATTTATATGCGTTACTTATATTTTAACTTATATTTTATATTAATAGAAATTGATTTTATTCCAAACATTATTATCCATGTATATATTTTTACCAAATGTAAATAAGGTAGGGCATTTTAATTATATAAGATAGATTTTATTGTAAATATTTTTAAAAGATTTTATTTCTTTTAAATTTTCAAATCAAATTCCCTTTTCAAAATACAAATCTAAATAAACAAATGGCAAATATTTCCAAAAGTCTTATCTTTTTAAAATGATAAGTTCACTTTTTATTTAATTGGATTAAATATCTATTAAAATAATGTTGCTAAAATACCGGGTCGTCACAGATGCCCAAACTTAATTATAGATAATTTGAAATAAGATAAAAAGTAGAAAGTCAAGGATAATGGTCTTAAGTACTACCTTGTAGATTATCTATACTTTTACAAAATATATCATAAGAATCATGTTTGTTCATTTTTTTTCAGTCACCATGTAGAGAAATTTTTATCATGAAATGACACTTATTGGTGATTAAGATAATTATAGAAATTATAGTAACTTTATAGGAAATGTTGCATGTAGGTACAATCATCAAATCTAATATTCAATAAGGAGATATTTGCTTCAAAAATATAGATCTCTATGATTGACATATTATTAGCAATATGCCTTTTGGTAATATGAAGAAAAGTGGTAAAAAAAACATACTTCCTAAATATGGATTGTCAAAGAACCATTCAATTCCAGCCGATGAATCATTTAAATTTTAAAATGCTAAAAAATTGAAGTCGTAAAACTAATAGGAAGAAATTATGGAAAATTAATAACAATGGTTCTTATTGCACATAATTTGAGCATTAAAAAACCTTATTAAAGCAACAAAAAATTTAGGATAAACAAATAAAAAACACAGCTCATTTCTTAGGCATTGCAAATCAGGCGGAAAAGTAGTCAAAGAAGTCTTTGTAATTAACATTCTTCTGCATAAAATGTTTAAACTATATCAAAATAGACGCACCACTCAGAGATCCATTTTTCATGTCATCTGTATTTGATAAGAAAGTAATAAATTATAAAAAAAAGTAATTATGTTTCGGGAAATTTTTTTTAACGGGCGGATTACTTTTTCAAATGTAGCCGTGGGGTTTAAAATTTAATACATATTAACTAAGGTTTATAACTTGAATTAAATTATAACTTGTCAATTTGGTATAATTAGCAACTCAGTAATTATTTTTTAGTAAATAAGGATTGTTCTGCATTAAACAGATGGATTATCACCAGTCGAACGTGTTTATTACAGTTAAGGGTGTAGGCAGTGGAAAAAATACCAGATTCTTTCATGTGCACACAACAGTGGTTCATAAATTATGCATATCAACTGGAAGAAGGTATGAAATATACGTAACAATGTATGCCCTTCTGTTGTAGATAGTAGTAACGGCAATTTGAAGGTGATAAATATCATGTTCAATTTTATATCTTTTGTGAAAAAAGGCTGCATATATGAAAATATACATACGACTCAGTCTTGCAGTTGTTGATGAAAAGGTATGTTGCATTATTTTGTTGCATTTAGTACTAATGTGGCAAGCCATTGTATTCTCTCTCAAGGTTACATACGTAAATGGAAAAAATGTATAATTTGCAAACGGTCATAGAAATGCAGTTGTTGAAAGAGGTCTTCGGACCTGGGAGACAAAACAAAAACAACGAAAAGGGTGTTATAAATTTTCAAAAATTTCATGGAAAACAATATTTTCAGTCCATCCAACGTCCTCGGCACCTTGCTGGTTGATGAGCACTTTAAGACCTTGGTGTGATGTTGTTTTGGATACCGCGACGTAGAGTTGACCATGGGAAAACACAGGTTGTGGCTAATATACACCAATATGATCCATTGTATGTCCCTGGCTTTTATTAATAGTCATTGAGAATCAAACTTTTATTAGGAACTGCAAATATCGAAGGATAAATGGCCATTTTGTGTTTTACGATGTATGGACAATTCTAGGAATTAAACCCGTATTTCCAACATTGGTACCGGTGATAATTTTATCTTGAATTACTTTTGGTGCAAGCTGGGTGACGATTAAACACGTGCCATTATAAAACCTATACTTTGGTTTAAATTTTGAAGTAGCATTATTGGAATACCTACTTTAAGGTTGAGTTTATGGGTAGTATGCCTAAAGGGTGCAAAGTGTTTAAGAATTTGGTTGGAAACAATATATGTTGATCCTCAATACCATCAGAAGCAGGGCTTATTGTGTCTGCGCTAAGGTATGTGCTTAAAGATCCAAATAAAGATGATGTTACATAACTATTAACTTCTTCAACACAGTCGTTCGTTGGAGCCAGAATATATCAAGTACGTAAATAATTTGGTTCATTCAAACGTTTTTGTAGGTCGGGGTAGGTACTATCTGCGATCCCTGCAATTGGATTGGAAGTTCGCTCAATTAGCAAGTTTGGTGGTATTTTTATCCATGTTGGCTCAGCATCTGGCTGCAATGCAATAGCAGGCAGTTTTCCATCACCTACATCCAACACTTACTTGACGAAATTTTCTAGCTTCATTATTTTAGAAGGCGTACCGTCCGTGGAAGTTAGATGCATATTAATGTTTAGTTTGAAAACACAACATCTGGACCATAGATGAGATTTGTTTATGGAAGATCGGAAGATTGTACTTCGTGATCCTTTGGGTATGACAGAAGCACTTGTCTAAAATCGCCACCCAGAAGAACAGTTTTCCTACCAAATATACATTCCTCCAAACAATTAACGCCATCATCCATTAAGTCTTAAAGTGTTCGATCGAAAGCTTCCAACGAATGTCGATGAACCATAGGAGCCTCATCCCAAATAATCAACTCCGTCTATACTATAAGTTTCACAAGGTTCGATTGCTTTAAAATGTCGCATGCTGTATCTTCTCCTACATCTACTAGTATTTTAAATCTAGAATGGGTCGTCTACCACCTGGAAGCAGTAAAGATGCTATACCAAAGGATGCAACTGCCAGAACAATTTTACCCTTTGACCGTATGGATGTTATCAATGTCTTCCAAAGAAAAGATTTTCCCATGCCCCCACTGACATAGACAAAGAAAAAATCTCCTGCATTATCGTCACTGATGCGGAGACAACATCAATATACTTCTTTGCTCGATGTTTAGGTGGCACAACATTGTGTGGGATTCCTGCCCAAAGCAACACAATCATAGTTTAGATCCTCTTCCATTAGTCTATTTTGGTAAGGTCGATGTAGTGAGAAGTTTGGAGTTGGCATACGGGGAAAGTCGGCTAAAGAATGGTTGTTTAAATTAAGTATATTTTTATGTTCTTTCAGGTAGTGGTTTTTTGTTTCCTCTTCTGTTAGCAAAGTGTTGTTGTTCTGAATGCGTCGTTGATGCCATTATATGTCATCTGACAGTAGAGCACAATTCTTATTCCAGAGCTCAAATGGATTAGAAATTTTACAGAATAGTAGCATCGTCACAAACAACTAATGCAAGCTTTTTCCAAGGGACCAATTTCCTGCTTCAAAGAGAGCTGCATTCCATTCATTGTCGGCTTCTAACAACCCTAAGGCAACACATGCAGATTGAAAATTAGATTACAATGTACCATTTACGATTCTGATGTCTTCATAGCATGTTGGCCCTTTAACAACACTTAACAGCATTTGCAAATAGAAACGTTCCCTAGAAGTAGGACGCGCATAGTATATTCAACCTATTTTCTCGCCTTGTTGCCTTCTTTTCCATTGCTTCTCCTCTCTATACCATACCCGCTTTGTTGGAAAATCTACACAGGCCAAAGTCCTTGCATCTGCATGTAGCATATTAGTTCTCATACATTTCGTGTACATATTTTGTCTACCTACAATTAGATATGGTATTGTTATCATTAAAAGTTATTGTATGTTCTCTTGGAAGGTGAAAAGGTAATATTTGTACGGTTGGTTTACGATATTGGACCTCGGACTCAAAAATACGCCAGCATGCTTCAAAAGCGGAAACGTACTTAAAGTCAAGATATTTTTATCTTGTCCATTTGATATGGCACTCTTTGTTTATTGTTGACATTTTCTTCAATGAGCACCGTTGCTCTATCATGGCCCTTATTGATGTAATTGAACAAATACTTAACAGACTTAGTATTATTACAGAGCTCTACATTTATATGCGCATCGTACTTAACTAATAAATCAACATTATGAGGCACGATCCATCCACTGTCAATTGTAAATTCCGCTGATGTAAGAATAGAATGGCCATTTTTCTGATGTTTATAAATCAGAAAACCATCTTTTTCAAAGCTTGTATCATTGGTAAAAGGCCTTATATAGTGTTTTCCACATTCAGTGCCTTCTATACACTGTGCATATTTATAAGACAAACCACAGGGACCATGAACCATTTGTCGAACTGCATTGTAACCGATTGGATCGATGGAAGGGTTTGGCACCTCGGTGCTTATAATCCTGTCAACTTGCAATGGAGTTTTTGGTTTATCCTCTAAAAGGAGAAATAATAAGATATGAGCACGTGGCAATCCTCTTTTCTAAAATTCTATGGTGTATATAACTGAAAAGAAAGAAAAATTGTATAGTTATAATATCTTAAGCAATAAAATCACTTTAATGGTGTTGTACAGGGCATACAGGTGTATTTGCGGGAATGCATGAAGATTGTACCTGCTTTAGCTTGCCCAAGGTGACCATTTTCATACACATCTTTGATAAACTGTTTGAGCTTTATGTGGAAGACACGGGCATGATATCCGGTCGATGATCAAGTTTTTGACCTAGAATGAAGTCATGCATATATTTGATTTCAGGCCACTTTGCATTGCAGGTAAAGGTTATAAACAAATCTGGACATCCACCCCATCGACAAATAGCCATTGCATGTTGATAATTTTGAACCATATATCTAGGACCTCCATTGAACCTGGAAGGTAAGATTGTACGTTTACCAATCATTTTAGCAGACATAAACCCTACAAGCACAACATCTTGCAATCCTTTATAAAATTCTAACCATATGTTTGACTGGTTATTTCTAATCCACCTCAACCTATCTTCCTCAATGCTTGTGTATGCATGAACAATATATTGTTGTAGTAGACGACCCCCTCTTTAGAATGTTTGTCCTTCATTTTCCCTTTTTTGCAAGCGAAAAGTGTAGTACTCACGAATCGGTGCGTAAATCCTTTCGCCGTTGGAGGCAACTAAGCATTACGATATTCAATGGATGACCTATATCCATCTTTAGCGTAAGGGAAAAGGACCGGATACTGCATTGCCGTGAAGCTTGGATGTTTCTCATTCATACGACATAGGATGCATGTTTTCTCTCTAAGATTATATCTCTATACTCATTCAGTTGATTGTATCACCACCAACAATTAGAGCTGCAATCTCGAAAGAAGTGGGCAAGTTATATTGCCTCCCATCATTGTTCCTTCCTTTAATAATTCGGAGAAAACATCATGTAAATTAGCTACTTTGAATTCATCTCTTTCCATTCTAAAAACCTTTTCTAGTTCATTTGTTTCATCGAACATACGCTTAGTTTATCTACCAATGTTGGATCCACTTGTTTGTTTCCGTTGCTCCCATATGCCCGCAACCTATTATCTCTTTTATTTTTGGTGTCATAAATGTATAGTTGTGCAAATTTGGGCACACCATCAACGGGAAGAAAAGATCCAATTTTCTGATGATTTTGACCATTTAACCTAAAGGCATAAATTCTTTTACCATCATTAAAACTATTATCTACATGTCTATCCGTTGATGTGAATGCAAACATAGAGTTATAAATCCAAATTTGTTCTCTGAAGCGGGAAGCCATTCCACCTTTTTCATAATCCAATAGATTTTTCAGAAGAGGAGGGTTTCCTTCAAGGAAGGCAAGCTAACTTTTCCAGCATGACAGCAAATGGAGTACTTTGTAGACTTAGGGATATCATCCTTTCGATTTCTCTTCGCATCCAAATAATGGAGAAGCAAAAAGGGCTAGTGTTCAACGGAGGCTCGAAATCCCATGGTTTGAAGATACGGCCTACAACAGTGTAAGCATGGGTACAAAAATTGTGTTAACATGTGATAGTAATATGATAATCAAAACAAAGGCATAGGAAAACCAAAAGCCATGTATATTATCTATTGCAAGGACAGGATTGGCATGAAAAACATTAGTCATTGGACTGCAAAATCGATGACCATAGTTGCATATTTCGTTAACTATTGTATTGTGTACGCCTCTATCTCCTCTTTGATAGGGTGCAGGAAGGCAGAAAGGAAGACTGCACATTGTAGGTAAAAGCTTAATAATCATTTGTGTAAGGAAAGGCACAAATGAATAAGATTGGTACTTTTAAAAAATTTTAATTAGCATTGTGTAAATTAGAGGACGTGTAGATATTCTTTGATTACAACACATGAACTCGATTGCGTTGTTTCTTCCATTTACCTACATGTACAGTGTAGGGGATGAAATTGTGTAACAAAAAAGGAGCTAAAGGAGATAACATGACTCAGCTTGCTAGGCAACACCTATATCTTGAAGAAGGCACACAAGGCGAAAGGAACATGCAGGTGTATTTGTCAATTGTTCATTCCATGTATGAATTGGTAGGAAGTGCATCTCTGTGTCTCGTGGGACATTGACCTGCAAAGTGGTACTGAAATGTTTTTCTTTTGAAATAAAGAAATAAAAGACAGTGGATATAGGGTGGTCTTCAAATAGATAAGTTGCAGCTACGTAGTATAGGATATTGGGTTTACTACGGAAATAGAGAGCCTTGTAGACTGTAAAACAACGAGGGTGCAATAAAAAAATTATTAATATGGTTGACCGTAGTATGAACCTAAGGAATAAGCTAACATGCCGAGACATCTCCACCGTAATTCTATTTAAATAATATGCTTTATAACCTATCTTGGGGGGAAGTGGAGTAATAAAAGTGGAAATATAGTGTGGAGATAATACGCAAATAATACTTTGAAATATTAAGGCATGGTTTTGTGTAGGCAGCATATGTAATGTTTTATGGTTGTGTTAATCTAAACTGTGTTGGGAATGTCTATATCAAACATGCCATCAACCTCCTCAACGGATGACTGGTCTATTCGGCTAATGTTTGGTGTTGCGGGAACATGAGCTAATCGAGAGGATGTCGCGGTAGAAGGAGGAGAAGCGTACGGTAAACGCAAATAGGATGATGAATGAAGAGCTGCTGCATCATTTAATGCATGAAAATGGTTGGTCCGTTGAGAAGTAGGGGCATAAGATTCATGGTGGCTGGAAGTAAATTCCTTTAGGCTAGCTGCTAAGGAGTTTGCGTTAAACTTCTTGTATCTTCTTTTCACGGGTGAAGGATTAAGAACCACGTTCGAGTTCCTAACCAGCTAATGGAAGCAAGAATTAAGAAAGCTTGTTACATAACCTATGTCCATAACACATTGTATGACAGTATAGGGGAGAATACTTACATCAGGCGCAGACGAAGCTGGTTGACCACTTTCGCTATTGGATGTCACTATGAGTGGAATAGAGTCGTTCTTATCTCCACCTTCAGTAGAGACTGATACACCATGTATTATTGTCGGATTTGAATTTTTAGAAAGGGATGGTGATTGGGTGACTGATTTCCTCTTTTTATTCTTGCCACAATTCTCCATATCCGAATAGCCTTCCAACGTAAAGGTGGAAGAAAGGAATAGCTAAATACAAAAGTTGTAGTTTTAGGTCATCCCCAAAAGGCATAATATCTCGTAAGTAGAGCGATACGGGAGCGAAAAGTGCATATCATGCTAATTTTGGGAGGAAAATTTTAACTGTTTTTCTCCGACCAATCAAACCGTAGATGTACGAATTTCAGCGAACATCGTTTAGTTTTTGGAAGAAGAAAAGCCATATAATTTAAATGTTTTAAAATTAAATTAATAAATTATGTAATATAGTTTTAACATATTGATGTAAAATTTAATTTATTATAAGTAATATACATTTTATAATAGTTGGAATAAATTAGGGATGAAGCAGCAAAGTAGATATTACCGTGTAAGTTGAACATTGGTTACAGACTTTAAAGCAAAATCATATCATGTTTAAGCTATTGTTTATCTGATTTATAAAGAATAAAAAGTTTTAGTCTTGCTTCACTGATGGAAAAGCTTGCTACTTTATAAGATGGCTCATGCACAGCAGCTGCATTAGAAGACATGGCCTATCTTGCACCACATTGCTAAGTATATACAAATATCAAACTAAGATAATTTCTTGGTGTGATAAAGTTAATAATTTGTAGCAGCCAAAACTACAAAATTTTAGTGACGTACGCATCAAAACATAAATCAACAAATAAAATAAGGATGTGGATCCATCCTTTACTCCTATTATGCATGTTTGTATGCGTGTGTGTGTTATATTCCTCTTTGGTTAAACTACATACTTGATTCTCTACCTTTTCAGTGTTGGAGCTACACAATTCGAATGTAAAAGAGTTTTTTTAATCTAGACCGGAGGTTACTTATGCAAAAAATATTTGTGTCCACACTTCGTCAAATGGGTGATAATTTTTCAACCAAGAAAACGATACATGAAGGTTAACTGTTGAATATATCAAGTTTAACTAAGGTACTTCCATTATGAAAATGCATATTTAAGTAGCTGATCATTTATAGTCAGTTCTATTGGTAAGTTATGTGTTAACATTTTCTCATACCTTCTTTCTTCTATTCACTCTACAAACAACCTAAGTAGAAGATGGGAAAAAAAGGTCATCTCTCGATTGTAATTGGAAAATGATAATGTGAAGTAAAAATATTCAACTTATGGATGACAAAGTTTAGAATCACAGTTTTGTTATAGGGAATAGAAAGCAAGCAAAATTTATGCAACAGGATTGTCACAGTACCTTCTAAGTTAAAATCAACCCATTAGATCCTCGCCCCTCCAACATTTATGCAACATGATGTTGGTAACCTTCCATCTTCAATATCCTCTGCATTGTGATGAAGTCTGTAAACTAACCAAAATTGAGTGAGAAATACCAAATTGATTTCATTTTGTAGCAAACACAGCAAGGCAGACCTAAAAAAGTTAGGACATACTGATAAAATCCTTATTATCCAAATTTGATCCAAACTGCAGCAATATAGTTTTATCCTCAAATGAAACAACCTGGTAATAATAGGAAAAGTGTGAATTCATATTCATTGTAGCGTGTAACTCGATTAAGCATAGGTTGATATTTTAAGTTTTTAATAGTGCAAATAAACTTCAAAATCAAGAAGTCTAAAGTTTCATAACATACTCAATAGTACAGTTCTATAACAAAATGCACAACAGAAAATAGCAAGCATAAAGTCATGTCTAGTGTACCTTGATTTTATTGCCAATATCTAAAATTTGTTTATGTCAATGAATTTAGAATATGGAACTACTCTAAAAACGAACTCAAATTGGGACCTAACTTATAACCAAAAATGCTGTCATTTTTTAATACAAAAAATAGCAAATGAAGTTACATTTTCATGAAAATAAAATTGAAATCAAAGGAGACACTAATTTTCAGTGAAAAAAGAGGAAAAAATCGAATTTTAAAAGAGAAAAACATTTTATCCACTAAAAATTGAGGATTTTGAGAATGAGTAGATTGTGGGAAATTTGTAATCCTAATATTAATTGTAAAAACAAATATGGTACATCATCCACTAAACATTGAGGATATAATGACATAGTGTTAATAATTTCGAAAGAAATCATATACATGCATAGACATTTGAGAAGTCATTTTATAATTCAAGCTAAATTTCCAAAAAAGTTCACTAGAGCTGAAAATTTGACGACTGAGAACAGCAGAGCAAAAATATTTTTGTCATTAAAATAATAATTGTACGTCCCAAACGCACACTTGTTTTTAATGAAAAAAAAAATAGATTCGAATTTTAAAAGCATAAAACCTTTTATTTTTTACAGCTTAATATAGAGGCAAAGCCTAACTGCTAAAAACAGGATTAGAACTGAAATCATGATTATACTTTATTTGTCTTCCAAATTATACTGTGTTCGTATTTACATTGTTGAATTTTGCGGCCCTTAAATTAAAAACATACGGTGATTTCAAAATAATTTAAGTTTTTTTATTTCTATTTCTAAGATTTTAGTTCCATTGCCTACCTCTGTTTTAGGCTTAAATCACTCCCTTGTAAAAATATAACTATGATTTCATAAGGTAAGAAGGATAATTATTTTAAGTTTTGCACCATAAAACTGTAAATACTTGTTGTAACAACCCGCATAATCTACGATTATATATTTAAATGTTGTATTTAAATATAGCATCGTTAGTTGAATTTAAAGTTTGAAACATGACTTTCTGTAAACTGTTGAATCAGTACTCGAAACCACTTCCATTTAGCTCAAAATGGCATTTATAACCTTTATGAGTATAAACATCGATACGTTTGGAGTTGATTAGGAATTTGGTTTTTTTTTGGACCTTGGGTTTGAGTTTCGGCCCACTAACGCAATAAGAGAACCCAAACCCCTTACCATATACATCCTACTCCGCTCCTTTCCTCTTCATTCATTTCATTTCTAAATTTCCTAACACCCTCAAGCCCTAAAAGAAAATGGGGGAAAGGAAAAGAAATCAAAATTCCTAATCCCTAGATTCTTAGAAAATTCAAATTCAAGTTCTAGAAATCAAGGAGAAGCTTAGGTAAGCATCCTCTTCATCTTCTCCATATCAATTCTTCTCCAATTTTCAGAAATTTCCTATAACCTAACTTAGGAAATATTCCTATATGATCATAGATTGGAGCTTCTAGAGTTGAAGTTGAAGAGTGATTGATCTTTCCTTTGTTTTAAAGCTTCTCACTTGTTGTTTTAGGATTTAATGGCGAGTTCTTGAACTCACATCTATATCTATACATTTGATAGATGTTAGGTATGAATTCCTAACATCTATTTCATGTCCATTTGCTTTTGAATTGAATTGGTTTGGCAAATGTTCCATTTTTTGGCATTTTGAAGTCAAAATTTATGAAAATCCTTATATGGATGTTTGGACATGTTGTTCCCAGTGTCTTGATGAGTCTATAGGGCAGGGTTGTCTCTTGGCATAAATCCTTAGCTATCGTGGCTCATTCGATCGATTTCGATATGATTTGGCCATCAATAGCTTAGGCGAAAATCTTCCCTTGAGCTTTAGCTCAGACGTATGGTAAAGCACTCAGACGTCCGGGTAGATGCAATAAGAATTCCAGACTTATAGCACAGACGTCTGAGTTTGTTCCCCAGACATCTGGGCGATCTGGAAGAAAATTCCAGTCTTTCAGTTCAGACGTCTGGGAAACCATCAAACGTCTTGAGCTATTGAATTCAGTCAATTTGCCTGTTTTATGTGGGTTTCGATTTTATGTCCATTTTTGGCTGATCCGATTAGTTGTTATCACTTATCATCGGCTTTGTTGACTTCTTTTCTGGATTTTTGGGAATATCCATTTGAAGGATTTAACATCGATTTTTATGGTTTTGATTCATTCTTCTAATGTGAATTTTTGGTAATAGATTGTTTCTACAATCATTTCAATGATTTGTCACTTTAAAATACAAAGGTTTCTATGCTAGTGGTAAATATTCAAACTCTTTCACAAAAATGAATTCAACGTTATTTTAATACAAAGCTCGTTTTTAAAACTGTTTTTTCAATCTACTAGTATATACAAACATTTGCTTCATTCGTATGAGAAATCTAATTAAACGACTTAGCAAAACAAATGGTATGAAACGATTGCGTTTTCTTTGCCGGTTAATTCTTGGACTTGTTCGATTGAAAACTTATGGCAATTTTCGAGTGGAAATCTACAATCTGTTCGTAAATAATTAAGTTAAGCTAGTGGTTATGAGACATTAAGCTAAACTCATATATTTACTAGCTTAGTGTAATTCACACTTCTTATTGATCGATGATGATCATTTTACGGTTTAGACTACAATATGCGATGTCTCTTTGCCCGCATAGGGGAATGTACCCCGTTCTGTTGAGCTTCGTCTCATTTTTATAGGCTAGCGACCTATTGGTTCTATGGAGTTCGGTTCATCGGAAGTACCATTATACTATATCGTTGTTCCAGGTTATCATTTCATCGAGCGTACCGTTGTATTACATTGTTGTTTTGACTTTTTGAGTTTTAGGTTCCTCCGGCGTACCATTGTACTACGTCATTGTATCGGTTCGATGGGATAGCGTCCCGTTTGTGATAGACGTGTTGGTAATTTTTCATTCTCCCATTTTTGATAGGCCTTCCCCTTTGTGTTTTCTGGATTTCTAATTATTGATTTCTAGAATTTGTGTTTCACTAGTTTTGATGATATGCATTGATAAGATTTATCAATATTTGTTGTTTGGTGAATAAAAATAAAGAATATGACATTATTTTTGGTGAATGAGAAAATATGAGATATTATGTGATTTTTGTTGTTATCATATATATCTGTTATATCTCTTACCCTATCTCATCTTATACGATATTTATAGCTAGACTGATCCGTTTATTATTTTCTTCTTAAAATAATACTCGGGGTCAGACCGAGATGTTTCAGGTGCTTCTACTTGACTTCTTATCAGGGTCCGTCATCTAACTTTTGGCTAACTACTTTAGCTTAGTAGTTTTTGTTTTTATACATTCGAGAGAGAGACTCCTTAATGTATTCATATTCTTTTGTCAAGCATTTGTACCTATTCTTTTGTGGTGTAGTGGATCTTGTATGACCACTATTTTGATGTACACTTCTATGTGTTATATTCGTATCTGTTTCCGCCTTAAGGATATGAATATCTATGACTGATTTATGTTATGCTTATTTTATACTTGTTTCCGAAGACCACATAGCCACTGTGTAGTAGCTTTGAGTTTATATTTGTATGTTGTATTTACTCTTGCATGATATACTATCTGACATATCAATACTTGCATAAAGCAATTACACATATGATCGCTCCTCAACATCCTTATTCTTCGTAATAACTGATGGCATTACCCAATAATGTCCTTAGTTAGTGTGAGTATAGAGGTAGGGCGTCACAACATGGTATCAGAGCCAAACTTTGAAACAATGTAGAATAATCTAGCAAGGATCATTGTCCTAAATCTCTCTTAGGAATCGTGCCTTAGGATTTAATTCGAGTCATTGGACCCGTTCTATCCTATTCCTTTTATGATGCCTTGTTTTACCAATCAAGTTTATTTGATATTCATCTAGGAATAACATTTTTCCTCTTCTTTCTTTCTTTCTTTCTTAAAGAAGAGAAATGGGTAGACCTGGCCATCCCAGCATCGGTCAATCTAGTGCCACTACTTAGGATGGCGTATTCATTTCTGCCCAACATCTTTTAGATCTTTTAAAGAATGCCCAAGCTGTCGGACCCATTCCAAAGCCTACTCATCCTAAATCTAGGTTTGCACGCTTGTGTAGTGATTATACAATTTTGGGTGTAAGGCCATTTAAGGGTTCCGAAAGCGTTATAGAAGTCCAAGCTTGGCTTAGATCATACGACCACATCTTTTCTTGCATGAATCTTGTGGATCTATATCGAGTCCAAGTGGCTTCTAGCATGCTCCAGGAGAGAGCATTAGATTGGTATGAGCTTTTGATTTTGAAAGTTAAGCGGACCTTACTTGGGAGCAATTCCGGGAAAGGTTTGTGTTAAAGTTTGTGCCGGAAGCTGAAAAATAAATTTAGCCCGACGCTTTATTGACCTTGTTCAAGGTGAATCTTATGTGACAGATTATGTTGCATCTTTTGAATCCCTCTCTAAATATGGGGTCAAGTATATTATTACCCTATTGAAGAAAAATCATAGGTTTGTTTATGGGTCGAATAAGAACCTTAAGAAGGCTTTACTTTTGAACCTGGAAGTTTCTTTCGATCAGCCTGTTGACATCGCTCTTCGACTTGAAGAGGTCAATTAAGAAAGTGATGTTGATGTTGTGGGTGCTAAATAGAACTTCAACATCAACAAGAAAAGGTCTATTAAGTTCAAAGGCCCTAATCCCAACAATAAAGGGAAGCAAGCGACTTCGGTAGCAAAAACTCCTACCCCTGATCGTGGAGAGTGTTACAATTGTGGTTCTAAAGACTACTATGCAAATAAGTGTCTGAAGCCCCTTTATTGTCGCTATTGCAAAAGTTCGGGTCATCTTATATCTTTGTAGGATCGATTTCACCCTAGAGGGGGGGTGAATAGGGTGATAGTGTTAATTATAAAAATTATCGCGGAAGTGTATATTAATTTTAACACAGATCACAGCAGAATAAACACAGCACAGATAATATCAGAATAATAAAATGCAGAAATAGAACGACACAGAATTCACCCAGCTTCGGAAAAATCCTGCCTACGTGCAGCCCCCAAGGTTCCTACTAGAAATTAGATAGTCCCTCCCTTACACACGTAAACTCGCTATACCCGCTATTGACTATTCTAACTCTACGCTCAAAACCTTGCCACAACTCAGCCACTGAGTTGCGAATTCTCAAGCTACGCCACGTAGCTTGTCTCCTAGTCACACGACTAGAAAAATAAACGGTTTAAAAAGGAAAATACAATTGAAAACAATTTAAAACAAAATAACCCTATTTAAATTTAAAGCCCTTTATAATTATAAAGCCCAACTTTAAAATTAAAGTCCGGCCCCCTTTTCTTCTTTTATAATTTATAGCCCGTCTCCTTTTGTTTGCTTTGTTCGTTTATGATGGCCGTTCCTCTTTGCAACTTAACTAGGGCATCGTCCCTTCGATCCCGTGCTCTTAAATTAGGGTTTTCTGAAGCGCCGACCTTTGGTTGTTCAATCGAAAGATTATTTTCAGTTGTTGCTTTCGTCGATTGCTTGGCTTCTCTGTTTTGCTCTCGGCTCTAGAAATTGATCGAGTTCGAACTTCCTTCGGTAAGTAATTTTATGCTTTTGTGCTTTTGTATTTTCATACTTGAACTCAATACATTGATTGCCGATGATGATTGGGTTATATATGCGTTCGATTCCCTGAATCTACGATCGTATATATTTATTTGAATTTGTCAAAACTTTTGTACTGCCGCTTGATCATGCTTGGACGTTTGAGATGATTGTGACTTGTTCAAAAACGTATATTTTTTGTTGTTTGAATCCCACGATATTGATTTCAACTCCTTGGTCATCACGTTGTTGATCTTGACTTGGTAAAAAACACGGCTTTGATACTTTGTAAACTTTGCATTCTTGTTTTGCATGTTTTAACAAATTGTCGTTGTGTTGGTTCGACTCTAGTTATTTTGTATTTCACTGGATACTTGTAGTTTAATTGCTTTAATGTCAATTTGGTCGATTGGTTCATCATTGACTTACTGGAAATTTTTTGAATTGCTACTGAACCATGGCTTCAACTGATAATTTCGATTTCCCACTACACTTCTTACTGTTATTTGACTTGCCGAGTCTTGCTCATCCCCCTGGTGTATCACTGGTTCACTGGTGGTCTTCATATTGTGTATGTTGTATGGCGTCTCTGTATATTTGTTCAGTGTAGCTTCACTGGTTTATGCATTGAACTGTTTCACTGGTGGTCTAGTGGGTTCTTTTCACCGGCTTGTTGAGTTACCCTGATCTTGTGCACCTTTGTTCATCGTTTGTTGTGTGTACACATTTGTTTGGACTAGCTGTTTCATTGATCGGGTTTTGTTCTTGTATTATTAGAAGTCTAGAAGTCTTGTTGCACCTGCATGTGTTGAGTACATTTATGTGTATCTTCATGTATGTTGGCTGAGCTCGAATGAATAATTGCCAGTGATATTATTTTTCGATATTACTCGGTCTGCATTTGTGCTTCTTTTGTAGCCTGGACTGGTGTATTGCCACACTGTAGTTGTATTGAGCTTCACCTCTCTAGTATCATTAGTGTTACCATACCTGTTGTACATGCAGCTTCATTTTGTATTGATTGTCAGTGGTCTGGTTTCACTTGGGCTTGTAGTGTTCATGTTTGATCACTGGGCTTTGCATTGTGTAGTTGATGTTGTACACTGTCTTGTTTTGTTACTTCTGTGTCTTTATGTCATTCTGAACTAGTCTACAATGTAGTTTTGTTGTTGGTTCACCACTGAGCCTCGGCTTGCTTTTGTTGCATTTTGTTGCGGCCTTGACTTTTGTTGATGCATTGAGTTGAGTAGAGATTTGACCTTTGCATTTTGTTTATTTTTCTAATTTTCACCTGAGTTGGATCCGGCTTGGATTTGACCTTGTGTTGAATGACATTGTTTCATTGCACTTGAGTTGAATCCCATATTTGGGTTTGACCGGTGCTCACTTGTCCCTGTAAATCGATCAAGTGTATATTTCGGTGTGCATGCCCTTGTGGCATATACAGTGATACACCGTGTATGTCACAAGCTGTTCGTGTATGATGAATTCAAATGTAAATTATGATGAACAACCCAAATAACTGAGGCAAATAATATTTTCAAAAATAATATTTCATTTTCTGTTGCAAATATATTTCTTTTTCAATTTTACTGCGTTAGTGAATATTTTTTGCAGATTGCTCAGATGCTAGATTCAAACTGGAATGAAGTTGAAGATTAATATGAGTGTGAGTGATATATAGTGAGATGAAAATGTAAAAATGAATTGTGATGTAATCAGAAATGTATTGTAATAAAATGTATATTTATAGTGAGAGCTTGAAGTTGTACTACTAAAAATTGTAATAAATATTTATTTGAATTCAAATTCAGTGTTATTTATTTTATTCAGCAAATATTTACTTAATCTATGAAAAATAAAATAGTACATTAATAAATACATTTAAACGAATGTATATATGTTTATTATCATCAAACAAAAATCATATAAGCGCATATTCAATAATCTCCCCCTTTTGATGATAACAAACATATATTTAAGATTTTGAATATATTAAATGTATTTGATCATTGATATGCTCTTATTTCTCCCCCTATTTAAATGCTTCCTCTCTACACAAAGCTCCCCTTACATATATGCATACAAATAAAAATATGAAAATGAGCCTAGATGCAAATAGAAAGTTATTTGACCTTTCCTTGATTTTATTTGACAAAATCTTAACTTTTCTCTCCCCCTTTTGTTATCAGCGAAAGAATAATAGTATTAGAGAAAATAGAGATAAAGTGATCGATATTAATCCAACATTAAAACTCAGTTGAATATAAATATTAAATTTCAATAAAAAATCAAACAAAAATCATAAACATTTTGTTAGGCGCATATTCCACTTTTAGAATGATGGAAATGATGTCATCATATAAAACCATACAGTTGTGTCTATTTGTGGTATAGTTATATCAGGAATTTGAATATCCACTAACCATGCATAACCGTTAGGACTTTTAAATGAGATTAGTAGTATTCCAATTTTATTTTAAAAAAAATGAATTCAAGTATCTTCTAACCACGCATAACTGTGAGGACTTTTAAATGGGATTAGAATCAACTTGTTTATTTTAAAAATCAACTTTTGATATGCGTTCCATACACGCATAACCGTGAGGACTTTTAAATGAGCATGGAAGCACATAACAAATTTCAAGTAATTCACCCATGCATAACCGTGAGGACTTTTTAATGAGAGTGAATACTTTGGTATTAATTATTATTATTATTACCCCTTTTTTTTAAAAAAAATGTGAAAATGAAAAAACGAACGATTCCTGTTTAAAGTACCACATGTCGACAAACTATATAGAATTTTGATGAGTGATGGTCGTTAGAAATATGATAGATATAGAGATGGTCATGGAATTTTTACCAACAAAAAGTTTTATAACTCTTGTTTAAATTTCTAAAGAAATTTTCTAATTATACTTTCTCGAGTTATAATATATGATCAATATCAACACTCATCACTTTTTCAATCACTATTTTTCTTTTCGATAAACATTAGGGAGTCAGATTAGTCAAAATAGTCATTTAAAATCAAATTCAAAAATAATTATGAAATTAATTTTTCAAAAATGACTAATATGAAAATATGGTCAAAAATGATTTTCTCCAGGGGATTTTAAAAGAAAATTTTCTGCTATTTGAAATGAAGAATATGCAGATGTTTTCTTGGAAAAACGATGCAGTTACTAAATGTCTCAAAAATCACGTTCAACTAGTAATTTTTCTATCAACTAGATTACCAGTGTAATCTGCATCTGAATTTTTCTTTCACTCAAAATCATCATTAATTGAATTTGATTGACCAAACCGTGAAGTGTGCACCAAAAAATTTCAAATTCAGTTTTAACAACAATTTAAATGACATTCTTTTGAAATTGAATTGAAGCCGTGTAAATAATCAGAAAACCATGAATATATAGTCAGTCGTATTATAACCAATTGTATTATCCAACAAAACACTATTTTTAATCCAAACTGATATATATGAAAGAATCTAGAGATTTTTATAGTGTTTTTGGCATAAGAATATAATTGGCTAACTATTTTGAATAAGTCAGAATTATCATCTTTTCATCATCTCAATATTGGCTGATTTTAATTCAGAATACGGTGCAGATTATCACAGTAATATACTGTTTAAAAACATACCATTACCTGTTTTACCTTTACGATATTTTTCGATGTTGTCTATTGTGATTCTGTCACCTTTGAACTAGGCTAAGGAACTTTGCTTCATCATCCGTTGTGTTTCTGGAAAAGCCAAAAATCTAGAGAGCACTATTGTTGTTCCTTAGCCTGCCACCACACCTACACGATGAAAGATTTATGTGACCTATTCGTTTTTATAGGTCCATGGTTGGTAGTGGAAGAAAATTTTGAAAAACAATTTTGTAAAGACCCAAAACTATTTATAATTGTTCCCTTCGGCACCCAAATTTGTTTAACTTTGAGAGATTTTATATTTGTGCCTTTTGGAACTCAAATCGGTATAGTTTTCACATGTTTGGGTCTATACCAACAATTATTGTGATTGTGTCCATATTTTCTACAAATTGTGCATATAGAATTAACTTGATTAATATTGCTTTCAACAATTTTCGAACTATTATATCCAAGTCCTTGTCTAACCGAATTAACCGTTTGCTTTCCTAATAGCATATTCAACGATTTTTCACTTTTGGAAAATTTATCTAAAGTAGTAGACAGTTGTTGGACTTGTGATTTGAGAGATTCATTTTCGTTTAACAATTATGTGCACTTTTTAATAGAATTCTCTCTCCTAGTATTTTCATTCTCCTTTAAAATCAGAATTTCATTTTCAAGTGATTTTATATTGATTTCTGATTTTTTAATTTCCTCTTCGAATGTTGGACACTTATCACACTTAGGGATTCTACGTTTATAGTTCTTAACTAATTGATCAAGTTGTTCATTGCATTCTATCAAAGTATCCTTTTGAGATTCAAGTTTGGCGTATTTTTCCCTAAGTCGTTCAAAATAGCCATTTACTTCGTGGAAATAAATAAGTAATTCAGAGTGAGTAAGTTTTGATACCTCGCTTGGCTCGTCATCGTCGCTATCAGTTATATTTCCTTGAAGGCACATATCTGCTTTCTCACTCTCACTGCTAGTACTTTTATCATTCTCATCCATTTCATCCCAAGTGGCTGCAAAACTTTTCTTTTTCTGTTTCTTTCCAAAGTCGCATCGATTTCGAGGACAATTGGGCTTGATGGTCCGGGTTGGTTGCACTTTATGACAGATGATCTCCTGTTCTTCTGAGTAGTCAAGCGCTTTGCCTATTTTGCTTTTCAATTCATGATTTCGAGTTGGATTTCCGTATTTGCGATTCAACCTTTTGAATTTCTTTATTAGTAGCGCCAGCTCTGCTGCTCCATCATCATCATCATCATCGTTATCATTACCACTTTCGGTTGTTCCTTTGAGCGCTATTGATTTCTTTCGAGTATCTCCTCCTTCACGCTCTTCCTTGAATTTCATTTCTAGCTCATAATTGGTGAGATTTCCGATGAGTTCTTCGACATTCATTTGTTTCAAATCTTTTGATTCTTGAATGGCAGTCACTTTTGCTTCAAATTTTCGTGGAAGGACTCTAAGGATTTTTTGGACTATCTCCAACTCTGTGTATGATTTTCCAAGAGCTTTTGATTTGTAAACGATATTGGAAAGTCGTCCATGCATCTCTTTGACATTTTCTTCCTTCGCCATTGTGAAGTTCTCGTATTCGCTGCTTAGCATGGCAAGGCGAGATTCTTTAACTTGAGATGTTCCTTCGTGAGTCACTTCTAGTGTGTGCCATATTTCCTGTGCAGTTAGACAATGTGAGACACAATTAAATTCAAATTGATCCAATGAACAGATAATAGAATTCATAGCTCTAGCATTAGCATTTTGTAATCTATTTTCTAGTTCTGTCCATTGATGTTTTGGTTTCTCTTTTTCCTAATTATCTACAGTTATAGTTGGTGTTCTATAACCTGTCTCAACAATATTCCAAGCGTCAATGGTTTTCAGGAAAATTTTTATTCTATTTTTCCGGCAAGCGTACTCACCATTGAACATTGGTGGTCTAACTATGGATTGACACTCTGCAAAAGCATTATTAAAAGAAGCCATTTTAAAATTCAAATTTTTTAAAAAAAAATTGGTTTTTGTAAAAATCAAAATTTTAAAACAAAAACGGCTTTTGTTCCTAACTCTGATACCACTTGTAGGATCGATTTCACCCTAGAGGGGGGTGAATAGGGTGATAGTGTTAATTATAAAAATTATCGCGGAAGTGTATATTAATTTTAACACAGATCACAGCAAAATAAACACAGCACAGATAATATCAGAATAATAAAATGCAGAAATAGAACGACACAGAATTTACCCAGCTTCGGCAAAATCCTGCCTACATGTTGCCCCCAAGGTTTCTACTAGAAATTAGATAGTCCCTCGCTTACACACGTAAACTCGCTATACCCGCTATTGACTATTCTAACTCTACGCTCAAAATCTTGCCACAACTCAGCCGCTGAGTTGCGAATTCTTAAGCTATGCCACGTAGCTTGTCCCCTAGTCACACGACTAGAAAAATAAACGGTTTAAAAAGGAAAATACAATTAAAAACAATTTAAAACAAAATAACCCTATTTAAATTTAAAGCCCTTTATAATTATAAAGCCCAACTTTAAAATTAAAGTCCGGCCCCCTTTTCTTCTTTTATAATTTATGGCCCGTCTCCTTTTGTTTGCTTTGTTCGTTTATGGTGGCCGTTCCTCTTTGCAACTTAACTAGGGCTTCGTCCCTTCGATCCCGTGCTCTTTAATTAGGGTTTTCTGAAGCGCCGACCTTTGGTTTCTCAATCGAAAGATTATTTTTAGTTGTTGCTTTCGTCGATTGCTTGGCTTCTCTGTTTTGCTCTCGGCTCTTGAAATTGATCGAGTTTGAACTTCCTTCGGTAAGTAATTTTATGCTTTTGTGCTTTTGTATTTTCGTACTTGAACTCAATACATTGATTGCTGATGATGATTGGGTTATATATGCGTTCGATTCCCTGAATCTTCGATCGTATATATTTATTTGAATTTGTCAAAACTTTTGTACTGCCGCTTGATCATGCTTGGATGTTTGAGATGATTGCGACTTGTTCAAAAATGTATATTTTTTGTTGTTTGAATCCCACGGCATTGATTTCAACTCCTTGGTCATCATGTTGTTGATCTTGACTTGGTAAAAAACACGGCTTTGATACTTTGTAAACTTTGCATTCTTGTTTTGCATGTTTTAACAAATTGCCGCTGTGTTGGTTCGACTCTGGTCATTTTGTATTTCACTGGATACTTGTATTTTAATTGCTTTAATGTCAATTTGGTCGATTGGTTCATCATTGACTTACTGACAATTTTTTGAATTGCTACTGAACCATGGCTTCAATTGATAATTTCGATTTCCCACTACACTTCTTACTGTTATTTGACTTTCCGAGTCTTGTTCATCCCCCTGGTGTATCACTGGTTCACTGGTGGTCTTCATATTGTGTATGTTGTATGGTGTCTCTGTATATTTGTTCAGTGTAGCTTCACTGGTTTATGCATTGAGCTGTTTCACTGGTGGTCTAGTGGGTTCTTTTCACCGGCTTGTTGAGTTACCCTGATCTTGTGCACCTTTGTTCATCGTTTGTTGTGTGTACACATTTGTTTGGACTTGCTGTTTCATTGATCGGGTTTTGTTCTTGTATTATTAGAAGTCTAGAAGTCTTGTTGCACCTACATGTGTTGAGTACATTTATGTGTATCTTCATGTATGTTGGCTGAGCTCGAATGAATAATTGCTAGTGATGTTATTTTTCGATATTACTCGGTCTGCATTTATGCTTCTTTTGTAGCCTGGACTGGTGTATTGCCACACTATAGTTGTATTGAGCTTCACCTCTCTAGTATCATTGGTGTTACCATACCTGTTGTACATGCAGCTTCATTTTGTATTGATTGTCAGTGGTCTGGTTTCACTTGGGCTTGTAGTGTTCATGTTTGATCACTGGGCTTTGCATTGTGTAGTTGATGTTGTACACTGTCTTGTTTTGTTACTGCTGTGTCTTTGTGTCATTCTGAACTAGTCTGCAATGTAGTTTTGTTGTTGGCTCACCACTGAGCCTCGGCTTGCTTTTGATGCATTTTGTTGCGGCCTTGACTTTTGTTGATGCATTGAGTTGAGTAGAGACTTGACCTTTGCATTTTGTTTATTTTTCTAATTTTCACCTGAGTTGAATCCGGCTTGGATTTGACCTTGTGCTGAATGACATTGTTTCATTACACTTGAGTTGAATCCCGTATTTGGTTTTGACCTGTGCTCACTTGTCCCTGTAAATCGATCAAGTGTATATTTCGGTGTGCACGACCTTGTGGCATATACAGTGATACACTGTGTATGTCACAAGCTGTTCGTGTATGAAGAATTCAAATGTAAATTATGACGAACAACCCAAATAACTGAGGCAAAAAATATTTTCAAAAATCATATTTCATTTTCTGTTGCAAAAATATTTCTTTTTCAATTTTACTGCGTAAGTGAATATTTTTGCAGATTGCTCAGATGCTGGATTCAAACTGGAATGAAGTTGAAGAATAATACGAGTGTGAGTGATATTAGTGAGGTGAAAATGTAAAAATGAATTGTGATGTAATCAGAAGTGTATTGTAATAAAATGTATATTTATAGTGAGAGCTTGAAGTTGTACTATCAAAAATTATAATAAATATTTATTTGAATAAAATATTCGTTTGAATTCAAATTCAGTGTTATTTATTTTATTCAGCAAATATTTATTTAATCTATGAAAAATAAAATAGTACATTAACAAATACATTTAAACGAATGTATATATGTTTATTATCATCAAACAAAAATCGTATAAGCGCATGTTCAACAATCTTCATGTTCCAAACTTCAAAGTAAGAAAGAGGGTAAGCTGAATGTTGTGCAATCCCTTAATCACCCTTCCCTTGGTCAAGGTATTTCTCATTTTATCCTTGATGGCACTATTATGTTTCGTGATCATCCTATTCGAGTTCTTTTTAATATAGGTGCATCTCTCTCTTTTATGCCAAAAGAACTTGTTGATACTTTGTCTTTAAATGTTATATGCTTGATGACTTCACTGAAAATTGCGAATCCGGTTGGTGGATCCACAACACTCGGTTTATTTTGTAAAGATGTAGAGATTATCTTATGCGATTATGCTTTCCAAGCCGATTTGCATCTTATGCGCTACCTAGGTTTCAGAATGATTTTGGGAATGGGTTGGCTTAACCATTATGAAGCCCACATCCTATGTCCCGAGATGACTATCCATCTTCGACATCCTCAATCTAATAAGCAGATTTCTATTGTTCTTAAAGATTTAGATTCCAGTTCAGTAGCATCCTTATATTCTCTAAATCCACATGATGACGATAATGATGATGAGGAAGATGTCATTTCCCTCATTCATATTGTTCGTGAATTTCCCAACATATTTGAGCCCGTTTTAGGATTACCTCCCAAGCGAGAAATCGAGTTCATAATTAGTCTAATCCATGGATTTCTACCTATAACTCATCCCCCTTATCGTATGTCCAATAAGAAAAATGAGGAGATGCGTAAACCATTATCCAAATTGGAAGCCAAGCAGTTTATTCATTCTAGTTCCTCTTCCTGGGGAGCTTCAACTATCTTTGTGAAAAATCCTAAGGTACACTTAGACTTTGTGTTGACTGCCGCAAACTTAATGATCTCACCATCAAGAATAAATATCCTTTACCTCGGAATGATGATCTATTCGATTAACTTAGCAGTGCTAGAGTCTTTTCACAGTTAGACTAAGCAACTAGTTTTCATCAGCTTCGCATTGCAGAGGATAGCATTCCTTTGACATCATTCCGTACTTGTTACGGATCTTACGAACGGCTTGTTATGCCGTTTGGTTTAACAAATGCTCCGGCTTATTTCGTTGACCTTATGAATCGAGTTTTCAAAGACTTCCTTGATCGATTTGTTCTCATCTTTATAAATGATATTCTTGTTTGTTATAAAACTGAAAAGAACATGGAAAACATCTTTGAATTGTATTGGAAACTCTTAGGAGCAATCAATTGAAAGCGAAATTTTCTAAGTGCCACTTTTGGAAATCTCATGTGAAATTTTTAGGACATATTATTTTTGAATCCGGAATTTCCATGGATCCTTCAAAAATTAAAGCGATTCAATGTTGGAAGAAACCAGAGAGTGTGACGGAAATTCATAGCTTTCTTGGATGGGAGGGTTATTACCATCGTTTCATAAAATATGTTTCTAAAATTTCCATACCTCTTACTACTTTGCAAAGAAGGGAGTTAAGTACATACGGTCAGACAAATGTGAAGCTTCTTTTCAGAAATTAAAAGAACTTCTTTTTGATGCTCCTATTCTTTCTGATTCCTGAAGGAAACCAACACTTCGCAGTTTATACCGATGCTAGTCAAGTTGGTTTGGGAGCCATTCTAATGCAAAGGGAACGTGTTATCGCTCATGTTTCTAGGCAATTAAAGCCTGCCAAGACTAGATATGCCACTCATGATTTAGAGTGTTTGGCCATTGTTTTCGCCCATAGAATTTGGCGTCATTATCTTTTGGGAGAGAAATTTGTTCCTACACCAATCATAAATCTTTGAAGTATTTTTTCTTTCAAAAGGAACTTAATTTGCGTTAATAACGTTGGCTCGAATTCCTTACGTCTTATGATCTTGATATTCTCTATACTTCCAGAAAGGGAAATCGTGTTGCCGATGCCCTTAGTCGTAAGCAACAAGCGGTTGTTTCCATGATGATATCCAAATGGAATGATCTCGACACATATCCACCTGTGAGATTCAAGATCATGAATCCTATTCATGTTCATCTCTTATTTTATGTAGCCTTAAAGCTCATCCATCTCTTTTAGACTATATTCTTGAAGCTCAAAACCATGATCTCAAATTGGCTCATCTTATCCAAAGTTGTATGGATAGAAATATTGATGGTTTGAAAGACTTTGAAATCGATGCTCATGGAGGTATTCGAAAATTTGGTAGACTCGTTGTGCCAAATATTAGTGATCTTTGTAAAGACATTTTAGAAGATTACCATTGTTCTAAATTTACCATTCATCCCGATATTAGTGAAATGTAAGCGTACAGGAAGCAACTTTATTATCATCATATGATATTGCTAACTTTATTAAGTTTTTCATGACTTGCCAGCTTGTAAAGGCCGAGCATCAAAGGCCCGGTGGGTTGTTGCAACCTTTGGACATTCCTGTTTGGAAGTGGGATCAAATTTCCATGGTCTTTTCTACAGTCTTCCCCGTTCTCGTTCGGGTCATGATAGTTTATGGATGATTGTAAATAGATTTACAGAATCCGTCCATTTTATTCCCGTTCGGTCTAATCGGACAATACTACTTTTGACCAAACTCTATGTTAGAGAAATTGTTTAATTGCATGGAGTTCGTACTTTTATTGTTAGCGATCGTGATCCATTATTTACTAGTGGATTTTGAAAAGATCTTCAAAATGCTTTAGGAACGAAACTTAATTTTAGCACGCTTATCATCCTCAGTCCAATGGACAAACCGAGTGTGTGAATCAAACTCTTGAAGATCTCCTTCATGCATGTATTCTTGATTTTAGTGGAAGTTGGGAAGGTCATATTTCTCTTGTTGAGTTTTCTTATAATAATGGCTTCTAATCTAGTATTGGTATGGCAGCTTTCGAGGCACTCTAAGGAAGGTCATGTCGATCTCCTTTGTGTTGGCTTAAAGCCCATGAGAAGCTGGATTTAGGTCTAGATTTTTTTCACGATTCCACAGAAATGATTGACCTTATTCGTAGTTGGATGAAAGAACCTCAAAGTAGACAAATATCCTATGCCGATAACCGAAGAAGGAATTTGGAATTTTCTGTGGAAGATTTGGTATTCATTCGTGTTTCACCCATGAAGGATGTTGTGCATCTCAATCGTTCGGGAAAATTAGCACCTCGATATATTGGCCCATTTCCATCGCCGAATGCATTGGTTCAGTGGCTTATCGCCTTACTTTTCTGCTATTCATGACGTTTTCATGTGTCTCAACTACAGTAATGCCTTAGGGATTCCGATTCTATTCTTGTGTTCGGTGTTGTTGCTGAAATTAAAGTTTCACCTAATTTGAATTATGAGCAACATCCTATTCGTATCATGCTACAGAGGTTAAATTCCTTCGAAATAAAGTTGTTCCGCTTGTGAAAGTTCAATGGTCCTCAAATCCTAAGGATTGCTCTTTGGAATCCAGAGAATTCATCGAGCGAACACATCTAGACTTACTTTCTCGTGCTCCTAAAGGTAAACTTCTCGTTTCAACATTTTCTTTTGTGTTATTATGCCTTTGTATGGTTGTCACTCTTTATTTTCTTCTTAAGTATTGTGAGGATGCAATTTCTTTAAGGAGGGAGTCTGTAACAACCCGCATAATTTACGATTATATATTTAAATGTTTTATTTAAATATAGCATCGTTAGTTGAATTTAAAGTCCAAAATATGAATTTCTGTAAACAGTACAATTAGGACTTGAGACCACTTTCATTGAGTTCAAAATGGAGTTTACAACCTTTTTGAGTATAGACATTGACATGTTTTCATTCTATTAGGAATTTGGTATTTTTTTTGGACATTGGGTTTGGGTTGCGGCCCATTAACCCAATAAGAGAACCCAAACCCCTTACCATATACATCCTACTCCACTCCTCTCCTCTTCATTCATTTTATTTCTAAATTTCCTAACAACCTCAAGCCCTAAAATAAAATGGGGAAAGGAAATTAAAATTCCTAAACCCTAAATTCTTAGGAAATTCAAGTTTTAGAAATCAAAGAGAAGCTTAGGTAAGCACCCTGTTCATCTTCTCCATCCCAATTCCTCTCCAATTTTTAGAAATTTCTATAACCTAACTTAAGAAATATTTGTATATGATCATAGATTGGAGCTTCTAGAGTTGAAGTTGGAGAGTGGTAGATCTTTCCTTTGTTTCAAAGCCTCTCACTTGTTGTTTTTGGATTTAAAGGTGAGTTCTTGAACTCATATCTATGTCTATACCTTTGATAATTGTTAGGTATGAATTCCTAACTTCTATTTCATGTCCATTTGCTTTTGAATTGAATTGGTTTGGCAAAATTTTCAATTTTGGCCACTTTGAAGTCTTATGAAAATCATTATATGGATGTTTGAACATGACGTTCGGAGTGTATTGACCAGCCTATAGGGTTAGGTTGTCGTTTGGCTTAAATCCCTATCCATCATCGCTCATTCGACCGCTTCCGATACGATTTGGCCATCAATGACCTAGGCAAAAATCTTCCTTTGAGCTTCAGCTCAGACGTTTGGCAAAGCACCCAGACATCTAGGTAGTCGGAATAAAAATTCCAGACTTACAGCTCAGATGTCTGAGTTTGTTCCCTAGACGTTTGGGCGATCTGGAAGAAAATTCCGATCTTTTAGCTCAGATGTCTGGGAAACTACCGGACGTCTGGAGCTGTCAAATTCAGCCGATTTTCCTATTTTATGTGGGTTTCCATTTTATATCGATTTTTGATTGATCCGATTAGTTGTTACAACTTATCATCTACTTTGATGACTTTTTTTTGGATTTTTGGTAATATATGTTTGATGGATTTAATATCGACTTTAAAGATTTGATTCACTTCATCGAATGTAAATTTTTTTGGTGAAAGATTATTTCTACAATCATTTATGTGATTTTTCATTTTAAAATACAATGGTTTCTCTACTAGTAGTAAATATTCAAACTCTTTGATGAAAATGATTTCAATGTTATTTTAATACAAAGCTCGTTTTTAAAACCATTTTTCAATCTACTAGTATATACAAACTTTAACCTCATTCGTTTAATAAATCTAATTAAACGACTTGGCAAACCAAGTCGTATGAAACACTTGCGTTTTCTTCGCCAATTTATTCTTCGACTTGTTCGATTGAAAATTTATGACAATTTTCAAGTGGAAATCTACAATCTATTCGTAAATAATTAAGCTAGGCTAGTTGTTATGGGACATGAAGCTAAACTCATTTATTTACTAGCTTAGTGTAATTCACACTTCTATTTGATCAATGATGATCATTTTATGGTTTAGACTAGCGAGTGCGATGTCTCTTTGTCCGTATGGGGGACTGTACCCCGTTCTGTTGAGCTTCGTCTCATTTTTATTGGCTGGCGACCTATGGGTTTTATGGAGCTCGGTTCATCAGAAGTACTGTTGTACTACGTCGTTATTCCGGCTTATCAATTCATCGAGCGTACCGTTGTACTACGTTGTTGTTCCAACTTATTTGATTTTTAGATTCCTCAGGCGTACTGTTGTATTATGTCGTTGCACCGGCTCGATGTGATAGCGTCTCGTTTGTGATACACGTGTTGGCGAGTTTTCATGCTCCTGTTTTTGATAGGCCTCCCCCTTTATGTTTTCTGGATTTCTAATTATTGATTTCTAGATTTTGTGTTTCACCAATTTTGATGATATGCATTGATAAGCTCTATCAATATTTGTATTTCGGTGAATAAACATAAAGAATATGACATTCTTTTAGTATATGTGAAAATATGAGATATTATGTGATTTTTTATCATATATATTTATTATATCTCTTACCCTATCTCATTTTATATGATATTTATAGCTAGAATGATCCATTTATTATTTTCTTCTTAAATAATACTCGGGTCAGACCGAGGTGTTTCTGATGCTCCTACTTGACTTCTTATCAGGGTCTGTCATCTGACTTTTAGCTAACTACTTTAGCTTAGTAGTTTTTGTTTTTATACATTCGAGGGGGAGACTCCTTGTTGTATTCATATTCTTTTGTCAAGCATTTGTACCTATCCTTTTGTGATGTAGTGGATTCTATATGACCACTATTTTGATGTACACTTTTATGGGTTATATTCATATTTGTTTCCGCCTTAATGATATGAATATCTGTGACTTTGATTTGTGTTATGCTTATTTTATAATTATTTCCAAAGACCACATAGCTACTGTGTAGTAGCTTTGAGTTTATATTGGAATGTTGGATTTCCACTTGCATGGTATACTATATGACATATCGGTACTCGCACAAAGCAATTACACAAATAGTCTCTCCTCAACAGCCTTATTCTTCGTACTAACTAACGGTATTACCCAGTTGTGTCCTTGGTCAGTGTGAGTATAGAGGTGGGCATCACACTTGTAAATTCACATGCATTAAATTTTAAAGCAATTTTTAAAATTTGATAAATGCAAAGCACATACGGAACAATTTTTTTATAAATACATGATATACAAATCAAAGTGAATTTTTTTCAACAAAAAACCAAGAAGTTTACGCCTAAAGAGAAGTAAGCAATTAATGCACAAAGAAAGAGAAAAAATAAATCTAAACCAAAAATACTTATAATAGTTTGGAAAAACACGATGCTTAAACACACCGAGGTTAAATTCTCAATACAATAAAGTAGTATGAAACTAATAATATTTTGAGTGGTGGGAGACACAAAGCATGTATTTTAATGGAAGAGAAAGCTTGATCAAAATTAAAACAGTACATTCCCATGCAAAATAACTTAGCTTTGTTTGGTAAATTCCTTATGAGCACAGTGTGTAATGACTGAACTGCTAGCATTCGATTTCTTGGAAGGTGCATCGCTTGTAAGAATGAGCAGATAATGGGAAATTTGCAATCCTAACTTTAACAACTGAAATGACCCTGGCACATTATTCACTCAAAATAATTGTATAGGTGCATACACATTTGAGCAATCATTTTCTAATTTAAGTTAAATTGCAAAACAATTTCCTTAAGAGCTGAAAATTTAATAATGAGAACAACAAAGAAAAAAATTTTGTCATCAAAACGATAAATGTACAATCGCAAACACATACTTTATTGTGCAGTTGTAACTTTGAATGCCTAAAATTAATAAACATTACATATGTTATCAATGAAAAACATAAGAGAAAATGATATAATTTTTTACATTGATCAGGAGCAGTGAAATGGAGAGTTACATACAGAACTCGACCAATGAAGTAGAAGCCCATAAAATATACTGCATAGGCGAATAATATTTACAGTATGGAACAAACTTCGATATATGTGCAAGATGAAATTATGCAAATGTTTGTTGGTACCAATCATTTTACCAAAGCAAAGATAGTTGAAAAAAAATTAAAGATGGACGGGACACAATTGGATAATATCACATTAGATTTTAGCTGCCAACTGTTTTACCTTGCACACTAAATTACTGCGGCATTAAGCTAATTTATATTCAAAGTTCATCTATCCTATATTCAATTAGTCTATGTGTAAAGCACATGCATATTCCCAATATACAAAGTTTTCCTTGAAAGTTAGTTAACAATGTGTTTGTATAATCATGCATCATACTCTTTTGTGTGTAATTTTTTTACATGAAACAGTCGTTGTTATGCAAAAATATTTACACGTGGGGATGCATAAATTTTTATTTTTATTTTTATTTTGTGGACTGTCATGAGAACCAACGTTCACTTGGGGGATGCAAATTTGTCAAACAAATACCATAAACACTTGTCATAGAGTTGTTATTTCCGAATTTGATTTCCTGTTATTTGCTGTCTACTATAAATAAATTCAAAGTATCAGTTGTTAAACAGTATCTAGTAGACATCAGATTTGCAATCAAAAAGTAAAAATGGTATCGCCAGGCAACGTAATACAGATAACTACCATTGTAAATTGAGCAGAAACACGATTAGTTCAACTTGATTAGGTTAGGGTATTTTACCCCTGATAAAATTGCCATTTCAAGATATTGTATATGCGTTGTAAATGCATTTATATTGGTATCGATTATAACTTTTATATTTACTCAAGTGACTTGATATAGAAAAACAACTTGCATTCAGTTCATATGATACCCATTCAAGCATAAAGAGTTGGTATTTTAAGTATTTAACTGTGCAAATAAGTTTCAAGATCAAAAAGTCTAAAGTTTCATAACATACTCAACAATATAGTTCTATAACAAAATGATCAGCAGAAAATGGCAAGATAATGTCATCTTTAGCATACCCTAATTTTATTGCTAATACCTAAAATTTGTTTATACTAGTGAACTTAGAATATGGAACTACTTTGAAAACGAACTCAAACTGGAATGCAACTTATAACCAAAACTACTGTCATTTTTTTAATATAAAAAAAGGAAAATAAAGTTACATTTTCATGAAAATAAAATTGAAATCAAAGAAGACGCTTATTTTTAGTGAAAAGGGGGAGAAAATAAAAAAAATCGAATTTTAAGAGCGAAAAACATTTTATCCACTAAAAATTGAGGATTTTGAGAATGAGCATATATTAGGAAATTTGTAATCCTAATATTAACTGTAAAAAACTATGTTACATTATTCATTAAAAATTGAGACATAATGACATAGCATGAATAATTGCCAAAGAAATACGTGCACAGAAATTTGAGAAGTCATTTCTAATTAATTTAAGCTTCCAAAATATTTCCCTAAATGCTGAAAATTTTATGACTGAGAGCAATTGAGAAAAAATATTTTTGTCATTAAAACAACATCTGTACAGTCACAAACACACATTTATTTTCAACAAAAAAAGACCAAAAAAATAGAATCGAATTTTAAAAGCGAAAAAACCTTTATTTTTCACATCTTAAAATAGAAGTGAAGCCTAATTGCAAAAAAAGGATTGTTTGCGCCAAAGGTGGTCACAAACACCCAATTGTCAATGAAAGCACCAGTTCATAATCACAGAACACAGATAACATGTGACGACCCGACTTTCCACTCCCGGAAAATCGCATCATCTTATAAGAAAGAAAGGGATAGAAAAGAGAAAGATAGAGAAGAAGAAAGAAACAACACATCAGAATCTAAACAGCGGAACGAATAAATTATATTAATCACATAATACTTTACATAGTATCATATACATCAGAGATACTCAGCATAATCAACACACACTAAACAGTTATAAACACCTGTCTAGTTATACAACTCAATACAAACAACATCTCAGAGAACACACAGCGGAATACTTTATAGCTATACGCAGAAGCCTCCTGCTCCATTTGCTCCCCCAGAATTCGTCAAGCCAACTTAATTCCTAACCTGAATCCCTTGACTACTCATAAAAATTTGAGTACCCAAGAGTTTATGAAAACAAAAATAAACTCCGGGTCAGACATGGGTCTGGTGTGAGTAAACGGTTAAAGTTGCTTAACTTTAAAAATCTTTTGAAAGGAAAGGTATCACGTAAGACTTCCCACACATAAACATGGAAAAGTTTTTACCTTACGCTAACCAAAACGTTTGATAGGAAATCCGATGATATTATAATAGTGTCTAGGGTTTTCAAGTAAATAAGAAATAGTCGAAATTGTTACATTTATCAAATTCCAGCTAGTAGCCACAAAAGTGGGTAATACAATCAAAACCGTTGGCACTTATTGGATTTTGGATTCCATACAATGGCAGGGCTACTGGGGTACCACCCGTCACAGTACGTGGCCTAGATCACCGTACCGAGGAGCCACCCTAACTCCCCTGCAACACAAGACGGGGACCATTCCTTACTGAACAGTCCCGAACAAGACAACCCCGGCAGTTGTTGCAATCAACTGCCCACACAGCCGAATATAAAGGGACTTCTAGACAGGGGTAAATCTTGCTCTCTAGTGGGAGCTACCCACGAAGCCTTGCTGCACCTCCCCTGTTTTAGCCATTCCCGGTTGATGAGGCTTGAGGTTATGATTACCTTTATAGGACATAACGCTTAGAATGCTCATCGTCCACCTGACGATGTTCTAAAAGCATTCAATCCATACAAGTTCGTTCCGGGTTCGAACGAAACCGAAGGCATTATCTCGTTACACTCATTTTGGAATCATCCTCAGAGTTAACGACAATAACCCTTGCACTCTAGTTCTCCATCTCGAATCTATAAGCACTATTCCGTCAACTCATTACGGAATCATCCACAGAGTTATACTGACGTATAGCCCTTACACCTCGAGCCTTCACAAAGCTCCATTTGGGTTTACGACCTAACGTTATTTGGAATCGATGTGGTTTTCGGATATCCAAATATGGAAACCCGATCCCGGTCTCATCGAAATCCAAAGCGTGTCTTTTAGGGCTAAGTTGTTTTAAAGGTTTTAAAACAAATCAATTCAACTATCTATATACACACAGAATAGATAATTCACAAATCATAATTGATAATCAACATTATCAAATAACAGGAAATCCACATACTCCATATCATAATAGATAATCCATATATCAACATTTCAATTGATAATCTATATCACAATCAAATCAAACATCCATACCACACAACCATACTTATCTCATTACTGAGATCACAAAGTATTCAAGGCAATCAATGTCATCCAATCATTCATAAGCAATGATTAACTCAAACCACAATATAATTAATTTAAACTGAATTAAATTAACTATCTCTAATTAATTTAAAGTGAATTAAATTAATTACCTAATCACTTAATTAATTTAAAGTTAATTAAATTAATTACCTTCACCAAAATAAATCTTGCTAAAATAACCATTAGTTAAACCAATTACTAAATCACCATCCTAAATAATCAACCATGATTAATTAACTCTTAATCAAGTAATTAATTCTTAATTATTCTCATTAATCATATCAACTAATGAACCTTAATTAATTAATCAAGCTTAGATTAATTGCTTTTAATTAATCAACTTAAATACAGTAATTAGTTATTCTTAATTACTTCTAATTACTTATAAATTCTTTGATTTATTACACCAAGTAATAACCTTTAATTACTTTAACACGTAATTACCATTTCAATTTACTTCCCAATTAGTAATTTACCTATCTCAATTCCCTTTGTAATTTATCAATTACTTATCTTAAGTAATTAACCTTACCCAAAACTTATTAAGTAAACATACTTAATCTTTTATCAAGTGATTATATTTAATTAATTTAACAAATTAATTAACTAACTTGATTACACTCATCTCATAAAACAACATTGAGTAATCCATCCATAATTACTCATTAACCCAAATTAATCTTAATTTATCAGATTAATTATCTCTAACTATTAATTAATAAACCTTAATTATTAATCAATCCTTTAAATAAAAACAATTAATCACTAATTACCTTTATAATTAATTAAACTTAATTAATTAATTAATTAATTAATCAACTCTTAATCATTAATTAATAAACCTAATTATTAATTAACAATCTTAATTACAAATTAATTAATCCAAAAATATAATTAATTAACCTTAAATAAAAATAATTAATTAATTCTTAATCAATTAGCATTTTCCTTTAGTTATTAATTGATAAAACCCAATTAAAACTAAATCAAATCTTTATTAGTTAATTACTATTTTAATTAATTCTTAATTACTTAATTAATAAGTAATTAAAATTTAATTAATCATTTGTCATTAATTAAATCATCATCTTAATTAACAGTTAATTAAATAAATAATTATACTTAATTAATTACTTAATTAACCCCTTTTAAATAAATAATTAAATTAATTAATTAAGTTAAACTTCTTTAACTAACTAACTAATTACAAATTATTAATACTTAATTATTATTTAAGATAAAATATTATCTTAAATAAATCTTGAAATCTTTATTTAACTTAATTCCTTAATTTAATTAAATTATAAGAAATCATTAACTACTTTCTCTAATTATTAATTAACAAATCTAATTCCAAGTTAATATGTTTTCTTAAACTTTATTTGTTAATCAATAAAAACAATTATAAATTTACTTTATTATTTCCAAAATAAGTTTGAAAACAACATTAGCTAAAACATTTAAACAAATCATATAAATTTCATTTATAAAACAATTAAACTTCAAAAACAAAAATTTTACTTTAATTTAAACTATTTAAAAGTTTAAAACTTGTTCATTTAAATTTGAAATTTTTGTTAACACTTTAGTTTAGATTCAACCTATGTTTACTGGAAACTAAGAAACAAAGTGCATCTTCCCTTCTTCTCTTTTTTTTTAAAAAAAAAAACTGTTTCCAGTTAAAAACGTCAAAATGTTAAAATACAACAGTTAAACACTGCCACTTAACCCTGAGTCCGCGCGAGCTATAACCCGAGCCATAACTAAATGTACCCGAGTTCCCCCCCCCCCCCCCCGAGTCTCCTTCCCTACTACCTAACTAAATCCTGAAACACAAACAAAACAACCCAAAACAACTGACACCTACCCTCTCTCGTGCAACCTGCACCGGCGTCGGACCTCCTCTGGCCATCGGCGAACCCACCGTCGAGTCATTCCACCACCCTACAAGCCTCCACGATCAACCAATCACTGATTTTTGCCTTAACCCAAAATCAAGCATCCAGGATGAACATAACTCAAACACCATCAGGAAACCCCCCCCCCCTCCTTGAACATCGCCTCCGATCAACTATAGCTGCTAGAACTCCGGCCATAGCTCGATGATCCACCATACTTCCCTCACCAGAAGTTTCATCAAGCTCGATTCAGTTTTGAAGATGTCGTGGTTCGATTTACAGTAGAATTCAAAAACTAGGTTTAAAATTAATTTTAGCAAATTCAAAACTTCCCAGTGATTTAAAAATTCATCAACAATTTTTACTACACTCTCTGATGCAAATACTAGCTCCAGGAAGAATCTTAAGCAATCCAGATTCACATATTAACAGAGATTAGCATAAACCCAAATTTCAGTAAAATCCCAATTTCTAACTTAATACAAATTTAAAAATTGTGAATTTCCTTTCAAAATTCAAAATTTTCAATGACACTTAAGTTTCCATAATCATTTTAACCAAATTTAATTCTTGGTATCATATATTGATGTTAAGTTTTACTGCATGCTTGGTTTTCAGATAAACTTCAAAATCCAGAAAACTCTGATCTTTTTTTTTTAACATCAGATATTCGAATCTGATTTAAGCACTTAGATTCTTAATAAACTAAACTATTATGTTTGGAATCTAAGTCCAAACAGTGGTTAAATACAAAGATCTTGAGTTATTATTTATAGCCTGGAGAAATGAGAAACAGAGAAGAGTATACATTAAAACATACACACATGAATTCAATCATCTATATACGGTGGCACTATTTATATAAACATATACATGCAAGCAAGACTTCCAGCCTACTTTAAACAAGCTTCCAATCATCAAAATTCTAAATCCAGAGTTTAAAGTGCTCATTATAGTTGTGAAAGAATAACAAAGATAACAGTATATATAGCATGCTTACTTCATTTACCAGACACATGCACACAATGTATAACAAGCACTGATGATTTAAATCAAGCAACCAGATCTAAAACAAATTATAGTTAAGTTTACTCACCTCAATCAAAAGAAGACAATGCAAAATTTTGAAGGTGACTGGAACATGAAGTTTTGCAAAAGAATTGAACTTGAATCCTTAAAACAGAAATGCTTCATGTTTGCATTCGAAAACTTGGAAACATTTAAGCTTGAAGCTTTAGAAACTAAAGCCCTGAGACTTGCATGCATTTGAAGCTTGAGGCAGACATGAATTGGAGGCTTGCATCAGATTCTTGAAATCATGATGCAGATTTTGATTTAAGAAAACTGCAGGCATGCAGTTAGATTTGCACACAATAATGCAGGTAACAAATTCCCAGATTTTGTTTTAGAGGATTTAGGTTGTTACAGGTTTGATTTTCTGAAAGTGTTTGGGTTTTGAAGAGTGTATGCAAATGATTTAATCATTTTGCTTCGGATATGCATACACCAGAAAATAATGCAGATTTTAATTGAAATTTTTTTGGTTTAATGACTTGAGCATTTGCTTTGAAATTGAGGAATTGATTTTTGTTTTGTTCAGAACAAGCTGCAAACATTCAAGTATGCAGATCTGGGTGGAATGTTGTCTTGAGGAATTACAGGCTTTTCAATAAAGAATGATTTACAGGGAAGTGTTATAGGTTTGAATGAGTAAGAGTTTTCAATGATGGCTTTTAGTTTTCATTTAGACATGAACAAAGATTTGAAAGAAAAAGAAAATGAAGGGAAAGAAGGTTGGTTTATATAAGTAAATTTTCAGTTTTATTAAAGTTAAAAGAAAATAAAATAAATTTGACACATGTCTTCAACTTTCATTATTATGTTAACACATGTTATCATAGTGTTTTAAAATTAAACACTTGTCACTTAAGTTTGTTTTAATTCTAAAGAGATTTAAAAGTATTTAAAAATATTTTTTTATTAAATAAATACAAATCCAAATCCAAATCTCCACATATAAATTTCTATAAAAACAAAATAAACAAAACTTATTTTTAATTAAAAGCATTATCTATAAAATTTAAAACCAATCTATATTATCATTCTATTTTAATATATATGTATTTCTTTGAATTCAAATTTGTATTCATTTTCAAAGTCAAATTAAAAATCCAAATCTAAAATAAATTAAAATAAATATAAACATCTATTGTTAAATAAGCTCATAATTATCTACAAATAATATATCCTATTTTAAAATCAATTTAAAATACACAGATTTAAATACACAGATATAAATGTAATTTAAACACACTTATAAATTTTGAAAACAATATATCAATTTAGAATTGGTTTACACAATACAAAATAATTAATCTTAATATAAAACCAATTTATAACCAAAATTAAAATATTACATAATTATTACTTGGATAATTATCTTTGAAAATAACAATTTTATCAAATTCAAATAATTAAATTAAGCGATTATCAGCATTTTAAACTCCTGGAAATTCCGGGATATTACAATCCTCCCCCTTAACAGAATTTCGTCCTCGAAATTTAAAAAAAAGATAATCCAAAGTTTTATTTCTTATTTCAACCAATTCAAATATTCATAACAGCCATACGCTACCAATCAAACAAACAATTTTATCCAAACAACCAATTCAGACAAATAATTTACACTAGCTATCCGGGCACAAATCCGGATAAACTTCCTAAAATATCTCGAGTTTCCCCAGTACAGACACAGGGATACTCGCTCTACTAAACCCCAAACTAGCTATACTTATAAGCTACTGAGTTCCTACTCAGCTAGATCTATAATCTATACAAGATACCAAACCACAGACAAGTCTGATCAACAACTAAAACCTTTACAGAACTACTGGTCTCAAAACCAGTGATGACCAAACACGTACTCCCTCAGAGACACGTGAAATATTTTGAATTCCAGTCTTCCAAACTGGCAATTCAACTCTTCAATCCAAAACACTGATCCTACAAAACTCAGAAGAATCCAATATACCTCGGAGATCACCTCAAGTCTCATTGCTCCCTTTACCAGAGAAAACCTCAACAACATCGAAGTCTCCAACTTCGAATTCCAAATTCTTCTGTTACTTAACCTCAAAACTTCCCAGATGATCCGGGCTGCCAACAGATCCTTCCCGATCAGCTCAACCTTCGCTGATGCTTCTACAAACAAACTGGATCAGCCCACAAACTGATCCTCACAAGATCAATCCAAAATCAAAACAAACTCTACTATCAATAGAAGAAAACAACTTCTCCTATCCAGAAAAGACAGAACAGAATCACTCACCAACTTGCCTCAGATTTTGAAAAATAAATTCAGTAGAAGCTCTCTAATCCAAAATACTGCAACATCCAGTTGCTTCTACTCAAGAACAACAGCCACCTTGCCTTCGCTGCACAACTTTGATCTGGAGCAGAAGAAAATGCCGTCGAATGAACACAGGCACAAACTAACATCACATCTCAGAAATATGGTTCAACAGAAATTCCAAAACAAATACAGAGCTGCTTTACCAACAATCATCCTAGGAAACAACCTTCTATCCAGCTGAATCACCATTATCACTCCTGACATCAAGTTGATTCAGAACTCAATCTCCAATGTGGAAAATCTCTAACTCTCCTAAAGATATATCCAGAAAAATCTTCAGCAATTCCATAACTCTCACATCCACTAGAGATGCTACAAATCCAAGCAAAAGACTATCTAGGATAACCTTCCAAACCATCGCAAGTCACTTTTGCGATCAACCAATCCAATATCCAAGATACTGTTCTCTCTCCACTAATCAGAACAGTTTATCATTAACCAACCAATCCATCGAAGAAACAGATCCTCACTGCTGCTTCTGAACTCCACTTCCAGGAAATGCTAGGCCAAAAAGATCTTCCTGCTGAACTCAGCTACAACTCTGAAGCAGACACACTTCTTTATACTTGTCTCGAAAGAAAACATCTCCGGAGACATCCATAGTCACTGCATCTCATCACGTAGCTACTACTTCCTGAGGTATCAAAATACCATTACTCGCTTTTGCCCAACCAACAGATCCAAACTCTCAAAAATCCGCTCTCACGAGCGCAAATCAAACTTACACTTCAAATATGAACTCCGAACCTTAACAGGTTTCCTTCAGAGATCAATGAAATCCTTACACCAAACTACAAAGATTTCTCGAGACGGTATTAGGTCTATAGTCTCGACAAATACACTTCCAACCTCAAACATTCAAACTCCAACCAATGGTAGTAATTGTGTTACACACACTACTACCCCATCTACCTTTATAACTTATATTGGGAAACCTGAACAGGTAACCCAACAGATAGGTAGAAATATATATATATATATATATATATATAGTTATATATAAAAATTACAAGTACGCACTCTCAAGAAAGACACCTCTACAGAGCCTAGGTATTCACTCAACCTAACGCTCTGATACCAAATGTGACGACCCGACTTTCCACTCCCGGAAAATCGCATCATCTTATAAGAAAGAAAGGGATAGAAAAGAGAAAGATAGAGAAGAAGAAAGAAACAACACATCAGAATCTAAACAGCGGAACGAATAAATTATATTAATCACATAATACTTTACATAGTATCATATACATCAGAGATACTCAGCATAATCAACACACACTAGCCAGTTATAAACACCTGTCGAGTTATACAACTCAATACAAACAACATCTCAGAGAACACACAGCGGAATACTCTATAGCTATACGCAGAAGCCTCCTGCTCCATTTGCTCCTCCAAAATTCGTCAAGCCAACTTAATTCCTAACCTGAATCCCTTGACTACTCATAAAAATTTGAGTACCCAAGAGTTTATGAAAACAAAAATAAACTCCGGGTCAGACATGGGTCTGGTGTGAGTAAACGGTTAAAGTTGCTTAACTTTAAAAATCTTTTGAAAGGAAAGGTATCACGTAAGACTTCCCACACATAAACATGGAAAAGTTTTTACCTTACGCTAACCAAAACATTTGATAGGAAATCCGATGATATTATAATAGTGTTTAGGGTTTTCAAGTAAATAAGAAATAGCCGAAATTGTTACATCTATTAAATTCCAGCTACTAGCCACAAAAGTGGGTAATACAATCAAAACCGTTGGCACTTATTGGATTTTGGATTCCATACAATGGCAGGGCTACTGGGGTACCACCCGTCACAGTACGTGGCCTAGATCACCGTACCAAGGAGCCACCCTAACTCCCCTGCAACACAAGGCCGGGACCATTCCTTACTGAACAGTCCCGAACAAGACAACCCCGGCAGTTGTTGCAATCAACTGCCCACACAGCCGAATATAAAGGGACTTCTAGACATGGGTAAATCTTGCTCTCTAGTGGGAGCTACCCACAAAGCCTTGCTGCACCTCCCCTGTTTTAGCCATTCCCGGTTGATGAGGCTTGAGGTTACGATTACCTTTATTGGACATAACACTTAAAATGCTCATCGTCCACCAGACGATGTTTTGAAAGCATTCAATCCATACAAGTTCGTTCTGGATTCGAACGAAACCGAAGGCATTATCTCGTTACACTCATTTTGGAATGACCCACAGAGTTAACGACAATAACCCTTGCACTCTAGTTCTCCATCTCGAATCTATAAGCACTATTCCATCAACTCATTACGGAATCACCCACAGAGTTATACTGACGTATAACCCTTACACCTCGAGCCTTCACAAAGCTCCATTTGGGTTTACGACCTAACGTTATTTGGAATCGATGTGGTTTTCGGATATCCAAATATGGAAACCCGATCCCGGTCTCATCGAAATCCAAAGCGTGTCTTTTAGGGCCAAGTTGTTTTAAAGGTTTTAAAACAAATCAATTCAACTATCTATATACACACAGAATAGATAATTCACAAATCATAATTGATAACCAACATTATCAAATAACAGGAAATCCACATACTCCATATCATAATAGATAATCCATATATCAACATTTCAATTGATAATCTATATCACAATCAAATCAAACATCCATACCACACAACCATACTTATCTCATTACTGAGATCACAAAGCATTCAAGGCAATCAATGTCATCCAATCATTCATAAGCAATGATTAACTCAAACCACAATATAATTAATTTAAACTGAATTAAATTAACTATCTCTAATTAATTTAAAGTGAATTAAATTAATTACCTAATCACTTAATTAATTTAAAGTTAATTAAATTAATTACCTTCACCAAAATAAATCTTGCTTAAATAACCATTAGTTAAACCAATTACTAAATCACCATCCTAAATAATCAACCATGATTAATTAACCCTTAATCAAGTAATTAATTCTTAATTATTCTCATTAATCATATCAACTAATGAACCTAAATTAATTAATCAAGCGTAGATTAATTGCTTTTAATCAATCAACTTAAATACAGTAATTAATTATTCTTAATTACTTCTAATTACTTATAAATTCTTTGATTTATTACACCAAGCAATAAACCTTTAATTACTTTAACAAGTAATTACCATTTAAATTTACTTCCCAATTAGTAATTTACCTATCTCAGTTCCCTCTGTAATTTATCAATTACTTATCTTAAGTAATTAACCTTACCCAAAACTTATTAAGTAAACATACTTAATCTTTTATCAAGTGATTATATTTAATTAATTTAACAAATTAATTAACTAACTTGATTACACTCATCTCATAAAACAACATTGAGTAATCCATCCATAATTACTCATTAACCCAAATTAATCTTAAATTATCAGATTAATTATCTCTAACTATTAATTAATAAACCTTAATTATTAATCAATCCTTTAAATAAAAACAATTAATCACTAATTACCTTTATAATTAATTAAACTTAATTAATTAATTAATTAATTAATCAACTCTTAATCATTAATTAATAAACCTAATTATTAATTAACAATCTTAATTACAAATTAATTAATCCAAAAATATAATTAATTAACCTTAAATAAAAATAATTAATTAATTCTTAATCAATTAGCATTTTCCTTTAGTTATTAATTGATAAAACCCAATTAAAACTAAATCAAATCTTTATTAGTTAATTACTATTTTAATTAATTCTTAATTACTTAATTAATAAGTAATTACAATTTAATTAATCATTTGTCATTAATTAAATCATCATCTTAATTAACAGTTAATTAAATAAATAATTATACTTAATTAATTACTTAATTAACCCCTTTTAAATAAATAATTAAATTAATTAATTAAGTTAAACTTCTTTAACTAACTAACTAATTACAAATTATTAATACTTAATTATTATTTAAGATAAAATATTATCTTAAATAAATCTTGAAATCTTTATTAAACTTAATTCCTTAATTTAATTAAATTATAAGAAATCATTAACTACTTTCTCTAATTATTAATTAACAAATCTAATTCCAAGTTAATATGTTATCTTAAACTTTATTTGTTAATCAATAAAAACAACTATAAATTTACTTTATTATTTCCAAAATAAGTTTGAAAACAACATTAGCTAAAACATTTAAAAAAATCATATAAATTTCATTTATAAAACAATTAAACTTCAAAAACAAGAATTTTACTTTAATTTAAACTATTTAAAAGTTTAAAACTTATTCATTTAAATTTGAAATTTTTGTTAACACTTTAGTTTAGATTCAACCTATGTTTACTGGAAACTAAGAAACAAAGTGCATCTTCCCTTCTTCTCTTTTTTTTTTTTAAAAAAAAAATCTGTTTCCAGTTAAAAACTTCAAACTGTTAAAATACAACAGTTAAACACTGCCACTTAACCCTGAGTCCGCGCGAGCTATAACCCGAGCCATAACTAAATGTACCCGAGTTCCCCCCCGAGCCTCCTTCCCTACTACCCAACTAAATCCTGAAACACAAACAAAACAACCCAAAACAACTGACACCTACCCTCTCTCATGCAACCTGCACCGGCGCCGGACCTCCTCTGGCCATCGGCGAACCCACCGCCGAGTCACTCCACCACCCTACAAGCCTCCACGATCAACCAATCACTAATTTTTTCCTTAACCCAAAATCAAGCATCCAGGATGAACATAACTCAAACACCATCAGGAAAACCCCCCCTTGAACATCGCCTCCAATCAACTATAGCTGCCAGAACTCCGGTCATAGCTCGATGATCCACCATACTTCCCTCACCAGAAGTTTCATCAAGCTCGATTCAGTTTTGAAGATGTCGTGGTTCGATTTACGGTAGAATTCAAAAACTAGGTTTAAAATCAATTTTAGCAAATTCAAAACTTCCCAGTGATTTAAAAATTCATCAACAATTTTTACTACACTCTCTGATGCAAATACTAGCTCCAGGAAGAATCTTAAGCAATCCAGATTCACATATTAACAGAGATTAGCATAAACCCAAATTTCAGTAAAATCCCAATTTCTAACTTAATACAAATTTAAAAATTGTGAATTTCCTTTCAAAATTCAAAATTTTCAACGACACTTAAGTTTCCATAATCATTTTAACCAAATTTAATTCTTGGTATCATATATTGATGTTAAGTTTTACTGCATGCTTGGTTTTCAGATAAACTTCAAAATCCAGAAAACTCTGATCTTTTTTTTTAACATCAGATATTTGAATCTGATTTAAGCACTTAGATTCTTAATAAACTAAACTATTATGTTTGGAATCTAAGTCCAAACAGTGGTTAAATACAAAGATCTTGAGTTATTATTTATAGCCTGGAGAAATAAGAAACAGAGAAGAGTATACATTAAAACATACACACATGAATTCAATCATCTATATACGGTGGCACTATTTATATAAACAAATACATGCAAGCAAGACTTCCAGCCTACTTTAAACAAGCTTCCAATCATCAAAATTCTAAATCCAGAGTTTAAAGTGCTCATTATAGTTGTGAAAGAATAACAAAGATAACAGTATATATAGCATGCGTACTTCATTTACCAGACACATGCACACAATGTATAACAAGCACTGATGATTTAAATCAAGCAACCAGATCTAAAACAAATTATAGTTAAGTTTACTCACCTCAATCAAAAGAAGACAATGCAGAATTTTGAAGGTGACTGGAACATGAAGTTTTGCAAAAGAATTGAACTTGAATCCTTAAAACAGAAATGCTTCATGTTTGCATTTGAAAACTTGGAAACATTTAAGCTTGAAGCTTTAGAAACTGAAGCCCTGAGACTTGCATGCATTTGAAGCTTGAGGTAGACATGAATTGGAGGCTTGCATCAGATTCTTGAAATCATGATGCAGATTTTGATTTAAGAAAACTGCAGGCATGCAGTTAGATTTGCACACAATAATGCAGGTAACAAATTCCCAGATTTTGTTTTAGAGGATTTAGGTTGTTACAGGTTTGATTTTTTGAAAGTGTTTGGGTTTTGAAGAGTGTATGCAAATGATTTAATCATTTTGCTTCAGATATGCATACACCAAAAAATAATGCAGATTTTAATTGAATTTTTTTTGGTTTAATGACTTGAGCATTTGCTTTGAAATTGAGGAATTGATTTTTGTTTTGTTGAGAACAAGCTGCAAACATTCAAGTATGCAGATCTGGGTGGAATGTTGTCTTGAGAAATTACAGGCTTTTCAAAAAAGAATGATTTACAGGGAAGTGTTATAGGTTTGAATGAGTAAGAGTTTTCAATGATGGCTTTTAGTTTTCATTTAGACATGAACAAAGATTTGAAAGAAAAAGAAAATGAAGGGAAAGAAGGTTGGTTTATATAATTAAATTTTCATTTTTATTAAAGTTAAAAGAAAATAAAATAAATTTGACACATGTCTTCAACTTTCATTATTATGTTAACACATGTTATCATAGTGTTTTAAAATTAAACACTTGTCACTTAAGTTTGTTTTAATTCTAAAGAGATTTAAAAGTATTTAAAAATATTTTTTTATTAAATAAATACAAATCCAAATCCAAATCTCCACATATAAATTTCTATAAAAACAAAATAAAAAAACTTATTTTTAATTAAAAACATTATCTATAAAATTTAAAACCAATCTATATTATCATTCTATTTTAATATGTATGTATTTCTTTGAATTCAAATTTGTATTCATTTTCAAAGTCAAATTAAAAATCTAAATCTAAAATAAATTTAAATAAATATAAACATCTATTGTTAAATAAGCTCATTATTATCTACAAATAATATATCCTATTTTAAAATCAATTTAAAATACACAGATTTAAATACACAGATATAAATGTAATTTAAACACACTTATAAATTTTGAAAACAATATATCAATTTAGAACTGGTTTACACAATACAAAATAATTAATCTTAATATAAAACCAATTTATAACCAAAATTAAAATATTACATTATTATTACTTGGATAATTATCTTTGAAAATAACAATTTTATCAAATTCAAATAATTAAATTAAGCGATTATCAGCATTTTAAACTCTTGGAAATTCCGGGATATTACATAACAAGTATGTAGAGAATTAAAAATGAAGAACACTTAGAAAATTAAGAAGAAAGCAGTAAAGAACACAGAGTTTATAGTGGTTCGACAATCCAGCCTATGTCCACTTTGAAGTTGATGATTTGATTGATGTTTGCTTGCTGATTACAACGAGTTACAACTGATTACAATAGCAAATTTCAAGTACAATGATGAATCTGGCAGAGTCTGGACGTCGGAGAATCCCCCATCCCTTTTCTCTAGACCTTGGGATGCTATTTATAGGCGTAGGATGCAAATATCTTGCTCAGATTTTGGAAGACCTCTTCTGGCACATGAGTGGGCCCACGCGATAGATCTGACGCGGTATGGAATCGGTCCGTGATCGATACGAACCAATTTCGTATCAATCAAGATTTGATCCAATAGAGTCAAAATTTGGCAAGAACATTCCTTAGGTCGTACGTAAGCACCTGTGAAAAGTAGGTAGCATTTGGACTTGTAGATTTTGAGTTATGATTGACGCAAGTTTGAGATTCATGTAGGCTGTCCAGTTTGAATTGACACCTTCGTATCAATCGGTTCGACTCGCTTTTGGGAACATGCATGCATGTTGACATGGCGCTAGCTCCTTGTATCGATCCACTTTTCGTTCCATGTTGACTGCTTCCTTATTCATATCCATAATCTAAGCTTTGTTCGTATCAATGGCCTCGCTCTGTTCGTATCGACCGGTTGTCCCATTATATTCGTGCCAATCGAATGCTGTGGCTTGTTCATAACGATGGGGAGTGTCTACTTCACATCGATCTGTGGTTAACCGATATGAAGCATGTATGATGTTTGATCGACATGAACTAGACATTGCAGTCGATGGATACTAAATGGGCAACAGCCTACTGATTCGAAGTGGACCTGCCTTCGGATGGACATGAAGAAGGCCATCCTCGAAGGATACGAAGAAGGCAACTGCCGATCGATATGAAGTAGAGTTGTTTGATGATAGAGTTGAATTGATCGATACGAACAAAGTGTATTCCCCTGATGGATATGAATTGATGGAGACAACCCAACCGATACGAAATGATGGATGCGATTGAGATGATTTCTCTGACTTGTATCGATCATATCATGAGCATGCGAACTCGGATTGACTTGAAATTTTGAACGTTGGCTTCATGGCTTTGCTTGTCTTGTTATACCAGTTGTAGTCCGATCCGGACTTGGATAAAGTTTACTGACATCCATAGCTGACCTGTATATAATTGGCAATCTAGGAGAACTGTCTTTGGTTTCCAGTTAATCTTTTGGTATCATGGCATTGCTAAAAGGTGGGATAACAGTTACCCCCCAAAACATGCCTTGCGGAAGGAAGGTGTGTTTTGTAATACTATAAGCTGGATGTTCATATCCCGTTGATTGCCTATAAAAGAGATTGATAGTCTTACCTGACTTTGAATGACGGTCATTCGATATCGTATGCCGTTTGAGATGGTATATGACCGTTCGAGGTTTGATGCCTTTCGCGGCGAATTGTGACCGTTCGTGGTCAGGGTGCCGTTCGAGGCGCTTTGTGATCGCTCGTGATCGGGTGCCGTTCGCGCCTAATTGTAACCATTCACGGTTGGGTGTCCTTCGAGGCGAGTTGTGACAGTACGCAATCTGATGCCGTTCGAGGCGAATTATGACCGTTCGTGGTTGGATTCCGTTCGAGGCGAGTTGTGACCGTTCGCGGTTTGATGCCGTTCGAGGCAAATCATGACCATTCGTGGTCGGGTTCCGTTTGAGGCGAGTTATGTGTGCCCGGGGGGATTAGTATCATTAACGTCAGATTTCACGTTCGAGTGAGTTTTCTAAATTGTTTGTGGTGGTGGTTTATCGCCATCTCAGAGCATGTCTGACGACTGTTTATGATCCCGTACATGTGTAAGTGACTTGGCCATTATGGAATCACAAATAGCAGATTTACATTCAAAATGAGTATTTTAACAAAAATGTCCAACAAAACCAAATCCAAACATGAGAAATAGAAAAAAAAACACAGAGACGTCAAAGTGCCCACATGCCTGAGGATTGTTCGTGGTCATATACATGTGTAAATGACTTAATCACGTTGGTGTGGAGTTTGTCACTTATTCGTCATGATTTCAATCAGTTGATGACAATCTGATGCCTCGATCCTGAGCCCTTCCCTGTTTATGCTGGTGGTGGCCGCTCTAGTTCCACCCGTTGTTGCTCCCCTTCTCGCATACTGCGATAGCAGACCATTCCGAATATACCCCTCAACCTCATCCTTCAAGTGCCTACAATCATTCATGCTTTGATCATTCAGCTCATGGAATAAACAATACTTGTCTATTCTTCTTTCATTGCAGGTCGAATTCCTTCTCATTGGCTTTCGATAAGGAATCTGCCCCCTGTATCTTGGTACATTCGCTCCAAAGTCTCATTCAACACCATATAAGACGTGAATCTTGGTTCCATTCATGGTGCGGTGGTCCATCACCATTATCCTTGGCCTTACGTTTACCTATATCAGTTCCTGAATCTTTTTCAGGAGGATTTCTGCCCTTAACTGCATAAACATCGACTCCTTCTCCTTCTTCTCTTTCAGCATTTTCATCCTCTAATCATAAAAAAGCTTCAGCCTCATGATAAAATTCTCCTAGATCCATAGGGGGATCCCTTGTCAATGAATTCTTGAATTTTGTGTCATCGGCTATGCTAGATACAACCGCCATCAAAACCATGGATGGATCTGGTCGATCCACCGATGCTGCCGCTACATTGAGTCGCGCCAGAAAGTTTCTAAAAAATTCCCCGGTTCTTTGCTTTAATGTTGCCAAACTCATCACATTCTTGGGTCTCGAGATATGAACTCTGAATTGCCTCATAAACTTCTCAATCAAATCGGTCCATGTTCCAATGGAGCCGCTTCCGGTTGTCTGAACCATAACGCCACAATGTCTATCAAATACAATGGGAAGCAACGGGCCATGACCTCCTATGATGCCCCCAACACCTCCATATGCCTCATATACCTTGTCAGGTGAAGGACTGGATCTGTCCTTCCATCATACATGTCTATTGATGGTAGCTTGAATTCTGGTGGGTTTCCTAGCCTGTCTAATTGCAGAAGCGAAGGGTCTCCTGTTCACGTCTTCTAGATCTCTATCCACTAGTCCACCTCTCATGGCTCGCCTGACCATCTCCGCCGGTATATCGTTGTTGCCAAGTAGTATTCCTTGTCCGTTGCCTCTGACCTACCCCTAGAGTTCACGAGGGAATCCTAAAATCTAGTCTCCTGGACGGGCATCCATTCCTCTATCAATGTCATGTTAAGCAGCTCCACCTGGTATCTTGTCTGAGGTTGGATCAACACACTCCTGATGAGTGCCCCCTAGCCCTGGGGCCACACCTAACGGTTCCACTCTGTTCTGGGTTCTGATTGCTCCATGCTTCTGAATCCTATCTCTAGCATCTCCTGCAGCTGCGTTAGCTTGACTCTACACTCTAGTTTGTCCAGTTTGTTGGAGCAAATTCTGCATTATCTCCTCTTGTCTTTTTAGAAGCTCTTCATGCATAGCTTCCATCATCATCTCCATCTCGTCCCGGGTGATGAAGGCTGAAGCCTGATTCGCTCCTGAGGAAGCCTCCTAACTCCCTTCATGCTGACTTCTTTCAATCCTCTGTCTTTTGGTCGATTTCCTTTCCATTGCTTTCCAGATCCAAGTCTTCAAGCTTTCAAATCTGAAATCCAATCTTTAGATTCCCTGAGTTCAGCCTTCTCAATGAAAGAACCAAAATGTTTGCGTCAAAAGTTGTCACAAACACCCAATTGTCGATGAAAGCACCAGTTCACAATCACAGATCATGGATAATAAGTATGTAGAGAATTAAAAATGAAGAACACCCAAAAAATTAAGAAGAAAGTAGTAAAGAACACCGAGTTTATAGTGGTTCAACAATCCGACCTATGTCCACTTTGAAGTTGATGATTTTATTAATGTTTGCTTGCTAACTACAACAAGTTACAACTAATTACAACAGCAAATTTCTAGTACAATGATGAATCCGACAGTGTCTGGACATCGAATAACCCCCCGTCCATTTTCTGTACACCCTGGGATGCTATTTATAGGCAAAGGATGCAAATATCTCGCTCAGATTTCGAAAGACCTCTTTTGGCATGTGAGTAGGCCCACACGATCGATCTCACGTGGTTTGGACTCGGTCCATGATCAATACGAACCAATTTCGTATCAATCAAGATTTGATCCAATCGTGTCGAAATTTGGCATGAACATTTCTTAGGTCGCATGTAAGCTCCTGTCCAAATTTGGTAGCATTTGGACTTGTAGATTGTAAGTTATGATCGATGCAAGTTTGGGATTCATGTAGGCTGTCCGGTTCGAATCGATACCTTCGTATCGATCGGTTCGACTCACTTTTGAGCACGTGCCTATAGGTTGACGTGGTGCTAGCTCCTCGAATTGATCCACTTTTCATGCAGTGTTGATTGCTTTCTTATTCGTATCTATATTCTAAGCTTTGTATGTATCGATGGCCTCTCTCCATTCGTATTGATCGGTTGTTCCGTTATATTCGTACCAATCGAATGCTGGGGCTTGTTCATATCGATGGGAAGCGTCTACTTCGTATCAATCTGTGGTTGACTGATACGAAGTATGTATAATGTTTGATCGACACAAACTAGACATTGCAGTCGATGAATACTAAATGGGCAACAGCCGATTGCTTCGAAGTGGACCTGCCTTCGGATGGACACGAAGAAGGCCATCCTTGATGGATACGAAGAAGGCAACTGACGATTGATACGAAGTAGAGTTATTTGATGATGGAGTTGAATAGATCGATAGGAACAAAGTGTATTTCCTTGATGGATATGAATTGATGGAGATGGCCTAACCGATACGAAATGATGGATGCGATTGAGATGATTTCTTTGACTTGCATCAATCATATCATGAACATACGAACTCGGATTGACTTGAAATTTGAAATGTTGGCTTTTATGGCTTTGCTTGTCTCGTCATATCGATTGTAGCTCAATCAGGACTCGGATAAAATTTACCAACATCCATATCTGACCTGTACATAACCGACAATCGAGAAGAACTGTCTTTGATTTTCAGTTAATCTTTTAGTATGATGGCCTTGCTAAAAGGTAGGATAACAAGAATTAGAACTGAAATCATGATTATACAATGTTTGTCTTGTTTGTCTTCCAAATTACACTGTGTTTGTATTTACATTGTTGAATTGTGGGCCTTTTAAATTAAAAAAAATACGGTGCTTTCAAACTAATTTAAGTTTTCTTATTTCTACTTCTAAGATTTTAGCTCCATTGGCTACCTGTCTTAGGCTTAAACCTCTGATTTAAAAAATATAACCATGATTTCATAAGGCAAGAAGGACAATTATTTCATATTTTGCAGCATTAAATTGTAGATACTTGTAAATTCACAGGCATTATATTTTAAAGCAATTTTAAAATTTTGATAAATGCAAAGCACATACGGAACAATTTTTTTTGATAAATACATGGTATACATATCAAAGTGAATTTCTTTTTCAAAAAAAATGCGGAGAATTTGACGCCTAATGAGAAGTAACCAATTAATAACAGAGAAACAAAAATAATTAAATCTAAACTAAAAATACTTATAATATTTTAGGGAAAACTCGATGCTTAAACACACTCACGTTAAATGCTCAATATAATAAAGTAGTATGAAACTGATAGTATTTTGAAGGGCGGGAAACACAAACCGTGTACGTAAACGGAAAAGAAAGCTTCATCAAAATTAAAACAGTACATTCCTATGCAAAATAACTTAGCTCTGTTTGGTAAATCATATAGGCGCACATACATACGAGCAGCCATTTTCTAATCAAAGTTAAATTGCAAAAAAAAAATGTGATAACCTGGATTTTTGAACATTTGGTAACTGGATAATTTACTGTTTTTATATGAATAAATAAGTGAATTCTGATAATTTAAATTTGTAGGGAAATAATTATCCTTATGGAAAATTAAAATATGTTAATAGACATATGCAAATGTTATTGAAAATTTAAGTGTGTGCATATCAGGTGAATATACATATATATATAGAGGAAGCTATTGTGTAACCCAAGTCATTTGTTTGTAATTTGAATTAAATTTGAAATTCAAGAAAAAAAATAAAAATAAAAGTTCTAGATTCTAAATTACATATAAGATTTATTTGTATTGTAATTAGTTTTATAATACTTTCTTTAAAGTAAATTTATATTTACACATATAATATTTAGTAATAAAGTAAATTAAAAATGTAAGTTTATATTTACATTTAAAATTAAATAAAAATTCAATTAAAAATATTTAATAACATATGTAACCATGTTAATCACCTTAATAACACATGTTAGTCAATTAAGAGGGGTTTGTGACAAGTGTCTTTGTTTTAAATATTTACTCTCTTTAATTTTATAAACTTAACATATGAAGAAATTTGTTTCTTCTTCAAATTAATGGCAAAAACCAGAAAGTATTTTCCAAATCTGAAATCTGCAAACTCTAATTAAAACCTGCAAATCTGCAAATTTATGTTCTTCACAACAATTCAACTCAGTGCAACAGTTCAAATCAACAATTTGAAACCTGCATGCATTTTGTTTAAAAGACAGAGATTTTCAAAGCCTGTTCTTTTGCAAATATGTCAAATCATTTCTCCAAAGGCTGTAACAAAAAATAATAATACAAGTTTAAGTGAAAACTGGAAACTGTCTTCTGCATGCAAATATGAGAACTACAGGAAACTGTTCCTCTGCCTCTTTAAAAAAAATTGGTAAGTAAACATTTTTACAAAAAACTTAAGTAGTTAATTATCTGTTGCTTGTGAGTTTGTGATGATTTATTTATTTTAGATATATATAAGTTGCCTCTGTGTAGATATAAATATGAAATATGTTTTGTTATGCTTTGAAATTGTGTATGCCCGTTGACATTTGTCTTTTCTGTTTTACTTACTGTAGAATTAAGTTAAAATCAAAACTTCAATCTATTTTTGTTTAAACAACTTTTAGGACTTAGATTCAGACAAAATAGGTAGTTTAGTTATAAACTAAGAATTAAAAATAGATCTAAGTATCTGGTATTTGGAAATTATCTGGAAATCAAACAAATGCAGTGACATTCTAACATCAATGTTAAAATCGAATGGTTAAATTAGATGAAACAGTTATATGAACTAAATTGGCACTGGAAGATATGAATTTTAAAAGGAAAATCTCAATTTTCAATGAAGTGTGGATGGTGAATTTTGGGTATAACTGGAAATGGGGTTTTTGGTGATTTCTGATGATCATAAGATCTGGGGTGTTCGAATTCACCATTGGAGATGGAGTAAGGTAGAGTGGTCCAGGAAAAATTATTTGGAAGGTGGGTAAGTTGCAGAGGCGTCGGCGGTGGTTGAGGCAAGTTTCTAACCCTAGTTCGGGACCAGTTTGGATTTGGGGTCTCTCTATTGCCTAGAAGTGATCGAGTGACTCATGGCCTTGGGAAATAGCAGTGTGGGTGGTTGGCTTGGTGCGGCCGGAGTCGCAGTAACTATGATGGTCGGAAACGTAGATGCAAGATGGATTCTCTGGTGGGACGAGTTCCAGTTCGAGTGTTGGATACTTGTTTTCGTTCTAGAGTAGACGATGTTGATTCGTTTGTTTAAATCGTTTCCTGAGAAGATTTGTGACTTGCCTGAATGTATGAAGTTCGCCGGAGCGTTGGTGAACGGCCGTGCATGTGCACGGCGATGCTTTCTCGTGTCTGGAGGATAGTTTCGTGGGTGGCTCGAAGGGATGCATATGTATTTGAGAGAGGTACACGGGTGTGAACTCGAAGTAGCTAGTAATGATGTAACCGTTAACTGTGTAGTGGTTACAGGTCTAAAATTTAATTTTAAATTTTATAAATTAAAAAGTTTAAAACAACTTTAAAAGAGTTTAAACAAATTGAATTTAAAGGTAAAGTTTTAAAATAAAAAGTAGAAGATTTAAACCTAAATTTAAATCTGAAATCAAAATCCAATTTGAAACATAATTTAGAAATAAAGCATATTTTTAAATGTAAGTGTTTAAATAACTTTGAAGGTTTAAGTTATATTTTAAGATTATGAAAAGACAAGTTTTTAAAATCCAAATTGGAAATAGTTTTTGAGGAATATTTAAGCTATTTTAAGTTGTGTTTGATAACCTTGACTTTATCAAGTAGAATGTTTGTTTTATTTTAAAAACTTAATTAATAATTTAATTAAGTAAAGATAGTTATTAAGTAAATGATGCAAATATGATAAGGGTAATTAAAGCATTTATAAAATGAATGTTTTATCTTAATTAAGGTTATTAATCGATAATTGATGAATAACTCATCAGTTAATTAAAGGTTAATTAACTGATTATGGAAGCAATTAAGGATTAATTACTTTGTATGAAAGGAGATTAAATAATAATTTAGGATTACTAATTGATAAATAAAGGATAATTAATCTGGGATTAGGGATTGATAAATTGATTGATTGAGTTAATCAAGGATGTGATTAATTAATTAAGGTTAGCAATTAATCAATAATTGTATAAGCAAGATTAAGTGATTAATTCTCAAGGAGTTAATTTAATTTAAGTAATTAATTTAATTATGATATGAATTGATGATGCTTGCTTATGGATGATTGGTTGTTGAACATCTGAATTGGATGATATCTATCGAACTGATATTTATTAATGAATAAACAAGATTGATTAATGAATGTAATTAAGTTAAAGGATAATTATTAAATGAAACTTAATAATAATTAACTAAGGAAAGTAAATTGAGGGTCATTAATTAATGTAATTAATGAAGTGATCAATCTTGCTTATTAATGATTGAATGATGGTGAGTGCTTTGGACTGGTTGATATCTTTGATATGAATTGCTTTGTGATATGATATGTTGGATGGATGGTGATGATATGATTATCTATCAATTATGAGTTGATGTGTAAAAATGTTATCTGGTAATTAATGTTGAATTGTATTTAATTGTATAATTTTGGTTAGGATGACATTGGATTCGAAGAGACCGGAGTCGGGTATAGTGAATACCCGAAACCACTTCGATTCCTTATAGATTGATATGTGGAATCAATATGCTGATATGGAATGATTTGAGTAAGGTGGGCTATTTAATCTGGCACTTAGAAATTGACGTGTGAAATAAGTATTGTCTGTAACGGCTTGTGAAGTCGTAAATTGATGAGTTACCTCGCGTTATATAAGCTGCATGCTTTTGTATTCTTGTTAGATGGATTTTCTCACGCTGGTTTCCAGCCTGACCTTGATGTTACTTTGATGTAATGCTCGAGTCAGACCGAGTATTACAAATTTTCAGGTAAGGACGTTCTGGAGCTCAAGAGGCGAGCTGGATGGCTGGAACGAATGGAGTGTACCCGCTGTGATATATAGTTGTATATCTAGGACATGTTGATTTAGAATGGTCCTGTGTTTTGTAAATGTTGTAACTCTGATATATAAAAATGTAAATGTACTAATACATTTCTTTCTGTAAACCGTTATTACGTGACATTATATTTTGATCCGCTGCGAATGTGAGGTTTTCTATGACTGGCTTCTGTTTCTGCTTCTTTCTCTTTTCTTCTTTTCACTAACTATCTGAAATTTTCCGGATTGAAATTTCCCGGTGGTTACAAAAAATTCCTTAAAATATGAAAATTTGATGAGTGGGAAAAGCAGAGCAATTTTTTCCCATTAAAACGGTAAATGTACAGTCACAAATACATACTTTATTGTGCAACTGCAACCTTTAGTGCCTAAATTTTATAAACATTACATATGTTATCAACGAAGAACATAAGAGAAAATGACATAATTTTTTAATATTGAACAGGAGCAGTGAAATAGAGAGTTGCATACAGAACTCAGCCAATGAAGTAGAAGCCCATAATATATATGGCAGAAGCGAATAATATTTATAGTTTGGAACAAATTTCAATATGCATGCAAGGCGAAATTATGCAAATGTTTGTTGGTACCAATCATTTTACCAAAGCAATGATAGTTGGAAAAAAAATGAAGATGGACAGGACACAATTGGATAATATCACATTGGATTTTATCTTCCAACAGTTTTACCTTGCACATTAAATTACTGTGGCATTGAACTAATTTATATTCAAAGTTTATCTGTCCTGTATTCAATTAGTCTATGTGTAAATCACATGCATATTCCCGATATACGAAATTTTCCTTGAAAGTTAGTGAACAATGCATTTGTATAATCATGCTTCATACTCTTTTGTGTGTAAGTTTTTTTTACATGAAACCGTCGTTGTTATGAAAAAATTATTTACACGTTAGGATGCATTATATTTTTATTTTTATTTTATGGCATGTCATGAGAACCAATGTTCACTTGGGGGATGCAAACTTGTCAAACAAATACCACAAACACTTGTTATAGAGTTATCATTTCAGACTTTGATTTCTTGTTATTTAGTGTCTACTTTAAATAAATTCAAAGTATTGGTTGTTAAACACTATCTATATAGTAGACATCATATTTGCAATCGAAAAGTAAAAAACAATATCGCCTGGCAACCTAATACAGATAACCATTGTTGTAAATTAAACAGGAACACGGTTTGTTCAACTTGATCTGGTCGGGGTATTTTACCCCTAATAAATTGCCATTTCAAGATATTGTGTATGTGTTATGAGTTTATTTATCTCGGTGTCTAGTATAATTTTTATATAACTCAAATCAAACTTGATATAGCAAAACAACTTGCATTCAGTTCATATGATTCAAAAGTAAATCGCACAATTTACCCCATTTAACAATGTTGACACTGCTTCATTACATGGTTTATTATTTTCAACAAAAAGTATAAAAAAATAGTTGACCGAGATAGATAAATTGTGGTCTTTCCCGCATCCTTAGGAAGAACTTCCTCTAAGCCATTCATTGCTTCATGTAACACATTTGCAGATATAGACATCTTAACTGACACAGCAAAAAGCACAGCAAACATATATTTTTTTTCAAGGGGAACGCTAATATTACATATAACATTCGAGCATACATACACACAATTTTAATATTATTATTTTTTCATCATATTTCTATTATATATTATTATCAGCATTAAATGTTGATGAGCTTGAGGTGTTCAATGGAAATCTCTGTTGGTAGGATGATTGGTTGCTTACTATAGTGAGAAGTAATAAACATACACGAAGGAGAAACTGAGTACAAAAACAAACGACTCATTCCCATACTGATAACATAGTGTAAAACGCAAATAATTAGCAAACCAAAAACAAATGCAAAATAGCTGTAAGCGGTCCATCTATATCTCATAACATACTCAGCAGGCAGAAAAAGACAGCGCAGCAAAAGAAGATTCATTATTAAATCAAAGATGCGTCAGTTTTATCCAAGTTTAGGTTTACCATATTCGTTGTAATCTGATGTATAATCTCATACTATAATCCATACTTTTGAAACAATGCTAGCTACTTAATTGTGAAATTTATTCCACCATGTTGTTTTGTACATAAATGAAAATATATTTATTTCATTCATGATTATTCTCATGTAGGTATGCACTTGCATTCCTTAAAACATATGGTAAGGAAATATATAGGGAGTTTTGACCAGCATATGTTGATCCAAATAACAAGGTAAAATGCTTAATCTTTGGCTTTTTGCCTTCATGTTCGGCTTTTTTCTATTTTTGTAGAACAAGGATAACTTGATTATTCTACCATTAGTTTCAAAGTACAAAACACATATAGGCATTACAATCTAGTGGTTTCTTATTGCTCCAGGTTATGGTTGCATATTTTCATGCATATTTACTAGCGATGGAGAAGCTCCATTAGATATAACATCAACCATTTATTTAATTGGAACTAAGTCACACAACTCGAGCCTTATCTCTAGATCAAGAGAACCTTTGTAAAACCACTAACCTATTTTTATTTAGGCCATGGAATAAACAACTGAAGGTTTTCTTTCATCCCTAGATATCCAATATACTGCCTTGATTGTGTAAATAAATTTCCATAATCTGGTCCATTTCACCAAACACGTACAAAAATAATTGCTAAATTTCTTTTAACCTGCATTCTTTCATACATTGCTCTCAAGAATATAGATAGTACCGATAAACTATTATAATTAAAATTAAAAAAATATTAACTTCATTGAATTTAACAAATCACTCATCATAACTATCATCGGATTCCTCAACTTTCCCACCTTCAGTAACACCAACTTCAGTAAGGCAAAGAATGCGATCACAAATCATACATCCAGGCTTAATAATAGCAGCAACAGTGCCAGATGGTTTGGACTCATCGGGAATTTGGAAAACTGCATGATGGCAATGAGGATCAAATTTCTCATTGGTAGGATCGAATTTCTCTACACCGAACTTTTCAATGACCATTGTTAATTGTTTGTCGGTCATTTCAATTCCTCCATCAGAGTTTTCAATAGTGCTAATGCACCAGTTGAGCCTTCAGATGCATCAATTTTTGAAAAACTCTCCTTCACAATAGATGAAGCTCAACCCAAATTATCGACAACATCTAACAAACTCTTAGCAAATTTCTTAGTGTTTTCTACCTCATGTTTTGTCCTATCTAAAACATTCTCCATTTCAGAATAGCTAAACTTAATCTTGCATTTCCTCTACCTCTTGGTGCTTCGATGCCGACTACTTTTCTTTTTCTACAAGAAGCTTTGGAAGGTCATTAACAGATAGATCACTCTCTATTTCTGCATCCTGTGATTTTCTGGATGTTGTAGCTTCATCTTTTGTCTTTTTAGCCTCATTAGTATCTTGGTTTATGGACTCTTGAATTCCTTTTCATTGCTCTCAGATGTAGATTCCTTCTCGTTATTCTTAGATGTTGCATTTTAAAATAACCAAATCTTTGGAATGCAGCATTAGGGGCAAGTGACTTGGAAGAAGACACCGAATTGAATTGATTTAAAGAACATAATAGTTGGTAATATACATTACTGGGGCAACTACTGCTCATTCCATTTGGATTCGAAAATCATTCTTTTGGTAAAAATTGTTCTTTGCAATTTGAATGAGAACAGATCTTGTCACCAAGCGATAATTTTCTAGGATATACGTTTTAGAATTAAGTAAATTAGTTTGAGTTTAGGGTTTTTGAGGCTATGGCACAAGAAATGAAGGATTGTCTATGAGCTTGTGGCCATTGCTGAATAAATATGTATTGTGTAATCTGAGATTTCTTGTTTATGTTACATTGGATCTCCATATATTCCTATCAAGTATCCGTAATAAATGTGTAATATATATCTAGTTTTGAGATACGTATATGTATGGTGTTTTGGGAGGATGAATTTGAAAGTGTAAGATGCAGATCAGAGAGAAAATGAATTAATGAGCATTCAAAAAGATCATGTTACAAACATGAAACTGAGTGTATATATATACAATCTCTGTATACATGTACAGCTGAATAGAAAACAGAGAAGCTGAGGAAACAGAGAGAGAAATACAGTGAGAATATAAAATACAGCTGTTACATTATATATCTACTTATATCACTAATACACTCCCTCAAACCAAGCTCTCTCTTCATCTGATTCCTTCTGTCTCCTTTCCTTCTGTAGCTTCTACATTCAGTTCCTCTCTCAATCTAAGAAAGTGAGTTGATGATAAGGATTTGGTTAATATGTCAGCTCTTTGATATAATGCAGGAATGTGATTTATGCAAATGTCTCCTTTTGCTACTTGCTCTCTCACAAAATATAAGTCTAATTCAATGTGCTTTGTTCTCGAGTGAAGAATTGGATTGGCAGCTAATAGAACAGTACTGGAGTTGTCACACCATACCGTTGCAGATCCGGTTGTACACTCAAGCACTTCTGAAAGAAGTGATTTAATCCACATTATTTCTGAGACAACAGCTGCTACGCTACGATATTCCGCTTCAGTGGAGGATCTTGATACAGTATTCTGCTTCTTCGAACACCAAGATACGATGTTCTTCCCAAGGTACACGCAGTAGCCACTGACTGATCTACGATCATCTCTATCTGCTGCCCAATCCGCATCTGCGAAGGCACTGATCTTCAGCGTTTCAGTAGGATAGAGCTTTAGTCCATAATGTGATGTTCCAGCTAGATATCTGAGCACTCGTTTCACCGTTTTCCAGTGTTCACTCCTCGGGCTTTGCATATATTGACAGATTTTATTTACACTAAAAGAAATTTCGGGTCTTGTGATGGTTATATATTGCAAAGCACCCACTATACTCCTATAATGATGAGGATCATCTATAGGATCTCCAGATTTTTTAGTTAGTTGCTGATTTGTAACCATAGGTGTAGTTGAGGCCTTTGCTTTGTCCATACCTGCTCTTCTAAGCACATTTCGAATGTAATTCATTTGACTCAAGTGAAATCCACCATCTTTTGTTCTCTTTACTTCAATTCCAAGGAAGAAGTTCAGATCTCCAAGCTCCTTCAACTTAAATTGCTCATTTAAATAGTAGGTGAGTTGATTTATCTCTGATAGGCTACTTCCAGTTACTATAAAATCATCCACATATACTAAAACATATATGATACTACCGCTACTTCTCTTAATGAACAAAGAGCTATCAGATTTTGTAGGACTGAACCCTAACTTTATCAATTTCCCCTTAAGCTTTTCAAACCAAACACGAGGTGCCTGCTTTAATCCATATATCGCCTTATTCAGTTTACATACCAACTGAGGTCTGCTGATGTCTTCAAACCCCTTGGGTTGTTCCATGTATACCTCTTCTTCAAGCTCTCCATTCAAAAAGGCATTGTGAACATCTAGTTGTTTAACTGGCCACTTGTTGCGTAGTGCAATAGTAAGCATGATTCTGATTGTGGTAGGCTTTATCACGGGTGAAAAAGTTTCTCTGAAGTCGAATCCAGGTAGTTGTGTATATCCCTTAGCTACGAGTCTAGCTTTATACTTAGCTACAGTTCCATCAGCATTATGTTTCAGCTTATATGTCCATCTACATCCTACTGCAGTTTTGTTTCTCGGTAAATCCACCAATTTCCATGTATTATTGTTCACCAGAGCTTTGTACTCCTCTTCCATGGCCATTCTCCACTTAGCATGCTTCACTGCCTGAGTATAATCTGTCGGTTCTACTGCCACGCCTTGGATTGTATACACCTTCGGTTTGAAAATACCACTTTTCCCTCTAGTCATCATATGATGACCCTGTTGTTGCACTATTTCTCCTGCTGTTGCTTCTCTTGATGGTCTGCTGGTGCTGCTGTCTGAGTTTTGATCTACTGCAGGTGAATGAGACATATCAGTTGTATCTCTGCCATCTTCCTCTTCAAGACTTTGAGTGTGTAGTCTGCTATTATCTATGTTATTTACTGGTGAAATGACTGATTCTTGTTCATTCTGAACATCTTTCTCTTCTCCTCTTGTTACTGATGCCTGAGACTGTTCATCTCCGAGTATATGTAATGGTATGGGCAATATCGATCTCTGAGCATTTGTTACTTTGCTTGTGTATTTTACTTTATTATCAGCAAATGGAAAGATACGTTCATTGAACATAACATGTCTTGACATGATTACTTTTCCTTCTTGGGTCAAACACTTATATCCCTTCTGTCTTGTTCCATAGCCAAGAAAAGTGCATGGACTTGATCTAAAATCAAGCTTGTGTGGGTTGTAAGGTCGCAGCAGTGGGAAGCATAAGCAACCAAATGCTTTTAACCTTTGGTAGTCAGGCTTTATGCCATATAGAACTTCATGTGGACAGCTGTCTTTAAGAACTTTTGTAGGAAGATAGTTGATCAAGTATACAGCAGTGGAGAAGGCCTCTGGCCAAAATTTCAGTGGTAAAGTCCCTTGAGCTAGAAGAGTTAATCCCATCTCTACTATATGTCTGTGCTTTCTCTCCACAATTCCATTCTGCTGAGAGGTATGTGGACAAGTATGTCGATGAAGTATCCCTTTTTCATTGAAGAAATGTTTAAGTGGTTTGAATTCAGCTCCTCCATCTGTCTGAAATACTTTGACCTTCCTGTCAAACTGTCTCTCTACTTGTATAACAAATTGCTTCACAGCTTCAGTAGCTTCAGATTTCAGTTTTAAAAAATAGATCCAAGTATATCTCGTATATGCATCTACAAAGGCTATGTAATATTTGTACCCGTAATCAGAACTTATGGATGCTGGACCCCATAAGTCACATTCAACTAGTTCAAGTGGATGAGTATAAATTGTTTGAGACTGACTAAAAGGCAGTCTATGACTTTTACCTAGTTGACATTGAGTGCACAAGTGTGTTCTGACATGAGTCAAATGCAATAATTTTTCTTTATTCAGTACAGCTTTCATTACACTTGAATTTGGATGCCCAAGTTTCTTATGCCATACATCATATTCATCATCTATACTAGCAGATACAGTATTACAACATACCATATTTTGAGATTTATTATCAACTCTCTTCGCAGTTTTAAGATTGAGTTTGTAGAGACCATTATGTAGTTCCCCCTGCAATAAAGTATCTCCAGTCAAGCTGTCCTTGATTAGACATGTATTTGAGTGAAATTCAAAGAATACATGATTGTCACTTGCAAATTGAGAGACACTAATCAAGTTCTTCTTGATTTGTGGAACTCTTAATAGATTACGTAACAGCATATTTTTGTTTCTATTGGTAGAGGTGAGACTTGCATTACCAATATGTGAGATGTTAAGTGGTGTACCATTTCCTATGTGGATAGAGTTTTTACCTCTATAAGCAGCTCCTCCTAAATTCAGATTATGAAGATTGTTAGTAACATGGTGAGTAGCTCCTGAATCTGGAAACCAGGATTCACTTTGCAGATCACCATCCTCAACTAACAAGATCTGATTCTCGCTTTGAGATGCTTGATTCTTCAAAATTGCCTTTGTATCTCCCTGAACCTGACTCAGATTAACATTATAAGATTGAGATCTGTTCGTACCTTGATTGGGAGAAGCTTGTTGATTGCTGTTGTAGTTCGATTCAAATCTGAAGTAGCATCTAACAGCTGTGTGTCCAATCTTCCCACATATTTGGCATTTAGGTCGATTGTTGAAGGATCTTCCTCTTCCCCTGCCTCTATTGCACACTCTGCCTCTTTCATATGCATAAGCTCCTCTGCTGCCTTGAGTTCCTTGATAGTTACCAGATGATGGTTCAGATCTAGAATTATTATTCACACCTCTGTTCTTTCCATTAGTGACAAGATTAATTGAGAACTCTGATGTAGCACTATTCTTCTGCTCCAATCTTCCTTCGTGTGCCAGTAGGATGGAACTGACATATTGCACCGATGGTGTTGTCTCTTTTGATGTTATTATTGCAATGACTGCTTCAAATTCATCACCCAGTCCATTAAGAATATTGAGTACATGCTCAGTTTCATTTACTTTGTGGCCCGACGATTCTAAAAGATCACACAAGTTCTTGATCTTGCTTAGGTATTCGCGAATATTCATGTTTTCCTTCCTGATATTCTGCAATTGCCTCTTGTAACTCATGATTCGAGCAGCTGCTTGCGAACTGAAGTTCTGATGAATGGCCTTCCATACTTCCAAAGATGTTTTGCATCCAATTACTGATGATAGCAGATTGGGACTAATTGAGGATAAGATCCAAGAACAGAGTAGACTGTCTTGCCTGGTATAGATCAGAAATTCTGTATTTGCTGTTAGCTGTCCTCCCTGATTTGTGATGAATTGTGATGGTATTGTAGTTGCTGGATCTATAAATTTCTGTAATCCATACCCTTTGATTGCCATCTCAAGTTGAAACTTCCATAGGAGAAAATTATCATCATCTAGGGTTACAGTAATTAATTGAGTTTGTGGATTGATAATCGATTTCAGTGATTCTTCAAAAGTCTTTGATGGTTGATTGACTGCTGCGTGTTCAGTGTTAGTCGAATCTTCTCTTGATTGTATGTCATCATCTTGCGCCATTGATTTAATCTGAATGAGTTAAGATTTGAATCTGAAGAGATTCTTTGAATTGAAGATTAGGGATTAGAGTGATGAGAGGATAGATTTCAGATCTGGATCTGATGTGCCGTTTGGCAAAGCTCTGATACCATGAAAGTGTAAGATGCAGATCAGAGAGAAAATGAATTAATGAGCATTCAAAAAGATCATGTTACAAACATGAAACTGAGTGTATATATATACAATCTCTGTATACATGTACAGCTGAATAGAAAACAGAGAAGCTGAGGAAACAGAGAGAGAAATACAGTGAGAATATAAAATACAGCTGTTACATTATATATCTACTTATATCACTAATAGAATTAATAAAACAAGCCAAAACACTTAATGTAAATCAAGGCATTGAGCCTGGAACAGACCTTAGTCTAGTGATTAGTAAGGAGATGAAATTCTAAGATTATTGTTACCATGGCTGCAAACAGTGATGTAAATTTACATTTTTTTTGTTTTCTTATACAATCCATTTGTAGTCAAAGGATCGCATTTGCAGCTTGGTACAGAGCGATGTTGAAAGTGGTGCTAGGTTGGTACTCAATGGAAGAATTATTGTGGTACTAATTCCGACCATATATTTTTTCAGATCCTTTTTCTTTTTGGTTCTGTAGCAACGATTATATGATTTAATAAATCCATGCAGATTTTTGTTTCGTGGCTGGCAAAAATATGGGCTTCACAGCCATTGTATTATTATGATAGGTAGGATCACATTAGGAAGTGCATTAAATTCACAAGTTTGAAATGTGAGTGCTTTGGTGTGAATGGAGATAATATGAGGGTTTTAGAGTTATTCAAAGATGCTATTTTGACACCTATGTATCTGGCATCCCAAACCTTGGAATCTCTACCCTTTTCCACTTACCTTCTCAATTCCTTAATTAATAGTGATTTAAAACTATATATTTGATCTTATACTCTGCCTAAGCATGAATATTCTATCTATTTATTTTTAAAGAAACCCTTGAGTTTAGTTACCTAGTTAAATTCATTTACTCCCCATCTATTTTGTGTAATCATTAGCTACAATACTTGTTGACTACGTCGATCGGTATTAACTAATGTACGTATATATATTGCGCTAATATGCTGGATAATATTTGATCATTTTAGGATAAATTTGCCAGATGATTATCCGATATTCATGTGTTGTGTTGCATAGATTTTATACAATCAATTGGTGATATGCTGATTAATTAGGTTATAGTCATAATTATTCAATGTTAATAATATTTCATACTGATTAATTTGGTTTTTTGTAGATGTGTTCACTTTATTTATACTTACATGTGTTGACTACATTTTCATATTTGTTAGTATCTACCTATGTATCTGTAAATGTGTTCACTATGTTTATATTTGTAAACGTCCATTATGTTTTCATACTTCTTTGTATCTGTAAATGAATAGATCGGCATAATTTCAATTTAAAATGGGTAATATCTACCTGTTTTTTTTTTTTTTTGACATGTAGAAATTGTTGAAGTTTGTTGGTAGCTGGTTTTTTAATTGGGTGAGGAGGGAAATTTCACTTAGTATAGTGTATCATTTTGGTAGGTGAGTTGTTATGGTGCATTATTTGCTATAAGATAAATATGAAACATTCTTTTAGGTAGTTGTTGCAAATATGTAATTGTGTGAAATATTATGTATGAACACGACAAATTTATTTGAACAATATGTATGAAATATTATGTATGAACACGAGAAATTTTTTTGAACAATATGTATGAAATATCATGTGCTTTAACTTACATATTTTGTTTTTGTATTATATAATATATGTGAAAATCTGTTATATTTATACACAATGAAGAAATTGATTAAAGGATATTATACATGAAATATATAATATTTATATATTTAATAATTAATTGATGCTTTTGAAAGCTTAAATGGCATTAAATAAAACTTTTAAAAATGATATTGTATTTTATACCGTTTTAAAAACGTTACAGAAAAGCAGCCACTATCGTAAAATTCATAACGCTATGGAAACAAGACTTTCTATAGCGTTTTACTTTTGCCTACAAGTTGTTGGTCAACTATAGCATTTACTTGCAATTGCATTTTTCTAACGCTATGGAAATATGATTTTGCATAGCGTTTTATTTCTACTATTAGAAGTTGATGATTTACTATAGCATGTCATTCCATAGCTTTCACCAAAACCTATTTGTAAACTATAATAGAATTTTTAAAACGTTATGAAAACCTAGTTTGTTGTAGAGACCATAGATCAATCACTTAAGTAATCATACTGGTCATAAAATGAAAATATCATTGTGGTTTAATATTCAAAGTCCCCAAATATAAAATAACAAAATCCTAATTTTGGACCTCTAGATATTTACAGTACAATAACAAAAGGAAGTAATCTATTACCTGATCAAAGTCGCGGATGATAGAGAAGTCATCAATAGATGCAGTGTCGTCGATAGAGGTCACATCAAAGTTGAGCATATGTGTTTGAGTGTGTACAAATTGTGGCTCAATGGCGTGTATGGTGCAGGTGATGTTGCGACCGCGCTGTTTGGATGTGGGATGAACGATTTGGGATTTTGGGTTTTGAAAAATTTAAGTGTCGCTTAGTGGGTTGAATGCAATTTTTGAAGGCAGAGTGGCTTTAACAATTTAGCAGATAGTAAGTACAAGCAAAATTTACTAGTTATAAATAAAAAATTATTAGAAATTATTAACTATTAAGCATAAATCATCATCGTCATTATTATTATTTATAAATCATTAATCATAATAAATAAATTATTTTAAATATATTGATCAATAAGTATAAATTATTATTTATGAATTATTAATTATAAGACATTAATTATAATAAATTATTAACTATATATTATTAAATATTAAGTATATGTTGTTATCTTTATATTATTATTTATACATTATTATTTATTTATTTAATTATAATATATTACATTATTAATTATAAAATATAATTATTTAGTGTAAATTATAATTTGTTAATAATCATTGATTTAGATTATAAATTATTAACAATATAAAGTTATCATTTATAAATTAGTAATTATTTTAAGAAAAGTGAGTGATCCTTCAAAGAAGGAGAGCACCCATTATTAATTATAAATTATAAATTATCATATATAAATTATTAAGTATTGGTTACTAATTATAAATTACTAATTATTAATCATATATTTTGAGAAATTGTAAACATATTTAGAAATTATAAATGTCAAAAAATATAGTTACAAAAGAAAACCTAAAGATGGGCATGAAAGTAATAATTTGCAAAATGATGTTTGCATTTTTCGAATTTTGAAATTTTTTGACATTTTGGAATTTTCTTTATTAAATATTTTGCAAAATTTTATATTTATTTAATTTTCTTTGAATTTTATGAAAATCACATAATTTTATATTTAATCTTTTTGAATATTTTTCAACTTATTTTAGAAAACTTCAAAATTTTAAACTTTTTGAATATAATTATCGATTATAGTTATTAAATACTAAATACTAAATATTAAATAACAAATATTACTTCTTTATTATTAAATATTGCTTATTAATCAATACTTATAAATTGCTATATAGTAAATATTCAGTCGTAATTATTAATTATTAACCATTACTTCATAATTATTTAATGTTAATTATTAATTAGTCAATATTAATTATCAAATATTTTTTATTATATATTTAATATTTTTTATTAACGGTAATTATTAAATATTTATTAATAGTTGATCATTATTAATAGTAATTATTTAATATTTATAATTAATTTATTATTAATAGTAATTATTTAATATTTATTATTAATTAGTAACAATTATTAGTTAATAATATTAAATATTGCTTCTTAATTATTATTACTAATCACTAGTTATTAATTATGAAACATGTTTAATATAAAATTCATCTTGGTTAATTTCGATAAGCCCCTCAAAGTTTTATACTTAAAAGACAACATAAGAACCCCTTGCAAATTCCTTGGAATTATGCTGCTAACTAGCTTCAAAATGTTACCGTATGTAATCCATCTCAATTTGCAACGGAATTAAGCATCAAAATATATCTGTTGGAAAATTGATCCATATTGCAATGGTTTAGTGGCAGATATAATAAGCACACAGTGATAATATAAAAAATTTGAAATAGGGAAAAAATTAAAATTATCCTTTGTAAATCACTCGTCTATCCGTCGCAAATATAGTGACGATCGCCGCTATTTTCAGGTTTTCTTATTGTGTTTAAGTCGAAATGAGTGGCTAAGATCAAAGTCCTCGAGTCTCATGCCGGTCCGTCTTCCCCTCAGCTCCCCCCCCCCCCCTTTTATTATTAATTATTTTTGTGTTTTGTGTGGCTTTTGCTTCCAGGTATTTGGCTCCTTGGGTAGTCGATTCTCTATGTCCATCATATGTGCGGTGCGGAGCTTTTGGGGTTCTTCTGTTTTTATCGTTCTGCTTTCTTTCTGCTGGAAGGTTGGTGGTCTGTTCTTTCGCCTGTGTTGGAGGGTTTGCGGTTTGGCTTGCCCTTCCCTATCTCCTTGTTCTCTCATCATCGTCATCGGGCGGTGGCCTTGCTGGAGCTAGATTCAGCGGTTGATGGGGGGAAGGGTCCCTTCGTTTTTTTTTTGTTGTTCCTGTTGTTGGTGGCCTTTGTTTTTTGGTTAGTTACTTCATTTGTTTTTCCCCGTTTTTTTTGATGGTGAGTTACCTGTCAGGCTTGTTGACAGCTTTTGGTGGTTTCTATATATCATTCTTCAATAAAAAAAATAAAAATAAAAAAATAGAGGAGACTGCTTATCCTTTCCCTTTATGTTGTTGTTGAAATCCTATAGGATGGATCGTGTAGTGTATATGCAAGTATATGTGACAAAATATATGATGCAACTAAAACAATATTAATCAAGGTAAATATAGAATAAGCACACCAGGATTTTATACTGGTTTGGACCTCCCGTCCTACGTCTAGTCCCCAAGCTCCCCTTCGCTATTCGACTATCAAACACCCTCACTTCGTCCGGAGGAATAGGCTTGGTTACAATAGCTTGTTCTTGTAAAATATGTGTTCTATAACACGGATATTGACTAATAAGTACGAATGCTTCCACTATATATGTAGAGAGTATTATCTGTGAAGAATTGAATATATGGAAGAGTAAAATACAAGTATAGATTGCTAGAGATCAAGAATATAATGGAATATGTAAGTAGAGAGCGTAAGTAAGCAAGATGAGGTGTTCACTTGATTCTTGATGATATATATAGTTGTAGGGAGGTTCCTTGAGTAGTTGCATCCATTAACAAGTGCTCTTTAGTTGTTTCTGTTGATGACGCAGAGTTACAGCGAAGAAAAGCGAAGATGTCTATTCAAATATGATTGTTGAAGTTTAAATTTAAATCCCAAGTTTGAAATCAGACGTCTGGTATTTGTATTAGACATCTGATACTATATATTTTTTGTACATAGTAGACTTTCAGACGTCTTAGTGCATCTACCAGACGTTTGGTTCTGTCTGTTTTGTTATTCTAGAGGACGTTTCCAGACGTCTGGCTTGTGCACCTAGACGTATGAAAATTGTGCATGTCTATTTTGTGCATCTTTCTAGTTGCTTCTTTGATCCTATCGACTTGTAGTCTCTTGTAACGTTCTTTGAGCCTTGTTCTTGTCTTTCGAGTGATGTTGCTCTAGCAAGTACCTGTATATAGAAATATATATGCATATTCGATTTCCACTGTATAGTTGTGTCATCGAAACCGTAGATTTGATTTCCTAACAATCTCCCCCTTTTTGATGATGACAACTATACAATGTACTTATATATAATTTTAGAAATCTCCCCTTGAATATTTGCTTTCCATAATTTATTTGTGATATCCCCCTGAATATTATTTCTCCCCCTTTGGCATTATCAAAAAGGATATACAACTTTTAAATGTAGAAATCATTAAACAATCGTTGTAAGACAGAAATATACACAGAGATAACCCACCAAATGAGGAATTTCATTAATTACATTAATCGAGTACGTTCATAGATTTTTATCATTTTTACATAAGACGGAGTCCTAAAAATCTATGAGTCTTTTGGAGAAGCTTTCTCTTGATCATCTCCTTTATTTTCGTTATTGGAAGAGCTAGGTTGCTTTGTAGGAGATGTCGGAGCTTGTTCTAGAGGTTCATTCTCCTCAAAAAGTTTGGAATGTTTTGAAGGAGGAGAAGGCACTGGGGTTGGCCAATCTTCTGAAGGTGGTATAGGACCACGAACCCTTTGAAGAACCTCTTTCAGAACCGATAATATAGTAGAAAATGATGTTTCAACTATGGCCAGGCGTGTAACGAAAGATGTTTCAAAACTGTCAACGCGCTTAGCCAAAACTTTTTGATTTAGAGATAAAATATGCTGATTTTGAAGAGTGACGTGTCGAATACTTTCATTTGGATTTGTCTCTGTTCAAGTCTCCAAAATATCATCATGGTACGTATAATAAAATGGTGCAGGAGGAGGAGGAGTAGTCTCACGATGTTGTTCCACCTCTTGTGATGGTTCAGGGTGTGTTTGGGATGGAGGACCAGCTTGTCTGGCTTGACGATGATGCTTCCACTCTTCGAATGATATAAATTCTAGAGGATTTTCCGGTAGGTGCATTAGTGAGAAAATTTTCATGGAAGCATATTTCAAATAAATTTCTTCAAAAGTGGATAGATAGGATGAGATGTTGTGAGCTCGTAGAAGTCTCATGGTATATGTAGGATAGATGATGGATGGGAGTGATCGAGTCCAAAAGTGTTTGAGCTCGTCAAATATAAATTTTGCCCAATCAACTCTTGTTCCGCTGAATATAGCATATAGGGCCTTGTGTTCTAACTCCGTTATCTGCTCATGACTACCAAGGCAAGGAATGATAGTGTTGATAATCATATGAGTAAGAAGTCTCGCCTTAGATCGTAGATATTTGGATGTGAATTTAGGCATTTCATCCTCCCATATTTGATGTGTTATATTGTCTCTTGGTTTTAGACACATATTGGGAATACTATATAAATCTTCTCCGGAGTCGGAATATCCGAGAGTTCTGCCTATAATTCCTTGAGTGAGCCGAATTGTGTTGCCATAAACACTCAACCATAACCAATTATCCTCGTTTTCAGTGTTCCAAACCGCTGTACTATCCAAATTAGCATAGAAGAGAAATATAGCCAACTAATCAATTTGGATGTTATTGAAATTGAAAGATATCAAAGTTTCTAAACCGGTACTTTCACACATTTCATTTAAATCGTACATTGAGAACTTGAGTAAGTTATAAAATGGACCTGTATGGAGTTTATTCTTCTAAATGTCCTCATACCTCTTGAGTGAATGCGGTACTTGATTCATCCATCATTCAATTTGGTCATTTGAGCAAACTTGAGGGTTTGAGGAAGTTGCTTGGTCTTGTTTTCGCTTAGAGATCTTAAGATTTTTTGTTTTAGGAGCCATCAAATTTGATCAAGTTTGGAGGAGAAAGGATTTTCAAGAAGCAATAAAAATCGAGATTGCAGTAGAAAAATGAAACGAAGTGAGTGAAGTAAAAAAAATAGACGTTATCTGGGCTTGTAAGACTGTGGATTGAATTTCAGACGTCTGGAAGGTAATTCAGATGTCTGATTTAACCTAATTTTAAGGCAGTAAATAGACTCAGACGTCTGATTAGTTGTGGTAGATGTCTAGATTTGGTCGATTTGTAAAATGTGATAGTCGGAGAGAATTATTAGACGTCTGTTTGTATTGTCAGATGTCTGAAATAGATCGAAATTTAATCTTTTCCATTATCATCTTTTTTCAAGTGAACACTTGTACTCATTGGTGTTGGTTTACTTGAAATTTTATCCATTTCAAAATGACATAATAGATCGTTACAATATTTTTCTTGATGAATAAAAATACCATTTTCAAGTTGTTTTATTTGTAAATATAAAAAGAAATTTAATTCTCCCATGTGAGACATTTCAAATTCATTTTTCATAATATTTGAAAATTGATTACAAAGATTTTCGTTAGTTGAACCAAAAATAATATCGTCTACATAAATTTGTACAACTAAAATATCGTTATTTTCTCATTTAATAAATAGAGTTGTATCGATTTTACCTATTTGAAAACCAGATGTAATTAAATGATTTTTAAGACGTTCGTACCAAGCATACGGGGCTTGTTTTAAACATATAAAGCTTTTTGTAATTTAAAAACATGGTCGGAATATTTTTCGTGAACAAACAATGGAGATTGTTCAACATATACGATTTCTTTAATAAAACCATTTAAAAGAGCACTTTTGACATTCATTTAAAATAGTTTAAAGTTAGATGATTTGCAAAAGCGAATAATGTATGTATGACCTCAAGTCTTGCTGCTGGAGCAAACGTTTCATCGTAGTCGATACATTCTTCTTGATTATAACCTTGAGCAACTAAACGTGATTTATTTCTAACTATATTTCCGTTTTTATCTGCTTTGTTTTTAAATACCCATTTGTTCCTATAACCGATTGATTTTCTGGTCTTGGTACTAATTCCCAGACATTATTACATTCAAATTGATTTAATTCTTCTTGCATAGCTATTATTCAAAAGTTATCGTTTAAAGCTTCTTTATAATTTTTCGGTTCAAAATTTGACACGAATGCTATATGACTTATTTGGTTAAGTTGATTTCTACTTACTCTAGAATTGAGATCTCCAATGATATTATCTTTTGGATGATCCTTAAGAATTCTAGGAGATGATATAAAGTATTATTTTGTTCATTTGTAATTATTAAAAGAATTTGTTGTATTTTTTATTGGAATTATTTCTTCATCGTCATTAGTATAATGGTCAAGAAGATTTTCAACGAACGAAACATATAAACTTTCTTCAATTGTGTTATTTTGTTTGTTAACTACGATCGGAATATCCGACAAAGATTCCTTCATTGGCCTTCGAGTCAAATTTTCCTAATTATCTTTTGTATTTAATATAAAACATTTCGATTGGAAGTTTTAAAGTATGATATTTTAGGTTTTCTTCCAAAAAATATTTCAACATAAGTTTGTTTAGTCATAGGTCGTATGGTTACTCGATTCAAAACATAACAAGTGTGGCAATAGCTTCAGCCCAAAAATGTTTTGGTAGACCACTACTATTTAATAATGTTCGTGCACATTCTTGTAATGTATGATTTTTTCTTTCTACTATACCATTTTGTTGAAGTGTGTGGAGAAAAGAAAAATTATGACTTATATCTTTTTTATTACAAAAATTAGTAAAAACATCATTTTTGAATTCTCCACAGTGATCACTTCGAATGTTTTTAATTTTCATCTTTTAGTAAAAAAATTAAACATATCAAAGGTGTCACTTTTATATTTTAAAATAAAGTCCATGTACATCTTGAAAAAGCATCAACTATTACGAAAACATATTTGTTGTGATTTATAGATCGTACTGGAGTTGGACCAAATAAATCTAAATGTAATAATTCTAATGGTTATTTTGTAGAAATATTATTTTTAGATTTAAAAGAGTTTTTCTTTAGTTTTCCTCAATTTGACAATCGTCACATAAATTTTCTACTTTGTAATTTATTTTAGATAAACCTCTATTTAGCTCATATTTTGCTAATTTATTAATATATTTATAATTAATATGACAAAATCGTTTATCCCATAACCATGGATCACCATATTTGGTGGTTAAACACAAATTTGAATTTCGATTTATATTCATGTTTAAGACATAAATATTTTTGTTTCTAAAACCCTCAAATATAAGTTGTTTGTTATTGTTGAAAATATTACATCTATCTTTTTCGAAATTGATTTGAAAACCTTTATCACATAATTGACTAATACTAAGAAGGTTGTGTTTTAGATCTACTAACAAAACATTTGTAATAATTGGAGAGTTAGAAATACCAGAGTTGATGACTTCTCCAATGCCCACGATGTATCCTTTTGAGTTATCTTCACAAGTTACTGTCCACCATCGATGTATATTATATTTGATAAGATTTTTGAATTTTTGGTCATATGCTTGGAGCATCCACTATCAAGTATCCATTTCTCCTAGGTACCTACAAAATAAAAGATGATTTAATTGGTACCTATAGACTTTATTAGGGTCCTAGATGTTAAGAGGAGTAGGCAGTCATACCCAAGAAGGTTTGGTACCTTTGTGAACATAATTTTTATCATAGACTACATTTTCTAAAAATTATTAATGTGTTTTTGTCTAATCAAAATATTATTTGTCTTAGGAATCCAAAATTTTATATTTTCGGTATTCGTTTTAGACTTAAGTGATATTTTAGTCTTTTGATAAATACAACTATATTTCTTAATATTATTCCCTTTTTGTTTAGGAATATTTTTAAATCCTATTCCATTTCTATTACCTGATGGTTTTGAAGTTTTGATAAGATTTTCCAAATCTTGTTTTCCTTTATTAAATTTTGAAACATTATTCATAATTTTATCTAATTTTTCTTTTAATTCTAAATTTTCAATTTTCAGTGTTTCAATATTACTTTTCAAATTGATATTTTCTTTTAACATGTCATCTTTTTCTAGTCTAATTTTATCAAATTCTATAACTATAATTTCATTTTCAATCAAACTACTTTTAGTTTTTTCTTGAGATAATTCTAGTTCCTCCTCTAAAATAATTTTTTCATCTTTTAACATTCCTACTTCAAGTTCTAATCTATATATTTTGGCTATATGTTCTTTGTTCAATTTTTTTAATTTGTCCAAATTTATCATCTAATTCATGCTAAGTTCTAATAATTCATCATAACTAAGTTCGGGACATACCTCATCAGTTTGTGCCATAAAGCACACATTAGCTTGTTCTCCGTTACTATCGCTATCACTGTCTGATGATGATGAAGAATCCGAGTCATCCCATGTTACTTTAACAGTTTTATTCTTTTTGAAATTTTCAAATGTGTTCTTCTTTTTATCATAGTTGAGCTTGGGACAGTCTTTCTTCATATGTCCAAATTGGTCACATTCATAGTATTTGATTGATGTTTGATTTGTTGAGCTTGATTTTCCTCCTTTCTAAAATCTAGTCATTTTCCTAAACTTATTGAATTTGTTGTAATTTTTGGCAATAAATACAATTTCTTCTTCATCTAAGTTGGAGTCTTCATTCGTTGCTGGGTATGCTATGTTCTTCTTTTTGGAATTTTGTTCTTTTCGTGTGTTAACTCCGCCTTGACCATAACTCACCGATCTAGTGCATCAAGAGCTTCCGACCTAACAGTTAGAAGCGTGCCGACCTAAGGCTCAACAGGGGGTGCCGACCTAAGGCCTAAGGGTTATGCCGACTTAACACTTCAACAAGGCTACCGACTCAACATAAATACCGACCCAACAGCCTTAGCTCATTGCCGACCTAAGATGAATGGTGACTCAATGGTTACCGACTTAATGACTCAGAAGGGACAGCGACTCAAGGGAGACCGACTTAAGATTCAAAGGGTTACCGACCTAGTAGGATTGAGAGGCATACCGACTTGAGAAATACCGAGTCAAAGCTAAAACAGTTGCCGACCTAACGTGGGTACTGGCTTAAGACTCAGAAGATACCGACTCAGTGACTTGACCGAGTTACCGATCTAAGGCCCTACCAAGCTGGCGACCTAGAATAGTTGCCGACCCAAGTCACAACCGATCCAGCTCCCCAGTTATCTCGTTCACGATCCAGGACTTATCATTTGGACCGTGACTTGCGACCTACCAAGTTAACTCGTCCACGACCTAATATAAGCCCGATGCCATGTTACTGAGAAGAGGTGGTGTTGACTCGGAGGCGACCTTAGACCGGTCACGACTCACCTTAAGTCGGCTGCGGCTTAACTTGAGTCGGCCACGGTTTAGGACTTGGCAAAAATTTCAGAATCAGAACTCTCTATAAATAGGCACCCATCTCCAACATTCAAAGGACTTTTGGCACATTCTTTTCATACACCGTTACCTTGCTGCATTGAGAACTTCATCAATACTTAGAGCTTTCAAGATTAGAGGAATTCATCAAAGAACTCCACGAAGAAACCACACATCTTCAACATGGATTTAAGGACTTTAATCGACATTGAAGCTTAAGACTTGTTCCAAATCACTTGTAACTTGATGTATATTGTACTTGAGAAGAATTGTATCAGCTTGTAACGGGATTATTAATAAAAGTACTTAGAGTGGACGTAGGCTATACCCTTTAGCCGAACCACTATAAAATTGTTGTTGTTTACTGCTTTTCTGCTATTACTTGCTTGTAATTCTTTCCCGATCTATCGGGTGGTGCTTTCACAACTACACCTCACACACCGGGGTGTTAGCGTTCATATTTTAGCGTTAACATTTTTGGTGCTTTCACTGAGAATTGAACTCAGGAAAACTGTCATCATTGCTTCACAGAGATTTGAAGAAAGAATTTCCTTAAAAACCAGAAGTCTATCTGAGATTATGGCTCCTGGAAGGAAAAGTAGATCTGTCAGATCTGGAAACATTCAAGAGGGAACCTCCGCTTCTCCTGTACCTAATCAACCCACTCCGTCTGTTGGAGTTACGAAAGCGGAGTTGGATGCTGTGATTCTAGGGCTAAACCAGCAGATAAACGCCCAAAATGCACAATTAGAGGTTCAAAGTGCCCAGAATGCTCTGATTCTGAATAAGTTAAACGACTTACTTGGGGCAAACAATCAACCGGCTGGTAATGAAAGGAATTATGCTGGCAACGTTCATGATGTTAATGAAAGGAATGCTCCTGAAAGGGCTACTAGTCCCTTTGAGCAGGCAGTTCCTGAGGCTGGTGGATCTAGAACTCGGCATGATGAGGAATATCTTTCCGGAATGGTCCGGCAGATCATGAAAGAAAGTATGCAAAGGGTTGAAGATGAGAAGGAATGGGGTTTCGCCCCAAGTAAAACTCCGTTTACTGAAAAAATCTTGAAGGCGGAATTTCCAAGGAAGTTTGTCCCTCCGACTATTCCAGCTTACAAAGGGACAAGTGATCCGAATGAGTTCTTGTATAAATATGATTGGCACATGACAGGTGCCAGAGCCTCTGACGAAATAAAGTGTCGATATTTCCCCGTATACCTGGAAGGTGTGGCTCTACTATGGTTCACCAAGTTGCCAGTCCGATCTATCGATCAGTTTTTAGACTTGACCAGAAAATTCAAGGAGTAGTTTAGACTATATGCTTCGAAGGCCAAGGACATTATGTCACTGTCGAGTTTAGAGCAGAATCCTGGTGAGTCTATCAGATCCTTCTTGAACCGCTTTAATATAGCACTGGCTGAGGTGGACAATGCTGAACCACGAATGATATTGACTTATCTGATGAGGGCTATTGATAAGTCAAGCGAATTTGGGAAATGGTTAAATATGAAGGAGCCAACCTCTCTCGAAAAGTTCTACAAAAAAGCAGATGAATTCATTCGCTTGGAAAGCCGTCCTTTACCAGTAAAGACGGTGTTGGAGAAAGCAGAAGACAACACTGTCGCTCCACGCAAGAATGAATCGGTGGGGCAAAAAAGGGAGAATAATAATGGGAAGAAACAGGGTAATCTGAAGAAGCCCCGATCCTTCAAGCCATCAGAGTATACTCCATTATCACATACGCCGGAGCACATCTACCTTGCCACTAAAGATTCCGTCGATTTCCCTAAACCTATCCCTTTGAGAACCGGGAAAAAAGCCATACAGAGTGGGAAATTCTGCCGCTTCCACAATCAACCCGGTCATGAGACTGATGAATGCCGCCAGTTGAAAAATCTGATTGAAGAGTTGCTAAGAGAAAACAAACTGCAGCAATTTGTGAAGAAGAATAGCAACAATCCTGCATCGTCAAGTCAAGGGCAACAGGCTCCTGTTCATCAGCCTAGGATAGGTGAGAAAGCTACGGGACATGAATCTGGAAGGCCCGTTATCAATGTCATTACAGGAGGGCCTCACCCAGCTGGCAAGAGCTGGGGTGAGATGGAGAGATATTCCAGGGCTTTGAAATATGCTCCAGCCGAAGAAGATGTCTTTGTTTTAGAAGACACTACGCCCCTGAAACAACAGAAAACTTTCAGCGATGATATTGTTTTCAGAGCCAGAGATTCCACAGGTATAGAAGCCCCTACCCTAGATCCCTTGGTCATCTCGGCCGGTATTGGACCGGCCATTGTCAGAAGAGTCCTCATCGACTGCGGAGCATCATGTAATATCCTCTTCAAGAAGACATTTGACCAGATGAAATCCCTATGATCGATGTACAAGCCTCATCACAGAAGATCGCTGGCTTCACTGGGGAGCCAAAGCAACCAATTGGGACCATCGATCTGCTTGTAGAACTTGGGGAAGCAGAAAGGAAGGTGGTCCGCAAGCAAACATTTGTGATTGTCGATGAGTTTTCTGCTTATAATGCTTTTCTTGGCCGTCCAACACTCGCAGCATTCAAAGCTATCCTAGCCCCGTGGTGCCTCACTATTAAATTCCCTACTGACAATGGAGTAGGAGTTATAAAAGGAGATCAAAATGCTGCGCGAGAATGCTATTTGACAGAGCTGCGAGAGTCAAGAAAAAGAGAAATGGGAAAGGATGCGGCAACCCCAGTCCGCATCAAGGAACCAGCCTTGTAGCAATTACGGGGCGGACCCTGCACTGGAGAGCACAGCGGGGCACGGAAAGAAATGGATCCCAGAAAAGCCGGTGCAGGGGAGAATAGAGTGGTACCGGTGGAAACGACGGTTCCGGTACCTGTTGACCCGAAGGACCCAAATAAGGTGTTGAATGTGGGTTCACAGCTTAATGTGTCAATTCAGAATATCTTGATATCTTTCCTGAAAGCAAATCTGGATGTCTTTGCTTGGACTCATGCCGATATGTGTGGAATATCTCCAGAAGTTGCAGTACACGCTCTGAATATTGACCCAAAGTTTACGCCAGTTAAACAGAAAAGAAGAACCCAAGGTCCAGAAAGGTCAGCAGCATTAAAAGAAGAAGTTGATCGACTCATGGAAAATAACTTCATCAAAGAATCTACATATCCGAATTGGGTTTCAAATCCTGTGCTGGTCAAGAAAGCTAATGGAAAATGGAGAGTGTGTATCGATTTTTCTGATCTAAACAAGGCATGTCCCAAAGATTGCTTCCCGTTACCCAGGATCGATCAACTGGTAGATGGAACTGCGGGACATGAATTGTTATCTTTCATGGATGCCTACTCCGGTTATAACCAAATCATGATGCACGAGCCGGATCAGGAGGATACAAGCTTTATCACAGATGTTGGACTTTATTGCTACAGAGTTATGCCCTTCGGATTGAAAAATGCAGGGGCAACCTACCAAAGACTTGTTAATGCTATGTTCAAACCGCAATTGGGCAAAACTATGGAAGTCTACGTCGACGACATGTTAGTGAAGTCCAGGAAAGCAGCAGATCACATTGAACACTTAGCAGAAATGTTCGCAGTCCTCCGGAAATACGGAATGAAGCTTAACCCTCTGAAATGTACATTTGGGGTCGAGTCCGGAAAGTTCTTAGGTTTCATTGTTAGTGCTAGGGGCATTGAGGCTAGTCCAGCTCAAATTACTGCCTTGAAAGAAGTTAAAGCTCCTAGAACGAAAAAGGAATTGCAGAGTCTCAACGGAAAGGTCGCCGCCCTGAGTCGGTTCATTTCCAAAGCCACTGATAAATGCATCCCATTCTTTGACGCCCTGAAGAAAGGAAAGAAGAATTTTGAATGGACTTCCGAATGCCAAAAAGCCTTCGATGAGTTGATCCGTCATATGGAAACGCCTCCAATACTTTCTAGGCCAGGCAATGGTGAGGATCTTCTTATATACTTGGCAGTATCATCTCATGCTCTAAGTGCAGCGCTGATACGGGAAGACAAAAGGATTCAACATCCGGTTTATTATATCAGCAAAAGACTCACTGGGGCAGAGCTGAATTACTCCAAGTTGGAAAAACTCGCCTATTGCCTACTAGTTGCATCAAGGAAACTGAGGCAATATTTCCAAGCTCATCCTATCAAAGTACTCACTGATCAACCTCTAAAGCAAGTCCTATTTCGCCCTGAAACTTCGGGTCGCCTTCTAAAATGGAACATTGAACTCAGTCAATATGACATCACTTATCATCCCCGAAAAGCAATCAACGGACAAGCTTTAGCTGATTTCATTGCATAATTCACAGAGAAGGATTATGGTGAGGATGAAACGATCAATGATTCCCCAATCCAGTGGAAGATGTACGTTGATGGCGCAAGAAATGACTACTGTTCTGGAGCCGGAGTGGTACTTGAAACTCCTGAAGGTCGATCATTATGTTATGCACTAAGATTGGAATTTCCTTCAACAAACAATGAAGCAGAATATGAAGCTCTTATTGCAGGTCTGAAAATCGCTAAAGAGCTAAACATTCGAGCATTACAGATCTTCAGTGATTCTCAGCTTATTGTATGCCAAGTCAAGAAGGAATTTCAAACAAAAGGTGGAAACTTGCCTTCCTACTTGTCAAAGGCTTGGGAACTCCTATGTGAACTCGATCACTATTCAATAAGCCACATTCCTCGGGAAGAGAATATGAAGGCAGATTCCCTCGCAAAGTATTCAAGTTCTGGTGAAGCTCAACTATTGGGATTGGTCCCTGTAGAAGTCCTTTCAGCACCAAGTATAGACGAGATGGATATTGACTGGATTATGAATGTATCTCAAGAACAAGAGTCATGGATGACTCCAATACTGGACTACCTACTCAGAGGTTCTCTGCCAGAAAATTCGATAGAAAGACGAAAGCTACTAAGGAAAGCCTCTCGCTATGTAATTCAGGATGGCCGATTGTACAGACGGGGATTCTCAATGCCATTGCTTCGATGTGTATCCCGGGAAGAGTCCAAAACAATCCTAGCTGAGGTGCATGGAGGAGAATGCGGTGATCATTCAGGTGGTCAAACATTAGCAAAGAAAATTCTCCGATACGGATATTTTTGGCCAGAAATTAATCGAGATGCTGCAGATTACTCCCGAAAATGTGACAGATGCCAAAGATTTGCCAAAATTCCTAGAGCACCTTCTACCGAACTCACACAGATGGTCAGTCCATGGCCGTTTGCGATTTGGGGAATGGATCTCATTGGGCCGCTACCTACTGCCAAATCAGGAATTAAATATGCTATTGTTGCAGTTGATTACTTTACTAAGTGGGCTGAAGCTGAGCCATTGGCTACTATCACTTCTAAGAAAATGATAAGCTTTGTGACCAAGAATATCATTTGCAGATACGGTGTGCCTCAGAAAATAATCACAGACAATGGTACTCAGTTTGAAAGCGAGGAATTCCAGGATTTTTGCAAACGATTCAAAATCCAGAAAAGCTTTTTGGCAGTAGCTCATCCGCAGGCAAACGGGCAAGTGGAAGCAGTGAACAAGATCATCAAATCAACCATCAAAAAGCAACTCGAAAGAGCAAAAGGTGGTTGGGTCGATAAACTACCACTTGCACTATGGGCATACAGAACTACTCACAAAACTGCAACTGGGCATACTCCTTTTTCGTTAGCATACGGATCGGAAGCAATGATCCCGGTTGAAACAGAGGTCCCTTCACACAGAAGAATCCATTTCAATCAAGCAGAAAATGAGAAGCTACAACTTGAAGCGCTGGATCTCCTTGATGAAAAGAGAGATGAAGCTAACCTCAGAGTTGCAGCTCATCAGCAAAGGATAGCTAGACATTTCAATTCCAAAGTTCGTCAACGCAGCTTTGAAATTGGAGATCTAGTCCTGAAAAGAATTGTGACCGCGACAGGTGTGTTTGGGACAAATTGGGAAGGACCGTATGTAATAGGTCAGAAGCTTCTTGACGGCACATTCAAACTCACCACTGTTGATGGAGATCAAATTCCAAGGGCATGGAACAGCAACCATTTGCGTCCATATTTTACTTGAAAATTATGTTGAAACATTGTAAAAAGAATTATGGATGTATGATTCTTGTAATTGAAAGCAATTGTAAAACTGATGCAAGTAAATAATGAAAGAATGTAAAGTGGACGTAGGCCCAATTTCATGGCCGAACCACTATAAATCTTGTGTTCCTTATTATTATTACATGTTTGCTTTATTTTCGATATAAAAGTACATAAAATGTATTGCTGAAATGTCGATTTAAATTTTTGCAGACAATGGAAATAAAACTTGCGCATAATAAGACCGAGTGATTCTCACCATCATTCAACAAACAAATTTCAAGTCATAAAGGCCCCGAATTCAAATCCTAGATAGGAAATACTTCAATTGAACGGCTTATGATTTCGATAGAAACGAGCCCTTGCTAATAAATTGAGATTGTTTGAACGAACAAACATCCAAGTTCAAACAATCTCAATTAGGAAGCTAGTGCCCGCTCTCACGAACTTGCCTGACAATGAAGTACACTTCCTTGGATTAAACAAGCTACTTGCGAGAAAAGGGGAATGAAAACTTGAAAAGAAAAAAGAAAAGGATCGCTGAAAAGGCATAAGCAAGAAGACAAGAATACAACCAAAAACCATCATTGGCGGCACAAGTCCTCTTCGGAGGCACAACTCTTCGGAGGATAAAGACCTCTAATGGGTCATATGCCACAAAAAAGAAAGTTCTCTACTCAACAAAAAAGATTGGAGGAGTCATGACCCTCCAACCATGAGAGAGTAACTTCCAGGCGATGAAAACCCTCTTTGAGGCACATTTCACCAGGAGTTGAAGTGTAACAGCCGCTCTTCGGAATTTCACTTCACCAGAGTTGAAATGCAAACAAAAGAAAGACCTCTTCGGAGGCACATTTCACCAGGAGTTGAAGTGTAACAGCCGCTCTTCGGAATTTCACTTCACCAGAGTTGAAATGCAAACAAAAGAAAGACCTCTTCGGAGGCACATTTCACCAGGAGTTGAAGTGTAACAGCCGCTCTTCGGAATTTCACTTCACCAGAGTTGAAATGCAAACAAAATAAAGACCTCTTCGGAGGCGCAGTTAAGAAGAAAGACCTCTTCGGAAACCTACGTTTCACCGAGATTGAAATAAAACTTCCAAGTGTTGAAACGTGAAAAGGATTTCTAAGGCATAACTCTTTGGAGGTACACGTTTCACCGAGATTGAAATAAAACTTCCAAGTGTTGAAACGTGAAAAATCCCTCCTCAGAGGTACAACTTTCTATATATATATATAAAAAAAAAGAACCTCATCAAGAGCATACTTTAACTTCCAAAGGAAGAGTAATTTACCTATTACGGAGAATGATCTTCCTCAAAAAAAAAGGGGGGTTAAAGTACATTCAGAGGTCCGCTTTGCCACATAGAAGAATTCACTTGGCAAAATATATACATACGCAAAAGGAGAAAGTGATTTCTTCGAAGGACAAAGCGTAGAAACTTATATGAAAGAAGTTGCACTCTACGAAAATTCTTCTCGAGAATGAAGTAACTATTCTTTAGAAAACGAGAGTGCAAGTCCCCTTAAAGTATACGATATTGCAGTAAGCTCATGGTATAGGGGCAACATGGTATAGTTACATACAAAGCGGTATAACTATGTCGGTAAAGTACGCTCAAACAACATACCACAAGCTCACCGCAACATCGTATAAATAAAACTTGTGCAAAAAAAAAAAGAACTTATGCAAAAATGAATAATAAATGCATTCTCAAATTCAAACAAAAGTCTGTACAAATAAAGAATCACTTTATTCAATTGCAGATATTGCAGATACAGGTTTCAAAATAAAAAAGCAGGGGCCGGTGCCTGCACAACATCCGACCATTACACAAAAAAGGAATCAAAAAGCTCAACTCTTCATTTCTTCTTGCCGCCTTTAGACCCTTTACCCGGCCGAGTGGTTAGCTTTTCGGGTCTTTCAGGTTGGTCTGAAGGCATAAGGGAAGAAGGGGAGGGAGGTGCAACTGGCGCAATTTCCGGTTCCTCTTCAGTGGTGATAATTTTCTTCCCCCTCCTCTTCGATGTCCCATGCTTTTTTCTTCTCTGCGAAGAAGACTCACTCCCCGGAGTAACGAGAGCGGACAAAACTACGTCGTCAGAAGGAGTCCGCTCCGGAGAGATCTCGCCTCCTTCGAGTCCCTCATCTTTTTGCTCCTGCGAGGCAACAGGGTCATCCAAACCATGAAGAGCCTCAATTTTCTCCTCTTGTGACCCAGGTTGTGAAGCAGAAGGAGGAGTCACCTGAAGAGATGGAGGAGGAATAACCAGAGAAGGCGAAGTCTGCACGGCACTTGTTGTTTCAACTGCAGAAGAAGAAAAATTGAAAATGTTAGTGTCTTCCCGAAAGAGGGGAGATATGGGTTCATCGAGATTCAAGAGGTAATCGAGAAGCTCATCAAATTTTTGAGGAATAAGCAGGCAATCCACCTGAATCGGACCAATGTCGAAATTACCTGAAGATGTTGGCTTCGTCAGTTCAATCTCATAATTCTGAGCCCCAATGTCCTCCAAAGCCTCTTCATCAGTAGGGGTGATTACCCCATTTCTTGTAGGAGGCGGCAAATGAGCACTAGGGCCTATAATGTCCACCTCGGGAGAAACTAGAGGACGTTCGGAGATGGTAGGCGGTACTTCTTTTTCAGAACGCTCCTCTTCCGCCATCCCGGCCCGCGCTCTGGCAAGCTGCTCCTTACCCTTGGCAAGAGCGGCACGGGCTTCGTCATCAAGATAATGCTCTTCAAGGGCTGACTCAGCATATCCAGCACCTTTACCACCGAGCATATCAAGTGCTGCCTCCCAAACTTCAGCCAGTGTGATTTCATACTTGGGGCCTAGAAAGGCAAGGCTTCCACGCCCCAAGACGCTGTGCAAGTAGAAGTCGAATAATGTTGAGCTGATGCTGTTTTTGGTCGCCTCATGAGATTCTTCAGCGGCGATCCTGCCGGCGACAGCCTCATCACGCTCCCTTTCAGTTTTGGCAAGCTGAAGCTTAAGCATTTGTACCTCCGCCTCCTGGGAGTTGTTTTTCTTTCGGAGCTCAGCAATATCAGTAGCATAGCCTTCACTGATTCTTTTTTGTACTTCGAGCCTGTCTTCGGCATCCCTTTGGCTAGCGTGAGCATCTCTCACTTGTTTCAGGAGCACTTCTTCTTTTTGAGAATAGGAAGTAGAGGAAGCAACAAGCTCATGTTTCAATTCCTCGACTTTTGCTTCAAGCTCCTCATTGTAAGAAGCAATGTTCCTCATTTCGGTGTCGTGTTGCTCAACGACCTTTTGCCATTCGGCCTTATCGTTTTCCATAGTAAGCATGGCCTCTATGTTGGCACGGTTAACTCTTTGAAGCTCATCGACAAGCTTCTGCCAGTTTGACATCCTCTCGATATCAAGTTTGACGGCGTCGAGATTTCGTAGCATGGCAGACTTGTCGATGGGGACCAAGTCTAGGTCGAACCTCACTCCCTTAAGGCACCATTGAGGAAACCGGCTCTGCAGAGTGGCAGGACCCGGTCCAACTTGAAATTTGGGCCTGCTAATTATCGTTTGAATGTCTGATTTCCCAAGAGCGGAAGAGTCAGAAGGAATGTCGAGCGAAGCAGGAGTAGTAACTTTCTCAGGAGTAGTAGAGGCCTGCTTTTCACTGTGACGGGCTCGTTTGCTTAAGTCTTCACCCATGTGACCTTTTCCTCGATCGTCATGAGATTTTCTCTTGTGGGAGTCATCGCCTTTTTGCCAAGAATCATGGCGCTCTTCTCTCTCCCTTCTTTCACAACGTTCTTCTTCAGTCCTCCTTTCAAGAGCCTTTCGGGCAGCCCTCTCTTCATCCGACTCTCTGTAAGAAGGAAGGTAACGCCTGTAATCATACTGGCTACGCCTCCCGTAGCGCTGGAAATCGTCATAGTACGAGCCGCTGCGCCCCATAGGAGAATCTGGAATTAAAATAATAAGCTTTAGAAATCTTTAAAGTACAAGAAGATAAGTGCATAGAAGTGATGAGAAATTCTAAGTGTGTGTGTTGTGCAAACTACGCGCATTAATCTACGAACCACTCTTTATTTGGGGAGTGGTTGTGGGTGTAGTAGTTAACGTCAACTCTTGAGTCGACGACGACTGTTGCAAAATAGAAGTAGCTTCAACTACTGAAGAAGAAATCCCGGCAGTAGTGGGGTCATCTTTGAAGATCTCTTGTGAAGTAGCGAAGAGGTCGCTCAATCCTTCGAAGGTATCGTCCCTGCTTTGCTTGACAGGACTGGATTTCTTAGCCTTTTCACCAAATTCTTGTGAATGGTGAGAGGATCCCTGAGGCTCTTCTTCCTCGATAACCGGGGCAAGTTTACCAGATGACCCCGCAACATCAACAGAAGTGGAGCACTTCACCAGCGAAGATTCAGGAGTCTTTATCGGAGAATCGGGGACTTCCGTTGGAACTTCATGAGCATGCATAGAGCGAGAAGTGTGTAGAAGCCCATGTTGATGTAAAAATTCATCCCTCAACAGAAATTTTATGCTCCTCTCTTCTGTGGCCACGGCACTCAACCTCTCAAAAACTTGCTTATGAATTGGGTCTCTAGAAGGGAGAGGAAGTGCTGAAAGGAACAAAGAATGAAATTAGCAACTGAAAGTTCGGATCTCGAAAAAGTTTCAAAACGGAAAAAATAGAAACACTAATCTTACTTCCTACTCTCCAGATGGCATAAAACCCTGGGGGACAGCGGGCAAAGAAAAACTGGTTCAAAAATCCATGAACACTTTCAGTAAGATCGGAAATGAGCTTGCGGTTTCTGGCACTTCTCACAATAATAAGGGAAGGATGATCTTTACTCTTTGCAAACGAGCACAGATAATGAATTTCTTCAAAACTCGGTAGGCGATCAAGAGTTCTTCTAAACAAAACACATAACCCCGTCAAGATGGCATAGCCATTGGGATGAAGTTGAAACGGAGAGATTGTCAACCGAAGGAGAAGAGTTCGAAGGAAGTCGTTAAAAGGAGGAATCGCCCCACTTAAGCACATTTGGCGATTGACTGCAACAAAACCATAGGGAGGATTGTCAGCAGTATCACTTGGCCCAGGGAGAAGAACATTACTTTCAGCAAAGCCAAATTGAGTGCGCAGCTGGATAAACGCTCTCGAAGTTAGAATAGTCGAGGTTCTCTCCGGAGGATTCTCTATGGGAACAGCTATCGGAAAAGTTTCTTCCTCTTGAGTTACCACTTCTTCTTCTCGGTGGGAAGTCATTCTACATAAACAACTGGGTATTCAAACATGAAGGTGCACGTTTCCTAAAGTGTGTGAAGTGTTGTGTAAAATCAATCAAGCAGTGAACAAATATAACTGGAATGAAAACTAGCAAGCATTTGTTAGTTATGAAATTCAGGGACTATTGTTTTAAGCCTAAATATGCAAGTAAGATGTTGATGCAGATAAATCAGTTCAGATTATTGATACTTTGCATTAATGTTTAACTTGGATTGATTGATTCACAAACATTTCATGCAATATAATTAAGTTGCTTATCTTGTCTTGACTAATCTGTCATCTGACATGGGCAGTCAATGGAAGTATTTTCGCCTTGGTTTTCTTTGTTTGTTATTTTCAGCAGGTTAGCAGCTTATAAGTTAATGCGATCTGTGAAATAATACAATGAGATTCAAGCAAATTTAAAGTTGGGGCAGTTCAAATTTTAGGCAACTTAGTTTGGCAGTTAAAATTAGAAACTCAAAGTGGATCTATGCTCTCAAAAAGTCAGCATGCCCAAAGCTTAAGTGTTAACTCGGTCACGGTTTAAGAGCCAACTCGGTCACGGTTTAAGAGCCAACTCGGTCACGGTTTAAGGGTTTAACTCGGCCACAGTTTTAAGGCTTAGATCGGCAGAAGGTTAGGTCGGTAGATCTCCCTCAAGTGCTAGCACGGCCATGATTTAAGGATTGGGTCAGCCAAAAGCCAAGCCCCCTAAAATCACCAGGTCGTATCTAAATCAATACCTCGCCCCGCTCAACCTGTTAACCCGTTAGCTACTCCCTCAACCAAAAAATTCTCACTTCATTTATCCTATCTCATGCATTCGGATCATCCAAGACATCAACTCGAAATCTCTGCAAAGTCAGCGCCTTGCAATCCTAGCACGAATCAAAATCAGCTAGCTTAAATCAGTAAACCATATTCATCGTCCCATCGATCAGTCGAAATCGAACCAAGCAACCTAAACTTCACCAATCACGAAAACAATGGTATTCTTGATGGAGCATCACGCAAAGAGGCGATTCGTGTTTGAGCGACAGGATTCATGAATCGACAGTAATCTACAATCGAAAGAGGGATAAAATCACTTACGCAATGGATGGTAAAGGTTATCGGTGATTAGTTGGAAGGAAATTGCTTCTAGGAATTTGAGAATACTTTAATGGCGGAATCAGGCAAGTGAGTAAGTGACGAAGAAAGAAGAAGAAAGTTAACTTATACCCTGCAGTGGAAAATTTGGAGCAACACATACGGTCTAACTGTTAGGTCGCATACGACCTACCGACATAAGAGGGGACGGGTTAAGGGCTATCGAAGCACACGACCTAATATTTAGGCGTATACTTCGAGGGGCAAATGTTAACTCCGCCTTGACCATAACTCACCGATCTAGTGCATCAAGAGCTTCCGACCTAACAGTTAGAAGCGTGTCGACCTAAGGCTCAACAGGGGGTGCCGACCTAAGGCCTAAGGGTTATGCCGACTTAACACTTCAACAAGGCTACCGACTCAACATAAATACCGACCCAACAGCCTTAGCTCATTGCCGACCTAAGATGAATGGTGACTCAATGGTTACCGACTTAATGACTCAGAAGGGACAGCGACTCAAGGGAGACCGACTTAAGATTCAAAGGGTTACCGACCTAGTAGGATTGAGAGGCATACCGACTTGAGAAATACCGAGTCAAAGCTAAAACAGTTGCCGACCTAACGTGGGTACTGGCTTAAGACTCAGAAGATACCGACTCAGTGACTTGACCGAGTTACCGATCTAAGGCCCTACCAAGCTGGCGACCTAGAATAGTTGCCGACCCAAGTCACAACCGATCCAGCTCCCCAGTTATCTCGTTCACGATCCAGGACTTATCATTTGGACCGTGACTTGCGACCTACCAAGTTAACTCGTCCACGACCTAATATAAGCCCGATGCCATGTTACTGAGAAGAGGTGGTGTTGACTCGGAGGCGACCTTAGACCGGTCACGACTCACCTTAAGTCGGCTGCGGCTTAACTTGAGTCGGCCACGGTTTAGGACTTGGCAAAAATTTCAGAATCAGAACTCTCTATAAATAGGCACCCATCTCCAACATTCAAAGGACTTTTGGCACATTCTTTTCATACACCGTTACCTTGCTGCATTGAGAACTTCATCAACACTTAGAGCTTTCAAGATTAGAGGAATTCATCAAAGAACTCCACGAAGAAACCACACATCTTCAACATGGATTTAAGGACTTTAATCGACATTGAAGCTTAAGACTTGTTCCAAATCACTTGTAACTTGATGTATATTGTACTTGAGAAGAATTGTATCAGCTTGTAACGGGATTATTAATAAAAGTACTTAGAGTGGACGTAGGTTATACCCTTTAGCCGAACCACTATAAAATTGTTGTTGTTTACTGCTTTTCTGCTATTACTTGCTTGTAATTCTTTCCCGATCTATCGGGTGGTGCTTTCACAACTACACTTCACACACCGGGGTGTTAGCGTTCATATTTTAGCGTTAACATCGTGCCTGCAAATTAGCTTCATACGACATTAAATTTCCTATCAATTCTTCAACTAAGAGAGTTAAGAGATCATTAGCTTCTTCGATAGTTAATACTTTTCTTTCCCACTCTGGAGTTAAAGAATTGAGTATTCTAGATACTAAGTCAAAATTTGTGAATTTGACTCCAAGTGCCATTAAGTCGTGTTGAATGGTTTGAAATCTAAAGTACATGTCTACTATAGATTCATTTTGTTTCATTTTAAATGATGAAAATTTATTATGTAAAATTGAAATCTTAGTTTGTTTAACTTAATTTGTGCCTTCGTGTGTAACTTTAAGGTACGCCAAATATCATATGCAGTGTTACATAATAGACATGTGAAAATTCATTCTTATTTAGTGAACAAAATAGAACATTCATAGCTTTGGCATTATTAGAAACTGTAGTTTTTTTGCATCAGTCCATGTGTTCATAGCAGTGTCAGGTGCTTCATATTTATTTTGAGTGCTGACCAAATTTCAAATCCATTAGCTTCCATAAAAATTCTCATACGTGTTGGCTAATATTCATAGTTAAAACCATTAAAAAGTGGGGGTCGTGCTGTGTATTGACCTTCTTGAAAAATACTTGCCATATTATAGTGATTCAAAAAACATGTTACTGTATTTTGATCTAACCTTGCTTTGATACCAATTGAAAGTCTACAGGGTGTATCGTGTAGTGTATATGCAAGTATATGAGATAAAATATATGATGCCACTAAAACAATATTAATCTAGGTAAATATAGAATAAGCACACCAGGATTTTATACTGGTTCGGACCTCCCGTCCAAAGTCCAGTTCCGAAGCTCCCCTTCGGAATTCGACTATCAAACACCCTCACTTCGTCCAAATAGACTTGGTTACAGTAGCTTGTTCTTGTCAAATATGTGTTCTTTGACACGGATATTGACTAATAAGTACAAATGCTTCCACTATATATCTAGAGAGTATTATCTGTGAAAAATTCAATATATGAAAGAGTAAAATACAAGTATAGATTGCTAGAGATCAAGAATATAATAGAGTATGTAAGTAGAGAGCGTAAGTAAGCAAGGTGAGGTGTTCTCTTGATTCTTGATGATATATATAGTTATAGAGAGGTTTCTTAAGTAGTTGTATCCATTAACAAGTGCTCTTCGGTTGCTTCTGTTGATGATGATGAGTTGCAGCGAAGAGAAGCGAAGATGTCTATTCAAATCTAACAGTTGAAGTTTAAATTTAAATCCCGAGTATGTCTGGTATTTGTGTCAGACGTCTGATACTATATATTTTTTTACATAGTAGACTTTCAGACGTCTGAGTGCATCTACCAAACGTCTGGTTCTGTCTGTTTTGTTGTTGCAAAGGACTTTTTCAGACGTCTGGCTTATGCACCCAGACGTTTGAAAATTGTGCATGTCTATTTTGTGCATCTTTCTTGTTGCTTCTTTGATCCTATCGACTTGTAGTCCCTTGTAATGTTCTTTGAGCCTTGTTTTTGTCTTTCTAGTGATGTTGCTCTAGCAAGTACCTGTATATAGAAATATATATATGCATATTCGATTTTCATTGTATAGTTATTGTCATCGAAACCGTAGATTTGATTTCCTAACAGTTGTTGGTTATATAAATATTTTAGGTTAGTTATACAACGTAAGATTTTCACATGCTTAATGTTTCATTTGATAAAATATAACAGATTAAATTGTAAACTAAAGTCAAATTTAAAAATAATAGTGTTATAATATACAAATAAAACCTAAAAAGATAAACGAAACAAAATTAATTTCGGATAATAAACCCTATTTTATTAATATTCACCAAATATGGGTTAGCGACAATAAATTATTAATATCAACACAAAATAAAGATCTACTTCGAACTTACTAGAAAGATTTTTCTTCTTCTTCAATTTTCTTCTTTTATTTGCTTCTAATCCACCTGATCCAAGAAAGACTGAATTAATTTCAAACAACATATGTATTTAAACTTATCAGATAGTATTAATAGATATGTACAGTCGGATTTCAAATATTCAAATTTTAAATAAGAATTTTAGTTCAAAGTGGCCATTTGAGATAAAGTGACGAACATAAGTAATTTATATACTATCATAAATTAAAAGAATAATTAAAATACAATAAAAGTAATATTTACTAGTTATTAGATTATGATAATCAATTATTAAATTAACTATCATTTTGTTAATATTTAAATTTTGGTAAATAATATATTATTATGAATGTAAAATAAAATATTTAATAAAGCTAAAAACACATGAAATAAAAATATATGTTTAACATTATTTACTAAAATAGTAGCTATAATATTTAATGAGAAACTTTGTGGGGAAATTAAATTGACATGGGAAAGTTGTATTGATTTCCTATGCCTTATGACGTTGTAATAACTTTTTTGTAAAAAATGAATAATTGCGTCCGAAAGGTGTTATGGATTACCTAATCTTCACTGGCATGGGAAAGAGGTAGAAAATGTCCTATGTTTTTTCATATCATGGTTGATGTTCGCTTTTTGATAACAAGTGTACATACGATCTAGGAAATTTCTACAATTTTCCTACGATTTCTTAATCCTTTATAATTAATAAGTATTTTTCTCTTTTTCCAAGTACTGAACTTACCGTTAATAAATAATCGAGCTAACAGTTAAAAATATCCGTTTAGCTTGATAAATTATTAATGGGTAATAATTCAAATTTAATAACCAATATTTAATAATTAATTTAAATAATTAATTACTTAAAATTAATAACTAATTACTTAGATGTAATTATTGAATGAAACTAGTCTTTGACAATAAATGATCTATAATATATAATATTGACCCAACGACTATAATATTTGAACATGTATGTTTGTAACAAATTAAAATTAATACCAAAAGAACATATATTCACTTAAGCAAAACTAGTTTGGAAGTAAAACTTGCTTTTCAAATAAAATATCCAAATTTAATAATGCAGATTTAGCTTTGTAGCGCGAGATTCTTTTACCTACGTCGAAGCTAAGATTAATGCAGTGTGTAGTGTAAAATAGAGCATTCGTGATTCATGGTATACGTATGCAGATGCTAGCCTCGTTATCTATGTATACATCATGAGAATAAATGGTGCTACTGTATACGCTCGCCGGTACATTTTCTAATGCTACTTAAATATACTAAAAGAATAAAGAAAAATCACTTACTAACACCGACCACTGTTTTTAACACAAAAGACTTAAATTTCTACAAATTTTATAGAGAATATCACTTTGGATTTATTAATCAACTTTAGTAGTTGCTTCTTTGCACATCGACCTTGCCATATATCTTTAATATTTATCGTCTGAAAAGTGATTTTAAATGAAATTGTCTAACAAGTATATTGAGGATCTAAAATTATAAAATAAACTATAATTTCCTAATCAAATTTTGAATTGACAGAAATTTATAGAAAAAAGATCCAGTTGATAAGATTTGAGTTCACCTCGCTATTTATGACAATATTTTAAGAAGATAAAAGGATGAAAGGTGAAAGAGGGGGAATAAGTTAGTAAACAATTAAGTTGTCATCAAACTTGTCAATTAACGATCATGCACAACCAGTCTGTTTTAGTTTCTGCATTAATTCAAGTATTAATTATCATTCACATTTTTATTGAGGGAAAATTCAAGAACATACCGTGTTTGAATATATACAGCTATTCTATAAAAGTTATTTGCGACTTCTTCTAGATACTTATTTCCTTTTATCCCAAGCAGTTAAATTCTAACCCTAGGCAACACATGATTATTCCCTCTGAACCTCGAAATCTTAATCTACTATTTACCTAATCTATTTCCTTCCAAATGCAATAACAGCAAACCCATTATATAACCTTCAATCTATAGATTAAGATTTCATTGCTTATTAACCCAAAAGAAAAGGAGTGAATTTTACTCATTAATTAAAGATGGACGAAGCAAAGATGATTGAATGTGCTGCAAACCTAATGAAAGAAGTACGTACATTCCCACTCTGTCATGTTCATACTTATTTTGTTCGACTTTCATGGCGCTTCTGAGTTATCTTTTTACTGTGTAACTCGTGAGTTTTAGGGTTTTTTGAGTGCTCCGTTCATGCAGCTGTTAAGCTTGCCAGGTAGTCCAACATTTGTTTCTGAGATTGTCGCCCTTTATTTGACAGACTACGAGAAGATGCTCAATCAAATGTATGAAAACATTATGAGTTTGTCAATTTATGAATCTTGAGAGTATGGCTTTTTACCTTTCTTTTAACTTTTTGTTCAATGAAGGATGCTTCATACAAGCGATACTGATAAGGTTGAATTCACTGCAATGGAGTTAAAAGGAAGCAGCCTAAGGTACTAATGACATTACTCTCATGCTTTTTCCCCTTCTTTTTTATTTCATCCATAGAGTTCAGGTTCAAACTAGATATATATGATGTTTTATTTAATTTGATGTCTTTATTTTCATTTTATTTTATTGAAACAGTAACATACGAATTAAATTTGTTGAATTTTGGAAAAAATACAGTATAGGGATTCCAAGGGTTACCAAAGTCTGTGAAGCAATCCTTCAATGCTGCAAAAAGAAAGATGAAAATGGGTATGCATGTGTGAGCATTGCAAGTTCTTAATTTTTTTATTAGGGCAGTTCTCAATGAAACTGTAATTGTTGTTTATGCAGGGTCGTCGAAGGTGTAAACCAATTAAAAGAAGAATATGCCATCATCAAAAGCAAGCTAGAACAATATTTATTATTGTGAATTAATGTTCTAAGTTCATTCCATATTATCAAAACCATAGAGTCATGGATGTTTTATTTTTGAATCTTCTGTTATAGTCACTTATGGTTGAAAGATAAAGTTTGAACAAACTGGAGTAGACGTTGTGTTTTGCCTCTTGGCATTTGGATGTTTTTATAAATATTGAGGAAATCCATATGCAGTTTATTAGTTATCACTTGTTTGTTGATATTTTTTTACTCTGGATTTGCGAGTTCAATTTCTCTGTTCCTTTGTTGTTCAAATAATCACAGTCATTCATCAAAACAGATTAACGAATTAGTATGATCCATCATGAACGAAGGACAATAAAAAATGAAAGACTGAAATATTTGTGGTAAATGGAATAAAAGATATTCAATTCGAAACTATTATATGTCCAAGGTCCAATATTAAAATCATTTCGAATATTTTCTCTTACTTTGCCCGTGCCAACAAACTATTCGAAATACCTTGACTTTTTCAGAACAGGTCCGAATCAAACAGCAATGATTCGAAGCACTTCTTTTTACATTACACTATTTCGGAAACCCAAGAACTCGATCGTATGGATATTTAAAATACAGGATTTTTCAATCCTAGCAGGAAAAGAAGGGAAACGGATGTGATATTTCAACTGTGTTCTACCGCAGGCTAGCTTGAATCTTATTTTGATTGTGTCCTGCAACTGTAATTTCAACTGTGTCCTGCAACTGTAATTTCAACCTTATTTTTGATTATTATTGATCCTTAATCTAATTCTGGCAAAAAACTGTTTTACATATTAAAATATAACAACATCTGCAATTTATCTAGTTTTAAATCAAACAAAATTATCAGGAATATCAATCATCCAGAGAACAATAACCTCTAGCTTTTGTTTAAGAACCAGCAACCCATTATTCTATTGGGCCAAGAAAAAGAAATAAGCCCATAAGAAATATCCTACCATAAGCTAGAACGGCCACACCACACAGCCTCCATATCTTCCTATTTGCATTTCACTACTGGACCCGCTACCAGCCCAGGCCCGTTCGTCACCTATTTTCCCAGCCTGAAATTTATACCGAGACATCAAACAATTATTAGGCTAAATACCCCTGTTTTTGACAAACCTAAAGCACTTCCTCCACACCGCAACCTCAGCTGCCGCAATAACCTTCAACCAAACTCTCAACTCGTTAATGTTAAACCCTACAATTACCCTTATTTACCCAAAAAAAAGAGAGAGAAAGAAAGAAAGAAACAAAGAATGAATGGAAATTAGAGTCGCTAGTACAAGAAGTGCTCCATGTCCGAATCATCCAACCATCCACAAGCCTATTCTCTTCTCCCGTACTCCATGTCAAAAAGGAAGGCGGTATGTGGCGCTTTTTGTGTCGATTACCGAACACTAAATGCCATTACAATCAAGAACGGATTTTTCATGCCAACCGTCGACGAATAATTAGATGATTTATACGGCTCCACATATTTATCGAAATAGGATCTACGTAATGGTTATTTTCAAATTCATGTGTTCACCCTTTTGATGTTTCAAAAACCGTTTTTCGCACACATAAAGGGCATTGTGAATTCCTTATAAGGCCGTTTGGCCTCACCAATGTCCCCTCTACATTTCAAGCTACAATAAACAACAATTTTCAATTATACCTTCAAAAATTTAAACTAATATTATTTGATGCATCCTTGTCTATATCATAGGATTTACACCTCTCATTTGCAAACTACCCTCAACCTTTGGATGAGCAAAATGTTTGTGCAAACTGCTCCAAATGTGTTTTTTGGCTTATCCAACTTTGTCATTTAGCACATTATTTCTAAGGAGGCAATCTAAGTTGATCCTTTAAAAGTGGACGGGATACTTAATTGCTTACCCCACCAATATCACCACCGTTAGAAGGTTCCTCGGCCTCATGGGATACTATCATCTCTCCATTTCCCATTATGCTTACATTTTTAGACCATTAACCGAAATGCTTAAAGAAAGGAGAATCATTTTCTGGGCCCACACAAGCACAAAAAGCTTTCACTACCCACAATCAAGCAATTACTTCCGCCATAATTTTAGCCTTACCAAATTTTTCCCCAACCCTTTGACCTCCACGTCGACACGTCAAATCTTGCATGTGATGCCATATTATCTCAATCTCGCTATTCCATAACCTAGTGCAGTCAGAAGCTACCATCTTGTCTTAAAATCGTCGACCTACGCTAAACAAATGTTTGTCATAACTGCCGTTGTCCAAAATTGGTGACACTGCCTCCTCCTCCACAAATTCTACAACAATCGGGAATTTCACCACTTTGATTTGCGAATATTCAAATAATATGTTTTATAATTAAAATAAAACTCTTTTAAATAATGATTAATGATGGTGAAATAGTTTTCAAATTGTGTTTACAAAAATATGTAGTTCGAAAAAAAATCGAAAATGTGACCAGAATTTGTTTTCTGAATTTTGGACTTTCGTCGGCTACAAGTTGTCAGAAATGTTGAAAATCCTATAGTTAATATATTCACATACATTTATAATAAAGTTAGGATATGTGTATATACGTGCATGCATTAATTAAGTGTGTATATAAATATATATACTTAAGAGAATTTAATTAAGTAAAAAGTTAAGTGTCACATCATAACAAACGTTAGTGCATTTAGTAATAAAAACATGTTTAAAACTTAAGAGACATAAGTACAAATGCTAATTAAATGCATGTAGGCAAGGAGGAGACAAAGACTAGTAATGTGTCATTAAATGAAGGAGGGTAAAGTACAAGGGGTAAATTAGTAATTTAATTTATACACTAAATATATATATATACAAATTTCCTTATTCTTTCTCCTTCCTCTTTTCATCCTGTTTTCATTTCACAAACTCCATTCTTATTTCAACAGCAAAGACAATTTTTAATGGCTTTCATGAATTTATAAAGTTAAAAAATTTACTCTTTTTCAGTTTTAAAATAGTTAAAAGTATTTCATTTACTTCTACATTTCCTCTCCTTTCAAAACTAGCCGCAAAACCCTTTCCCCTGCCCATTGCCGAGCCATGCTCACCTTAGGCTAAACTTCCTTGCCACTTTCAAGTCACCATAACCCCATTTTTCAAAAAAAAAAAAAAAAAAAAGCAAAGGCCTAGGTCCGATTCAAGTCATGGTGTTATTTCTAAGTGTTTAGATAACTTTTAAGTGAGTAAAGCTCACATATTTTTATAAATTTTTAAACTTTAATTTTTATGCCACTTGGTTGCTAAGTTTGGTACTTGTTTGAATGAGATTGATGTTGAGTTATATGAGTATATTTGTGCTTGGATATGGTATTGTTTTATCTTGATGTTAATAATAAAAGTCAAGTATAACCTTGCGAGTTATGATTTAAAGTAATGATTTTACTTTAGGTATGTTTTATGGTAGGTAATAATCTTAGAGCATATGATACATGATGTATACTAAAAGAAGATAACACCTAAGCTGCATGCTGTGATATCGAGGTCCCTTGTTTTAATTTAGTTTCCTTACTTTATTGAAAAGTTTTATAAAAAATTTAAACCTTATTTCTAGTTTTCTAAACCTTATCAAAGTTTATAAAAGTAAGTTAAACATGAAAGATGGAGTATTGAAAGCAATTTAGAGTATATAAAAAGTTTGGGATTTTCGGATCATACAGCGAATAGTCGCTATAAATGCAGTTCGTAAAAACGAACACTTTTGCTAATTTAAACTGTTTTCACCTAAGTATCTTTCAACAAGCATTTTCAAAACTTATTTTAAGTATGATTAAATAACTTTTTATTTAGTTATTTCCTTAAGTATTTAATGATTATTTTATTAATTAATTAAGGTATTAGTACGTAATCAGTTGTTAATAAAGGAAATTTGTACTTCATTATGAATTAAGCAAGTTATTTACAAGTAGTTAGTTAATATAAGAATAATCATTAATTAATAATTTATTAAATGATTAATTAGTATTTAAATTATTATTTTAAAGGTTAATTATTATTTAATTAATTATTTAAGGACTAATTATTATTTTAATAAATTTTTAAAGGTTAATTATTATTTAATTAATTATTTAAGGATTAATTATTATTTTAATACACTATTAGAGGTTGATTATAGATTATTTATTTATAAAGGGGTTTTAATTAATTACTAATCAAGTTAAATGTAAGTTAAGATTTAATTAAAAATTACTTATGATTTAATTATTTTAAATAAAGGTTTAATTTATTATTTAAATTTTAATTTAAAATTATTTAATTAGTTAATTAAGATCAATAAATATTTAGTTATTGTTTAAATTATTATTTAATAATTAGTTAAATATTAATTATGGTTTAAATATTTATTTAACGGTTAAATTTTATTAAATTATTTATTTTAAGGATAATTATTTATTTATTTATAGTTAATTATTGTCTAATTTTCAATTAAATATTTAATTATTATTAAATTAAAAGTTTAAATGTTTATTTAATTTTTAAATAAATGTTTTGAAGTTTTAAACCACTTTATTTTTGAAGATCGGTTTATCTTAAATTAACTTTCCTTGAAGAATGTTTTTAAATTCAAGAGATTTCTTTGTCGATCATATGTAAGTAACTTCATTGAATACGAAATCCAATGAAGTTTGCTTAGTAGCATAAATCACCATTCTGTTAGTTAAGTTAGCAGAACCAAATATCATTCTCCTATTATATTAACTTCGACATGTGTTTAGTAGAACAAATCCTCTTACTATATAATAACTTCGACATTTACCTATGTGTTGATTGATTGTTGTTTGTTGATCCCTTTTACATATCTGCTTGTTATGTAAGTATCCATGTTACAACTTAGATGAGTTAAACTAAATTAAAAGAACCATCATTGTCATTAAGCCTCTTTCTGATTTTGTGAAATCAATCATTTTAATATATCTTTAATAAAGATTTTTAAGTAAAGTTATTACTTATTTATAATTTAAAAAGGTTTAATATTTTATTAATGAATGTTTAAAGTTATTAATTACAAATGTTGTTTAAGGATAACTAATTGTTTTATTTAAAATATTTTAAATAATAAATTATTTTATAAAAGGTGTTTAAAAATAATAAATTGTTTATTTTAAAAGGAACCGTTTTGAATAAAAATATTTATATAAAGGTTTATTTCATAATGGGGATTTATTTAAAGAGTTATAAATTGGAAAGCGATCTAAGAATTAGAAAGAAGTTTGGTTATATAAAGGGTTTTAGAGATTTATAAAACGAGCTTTATAAATTGTTTTAGAGTTTTATAAATGAGTTTTATAAATAAACTTACAGATTTATAAAGTGTGTCATAAATGAATTTGGAATTTAAATAAAAGAGATTTCATAAGTGAAAGAGATTTATTTAAGTGGAAATTAGCCACAAGGGTCTTTTTAGTAAGTGAAATTAGTTTCTAGGACACACTACTGAAATAATTACTTTCAAGGAAAAACACAAAATAATTAGTTTCGAGGGCCTAAAACCTATGAAATTATGTACTTAAAAGTAATTGGACTGCTGACTTTGTCCTTAAAAGTAATTGGACTGCTGACTTTGTCCTTGAAAGTAATTTCTTTGAATGTGTGTCCTAAAAACTAATTGGACTGCTAAATTTGTCCTTCTGGTGAAATGCCCCTTTATTTAAAGGATTTATAGAAGTAAATTATAAAAGAATTGAGATTTGATCTCCATTAACTAGCTTTCTTAATTTTGGTGGTCTGGACATTCGTTCCACACTTAAACCGAAGAAATACCGTTTGAGGTTATCTTCATCTTTAATTTAAATAACATGTTTTTTAATCCTTTGATATGATTTGTAATGAGGAACCTTTAATAAATGTTTTGTGAATGTACTTATGCCAGTGGGATAAGTATATTAATATTCCAATAAATATTTTAGAAAGAGACTTAAAATAAAATGAAAGATTTATTTTGAGGCTTAGTGGTTGCTATAGGTAATTAAATCTATGAATTATTGTTGTTTGATTATCTGCTAGTTAAATAACTGATTATCAAATGTTGACCTGTTTTGACTCGAAAACTATGATTGTATATTCAAATTTTCCGGTGAGAATTAGAATGCCTATTGCATACTTCCAAAGAACCAAAATTGAGTTAGCCTAAATTTTAACTTATTTTGGAGACATTGATTTTTCAAACATATCTGAACCGCTCCAAACTAATAACATTCGTGATGAAGTATGATATGGAGTTATACTATTCCTCCTAAGGGTGATTCCAAAATGGAAGATCGTAAAATTTTGAATGCTTGTTTAATCCCCGAACAACTTGTATGAATGAATGCTAGCATTACATCTTTGCTCGAAGGGCAGTGTTAGAACTCCACGATGGTATGTTAATAGAAGAGGTAAAAGCGTAGCCTCAAGCCTCAACATCTGGAAGAATGGCTAAAAAGGGTACGCAACAAAGCCATGTGGTTAGCTACCTACAGGAGTCGTCATCATCCCATTCTACATTGTCCCTTAGAGTTGTTTTTGTGCGTAGCCATCGAGGGACAAAGTAAAGCAGCTGTAACGACCCAAAATTTGACAACTTTAAAATATTCTATTTAAAGTGATTTTAAATATAAAATATGTAATGTTATATGATTCAAACAATATTAGATATGATTTGGAAAAAGAAGAATACACAAAATAGTAACATTTACCTATATCGACAAAAGTGACAAAACGTTGATTTCAGAAAAGTAAGTTTCAATGGTTAAATAAATTATTTTTAATTAATTTATGTGTCTTTATGTTTTTAAATAGCAATATATAAATTTATTTTTAAATTTGGTTTACATAAATAAAAAGTTTAACTAAAACGTTAAAATGTGAACGTAAAATATTTCGTCGAAGATCAACGTTTTGTCGATTAAAAGTTGTCGCAATGTTGTCGCTCCTTTATTTTCTTATATAGGAATATATTTTCAAATAGTATAAGTACTAATTAATTTATTAATCAAGTTTACTTTTACTAAACATACTTAGAAAATTCTATAATATAATTAACAAAAAGTAAGCATAAAAAGACAAAAAGTACAAAAGTCAAAAAGTGAAATATCAAATCAAACAAACATAATTATTACTTTCTTTACTTAATATTTAAGTGAAAATGATATAAAGTAATGATTTGAAATGTGATGTTTTGTGTTGAAAAAATATGGTTGCTTAAAATGTAAGTAAAGCGTATTTTGGTCTTTTTACAAAATATTATTTTAATCCAAAACTTTTTCTATAAATAAACATCCACTTTCTTACTTTTTTACACTTCTTCTTCTTCCTCCTTGAAGCTCTCTTTAATGGCTTCTTTTTTCTTTTTCTTACTAACTTTTTCAAAATCATATCAAATCAACTCCAAACACAACCAAACTTTGCCAAAGACCTTAGAATACCATTAAAACATGGTTCAGTATCTAAAAATTGAAGAAATGATGGAGGAGAGGTTGGAACCCATGGAGGCCGAACCATTTGGAAGGAAAGCAAGTTCGGGAAACTCCGGAGCGATAAAAAGTGAAGGAAGTGCTGTCAATTTCATTCCAAAGAGCTAGGACCGTATTCGAGGTGTGGAAGCTCTGCAGAATTTTTCGTAGTTGTTGAAGTTGAAAACAATAGTAAAGTGTTGGATTAAATGAATGTTGGTAGAAAGTAAATCAATTTGGTTAAAGGTGGGTACTAATATTTAAAGCTATTAATTTCTAAAAACATTTCAAGCTAATAACATGAGAAGTTTAGTATATGCTGAATGATTTAATGGACGATAACTTGGTTGATATTATGGTTGATTATATGTTTGTAATATGGATGATAACTTGGTTTGATAAATGATAAGAAAAATTGTTAGTAAGCATAAATAATTTAATAAGAATTTAAATTCATAAAAATATGTGTATGGAAATTATTTAGCCTTTTAATGAAATCAAAATATCTAAGAAGATTGAAAATGATATAATACTAAAATATGAAATGAAATGGAAAATGGATTTGAAATATAAAAAATATTGTTTAAAATGAGTTTAAAATGGTTTTAAAATGTTTTATAAACATTTAAAAGTGTTTCTATGAATTTTGAAAAGAAATTGAAAATTTAGTCAAAAACAGGCACGTCGTGTAACGGTAGTTCATGATTTCGTGCCATAAAAATCAAATGAGTGTAAAAGTTGGAATATAGCTTGAAATTATTCGAGATAAGAATTTTTCAAGCTATTATATCCATAGTTTTCCAATGAAAAGAAAATCGAGTTTTTGATAAGTAGATTTTAATATATGAGTAATACAAGTTTGTGGAAAAATCGTGGTTTTGCAGTTCGGAATCCAAAACTGAATTTCTTTGAAAATGATGTTTTAAAATTATTTAAAAATATAAAATAAATCTTATAAATCTTTTAAAATGTTTTAAAAGTGATTTAAGTAACAAAAATAGATTTTCTAATAGTTAAAATTCGTTTTAATCAATATAGCTTTAAAAAGCACTTTCCACAGCACTTTTCGCAGCACTTTTTCAATAACCTTTGAAATATAGTTTTAGCACAACCGTTCTTTTTCAAATCTTTTGTAAAGGTTCTTAAATGATTAATAAAATATTATAAGGTGATTTGAAGGATTTATGGAATGGTTAAATAAATAAATAAGTGTTTTAAATAATGATTTGGAAGTTTTATAAATCATTTCCAAAAATGAAAGGAGTATGCGAAAACGACTATTACATTTGTCCCGCTTGTGAGATCTAAACCGTAAAACAAGGTGTGTAACTAAGGTTAGGAATGGAGCAACAAATGCCCTAAACTTACTTGGCCTTCATTTTATCTTTTAGATGAGGGGTGGAACAGATCGAAAGGAAAGCCCAGATGCTCTAAAAGATCATAATTAAGTTTTTTTTCCAAGAAAAAAGAAACAAATTCTTTGAACTTATTATAAATGGTCTATATATAAGATTTATAAAATTGATATTTTATAAATAAAAGTAATGGAATTATAAAAGTGTTTTATAAATATTAGAAATTGGATTGTAATCAAATTTATATATGGATTTGCAATTGAATTTTAGAAAACAATTTATAATGGATTTTCTAAATAATAAGTTTGAAAGAAATGAATTTGTAAATAAGAGATTTATAAGTAATTAACTTATAATTGGATTTTGACTTATAAATGAGATATAAATGGAATTTATTAGTAAAGGAATTTTGTATATGGAAGTTTATAAAATATAAATGGAATTTATAAGCACTGTTTTGTAAATTTGAAATCAATTTAATTTGATATGTTAAATAGGAAAGAAGGAATTACATTCACGATTTTGGACAGTGGATAATCCTTTAAATTAAATGTGTAGAAGTAATGAATCCGATAGAGGAATTATATTCACGATTTTGGTCAGTGAATAATCCTTAAAATTAAATATGTAAAAGTAATGAATTCGATAAAGAAATTATATTCATGATTTTGGACAATGAATAATCCTTTAAATTAAATGTGTAGAAATAATGAACTCAATAAAGGAATTATATTCATGATTTTGGACAGTGAATAATCCTTTAAATAAAATGGATGTTTTGGAAAGTGATATTACAAAAATGGAGTTTAACTGGTTTGAAAATAAAATAAGTTATGAACTTACTTATTATTAAAATAAGTATATGGAAACGTTTTCCAAATATCGAATAGGTGAATGGTTTTGAATATAATCTTTTTGAAGATATTTCGAAGTGAATAATTGGAAAGTGATTTGATTTATAAACGATTAATAAAATCAGGCTCGGTGATAACTTTAGTGCTAGATTTTGTTTATTGCTTTGATATTTAAATAACTGACTGTCAAAATTGGCGATTTTAGTTCTCAACTTGATGTGGGAACTGATTAGTCATACACTTAGTACGTAGCCATCTGTGTAGGCTTGATTATCGTTTGTGTTAAGAATGTTGATTCGGTAGTGCAGAGTGATTACTCCTATCTACCGAGCTTTCTTCTTGGTCGAAGGATAGCAAGTTGAAAGTTAGAAACGTGATAAGTCTACGAGACTTGGTTTCCGTATGAGGTTGAGAAACGCTTTTGCGTTGTTGGTGCGAAGTGACCAGGATTAGATTTCTTAAAACCACTTTGAACCAACATATTGCGATGATTATGCAGGTTGGTCGATGATATTGAAATTTAGGGTTTTCATAGTGAAGGACTTCTTGTTGATCGTTTGGGGTTAAAATCCCAATATACATCCAGTAGCAGTGGTCTCTTTGTTATGAAATATCCAATGCAAGAACTATTCGCTACTAATCCTAGGAATTTCTCGACAGAATGTGGTAGGAAAGTACCTTCGGTTTGTCTTGTTCCTGGACAACTTGTATAGACGAGTGTCTGATATTGCATTTCTATGATTACTACATTGGTTTTTACTAACGTACATCAGTGGTGGCGGAGAAGGCAACTTCTCTTAGCTTAACACCCTCCTTGAGATGTATGAGTTCAAGGGTTGTATTTTTGTGAAAGGCAATTAGTAGTCAATGGGAATTGCAATATGGCATTCAAAGTGATGTGATTTGTGATATGTGACATGTGACATGTGAAAGGTAATCGATACCTCTTTGGCCTCACTCCTTGAAAAATGATTGAAACATGGATACAAGTAGCAAGGCTAAGTGTGTCTCTCCCAATTAGGAGATGTCATCACTCTTCTAGATATATCTTTACATGCTATGACGTCGTGTATCTGATTTTTGTTGTGTATGCTCATGGCCACGAATTAAAGGTCGGTAACGATAACGACCGGAGTGATGACATATTGGGTACTATCTAGGTATGAGTAGGCCGGTCTTGTGTTGGTTTAGGCGGGCAGTATCAGCTCCCTAGGTACATCCCTCTAGAGGTGTACTGTGTTGGTTCGAGAAGGTAGTCTTACCTAGTCATTTGTATGAAAATCCAAAATCCAATACGTGCCTGTCATTTTCTATTATAGAAAGCCTTGTATTACAAGGTGTATGCTGGAATTTAATAATGTAACAATTTTAGCTATTTTAATATTATCTATGTGCAATAGACACTATTATAATATAAAAGAATTTGATATGAGTTGTTTTGTTTATCGTAAGGTAAAACCTTGTCGGTATTTATTTGTGACTCGGTCTTACGAGATACCTTTTGTTTTGATAAAGGAAAAGTTTTGATAAAGGAAAAGTTTTGATAACTTTATAAATTCAGTTGAGGTGTGTTTTCTCACGCTGGTTTACCAGATTGTTACAGGCATTCTTCCTTTTCAATGCTCGGGTCAGACCGAGTATATTTACAGGTTCAAATTTGGTGCATTTGGAGCTTCAGCAGGCGAACTGAAGATCTTCATGTTGTATACACGTATCTATTTATTTTTCCACTGCATTGCATTGCTGTTGTTATAGGTCATTAGCATTTGTGAGGACATGTTATTATGACTGTCCGAGCTGGTGATTATTTATTATGTACTATGATATTGATTTATGTATATTACAGTTTCTCTTTGTAAAGATTATTGATCTATATTATATGTTATTCCGCTGCGATGTGAGATTCTGTATTGTTTTGGTTTTGCTTCTCTCTTCTTATTATCTTCTCTCCTTCTTTCTTCTCTCTTTCTTCTCATCCTCTCTTTTCTTTCTCATGATCATCTGCTATCGGTGCACTCTGGGTGAGACATGTGTGGTTTATTGCCGGATTCAGAGGTTGTCGATTTTTGGTCATCACAGCAGCCTCGGTGCCAAAAGGGGTAAGGTAATTCGGCTTTTCGTTTTAAAGAGGTAGGTCAGCTTTGTGTAGTAGAGGGACGAATGAGTCTATAGCCCTTAGGTACATTTTCTAGAGATGTACCATCAGAAGGTACCTTACCTAGCCATCATTGGAACCTATTTTCCGATATGAACCTTTACGGATTTGGATGTGCCTAACTATGTTGAAATCTGAGATGCAAGCATTTCAACTATATTCTGTATTTATTTTAAACTTAGACATTATGATAATATCACTGGATTTTTATAATAAAATGTTTTAGTTACCGTAAGGTAAAAACTCATCCGTTTTTATGTGCGGCGTGGTCTTACGAGCTACTTTTTATTTTAAAAGGTTTTTCAAATATAGTGATCCATATGATTTGTTTTGAGCTTTTCTCACGCTGGTTTTATCAAACTGACCCGGGTGTTGTTTCCTATAATGTTCGGGTCAGCCTGAGCATATTTTTCAGATCTAGTTGGATTCTTGAGAGCTTTCAAGAGATAAGTTGGATTCTCCAAGATGTATTCACGTATCTTATATTCTTCCGCTCTTTAATTGTTCTTGATGTCTATTTTTTGTATTTATAAAATTGTAAGGACAGACTGTTATAACTATCTAGTTAATAACAGGTTAATGTACTCTGATGTTAGGCATAATAAAGATGATTTCTTTTTTCAAAGACTTATTCATATCATATATTACTTGTCACATTTTGTAAGATTCTGTTATGCCTTCTATTTCTTTCTGCCCAACAGTCTATCTTTCCAGTACTTGTATATTTGGCCTATGAATACCGTAGATGTATCGGTGTTGATTTCTAAGGGTCGAAAAGGCTGGTCATCACAACACTAGAACTGTCATTTTGTAACGGTTATAACAGTTGGTAATCAAATTTCCAACAGTTATAATTTTTTTATACATATTTTGTAACGGTTATAACCGTTGGGAATTTTGGTCATTCCCAACGGTTATAACCGTTGGGAAAAACCATATTTTCTATCGGTTATAATCACTAGGAAACTTGGTAATTCCCAATGGTTATAACCGTTGGGAATGTGAAGTAATTCCTAAATGTTATAATTCCCAACAGTTATAACAGTTGGGAATTACCAAGATTCCCAACGGTTATAACCGTTAGAAATTACGGTTTTTCTCAATGGTTATAACCGTTAGAAATTACGGTTTTTCTCAATGGTTATAACCGTTAGGAACATTTTAATTTCCAATGGTTACAACCGTTAGGAATTCCTTGTATAAGTAAATAGCAAAATTACCATCACTTATAAGTGTTACAAATTTGGTATAACAGAAGCATATCTTATTCAGCATCTAATAGTATTTCATTCAGCTATATCTATACAAATTTATAATAATAGAAAACACGAAACTAAAATTCAAAACTAACATATCATCAAATTGTTAAAAAGCATCAAACGTACGAAATAGTACATATCAAATTCTACAAAGTTCATTGTGACAACATCAAATTTCACTACTACAACATATCTAGAAGGTTGCAAACAACGAATACGACACTCCGGCCAAACTACAAAACCACCATCAACCAACTCGGACAATGTATAATGACCATTTTGAGGTGCATCAAAAAGTGGCTCGTCCAGATTAAGAACATCCTCCACCCAAACAACCTTTTCTCCATCTCCAACCTTTCTACCTTGACAAATCTTCTGCACTCCAAGATGTCCTTTAGCTACCACTTCCATTTTTCATGACAATAATTGCACCGCTTTCCTTTCAACCGTAGGTGATCCAATACCAGGAGTAGATGGAGTAGGAGTAGGGCTAGGATGGTGCTCAGTATGCAAACCAATTTCTGTTCTTAGTTCCATCGCATTCATTCCAATCTGACTAACAAGTTACCAAATACATTGTTGCATTTCAGCTAGAGTTGAATTCGTTATTCTACTTTCTTCATGCATTTGATCAATCTTTTGTTGCATCTCCATTTTCCATCGCTTATCTTCATTCTCTTTGTAATTGATAATTGCTTTTGAAGCTTGAGTGAGTTTTACATGCTTCATAGTAGATGTAGAACTAATTGCACGGCAATAGCTTCTTTTTTATCATTTCCAAAAACTTCAACAACGACATCTCTTTCAAAATTTTCCAAACTAACTACTCTTTCATTACCATTAACGCTAGCTTCTGAATGTTGCCTCTCTTCTGCTGCTTCTATTAAAGCCTGAATATTAAAATGAATTGATATAAAAATTCATGAGTATGATATTAGCAGAACACAAAGTCAGTCTAGAGCAAGCCAACACAAAAGGTATACAGACTATTAAATTTTCAAATTGTATTTCTTCGTTAAGCAGTAAAAAAAGGAATGGTTAAAGAAAAAAAAATGGAATGAGAGTTTTTGTCTAAAGTAAAAGGATGGAAATGCAAACATAAAAGGTGTTATAACTGACAAACACCCAAAATATGTTCTATCTCCATTGTTGCACGGTGAGTATCACTAGTAAATAACATAGGCGAATCCTTTGATTTCGATTTGTAAAGCAGTAAAAGCATAGTGATAACGACAAAACTGCAAATCATAACTAACAGTAGTAGTATCATAACTGCAGTATCATAACGAACAGGGCACTTAGTAATAACAGCAAGGCTTAAAATTTACACTTTTGTTAGCTATTAATACACACACACACTACAGTGTCATAACTAACAGAGCACTTAGTAATAACAGTTACTACATTCACTTAGGGTTATTGACTGTATTGTGTTGTAGTTTGTATAACTGGCGGCAGTTCCACCCACTGCTGTTTTACTACTGTTTTACTGATTATCTACTGCTTATTTCATTCAACTTGAATTTTTCTCAGCCATCCTCTTGCTTCTTTGTGGGTTTCATCATTCCTAATATAGTTAATATATTATATCTTTAGTTTAGAACCAAAATGTAAAAATGCTTTCCAACTTGGTTTACTGAATGTAGCTACCAGTGCTTTTAGCCGAATGATGTTTAAAAAAAAGAAGATTAACAAAGGGAAAATCATAAGGCTTATTGTAACGACCCAAAATTTCGACCTTGAAAATTCGACATCAATACACTTACTGTAGAAATGCCGAACAATCGAACGCCGGAAATTTCAGAGTGATAAAGAAAGAAGAAAGAAGGAAGAAGAAGAACAGAAAACAACAACATCTCACATTCGTAGAGGATTAAATATAATAGCAATAATAGCATTTACAAAGAAAGCTGTGATTGTTACTTTACATACATTTCATCAGAGTACAACCACTTACAAATAGACAAGACAGTTATATCAACCTGTTCCAGATTACAATCAATACAGACTACACAGTCTCATATAGATAGCGGAATACACTCCATACGTTCCTGCCATTCTACTCGCCTCCTGAGCTCCAGAAACGTCCTTCCTGAAAATCTGTAATACTCGGTTTGACCCGAGCATTACATCAAAGTAACACCCGGGTCAGGCTGGAAACCAACGTGAGTACACCCATCTAACATTAAAGTAATACTTGGTTTATTTCACAAATCCATCCTTAAGTACCCTTACTTAGATTCAATTGCCCATATTATTCTATTCTAGCCTATTGATTATGCATATCAAATCTATAAAGAATTATAGAAGATTTCCAATCGAAGTGGTTTCGACTGTTTACTGATACCCAACCCCGGTCTCTTCGAATCCAATGTCATTATGAATCCAAGTTGATTAAATGAAAACAATTCAATTCATATTCAGAGTAACATATTCACATAGCGATTCCATTACAGATAGATAATCCATATTATAACAGTTTAACTCAAACATATCATCTCACATGGCATCACAAATCGAATATCAGAGATATGTAATAATCCAAGGTATTCAATATCATTCAATCATTCATAAGCAAGATAAATTAGTCACACCATTTCTAATTAATTTAAATAAATTAAATTAATTTCTTCCATCGCTTTTAATCCTGCTTACTTAACATTAATTAATTACAAACCATTTATTAATCATTCTTTAATTATCCATCTAAATTAATTATCCATAATTACTTTCATCAAGTAATTATTCCATTGGTTAATTATCCCCAATTAATTAACCTTCAATTACCATTTTAAATTAATAACCCTTAACAAATTAATCCCTTTACATTAAGTAATTATTTTTCAAGTAATTACTTTCACTACTTAATCTCTAATTACGAATTAATTAATCCATAATTGACAATTAAATAATCCCTCATTAATAATTAATTAATCTCTAATTAACAATTAATTAATCTCTAATCAATTAATTAATCTCTAATCAATTAATTAATATCTAATTAATAATTAATCAATCTCTAATTAACAATTAATTAATCTCTAATTAATTAATTATAACCCTTAATTATTAACTAATTGATTAATCCTTAATCAAAAATTCATTGACTTAATTGATCTTTAATCACAAAAGACCTAAATTAACTTTAAGATAAACCATTTTCTTAATCAACTACTTAATTTTCATTATTAAATTTCATTTGAAATCCCATAGAAGTGTAATTTAATAATCCATATTAAACCAAACAATTTAAATTCAAAAACATTTGATTTATAATTGATGCTTGAAACTTGTTTAATATTTACCTTTGAAACCTTGCTAATATTACTTTATTTTGAAAATCTTTCATTTCCTTGCCTTTAGACTTGTTAAAAATTTCCATTAAAACTTGCATTTACTTAATGCTTTTAAACTTGCTATTTACTTCTGATAAAATCCGAGTAAAACTAAAAGAAACCTCGAGCCACCCACGAACTCACACGCGTACGTCCTTCCTCGAGACAAACAAGAGAAAATTCGAGTAAGTCCCCGCGCCATCCTTCTTCCCCGAAGACTCAAATTTTACCAGACATTTACGTGCACGCGTGCACGTGCACGCGTTCACGTGCAAGTCGTTCTGGCCGACTCTGACACCTTGCCAAGGTCGTCAGCGAGTCGACGACCAACTCCCCAAATCACCCATCCTTCCAGATCGACACAATGATGGCACATCAAAATCGAATCCATCAGTTCAAAAACAGGAAACAATCCAAACGAGAAAACCCCTCATCGACAGTGAAGCCTACCACTAGAATTCATGCCGCCTTGTCCAGAGTAGCATCATAAACCCCAACAAAGATCCCCCTCCTCGTGATCATCTCCGGCCTTCCCACGGCGACGCTGCAACCAAATTTCCAACTTCGACCCAAAACTTGACTTAAACCCTACTTCACCGTCGTTTCGCCACCACAACGTTCGAGAATTCAGTCGCCATTTTTCCCTGGATCACCATACTTTCACCTTCTCAGCAACGACCACGACCACCCCTTTACGTTGGCCGGTGGAATTTGGTCGAAACATATTTTACGTTCAACCTAAAAATTCTCAGAATCCAACAACTTAAAATTTTCCATATCATTATTAAAATTCATCAATTTTGTAAATAAATACGATTATACAATCAAAGCATGGAAACTTAATGGTCGATATTCTGACGTTTGTTGGTTCATCACTGTAATATTTCATTTCTGTGATATTTGCTAAACATTTTCACTTGAATTAAATTTTAAAAATGATGTTGTATACATACAAACACTTTCTATTTAGAGATCAAAGCCTAAAAATCATTTAATTGGATGATTTGAATTTTTGAATCAGGTTTAAAACCTGAAATGTTGAACAGAGGCATGTTATGCCTGTTCCAGACATGTACACAGATACTAACACACACACACACACACACATATATAATCATTTTTAATTAACATGCACAACATAATTCATATCATATTTCAAGGATCATCAGATGCAAATTCAAGATACACCATATTTTAAGAGTTTACTCACCTTTATTTGAAAAAACAGAGAGCAGCTTCTCATTCATCATTTTGATATGGAACCTGTTGTTTTAGATCTGGAACTTGATGATGATTTTCTTGAGTTTGAGTTGAATTTTAAAGCTTGATCTTTGAAAACGGAGTCTAAATCTCGCTCACATTTTCTTTAGTTTAATTTCTTTTCTTCTTCTTCTTTTTTAATTGTAAAACAGCCTCTTCACAAATCAGTTTTATATATATATTTAAATTTAGAAGAGAAAACAAATGTGCCACATGTTTATTTGCATGTTAACTTAAGTTATAATTGTTTAAATGTATGATTACCAAGCTTACAAATGTTCTTGTGCATGTATCTATATTTATATACTATTTTTGTTTTTATCTTTTATAATTATACATTTTCTTTTATAAATTAATGTATCTTTTTAAAGAAATAATATAATCCTATATTAATTTAGTAATTATATATATATATATATTAATGGAAATTTATAGTTTTAATCTAATTTACTTTTGGGATTTTGAATATAACTTTGGAATATTAGAATACCTTATTCACCATATTATAACAAACTTCCCTATATTTTATTCCATAGGCATATATATATACACAGTCATACAAATTATAAAAATTGTATATATCTATGTATGTATATGGATATCTTATCTTGAATTAAATAGTGAAATCTACTATTTATTTATATACTATAAGATATATCATCACCAGAGATTTAAAATTCAACACCTGTTATAGTTTTCAAATCTATATATATATCCAGATTTTTATTAGAATTTTATTTGTTCAATTTACAAATTTGTATTTTAATAAATTTACTCATGTCTAATTACCAATTAACAGATATCAAAAAATCTGGGTTATCACATTCCTCCCCCTTTGAATCTTTTCGTCCTAAAAAAGAAACGAAACCATAATTATGCAATACTTAAATCAGTTAAATCATTCTTTGATCATTTTTTTAAAACACTTTAAAATATATATAATGTTACCAGGAATAGTTATTTTTTTAAATACTTTTTTAACTCGATGTCTCAAAAAGTCCATCCTTGCTTTTACAGAAATTCGATCATACGTTGATCAGGCGTAGGAATGAAAATCTATAAGTACTTGGTAAACCCGTTTTCAAAACCTAGTGAAAAATACTTGGAAAAAATATTTTGTTGAAAATATGGAAAACATTTTTGAAAATAGAGGGAACATCTTTGGTGAGAATGCTCTGGAAATCATCACACCCTCCATGGTCGCGGTTAACCCGATGGTTACATTGCCATCCCGGTAAAATCCATAGATAACTGTAGGCACTTCGCGCCCCTCGATTACGCTATGGAACCCGCCACAGATCGCAGTTACATCCCGTGTTATGTTGGCATCACAGCAAAAGTCCATGTAACTGTGGGCATCAGCACCCTCGATTTTCGCTGCCAAATGAAACTTCACCAATCCCACATAGGTTGTAGACTACATCAATCAAGTCCCAATCTAACCTTAGGCTCTCACGGCCTCTCGACTTTCTCTATGCCTTCATAGATTGCAGTCTACCGATGTTATGTTGCCATTATGGCAAAATCTAATGTAGACCGTTGGCTCTCAACATTACACACGACTTCCGCTATGGTCTGCAGTAGATCGCAGTGACATCGAGTTACACTGTCGTAACAGCATAACCCAAATGTCTCTGTAGGCATCCGTGCCCTCGACTTTTTCTACCCACTACACATAATCCTCAGGAACTTCAATTTGTCTGGACTTCCTCCTAGGATTCAATTTAGAGCCTCCCCTTAGGGCTTAAGGCAGACCCACCCCGTGGATCTCCTAATGAAGTTCATTCCAATGGGAGCGCCTTTTCCCCAGAGCAAATCTCAAAATACTTTATACTATATACTTATAGTATCTTTCAAATCATACCCTTTATGATTTACATCAAAATCTCCTTTACACGAAATCGGTATCTCAAATCGATAGTTCCAAAATTGGCTTTTCAAACTTCCAAATTTGATTTTTCCAAAAATCAAAAGCCTTTCCAAAATCCATAGGTTCCTTTTCCAAAATCATTCTCCTAAAATCCTTTATATATATAGATATATATAATCTTGAAAAATCTTGGATCACTTCATACTCATATAAATTCTCTTTTTATACTTTAAATTTTTTTCAGAAATCTATTCTTCTGGCTATAGATTCAACAAGCGGAGTTTATCATATATAAAAAAATATCTTTATTTATACCAAATCAAATATTCAAATTTGACATCCCTTCTAAATTTATCCACCATAATACTTAATTATCAAAAAGTAAATTTCAATAATAGAGATATTCAACTTCCACTTTAATCATCTAAAATTTTCTCAAAATATATCTTTCCTTTCAAAACCATTTCTCATTCTTTTCAATACCTATTTCATTTAAGCATGTACGATGTACATATACCATCCGTACGCAATATCAAATCTGATCGCTCACTCAATCACACAATTTCACTTCCGAACTAGTATCGTCCACCCGACTTCCTAGTGCGGACTCAGATTTGGTTTTCTTGATTAGAAACTGTCATTCTCCTTGCATAGTCATAACTATGATAGAGAATTTTTGGAATCAACCAAAACTCCATATCTAGGGTTCGACGTCAGAAATCGAGTGAAAAATCCCAACTCGGATCAATAAACTATCTCTAAATTCTATGCTCGAATCTGGATCAAATCACTATGCGAACAGAATAATATAGTTACATCATACGTATTTATCATTACTGATTATTAGCTAAATCAATTCTCTTTTCTATTCATCTTCACTTTGATTCTATTCACCCATCCACAATTGCTCCCAATTTTAACGCTTCAATTTTAAATAATTTGCACTTTGACTAGCTTAAGTTTATAAATAGCTAAAAGTTTAAAATAGATAAGTAGTTGTAAAATAGCTATTAGTTGCAGATAGTAGTTAAATAGTTAAGTAATTCTTAAAATAGTTGTAAAATAGTCAAATAATTGTAAAATAGTTAGATAATTACAAAATAGTAACAATAGTGATTAGTTTATAAAATAGTTGTAAAATAGTTAAATAGTTCCAAAAGTAATTGTAAAATAAGTATAAGATAGTTTTGTGTTTTTTAAAAAGAAAAGTTGTACAGTAAATAGCTAGGAAAAATAGATTTAAAAACAATTATATTAAAACAATTTATTTGAATAAAAAATAGCTCAGAGTCAAACTGTTCAATTTCCAATCTCCATTTCCAATCAATTTGAATTTACTTCAATTCTCTTCCCAAATTCAAATCAACTCCCATTTGAATTTCAAACTTATCCAACTTCAGTTTCACTTCAAATTAATTCAATTCAAATTTTCCATTTGAATTTTATACTTATCTCTTCAATCACAATTCCAATTAATTCAAATCAAATTCAATTTGAACTAATTTTATTCAAATCTCAACTTAAAACCATATAAATTTGAGTTAAATTTTTAAATGTTGATTTAGTCCTTTAAATCGAACCATCCTTTACTTTTTAAATTAACAACCTAAAATTTTTAAATCATTTAATTCTGAGTCCAAAATTTCAATATTCCATTTTAAATTACCTTTACTTAACTTATTTCAAAGTTCAAATAAGAGTTCTAAGAGTTCAAAACAAATTTTATCTTCAAAATTCAATTTATCACCCTATTTTATCTTCCAACTTCGGAACCGAATCTTAAACAATTTTAATTTACAAGTTCAATTCTTAGCATTCAATCTTAAGTTCAAAGTGATTCCATATCCTTAATTTTAAATTAAAGTTTAATTTTTATTTATCTCTAAAATGGATATATTACCACAATCCATTTCTTCATTCATTTAAACAAATCCTATTTACACTTTAAAGATTATTAATATCAATAGGATGATATCATCCAAATTATTTTAAAACATCCATCCATTTCCAATTTCCAGATCTCAAACCCATTTTGAGATCACACAAACTCCTAATTCGAATCAACCATTTAACTTTCCAAGTTAAATCTCAATTTCATCTTGAAATTTTCAATTCAGGTTGTTTGTTCTAAACTTATTTAACTTCCCAAAATTAAATTATAATTTATTTAATCCAATTAAATTTACCAAATTTGAATTTCCATTTCAAATTTTAAACTTTTCATTAATAGTCTTACCACTTATAAGTTCAAAAACTTATCACTTTGGGTTTTCACATCACATTCCAAGTAAAAATTTAAAACTCAACACTTAGAGTTTATTTCAAATCATCTTTGATATTATGTATACCCTTCATATATACATATTTATTTTCTTTGCACACCAAGTTATACTTTAAATTTTAAACCACCCTTGGTCTTAATTCAAAAAAAATTCTTTAAAATTCCAAACAACTCTTGTTTGAAACAAGCCCTTTTCATTCAATTACATTGTAAATAATACTATTTATTATTTCTTTTAACACTTTGAAACAGTTTCTTATTTCTGCACCTAGATTTAAAACTTCACAATTTAATTTATCTTCAATTCCAATTTATAAGTCATACTCACCTAAATGTTTAATTCCTTAAAACATTTCATTTTGCTTTATCATTAACAAACATTCATTATTACACACAACAAACATTTTGGGATAATAACCAAGGTTATCATATCTGAAAACCAATTCACTCTATATTATCTTATTCTGAAAACACTTCTACAAATTCAGGATTTTAATTTCAGTTTGGATCCATTTATCTTATTTATCTAGTTTATATTATCCAATTCCTATTTGGTTGTATTTCTATTAACATTTAAATCTTATTATTACATTTAATTCAAATAATACAGCAATCAATTATCTTAATATATTGGAAAAACTAATGCTTCATATATATTAAAATATAAACTTATATAAAAATCATTTTTAAAATCATTTTATAAGAAAATAACAAGTACGCTTTCTCATATGTATTACACTCAACTCATTCTAGGGTACTATTTACCCTATCCTTAATAAGTAAACCCACCAGTGCCAAGGTTCTCGCTTAACCTTCAGCTTTGATACCAAATGTAACGGCCCAAAATTTCGACCTCGAAAATTCGACATCAATACACTCACTGTAGAAATTCTAGACAATCAAATGCCGGAAATTTTAGAGTGATAAAGGAAGAAGAAAGAAGGAAGAAGAAGGACGAAAAACAACAACATCTCACATTCGCAGCGGATTAAATATAATAGCAACAATAACATTTACGAAGACAGCTGTAATTGTTACTTTACATACATTTCATCAGAGTACAACTATTTACAAATAGACAAGACAGCTATATCAACCTGTTCCAGATTACAATCAATATAGACTACACAGTCCCATATACATAGCGGAATACACTATATGTTTCTGTCATCCTGCTCGCCTCCTGAGCTCCAGAAATGTCCTTACATGAAAATCTGTAATACTCGGTCTGACCCGAGCATTGCATCGATGTAACACCCTGGTTGTAACGTCCCGAAAATTTTCGACTTTCGAAAATTCGACATCGACACTCACTTTATCGACTGCCGAGAAATCGAAGGCCGGAAACACGGAATGTTATGGTTTTTTTAAGAAAAAGAATTTAAGAAAAAGAAAGAAGAAAGAAGAGTAGATAAGAAGATAGAAAAATAGGGAGGAGAGAAAATAGAAATTAGAGAGAATAGAAAACAGAAAAGAAGATAGAACATTTTTTTTTTAAAAATAGAAGAAAAAGAGAAGAGAGAACATAGAGAAAATAGAACGGAATTTTAAAATAGGACGGAACAGAAAACAACAGAACAACATCAGAATCTCACAATTCGCAGCGGAACAACATATAATAATAAATGAATAATCTTTAAACAAAGAACTATATCAGTTATTACATTACATTTCATTACATCATATCATCAGAGTGTACAACAATAACAACAACAACAACAGTGCAGCGGAAAAAGAAATACTATATAAGTAATATGCCATGCCATCCAGCTTGCCTCCAGCAAATCCAGAATATCCAGAATATCCTGATAAACCTTACTCTTGACTGCCCGTGTGGAAATTGGTGGGCACCCAGAGTTTAGGAAGGAAAACAATAAACTTCAAGTCAGTCATGTGACTGGTGTGAGAACTCAAAACAGTTTATTTAACTTTAAAATCAAAATAGAGGAATATTTTTAAATTCAATTCGCAATGCTTTTAAAAATGAGACTACCATAAGGCCTCCCGCACACACACACAATGCAAACGCAGAATCGGAGGAGATTTCTCCTCATGATAGTCAAAGATGCTTGATACGCATTTAGAAGAACATTTCATATTATTACTAGTGCATAGTGTAGGAAAAATTTATTTCGAAAGTAGAATATAAATCTTAGCCAACATACGACCATTATCGTATGCCTACTATAGCTACTATCCAAACAGTGGTGACCACCATAAGTGAATGGCAGGTTCTACAACTAATACCGTACAAGTTTCGTATTGGGAATTGGATTTCCAACAAATGGTCAGGCCAAGGAACTTCCCATTGCCACATGAGAATGCCTCTGGAAAGACATCCCCGAGAACCAAACCGGAACTCTGCCAACACAAGGCCGGGTTACCCCTAACTGGGTAACTACTGACACGAGCACGCCATTCCCCGATCGTAAACGACCTTTCTCACGGGATCCCGAAAACCAACAACCACAAAGTAATAAATTCGTAGTAACCACATAGGTTAAATATCTGGGCTCCATACCATGATACCACCTCTATCCAGAAGGAAATGTACATACCCTAAAGGGTGCTACCCCTCATAACCTTGCCGCATCTTTCCTGTTTTGACCATTTCCGGGGTGTGAGGCTCGACGAAGTCACGTCCACAAAAACATACTTTATACAAAAGCCATGCTTTGGGTCAACAAATGATCAACACAATGATCACCAAGATAGACGATCAAATAAACGATCCTATCACAATAATCAACACAATGATCATTTCAGCAACACTCAGCATGTCACATTACCAAATTGGGAATATATCGCTGATAACTTCAACTATATAACCTCTGAGCTCGTACGTCTCAGAGAAGGGTGTTAAGCTAAAAGAATAAATTCTTCGCCACCAACAGAAATATATTTGAAAGAAATCGGCTTTATATCTCAACTTGTAATGTCAGACATACTATCCATACAAGTCTGTTCCGGGCTCGAACAAAACCGAAGGCACTTACAAAGAAGTCCTTGCAATCCGGATATTCACAATCCTGATCGGATTCACCATCACATATGGAGAACTCTATACCGGAGCAACTCGGTGCAGAGTAAATCGACAGGTCATCCTATCGCTCTCGCAAATACCGGGTTTTCAACACCGATCTTCAATGCAATTCAGAACGACGTATCACATATTCGGAATGGGTTATACGACCCCATGGTCCTTTCCCGGTTAACCCGAATAGTGAGCGCTTATTCAAAAATAAGTGTGGCATTCAAATTCAACAAATCACATCAATTACCCATTCAAAGGGAAATACTGATAGTCGGTTATTGAACTATCAATGGATATGCACACATCACCAGATTCCAAATAATTTTCCAAATTATTTATTTTCCAAAATATCTTTACAAGATATATAATTTCAACACTTCAAAAATAAACCAATATTTATTTTTAAACAAATTCCACTTCCTTTATAAATTCCTTAGTGAATTTATAATTCCAAGATATCAATGAATATTCGATTTCAATTATTCATTTCAATTTTCTTTTCAATTTATCTTCAAAAAGATAAATTCTCAAAATATTCACTTTATATTGGAAAACATTTCCATACTTATTTATTCATAAGTAATTCACAAATTTTATTTATTTTCAACACTTAGAAAATATTCAATATACTTAAATCGAAATTAAGTATATATTTCATTCTTTAAGGAAATCATGCTCTTAAACATATTTATTTGGGCCAAAACGAATGCTGCATAAAACATCGTTACGACAACCCAAAATCACTAGTATAGGGATTCGAAATTAAAATAGATATATAAATCCCAATACTATTCAAAACATTTCCTTTCGGAAATCATTTACTATAAGAACAGTGTTATAGTCCATCATCTCCTTCTATTTCTCGAAAACGTCTATTTCAACAATAAATGTTGAAATCTATGGTTTCGAATCTCAACACATTTTAAAACATTGTTCGATCGTTTTAATTCTATTTAAAACATCCGAAACAATTTCTTTAACGTGTTATTCACTATTCAAAAACGTGAATATACTACGTTAACAATTTCATCATTTCTATTCATTTTATTTTAAAGGATCATTCACAGTTCAAAAACGTGAATATGACTCCATTAATAGGTTTCAGCAATTTACTTATCAAAATAAGTCGTTTGCGAATTTATAAAACAACGTTTATAAATCCCTTTTCTATTTATCTTATAAAAACTTCTTTTTATAATTTCCATATTAACCTATTCCAGTTTATAACTAAATTATAAACTAAACGTTCATATTATAAGTTAATTACTTATAAAACGATTATTTTACAAAATCGTTCTTTTTAAAGACTTTCCAATTTATAAATCTTATAACTTATAAGATCCATTTATTTAACCAATCTATTCTTCAAATAATTTCACCAAATTTATAAATCTTACTATTTATAAATTTCTTTTATAACTTCACAGTTTATAATTCCATAAATTTCTTTCATTTATGAAATTCATTTCCACTTCATTCAAACACTTATAAAAACTCGTTTTATAATGTCAACATTTCAATTTATAAATATCCATTTATAAATCTCTTGATATAAATCAAATTATATCATTATTCTAAAACGTCTTTAATTTCCTTTATAATTTCACCATTTTGATTTATAAAATAATCAAATTTTATAAATCCTATATTTAAACTTTTCATAATTATTTCAGAAATCCCAATTTAACTATTTTATAAAGTCATTAATTCCTTATTTTCAAGAATCAGCTTTTAACTATATTTCTTAAAAATCATAATTTTTATAACCTTAAAAATTATAACGTTTATTTATTTATAATGGATCAATTCCAAAATATAGTATATTCTCAAAAATCACTTTAAAAATCATTTTAAAATCCCAAAATCTGGGTCCAATGATGCTACACACCAAATAGTCAATCACGACAACAACGATATCATATATCAATATGAAAATCCATCAAATATCAAAATATCTGAAATCAAATAAAAACTGTTGAGGAATCCAGTTGGATCCCTCCAACCTGTTTTCCTGCATCCACAAACATTAGCACAATACCAATTTCGCTCCAGTACGAAATTATCGCGGTATATGTTCTTATTAAATATTATCCGCTTAATAACGGCGTAATAGGGTCTCATCCGCTAAAAAATACGGGAAATCAACAACTGCAATATATACATATGCCAATATATATATATTGATATTATTTATAATACCAATTTCACTGTTTATGAAATATTCGCGGTATATGTTTTTAATAAATAACATCCGCTTACTAACGACGTATAATGTCTATTTTAACAATCAATAGATATCAATCAACATTCAAACATGCATTCAAATATTTTAAATCTAACTATTTAAAATAAAATCGAAACTGATTCGATTGAGTGAGAAATTCTCACCTTGATTTTAATTCCGTTTTAGCGATTTATTTCGAATAAAATTAAACGGACGTTTAATTTTACCCAAAATTCTCACTAACTCCAAACGACTCCAAACCAATTCCATCGCGTAGTGCTCGTCCATACGATTCCAACGCAACTAGTTTCGCGCGTTTTCGACCTCGTATGAAAAAGTTATCAATTTATGAAGTTACACGTATTTAAACTTACTAATTTACAACTTAATTAATAAATTTATAACCCACAACAATTCCAGGCCTTTGGATCTGGTTCCCACGCATCATGACCGCACACATCTTCATCTTCCACCACGTTCAATCTACAGGCCACTCACGTACAAACTAACCCACCTCTTCAATACTAGGGTTTAATATTTCAACCTCATTTCTCGACGAAATCACATCAAACCACCGCCATCTCGAAGCCCTTCGCGAGAGCTATCTCCACCATCAACATCATGAAGCTCGGCCTCCCCCTCTACCCTCGAGATGCATGCACAGCTGTAGAGAACGGCCCCATGTAGCTCCTCCCACGTTGCTCCGTTTCCGATCATCACCGTATGGAATCGAAGCTCTCGTCGAGCTCTTCGACTTTGTAGTTGAGCACTTTGGCTAATTCTTTGTAGATTGAGAGAGATTGAGAGGAGAAAGAGGAGAATTTCTGGCCATTGAACCTAAAAGTGGCGGCTAGAAAATTATGTTTAGGGTTTTGACTTTTTTTTTTTTAATTTTATGAAGGGTAGGGGGTGTATTTATAGAGAAAAATTCGAACACTATTCATCCGGAAATTCCGAACTCCGATTTACGCGCCGAAACTGACATTCCTAGGGTTTATCCCGCGTTCCGGACACAATGGAACAGGTTTCGGAAGCTAATTCAGACATCTGTGCGAGTTATGGCTAAAAACGTTCAATTTGAATTAAACCGATTTAAATCGATTTCTAGGCGTTTTAATTTGTACAGGACAAACGGTAAATCTAATTGACTTGAAATTTGAAACCTTACAATAATATCACATTACGGATCCGATGAAACTGGTTTCGTCGAAATCCAAGTCTTTTTGAAAAATGGCTATTTTAACTCGCCAAATTTAAATTAAAAATAAATCGATGCGTTTCGAGCTGCCACGATCAAACGATAGCTCCGATTGACACGAAATTTGAAGTCCGATAATAACTAACTATTACGGATCCAATGGAACTAGTTTCGTTCAATTCTGAGACTGTTCAAAAATTGACTATTTTCACTAGTCGATTTAAATATTAAAATATTCAATTTTCACAAATTAACTCTTAATTCGATTTTAAAAGTTCTAAAATATCATTCTAACTTCAATATGATAAAATAAAATTTTACCAATCATTTACAATCATATTTAACCCTATTTTCAATTATTTCCATAATTTAACATATTAAATTATTGATTTAATAATCCAATTAAATTCAATAATTCAAATTAAAATTTATTTGACTTATAAATTCACTCATTTATATTTAAAATTAATTAAATATTCAAATTTTAATTTCTAAAAATTCTGGGTCGTTACACTGGTCATGCTGGAAACAAGCGTGAATAAATCTATCTAACATAAAATACTTAGATAAAAGCTTATTTAAAACCCTGGGTAACTCGTACCTTACTATGAGTTCATAAATTGTTATAGTCAACACTTATTTCACAAATCCATCCCTAAGTACCCTTACTTAGTTTCAATGGCCCATATCATTCCATTCCCGCCTATTGATTATGCATATCAAATCTATAAAGAATTATAGAAGATTTCCAATCGAAGTGGTTTCGGGTATTTACTGATACCCGACCCCGGTCTCTTCGAATCCAATGTCATTATTAATCCAAGTTGTTTAAGTGAAAGCAATTCAATTCACATTCAAAGTAACATATTCACATAGTGATTCCATTACAGATAGATAATCCATATTATCACAGTTCAACTCAAACATATCATCTCACGTAGCATCACAAATCACATATCAATGATATCTAATAATCCAAGGTATTCAATATCATTCATAAGCAAGATAAACTAGTCACACCATTTCTAATTAATTTAAATTAATTAAATTAATTTCTTCCATCACTTTTAATCCATCTTACTTAACATTAATTAATCACAAACCATTTATTAATCATTCTTTAATTATCCATCTGAATTAATTATCCATAATTACTTTCATCAAGTAATTATTCCATTGGTTAATTATCCCTAATTAATTACCTTCAATCACCATTTAATTTAGTTACCCTTAACAAATTAATCCCTTTACATTAAGTAATTATTTTTCAAGTAATTACTTTCATTAATTAATCTCTAGTTACCAATTAATTAATCCCTAATTAACAATTAATTAATCTCTCGTTAACAATTACTTAATCTCTAATTAACAATTAATTAATCTCTAATCAATTAATTAATCTCAAATTAACAATTAATAAATCTCTAATTAACAATTAACTAATTATAACCCTTAATTATTAACTAATTGATTAATCCTTAATAAAAAATTCATTAACTTAATTAACCTTTAATCACCAAAGGCCTAAATTAACTTTAAGATAAACCATTTTCTTAATCAACTACTTAATTTTCATTATTAAATTTCATTTGAAATTACATAGAAGTACAATTCAATAATGCATAGTAAACCAAACAATTTAATTTCAAAAACATTTGTTTTATAATTTATACGTGAAACTTGTTTAATATTTACCTTTGAAACCTTGCTAATATTACTTTATTTTGAAAACCTTTCATTTCCTTGCCTTTAAACTTGTTAAAAAATTCCATTAAAACTTGCATTTACTTAAGGCTTTTAAACTTGTTATTTACTTCTGATAAAACTCGGGTAAAACTATAAGAAACCCCGAGCCACCCACGAGCTCACATGCGTACGTCCTTCCTCGAAACAAACAAGAGAAAACTCGAGTAAGTCCCCAGACCATCCTTCTTCCCCGAAGACTCAAACTTTACCAGACATTTACGTGCACACGTGCACGTGCACGTCGTTCTGGTCGACTCTGACACCTTGCCGAGGTCGTCAGTGAGTCGACGACCAACTCCCCGAATCATCCATCCTTCCAGATCGACACAATCGACGGCACATCAAAATCGAACCCATCGATTCAAAAACTGGAAACAACCCAAATGAGAAAACCCCTCGTTGACGACGAAGCCCACTAATAGAACTCATGCCGCCTTGCCCAGAGTAGCATCACGAACCCCATCAAAGATCCCCCTCCTCACGATCATCTCCAGCCTTCCCACGGCGATGCGGCAACCCAATTTCCAACTTCGACCCAAAAACCGAATTAAACCCTACTTCACTATCGTTTCTCCACCACAACATTCGAGAATTCATTCACCATTTTCCCTGGGTCCCCATACTTTCACCTTCCTTCAGCAACGACCACGAGCACCCCCTTTACGTTGATCGTTGGAATTTGGTCGAAACATGTTTTACGTTCAATTCAAAAATTCTCAAAATCCAACAACTTAAAAATTTCCATATTATTATTAAAATCCATCAATTTTGTAAACGAATACGATTATACAATCAAAGCATGGAAATTTGATAGTCGATATTCTGACATTTGTTGGTTCATCACTGTAATATTTCATTTCTGTGATATTTGCTAAACATTTTCACTTGAATCAAATTTTAAAAATGATGTTTTACACATATATACACTTTCTATTTAGAGATCAAAGCCTAAAAATCATTTAATTGGATGATTTGAATTTTTGAATCAGGTTTAAAACCTGAAATGTTGAGTAGAGGCCTGTTATGCCTGTTCCAGACATGTACACGGATACTAACACACACACATATATATAATCATTTTTAATTAACATGCACAACATAATTCATATCATATTTCCGGGATCATCACGTGCAAATTCAAGATATACCATATTTTAACAGTTTACTCACCTTTATTTGAAAAAACAGATAGCAGCTTCGCATTCATCATTTTGATCTGGAACCTATTGTATTAGATCCAGAACTTGATGATGATTTTCTTGAGTTTGAATTGAATTTTAAAGCTTGATCTTTGAAACTAAAGTCTTAATCTTGCTCAGATTTTATTTAGTTTAATTTCTTTTTTTTTACTGTAAAACAGTCTCTTCACAAATCAATTATATATATATATATATATATATATTTAGAAGAGAAACCAAATGTGCCACATGTTTATTTGCATGTTAACTTAAGTTACAATTGTTTAAATATATGATTACCAAGCTTACAAATGTTCTTGTGCATGTATCTATATTTATATACTATTTTTTTATCTTTTATAATTATACATTTTCTTTTATAAATTAATGTATCTTTTTAAAGAAATAATATAATCCTATATTAATTTAGTAACTGTATTTATATACATACATACATATATATATATATATATATATATATATATATATATATATATTAGTGGAAATTTAGAGTTTTAATCTAATTTACTTTTGAGATTTTGAAAATAACTTTGGAGTAATAGAATACCTTATTCATCATATTATAACAACCTTCCCTATATTTTATTCCATTGGCATATATACACACTCATATACATTATAAAACTTGTACATATCTATGTACATATATGGATATCTTATCTTTAATTAAATAGAGAAATATACTATTTATTTATTTACTATAAGATTTATCATCACCAGAGATTAAAATTCAACACCTGTGATAGTTTTCAAATATATGTATGTGTGTGTGTGTGTGTATCTAGATTTTTATCATAAATTTGTTTGTTCAATTAAAAATTTGTATTTTAATAAATTTGCTCATGTCTAATTACCAATTAACAGATGTCCAAAAATCTTGGTTATCACACTTATTTTGAAGAGTTGTATGATGAAACTACATTTTGCTGTAGAGGGAAAATTTATGGCATACAGGATGAATAAGTATAGTACTTACTCCTTCAAGCACATTCTTCTTTCCAGGTACAAATAAACCTCACAACCACTGAGATAGCCCTCTTATAATCAATAAGCACGTAATCATATATACTTTAGCTGCATTTAGAAAAGAAAACAACTATTTTTGTAGAAACTCTTACTATAAAAATCTGAAAGAAGGATTTCCATAATTCTTATCAACGAAAACTATCCTTATTGTAAAATTCTATTTGATCAAAAATAATAATTAATTAACCATCATTGGCATCGCAGCCACCACAATTTCATTCAGTATGGTTTTGGTATTAGCATGAAACATATATAAGTTTTGCACCTTGCTTTATTTAACATATACTGTCCCTACCATTATAAATTATTGCTTTCATATGCACTTTCAAAATAAAGGTCATGTAAATTTGGAAATAGAATTTGGCTAAATGCATGCATTTCAGTTTTATTACAAATATTCACCCAACCCGATATCTTCCATTTCATTCACTCACTTGATTTTTCTCTAGTTCATATTGTTCTCCAAAACCAAAAACGATGATGTGATAAAAATGCAGGCATGTTCTGCATGTGAAACAAAAGTTCATGCATGAGGTAGTCAGAAGATCGAGCCTGCATCTATTCTAATAATAGACTTAAGTAGATTGAACTTGCATGTCAAGAATAGGTCCCTGATAATCGAAGATATTAGAAATGTGTGTCTGACCAATAGATCCTTCCAAGTTAGTTACTATAGAATCAACGGTTACCATTTTACACTTTATCTAGTACTCCGCGGGACTCGGTTGTTCGTTATTCATTACTTACAGGTAATAAACCGTAGAATAAGCAAATCTGTAATAGAAAATGCCAAGGAAGCAGTTGTAGATTTCTTCATGCTATAAGAGAGGAGTAAGAATTTTCTTCTATCGACATACACGAGCCTGTGAGATATAGGGTATGCCTAAAAGATTATAGTTATTAAACCATGCCAATTATTAAAATAATATGCTCATCCACTATAGGATTGGAACAGATATTGGCCTCATTCCCAACAATATAGGTATGCAAGTAAACTCACTCACTCACCTTTCCAAAAAAAGGAGAAACTAAGTTTGATGTTTCCTTCGAACAGGAAAACGATGGGAAAATATGCAGTAGAAGTGCGAAGAGTAGTTCTTCAACTAATTGATGCTATATTTAAAAGCTAAGTAATGGCTATTTTATACTTTATCAGTTATATCATTGTATATGAGGAGAGCTATGAGTAATGGCTATTTTTACAGAGGGGCGTTGGATGTAAATATTTTTGTCGGGTGGGAGAGGTGGTTTACATGAAGTTATAACAGTATATAATGTAATGTACGTTGGACAAAATATGAAATATGTATGTGTTATGTGATCTTTTGAGTGTGTTCCTAGTTTTATTTCCTTATCTTCTTTTATAGTTAAAAGGGAGTAATGTTGTTGTGTTTGCATATGTATACGAGTTTCCAGTTCTACGTCTAACATGATCAATCAAATCAATCAAAAACTTACATATTTTTCTGCTGTGCATGGAAGCACCTCTTCGGTGTTTCGACTTGTGTGCGCTATTTTCCATGTCTTTACTCGTGTAGACTTGCATTCTGGATTCTTCGCTTTCTACATGAATATATATGAATTCATTCGTAAATTATACATACCTTTAAGACTACATGTATTATAATGACTACATACCAATTCTTCATAAAGTCGAATATGATTTTCTTACCAAAGTATGAGTTATGGTATTTTTTCCTTTATTTTCGGCATTTTTTTGCATTGTTTTCTTTTCTTATCAATGTACTCAATATCAACGAATTTCTCCCACTGGACTTTATCAATATCATTCGGAGGGTTATCGATCGCAATGCATCTAGGTAAAAACTCTTTATCTTTCTTCAAATATTTGTCTCGTAGTTTTGATTTTTCCGATCTAAAATATTGTGAAAAACCACTCTCCAAAATAGGTCGAGCAATAGTTGGATCCAGATTCATGTCAAACACTTTCTACGAAAGCAAAAGAAAAACTTTGATAGGACCTTAATAAAACTTTTGATGATATTTCCATGTGAAATCAAAAGTTTAGGTGCTCTCAATGGCAAATATAATGTTTGATTTGCTAAATAATATTTCCATGGAAGAAAAAGACATGATTTAAATGAGTAAGTAATTGAAGTAAAATCTGCAAGTGCTTTCTATAAATTATCCTTATAAAAGCTGGCTACTTTCCTCCAATCATCGTAACTGACCAGAATGAGTGCATGAATCAAAACCCCAGAACGAGAACTCCATTTTTTCACATCTCTACCTTTAGCACCATCCATTTCAACAATTATTGAGTACTTTTTATTTGTTGGTGGAGGAGCAACGTCTTCTTCGGTGCTTTCTTGACACTGTGATATGTTGTTGCAACTAGTTGACATTCTGCAATATACACTGTGATGCATTGTTGGTTGGTACTTGGTAATCACAATAAAAGCATAGATTAAATTCAGTTTCAAAACATAAAATTGAATGTGCCTTAACTATCATTAAATGGATTCAATACATCAAAAAGAAAAAAAAAACATGTTTTACTGCTGCAGAATTCAGATGTCAACAAAGATTCGATACATCAAACAAAAAACAAACAAAACATCACTAGTTACAATCATGTTTTTCTATCTAGATTCCATGCATTTCAACAATGTTAAGCTATGTTACTCATTCAAATTGGAGTGGAAGTTTTTTGGCATCTCATAATCATCTATGTCATCAGTCAAGTGCTTAGGAGAACGTTGTACAATGGACCAATCAGGAATTTGTATATCTTTTATGTAAAAGATTTGGCTTGCTTCAGATGCAAGAATGACAAGCTCATCATGTTCTCCATTACTACTTTTAAGCTTCTTTAGATTTACCATCGGTAAACTAGAGTGCGGACAAACCTTAAACCCATGTGTTTTGTCTTTGATATTTACCCAGTCACAGTGGAATACTACATGTTGAAAATCATAATAATCAACCTCGGTAATCTCCTTAATAACACCATACCAAGTAGTATCATCATCCATAGTATTTAAATCTTTTGCGCTTGCGATTAAATGTTGTAATTGCATCCATGCAAACACCACTATCTTGTGTTGAATGAGTGTTGTCGTAGTGCTGGGGAGAAAATACATAACCATTGATCCTATATTTGAGATGAGTTTTGGCTTCCCACGTTGGACCACTGACATAATACCATAACAATGAATTCATGCATTTTTCTTCCATTAACTGTTAAAACCACTAAAATATATTAAATAAAGTCGTAATTGTGTAATAAAACTATTGTTTTCTTGAAGCCTAACAAACCTTGATGTTCAACTAACCAATGAATTCAAATTGTACAATAACTTCTGCCTTTGTTTGAAGTCTTTTCTTATTACGGTGAGCATCTTCTAATGACAATCAATACTCGCTACAAAGTAAACATGTTATATATTAAGTAAATAGAAAGCTAATTTATAATTTGTTAAAAAACACAAACAAATAATAATTATCTAGATCTGGTATATCCATTCTATAAAGTATCCAACTTCGAATTTGTATGCGTTGTACGCCACTTAGCTTGATAGTTTTACCCTCAATAATGGACCGTTCGTAAGTATCATTACCATTCTCATCCAAGAATGGTACTTTTTAGAGCTATGATTTCCAGCATGTGGATCTGGCATATACTCCATTGCATAAATGTAACGATCCGATTTTTCGACGCCTAAAAATCGAACCATTGGAGTTAAAGGAAGAAGGATCTAGAAGAAAAATAGAAACAATATCAGAATCTTACCAACGCAGTGGAATAAAATATAATAGATGATAATATATCTTTACAAAAAAGAAATTATATCGGTTTTATACATGCATCATCAGAGTACAACATCAGAGTTCAATACAATCAACAACACAACTTAGGACGGTTATAATATATCATCCTTCCAAAACCGAATACACAGCGGGATATACATCAAATACGGAAGTACGTCTCGCTATCCAGCTCGTCTCCTGAGTTCCACAGCATCATATCTTGTATCCTATAATACTCGGTTTGACCCGAGCATTATAGTTAAACAACACCTGAGTCAATCTGGAAAACCAGCGTGAGAAAATACACCCAATTGGATTATTAAAGTTTTCAAAATCCTTTGAAATCAAAGGTATCTCGTTAGACCACGCCACAAATAAACATGGCGGGTTTTTACCTTACGACAACCAAAACATTTCTTATAAAATCCTCTGATATTATAATAGTGTCTATATATAAATACTTATTCAAATAGCCGAAATTGTTACATTATTAAATTCCAGCTACTAGCCACAAAGTGGGTTCTACAATCAAAAATCGTAAAGGCACGTTGGGAAAATGGATTTCCATCAATGGCAGGGCTATTGGGGTACCACCCGTCACAATACGTGGCCTAGATCACTGTACCGAGGATCACTCCCAATCCCCTGCAACACAAAGCCGGAGCTACCCCTTACTGTATAGTCCGAATAAGTTCACCCACGGTTGAGATCAGCAACCGCCACACAGCCGAATATATAAAGGAACATCTAGAGAGGGGTGACATTACCCTAATTGGTTGCCAGCCACTTAGCCTTATGTGCACCTCACCTGTTTTAGCCATTCCCGGTTGATGAGACTCGAGGCTACGCGCTACCTTTATAGCACACAATCACTTAGAATGCTCATCGTCCCCCTGACGATGTTCTGAAAGCATTCGTCCATTCAAGTCCGTTCCGAGTTCTAACGGAACCGAAGGCACTACTCCTACTACATCCATTTCGAAATCACCCTTAGGATTAGTAGCGAATAGCCCTTACACTTCATTGCTCCATCTTCGACTCCAAACTCTTGTCTTCCTTACGAAAACGTTCAAATCGAAACGAAGTGGTTTTCGAGAAATTAATGCCGATCCCGGTCTCTTCGAAACGATCAGCGCATTGGCCAATATTGATAGTCAGTTATTTAACTATCAAATAACATTCACAAGAAATCATCAAGCCATAATAATTTCTTCCAATTTATTTTTAAATATCTTCGCAAGATATTTTTCCACATTTCAATCCTTTGAAAATAGTTTCCAAATCACTTTTCTCTCTCTCGTGGAAATATATTTCCAACCAATTATTTATTTTCACTGGAAACCGCCAATTCCTCAATACTTAAGATTTTAAAAATATTTTAAATCATTTTATTCTAAAATATACTTTAAAACATTTAAAATTAAAATTACTTAAACATTTTATTCAAAAATATATACTTTTAAAATATTTAAAGTAAACTACTTTATAAAGTATAAAACTAATTCTTAAAATAAAAGTTAAACCAAACTAAATTTAAAATAAGACTTACGAAATTTTATAAAGGTTTTCAAATAAACTTTAACCAAACTATCTTTTAAAATAAAACTATTTTATAAAATATAAATATTGATAATTATCTTTTAAATCATAATACTAGTCAAACCTTTCAAATAATTACTATGATAATTAATTTAAATAAATGTTTATTTTTAAAATTTAAACAAAAATAATAATTTCTTAAAACATTCCTTTAAACAATTTAAAACTTTTAACTTATATTAAAAATTTGCTTTGAAAACGTACTTGGCTTTCCAGGGAAATACACTTTTCTCCCACTCCTTTAAAAATAAACCACTATTTATTTTTAAAAAAAATTCCCATTCCTTTATAAATTTCTACCATGAATTTATACACCCGAATATCCACCGATATCCATTTCACTTTATAAACCCAGTTTATAAATTTCATAATCTCGTCTCTTTTTAAAATTCCAATTTCAAACATTTAAATCAATTTTCAATTTGATTTCCAAAATTTACTCCATTTAAAATAAATTTCTTTACTTACCCAACTTCATTTCAAAACCCATTAATTTCAGATTTAACTTCTTTATTATAATTCAAAATCTTATTTAAACTGAAACACAAATTTCATACTTTTCCCAAATTTCTTCTTTATCTTTTCCATATTTAAACTTTAAATTTGAAAATAATTTCTTTATTCCTCTAAATAATATCATTAAGTCTAAAAATTTATTTATTCTTCTTTATTCAAAATATACTTCCCTTACTCGAAATTTATTTATTTAAAATTTAAAAATCAACTTTTATTCTTCCTAATCATTTAATTATCCAAATTCCTTATAATTATTTTATTTAAAATTACCTTTTTATTGACTTTAAAAATCCTACTTTATATTTATTTTTTTCAAAATTCCAATATATATATATATATATATATATATATATACATATATTTAACCAAGCCAGAGTATTCAATAAATTTCATTTCCCAATATAATCAATTAAATTCATCACAAATTATCACATAATCATATCGCTGAATATATAAAATAAATTCAAATGTTTTGAGGAATCCAATTAGACCCCTCCAACCTGTTTTCTCTGCATCCACAGATGTTACCACAATATTATAATACCAATTCCACTTCAAGGTGGAATATCACGTTATACGGGATCATATTATCTCATCCGCTATTATGCGGCGCATAGGGTCTCATCCGCTATATGATGCGATAAATCAATCACTCCAATATATATATATATATATAGACACACACACACACACTACTATATACAATATACCACATCCAATCAGTTTAATCATTCCACCAAAATTTAAATTTTGACTATTTAAATTTAAAAAAACCTAAATGAGTGAGATTAACTCACCTTGATTCCTGTTTTGCAACCCACTTCTAATTAGATTCGTGGGATTAGGATCAGGATTGAGTTCCAATTAGATTAACATGAAGGAGAAGATATTGGCTAAAATCGAATTGCTCAATTCAATCTGATTTTTTAATTTTATTTTTGCTACAGTCATTATTCTTTTATATTTCCTTCAAAAACCCGATGCTCGGTTACTACAGTTTGATTTCAAAATCAAACGTGTGTAAATACAAGTAGACAAGTATAAAAATAGGGGAGACACGTGTTGAAAGAAAAAGAAAAAGACTGCTGAGAAAACCAATATTATTTTAATTTAAAATTGTAAATTTAAATCGTCCCGATTTCCACAACTCACAAATTCGAGCTCCCATCGAGGTGTGCCGCTAGGCGTTTATAATGTTAAACCCCTATTCCGAACACACTGGAAAAGGTTTCAAGTCCTAATTTGACCGTATGGAAAAGATAAACTTTTTGAATTCAGTTATAATATTGAATTTTAATATAGTTTTCAGCGTGTTTACCTACCGTATGGCCAAACGATCACTTCAAACACTACGAAAATTGAAATCCAGTAATATTACATTATTACAGATCCAATGAAACTGGTTTTGTCGAATTGCAAGACTATGCCTCAAAAGGCTATTTTCAAATATCAATTTAAACAATATATTTTTAAAACTAAACAAATTACTTTCAAATTCAGTTTTAATACATCTCTTATCCCTAGTATAACTGTTATAAATTTTATAAACTTTCAATTTTTTTAACAAGCTTGAAATTCCAGATTCAACAATTTTCCCAAATTTCGATTATTTGTTCAATATTTAAATTATTCAATAAATAGTGATATTTGAAATTCAAGTTAGAAACTATCTATTAAATATTTAAAATCAATTAAATATCCAATTTCAAATATCCAGAAATTTCGGGTCGTCACATTCCTCCCCCCTTAAAAGAATTTCGTCTCCGAAATTACTTGTTAAGAGGAATGTTACACAACCCGTTAATTATTTTCTCAATCCAAATATTTTTTATTAACTTCCCAAAACCAAACGGTTTTTTAACAATACCCAAACCATCTTTTTAACAAAGACATTATCACCCTACAAATTTCCTAAACTTCTTCCATTAGTTCCAACCAATATTTCCTACCCATCCATTCAAATTTAAATTTAAAAACCAATTTAAATTGTCAAAATTTTCTCAAATTTTCTCTAACTCCCTAAATTCCCGAAAATTTTTGTCAGCGTCTCCTTTGCACGGCTACCTCAGTACAACTACAAAATGCCCCCACAGGCCCTCAAATTTCAAAAGAAAAAAAAACGCTAAATGGCTAGACCATAAAATTATCAAATTTCATACAGAAATTTAAACACATACCTTTACTGAGCAAATTTCAATTTACCTTCAAAAATTAAAAATCCCAGTTTTCCTTTTTCTTTTTAAACACTTTGAATATCCTACTAGGCCATAATATTCAATTACAACATTCAAAATTGCTTACACGTTTCTTAACAAAAGTTTTCACATCTATTTCAGTTACATCAATAAGATGCACATATATCATTCGTACGCAATACCCAATTCGATCGCTCACTCAATCACATAATTTCATTTCCGAACTAGTATCGTCCACCCGACTCCCTAGTACGGACTTAGATCTGATTTCTTGGTCAGAAACCGTCATTCTCCTTGCATAGCCACAAACTATGATAGAGAATGTCCAGAATCAATCAAAAATCCATATTCGGGGTTTGCTATCGAAAATCGAATAGAAATCCTAACATGGATTGGTATAACTACCACGAAATTCTATGCTCGAATTCTGGATCAAATCACTATGCGAATAAATAATATACGTATATCTTATGTATTTAACCCCAATTGATTTTTAGCTATATTAGTTCTCTTTTATTCACTTTAATTCTGGTTTCCATTCTCTTATCCACAATTATCCCATTTCACAACTTTACTTAATCTTCATTCCGAAATTACTTAGTATATTTCCAATACCAAACTTACTTAAGAATTTCACCATTCATTTCTTAAGTTTAATATAAGCATTTTATATACTCTTATATTATTACTCTACCACTTTAGCCTTTATATCTACCTATTTTTAAACTGGATCTCCAATTCCATATGAATTCAATTTACCTTCATTTTAGATATTGAATTCTATTTACCTTTATCTCAAACCATATTAAATTAACATTTCTTTAATTAGTCTCACTACTAATTTATTTAAAACCCAATGGATTTATTTCCAAATTTTGAATTATTTTTAGTCTACTACGGATAAATCTTTCAACTTCACATTATCACTTAGTTTTTATCTATATTTAATCAATTTGGGTTCTAATTCCAAATAGATTCAATTAGCTTTAATTTGCTAATTTATCCCAAACCTAAATAGTTTTTCCCCTTTTCATCCATATTTTCATTTTTAATTTTACTTGAATTCGATTTATCTTCAAACTCTGAATATTGAATTTTATCAAGTATCTTCCATTACATACAATTCAAATTAATTCCCAAAATTTAGTTTAAATCCTATTTATTTACAAATGCAAATTCATTTGTCTATCCACAAAATTTTATTTTCAACTAATAAATTTTATGCTTCAATAACTTATTTTATTTAGCCTACTCAATGTTCACTTCTTATTTAACTTGGTTTAGTTACTTTCTAATTTAATTCCGCTTTCAAGATTCTATAAGTTCTCCAATTTATTTAACTTCTATTGGCTAATTTCTTTTTAATTTACTTTAATTAATTAGCTTACCTCTCAGCTTATTTTGTTTTCACATTTACTTTTAAATTTTTAACTCTTCTTCAACAGATTCCAATTTATAGGTTATCAAACCCATTTATAATTTCATAAACATTTCCAATTTACTTCCAAAAATTTAAACAATTCCACAACATATCAAAATCACCTTTGAAATCAATTATTTCTTTGATTCTCAAAACCAAACCCAGTTTCTAAAAAAACTCTAATTTAAAACAATTTGGTAGCAATCCCTCTCTTGGAAATTCGAAAATGAACATCATGATGCTGTAGTCATTACCGAAGTAATTTTCCAACGATCGAAGAGAGTTAAATGCTTTTATCTCTTTAAAACCCCTTCAAATATTTTTTAAATTCCAAATCTCTCCATATTTCAAATTCAATCCAAAATATTTCTCAAATAATACCACCATTACTCCTCCAAAACCTTTTGAAAACCATTTTCAAATCAAAAGGAATTAAATTTTCAAATTCCAAATTCTTTCAATCTTTATTCAAATTTTTCTCAGGAAGTTCAAGTTATAAACCCATTTTAGTTATAAATCATGTTTATAATTTACACTTACAAATTCCATTCTATTATATGAATTCATTTCCTTAACTTAGGTTACAATTTCAATTTCTTATTCAACTTCCACTTAACAATGATAATAATTTAATATTATCATTTTTTGACAACCAAGCAACCATATATAACTATAATAATTTACGGAAAATTATTTCCTTTATATACAAAAATAATTTGGATAAAATTATTCCATTTACCCTATTTAAAACAATACTGTGTCGGTTTATCTTGTTAAGAGTTTAGAAACCCCTATCGATGACATGGCGTCCCACATCTCGACCAAAATTCATAAACACTTAACCGATAAGTTGACACAATATAAAAATAATTTTTTTATATTCACTAACAAATGCGCGCTCATACTATTAATTCACTCAAACTCATCCTAGAGTACTTCAGACTCTATTTAATGAGTAATCACCACCAGAGCCAAGGTTCTCGCTTAACCTGGCTCTAATACCAAATGTAAAGACTCGATTTTTCGACGCTCGAAAATCGAACCATTAGGGTTAAAAGAAGAAGGAGGTAGAAGAAGAAATAGAAACAATATTAGAATCTTACTAATGCAGCGGAATAAAATATAATAGTTGATAATAGATCTTTACACAAAAGAAATTATATCGGTTTTATACATGCATCATTAGAATACAGAATCAGAGTTCAATACAATCAACAACACAACTTAGGACTTTTATAATATCTCATCCTTCCAAAACCGATTACACAGTGGAAAATACATTAAATATGGAAGTACGTCTCGCCATCCAGCTCGTCTTCTGAGTTCCACAGCATCATATCCTATATCCCCTAATACTAGGTTTGACCTGAGCATTATAGTTAAATAACACCCGAGTCAGTCTGGAAAACCAGCGTGAGAAAATACACTCAATTGGATTATTAAAGTTTTCAAAATCCTTTGAAATCAAAGGCATCTTATAAGACCATGCCACAAATAAACATGCCAGGTTTTTACCTTACGATAACCAAAACATTTCTTATAAAATCCTCTGATATTATAATAGTGTCTACATACAAATACTTATGCAAATAGCCGAAATTGTTACATTATTGAATTCTAGCTACTTGCCACAAAGTGGGTTCTACAAAACAAAAATCGTAAAGACATGTAGGGAAAATGGATTTCCATCATTGGCAGGGCTACTGGGGTACCGCCCGTCATAGTACGTGGCCTAGATCACTGTACCGAGGATAACTCCCAATCCCCTGCAACACAAAGCCAAAGCTACCCCTTACTGGATAGTCTGAATAAGTTCATCCCGTAGTTGGGATCAGCAACCGCCACACAGCCGAATATATAAAGGAACTTCTAGACAGGGGTGACCTTACCCTAATTGGTTGCTAGCCAGTTAGCTTTGTGTGCACCTCCCCTGCTTTAGCCATTCCCTGTTGACGAGGCTTGAGGCTATGCGTTACCTTTATAGCACACAATCACTTAGAATGCTCATCGTCCTCCTGACGATGTTCTGAAAGCATTCGTCCATACAAGTCCGTTCCGGATTCGAACGGAACCAAAGACACTCTCGTACTACATCCATTTCGGAATCACCCTCAGAATTAGTAGCGACTAGCCCTTGCACTTCACTGCTCCATCTTCAACTCCAAACTCTTGTCTTCCTTACGAAAACATTCAAACCGGATCGAAGTGGTTTTCGGGAAATTAAACCTGATCCCGGTCTCTTCGAAACGATCAGTGCATTGGCCAATATTGATAGTCGGTTATTTAACTATCAAATAACATTCACAAGCAATCATTAAGCCATAATAATTTCTTTCAATTTATTTTTAAATATCTTCGCAAGATATTTTCCCACATTTCAATCCTTTGAAAATAGTTTTCAAATCACTTTTCTCTCTCTCTCTCTTGGAAATAAATTTCCACTGGAAACCGCCAAGTCCTCAATACTTAAGATTTAAAAAATATTTTAAATCATTTTATTCTAAAATATACTTTAAAACATTTAAAATTAAAATTACTTAAACATTTTATTCAAAAATATATAATTTTAAAAATATTTAAAATACAACTACTTTATAAATATAAAACTAATTTTTAAAATAAAAGTTAAACCAAACTAAATTTAAAATAATACTTACGAAATTTTATACAGGTTTTCAAATAAACTTTAGCCAAACTATCTTTTAAAATAAAGCTATTTTATAAAATATAAATATTGATAATTATCTTTTAAATCATAATACTAGTCAAACCTTTCAAATAAGTACTATGATAATTAATTTAAATAAATGTTTACTTTTAAAATTTAAACAACTTAAATAATAATTTCTTAAAACATTCCTTTAAACAATTTTAAAACTTTTAACTTATACTAAAAATCTGCTTTGAAAAACGTACTAGGCTTTTTAGGAAAATACACTTTTCGCCCACTCCTTTAAAAATAAACTACTATTTATTTTAAAACAAATTCCCATTCCTTTATAAATTCCTACCATGAATTTATACTCTCGAATATCCACCGATATCCATTTTACTTTATAAACCCGGTTTATAAATTTCATAGTTTCATCTCTCTTTAAAATTCCAATTTCAAATACTTAAATCAATTTTCAATTTGATTTTCAAAATTTACTCCATTTAAAATAAATTTCTTTACTTACCCAATTTCATTTCAAAACCCATTAATTTCAGATTTAACTTCTTTATTATAATTCAAAATCTTATTTAAACTGAAACACAATTTTCATACTTTTTCCAAATTTCTTCTTTATCTTTTCCAAATTTGAACTTCAAATTTGAAAATAATTTCTTAATTCCTCTAAATAATATCATTAAGTCTAAAAAATTATATATTCTTCTTTATTCAAAATATACTTTCCTTACTCGAAATTTATTTATTTAAAATTTAAAAATCAACTTTTATTCTTCCTAATCATTTAATTATCCAAATTCCTTATAATTATTTTATCTAAAATTAACTTTTTATTTACTTTAAAAATCCAACTTTATATATTTTTTTTTACAAAATTCCAATATATATATAAATATATATATATATAAATTAACCAAGCCAGAGTATTCAATAAATTCCAATTCCCAATATGATCAATAAAATTCATTACATAATCATATCGCTGAGTATATAAAATAAATTCAAACATTTGGGGAATCCAATTGGATCCCACCCACCTGTTTTCGCTGCATCCATAGATGTTAGCACAATATTATAATACCAATTCCATTTCGAGGTGGAATGTTGCACTATATGGGATCATATTATCCCATCCGCTATTATGCGGCGCATAGGGTCTCATCCGCTATATAATCCGGGAAATCAATCACACCAATATGTATGTATGTATATATATATATATAATATACCACATCCAATCAATTTAATCATTCAACCAAAATTTAAATTTTAACTATTTAAATTTAAATAAAACCCAAATGAGTGAGATTAATTCACCTTGGATCCTATTTTGCAACCCACTTCCAATCCGGCTTACTTCTTTCAAGATTATGACCTTGCATAAATATTTATACAGTTTATTAATATTTGAAAAGTTGAAAAATTTAAAAATTAATCCCATTGATTTAACTAATTAATTATTTAATTTAAAATTAAATCCCTTTAAATAAATTAATTAGTCAACCATTCCATTTTAACTAAATGATTATTTCTTTATTATATTATATGTTTACCCTATTTTTATTTTTAAATGGAAACCACAATTATTCTTATATAAAAATAAACTATAGATTTAAAGATTAACTTTTACCAATTCCTCAAACAATTAAAATCTCTATATTTTTTTCCAAATCTTAAAATCAACAGATTAACTCAGGCTTTTAGACTTGAGTACTATCAAATTTGAAAATGCTCAAGATAAATTTTCCTTTGCATTACAATTATAAACTTGTACATATCGTTCCAAATATGTCTCAATGTATATATAACACTTTAATATTATTATTATTATATATTTCTTTTAAAAAATTAAATAGTAAACTAAAAATATTTGAATATATATTAAATTAACCAGTAAGTTAAGGTCTTTATATCTTATACCAGATTAAATTCAAAAATATAATTGCTTACATTTTATTGTAACCTATCTACATTTTTTTTAATTTTAATTGAGAAAGAATTATACCTTGCAGCCAATGAGAAAATGAGATCCCAGACTCAACACGAATCGCCTCGACGCACGCCGGCCCACTCGAGCTCGTGAAACCCTAGCCTTGCCTCATCGTAGTTCGACGAAGACATCGATTTCCATCGGCGAACCTTCCCTCACGATGCTCGCAAACACACACCGTACTCGCTACTCCGACAACTGAGCTTCTCGGCTCCCTTCGAAATCGCACGTCGCCTCCAACCTTGACCCTTTATTAGTCGCGTACCCCCACTGCCCTACCACCTTGCCTCACGCAGCACGAGAAACTCTTGACAGAAATCACGAGCACTCCTCCGATGATCGCATGCGAACTTGGATTTGAATTCAATTCATAGTGGCCATAAATTTCAATTCGAATGAATTGCGGTTCGAATCGATTTAAGGCTTCTTTTTAAAAAAAATTGATTCATGGGATTAGGATCTGGATTGAGTTCCTGATTCAATTAACATGAAGGAGAAGATATTGGCTAAAATCGAATTGCTCAATTCGATCTGATTATTTTATTTTATTTTTGCTACAACCATTGTTCTTTTGTATTTCCTTCGAAAACCAGGTGCTCAGTTACTACAGTTTAATTTCAAAATCAAACGTGTGTAAATACAAGTAGACAAGTGTAAAAATAGGGGAGACACGTGTTGAAAGAAAAAGAAAACAACTGTTGAGAAAACCAATATTATTTAATTTTAAATTTTAAATTCAAATCGTCCCGATTCCACAACTCACAAATTCGAGCTCCCATCAAGGCGTGCCGCTGGTCGTTTATAATGTTAAACCCCTATTCCGAACGCACTGGAAAAGGTTTCGAGTCCTAATTCGATCGTATGGAAAAGATAACCTTTTTGAACTCGGTTATAATATTGAATTTAGATATAGTTTTCAGCGCGTTTACGTGCCGTACGGCCAAAAGCTCACTCCAAACACTACAAAATTGAAATTCGATAATAATACATTATTACGGATCCAATGGAACTGGTTTTGTCGAATTCCGAGACTATGCCTCGGAAGACTATTTTCAAATATCAATTTAAATAATATATTTTTAAAACTGAACAAATTACTTTCAAATTTAGTTTTAACACATCTGTTATCCCTAGTATCGCTATTATAATTTTTATAAACTTTCAATTTATTTTTAACAAGTCTGAAAATCCAGATTCAACAATTTTCCCAATTTTCGATTATTTGTTTAATATTTAAATTATTCAATAAATAGTGATATTTGAAATTCAAGTTATAAACTATCTATTAAATATTTAAAATCAATTAAATATCCAGAAATTTTGGGTCGTCACAATACCTAACAGATTTTGAAACAAGATAAGCTTCGGCAATTGACCATTCCACATATCGTTTATTGCTTGGTATGTTTTTACAATCCTTCATAGCTCTAAGAAAACATAAAATAATGCACGTTTTTATATTATCATTGGATAATAATTTGGATTATAATTATTAAAAAGAATGTCTTACCTTTCAAGTACATACATCCATGTATAATTAACAAGTCCGCAAAGTAGTGCTTGATCAGCTAAATGCACCATTAGATGTATACTTATATCAAAAAACTGAGTGGGAATATAATGGACCAACACACATAACGCCTCCACAATCATATCTTTAGCAGCTTGGACATGCTCTCAAATCAAGTTAACAAATAATATTGAAGTACAAGCATACTTGCAAAATCGCACGCCTTAAGTCACGAAACTTTGGAAATGCATGTTGAACCATGATAGGCAAAAAATATTGGATAATAATATGATAGTTGTATGACTTTCTAATATTCAAACTAGATGGTTGAATGCTTACTAAGTTGCCTAATTTAGTTCCAAAGCATGATGGAAGTTTTACGCCTTTAAGAACTTGACAACACTGGATCTTGTAAGCTTTATCAAATGCAAATTTAGAGGATTGTTTGGTTCTATCGAATAATAAAATTAATAAAATGCTCTGCCATATTCTTCTCAGTATGCATTACATCTATTGTGTGTCGCACTTTATGGCCACTCCAATACTCTAAGGAAAAAGAATTGACTTTTTATACCATGCTGGTATTACACCATTGTCATTCTCATTTCCAAAGTGTTCATCATGATCAAAATCATCTCCTATATGCTTCTTTTTTCTATTTAATTTACCGGGTATGTATTTGATATGAGCAATTTTCTCTAAAAGAGTTGATCCTGTCAGTCGTGTTGGAGATTTCTTATACTCTATATCTTTATACCATCCATGTTTTGGTGCACTATATGGATGGCCGTTCTTCAGAAATCTTCTGTACGTCCTATAAGCAATCTTATTACCAACATGTTCCGCCACGGTCTCTGTAGCACAAATAGGGCACGCTTTATAACCATGGGTCACACAACCGGTAGATTTCCAGATGCAAGTAGATCATGAATTCCCCACAATAACATTGCTTTCAATGTAAACACTCGTTCTTGTCCATGTCAGATGCAGGCACTCCTATTGTCCAAAGGTGTTGCAACTCATCCACAAGGGGTTCTAAATATACATCAATATTTGACTTGGTGATTTAGGTCTAGGAATTAATAAACACAACATTTGAAATTTTTATTTGATGCACAATGAAGGAGGTAAATAATAAGGAACCACATGCACATGCCAACAACTATAACTGTTAGACTGGATTGTATTAGGATTGAACCCATCGATAGCAATTCTGTGACATCCCGGAATTTCAAGGAATTTAAAATGTGACAATCTCTTAATTAATTATTTAAAATTGGTAACATTTGTTAATTTCAAACAATAATAAATATAATGTGATGTTTTTAAATACAGTTATAAATAAATTTTTAAATGGAATAATAATTTACAAATTTAAATTGTGTTATTTTATAAATTTGATTTTAAATAGACCTATTATTTTCAGATTTAATAAGTGAGTTTAAATAAATATGTGTGTGTGTGTGTGTGTGTGTGTGTGTGTGTGTGTGTATTTAAGTTATTTTTAAATAGGATAATTATTTACAAATTTAACAATGTGTTTGTTTAAAATTGATATTATATTTATTTGAATTAATTGGATTTTTAAATTGAATTTGAATTTGGATTTAAAATTTGAATTTAAAGGAATATACGTACGTTTTAAAACAGAAATAACAATTTGGTTTGGATTTAAAATATATGGATAAAGTTTTTATTTAAAATAAGATTGTTCTCTATGATTTTATTCAAAAAAAATTTATCTATAGAAATTTGGAAAAATATTTATTTAATAGTAGATAAATACCAAAGCTTTTAAATTAGCATTTAAAAATGGATTAAATAATTTTATATGATTTTATTTAAAACATGATTGGATTTTATTTTATTTTCCTTTAAAAATTTTATTTATATATAATTAAGTAAAGCATTTATAAATTTATAAAGTACTTATTTATTAGGAAATTTAATAAGAAAAGCTTTAAATCATTTTTAAAATAATATAAAAAAATAAGTAATGACAAATGTTAAGATATAAACCCCTTAAAATAACATGTGTTAGCATATAAACAATGGAAGAGACAAGTGTCACATTTATTTCAATTTTCTTTTGTTTTTATAAAAACCTAATTTAAACTTATATAAGCATATATCTTCTTTTACATTTCCTTTTTATCTTCATTTTTGAAAAACCAGAAATGTAACTTGAATCAATGGTCAATCTGAAACACTCCTCTGATCAAATTTATAAAACCTTGTAAACTATCTTCAACAACTCAGTTTAAAATCAAAGCCTGAAATTCATTTTTCAGACCAAAAATCACTACCCTGCAAACATTTTTCAAGTGCAAAACCAAAACCATGTAATTCACTCCTCATATCAAATGCAACCTAAAAGCATTTTACTAAGCTCAAATTCAAAATCATCAAATCTATAAAACATCTCCTCTAAAAACAGATTTAAGCCTGAGCCTGCAACAACATGTTTTTAAAAGTTCAAGTAATATGTATTTCAGTTTAAAGAAAATCAAATCAAGCTTTCCAGTTTTATCATCAAGATCAAAGCCATTTCAAAGATCTAAGCATTCAAAGTTTTTTGGAATCAAAACAACAAAGCAATGCAAATTTTCAAATCCAGTTTTAAAGCTCTTTGCAATTTCAAAAAAGGTGAGCAAACATCTACTTAAAAATTCTAAGTAATAATTGTTTTGTTCCTTGTTAAATTTCAAAAATGATCAATGCTTGCATGTGTATATATAAATGTATGATCTGTGTGTATGAATGTGAATGACTATGCATGTATATTTTGATTCTTCATCTCTATTTTTAAATTACATAGAGTAGGAATAAAAGAAAATTCAAATCTTCTTATCTGATCATTGTTAGGTTTTAAGTTTTAAAAAGGAGATGTTTGTTTAAACATAAATTTAAGTTTAAAATTTTATTCAAGTATAATAGATGTGAAAATCTTCTGGAATCGAAATAGCACAGTAGAAATTCTAAAACATGATTAAATCATGTATTTTAAATTGCTGTTTCAAGTTTAAATCTTGAATCATCTTTGAAAAATAGGAATTTTAAAACAAAAAGCAAGATTTTTAGTAATAGGATTAGTGTGTGTTTCGGGATTGTCTGATAAGGATTTCTGGGCAAGTTCTGGTGGCCAGAGCAATTTTGGTGGTCGTGGCTTCGATTGGAGGAGGTCGGGGTGTAGGAATGCTCATGAAAAATGGCAGGGAGGGTTTCTAATCGCCGTGGCGTCGGCGGTGAGGTGATCTTGGTTGTAAACCAAATTTGGTCGAACTGTGAAAATGGGATCGGTGCTTCTCCTCTGGTTGATCGAGTGTCGTGAAGCTTGGGGAAATGGAGGCGTGGATGGTCGGCAGTGTGTGGACAGAGTCTATCAACCTCTGGTGGTCGGTAGCGTGGTTGCATGGAAGATTTACTGGTGAGGTTCTGGTTCCAGTTTCAACCGGAATGCTTGATTTTGATCAGGGGCTTTTGTCTGTGTTCTGGCAATCGGGAAAGGTTGCAGTGATGATGGTCGGCATGCCGGAGGGTTCGTCAGAGGTCAGAGAAGGCTCCGGCGCTGGTGCATGTGCATAGGGAAGGTTTGGAGTCAGTGCTTTTGGGTTGGGTTGTGACTCGAAGGAAGCACCGTGCTTTTGAGTTGGTGTCTCGAGTGGGAACTCGAAGTAGCTGGAGTGTTAAACCTGTTAACGGATTAGTTGTTACAGGTTTTTAAAATTTAAATTTAAACTAAGATTTTGAAATTTAAGAAAAGGAAATGGAACTTGAAGTGTCTCGAGTGATACTCGGGTTAAATCTGTAACAGATAATTAAAGGAAAATTTTAAAAAAATTTAAAAGGTTTTTATGAAACAAGTTTTAAATTTAAATAAAGAAAGTTGTAAATTTTTGAAATGAATCTTGCTTTTAAAATTCTATTCTTTATAAAAATAAATGTTTTCTTTAACATTTTATTAAGAAGTTTGAAAATTTGTTTAATTTAAATTTTGTTAAAGTTATTTAAAACTTAAGTAGAAATGAATTTTAAAGACAAGTTCTTGAATTTAAATTGAAATAGTTTTAAAACTATTACTTGTTAATGTTTAAAACATTTAAAAGATGTTATGTTTTGTTAACCTTAATTTACCAAGTTAAATGAGTATTTTAAAACTTAATTAATGATTTAATTAAGAAAGGTTAATTATTAAGACAAATGTTTTAATTAAGTCATTAGTAAGATAATGTTTTATCTTAAAGATAATTAAAGCTTTAATATCTTGATAGTAACTAAATTAATTAAGGAAATTAGATATGAGTAATTAATTTAATTAAAAATAATTAAGAATTAATTAAGAGTAATTAGTTGATTTAATTTATTTATTTAAAATTAGTAATTAAGGATTATAAGTTAATTAATTAGAGGTTAATTAGTTTATAATTAAGAATTATTAATTAGATAATTAGAGATTATTAATTAATGATTTAAGATTAATTAATTAACTAATTAAGCATAATTAATTTATAATTAAAAAGGTATTTAATTTGTAATTAAGTTTTATTAATTAATAATTAGGCTTTATTAATTAATAATTAAGAAATTATTAATTTAAATTAAAGTTAATTAAGGATTAATTAACTATTATTTAGGGTTAATTAATTGTTATTAAGGATTGATTAACTGATTAATTAAGGATTAATTAATTGGTTATTAAGTTTTATTAATGGCTAATTAAGGTTTATTAATTAATAATTAAGGATAATTAATCTGTAATTCAAGATTAATTACTTTATTTAAAGGGGTAATTAAGGGATGAATTACCCAATTGCAATTAATCAAATGAATGTGATTAATTAATTGGTTGACTAATTAAAGATAATCTTGATGATTGATTAAGTATGAATACTTAATGAGATTAAATTGTGTAATTACTTAGGCTAAGTAATTAATGTATAATTACTGAGATGTAATTAATTAAAGGGAAATTACTTAATAGGAGTAATTAAAGGATAATTACTTAGTGGAAGTAACTAAGGGTTAATTACTTAGTGTAAGTAATTAAGGGTTAATTACTTAGTGTAATTAATCAAAGGATTAATATAATTAATTAAGAAGTAATTAATTAAGGTAAGTAATTACACGATGGTAATTACTGTTTATGATTAATTAAAGTTGATTAGTGGAAGAAATTAATTAAGGATCATTAATTTATGTAATTAATGAGGGTAATTAAAGGTTGATTAATTAAGATTAATTAATCAATAAATAGTGATTATAAGGTAATTAATTAAGGATTAATGTAATTATAGTTAATGAAGTAATTAAGGTTAATTACTTTAATAGTTTGTAGATAATTAGTTTGTGTAATTAATTAAGGGTTAATTACTTAATGTAATTAAGGAATAACTAGTCAAGGGTGATTAATTAAGATGATGATTAATTAATGAGTTTAATTAATGATTAAGTAAGCAAGATTTATAGCGATGAAAGTAATTAATTTAATTTATTGTAAATTAATTAGAGATGAAGTAATTAATTTAATTCATTTTAAACTAATTATAGATGTGTAATTAATAAATCATTGCTTATGGATGGCTGATTGATATTGAATGCCTTGATTGTTTGAGATCTTCGATAAGATATGTGTTGCTGTGTGATATGAGATGATTTGGCTGAATGGTGATGATATGGATTATCTATTTGTGCATATGTGAATTATCTATCTATGTGAATATAGATAATAATTTGAATTGAATTGTTTTAACTTTAAAACAACTTGGACCTAAAAGATGGCGTTTTGAATTTTGATGAGACGGGGATCGGGTTTCCAGATTTGGATATCCAAAAACCGATCCAAATTAACGATAGATCGTGAATCTCAAGTGAAGATGAAGATTCAAAGTGCAAGGGTTATTGTCGTTAACTCTGAGGGTGATTCCAAAATGAGTGTAACGAGATAATTCCTTCGGTTTCGTTCGAACCCGGAACGAACTTGTATGGATTGAATGCTTTCAGAACATCATCAGATGGACGATGAGCATTCTAATATAGATGTGTTCTATAAAGTTAATCGTAGCCTCAATCCTCATCAATCGGGAATGGATAAAATAGGGGAGGTGAAGCAAGGATAAGTTGGTCATTCCCAAGTAGGACGAGATTTACCCCTGTCTAGAGTCCCTTTATATTCGGCTGTGTAGGCGGTTGCAAGCTACAACCGCGGGGTTGTCTTGTTCGGGGCTGTCCAGTAAAGGTTGGTTCCGGCTTTGTATTGTAGGGGATTTAGGGTGGATCCTCAGTACGGTGATCTAGGCCCCGTATTATGACGAGCGGTACCCCGGTATCCCTGCCATTGATGGAAACCCGTTCTTCCTACGTGCCCTTACGATTTTAATTGTATTACCCAATTTGTAGCTATTAGCTGGAATTTAATCATGTAATAATTTCAGCTATTTCTAATTTATTTGAAAACCCTAGACCTTATTATAATATCACTGGATTTTCCTATCAAATGTTTTGGTTAGCGTAAGGTAAAATCTTACCCATGTTTATGTGTGGGGAGTCTTAAGTGATACCTTTTCTTTCAAAAGGTTTTTCAAAGTTAAGCAACTTCAACCGTTTACTCACACCAGACCTATGTCTGACCCGGAGTTTATCTTCTGTTTTCTTAAACTCTTGGGTACTCTAATTTTTACGAGTAGCCATGGGATTCGGGTTTGCTTTGACAATTTCTGGAGGAGCAATGGAGCAGGAGGCTTCAGCATTTGTAGATATATAGGAGTCCCGCTGTGTTGATCTCTGTGTTATTCTCTGTATTGTTATTATGTTGTATCTAGATTGTAATAACCAGACAGGTATTTATAACTGTCTAGTATGTGTTGTATAAGCTGTGTAACTCTGATGTATATGATACTATGTAATATCTATGTGAATAATATAATTTAATCGTTCCTCTATTGAGATTATGATGTTGTTTCTTTCTTCTTCTCTATCTTTTCTCTTTTCTATCCCTTTATTTCTTAATAATGATGCATCTTTCTGGGAAGAGAAAGGCAGGTTGTTTCATTTGGTATCAGAGCGTAGGTTGAGTGAATACCTAGGCTCTAGAGTGGTGTCTATCTTGAGAGTGCGTATTTGTAATTTTTATAAATATATATATGTCTATTTCTAGCTATTTGTTGAACTACCTGTTCAGGTTTTCCAATGTGAGTTCTAAAGGTAGATTGGGTAGTGATGTATGTAGCTCGACTATCAATGGAAGTAGTCCGAGTGTTGAGGTTGGAAGTGTTTCTGTCGAGACTGTAGACCTAATACCGTCTCGAGTAAGCTTTGCAGCATAGTATAAGGATTTCTCTAATCTCTGAAGGAAATCTGTTAAGGTTCGGAGTCCATCTTTGAAGTTGGATGAGTATAATTTGGATCTATCGGTTAGGTAGAAGCAAGTGACGGTATCTTGGCAACCTCAGGAAATAGTAGCTGCGCGATGAGACGCAGTGACTATGGATGTCTCTGAAGATGTTTATTTGGAGAAAGTTTAGGGAAGTGTGTCTGCATCAGTGATGAGACTGAGTTTGTGTTTGGTTTGGGGCTCGAGTTTCTTGAGGAGATGCTGTGTGGGATTAGTTGATCTGATTTTGATGATCGAGGAGCTTTAGATTAGGAGGTCTTTGGCATCTGTGGCAGCGTTGTGGCTCGGAGTGTTTTGTGTTCCAGCAGGAATCTTTTGGATTTGCAGTGTCCTAGAGGTGGAGTTTAGAAGCAGCAGAGTAGACCCGTTTCTTCGATGAATTGGTCAAGCACTAAGCTGTTATAATTTGAAAAGAGAGAACAGTATCTGTGGATATTAGATTGGATGGGATCGCAAAAGTGACTTGCGATAGTTTGAGTGATTATCTTGGATAATCTTTTGCTAGGGATTGAGGCATCTCTAAAGGATGTAGGAGTTAGAGTTGTCAGAGATTTTCCAAATGCCTTCAGGGAAGTCATAAGTTTTTTGGAATTAGAGATTGAGTTCCGTATCGACTTGGTTCATGGAGCTACCGGTAATTCAGCTAGGTAGAAGAATGTCTCCTAGAGAGAAGATTTGGTGAAGCAGCTCATTAATCCTTGGAACTTCTGAGTTTTCTCTTTATAGATCTGTTGAACCATATATCTGGGATGTGCTGTCTAGTCAGTGCTCGTGTTCGTCGACGGCATTCTCATCTTCTCCAGATCAGAGTTGTGCAGCGGAAGCAAGGTGGCAGCTATTCTAGAATGGAAGCAACCGAAAGTTGCAGTGTTTGGATTAGTGAGTTTCTACAGGAAGTTTTTCAGGATTTGAAGCCAGATTGGCAAGTGCACTATTTTGACTTTTCCAGATAGGAGAAGTAAGTTTGAAATCCACTGATGATTGTGGAGTAGAATTTGAGTTCTTGATTTTGGTAGATCTTGAGAGGATCATTTGTTGAGATATTTTTGATCTAGTTTATTTCAAGAAGCATCAGCGAAGGTTGAGCTGATCAGAATGGATGTAGGCAGCCTAGGATAGTTAGAAGAGTTTGGTGGTTAAGAGACGGAGGAATTTGGAATCCGAAGTTGGAGACTTTGTTGTTGTTGAGATTTTCTTCGTTCAAAGGGAGCAAATAAGATTTGGTAAGACTAGGAGGTTAGCTCCGAGGTATATTGGATTTTTTTGAGTTCTTGTAAGAATAAGTGTTTGGCTTATAAGGGTTGCATTGCCAGTTTGGAAGACTAGGATTCAAGGGTATTTCACGTATCTCTGAGGGAGTACATGTATGATCCATCACTAGTTGTGGAACCAGCAATTCAGGAGGATTTGGTTGTTGAGTCGATCTTGACTGTGGTCAGATCTCTTGTGTAGATTGTAGATCTAGATGAGTAGGAGCTCAGTAGCTTAGTAGTGTAGCTAGTTTGGATTCAGTAGAGCGAGTATCCCGGTGTCTGTACCTAGGAAACTCAGAATAATTTTAGGAAGCTTATCCGGATCTGTGTCCGGATAGCTAATGTTGTTTGTTGAATTGTTTGTTTGGATGGAATTGTTTGATTGATTGTGTATGGTTGATATGTATGCTTGAATTGTTTGAAATAAAATAAAATTTTGGACTATCTTTTGTTTTAAATTTCGAGGACGAAATTCTTTTAAAGGGGGAGGAATGTGATGTCCCGGAATTTCAAGGAATTTACAATGTGATAATCTCTTAATTAACTATTTAAAATTTGTTAATTTCAAACAATAATAAATATAATGTGATGTTTTAAAATATAGTTATAAATAAATTTTTAAATGGAATAATAATTTACAAATTTAAATTGTGTTATTTTATAAATTTGATTTTAAATAGAATTATTATTTTCAGATTTAATATGTGAGTTTAAATATATATTATGTATTTAAGTTATTTTTAAATAGGATAATTATTTACAAATTTAATAATGTGTTTGTTTAAAATTGATATCTATATTTATTTGAATTAATTGGATTTTAAAATTGAATTTGAATTTGGATTTAAAATTTGAATTTAAAGGAACATTCATATATTTTAAAATAGAAATAATAATTTGCTTTGGATTTAAAATATATGGATAAAGTTTTTATATAAAATAAGATTGTTCTCTATGATTTTCTTTAAAGAAATTTATTTATAGAAATTTGGAAAAATATTTATTTAACAGCAGATAAATACAAAAGCTTTTAAATTAGCATTTAAAAATGGATTAAATAATTTTATATGATTTTATTTAAAACATGATTGGAATTTATTTTATTTTCCTTTAAAAAATTTATTTACATATAATTAAGTAAAGCGTTTATAAATTTATAAAGTACTTATTTATTAGGGAATTTAATAATAAAAGCTTTAAATCATTTTTTAAATAATATAAAAAAGTAAGTAATGACAAATGTTAAGATATAAACCCCTTAAAATAACATGTGTTAGCATATAAACAATGGTAGAGACAAGTGTCACATTTATTTCAATTTTACTTTTTTTTATAAAATCCTTGTTAGCACCAGAATTGGTCACTAACACCCTTAAGAGAGATTATGTAGAGAGATTAATGAAGAAAGTAAAGTTAACTAGAGGATAATATGCTGAATAAAACGCAGAAAATAAGAACACCAGATTTATAGTGGTTCGGCGTAATTGCCTACATCCACTTTGAGGTTAATCTTTATTGCTTTTCTCTATAATCGATTACAGATGCAATCTGTATCTCAACTACTTGATTACAATTGTTGAGCAAAAAAAAAAAGTTAAGTCTTGAATGAGTCTTGAATGCGGCAGAATCTCCCAGTGTTCTCGAAAAGAGGTCCTTTTCACTATGCCCCTGCCTCTCAATTTATAGACGAAGATGGGTTGGACTTCCTTGGTGGGCCAGGTAGCTAAGTAGCTTGGCCAAAAAAATGTGATCTCTGTGTGTCAATCCATAGATGTCGAACGGCAAAACACCGAACAAGGCATGAATGCCGAACGATATCCTCATGCTAACCAAAGTGATGCCGAATGATATCTTCATGCCGATCGAAGTGATGCCGAACGATATCTTCATGCCGATCGAAGGGATGCCGAACACTCTGAATGCCGAACGAAGTATTTGTGCCGAATGACTCTGGAAGCCGACCCAGTGTGTTGTTCCAAACGACTCTGAATGTCGATCGATCTCGAATGCCGATAGAGATTTATGCCGAACGAAGTGATGCGCTGAACAAGGTTTGGATGCCGAGCAGTATGGAATGTCGAACGACTCTGCCATGTCGAATGTCCATAGATGGCGAACGATATACAATACCGAACAGCTCTCAATGCCGAACGCTCTTGCATGTCGATCGTCCCATAGATGCCGATCGTAGTTGCATGCCGAACGAACCATTTGTGCCGGACGACTTTGGAAGCCGAGCGCTTTCTAATGCCAAACGCTCCTAAATGCCGAGCGTTCCTGAATGCCGAGCATTCTCTAATGCCGAACGATCTAGATGCTGAACGGCACATAAATGCCGACCAGTATGCAAATGCCGAGTACTTAGTTGCCTGGTCAAACCTTCAGGTAACACTTGCCCCCCAAAGTGCATCATGTGGTCGAATGTGATGTGCTTTGAATCATGAGTCCACTATGCTTTGCTTCAAGCTGTGGTTTCCTAGATGGTGACTTCCCTTGATTACTAGGTGAAGCGATGTGTGTCGAACGTCATGCAAGTGCCGAACAGTACAGTCGAAGCCGAACGTTCAATGTATGTTGAACGAATTTGAATATTGATGCGGAATGATGTCGTTTTGACTGGTTCTACCGGTCATTGTCCTTTCGTCTCCCTCTCTTCCCCTATAAAGTTCGGCACTTTCCTCCTTCCTTTCTTGTCCACTTTCACCTCGGCTATCTTGTGCTCACGAACTTCGTCTTTCAACGAACTCCAAAAAATTAACAACCCTTCCCTCCTCTTTCATCATATATTGCCTCACTTCTTTCCCTAATCATTCGTAATTAATTAAAATCGCGCCCTCAACTCCAGAAGTCTCTCGAGTTTCGACCCCTTTACTAGGTATCGACCCCTTTTTTAAATGCTCTCCCTTGTCATAAATTTTGGTAGAGACATAACAAATAGGTTTTGCGTGGATGAAAGAATCGAAGTGGGATTAGGATACGTTCTAAGGTTAGATGATATGGATAAAAGGAGAAGTGGTCAGAGGTAAGCACATGAGGGAGTTATTGGGAGATGCACTATGGTTCGGTATGGTTCTCCCATGCCGAACGAGATTGGAGAAAAGAGTAGAGGAGGAGCAGGAATTAGATAGAATGCCATGGTTCGCCATATGTCGAGCAATGGAATGGGAAAAAATAGGAAGGAAGTACGAATTAGGTAGGATGTCGAACGACTCGGCCATGCCGATCGAGAGAGATGGAGGAAAAAAGGCAGATAATGTTTAGGGCATAATGCCGAGCGATATGGCTCGGCACAAACACGGTTCGGCATAATTTGCCTCGTGTCGAACGACCAAGAGGAAGGGTTGGAAGGGTGATATTTATGCTGAACGACGCTTGTATTTAAGCCGAGTAGAACAAAGGCCGATCAATATTTAGGCCGAGTGGCGCTTAGGCCGAACGACATGAATGTCGACTGATACTTAGGCCGACCAGTATTTTGGTCGAATGATATTTAGGCCAAACAACTATTCACTTTGCCTAATCTTATGACAAAAACAAGGACAAGGACCAAAGCAAACTAGCATATCGAACTAATCTGGACTGATAACTTCCTAGTTTCAGTAATCACAAGCCTGAATTTAAGTCGACAAAAACAGATAAAAACTTTTAATATATAGCGCCAAGCCAGAGCCCAAAATTGAAAACATTGCAAGGCTGGCTTTCGGAGACGGTCAGCGATGACGGTCTTCGAAGATGATAGTTCAAAGCTCAACTTTATACCATCAACTCTGTGACTTTCAATTTCTCAGCCCTTATATTTGAATTATCACACTAGTTCACACACCACACGGGGGGAATATTTATGTTTTTAAGTCTAACGTCGATTGTTTTCCAAGTATAGTTCAAACAGGTGCTCTACTAAATTCAATCTTTATCAAAGATGTCTAGGTATTCTAGCTCCGCCATGATTTTAGACAGACCTAGGCCGTCTTCTAGACAAGGAATCGCATATACTTCAAACCGTCGACTTCCCCTGCTTATAACTTAGCTCCCGACGTCCTGGAGGCATCAATTTTCTTGGACAACCCAGTTGATTCACAGGCTTCGAAGATTAATGAAAGTGCGCTCCGTCGGATATGCTCTGTCCACGGAATCCCCTTTGATGACGTGCTAGTTCCATCGGGACACGATCGTCCACACTCGCCCCCAGTCGGATACACAACTTGCAATAAGTTCATGTGCTGGGTTGGCAGCGTGCCCCCGTTCAATACATTTCTTCGGGACGTGCTGCAATACATCGACATTGCCCCATCGCAACTGCACCGAATGGTCACGCCTTCCTCTACGGTACCTACATCCTCTTCATGAATGTCCTCTCTAGGCCTCCAACCCCGGGTGACATTAGATATATATATATCATCAAGAAGCGGAGAGATAGCCCCTCTTTCATGTTTCTTGAGCCACACCACAAATGCCAGATCTTGACTGGGGCATGTAGTAAGTTTGCCCTGTACAAATAGGAATGGTTTTATGTGCGTTGCCTTCCTGGTTTCGCGAGGAGATGGGTAGAAGGAAGTAAGTCTTTTCTCTGGATCGATATTCATACTTGGTCAAAGCCATGCCTTTCCTAACTCTTTTTTTCATCTTTTCAGGTATCAATCCACGTCCTGATGGCCACGAATATTCTGAAGCCGTCGAAGCTATTAGAGCCCTTCCTGCCGAAGAATGGGACATCCGAACTCTCATTTCGGATGAGTCATTTACAACGTTTGGACTGTTGGCAGAAGGCCGTCGGATAAGCCTTCCTCAGGGCGTTACCATACCTAGGCCCGCCTCTGGCAAAGGGAAAAAGCAAGCCGAGTCTTCAGCATGTAACGCCCCTGGCGCACTAGAAGAAGGAGAGATCAAGGAAACCGAAACACCCAAAGCATAAGATGAGAACGTTGGTCCTACTCAGGACCCGATAGTCGAAGTTCACGACATCGAAACGTCATCTTCCCCTTCGAAGAGGAAAAAGAAACTGACGTACAAGATAAGGAGGGAAAACGTACAAGATAAGGAGGGAAAATGTTGGCGCAACCTCTAAAGTTACTCTTATTCCAACAGGGAAAGAGGCTTCCTCGCCACGTTTAGAAAGTTCTTTAAAGGGTCTCTCTAACCTCTCCATACCTGACAATCTACTTAATTATGATTTTGACGATCCAGAGGCACTTAAACTTCACTCGCCCATCAGAGGTGATGCAGGCATTCAAGCCCAAACTCAGGGAGAAAAAACTCCTATTAGTAAAGAAAATGGTCCATCGGGGGGAAACACTAGGACACACACAAACACACACACTCCACCTCGCACTTAAATTTCCATCGTCACACTACTCTTTGCTAATTCGTTGTTATTTAAATTCTGTGTAGGTGACATGAGGAGCACACACAGAATTGATCATCTCCGCGGGTCGTCTATCTTCCATCATTCTGGAAGGGACTCAGGTTCCGGAAAACGTCAGAACAGAGACGATGATGGCGATAGGGATTATCATTCCTGAGACTTATCATCTCGGAAGAAAACATATTATCAGCCCAAATACCACCAACATCCCTCTTATCACTCGGAGCAAAGAAAAGACAAGCACGACCATAGAGGGTCGCAATCCGTTGCTCCCTGTGATCTATACTCTGATTCCTCTTCCACACGACAGTCCCGGAATCCTTATAGGAGAGCTAAAATTTCAAAGTCGTCTCCTCCTGTTCCTGCAATAGATCCATCAGTATCGGAGAGACTGGCCGAGCTTAAAGTTAAATTTCAAAAATATGCTTTGATGGTCTGAAGTTTCTCCCGGTAATCCATTATATTTCTGGAGATGTCAAGCAGAGCGCTATCGTTTGCACCAACGACGTCTATGTTCAGCATGACGCGTTCGTTCATCTTGCTGAGAAAGTGTCAAAAGTCTCCATAGAACGCCAACATGAGATTGATCACCTGAAGCTTGAGGTATTCATGACAAAGACATTACCAAAGCTCAGGACGAAGAGATTACGTCTTACAAATCTCAGCTTGAGGCCGCCCAACAGAGCGCTAAAGATACCTTCGAAGCCATAACTCGTTTGGAATCAACTCACAAAAAAGAAATCGATGAGGCGGTACAACGCTGTGGGCTTTAGCATTGGAGAAAGACTCGGTGCAAAAAGAGAGGGATGCATTCTTCCTCCGAGTCAAAGAACTTGAGGAGTGACTCCGCAAAGAGCAAGACGAGAAGATTGTTGTCCAAGAAGAGTCGCAACGGTATTGTGACGAGATCGTTGCTACACGACTCCTAAAGGCGAAACTTGAGGGTGAGTTTTCTAAAGTTGAGGCGCTTAAGAATGAAGTCCGTGAAGAGGGCAAAAAGATAGCATCTGTGGAGATCGACTCCCGTCTTGAGGGGCCAAGGAAGAAGGCAGGGAAGAGGTCAAAAGCATGTTCGACCCGCTTATTGTTGAATTCAATGCCCGTATTCTCATGCACCGGGACTTAACTTTTCTAGGCGAGGGCTATCTCGAATCTTTTGCCGAGGCGTGGGAGACCTTAATTGAAATCAAGAAGGCCGAACACGGTATCGAGGAGGTTGATAAGGGGGCTTTGATAAAAGAATTCCTTAAGGGAAACGAGCCTTCGGACCTGTCAACGGCTAAAGCCCTTTATTGCAAAGGCTCCCCCTCAACGAAAGGGAAAGAAGTTATCGCCGATCCATTCGGGATCGAGTCTCCAGCTCGTGTGCCTACCCAGCCGGCCGGTCGGTCGATACTCGATCCTTTTGAACAGCACATCGGCTATGACCCGGAGGACCCCGGCCTTGGCGTTCATGTTTTGTCCTATATTCTAGAGGGTGAGACCCCCCTGACGGGTGAGAGCCAGCCGGAACCTGGTGGGAAACTCTTTTTCTTTAACATTCCAAGAGTTTTCATTTTTCACCAGAAGCTATCGCATTCTAATACTTGCTTTTCGTGATTTTGTGCAGGCCGTTCTGATCTTGAGCCCACTCCGAGGAGCGATGTCGCCAAGGAGGTGAGGAAAAAATGAGTGAAGCCATTCACGCAGGAGAGGTTCCCGGTCCAGATGCTTAGGTGATCGGAGCGCTTGATGAGGACAAATCTGAGACTTCCTCTCCCATCGGTGGGAGTTATGAAGTTGAAATTACAGGCGTCTCTAAGCATACATCCGAACTGAGTATGAAGGAGCAGCTTGAGAAAGAGAAGGAAAAGACAGTCAAGATCAAGGTCGAACCTCAAGTTGTGGACCTGGACGATCCTTTGAACAAGCCATTGTAGGTCATCCTCCCAGGCGGGTCCAAACCCATGGATGTTTCTCGTACTTCTTCAGCTGTCACTCCCCCGTCAAAGAAAGCTATCAAGGGTAAACATACCGGGGAGGAGTCATCTGGCAAAAAGTCGAAGAAGTCGAAGAAGTAGTCTTCGCTCTTGTTCAACAAGAGCTAGTTTAGATTGTGTAATTATTTTTGTTTTCGTAGTTGATGTAAATAAAATTATTTGTGATGAATAAAACTTAGTTCTTTTCCCTCTCAGAGGACTGTTGTTGTTTGGTTTTTTGTATAACCTTGGTCAAAACCCAAGCTACTACGAGTTTAGTGAACTTCTCGATTCATCTTCAAACAAGTTGACAACTTTTTTGGTATTTGCACATTCTTTTATCCCACGCTCTGCGGACTTAGAATATTTTCCAATCCGTATGCCAAGGGCTCGATGACTTCAAGTCATTTATATCCAGTCCGCCCTCAGGGGACTTGGACATTTAAATCTTTTATACTCTGGTCCGCATTCCGGGGATTCAAAGTACTCTAATCCGCACTCCGGGGACTTGGAGATTCTCGGTCGTTTATACTCTGGTCCGCACTGTGGGGACTCAGGGTCTCCAGTCCGCACTCTGGGGACTTGGAGATTTTTAGTCGTTTATACTCGAGTCCGCACTCTGGGGACTTAGAGTACTCGAGTCCGTACTCCGGGGACTTGGAGATTTTGAGTCGTTTATACTCGAGTGCGCATTATGGGGAACAAGAGTACTCTAGTCCGCACTATGGAGACTTGGAGATTTTGAGTCGTTTATACTCGAGTCCGCACTTTGGGGACTTAAAGTAATCCAGTCCGCACTCCGAGGAATTGGAGATTTTGAGTCGTTTATACTCGAGTCTGCACTTTGTGGACCTAGAGTGCTCCATTCCGCACTCTAGGGACTTGGAGATTTTGAGTCGTTTATTCTTGAGTCTGCACTTTGGGGACTTAGAGTACTCCAGTCCATACTGTAACGACCTGTAAATTTTTAATAATTAAATTGGTTATTTTAATTAAAATTGAGTAATTAAATTTTGAAGGAAACAAAAATTTTGTAATTTTTAATGAAGCAAACGTTAAAAAAAATAATGTAAATGGTAAATAACTTAAAACTTTGTGATTTCATATTGGGAGAAATAAAATTTGGGTAACTTATTAATGAAATAATAAGTGAATTAAAAGGTAACAATGCTAATTATGGTTAATTATTAATAGGTTGAATGAAACGACAATTAATTAATTTATTTAAATTGGTAAAGTTATAATGGAATTATTGTATTTATGTGTGAATGTAAATTTAAAACAGAAACGTAGATTTATTATAAGGTATAATTGATGTAATAGAAAGCATGAGACCAAAAAAGTAAATTCATTGAGGATATTAATTGTAATTAGATGTAATCTAATAAATAATTAATTTAGCGCAACCTTAATTAATTGAAATAATGTAAGGTCATAATTTGGTGTATTCGATAAATTTAGAAAATAAATTTCAGTAAATGTAATAAAGTATATGGAATGTATATTGTTTCCATAGGATAATATAAGAAATGAAAACTTGCGACCTATGTTTGGAATAATGACCAAAATAAGTGAAATAGTGTTAATGTAAGTAAATTGGTAACAAATTGAATGGATTCCCATGCTTTATTGGAAATTTTATATGTTACAACTTGGTTATGAATTCAATATAAGGTAAGTGAATGGAAATATTATAATTTGTCTATAAACGTAATAATGCAGTGTTAATGGTAATTAATTAGTGCTATATATGGAATTATAACCTGTGATTGTTAAGTAATAAACTTATAAATGCAAGTAAAGGAAAATAGGCAACAATATATATATATATATATATGTTATTTATTTTATTTAGCATGTTAAATAAAATTTGGAAATCAAATTTCAATTAAGGGAAATTTAGTAGTACGTTTATTGGAAATTAATTTTAATAAATGTCACATTAATGTGAATAGTGTATTAACTAATGAAATAAGTAGTATGGAAATAAATGCCAAAATTGATTTTAAGTAATAAAAGCTTATTTATGTGACAAAAAGGTAACTGTAATGTTATGGTAGGTTGCCTATTTATTTATTTAGGTTGTTAGTTGAAATGGGAAACAGGTTTGTAATAAAATGTAAATAAATGTTACATTAATGGGAAATGTAACACGATGTTTATGAGTGTTAAATTTGGTATATTAAGGTAATGAATGGGGAAAACAGGGTAAATAAGTTTATAGAGTGGTAATGAATTTAATAAAAAGATTTGATTTGAAACAAATCAAACCATTGAAATCCAATTTATAATAAGTGTAATTATTGGGGCAATTGAAATTTAACGTTATGCAATTGAGATAAAGAAATTGGAAAAATGTTAATGTATCTGGATATATACCAAAATAAATGGTACCTAAGATGATAATATGATAAATAGTGAATTTAAAGAATGGGAATCAGGATTTATTTATTTATTTGAAATTTAAGTTAAACAATTGAGTCTGTTGCAAATAGGGAGAATTGAACATTACATTTTCCTTATTTGAAATGAAGTTGGAATGAGAAAATATTAATGCAATAGTTTTGAATCCAATGATAAATCCATCTATTTGACAAATATGAATGGAATATTTTTTGATTTATGTAATTAAATGGAAATTTTGAAGATAAAAATTATAATTTGTGAATATAATGAAAATTAAAATTTAACATTGAAATTGATAAGTTGATTAACTTTAAATTGACATTATAAATTTGTTAAATTAGTGTGAATGATTTGGAAATATAAAAATGAGAAGAATTGTCAATTTTAGAATTTAAATTGGAAATTTGATTTAATTAATTAATTTATTTAATTAGTGTAAAATAGCCATTTTGCCATTGGCTCGGCTTTCGACGAAACTAGTTTCATCAGATCCGTAACAGTGAATTATTGTAGGATTACAAGTTTCTTAGCGATTGGACTTGTAGTTTGATCGTACGGACTCGAAACGCCTTGATATAAATGAAATTGAAATCAACTGAAATCAATTTGAAAAAATATTGATTTTAGCATAACTTCTTCATACGATGGAATTTGGACTTGAAACCATTTCCATTGCGTTTAAAATATTTAAAAACATTTATTTTGATATATGGGTTGACCCAATTTCATTCCGGAGTCGAAACGGGCTTTTTGGGCCACTTTGTCGTTAGCACGTATATCTAATAGATCTGATCCATCCTATTTCAACTTTCTCTACAAATACCCTGTTATGAACCCTAGCAGCATCTATTCCTCATTTCTATACGTACAGAAACTTCTGTGCTGCTCTTCCTCAATGGCTGTAAACCCTAATTTATCCAATTCAAATTCCAATTCAAAAATCAACTTCAAAAATCCAAACTCCTCAGAAAAATTCAAAAAAGAATATGTTGAATCTCTCGAAGTGCATAATCTTCTGGTGTAATTCGTTTTTCGATTTTGTTTGTGGTTTGACCAGAAATTGGGCTTTTTGTTTCGGCTGTTCATAGGCTACATGCCCGATCAATGGTGAATTTTCAACTATTGGTCGATCGGGGAGTACGGGTTGGTGAAGGAGGCCGAGTACTATAAATCTACGTGGTTAGTTCATGTTATTGGCACCTGAAATCGCCGAAATCATCGCTCATAGGCACGGCGCCGCGGAACCGGAAGAAGGAGGTGGAGCCACGCGCGACGTCGGAGGATGGTCGGCCGGACCTTGGCGTTCGCGTGCTGTGGATGGATCAGGGTGATAGCTGGCGAGGCAGTTGTGTTCATCGGTAAGTGGTGGTGGCAGTTTTACTAGGTCGAGCGCGTTTCGTTCTGTAGGGTTTGGAACATCTGTACACGTGATCGAAGAGCAGGAACGTGACGTGGCGTACGTTTTTTTGGTTTAATTTCAATTTCGATTCATTCTAATAGCTATAACTTTTGCATACCATATCCGATTCACGCACGGTTTTCTCCGCTAGGTTCGTATTGGAATTCTGGAACTTTGATACTGGTTTGGATGAATTCTGAGACTGTGCAATTTTTGGGTTTAAATTGGATTTAAATCAAATTTGAATTCAAAAAGGTAAGTGGTTTAACCCACTTACAACTTCTAAAATTTCTTATGTTTGTTAATTTTTTTTTTTGTGATTATGCATTTATTTGTGACTTTTCGTATATTTTTAATCATCTCAGTTAATTTCATTTATCTAAATTAAATCGTTATTTAATTTATTATTGAATATAACTGCCAATTAATTACCTGTTTTATATTATCAGTTATATATTGGTATTGATTGACTATTTTGTATGATGATTATGATGGATGTATGATTTTATGATGGATGAATGGATGTTGTATTATATATTATTTTAGAACTGCAAGTTATTATGCATTTTATTTCATTCGGGATTGCGGTTTGAAATGATATATAACCATAATTTTATTTTTAAATTGCGGATTGAAATGTTAAATATCCGTATCACTTGACCATAGGATAGAAAATTATATACAGGCACCGCGGTGTATATATAAAATTATTTTTGAAATGATTTTCTATGGTTTTGGAAAGAGTACGGTTTAATAAATATTAAATTTTGATGTTATATAAATATTATTTTATATATATAGTTAAATTCTTGAATTTAAGCTATGTATAAAATTGATTAATAAAAATGAGTTAAATAATAAGGTTTGATTTCTTTTATATAAAGTGGTTAAGTATCTATTTAAATTCTATTGTATATAGAGTTTATAATGACTCGAATAAAGTTAAGGTTGGAAGATAAATGGAAATTTGATTTGAATTAAAGTATTTAAGAATTATCATCGAAAAATTTGATTTGAAATATAAATAAATTTGAGACTTTAAAAGATATGATTTTTATAACTTGACTTTGGTTTAGAGGATTTAAATGAATATCAGTCGCTTGAAATGATTATTATCAAGTTAAATTAAATATGATGTATATCCTGTTATTTGAAGTTTAAAGGCTTTGCTTAAATGATATTACATTTATTAAGTAAACATTTCAAATTTAAATAATAGTAATTGAAATTGATATATATGGAGTTATCAAGAATTAGTTTGAAATGGCGGAATATTTAAAGCTTTGAAATATATGAATTGAAATGGTTTATTGAGAGGTTCAAATAGGTATTTGGAATTTATGTGTAAAATTAAAGAAGCTATTTTATTATATGAAGTGATTTAATATTTAAACCATTGAAGTATATTAAGTTATGTTTCAAAGCTATAGATTTCAAGGTATATAGATTTGGAAGTGCTATGATTTCTTGAAAAGGATATATTTGAAATAAAATGATATCATATTGATTTGGGTTTTAAAATAGAAATGATATCGTATTTATATGTTTTTGAAATAGATATTAAATTCTGATTTTTAAAGTATAAACTATTTTGAAAATATCGCGGTGTTATAATAACGTTTGGTTGTTAAAGAGACCGGGATCGGAAGTTGTCATACTCTCTGCCAACTCCGAAAACCACTTTAACAACCGTGTACACGGTGGAGATTCTAGAATGAAGTAGGATGGTGGCGGCGTTTCCTTTGAGGTAAATACGTGGACCCAACTCCCGTAAGTTGGCATAAGGTGACTAAAACAAGTGTAATCGACGGGTTAATGAGGTAGCACCTTTGATCGGACACATCCCTTCGATATTATACTTTGACTTTTGGATTGATTTGGTGACCACTTTTGATTTTTTTATTTGGGGGTGTGGCTCGAGGTGGGCAGCAGCTGCGGCTATGCATTACCACCTACCCGAAAGCGTAATTGGTATATCTACCCTAGCATTGCCTAGTTGTGCCGTGTCACCTACCCTAGAGCACCTTGTACGAGTTTGTTTTGTAACATACCTATGGAGTGCCCTCTGACGATGCCCAGTATGGGGGAGATTACGGTACTGTATAAACTATGGGAATATAAAAATGTGTTAAGGTGGAAAATGTAAAGCCTTAACTCTATTTTCAGTATATTATACTTTACTTTGGACACTATTATAATAGCGTATATTACTACATAGTAGATAGTTTAACGGATCCTTAGGAGATGTGAATCCCGAGCATCTCTTAAGTTACTGCACTCACGTTAGAAACTGGATAGGAGATGTCAAACCCCATAAACATGTCTGACGCTGTTACACTCATATTTATTTAAGTTGATTTAACTTACATAAAATCTTTTAGTTCTGACTCGAGTGTTTGTCTTTTCAATTCGCTCGGGTCAGCCTAAGCATTTCAGGATTTAAAGACCATACTTGGCGAAGGCGAAGATTTTATTACTATTATATATTATATATTAGTCCACTTCACACTGTATTCCGCTGCATCGATTATTATTTGTTGGTATGTGCAACTCTGATATGTATTGTATAAATATAATCAAATGTTTACAAAATAGCTTCATGAACTGTATACTTGGTTATTATATTTTATCGTTCTGCTGTAAGATTCTATTTTGTTTTTTTTCTTTCCCTGCTTTTTCTTATTTACCCATAACAGTCCGCCCTTCTGTATGGTTTAAGTCCGACGTGTGTGGTTTATCGACGATTTAAACCGTGTGGAAAGGCGGGATGTTACATCTGGTATCAGAGCTTTGGTTTAGCGATAAACCTTAGCTTTGTAGTGTCTGACTCTTTTCTAATAGGGTAGTAATACCTTATGGGGGTCGCTGAGTGTATATATATAAGAGAGCATATTTAGTGCAATAAAAAGGTTTTAATATTGTGTTAATCTATTCTGTTTTGTATTTATAAATTCTGGTTGATGCATGGGACGCTATGACATCAATAGGGGTTTCTAAACACTTAATAGGACAGACTGATATAATATTTGGTTTTAATATAGGTGAATGAAATAATTTTGCCTAATATATTTTCTATATATATAAAATAAAATTTTATAAATGATATATATATTTGGTTGCAATATATTGGCTGTTAGGAAATGAAATTTATAAATGATAGTTGTAATAAGATTGAAAATAAAATAAATGAAATTGGAAATTTAGATCTTAAGTTCCGGGTTTGAAATTTCTTTCGAATAATTTTGGAATATAATAATATTATTTATAAGTATTTTCTGATATACATATTTCAATATAATTTGGAATTGTTGTTTTAAAGAAGATTTTGGAAAAATTAAGTTCTGTACTTCCCTCTCTGTCGCTAGAAAATAATTTCGGTGATGGCGGCCGCATCATCGACATTCATTTTCGAATTTCGAAGTGGGAAGACCACTGTAGTAGTTTACTGCAGATTTGTTTTGATAAACTAAATATAAATTTTTAAATTATTTAATTATAATTAGATATATAAATTATAAGTATATATTTTATCCGTTATTTTAAAATGATTTGAAACTTAACCCAGTATTTAGTTCTTAAGTTTCCAATTAATTAATAGTTTTAGTTAGTGTGGTGAAATGGAATTTAACTAATAATTGAAACCTCTAAATGAAATAAGAAATGAAATGCTAAAATATAAATGAGATTAATAGAAAGTTGAAATTGTAATTTATAAGACAAAAGATAGAACTATTGAGCGTCTAATTAATTAAAAGAAATAAGATAAACTTGTATGATTTCAATTACATTCTTTAAAAGCATATATATAACTTACCAATATTAAAAGTTGAAATATTTAATAAGAAAATGTAATGGAAATTGTACAAGTAAAAGTATGTAAAGAAAGTGTTCAATAAATTGCTTTTGTTTATAAGAATTGATGTTATAGAATTATAAACTTAAGTATAACTGAAATACTATTAATTCATATAATAGCAGGCAGGTATTGTAAGTAAGAATTTTAACTTAATAAATAAGTTAAAGTTATTTATAAACAAAATGCTAAGAAATAAATGTAAAATAAAAAGATAAATCATTATATGAAAGAAAAGAAATCAAAAAATAATGTCTGAAACGAAATTAATAATAAGTAAACTAAATTGGTTGTTTGAAATTGTTGTTTGTTTTGGTTTATGGTTGTTTGGGTGAGGATACTTTAAAATTGTTTGGATGAATAAATAATCTATTTTGTTTCATCTAAGACTGTTGAGTAAATGATGCACTTGATAGTTTATTTTTCATTCTGTGCAATCTAAAGTTTGAACCCGAACAATTATTTGTTTTGTTTGATATGAATGAATGATCGCTTTGTGTTGATTCTATGTGATGGTTGCATGTCTGGTTGCAAATGATTGTTGGTTGAAGTGATTTGTTGTTTAAGGTTAAAACGACTTTAAATATTTCATTTTATATAGTTATTAACTCTTTTGGATTAGATAAGTGAATACAGGTTATGGAAGCAATTGCTATTGCTTTTGGTTTCATAATTAAGCGTAATTACCCGACAAATGGGTACGTTTTCGGATTTCGGTTTTATAGCGCAATTATATTGTTCCCGTGTTGGGATATATTATTTTGGAAAATATATGTTGTATATTGTTATATTTAATATTATATTTTCTCCCGAGCTTCTCAGTACAAAGGAGACTCTGCTGAAATTTCTGAAAATTTTGGACTTAGAAAATTTTTGAAAATATTTTTCCAAACTTTATTGCTTTAAGTATAAAAAGATATAATGGTTATAAATTAGTATATTTATTTAAATTAATTTATTTGGTAAATTTATTTGTATACAAAGGTAATATTTTTGAATAAGATGTATTGTTTACTCAATTCTTTCTTTTCCCATCTTTTTCCTTTTCGGGGACGAAAAGTTTTGAGTGAGGGAGTGTGTAACGACCCGTAAATTTTTAATAATTAAGTTGGTTATTTTAATTAAAATCGAGTAATTAAATTTTGAAGGAAACAAAAATTTTGTAATTTTTAATGAAGCAAACGTTAAAAAAAAGTAATGTAAATGGTAAATCACTTAAGACTTTGTGATTAATATTTGGAGAAATAAAATTTGGGTAACTTATTAATGAAATAATAAGTGAATTAAAACATAACAATGCTAATTATGGTTAATAATTAATAGGTTGAATGAAATGATAATTAATGAATTTATTTAAATTGGTAAAGTTATAATGGAATTATTGTATTCATGTGTGAATGTAAATTTAAAATAGAAACGTAGATTTATTATAAGGTATTAATTGATGTAATAGAAAGCATAAGACCAAATAGGTAAATTCATTGAGGATACTAATTGTAACTGGATGTAAGCTAATAAATAATTAATTTAGTGCAACCCTAATTAATTGGAATAATTATAAGGTCATAATTCGGCGTATTCAGTAAATTTGGAAAATAAATTTCAGTAAATGTAATAAAGTATTTGGAATGTATATTGTTTCCATATGATAAAATAAAGAAATGAAAACTTGTGACCTATGTTTGGAATAATGACCAAAATAAGTGAAATGGTGTTAATGTAAGTAAATTGGTAACAAATTGAATGGATTCCCATGATTTATTGGAAATTTTATATGTTACAACTTGGTTATGAATTAAATATAAGGTAAGTGAATGGAAATATTATAATCTGTCTATAAACGTAATAATGCAGTGTTAATGGTAATTAATTGATGTTATATATGGAATTATAACCTGTGATTGTTAAGTAATAAACTTATAAATGCAAGTAAAGGAAAATAGGTAACAATCTATATATGTTATTTATTTTATTTAGTATGTTAAATAAAATTTGGAAATCAAATTTCAATTAAGGGAAATTTAGTAGTACGTTTATTGAAAATTAATTTTAATAAATGTCACATTAATGTGAATAGTGTATTAACTAATGAAATTAGTAGTATGGAAATAAATGCCAAAATTGATTTTAAGTAATAAAAGCTTATTTATGTGACAAAATGATAACAGTAATGTTATGGTAGGTTTCCTATTTATTTATTTAGATCGTTAGTTGAAATGGGAAATAGGTTTGTAATAAATGTAAATAAGTGTTACATTAATGGGAAATGTAACACAATGTTTAGGAGTGTTAAATTGGGTATATTAAGGTAATGAATGGGGAAAACAGGGTAACTAAGTTTATAGAGTGGTAATTAATAAAAAGATTTGATTTGAAACAAATCAATCCATTGGAATCCAATTTATAATAAGTGTAATTATTGGGGCAATTGAAATTTAATGTTATGCAATTGAGATAAAGAAATTGGAAAAATGTTAATGTATCTGGATATATACAAAATAAATGGTACCTAAGATGATAATATGATGAATAGTGAATTTAAAGAATGGGAATCAGGATTTATTTATTTATTTGAAATTTAAGTTAAATAATTGAGTCTATTGCAAATAGGTAGAATTTGAACATTAAATTTTTCGTTATTTGAAATGAAGATGGAATAAGAAAATATTAATGCAATAGTTTTGAATCCAATGACAAATCCATCTATTTGACAAATTTGAATGGAATAATTTTTGATTTATGTAATTAAATGGAAATTTTGAAGATAAGAAATATAATTTATGAATATAATGAAATTTAAAATTTAACCTTGAAATTGATAAGTTAATTAACTTTAAATTGACATCATAAATTTGTTAAATTAGTGTGAATGATTTGAAAATATAAAAACGAGAAGAATTGTCAATTTTAGAATTTAAATTGGAAATTTGATCTAATTAATTAATTATTAATTTATTTAATTAGTGTAAAATAGCCATTTTTTCCACTGACTCGGATTTCAACGAAACTAGTTTCCTCGGATCCATAACAGTGAATTATTGTAGGATTTCAAGTTTCGTAGCGATCGGACTTGTAGTTTGATCGTGAGGACTCGAAACGCCTTGAAATAAATGAAATTGAAATCAATTGAAATCAATTTGAAAAAATATTGATTTTAGCATAACTTCTTCATACGATGGAATTTGGACTTGAAACCTTTTCCATTGCGCTTAAAATATTTAAAAACATCTATTTTGATATATGGGTTGACCCAATTTCATTCCGGAGTCGAAGCGGGCTTTTTGGGCCACTTTGTCGTTTGCACGTATATCTAATAGATCCGATCCATTCTATTTCAACTTTCTCTATAGATACACTGTTATAAATCCTAGCAGCCTCTATTCCTCACTTCTATAGGTACAAAAACTTCTGCGTTCCTCTTCCTCAATGGCTGTAAACTCTAATTTATCCAATTCAAATTCCAATTCAAAAATCAACTTCAAAAATCCAAACTCCTCGGAAAAATTCAGAAAAAATATATGTTGAAGCTCTCAAAGTGCGTAATCTTCTGGTGTAATTCGTTTTTCAATTTGGTTTGTGGTTTGACCAGAAATTGGGCTTTTTGTTTCGGTTGTTCATAGGCTACATGCCCGATCAACGGTGGATTTTCAACTATTGGTCGATCGGGGAGTACGGGTTGGCAGAGGAGGCCGAGTGCTGTAAATCTATGTAGTTAGTTCGTGCTATTGGCACCTGAAATCGCCGAAATCATCGCTCATAGGCACGGCGCCGCGGAAACGGAAGAACGAGGTGGAGCCTCGCGCGACGCCGGAGGATGGTCGGCCGGACCTTGGCGTTCGCGTGCTGTGGATGGATCGGGGTGATAGCTGGCGAGGCAGCTGCGTTCATCGATAAGTAGTGGCGGCAGTTTTACTGGGTCGAGCGTGTTTCATTCTGTAGGATTTGGAAATCTGCGCACGTGACCGAAGAGCAGGAACGTGACGTGGCGTACGTTTTTTTTGTTTAATTTCAATTTCGATTACCTCTAATAGCTATAACTTTTGCATACGACATCCGATTCACATGTGGTTTTCTCCTCTAGGTTCGTATTGGAATTCTGGAGACTTTGACGCTAGTTTGGATGAATTCTGAGATTGTGTAATTTTTAGGTTTAAATTGGATTTAAATCCAATTTAAATTCAAAAGGATGAGTGTTTTAACCCACTCACAACTTCTAAAATTTCTTATTTTGTTAAATTAAATTTTGTTATGATTATGCATTTATTTATGACTCTTCATATATTTTTAATCATCATCTCAGTTAACTGCATTTATCTGAATTAAATCGTTATTTAATTTATTATTGAATATAACTGCTAGTTAATTACCTGTTTTATATTATCAGTAATATATTGATATTGATTGACTATTTTATATGATGATTGTGATGGATGTATGATTTTATGATGGATGAGTGGATGTTGTATTATATATTATTTTAAAACTGCAAGTTGTTATGCATTTTATTTCATTCGGGATTGCGGTTTGAAATGATATATAACCGTAATTTTATTTTTAAATTGAGGATTGAAATGATAAATATCTGTATCACTTGACCATAGGATAGAAAATTACATACAGGCACCGCGGTATATATATAAAATTATTTTAGAAATGATTTTCTATGGTTTTGGAAAGAATACTTTTTAATAAACATTACATTTTGATGTTATATAAATATTATTTTATATATATATATAGTTAAATTCTTGAATTTAAGGTATGTATAAAATTGATTAATAAAAATGAGTTATAATAAAATTTGATTTCTTTTATATAAAGTGGTTAAGTATCTATTTAAATTCTATTGTATATAGAGTTTATAATGACTCAAAGAAAATTAAGGTTGGAAGATAAATGGGAATTTGATTTGAATTAAAGTATTTAAGAATTATCCTCGAAAAATTTGATTTGAAATATAAATAAATTTGAGATTTTAAAAGATATGATTTTTATAACTTGACCATGGTTTATAGGATTTAAATGAATATCAATCGCTTGAAATGAATATTATCAAGTCAAATTAAATAGGATGTATATCCTGTTATTTGAAGATTAAAGGCTTTGCTTAAATGATATTAGATTTATTAAGTAAACATTTCAAATTTAAATAATAGTAATTGAAATTGATATATATGGAATTATCAAGAATTAGTTTGAAATGGCAGAATATTTAAAGCTTTGAAATATATGAATTAAAATGGTTTATTGAGAGGTTCAAATCGGTATTTGGAATTTATGTGTAAAATTAAAGAAGCTACTTTATTATATGAAGTAATTTAATATTTAAACCATTGAAGTATATTAAGTTATGTTTCAAAGCTATAGATTTCAAGGTATATAGATTTGGAAGTGCTATGATTTCTTGAAAAGGATATATTTGAAATAAAATGATATCATATTAATTTGGGTTTTAAAATAGAAATGATATCGTATTTATATATTTTGAAATAGATATTATATTCTGATTTTTAAAGTATAAACTATTTTGAAAATACCGCGGTGTTATAATAACGTTTGGTTGTTAAAGAGACCGGGATCGGAAGTTGTCATACTCTCTGCCAACTCCAAAAACCACTTTAACAACCGTGTACGCGGTGGAGATTCCAGAATGAAGTAGGATGGTGGCGGCGTTTCCTTTAAGGTAAATACATGGACCCAACTCCCGTGAGTTGGCATAAGGTGGTTAAAACAGGAGCGATCGACGGGTTAATGAGGTAGCACCTTTGATCGGACACATCCCTTCGATATTATACATTGGCTTTTGGATTGATTTGGTGGCCACTTTCGATTTTTTTATTTGGGGGTGTGGCTCGAGGTGGGCGGTAGCTGCGGCTATGCGTTACCACCGACTCGGAAGCGTAGTTGCTATATCTGGCCTGGCATTTCCTAGTTGTGTCGTGTCACCTACCCTAGCGCGCCTTGTACGAGTTTGTTTTGTACCATACCTATGGAGTGCCCTCTGACGACGCCTAGTACGGGAGAGATTACGGTACTGTATAGACTATGAGAATATAAAAATGTGTTAAGGTGGAAAATGTAAAGCCTTAACGCTATTTTCAGTATATTATACTTTACTTTATACGCTATTATAATAGCGTATATTACTACATAGTAGATAATTTAACGGATCCTTAGCAGATGTGAATCCCGAGCATCTCTTAAGTTCCTTCTCCAAGCTTGAAAGTTTATTCTCCAAGTTTCTGGTTCAATGATGTATGGACCTTCCAATGCGGGGCTCATGTGTGATGGAACTGGGAAAACTCGTTTCAAAACGAGATCACCCATGCCACAGATTCTCGGTTGGACTTTTTCATTATAATATCGAGCAACTCGGTGCCTGTACGCGACCGCTCTTAAATTAGCTTCTTCGCATTTTTCATCAATGAAGTCCAATGATTCTAGCAAGAGATCTTGATTTGACTCAGGGTCATAATAAGTTACCCGATGTGATGGGACTTCAAGTTCCACGGGTATGACAGTTTCCATGCCATATGCTAATGCGAATGGGGTGTGGCCACTCACGGACTTGTGGGTGGTTCTGTAAGCCCAAAGTACTGTCGAAAGCTCATCCACCCACTTGCATCTAGCCTTTTCCGAACGTTTTTTCAATACGGATTTGATTATCTTTTTACAGCCTCCACTTGTCCATTAGCTCTCGGATGAGCAACTGTTGCAAACTTTTTCTTAATACCATATTTTTGGCAAAATTCCCTGAACTCTTTGCTTTCAAACTGAGTTCCATTGTCTGTAACGATGGTTCGTGGCAGGACAAAGCGGCATATGATATTTCGTACAACGAAATTAATCACTTTCTTGGTGCTGATAGTAGCCAAAGGCTCTGCTTCTTTCCCACTTGGTAAAGTAATTGACCGCAAAAATAGCGTATTTTGCACCACCTTTGGATAAGGTTGAGGAAACGACTATATCGATCCCCCATATTGCAAATGGCCAAGGATTAACCATTTACGTGAGTTCCGTCGGCGGAGCTCTTGGGAATTTCGCATACTTCTAGCATTTGTCACATCTTCTTACATAGTATGCGGCATATCGATTTATAGTTGGCCAATAGTATCCATAGCGGAGGATTTTCTTTGCTAACGTTTGCCCCCCGGTATGGTCGCCACATTCACCTGCATGGACTTCCGTCAGGACTCATTTTATCTCATCATGTGCAATGCACCGGAGTAATGGTGTCAAGAATCCCCTCCGATACATTACTCCACCTGCATTACATAACGAGAAGCCTTACGAATGACTTGTCGTCTTTCGCTCCTTCTTTTGGGCACGGCCCTGTGTAATAAGTACTGCTTGAATGGGGTCATCGATGACTCCTTCTCGATTTTTGTTTCTAACATGAAATCTACCTCTATTATATTTATGCTCGGAACATGTAAGGTTTCAATGGGAAACAATCCCATCTGTTGTGCATCGCCAGTGCTTGCAAATTTTGCCAATGAATCAGCTGCTCTGTTTTTGTTCACGTGGAACATGTGAAATATCATAATACTCGAGATTCGCTAGCAGCTCCTGAACTTAGGCCAAATACGGGGCAAGTCTCTGCCCTCTTGCTTGATAGTCTCCACGCACTTGATAGACCACCAGTTTCGAGTCGCAAAAGATTTCAACCGATCTTATTCCCAGTTCTTTGACGAGTCTTAAGCCGGCAATCAATGCTTCATACTCGGCTTCGTTATTCATTGTTGTGAATTCGAGATTCAAAGCGTAGCAAACTGATCGGTTTTCAGGATTTATAAGAACTATGCCAACCCTCGAACAATGGTCATTAGATTCCCCATCGGTGTACATCTTCCATTAGACGGGAGGTATGACATTGCGACCGTTTGATTTGTCTGCCATGGTGAATTCAGCGATGAAATCCACTAGCGCTTGTCCCTGTATAGCCTTTCGCGGCAGGTAAGTAATATCGAACTGACTAAGCTGGATATTCCATTTTAACATTCTTCCAGAAGTTTCCGGTTGTTGGAGTATCTAACGCAAGGGTTGATCAGTGTAAACACTGATTGGGTGTGCCTAAAAATATGGGCGAAGCTTGCATGATGCAATCACCAAGCAATAGGCTAATTCCTCGATTTTAGGATAGTTTCTTTCTGCCCCCATCATACGTTTACTAACATAGTAAACTGGTTTTTGAACACGGTCCTCTTCACGAACCAAAGCCTTACGGATAGCATGTTGGAATACTGCCAAGTACACATACAACATTTCATGGTCTATTCGCTTCGATAGCACCGAAAGGCTCTCCAAATGCCTTACCAGAGCTCGGAATGCTTCCTCGCAGTCGGATGTCCACTCGAAATTCCTTTTTCCCTTCTTTATCACATCAAAGAAAGGATGCACTTATCCGTGGCTCTGGATATGAATCGGCTCAGCGTTGCTACCTTTCCGTTCAAGCTTTGTACTTGCTTTATAGTTCTGGGCACTTGTATGTCCCGAATAGCCTGAATCTTTTCCGGGTTAGCTTCAATTCTACGTGCATTCACAATGAAGCCCAAGAACTTTGCCGATGCCACGCCAAAAGAGCACTTCAAGGGGTTGATCTTCATACCATAATGTCTGAGTATATCAAACATTTCTGCTAAGTCTCGGATGTGGTCGTTTGACTGCCGTGACTTCACGAGCATGTCATCCACATAGACTTACATCGTCTTACCGATCTGGTCCTTAAACATTCGATTCACCAAACGCTGATAAGTTGCTCCCACGTTTTTCAATACAAAGGGCATTACTACATAGCAATATAGCCCCATATATGTGACAAAACTGGTGTGCTCTTGGTTTGGAATGTGCATCGGGATCTGATTGTATCCTGAGTACGCATCCATAAATGACAATAATTCGTGTCCGGCAGTAGAGTCGACGAGCTGGTCGATTCTAGGTAAAGGGAAACTATACTTCGGGCATGCTTTATTCAGATCGGAGTAATCAACACAAGTTCTCCACTTTCCATTTGCTTTCTTCACTAGCACTGGGTTAGATACCCATTCAGGGTAGAGGGCGTCGCGGACGAACCAATTGGCTTTGAGTTTGTCCACCTGCTCTTTGAGAGCCGCGGACCTTTTCGGGTCCATACCTCTCCTTTCCTAGTTTATGGGAACGTGTTTCGGGTCAATGTTCAACATAAGACTCACAATTGTTGGAGAAATCTCGCATATATCAGAGTGTGTCCAAGCAAAAATGTCCAGATTCGCCCGGAGGAAATCAGTAAGATCCTCGGCCACTGAAGGGTCGAGTTGCGATCCAATCTTAAGAACTCGTGATGGGTCATCCCGGTTGACTGGGATGTCGATCGTCAGCCTAGCCGGTGCTGCATTCATTTCCATGGGTTCTCCATCATCATCTCTCGGATCTATGTCTCTAAGGATCTGAGAATGCTTCCCGAGCCAGGGTTCGGGCACTACTTGTCAATCATTAGTCTTTAGGATGCGGACGGAGCTATCCGCAACCTTTCCCTTCTCTCTCCGCTGAGCTTTTCTGCCACATAACATGCGCGAGTGGTCGCCTGATCGCCATGTACAACACCAACTCCCTTGTCTGTCGGAAATTTTAATGTCAAACACCATGGGACCAAAGCAGCCCTAAATTCTGCCAAGGCTGGGCGACCCAAAAAGACATTGTATGGAGATTCAACATCCATTACTATGAACGGTAGGACTTGCACTCTCCTACGCTCACATTCCCCCAGTTCAACTGGTAGCTCTATATGCCCCATCGCGTCGGTTGCAGCACTGTTAAAGCCGTGGATACGGGCTTTGCATGGTTTCAAATCTTTCGTTTCCATCTTTATTTGGTCATAAGCCTTCTTGAAGATGATGTTGACAGAGCTTCCACAATCAATCAAGATTCTTTTCACGTAAGCTGGCCCGATTGTTGCAGATATAACCATCGGGTCGATAGTAAGAGCCTCTACCTTGTCCGCGTCTCGACTCCTAAACACTATATCATCTGTCATCATGCGTTGTTTTTTGTAGGGGTTCCATCTTCCACATTCGAACAACATTCATAATCCGCATGCCTTAAGGAGGTAGCATATCGTTCCATCTCCTGCCAATTCTTGTCTGCAGGATGAGGTCCTCCAACAATAGTGTTTATAATCAATCTACCCACAGTTCGAGCAGGTTGTTCTGGTTGGCGTGGAGTCGGCCCACGTCCGGGGTCTGACGTTACTTGCCTTCCATCTTGCAGTTTTTTGACAAATTCCTGCAGTTTTTTCTTTCTGATCAACTTTTCTATGGCATCATGGAGGTGTCTACACTCCTCAGTTTTGTGTCCGTGGATCTCATGGAAGCGAAGTACTTTCCTGTCCATTTTTGTTCTTCAGTGGACTCCTTTGGGTGCGGCTTTCTATATTCAAAGGTGTTATAGGTAAATAGATAAATGTTTTCAAGAGAAGTATTCAGTGGTGTGTATTCATTGTACGTCGAAATCCTTGGCTTTCATTTCCCTGCTTCTCTTTTCTTTCTGGGATTTCCACCTCCGGATCCTTTCGACTGCCCAGGTTTGTTCTGGACGTTGACTTGAACTTTTCCTGAACTATCGCCAGACTGCTTCACAGCGATGTTACTTTTCACAGTCTCCTAAACAGGCCCTGGTGCCTTATCTCGTCTCGTCCATCGAGCCTCCTCGCTCCGTATGAACTAATGAGCTTTGGAATAGAATCGTTCCAATGTAGCTGGGGGCTTTCCCGCCAACCAATCTCCAAACTCCGAGTCTGGATCTACACCTCGCATTACCGCCATCAAAATTGCATGGTCGTTAGGATTGCTAACTTCAGTGGCGGCAACATGAAACCTCTATAAGTATGCTTTTAAAGACTCTCCCGGAGCTTGGATTACGCTTGATAATGAAATCACGTCCTTTGGACGGGTAGCATGTATCCTGAATTGTTCAACAAATTTCATCGCTAATTCGTTGAAGCTGGATATGGATCATGGAGGAAGCCGAGTAAACCACATAGTGACGATTCCGGACAAAGTGATTGGGAAACACCTACACTTAGCCACATCATTTGCCCTTGCCGAATCCATCATCCATTCGTACCTCATCACGTGTTGCCTAGGGTCAGTCTTCCCTTCGTAGGATTGGATAGTCGGCATATTGAATTTCTTGGGGCACTCAGCCTGTAGGATAACATCTGTGAAGGGAGTATGACTACTGGACACTCCCCAATCTTCGTTGGTCAAGCCTTGGTTCTCTCTCATCAACTTTCTGACAATGGCTGATAAATCTGGAGTTTGTATGGAAGGTGGGAGGTTGGGTTCCGCTCCACAGGACCGTGCGAGTTGACGTCCCGCCTACTAACGGTCGGTCAAACGTACGTCCTGAAGGCCAGCTTGATTTGGGCCTTGATGAGCTGGGCATCCGGTCTCTTCACGTGCCTGATCCCTGGCAGATCGATTAGTGGCACCTGCCTGTATAGCCTCTGTCTTGCGGCATCTACGCCTAGGAGGTTCGTCGGCCGAGGTCGAACTATCAGATGAAGAATAAGGAGCGGGACTACTTCCAACATTCTGATGCTGCTGTTGGGCAAGCTGAGTCATGAGATTAGTATTGGCTTGGATTTGCTCAGCAAGTTGCCTTCTACTTTCCTTGAGTTCTCTTATAAAGTCATTGAACTCTGTTCGGAAACGACCTCCGCTTGGTTTTGGGTGGAGTTCATGCGCCTTGAATTGCTGGTTGGTTGCTAGGTCCTATCTGTTGTACACTAACAGTTTCATTGACATCTACGTTGTGATAGGTCGATCTAGTTCGTGGTCTTCCCATGATAGATTTGTCGGTTGTAACTCTAAGTAGAATCAACAGATGTCTTACGAATTATTTGGATCTCCTTTGGGTGATTTTTCAATCCAGTAGCTACAAAGTAGATCCTATCGTCCTGAGAATTCAATTCTCAGTGAAAGCACTAAAATGTTAGCACCAGAATTGGTCACTAACACCCTTAAGAGAGATTATGTAGAGAGATTAATGAAGAAAGTAAAGTTAAACAGAGGATAATATGCTGAATTAAACGCAGAAAATAAGAACACCAGAGTTATAGTGGTTCGACATAACTGCCTACGTCCACTTTGAGGTTAAACTTTATTGCTTTTCTCTGTAATAGATTACAGATGCAATCCGTATCTCAACTACTTGATTACAATTGTTGAGCAAAAAAAAGATAAGTTTTGAATGAGTCTTGAATGCGGCAGAGTCTCCCCAGTGTTCTCGAAAAGAGGTCCCTTTCACTGTGCCCCTGCCTCTCTATTTATAGACGAAGATGGGTTGGACTCCCCTGGTGGGCCAGTTAGCTAAGTGGCTTGGCCCAAAACGAGTGATCTCTGTGTGCCAATCCATGGATGCCGAACGGAAAATGTAACATCCCAAAATTTTGAAATTTAAAATTTGATAAATTGTTTGAACTTTGGGATCTAACTAGTAAAATTCAATCTAAATTTAATATTGTTGATATTAATATTACACATTAATATAGAATTAAATAAAAAAGAGATATTGATAGATGATCTTTTAACGGAATTTAAAATTTGTTAAAGTAAGTTATGATGAAATTATAAAATTTAAATAACATAATCATAATCTAAACAAACAAACAAATAAATAAACAAATAGTCAAATAAAAGATCAAACAAATGAACAAATAAGTAAACAAATAGTTGAACCAAAGAACAAACAATGAACAAAAGAATAAACTAACAAACAAATGAACAGCAAAAAAAAAATAAAAAATAAACAAACAAATAGTTAAACAAAAGAACAAACAAATGAACAAAAGAATAAACAAATGAATAAATGAACAAATAAACAAACAAGATAACAAAACAGTAAGAAAAAAATATAAACTGTAAAAAGAAAATGAAACTCTTCCATATAACAAAATAAAGTAAGTTTGTATATAAATAAAAATAAAAGTGATAAAGTAACTTACCTGTAGGTGTACAAGGAGACATGAAGCATTTAATGCTATGCACTTCAGCAAATATAAAGTAAGATTTCCTGTATAAGCATACAAGGAAAAGACTACAAACATACTTGCATTTAATGCTTTTACTTCCAGCATGGGTTATTCAGCCTGAACTTGTTTTAGTAAACTTCAATATACACACCACCTGTTATATATATATATATATATAGATATATCTACCTTCTCATATCATTTCATTCGAGCATAACTGTGTGAATCAGAAAAAATATATTTAGCAAAGAAAAAAAAAAGAAATTAAAAGGAAGAGAAGAATCAGAAAGAAAAAAAGAAAAAAAAATCTCCAGATTTCAAAACAAACATGTGAGTAAACCCCTGTTTCTTTTAATTTTTCTTTGTTGCTGTGTATGCTTGGACCCTGTAGTGAAGTTAGTCCTTGGTTTGCTCACAAAAACATTGAGTGAATGATGAATGTAAGATTGTGCATGTTGATTTTACAAAATTCATTTTCTGTTTTAGTTTCAGGAAAACAAAAAAATGAAAACCTGATTTTGTATGCTCTGCAAAACATCTGCAAACTTCTGCAAATCTGTTGTAAAGAAACCATAGTACTTTCTGTTTCAAAACAAACAAGTGAGTAAAATAATCTTTAAAAGCTTGAATCCATTCAAACAGTTTAATTTTTTTTTTAAGCTGTTTATATATATGCTTCAGTTTATAGAGAGGATTTTGTATGCTCTGTATTTCATTTCTCTGTAACTATCACAGCACTTGATCATTATTCAAAGAATTAGATTCATTTACATTGAAACATTGTTAGGTAATAAAAATCTTAAACCAAAATATGTTGTGTAAACTTAAAACACAGTTTTAAAATTTTATTTTAAGTTTGAAGTGAAACTTTTTGGCTGTGCAACCTCAAACCTTACAGTAAATCAAAATAGTGATAAATTCAAGTGTGATTAATCATTGATTTGATTGTATAATTCGAGTAAGTATACAAAAATGGGATTTTTAAACTAAATATGATGATTTTTACTTGGGTATCTTAGGAGCAGTTTGTATTTTAGCAAATGTTGCTTTTAAGTCAATTCCTGTAAATCAAAAGACTTTTGAATGTTGAGATTTCGCGTGGAGCTAATGTAATACTCAAGAATGTTGGGAAAAATACAAAATTATTTTTCCATTGCATGAATTGGGAATACGAGATCGTGTTAGGGTTTTTCTTCCAGTTTTGAACGCGCTTAGAAAAAAGAGGATTTCGCCCTTTTGAGTTGACCGAGCTTCACGATGATTTGAGGAAGGGTAGCTAGGGGTGTTATCGAGCCATGGACGGAGTCGCTGGGTTTCTGGCGGCGTCAGGCGTTGGGGCGAGGCAAATTGTTCAGGGGTGGTTCGTTCAGGCTTTTGGGTTCGAGAACGAGATTTTGAATTTTTGATGGGTTCGAACCTGTGAGTGTTTGAGAGGCATGAGCACGTCGTCGATGACGTGTGGACGACCAGAAGTTCGACCAGAGGAGGCGATTCCGGTTGTGCACGTATACGTGCACAAGTTGATGATCAGAAAGGTTATTGCCTGCAGCATTTCAGGTTGGGTTTTCTTAGGGGTTGTACTCGAAGCACGACTCGAGGAAAACTGGGGAGAAACCGAAGGGAGACTCGGGGGAGTTTCAGCGTTGAGTCGTGTAAAAGTTTGACTTAAACAAATTTTGAAAAATTTTATTGACACGGGTAGAATTGGGCAGAAACTCGAAGCAGGAAGTGTTTTAACTCGAGCGTGACTCGGGGGAAGTCTCGGGTTGATCACCTGAACCATATTTCCAGTATAAAAATTTGTGGACAAATTAAGTTTAAACTATTTTTATAAGCATTCTTTATGAAATGATGATTGTTAATGAAATGTGAAGTTAAATTAAACAATGATTAAATAATTTATGATTTATAATTACTTTATAATTTATAATAATAAATAAATAAAAGCAATCAAAAATTAAAGTTGTAAATTAAGAATCGTTAAATTGATAATTGAAGTTGATTGATTCAAAATTGATAGTTACACTAAAATAATTTATTAAGGAATAATAAATTAATATATTCAATTGAGATCTAATTGGATTGTAGTTTAAAATGATAATTAAAGTGAATAATTGTCATTAATCAATGATTTTGAAAAGAAATTTAAGAATGATTTACAAACTTGTAATTAAATTGATTTATAAACAATTAAGTGTTTAAATAAATTTGTAAGTAAGAATTTGTAAATTTTGAAACGATAAATTGAGTAATCAAAATGTAATTTATTTATCCAGATTCTTATCATTAAATTTAATTAATTCAGTGGCAAATGTATTTAAATCACATTGGAAAGTAATTAACTATTGTTGTTAACTTACATTGATATCTCTGTTCTGTTTGTAATTCTGTATGATGTAATTGCCATGTTATTGCACTGTGATTATGATTGTTCTGTATTAATGTGAAAACCCTGTTGTCTGTAAACGACATTTAAACTTCGATGCGACAGGGAATCGGATTTCAGTTGGTTATCCGAAACCCACATCGAACCTGTGAATATTTGTGAATGACATCCACATGTTTTAAAATTTGACACTCACTATTCGAATTAGCCGGGAAAGGACATGTGTGTCGTATAACCCATTTCGAATATGTGATTCGTCGTTATGGATGGCATTTGAAGACCGGTGTTGAAGACCGGGTATTTGCGAGAGCGATAGGATGATCTGTCGATTGACTCTGCACCGAGTTGCTCCGGTATAGAGTTCTCCATATGTGATGGGGAATCCGATCAGGATTGTGGATATCCGGATTGCAAGGACTTCTTTGGAAGTACCTTCGGTTCTGTTCGAGCCCGGAACAGACTTGTATGGATGGAATGTCTGACATTACAAGTTGAGATATAAAACCGATTTCTTTCAAATATATTTCTGTTGGTGGCGGAGAATTTATTCTTTTAGCTTAACACCCTTCTCTGAGACGTACGAGCTCAGAGGTTATATAGTTGAAGTTATCAGCGATATATTCCCAATTTGGTAATGTGACATGCTGAGTGTTGCTGAAATGATCATTGTGTTGATTATTGTGATAGGATCATTTATTTGATCGTCTATCTTAGTGATCATTGTGTTGATCATTTGTTGACCCAAAGCATGGCTTTTGTATAAAGTGTGTTTTTGTGGACGTGACTTCGTCGGACCTCACACCCCGGAAATGGTCGAAACAGGAAAGATGCGGCAAGGTTATTTGGGGTAGCACCCCTTAGGGTATGTGCATTTCCTTCTGGATAGAAGTGGTATCATGGTATGGAGCCCAGATACTTAACTTATGTTGATATCGCAGATATATATATATGATTTTGTGATTTGTTGCTGGGGCCCCGGTTAAAGGTTGGTTACGACCGGGAGATGGCATACTCGTGTCAGTAGTTACCCAGTTAGGGGTAACCCGGCCTTGTGTTGGCAGAGATCCGGTTTGGTTCTCGGGGACGTCCTTCCAGAGGCGTTCTCATGTGGCAATGGGAAGTTCCTTGGCCTGACCATTTGTTGGAAATCCAATTCCCAATACGAAACCCTGTACGGTTTTAGTTGTAGAACCTGCCATTTACTTATGGTGGTCACCACTGTTTAGATGGTAGCTATAGTAAGCATAGTTCGAAATGTCTATGCTGGCTAAGATTAATATTCTACTTTCGAAATGATTTACTTCACTATGCACTAGTAATAATATCAAAGAATTCTTTCCTCGTATCAAGCATATTTAACTATCATAAGAAGAAATCTCCTCCAATTCTGCGTTTGCATTGTGTGTGTGGCGGGAGGTCTTATGGTAGTTCCATTTTTAAAAGCATTCCGAAAATTCTTTTATAAATCTTGTTTATTTAAAACACAACTGTCTTGTTTACTCATACCAGTCCCATGACTGATCCGGAGTTTATTGTTTTCTTTCCTAAACTCTGGGTGCCCATTATTTCCACACGGGCAGCCTAGTAACAGGTTTAGGTTATTTTAGAGTAGCAGTATTTTGGAGCTCTTATCTTGGAGATATATTAGGAGCTTTTGGAGATTACAGGTGTTAACTTTTGGGAGTTCGTTATCATTTCTCATTTGAGAACTTTTGGATATATGTTCACTGTTATATTATCATGATGTTGTATTTAGAGATTGTGGTGTATGTATTATATACCATGTTGTGGTATGGATATTATGTTGATGTTGTAACAGTAATGTTATTTATGATATTGATTCTGTTCCGTTGTTTTATATACATCTAATTGTTGTTATAAGCTCCGACGATGCGAATTTGATGTCGTTTATTGGACATCGAGTTTGGGTCGTCACAAATTGGTATCAGAGCTGTTGGTTGAGTAAGAACTTTAGCTACGGAGTATAACACATTAGATGGCTCATTAGAGATAGGGTGAAGTATACCCTAGAATGAGTATAATCAAAATTGAAACTTTGAAATTTCTTAGTCTATTTCTTTTTACTGCTGATATTCCTTAAGATATTTCGCATGTATATCTAAATCAATTTTCTTACTAATCTCAGATAGTGAAAATGAGTGGACGCAGAGGGAGAATTAGGAGTCAAGGCAATGCTGCAGCACCAAATCAAATTCCCGCAGCCGCAGAAGCAGTAATAGAAATTCAGCAGCAGCCGGACTTGGCTGAATTATATAAGAAATTTGAAAAGCTTGGTGGCAAACCATTTATTGGCAAAGAGTCAATTATTGACGCTCAAGCTTGGGTAAGATCGTGTGAAAAGATTTTTAAAGGGCTAAAATTGCAGGATGAGCAGAAAAGACTTATAGCTTCTTGGCAACTCCAAGGAGAAGCTTCAGCTTGGTGGGAAACCATCATTGTAGATGAACCCGAGGAAGAATTTACTTGGGATCGTTTTAAAGAAGTGTTTGAGAAACGTTACATGCCATCAGCGGGAGTTTCTAGAATGTATCAGGAATTTCTGGATTTGAAACAAGGAAGTTTGTCATTTGAAGAATACTTGAATAAATTCAGTGAACTATCTCGGTTTGGCCCGGAATTGCTAAATACACCTCTGAAGAAAAACGAAAGGTTTATCCGGGGAATGAACCAGAAATATCATGGAAGAATGACAGGTCATGTTAAAGAATCTTTCTCAGATTTAGTAGATATGGGTTACAGGTATGCTACTCTTGATATACAAGAAGCAACTGTGGAGAAAGGTAATTCAGGTAGTCAGAATTTTAAAAAGCGAAAATTCGGAGGCAAGAAACCTTGGCAAGGCAATGAGAAGAAGAGGAACACTCAAGGAAGAGCAACAGAAAATGTCACTTGTTACAATTGCAAAGAGAAAGGCCACTATTCAAATGACTGCCCAAAACCGAAGAAACCAGCTAGAGAATGTTACAATTGTCATAAACCGGGACATTTAGTTAAAGATTGCCCAGTGATGAAGCCAGCGCAGGTGGCAAAAGTTTACACGATAAAGGAGGACCCCTCATCTTCAAAAGCTGACAAAGGGAAAAGTGTTTTGGAAGGTAACCTTACTATTAATAATAGAACTGTTAGAGTTTTATTTGATACAGGAGCTTCACATAGTTTTATCTCCCAACAAACCGTAAATGAATTAGGACTTGAAACTAAATTTGCTGACGATCTTATTTGCGTGAAAAATCCGGTTGGAGGTCCCGCAAATCTTAGTTCATATTGTAAGAGAGTTCCTATTTCATATGCTAGCTATAAATTTCCTATCAACCTTTATGTCCTCGAATTTGATGAATTTGAAATCTTACTCGGTATGAACTGGTTAACGAGATACGATGCTAGATTGGAGTGTAGTAATCGGACAGTTCTAATCAAAACAAGTTTGGAAATTTTATTGAAATCTCTTGTGAAAATCCTAGTCCAAGGAGCGACAGATTGATATATACATTGGGAAATCTTGAACCCACTTTGCAGTCTATACCTGTTGTTCGGGATTTTTCCGACGTATTTGAAGAAGTGAAATCTTTACCTCCTCATCGAGAAATAGAATTCCGAATTGATCTTGTACCTAATACTCGTCCTGTTGTTCACGCAAGTCGCAGGATGGCACCCAGGGAAAAGATTGAATTGGTTCATCAAACTAATGAGTTACTAGCAAAAGGATTAATTAGACCCAGTGTTTCTGAATGGGGCTCAGCCGTCGTATTTGTTGCTAAATCAGACGGATCTTTGAGATTGTGTGTAGATTACCGCGATCTAAATAAACAAACTCTCAAGAATAAATTTCCACTGCCCAGAATTGATGATTTATTTGACCAGTTGCACGGCGCTCGTTTCTTTTCAAAAATGGATCTAGCCCAGGGATTCCATCAATTACGAATCGCCGAAGATTGTGTACATCTGACTGCTTTCAGAGGTCCTAATATGTTCTATGAATGGTTGGTTATGCCTTTCGGGCTAACCAATGCTCCAGCATACTTCGTAGATCTCATGACTCGTGTGTTTCGGGAAGTTCTGAATAAATTTGTGCTTGTATTCATTGATGACATCTTAATTTTCTCCAAAACTGAAGATGAGCATGCCGAGCATCTTAGAATTGTCTTAGAAATTTTAAGGAGAAATGTTCTATATGCAAAATTTTCCAAATGCCATTTCTGGGTCAATGAAGTAAAATTCCTTGGCCATATTGTTAATGAAGAAGGAATTTCAGTAGATCCTAGCAAAATTTCCGCTATTCTTGATTGGAAACAACCCACTACTCCAAGAGAAGTTCGAAGCTTTTTGGGTTTAGCAGGCTATTACCGGAAATTCGTTCAAGATTTTTCTAAGTTAGCTAGTCCGCTGACTAAGTTAACAATGAAAAATGCAAAGTTCATTTGGACTTCAAGATGTGAGGAAGTTTTTCAAGAGTTGAAAAAGAGATTGACCACTGCTCCTGTTCTCACTATTGTTAATGGGAACCGAGGCTTATTTGTCTATACTGATGCATGTGGTGAAGGGGTAGGTGCAGTATTAATGCAAAATGGAAAGGTGGTTGCCTACGCAGGTAGACAATTACGTCCGCATGAGAAGAACTACCCAACGCACGATTTGGAACTTTTGGTTGTTGTTTTCGCTTTGAAAATATGGCGACACTATCTCCTGGGTAAGAATCTTTCCAGCTTTCTTAATAATTTGCGAAATTAACTAAAGAAATATACTTAATAAACTCTCTTTGTTTTAGGTGAAAAATTCGAATTATTCACCGATCATAAAAACTTGAAATATCTTTTCACCCAGAAGGATTTGAATTTGCGACAACAACGTTGGTTGGAATTTCTAGCATCTTATGACTTAGATATTTTGTATACGCCCGGAAAGGCCAATGTAGTTGCAGACGCTTTGAGCAGAAGTTATGCTGTTCTTGCTTATCTTGTTATCACTCCTACTCTTCTCAAAAGGATTGCAAGACGGCAGAAAGAAGATGAGTTTCTTTGAGGAATCCATAAAAGAATATGCCAGGGTGAAGGCACTAGTTTCGAGATGGATAATAGAGGAGTAATAAGATTAAAAGGCAGGATTTATGTTCCAGACTTCCCTGATCTGAAACGTGAAGTTTTGGACGAATGCCACAAGTCCAAATTCAGCATTCATCCACGAGTCAACAAAATGTATCGTGATGTTAAAAGAACATTCTGGTGGAAAACGATGAAGAGAGACATATCTATTTATGTGAGTCGTTGTGCTATTTGTCAGCAAATAAAGAGCGACCAAAAGAAAGTGGCCGGTTTACTTCAACCTTTAGAAGTACCGAAATGGAAGTGGGATCAGGTATCAATGGATTTCATTGATGGATTGCCACGAACCAAGAAAGGCAATGAAGCAATTTGGGTTATTGTGGATCGCCTAACCAAAAATGCTCATTTTATTCCAGTTAAATCTACTCGGATTGCAGCAAGCTTGGCAGGTATTTATATAAAGGAAATTGTTCGCCTCCATGGTATTCCTAGTAGTATAGTGAGTGATCGTGACCCGATCTTTACTAGTAGATTTTGGGAAGCGTTTCAGGATGCATTGGGAACGAAATTAAATTTCAGTACTGCTTATCATCCGCAATCTGATGGACAGACTGAGAGAGTTAACCGAATTTTAGAAGACCTACTGCGTGCTTGTGTTCATGATTTTGGTGGTTCTTGGGAGGACCATTTGCATCTGGTTGAATTCTCTTATAATAACAGTTATCAGGCCAGTTTAGAAATGGCTCCTTTCGAAGCTTTATATGGTCGTCCGTGTCGATCACCTACATGCTGGATCGAATCAGGTGACAGACTTGTTCTTGGACCGGATATGATAAAAGAAGCCACTGAGAAGGTAAATTTTATTCGAAAGAAGTTATTAACTGCCCAAAGCCGTCAGAAGAGCTACTATGACCGTCGAAGGAGAAATTTGGAATTTCAAGTTGGAGATTCTGTATTTCTGAAAGTATCTCCGATGCGGGGAGTGTTGAGATTCGGGAAAACTGGAAAGTTGGCACCGCGATATATTGGTCCTTTTCCTATTCTGGAAAGGATTGGTTCTCTAGCATATAGAGTGAAGTTACCCAGCTGGTTGTCTGGCGTACATGATGTGTTCCATATTTCTAATCTTCGGAAATATGTGCACGATCCAGATGATATTATTGAGGAAGCTGCTCAGCAGGATCTAGAAATCACTCCCAACTTGGCAGTTAGAAGGGAACCGATGAAAATTGTTGATCGTGATGAGAAGCGATTGAGGAACAAAATTGTGAAATTAGTCAAAGTTAAATGGAGTGGCGATCCAAAGGACTGTACTTGGGAGACTGAAGAGAATATGAAGAAGTCATATCCCAAATGCAGAATTGACATCTCGACTTAAAACTGTAAGTCACTTCCTTGTTTCTGAATTCGTATATTATTGTTTAAATTTCTCTCTCTTTCAATTTCGAGGACGAAATTTTCTTAAGGAGGGGATATTGTAACATCCCGAAATTTTGAAATTTAAAATTTGATAAATTGTTTGAACTTTGGGATCTAACTAGTAAAATTCAATCTAAATTTAATATTGTTGATATTAATATTACACATTAATATAGAATTAAATAAAAAAGAGATATTGATAGATGATCTTTTAACGGAATTTAAAATTTGTTAAAGTAAGTTATGATGAAATTATAAAATTTAAATAACATAATCATAATCTAAACAAACAAACAAATAAATAAACAAATAGTCAAATAAAAGATCAAACAAATGAACAAATAAGTAAACAAATAGTTGAACCAAAGAACAAACAATGAACAAAAGAATAAACTAACAAACAAATGAACAGCAAAAAAAAAAAAAACAAACAAATAGTTAAACAAAAGAACAAACAAATGAACAAAAGAATAAACAAATGAATAAATGAACAAATAAACAAACAAGATAACAAAACAGTAAGAAAAAAATATAAACTGTAAAAGAAAATGAAACTCTTCCATATAACAAAATAAAGTAAGTTTGTATATAAATAAAAATAAAAGTGATAAAGTAACTTACCTGTAGGTGTACAAGGAGACATGAAGCATTTAATGCTATGCACTTCAGCAAATATAAAGTAAGATTTCCTGTATAAGCATACAAGGAAAAGACTACAAACATACTTGCATTTAATGCTTTTACTTCCAGCATGGGTTATTCAGCCTGAACTTGTTTTAGTAAACTTCAATATACACACCACCTGTTATATATATATATATATATATAGATATATCTACCTTCTCATATCATTTCATTCGAGCATAACTGTGTGAATCAGAAAAAAAAATATGTAGCAAAGAAAAAAAAATTAAAAGGAAGAGAAGAATCAGAAAGAAAAAAAGAAAAAAAAATCTGCAGATTTCAAAACAAACATGTGAGTAAACCCCTGTTTCTTTTAATTTTTCTTTGTTGCTGTGTATGCTTGGACCCTGTAGTGAAGTTAGTCCTTGGTTTGCTCACAAAAACATTGAGTGAATGATGAATGTAAGATTGTGCATGTTAATTTTACAAAATTCATTTTCTGTTTTAGTTTCAGGAAAACAAAAAAATGAAAACCTGATTTTGTATGCTCTGCAAAACATCTGCAAACTTCTGCAAATCTGTTGTAAAGAAACCATAGTACTTTCTGTTTCAAAACAAACAAGTGAGTAAAATAATCTTTAAAAGCTTGAATCCATTCAAACAGTTTAAATTTTTTTTTTAAGCTGTTTATATATATGCTTCAGTTTATAGAGAGGATTTTGTATGCTCTGTATTTCATTTCTCTGTAATTATCACAGCACTTGATCATTATTCAAAGAATTAGATTCATTTACATTGAAACATTGTTAGGTAATAAAAATCTTAAACCAAAATATGTTGTGTAAACTTAAAACACAGTTTTAAAATTTTATTTTAAGTTTGAAGTGAAACTTTTTGGCTGTGCAACCTCAAACCTTACAGTAAATCAAAATAGTGATAAATTCAAGTGTGATTAATCATTGATTTGATTGTATAATTCGAGTAAGTATACAAAAATGGGATTTTTAAACTAAATATGATGATTTTTACTTGGGTATCTTAGGAGCAGTTTGTATTTTAGCAAATGTTGCTTTTAAGTCAATTCCTGTAAATCAAAAGACTTTTGAATGTTGAGATTTCGCGTGGAGCTAATGTAATACTCAAGAATGTTGGGAAAAATACAAAATTATTTTTCCATTGCATGAATTGGGAATACGAGATCGTGTTAGGGTTTTTCTTCCAGTTTTGAACGCGCTTAGAAAAAAGAGGATTTCGCCCTTTTGAGTTGACCGAGCTTCACGATGATTTGAGGAAGGGTAGCTAGGGGTGTTATCGAGCCATGGACGGAGTCGCTGGGTTTCTGGCGGCGTCAAGCGTTGGGGCGAGGCAAATTGTTCAGGGGTGGTTCGTTCAGGCTTTTGGGTTCGAGAACGAGATTTTGAATTTTTGATGGGTTCGAACCTGTGAGTGTTTGAGAGGCATGAGCACGTCGTCGATGACGTGTGGACGACCAGAAGTTCGACCAGAGGAGGCGATTCCGGTTGTGCACGTATACGTGCACAAGTTGATGATCAGAAAGGTTATTGCCTGCAGCATTTCAGGTTGGGTTTTCTTAGGGGTTGTACTCGAAGCACGACTCGAGGAAAACTGGGGAGAAACCGAAGGGAGACTCGGGGGAGTTTCAGCGTTGAGTCGTGTAAAAGTTTGACTTAAACAAATTTTGAAAAATTTTATTGACACGGGTAGAATTGGGCAGAAACTCGAAGCAGGAAGTGTTTTAACTCGAGCGTGACTCGGGGGAAGTCTCGGGTTGATCACCTGAACCATATTTCCAGTATAAAAATTTGTGGACAAATTAAGTTTAAACTATTTTTATAAGCATTCTTTATGAAATGATGATTGTTAATGAAATGTGAAGTTAAATTAAACAATGATTAAATAATTTATGATTTATAATTACTTTATAATTTATAATAATAAATAAATAAAAGCAATCAAAAATTAAAGTTGTAAATTAAGAATCGTTAAATTGATAATTGAAGTTGATTGATTCAAAATTGATAGTTACACTAAAATAATTTATTAAGGAATAATAAATTAATATATTCAATTGAGATCTAATTGGATTGTAGTTTAAAATGATAATTAAAGTGAATAATTGTCATTAATCAATGATTTTGAAAAGAAATTTAAGAATGATTTACAAACTTGTAATTAAATTGATTTATAAACAATTAAGTGTTTAAATAAATTTGTAAGTAAGAATTTGTAAATTTTGAAACGATAAATTGAGTAATCAAAATGTAATTTATTTATCCAGATTCTTATCATTAAATTTAATTAATTCAGTGGCAAATGTATTTAAATCACATTGGAAAGTAATTAACTATTGTTGTTAACTTACATTGATATCTCTGTTCTGTTTGTAATTCTGTATGATGTAATTGCCATGTTATTGCACTGTGATTATGATTGTTCTGTATTAATGTGAAAACCCTGTTGTCTGTAAACGACATTTAAACTTCGATGCGACAGGGAATCGGATTTCAGTTGGTTATCCGAAACCCACATCGAACCTGTGAATATTTGTGAATGACATCCACATGTTTTAAAATTTGACACTCACCATTCGAATTAGCCGGGAAAGGACATGTGTGTCGTATAACCCATTTCGAATATGTGATTCGTCGTTATGGATGGCATTTGAAGACCGGTGTTGAAGACCGGGTATTTGCGAGAGCGATAGGATGATCTGTCGATTGACTCTGCACCGAGTTGCTCCGGTATAGAGTTCTCCATATGTGATGGGGAATCCGATCAGGATTGTGGATATCCGGATTGCAAGGACTTCTTTGGAAGTACCTTCGGTTCTGTTCGAGCCCGGAACAGACTTGTATGGATGGAATGTCTGACATTACAAGTTGAGATATAAAACCGATTTCTTTCAAATATATTTCTGTTGGTGGCGGAGAATTTATTCTTTTAGCTTAACACCCTTCTCTGAGACGTACGAGCTCAGAGGTTATATAGTTGAAGTTATCAGCGATATATTCCCAATTTGGTAATGTGACATGCTGAGTGTTGCTGAAATGATCATTGTGTTGATTATTGTGATAGGATCATTTATTTGATCGTCTATCTTAGTGATCATTGTGTTGATCATTTGTTGACCCAAAGCATGGCTTTTGTATAAAGTGTGTTTTTGTGGACGTGACTTCGTCGGACCTCACACTCCGGAAATGGTCGAAACAGGAAAGATGCGGCAAGGTTATTGGGGGTAGCACCCCTTAGGGTATGTGCATTTCCTTCTGGATAGAAGTGGTATCATGGTATGGAGCCCAGATACTTAACTTATGTTGATATCGCAGATATATATATATGATTTTGTGATTTGTTGCTGGGGCCCCGGTTAAAGGTTGGTTACGACCGGGAGATGGCATACTCGTGTCAGTAGTTACCCAGTTAGGGGTAACCCGGCCTTGTGTTGGCAGAGATCCGGTTTGGTTCTCGGGGACGTCCTTCCAGAGGCGTTCTCATGTGGCAATGGGAAGTTCCTTGGCCTGACCATTTGTTGGAAATCCAATTCCCAATACGAAACCCTGTACGGTTTTAGTTGTAGAACCTGCCATTTACTTATGGTGGTCACCACTGTTTAGATGGTAGCTATAGTAAGCATAGTTCGAAATGTCTATGCTGGCTAAGATTAATATTCTACTTTCGAAATGATTTACTTCACTATGCACTAGTAATAATATCAAAGAATTCTTTCCTCGTATCAAGCATATTTAACTATCATAAGAAGAAATCTCCTCCAATTCTGCGTTTGCATTGTGTGTGTGGCGGGAGGTCTTATGGTAGTTCCATTTTAAAAGCATTCCGAAAATTCTTTTATAAATCTTGTTTATTTAAAACACAACTGTCTTGTTTACTCATACCAGTCCCATGACTGATCCGGAGTTTATTGTTTTCTTTCCTAAACTCTGGGTGCCCATTATTTCCACACGGGCAGCCTAGTAACAGGTTTAGGTTATTTTAGAGTAGCAGTATTTTGGAGCTCTTATCTTGGAGATATATTAGGAGCTTTTGGAGATTACAGGTGTTAACTTTTGGGAGTTCGTTATCATTTCTCATTTGAGAACTTTTGGATATATGTTCACTGTTATATTATCATGATGTTGTATTTAGAGATTGTGGTGTATGTATTATATACCCTGTTGTGGTATGGATATTATGTTGATGTTGTAACAGTAATGTTATTTATGATATTGATTCTGTTCCGCTGTTTTATATACATCTAATTGTTGTTATAAGCTCCGACGATGCGAATTTGATGTCGTTTATTGGACATCGAGTTTGGGTCGTCATAGAAAAATGCCAAACAAGGCATGAATGCCGAACGATATCCCCATGCCGACCGAAGTGATGCCGAACGATATCTTCATGCCGATCGAAGTGATGTTGAACGATATCTTCATCCCGATCGAAGTGATGCCGAACACTTTGAATGTCGAACGAAGTATTTGTGCCGAACGACTCTGGAAGCCGACCCAATGTGTTGTGACGAACGACTCTAGATGCCGATTGATCTCGAATGACGAACGAGATTTATGCCGAACGAAGTGATGTGCCGAACAAGGTTTGGATGCCGAGAAATATGGAATTTCGAAAGACTCTGCCATGCGGAACGTCCATAGATGCCGAACGATATACAATACTGAACGGCTCTCAATGTCGAACGCTCTTGCATGCCGATCGTCCCATAGATGCCGATCGAACTTGAGTGTCGAACGAACCATTTGTGCCGGACGACTCTGGAAGCCGAGCGCTTTCTAATGCCCAACGCTCCTAAATGCCGAGCATTCCTGAATGCCAGGCGTTCTCTAATGCCGAACGATCTGGATGCCGAACGGCGCATAAATGTCGACCAGTATGCAAATGCCGAGTACTTAGTTGCCTGGTCAAACCTTCAGGTAACAATCCTAATTTAAACTTTATAAGCATATATATTCTTTTACATTTCCTTTTTCTATCTTCAGTTTTGAAAACCAGAAATGTAACTTGAATCAATGGCCAACCTGAAACACTCCTATGATAAAATTTATAAAACCTGTAAATTATCTTTAACAACTCAGTTCAAAATCAAAGCCTGAAATTCATTTTTCAAACCAAAAATCACTGCCCTGTAAACATTTTCAAGTGCAAAACCAAGATCCTGTAATTCATTCCTCATAACAAATGTAAACTGAAAGCATTTTACTAAGCTCAAATTCAAAATCATAAAATCTGTAAAACATCTCCTCTAAAAACACATTTAAGCCTGAGCCTGCAACAACATGTTTTCAAAAGTTCAAGCAATCTGTATTTCAGTTTTAAAGAAAATCAAACCATGCTTTCCAGTTTTATCATCAAGGTCAAAGCCATTTCAAAGATCTAAGCATTCAAAGTTTTCTGGAATCAAAACAAGAAAGTAATTAAAATTTTCAAATCCATTTTTAAAGCTCTCCGTAATTTCAAAAAAGGTGAGTAAACTTCGGAGTAATTGTTCTGTTATTTGTTAAATTTCGAAAATGATCAATGCTTGCATGTGTATATATAAGTGTATGATCTGTGTGTATGAATGTGAATGACTGTGCATGTATATTTTGATTGTTCTTCTCTGTTTTTCAATTACAGAGAGTAGGAATAAAAGAAAATTCAAATCTTCTTATCTAATCATTGTTAGGTTTTAAGTTTTAAACAGGAGATGATTGTTTAAACATAAATTTAAGTTTAAAATTTTATTCATGTAGAATAGATGTGAAAATCTTCTGGAATCAAAATAGCACAGTAGAAATTCTAAAACATGATTAAATCAAGTATTTTAAATTGCTGTTTCAAGTTTAAATCTTGAATCATCTTTGAAAAATAGGAATTTTAAAACAAAAATCAATATTTTTAGTACTAGGATTAGTGTGTATTTCGGGATTGTCTGGAAATGGGTTCTGGGCAAGTTCCGGTGGCCAGAGCAATTTTGATGGTCGTGGCTTCGATTGAAGGAGGTCGGGGTGTAGGAGTGCTCAGGAAAAATGGAAGGGTGGGTTTCTAATCGCCGTAGCGTCGGCGGTGAGGTGATCTAGGTTGTAAACCTAATTTGGTCGAACTGTGAAAATGGGATAAGTGCTTCTCCTTTGGTTAATCGAGTGTCGTGAGACTTGGGGAAATGGAGACGTGGATGGTCGGCCGTGTGTGGACAAAGTCTTTCGACCTCTGGTGGTCGGTAGCGTGGTTGTGTGGCAGATTTGCTGGTGAGGTTCTGATTCCAGTTTTAACTGGAATGCTTGATTTTGATCAGGGTCTTTTGTCTGTGTTCCGACGATCGGGAAAGGTTGCAGTGATGATGGTCGGCGTGCCGGAGGGTTCGTCAGAAGTCGTAGAAGGCTCCGGCGCTGGTGCTTGTGCGCAGGGAAGGTTTTGGAGTCAGTGCTTTTAGGTTGGGTTGGGTTGTGACTCGAAGGAAGCACCGTGCTTTTGAGTTGGTGTCTCGAGTGGGAACTCAAAGTAGCTAGAGTGTTAAACCTGTTAACAGATTAGTTGTTACAGGGTTTTTAAAATTTAAATTTAAACTAAGATTTTGTAACTTTAAGAAAAGGAAATGGAACTTGAAGAATCTCGAGTAATACTCGAGTTAAATTTGTAGCAGATAATTAAAGGATATTTTTAAAAAGTTTTAAATGGTTTTTATGAAATAACTTTTAAATCTAAATAAAGAAAGTTGTAAATTTTTGAAATGAATATTGTTTTTAAAATTCTATTCTTTATAAAAATAAATGTTTTCTTTAACATTTTATTAAGAAGTTTGAAAATTTCTTTAAATTAAATTTTGTTAAAGTTATTTTAAAACTTAAGTAGAAATGAATTTTAAAGACAAGTTTTTGAATTTAATTGAAATAGTTTTAAAACTATTACTTGTTAATGTTTAAAACATTTAAAAGATGTTATGTTTTGTTAACCTTAATTTACCAAGTTAAATGAGTATTTTAAAACTTAATTAATGATTTGATTAAGAAAGGTTAATTATTAAGCCAGATGTTTTAATTAAGTCATTAGTAAGATAATGTTTTATCTTAAAGATAATTAAAGCTTAATATCTTGATAGTAATTAAATTAATTAAGGAAATTAGATATGAGTAATTAATTTAATTAAAAATGATTAAGAATTAATTAAGGAATTAATTAAGAGTAATTAATTTATTTAATTAATTTATTTAAAATTAATAATTAAGGATTATAAGTTAATTAATTAGAGGTTAACTGGTTTATAATTAAGAATTATTAATTAGATAATTAGAGAATATTAATTAATGATTAAAGATTAATTAATTAAGTAATTACGGTTAATTAATTTATAATTAAAAAGTTATTTAATTTGCAACTAATTTTTATTAATTAATAATTATGCTTTATTAATTAACAATTAAGAAATTATTAATCTAAAATTAAGGTTAATTAAGGATTAATTAACTGTTATTTAGGGTTAATTAATTGTTATTAAGGATTGATTAACTGATTAATTAAGGATTAATTAATTGGTTATTAAGTTTATTAATTAATAATTAAGGATAATTAATCTGTAATTAAAGATTAATTACTTTGTTCAAAGGGGTAATTAAGGGATGAATTACCTAATTGTAATTAATCAAATGAATGTGATTAATTAATTGGTTGATTAATTAAAGATAATCTTGATGATTGATTAAGCATGAATACTTAATGATTTTAAATTGTGCAATTACTTAGGGTAAGTAATTAATGTATAATTACTGGGATGTAATTAATTAAAGGGAAATTACTTAATGGAAGTAATTAAAGGATAATTACTTAGTGGAAGTAATCAAGGGTTAATTACTTAGTGTAATTAATCAAAGGATTAATATAATTAATTAAGAAGTAATTAATTAACGTAAGTAATTACAGGATGGTAATTACTGTTTAAGATTAATTAAAGTTGAGTAGTGGAAGTAATTAATTAAGGATCATTAATTGATGTAATTAATGAGGGTAATTAAAGGTTGATTAATTAAGATTAATTAGTCAATAAATAGTGATTATAAGGTAATTAATTAATTGTAATTAATTAAGGAATAATGTAATTAACTATAATTAATGAAGTAGTTAAGGTCAATTACTTTAATGGTTTGTAGATAATTAATTTATGTAATTAATTAAGGGTTGATTACTTAATGTAATTAAGGAATAATTAATCAAGGATGATTAATTAAGATGATGAATAATTAATTGGTTTAATTAATGATTAAGTAAGCAAGATTTATAGCAAGTAACTAATTTAATTTATTTTAAATTAATTAGAGATGAAGTAATTAATTTAAGTCATTTTAAATTAATTATAATTGTATAATTAATAAATCATTGCTTATGGATGGCTAATTGATATTGAATGCCTTGATTGTTTGATATCTCTGATGAGATACGTGTTGCTGTGTGATATGAGTTGATTTGGTTGAATGGTGATGATATGGATTATCTATTTGCGTATATGTGAATTATCTATCTTTGTGAATATAGATAATGATTTGACTTGAATTGTTTTAACTTTAAAACAACTTGGACCTAAAAGATGGCATTTTGGATTTCGATGAGACGGGGATCGATTTTCCAGATTTGGATATCTGAAAACCACATCGATCCAAATTAACGATAGGTCGTGAATCTCAAGTGAAGATGAAGATTCAGAGTGCAAGGTTTATTGTCATTAACTCTGAGAGTGATTCCAAAATGAGTGTAACGTGATAATGCCTTCGGTTTCGTTCGAACCCGGAACGAACTTGTATGGATTGAATGCTTTCAGAACATCGTCAGATGGACGATGAGCATTCTAATATAGATGTGTTCTATAAAGGTAATCGTAGCCTCAAACCTCATAGACCGGAAATGGCTAAAACAGGGGAGGTGCAGCAAGGCTAAGTGGGTCATGCCCAAGTAGGACGAGATTTACCCCTGTATATAGTCCCTTTATATTCGGCTGTGTGGCAGGTTTCTAGCTACAACCACGGGGTTATCTTGTTCGAGACTATCCAGTAAGGGATGGTTCCGGCCTTGTGTTGCAGGGGATTTAGGGTGGATCCACGGTACGGTGATCTAGGCCTCGTACTGTGACAGGCGGTACCCCGGTAGCCCTGCCATTGATGGAAACCCATTCTTCCTACGTGCCCTTACGGTTTCGATTGTATTACCCACTTTGTGGCTAGTATCTGGAATTTAATCATGTAACAATTTCAGCTATTTCTTATTTATTTGAAAACCCTAGACCCTATTATAACATCACTGGATTTCCTATCAAATGTTTTGGTTAGCGTAAGGTAAAAACTTACCCATGTTTATGTGTGGGGAGTCTTACGTGATACCTTTTCTTTCAAAAGGTTTTTCAAAGTTAAGCAACTTTAACCGTTTACTCACTCCAGACCCATGTCTGACCCGGAGTTTATCTTTTGTTTTCTTAAACTCTTGGGTACTCAAATTTTTACGAGTAGCCAAGGGATTCAGGTTTGCTTTGACAATTTCTGGAGGAGCACTGGAGCAGGAGGCTTCAGCGTTTGCAGATGAATTGGAGTCCCGCTGTGTTGATCTCTGTGTTATTCTCTATATTGTTATTGTGTCGTATCTGACTTGTAATAACTAGACAGGTGTCTATAACTGTCTAGTATGTGTTGTATAAGCTATGTAACTCTGATGTATATGATACTATGTAATATCTATGTGAATAATATAATTTATTCATTCCATTGTTGAGATTCTGATGTTGTTTCCTTCTTCTTCTCTATCTTTTCTCTTTTCTATCCCTTTCTTTCTTAATAATGATGCGTCTTTTGGGAAGAGAAAGGCGGGTCGTCTCAAATTCCAAGCCAAATATTTCGAGCGTTGTTAGTGAACTCTGGCCACTTATACTTAAGCGATCTCCATTCAGCTGAGTCGATAGGATGACGCATGACATTCCAATAAGTTTTTGCTTCACTATACCATAACAATTTTCGAGCTACCCATGGTATAGTGTACAATCTAGTTAATCTAGGAATTAATGGAAAATATTTTAGAACTTTTCCTGAATGCTTTATGATTTTTACAATTTCACCTTCATCTTTAACTTTAAATCTCGAAGTATGGCAACGAGGACATTTAGCAGAATCTTTATTCTCCTTCCAAAATAATATGCAATCGTTTTCGCAAGCATGTATGCACTCTACATTCATTCCCAAATCCTTTAATATTTGTTTCATTGTGGGGTATTTATCCGGTAGTGTATTCCCATTTGGAAGCCACTTTTTCAATCTCTTTAACAACTCGGTCACACTGTTTCCTGACCTATTGAATTATTTTTTCAAATTATGTAGCTCTATAGGGACGTTTAACGTTGTAAGACCATCTTCACAAGAAGAATACAGTTTTTCTTTTGCTTTTCTTTTGTACTCGTTATACTTTATTCCCAGATAACCATCACCGATACCGTGAATGCTATCATACAAACCATATGCATTGTCAACAAGGTTTCCAAAAGCACCTTCTATATGGTTTTCCACTAAAATTTGATGAGAGATGCAAGCCTCATTGGCGGTAACATTTGGTGTAGAATTGATTACTGCATCTGTGTCGTTCCTCTCACCATGAAAAAACCACTCATCATATGTTAGATCCATACCGTAAATGATTAGGTTTTTCTCGGCTATTTTGAAAGATTTTTTTTGAATTTCTACACTTTTTGCAAGGACAATTGCACATGTCAAAGTCAGGCGGTGGATGATGCTTTGCGAAATTTATAAACTGTCGAACCCCCTGTATGTACTCATCGGTGTTCCTACGTCGACATCTAATCCACTCTCTCGAACTAGATAACGACATTAGCAAGAATTTTTATCTCTTCCTGTCATTTCATATAAACACGTAAAAAATTTAAGTAAAAATTCAACCAATACTAAAGCCTTGTGGGAATAATTTTCAACACTTCATCATTGTATACACTTCACTATCGTAGAAAATTCAAATAAGCACTTCACTTTATTTTTTAATTTTTAGTTTATCGGTTTTCACTTTGATGGTCGGTCATCCTACTTCCCATTACAAAACACAATAATGTAATTACGTTTTATAAATCATTTCAGATTAAACGATTTAATAAAATTTCGGCAGCACTTCCCTTTTGTTCCCAGTATCGTACACAAATGCGTGTACATAGGGAACGAGAAGGAAGTGCTGTCGAATTTTGTAAACCATTTAAATGAAATGAGTTATAAAATGTAATTACTTTATTATGTTTATAACTTGTCCAATACAGGAACAAATCCAACAAATATTGTATCAGATGAATATAGATGTCCGTTCTGTTAAAAAACAAATATCCATATAACGATCATATACAACACTTGTCAGATGTGGCCAAAAACTCTCTAAGGGATTAAAAAATAAAATACATTTTACAATTACTATTTAAATAACTACAGAAACTATTTTATAATATTCTTGATTCATATATATCTTCTTAATCTATACCTTGCACTACATTGATTCAAAATAATAATCATCGTGTATCTTAGGTAATAAGTAGTCTTCAAATTTCTTTTCTTGTTTAAGTTGTAAGAATCTTTACCTTACAAGAAGCTTGCATAATGAATACATTAAATAGCAGTCCATCAACGGGAAGTGTTACAGAGATGGAAGAGCATACATTTACATGCATATTGTGCTGTCAATAATCTAACTTACAACTCATGCATAGATTAGCCAAGCATAATTCAAGATGTAAAAAATAAGAAGATGGTAAAAACTAAAAATGCATTATTTCCGAACTTTGCTTTCCTACTTCTCATGTAATTTTGTAATGTACTTGGTTTACATATTAGTATAACATAGCTCATATTTTTGTTATGCAAGATAAAATCAGTTTAGTTTACAAAAGAATTATATTGTTCTATCTAATATTTGAATTAATCAGCTATTAACATATAAACAAAAATTCAGTTTAAAGACTATTATGTAAGGTATTTTATTTAACTACTAAAATATACTAAAGTATAGTCATAGATTCATACGTAGGTTTCATGAAAAGGTTAAGATATAACATATAAGTTGACATCCCATATTTAAAGACTTCCATGTAATTCTGTTTAGACAATACCAATAAAATATAAGTGGCTATTCCTTTGACAACCAATAAAACTCAAGAAATATGTATTAAGACGATAAAAAAATATACCTAGCAGCTTGGGAATAATTTACTGATACGTAGTTAACTGCCTCCAAGAAGATTCCCTGAAAAAATATTTGATAGCTATCCCAAATAATTTGCTTTCTCGCTGGTTTGATTTGCTTTTACACTTACTCCCAAATAATTCCTCTTTAGCTTTTACAAAAAATGCAGAAAATGTTGAATCACTAGTTTTTGATTCATGAAAAAGCAAGAAAAGGAGAATTCACGACAAAAAGAAAACGGACTATGGCTATATCATCAAAGACTTTTCATCTATGCTTTCATTGTCTAGTATGTATGATTGAGTCTTCGAATTATGTTAAATCTATCCTCAAGTAGTCTGCACTTCATATGTCACATCAAAAATCAAAACAGAAGCATACTTATAAAAATGTCACAGCCAGTCGATTGACCAAACCCAACCAGTCGACTGACTGTGTACATATACGATATGCACTATTTATTTTTTAAATATATTGCATAGTCAGTCGACTGACCAAGAATGACCAGTCGACTGACCTGAGACCAACTTCCATATTTTTGAAAAAACATCTTCTTCTCCAAAAGGATGCAACCATTCTCTGAACGGAAGTAGTTGCTTCTTTTCGTCAGAACCCGTCACCAATGGTAATAACTCTTCAACTACTATATATAGATACTCCCAAACACTTCATATTTACCGATTTTCATTCTAACTATCTAATACTCTTCTTGTGCTATAATCTTTGCATTCAAACAGCGAACATGCTTTCTACTGCTTTGAATCTACAAATAACTTTCTTAATCTTTGATTCTTAGCATTGCCTTCTCTTCATATCTTCACATACATTTCATATATACTTGAGGATTTGATTATAGGAGGCTTGTACTATCAGAGACAAATTAGTGTTATCAAGAACACATAGTGTCAGATATTCTTTATATTAGTGAAGTCCTCTTCTACTGCTGAGGCGAAAATCCTATTCAGCTACTCAGGTGTCTATTCTGCTGCTCAGAATGTGTATACCCGTTCCTTCGGGTTAAGTGAGGACTGTTGTTAGTTAAATTCCAGAAGGAGTCTGGACTGGACGTAGGACGGTGCTCCGAACCAGTATAAAATCTCTGGTGTCATTTTACTATACTACTTTTATATTCCACACTATTTATACTCTGTGTTACTTTTATCCACATTATACGGTCCTATACATTTACATTTGGTATCAGAGCAAGGCATCTTATAACCGTTACAAAGTTATCTAATATCTTGCTAATATGGAAAACAACACCACTAATACTAGTTTTATTGAAAGTCAATCCACTGCACGACCTCCATTCTTTAATGGTTTAAACTATAATTATTGGTCTACTCGTATGCGAATATATATGCAATCTAATTGCTTTGAATCATGGAATATCACAAAGAATGAATACACTCTTCCTGCTGGAGAATATTCCACTTGGTCAAACACACAAAAATTAGATGCTACTGCCAATGCTAAAGCTATGAACATGTTATTTTGTGCACTAGATAGAAACGAATTTAATCGTGTTAGCATGTGTCAAACTGCCTATGAAATATAGAGAACGCTTAAAATCACTCACGAAGGAACTAACCAATTCAAACAAAGCAAAATCTCCATGCTTAGAAATCAGTTTCAAAACTTTAGAATAAAACAAGATGAATCCATGTATTCTAGATTTCAAGATATCTATCATTTTTTTTAAGATATCTATCATTCACTATTAGGATTAGGAGATAAAATTTCTGATTTTGATATAGTATCAAAAATCCTAAACTCTTTAATGGATGAATGGGAAAGAAAGGTCCTAGCAATTGAAGAAGCAAACGGTCTTTCAACTATGAAACCAGAAGAGTTAATAGGAAATCTAATGTCCTATGAAGTGAATTCGCAGGCAAAACGAGTACAAACACAAGACAAAAAGAACATAGCTTTTCATGCTGAAGAAGAAAAAGATGAAGATTCAGATGAAGAAGATCGAGCATTTATTGCCAAAAATTTCAAAAAGTTCTTGAAATTCCGAAAAAATAACAAAAATAATGGAAAAAGAAATTTTCCAAACAAACCATCATCCTCAGTTCTAGAATGTTTCAATTGTCATAAGAAAGGTCATATTCAGAAGGAATGCCCAGAATTAAAGAAAAAATCAACAAAGGCAGAAAAGACAAGAAAAAGAAAGCATTCTCGGTAACATGGGATGATTCAGACACTTCTTCATCAGAGAACAATAGTGACAGTGAAAACATGCAAGCAAATATCTGCTTCATGGCTACTGAAAACGAGGTTAGTGATTTTACTTTTGATGATATGATTGAAATAAATTCAGAACTAGTTGATACTTTGAAAAATCTCAAAAGAAAATATAAGGAGACTCGTGAACATCAGAACAAAGCAAAGAATTCAAAAGAGATATGCTTAAGGATGAGAAAAAAAATACTAGAGGAAGAACTTGAAAAATTACAAGAATCATTCTCTAATATCAATTCTCAACTCACTCTTTTGAGTCAAGAAATTGAAACTCAAAAGGAGAAGAATGAAGCTCTTGTTTCTGAAAATCATGAACTAAAAACAAAAGTAAAATTGATAGAATTGGATAATACTAGTCTCAAAACTAAGTTAGAAAGCATCACCAAAAATGTTTCGAACTTCAATAAAGGTAGAGAAACTTTATCAAAAATTATTGATAACTCTCAATCTGTTTCAAGTAAGAAAGGATTAGGATATGTTAAGAAGAAAACAGCTCCACCTAGAAAGAAAATTAGGAGAAATGATAATCCTATTACAGTTCAGACAAAAAGGAATTTTTACTCAAAAAGCATAAAAATTTGGGTTCCTAAAACAAACAACAGTTTGATTAGGAAGAAATATATAAACACCTTTTTAGAAACTATTCATAAAAATAAAGATTATATTTTTAAATGGGATACTGAGCCCTCTTGGGTTTGGTTTCCTAAGATTTAACTCTTAGGACCCTATTCAAAAAGGTGGGTACCAATATTATATTTATTGTAGGTCCCACTCAAGAAAAGAGGAAAATGGATACTCGACAGTGGTTGCTCAAAACATATGACAGGAGACAAAGATATGCTATCAAATATTATTTACTTAGATGGAGGCTTTGCCACATTTGGAGACAACTCCAAAGGATATATCGGCAAAGGCGATGTGAGCAACAATGGTATTTCAAATTTACCTCTTATTTCAAATGTTTTACTTGTCAAAAATTTAAAACATAATTTACTTAGTATCAGCCAATTGTGTGACAAAGGATTCAAAATCACTTTTTCTTAAAACAAATGTTGTATTTTCGATCAAAATCTTATCTTTGAAGGAAATAGAGACAGAAATATCTATGTTCTGAATATGAAAATAAATCATAATTCAGATATATGTTTAATAGCCAAAGAAAATGATCCTTGGTTATGGCACAAACGATTCTGTCATATTAACTTCAAAACTCTAAACAAGTTATCTAAAAATGATTTAGTGAAAGGTCTACCAAAAATGAATTTTAACATCGATCATTTTTGTGATACATGTCAGTAAGGAAAGTTAACTAAGTCATCTTTTAAATCTAAAAAAGTCATTTCATCTTTACAACCACTTGAATTACTAAATATGGATTTATTTGGACCAACACAAGTACAATCCATTAATCATAGTAGATATGTGTTTGTTATTTTTGATGATTTTTCTAGATATACTTGGACTATTTTTATGAAAAATAAAAGTGATACCTTTGATTATTTTAAAACTTTTGTTAAAAGAATTCAGAATTTTAAAAATTTGAAAATCAAAAACATAAGAAGCGATCATGGAGGTGAATTCAAAATCGAAGCCTTTGAACATTTCTGTAAGAAAAAAGGATATTCCATAATTTTTAGTTCCTTAGAACTCCACAACAAAATGGGGTTGTATAACGTAAAAATAGAACCTTACAAGAATGCGCAAGAGCTTTGTTAAATGGAAGTACGTTACCAAAACATTTCTGGGCTGAAGCAGTTGCAACAGCTTGTTATGTTTTGAATCGTGTTTCTATGCGACCACTAACTAATAATACTCCTTATGAACTTCTTAATGGACGAAAACCAATTATTTCTTACTTTAAAGTTTTCGGTTCAAAATGTTTTGTTTTAAACACAAAAGATCATCTTGGTAAATTTGATCCAAAATCCGATGAAGGAATCTTTACAGGATATTCGGATCGAAGCAAAGCTTATCGAATTTATAATAAAAGAACAAATATTATCGAAGAAACACTTCAAGTATCTTTCGACGAGAATTTTAAATCAATCCAAAGAATAAGAGATTATGAAGATTTCCCTGATAATACCACAAATACAGAAATTTCAAATCTTGAAAATAATGAAAACATTACTCGCAATGACAATGAATTAGGATTTCCACCTAGATTATTAAGAGATCATCCGTCTGATAATGTTATTGGAGAACTCAATTCATCTATTAGAACAAGAAGTCAATTAAATCAAATGGGTCTTGTAGCCTTCCTTTCTCATATTGAACCTAAAAATATTAAAGAAGCATCTACTGATGAAAATTGGTTAATCGTTATGCAAGAAGAACTAAACCAATTCGAAAGAAATGACGTTTGAGATTTAGTTCCACGGCCTAGTTATCAATTAGTCACTGGTACAAAATGGGTTTTTAAAAATAAAGCAGATGAACAAGGAAATATTACTAGAAAGAAAGCTAGATTATTTGCTCAAGACTATAATCAAGAAGAAGGAATTGACTATGAAGAAACGTTTGCTCCAGTCGCTAGACTAGAAGCAATACGAATCTTACTAGCATTTGCATGTTTTCATAACTTTAAATTATATCAAATGGATGTCAAAAGTGCTTTTTAAAATGGTTTTATAAAAGAAATGTTTATGTTGAACAACCTCCATTATTCATACACGAACAATTTCCTAACCATGTCTATAAGCTCACCTCGTGCTTGGTACGAACGTCTTAAAAGTTACTTAATAGATTCTGGTTTTGAAATTGGAAAGGTTGATCAAACTCTTTTTATTAAAAGAAATAAGCAGGATATTTTAGTTATCCAAATATATGTTGATGATATTATCTTTGGTTCTACAAATGAAAGACTGTGACAAGAATTTTCTAGAATAATGACTAATGAATTTGAAATGTCACATATGGGTGAGTTAAATTATTTTCTTGGCTTACAAATAAAACAACTAGAAAATGGTATTTTTATTAATCAAGAATTTTTTTGTAATAATCTAATTAATCGCTTTGGTATGGAAAATACTTCTACCAAACCAACTCCTATGAGTACAACCATACATCTTGATAAAGATGAAAATGGAAAAAGTATTGACCAAAAATTATATCGAAGTATGATTGGATCATTACTATATTTAACAGCTAGTAGACCTGACATAATAATGAGTGTCTGTTTGTGTGCACGATTTCAAGCAGATCCCAAAGAATCACATTTACGAGCAGTGAAATGCATAGTGCTGTATCTTAATAAAACCAAGGATTTTGGACTATCATATCCAAAGGAATGTCCTTTTGAATTAGTATCATATAGTGATGCTGATTTTGGAGGAAGCCGCACAGATAGAAATAGTACAAGTGGGACTTGTCATTTCATTGGACGATCTCTTGTATCTTGGTTTAGTAAGAAACAAAACTGTGTTTCATTATCGACATGTGAAGCAGAATATATTTCTACAGCTCTGGCATGTGCTCAAGTTACCTATATGCAACAAACACTACAAGATTTTGGTTTCAATTTATCTAAGTCAACTATTTTCAGTGATAATTCTAGTGCTATTAATTTATCTAAAAATCCTATTAATCACTCACGAACAAAACAATTTGACATTCGTCATCATTTTCTTCGTGATAATATTGAAAAGGATTTGATAAATCTAGAATTTGTTTCCTCTGATAAAAAATTGGCAGATATATTTACAAAATCTTTGAATGAAAACACTTTCATTAATTTAAGACGAGAACTTGGTATTATCTCTTTTAAAAATTTATAAATTTTATATACACTATCTGTATTGGTAGCTTCTCATAACACATCTTGACAATATATATATATATATATATATATATATAACTCTCACTCAAATTTTATCATAATAAAAAAAACTGACTCAAGAGAGACTTGAACCCATGACCTCTCCTTTATTGTGTTTTAAATGCTTCATACAATTTGAGCTATGATTGTTTCTTGTTTCATCTAGAAGTTTGATTTTAATTATTTTGTAAATTTTCGTTCAAAAACAAAATAACATAGCCACTGGAGCTCGAACTTGGGTCTCCTAGCTGGTAGTTCAATATCTTACCAGTTGTACTATGTATATTTTCCTGCAAAATCATATTTTTCTTTCATTCTTAACCATTTATCCTTCGAATAATTCTCATCCACTATTTTTTATCTCTGGCTATTAGCTATTGATTGTTTGTAACCTCACATTCACATCTCAAATTAAATTATAAATTTGCATTACTCATTGTTTTTCCAATCATTCTTACAAATTTTTTTAAATGCAAATTTTAATCTTCAAATTCCTCTTTGTTATCAATGGCCTCTCACGACTCTTATGATTCCTCAAACTCCAAATTGTCCTTTTCTACTCCGACATCCTCAAGCTCTACTCCATCCTTGCCAACACCTACCCGTGTACATGAACCAGGCCGATATCATACTGGATTCTCTCCAAAACCTAAGAAGTCTCGAAAATCATTGTTTGTTTCTCCAAAAACAAAAGAAGAAATTGATGAAATCCATCATTATCAAAAGGAGCAAATTAATCTACAAAGAGAAATGTATTATGAACAACGGATGAATTCTAGTCGCCTTAGCTTTATAGAATCAATTGCTCTTAAATTTTGTGAAAAATCATCTAAGCATGACGTTGTTGAACCTTCAACATCTCGTCGGCAAAATTCATCCGCCTGGAATAAATGGGAACGAACTCCATCTCAACCTCCGGCATCTCCAAACTCATGGGAACGCTAAAATTATTGGTCTCCTTTGCAACCTTATGTTGAGAACACCAAGGTTGAACCACAAGAATCCTCTCCAAAAACCCCTAAATAATCGTGTTTTTTTGCTCTATTGTTCTATGTTTACTTGGATTTTCTTTTTGTATATGTTTGTTTTTTGATATTGTTTGAATAAACAATTTTTTAAGCTTCACTGCATTCTTTATCTACAGTCAGTCGACTGATATTTCAAACCAGTGGACTGTTTACAGGGTAAACAAACTCTTGGGATATCAACCAGTCGACTGGTTCATATGGGTCAGCCGACTGATTGCAGAGTAAAAAACTCTCGGGTTACCAACCAATCGACTGACCCACCCCGACCAGTCGACTGGCTGTACAAAAAGACTTCAAATCTGTTTTTTTTCATCCTCTATTCACTTTACCCTCTTCGTTTTTAGTGCCTCCAAAACCCTAGCTCCTATTTTTCTTTCAGAAATTTCTCAAAAATCTTCAAATTAATGGCCCCTCCTAAATCTAAACGCTCAAAACAAGGCTCCTCGTCCTTTATTGACACTCACGTTGTTCATTGGCTATATGATGCAACTGCAATTGAACGGTGGGAGAAGATGAAGAACTCTAGGATTTTTGAAGGCTCTTTTATGGTTTATTCTGATTTTGGTGCCTACTCTCTTCAAGAATTGATGCGAAGATGTGGCTTAGAATCACTCCTTGACTACAATGCAAACAGCCACAATATCAATCATCTTATGGTAAAACTCTTCTTCGCCAATTTAAATCTTGGTCACCAACAACCATCAAATCCAAATAATTGTGTGTGGAGTTTGGTATGTGGACAACAAGTTTTCTTTTCCCTTGATAGAATGGAACATATACTCCAATCTCCTAATGAAGGAATAGATTTAAGTGATGTAGAATGCAATTCGAGAAAAACAGACAGAATAAGTCATATGTTCATGGGTGACGACATGATTGAATTGCGTTCTAAACTCCTTCGTCCTAAAGCAAAAATTATACACAAGACGCTTATGCGCTCTATTTTGCCCCGAACCGGATCATATGAACTAATTTATCTGGAAAATTTCAAAGCACTTTATGCCATTTGGGGAAATATATGAGTTAATTGGTTGCATCGTATAATGGATGAATTTCTCACCTTTAACCATGGGAATTGCATGTTATATATTTTGGAGAATATATTATGCGACTACTTCTATATGCGGGTGTTCGTTAACTGGATTCCGAATTCTCAATTGTCAGAATGATAAATATACGAACCATAAGCCTTATGAAGCAACCTACAAGACCGCCACCTTTTACTTCATTTGAAGATTGGAAGCATCAACAGGCTCAACAACAACAATCTGGAGGTCCTACAATTCGAGAACCGGTCGCGCAACAAGAAGGAGGCGATATTTGCTTAGCTACTTCTCTAGCACCCGCGAATCCATCGAAATTCTCTCCTGCAATCAACTTATTTTGAATTCTAGACTCAAGAAAATGAATAAGAAACTCGATAAAATCAAAGGTTTCTTTTCTACATTATGGGATGCATTATCTTGTTCTTCCTTAACTACTGCCACATATATTTCTCAAGGAAAATGCCCCGCATCTCGATTTACATGGTCAACTTCCGAAGAGCATACTAGTAGTGACACTAGTGGCACAGGTAGTGGTGCTCAAGGAGCTTCTAGACCAGGAAAGGATCCCGCACCAGAGGAAGAATACAATTGGGATCTTGATGAGTAGATCTTTTGGTGAGTGAGTTGGGTATGAATTATTTTCTTATCTAAAAACTTTATTGTCAATTTAAACATATTGAATCTTGCAACTTATTTATCTGTTGAGACTTGTAATAAATAGTCTCTCTTTGATATTTATCTTTGCACTTTACATTTATATTTTGTTTGCTGTCTCTCCTTTTTATCGATGACAAAGGGGGAGAAGAATTGTCCTAATCATCTTTATGCAGGTACAAGAAGCATCATATATTCAGGGGGCGCATTTTATATTTGTTCTCTAGGATTCTTTAATATATACAGGTTTGTCATCAATTAAAAAGGGGGAGAATGTTGAATCACTAGTTTTTGATTCATGACAAAGTAAGAAAAGGAGAATTCACGATAAAAAGAAAACGGACTATGGCTATATCATCAAAGACTTTTCATCTATGCTTTCACTGTCTAGTATTTATGATTGAGTCTTGGAATTATGTTAAAATCTATCCTCAATTAGTCCTCACTTCATATGTCACATCAAAAATCAAAACAGAAGCATACTTATAAAAATGTCACAACCAATCGACTGACCAAACCCAACCAGTCGACTGACTGTGTACATGTACGATATGCATTGTTTATTTTTAAATATATTGCATAGTCAGTCGACTGACCAAGAACGACCAGTCGACTGACCTGGGACCAACTGCCATATTTTCGAAAAGACATCTTCTTTTCCAAAAGGATGCAACTCTTCTCTGAACGAAAACAGTTGCTTCTTTTCGTCAGAACCCTTCACCAATGGCAGTAACTCTTGAACTACTATATATAGATACTCTCAAACACGTCATACTTACCGATTTTCATTCTAACTATCTAATACTCTTCTTGTGGTATAATCTTTGCATTCAAACAGCGAACATACTTTCTACTGCTTTGAATCTACAAATAACTTTCTTACTTTTTGATTCTTAGCATTACCTTCTCTTCATATCTTCACATACATTTCATATATACTTGAGGATTTGATTATAGGAGGCTTGTACTATCAGAGACAAATTATTATTATCAAGAACACATAGTGTCAGATATTCTTTATATTAGTGAAGTCCTCTTCTACTGCTGAGGCAAAAATCATGTTCTGCTGCTCAGGTGTCTGTTCTGCTGCTCAGACTGTATATACATATTCCTCGGGGTTAAGTGAGGATTGTTGTTAGTTAAATTCCAGAAGGAGTCTGGGACTGGATGGTGCTCCGAACTAGTATAAAATCTCTGGTGTCATTTTACTATACTACTTTTATATTCCACACTATTTATACTCTGTGTTACTTTTATCCATATTATACAGTCCAATACACTTACAGAAAGGACCGTGACAGCTTTTCCTTCTACATCCTAGTTAAATCCTTACCGTTTCCTTTATGCACCTAACCACGATGAAAAATAGTATATGGTTATTAACATGTAATGCCGCCTTGCAGCTTTGTACTAAAAGCAACAACTTTTCTTAACAATGATAATATTTACAATATCACCATTAGTGAACATCAAAAGGGAGACCATCATGTCTAGGCAAATGTTGTCCAAAGTCATTCAATAAATTTCTTTATATATGACTAGTATATTTCAATTTGTATTTCACTTCCTGTTTAACATGACTAGTTATAAAAGCTTGTGCATGGATTCGCTACGGTTTAAACATAGCTAGACACATAAAATGTATGTGAACATCCTGATGTCGATTAAACAATCAACAAACTGACTAAGCTTGCATTGGAGTGTGTATATGAGGCTTTGTAGCAGAAAGTGGAAGGTTGTAGATGATTAATCTGGCATGTGACAGAGAAATAATTCAATGGAATACATTTATTTGTTTATACTATTTATAAATTATGTGTGCTTTAATTGTATTAAAAAGGTACAAACATTTTGGGCCCCACCCTAAAGGCACATCAATGATTCAGACCACTATATTAACTAGGTAAACATTAGGTGGAGGCAATTTGATTGTAAGAATGTTCTACAGTTAAGTGTCTATCCACCTTTAACACACTTGGCATAGACACCAATCTAACATGACTTTTCAAGAGGTTCCCCAACATGTTGGTCAATTATTCATAATAACATAGTACGTACACAGATGCTACTATTAGATTAGATGCATTAGGTAGTATGGTAAAAAAAATTGCAAAAAATGACCTATTTATTATAAACTAGGTTTTTTAATTTCTTAGCATGAAAAAAATTTAGTATATAAAATTATTTAATATTTTTTACAAAGAAAGTCAGTTTTTATAGTGGCTCGTCCGCTTTTGTAAATAATCAGTTAATACACATATAAATTTGAACACCTCAACAACTTCAGCACATATGCGTAAGTGACAATAACTCATTACGTACTTGCATATAGCAATATCACAATGAATCACTCAAACACATTGGTTATAGAAATCTCACAATTACTTACCCCAACTCTTACATAACACTCAATTGCAACCCACTGAAACACTCATCAAGAGTGTCAACAATAATGCAAAACAATTAAAATACAATACATTTTCATAAAGCTAAAAGGCACTGTCACATAATGGAGTCAAAGCTCCTAATCTAACTACAAAAAACTATTTGCGAATTCAAACAAAAACTATCAAAGTTGGAGATCTGAACAAGAGCATGATTAGAAGAATTTGACACTACAATGTAACCCAACAAAAACAACAACCAGGGAAATCATGCACAACATGCTATATAACATACTTACATATGCTGCACGAGAAGCAGTCACATGGAAATCTGGAACAAGAAGAAAGAAAAAAAAGCATTAGAATTGATAGACTATCGAGAGAAAGTAGCCAAATACAGCAATGATTTAGAAAGTGATGGTGATAAATTTCTCCACCGGATAACAGATTTGTGATATTAAGGTAAGACTTTTTTTTACTTCTATGTTTATGTACTGTGTTGCTTTTCTTACAATCAGTGAGGTTATAACGATGTTACATAAAATCCAAGAAACAAAACGAAAAAGGTTAAATCTATGTAACCGGATAAAAATAAAGTAAAACTTCAGTGTTTTGTGTACTTGACGATCTTAATGAGTTAAATTCAGGTGAAAGCTAATGTACTCGAGTTGCCAACAGGTTTGTTGAAGCTAGAATCCAACCTAGTATGGTACTTGGGACAATAAACAAAATACTTGTTGCCTTCCCTACAAAAACTGAAGCTCTTTAATGTATGAATCTTACATTGTGGTTCTTTATTTGAAAACATAGGATTGATTTGTAAATAAATTTTATAAACAAATTTGCGAACTAAAACTCACATTTAGCATCAAAGTAAAATCTAAATGTACCCACATGAGTCCTCTCATATGAACAAGACAAAAAACAAAGTGAGAAAAACAAAGCGATTTTGTTCTAAATTTACATCACAATACTTAACTAACAAGTATACCTGTACAATCGTAAAAAACTCACAATCCATTAAAAAATTAATCCTAGTTTCAGTAATCCCCTGAAAAATACCTTGCGGAGGCGGTGTTGGAACGAGCTCGAGGGAGACGAGAAATAGCCCTAAGACAGAGAATGAGGCAGAGGCAGCGATAGCTCTAGGACAATAACGACGCGGAGGAAGCGATAACTTGGAGGTGAATCCGGAGATAATTGTAGAGGCAGATGGGGCAGTAAGCCTAGAACACGATAAATTTAGATTTAGGAAATGATCTACAGCGTACAAAAGAAGCGTAAGGAATGGGATAAGCAAAAACAAAAAATAAAATGACAATCTTGCCCGTAATACTTTTATCTATTTACAAAGTCGCTATATTTGCTAATGGAAATAGGAGTTGCAAGCATTTATAACATATATATTTGTTAGAAATTCCTAACAGTAATGACCGTTACAAATTGAAACGAGAAAAGTGTTACAAAATGGCATGTTTGGTGTAGAGCATTACAGTTGGTATCAGAGCATTAGGTACGTGAGGACCTTGGCCCTAGTGTGGTAAACTCATTTGAGATCAGGTAAGTGAGACCCTAGAATGAGTATGAATGTATTATATATAAGAGCGTGTATATGTTGGTGACTAAAAAATGTTTTATATCATGTTCTTTGTTTTGTTGAGTTTCGTAAGAATTCTAGTCAATGCATTTGACCAACGTTATCGATAGGGATTTCCTAAAAACTTGAATAAGTCCAATCACACAATATTGTATTAAAACTAGTAAATGAAATAACTTTACCTAGGACTTTATTTTATATATATAATGGAAAATTTTCAAATATTTATATAAATATCTATGATATGATTGTTGTTAGAAATTGATAATATTTAATTATTACATATAGGATTTGATTAGTCATGCTTGTCCATTTTTTAGCATTGACTATTTTCTAATAAATTAGTAGTTTTTCCTTTTAAGTATGGTTGGGTAGATAGAATTTATGGGAACATTGAATCGAACACCGTGTGAATTAAGTTTTATGGTTTGACTATGAGGCGTTCAATGATAATGTTGGGTTAAAAATTAATATTAATAGAAGGTGTTCATTGAAAGAAATAGATGGATTTTAAGAGGATTTAAATCCCGGTAGCTTTGAAAAAGTTTTCAAATAATTTTAGGAAAACTAGTAATGGTTTTACTTAAAAATAATTTAAAGTACAAATACTTTGAAAAGAAAATTGTATGGAAAGATGTGTTTTCTTTGGTTTGGTTCAAGGAATGAGTCCCGATTTTTTTTGTGATGATCAAAATAAATTCTACTGAAATCAGATGTTTGCTTAGGCAGATGTGATGTGCACTTAATAAATTATTCTCTTTGTCATTGTACGATCGAAACGAGTTCGAATCCGAAAAAATTCAAATCAAGTTGGTAATAAATACTTTATTAAACTATTTATCTAGAAATATATATACATAATATTGTTTCAAAAAGGGATTTGAAAGAAGAAGTATTTTTGTAATTAACTAGTTCAAGTGACTCAAAAGTGACTAAAAATGGGAAAGGGATGTGTCCGAATGATAAACACTTCACTTTAGTATTACCCTCCTTGGTAAAGGGATATATGATACTACTGGGTAATACCCAGTTCCTTGATATCATTTTGGGGTTACTCGGGCTATGTGAATGTTTTCTATGGGTTAAAACAATAATATCATTTCAAACGATTTTTGAAATAAAAATCGGGTACTTGGCTCTCAGGTTTCCAAAATATTAATGTATTTTGATTTAAAGGGTGAGTTTATACATAAATTTTTAATTGGATTAAAGTTGAATTAATTTTGTATAAAGGTTTAATTAACTTGATTTTAGTAACAGTGTCTTTTGGGTTTAATATCTATGGAGTGAAAATTTTATTTGATGTTACGGGGTTGGCTAATAAACATTTCTGCCTCAGAATGTTCGAGAAAAGTAGATTCTAGGATGTAGTTCAGATACTAGCATCCTACTTTTCTTAGCTACTTACCAGACCGATTGGGTAAAAATGTTGGATTAGTCGACTTAGTTTTGAGACCCCAATTATTTTGGGCCTGCATCTAAACAATAAAAGGTGAATAGAATTAAAGATCATTTATACTCTTAGGATTTAGGAGAGTATTATACAATTAATAAACTAAAATGATTTTATAAAATATTTCATAAAATAAGTTGTGTCATTTTAAAATATTGGACCTAAGTGGAATTATTATGAAATATTTTCATAAATATTTTGGAAAGGGTAGAAAGAAGTTGGGTGGCGAGAATCAGTATGATAAGTGCATAGTTTTTACGTAGATCATTTTTCTTTCTCATATAATTCTCGATCCAAGATTCGAGTACATGACTAGAGGTGTCTCGCACTATTCCGAATAAGGATTTATCACTCGATTTTTTACATCAAACACTTAGAGAAGGTTACTAATGTGGACCTAAATGTTTTCTATCATAGTATATAACTATGCAAGGAGAATGGAGGCTTCTAAATTAAGAAGCCAAATCGAAGTCCGCACTAGAAAGTCGAATGGGCGATACTAGTTTGAAAGTAAAGCTATGTAATCGAGTGAGTGACCAAATTAGAGTTTTCGTAGGAATGATATATAAATATCATACAGACTGATGAATAGGGTTAAGTGTGTTTGGGTTAGGGTTGTGGTAAAATTTCGGGGACGAAATTCTTTTAGAGAGAAAGTGTAATGACCCGTAATTTCACCATTTTCATTTGCAAATATTTTATTAATTTTAAATATTCAAATAATAGGTTTTATAATTGAGATAAAACTCTTTTAAATAATAATTATGATGGTGAAATAGTTTTCAAAATGTGTTTTCAAAAATATATAGTTTGAAGAAAAATCGAAAATGTGACAGGAATCCGTTTTCCGAATTTTCGACTTTTCATCGGCTAAAATTTATTGGAAATGTTGAAAACCCTGGAGTTAATATATTCACATACATTTATAATAAAATTAGGATATGTGTATATACATGCATGCATTAATTAAGTGTGTATATATGTGTATACTTAAGAGAATTTAATTATAAAAGTTAAGAGTCGCATCATAGAAAACATTAGCACATTTAGTACTAAAAACATGTTAAACCTTAAGAGACATAAGTACAAATTCTAAATTAATGCATGTTGGGAAAGAGGGGACGAAGACTAGTGATGTGTCATTAAATGAAGGAGGGAAAAATTCAAGGGGTAAATTAGTAATTTAATTTATACATTTAATATATATACAAATTTCCTTATTCTTTCTTCTTCCTCTTTTCATTCTATTTTTGTTTCATTAACTCCATTCTTATTTCAAGCTCTATGACACCTTTTAATGTTTCCATGAATTTATAGAGCTAAAAATCTTACTCGTTTTCAGTTTTAAAACAGTTAAAATTATTTCATTTACTTCTACATCTCTTTCCTTTCAAACCTAGCCGCAAAACCCTTTCCTCCACCCATGGCGGAGCCATGCTCACCTTAGGTCATACTCCTTGCACTTTCAAGTCACTAAAACCCCATTTTTCAAAAAGGAAAGCAAAAGCCTTGGTCTGATTCAAGTCATAGTGCTATTTCTAAGTGTTTGGATAGCTTTCAAGTGAGTAAGGCTCACACCTTTTCATAAAGTTTTTAACTTTAATTTTTATGCCACCTGGTTGCTAAGTTTGGTGCTTGTTTGAATGAGATTGATGTCATGATATATATATATATACACACTTGGATATGGTATTGTTTAGTCTTGATATTAATAATTAAAGTCAAATATAACTTTGCGAGTTATGGTTTAAAGTAATGATTTTACTTTAGGTATGTTGTATGGTAGGTAATGATGTCGGAGCATATGATATGCGTTGTATACTAAAAGAAGCTAGCACCTAAGTTGCATTTTGCGACATCGAGATCTCTTGTTTTAATTTAGTTTCCTTACTTACTTTATTTTTAGAAAAGTATTATAGAAGTTTTAAAAACTTACTTCTAGTTTTCAAAATCTTATCCAAGTTTATAAAAGCAAGTTAAACATGAAAGATAGAGTTTTGAAAGCAATTTAGAGTATAAAAGAGTTTGGATTTTCGGGTCATATAGTTGTAACGACTCGAAATTTCACCATATTAATTTTCGAATATTTAATTAAAATAATTTTAGATATTCAAATAATAGATTTTATAATTAAAGTAAAACCAATTTTAAATAATAAATATTGAAGACAAAATAGTTTTCAAATTTAGTTTACAAAAATATTTAGTTCGATAAAAAACAGAAAATGTGACTGGACACCATCTTTCGAATTTTCGACATTTCATCGTATAAATGTTGTTTGAAATATTATGAGGTTTGTTTTGTATTTAAAACAACATTTAAATAGTTAAGAATGTAAATTAATAAGTATATGTATATGTGTGTATGTGTGTGTCTGGATTCATAACCAAGTATATAAAGTTCAAAATAAATAAATAAAATGTCACGTCATTAGAAACATTTTGAAAATTAAGTACAAAACATGTTCAAACATGTTTTCTCATGAAGAGAGGGGAGGGGGACAAGAATGTGGCTCAAGGAAATGAGGTGGAGGAGGCTAGGTGGGCTGTCGAGAGAGTAATGGATGGTAAAAGACACAAGCATTTAGGTAATTCACTTTGTTCTCTTGCTTATAAATACCACTTTCACTTCTTCAATTTCACCACTTTTTATTTTGCCGTATATTTCTCATAACTTAATCAAATGGAGAATTTTTTTATATCATTTAAAATTCCAGTGGCTACAACTTTTATCCTGATCACTTCTTCAAATTTCGAGCAAAGTTATGCTAAAATATCAATTGTTTACAGAGTGTTTTTGGATCCAGAATTTCGAAATCGAAAATGGTCCTTCTTCTTTTGAACATATCATCTTCAAAACTAACTATAATTGAGTGATTATTTTTTTTGAAATTGTAGATTAGATAATTTTCTAAAAGTTTCCTCTTTACCACTTTTACAAAATCTGAGAGTAAGTAGTCCAAAAACCAGTTGGAATGTGACCTATTTTGGGTTCATTTTTTGGAGTTCGATGATTATTCAAAGTCACTCCACCTTACTGAAACAAGTTTCACTTTCTTATTCTTTCAAAGCTTAGCCTATCGAGTGTATTAAAGGTTCAAGACTCTATTTTTTGCTTAGGAATGGAAGTGTTAGGTCATACCCTAAGTTAGCTAGAGTGTGGACAGCTTTCGGTGAGTAAAACTCTTAATTTTTTTTTTGGGAAATATTTTTCTTAGTTATATTGTGGTATATTTTGCTTTCTTAGTTGGATATTATGTGAGTTTGTTCATGTTTGGTTTGGAAATGCATATGGTGATGGATGAAAACATGTTAAATAAATGTTAGTTAGCCAACTAGTTAGTAAGCAAAATTTTGCCCTAAAAAACCAAAGCTTTAAAACTATATCCATGTTCATATTTATTGCCTATGAATGCTTGTTGTATGTATGCTTAAATCATTGCTATATGATGTTTGGTTGTGTTGATAATATTATAACTTGTTTGTCGAACTACCTATATAGCGATAGTCGCTATATCGGCACTTTTGAAAAATCACTTTTTATCTAAACCGTTCGCTTTCATCTTCGTGCTTGGAATTATTTTGCAAGTTAAGTAAGATTATGATTAATGATGTTTTCAAAAGTTATTAACCATTTTAATAATTATTATTTAATTTAATTAATTAATTAATTAATTAGTAAGGATTAAGGTTAACTAATTACTAAATTAATGATGCGTTTTAAATTTAACTAATTACTTGGTCAATAATTAATTAAATTAATTAATAATTTTACCTAATGATTTTTAAATTTAATTATTTTACAAATCATGTTCAAGGATAATTAATCATTCAATAATGATGAATTAAAGTTAATCAAACAATTTGTTAATGATGCTTTAAAATTAATAATTCTTTTTAATAAATGATTTTTAAAATTTATTAACTTGTTTTAACTCAAATTAATCTTTGCTTTATTGATGTTTATAATTAATAAATCATTTTTAAATAATGATATTTATTTATTTGTTTGTTTAATTTAATTAATCATATTCAAGTTTATTAATTAATTGAATTAATAGTGTTTAAAGGTGATTTACCCATTTTAATTAAAGATTACTGGATTTAACTAATCAACTTAGTTTATGAAATTTCAAAGTGAATTTATCAAAGTAACAAGGATGTTTTGACTTTGTTCCTCATTTTAAATAACGATAATTAATTATTTATTAATTTAGTTAAATATAGTTTACCAATTAATTGAATTAATTAGGTTTAAAACTGGTTTACCCTTTTTGTTATTTAAAGACATTTGAAGTTCAGAAATCCAATTGTGTGATAAAGTTTAAAGTTAATTAATCAATGTATTAAGGATGTTTTTAGTTATTAAATCTTTTTAAATTAATGTTTCGAAGTTAGTAAACTCTTTTCACAAGGTGTTTCAAAGCTAATACTTGTACTGTGAGGCCGAGCATGAATTGGGGTTTTTAAAAGAAAAGGTTTGATTCATTTATGGAAATGAATTAATTTCCGTAAAGCGATTCACTTATATGGAAATGATTTATTTGCATACTTAGCACTAAACATTGAAGAAGTAGACTCATCGCTATTTCGAGAGTTAAGAATAATCATGAGACATGACTTTTAGTTAACACTACCTTGACTTGTCTGGTATTATTGTTAACTAAGAAATGGTATAAATTGGAATTCGATGAGTGGTGATAAGTACACAAGACTTAATTTCCATATATGATTGTTTTATATCCTCGATAGTTGGTTTCCCAACTATCGGTTACCTCAGCCTTCTTTGTATTTCGTCATTCTAAGACGATTTTTTTTCTAACTAGAGCTTTGTTATCCTTTGTCAGAAATGAATAAACGCAAAGAGCGAGTGGAAGCCAAGCTATGTAGGGTTGCTCCCATTAGGGTATTTTCACATCCACTCTAGATTGGAATCGGTTCTTATGCATTGAGATGTAAAATATTTGGATTCTCGGTCCTGTTGGTGGGTTCCGACTTAGACATGTCCGAGAGCCATCAGAGTTCTCAAGTATATTGCTAGAGGTATACTTTCGGCAGGAGGAGCACCCTCTTAGTAATTGTTGGAAAATTTCCTTTTCTTATTTGATTCGAAGCTTTGAATCTATTTTCTTTAATAACAACGGGAAGGGTCAACCACTCTTCGCGGTGTTCAATTATTGGTTTTGTCCATTCTATCGAGTTTGGACAGTTATCTTGTTTAGTCTATTCTATTGAGTTTGGACTGTTATCTTGTTTTATCCACTCTATCCAATTTGGATTTTATTCACACTATTTTCATTCTTTCAAGCCTGAATGTTATACTAATTGTACCCATTATCTATGTTAGGGTTTGTTCCCTATTATTCATTTCCATTTTTGTTATGTTTGGTTGTTGTTTATGTGGGAGAAAACCCGTTCCGGGTTAGCAGCGTGGTCCCACATATTATTATTTAAATACACCTTATTTGTTTCATAGTTTTACTCTTACTAGACATTTTATCTGACTCGAGTTGTTTAGTTTCCCTGAACTCTCGGGTACTCAATTATATTTGGGTTGTTCAAAAATAGTATGTTTTGTTTGGAGCTCTTTGAAGATGGTGATCGAGTAGGCGGCCTCTTAGTTGTCTAGTTATTTATTTTTGTTGTATGATTATGTAGGTGTATTTTGTATCTTAAAAATGTAAAGTCAGAATGTATAGCTGCAAATTTTTTAGATTAACTCCGATGACTCCTTATGTGGAGTAACCTTTTGTACTATATCATTTTATATTATATGTAACCATTTCACTGTGAGGTTTATCTATTCTTTCTTGTTCTGTTCTTTATTTTACCCCAAGATAGCTTATCTTTCGGATGCTTGCGCAATGGTACACAAATACCGAGGATGTATTAAATGTCGTTTCCAGGGATCAGAAGGGTGGGTCGTCACAATAGCGAATAGTTGCTATAAATGCAGTTCGTAAGAATAAACACTTTTCGCTAATTTAAATTGTTTTCACATAAGCATCTTTTAAAAATTGTTTTCAATACTTATTTTAAGAATGATTAAATAGACATTTTTATTTAATTATTTCTTTAGGTATTTAATGATTATTTTATTAACTAAGTAAGATAATTAGTATGTAGTCGGTGTTAATAAAGGAAATTTGCACTTAATTATGAATTAAGTTATTTATAAGTAGTTAGTTAATATAAGATTAATTGTTAATTAATATTTTATTAAAGGATTAATTAATATTTAAATTATTATTTTAAAGGTAATTATTATTTAATTAATTATTTAAGGATTAATTATTATTTAATAAATTATTAAAGGTTAATTATTATTTAATTAATTATTTAACGATTAATTAATATTTTAATAAATTATTAAAGGTTAATTATTTATTATTTATTTATAAATGGGTTTAATTATTAATTAATTACTAATCAAGTTAAATGTAAGTTAAGGTTTAATTGAAACTTAATCATGATTTAATTATTTTAGGTAAAGGTTTAATTTATTATTTAAGTTTTAGTTAAGGATTATCTAATTAATTAATGGAGATCAATAAATATTTATTTATTTTTTAAAGGTTTAAATTATTATTTAATAATTATGGTTTAATTATTTATTTAAAGGTTAACTATTATTAAATTATTTATTTTAAGGATAATTATGATTTAATTATTTATTTAATGGTTAATTATTAGTTAAATATTTAATTATTGTTAAATATTTAATTATCGTTAAATAAAAAGTTTAAATATTATTTAATTTTAAATAAATGCTTTAAAGTTTTAAACAACTTTATTTTCGGAAATCGGTTTGTCTTAAATTAACTTTCCTTTAAAGAATTTTTATAAATCCAAGGGATTTCTTTGTCGATCTACTTTAAGTAACTTCATCGAATATGAAATCTAATGATGTTTGTTTAGCGGAATAAATCACCGTTCTGCTAGTTAAGTTATATTTGACATATGTTAGCAGAACCAAATGTCATTTTGTTATTATATTAACTAGGACATGTGTTTAGCAGAACAAATTCCCGTCTGCTACATAATAACTTGGACATTTACCTATGTGTTGATTGATTATTGTTTGTCGACCCTTTTACATATCTGCTTGTTATGTAAATACTCATGTTATTACTTGGACAAGTTAAATTAAATTGAATGAACCATCGAGGGCATTAAGCCTCTTTCTGATTTTATGAAATCAATCTTTTTAAATAAATTTTAATAAAGATTATAAAGTAAAGTTATTACTTATTTATAACGTTTAAAGTTCATTATTTTATTATTGATTGTTTAAAGTTATTATTTATTAATGTTGTTTAAGGATAACTAATTGTTTTATTTAAAATGTTTTAAATAATAAATTGGTTTATAAGAGGAGTTAAAAATAATAAACTATTTACTTAAAAAGGATTCATTTTAAATGAAAAGATTTGTATAAAGGTATATTTCATAAAGAGGATTCGTTTAAAGAGTTATAAATTGGAAAGCGATCTTGAAATTAGAAGAAAGTCTAGTTTTATAAAGGGTTTTAGAGATTTATAAAAGGAGTTTTAATGATGGTTTTAGAGTTTTATAAAAGAGTTTGATAGATAAACTTGGTGATTTATAATGTGTTTTATAAATGAATTTGGAATTTAAATGAAAGAGATTTCATAAATGAAAGAGATTTATTAAATGGATTTATAGAAGTAAATTATAAAAGAACTGAGATTTGATTTTGTAACATCCCTAATTTTTGAGAACATTATAAAGAAGATTTAATTAGATAAATTAAATAGAATAATGTATGAATTAAAAAGATAAGAGAATTGAGATTTGAAAATAAAGACTTAGGGTCGTGCTTGATAATTAAATAAATGGGCTTTAATTGGTTTAAAAGATAATTAGTTTACACATGGGCATGTTATTAAATTAGCCAATTTGTTATACACGGCTATACATTTGCCTTTGTCCGTCCACGTTCATTTTATTTTGTAAAACCAAATATAAAATCAATTTAAACCCTAAGATAGCCGGTCATTACCAAGGAGGAAAAGAGGAATTTCAATTTAAATCTAAGGATCAAAAGTTAGAGAGGATTATTCAACAACAAATCTCAAATTCCTTATCAAGTACAAGATGAATTATAATTCTTTCCATCTGTTTTGGTTTTATACTCATATGATTTCGGATTTGAGTATTTATTTTGTTTACAAGACATATCGGATGATGATATTCTTAATTTAAGGATTGTTAGATTTAAACAATTTATTTATACATGAATTATGTATGGTCTTAAGGTAAATCATGGTTTATTGATTAAAATGCCATGTAAATTTTTTATGATAAGTAAAACATGATTGTAGAGATGGTTTTTAATTTTCAGAATTTTCCAAGCTATGGAAATTTTATTATGAATTTTTGATGAAAAATATGTTGTAATTGGGTTTAAAATTTATTTTAAATATTTTAGGAAGAAATTTGGTCTAAAATTTTAAAATGTTTGATTAAATGATGAAATCGAATTTCTATGATTTTTGGGAGATTTTTCCCAATTGATTTACTAGGGGAAATAAATTATTTTAAAAGGAGGACTTTTCTGCAAATATGTATATGGAAGGGCTTAAACGTTACATTTCTATGGTTTGGATCTGGTATAAATGCGACGGTTTTAGTTATAAAGTATTTGAAAAGTTTTATGGCAGCCAATCAATGGTTTACAAATAGGCAAGTTGATGAAAAGCAATTACTAAAAGAAGCAACATTTCAGCCTTAATTAGAAAAAGGTGTTCCGCTCAATTAATAGCCCTTTTGACTCCATTGATATTGCTCTTTCCCAGTCGAAACCTACTTAGTCGAAACCCACATAGTCGCAACCAATGCATAAGCTATCACCTAGATGGTACGCGGTGGATTAGAAGGAAGGCAGAAGCCTTATTGTCGAAAGGTAAGCTTCCAATGGGGTCGAAACCCTACTTTGTTTTCAAAAGTTAAAGTCTTTCCTTATTTTACTTTAACCTTTCAATGCATTCGAAACATATGCTTTTGAAAGGGTTTTATAAATAGCTTTCGAAAGTTGTCATGTATTAGCTTTCAAAGGGGTGCCATTTTCCTTTAAAATAAAAGCTTTTGAATTGATTGGTTTCGACCTAGTCGAAATCTACCAATGCCTTTGAAAAGTTATCTTTGCTTTTACCTTAGTTAAGCCACATCCTAATTTCTTTCGAAAGGGGTTGAGGGTTTTGAAGGTAATGGAGTCGAGAGGGGGTTTCGACTTTGTCCTTCGAAATTTTGATTTTTATGGTCTTTGCTTTCGACTAGATGGTTCCGACACCATCAACTTTTCCCCAAAATAATTTTTAGTTGGTTACGAAAGAGATACTTTCATATGCTAACCAGTTTGACCCAATTGTTATTTTTAAAGAATTAACCCAATGCTTTTGAAAGGATGCTTTATTTGTTTTAAAGCTCTATCTTAAAGAATGTTTTTTGATACCATCGAAAGGTATCATTGGTTTCAAAAGGTATATACTTAGAGTTTTGAAAAGAGGTTTTCTATGCTTTCAAAGGAGGTCGTCCGGTGGCTTTGAAAGTGATGTTTTAAAGTTTCAAAACTAATAAACCATTCTCATTTTAAAAGGAAATACCATGGCATAAATAAAGATTTTGGAATTATTATTCACATTGTTATTAACCCATAACTATATTTTAGGGAAAGGGTAGAATAACCAGTTAGGTTGACCCAGTAGCGAATATATCTTAACAGATGTTAAAATCTTAATTAAAGATAGTAGCTGGGGGCCAATAGGTTTACAGTAAGCCCATGAAAACTATATGATATTGGAAGGGGCCAATAGGTTCATAGCCAGCCCATAGAAAATATGACTTGATATTGGCAAGGGCTAGTACGTTTGTAGTTAGCCCATGAAAACTATATCCGGACTAAGATATTGACAAATAGGCAATAGGTTCCTAATTAGCCCACGAAAACTAGGATATACAAAATGATATTGGAGCTACCAATAGGTTCTTAGTGATCCCATAAAAACTATGAAATTGGACAAATAGTCCACAAACATTTAAAAGGTTAATATTAACTTTTAAAACTATAATTAAGACGGTTAATAAGAATAAATGGGGATGGGTAATCCATCTTTGATTTATTTGTTTTGTATATCATCATAATATTTTTAAATACTATGTTTTTAACCATTGTGGATGCAAAAGCATGGTATATGGTTTTGTAAATGTTTTAGGATACTAGTGAGGGGAAAACCCATTCCGTTAAGTGGTGTGGTCTCGCTAGATATCCAAATGGTTTGAGATGGTAGATTATTATTCATCCCAGGCTTTATGTCTGACTCAAAGTTTTTTCTTTCCCCTTAAACTCTCGAGTACTCAATTGATTTTGAGTAGGTTGAGAATTAGAATTTTTAAGTGCTCTTTTAGATGAATAAAAATTCTGAAGATGTGCAGGAGGCAAGCTTGTTAATAGAGTTCTTTTGTTTTCCGCTGTGTGTTTGGTTGTAAAGGCAAACTGTTTAGTTCCTTATTATATATACTCTGATCATCCAAGGTGGCATCTTCACATGTCGCTCTCAGCGTATTTTGTAATTATTATATGTTAAATAAACGTGATCTGTGAATTAGGAATATGTAATTAATTTGAAATATTTTGAAATGGAATGTAGAGTTTATTTGCTGTTAATTTTTTTTATTCTTGTGTTTCTATGTATCAATGTCTCCAATATCACCGTATTTGGTCGCCGAGGATTAATAACTATGGATGACTGCAGCATCCATAGCCATTAGTTTTAGACCTCCAAGTAGAGGGATGTTACAAGTCGGTATCTGAGCATAGTTTTATGAAAGTTTAAAAGAAACTTAAACCTAAAAGATTTTTCAAACATAATATAATGAATCCGATATTAAGATTAGGGTTTCGGTAAACGCCATAATAAAGTGCTTGTATCTAATATATGGTTGTATATATAAGTACATATCCCCCGCTCTCTTAAACCGTTCTTCTACATATTACTAAGGCTTGTATGTAGATTACGAGAAAGGAGATATGGAAGTAGGAAACGGAAGAGGAAATCTCGATGGAGGAAGCACCACAATTAATGGAAACGCTCGACCTACGACCAGAAGAAACCCGGGTCGACCGGCTAATGCTAGTAACCAAAATGCTAAAACTAATTTAGGTGTGGGAAACCCACCAGAAGATATAGGGGCGATGTATATAATCTTTGTCGGGATGATGCAAGCAGGAGCAACGGTTGGAGTTGCCGAAAATGTAGGAGGAGCTAATCATGTGGCTTTAGTTGGAAATATTGCATTGCTGAGTAGAGATTACACCAGTTTGGGTGGGAAGTCATTCATAGGAACGGAAAGTGCCGTTGAAGTTTAGAATCGGTTGTTGCATTATGAGCATCTATTTACTGATTTGGGGTCTGAATGATGAACAAAAGAGAAGATTGGCCTTTAGACAGTTTCAGGGATCAGCACTACATTGGTGGAATAGTGTTACTGCTAGAGTGCTGGAAGAGCAGATAACTTGGGCTGATTTTAAGACGAGATTTAAGCAGAAGTTTGTATCTGAGTTCGCTAAGTCTGAGCTGATAAGGAATTTTATGGATTTAGTTCAGGGAGAGATGTTAGTAGTGGAGTATGCCACTAAGTTTAAAGAACTATCTCCATATGGATATGATGTTATAGATATTAACATTAGAAAAATGAGAGGTTCATTCAGTGATTGAGGCCCGAGCTAGCTAGAATGGCCATGAATCATGCTCATGATCTGTGTAATGTGGTAGTGGAGATGGCCATTCGCCATAAGGAGTTACTTAATGATCAGAATAAGGAGAAAACAGTGGAAGTTTAGGGTTCTAAGGGAAGAAGAGAAAGTTCTTTAAAAAGAAGGGAGCCCAGAAGAGAGATATGGCTAAGAAGTCAAAGGCCGAGATAGTTTGCTATAATTGTGACAAGAATGGTCACTTTGTGAATGAGTGCTGGTCAGGAAATGAGAAAAAAGCTGCAATCAAGAAGAATGTAAAGTGCTTCAACTGCGGTCAAGTTGGGCATTACAATAATCAATGCCCAGAGTCAGTTAAGAAGGACTAAGGAAAGGTCTTTGCTATTGGATCAGCTAGGCCTATTGTAGCAGATAAGGGAAAGACCGTGATGGAAGGTACAATTTTGATTCAGAGTATTCCTGTCAGAGTACTTTTTGATACAGGCGTATCACATTCATTTATATCTCTGTGTTTGGTTGATAGATTATGCTTAGAACCCAACTACCTTGTTACTTCCTTAAGGGTTGTGAATCCGATAAAAGGGTATGCAACTGTAGGGTTGAAATGTGACCAGTTAGAACTTGATTTATTAGGTCAAAATTTTGCATGTGATTTGTATGTTATTGATTTCGTAGATTTCGGAATCAATTTGGAATTGGATTGTTTGGGTAGGTATGAGGCTAGAATATTTTGCCAGGATAGAGAGATATCACTGAGACATCCTGATAGTCATAACCGAGCAATATTCTCAGTAGAGAATTCGGATCGGAATGTTAGTGATTTGCTTAGTACTTTGGAGATAGAGGATGAATTAGGTCAGGTTCGGGTAGCAAGAGAGTTTGCAGACGTCTTTAAGCTCGTCACTGGATTACCACCTAAAAGAGCTGTTGAGTTTAGAATAGATCTTGTACCCGGAGTTGAACCTGTGAGTAGACCACTTAGCAGTATGACACCAACTTAGATGAAGGAATTGAATGTGCAGCTAATGGATTTAGAAGGAAAGAATTTTATTAGACCAAGCAGTACACCTTGGGGAGCGGCCGTAATGTTCGTAAAGAAATCAGATGGGTCGTTAAGGATGTGTATTGACTACCGCAAGTTGAACGAAAGGACAATTAAGAATAGATATCCTTTTCCAAGAATAGATGATCTATTTAATCAGTTGAATGGAGAGTGTTTTCCCAGTTAGACTTGGCAACCAGTTTCCATTGGTTAAGAGTGGTGAGGATAGTATTCCTTTGGCAGCTTTTCGGACTAGGTACGATTCATATAAGTGGTTGGTGATGCCATTTGGATTAATGAATGCACCTGCTTTCTTCGTGGATTTCATGAACCGAGTTTTCCGAGAGTACGTGGATAGGTTTATACTTACATTTACAGATGATATTCTAGTATACTCCAAGGATGAGAGGGAGCATGAAGTTCATCTTAAAGTGGTGCTTGAGACATTGAGGCAGAATCAACCAAAGGCAAAGTTTACCAAGTGTCATTTTTGGGAAAAAGAAGTTAAATTTCTTGGTCACGTGATTTCAAAGAAAGGACTGTCAGTCGATCCAGATAAAATCGAAGCTTTGAATAATTGGAAGAGACCAAAAGTGGTGACTGAGATCAAAAGTTTCCTAGGACTTGCTGGCTACTACCGGAGATTCATTAATGATTTCTCACAGATAGCAGCACCCTTAACTAAGCTAACCAAAAAGGATGTGAATTTTTTTTGGTCTGGCAAATGTGGGGAAGCATTCCTTAAGTTAAAGCATTTGTTAACTAATGCATCCGTGTCGATTGTTCCAGAGGGAAACCAAGGGTTGGTGGTGTATACTTATGCCTGTGGATCTGGATTAGGAACAATGTTGATGTATAATGGTAAGGTATTGCCTACGCCTCCGTGCATCTTTGGCCGCATGAAGTAAGATATCCTACTCATGATTTAGAGTTAGCAGTAGTGATTTTGCATTGAAGATTTGGTGACATTATCTCTCGGGGGAGAGGTTTGAATTTTATACTGATTATAAGTCTTTATGGTATTTATTCTCTCAGAACGAGTTGAATATGAGACAGCAGAGGTGGCTGGAGGTTTTGGCAGCTTATGATTTTAGCATAGAGTATACACCAAGAAAAGGTAATAAGGTAGCAGATGCTCTTAGTAGAAAATATCAGAATGTGGTGTTGGCAATGTTGGTGGGGCGGAAAGATTTATAAACTCTAGTTAGTTGTGATGTGTAGTTAAGATCAACTGCTGGTTCTAGTCAGAGTTCCACCAGGTTGTCTTATTTAGAAGTCCGACCAGCATTGATTGAGAAAATTACTTCTAAGCAAAAGGAGAATCCAGTATTAGCTGAAAAGATCAGAATATATGAGGATGGAACAAAGATTGATGATTTAAAGGAGTTTCGCTTTGACCAGAGAGGATGGTTGAGAAAGAAGGGACGTTTGTGTGTTTCGAATGTAGGACTTAAGGAAGGAAGTTCTTAGAGAATGTCATCGATCCAAGTTTACGATTCATCCTGCAGGAACCAAGATGTATCGAGATATGAAGAGGATCTTCTATTGGGAATGCATGAAGAGGGTGTTGGCTTATGGGTTAGACAGTGTGCAAACTGTCAATGAGTGAAAGATGAACATCAGAAACCGAGTGGGTTGTTTCAGCCTTTAGTTATTCTAGTTTGGAAATGAGATTCGATATCCATGGATTTTATAGATGAGTTGCCTAGGTCAAATAGAGGTAACAAAAGTATATGGGTTATAGTGGACATATTGACCAAGAGTGCCCATTTTATTCCAGTTAAGTCAACAAGGCTAGCACCTATTTTAGCTAAATTGTTCCTGAAGAACATAGTTAGACTGCATGGAGTTCCTAGTAGTATCGCCAGTGACAGAGATGCTCTGTTCACTAGTGAATTCTGGAAGAGTCTACATGAAGTGATGGGTACCAAGCTTAATATTAGTACTACATATCATCCTTAGACAGATGGGCAGACAGAGAGAGTCAATAAGATACTCGAAGATTTATTGAGAGCTTATGTATTGGACTTTAGTGGATCTTGGAAGAATCACCTACATTTGGTTGAGTTTTCCTATAATAATAGTTATCAGACTAGTATAGGAATGGCGCCATTTGAAGCTTTGTATGGAAGACCATGCAAATCACCAACATGTTGGTTGGAGACTGGAGACAAATTAGTCTATTGTGACGCCCCACCTCTATACCACGCTAGCCAAGGACACTACGGTGTAATGCCGTCAACTGGCGCGGAGAATAAGGCTGTTGAGGAGTGACCATCCGTGTAATTGCTTTGCGCGAGCACCGATGTGTCAAATGGTACAACATGCATCTGTTTAAGGAGGAAATCCGACATACCAATACAAACTCAAAGCTACTACACAGTGGCTAAATATATATTCTTCGGAAACAAACATAGAAGTAAACATAACACAAATCAGTCACAGACATCCAAATCACAAAGGCGGAAATAGATATGAATATATAACACATGAAAGTGTACGTCAGAGTAGTGGTCAAACAAGTCCACAATATCACAAAAGAATAGCTACAAATGCTAGACAAAAGAATATGGATACATCAATGAGTCTATATCTCAAATGTATACAACAAAAACTACTAATCTAAGTAGTTAGCCAAAAGTCAGGGTGATAATCCCAGATGTGAAGTCAAGCAGAAGCACCTGTAACATCTCGGTCTGACCTGAGTATTATTTAATAAGAAAATAATAAACGGATCAGTCTAGCTATAAATATCAGATAAAATGATATAGAATAAGAGATGTGACGTAAATATATGATGACCATAAAGCCATACTGTGATAAGTATGTAATTGAAAATCAACAAGAGATTAATCAATATCACGAGAATCTTCTCAAAGATCAAAAAGAATGTCATACTCTCTATTTATATTCACCAACCATAAATATTGACAATAATATCAATGCCAATCACAAAAGTTAATGACACACAAATTCACCAATGCACAAATATTGATAAAACTTATCAATGTAAATCCCGAAAGTTGGTGAAAACACAAATTCCAGAAATCATCAATGGAAATCCAGAAATCAAAAAAAGGGAGGGAGGCCAATCACAAAACGGGGGCATTTCACCAACATGTGTATCACAAAATGGAACGCTATTCCATGGTTGCTAACCATTAATTTTGAGCCGAAGCTCCACAAAACGGCCCGAAGACCATGGGTCGCTACCCCATCAAATTGAGCCGAAGCTCCACAGAAACGGGGTTTAGTCTCCCTCGTAGACAAAGAGACATCGCACATTTGCTAGTCTAAACCACAAAAATGATCATCAACGATCATCAATAAGTGTCAATTACAGTAAGCTAGTAAATATATGGGCTTAGCTTCATGTCCCATAATCACTAGCTTAACTTAAATATTTACGAACAAATTGTAGATCTCCACTCGAAAATTGTCACAAGAGATTCAATCGAACAAGTCCAAGAATTAACCGGCGAAGTAAATGCAAGCGTTTCATACCGTTTGTTTTACTAAGTCGTTTAATTAGATTTCTTGTACGAGTGAGATGAAGTGACAAATCACAAAAATGATTGTAGAAACAATAGATCACAAAAATTCACATTCGAAGACGTGCATAAAGTCCAAAGAATTCGATTCCAAATTCATCAAAGTGGAAATGCCCTTGCTACTTGACACGGCCCGACCTAGCAGATAAGCGATCTAAGAGGTAACGACATAAGTGCAGGGGCGAGCGACCTAAGGAATGGTGCAACTCAATAGTGCAAATGACCTAAGGAATAGCGGCACAAGTGCAGGGGCGAGCGACCTAACACCAGCGACCTAGCATGGCGCGACCAATCCATGGCGCGACCTAACTGCGGAGCGACTTAAGTGGGGCGACCTAAGCGACAGAGCGACTTAACGGCCGAACGCACGACCTAACCAAAAAACAGGCCGAGCGACCTAGGGAGTTACGACCTAAGGGGGAAAGCCGAGCGACCTAAGGACTAAACAAGGTCGAGCAACCTAATGAAACAAGGCCGAGCAACGACCTAACGCATAGGAGAAGGCCGAGCGACCTAAGTAGGGACGACCTATAGGGGTGCGACCTAAATATAGGCCGACCTGAAGGAGACAAGGCCGAGCAACGACCTAGCACGGCGCGACCTATAGGGGAGCGACCTAAGGTGCAGGCCGAGAATCCTTCATGTGCAGGCCGAGCAACCTAAGGGTTTGAAGTGCAAAAAATCTTCCAATTTGCAACCGATCGAGCACGAACGCTAGAGGATTATGCTATAGGCTACCCGGTCGTATTGGCTCCTCGATGCATCACCAAAAACGTGTTCAAACATCAAAGTTAGGATTTTTAAAGATTTGAACCCAAAACACTAAAAATTGGGATTTTCACCCATTCAATCCAAACCAAAAGCAAATGCACATGAATAAGTGTTAGGAATTCATACCCAACAATCAAAGATAGTTATAGACAAAGATGTGAGATAAAAATCTCACCTTTACACAAAATCTATGAAGAAGAAGCTTGAAAGCAAAGGAAGAATCAATGGATTCTCTTTGAATTTGGAGTTGGATGTTGAATTTGCAAATGAACTTGAGCTTGGAGTTTTAATTTCCCATTCCTTCCTTCATTTTTGATGAAGCTTGAGTGTTAGGAAATGAAAGTGAAGTTATGAAGGGAAGGGAGTTGAGCTAGAGTTAATAGTTTAGACAAATGGACTAAACCAAACCCAAAACCCAAAGTGAAAAAGTGACAAAATTCCACTAACTCCAAACATATTAAAGTTTACACTCAAAAAGATCGCAAACGGTGTTTTGGACCCAATGGAAGTGGTTCCGAGTCCAAATTCGACCGTATGCAAAAAGTAACTTTTCGGACTCAAATCCAACTAACGATAAAATATTAAATAAAATATTTAAATATTCAATCGTAAAATATGCGGGTTGTTACAGACTCCCCTCCTTAAAGAAATTGCGTCCTCGCAATATTTAAGAAGAAAATATAAGGTAACAACCATGAAAGCATATCAACACAAAATAAATTTGAAATATGAAATTCACCTCATGGAGCATGAGAAAGTAAGTCTGGATGTGTTCGCTCGATGAATTCTCTATATTCCCAAGAGCAATCCTTAGGATTTGAGGACCATTGGACCTTAACAAGCGGAACATCTTTATTTCGAAGGCGCTTGACCTCCGAAGCAATAATACGAACAGGATGTTGCTCATAAGTTAAATTAGGTGAAACTTCAATTTCTTCCACAACACCGGGCTTAAGAATAGAATCGGAATCTCGAAGGCACTTTCGCAATTGAGAAACGTGAAACACGTCGTGAATAGCAGAAAACTGAGTCGGTAATAAAAGGCGATAAGCCACGGAACCAATACGTTCGGTGATAGGAAATGGCTCAATATATCGAGGTGCTAACTTTCCCGATCGACTGAAACTTACAACATCCTTCATAGGTGAAACACGAATAAACACAAGATCTCCTACAGAAAATTCTAATTTCCTTCTCTGGTTGTCGGCATAGGATCTTTGCCTACTCTGGGCTTCTTTCATCCTATGACGAATAAGGTCAATCTTTTCTGTGGAATCACAAATAAAATCTGGACCTAAAACCAGCTTCTCATCGGCCTCAAGCCAACAAGAAGGAGATCGACATGGCCTTCCATAGAGTGCCTCAAAAGGTGTCATACCGATACTAGATTGGAAGCTATTATTATAGGAAAACTCAACAAGAGAAATATGATCTTTCCAACTTCCACCAAAATCAAGAACACATGCACGAAGAAGATCTTCAAGAGTTTGATTCACACGCTCAGTTTGTCCATCGGACTAGGGATGATAAGCGGTGCTAAAATTAAGCTTCGTTCCCAAAGCTTTTTGAAGATTCTTCCAAAATCCACTAGTAAATAATGGATCACGATCACTAACAATAGAAAAAGGAACTCCACGCAATTTTACAATTTCTTTAATAAAGAGTTTGGCCAAGAGAGGAACGGTTCGATTGGACCGAACGGGAATAAAATAGGCGGATTTAGTAAGTCTATCGACTATCACCCATAAGCTATCATGATCCGGACGAGAACGGGGAAGGCCATCAATAAAATAAATGGAGATTTGGTCCCACTTCCAAATTGAAATTTCTAAAGGTTGAAATAACCTACCGGGCCTTTGATGTTCGGCCTTAATGAGTTGGCAAGTCATGCAACACTTAACAAAGTTAGCAACATCAGATTTCATTCCCTCCCAATAGTAAAGTCGCTTCATGTTCGCGTACATTTTACTATTGCCAGGATGAATGGTAAATTTAGAACGATGAGAATCTTCTAAAATGTCTTTACGAAGATTACTAATATTTGGCATGATAAGTCTACCAAATTTTCGAATACCGCCACGAGAATCAATATCAAAGTTTTTCAAACTTTCAATATCAATTTTATCCCTAAGATTTTGGCCAAGAAGAGCCAATTCGGGATCTAGCTTTTGAGCTTCAAAAATGCGGTCTAAAAGAGAAGGATGAGCCTCAAGGCTACATAAAACAAGAGATGAACATAAATTGGAAACACGATCGCGAATCTCACAAGTGGACAGAATTCCTAGATCATTCCATTCGGATATCATCATAGAAACAACCGCTTGTTGCTTACGACTAAGTGCATCCGCAACACGATTTCCCTTTCCGGCAGTATAAAGAATATCAAGATCATAAGCTGCAAGAAATTCGAGCCAACGTTGTTGACGCAAATCAAGTTCCTTTTGAGAAAATAGATACTTCAAAGATTTATGACCGGTGTAAAGAATAAATTTTTCTCCCAAAATATAATGACGCCAAATACGAATGGCGAAAACAATAGCCGCGAGTTCTAAATCATGAGTGGCATATCTAGTCTCGGCTGGCTTCAATTACCTAGAAGCATAAGCAATAACACATTCTCTTTGCATAAGAACGGCACCCAAACCGACGCGACTAGCATCGGTATAAACAATAAAATCTTGGTTTCCTTCGGGAATCACAAGAATAGGAGCATCAGAAAGGAGTTCTTTTAATTTCTGAAAAGAAGCTTCACATTTGTCCGACCAAATGTATTTAACTCCCTTCTTTGTTAAGCTAGTCTGAGGCACGGAAATTTTGAAAAAGTCCTTTATGAAATGGAGACCGGCCAATCCAAGGAAACTACGAATTTCTGTCACACTCTCCGGTCTCTTTCGATTTTGAATCGCTTCAATCTTTGAAGGATCCACGAAAATTCTGGATTCGGAAATAATATGACCGAGAAACTTCACACGAGATTGCCAAAAGTGGCATTTAGAAAATTTTTCTTTTAATTGATTGCTCCTAAGAGTTTCCAACACAATCCGAAGATGTTTTTCATGCCCATCCTCGGTTTTTGAATACACAAGAATATCATCAATAAATATGAGAACAAACCGATCGAGGGAGTCTTTGAAAACTCTATTCATAAGGTCAACGAAATAAGCTGGAGCATTCGGTAAACCGAATGGCATAACAAACCATTCATAAGATCCATAACGAGTACGGAACGATGTCAAAGGAATGTTATCCTCTGCAATATGAAGCTGATGAAAACCGGTAGCTAAGTCTAATTGTGAAAAGACTCTAGCACCACTAAGTTGATCGAATAGATCATCAATCCGAGGTAAAGGATATTTATTCTTGATAGTAAGATCATTAAACTTGCGATAGTCAACGCAAAGCCTTAGTGTACCATCAAATTTCTTTACAAAAATAGCCGAAGCTCCCCAAAGCGAGGAACTAGAGCGAATAAATTGCTTCGTCTCCAATTCGGATAATTGTTTGCGCATCTCCTCATTTTCTTTATTGGACATATGATAAGGAGGACGAGTGATAGGTTGAGCTCCAGGGATGAGATTAATTCTGAACTCAATTACTCGCTCAGGTGGTAGTCCTAAAACGGGCTCAAATACATCAGAAAATTCACGAAAAACGTGAATAAGAGAAATAATATCTTCCTCATCATCATTATCATTATCATGAGGATTTAAAGAATATAAAGATGCAACTAAGCTGGAATCCGAATCTTTAAGGTCAATAGAAATCTGCTTAACAGATTGAGGATGTCGAAGATAAATAGTCCGCTCAGGACATAGGATTTGGGCTTTATAGCGGTTATACCAATCCATTCCCAAAATCATTCCAAACCCTAAGTAGCGCATAACATGCAAATCGGCTAGGAAAGAAAGATCACACAAAATAATCTCGACATCTTTACACAATAAACTGATTGTTGCGGATCCACCTACCAGATTCGCAATTCTCAAAGAAGTCATTAAACATAAAACATCCAAAGAAAAAGTATCAACAAGTTCTTTTGAAATAAAAGGGTGGGACGCACCCGCATCAAAAAGAACTCGAATAGGATGATCACGAAATAAAATAATGCCATCAAGGATAGAATGAGAAATATCTTTACCATGAGATGTGTTGCCAGGGGCTTGAGCAACATTAAGCTTTCCCTCCTTCCTATTTTGAAGTTTGGGACAAGAAGATAAATAATGATCCGGGCTTTTGCAATAGCGACAAGTACGAGGCTTTGAACACTTGTTCGCATAATGGTCCTTAGAACCACAGTTGTAGCATTGCCCACTACTTGAGGTAGAAGTCTTAGTTGCTGGAGAGGCTTGCTTCCCTTTCTTATTGTTAGGATAAGGACCCCTGAATTAATTAGGCCTTTTCTTGTTGTTGAAGTTTGGTTTGGCACTCATAACTTCAACATCACTTTCTTTATCTACCTCTTCAAGTCGAAGAGCGATATCAACGAGTTGATCAAAAGAAACTTCTAATTTTAGAAGTAATGGCTTCTTGAGATTTTTATTCAAGCCATAGACAAATCGTTGGTTTTTCTTCAATGGGGTGTTTATGTACTCGACCCCATGCTTAGAAAGTGACTCGAAGGATGCAACATAGTCTGTCATGGAAGATTCACCTTGAACAAGGTCAATGAATCGGCGAGCCAAAGTCACCTTCTCAGCTTCTGGCCCAAATTTTAATTCGAAGCATTCCCGGAATTTCTCTCAAGTAAGATCCGCTTCATTTATTTCAGAAATCAGAAGCTCATACCAGTCTAATTATCTTTCTTGGAGCATACTAGAGGCCACCTGAACACGGTGAAGATCAATAAGATTCATGAGAGAAAAGATTCGATCGCACGATCTCAGCCAAGCCTGGACTTCAATAATGGTTTCAGAACCTTTGAATGGATTTCCACCCAAATTGGTATAATCGCTGCACAAACGTGCAAATCCAGACCTAGGGTGAGTAGACTCCGGATTAGATCCGGCTGCTTGAGCACTCCTTACTAGATCAAGAAGCTACTGGGCAGACATAAATACTCCATCTTGGGGAGTAGCACGAGGTTGACCGGCGCTGGGACGGCCAGGTCTAACCATTTCTCTTCCTTTTGAAAGAAAGAAAGAAGAAGGATAAGGTTATTCACCAAATGGATATCAAGCAATCTTGATAGATAAACTAGGAATCATAAAGAAAATAGGATGAATCGGTACGAAGACTCGAATTAAATCCTAAAGCACGACTCCTAAGATGGACTTAGGACAACGATCCTTGCTGGATTTGGCTTTGATACCAAGCTATGACACCCCACCTCTATACCTACGCTAGCCAAGGACACTACGGTGTAACGCCGTCAATTGGCATGGAGAATAAGGCTGTTGAGAAGCGACCATCCGTGTAATTGCTTTGCGCGAGCATCGATATGTCAGATAGTACAACATGCATCTGTTTAAGGAGGGAAATCCGACATACCGATACAAACTCAAAGCTACCACACAGTGGCTATATATATATATTCTTCGAAAATAAATACAGAAGTAAACATAACACAAATCAGTCACAGACATCCATATTACAAAGGCGGAAATAGATATGAATATATAACACATGAAAGTGTACATCAGAGTAGTGGTCAAACAAGATCCACAATATCACAAAAGAATAGCTTCAAATGTTAGACAAAAGAATATGGATACATCAATGAGTCTATATCTCAAATGTACACAGCAAAAACTACTAATCTAAGTAGTTAGCCAAAAGTCAGGGTGATAATCCCAGATGTGAAGTCAAGCAGAAGCACCTGTAACATCTCGGTCTGACCCGAGTATTATTTAATAAGAAAAAAATAAACGGATCAGTCTAGCTATAAATATCAGATAAAATGATATAGAATAAGAGATGTGACGTAAATATATGATAACCATAAAGCCATACTGTGATAAGTATGTAATTGAAAATCAATAAGAGATTAATCAATATCACGAAAATCTTCTCAAAGATCAAAAAGAATGTCATACTCTCTATTTATATTCACCAACCATAAATATTGACAATAATATCAATGCCAATCACAAAAGTTAATGACACACAAATTCACCAATGCACAAATATTGATAAAACTTATCAATGTAAATCATAAAAATTGGTGAAAACACAAATTCCAGAAATCATCAATGGAAATCCAGAAATCACAAAAAGGGGGGAGGCCTATCACAAAATGGGAGCATGAAAACTCACCAACACGTGTATCATAAAATGGAACGCTATTCCATGGTTGCTAACCATTAATTTTGAGCCGAAGCTCCACAAAACGGCCCGAAGACCATGGGTCGCTATCCCACCAAATTGAGCCGAAGCTCCACAGAAACGGGGTTTAGTCTCCCTCGTAGACAAAGAGACGTCGCACATTTGCTAGTCTAAATCACAAAAATGATCATCAACGAAGTGTCAATTACAGTAAGCTAGTAAATATATGATCTTAGCTTCATGTTCCATAACCACTAGCTTAACTTAAATATTTACGAACAAATTGTAGATCTCCACTCGAAAACTGTCACAAGAGATTCAATCAAACAAGTCCAAGAATTAACCGACAAAGTAAATGCAAGCGTTTCATACCATTTGTTTTACTAAGCCGTTTAATTAGATTTCTCGTACGAGTGAGATGAAGTGACAAATAAAAAAATGATTGTAGAAACAATAAATCACAAAAATTCACATTCGAAGACGTGAATAAAGTCCAAAGAATTCGATTCCAAATTCATCAAAGTGGAAATACCCTTGCTACTCGACACGACGCGACCTAGCAGATGAGCGACCTAAGAGGTAACGGCATAAGTGCAGGGGCGAGCGACCTAAGGAATGGTGCGACTCAACAGTGCAAACGACCTAAGGAATAGCGGCACAAGTGCAGGGGCGAGCGACCTAACACCAGCGACCTAGCATGGCGCGACCAATCCATGGCGCGACCTAACTGCGGAGCGACCTAAGTGGGGCGACCTAAGCGGCAGAGCGACTTAACGGCCGAACGCACGACCTAACCAAAAAACAGGCCGAGCGACCTAGGGAGTTACGACCTAAGGGGGAAAGCCGAGCGACCTAACGACTAAACAAGGCAGAGCGACCTAACGACTAAGGTCGAGCGACCTAATGAAACAAGGCCGAGCAACGAGCTAACGCATAGGAGAAGGCCGAGCGACCTAAGTGGGGACGACTTATAGGGGTGCGACCTAAATACAGGCCGACCTAAAGGAGACAAGGCCGAGCAACGACCTAGCACGGTGCGACCTATAGGGGAGCGACCTAAGGTGCAGGCCGAGAATCCTTCATGTGCAGGCCGAGCGACCTAAGGGTTTAAAGTGCAAAAACTCTCCCAATTTGCAACCGATTGAGCACGGACGCTAGGGGATTATACCTATAGGCTACCTGGTCGTATTGGCTCCTCAATGCATCACGAAAAACATGTTCAAACATCAAAGTTAGGATTTTTGAAGATTTGAACCCAAAACACTAAAAATTGGGATTTTCACCAATTCAATCCAAACCAAAAGCAAATGCACATGAATAAGTGTTAGGAATTCATACCCAACAACCAAAGATAGTTATAGACAAAGATGTGAGATAAAAATCTCACCTTTACACAAAATTTATGAAGAAGAAGCTTGAAAGCAAAGGAAGAATCAATGGCTTCTCTTTGAATTTGGAGTTGGATGTTGAATTTGCAAATGAACTTGAGTTTGGAGTCTTAATTTTCCATTCCTTCCTCCATTTTTTATGAAGCTTGAGTGTTAGGAAATGAAAGTGAAGTTATAAAGGGAAGGGGGTTGAGCTAGAGTTAATAGTTTAGGCAAATGGGCTAAACCAAACCTAAAACCCAAATGAAAAGTGACAAAATTCCACTTACTCCAAACATATCAAAGTTTATACTCGAAAAGATCGCAAATGGTGTTTTGGACCCAATGGAAGTGGTTCCGAGTCCTAATTCGATCGTATGCAAAAAGTAACTTTTCGGACTAAAATCCGACTAACGATAAAATATTAAAATAAAATATTTAAATATTCAATCGTAAAATATGCGGGTTGTTACATCTTTTGTCCAGATTTTGTTAGAGAGGTGTCAGAGAAGATTGAGTTAATCCGAGGAAGGATGAAGGAAGCTCAGTCTAGATAGAAGAGTTACGCGGACAAGAGGCATAAAACCTAGAATTCTCAGTCGGAGATAAAAAATTTATCAAGGTATCACTTATGAAAGGTGTGGTATGACTTGGAAAGTCTGGAAAGTTAGCCCCGAAATATGTTGGCCCATTCTAGGTTTTAGAGAGGATTGGAAAGCTCGCGCACGGAGTAGAGTTGTCGAGCAGTATGGCAGGTGTCCGTAATGCATTTCATATGTCTCATCTTCGTAAATATGTGCATGATCCAGAGACTACTATTCCTCTAACAGGATTGGATGACTTAGTGGTAGAACCTAATTTGACCATTGTTAGACAACCAATTCGGGTTGTAGCTAGAGATGAGAAAAGATCAAGGAACAAGACAAATTATTACCATCTCTTTTGGTTTTATACTCATATAATTTCGGATTTGAGTGTTTATTTTGTTTATAAGACATATTGGATGATTATATGCTTAATTTATGGATTATTTGATTTAAACAACTTATTTGTATATGAATTTCATATGGTCTTAGGGGTATAACCGTAGTTTATTGATTTTAAAATGCCATGGAAAATTTTTGTGATAAGTTAAACATGATTGTAAAGATGAGTTTTAATTTTCAGAATTTTCCAAGCTATGGAAATTTTATTATGAATTTTTGATGAAAAATATGATGTAGTTAGGTTTAAAAATTATTTTGAATATTTCAGCAAGAAATTGGGTCTAAATTTTTAATATGTTTGATTACATGATGAAATCGAATTTATGTGATTTTTGGAGGATTTTTCCCATTGATTTACTAAGGGAAATAATTTATTTTAAAAGGAGGATTTTTCTGCAAATATTACTTTCGTATATGGAAGGGTTTAAACGTTACATTTTTATGCTTTGTATCTGGTATAAATGAGGTGGTTTTAATTGTAAAGTATTTGAAAAGTTTTATGGCAGCCAATTAACCGTTTACAAATAGGCAAGTTAATTAAAAGCAGCTACTAAAAGAAGCAACATTTCAGCCTTAATTCGGAAAAAGGTGTTCCGCCTCAATTTGTAGCCCATTTTGACTCCATGGATTCCGCTCCTTCCCAATCGAAACTTACTTAGTTAAAACCCACATAGTCACGACCAATACACAAGGTACACCTAGATGGTACGCAGTGGATTGGAAAGATTGCGGAAGCCTTGGTGTCGAATGGTAAGCTTCCGATGGGGTCGAAACCCTACATTGTTTCAAAAGTTACAGTCTTATTTTACTTTAAGCTTTCGACATGGTCGAAACATATGCTTTCGAAAGGGTTTTATAATTAGCTTTTGAAGAAAATTGTCATGTATTAGCTTTCGAAGGGGTGCCATTTTCCTTTAAAATAAAAGCTTTCGAAAGGGTTGGTTCCGACCTAGTCGAAACCTAGCCGCCATTTTCCTTCCTAAGAATTAAAGTCGCCAATGCCTTCAAAAGGTTATCTTTGCTTTTATCTTAGTTAATCCATTTCCTAATTGCTTTCGAATCGGGTTGAGGTTTTCGAAGGTAATGGAGTCGAAAGGGGGTTTCGACTCTATCTTTCAAAGTTTTGATTTTTAAGGTCTTTGCTTTCGACTAGATGGTTCCAATACCATCAACTTTTTCCAAATATATTTTTTAGTTGATATCGAAAGAGATACTTTCATATGCAAACCACTTTGACCCAATTGTTGTTTTAAAAGAAGAAACCCAATGCTTTCGAAAGGGTGCTTTATTTGTTTCAAAGCTCTATGTTAAAGAATGTTTTCTAATACCATCGAAAGGTATCATTGGTTTCGAAAGGTATATAAGTAGAGTTATGAAAAGAGGTGTTTTATGCTTTCGAAGGAGGTAATCCGGTGGTTTCGAAAGTGATGTTTTAAAGTTTCAAAACAAATAATCCATTCACTTTCAAAAAGAAATACCATGACATAAATAAAGACCTTGGAAATATTATTCACTTTGTTATTAACCAATTAGTGTATTTTGGGGAAAGGACAGAATAACCAGTTAGGTTGACCCAGTAGTGAATATAACTTAACAGATGTTAAAATCTTAATTAAAGATATTGGAAGAGGCCAATAGGTTTACAATAAGCCCATGAAAACTGAATGATATTGGCAGGGACCAATAGATTCATAGTCAGCCCATGAAAAGCATGATTTGATACTGGCAGGGGCCAGTAGGTTTGTATTAAGTGCATGAAAACTATATCTAGATTAAGATATTGATAAATATTCAATAGGTTCCTAGTTAACCCATGAAAACTAGGATATGTAAAATGATATTAGAGTTACCAATAGGTTCTTAGTGATCCCATGAAAACTATGAAATTAGACATATAGTCCATAAACATTTAAAAGGTTAATTGTAACCCTTAAAACTATAACTGAGACAGATACTTAGAATAAATGGGGATTGATTTATTTGTTTTGCATATCATCATAATGTTTTAAATAATATTTTTTTAGCCATTGTGAATGCAGGAGCACGGTATATTATTTTATAAATGTTTTAGGATACTAGTGAAGGGGAAAACCATTCCACTAATCGGCGTAGTCTCACTAGATATCAAAATGGTTTAAGATGGTAGATTATTATTCATACTAAGCTTTATGTCCGACTTGAAGTTTTTGTTTGTCCCTTAAACTCTCGGGTACTTAATTGATATTGAGTAGGTTGAGAGTTAGGGTTTTCAGGTGCTCTTTTGGATGAATAAAGCTTCCAAAGACGTGCAGGAGGCAAGCTTACTATTAGAGTTCTTTTATTTTCCGTTGTGTGTTTGGTTGTAAAGGCAAACTATTTAGTACCTTATTATATATACTCTGATCATCCAAGGGGGCACCTTCACATGTAATCAATTTTAAATATTTTGAAATGGAATGTGGAGTTTATTTGCTGTTAATTTTTTTTCATATTCTTGTGTTTCTGTGTATCAATGTCTCTACTATTGCCGTATTTGGTTCACGATGATTAATAACTATAGATTACTATAGCATATGTAGCCATTAGTGTTAGGCCTCCAAGTAGGGGGATGTTACGTATTTCCTTTAACTAAAATTCTTAATTCTAGAAGTATGGACAATCGTTCCACACTTAACACCAAAGGAATATAGTTGAGATTATCTCTATCTTCAATTTAAATAATATTTTGTTTTAACCCTTTGATATGATTTGTAAATGAGGAACCTTTCATCAATGTTTTGTGAATATTTCAATAATATTTCAATAAATATTTTGGAATGAGATTTGAAATAAATGAAAGATTTCGGAATGAGATTTGAATTAAATTAAAGATTTTTTTTGAGGGTTAGCTGTTGTTATGGGTAATTAAATCTCTGAATTGTTGTTTGATTATTTGATATCTAATAACCGACTATCAAATCTTGACCTGTTTGACCTATGAAGTATGATTATATATTCGAGTTCCCTGATGAGGATTCAAATAAGTTATTGCATACTTCCAAAGAACCGGAATTTAGTTAGCCGAAAATTATTTCTTATATTTGAGATACCAGTTTTTCGGATTTATCCAAACCACTCCAAACTAATAACGTTCGTGTTGAAGTATGATATGAAGCTATACTATTCTTCGCGAGGGTGATTCCAAAATGGAAGATAGTAAAATTTTGATGCTTATTCGATCCTGGAACAACATATACGATGAGTGCTAGCATTGTATCTCTGCTTGGAGGGCAGTGTTATAATTCCAAGATGGTATGTTAGTTAAAGAGGTAAAAGCTAGCCTCAAGCCTCATAATCCGAAAGAATGGCTAATACAGGGTACGCAGCAAAGCTCTATGGTTAGCTACCATTAGGAGTCGTCATCTCATTCTAGATTGTCCTATAGAGTAGTTTTTTTCACGCAGGCTTTGAGGCGCAAAATAAAGAAGCCTTAGTGTTAAAAGGGATGAGGTTGTAACGACCCGTAAATTTTCGATAATTAAAATAGCTAATTTAATAAGATTTCGTGATTTAGTGTTAGAAAAAAAATTGTAAGTCATTTGGAATAATGATAAGTGTTGAATTCATTGGGTATAAATAGAGAAATTGATTGATAAGTAAAATCTATTTAAAATCAAATATTGAATACAGGTAAATTGTTTAAATTAAATATTTAAAACTTATTGAATAACTGTAAAATGAAAATAGTGTTCTAAATTGTGAATTGGTTTTAAAGGTTGATTCTTATAAGTTCAATTTCAATATTTCAAAAGATAATGAATTATTGGATAATCGAAATTGTTTAAAATTTAATAATTGGAATTTATTGAATAATTTAATAATGGGAATGGAATAACCGTATAATGGAAATAGTTGTTTTATAATTTTAATTCGTTTCAAAAGATAAATTTCATAAGTTCGTTTTGAATATTTCAAAGATAGTGATTTAAGAATAATCAAATTTGTTAAATTTAATGTTACGAATGTTTGAATAAATTAAATTTCGAATTTGATATGATTAATTTGATATTGAAATTTAATATATGAAAATAGAGTGAATATTTGAAATTTGATTTAATATGATTCAAATTGGTTTCCAAAGTGAATGTAAGTTATATTTGGATTTTAATAGAGTTAATAAGATTTTAAAATTGGAATTTATTGGATAAATTGAATAACGGGTTTAATATGATTAAAAATGATTTGCAAAATTTTATTTTATCATATTGGAGTATAGTGATGTTATAGAACTTTTAAAACTGAATTTAAAATTTATTTGTGAAAATTGAATATTTTAATATTTAATTATCGACTGAAAAATAGCCAATTTTCGAACAGTCTCAGAATTGGACGAAACTAGTTCCATTGGATCTGTAATAATTTGTTATTACCGGATTTTAATTTTCGTAGCAATCGGAGTTGTCGTTTGACCGTGGCAGCTCGAAACGCGTTGAAATTTTTTTAATATTAATTTGGCGAGTTAAAAATAGTCATTTTTCAAACGGTCTCGGATTTCGACAAAACAATTTTCATCGGATCTGTAATGTGATATTATTGTAAGGTTTCAAATTTCAAGTCAAACGGATTTACCATTTGTCCGGGGCGAGCCAAAACGCATAGAAATCGGTTTAATCGATTTAACTTTAAATTGATCATTTATTTCCGTAACTCGCACAGATGATCGAATTAGCTTTCGAAACCTATTCCATTGTGTCCGGAACGTGGGGTAAACCCTAGAAACGCCAGTCACCACGCGTAAATCGGAGTTCGAAAAATTGGGAATGAATAGGGTTCGTCAGTTTTCTATAAAAGGACCCTTAATTCGTTTCATTTGTCCAGAACCCTAATCTATCATCAACCGCCGTCTCCTACAGTTCTAAGGCCTCAAAACACCCTTCTTTCTCCCTTGTTTTCTTCAAATCCATGCGTTAATTCAAAAACTTATCAACACAAAAGTTGTAGAGCACATCGAGTACTCCGCATCCAACGGCTATGATCTGAATCGGGGCCACGGATCGTCTGCAATCCTCGTTTGAATGGCCGAGTTTCGCACGCATTTCTAGGGTGGTGGAGTTGACCGAGCTCGCCATGGATCTGGGCGAAGGTGGAGTTGGTGATGGTCTTCAGTGTGGTGGTGGAGTGATGGAGTTTCGTGCGACGTGGAAGGCGCGGCCTTAAGCCCTAGGTTTTGGAAGATGGGTTCTTCGTGCGTGATGGGTTCTGGAGACGACCGTAAAACGGGAGAGAGGAGGAAGCAAGGTGCGGCCCTGGTTAGTTGGGTTTAGAGTTAGAAAAATTGTAAATAAAATTATATTATAAATCATGTAAACTTTAAAATATCGTATCTTTGTCATACGAGGTCGAAAACTGATGAGACGAAGTGCGTTGGGTTCGTATTGACGAATGCTACGCGATGCAATTGGATTGGAGTCGTTTGGAGATAGATAAAATTTCGGGTAAAATTAAACGCTCGTTTAATTTTATTCGAAATAAAGCGCTGGAACAACAAAAAATCAAGGTGAGCGTTTTATAACGCTCACAACGTACTAAATATCTTTATGATAGTTAAATTTGACATTATGAAGTGTTATGATTTTATTGTCGTTGTTTGATAGAAATTTAATTGTCATATAGATTGTCGTTTGAATTAACTGTTGAAAAATTAAATTGACAGCTAAATTGAAATTGAAATTGAATTGCGATTAAATTACCTGACATTGATAACTATGAAATTGCCATGAATTGTATTGTGTATTGGATGATGTATTTCGATGGATGCTATTGGTTGATAATTGAATGTATGGATGTTTATTTGCTTATATAGATCTTGTTATGCATACATATGATACTGTGATTTAACTTAAGTAATATATATTCATCCCTAACATTTAATTGAAATAAATAAATTACTTGGCCATAAGATAGAAAATTATATACGGACACCGAATTGGCTAAATTAATAATTTTGAAATCGTCGATTTGAAATTTAATTGAATGTTTTGATTTAAAAGTTATAAATAGAAATCAATTTATAGAAATCGAATTTATCGAAAATTGAGTTTGGAATGTTGAAATAAATTTTGGTTAAAAGAAATTGTTAAATAATTTAATTCGAGTCTTTGAAATTTAAAATTTTGGATATGATTGAATTTCGGAGATTAATTTATTTTAAAGATTTAACATTTTTTTTCTTTCGAGCTTTGAGTATTACCAAGTAAAAGCGATATAATAAGATATTTTGAAATTGAGCTTGAAATTGAATCATATTTGTAATTGGGTTTTAAATTTGAATATTGAAAGATAATGTTGTTAAGTGTTATAAATTGATATTTTGGAAAAATCAAGCTCCGAATCGATATAAATCGGAATTGAATTAATTGAGAGCGAATATAAAATTTGAATAAATTTGAAGTCAAAGTTGACATTGATTTGAATTGAAATCGAAATTGAATCGATGGAATGGAAATTGAAATAGATTTGAATTGGGAAGTTATAAATGGAAATGGATCGGTTTTGAAGCTGTTTTATTTTGTTTTCCAAATTACTCGATTATATAAATCATTTTGGATACTTAAACTATTTTAATCTATTTTAAATCTACTTAACCCAATTTAAATTATTTTAAACTAAATTTATCGATTTCAAATCCATTTTAAGATTTTAAGTATTTTAACTACTTCAATTATTTAAACGACTTTTAAAACTACTTAGAACTATTTTCTAAAATTCCAAGCTGGTAAATAAAGTGGATTGTTTATATTTAAATCTTGAATTTAAATACGAATCGAGTTAAATGAAGTTGCAACCTAAATTGAAATTCGAAATGATTTTGAGACCGAAATGAGATATTGGTGCGAAAATCGATTTTGAAACGAAATCTTACATTTGAATAGATACGATGATATTTGAAATGGATTTGATTTTTTTTAAGCAAATATGATATTCTGATATCAATTATGAATCGATTTGAAATATAAAAGTGCCAACGGTGTAATAATACGTAGTTATTAAAGAGACCGGGATCGGATATGGACATACTCTCTGTCGATACCGAAAACCACTTTAATAACTATTATACGCGGAGTGTTGATCCAGAATGAAGTGGATGGTTTGGTGAACGCGTTGACTGAAGAAAGAGAACGATATTGGATGACCCCTGACATGACTAAAACAGGAGCCGCGTCGGGCCATTGAGGTTCGCCACCTCTAGCGGACACGCTTCTTCGATACCATATCTATTACATTTGTGATGCGATTTGGGTTCACCCCTTGATTTCGGAGTGTTGTTTCGCGGTGTTGGGGTAGCTGCTGGCTATGCTCAACATCAGTCCGGATCACGCAACTACTAGTATCCTAGTTGGTATCGCCTCATGTACCTTGTCATACTGATTATCCTATTCGCGACCACTACGTTTTTGATTTGTACCTTGAGTATATGGATTGCCCTCTGGTGACTTCCGGTTTTGGGGAAACTACGGTCTTGTATATGCTTTTGGGAATATAAAATGTGTTAAGGGGGATTATGGTAACGCCTTAATGCTATTTTGATACTTTATATTACTGATAGGCATTATCTACTTAGCGTATATTACTACATAGTAGATAGTTTCACGGATCCTTGAGAGATGGAAAATCCCGTAACGTCTCTTGAGTTATTGCACGCACGTTGACACTGGATAGGAGATGTCAAACCCCGTAAACATCTTTGACGCCGTTACACTCATATTTATTTACGATTGATTTAACTTTCATAAGGATATTTTAGTCCTGACTCGAGTGTTTTGTCTTTTCATTACGCTCGGGTCAGTCCTGAGTTTTTCAGATTTTTGAAGTTCTATTCTGGAGGATGGAGACGAAGATTTGGTATACTATTACTATTATTATCTGTGCATCATGCTATCTGCTGCATTATTTAAATTGTTCTGTTGTATATGTATAACTCTGATAAATGTTGTATAAATAATTGTCAAAGTATAGTAGACAGCTTCATGAACTGTTTATTTGACTATTATATTTTATCGTTCCGCTGCGAGATTCTGTGTTGTTTCATTTCCTTTATTTCTTTTCCTTTTCTTTTCTTATTTACCCCAATAACCATCTGCCCTTTTGAATGGTTTGGAATCGACATGTGTATTTGATCGTCGGTTTAAACTGTCCAAAAAGGTGGGTCGTTACAGTTGGTATCAGAGTTTTGGTTTAGCGATAACCTTAGCTATGTGGGGTCTGACTCTTTATAAATAGGGTAGTTATACCCTATGATGAGTCGCTGAGTGAATATATATATATGAGAGAGCGTATTTGTTAGTGATATAAAATGTTTTGTACTGTGTCGGTTGATTTGTTGAGTGGCTTATGGATTCTGGTCAATACGAGTAATTAACATCATTGATAGGGATCTCTAAACACTTAAACAGAACAATTCGACATAGTATTGTTTTGAAATTGGGTAAATGAAATAATTTTTCCCTAATTATATTTTGTTTATAAAGAATATATTTCAAAATTTATTATGTTCTATCTAGCTTATTTGGTTGTTGGAAACGATAATATTGATTGTTATTATCAATTGGATAGTGTGTTCTAATAAATAAGGTTTATGGGAAAATGAACAATAATAAAACAACTGGTGGAATATTTCAAGAAAGTAAAATCCTATAAGAATAGTTTATAAAAGTGACATATGAATTAAAATAGATTTAAATTGGAAAATATTGAATTTAAGACCCGAAGGTTTAAAATGGTGTTCAAAGCTTTGAAGAAAATATATTGTGATATTAGTTGGAAAATATTTATGACAAATATTTTGAAAGATTTTTAAGAAGGAATGAATTCCGTACTCCTCTCTTATGTCGCTGGAAAATAATTTCGGTGATGACTGCGCAGCATCAACGACGTTCATTTTCGAGTCTCAAAGTGGGGGAGACTTCTAAGAAGCTTTGCTTTCTTCGAAATTATTTTGGGTAAATCGGTTTTGGTTTAAACTCTAAAGGTATGATTTGTTATATTAAAAAAAAAGAGAGATATAAGTATATATGTTATTTCAAACGATTTGGAAAGAACCGGGCATTTAAATTTCTAAGTTATGTTAATTAGTAATTTTCAAATGAAATGTGAATAACCAGAATTTATAAAATAAGAGGATTAAGATATCTAATCTTATTGTTTTGGGAAAACTTTAAAGTTGAAAGGTAAAGAGGATTTAAACAAATTAAATTTGTAAACATTCTAATTAAGTAAAATGGAATTCTATAAATTTGTATAATACCAAATTTGCATTCTAATAACATATAATATGACTTACCAAATATTAAGAAGTTGAAATGATGTTTTGGATATGTAATGAGATGTTGTACAAATAAACAGAACCTGAAGTAATTGAAATATACAAATAAGGAAAACTCAAACGGAATTAAAATGTATATAAATAAAAATTTGGTTGTGATAAAAATTATATATACTTAAATATAACGTGAAATGATGAATGGATAAATGGAACAAGTAAGTGAACTTAAGAAATGAATCGTATTATATCTTTGTAAATTGGTTATAGAAAATAAATATAAATTGCGAAGGGATTGGAAAAAAATAATTGAATTTGTAACCTTTAAGATAACTGTAAATTAAGAAAAGTCATATATGAGAAGTTAGACTTTTATGAAATGACTATAAACTAAAGTGTTGATTTATAAAATGTTCCACAAATGAATTCGTTATTAACTGAAATTATGAAAATGAAATAAATGTAAACAAAGAAATTTCTTATAGTTAAGAATCAATTGGAAAATGAAATTGAATTTAATTAAATTACATATAATGTTTAAAATGAGCTTGAGTAAGGAAATTCTATGATAAAATGTTTGAGAAAAGATAATGTCAAAGAATATGTTATGTAAAGAAATGGATATATTAATTGAATAATGGATTGCGAATAATTAATTGTAAATAAAATAGAAGTCAATAAAATAATTTAGTATAGATAAATTGGATAGAAGTCTATTGGAAGGAAATACGTGAGATTGTACGTATATTATTTTATTCGCATAACGATTTGATCCAAATTCGAGCATAAAATTTTGAGATGATTTATATCGATCCAAGTTAGGATTTTTCACTCGATTTTCGACGGCGAACCCTGGATATGGATTTTTAATTTGATTCTGGAATTCTCTATCATAGTATATGGCTATGCAAGGAGAGTAACAGTTTCCAATCAAGGAACCAAATCTGAGTCCGCACTAGAGAGTCGTGTGAACGATACTAGTTTAGAAGTGAAATTGTGTGATCGAATAAGCGATTAGATTGATATTGCTCACGGATGATATATGTACGGCTTACGAACTTAATTCAAGTTAATATTGGAAATTTAAGATGCCAATATAAAATGATTCTTTTAAAATTATATAACAGGATATATATATATATAAAAGAGATAAACCAAATTAAATGTAAAATTAATAATTTGGTTATGTTGGGTGTGATTTGGTTGTTATACGATTGTTAGTTGATTGTATATATAATTCATTAAGTGTTAATGAAATTGGAAGCTATAAGTTATTGAAATCAAATTGGAAGTCAAATGAATTTAAATAGAATTTAATTTGATTCAAATTGGAAGTGAACTAATGTAAATATAAATTAGTGAATGTTAACTAATTGAATTGTGAATGAATGTTAGTAAAATCCAACGTTAATGAATCAACTGTGATTAAAATTGAAATCCAAGTCAATAAATATTATTGAGAAGTGAATTTATATTGATTGGTTATGGATTTGTTGGATGATACTTGATTGATGGTTGCATTTGTTGTTTTGTTGCATTTGCTATGTTGGCACATGTAGTTGGTATGTTGCTATATGATGTATACTGATATTTTTTCATATATGCATGTTTCTCATGGTTTGTTGAGTGTTTAGTAGGTGCGGATTGCGCTTGCTTCGCATTTGGAGCTCGCTTTCGCGCTAGATTAGTCGTATATGCTCGCTAATAAAATATAAGGTACATGTTTATTTTGTCATTGGATTTGGTGATTTTTGATGAGCCACTTGGCTTTTGATTTTCTTTTGTTGGTTTGGGGCCCGTAGAGGCGTTTTGTAGTTGTATCGATCGAGCCGCGCAAAGGAGACTCTGCCGAAATTTTCTGTAAAATCCGGGTGTTAGAAAAATTTTCAAGTTTAAAATTTTTTTATAACTTGTTTTGATAACTAACTTTTAAAGTTGGAAAGCCGTTTGGAATAACTTAGTGAAAGTGTAGTAGAGACTTTATAAATGGAATTTCATTGTTTATAAGTTGGTAACTTTGAGATAAATATACATAAGGTTGAATTCTATACTTAGTTCATTTTCCCTTCTTTTCCTTTTCGGGGACGAAAAGTTTTGAGTGGGGGAGAGTGTAACGACCCTTAAATTTTCGATAATTAAAATAGCTAATTTAATAAGATTTCGTGATTTAGTGTTAGAAAAAAAATTGTAAGTCGTTTGGAATAATGATAAGTGTTGAATTCATTGGGTATAAATAGAGAAATTGATTGATAAGTAAAATCTATTTAAAATCAAATATTGAATATTGAACAGGTAAATTGTTTAAATTAAATATTTAAAACTTATTGAATAATTGAATAACTGTAAAATGAAAATAGTGTTCTAAATTGTGAATTGGTTTTAAAGGTTGATTCTTATAAGTTCAATTTCAATATTTCAAAAGATAATGAATTATTGGATAATCGAAATTGTTTAAAATTTAATAATTGGAATTTATTGAATAATTTAATAATGGGAATGGAATAACCGTATAATGGAAATAGTTGTTTTATAATTTTAATTCGTTTCAAAAGATAAATTTTATAAGTTCGTTTTGAACATTTCAAAGATAGTGATTTAAGAATAATCAAATTTGTTAAATTTAATATTACGAATGTTTGAATAAATTAAATTTCGAATTTGATATGATTAATTTGATATTGAAATTTAATATATGAAAATAGAGTGAATATTTGAAATTTGATTTAATATGATTCAAATTGGTTTCCAAAGTGAATGTAAGTTATTTTTGGATTTTAATAGAGTTAATAAGATTTTAAAATTGGAATTTATTGGATAAATTGAATAACGGGTTTAATATGATTAAAAATGATTTGCAAAATTTTATTTTATCATATTGGAGTATAGTGATGTTATAGAACTTTTAAAACTGAATTTAAAATTTATTTGTGAAAATTGAATATTTTAATATTTAATTATCGACTGAAAAATAGCCAATTTTCGAACAGTCTCAGAATTGGACGAAACTAGTTCCATTGGATCCGTAATAATTTGTTATTACCGGATTCCAATTTTCGTAGCAATCGGAGTTGTCGTTTGACCGTGGCAGCTCGAAACGCGTTGAAATTTTTTAAATATTAATTTGGCGAGTTAAAAATAGTCATTTTTCAAACGGTCTCGGATTTCGAAGAAACCGGTTTCATCGGATTCGTAATGTGATATTATTGTAAGGTTTCAAATTTCAAATCAAACGGATTTACCGTTTGTCCGGGGCGAGCCAAAACGCATAGAAATCGGTTTAATCGATTTAACTTTAAATTGATCGTTTATTGCCGTAACTCGCACAGATGATCGAATTAGCTTTCGAAACCTATTCCATTGCGTCCGGAACGCGGGGTAAACCCTAGAAACGCAGGTCACCGCGCGTAAATCGGAGTTCGAAAAATTGGGAATGAATAGGGTTCGTCAGTTTTCTATAAAAGACCCTTAATTCATTTCATTTGTCCAGAACCCTAATCTATCATCAGCCGCCGTCTCCTACAGTTCTAAGGCCTGAAAACGCCCTTCTTTCTCCCTCGTTTTCTTCAAATCCATGCGTTAATTCAAAAACTTATCAACACGAAAGTTGTAGAGCACATCGAGTACTCCGCATCCAACGGCTATGATCTGAATCGGGGCCACGGATCGTCTGCAATCCTCGTTTGAATGGCCGAGTTTCGCACGCATTTCTAGGGTGGTGGAGTTGACCGACCTCGCCGTGGCTCTGGGCGAAGGTGGAGTTGGTGATGGTCTTCAGTGTGGTGGTGGAGTGATGAAGTTTCGTGCGACGTGGAAGGCGCGGCCTTAAGCCCTAGGTTTTGGAAGATGGGTTCTTCGTGCGTGATGGGTTCTGGAGACGAACGTAAAACGGGAGAGAGGAGGAAGCAAGGTGCGGCCCTGGTTAGTTGGGTTTAGAGTTATAAAAATTGTAAATAAAATTATATTATAAATCATGTAAACTTTAAAATATCGTATCTTTGTCATACGAGGTCGAAAACTGATGAGACGAAGTGCGTTGGATTCGTATTGACGAATGCTACGTGATGCCAATTGGATTGGAGTCGTTTGGAGATAGAGAAAATTTCGGGTAAAATTAAACGCTCGTTTAATTTTATTCGAAATAAAGCGTTGGAACAACAGAAAATCAAGGTGAGTGTTTTATAATGCTCACAACGTACTAAATATCTTTATGATAGTTAAATTTGACATTATAAAGTGTTATGATTTTATTGTCGTTGTTTGATAGAAATTTAATTGTCATATAGATTGTCGTTTGAATTAACTGTTGAAAAATTAAATTGACAGCTAAAATGAAATTGAAATTGAATTGCGATTAAATTACCTGACATTGATAACTATGAAATTGCCATGAATTGTATTGTGTATTGGATGATGTATTTCGATGGATGCTATTGGTTGATAATTGAATGTTTGGATGTTTATTTGCTTATATAGATCCTGTTATGCATACATATGATACTGTGATTTAATTTAAGTAATATGTATTCATCCCTGACATTTAATTGAAATAAATAAATTACTTGGCCATAGGATAGAAAATTATATACGGACACCGAATTGGCTAAATTAATAATTTTGAAATCGTCGATTTGAAATTTAATTGAATGTTTTGATTTAAAAGTTATAAATAGAAATCAATTTATAAAAATCGAATTTATCGAAAATTGAGTTTGGAATGTTGAAATAAATTTTGGTTAAAAGAAATTGTTAAATAATTTAAGTTGAGTCTTTGAAATTTAAAATTTTGGATATGATTGAATTTCGGAAATTTATTTGTTTTAAAGATTTAACATTTTTTTTTCTTTCGAGCTTTGAGTATTACCAAGTAAAAGCGATATAATAAGATATTTTGAAATTGAGCTTGAAATTGAATCATATTTGTAATTGGGTTTTAAATTTGAATATTGAAAGATAATGTTGTTAAGTGTTATAAATTGATATTTTGGAAAATCAAGCTCCGAATCGATATAAATCGGAATTGAATTAATTGAGAGCGAATATAAAATTTGAATAAATTTGAAGTCAAAGTTGACATTGATTTGAATTGAAATCGAAATTGAATCGATGGAATGGAAATTGAAATAGATTTGAATTGGGAAGTTATAAATGGAAATGGATGGTTTTGAAGCTGTTTTATTTTGTTTTCCAAATTACTCGGTTATATAAATCATTTTGGATACTTAAACTATTTTAATCTATTTTAAATCTACTTAACCCAATTTAAATTATTTTAAACTAAATTTATCTATTTCAAATCCATTTTAAGATTTTAAGTATTTTAACTACTTCAATTATTTAAACGACTTTTAAAACTACTTAGAACTATTTTCTAAAATTCCAAGCTGGTAAATAAAGTGGATTGTTTATATTTAAATCTTGAATTTAAATACGAATCGAGTTAAATGAAGTTGCAACCTAAATTGAAATTCGAAATGAATTTGAGACCGAAATGAGATATTGGTGCGAAAATTGATTTTGAAACGAAATCTTACATTTGAATAGATATGATGATATTTGAAATGGATTTGATTTTATTTTTTAAGCAAATATGGTAATCCAGCTTCTCATGTCAAAGCGGCAGGCCAGCTCTATGTAGCAGAGGTGCAGATGCGTCCGTAGCCCTTGGGTACATTTTTAGAGGTGTACCAACGAATGGTAGTCCCTTACCTAGCCATTGTTGGAACCCATTTTCCAATATGAACCTTTACGGATTTAGATGTGCCCAACTATGTTAAAATGTGAGATGTAGGAATTTCAGCTATATTTCGTATTTATTTTAAACCTAGACATTATGATAATATCATTGGATTTTTATAATAAAATGTTTTATTTCTCATAAGGTCAAAAAAATCCATGTTTATCTACGGCGTGGTCTTACGAGATATTTTTTATTTTGAAAGGTTTTTCAAATATAGTAATCCATATGATTTGTTTTGAGCTTTTCTCACACTAGTTTTACCAGACTGACCCATGCTTTGTTTTCTTATAATGCTCGAGTCAACCCGAGCATATTTTCCAAATTTAGCTAGATTCTTTGGAGCTTTTTAGAAATGAGCTGGATTCTCCAAGATGTGTTCACATATCTTATATTCTTCCACTGTTTAATTGTTCTTGATGTCTGTTTGTTGTTTTATCAAATTGTAAGGATAGAATGTTATAACTGTCCAGTTAATAATATGTTAATGTACTCTAATGTTGAGTGTAATAAAGATAATTTCTTTTTGTAAAGACTTATTCATATTATATATTACTCTTTATGTTTTATGAGATTCTGTTCTGTGTTCTTTTTCTTTCACCCCACCAACCTGCCTTTCCGGCACTTGGATTCTCAACACGTAAATATCGTAGATGTATTAGTGTCGATTTCTAAGGGTCGAAAAGGTAGCTCGTTAAAAATTCTCCATCACCACCAATCACCAAAACCTTCGCTAACTCTCATCCAAACATCAAATTAACGGAAGTGGCTCTCTAAACTCATGGGTTTCAACTTCACCATCCATTATAGACTAGGTGTGGAAAATCATTCATGTTGGAAAGCCAAAGCATTGATGGGCATTCTCCTCCCTATCCTTTGACTGTGCCTATTATGTACTTGTTGTGTTTCATTCTATTGCATTAGTGCAAAGAATAATACGACAATTTCAGTCTGGTAATGGTGTTATTTTCAATTTTTCACCTTATGATTATTGTTTAAAGATAAAATATTATACATTCCAGATAACCTTATACTACAGCGCTACATATTCAAAGCATATCATACATCAAAAACAAGGAGGCATTCAAAGATTAAAGGAATAGCGAACATGGTAGCAATTTTCATCCAAGCGAACGAATTTATCCTCCTAGAAATGGAAATCTTGCAGATGTCTTCAGCCATGTATGTAAAACTCCTTCCAAAATGGAGATTCTCAATCAATGCTGATTTACCAACATGAGCTTTTTTCAATCATTTACCTTTTCAGTTTTGTTGGCCTCAACGTCGAACCTTTTTAAATAATCTCCTAACGACCCCCCAAGATGCTATTTAATGTTGGCTAGCATACTTAAGTCTATTGTAGGATCTGTTAAAGCGTGGAAGCAGAAATCTAGTAAAAAAATTGGATCAATGAGTAGATGGTCATTTCTTAGTAATGTTAGTACCACCTACTTGCAGCCCCGAGAATATTTGAAGGGAAAAACCTATACCTTAATCCTCAAAGTGCATCGTAAATGCAATTAGACTTTTGAAAACCAGAAGATGGTTATCAGAATCCGTAGATCCATCATATCTTATAGAAGAAATTTCGATACATACATATATATATAAAGGGTGTATAACCTCCATTATTACCTCCATGGATGGAGATTCCCTAAAGTTGCTATTGACTTTTATTTTCCCTTTTAGATCTAGCGTATCCTTGGCCAACTTATGTGCAAAGTCCTATAAGTAGGTCTCATCATTCTCGTAGTCTTTCCTAATTAGGTCATATTTCATTCTAGAGAGAGACTTGCAGATTGTAACTTTGGAGATTTATTATGGGTCATAGGTTCTGTGACGACCCAAAAATTTTAACATTTCGAATGGGAATATTTATTTAGATATTTAGATTTGATTCGTATTTAATAAATAATAAGAAAGTAAATTTTTAATAAAATGACTCGATTTTTATTGTAGTAGTTTTAATTTAATTTCTTTGATTTTTCCATAATTTTAATTTGAAAAATACTTAAATTGTCGTTTGATGATTTTTCGGCAAACGATCATATTTTTGAAGTTTTACATAATAAGATAACTAGTGTATTATATTATTATTTTGGGATTATGTCACATTTTTGTGCGTGATGTATTTTTGTTTGTCGTTCGTTCGCGGTTCGTACGTGAACGGAATGTCGTGCAGCAAGATGCCGAAAATTATATTATAAACTATGCTAAACACTTAAAAAATTCAACAACTTTTACTTTTCTTTTTTCCCCCTACTCTTTCCTTTCTATTTTCCTTTGCAGTAAACAAAAGAAAATGGCAGATGCGTTCAAAAATCAATATCGAACGATTCACTTAATCAAAAATTGCATAACAAGAATTTTTGGACTCGTATGAACTATATCTACAAATCTATGGTTCATTTGGGGTTTTGGTGATGTTTGGAGTTGTTCGACAGTTATGGCATAAGAAGGGGAAGCTAGGGTTTGGTTTAACATCGATTTAGGCAGAGATAGATGTCAACGTTGGTTTCTTCTTGTTTTTCAAAAGAAGGAGCACTGTTGATGATAAATTGGTGGAGCTCAGTGGTCTGGTGATGAACGCGTCATTTAGGGTTACGTCCACCTTCTCTCTTTTTTTGGTTTCGAATTTCTCCATATTGACGGCGATAGGAAGTGGGAAGTGGGTTAGACGTGAGGTAGGGCATGATAGTCCCAGTGTAGGTGGCGGCATGGACCAGATAGCCAAAGCTGCGGGCATTAATTGGTTGAAGCAAGTTTTATTTTCGAAGTTGGGCGTGATATTTTTGAATGGGGGAGAAGAACTATACCATCGGGTTTGGTTATGTAAGGTGTTGGGCTGGGCTTTGGTGAAGTAGGGTGAGATATATATTAATTGTATTTGTTTTATTTATATAAAATAAGTATGTGAAATTTAAATTTGCTACACCTTGCTCATTTTAAATGTGTTTAATCGATGAATTTTTCATTATATTGATGAGTACAACAGTATGATATAACTTGTTGATAGTTTTGATGAAATATAAATTTACGATAAATAATAGTGATTGAATATAATTACGTTATTTTAAATAATAACGTGATTAAATTAATTATACTTCATCAATGATATCTATTTTGCCAAATACAGTTCTACTATAATTAAATTGAATAGATTATTTTGGACATCTATTGTGTAGAATAAATCTCCGCTCTGCGCTTCCAAAGTAAAATGATGATTTTTGAAGTTAATTAACATGTGGATTAATTAATGTTGGATAAATGATAAGTTAATTACTGATTGTTAATTGTTGAGAGCCAAATGCTTGGTAGCCTAGCCATATTAGGTGTGACATTGATAAATGTTAAAATTTGAACATTTTTAGTAATAAAGTTAATAATAGCATTGATTAATGTTATAGTAGTTATTGGACTCGTTATAGTATTTTGAAATACTATTAATTGCTGTTTTGACTTGGAAATGGTTTTGATTTGGAATACGATTTTTAAATCTGCTCTTTTGGGAATTTGTGTAATGTTTTACTTAAAATGGGTTTTTGAACTTCTTTATTTGACTTCAATTTTTTCATTATTCTTTTCTAATATATGTATATAAGTAAATGTTTTTAAAATTATTTTAGAAAGTATCATCTTTATAGAAAAGTTATTATAATAATGAATGTTTATTCTAAAGGAAATAAAAGAGGTTTATCTTTTATTTTAAAGTGATTTTGTTGTTAAAAGAAGGTAGAAATATTTTAGATTAAATATTTGTGAAATGTTTTATACAAAATGTTGTGTTAAAAGAATAGTTTCACAAATGTTATTTTAGAAATAAAAGAATAGTTTTATAAATGGTGTTTTATAGATAAAAATAATAGATTACTAAATAATATTTTTAAAAGGGAAATGATACCCTTTTTAGGAACTAGTAATAAATCACATTTGTGAATTTACAATGATATATGAAATGATCGTTTTGTGCAAAGTATTTGGTTCTATTTCAAAACTTAAGGTTTGTGTTAAATTTTGAGTTTTATAAATAGAAATGAATTTATGAAAGAATTTTATAAATATGAAAGACATGTTTAAAAGGAATATTGAATTATATTTAGAGATCTACAAAATTAGTTTTATAATTATACTTTGTGATCTATAAGAGGAGAATTATAAATGATATTTTATAAAGAGGACTTATAAATGACATTTGATAAAGGAGATTTATAAATGAAGTTTTGTAAAGGAATTTATAAATGGAGTTTGAAAATATAAAAGAATTTTATAAAAAAGGAGCTTTTGTAAAAAGGAATGAGATTTGATTTCCATAAATGATATTTTTAAATTATGTTGGTGTGGAAAATATTCTTTTCATAATTAACAACAAATTCCGAGGTATGGAAACTCAATCTCTACCTTGAGAAGTAATAACAAATGTCGAGGCCAGGATAGTTTACTATCTTGTTTGATTTCATTATTAATTGAGGGATAGTATTATTTCATAGATACCCCCGCATGAAGGGATGCACTTAACTTTACAAGTCAACCTTGTCGAAACCTAGAAGCATCCTGCCTCTTGGTCTTCTCGCGTGGATCTGGACCACTTACTTGAATCTGATCTAAAGGCCATCTGCCCTTTCTGACTTTTCTTATAAATTACGTCTTAATCTTCTTCCCCATTCACTTTTCTACAATCAAATCAAATTCCGAGTGAAAGTAAAGGAGCTGTAAAAATCCTCAAAATTCTTTTTCCTAAACCAAAGAAAATCCAGATCTATTCGTAAGTTAAAATTGTTTTTTCCCTTACGATCTTTATGTCTTTTTATTGCTTTTTATGTTTCACGATGAATTTTCATATTTCAAATCTTATAATCGATATTTCGATTTCAAATTTTGTAATAGAGATTTTGAATTTTGCTTCGGTTTTCTGGAATTTGTTTAAGTTTTAAAATTCGATTAATCCAAGAGTATTTTGTGATTCGATTTCATGAATCGATGAGATTTATCTCTTGTTTCGATCCCAAATTTCAATGATTATGATTACTGTTACTTTCTAGAGAATTCAAACTCTCGTTTTATAAATTCCAAAATTTAAAATGGTTAATTCATATCGAAATCTATTGGTTTGACGATTTTGATTTATTTATTTATCCATTTTTTTTAATTCTTGAATTGCAATCAGATTAGGGAAGAAAGGGGTTTCTGTTATCTTCGCCCGGAAGCTATGAGTTGTACGAGTTAAAAATTAGCAACATCGATTTTTTTTCTTAGCCTCTTTCAATGGGGTCGAAAGGTATTGTAGCACGAGTTTGACCGACCTCGTCGAAAGGTTATATAATGAAGCAGAATGCAATCAACCTCTTCGAAAGAAAACGTTTCGACCTAGTCGAAACCTTCTATGTTGATTGAAATCTCTTATTTTTAGTATACTTTTTGAAACCACAATATTCTTTCAACCCTATCGAAACCTTCTGTAAATAATGAGTCAAAACATTCTATATTCACCTTTGTCCATCATTGTCAAAACGTTCCAAGTTAACATGACTTTAACTTAAGACCTTTCGACTCAATGGGCATATAAGGTTTCGATGATATTCTTGCTTCCCTTAGAAAAGCTTGAGTCATAGGTTTTGATAATGTTGAAGGGTCTCGTTACCTTGTTTAATGAGTATTGGTAATGTGTATATTTAAATTGGTTTTAATCATTTCCTTCTAACAAGTAGCAACATAGTCCTTGTTGGGCTTTCGGCATTGTTGAAGGGTGCCTGTTGGACATACATTTCAACCCTCCCTTTCGACCTTGTCGAAAGTCGATTGGATTTTTATATTTAATCTTTTGACATTGTCGAAAGGTATCTACAAATGTCAATTTTCCCATCCCTTTCGTCTCGGTCGAAAGCTCTATACTTTTGATTTTTAACTTTAACTTTCTACCATGAATTTGAAGCTTCATGTTTGGTTAATTTCATGTTTTAGTTGCTACAATAGGTTTTTTAATTCTTGAAAGAATGTTAAGTTCGTAATAAATTGGAAATTTTAACTGAAATGTTTTCACCTGGCAGAACCATGATTTCCCCGAAGAAAGTCGAAGCCATTTCCAAGCATTCTCTCATATCTATACAGGACGATGTAAATGATATCCTTAGTGACTATGAAATTACTAGTGTAGAAGCCATTCCACCTAGGGAAACAGATACCATCAACGATCCTCCCGAACGGTTCTTTGCTTATACTGCCATCCATATATGGCACAGAGGATTTCACCCTTTTCTGGAATTCTTATCCAAGTTTCTTTCTTATCTCGGAATTGCTCCCATCCAGATGTCCCCAAACGTTTACACATACCTTTTGTCTCTGGAGTTGATGGTATTGGAGTCTAGCCTCCCTTCTTTAAATGCAAAAGTACTTAATCACTTGGTCCGACTAGTCAAACTCAGCAATCTCAATAGCCAAATCTTTAAGGAAAATCCTCCAAAGAAGCTGATATCAAAGAAAGTTAACAAGTTTAGAGACTAGGAGAACGATTTCTTCTTTGTTAAGTGCTTTCCAAATATTAATGGGACTTTTTCCAACCCACATGAGTTCATATTTTCGTTATTTTCCTTCTATCTTGTTACTTCTCTTATCTAATCTTTATCTTATGTCTGATGCTCCTGCCAAAGAACTTAATGAGGCCGATAAAAGAAGATGGAGTTCTTAATCGCAGCTTCTAATAAGATTGGAAACTGATTGAAGCTGATGAACCCTTCTAACTTGAAGAAGCATTTTTTCTTTCCCTCCGGTCAAAGGATTTTGGGACCACCTCGTTTGATTCAGAATACAATCAAAAGTAAATGCTTCCTTTCCTTGGGTGATCCCGAACATTTCTCTCCCATGTCGCCTATTTGCTCTGACCATTAAAGTAAGTTATAAGCACTGTTCTTGACATCTACTACTATGTTGTTTTTCAAATTATTCTGTGCACCTTTAAACTATTTGAATTCTCTACAGCTGCTTCTCAGGTTAAAAAACCTATTAATGGTCCAACTCCTCCTTCTGCTACTTCTCGTGCACCATCCATCGCTCAATCTCTTTCCAAGACTAAGATGGCCATAAAAAGGAAGTTAGTGTAATCAACTGAAGTGGAACCACTTCTAAAGATAGCTAAAGTGGTTGATGTAGAAGAGGAAGTACTTTTATCTTTTGATAAAGCTTCGAACAGCCCGATGTTGAAGCTCCTCAAGAAAAACCTAGGAAGACTCCTACTACCATCGATCCCCTCTTTCATATCACTGTATCAAGCTCTCCCAATGCACTTGAGCAAATACAAAAAGCTTTGGAGATGAATCCCACTCAAAGGCATGCTCCTCCAAGGCCAACGTCTTCTTCTCCCCTATTAATTTTGAAGAAATAGCCCAGCCTATCTTAAATTCCAAGTCCTTCATCTCCATCCACCCGCCTTCCACTGTTTCTAATTTGGCAGGTCATTACCATTCTCTAATAGGACAACAACTCTTGGTAAGTTTCTCTTTGCTTAATTTTATCATTATTCTTCTTCTTTAAATTTCTAACTTTTGTAGCATTTCTTCTTTCGGATTTCCAAGAGTTGGCTAGTTTTCCACGAGCAGGTATCCAAATCCTCTTTTGAGTCCTCCAAGTTTCAGGGGAAATTTCTATTCTAAAGAATCAAGTGTCTTCCCTTTCTACGGAAAAAGATGAAGCAACCACTGAACTGGAGCGATTGAGGACTTCTCTCGCCTAGTCAGAATCTGCTATTTCAGAGGATAGAAAGGGTTGCCAACTTCTCGTCGATGAGAACTTTGCAATGCAAATAACCATAAAAGAATCCAATGAGGAGAAGGCCCAAATGGCAGCTAAGAGTGCCTCTTTGAAAGAGAAGTTGAAGAAAAACAAGTCTTTCTTGAAACTTGTTGTCGATACCATTTCAGACACCAAACAGCGAGTATCTCAGTTTCTTGACAATACCCTTGAAGAGATCATGTTGAGTTCTTTTGAAGATGCTTTAATGCTTGCCTATTTAGATAACATCGGTAAATGCCCTGAGCTCAGTTTTTCCTCGCTGGACTCCGCCCTCATAGATAGAGTTATGGGCAAAATAAATCAGATGAAGAAGGGAACTGAGGCTGTTGAAAAGGAAGAAATTGATACCTACTAGATTCTCTCTTTCAAAGTCCCCTATTTTGAAGTCGAATCCGACTCAGAAGATGAAGGTGGCAAAGACAATTCTGCCGAAGAAGAGGGCAACAATAATGATGATTACAACGATGATGATGATGATGATGACGACGACGACGACGATGACGATGAAAACAATGGTGGAGAAGGTTCAGGTGGCGACAAATGGAGCCATAGTGAGACTTCTGACAAGGATGGAGATGATAATACTAAAGCTTCAAGAAAAGATCCATCTCCCAGGAAACAAGTACTACTTGAATCTGCTTGGCCCTCTACTCCTTAAGAAGAAGAGCCTGCTTCTTTTATTGTTGAAGAACCAAGAGGAAAGAGCAGGTCCCTCAGACTTCTGTCTTGCTATCTCAGGTATGGGATTCTCTGTTTAAACATCTTCTACTTTGAAGATATTAATAGTATTAATCATTCATTATGGATAAGGAAGAAATTTGTCCTCCCTTATAAAACCAAACTTGAAAGAAAATAAGCAGAGATAAACAAATTATATGGGGAGTTAGACAAGCAAATAAGAGAGCATAATGTACTTTCTGATAAATATCATAGGCTTGATAGAAGTGCATCAGTGCTGGTGTCTTTTAAGCATCAAAATGCTGCTCCCCTATTAAGGAGAGCGTGCCTTCGCTATGACACTTTCTTAAAAAGAACCGAGAGTTAATCACATTATTCTAGATGTTGATTGAAGAGAGGAAAATTTCAGTCAATTTTTTATATAAGGCCTATTGTAAACATCCAATTGTTGACTTTTCATACTTAGGCGAATTTAGCGGGGGTCTACTTAAGTGCTTTCATAAGAAATACTTGGATAAATTCGGATCTGACCCACATTCTGGAGCTTTTTGAAACTTACCCCAAGTCAAATCCATTCCGTAAGATCTCCCTCCCGAAAAACTTAAGTATTATAAAGATAAATTTGTTTCTGAATTATTTAATAAGTCTATCTTGTATGAACCGGATGAACAATTGTAAACATGTAATAATATATTGGTTTGTAAATATTTTATTTAGTCTTGCTTTTTATGCTTAGCGTCATTTCATTATGTTATCACAGAGTGACTGTTCATCAGGTCAACTTGTTTTTAGAGACTATTTAAGTTAATACATTAAACTGAGAAGGTTTTATCTTAAAAAAGCATCAGTTTTAAAGTCTTCAAAATTAGCAAGATACTTTTTTCTTAGAGACATGAAAAAAAATTATATGGAACCTCGTCTCCACTTTGATTTTCTCGATGATGAAAAAGAGAAGCTACTTAAGGAAATCTAGACATTCCATACTAAGTTAATTTGTGGTTGTGACAGTCCTCCAGCTGAGGAATGGGACTATAGCAAGTGTCCCCCAATGACTCCGGAGGGACTAAATATTCCTTTTGATTTTACAGTCGTTCTTTCTTCCAGTTCATTGGATAAAATTAAAATGTTGTATCCCACCTTTAGACATGAACAATTGTCTTATTGTATCTTTTATTTTTGTTGCGATTTGAATTGTAATCTTTTATTGTAACAACAAAGAGATTTTTCATTCTGATTTTGACTTTATTTTGTTTCTTTTTAAATAGGAGTTACAATTATCAGCAGCTCCTCTCCCACTTGATTCAGCGTCACGCTTTACTAATCTTGAGATAAGCTGTTGATAGAATTTGAAAAGAGCAAACTCCTTGATGACACTTTACTTGCACGCTTTCACGACAATGCCAAAGCCTTAAGGTGGCACAAGAGATACTTACTTTAGAAAAATATCATTACCAATACCTTAAGAATCAAGTAGCCATCTTGGAAGCTGATATCAAAAGCAAAGATGAAATGATTTCTACACTCAAGCGTCAAGTAAACTCGAACTCTTCAATCGACTTTGATCAGAAAATGTTATAACTTCTTTAATAAATAAGTGATTAGAGATAAAATTGAGGGACGGCCAAGCCCAATGCGAATCGCTTGAATATATTATGGGGAATAATATTCAGAGTATCGATTTACTGGCTCCCCATACTACTTCTTCTGTTACTAGACCTACAAGGTCTACTTCACTCACCGCTCAAAAATTCCCCACAATGACTAATCCCCCTCCTGGCTTAAACGAGAGGGTAGTGAGTGAATGGTCTAGGAAAGTCAAATTTGAAGTAGCAAAGTATATTGATGAAAAAAAGTATTAAATATTCGCAATGTATAAAGGAGTATGCTACCAGAATTCAAGAGCTTGAGCGTGGCAACTACTTTCTTCAGAAGTGCATTATAGAATTAGAGAGAGAAAATATAACCCTTATAGGTGTGAACAGATCTTTCAATCATGCTCTGAAGACTAGCATTGAAGCAATCGACAATGCAGATAGGATAAGAAAGAAAGAAAAGTAACTCAAGGAAGTCCTCTACATCGCAGTTCGTCACATAGTTGATCCTTAGATTACTAAAAATCTGAGCGAAGCTACCCAAGATTTGTGATAGACTTGTATTCGTGGAATGTATATACCTATTCTATATTTTTGTAAATATTTTCATAAATCATGTAAATCATATTAACTTTGTAAATATCACCTGGTTTGTGATTCTTTTCTGTAATGTCATTTCTGAAGCGATTGTCTGATAGCTCATACTATTATTTTTGAATCTGTTGAATCCCTTACTCTTCTTTGTTATTTCCATTTCCCTGAAAATTTTGAAGCAAACAATATTTCCAATTATTAGCTTGAAATTGACATATAAGTCTAGGTATACCATTTGTGCAGATTAACAAATAATCATGTTAATCGCATGCAAAGTAGTCTATATTAAATGTATAAACCCCATCTTTAACCATGATGAAAGATAATTAAGAATTTAACTTTAACCATTTTACTGAAAAGTCTGATGTCTATAGATAGAAAATCCTTCCCTAAAGCGAGTGTATAAATGCGAGAGAATCATTCTCTAGAGATAGATAATAAAGAGCTTAATATGAAAAAGTCCGAAAATCTTTATCCGAATATTTATGGTAGAAACCCAATAACCCGTTCTTAGGTATTAATAAAATTTAAAGATTTTGAAATCCAAAACCCAAATTTGGGTATTAGCTGAAACTTTTAATAATGATCTTCTTGAGAATATTCTTTGACCCAGATTCGGGCATTTGTGATACAAATCCATAAAAGAAATTCCAAGCCCAAATTAGGGCATTAATAAGTAATAGTCTTGCAACCCATATTTGGGTATGTTAACAATAATTAGTGATTGATAAAGACCCGAGACCCAGATTCGGGTGTTAATAAATGAAATCCTGAAATGAGAAACCCGAAACCCTGATTCAGGTATTTAATTGACAAAGTCTAGATTTACTCCTTATATTCTATCTTCTTTGACATGTATGAACCCTTTAGGTCTTGTATGTAGTTGTAATTTGATCAATTGCCTCTTGGGCTTGGGCTTGGACTTCTTAGTCCATAATCAAATATGCCGCTTCTCGGGCTTGGACATCCTAGCCTCTTGTTGATATGTTGTTTCTCGGGTTTAGACATCTTAGTCCATTGTTTGATGAGCCTCTTTTTAGGCTTGGACATCTTAGTCCATTATTTATTGAGACTCTTCTTGGGCTAGGACTTCCATTGTTGTCCGGTGCTCTTTGTTAGCTCATCTTAGAGGCTGAAACCAACGACTTACCCCCACCTCCCTTCAGGAGGTTCCTTGACTTGGCTAGAGATGCGGCCAAGGGCTTGTCCGGTGCTTTAACCTGGCCATAGTGTGGCGTAGATAAAGGCTTACTCTGACCTCCCTCAAGGAGGCGCCCTTCCTGGCCATAGCATAGCATGGACAGGGGCTTGTTCAGTGCTTTACCCAGGCTATAATGTGGCACAGATAAAGGCTTACTCCGTCCTCCCTTTAGTAGGTGCCTTGACCTGATCAGTGGCACGATCAAGGGCTTGTCCGGTGCTTTACCTGACCATAGTGTAGCGCGGTTAAAGGCTTACTTTGCCCTTCCTCTAGGATGTGCTCTACCCTTGCCAGCTCAGTGCAGATAGAGGCTTTCTACCATCTTAGGTAGTATCCAAATACAAGGAGTATTTCACTCCCAACCATGTAGATTTCTCTTAGAAAAGTAACTCTTTATATATTTTTCTCTTCTTCTCTTTACAAATTCTTTAATCTTTCCTTGATGGAAGAAATTGATTATCATCCCCTCTAAGTCTCTACGATGATTGGTCTCATGTCTGTTCATCATATGATAGTGGCAGTAGGGTCCCTCTAGATTCCTTTCATGTTTTGGCTTCTTTTTCTGAGATGGACAATAGTTAAGTTCATCCTTGGTTAGCAAGTAGACATTTTCTATCGATGTTGTCAAGTTGCATTCTTTAGGAAGTCCAGACATGACACTTGATTCTTTAGGATGGCTTCTTCTTGGCCTTGCAGTTTCACATTCTTCAATTGCTTTTCTTTCTGACTCCCTTTGGAGCATTTGTGCCAGAAGTGTTCTTGTCATAGTTTGTTTCCATTTATGTGCGAAGGCATTGTAGTTAGTCATTATCTCTTTTTCAAAGATTGTGCCTTTGGAATAATGTTGAATAGTTTTCCTCATTTAACCAATACATTATCTCTTCCACTTTCGTTTTTCCTAGTGCAAAAATAGGAGTGGGACCAATATGAAAAGGATGTTTGAGTTTTCTGGATCATATGATTTCGCTGTTTTCTCTTTTATAATTCGTAGAGCTTTCAATCTTAGAATTTGTTCCTCATGTAGTCTGGAACCCTTGTGGTTCTTGGGTAGAATCCTATCAAATGTGGTTCAGATAATCCTTTCTTGGACCTTTTGATTTTGATAGCCATGATGATACTTGACCAAAGTAGATAAGCTTGAATTTGAGATGGGTTAGAGATAAGTGATGTTGGATGTTCAACCAAGTCGGAGGTTCAGGCCTTCTAGCACCAAAATGTTAACGAGAAATCTTGTCAACATGCCAAAAGTTGAGATAAAGGATAAGGTTTATTCCTTTTTGATTTCCTTTAAATGGATTAAGATGAATAGAATGAGTATATTAACTTTAGTCTCCTTTCGATCTAGTTGCTATAATGTAGACTTGTTCAGTTTGACCTTTCGATCCAATCGAAACGGCTAGCTCTTTTACCTTACAACCTTTCGAACTCGTTGAGATGATCTAGATGTTCTCTCGAAAGCCTTCCTTTCGAAGCGGATGTAAGTCTCAAATGGATCTCCTTAGGAACCTCTGGATAAGGTTTATCTTAGTGGGTTCCAACTCAGTCGAAGGCTTAAGTTGTTGATGGGTTAGGGATTTAATCTAGAAACCGAGATAGAGGTTTTGACCTCTTCGAAAGCTGAATCCTTAGGCACTATATGTTAGGTTTGGGTTTCTAAGGTTTATGTGGATCGATGTTAGGTTTAAACCCTATCGAAAGCAGTATCCTTAATTGTCTTTACTTGGATTGGGAATCGAAGACCAAAGTGATTTGGTATGGGGTTTCGACCTAGTCGAAAGTAGAAGATTTGGGAAAGGTGACCTGAATCAATAACTTGGGTTACTTGAGAATATATGAGTTTCGACCTTATTGAAAGAGACCCTTCGATGCGGTCGACACTTGTAACATAAGGTTAAATCTGACAAAAGCTTGTGAAACAGTAAAGTAATTAGAAATATTGAAGACTTCCCTTCATAAGCTCAAAAAGACTTTATTAATCAATTCCCCTAATTTGATTTACAAATTAGGGTTTTACAACACTTAAATAAAGCACAAGTTTAGAATGAATGATTTTCGGATCCCAAAAATCAAACATCTTGGGTCTTGTTTATAGATGCGAGTCAGCACCTTTTGACCTCAATGCTTTCGACCTGGTCAAAAGGTGGCTACCGTGTTGACACTAGTATACTTTCGCCTTCTTCGAAAGGAGTGGTTGCGCTTTCCTCCTCTATATTGCTTTATAGGAGCTATCGAATCTATCGATAGGCATTATCTAGTGGTTTCGAAGACGTTGAAATGATGATGGTTTCAATGCCATTGGTTTCTTTTGAACTCTTTCTTGTGACTCGATACGGAACCTCCCTGGACAGTAATGGCTTCGACCAGTTTGAAAGGCTTGGTTTAGCTTTAAAAAGGGTTGTTTAGGCTAATACATGCTTTCAAGTGGTTTGAGTGAAGATTAAATCTTTAGTTTCGAAAAGTTTGGTGCGTATTTGATTAGTTGTCCATCATTATCTTTGAATGATGTTGCTTTAATTTGTTCAAAAGGTCTTCAATCATATGGAATCACCTACTTAAAAAGGTGATAACTGAAGGCGGAAGGGTGCTTTCGTCTCCTTCGAACCCTTTGAAAGGTAAAGAATCTTCTGGCCTTTGGCTGTAGTATCTTTTTGACCTCTTCGAAAGGTTCTAAACTTTTTGGACTCTGGTTGTAGCACCCATTCGACTCTTTCAAACGGTTTGGTTGGAGTCTTTTCTTCTTGTTCTTCTTCATCATCTATTCAAATAGGTTTCGACTTAGTCAAAAGGAATTTTTTATGGTAACTGATCCAATATTTATTTTAAACCCTATACATTGTTATAATATCATAAGATTTCTTGTGAAATGGTTTGTTTATCATAACGTAAAAATCGGTTTGTGTTTATGTGCGGCATGGTCTTATGAGATACCGTTATTTTTGAAAGGTTTTATAATATTAAAATCCATTTGATGTGTGTTTCGCACGCTGGTTTACCAGACTAATCCAGATGTTATTTTCTTATAATGCTCAGGTCAGGACGAGCATATTTTTGGATTCAGTTATGGATGTTTTGAAGCTTCAGCAGTCGAGCTAGAAGCCTCCATGACATATTCATGTATATTTTATTTCTGCTACATTGGTTGTTTATATTTATCAGCATCTATGAGGACGGGTTATTATAACTGTCTAGGCTAATGATTAGTTAGTTTACTTTGATTGATGTATTTTTATAACATTTTTCTTATAAGACTCATCACAATGTGAGATTTTGTTCCGTCTTTTCTTTCTTTTCCCCCAATAATTTGTCCTTCTGGCACTTGGATACTCAGCACGCGAATATCATAGTGTGTTAATGTCGACTTTTGAGGGTCAAAAAAATGGGTTGTTACAAATGTTATCAAAGCTTAGGTTCAGTGAATACCTAGGATTTGGTATGGTAGGCTCATTAGAGATAGGGTTAGTAACATTCTAGAACGAACTTGAGTGTGTGTGTGGGAGTGTGTATTTATTAGTGCCATAAAAATATTTTATATTATGGTGATTTGTTTGTTAAGTTTTTTATGAATTCCAATCGATACATAAGGTACAATTGTATCGATAGGGGTTCCCAAATACTTGAATAAGCAAACGGACACGGTATTGTTTTGAATTTGGTAAATAAAATAATTTTACCTAGATTATATTTATATATAGAAGAATAATTTCGAAAGATTGATATAGTAATTTATGATGTGTTTGTTTGTTAGGAAATGACAATATTCAGTTATTATCTTTTATTGTTTGATTAGTCATGCTCGTCTAGTTCAGGAGCATTGACTATTATTTGTTGATTAATTGTTTATGCTTAGATAGTTTATGAGCATTTATTGTTTTGGTTAAATTGAAATGAATACCTTGTGAATTAAATTTCACTATTTGACTACAAGGCGTTTGGTGGTGATGTTGGTTAATATTAAATTTTAATAATTTTTTTTATTATAATCTAAACAAAGATATACATTTGTGAAATGGAATTTTATAAGTATCATTTATAAATATGGTTTATAAATAAAAAGGATTTAAAACTGAGAATTTGATAATTTAAATCTTGATTTTTTTTAAAAATCAAAGTTTTGGAGAAATAATGATAGTATTATTTTGAAAGTATTTATGAATAGAAATATTTTAAAGGATTTTAAAAGAGATAGAAAGCACTGAACTCACTTTTATTGCTGGAAAATAATTCTATTGATGATTGTTGCATCATTGGCGTTCATTTTCGAGTTTCTAAGTAGGGGAATGGTAATTTGCTATCGACTTGTTTTGGTAAAAAAAATTGTTTTAAATTCGAAAAGTATGATTTGATATACAAAAAGGAGATATGTATATTATTACTTTTATTTCAAAAATAGTAGAAATAAAACCAGGGTGTTTAGTTCTCAAGTTTTCTGCATGTATTATATGCCTTAGGGCAGTTTGGTGTGTGCATTTGGTTATAATATATTGTTTGGTGGTTTTCATTTATTGAAATGAAATGGAATTTTCGACAATTTTGGACGGTCGGAAACTTCCGAATTGATATAGAAATTGAAGCAATGTATTTTTTATGAAAATATAAGAAGATAAGTTTTGTAACTTATAAATTTGAGAAGATACTAAGTAAAATAAGTTTTAAACTATTGAACATTCATGTTAAGTAATTATGAAATTTTATATATGCTGTTAGGATATAGAAGGGTATTATATGAATATGAACTTAAATTTTTAAGTGTTGATAAACATAAGTTATGTTTTATAAGATGTTTATACACTTAAGTGATGGTTTTATGAAATGGTTCGTAAGTGATTTTAGTGTTAAATGAAATACTATTGATATAAATGAATGTAAGGAAAAAAATCAGTGCAGTCAAGAAACCAATGAAATAAATACGTAAGTTGTACGTAGATCATTTTATAACTATTTTTGATCCATATTCGAGTACATGATTTTGAGGTGATTTACACCAGTTCAAGTTAGGATTTTTCACTCGATTCTTGAGTGCCAGAAAAACACTTGATATGGATTTTTGATATGATTCTAAAGTTTTCGATCATAGTATATGGTTATATAAGGAGAATGGAGGTTTTTAATCAAGGAACCCGATAGGAGTCCTCACTAGGGAAATTAAGTGAGCGACATTAGTTTGAAAGTAAAATTTGTATGATCGAGTGAGTGGTCGGATTTGATATTAGATATGAATGACATATGTACATCGTATAGGATTTAATATAATTGTATGCTTTTAACATTAGAAATGTGTGTTATATGCTTTGACGGCATTTGCGAGTAAGATACAGGTTTATAGAAGCAAAAGAAAGCTTGTTGCTTTTGGTTTCATGAGTAGAGTTTGGTTGCTCAAATAGTAGGTACATGTTTATGTTGTTTTTGATGATTTTATGCCCCAAATATGAGAAGCCATTTTTGGGATTTTGTTTTCTTTTGTTGATTTGGGCACGTTATGGCGAGTTGTTGTTTTTCGGATCGAGCCAAGCAAAGGAGGTGCTATCAAAATTTTCCATAACATACGAGATTTTAAAAGTTAAATAACTCATTTTAGTAAATTTGTTTTAGAAGCCTAAGGGTTCGAAGACATTTTTCTTCCTTTAGGAATATCGAGGACGAAATTCTTTTAAGGGGAAAGAATGTAATAGCCCAAAATTTTTAACGTTTTAAATAGGAATATTTAATTTATTTAAATATTCAGATTTGATTTGAATTTAATAAATAGCAAGAAAATAATTTTTTAATAAAACGACTTGATTTATATTGTAGTATTTTTAATTTATTTTATTTTATTTTCAATAGTTTTTAATTTGGAATATATTCAATTTGTCATTTGATGATTTTTGGCATAACAGAATAAGATAACTAATGTATTTTATTATTGTTGTGGAATTGTATCGCATTTTTTGCGCGATCGTATTTTCTATTTTGTCGTTCGCGGTCCTTACGTGAACGGAATGTTTTGTAGTGAGATACCGGAAGTCATATTATAAAAACTAAGCTAAACACTTAGAAATTCAACAACTTTCACTTTTCTTTTTTCTTCTTCCCTTTCCTTTCTATTTTCCTTTACAGTAAATAAAGAAAATGGTCGTTACCTTCAAAAATCAATATCAAATAATTTATGTGATGACCCGAAATTTCTGGATATTTCGAATTGAAATATTTAATTTTAAATATTTGGAAGGTAATTTAACTTGAATTTCAAATATCACTATTTATTTGATAATTAAGTTATTGAATTTAATAATCTGAAATTGGTTTAAATAGTGAATCTTGGATTTTAAGCTGGATAAAAATATTTCAAAGGCTTGTAAAATTTACATTGATGGTATTAAAGATAGTAAAAATGTTAAACTTGAATTTGAAAGTGTTTTGTTAAGCTTTGAAATTATATAGCTTAATTTGAATTTAAAAATAGCCTTCCGAGGCACAGTCTCGGATCTCGACGAAACCAGTTCCATTGGATCCATGGTAATGTATTATTATCGGATTTCAATTTTTGTAGTGTTTGGAGTGATCGTTTGGCTGTACGATAAGTAAACACGCTGAAATTAAATCGAAAATTTAGTATAAATAACAGAGTCCAAAAAGCTATCCTCTCCATACAATTGAATTAGGACTCGAAACCTTTTCCATTGCGTTCGGAGTAGAGGTTTAACATTATGAACGCCTAGCGGCACGTCTCGATTGAAAATCGAGATTTTGTGTTGCGAGAATTGAGACGATTTCAATTTAAATTTAAAAAATGACAAATTACATTGCAAGCTTTTGCAACACGTCTCAGAATTTTTAACACGTGTCAACCTTTTTGTAGCACGCGTTCATTTTCAAATATAATAATCAAAGCCAGATAAAAATTGATGTCGTTCATTTAAAAAAAAATAAACGAAGAAACGGTCGAGCTCCTCTTCGATACAAAATCAAATCAAATCCTCGCTCCAGAAAATAATTCAAATCGCGACTGAGCATATCTTCGATTTCTCATTAGGCATGTCTTCATTGATTCGATCTAACCAGCCGCATTTATTTTCAAAGCGATCCGTGCTCGCGTGAGACAGGGGATTCGCGAATCATTCCTACGTCACGACATTGTCGCGATCGTCATGACCGACGAAGCACGATCGTGGATGGCATCGCAGTTGCGAAATGGCAGCGGCTATGGGTGAGGGGGCTGGATTCTTTTCGATTTGGATTGGAGGGGTAGCGACGGGCTTCACGACACAAGGTGTTATGACTTTAAGCTAGGGTTTGATGGGAGGCGTGTCACCGAAGTCGAGTTTTGTTGGGTTGTTTCTGTCAGGTAGTTTTATTTTTTTATTTAGTATATGTACAAAGGTTAGAAAAAATTTATTTTACATAAATATTTATAACATAATTTTTGTTTTAATTTATATATAGGTAGGATTTCTATTTATTTTTATTAAAATGTAATAAATATTTTTTTTTAAAGAGAAGAGAATGTATATGCATGCAGGATAGAGAAATTATAAATTAATAGAAAGGTTTAGTTTAAATTTAGGCTATTTATTTATGCAAAAGTTAACAATATATATATAAGTATATAAAGGTAAAGTTTTGAAGAAAATAGAAATTTTTAAAGAATCTTTCAAGTATATATATATATATATATATAAATGAGAATTTTTTAGATCTATAAATTATTTTTATAAGTTTATATATAGATCGTTTCAAAAGAAAATAACTATACACTTGCTTATTTTAATTTGCTTGTTGTTTTTAAAAATTATGGGTTTGGTGAATAAATTGTTAAGCTAACTTATCTAATTATTTTAGTTAATGGGAAAAATCTATGTATTTTAGGAAGGTTAGTTTAAAATTAAATTAATAATTCAAACCAAATTTATTTGTAAAAATTAAATAAATAAATGGTGATAAATTGTTTAATTTAGTTAGATGATAATAAATTGTAAATGTTTATACAAGGTCTTAAATCAAGGGAAGACAAGCCGGTTTCGATCGGGTTGCAAAATCAAAGGTGAGTTAATCTCACGCATCTGGGTTATATTTAAATTTTAATAGTTAAGTTTAAATTTTGGTTGAATGATTGAATTGATTGGATGTGGTATATTATATATAGTAGTACATATATTAGAATGATTGATTTCCCGCATTATATAGCAAATGAGACTGTATGTGCCGCATAATAGCGGATGAGATAATATGATCCCATATACCGTGATATTCCACCTCGAAGTGGAATTTGTATTACTATTTTGTGCTAACATATATAGATGCGGGGAAAAACAGGTTGGAGGGATCCACCTGGATTCCTCAAAACGTTTGAATTTATTTTATATATTCAGCGATATGATTATGTGATGATCTGAGACGAATTATATTGATCCTATTGGGAATTAGAATTTATTAAATACTCTGGTTTAGTTAAATATATATATATATATATATATATATATATATATATTGAAATTTTGAGAATATATATATATATATGAAGTTTGGATTTTTCAAAAGTAAATAAAAAGGTAATTTTAAATAAAATGATTATAAGGAATTCAGATAATTAAATGATTTGGAAAGATAAAAGTTGATTTTTAAACTATAAATAAATAAATTCCGAGTATGGAAAGTACATTTTGAATAAAGAGGAACAAATAAATTTTTAGACTTAATAATATATTTTTAAAGGAATAAAGAAATTATTTTCAAAATTAAGGTTTAAACTTGGAAAAGATAAAGAAGAAATTTAGAAAGAGTATGAAATTTGTATTTCAGCTTAAGTAAGATTTTGAATTATAATAAAGAAGTTAAATCTAAAATTAGTGAGTTTTAAAATGAAAATGGGTAAGTAAAGAAATTTATTTTAAATGGAGTAAATTTTGAAAATCAATTTGAAAATTGATTTAAGTGTTTTAAATTGGAAGTTTAAAGGGAGATGAGACTATGAAATTTATAAACTGGGTTTATAAAGTGAAAGGGATATCGGTGGATATTCGGGAGTACAAATTCACGGTAGGAATTTATAAAGGAATGAGTAATTTGTTTTCAAAATAAATAGTGGTTTATTTTTAAAGGTATGGAGATGGAAAGTGTATTTCCCTAGAAAGCCAAGTATATTTTAAGGAGACTTTTTCATAAGTTAAAGGCTTTAAGAATTTGTTTTAAAGAAATGTTTTAGAATATATATTATTTTTAAATGTTTTAAATTTTAAAGAAAATATTTTCAAACTTATTTTAGTAGTAATAATTTATAGGTTAATTGGTATTATGTTTAAAAAGTAAATTTTTAATGTTTATATTTTATAAAATAGTTTAATTTAAATAGTTTGGTTAAAATTTTATAGAATTTCGTAACTCTTATTTTAAAATTTAGTTTGGATTAACTTTTATGTTAAAAATTAGTTTTATATTTTATAAAGTAGTTTTATTTTAAATATTTTTAAAGTATATATTTTTGAATAAAGTGTTTAAGTAATTTTAATTTAAATGTTTTAAAGTATGTTTTAGAATAGAATGATTTAAATTATTTTTTAATCTTAAGTATTTAGGACTTAGCGGTTTTCAGGGGAATTAAAACAATTGGGTGGAAATTTATTTCCACGAGAGAGAGAAAAGGGATTTGAAAACTATTTTCAAAGGTTTGAAATGTAGGAAATTACCTTGCAAAGATATTTAAAAATAAATAATTTGGGATAAATTATTATGGTTTGATGATTGTTTGTGAATGTTATTTGATAGTTAAATAACCGACCATCAATATTGGCCAATGCGCTGATCGTTTCGAAGAGACCGGGATCGGGATTAATTTCCCAAAAACCACTTCGATCCGCTTTGAACGTTTTCGTGAGGAAGACAAGAGCTTGGAGTAGTAGATGGAGCTGTGAAGTACAAGGGCTAATCGCCACTAATCCTGAGGGTGAATCCAAAATGGATGTAGTAGGAGTAGTGCATTCGGTTCCATTCGAACCCGGAACGGACTTGTATGGAAGAACGCTTTCAGAACATCGTCAGGAGGACGATGAGCATTCCAAATGAAAGTGTGCTAAAAGGTAATGCATAGCCTCGAGCCTCATCAACCGGGAATGGCTAAAATAGGGGAGGTGCACACAAGGCTAAGTGGCTAGCAACCAATTAGGGCAAGGTCACCCCTGTCTAGATGTCCCTTTATATATTGGGCTGTGTGGCGGTTGCTGATCCCAACCTTGGGGTAAACTTATTCGGACTATCCAGTAAGGGGTAGCTCCGGTCTTGTGTGGTAGGGGATCGGGAGGGATTCTCGATACGATGATCTAGACCACGTACTATGACGGACGGTACCCCAGTAGTCCTGCCATTGATGGAAATCCATTCTTCCTACGTGCCTTTACGGTTTTTGTTTGTAGAACCCACTTTGTGGCTAGTAGCTGGAATTTAATAATGTAACAATTTTGGCTATTTGAATAAGTATTTGTGTATAGACACTATTATAAGATCAGAGGATTTTATAAGAAATATTTTGGTTATCATAAGGTAAAAACCCGGCATGTTTATTTGTGGCTTGGTATTACGAGATACCTTTGATTTCAAAGGATTTTGAAAACTTTAATAATCCAATTGAGTGTGTTTTCTCATGCTGGTTTTCCAGAATGACTTGGGTGTTATTTAACTATAATGCTCGGGTCAGACCGAGTATTATAGAGTACAGATTCTGGATGGACTGCTATGGAACTCAGGAGACGAGCTGGATGACGAGGTGTATTTTCGTAGATGTATATTCCTGCTGTACCGTAAGCTGTGTATTCAATTTTGGAAGGACGAGATATTATAACCATCATGAATTGTGATGTTGATTGTGATGTTGATTGTAATGTACTCTGATGATGAAATGTATAAACAGATATAGCCCTTTTTGTTTAAAGATTAGTCATTTGTCTATTATATTTTGTTCCGCTACGTGGTGAGATTCTGATATTATTTTCTATTTCTTCTTCTACCTCCTTCTTTTTTAAACCTAATGGTTCAGTTTTCCAGCATCCGATTGTTCCACATTTGATACAGTGGACGTATTGATGTCGATTTTCGGGCATCGAAAAATCGGGTCGTTACAATTTACATAGAGAAAAATTGAAAAACAAGAATCTTTGCACTAGGAAGGACTCAATCTACAAGTCTATTGTTGTTTGGGGGTTGAGATGATGTTCGGAGTTGTTCAAAAATTATCATTATGAGGAAGGGAAGGTAGGATTTGGGTTTAACGTCGATTTAGGTAGAGAAAGGTATCGACGTTGGTTTCTTTGTGTTTTTCAGGAGAAGGAGCACCGGCGGTGATAAATTCTGGAGCTTGGTGGTCTGGTGATGAACGTGTCATTTAGGATTTCGTCCAGGTTCTTTTTTTTTGTTTGAATTTCTCCATCTGGATAGTGATAGGAAGTACCGAGCTAGTATGGAGTGGGCTGGAGGCGAGGTAAGGCATGGCGGTTCTGGTGGAGGTGGCAGGGACCAAGGATGGTTGAGGCGGTGGGGATTAATTGGTCGAAGCAAGTTTTATTTTTACGTTGGGCATGAAATTTTTAAATGGGGGAGAAGCATGGTAGCATCGGGTTTGGTTATGTAGGGTGTTAGGCTGGGCTTTTGTAGAGTATGGTAAGAAATATATTGGTTGTATTGTTTAATTTTAATAAAATAAGTATGTTAAATTTAAATTGCTATACCTTTCTTATTTTAAATCCATTTAACCGGTGGATTTTTTTCATTAGACTCTTATTAATGAGTATAACACTTTGGTATAACTTGTTGATAGTTTTGATGAAGTAAAATTTATGATAAGCAATAGTGATTGAATATAATTGTGTTATTTTAAATAATAATGTGACTAAATTAGTTAAACTTCATTGGGGATATCTATTTGGTCAAGTAAAACACCGTTCTGTTATAATTAAACTGAATAGATTATTTTGGACATTTATTGAGCAGAATAAATCCCAGTTCTGCTCTTGCAAAGTTAAATGATGATTTTTAAAGTTAATTAATATGTGGATTAATTAATGTTTGCTAAATGATTAATTAACTATTGTATGTTAATTGTTGAGTGCCAGAAGCTTGGTAGCCTGGCCGTATTGGGAATGACATTGATAAATAAATGTTAAAAGTTGGACTTTTTTAGCAATAAAGGTAATAATAGCATTGTTTAGGTGATATAATAGCTATTGATCTCGTTATAGAATTTTGAGATACAATTAATTGTTGTTTTTGATTTGGAAATGGTTTTGATTCAAAAAATGATTTTTAAATCCGACTTTTTTTGGAATTTCTGTGATATTTTTTTTAAAATGGGGTTTTAAACTTCTTTATATTACTTCAATTTCTTTACTATTATTTTCCAATATATGTATATATGTAAATGTTTTTAAAATTATTTTGGAAAGTATTTATCTTCATAGAAAAGTTATTACAATGATGAATGTTTATTCTAAAGGAAATAAGGGGTTTATCTTTTATTTGAAAGTGATTTTGTTTTTAAAAGAAGGTAGGAATATTTTGGATTAAATATTTGTGTAATGTTTTATATAAAATTTTGTATTAAAAGAATAGGTTTATTCATGTTATTTTAAAATAAAAGAATAGTTTTATAAATGATATTTTATAGATAGAAAGAATAGGTTTATAAATAATATTTAAAAGGGAAATGATACCATTTTGAGGAACTGAATAATAAATAACATTTGTGAATTATAACGATATATCGTTTTATGGAAAGTATTTGGTTCTATTTCTAAACTGGAAGTTTTGTGATAGATTTGAAGTTTTATAAATAGAAACGAATTTGTGAAAGGATTTTACAAATATGAAAGATATATTTAAAAGGAATTTTATAATTATATTTGAGATTTACAAAAGAAGTTTTATAATTATACTCTGAGATTTATAGGAGCAGATTTATAAATGATACTTTATAAAGAGTACTTACAAATGACATTTTATAAAGGAGATTTTTTAATGAAATTTTGTAAAGTAATTTATAAATGGAGTTTGAAAATATAAAAGAGATCTATAAAAAGGACTTTTTGTACAAAGGAATGAGATTTGATTTCCATAAATGATATTTTTAAACCATGGCGGTATGGAAAATATTCTTTTCATACTTAATGCCAAATTCCATGGTATGAAAACTCGTCCCTATCTTGAGAATTAATAACAAAAATAAGGCAAGGGTAATTTGCTAACTTGTCTGATTCCATTGTTAATTGAGGAATAGTACTACTTGAAATAAAAAATTAGTGTTAAATATATTTAATCTAATTTCTATACGATCTATTTACTTACACCATAAGTGATTTGAGCTTATTATTATCTATGGTCTAAATAACATTTGGTTTAACCCTAACTAAGTATGGTTTTGGAAATAAAATCTTTCTTAAGATTTAAGAATATAATTTTACATTTGAGATGAGTATAGGAGTGCAATTCCTAAGTATTGGAAATGTCATGTTTTATGAAAATACCTATACTGTTGATAAAAGTATACGCAAAAGTTTTCTAAATTTTAAAATTAAATTCTTTGTGAGTAATGTTATACTATTGAGATAAGTGTATCGATATTTTTCAAGTATTGAAAAGTGTAGAGAAGATTTGTGAATATATCTTTATACAAGAATTTTGAAAAGTGGTGTTAATTAATGAAATGGATTGATTAAATAGGCTTAGTGGTTGCTTTGTGTTTAACCATGCTTGGTTAAATCTCTGAATTGATTGTTTGTTTATTCGATAGTTAAATAATAGATTATCAAATCTTAGTCGGTTTTTAAAACTATCATTTGTCAGTTTGAAGAGACCGAGATCGGATATATTATTTGAATACCACTTCTAAATAGCATAAGAGTTCGACTTAGACATATCTTGAAGAAGATCAAAGACAGAGTTCTTTGACGTGCAAGGTCTACTTGCTACTAGTCCTAAGGGCGATTCCAAAATAAATGTAGTAGAAGTAGTGTCTTTGGTTTGTTCATATCTTGAAAAACTTGTATAGATGAATGCTGGCATTACATTGTTACCTCGAGGGTAGTGTTAGCATTCCAAGTGGGATTTGCTAAAAAGATAAAGCGTAGCCTTAAGCCTCCCCAACCAGGAATGAGCAAAACTAGGGATATGCGACAGGGCTATGTAGGTTGCACCCATTAGGGTATGGGCATCACCCTTCTAGATCATTATTTGTGGATTTGGTATGTGCATGAAAGCTCTTAGGAAAAGGTTGCAAAGAAACCAGGGTGATGACATATTCAATACTATTTAGTAAGGGATATGCCGGTCCTGTGTTGACGGGGGTCCATGCGAGACCCTCGGTACATTTTCTAGAGATGTACTGTGATAGGCGATACCCCGATGCCTTGTCATTGAATGGAATCTATTCTCCAATAAGTGTCTTTCGGACCTAGTTGTATACTTATTATGCTGGAATTTAATTAATATAACAATTTCAGCTCTGATTCAATATTTTTGAAAGGTTTTATAATATTAAAATCCATTTGAAGTGTATTTATCATGCTAGTTTACCAAATTAATCTGGATGTTATTTTCTTATAATGATTGGGTCATATCAATCATATTTTCAGAATCATTTATGCATGTTTTGGAGCTTCAAGAGTAGAGCTGGATGCCTCCAAGACGTATTCACATATATATTATTTCTACTGCATTGGTTGTTTATATTTATCAACATTTGTGATGATATATTGTTATAACCGTACAGGCTGATGATTGGTTAGTTTACTCTGATTAATATGTGTATATTACAGTTTTCTTTGTAAAGATCTATTGTATAATATATTACTCATCACAATTTGAGATTCTATTTTGTCTTTTCTTTCTTTTCCTCTAATAATCTGTCTTTCCAGCACTTGGATGTTCGGCATGTGAATACTGTGGGTGTGCTAGTGTCGACTTTTGAGGGTTGAAAAGGCGGATCATTACAGATTCTTTTATTAGTTTTTGAGTTAATTAGTCATTTATCTAGATCCCTTTTTCTGTGTTACGGTACAATCTTTGAGGGTTTCATGTTGGTTTTACAGAGCCAACACCCTTTTTTCCTTTGGTTTCAAGATGCTCTTTTAAGATTTATTTTTTACAAAAGTGAAATGTTGTTATCTCTTAGCAGGACTCTATCACTTCCCCATTGTCTTATGTTACTCTTTCTTTCAAAGACTTTTGCGAAATGGACATTTCAAACAGTGCGTGCACTATTTTGAGTTATTTTTGCATTTATTTCATTATCACACTTTCGTTTCCTTTAGGTTGGTATTATAGACTACCCCTTGTTCTTGGAAATTTACTTTCTTTGTCCTTGCCATCTTGATTCAAATTAATAGAGAAAGATTGTCAAAGTCTTAAAGGAAAATTTTGATCGCTCTCTTAATGAAAGCACTAAAATGTTAAGCCTTGGATTTGGCCTAACTCAAAATATCATACAATTGGTTTGTGTGTAAATGTGTAAGGGAGGTTCCTCTTAGATAAAATGCAAATACAAAACAAGAAAGTCCTTAGTCACAGTTATTCGATTTTGATTTGAGCTAATCGATCAATGATGTCCCAATTCAAGCTTTCTTTTATGCCTTGGTTATGGAAATGAAGAAGAAGAGAACTTAGGAATTCGCTCTTTCTTAAGTGAGGGATACATGCCTATATTTAAAGGAAAATCACATCGTTGGATTCTTAATACGTGGTGATTGCCATCTTTGGATGGTCGAGAATTTCCCAATCGATTGGTGATGTGGCATGCTATCAAGCTGACATATAGCATAAGTTTTTTTCTTCTTTTATGGTGGTGTGGCAAAGGTAGACAAATAAGAAGCTGATACACGGAAGATTCCAATAATTTTTTTGATTTTGAAAGCATCTTCTGGAGGTTCAATGGCACTTCTTAGATATGTGATAGCACTTTTCTTAGACATGTGATAACACTTACCTTAGATTAATCGCTTCTTCTAGCCTAGACATGCGATGGCACCAACCATAGACATGCGTTAACACTTTAACTTTAGACATGCGTTAGCACTTTAACTTTAGACATGCGATAACATCAACCTTAGACTCTTGATTGTAAATAGCTACAGTGGAAGAAATAAATAGCCATAGTAAGTGACGAAGTGAAGCTTTGTATAACAATTTCTTAGGGACACATCAAGTTTGGAAAAATTACCGTTTCTTGTATATCAAGTATTATTTATGAAATAATAATTGCTATTTTGTGACATAAAATGGACACGGCTTTGTATTAATTGAATATTATGAATATTTATTAGAAATGAATCTAATTTTTGGGATTTCAATGATGGTATTTGTATTCATAATAATGGTGATTTGTCTAAAATATTTAAAAATTGTTCTATATATCATGGACTAAACCATATGTTTGAGAAATTATTTTTTAATCGTATGGTTGTCAATTGTACGGTACATGTGAATTGTATCTCAAATGATTAACAATAAAGCGCTCATTCAGTAGGAATGACAAAAGTGTTATTCAAATCTTTGGATTGATACATATAAATATATGCCAAAAGCGGATCCACTTACATTCATTAGATTCACCAATGAATTTTCTCATATAGAACATGCATATTTGATGCGCAACTCAGATATCTATAATAAATGCATATAATATAAATGGAAGTAGAAAATTCAACATGCAGAAGAAATAAAATTGTTTGATGTGTAGGTGAATATCTTTGTTAAGAGTTCCAAAAGTACCTATTAGAGAAATACGATTCGCTCTCAAAGTCATTCCTTCCTATGTTACATAATAATGTATCGATAAGAAATAATTGATCTTTGTTGGGCAAAGTATGATCGATAACAAGTGAAGTTGAGTTACCTTAAAGGATATATACTTGAGAGTAAGCACATATATTGAATTTGGTTTTCATCCAAAGCTGAAATTACGATTTCATGGTATGCATTGGAAAGAAATAACATCTTAAATAGTTTAAGATGTGTGGTTATTTGGTCTATGTTATGAATGAACGTAAGTTTCATGAACTCCGGGTTAATTTTATTATGTAAGTCTATAGGCAGTTCATAAAATGTTTTGAATGCTTCTTTCATCGCACCAAGAAAACGTTGTTTTTAAGTCACGCCACCTCCTTGTCAAAGGAATTTCTTGCTATGGAAAGTAATGCTAGTGAAATTGACTTGGATACGATCCAAGATTCTAACATGAAATTATATTAAACAGATGATACGAATTTCACCAAGCCTATAAGGACATAGCTCAATAGAATGTTAGATAGGAAATCTTGCACATTGCACAGAAACTACGAGTTTCTTATTAATATCGAGAAAATGGATTGTTAGTAATAAAAATCTCCTTAGTTGTCGGTAAGCCATAGAGAGTATAGAATCTACCAACATGATGTGATGCTCAAATCAGAAATGGATTCCAAGTATATTGACAAACTTTCATTTTGGGGATTGTACTTGAAAAGATATGATCCATCGGCTGCAAGTCGGTATTAAAAAAAGAATATCAATCCAATTGAAAATTTATAAAGCAAGGTTGACAGGAAATGATCTTATCAAATTCAAATGTTGAAATTAGTGCATCAATTTCACCCGCCGTCTTGCTTAAGACAATTCAGATTCTACTCGCAAATTGTAGTATAATATGACTATGAATTTTGGCGCATTGGTATTGAAACAAACTTGTAAATAATGATTTAGATGAGATTGTTTGCACAACATGAACAAAATGTACTAAAGTAAGTGGGAGAAAAATAAAGCTTATGGACTCGTTAGTTATAGTCTTAAACAAACATCTAGAGATTAAGCAAGTATTTTGATAGATAAATCAAATAGTTTGATTTTAGACAAATCATAGGAAGTGCATGTCTAAAAGAAAGAAAATAGAAAATACTAAGATATTTCTATTACTATAAGTAAACAACATGCCATTGATTAAAGTACTGAGCCATGCGCAACAGGAGGTGCCTTATTATGGTTTATTCTCTAAAACCAAGTGCCATTGGAACAATACCAGTTATATGACTCCCAACAAAGTGTTATGTTCACTACTATGGAAACCACTAATATTGCATTGAGTATGAGTACTTACTATTGACCTCTGTAAATGATGTAATTGTGTTAGAATCGGCTAAATTTTACTTGTTTAATACTAAATAAAGAATATGAAAATTGAAAAAGACTCCTTTATGCATCGGTAGTAGAAATCATCATAAGTGATATGTTATGTACTGTATATATATATATATATATATATAAGTGAATATCAAGCTCAAGTTAAAACCACTAAATATAGTTTAAGTTATATTCAAATATATACAAAATAATAAAGACAACGAACCCTTTAGGAATAAGTGCTGAAACTCAACCTTTATATGTGACATTGAGTATAGTAAGTCAACCTTAAATTATTGTTTATCCTTAATAAATGGGCTTAAGTTGTCGCCGATTCAACTATAAGGATAAGTACATCGCTTTGAATAGTTTCGCAATGAAAGTAGTACATGTGCGTAAATTTATTAAAATCTAAAGTTGGTTCCATAACAAAAAATCCAATAGCATATTACGATTGCATTAATGCAATATAGATTGAAAAAGAAATAGATAATTTACTATAAGGTCGAAATATATTTTTTCATGATTAACATGTGATAAAAGAGTTTATCAATGATGGAGAAGTATAGTCAAAAAGTAGATACGAAATAATAATATTACAGGTCCATTCACTAAGACTATTTCTTTGTCAGGTAAACTGATCAACAATATGGTCACGAGTTAGCATAATTGGCCCTAAGTGCAAGGGGGTGAGTTATAGAGTTAAGAGTGTGTCCTAGGGATAATTATGTAATTTGATTATATGACTTAACTCTTAACATTTTCAATTTTATTTTCTATTGTATATATTGTTATATTACGATATAAGTAATGTTATAACTACAATAATATATACAAGTAGAAAATCCATAGAAAAGTATTCAATAGAAAGCATTTATGAATATTTTTGTAACCATGAGTATTGAGTCGAATAAAATAAATACTTATCCCTAATTTTTTATAGCCAAGATGTACCGAGAACGAGATATCGATATATCTGTTGAGATTACTTTATATACACTCTCCATACGATGGATAGTGAATCACTTATGACCATCAAGGGCACAAAGGGTTTACGTACGTGTAACTATTTGGAACAATTACAGAGAAAATCACGAAAATTCTTTTGTAGGTTAAAAGTTAAATATAACCTGACAATGTGTAGTAGTCTTTTGACTTGAAAATATATGAATCTTAAGTGTCTAAAGTATACTTTGATTATGGTCAATCACATGATAATGATGATTGTGTTAAGGCCACAGATGGGTATAAGATGAACCAGTTGAAGTGAAATATTATTCAAAAGAAGGTTTGTCTCCTTCAAATAAAAGTTTAATATCATGGTAATTGGTAGTCAACATAAAGCCAAAGTCTTTGGCCAAAGCAAATCAGTTAATTGATAATTGTTATCGGATTGAACCATGAACATTAGCGTTGGATTTTGCAATTAATTATATATATTAATACAGTTTTGACCATTGATCGAGCTTCATTTATCTAAATGATGCAGTGATGAAAAAGAGAAAAGGTGCACAATATATCATTGTCTAAGAGCGTCGCTCTAATGAGTAAAAAATTAGATTTCACTTATGTAACCAATAAGCAACTTAGCTTGTGGCAAACTATAGTCTTTCAACAAAGTCCTAAAAGGATTTAATATTTATATTTTTTAAAATACAATGGCTAAGGGAACTTTCTTTCCATGTTTTAAAGTGCAAAAATTATGTTAAACTTCCTCATTTATTAATCTCTCCTTAGTTATACCAAAGGAATTCGGTAATTATATTTTAATTCATAAATCATTGTAAAATTTCCTAAAAAATTCCCATAACTTGGTAAAATCATTTTCTTCCATAAAATAGTCGATTTCGGTAAAAAAAAGCCATGTTTGATTACTTTTTTCCTTTACATATCATTTTTCACTTTTAGAAATTCCATATACATTTTCAAAATTCGTATGTTTATTTTTTAAATGAAAATCCTGTCATTAAAAGTACTTTGTTAATATTACAATTCGACATCAAGAATTTCAGTGCATAAAATCCAAGGTTATAGAGGTCCAATCTTCTTTCATGGTCTTTTTTTAGAATAAGAGTTACTTTATTCAAGCATAACACTCATTCTTCATAGTCATTTAATCCTATTATAATCCAAATATAAAGTATTTAATGGCGATAAATCATAAATCCAATACAGAAAACATCTTGCATGATAAAATCTGAATTATATAAAATTTGAATTTTTATTGAATCAATATTAGTCACCTAAAACCATAAGTACAATCTTAAGCTCCCATTGCTTTCCACTTCTCAAGTTGCTCTCCTTTTCTTCTTATTCACATTATTTCAACTAAGAGAGATTAGTCTGTAACGACCCAGAATTTTGAATATTTCGTATTTAAATATCTGAATTATTAAAATATTTGAATCTTTTATTTAATGTTATTAAAATGATTTAATAAGATTTTTAACCCACTTTTAAATCATAAGTAATGATAGTAAACTTATTTTAGAAAAATATTCACAAAAATATTACCTTTGAAGAAATATCGATAACATAACCGAAAATCATTTTATCGATAAACGGCTTTTTAACAGTCAGAAGTTGTTCAAATTTTCTTTGCATACGCTTAATCACTTAGAAAACTAATAAAATGAAATAATTTTTTTGCCATTTAAGGAAATAAACTTTTTAGATGCTATCATCGGCGATGTCATGAAGGATATGTAGGAAATGAGCTTTTATGTAAGGCTTAACTTATAAGTAAAAGAAGAAAGGTGGAAAGGTGCATGTGAGAGGGAGTGTCACGACCCGTCTTTCTTAGCCCAGAAAGACATATCATGACATAAGAAAGAAAGGGATAGAAGAAGAAAAGATAGGAAAGAAGAAACTTAACAATAGTAGATACTCACAGCGGAACGAATGAAATATAATATATCGCATAAGATATTACACAGTATCATATACATCAGAGTTACACAACTTATAAATTTCATGTTAGACAGTTATAAACACCTATCCATTATACAACTCAGGTACATCACAGAGATACAGACACAAACACTAGCACAGAGGAACTATGATACATCTACACGCTGAAGCCTCCTGCTCCAAATCACCACCAGAATTCGTCAAAGCTAACCTGAATCCCTTGGCTACTCATAAAAATTTGAGTACCCAAGAGTTTAATAAAACAGAAAATAAACACTTGGGTCAGAAATGGGTCTGGTGTGACTAAACGGGTTAAAGTTGCTTAACTTTGAAAACCTTTGAAAACAAAAGGTATCCCATAAGACTTCCTGCACATAAACACGGAAAAGTTTTTACCTTACGATAACCAAAACATTTGATAGGAAATCCAATTATATTATAATAGGGTCTAGGGTTTTCAAGTAAAATACAGAAATAGCTAGAATGCTTATATCTCACGTTCCAGCATAGTTGGGCACAATCAATACGTACGGCACTTATTGGAGTTTGGATTCGATACAATGGAAGGGATACTGGGGTACCGCCCATCACAGTACGTGGCCTAGATCACCGTACCGAGGATCCACCCTAAATCCCCTGCAACACAAGGCCGGAACCATCCCTTACTGGATAATCTCGAACAAGACAACCTCGTGGTTGGCGTGACCAACCACACACTAAGCCCAAAAAAAGGGACCTCTAGACAGGGGTAAATCTCATCCTACTTGGGTGCTATCCACTTAACCTTGCTGCACCTCCCTTGTTTTAGCCATTCCCGGTTGATGAGGCTTGAGGCTACGATACTTTTATAGAACGCATATATCTTATAATGCTCATCGTCCTCCTGACGATATTCTGAAAGCATTCGATCCATACAAATTCGTTCTGGGTTCGAACGAAACCGAAGGCACTATCTCGTTACACTCGTTTTGGAATCACCCTCAGAGTTGATGACCATAGCCCTTACACTCTGAATCTCCATCTCGAACCTGAAAGTACTATCCCCGTTAACTCATCTTGGAATCACCCTCAGAGTTTTAACGATGAATAGTGCTTACACTTCGAATCTTCACCTTGATCTTCACTTGGATTCACGACTTAACGTTTAATTTGGATCGATGTGGTTTTCGGATATCCAAATTTGGAAATCCAATCCTGGTCTCACCGAAATCCAAAACGCCGTTTTAAAGTCCAAGTTTTTTAAGGGTTTAAACATTTAAACTTATATTCAGAATAACATATACAGATAGATGATTCACATTATCACAGATAGATAATTCATATCAACCAATCATCTCACAAAGCAACACATATCACATATCAGAGATATCACATCCAAATCATCCAATATCATTCAATCATCCATAAGCAGATTTGATTCAATCTTAATCAATTTAATTAATCTCTAATTAAATTAATTACTATCTTTTTAAATCACTTGGATTACCATAATCCCGCTTACTTAACATTAATTAATTAAAAATTAATTAATTAATCGTCTCTTAATGATCTACCTTAATTAATCTTCCTTGATTAATTATCATTTAATTACATTAAGTAATTATCCCTTTAACTAATTACACAAATTAATTATCTGTAATCATTTACAGTAGTTAACCTTTAATTACTTTCATTAATTACATTAATTAATGACCCTTCATTTACTTCCATTAATTAATTAACTATAATTAATTACATTGATCCTTAATTAATTACAATTAATTAATTATACTTCAATTAATCACTTCCATTAATCAACCTTAATTAATCATAAACAGTAATTAACAATCCTGTAATTACTTACCTTAATTAATTAATTCCCTAATTAATTATATTAATCCTTAATTACTTCTATTAATTAATTATTAATTAATCACATTAATTAATTATTAATTAATTACATTAATTAATAATCCTTAATTAATCAATCAATTAATTAATCACACTTTTAATTAATTACATCTAGTAGTTAATCTTAAATTAATCACATTTATTAATTAATTAATCACATTAATTAATTAACTATATTAATTACACTAAGTAATTAATTCTTAATTACTTCTATTAAGTAATTATCCTCTAATTACTTCATTAAGTAATTTTCTCTTAAATTAATTACATTCAATAATTATCCACTAAATACTTCACTAAGTATTTATACTTAAATAATTCATAATTCAGTGATTATCTTAAATTAACCAAACAATTAACTAACCATTTAAAATTAATTAAATAATTACTTAACTCCTTATATTTAAAAGACCTTAATTAATTAAGAAAAATCATTTATCTTAATAAAACTCTTACTTATCAATAAACCATTTACATTAATTAACTATTTTTAAATCAATAACAATAATTAGTTAACCTTTATTATCTTGACAAATTAATTATCTTAAATTAATCAAAATCTTAATTACTTAAAGATAAACTCTTTATTATAATTGATTTACATAATTATATCATCAAACGTTATTTAAAAATAAAACATTTAGAAATCAATTATAATTAAAAGAAATTTAAACATTTAATTTTTAACCTTTAAATCTTTGAAATCTTTCAAAGATTGTTTAATAAATTTTAACATATTGTTATTTTAAAAACTTTATCATACTAATCTATTTTAATATACATTTTAAATTTTGTCAAACATTTCTTTTAAAAACTAGAATAAGATATATAACTTTTAAAACTTAACTTGCTTTGTTTTAAAAATTATAAAACTTGATTTCTTTTTCAAAATCTTTGCCTAACACAAAACCAGAAAAACATCTCAGGACAAGCCCAAGTAAAACGCACTAAAAACTCGAGCCACCCTCGAGTCAACAACCAAACCCATCTACTTCGAGTTGCAGAGCAAATTTCACGAGCACGACACCGAGCAAGCTTCTTCTCTCACCCAAACAAAAAACACGACAAACAGATGTGCACCGTGCACATGCATGGCCATCAGAACGACATCGGCTCATCGCCGACGATGTTCACCAGTCGTCGACAGCCTAAACTCAAGGTCCGACCACCCAGACTCGCCAATTCACTGACAAATCAAATTGAACCCATGACTCAAAAGCCCCAAAACCATTGCCAACGAAAATCCTCCAATCGTCGATGAATCCGATGCTGATAAACCCCACCGACCTCACCATCGAATCTCCCCGACCTCCAGCACCGATCCCCTTATCGCGATCGAGTCCGGTCTTCTATCCACATCGAACAAGCCTTGTCAACATCGACGACAAAAACCCATTGCTAAACCCTAATTCGCCCATGCCTGGCCATCGTGGCCATCGAAAAAATACACAGCCATTTTTCCCACCATCGGCAACCCCCCGGCCATCTTCGACTACCATCTCGACTGCATCCACCGTGCCGACCAATGACAGTCAACCCAAATGCCAAAATCATTCAACTAGAAAATTCCAATTGAATATCAAACTATAAATCATGATATACACATTAAAATTCATAATTTTGAACTACGAATTCAGTCATGCAGTCCAATCTTAAAATTGAATTTATAAATTTTTAACCCAAATAAATATATTATTGTTATTTATAAAATTTTCGAGACAAATATTAAATATAAATTCCTGGAGTTATTTTTAGTAGTGATATTGCATGATTTCAATCACTTTTCATTTGCAAATCAAAGGCTAACAATGATTCAATAATGAGATATTGAATTAATTTAGATATCAAAACCTGTAAACACAACAGAGCCTAAATTTTATATATATATGCAGGCAATTCACAGCAATAAACACTTATATACATACATGCATTCATTTTCAATCCAAGTATTCAGGCTAACAATATGATTTTCATTCACACATCAAAATGGAATCCAGAATTAAAACTGTTTTTGAAAATGTATGTTTACTCACCAGAAATTTAGAACAGAGACAGATTCTTGTTTCTAGGCTGATGTTGATTTTTTTTTGCTCTTGAATATCTTTTATTTTTGTTGAATTTGAATCTAGCTGTTGATCTTCGAATTTGTTTATCTTGTTGTTTAATTTCCTTGTCTGATCTCAAGTTGTATTTGAAAATTTGGAACTGATGTTGAATTTTGCCTTCATTTCCTTCTCAGATTTTGGTTTTCCAGGTTAACTTTTCTTCTTTGATTTGTATTATATTTTAGTTGAAAAAGAAGAGGAGAAGGATTAGAGCTGAGATAAAAAATGAAAGAAACAGATCTCTCTTTAATATTTTAAAATTTATAAACTTTAATTATCAAAGGAAAAATATTTCCATTTGTCCTTAGGTTTGTTATTTAGCTTACACATATACTTATATATTGCAAATGTCTTAAATCACCTTAATATGTTTACAAGTGTTAAACTTTCTTTTATTAAATATAATTTTTCTTTTTATTAAATTATTTAAGTTTACATATATTTATGTATTACATTTAAATGTATGTAATGTTTGTCTTTTTTATTAATAAGCTTTTAAATTTGTATGCATATACAAATATGAATTTATGTAAATAACATTATATATTACTTATGTTTTTGAATCAAATAAATGTATTAGATACTTTATAGATTTTTATTTTTACTTTTATGTATTTACAAACCAAATTGTCTCATGTTTAAATTTTAAAATGAAAGAATATTGAAAACAAAGAAAATGAATTTGTAATTAAATCCCATTTTAAACTTAAGCTAAAATATAATTTTAAATAAATAAGAAATTATCTTTATTGATAATAAATATAAAGTTTTAAATTTCAAATAACCTTTGAAAAGTATTGTTACAACTTCCAAATTACAATCTATGTATATATTAAAATTTGAAAGCTCTTTTATTAAATTCAAAACAATACTTTCCCATTTTCAATATATATACAAATTCATATATATATTTAAATGGAAAATATTTTCAACATTAGTTTTGAAAATTATTATACTGAATTTTAAAACATAACTCCAAATCACTATATATATATATAACAATTTGAAAATATAACTTTTATTAAATTAAAAACTTCCTATTTACAATATATATACCAATATATATATATACATTATAAATAGAAAACATTTTTATTAGCATTGAAAGATAAATCTTACCAATTTTAAATTGTTAGAAAGGATATTAATACAAATTAAATATTATTAGCTTTTAAAACAATAAACTTACCAAATTAAATAACTATAAAAAAATATTAAGCCAATTTAACTATTAATAAAGATTATTAAATCGATTTAAACATTTATTAACAAAGATTATTAAATTGTTATTGCCTAAAATTTCGGGTTATCACAGGGAGGCTCCTTTGTGACCTTGCATGAAAGGTAGAAGGCGGTAATATCCTTTTGCATAAACCTATGAATTACTTCTTAAGCTAAGAAGTAAATCATAAGTTCACTAAAGCTTGAATGAAGTATCAGAATAAAAATGGTGGAAGTGATTAAGAATCCATAAATTCTTCTCTAACATTTTCAAGCATGACCAAACCATCTCCGATATCATCTAAACTTTGGCTATAGGCCAAAAAAAATCAACGAAGGCATGAATACTAATCAAAGTGGGAGAAGGTGAGTGGAAGAGGGGGATTTTCCTTGGTTTGAAAGAGCTAAAGGTTGGATCTTTAGGATTTTGGTGATGGTAGGAGGTGGTTCATTGATTCTTATGACTTTGTGCTTATGTTTGGCTTGGGTATAAGTGAGTTACCTCACTATCTCATTTGAAATTATTGCGTGTGTGTGTATGTTGTGTTTGAACTATAAAGTTAAGTTGACATGAACTAAGTAAAGTTATAAACTTTGGACCACTCTTGCTTTTGAAAGAAAATGATAATTTTATATTATATAACATCACTTCTATTATCCTCTTAGATATGTGGCATGGCATTGACTTGATATTTATATGGTTATTTGACTTGTGTGTTGAATTAAAGAAAGCTTGAAACTGTTTAAAGCGAGAATAGTCGTTATAAGTACACTTCGATACCGCTTAACTTTAACTTATGTAAATTGGATATTTATGATCTTAACATGGGATAATTTAATTTTGTTGTTCTCTACACATATTTTAGTGTATTGGAAAGTAAAGAAATGGTTTGGCAAGTTAAGGAAATTATGAACCAAAGTTGTGAAAGTTAGAATAAAAATGTGGTTATAAATACACTTTGTAAATATAGCCTGTTTTCGGGAATCCTTATTAATAAATGGAAAGATATTCTTAGGGGTTCTTTCCATAGTTTTAAGTACCTTAATACAAAATTTTAAAGTCTTAATCATTTGTTAATATGGTTAAAACTAGTCGCAAAGATCGTGCTTTTCAATGTCATTTTTAACGAGGACTTTTAACACTATTCATAAATGCTACAGCAAGTCGCATAAGGTTTTAAATGTTTCAAAATGATATTCAAATGTGGTATTTTTCTCTAACCTTTAAGAGATATTTTCAAATATGTTTTGAACTATATTAAAGTTGGTTTGAAATTCAAAATTACTTTTAATAATTATATATGTATTTTTAAAGTAAATGGGTTTTATAATATAAAACATGTTTTTTGTCAAATTATAAAATAGTTATGTTTAAGTAGTATTTTATATATATATTTATAAAATCTATTTACAAGCATTTTTTAAAATTTTGAAAAGGTTAATTTACTGGGCTTAACACTAAAAGCCGATGAGGTAGACTTCTCTATTTCTGAGAATTAAGATTGATGTCGAGTAAGGATGGAGTAATAGAGCTCTGACCTACCGGGATTCCCTCTTGAACGAGGAATAGCTAAGTTGGAATGTCGAAAAAGTGTTATTCTTGTTGTTTTCTTACTTTTTTAAATGGTAATTAAATTTTCTTAACGCTAAAAGCCGACGAAGCAGGCTTATCTATTTGCGAGAATTAAGATTGATGTCGAGTAGGACTGAGAAATAGAGCACTAATCTATAAATTTTCCTCTTGGTCCAAGAACAGTTAAGTCGGGAATGTCAAAAATGTGTTACTCGTATTATTTTCTAACTCAATTATGAAAGTCATTAATCCTATACTTAAACTAAAAGCCGATGAGGTAGATTTATCTATTTTTGAGTTTAAAAATGAAGTGTTTTGGCAAGGCTTTGATGTAACCAGTGCTCTAACTTATCTGGCTTCACTCTTAGACAAGAAATAATTAAGTTGTAATGTAGGAAATGAGTTAAGTATATGAGTCTTGATTTCTATAAGCGATCATTTTTAACTAGACAGTTGCTTGGTCGAATATTGAAATTAATCAAATATTATCTTAGGTCTTTAAAAGAATGTTTTTAAAGATAAGCCTAAGTATGGAATGTTTTCAGGTTTGTTGTGACAATGTGTTAATAACATTGGTCTTTAACCCTTTTATATTATACTTATGAATGTAAAAAGATCTTTAAAATAATGTTTTAAAGGTAAGCGTAAGTGAAATGATTTTAGGTCTATAATGACAAAGTTTGAGTAACATTAATCTTGAACCTTTTTTAATGGATTTGTGGAAGCACTTAGATCCTTCAATGGTTATTTTCAAGGAAATTATAAATAGGAATCTTTTGGAAAAAAATGGAAACAACAAAGGTTTAAAGTAATAAATCTTATTAATGATTTATGAATATACTTATACCATTTGAGATAAGTAAATGAATACCTTTTGAAGTATTAAAAAAGTACAAATGAATAATTGAAATTGATAAACAATGTTTAATTAGATAAAGAATTTTTACTAATAAAAGAGTTTTTAATTGATAAAAGATTAATTAAACAAGAAGAAGGGATTAGAAGTCACTTATGTGGCTTAATTGTGCTTTGTATGACTTTATCGTGCTTTGTACGTTTACACATTTATGGAAAACATTTTGTCGTATACTTAGCACTAAAAGCCGATGAAGTAGGCTTGTCTATCTATGGGAATTGATTGATGTTTGTGTAGGGAGACGAGTAATAGAGCTCTAACCTACCGGCTTCACTCTTGATCGAGGGATAGTGTGAGATGAAAATATCATAAATGTAATAAGTATACAAAACTTGGTTTCATATGTGATTGCACTCATTATCATTGAAAGGCCAAGTTCATCGATTCAGTCTTGAAGAGACCGGATCGGTAGGTGTTTTACTTGTAAAATACCACTTTAAGACTGAGATGTGTGTTCTATCTCTTGAAAGTGGATCGTCTCAAGATGTTGGAATCCATGTGTGGTTTCAAGATTTGTTTGAGATGTGAGAATCCAATTGGGGATTCGTGTTCTGATCGAGTGACGAAGACTTATGTGAAAGATGCTAAACGTAACCTCGACATTGAAAATGGCTAAAAATAAAGTAGGATGCACAACTTGGGGTTTAGCTGACCCGTGTCAGGGTGTTATCAACTCAATTTCTTTATTTGCTTATCAATTATTGTCCATTGGGAGTTGATGATATTTGGTTCACGTTGTTCATGTTCATATTCAGAAGATGGGCCGCTTGTGCTTACCTTAGTTGTATATTTTATCTAGAGATATACGATGCTCGAAAAGTACTTTCCGACCCTTGTGCCGGAGATTGGATCCGGCTCCACTGGAAAGACCTCTACGGCAAAACCTTTATGCGAATGTTCCTTATCGATTTTGATTGTACCTTGAATATGTTATTGAATGTAACCAATGTATCCATTCTGGCTATGTTATAATATTTATATTCTTCACCCTAGACATTATCCAATATATCACCTTATGTACTTATTAAATGGTGGTTATTTTGAGGGGATAACCGTTATGGCATTACATGCGGTCTCAAAAGTACTATTATATGCTAGCTACGTATTTCTTGAATTTCTCATACCATACTTATGTTTGACGCTTGGTTTTTCTTTTCCTTTAATTCCTTACGTGCTCTTTTGAGTAGTTTGAGAAATGCAGGTTTTCGTTGATATTCTTTTGAGCTTAAGAAGACATGCTGGATATTTCACATATCGTGGTATTCTTATTTTCAGTACATTACTATTGTATGTATCAGCATTTGTGAGAACATGATATTATAACTGTCTAGGCTGATGATAACACTTAGGTTTTGTAACTTCGAAATTTCTATATCGGCTTTTTACTATTCTTTTGATATTATATATTATTGTTCCATTGTGAGATTCTAATATTGTATCCTCTTCTTTCTTGTTCTATTCCTTTTTTTTATTTTACCCTAACAATTCATCTTTTCGGCACTTAGGTTCTTGGCATGTGAATACCGTGGATGTATCAGTGTCTACATTAGGAGGTTGAAAAGGCAGGTCATTGCAGCTGGTATCAGAGCTTAAGGTTAAACGAGAACCTTAGCTTTGGTTGGGTATGGCTCATTAAGAGATAATGTAATGGAATGATCTAGCATGAGTTGAGTGTATTATACATATAAGGCGGTATTTGTAATTGTTATAAATGCATACCTTAAAGGTAATTATAAAAATAAAAATCAAAGATCTTATATAAGATAACTTACATAAGTGATTTATCAAAGTATAGTTTAATTAATGTAGGGTTTAATGATGTTTATCTATTATCCCTAGTTAATTAGTATAGTTATGCTCGGTAGTTTATATGAAGTAATCATCATTTGTTGATTGCTGATTTGTGCTTGACCAGTTTTGTAACAACCCAGTTTTTCAATCGTCTGAATTTATAATATTTAATTGAATTTAAATATTGAAAAATGAATATTATAACTTAAATCAATTAAATAATTGAAATTTGAATTTAATATAAGTGAAAATGATTTCTAACCTTTTTTTAAATGCTATTTGAATTTGAATGGAGTTAGTGTGATGACCCACAAAACCATACCCCTTTGAGTCGACAATATTCTCCATCAGTTCAACTCAACTTTGGCAGAAACACGAACCATTATGGTAAAGAAGAAAGAAGTAGAAGAAGAAGAGAAAGCAACACAGAATCTCATAATCGCGGCGGAGCAATATATAATATATAATAACCAATCTTTACACAAAAAAACTATTACTTTTTATACATTACATCATAAGAGTACACACAAATTAATAGCACGATACCGGAAAGTTATAATAACTTGTCCTCACAAAGCTAAATATACATCTTACCATACACAACGGAATATAAGTCAGATACATGATATACGTCTCCGTCATCCAGCTCATCTACTGAGGTCCATAGCATCCTATCCTGTATTTGTAATACTCTGTCTGACCCGAGCATTGTAATAAAATAACACCCGAGTCAGTCTGAAAAACCAACATGAGAAAAACACACTCAATTGAATTATTAAAGTTTCCAAAATCCTTTGAAAATTAAAGGTATCTCGTAAGACCATGCCACAAATAAACACGTCGAGTTTTTACCTTACGATAACCAAAACATTTCTTATCAAAATCCTCTGATATTATAATAATGTCCTGAAAGTGCGGTGTGTATACAATTATATGTGCTAATATAGTACACACGGATCGTGTAATATGGATTACAATATAAATGCGGAAATAGATGATAATGCATAGTAAATAAAAAATAGAAAAATCACACCAGAGATTTTTATACTGGTTCGGAGCACCGTCCTACGTCCAGTCCCAGACTTCTATCTGGATTTTCACTATTAACAACCTCGCTTCACCCGGAGGAACAGGTTTACAACACCCGAGCAACCGAACGGGATTTCACGCCTCTAATACACTGAGGACTTCAACACTTGCCTCTTACAACACATAGGACTTCAACACAAGAACAAATACAATTGTTGTTGACAACTTGTGTTCTTGAAAACACGGATTTGTCACTAGTAGTACACCCTTCCTATAATCTTATCCTCAAAGTATGCGAATGATGTTTTGAAAAGATTAAGGAAAGTATATTACTTATTGAATCAAAAGATATGAAATAGTTTCGATGATTCAATAAATAATCGAGAGCTTTTTAGAATGTAGGAGTATGTAGAAAGTAAGATCAGAGATTATATTAAAAAGCATATAAAATCATGTTCTATTAATCAACGAATTAGATGAGTTTATATAGATAAGAATGGTTGTAACTCTTTGTGAGCAGTTGCCATTAAGAGATATGATCTTTGGTGAAAGGTAAGAGATGCAACCTTTGGAGAAGAGAAGTGTCTTTTGGAAAAATTGCTTTCTGTTTAAAAACGGTCGACAGGTTAAAAAGTGACCAGTAGACAGGAATTCAAATATATATACGTTATGTGCATGTGTGCACGTTCAGTGTGCAAATTATGCAGGAACGGTCGACCGCATATATTGTGACCGGTCGACCGGTCCCTGTAAAGTTGCACACTGAATATGCAACTACATTCTAATCGTATATATATTAATTTTCTTGAAAATGCATGATTATTTGAGGATAGATTTTAACAAGTTTATCACTAATATAATATCAAATAATCAATCTACAATCTAGAGTACCATATGTAGCTCTTTATAGCCATAATGACCTTGTTTTGTCGATCGCCTTTAGTTATTTGTCAGAAATCAAAACCTTCATAAAACTTGTGACTCAACATTCTCCCCCTTTTTCATTGATGACAATATATATCTGCAAATCTGAATCTCCCCCTGAATATGTGATCTCTCTCTTTGAATTCTTATACATGTACATTCCGCAATTGCTCACATCGCCTTTGTCGATGACATAGCCTTTTGAATTGTCTCCAAAAGTGTCGGAGCCACCATCTGAATATGTGATATTTGTTAATAAACTCTTGTCTTGTCATGTGCTTTGAGCAACCACTGTCCAATATCCACTTTCCTCTTTTCTTAAGTGGGACCTGCAAAAAATAGAATTAAGTCCATGGTACCCACTTTTTATAGGGTTCTAAGAGTTAGGTCTTAGGAGTCCAAACCCATATGGGTCCGGTATCCCCTTTATATATATAATTTTTATTAAAATGCACAGTATTTATGAATTGCTGAATGTATTTGTTCCTAGTCAAATTGTTATTTGTTTTAGGAACCCATATTTTGATAGTCTTGACATTTTTCTTTTGAAATTTCACAACTGGTTTTGGTTTGGAATATAATAAACTAAGATTTTTCTTAGCTTCAGTTTTTTGTACTTTCTTCTTCCTTTGATTTCCAAGATGTTTCTTGGTTTCTTGTTTGTTATATCCCAATCCTTGTTTGTCTGAAATAGATTGTGAACTTTCAATGATTTTTGTCAAATTTTCTCGACCTTTGTTAAAGTTAGAAACATTTTGAGTAATGTCATCAAACTTTGTTTGTAAGCTAGCTTTTTCTAAGTCTAGAATTTTGACTTTTGCTTTGAGCTCATGATTTTCAGTAGTGAGAGCATTATTTTTCTCTTTTTGAGCTTCTATTTCTTGACTCAAAAGAGATATTTGAGAGTCAACATTAGATGATGATTCTTGAATATTTTCAAGTTCCTCTTCTAATATTTTCTTCTCATCTTTTAACATATCTCGTTCAAACTCTGCTCTACTTAAATCTGCTTTGACTACTTTTAATTGACGTTTTATATCTTTATATTTGACTATCAATTCAGCATTAATATCAAGTAATTCATCAAATGTAGGAATTTGTACCTCATCTTCTGTTGCCATAAAACAAACATTAGCTTGTTCATTCTCTGAATCACTTTCACTTTCTGATGAAGATGACTCTGAATCATCCCATGTTACTGAGAAAGCTTGTTTCTTAGATTTGTCCTTCTTATATTTGAATTTGTCATTTTCTGACTTCTTCTTTTGTTCCGGACAATCTTTCTGCATGTGTCCCTTTTTGTGGCAGTTGAAACATTCTATAGTAGATGAAGATGGTTTGTTTGATCCAGGTTTCCTTTTATTGTAATGACTGGCTTTTCGATATTTTAGGAATTTTTTGAATCCTTTCGCAATGAATGCCAAATCTTCATCTTCAGAATCTGATTCATTTTCATCTTTCTCAACATGAAATGCTACATTTTTCTTTTCTTCTTTCTGTTCTTTTCTAGCCTGCAAATTTGCTTCATAGGACATTAAATTTCCTATCAATTCATCTGGCTTCATGACGGAAAGGTCATTAGCTTCTTCAATTGCTAATACTTTTCCTTCCCATTCACTAGTCAGAGAATGTAGGACTGTTGAAACAACATCGAAATCAGAATACTTTTGTCCTAAGCCAATAAGTGCATGGTGAATAGTTTGAAACCGTGAATACATGTCATTTATTGTCTCATTTGGTTTCATTTTGAAGTTTTGAAATTGACTTTTCAGCATGGCTATTTTGGCTTGTTTAACCTTGTTAGTACCTTCATGAGTGATTTTTAGTGTTTGCCAAATTTGATATGCAATAGTGCAGATACTAACACGGTTATATTCATTTTGATCTAATGCACAGAACAACATATTTATTGCTCTTGCATTTATGGCTGCTGCCGTTTTCTCAGCTGCAGTCCATTCTGAATAATCAGTTGTTGGATTCACTATTTCTCTTTGAGTGGCATTCCAAGCATCATAGCTATTTGATTGCATAAAGAATGACATACGTGTTGCCCAATAACTATAGTTAAGACCATTGAAAAATGGAGGTCTTTGTGTTGATTGACCCTCCGTGTAAGTGGTGTTTTGAGTGCTAGTACTTACGTTATTTGCCATATTACTATAATATATCAAATAACTGTGTTACGGTTATATGATGACCGTGCTCTGATACCAAATGAAAGTGCGGTGTGTATACAATTATATGTGCTAATATAGTACACACGGATCGTGTAATATGGATTACAATATAAATGCGGAAATAGATGATAATAGCATAGTAAATAAAAAATAGAAAAATCACACCAGAGATTTTTATACTGGTTCGGAGCACCGTCCTACGTCCAGTCCCAGACTTCTATCTGGATTTTCACTATTAACAACCTCGCTTCACCCGGAGGAACAGGTTTACAACACCCGAGCAACCGAACGGGATTTCACGCCTCTAATACACTGAGGACTTCAACACTTGCCTCTTACAACACAGAGGACTTCAACACAAGAACAAATACAATTGTTGTTGACAACTTGTGTTCTTGAAAACACGGATTTGTCACTAGTAGTACACCCTTCCTATAATCTTATCCTCAAAGTATGCGAATGATGTTTTGAAAAGATTAAGGAAAGTATATTACTTATTGAATCAAAAGATATGAAATAGTTTCGATGATTCAATAAATAATCGAGAGCTTTTTAGAATGTAGGAGTATGTAGAAAGTAAGATCAGAGATTAGATTAAAAAGCATATAAAATCATGTTCTATTAATCAACGAATTAGATGAGTTTATATAGATAAGAATGGTTGTAACTCTTTGTGAGCAGTTGCCATTAAGAGATATGATCTTTGGTGAAAGGTAAGAGATGCAACCTTTGGAGAAGAGAAGTGTCTTTTGGAAAAATTGTTTTCTGTTTAAAAACGGTCGACAGGTTAAAAAGTGACCAGTAGACAGGAATTCAAATATATATACGTTATGTGCATGTGTGCACGTTCAGTGTGCAAATTATGCAGGAACGGTCGACCGCATATATTGTGACCGGTCGACCGGTCCCTGTAAAGTTGCACACTGAATGTGCAACTACATTCTAATCGTATATATATTAATTTTCTTGAAAATGCATGATTATTTGAGGATAGATTTTAACAAGTTTATCACTAATATAATATCAAATAATCAATCTACAATCTAGAGTACCATATGTAGCTCTTTATAGCTATAATGACCTTGTTTTGTCGATCGCCTTTAGTTATTTGTCAGAAATCAAAACCTTCATAAAACTTGTGACTCAACATGTCCAAGTACAAATACTTAAATCAAATAGTCGAAATTGTTGCATTAATTAAATTTCAGCATAATAGGTATACAATCAAAACCGTAAAGGGCACGTAGGGAGAATGGATTTCCAACTAAATGACTAGGCACTGGGGTACCACCTGTCATGGTACCTGGTCTCGATCAGCATACCGAGCACCACTCCCGATCCCATGCAACACAAGGCCAGACTACCCCTTACTGGATAGCTCGAATAACATCGCCCCACGGTTGGGATCAGCAACCGCCCACATAGCCAAAATAAAGGGACTATAGACAGGGGAAATCATACCCTTACTTGGGTGCTACCCACTTAGCTTTGCTGCATATCCCTTGATTTTCAATCATTCCCGGTTGATGAGGCTCGAGGCAAATCATTACCTATTTAGAAACATTCACTTAGAATGCTCATGGTTCTCCAATGATAATGTACTGATAGAATTCATCCATACACGTCAGTTCCCGATCCGAATGGAACCGAAGGCACTACTCCTACTCCATTTTCAACTCCAAGCTCTTGTCTTCATTCTAAAAATGTACTTATTGGAGCAAAGTGGTTTTCGGATCACAAATCCGATCCCGGTCTCTTCGAATAATGTTCGATATTCCCCGATAAACTCAGTCCTGGTTCTCTAGGAAATAAACAGACGGAAATAAGACTGTAGTTCACCTCCTAACTGTTGGTGGACGGATTTCCTTATAAACGTCTTAGAAGAACGAAACGAGTTTATACGTACAGTATAGCATCTCGAATGGTAACTGTACCATATAATTCATGTGTCTCCTCTAGATATTTCCAAAGTTATATTCGGGTCCAGATTTAATAGTCAGTTATTTAACTATCAAATAAATAATCAATTCAACCAAATATTTTACTTCCACTGGAAAACACCCAGTCTTATTAAATTTTGATTTTAAATAAATTAAATCACTTTATCCAAAAATATATACTTAAAACATTTAAATGCAAAGCTACTTAAATTCTTTATTCGAAATAATACTTATGAAATTCTGTAGTAACTTTCCAAGTAAAAACTTTAGCCAACTACTTTTTAAAATGAAACAATTATATAAAGTATAAACATTTAATAATCATCTTTTAAATCATAATACTAATTTAACCTTTAAAATATTTACTACTATAAATAACTTAATAAATATTTACTTTAACAATTTAAAATAATTAAATAATGAATTTTTAAAAAAATTCTTTTAAAACATCTTTGAAACTTCTAATTTATACTTAAAAGTCTATCGTTGAAAATATACTTAGCTTTCCAGGGAAATACACTTTCCACTGCAATAAACCGGCCTTGTAATTTATAAATCCTTCTCAATTTATCTCCATTTTAAATTTACGTTCTAATTCCATAAATTTCCCTTTCCATACTTTTAAAAATAAAACCATTATTTATTTTTAAAACGAATTACCATCTCCTTATAAATTTCCATCGTGAATTTATAAATTTCAAATTATCCACTGATAAATATTTCATTTTATTTATAAACCCAGTTTATAAATCTCATGGTCTCATTCTCCTTTAATCACTATTTCAAAACACTTAATCGATTTTCAAATCGATCTTATAAATTAAATTCCCTTTAGAATTTGTTTCTCGATTTATCCAAATTTATTCCAAAATCCATTAATTCCATACTTACTCCTTTATTATGATTTAAAATCTTATCTAAAACTAAAAACATCAATTCTACACTTGATTTAAAAATCCTCCTCATTTCCACCCAAACATTTTAAATCTAGAATTTTAGAAATAAATCCTTTAATTCTTAAACAACATCGCTAAAGTCCTCATAACTCCTTTTTTCCATTTATTCAAAATCTCTATTTTTTCCATACTCGAAATTTATTTAAAAGGATTTTAAAATCAAACTTTTTATCCTTTTCCAAACTCACTCTTTTATTTACCCAATTTCACTATAATTATTTTACTTAAAATTCACTTTTTATTTCACTACAAAAATCCAATATATATATTTTTGATATCTTAAAATACCAAAATATATTCAACAAGACCATAGCATTCAATACTTTCAATTTTCAATATAATCTATTACAGATTATCAAATAAATCATATCACTGACTATGATAATAAATTTCAAATTTCAACGTTTTTGACGAATCCGGTTGGATCCGTCTAACCTGTTTTCCTGCATCCACAGATGTTAGCACAATATAAAAATACCAATCACACTTCGTGGGGGATATCGCGGTATATGGAGTCATCCGCTATTATGTGGGGTGCATAGGGTCTCATCTGCCATATAATATGGGAATATCAATCACTCCAATATATATACACACTATTATATATAATATCACATCCATACTGATAATAATTATCACATTAAATCAATCAACCAATAATTTAAACTTTAAACATTTAAGTTTGAATGGTAATCCAAATGTGTGAGAAAATCTCACCTTTGATTTTATTTCATCGACTCCAGCAACGAACCAACCTGGCTGGTTTCATTTGATTCCGTACCTCGTATAAATGAAATTCTCGAATTTATTAGCATTTGCCATAATTTTAAACTACCATTAATATTCTCATTTTAAACTTAAATCTATTGGGTTAGTAAAATTCCAAATTTTACTTTACTGTTAAATTTCTGATAAATAAATTAAATGAATTGTTATAAACTTACTTATCATTAGATTAAAATGTTCAAAATAATTTAACCATCGCATAACAACTTACGAATTTGTAAATATTCGATTTTAATATGTTTTATAATATATATATATATCACCATAATGTATTTTTAAAATTTAATAGTAAGATTTAAAATGTGTATATATTCATTATATTTTTTTCAAATCTATATATATATATATATATATATATGTTAAATTAAATTAAAAAAATAAATTAAAATAAAAACGCTACCTTATGGCCGTGACAACCCTAACCCTGGCAGAAATCACCAAGCATGGCCGAAGCCGACCATCATCGCCCTCCACCTTGCCTCGAGTACGCATCCCACTGCAGACGCACCATCGACCAACGCTGCCTACATCCAAGTCCGACCCAGCACCTCCCATCACGCGAAGCCCTACTTCGAGCTGATGCTCGCCTGAACCCAATTGAAATGCCTTGATTCACTGCCCCAACCTTGCCTCGATCTTCTGCTTAGCTTGCTCGACTACCCTTGTGAACGGCGGAGCCACGCATGCCAGGCGAACGCGATTGCCCTCCTTAAATCGCGACTTCGGTCGTGATACATCATTTTAATTTTTTTTCTTCCTCTGAGAACGAAGAGATTTTGACTTCGTTCTTTACTTTGAATTGATAACTAAGGAGGGAAGAAAATATGATTCTCGATTTGTAGAGGAATGAAGATAAAACTGTAGATTTTTCTCATAGCTTCCCCCATATTTTCTTCTTTCTGTTTTTTTTTTTTTTAACTGTTGGAAACTATTGCATTTTAAAAAGGGAGAATAGCGGGAACAGGAAGAGATGTTAACCTGCTCAAACCAACATGCTATATTATTTAGTCCATTCGAACTAATCCTTCAACTTCACTTAACTCAAATTTAATCCTAATATTTAGTTTCAGTTTCATTTTCTTACACATTTAAATAAACTTGCTCATTCACAAATTTATTTCAACTTAATAATTTATATTCCAATAATTATTTTTAGTTGGTCTACCTAAGCTTAATTTCTCAAATTCACTTTGCTTAACTGAATTCAAGTTTAATTTACTTCAATTCAATTTTCAAGTTTATAAATTTCCCCTTACTTACGTTCAATAAATATTTTTGAATAACTTCCATAGTTTAAGCATTTACTTAACCATTTCAAAATCATTTTTGAAATCGATTGTATCCCAAAATCCTTTGGTATACCGAATTATTCCTTTGAATTTCAAAACCAAGCCCAGTTTTGCAAACCGATTCGAATTCACAACATTCACGTAGTAATTCCTCCCTTGGAAACTCGAAAATGAACGTCGATGATGCTGTAGTCATCATCGAAATTATTTTCCATTGACCGATGTGAGTTCAGTGCTTTTATTCTTTAAAAAACATTTTCAAATATTCTTAATTACAAATCCCGTCAGATTTCATATCCCATTCAAAAATACATTTTCGAATAATATCACCATTATTCCTCCAAGCCTTTTAAAAAAATCATTTTCAAACCCAAGGGAAATTAAATTTCCCAAATCTTCAAATTTCAAATCCTTCCAATTTATATTCAAATATTTCTCTGGAATTTTATCTTATTTCAATTATAAATCACATTTATAATTCACATTTACAAATTCCATTCTGTTATATGAATCTATTTCCTTAACTATTGGTTATAATTTTAACTTTTATTCAATTTCCACAACAACAATGATAATAATTTAATATTATCCTTTCTTAACAACCAAGCAACCATATATACTTATAATAATTTATGAAAAATTATTCATATATAAAAATAATTTGGGTAAAATTATTTCATTTACCCTTTTTAAACAACACCATGTCGAATTGTTCTATTCAAGTGTTTAGAGATCCTTATCAATAACGTTAATTACTAATATTGACCAGAATCCATAAGCCACTCAACAAAGCAATCGACACAATATAAAACAATTTTATATTCACTAACAAATACGTGTTCCTATCTATTAATACACTCAAAACTCATTCAAGGGTACTATTGACCCTATCACTAATGAGTAATCCCCACCAGAGCCAAAGTTCTCACTCAACCTTTTGCTCTGATACCAAGTATGATGACCCGCAAATCCGTACCCCTTTAAGTCAACAATATTCTCCATCAGTTCAACTCAAATTTGGCAAAATACGAACCATTATGGGAAAGAAGAAAGAAGTAGAAGAAGAAGAGAAAGCAATAATATAGAATCTCACAATCGTAGTGGAACAATATAAATAGATAACTACTGATCTTTATACAAAAAACTATTACTATTTTATACATTACATCATCAGAGTACACACAAATCAATAACACAATACCAGACAGTTATAATAACTTGTCCTCACAGAGTTGAATATACAGCATACCATACACAGCGGAATATAAGTCAGATGCGTGATATATGTCTCCGTCATCCAGCTCATCTCCTGAGCTCCATAGCATCCTATCCTATATTTGTAATACACGATCTGACCCGAGCAATATAATAAAATAGCACCCGAGTTAGTCTGGAAAACCAGCATGAGAAAAACACTCAATTGAATTACTGAAGTTTCCATAATTCTTTGAAAATCAAAGGTATCTCGTAAGACCACGCCACAAATAAACATGTCGGGTTTTTACCTTACGATAACCAAAACATTTCTTATCAAAATCCTCTGATATTATAATAGTGTCTAAGTACAAATACTTAAATCAAATAGGCGAAATTGTTACATTAATAAATTCTAGCATAATAGGTATACAATCAAACCGTAAAGGGCACGTAGGAAGAATGAATTTCCAACTGAATGACTAGGCACTGGGGTACCGCCTCTCACAGTACCTGGTCTAGATCAGCATACCGAGGACCACTACCAATCCTCTACAACATAAGACCGGACTACCCCTTACTGGATAGCCCGAATAAGATCATCCCGCGCTTGGGATCATCAACTGCTGAAACAGCCAAAATAAAGGGACTATGGACAGGGGAAATCTTACCCTACTTGGGTGCTACCCACTTAGCCTTGCTGCATATCCTTTGATTTTCAGTCGTTCCCAGTTGATGAGGCTTGGTGCTAAGCGTTACCTTTTTAGAAACATTCACTCAGAATGCTCATGGTCCTCCAATGATAATGTACTGATAGCATTCATCCATACAAGTCCGTTCCCGATCCGAACACAACCGAAGGCAATACTCTTACTACATCCATTTTGGAGTCAACCTCAGGATTAGTAGCGATTAGCCTTTGCACTTCACTGCTCCATTTTCGACACCAACCTCTTATCTTCATTCTGAAAACGTACTTGTTGGATCAATGTGGTTTTTGGATCACAAATCCGATCCCGGTCGCTTCGAAACAATGTTCGATATTCCCCGGTAAACTTAATCCATGTTCCCTAGGAAATAAATATTTGAAAATAGGATCGGAGTTCACCTCCTAACCGTTGGTAGACAGATTTTCTTATAAACGTCCTAGAAGAACGAAACGAGTTTATATGTACAATATAGCACCTCGAATGGTAATTGTACCATATAATTCCCATGTCTCCTATAGATATTTCCAAATTTATATTCGGGTCCAGATTTGATAGTCGGTTATTTAACTATCAAACAAACAATCAATTCAACCAAATATTTTACTTCCACTGAAAAAACCTAGTCTTATTAAATTTAGTAAATAAATTAAATCACTTTATCCAAAAATATACACTTAAAACATTTAAATTCAAAGCTACTTAAATTCTTTATTTGAAATAATACTTATGAAATTCTATAATAACTTTCAGAGTAAAAACTTTAGCCAAAGCTACTTTTCGAAATAAAACTATTGTATAAAGTATAAACATTTAATAATCATCTTTTAAATCATAATACTAATTTAACCTTTAAAATAATTACTACTATAAATAACTTAATAAATATTTACTTTAACAATTTAAAATAATTAAATAATGAATTTTTAGAAACATTCTTATAAAACATCTTTAAAACTTCTAATTTATACTTAAAATTCTATCGTTGAAAATATACTTAGATTTCCAAGGAAATACACTTTCCACTTTAATAAACCAGCCTTGTCATTTACAAATCCTTCTCGATTTATATCCAGTTTAAATTTACGTTCCAATTCCGTAAATTTCCATTCCCGTACTTTTAAAAATAAAACCACAATTTATTTTTAAATTGAATTACCATCTCCTTATAAATTTCCATCGTGAATTTATAAATTTCAAATTATCCACTGATAAATATTTCACTTTATTTATAAACCCAGTTTATAAATCCCATGATCTCATTCTCCTATAATCGCTATTTCAAAATACTTAATCAATTTTCAAATCAATTCTCTGAATTAAATTCCCTTTAGAATTTGTTTCTCGATTTATCCAATTTATTCCAAAATCCATTAACTCCAGATTCACTCCTTTATTATGATTTAAAATCTTATTTAAAACCGAAAACATCAATTCCACACTTAATTTCAAAATCCTCCTTTTCATTTCTCTCCAAACATTTTAAATCTTGAATTATAAAAATAAATCCTTTAATTATTAAACAATATCGCTTAAATCCTTAAAACTCCTTATTACCATTTATTCAACATCTTAATTTTTTTCCTTACTCGAAATTTACTTAAAAGGACTTTAAAATCAAACTTTTTACCTTTTTCTAAATTCACTGTTTTAATTTACCCAATTTCACTATAATTGTTTTACTTAAAATTCTCTTTTTATTTCCCTTAAAAATCCAATCTTTATATATTTGATATCTTAAAATACCAAAATATATTCAGCAAGACCATAGCATTCAATACTTTCAATTTTCAATATAATCTATCACAGATTATCAAATGAATCATATCACTGACCATGACAATAAATTTCAACATTTTGAGGAATCCAGTTGGATCCCTCCAACCTGTTTCTTTCATCCACAGATGTTAGCACCATATAAAAATACCAATCCCACTTCGAGGGGGATATCGCGGTATATGGGTCATTCGCTATTATACAGGACGCATAGGATCTCATACGCTATATAATGCAGAAATATCAATCACTCCAATTTATATATACTGCTATATATAATATCACATCCAGACTGATAATAATTATCACATTAAATCAATCAACCAATAATTTAAATTTTAAACATTTAAGTTTGAATGGTAATCCAAATGAGTTAGAAAATCTCACCATTGATTTTATTGCATCGATTCCAGCAACGAACCAGCCCGGCTGGTTTCATTTGATTCTGAACCTTGTGTAAATGAAATTCCTTAATTTATTAGCATTTGTCGTGATTTTAAAATACCATTAATATTCTCATTTTAAATTTAAATCTATTGGGTTAATAAAATTCCAAATAGTTTGTTTTGTAATATATATATATATATATATATATATATATATATATCACCATAATATCTGTTTAAATTTTAACAGTAAGATTTAAAATATGTATATATTCATTATATTTTTTTTCAAATCTATATATATATTGGTTAAACTAAATTAAAAATAAATAAAATAAAACTACTACCTTACTGCCGTGACACCCTTAACCCAAGTAGACATAACCAACCCACGACCGAGGCCCACCATCGTCGCCCTCCACCTTGCCTCGAGTATGCACCCCACTGCAGATGCACCATCGACCAATGCTGCCTACATTCAAGTCCGACCCAGTACCTCCCATCACACGATGCCCTACTTCGAGCAGATGCTCGCCTAACCCAATTGAAACGCCTCGATTCACTGCCCTAAGCTTGCCTCGACTATTTTCTTAGCTTGCTCAACTGACCTTGCGAACGGCGGAGCCACGCATGCCAGGCGACGTGATTGCTCTCCTTAAATCGCGACTTCGGTCGCGATACATCATTTTAAATTATTTTTTCTTCTGAGAACGAAGAGATTTCAACTTCTCTCTTTACTTTGAATTGATAACTAAGGAGGGAAGAAAATACGATTCTTGATTTATATAGGAATGAAGATAAAAATGAAGATTTTTTTTCAAAGCTTCCGCCATATTTTCTTCTTTCTGTTTTCTTTTTTTTAACTGTTTGAAACTTTTGCATTTTAAAAAGGAGAATGGGGTGAACAGCAAGAGATGTTAACATGCTGAAACCAACATGCTATAGTGACTGAGGTGATAAAAAAGAAAACAGACGATGTGGATTTGATTGACCGGTCAATATACAATATATATTATTTAAATTTTTAATCGTCTCGAATATGCAACTTAAAATTTTGACTTTCTATCGAGGCATGCCACAAGTCGTTTATTATGTTATACCTCTATTCCGAATGCAATGGAAAAGCTTTCGAGGCCTAATTCAATCGTATGGAGAAGATAGCTTTTTGGACCTAGTTATTATATTGAATTCGATATTAATTTTCATCGCGTTTCTATACCGTATGGCCAAACGATAAATCCAAATGCTATGTAATTTGTAATATGATAATAATACATTATTACGGATCCAATGGGACTGGTTTCGTCAAATTCCAAGACTATGCCTCGGAAGGCTATTTTTAAACGTCAATTTCAACAGTATATTTTTACAACTGAACAAATCACTTTCAATTTCAATGTTAAAGCTTTTACTATCTTCAATATCCTCAATATAAATTTTATAAGCTTTCAAATTATTTTTAACAAGCTTAAAACTCAAGATTCCATATTTTCCCAATTATCGATTATTACACTCAATAATTAAATCGTCCAATAAATAGAGATATTTGAAACTCAAGTTAAAAGCTAACCTTTAAATATTTAAAATCGATTAAATATCTCAATTTCAAATATCCAAAATTCCATATCGTTACAATTAGTGAAGTTTAAAAATTGAATTAAAAGCGATTTGGCAGAAATTGAAAATTTTAATATTTAATTAATGTGTAAAAATAGTCATTTTAACACTGTCTTGGATTTCGACGAAACTAGTTTCATTGGATCTTGTTATGATGCATTGTTTGGTAGTTTTCATTTGTTAAATGAAATTGGGTCTTCATTAATTTCAACAGTCGGAAACTTCTGAATCGTACAGAATTTGAAACTAAGTGTTTGGTGAAAGTATAAAAGATGAGTTTGTATAACACCTGAACTTAGAAGGTAGTAGTGTTTTAACTAGTTTTAAGTTTGATGTTTTCTGTATAATATACGAGGTAATGGAGTATTATAAAAGTAGTAAAGCGAAGTAAGTTATTATGAAATGTTTTATAAGTGAAGTTATAAAAAAATTATGAACTTGAAGTTATGTTTTATGTTTCATGAATGATTTTAGTATTGAGACATGCTATTTTTATAAAATAGTGTGATAAAAGATATTGGTATACTTAAGAAGCCAATAGGATAAGTATGTAAGTTGTATGTAGATCATTTTATTCGCATAGCTATTCTTGGTCCAGTATTCAAGTATATGATTTCGATATGATTTACACTGGTCTGAACATGGATTTTCACTAGATTCTTGATGGCGAACACTTGATATGGGTTGTTGATACGATCCTAAGGTTTTCTATCATAGTATATGGCTATGTAAGAAGAATGGAGGTTTCTAATCAAGTAACCTGATCGGAGTCCGTATTGGAGTGGTCAAGTGATCTATACTACTTGGGAAGTGAAATTTATGTGGTCGAGCAAGTGCTCGGAATTGGTATTACATGCGGATTGTCTACATGCATCATATAATTTTTAATATATGCATACTATTGTTTGTTGGCTTATGGAGAGTCCAGGTGATGACTCTTCAATTTTACATGAGGAAGCCTGAATAGTCTACTAAGTAAAAACCTGAGGTTGTTGAGCTAACTATATGTTCAGTAGATCGTTTATCATCCTTGTGCGACGAGAGGATTTTGAACTTGAGCAAACCATGAGTTATGCTTGCTAATATTTTCAATATGGTTAAGTATTTCTATGTGATTTTTTCTTTTGATTGCTCATGTTGGAATTTCGAGGACAAAATATTCTAAGTGGGGAAGAATGTAACGCCCTGGAATTTCAAACACTTCATATTTAAATATATGAATTATTTAAATAATTCAAGCTTGGATTTATTGTTATTAAAGTGATTTAATAAGATTTTTAACCCCGTTCTAAATCATAAGTAATAGTGGTATACGTTTTTCGAAAAAATGTTTATAAAAATATATTCTTCGAATAAATATCGATAATATGACCGAAAATCGTTTTATCGATAAACAAATTTTAACCATCAGAAGTTATTTATAATTTTTTTACATTTTGCTTAAGAAATTAATAAAATGAAATAAAAACTTTTTATCATTTATGAAAATAAAATTTTTGGGTGATGTCATCAAAGATATTTAGGAAATGAACTTTTATGGTAAGACTTAACTTCTAATAAAAAGAAGAAAGGTGTAACGGTGCATGTGAGAGGGAGACTCCTTTGTGACCTTCCGTGGAAGGTAGAAGGTGGTAATAACTTCTTGCATAAACGCATGAATACACCCTTAAGCTATGAATTAAATCACAAATTCACTTAAGCTTGAAATGAAGTATGAGATTAAAAGTGGTGGAAGTGCTTAAGCACTAATCCACTAATTCTTCTTTAACCTTTTCAAGTCTTAACCAAATCATCTTCGGCCTCTTCTAAACTTTGGATATAGGCCTAAAATATTATGGGAGGCATGAATACCAAGTAAAGTGGGAGAAGGTGAGAGGAAGAAGTGGATCTTGGATGGGCTATGAGCAATGGAGGAGCAGGGGAGGTGTTGCCTTGGTTTGAAAGTGCTAAAGGTTGGATCTTTAGGCTTTAGTAATGGTAGGAGTTGGTTCTTTGATTCTTGCAGCTTTGTGCTTTTGTTTGGCTTGGATTTAAGTGAGTTATCTCACTATCTTGTTTGAGTATATTTTATGTCTGTGTCTGTGTCTGTGTTGTGTTTGAACTATAAAGTTAAAGTGACATGAACTAAGTAAAGTTATAAACTTTGGACCCCTATTACTTTAGAAAGCAAATGATAACATTATATTATATAACACTACTTTTATTACCCTCTTAAACATGTGGCGTGGCGTTGACTTCATATTTAAATGGTTGTTTGACTTGTGTGTTGAATTGAAGCAAGTTTGAAACTATTTAAAGTGAGAATAGTCGTTATAAGTGCACTTCGATATCCCTTAATTTTAACTTGTGTAAATTGGATATTTATGATCTTAACATGGGATAATTTGATTTGGTTATTCGCTACACATATTTTGGTATATTTAACGGTAAATAAATGGTTTGGAAAGTTATGGAAATTGCGAACCAAAGCTGTGAAAGTTAGAACAAAAATGTAGTCCTAAATACACTTTGTAAATATGTCATGTTTTCGGGAATTTTTATAAATAAATGGGAATATATTCTTAGGGATTCTTTCCATGGTATTTAAGTACCCTAAGGTAGTACTTAATAAAAAAAATTCAATTCTTAATCATTTGTTGAAGTGGTTAAAACTAGCCACAAAGATCGTACTTTTCAATGTTGTTTTTAATGAAGACTTTACAGCGTTTATAAATGCTCATAAGTCGCTTATGGGTTTGATTGTTTAAAAGTAATGTTAAAATTTGGTATTTTTATGCAATCTTCATAGATATATTTTCAAACATATTTCACAGTATATTAAAGTTCATTTGAAGTTTAAATATATTTTTAATAGTTATATATGCATTTTTAAAGTAAAGAGGTATTGTAATATTAAACCATATTTTTCATCAAACCATAAAATAGTTATTTGAAGTAATATTTTGCATAGATATTTAAAACTTATTTACAAGTATTTTTAAAAGTTTTGAAAAAGGTAATTGACTAGATTTTGCTAGAACCCCTCTTCTTGGATTTTAATGACAACAACTATACAATCACATATATAAGAAATACCTTATCTATTTACAAGTATATGATTAAAGGAATCACTCCACTCATTGATATCATGGCGTGAAGACCATCATGAAGAATGATAGGTCACATTATTGAAATAAGGTCATATATTTGTACCATGGTCTTAGAATATCTTATACAATCCCTTTGAGTTATCATAAGCACACACGAAAGCATATCAACAAAACACTTAGCGAATTTAGAAAACATACTCGGATTTTACAAACAAAACAGTCTCAGATGTCTGGGACATAATGCCAAACATCTGACAGAAATTTTGGTTTAAAAACTTGAAATGTCTCGGATGTCTAACACTGTTTTGTCATATTTAGAACAGTCAATTCTCTTCATTTTAAATGTTCATGCCTTCTCCCATAGTTGCAACTCTTGATCAAAAGGAAGCTCTTCGAGAAGACATAACTTTGATATACAACCCTTTGTTGCCTAAAAATATATCAAATGATTGAGATTGAAATTCGCTTACAACTACTATTACTCTTTATGTTCTGTAAGTACTAAAACTCCCTTGTGCTATTATTGATTTAATACTCTCAATCGGTTACAACAAAAATCTGTATTTTTGGTAAACTTACTTCCTACAAATCTAAGAACTCGCACTCGAAAACACTCAAGGGGGATTATAGAAAGAATTGTACTAGTAGTCAATATTCGTGTTGTATAGAACATAAGCTTATCAAAAAAATATTTTTGTATAAGCCTACTCTTCCAAACGAAGAGAGGATTGTTTATTAGTAAAATATTGAAAGGGAGCTTGGGGATTGGACGTAGAACTGGAGGTCCGAACCAGTATAAAAACTTTGGTGTGCTCGTGTTTATTCTTTACATTTGTACTCTACTATTTATGTATGCTTATATTACTATATATACACTTGTCTTATACACAAGCCATATTATACATGATCCACTACACTTTCATTAGGTATCAGAGCAAAGATACTTCAATTTACTATAACACATGATTAAAACTTTTTAACACGGCAAGTACATTTCAAGAAGGTCAGTCAACTGCTCGTCCCCTACTATTTAGCGGGTGTAATTATGCTTACCGGTCAACACATATGCAAATTTTTATGGAAGCTAATGGTTTAGAAATTTGGCAAACTAATCAAACTAGATATAAAGCACCTACCACTGACATAGGCATTGAACCAATGCACAAAAGAACACTGCTACTAATAATGTCGAAGTCATGAATGTATTATTTTGTTCACTTGATAAAAATGAATTTTCACAAGTCATGTTTTGCACAACTGCATATGATATACGGCGCACTTAACAAGTAAGTCACAAAGGCACAACAAAAGTCAAGCAAACAAAAGCCTCTAATTTTCAAAACCAATTCTCAACTTTTAAAATGAAAGCAAACGAAACTATTATTGAAATGTATGCCAGATTCCAAACTATACAACTCGATTTCATGGCACTTTGGGTCAAATTCACTTATTTTGATCTAGTTACATGTATTTTAAATTCCTTGACTATCGAATAGCAAAGAAAAATTTTAGCAATCGAAGAAGCTAAACAATCTTTCTCAACTCAAATTCGAAGAATTAATAGGAAATTTGATGTCATATGAAGCTAATTTACAGGGGAGAAAGGAGAAAAATCAAGAAAAATAATAATATCGCCATTTGAGCAAACAACGACCATTTGGATTTGAACGAGGAAGAAATTGTTTTTATTGCCAAAAACTAAACAAATTTAAGAAATTCAAGAAGACGACAAAATTTCAGAATGGTGGCAATTTGAATTCATCAAATCAAACATCAATCAAATGTTATGGACGTGACAAGTTTGGCCATATGAAGGAAGATTATTCATAACTCAATAATGACAGAAGGAAAAGCAAAATCAAGAAATTCAAGAAAAAGCGAAAAGCTTTTCAAGTAACTTAGGATGACTCCGATTCATCCTCTTCTTATTAGTGATAGTGAAAGTGACTGAGAACAAGCGAATGTTTGTTATATGGCTAGCACTGATGAAGTACGTACTGAACTAATGTATGATGAAATCCTAGAAATTAGCATAGAATTAGATGATAAGTATATAGAATCTAAGAAACTAAATAAAGAATATGTAGGAAAATTGAATAGAGCAGAGCTAGAAATTAGTTTATTAAAAGATGAGAAAATAACTTTAGAAGAGGAATTAGAAATAGCACAAAAAGAATGTAAAAGATTATCCTCTCAAAATAATGATTTATTAAATGATCTAGAAAATAGCAAAACTTGTAAATATTAATCTTAAAAAAGAAAAATTTGAACTAAAAACAAGTTTAGATTCTACCAATGTTGAAATCTATGATCTTAAGACTAAGTTAGATCAAATTACCAATAACATATCAAAGTTTAATAAAGGAAAACAATACTTAGAAAATTTGATCAAGATATTAAAACCATCAGGAAATCGAAATATATTAGGATTTAAAGTTAAGAAAAAGAATAGAAACTATAGCATATTTTATACTAAGTTCAAGAAGCCTGTATCTAAAATTAAGATTAATACTTCTATCATGAATACTGTCAAACTATGGATTCCTAAATCAAATAACAAGTCGATTAGGCAGAAACACATAGATGAATACTTGAGAAATATTGTTTATAATGATAATTACATTTTTAAAAGTCCCAGACCCTCTGGGGTATGATTACCTTCTTCTACTAACATATAGGACCATAAAAGAGGAAGTAGGTACCAAATCAACTCTAATTATTTTGTAGGGACCTAAAATCAAAGTTAAAAGCAAGGGGTTACTCTGAAAATATTACAAGAAATACACAAATGTTATCAAATATAACATATATCGGTGGCGGCACTATAACATTTGGAGATAATTCAAAAGGATTTGTCATCGGCATTAGAGACATTGTTAATGTCGGTATATCTACTTCTCCCCTAATTACTAATGTTTTGTTAGTAGAAAATTTAAAACATAACTTACTAAGTATAAATCAACTATGTGATAATGGACTTAGAATCGACTTCGAAAAAGATAAATGTAGTATATTTAATCAAATAAAAATTTAATATTTAGAGGATAAAGAAATAAAAATATTTATGTTTTAAATATGAATATTAAAAACAATAGTGACTTATATTTAACCACAAATCATAATTTCCCATGATATGGCACAAATGATTTTGACATATAAATTTTAAATATTTAAATAAATTGGAAAAAATGATTTGGTAAGAGGATTACCGAAAATAAATTATAAAATTAAAAATTTATGTGATGCATTTCAACTTGGAAAGTTAAAGAAATGTTTATTTAAATCTAAAAAAGAAACTACTACAAAACAAACACTCGAACTCCTGAATCTAGATTTACTTGGTCCAACTCAAGTACGATCAATAAATCATAATAAATATGTTTTTGTGATTGTTGATGATTTTCCAAGACACTTGGACACTGTTTTTGAAACATAAAAGTGACACTTTTGAAATGTTTAAATTGCAAAAAGAATAAAGACTTTAATGAATTACAAAATTAAAAGTATAAAAAGTGATCATGGTGGGAATTTGAAAATAAAATTTTTGAAAAAATTTTCAATAAAAAGAGGATTATTCATAATTTTCTGTTTCCACGAACACCATAACAAAATATGTGGTGGGAAGGAAAATTGGAACATTACAAGAATGTGTACGAATATCGTTAAGTGGTAGTGCCTTGCTAAAGAATTTTTTAGCCAAAGCCATTGCTACCGCATGTTATGTATTAAAATCATGTGATACTTACACTGATGATTAAGACTACATGCTATGAAATATTTTTTAGTAAGAAACCTAAAGTATCGTATGTACATGTTTTTGGCTCTAAATGTTTTATCTTGAATATTAAAGATAATCTTGGCAAACTTGATCCAAAAGCCGATGAAGGAATTTTTGTTGGCTATTCAGATCGGAGTAAAGCTTATAGAATTTTTAACAAACAAACTTACAATATAGAAGATCGTCTTCATGTTTCCTTCGATGAACATTTTAAGAATAACAAAAATGACGACGACGATGAAGTTTTCAATAATAATAGTAATAACAATAATAGTAATAATATTGTAACTGAAAATAATGATTTCATAAATAGTAATAACAATAATGATAATCTTTTAAAATCTCAACCTCGAATCTTAAAGGATGATTTGATAAATAATGTAATTGGTGACTTAAACACAAGGGTTGCGACTAGAAGTCAAATAATTCAAATAACTTTCATATCTAACTTAGAACCTAAAAATCATAATGAAGCATCAAAAAATAATTTTTGGATTATAGCAATGCAAGAGGAAGTTAATCGGTTTGAATGAAATGATTTATGGGAACTCTTACCAAGACCAAATGATCAATCCGTAATAGGAACAAAATGGGTTTTTAAAAATAAAGCAGATGAAAATGGAAAAATAGTTTATAATAAAGCTAGATTAGTTACTCAGGGATACAACCAAGAAGAAGTAATTGATTATGAAGAAACATTTGCCTTTATAGCACATCTTGAAGCTATAAGAACATTACTTGCTTTTGCATGTCATCATAATTTTGAATTATTTCAAATGGATGTTAAAAGTGCATTTTTAAATGGTTTTATAAAATACAAAGTTTATGTTGAACAACCACCCTTATTTATTCATGAAAAATATACGGATTACGTTTTCAAACTTAAAAAGGCACTATACAGGCTTAAATAAGCACCATGTGCTTAGTATGAAAGACTAAAGACACATTTAATAAATTTCGGTTTTTAAATAGGTAAAATTGATACAACATTATTTATAAAAAGATAAAATGATGATATACTAATCGTACAAATATATATTAACGATATCATATTTTGATCAAATAATAAGAAACTATGTGATGATTTTCCTAACATAATGAAAAACGAATTTGAGATGTCTCATATAGGAGAATTGAATTTCTTCTTAGGTTTACAAACAAAATAACTAGGAAATGGAATTTATATAAATCAAGAAAAATATTGTAAAGAATTGTTAAATTGGTTTGGAATGGATAATACATCTAGTTACCAACTCTAATAAGCATTAGTTTACATTTGGGTAAAGATGGAAAATATTTTGATCAAAAATTATATCAAAGTATGATGGGATCTCCATTATACTTAATGGCCAGTAGACTAGATGTAATTATGAGTGTATTTTTATGTGCACGATTTCAAGCACAACCTAAGGAATCACATCATCAAGCGGTTAAGAGAATTTTGTGATATTTTACCAACACCAAAGATTATGGGATTTTTTACCCGAAAGGCAGCTCCTTCGAAGTCGTATCGTATAGTGATGCGGATTTCAATGGTTGTAAAATGGATAGAAAAAGAACAAGTGGCATATGTCATTTTATTGGTCAATCTCTGGTTCATGGTTTAGTAAAAAGAAAAATTATGTTTCCCTCTCGACATGTGAAGCCGAGTATATCTTTGCTGCCTTAGCGTGTGCTCAAGTAATTTATATGCAACAAGCACTTCAAGATTTTGAAAAATTATAACCAAATCTCCTATATATTGCGATAATACAAGTGCTATAAATTTGTCTAAAAATCCAACCAATCATTCTCGAACTAAACATATCGATATTCGTTACTATTTTCTAAGAAGATAATGTTGAAAAGAGTATTATCATTCTAGAATTTGTTAACATAGAAAATCAAACTACCGATATCTTCACTAAACCACTATATGAATCAACTTTTATAAAACTAAGACGAGATCTTGCTATATGTTCGCTTAATGAATTAATTTCATAAACATTAACAAATAATTATCATGAATATTAAACTCTAATTTTATTTATATCATAAAATTTTCAGTATAGTTATTGTTGGCTAAATTTTAAATCTACCATAACTAAAAACCGTTAACAAGTTTATGGTCGGATAAATTTTGTCCTTTTAAGTTATTTACTATAGATAAATAATATGCTCTTTTTACTTGGCAATTTTTTATGGAAAATACACAAAAATATTTTTAATATAACAGTAGAAGATCTAAAAATGTTTTTTGACCATAACACCGATTACTCAACAATTTATCTAATGTAACGGCCCGTAAATTTTAAACGATTGAATTTGGAAATGAAAATTTGATATTTGGAATACGTCTACTTAAACATAGCCAATGGTAAATTTTCATCAGAAAATATAGAAGTTTATTTTGTTGTGTAATTTTATATAATTTAAATTAGTTAATATTTGATGATGATAATGAAATAATTTCCAAACCAGAAAATTTTTGTATAAAATTTTGTAAATCATCTTCTGAGTGAGACTTCATATTTCATTTCGTCAAATTTGGACTTCATTGCTCCGTTTATCTTATTTTCTGCCTTTTTGAAGCATTTTTCAGTATCGATATCGACTTTTGATAGGTTGGTCGTATCGTTGATATCTATATACCATTTTGATCAACTCATCATGCTGATCTCTACGTATACTCATTTATGTATTTTGAAGTTCGGTATGTGGTGCAATCTACGAAACGTCTAGCGTATCGGTTTTGCAACTGAGTCTTTTGGTTTCCCTGTGTCCCTTCATCTATCTACCGGTTGATTTTAATCAGTCATCAGCTTTTATTATTTCTTGAATTCAATGCATTGGCTTCCAACTTTTGAAAAAAATTCCTCTGTGGTTCGGTTCCTTATTGCTTTTGAGATTTTATTATAATATAAAATTTTATGTACAGTTCAAACTCTTTCATATTCCCATTGACTTACCGTCGCCCCTTTGCTCCTTCTTTCATTGCCGAATGCCTTCCTTGGCTTCACCACCCTACTCCACGTTCTTCCCACCTTATGACCACCATCACCAAACCCGACCACCCTCTATGCATCACCGCACGTCGCCTTCAGCCGAGACAATCCCGCACCCTACCTCTCCAAACCCATGCACCTCGTCACTACCCTTTCCGTCAATGCATTTTCCCACTCTCCATCGGCTAGTCGTTCCTCCAACCGTCATGAATGAGACAGCAGTTCCACCCTACCCACAACACATCACCTTGTCCTCCTCTGCCCACGTCAGTAGCTAAGCCTACAAATCCCTGACCACTCTCCTTCTCCGCCTACGCCTTCACCGAAGCAATCACCTTTCGCCAGTCTTTCACAGCCAGACCATCTGCCAAGGCAAGGTCTTAATCCTTTTCTTTGTTTGTTTATACATTTGCCTATATATATGGTCTGTTATATATATATATATATATATATGTATGTATATATATATACAAGTTGTAGATAAATTTTTTGTTTATATGTATATATCTAAGTTTTTATAAGTTATATATTTTATTTAAGTCATATATGGTCCTTTAGTTATATATAGTTACAGTATATATATTTTGACAATAGTATATATGTATGTAAATATGTTCAAAGGTATACATATTTTATTCAACACATTACATAATATTCAAGGCACTTACATACGTGTATATATGGTAAAAAAATTTTGAAAGGTGATATATGTTGCATGAATTTATATTAGAATTATATAGATATTCTGTTATTGCTTTCCAAATAATATACGTAGATAGTATATGTAATTTGTACATAAAAGCTGCATACCATCTATTGCCACAAAATATAAGTTATATAAGCTTATATATACAAGTAAGTTACAAACCAGCTTATATATTAGTTATATTTATATATTGTTGATTTCAAAATATACCTATATATAGGTATATAATAATATTGATTTTTCTATTTTGTGTGTATATGTAGCTATACAATGTAAAGTCATATTAACATACGTATATATATACGGGTATGCATGGGTTGGGTTTTCAAATTATATGTATATTATTTTTAATATATGTTTTAAATTTGGTTTTTTTTGAAAATTTATATATATGTATAATATATTCTGTCGGATTTTAAATATATATATATATATATATATATATATATATATCATTTGGTTTCAAAATAGTTTTATACATATGTGTTTAAGATTTTGTTTTGGTATTGGTTTTTAAGTATAATATATATATATATATATATATATATATATATATATATATCTTTGGTTCTTAATACTTGAGTTTTAAAAATAATGATTTTGAAATGTTTGTATAATTTTAATATTTGTCTTAAATTAAAATATTGAAAAAAAATATATAATATAATAATAATGTATATATTATCTGTTTATATCAAAACTGATTCGATTTGTTTTCATCGAGTACTATTATCAGCTCTATCCGTCAAACTCATGCCAATCTTTTTTTGCTTTGAAATTTGTGCTTGGATTCGTGACTTATCTCATTCTCATCCATCTCTAGCCTCGAAAGGTGAGCAATCACTCATGATTAACGTTCTTATATTTATTAAATTTGATTTCAATTAGAATGACAATTGAAATATGCTGCTAAATTGAACTGTTAATTATTTAACTATTATATATATGATATGCCATTATCTGTAACTGTTCATATGACATCTGACACCATGATTTGTTATTTATATTTTATCTATTATTGATGATATATGCCTGTTATTGATATGTTATTATTATCATCACTGTTCTCACTCTACAAGTTCCCTATTAGTTTAGAATTCCCTATGGGTTGAAATGATACATACCTGAATGATCTTGTAGAATAAGAAAAAATCGTTATGGATTGAAATGATAAACCCAAGCTATTTTCAATGACACTGAATTTGGGATTGCAGGTTGAAAAGATATATACCCGTATATACTTAAATTGCGAATTGAAATGATAAGTATATGTATCACTTGACCATAGGATAGAAAATTATATACAAATACCGTTGGTCTACATATATATATATACACACATACATACATATATATATAGTGAAAAATGATTTCCGAGGTTTTGAAAAGAAATATATAGTTTTAATAAGTTTTGATTTTTATATATTATATACATATAAATGTTATTTTATATATGTTTAAAATTTTAGATTTTAAAATTATATGTTTTGGGAAATTTAAATTTATAAATTAGTTTTAAAATTTTAAATTTTAAGATTTTACCTATAATTTTACTATTTTTAAAATATATGAAATAAGTTTTAATATAAAAATAAATTTAACAATAAGCTTTAAATTTAATAAAGTTTAATTTAATTAGTATATAATATGTTTTAAGTATTTATTTAAAATTATATTTTAAATGTAGATTTTATACAATTTTAAGTAAATAAATGTTGGAAAGATAAATTTAAATTGATTTAAAACTTATGGAATTGAGATTTTAAAGATATGATTTTATAACTTGATTTTTGATTTAAAGCGATTAAATGAATATTTCAAGTTTAAATAAATTGAAGGAATATTTAGTTTATTTAAATGGTAATTTAAGGTTTTATTTAAATGATATTGGATTGACTAAGTGAATATTTCAATATTAAATAATGATAAAGTTAATTTTGAAATATAAATGAATTTATCAAATTGAGTTATTGTAAAGGTTTAAATATTTTAAACTTTGAAATCTATTGAAATCGAAATGATTTATTTTTGTAGTTCAACTCTATATTTGAAATCGATATAAAATGGTTAATTGAGATATGAATTGAATTGAAATGGAAGAAATGAGATTTTATTTGAATGGGATTTTGGAATTTGAGTTAATTCGAATTGATTTGTGAACTTTGAGGAATCTATTTTATCATATAAAGTATTTCAAAACATGTATCAATATTTTACTTTATAAATTATTTTTATTTATATACTATTTTAATATAAAACTATTTTAACATATAAATTATTTTAATGTAAACTATTTTTAACTTATAACTATTTTAGATATACTAATTATTTTATTATATAAACTACTTTAACTTATAACTATTTTATTATATATATTATTCTTAATATCTAAACTGAGTAATATGAATTTCAAAGTGTTATGATTTTGAAGTATTATGATTCTCAAAGCATTATGATTTTAAAGTGTTATGATTTCCAAAGTGTTAAAATGTCTAAGTTTTATAATTTCAAAAGTGATACAACTTTGAAAGTGCTATAATTTTGGAAATGGATATATTTTAAGTGAAATGATATCGTACTGATATTGTTTTGAAATAAATATGATATTTTGATTTTGAAATATGAATTATTGTAAATGTAATGACCACAGTGTTATAATAGCATTTGGTTGTTAAAGGGACCAGGATCGGTTATTGTCATACTCTCTGCCAATACCGAAAACCACTTTAGCACTGTATAGCAGTGGAGATTCCAGAACGAAGTATGATGGTTGATGACGATTCTATTTGAGGTATATACGTGGACTTGACTCCCGTGAGTTAGCTTAAGAAGGCTAAAAACAGGATCAATTGACGGGCCAAGTAAGGTAGCTTCTCCGATCGGACGCACTTTTTCGATACCATTCTATTACTTCGTGATTGATTGGGTGCACCCTTGGATATTTGGGAGTGTGGATCGAGGTGGCTGGTAGCTGTGGCTATGCGTTACCATCAGCCCAGAAGTGTAATTGGTATATCTACCCTGGCATTGCCAAGTTGTGCTGTGTCACCTACCATATCGAGCCCACTACGAGTTTGTTTTGTACCATACCTATGGAATGCCCTTTGATAAGCCTCCAGTTTATGGGAGAAGTTACGGTACTGTATAGACTATGGGAATATATAAAAATGTGTTAAGGGGGATATAGGTAACGCCTTAACGCTATTTTAATCGTTTACTTTACTTTAGATATATTATAATAGCGTATATTACTACATAGTAGATAGTTCGACGGATCCTTAGAGGATGGGCATCCCAACATCCTTTAAGTTACTTGTATTTCGGTTGATATTTCACTTGAGTTGGATTTATTGATATAAGAATGTTAATCCTGACTTTAATGTTTTGTGTTCGCTTTATGCTCGGGTCAGACTGAGTGTCACAGCATTTGAGAATCAACTTTGGAGTTGGAGCTTCGCTTGGAGATCCATCTACATATATTCAACTTTTAGTTATTCAGTTGACTCCAGTGATATATTCAGATTTTGTTATTTGACTATTGTATTGAGACTTCTATGTATTTGAGACTTCTGTTGTATCTTGTTTTCACTCTGATATATATATATAGTAGCTTTATGAACTATTATTCATTTGTTTCCGCTACTTATTTATTATATTACTCTGCGTTTGTGATTCTGTGATTATTTTCTTCACTATATATGCTGAGTTTTGTCAAATAAAAATTAACAATTTGATATTTGTTATATCCCATAGCTCCTCTGTATGATTTGTAAAGAGGTGAAACTCCTTTACAACAGGCATGATTCACCAAAGATTTCTGTATCCTCGGTATAGATGTCGTTACCTCTTGTTATGCCCAAGTTCTATTCTCTTATGATCGAATGTCAATTTACCTCAGAATTCTACACCGATCTTATTTTTGAAGTCATGGTTGATCCTGTTAAGATCAGCCGCAATTTATATAAGTCTATCCATCCTTTCTCTTATGTAATATATAATTATTTTATCTTCTTTTCGAGCTTCTCTTCTAGTTAGAATTCTTTTCGATTAAGGTCCCTCCTAATATGGTTCTCTATCTTTGTTCTAGAATCCATTCTGGAATCATCGAGTGAGGGAGTGTATTTGTAATTAACATTAAAAGTATTTTATAGCGTGTTGTTTGAGTTGTTAAGGTTGATTTAAGGTTTTGATCGATTCGTTTGATCAACGCTATCAATAGGAATTCCAAAACACTTGAACAGAGCAAACTGATACAATATTGTTTTCAAATTTGGTAAATGAAATAAATTTTTATGATTATATTATATTATATATATATAAACGTATAATTTTTTGAAATTAGATAGTTAATTAAATTGATTAATAGAAATGATAATATTTGATTTCCATTTATTGTTTTGTAAACCATAAATAAATAAAATTATAAAACATGGTTATAAATTGATTTGGAATTTAAATTGATTTAAATTAAGAATCTAAAAATTAAATTTCCCGTATATTTATAAAAATTTGTTTTTAAAATTTTAAGGGTATATATTTAAAGTGTTTTTGAATAGAAATTTGTTTCTAAAGAATTTTAAATGTTTAAATCAATATTCTCCTCCATTGTCACTAGAAAATAATTTCGGTGACGACTGCAGCATCATCGACATTCATTTTCGAGTTTCAAAGTGGAGAGACCACTTAGTAGCTTTGCTACACTTTTTTATTGGAAAATAAATTTGATTTGAATTTCTAAAGAATGACTTGATGTATAATATATATATAGGTATGTGTCTATGGATTTGATTTGATATAGTATTTGTATGCGATTGTCTCTAAACGGTTTAAAGTGAATCGGAAATTTAACTCTTAAATTCTTAAATAAATATTTAAAATTTGAAATAATTGAATTGGAAAATTTTACTTGCATAATACTCAATTGCACTCCAACATATATAACTTACCCAAATTATTAAGAAGTTAACTATGTAATTGAATAGTATACATTATAAAATGATATCGGAGGAATTTATAAATAAATTTGAGTGATTATAATAAATGTTTATACACTTAAATTTATGATTATAGAAAATGCTAATTGAGATAGATTGATTAATAAGATAATGATTAAATAAATATGAATTTAAGAGTAGTTAAGATTGAAATTTTAGTGAAATTAACTTAAGTGAAATCAAATGGATTGAATTAATGAGATAAATAAATTTTGTTTTAAAAGAAATTTTGTAATAAAGGTTATTAATTTAAATTAAATCAGCTGAATGAAAATACCTAGAATTGAAATCAATTAGTTGAATATAAATCAATTTAAAAATAAATGAAATTTATATGGTTTTTAAATGAATTGTTTTATTTTATGTTTCAAATCTATTTTCTTTCTGGTTGTTTCTATTCTCCTACCTCCTTCCTTTTTGGGGACGAAAGTTTTGGCTGGGAGAGAGTGTAACGACCTGTAAATTTTAACGATTTTAGTAACGTAATTAACTAAAATTTTGTGAAAATTTAAATAATTGAATTTGGAAATGAAAATTTGATATTTGGAATACATCTGCTTAAACATAGTCAATGGTAAATTTTAATCAGAAAATATGGAAATTTATTTTATTGTGTAATTTTATATAATTTAAATCAGTTAATATTTGATGATAATAAAATAATTTTCGAGCTTGAATATTTTTATATAATAAATTTGTAAATCATCTTCTGAGTGAGACGTCATATTTCGTTTCGTCAAATTTGGAATGTTATTGCTCTGTTTATCTTATTTTCGACATTTTTTGCAGCATTTTTCGGTACCGATATCGACTTTTGGTAAGATGGTCGTATCGTTGATATCTATATATCGTTTTGATCGTCTCGTCATGCTGATCTCTGTGGTATACTCATTTGTGTATTTTGGAGTTCCATATGCGGTGCAATCTACGAAATGTCTAGCGTATCGGTTTTGCAACTGAGTCTTTTGATTTCCTTGTGTCCTTTCATCTGTCTACCAGTTGATTTTAATCAGTCATCAGCTTTTATTATTTCTTGAATTCAACGCATTGGCTTCCATCTTTTCAAAAAAAATTCCTCTGTGGTTCGGTGCCTTGTTTCTTTTGAGATTTTATTATAATATAAAAATTAATGTACAGTTCAAACTCGTTCATATTCCACCTGACTTACGGTTGCCCCTTTCCACTTTCTTTCATTGCCAAACACCTTCCTCGACTTCACCACCCTACTCCGCGTTCTTCCCACCTTATGACCACCATCACCAAACCCAACCGCCCTCTATGCATCACCGCACGTTGCCTTCAGCCGAGACAAGCCCACACCCACCTCTCTAAACCCATGCACCTCGTCACTGCCCTTTCTGTCATCGCATTTTCCCACTCTCCATCGGCTAGTCGTTCCTCCAACCGTCGTGAATGAGATAGTAGTTCCACCCTACCCGCAACACTTCACCTTGTCCTCCTCTACCCACGTCAGTAGCTAAGCCCACAAATCCCTGACCACTCTCCTTCTCCGCCTGCGCCTTCACCGAAGCCATCACCTTTTGCCCAGCCTTTCGTAGCCAGACCATCTGTCAAGGTAAGCTCTTAATCCTTTTCTTTGTTTGTTTATATATTTGCCTATATATATGATCTATTTATATATATATATATATATATAAGTTTATACAAGTTGCAGATAAATTGTTCCTTTATATGTATATATCTAAGTTTGCATAAGTTATATATTTTATTTAAGCCATATATGGTCCGTTAGTTATATATGGTTACAATATATATATATATATATATATATGTATATATATATATATATTGACAATAGTATACATGTATGTAATATGTTCAAAGGTATATATATTTTATTCAACACATTACATAATATTCAAGGCACTTACATACGCGTATATATGGTTATTTTTTTGAAAGGTGATATTTGTTGCATGAATTTATATTAAAATTATATAGATATTCTGTTATTGCTTTCTGAATTATATACGTAGATAGTATATGTAATTTATACATAAAAGTTGTATACCATCTATTGCCACAAAATAAGTTATATAAGCTTACATATACAAGTAAGTTACAAACCAGCTTATATGTTAGTTATATTTATATATTGTTGATCTCAAAATATACCTGTATATAGGTTTATAATAATATTGATTTTTCCATTGTGTGTATATATGTAGTTGTATAATTTAAAGTCATATTAACATATGTGTATATATATAGGTATGCATGGGTTTCATTTTCAAATTATATATATATTATTATTAATGTATGTTTTAAAAATGATTTTTTTTGAAAATATATATATATATATGTATAATATATTCTGTCAGATTTTAAATATATATACATATACATACATATATATATATGTATATCATTTGGTTTCAGAACAGTTTTATACATATGTGTTTAAGATTTTATTTTGGTACTGGTTTTAAAGTATAATATACATACATACATATATATATATATATTTGGTTCTTAATACTTGAGTTTTAAAAATAACGATTTTGAGATTTTTATATTATTTTAATATATTTGTCTTAAATTAAAATATTGAAAAATATATATATAATATAATAATTATGTATATATTTTCTATTTATATCAAAACTGATTCAATTTGTTTTCATCGATTACTGTTATAGCTCTATCCGTCAAACTCGTGCCAATCTTTCTTTGCTTTGAAATTTGTGCTTGGATTCGCGACTCATCTCATTCTCGTCCATCTCTAGCCTCGAAAGGTAAGCAATCACTCATAATTAATGTTCTTATATTTATTAAATTTGATTTCAATTGAAATGACAATTGAAATATGCTGCTAAATTAAACTGTTAATTATTTAACTATTATATATGATATGCCATTATCTGTAACTGTTCACCTATGACATCTGATACCATGATCTGTTGTTTATATTTTATCTGTTATTGATGATATATGTCTGCTATTGATATGTTATATTATTGTCATCACTGTTCTCCTTCTATAAGTTCCCTGTTAGTATAGAATTCCCTATGGGTTGAAATGATACATACTCGAAGGATCTTGTAGAATAGGAAAAAATCGTTATGGGTTGAAATGATAAAATCAAGCAATTTTCATTGACATTGAATTTGGGATTGCAGGTTGAAAAGATATATACCTGTATATATTTAAATTGCAGATTGAAATGATAAATATCTATATCACTTGACCATAGGATAAAAAATTATATATAGATGCCGTTGGTCTATACATACATACATACATACATACATACATACATACATACATGCATGCATGCATGCATGCATATATATATATTGAAAAATGAATTCTAAGGTTTTGAAAGGAAATATATGGTTTTAATAAATATCGATTTTAAGATATTATATACATATAATGTTATTTTATATATGTTTAAAATTTTAGATTTTTAAAATTATATGTTTTGGGAAATTTAAATTTATAAGTTAGTTTTAAAATTTTAAATTTGAAGATTTTACCTATAATTTTACTATTTTTAAAATATATAAAATATGTTTTAATATAAAAGTAAATTTAATAATGAGCTTTAAGTTTAATAAAGTTTAATTTAATTGGTATATAATATGTTTTAAGTATTTATCTAAAATTATATTTCAAAAGTAAATTTTATATAATTTTAATTAGATTAAGGTTGGAAAGATAAATTTAAATTGATTTGAAACTTATGGAATTAAGATTTTAAAGAGATGATTTTATAACTTGATTTTTGATTTAAAGTGATTAAATGAATATTTCAAGTTTAAATATATTGAAGGAATATTTAGTTTATTTAAATGGTAATTTAAGGTTTTATTTAAATGATATTGGATTGACTAAGTGAATATTTCAATAATAAATAATGGTAAAGTTGAATTTGAAAGATAAATGAATTTATCAAATTGAGTTATTGCAAAGGTTTAAATATTTTAAACTTTGAAATCTATTGAAATCGAAATGATTTATTTTTGTAGTTCAAATCTATATATTGGTATCGATATAAAATGGTTTATTGAGATTTGAATTGAGTTGAAATGGAAGAACTGAGATTTGATTTAAATGGGATTTTGGAATTTGAGTTAATTCGAATTGATTGGTGAACTTTGAGGAAGCTATTTTATTATGTAAAGTATTCTAAAACATATATCAATATTTCACTTTATAAATTATTTTTATTTATATAATATTTTAATACAAAATTATTTTAACATATAAATTATTTTAATATAAACTATTTTTATCTTATAATTATTTTATGTATACTAATTATTTTATTATATAAACTACTTTAACTTATCACTATTTTATTATATATATTATTTTAATTTCTAAACTGTTTAAGTGGAAGTGTTATGAATTTCAAAGTATTATGATTTCAAAGTGTTATGATTCTCAAAGTATTATGATTTCAATGTGTTATAATTTCTAAGTTTTATAATTTCGAAAGTGATATAACTTCTAAAGTGCTATGATTTTGGAAATGGATATATTTTAAGTGAAATGATATCGTACTGATATGGCTTTGAAATAGATATGATATTTTGGTTTTGAAATACGAATTATTGTAAATGTACTGCCCACGGTGTTATAATACCATTTGGTTGTTAAAGAGACCGGGTTCGGCTATTGTCATACTCTCTGTCAATACCGAAAACTACTTTAACAACTGTTTACGTGATGGAGATTCCAGAATGAAGTAGGATGGTGGTGACGATTCATTTGAGGTATGTATGTGGATCTGACTCCTATGAGTTTGCTTAAGGTGGCTAAACAGGAGCAATTGACGGGTCAAGTGAGGTAGCTCCTCCTATCGGACACACTTCTTCGATGTTATTCTATTACTTTGTGATTGATTGGGTGCACCCTTGGATTTTTGGGAGTGTGGATCGAGGCGGGCGATAACTGCGGCTATGCATTAACCATCAGCCCGGAAGTGTAATTGGTATATGTACCCTGGCATTGCCTAGTTGTACCGTGTCACCTATCATATCGAGCCCACTATGAGTTTGTTTTGTACCATACCTATGGAGTGCCCTATGGTAAGCTTCCAGTTTATGAGGGAAGTTACGGTACTGTATAGACTATGGAATATATAATAATGTGTTAAAGAGGATATAGGTAACGACTTAATGCTATTTTAATAGTTTACTTTACTGTAGATATATTATAATAGCGTATATTACTACATAGTAGATAGTTCCATGGATTCTTAGAGGATAGGCATCCCAACTTCCTTTAAGTTACTTGTATTTCGTTTAATATTCCACTTGAGTTTGATTTATTGATATAATAATTTTATACCGACTCGAGTGTTTTGTGTTTGCTTTATGCTCGGGTCAGACTGAGTGTCACAGCATTTGAGACTCACCTTTGGAGTTGGAGCTTCGCTTGAAGATCCGTCTACATCTATTAAGCTTTTAGTTATTCTGTTGACTCCGGTGATATACTCAAATTTTGTTATTTGACTATTGTATTGATACTTCTATGTATTCGAGACTTCTGTTGTATCTTGTTTTAACTCTGATATATATAAGCTTCATGAACTACTATTCATTTGTTTCCGCTTGTTATTTGTTATATTACTCTGTGTTTGTGATTCTGTGATTATTTTATTTACTGTATATGCTGATTTTTGTCAAATATAAATTAACAATCTAATATTTTGGGCAATTCAAGTCCGACATGTGTGGATGCGAATGTTATGAAATACCAGGACGTTACATCTCAGCTCACCCTCGTCTAATAGTACATACGTATCACCAACAAAAACTACTCCTCCTTCGCAGAAACCATCCTCACTAAATATTATAACATCACCTACACATCACACCGGCTACTCTCCAAAGGAAAGAAATTTAAACGAGCGATTAATTTTGAACCATCATCAATCAGTACTAAAGTTGATGAAATTTTTCACTACCAACAAAAAATGATGGGAGTTCAAAGAGAAATGTATACGAGCAACTAAGACAAGGAAATCATCTTAACTTTCTCGAACGATGTATTTTGGCAATCTTTGGACATTCACCAACGAAGGTTGCTTACGTAAAAAATCTCCTCATTTAATAGAGACTCCTATAAACATTCACACTTACTCCAAGAAACTTATGTGAGGCAGGGCCATCAAACCAAGACTGGAATCAAACTTTCGTTCTTCTGAATTGGTCTTCACTTAAGCTCTCAACTACGCAAACTAATAATGACACAAATTCTTAGAATCAAACTGAGCACAAGAGCTCGGAATCATTAGAGGAGAAATAATTTCTTTTCGATAATAATATGAGTATGACTATACATATATAATTAAATATGTAAATACATATGTATTTCCTTGATAATAATTTTAAATATCATTTATCTTGTTTTAAAATAAATATATGAATTACAAATTCAAAATATACGCATAAAATTTAAAAATGCATAACTTATAGCTCCCAAACACTCGAGTTGATTCTCTAAATACTCCTAGACGTATGAAAGAATTTTCAGCTGCCACTTTGAACAGCCATATATACTTTCTACTTCAAAATTTTCTTTACCCAACTCATTTCATTTTTTACCCACAGAAACCCTAGCTTCCTTAAAAATCCAAGGTTTCAATCATGGCCCCTAAAACTAAAAACCAAGTGAACAAGAGAGTTAAGAAAGACCAATCTTCCTCTTCTCAACCAATCACTATCACTGATTCACACATCCAATAGTGGCTTCGCAATAGCCCAAATGCTATGAAGAGATTTAAGGATCTAAAAACTAAAAAAATTCATGTTGGCCCTATCTATCAGTTATCTAAATTTGAAGAATACTGACTTTAAGAACTAACACTAGCTACTTACATTCGGCCACTAATCAATCGATGAAAATGAAGTAATTATTGATCAACTTGCTATTTTCCTCTTCTATGTAGATTTATGTAGCGAAAATATTTAGAAACTTGAGAATGAAGATAGATGGTTATAGACAAGTGTTTATGGTAAAGTTTTAAAAATAAGTGTAAACATGCTTGGAAGAATACTAGATTGTTCCTCTAATGGTACTACATTACAAGAAATAGTTGATTATTGAAACTTACCAAGTAACCAAGTCACGCATGAACTATGGAATGATAAAATGTCAGAATGGAAATCAGCTTATCTTTGACCATGAGCCAGATTGTCAAATAAAATGTTAATCAACACTGTGCTACCTCATTTAGGCAGCCATGAACAAATATATATGGATGATCATAAGGCATTGTATCCAGTTTTTGGTGGAGTTCATGTAAATTGGGCATAGTTTATCGATGATGAAATAAAACACTATTGGAGTCATTATCACCAAACTATCATTTATTGTCACGACCCGTCTTCCACTAACTAGAAAGACGTATCATTAATTAAGAAAGAAAGGGATAGAAAGTGGAAAGGAAGAAGAGAAAGAAGAAACAACACTAGAATCTCAATAGCGGAACGAATAAATTATATTAATAACATAAGTATTTACATAATATACAATATCAATCGGAGATACACAGCATACACATCACATATACTAGACAGTTTGTAACGACCCAGGATTTTTAGTAATTTAAATTTGGATATTTAATTAATTTTAAATATTAATAAGTGAATATATAAGTCAAATAAATTTTATTTCGAATAATTGGATTTAATTGGATAATTAAATCAATAATTTAATATGTTAAATTATGGAAATAATTGAAAATAGGGTTAAATATGATTAAAAATGATTTGTAAAATTTTATTTTATCATATTGAAGTTAGAACGATATTTTAGAACTTTTAAAATCGAATTAAAAGTTAATTTGTGAAAATTGAATATTTTAATATTTAATAATCGACTGTAAAATAGTCAATTTTTGAACAGTCTCAGAATTGGACGAAACCAGTTCCATTGGATCCGTAATAGTTAGTTATTATCGAATTTCAATTTTCGTGTCAATCGGAGCTATCGTTTGATCGTGGCAGCTCGAAACGCATCGAATTATTTTTAATATTAATTTGGCGAGTTAAAATAGCCATTTTTCAAACAGTCTCGGATTTCGACGAAACCAGTTTCATCGGATCCATAATGTGATATTATTATAAGGTTTCAAATTTCATGTCAATTGGATTTACCGTTTGTCCGATACGAATTAAAACGCCTAGGAATCGATTTAAATCGGTTTAATTTAAATTGAGCGTTTATAGACATAACTCGCACAGATGTCTGAATTAGCTTCCGAAACCTGTTCCATTGTGTCCGAAACGTGGGGTAAACCTTAGAAACGCTGGTTACGGCGCGTGAATCGGAGTTCGGAATTTCTAGAATGAACAGTGTCGTTCGAAATTCTATAAATAGCCCACCTCCCTTCATAAATTAAAAAAAATAAAAAAATAAAACCTAATTCTCTAAAACCCTAGCCGCCACCCCCCTTTCACCAATGGCCAGAAAACACCCACGTTCTCCCCTCGATTACTCCAAATCCATCAGCAATTAGACGAAACTTCCAACTACAAAGAGGTAGAGCATGAAGAGAACTACAAGATCAACGGTTATGATCGCGTTTGGAGCCATGGATCGACGTGGGGAGGGGTTTGAAGGAGGCGTGTTCGGCCTTGAACTGCGTGTAGATGGGGGGGGCCGCACGTGACCGGTCATGGGCCGAGTGTAGAGCAAGAGGTGAGCTTCGAGGTGCAAGCTTCTGATCAACTTCTCGTGTGTCGTGGTGATGGCGAAATCGAACCCTAATTCCTAAGATATGGGTTCGGCCTTGCGTTGTTTCCTGGAGGTAAACACGCGCGTAGAAGAAATAGGCAGGGGCGGCCCTGATGCACTCACGCTTGATCTCACGGCTATGGATAAGCTAGGTTTAAAATTAAATAAAATGTTGTAAATTATATAAAATATAATTCGTGCAATCTTTGAAAATTCATATCTTTTTCATACGAGGTCGAAAACGCACGAAACAGGAAGCGTTGGAATCGTATGGACGAGCACTACGCGATGGAGTTGGATTGGAGTTGTTTGGAGTTAGTGAGAATTTTGGGTAAAATTAAACGCGCGTTTAATTTTATTCGAAATAAATCGCTAAAACGGAATTGAAATCAAGGTGAGAACTTCTCACTCAATCGAATCAGTTTCGATTTTATTTTAAATAGTTAGATTTAAAATATTTGAATGCATGTTTGAATGATGATTGATATCTATTGATTGTTAAAATAGACATTATGCGCCGTTAGTAAGCGGATGTTATTTATTAAAAACATATACCGCGAATATTTCATAAACAGTGAAATTGGTATTATATATAATAGCAATATATATATATTGGCATATGTATATATTGGAGTTATTGATTTTCCGCATTTGTTTAGCGGATGAGACCCTATTGCGCCGTCTACTAAGCGGATAATATTTTAAATCCCATATACCGCGATAATTTCGTACTGGAGCGAAATTGGTATTGTGCTAATGTTTGTGGATGCAGGAAAACAGGTTGGAGGGATCCAACTGGATTCCTCAACAGTATTTATTTGATTTCAGATATTTTGATATTTGATGGACTATCATATCGATATATGATGTCGTTGTTGTCGTGATTGACTATTTGGTGTGTAGCATCATTGGACCAAATTTGGAATTTTAAAATGATTTTTAAAGTGATTTTTGAAAATATACAATATTTTTTGAATTGATCCATTTTAAATAAATAAACGTATAATTTTAATGTTATATAGAAATTATGATTTTTGAGAAATATAGTTGAAAACTGACTTTTGAGAATATGATGCTAATGATTTTATAAAATAGTTAAATCGGAATTTTAGAATTTATTGTGAAAAGTTTAAAAATAGAATTTATGAAATTTATTTATTTTATCAATCAGAATGATGAAATTATAAAGGAGATTAAAGATGTTTTAAAATAATAGTATAAATTGATTTTATAAAGGATTTATAAATTGATATTTATAAATTAAAACATTTGAATTATAAAACGAGTTTTTTTATAAGTGTTTGAATGAAGTGAAAATGGATTGCATAAGTGAATGGAATTTATAGAATTATAAATGGTGAAGTTATAAATGAAATTTATAAATAGTAAGATTTATAAATTTTGTGAAGTTATTAAAGAATATATTTGGATAAATAATTGAATCTTATAAGTTATAAGATTTATAATTATGAAGTTTAAAAGAACGATTTTGTAAAATAATCGTTTTATAAGCATTTAACTTATAATATGAACCTTTAGTTTATAATTGAGTTATAAATCGAATAGATTAATAAAGAGATTTATAAAAAGTTGTTATAAAATAAATAGAAATGGAGTTTATAAACGTTGTTTTATAAATTCGCAAACGACTTATTTTGATAAGTTAATTGTTGAAACCTATTAATGGAGTTATATTCACATTTTTGACTGTGAATAATCCTTTAAAATGAAATGTATAGAAATGATGAAATTGATTAACGTAGTATATTCACGTTTTTGAATAGTGAATAATATGTTAAAGAAATTGTTTTGAATGTGATATTTTAAATAGAATTAAAACGATCTAACGATGTTTTAAAAAAAAGTGTTGAGATTCGAAACCATAGATTTCAACATTTATTGTTGAAATAGACGTTTTCGAGAAATAGAAGGAAAGGGTGGACTATTGCACTGTTGTTATAGTAAATGATTTCCGAAAGGAAATGTTTTGTATAGTATTGGGATTTATATATCTATATTAAATTTCGAATCCCTATACTAGTGATTTTGGGTTGTCGTAACGATGTTTTACGTAACATTCGTTTTGGCCCAAATAAATATGTTTAAGAGAATGATTTCCTTAAAGAATGAAATATATACTTAATCTCGATTTAAGTATATTGAATATTTTCTAAGTGTTGAAAATAAATAAAATTTGTGAATTACTTATTAAATAAGTATGGAAATGTTTTCCAATATAAAGTGAATACTTTGAGAATTTATCTTTTTGAAGATAAATTGAAATGAATAATTGAAATCGTATATTCATAGATATTTTGAAATATAAATTCACTATGGAATTTATAAAAGAAAGTGGAATTTGTTAAAAATAAATATTGATTTATTTTTGAGATATTGAATTATATATCTTGTAAAGATATTTTTGGAAAGTAAATAATTTGGAAAATTATTTGGAATCTGGTGATGTTGTGCATATCCATTGATAGTTCAATAACCGACTATCAATATTTCCCTTTGAATGGGTAATTGATGTGATTTGTTTGAATTTGAATGCCACACTTATTTTTGAATAAGCGCTCACTATTCGGGTTAACCGGGAAAGGACCATGGGGTCGTATAACCCATTCCGAATATGTGATACGTCGTTATGAATTGCATTTGAAGATCGGTGTTGAAGACCCGGTATTTGCGAGAGCGATAGGATGACCTGTCGATTGTCTCTGCACTGAGTTGCAACGGTATAGAGACTCCCTAAGTGATGGGAAATCCGATCAGGATTGTGAATATCCGGATTGCAAGGACTTCTTTGTAAGTGCCTTCGGTTGTGTTCAAAAACGGAACAGACTTGTATGGATTGTATGTCTGACATTACAAATTGAGATATAAAGCCGATTTCTTTCAAATATATTTCTGTTGGTGGCGGAGAATTTATTCTTTTAGCTTAACACCCTTCTCTGAGACGTACGAGCTCAGAGGTTATGTAGTTGAATGTTATCAGCGATATATTCCCAATTGGGTAATGTGACATGATGAGTGTTGCTGTGAAATGATCATTGTGTTGATTATTTGTGATAGGATCATTTATTTGATCGTCTATCCTGGTGATCATTTCTATGATCATTTGTTGACCCAAAGCATGGCTTTTGTATAAAGTATGTTTTGTGGACGTGACTTCGTCGAGCCTCACACCCCGTGAATGGTCAAAACAGGAAAGAAGCAGCAAGGTTATGAGGGGTAGCGCCCTTTAGGATGTGTGCATTTCCTTCTGGAAAAGGGTGGTATCATGGTATGGAGCCCAGATACTTACTCATGTTGAAAACACTTTGTTATGATTTGGTGAATTGATTACGAGCGCTCGGTTGAAAAGGTCCCAAAGGACCGGGGGATGGCATATTCGGTCAGTTGTTACTCAGTTAGGGGTAACCCGGCCTTGTGTTGGTAGAGATCCGGTTTGGTTCTCGGGGATGTCCATCCAGAGGCATTCTCATGTGGCAATGGGAAGTTCCTTGGCCTGATCATTCGTTGGAAATCCAATTCCCAATACGAAACTTTGTACGGTATTAGTTGTAGAACCTGTCATTCACTTATGGTGGTCACCACTGTTTGGATGGTAGCTATAGTAGGCATAGTTCGAAATGTCTATGTTGGCTAAGATTTATATTCTACTTTCGAAATGAATTTTTCTCTACACTATGCACTAGTAATAATATCAAATGTCTTTTTAATGCGTATCAAGCATCTTTGACTATCATAAGAAGAAATCTCCTCCGATTCTGCGTTTGCATTGTGTGTGTGCGTGCGGGAGGCCTTATGGTAGTCTCATTTTTAAAAGCATTGCGAATTGACTTTAAAAATATTCCTCTATTTTGATTTTAAAGATAAATAAACTGTTTTGAGTTCTCACACCAGTCACATGACTGACTCGGAGTTTATTGTTTTCCTTCCTAAACTCTGGGTGCCCACCAATTTCCACACGGGCAGTTAAGAGTTAGGTTTATCAGGATATTCTGGATATTCTGGAGTTGCTGGAGGCAAGCTGGATGGCATGGCGTATTACTAGTATATAGTATTTCTTTTTCCGCTGCACTGTTTGTTGTTGTTGTTATACACTCTGATGATGATATAATGTGATGTAATGTAATAACTGATATAGTTCTCTGTTTAAAGATTATTCATTTATTATTATATGTTGTCCCGCTGCGAATTGTGAGATTCTGTTGTTGTTCTATTGTTTTCTATTCCGTTCTATTTTCTATTTTCTTTTCCCTCTGTTTTCTTTCCTCCCTATCCTCTATTCTTTTTCTCTCTTCTTCTACTTTTTCTTTTTCTTAAAACCCATAACATTTCGGTTTTTCGGCAACGAAAAATCGCAATCGTTACATTTGGTATCAGAGCTGTTGGTTAAGCGACAACCATGGTTCTGTTGGGTATTACTCATTAGAGATAGAGTCAGTAGTGCTCTAGAATGAGTTTGAGTGTAATAATAGCTATGAGAGCGTATTTGTTAGTGAATATAAAATTGTTTATATTGTGATGATTGGTTTATTGAGTGGCATATGAACCTTCGTCAGCACGGTATGCACAACTATGCCGAAGGGGTTTCTAAACACTTGAATAGAACAATTCGGCACGATACTGTTTTAAAATTGGGTAAATGAAATAATTTTACTTGATTATATTTTATATATAAAGGAATAATTTTTCAGAATTATTAAAGTGTATATAAGTTGATTGTTAAGTTGTTTGAATAATCTAAGTAAAAGAATGAATTGTATAAACAAATGAATTGAATTGAATGAATGGATTGAAGGTTAAATAATTGATATGAAATAATGAATATAAGTGTTAATTCATTAAAATCTAATGTTATTGGAAGTTGAATAGTTGAATAAAAATCAATTTAATTAAACCAAATTGAAAAGGAATATTGAAACCAATTGAAAGCAAAGTAATTTGGTTGTAAAGAATATACTTTGGTTGATATATGATTGTTAGTTGATTGTATATAATTCATTGAGTATTAATGAAATTGGAAGCTAAAGTAATTGAAATTCAATTGGAAGTTAAGTGAATCTTAAATAGAATTGAATTTGATTTGGAAGTGAACCAACTTGAATATGAATTAGTAAATATAAACTAATTGAAAATGAATGTTAGTAAAAACATCCACTATTAATGAATCAATGTGATTTAAATTGAAAACCATTTCATTTAATATTAATGAAAATATAAATGAATATTGATTTGGTTATGAATGTTAGTTGGTTGATGGTTGAGTATATTGCTTTTGTTTCAATTGCTATGTTGGCATATATAGTTGTTATGTTGCTATATGTTGTATATTGATACTATTGTCTATATACGTGTTCTCATGTTGTTTGTTGAGTGATTAGTAGGTGCGGATCGCGTTTGCTTCGCATTTGGAGCTCGCTTTCGTGCTATATTAGCCGTATATACTTGCTAATAAAATATAAGGTACATATCTCAGATTAAATATCGTACTTTTACACTTTTTCCCTTCGGGATGCCTCATTACTTGATGAGATGTATATTTGTGATATATATACTGTCATTTTTTTTTTCGGATCGAGCCGCGCAAAGGAGACTATGGCGAATTTTTCCGAAAATTTAAGGCGTTAGAAAAAATTTGAGAAAATTGGAAAATTTTGAAAACTATAACTTTGATTTTGAATTGAAAGTTAAATGATATAGTTTGTTTTTGAAAAGATAACTAGGTATGAAAACTTAGTAAAGTATTGTAAGAAATTTAACTATAAATTTTGGAAAGTTAATGGATTCTGTAACTTTTCTTACTTGTAATTTCGAGGACGAAATTCTTTTAAGGGGGGAAGATTGTAACGACCCAGGATTTTTAATAATTTAAATTTGGATATTTAATTAATTTTAAATATTAATAAGTGAATATATAAGTCAAATAAATTTTATTTCGAATAATTGGATTTAATTGGATAATTAAATCAATAATTTAATATGTTAAATTATGGAAATAATTGAAAATAGGGTTAAATATGATTAAAAATGATTTGTAAAATTTTATTTTATCATATTGAAGTTAGAACGATATTTTACAACTTTTAAAATCGAACTAAAAGTTAATTTGTGAAAATTGAATATATTAATATTTAATAATCGACCGTAAAATAGTCAATTTTTGAACAGTCTAGAATTGGACGAAACCAGTTCCATTGGATCCGTAATAGTTAGTTATTATCGGATTTCAATTTTCGTGTCAATCGGAGCTATCGTTTGATCGTGGCAGCTCGAAACGCATCGAATTATTTTTAATATTAATTTGGCGAGTTAAAATAGCCATTTTTCAAACAGTCTCGGATTTCGACGAAACCAGTTTCATCGGATCCGTAATTTGATAATATTGTAAGGTTTCAAATTTCATGTCAATTGGATTTACCGTTTGTCCGGTACGAATTAAAACGCCTAGGAATCGATTTAAATCGGTTTAATTTAAATTGAGCGTTTATAGCCATAACTCGCACAGATGTCCGAATTAGCTTCCGAAACCTATTCCATTGTGTCCGGAACGCGGGGTAAACCCTAGAAACGCTGGTTACGGCGCGTGAATCGGAGTTCGGAATTTCCGGAATGAATAGTGTCGTTCGAAATTCTATAAATAGCCCACCTCCCTTCATAAATTAAAAAAAAAAAAAAAAAAACCTAATTCTCTAAAACCCTAGCCGCCACCCCCTTTCACCAATGGCCAGAAAACACCCACGTTCTCCCCTCGATTACTCCAAATCCATCAGCAATTAGACGAAACTTCCAACTACAAAGAGGTAGAGCATGAAGAGAACTACAAGATCAACGGTTATGATCGCGTTTGGAGCCATGGATCGTCGTGGGGAGGGGTTTGAAGGAGGCGCGTTCGGCCTTGAACTGCGTGCAGATGGGGGGGCCGCACGTGACCAGTCATGGGCCGAGTGTAGAGCGAGAGGTGAGCTTCGAGGTGCAAGCTTCTGATCAACTTCTCGTGCGTCGTGGTGATGGCGAAATCGAACCCTAATTCCTAAGATATGGGTTCGGCCTTGCGTTGTTTCCTGGAGGTAAACACGCGCGTAGAAGAAATAGGCAGGGGTGGCCCTGATGCACTCACGCTTGATCTCACGGCTATGGATAAGCTAGGTTTAAAATTAAATAAAATGTTGTAAATTATATAAAATATAATTCGTGCAATCTTTGAAAATTCATATCTTTTTCATACTAGGTCGAAAACGCGCGAAACAGGAAGCGTTGGAATCGTATGGACGAGCACTACGCGATGGAATTGGATTGGTGTCGTTTGGAGTTAGTGAGAATTTTGGGTAAAATTAAACGCGCGTTTAATTTTATTCGAAATAAATCGCTAAAACGGAATTGAAATCAAGGTGAGAACTTCTCACTCAATCGAATCAGTTTCGATTTTATTTTAAATAGTTAGATTTAAAATATTTGAATGCATGTTTGAATGATGATTGATATCTATTGATTGTTAAAATAGACATTATGCGCCGTTAGTAAGCGGATGTTATTTATTAAAAACATATACCGCGAATATTTCATAAACAGTGAAATTGGTATTATATATAATAGCAATATATATATATATTGGCATATGTATATATTGGAGTTATTGATTTCCCGCATTTGTTTAGCGGATGAGACCCTATTGCGCCGTCTATTAAGCGGATAATATTTTAAATCCCATATACCGCGATAATTTCGTACTGGAGCGAAATTGGTATTGTGCTAATGTTTGTGGATGCAGGAAAACAGGTTGGAGGGATCCAACTGGATTCCTCAACAGTATTTATTTGATTTCAGATATTTTGATATTTGGTGGACTATCATATCGATATATGATGTCGTTGTTGTCGTGATTGACTATTTGGTGTGTAGCATCATTGGACCAAATTTGGAATTTTAAAATGATTTTTAAAGTGATTTTTGAAAATATACAATATTTTTTGAATTGATCCATTTTAAATAAATAAACGTATAATTTTAATGTTATATAGAAATTATGATTTTTGAGAAATATAGTTGAAAACTGACTTTTGAGAATATGATGCTAATGATTTTATAAAATAGTTAAATCGGAATTTTAGAATTTATTGTGAAAAGTTTAAAAATAGAATTTATGAAATTTATTTATTTTATCAATCAGAATGATGAAATTATAAAGGAGATTAATGATGTTTTAAAATAATAGTATAAATTGATTTTATAAAGGATTTATAAATTGATATTTATAAATTAAAACATTTGAATTATAAAACGAGTTTTTTTTATAAGTGTTTGAATGAAGTGAAAATGGATTGCATAAGTGAATGGAATTTATAGAATTATAAATGGTGAAGTTATAAATGAAATTTATAAATAGTAAAATTTATAAATTTTGTGAAGTTATTAAAGAATATATTTGGATAAATAATTGAATCTTATAAGTTATAAGATTTATAATTATGAAGTTTAAAAGAACGATTTTGTAAAATAATCTTTTTATAAGCATTTAACTTATAATATGAACCTTTAGTTTATAATTGAGTTATAAATCGAATAGATTAATAAAGAGATTTATAAAAAGTTGTTATAAAATAAATAGAAATGGAGTTTATAAACGTTGTTTTATAAATTCGCAAACGACTTATTTTGATAAGTTAATTGTTGAAACCTATTAATGGAGTTATATTCACATTTTTGACTGTGAATAATCCTTTAAAATGAAATGTATAGAAATGATGAAATTGATTAACGTAGTATATTCACGTTTTTGAATAGTGAATAATATGTTAAAGAAATTGTTTTGAATGTGATATTTTAAATAGAATTAAAACGATCTAACGATGTTTTAAAAAAAAAAGTGTTGAGATTCAAAACCATAGATTTCAACATTTATTGTTGAAATAGACGTTTTCGAGAAATAGAAGGAAAGGGTGGACTATTGCACTGTTGTTATAGTAAATGATTTCCGAAAGGAAATGTTTTGTATAGTATTGGGATTTATATATCTATATTAAATTTCGAATCCCTATACTAGTGATTTTGGGTTGTCGTAACGATGTTTTACGTAACATTCGTTTTGGCCCAAATAAATATGTTTAAGAGAATGATTTCCTTAAAGAATGAAATATATACTTAATCTCGATTTAAGTATATTGAATATTTTCTAAGTGTTGAAAATAAATAAAATTTGTGAATTACTTATTAAATAAGTATGGAAATGTTTTCCAATATAAAGTGAATACTTTGAGAATTTATCTTTTTGAAGATAAATTGAAATGAATAATTGAAATCGTATATTCATAGATATTTTGAAATATAAATTCACTATGGAATTTATAAAAGAAAGTGGAATTTGTTAAAAATAAATATTGATTTATTTTTGAGATATTGAATTATATATCTTGTAAAGATATTTTTGGAAAGTAAATAATTTGGAAAATTATTTGGAATCTGGTGATGTTGTGCATATCCATTGATAGTTCAATAACCGACTATCAATATTTCCCTTTGAATGGGTAATTGATGTGATTTGTTTGAATTTGAATGCCACACTTATTTTTGAATAAGCGCTCACTATTCGGGTTAACCGGGAAAGGACCATGGGGTCGTATAACCCATTCCGAATATGTGATACGTCGTTATGAATTGCATTTGAAGATCGGTGTTGAAGACCCGGTATTTGCGAGAGCGATAGGATGACCTGTCGATTGTCTCTGCACTGAGTTGCAACGGTATAGAGACTTCCTAAGTGATGGGAAATCCGATCAGGATTGTGAATATCCGGATTGCAAGGACTTCTTTGTAAGTGCCTTCGGTTTTGTTCGAGCCCGGAACAGACTTGTATGGATTGTATGTCTGACATTACAAATTGAGATATAAAGCCGATTTCTTTCAAATATATTTCTGTTGGTGGCGGAGAATTTATTCTTTTAGCTTAACACCCTTCTCTGAGACGTACGAGCTCAGAGGTTATGTAGTTGAATGTTATCAGCGATATATTCCCAATTGGGTAATGTGACATGCTGAGTGTTGCTGTGAAATGATCATTGTGTTGATTATTTGTGATAGGATCATTTATTTGATCGTCTATCCTGGTGATCATTTCTATGATCATTTGTTGACCCAAAGCATGGCTTTTGTATAAAGTATGTTTTGTGGACGTGACTTCGTCGAGCCTCACACCCCGTGAATGGTCAAAACAGGAAAGAAGCAGCAAGGTTATGAGGGGTAGCGCCCTTTAGGATGTGTGCATTTCCTTCTGGAAAAGGGTGGTATCATGGTATGGAGCCCAGATACTTACTCATGTTGAAAACACTTTGTTATGATTGTGTGAATTGATTACGAGCGCTCGGTTGAAAAGGTCCCAAAGGACCGGGCGATGGCATATTCGGTCAGTTGTTACTCAGTTAGGGGTAACCCAGCCTTGTGTTGGTAGAGATCCGGTTTGGTTCTCGGGGATATCCATCCAGAGGCATTCTCATGTGGCAATGGGAAGTTCCTCGGCCTGATCATTCGTTGGAAATCCAATTCCCAATACGAAATTTTGTACGGAATTAGTTGTAGAACCTGCCATTCACTTATGGTGGTCACCACTGTTTGGATGGTAGCTATAGTAGGCATAGTTCGAAATGTCTATGTTGGTTAAGATTTATATTCTACTTTCGAAATGAATTTTTCTCTACACTATGCACTAGTAATAATATCAAATGTCTTTTTAATGCGTATCAAGCATCTTTGACTATCATAAGGAGAAATCTCCTCCGATTCTGCGTTTGCATTGTGTGTGTGTGTGCGGGAGGCCTTATGGTAGTCTCATTTTTAAAAGCATTGCGAATTGACTTTAAAAATATTCCTCTATTTTGATTTTAAAGATAAATAAACTGTTTTGAGTTCTCACACCAGTCACATGACTGACTCGGAGTTTATTGTTTTCCTTCCTAAACTCTGGGTGCCCACCAATTTCCACACGGGCAGTTAAGAGTTAGGTTTATCAGGATATTCTGGATATTCTGGAGTTGCTGGAGGCAAGCTGGATGGCATGGCGTATTACTAGTATATAGTATTTCTTTTTCCGCTGCACTGTTTGTTGTTGTTGTTATACACTCTGATGATGATATAATGTGATGTAATGTAATAACTGATATAGTTCTCTGTTTAAAGATTATTCATTTATTATTATATGTTGTTCCGCTGCGAATTGTGAGATTCTGTTGTTGTTCTGTTGTTTTCTATTCCGTTCTATTTTCTATTTTCTTTTCCCTCTGTTTTCTTTCCTCCCTATCCTCTATTCTTTTTCTCTCTTCTTCTACTTTTTCTTTTTCTTAAAACCCATAACATTTCGGTTTTTCGGCAACGAAAAATCGCAATCGTTACATTTGGTATCAGAGCTGTTGGTTAAGCGACAACCATGGTTCTGTTGGGTATTACTCATTAGAGATAGAGTCAGTAGTGCTCTAGAATGAGTTTGAGTGTAATAATAGCTATGAGAGCGTATTTGTTAGTGAATATAAAATTGTTTATATTGTGATGATTGGTTTATTGAGTGGCATATGAACCTTCGTCAGCACGGTATGCACAACTATGCCGAAGGGGTTTCTAAACACTTGAATAGAACAATTTGGCACGATATTGTTTTAAAATTGGGTAAATGAAATAATTTTACTTGATTATATTTTATATATAAAGGAATAATTTTTCAGAATTATTAAAGTGTATATAAGTTGATTGTTAAGTTGTTTGAATAATCTAAGTAAAAGAATGAATTGTATAAACAAATGAATTGAATTGAATGAATGGATTGAAGGTTAAATAATTGATATGAAATAATGAATATAAGTGTTAATTCATTAAAATCTAATGTTATTGGAAGTTGAATAGTTGAATAAAAATCAATTTAATTAAACCAAGTTGAAAAGGAATATTGAAACCAATTGAAAGAAAAGTAATTTGGTTGTAAAGAATATACTTTGGTTGATATATGATTGTTAGTTGATTGTATATAATTCATTGAGTATTAATGAAATTGGAAGCTAAAGTAATTGAAATTCAATTGGAAGTTAAGTGAATCTTAAATAGAATTGAATTTGATTTGGAAGTGAACCAACTTGAATATGAATTAGTAAATATAAACTAATTGAAAATGAATGTTAGTAAAAACATCCACTATTAATGAATCAATGTGATTTAAATTGAAAACCATTTCATTTAATATTAATGAAAATATAAATGAATATTGATTTGGTTATGAATGTTAGTTGGTTGATGGTTGAGTATATTGCTTTTGTTTCATTTGCTATGTTGGCATATATAGTTGTTATGTTGCTATATGTTGTATATTGATACTATTGTCTATATACGTGTTCTCATGTTGTTTGTTGAGTGATTAGTAGGTGCGGATCGCGTTTGCTTCGCATTTGGAGCTCGCTTTCGCGCTATATTAGCCGTATATACTTGCTAATAAAATATAAGGTGCATATCTCGGATTAAATATCGTACTTTTACACTTTTTCCCTTCGGGATGCCTCATTACTTGATGAGATGTATATTTGTGATATATATACTGTCATTTTTTTTCGGATCGAGCCGCGCAAAGGAGGCTATGGCGAATTTTTCCGAAAATTTAAGGCGTTAGAAAAATTTTGAGAAAATTGGAAAATTTTGAAAACTATAACTTTGATTTGGAATTGAAAGTTAAATGATATAGTTTGTTTTTGAAAAGATAACTAGGTATGATTTGGAAAACTTAGTAAAGTATTGTAAGAAATTTAACTATAAATTTTGGAAAGTTAATAGATTCTGTAACTTTTCTTACTTGTAATTTCGAGGACGAAATTCTTTTAAGGGGGGAAGATTGTAACGACCCAGGATTTTTAGTAATTTAAATTTGGATATTTAATTAATTTTAAATATTAATAAGTGAATATATAAGTCAAATAAATTTTATTTCGAATAATTGGATTTAATTGGATAATTAAATCAATAATTTAATATGTTAAATTATGGAAATAATTGAAAATAGGGTTAAATATGATTAAAAATGATTTGTAAAATTTTATTTTATCATATTGAAGTTAGAACGATATTTTACAACTTTTAAAATCGAATTAAAAGTTAATTTGTGAAAATTGAATATTTTAATATTTAATAATCGACCGTAAAATAGTCAATTTTTGAACAGTCTCAGAATTGGACGAAACCAGTTCCATTGGATCCGTAATAGTTAGTTATTATCGGATTTCAATTTTCATGTCAATCGGAGCTATCGTTTGATCGTGGCAGCTCGAAACGCATCGAATTATTTTTAATATTAATTTGGCGAGTTAAAATAGCCATTTTTCAAACAGTCTCGGATTTCGACGAAACCAGTTTCATCGGATCCGTAATGTGATATTATTGTAAGTTTTCAAATTTCATGTCAATTGGATTTACCGTTTGTCCGGTACGAATTAAAACGCCTAGGAATCGATTTAAATCGGTTTAATTTAAATTGAGCGTTTATAACCATAACTCGCACAGATGTCCGAATTAGCTTCCGAAACCTGTTCCATTGTGTCCGAAACGCGGGGTAAACCCTAGAAACGCTGGTTTCGGCGCGTGAATCGGAGTTCGGAATTTCCGGAATGAATAGTGTCGTTCGAAATTCTATAAATAGCCCACCTCCCTTCATAAATTTAAAAAAAAAACCTAATTCTCTAAAACCCTAGCCGCCACCCCCCTTTCACCAATGGCCAGAAAACACCCACGTTCTCCCCTCGATTACTCCAAATCCATCAGCAATTAGACGAAACTTCCAACTACAAAGAGGTAGAGCATGAAGAGAACTACAAGATCAACGGTTATGATCGCGTTTGGAGCCATGGATCGTCGTGGGGAGTGGTTTGAAGGAGGCGCGTTCGGCCTTGAACTGCGTGCAGATGGGGGGGACGCACGTGACCGGTCATGGGCCGAGTGTAGAGCGAGAGGTGAGCTTCGAGGTGCAAGCTTCTGATCAACTTCTCGTGCGTCGTGGTGATGGCGAAATCGAACCCTAATTCCTAAGATATGGGTTCGGCCTTGCGTTGTTTCCTAGAGGTAAACACGCGCGTAGAAGAAATAGGCAGGGGCGGCCCTGATGCACTCACGCTTGATCTCACGGCTATGGATAAGCTAGGTTTAAAATTAAATAAAATGTTGTAAATTATATAAAATATAATTCGTGCAACCTTTGAAAATTCATATCTTTTTCATACGAGGTCGAAAACGCGCGAAACAGAAAGCGTTGGAATCGTATGGACGAGCACTACGCGATGGAGTTGGATTGGTGTCGTTTGGAGTTAGTGAGAATTTTGGGTAAAATTAAACGCGCGTTTAATTTTATTCGAAATAAATCGCTAAAACGGAATTGAAATCAAGGTGAGAACTTCTCACTCAATCGAATCAGTTTCGATTTTATTTTAAATAGTTAGATTTAAAATATTTGAATGCATGTTTGAATGATGATTGATATCTATTGATTGTTAAAATAGACATTATGCGCCGTTAGTAAGCGGATGTTATTTATTAAAAACATATACCGCGAATATTTCATAAACAGTGAAATTGGTATTATATATAATAGCAATATATATATATTGGCATATGTATATATTGGAGTTATTGATTTCCCGCATTTGTTTAGCGGATGAGACCCTATTGCGCCGTCTATTAAGCGGATAATATTTTAAATCCCATATACCGCGATAATTTCGTACTGGAGCGAAATTGGTATTGTGCTAATGTTTGTGGATGCAGGAAAATAGGTTGGAGGGATCCAACTGGATTCCTCAACAGTATTTATTTGATTTCAGATATTTTGATATTTAATGGACTATCATATCGATATATGATGTCGTTGTTGTCGTGATTGACTATTTGGTGTGTAGCATCATTGGACCAAATTTGGAATTTTAAAATGATTTTTAAAGTGATTTTTGAAAATATACAATATTTTTTGAATTGATCCATTTTAAATAAATAAACGTATAATTTTAATGTTACATAGAAATCATGATTTTTGAGAAATATAGTTGAAAACTGACTTTTGAGAATATGATGCTAATGATTTTATAAAATAGTTAAATCGGAATTTTAGAATTTATTGTGAAAAGTTTAAAAATAGAATTTATGAAATTTATTTATTTTATCAATCAGAATGATGAAATTATAAAGGAGATTAAAGATGTTTTAAAATAATAGTATAAATTGATTTTATAAAGGATTTATAAATTGATATTTATAAATTAAAACATTTGAATTATAAAACGAGTTTTTTTATAAGTGTTTGAATGAAGTGAAAATGGATTGCATAAGTGAATGGAATTTATAGAATTATAAATGGTGAAGTTATAAATGAAATTTATAAATAGTAAGATTTATAAATTTTGTGAAGTTATTAAAGAATATTTTTGGATAAATAATTGAATCTTATAAGTTATAAGATTTATAATTATGAAGTTTAAAAGAACGATTTTGTAAAATAATCGTTTTATAAGCATTTAACTTATAATATGAACCTTTAGTTTATAATTAATTATAAATCGAATAGATTAATAAAGAGATTTATAAAAAGTTGTTATAAAATAAATAGAAATGGAGTTTATAAACGTTGTTTTATAAATTCGCAAACGACTTATTTTGATAAGTTAATTGTTGAAACCTATTAATGGAGTTATATTCACATTTTTGACTGTGAATAATCCTTTAAAATGAAATGTATAGAAATGATGAAATTGATTAACGTAGTATATTCACGTTTTTGAATAGTGAATAATATGTTAAAGAAATTGTTTTGAATGTGATATTTTAAATAGAATTAAAACGATCTAACGATGTTTTAAAAAAAAAGTGTTGAGATTCAAAACCATAGATTTCAACATTTATTGTTGAAATAGACGTTTTCGAGAAATAGAAGGAAAGGGTGGACTATTGCACTGTTGTTATAGTAAATGATTTCCGAAAGGAAATGTTTTGTATAGTATTGGGATTTATATATCTATATTAAATTTCGAATCCCTATACTAGTGATTTTGGGTTGTCGTAACGATGTTTTACGTAACATTCGTTTTGGCCCAAATAAATATGTTTAAGAGAATGATTTCCTTAAAGAATGAAATATATACTTAATCTCGATTTAAGTATATTGAATATTTTCTAAGTGTTGAAAATAAATAAAATTTGTGAATTACTTATTAAATAAGTATGGAAATGTTTTCCAATATAAAGTGAATACTTTGAGAATTTATCTTTTTGAAGATAAATTGAAATGAATAATTGAAATCGTATATTCATAGATATTTTGAAATATAAATTCACTATGGAATTTATAAAAGAAAGTGGAATTTGTTAAAAATAAATATTGATTTATTTTTGAGATATTGAATTATATATCTTGTAAAGATATTTTTGGAAAGTAAATAATTTGGAAAATTATTTGGAATCTGGTGATGTTGTGCATATCCATTGATAGTTCAATAACCGACTATCAATATTTCCCTTTGAATGGGTAATTGATGTGATTTGTTTGAATTTGAATGCCACACTTATTTTTGAATAAGCGCTCACTATTCGGGTTAACCGGGAAAGGACCATGGGGTCGTATAACCCATTCCGAATATGTGATACGTCGTTATGAATTGCATTTGAAGATCGGTGTTGAAGACCCGGTATTTGCGAGAGCAATAGGATGACCTGTCGATTGTCTCTGCACTGAGTTGCAACGGTATAGAGACTCCCTAAGTGATGGTAAATCCGATCAGGATTGTGAATATCCGGATTGCAAGGACTTCTTTGTAAGTGCCTTCGGTTTTGTTCGAGCCCGGAACAGACTTGTATGGATTGTATGTCTGACATTACAAATTGAGATATAAAGCCGATTTCTTTCAAATATATTTCTTTTGGTGGCGGAGAATTTATTCTTTTAGCTTAACACCCTTCTCTGAGACGTACGAGCTCAGAGGTTATGTAGTTGAATGTTATCAGCGATATATTCCCAATTGGGTAATGTGACATGTTGAGTGTTGCTGTGAAATGATCATTGTGTTGATTATTTGTGATAGGATCATTTATTTGATCGTCTATCCTGGTGATCATTTCTATGATCATTTGTTGACCCAAAGCATGGCTTTTGTATAAAGTATGTTTTGTGGACGTGACTTCTTCGAGCCTCACACCTCGTGAATGGTCAAAACAGGAAAGAAGCAGCAAGGTTATGAGGGGTAGCGCCCTTTAGGATGTGTGCATTTCCTTCTGGAAAAGGATGGTATCATGGTATGGAGCCCAGATACTTACTCATGTTGAAAACACTTTGTTATGATTGTGTGAATTGATTACGAGCGCTCGGTTGAAAAGGTCCCAAAGGACCGGGGGATGGCATATTCGGTCAGTTGTTACTCAGTTAGGGGTAACCCGGCCTTGTGTTGGTAGAGATCCGGTTTGGTTCTCGGGGATGTCCATCCAGAGGCATTCTCATGTGGCAATGGGAAGTTCCTTGGCCTGATCATTCGTTGGAAATCCAATTCCTAATACGAAACTTTGTACGGTATTAGTTGTAGAACCTGCCATTCACTTATGGTGGTCACCACTGTTTGGATGGTAGCTATAGTAGGCATAGTTCGAAATGTCTATGTTGGCTAAGATTTATATTCTACTTTCGAAATGAATTTTTCTCTACACTATGCACTAGTAATAATATCAAATGTCTTTTTAATGCGTATCAAGCATCTTTGACTATCATAAGGAGAAATCTCCTCCGATTCTGCGTTTGCATTGTGTGTGTGTGCGGGAGGCCTTATGGTAGTCTCATTTTTAAAAGCATTGCGAATTGACTTTAAAAATATTCCTCTATTTTGATTTTAAAGATAAATAAACTGTTTTGAGTTCTCACACCAGTCACATGACTGACTCGGAGTTTATTGTTTTCCTTCCTAAACTCTGGGTGCCCACCAATTTCCACACGGGCAGTTAAGAGTTAGGTTTATCAGGATATTCTGGATATTCTGGAGTTGCTGGAGGCAAGCTGGATGGCATGGCATATTACTAGTATATAGTATTTCTTTTTCTGCTGCACTGTTTGTTGTTGTTGTTATACACTCTGATGATGATATAATGTGATGTAATGTAATAGCTGATATAGTTCTCTGTTTAAAGATTATTCGTTTATTATTATATGTTGTTCCGCTGTGAATTGTGAGATTCTGTTGTTGTTCTGTTGTTTTCTATTCCGTTCTATTTTCTATTTTCTTTTCCCTCTGTTTTCTTTCCTCCCTATCCTCTATTCTTTTTCTCTCTTCTTCTACTTTTTCTTTTTCTTAAAACCCATAACATTTCGGTTTTTCGGCAATGAAAAATCGCAATCGTTACACAATTATAAACACCTGTCTAGTATTTACAACTCGATACAAACACAACACAGAGAACACACAGCGGAAACTATATATCTACAACGCAGAAGCCTCCTGCTCCATTGTTCCTCCAATATTCGTCAAAGCAAACCTGAATCCCTTGGCTACTCGTAAAAATTTGAGTACCCAAGAGTTTAAGAAAACAAAAGATAAACTCCGGGTCAGACATGGGTTTGGTGTGAGTAACAGGTTAAGGTTGCTTAACTTTAAAAACTTTTTGAAAAGAAAGGTATCACGTAAGACTTCCCACACATAAACATGGAAAAGTTTTTACCTTACGCTAACCAAAACATTTGATAGAAAATCCGATGATATTATAATAGTGTCTAGGGTTTTCAAGTAAAATACAGAAATAGCTGGAATGCTTACATCTCACGTTCAAACATAGTTGGGCACAACTAATACGTACGGCACTTATTGGATTTTGGATTCCATCAATGGCAGGACTACTGGGGTACCGCCCGTCACAGTACGTGGCCTAGATCACCGTACCGAGGAGTACGCCCGCTCCCCTGCAACACAAGGTCGGAACCATTCCTTACTGAACAGTTTCGAACAAGACAACCCCGCAGTTGTTTGCAACCAACTGCCCACACAACCGAATATAAAAGGACTTCTAGACAGGGGTAAATCTCGCTCTCCAGTGGGAGCTACCCACGAAGCCTTGCTGCACCTCCCTTGTTTTAGCCATTCCCGGTTTATGAGGCTTGAGGCTACGATTACCTTTAGAGAACACATCTCTTAGAATGCTCATCGTCCACCTGACGATGTTCTGGAAGCATTCAATCCATACAAGTTTGTTCCGGGTTCGAACGAAACCGAAGGCATTATCTCGTTACACTCATTTTGGAATCACCCTCAGAGTTAACGACCATAACCCTTGCACTCTGAATCTTCACCTTCACTTGAGATTCATGGCCTATCGTTAATTTGGATCGATGTGGTTTTCAGATATCCAAATATGGAAACCCGATCCCGGTCTCATTGAAATCCAAAACGTGTCTTTTTGGTCTAAGTTGTTTTAAAGTTTAAAACAATTCAATTCAATTTTATCTATATACACACAGATAGATAATACACAGCATCACAATAGGTAATCATCATTATCGTCACAACAAATAATCCATATTATCATTCAAAATAGATAATTCATATCATCAACTCAATGCAACCATAGCATCCAAGTAAAACAACATCATTTATCTCATAACTGAGATCTCAACCATTCAGGGTAATCAGTATCAATCAACATTCATAAGCAATGACTTATTAATCATTCTATAATTATTTTAAAATGAATTAAATTAATTACTTCTTCCTTAATTAATTTAAAATAAATTAAATTAATTACTCATCCATATAAATATTGCTTACATATTCCTTAATTAATTACAAATCAATTAATTAATTACCCTCAAATAAATTGCCCTAATTAATCACCTTGATTAATTATGCTTTAATTACATTCAAGTAATTAATCGTTAATTACTTTCACAAATTAATTATTCTAAACCAATTTCAGTAATTAACCTGTAATTACTTCATTAATTAATTAATTATAATTAATTACATTAATCCTTAATTAATTACATTAATTTATTCCATCATTGATTAATTTTTCTTAATTAATCCATCCTTAATTACATCATTAATTATATAAATTAATGATCCCAAATTATTTTATTTATAAGTATCCTATTAATTATCAATTATCCACATTGATTAATCACTCTTGATCAATCACATTAAGTAATTAACTTAATCAATTTCATCACTTAATTATCTTTAAATAACTCAATATCACTTAATTATCTTTAAATAACTCAATATCAAAACCTAAATTAATTACACTAAGTAATTAATTATTAATTATTTACTTTAAGCAATTATTCAACATACAAATTACATATTAATTACACAAAGTAATTGAATTCCAAAATTCCTCCGTTATCCAAGTATCCTTCAATTAAATTACATCAAGTAATTTATTTTCTTAATTACTTCACTAAGTAATTATTCATTTTTAATTACATTGGTAATTACTTCTTAAATCAACCAGTGATTAATTTAAATTAATTAAACTTAATTAATCAAAATAAACTCAATTAATTACAATTAGTAATTAATTTCCTTAATTACTTTCATTAAGTAATCACACTTAAACAATTCAAATGATTATTTTAAATTAACTAATCCAATTAATCATTAAAATTAATTACAAATTTAATTATCTATAAAACTCATTAATTAATCTTTAATTGTTAAATTAATCAAGTGTTAATCAATAACTTAATTAATTACTTGAATATTCAAATCATTAATTAAATTAAATCAAACCTTATTTAATTAATTTAATTAAAATTCCATCAATTTTAATTAACTTACTAATCCTTTAATTAATTAAATAAAACCCTTAATTATTAAATTAATTAATAACAAAACTTAATTAACTTAATCAATTAATGAATTATGAATTCTTAAGTTCTTATTAACTTAATGATTATCATTAATCTTATTCATGACTTCATTATCATTTTAAAAACAAATTGTTTTTAAAATTTCATCCAAACTCCATTTTAAAATTAAAATGAAATCAAGTTTAAACATAAAACAAGGTTTAAGTATTTAAAACCCTTTAGTTTTCATTTTAAAGAATCACTTATCTTCTAAAGTAATTTTAGAAGAATAGTTTAAACCATATTCAATTTAAATAAATTTAAAATACACCTTAAATAATTCAAGTGATTTTGAAACATTTAAATTCAAAATCTTATTTATATTACAAACTAGAATTCAAATCATGTTTCAGATTCAAAAATTAAAATTTAAAATCCTGTTTTAAATTTCATTTCGGATTTATAAAACACATGTTATAAAATATTATAATATTCAAACTTAATTACAACATCAGAATTTATAACTTATTTGCTTTTGAAAACTTCAGATTCAAATTCCAATTTGAATTCAGGAATTCACTCCAGATTTTAACTTAAATTTAAAAATCTAGTTTTAAAATCTCATTTTCAGATTTATAAATCACTTTATAAAATACTGTAAAGGTTTTATTTTTTAAATATTTTATTTTTGCAAATTATTTATTTGAAGTCTGGAACTCAATTTCATTTGAATTCATAATTTAAAACTTGCTTTGCATCCCATTTATTTAAAATTTAGTTTTAAAATTTAAAAAACTGAAACAGTCAGGTTTCAGAGACAAAACCTGAAATAATAAAAATAACTCGAGCTCAACTTATTTTACTTCGAGTCATGAACCACCTATCTTCGGCAAACCCTCAATTGACTCGAGTACTACTCGAGTACAAACTGCATTTTTCCCAAACTAACAAAACACCCAAATTCATATCACCAGAAAAATAAGAGCACCGTGCACATGAACGGTGGCTCTGACCTCCTCCAGTCAACTCCGGCAGCGTCAACACACCAGAAGACAACCTCACTCCACAACACAATCATCAAAAAATCCCAAACACCTGAAAATCAAAACCTGCCTAACTTTTGAAACCTGGAAACACCATGCCTCATCAAGGCCCAAACCTATCAATGGCCAATTCTTCCCCCTCCGACCCTCGTTTGAGTTGAAACCTTGGCCACAACCTCGTCATGGTCTCAGCAACACTTCCCCAAATCTGCTTCACACTCGAACAACCCTAGAGGCAATGATGATCGAATTTCCTAATTTATTTAAAACTAGGGTTACAGAACAATTTTGAACACCGCTGTCTCCATATCCACTTGATCACAATTCAAGTAATTTTCCATGATTCTCTGACTACCCATCTTCCTTCATACAGAAGCACGACCACCATATCCACTTGAATCACCAGAGACACCCTCAAAACCCAATTCTGATCAACCCCCATTTGCACAGTCAAACTCAGCTTAGAATTTATGATTTTATTCTTAAAAATCATGAATTTGTCTAAGGTTTTAATTTGTATACCTGAATTGCTAAATTAACCAGTTTGAATTTTAACAGTGACATGAGCTTTCCCCTTTAAACTTGATTTCCAGAGTAAATTACAGTTTCTATTTAAGTTAAATAATTTTTTTAAATTTAGTTCATAACCTAAACAAACATCCTAAGTTTTAAATATTAATGGACAAAGAGGAATGATTTAAGTTGAAACCAGGCTTTATTCTTTAAATTTTGAAAAAGATGCAGACTTGGTTTTCAGGATTGTAGTTTGCATGCAGGCCTGATTTTCAAAGTTGATTCTAGATTTTGAAAATGCTGATGATCAATTCCAGAGGTGCAATGCAGTTGATCTTCAGGTTGTAAAAAGAAATGCAGACTTGATTTGCTCAAATTTCCAGGTTGCTTGCATCTACAGGTTTTCATATCTTGTTTTCAAGTTTTTGGTTTGCAATTGTAATTTGAGGAGATGATTTACAGTTTTTCTTTTGAGGAAATTCTGAGTTTCAGAACTATTTTTTTTTCTTTGATTCATTTATCTTTGGTTTTGCAAAGAATGAGGAAATGAAAAATGTTTAAAAGGGCTGAAAATACTTGAATTAAAATAAAAGAAAGATATGAAACAAAATGACACTTGTCACGTTTCCTTATTTTTAAATAAACACATGTAGCTTGATTATATTCATAAGTTAACACATGTCTTTTACTTAATTTAGTTATATTTTCATTTTATTTAAATGTTAGATAAAGCTTTAAACTTAATTTATTTATATTTATGTAAATATACATGTAAGTAACTTATTTAAAGAAAATGTAATATAACAAATTATAAATTAAAACTTATTCAAATATTTCTAAGAATCTATTAATTTGAATTTCAAAATAAAATTCCAAATTCAGATTAATCCTTTGAATTCCAAATTAAAATCAGTTTATTCAATTTAAAATGATAAAATTTATTTTCTTATTTTAATTCCTTTTTATGTTTATGGAAAAATAATATATTATAAATATGGCTTGAAAATAACAATTTAACAAATTTTATATGATTTATAAAAGATTATAAATCACTTTTATTATCAAATGAATTTAAACATATGCTATTTTATATTTTAAACTTATATAAAATATTCCCAAATCATATTAATCAAATAATATTTAAAAAGAAATAAAACAAACTTTTTATTTAAATTTAAAAATTAAACTAAGATATATTTTAAACAATATAACATTTATTTTAAATATTTCAAACCATATAATTATTAATTTAAATAACATTGAGAAACTAAAAATTAAATTTTAAAACATAATTCCCAATTACTAAATATATTATTAGAATTTAAGAACAAAACTTTATTTATTTATTAAACTCCAAAACAAAGATTATCTATAATATATATACATTATAATTAAAAACATTTATTTTAACCTTTTAAAATATAAAAACCACAAATTAAATATTTATTTATTCAGATTATTAAACCAAATCATATTTTATTAATCAATTATCATCAAATCAATTTAATTTTTATATGAAGATTATTAAATTGATATTGTCAAAATTTCCGGGATATCACATTCCTTCCCCCTTAAAAGAATTTCGTCCTCGAAATTTAAAACAAAGGTAATTTAATAACCTATTTAAAAAAAATTAAATTCTAAAACACGAACATATATCAAACATATGCTAACAACCATAGTAATCAATTCATCCAATCAAACAAAATTAACCATTTAGACAAAATTATGGATAGAGTTTCCTCGAGTTTCCCAAGTAAACACCGGGATACTCGCTCTATAAAATCCAAACAATCAACACTATTAAGCTACAGAGCTCCTACCCGTCTAGATCTACAACTGAACAAGACATCAGACTACAGACAAGTCTGACTCAACCACCAAATCTCCCAGAACAGCTGATTCCAAAACTAGAAATAGATCATACACGTACTCCCTTAGAGATACGTGAAATACATCGAAATCCAGTTGTCCAAACTGGCAATTCAATCCAGAAAATCAAACACTTATCCAAAAAAGAACATAGAAGAAATCCAAAACATCTCGGAGCTAGCTTTTCCAACCTTACCAAAATTTATAGCTCCTAAAAACTGAGAAACTTATCCAAAATTAGATCTCCGACTTCAGATCCACAAAACTCTTCGGACGATCTCGGGCTGCCTACTTCCTACCTGATCAGCTCAATCCTCGTTGATGTCTTCCAAAAACAAACTGGACCAAACCCAATCTACCAGAATGATCCTCCATGATCAATCAAGATCAAGAACAAACTCCACTCTCAACCATCAGAAGTAAGCAGACTTCTCCTATCCGGAAAAGAAAAGCAGATGCACTCCTAAACTGCTTCCGTTGCACAACTCTGATCTGGAGTAAAAAAAATGCTGATGAAGTACACAAACACAACTGGACAGCATAACCAAGAAGATCTCCGGTAACCAAGAGAAAACTCAGAAGTTCCTCAAATCCCGAGCTGCTTCAATAAACTCCATCTCAAGGATCCAACCTTCAACTAGTCGAACCACCGGTACCACAATAAGAAGACTGAATCTCTAAATGATGACAACTCCTGACTTCCAGAAAACATCCAGAAAAATCTCCAACAATCCAAGAGAATACTCAATCATCGCACGTCACTTTTGCGATCAATCCAAACTAAGATCCAAAGAAAACTGTTCTCTTTTTACCAATTAGAACAGCTTATGCTGGTCTTGTAAATCCATCGAAGAAATGGATTCTACTCTACTGCTTCTGAACTCCACTTCCAGGAAACTGCTAAGCCAGAAAATTCTGCCGACACATAGAACACTCCGAGCTGCACTGCTGACACCAATGCCAAAGAATTCCCAATCCAAAGCTCTTCAAGAAACTCGAACTTCAAACCAAACAGAAACACCCTGCTGAACTCAGCCACAACACCGAAGCAGACCTACTTCCTTAAACTTGTTCCAAAGAAATATCTTTGGAAACATCCATAGTCACTGCATCTTATCATGCAGCTACCATTTCCTGAGGTATCAAGGTACCATTACTCGCTTCTGCTCAGCCAACAGATCCAAACTCTACTCATTCAACTTTAAAGATGAACTCCAAACCTTAACAGGTTATCTTCAGAGATCGATGAAGTCCTTGCACCACTGCAAAGCTCACTCAAGACGGTATTAGGTCCACAATCTCGATAAATACACTTTCAACCTCAAACATACAAATTCCAACTAATGGCAGTCGTGTTATACACACCACTACCCCAATCTACCTTTATATCTCATATTGGAAAACCCGAACAGGTAACCCAACAGATAGGTAGAATAAAATAAATATATATAAATATATTAAAAATTACAAATACGCTCTCTCAAGATAGACACCACTCCAGAGCCTAGGTATTCACTCAACCTAATGATCTGATACCAACTGTCACGACCCGTCTTCCACTAACCATAAAGACGTATCATGAATTAAGAAAGAAAGGGATAGAAAGAGGAAAGAAAGAAGAGAAAGAAGAAACAACACTAGAATCTCAACAGCGGAACGAATAAATTATATTAATAACATAAGTATTTGCATAATATACAATATCAATCAGAGATACACAACATACACATCACATATACTAGACAGTTATAAACACATGTCTAGTATTTACAACTCAATACAAACACAACGCAGAGAACACACAGCGGAAACAATATATCTACAACGCAGAAGCCTCCTGCTCCATTGCTCCTCCAATATTCGTCAAAGCAAACCTGAATCCCTTGGCTACTCGTAAAAATTTGAGTACCCAAAAATTTAAGAAAACAAAAGATAAATTCCGGGTCAGACATGGGTCTGGTGTGAGTAACAGGTTAAGGTTGCTTAACTTTAAAAACTTTTTGAAAAGAAATGTATCACGTAAGACTTCCCGCACATAAACATGGAAAAGTTTTTACCTTACGCTAACCAAAACATTTGATAGGAAATCCGATGATATTATAATAATGTCTAGGGTTTTCATGTAAAATACAGAAATAGCTGGAATGCTTACATCTCACGTTCCAACATAGTTGGGCACAACTAATACGTAGGGCACTTATTGGATTTTGGATTCCATCAATGGCAGGGCTGCTGGGGTACCGCCCGTCACAGTACGTGGCCTAGATCACCGTACCGAGGAGTACGCCCGCTCCCCTGCAACACAAGGCCGGAACCATTCCTTACTGAACAGTTCCGAACAAGACAGCCCCGCAGTTGTTTGCAACCAACTGCCCACACAGCCGATTATAAAGGGACTTCTAGACAGGGGTAAATCTCACTCTCCAGTGGGAGCTACCCACGATGCCTTGCTGCACCTCCCCTGTTTTAGCCATTCCCGGTTGATGAGGCTTGAGGCTACGATTACCGTTAGAGAACACATCTCCTAGAATGCTCATCGTCCACCTGACGATGTTCTGAAATCATTCAATCCATACAAGTTCGTTCCGGGTTCGAACGAAACCGAAGGCATTATCTCGTTACACTCATTTTGGAATCACCTTCAGAGTTAACGACGATAACCCTTGCACTCTGAATCTTCACCTTCACTTGAGATTCACGGCCTATCGTTAATTTGGATCGATGTGGTTTTCGGATATCTAAATATGGAAACCTGATCTCGGTCTCATCGAAATCCAAAACGTGTCTTTTATGTCCAAGTTGTTTTAAAGTTTAAAACAATTCAATTCAATATTATCTATATACACACAGATTGATAATACACAACATCACAATAGGTAATCATCATTATCATCACAACAGATAATCCATATTATCATTCCAAACAGATAATTCATGTCATCAACTCAATGCAACCATGGCATCCAAGTCACACAACATCATTTATCTCATAACTGAGATCTCAACCATTCAGGGTAATCAGTATCAATCAACATTCATAAGCAATGACTTATTAATCATTCTATAATTAATTTAAAATGAATTAAATTAATTACTTCTTCCTTAATTAATTTAAAATAAATTAAATTAATTACTCATCCATATAAATCTTGCTTACATATTCCTTAATTAATTACAAATCAATTAATTAATTACCCTCAAATAAATTACCCTAATTAATCACCTTGATTAATTATTCTTTAATTACATTCAAGTAATTAATCTTTAATTAATTTCACAAATTAATTATTCTAAACCAATTTCACTAATTAACCTGTAATTACTTCATTAGTTAATTAATTATAATTAATTACATTAATTAATTCCTTCATTGATTAATTGTACTTAATTAATCCATCCTTAATTACATCATTAATTATATAAATTAATGATCCCAAATTATTTTATTTATAATTATCCTATTAATTATCAATTATCCACATTGATTAATCACTCTTGATCAATCACATTAAATAATTAACTTAATCAATTTCATCACTTAATTATCTTTAAATAACTCAATTATAAAAACCTAAATTAATTACACTAAGTAATTAATTATTAATTATTTACTTTAAGTAATTATTCAACATACAAATTACATATTAATTACATAAAGTAATTGAATTCCAAAATTCCTCCGTTATCCAAGTATCCTTCAATTAAATTACATCAAGTAATTTATTTTCTTAATTACTTCACTAAGTAATTATTCATTTTTAATTACATTGATAATTACTTCTTAAATCAACCAGTGATTAATTTAAATTAATTAAACTTAATTAATTAACTTAATTAATCAAAATAAACTCAATTAATTACAATTAGTAATTAATTTCCTTAATTACTTTCATTAAGTAATTACACTTAAACAATTCAAATGATTATTTTAAATTAATTAATCCAATTAATCATTAAAATTAATTACAAATTTAATTATCTATAAAACTCATTAGTTAATCTTTAATTGTTAAATTAATCAAGTGTTAACCAATAACTTAATTAATTACTTGATTAATAAATTCAAATCATTAATTAAATTAAATTAAACCTTATTTAATTAATTTAATTAAAATTTCATCAATTTTAATTAACTTACTAATCCTTTAATTAATTAAATAAAACCCTTCATTATTAAATTAATTAATAACAAAACTGAATTAACTTAATCAATTAATGAATTGTGAATTCTTAAGTTCTTATTAACTTAATGATTATCATTAATCTTATTCATGACTTGATTATCATTTTAAAAACAATTCGTTTTTAAAATTTCATCCATACTCCATTTTAAAATTAAAATGAAATCAAGTTTAAACTTAAAACAAGGTTTAAGTATTTAAAACCCTTTAGTTTTCATTTAAAGAATCACTTATCTTCTAAAGTAATTTTAGAAGAATAGTTTAAACCATATTCAATTGAAATAAATTTAAAATACACCTTAAATAATTCAAGTGATTTTGAAACATTTAAATTCAAAATCTTATTTATATTACAAACTAGAATTCAAATCATGTTTCAGATTCAGATTCAAAAATTAAAATTTAAAATCCTGTTTTAAATTTCATTTCAGATTTATAAAACACATGTTATAAAATATTATAATATTCAAACTTAATTATAACATCAGAATTTATAACTTATTTTCTTTTGAAAACTTCAGATTCAAATTCCAATTTGAATTCAGGAATTCACTCCAGATTTTAACTTAAATTTAAAAATCTAGTTTTAAAATCTCATTTTCAGATTTATAAATCACTTTATAAAATACCGTACAGGTTTTATTTTTTTTAAATATTTTATTTCTGCAAATTATTTATTTGAATTCTGGAACTCAATTTCATTTGAATTCATAATTTAAAACTTGTTTTGCTTCCCATTTATTTAAAATTTAGTTTTAAAATTTAAAAAACTGAAATAGTCAGGTTTCAGAGACAAAACCTGAAATAATAAAAATAACTCGAGCTCAACTTATTTTACTTCGAGTCATGAACCACCTATCTTCGGGCAAACCCCCAATTGACTCGAGTACTTACTCGAGTACAAACTGCATTTTTCCCAAACTAATAAAACACCCAAATTCAGATCACCAGAAAAATAAGAGCACGTGCACATGCACGATGGCTCTGACCTCCTCCAGTCAACTCTGGCAACGTCAACACACCAGAATACAACCTCACTCCACAACACAATCATCAAACAATCCCAAACACCAGAAAATCAAAACATGCCTAACTTCTGAAACCTGGAAACATCATGCCTCATCAAGGCCCAAACCTGTCAATGGCCAGTTCTTCCCCCTCCGACCCTCGTTTGATTTGAAACCTTGGCCACAACCTCGTCATGGTCTCAGCAACACTTCCCCAAATCTGCTTCGCACTCGAACAACCCTAGAGGCAATGATGATCGAATTTCCTAATTTATTTAAAACTAGGGTTACAGAACAATTTTGAACACCGCTGTCTCCATATCAACTTGATCACCATTCAAGTAATTTTCCATGATTCTCTGACCACCCATCTTCCTTCATACAGAAGCACGACCACCATATCCACTTGAATCACCAGAGACACCCTCAAAACCCAATTCTGATCAACCCCCATTTGCACAGTCAAACCCAGCTTAGAATTTATGATTTTATTCTTAAAAATCATGAATTTGTCTAAGGTTTTAATTTGTATACCTTAATTGCTAAATTAACCAGTTTGAATTTTAACAGTGACATGAGTTTTCCCCTTTAAACTTGATTTCCAGAGTAAATTACAGTTTCTATTTAAGTTAAATAAATTTTTAAAATTTAGTTCATAGCCTAAACAAACATCCTAAGTTTTAAATATTAATGGACAAAGAGGAATGATTTAAGTTGAAACCAAGCTTGAAAATCTTAGAACAGAAATGTTCTTCAGACATTTCAAAATCTTCATATAACTCACATCACAAATGCACAAGAGTCTTCAACAAATATACAAATATAACTTATTTAAAACAAGATTCAACAACCAGATTTACCTTAAAAAAATTAAAAAAAAGTGTTACTCACCTTTCTCTTCAGAAAAACAGAGCTTCATGATTTTAGAAAAGCTTTTGAACTCTGTTGCCACACATGCATGTAGGCTTTATTCTTTAAATTTTGAAAAAGATGCAGACTTGGTTTTCAGGACTGTAGTTTGCATGCAGGCCTGATTTTCAAAGTTGATTCCAGATTTTGAAAATGCTGATGATCAATTCCAGATGTGCAATGTAGTTCATCTTCAGGTTGTAAAAAGAAATGCAGACTTGATTTGCTCAAATTTCCAGGTTGCTTGCATCTACAGGTTTGCACATCTTGTTTTCAAGTTTTTGGTTTGCAATTGTAATTTGAGGAGATGATTTACAGTTTTTCTTTTGAGGAAATTCTGAGTTTCAGATCTCTCTTTTTTTTTCTTTGATTCATTTATCTTTGGTTTTGCAAAGAGAATGAGGAAATGAAAAATGTTTAAAAGGGCTGAAAATACTTGAATTAAAATAAAAGAAAGATATAAAACAAAATGACACTTGTCATATTTCCTTATTTTTAAATAAACACATGTAGCTTGATTATGTTCATAAGTTAACACATGTCTTTTACTTAATTTAGTTATATTTTCTTTTTATTTAAATGTTAGATAAAGCTTTAAACTTAATTTATTTATATTTATGTAAATATACATGTGAGTTACTTATTTAAAGAAAATGTAAATATAACAAATTATAAATTAAAACTTATTCAAATATTTCTAAGAATCTATTAATTTGAATTTCAAAATAAAATTCCAAAATCAAATTAATCCTTTGAATTCCAAATTAAAATCAATTTATTCAATTTAAAATGATAAATTTTATTTTCTTATTTTAATTCCATTTTATGTTTATGGAAAAATAATATATTATAAATATGGCTTGAAAATAACAATTTAACAAATTTTATATGATTTATAAAAAGATTGTAAATCACTTTTATTATCAAATGAATTTAAACCATATGCTATTTTATATTTTAAACTTATATAAAATATTCCCAAATCATATTAATCAAATAATATTTAAAAAGAAATAAAACAAACTTTTTATTTAAATTTAAAAATTAAACTAAGATATATTTTAAATAATATAACATTTATTTTAAATATTTCAAACCGTATAATTATTAATTTAAATAACATTAAGAAACTTAAAATTAAATTTTAAAACATAACTCCCAATTACTAAATATATTATTAGAATTTAAGAACAAAACTTTATTTATTTATTAAATTCCAAAACAAAGATTATCTATAATATATATACATTATAATTAAAAACATTTATTTTAACCTTTTAAAAGATAAAAACCACAAATTAAATATTTATTTATTCAGATTATTAAACCAAATCATATTTTATTAATCAATTATCATCAAATCAATTTAATTTTTATATGAAGATTATTAAATTGATATTGTCAAAATTTCTGGGATATCACATATATGCTACTTACATTATGAGGATACTAAAAGTACTTGACGTACTAACTTACATATCTCACTTCAAGGAAATTTCCGTTAAAGAATGTAGAATAAGATTTTTCAAGTTAATGAATTTCCCTACAACACCACCTCCTCACATTTCTTTTGCCCAACAACAACAAGAAGAACAACAACTACATCTGGTGCCTCCACAACAAGCTCAAGTTCCTCCTTCACAACCATCTGCACCTTCTCGCTATGATATAAGAGATCACTCCAGATCGAAGATTCATGAAGCCCACACTGAACCTAATCAAAATGAGTCCGTACGACACTTAATAATTGAAATCAAAGGATCATCACAATGAATCAAAAATCATTAAAGAAGAAAATGAATGGTTTGGAGAGGTCTTTTTCAACATTCGTGACCAAGCTTGAGAAAACTATGCAAAAAGTTGTATCCACTTTGAGCAAGGTTATGAGTAAAGCCCATGGTAGATCTTCTTCTAGATCATTTCCTTCCCATACACTCCCTTAATTACATGCTCCTATTCCTAAGCCTCATGGGTCATATCATAGTGTTGGAGCTTCTGCTCATGGTAGAGGCAAAAATATTCTGCAAGAACAACTAAAAGAAGAAGAAGGAAAGGAATATTGGTCTGATCCACTATCAACTAAACCATGCAGTATGCCTCTTTTTAAGGTCTGACTATTCTTGAAGATGATTAGTACAGCACCTCAACACATCAATGACCAGGGGACTGTCAAACTAATCCGACAGCCTACTGGGAGTATTATGAAAATTATGGTGGGCTCTCTTTTAGTAACCACTGATATCAATAATTTCGTTTTATTCTCAATGATAATCTCTTTTTGTTTTTGCATTATGTTTATGTTGACTAGTATTGTGTTTTGTTTGTTTATGATGGTGATGTCCGTAGAACTGGTGTTGTGCGGTTGAACTATGCATTGTTTGTGGTTGTTTCTATGATTTTTTTATAATCTATGGTGTTTCCTTTTAGTTTTCGGTGCTCTCTTTCTATGAATTATACATTTAAATTGTTCTTTTTTATAATGACAAAGGGGGAGATAATATTAGAATATTCTGTGCACATAGATAGAGGAGATAACATATTCGGTGGGAATAATTTCTTTTTAATGTCATTGTAAAAGATTGTATAGTTGTCATCATCAAAAAGAGGGAGAATGTTATAACCCCTCTTTTGGGATTTTAATGACAATAAGTACACAATCACATATACAAGAAATACCTTATCTATTTACAGGTATATGATAGAAGAAATTGCTCCACTCATCGAAATCATGGCGTGAAGACAAGCCCGAAGAATGGTAGATTGTGTTATTGAAGTAAGGTCATATATTTGTACCATAGTCTTAGAATATATTTTATAATCCCCTTGAGTTATCATAAGAACACACGAAAGCATATCATAAAAACACTTAGCAAATTCTAGAAAACATACGAAGTTTTTACAAACAAAATAGTCTCAAACGTCTAGGACATAATGCCAGATGTCTGATAGAAATTTCAGTTTAAAAACCTAAAATACCTCAGACGTCTGGCAATATATGCCAGATGTCTAACACCGTTTTTACTGTCATATTTTAAACAATCATTTCTCTTTATTTTAAATGTTCATGCCTTTTCCATAATTGCAATTCTTGATCCAAAGAAAGCTCTTTGAGAAGACATACTCTTTGAAATACGACCCTTTGTTACCTATAAGTATATCAAATGTTTGAGATTGAAATTTACTTATAACAACTATCACTTTCTATTTTCTATAAGTACTTAAAATCTGTTGTGTTATTATTGATTCCATACTCTCAGTCAATTACAACCAAAATCTATATTTTTGATAAACTTACTTCCTATAAATCTAAGAACTTACACTCACAAACACTTAAGGAAGATTATAGGAAGAATTGTACTAGCATTCAATATTCGTGTTGTATGGAACATAAGCTTGTTAAAGTAATACTTTTGTATAAGCTTATTGCTCCGGGTGAATCGAGAATTCTTGATTAGTAGAATATTGAAGGGAAGTTTCAAGACTAGATATAGGATGAGAGGTCCGAACCAGTATATAAACTCTGGTTTGCTCGTTTTTATTCTTTACTTTTATACTCTTCACATTTGCTTATATTACCATACACACACTTGTCCTATACATGAGCCTTATCATATATGATCCATTAGACTTAACACTAGGAGCTGACAAGGTAGACTTCTCTATTTATGAGGGTTAAGATTGATGTCAAGTAGGGACGAAGCAATAGAGCTCTAACCTACTGGGCTTCCCTCTTGAACGAGGAATGGTTAAGTTGGAATGTCGGAAATTTGTTAATCTTTTTGTTTAATTACATGTTTTAAAGGTAATTAACTTTTCTTAAATTTTAAAGCTGATGAAGTAGGCTTATCTATTTATGAGAGTTAAGATTGATGTCTAGTAGGGATGAAGCAATGGAGCGCTAACCTATCTGTTTCCCTATTGTCCAAGGAATAATTAAGTCGGAAATGTTGGAAACATGTTAATCATATTGTTTTTTAACTCGTTTATTATGAAAGTCGTTAATACTATACTTAACACTAAAAGTCGATGAGGTAAATTAATCTACTTGTGAGATTTAAGAATGAAAATGTTTAGGCAAGGCTTTGATTTAATCAGTGCTCTAACTTACCTGACTTCACTATTAGATGAGGAATAGTTAAGTTGGAATGTAGGAAACGAGTTAAGTATACAAATCGTGATTTCTAAAAGCAATCATTTTTAACCCGATAATCGCTTGGTCGACTATCAAACTTAATCAAATAATATATTAAATAAGCATCAGTATGGAATGTTCTTGGATTCATTATGAAAATGTGTTAATAACATTCATCTTTAATCCTTTTTATTATACTTATGAATGTAAATAGATCTTTAAGAGAATGTTTTAAAGATAAGCATAAGTGAAATGGTTTCGGGTTTGTAGTGACAATGTTTGAGTGGCATTAGTCTTAAAACTCTTTGAATGGATTTGTGAAAGTACTTAGATCCTTAAAATGGATATTTTGAAGGAAATTATAAGTAAGGTATCTTTTGAAAAAAAGATAGAAAAAAAGGGTTTAACGCTGTGCAGTCAATTCCCCGATATTGCCCGATATATCCCATAGCGGACTTTTGGGGCAACGATATTCCTATAAAGTGGCCCAATATAGCGGATCCGCTATTATCCCTAATATTTCAACAATAATCCGCTATATCCTCAACTTTGTTGCCCCGCTATATCCCTCTTTCGTATAAATAAGCATTTTGCTCGAAGTCTTGCTTTTAAGTTTTGTGGTAACTTAGTTGATGTAACAATGATATACGCTATTGGTTATATAACTAGTTCCAACTTTTAAGCATCAACTTTGTTTATCTTTACTTTTTTATAACTTGTTTTACTTGGTGGGAAATAATAAGTGACATGTGTTCCTCTTTTTAATGTAGAATGTTCACCATTTCTCTTTATAAAGTCGTCCGCTATATCCTGCTATATCCCCGATATATCTCTGCTACAACTTTTTTCACCTCAAACGCTATGGTGCGGCATGGTGCCTTAATTGCACAGGACTTTAAAGTATGAAATCTTTTTAATGATTTATGAATATACTTATAACTTTTGAGATAAGTATATGAATACTTTTTGAAGTATTGGAAGAGTACAAATGAATAGTAGAGATTGATAAACAATTAAAAGAAGTTTTACTAATAAAAGAGGTTTTAATTAATAAAAGATTAACTAAATAAAAAGAAGGGATTAGAAGTCTCTTATGTGGCTTATCGTGCTTTGTATGACTTGGTCGTGCTTTATATGTTTACTCATTTATGGAAAACATTTAGTTGTACACTTAGCAGTAAAAGCTGATGAAGTAGGCTGGTCTATCTGTGGGAATTAGACTGATGTTCATGTACGGATATGAGTAATAGATTCTAACCTACTGGCTTCACTCTTGATCGAGGGATAGTGTGGGATTAAAATATCGAAAACGTGATAAGTATACAAAACTTGGTTTCTATATATGATCGCTCTCATTACCATTGAATGACCAAATTCGTCAATTCAATCTTGAAGAGTCGAGGAATAGTAAGTGTTTTATTTATTGAAACCACTTCAAGACTGAGATACGTGTTCTATCTCTTGGAAGTGGATCTATTCAAGATGCTGGAATCCTTTTATCATTTCGAGATCTGTTCGAGATGTGGGAATCCAATTGGGGATTCATGTTCTATTCAAATGATGAAGACTCGTGTGAAAGATGTCAAACGTAACCTTGACATCGAAAATGGCTAAAAACAGAGTAGGATGCACAACCTGGGGTTTAGATGACCTGTGTCAGGATGCTATCAACTCCATATCTAAAGACACTTACTGATTATTGGCTGACGGTAGTTGATGATATTTGGTTCATGTTGATCATGTTTACGTTCGAACGGTGGACAACTTGTGTTTTCTTTAATGGTATATTTTATCTAGAGATATACGGCGCTCGGAAGATACTTTTTGACACTTGTGCAGGAGATTGGATCCAGCTCAACCGGAGATATCTCCATGGAAAAACCTATATATGAACGTTGCTTATCAGTTTTGATTATACGAATAATATGTTATTGAATGTAACCAATGTAACCATTCCAACCATGTTATAATATTTACATTCTTCACCCTAGACATTATCTATATCACCTTATGTGCTTATTAGATGGTGGTTCTTTTGAGGAGATAACCATTATGGCATTTCATATTGTCTCAAAAGTAATGTTATATGTTGGCTACATATTTCTTAAGTTTCTCATACCAGAATTATGTCCGAGCTTGGTTTTTTCCCTAAATTCCTCGCGTAATCTTTCGAGTGGTTTGAGAAAGGAGGGTTTTCGTTGATATTCTTTGGAGCTCGAGAAGATGAAATGGATGTTTCAGCTATCATCTATTCTTATTTCTGTTGATTACTATTGCATGTATCAACATTTGTGAGAATATGTTGTTATAAATGTCCAGGCTGATGATAAAACTTAGGTTTTGTAACTCCAAAATTTCTATATCGGAGTGACCCTTTATACTTTCCTTTTGATATTGTATAATATCGTTCCATTGTGAGATTCTGATATATTGTCCTCTTCTTTCTTGCTCTTTTCTTTATCCTAACAATTCGTCTTTCCAGCACTTGGGTGCTCTAAACGTGAATATATTGGATGTATTAATGTCGACGTTCAAGGGTCGAAAAGGTGGTTCGTTACAAATTAGTGGAAAGCTATGTAAATTATGAGGTTTTCTTATTTTGTTTGTAAACGAGAACGACAAAGGTGAATAGAGGCTTATAGGCAAACATATGGGGCTAATGGGTTTTGGCCTAAATACTGTTGATTCATTTAAGGATTAAATTCATGCACATAAATCATACAACATATTTTTCTTATTACAAACCAATTAATAATTTCACATTATATTTATTAATCAAAGTTCAATATCCTAACCTTCTCTACATAAATATCACGTGCCATATTAATTATACAAAGTTAATACTTAATATGTACTGAAGTGCATAAAAGTACGTCCTTACATACACCACACCATTAGCCAAAACCACTGCCATACCTTCTCTGCCAAAAGCTATCCAACGAAAAGATGCTTCAAGGCGTCAACTCAAATGCAATAAGCATGATTCCTAAGGTCAGCAATTCTTCTCTAGATGATGACTTCAGGCCGAACAGCTACTGCGATACAATCCACAAATGTATATCAAGGTACAAGCAACCAGGCTAAAATATGTGCTCCCGTACATTATTGCTAATAACCAATCAGGCTTTTTGCTTGGTAGGAGCATTACAAATAACATAATATTAACTCATGAACCTAAAGACTTTGTAATAAAATAAATCCTATGAAAGCATTTTACATAATTAGTTGGGTTGTTGTATTGCTCATTCTTAAGAAATTTTAGTTGGCTAATTCTATTCACACACCAAAAATTACTTAACATATGCCATAATTTTGTTAAGAAAACCTTTCCTGAACTATCCTTCTTCTTAACTGCATGTTTAACATTTTTCTTAAAACACAAAAGAAATTAAAACATTATAATTAATGATATTTAATCAAATTTATATTTTTTGATGAAGGAGTGAATGATTTTTTATGATAAACCTAAATACCAGTTAAGACAATTCCACAACTAACCGTTCAATTCAAAAGTATTTAACTTTTCATATTAAATCAGAGTTGATTTTGCTGAAATAGTTGTAAAAAAATTAAAATGAAAGAAGCTATAATGTTTGTTCAAAAATTAAAGTTCATCTTGTTGTATTTTAACTTAACTTATTTCTATGAGGTTCAAGATTTGTGTAAACGAATCTTAAGTTTTAACGAAGGAAGCTAATAAAGACGAAAACATGGGTAGTTTTGTACAACAATTATTGTATGTAAAGTAATTTTTGGTGTATGCTAGTATATCATATTTTCTGGTATATGTCAAATGATTATCAGTGAATGAATAGAAATAACCATTTTGGTTTCCTTACAGCTTTATTAAGTGGATTGAAACTTGCATCATAACTATGCATTATTCAGTTAATGTTAATAGCAAAAAATTTGGTATTTAAAGGCTATTTTAAAGTATAAGGCAAATAGATCCCATAAGCTCTTACTTATTCCTCATAAGCATGGAATTTCTGACTATGTAACTCGAATTCGAGTACAAAAGCAAGAAAGTAGACTATTATCCCAAATGTATGATCCCCTCAATCACTTATCTCTGCTTCGTAGATGATCTAGTGATCTTTACCAAGCCTATAATCAAATCTCTTATAGAAATTGTTAAATTCTACCTACTTGCTGAAAAACAAAGCATACGTACCATATGGACTGCTAAACATAGATTGAGAAACAAAAATTTCTAGAACATGAACAAACCAAGTGACACGAGTTGGATTAGCACAAACAGTGGCTTAAATTAGGGTTCTAACTCGAAGAGGCATTGCATCAAGCAAGTTTTTGATGCTATAAATGCTTGTGAAACTAGTCAAAAATTCAAATAGGACAACAAGATGTGGGACAAAGATGTCAAACGTAATTAAAAGTTCATGATTATGGAGTTTTAAATCATGGAATCCTTGCACAAAATCATTTAAGGCATATGGGCTTCCTAAGCAACTCGGACTATCCATTATGTAGCGGTACAAATGAAACAATAACTACCAATTCTTCTCTTGCTCAACTGTTACCAAAGTGCAAGCGACCATGTCATTAAAATCTTAAATGCATATTTCCAATACTGATAGTGAAGAGGAGTGGTACAATATATATAAAAAAATACGAGAATCTAAGATCTCTTGTGTTGCTAACTTTGGTCAATAAACTCATAAACACATCTTAGATAGGGAGAAACTTTAGGCTTTATAAGAAACAATGAAGAACAAGGGAAGATATCATATGCATTTGCAAGGATAAAGCTAGAAGAAGTATAGCTTTATGAGCAAGTTACTTCATCATAAAGAAAATGGTAAAGAAACGATTAAGTTATGAGAATTTGAAGTTATTAATTAAATGATTTAGTAGCTATTTTCTTTTCCCTTCTTTAATTTTTTTTTAAAATGATTTCTTGTAATTTTCACTCTTAATCAAGAGAGTGGGGAACTTATTAAACATAACTCAAACGCACGCACATACACCAAATTTACAAAGAAGGATCAAAGATACACTCCTCATCTATATTTCCCAACTACTTTTATACGTCAAACTTAAAAGTACTTAATACTAAATACGTAATCTCCTAAAGCCATCCATCTTATTTCACACCTACTACCATGCGTATATACCAATTGCCCGCTAACAAAAATTCACACCTATATGCGATGTACACTTATTAACTTAGTTAGATCGATACTCTTTATGTAGGTTGGCAGTACATTAGTCCTTGTCCCTATTACTAAACCCAATGTTCAGATTAAGGTCACCACAGTGAATGAGATAGTCTTCTCTATCACCTTCGTATCTGAGAAGACCTTGCCATATATAGTGACCAACTTATCTTATATCATACATTTCTTTATCGTAAATTTACTTATATTAATACACGTGCTCACAAAACTCTTCATCTTTAAGTATCACTCTATACGTACGTACATACATCATAAAATGTTATAGCGTTTAGTCACTAGATCCATCTAAGGCACCTTCAATCATTTATTCAGGCCTCACATGGTCTAGATTCAATCTGGCCTTGTATGGACTTTCAAACATCTGACAAGCATATTTCAGATGCTTGAACACAACTCAGACGTCTGACTAAAATGTTTAAAAGTCTGAATGTCTAAAGGAAAATTCCCTTCAACTCTTTAAACATATAGCCATAATTTCAACCCTTTGTTACTAAATTTTAGATGCTTGAACCTAATTCAAACATTTGAATTTCGTAAAAATAAATCTGAAATTAGCAGGATTTTATGTGTAAAATTTATGATGTATGAGCTATAAATTTAGACATATATTTGTTGTTAATTCTAGATTTTTACTATTATTTTTTTTGGAGTTTTTTACTTATCACCTTGTCTATTTTATTTAAACACTATTTATGTTCTTATAAACATTTTCAATATATAATACAACGCTTATAAGGTTATTTAATCAAGTTTGCCTGTTTTCTTCTTCCAAATTCGTCTTTATTATAGTTAGTGTTTTGATTTCATCATAGTTATGATCCGACTCTTCTTACATCTTTCTTTATCATTATCGTAGTATTTACGCATACAAAACTATTATTTTATCATCATATTAATGGAATCAACATCATATACTATCCGTAATCATTTACATAGAGTTATTTTTATTTATAATTCATTTTGCGCCTTTCTCCATTCATCTTCTTATTTTCTTAACCCGAGGTTGTACTCATCATCAAATGACCAATTATCTAACCTTTGTTCCAATCACAATATCCCAAGTTGGACATATATCAATATCTAAACCATATCAAAAATAGAAGTGATATTAGGATATATGCAATGATAAAAGAAAATAGCAGATTATATATTATAGTAAATAATGCTCATTCACAGTTATTCGAGATAGCCCTAAATTTGACTATAATCTCATTTCTATTCATTGTCCAAATCATGTCGTAGTTTCCAAACTTTGCGATTCCATTTGGCAATTTATATACTTATTGTTTTCTTCATCCTAATCACTTTAACCTCTAAATTTGTCCAATTTGATGGTAAAATACTTTTGAACTTATGAATTTAAGTTTAGATTTAACATTTGTGTATACCGTATTTTTATGGAAAGAAGGAAAGATTGCAAGAAGGCCAAAGAAAGAGCAAGTAATTGTTGAGTGACCAAAGAGCGGCTATCGCAAGTCTAAAGAAGGGCTATCACATGCCAAAGATTGGTAGCCATCACAGGTCTAATGAAAAGCTATCGCTTGTTAAAGATTGGAAACTATCACAAGTCTAAAGAAAGGCTCATCTTACCATATCATATGTTTAAGATTGTAAGTTATCGTATGAAATTGTATAACGTTATGGGAATTTTAACTCGAGACCACTCAAATCAAAACCTCAAAACAAAGATGAAAACGAGATCGTGGTGAGAAGTGCAAAAACAACCAATCAATATCTCAATCTAAATCTCAATCCAATCAAAAATCAATCACAATCACCAAACAAGTAATAGAAAACCAACAATAACTATAAAATAAATCACACACCGATTTATAATGGTTCGACTGACATCTTATTAGTGTACATCCACTTTGAGAGAGAGTCTTTATTAATGACAATGAGAAAAGTACAAGAGATTGATTACAATGATTAATATTCAAATAGAACAGATTTGTGGTGAAGAGAATTGAAGAAACTAGGTTCTGCTAAATCCTAATTAATAGAGGATGAAACCCTTAATTAAATCCTTGGAATCCTTAAGTTATCTTGCTTTGAATCCTAAAAATAGCTTACATAGAGGACCATCCTTCCATGACAAATACCTGATTTGCCCCTTGAAGCCTTACATGCGAATACACAAATTCTGGACTGAAAAAACAAAACTGCATAGCATTAAACATACAACCTTTCAGATTCTATCGCAACTTTCAGGTTGCAGTAAACCTGCCATCAGACATCTGGGGATTCCTGTCAGTCGTCTGACACAACTTTCAGCCTATGCATCTTCAAATCACGATAACTTGAGCATCCGAGCTCCGATTCGTACGCCGTTTTCACCGTTATCAAGCTATTCTCGACTATTTCAATTCATCAAATAATGTCACCAAAATTCAACATATAAGATCCTAAGTAATATGAATAAATCTAGGAAGCAGTGGAGTATTATATGAACATGAACTTAAGCCTTGAATGTTTGTAAACTTAAGTAATGTATTATGAAATGGTTCATAAATGATTTTAGTATTAAATGAAATACTACAGATATAGATGAATGTGGTTTAAAATGAAAAGAAATTGGTATAGTTAAAATACCAATTGAATAGGGAACGTAGTATGTAAATCGTTTTATTCGCATGATAGTTATTGATCCAGGATTTAAGTACGTAATTTGAGGTGATTCACACCGGTCCGAGTTAGAATTTTTCACTTGATTCTTGATGGTGAACACTTGAGATGGATTCTTGATATGATATTGAAGTTTTATCATATTATATGGCTATGTAAGAAGAACATAGATTTCTAACTAAGAACCTGATCGGAGTTACACTAGAGATGTCAAGTGATCTATACTCACTACAGCAAAAGGCACCTTTTACAGCATGCAAATAACATTGTAGTAGATTTTTAAAACGTTTTAATATATGTTGTATAAAGACACGTTTTTAAAAATCCCAAACTTATAAAGCCATTTATTTAAACGCTGTTAAATATAGCGTTTAATTTCTGTTATGAATACCTTTTTACAACGTTTAATACATGTTGTCAAACATCTTTTTTTAGTTGTAATTCTCTTTTCACAACGTTTATGAAGTGTTGTCTTTTGCTATTTTAATAACGCTATCTATTGTTATTTTGATTTTTACAGCACTTATTTTATGCTGTAATTTCATAAAATAAATTATCTACATCTAGGTTAGCGTATTTGAATCAAACTCGAACCTTCTTATCAAGCCATTTAAATGATTCAACACATCTATACATTAATAATTATTATTGAGTTACATTTCAAGAGCACACGACCTTCTTCATATTTTGGAAAATGAACGGTCACGTTTTTAATTTCTTTCTATTACACACTTTGAAATGTGATAACTTTTTCTACATTAATTGGATTTAAGAATCGATTTCACTATTAAATCACAAATTTAATATGTTTTCCAATGATATCCATTGTTGATAGCTAAAGATAAATTTTTTAAAATCATAGTTTTTCGGATTATTCATATTATTAAAGTTATTAAATCTGTTTGACTTTATTTCTTTTAACTAATCTATGTCATTGATTATTTTGAAAATTTTCAGCCACTGATTCTACTTTCACAAATTGCAGTCAAGTCTGGTGAAATCCAACATTACCAAAATACAGCAACAATGTTAGATGTAATTAGAAAGGGAACCAGAAAGCTCAAAAGCATTAAATACAATTATATGCTTCTTATTATATTGAATTTTCTTTGACTGTAAAAGAAATACAATGATATTCTTCACATTAAAATAAATATTGTTGAATAATGGTTGTTAATTCCAACACTTTAGACATAAAATATGTATGCTTTAGATTTAGCATATTTTTTACAAGAATTGTTCAAAATAGAAATAAAACACTTTATCCTCTAATCTTATCATTCTACAATAATATGATGCTGCATAATGTGTTTCTAGACATAGTCAGTTATGAGATCATCATCAACACTTGCGTTTTCATGAATCATGTCAACGTTGCTTTTGGCATTTTTGAATCAATGGTCAAGTGTAAGTCAAATGTTGTTACTTGCACTGCTTTTATACATAGTTATTACCGAAGCAGCAAATGGAATCAACGACATCAAGTATTAAAGAAAATGATTCATAAAGGTATCTCACCAAATGAAGTTACATATAATACAGCTGATACATGGAGCAACAGCTGATGCACGCAATAAATTTATATGTGTATAATTTATATGTGTATTGTGTGGAAATTTTATCTTTGAAATCATTTTTGCTCGATATTTTGCAATTGTTTATCAAGCGCCACTACTATCTGCATTACTGTTTTCAAAGATTTATACACAAGTTTTAGACAAAAAGCAAACTTATTTGCAAATTGATAAAAAAATATCAATGTTTCTTAATCAATGAACCATATAAACCATTTAAACATGTTATGATGATAAGAGGTTGAGTGCGGTCCGTATGCTAAGCATGGATTCACACTAGTTATATATAATAAATGTATTCATGTTTGCACATTATCCATAAAACCAAGATTACACAATATCCCCAAAGTTTTCATAGTCTTCACACACAAACTTTACACAAATACTAGTACACGGCAAAATACAAAAAAATTTACATATTCTTACAACACCAAAAAGAACTTCAAACACTCAGATTACGCGACATTGTGCTAATCTTTCGCCTCAAAAGGCTTTAATTACTTGTAATAAGGAAATTCAATAGTTAACTATCAAATATAATACAATACATTGATTTAATAAAGCTACTTGAAATAAAGACAAATCATTTAAGGTTTCGTAGGCGATTTTCTTAAGACTTTTTTTCAGATATTAATGAACGAAAGAGATGTATGTGTGCATGTATCTATATTTGTATGTGTACATAGAAGCATTTTCTTACAGAAATAAAATATTTAAGTTAAATGGTAAGAAAATAAATTAAGTTAAGATGCATGTTTTATCGTCTAGATTGATATAAATTGCATTCTGGCATGATCAAAATTTGCAACTATATTCACAAAGGATTAGTTTCGACTGTGCAGCTAATACTAGTAAATAAAAATTCTTAACTGTATCTTCTAAAATAAAACACAATGCTTTAAAGAATTATAAGTCTAATCATAGTTTGCAGGATGATGTAAACCTTATGTGAATAAACAACCAACTGTGAATTTGAAAACTTACATATTTTTACAGGTGAAAAGAAGATTTATGGAATGCAAAGAAGTTAAAATAAAGTTATATGCAAGTTCATTTATGAACCAAAATACTCTAAAGAATTTGTTAGTTTTCATTAAGGATCAGTTTAAGCAATATACTGAGACATATTTTTGGTAAACTTGCCTATAACAATGAGCATTATAGTTTTCAACATTTGCAGCAATTTCACTCATATATCTACACATGATCACGTAAGAAATTCGGCTGCAAAGTTTGATGCTAAATTGACATCATATAAACAGTAGAAATTCCACTTTTTCACCCTAATTTTCATGGGAAAATAAGATAAAATAAATAAACAGAACTATTTTTGACTTTACCACATATTTTAAGGGTAACCGAACTGACACGTTTTATTTCTTTATTGGATCTTGGTGTGGTTGTACATGAAAGCTGAAAAATCTTTGGAGTTCAACATATTAAATTTGACTCACCTCCATAAGTGAACCTTGATAGCAATTTAGCTTTAACAGCTCTCAATGACATCAAAGAGAGTATTTGATAAGAAACATACATTGCAAAAGACCATTAGATCGGTAGCAAGTAGAACATATAACTAATAATAGTGTCAATATTTTATATGAACGTAAGTAGAAAGTATGGTATTCTATGTAAAAAAAAAATATGAATATAGTGTCACTATTTTATATATACAAGTATTCGATGTGAGGCACCATTTCTTAGCAACCTATCTGACAAATTGATCCCTATCCAGTAAGTTCTTACCTTTTAAGAAAAAGGATCAGAGTTCTAGAAATGTTATGTGAATCAAAAGAAGTTGCCAGTTTTGTTCTCATTGGTTACTTACTTGATTCTTTATCAAATGAAGAGTTTTTCTTTGATGATCTTGATCTGATGCAGCCAAGGTGATGTAATGAGACTTCTCTAATCACTTTCAGACATGACACAGATCAATTGTGGGTGAAAGTTGGTTCTCGAACGGATTTGCATGGGATCTTGATTAAAAGATCGAGTTACCTATGATGATGAAATTTACTTGAGGAGACTACAATCACAACCACACTCAGATGGGATGATGGCGTGGTTATTGATTACCGAAATGATGGTTTATGGCCGTTAGGCGCTGGTAGCTCCGATACCAAGTTAGAAATATGAAATTGAGAGAGAAAAATGCAAACTGCTTTATTTCTCAAAGGATAATAATGGTTACAATGTAATACGGTTGTGTGTGTATACTGACCTATACTCCTTTGCCTGAATTGATTAATCAACCGTATACAGCAAGTTACAGGTGTATCATATACAATTACATTTATAACCCTTATCATATGAGAGGAATATAAACTGTTTAATAGCTGATGTTATCTCATTCCTTCAATATGCATCAGGGGCAAGAATAATGATGGATAATGGTGAGATAAACCAGTTCCATATGGCTACAGCATTGAGGGTAAAAGACAAGAACTGAAGGTGGGAAGATTATTAACGTTAAGGCGCATCAAACTCCAAACCATCGCTGACAATGCAGTACCCTGATAAATCAGTTTGTATAAAATGAAATTTATCCAATACCTTCTTGATATTTAGATGCGATATCCATTTATGCCTTTGTGTATTTTGCTATTCATGCCATTTTGCCATTATTCAGCTTCCTTTACAGCGCTGATTCAAATTTTAGTTAATAAAATTTCTCATTTTTTTCTCATTTTTTAAAATTATGTGGCTTTAAATTTCAATTCAGAGCCATGTAATGTAATTTTAAATTTTTATTCTTCTCATTAATTTGTTTGAGTAGTTGTATCAGAGGAAATTTGAAATTACTTGTGGTTGAAATTACTTTGAACTTTTTAAATTTCAGGGGCATCTACAAAATGTGACCTCTTTATGCTGGGATCCTAATGGTCTATACATTGCTTCAGCTAGTGAGGATTTGATCCGTGCGTGGTCAACCAATTTGAGAAACGAAAGTGACTTCATGCCAAGGTTCAAAATTCCGGCGTAATTCCGGTTATTCCTAACCGGAACGGAATCCGGTCAAAATTCCGGTTCCGGTCTAAATTCCGGATTTGATTTTCAAATATTAAAAAAAAATTATAAAAAAATAAAAAAATACAACAAACATATAGCAATTAAAAGAGAAAAGCAAATTAAACATGACAATAAATAAATTGACAAAAAATCATGTGTATGGATAAAAAAAGTTATATTTTTGTTAATTTACATCGAATCATAATAAAAATTTCAAAAATTAACCAAAATTTTAAAATCTTAAATGAACAATACAGACTTTTTAAACAATGGTTTTTTAATCAAAGTGTACTTTATATGTAATTTAAAAAATGTACTATAAATTTATGATAGTATTGAATATTTATTAGCGAAATAGCAAATTAAAGCAAAAAAGGTACCGGAATTAGAAAACCGGAACTAAAACGGAACTTCCGAAATTTTAAAATTACCAATGACCGGAACGGAAACGGAAAACGGATTTTCGAACCTTGAAATCAACTCAATGGCTGGAACTACTGATAACACATCAGATATACCATCAGCTGCTCGTACTGCCAATCAGATTTCTGAATTTGATGAAATATCCAAGAAAATCATCAATCTGAGAAGTGAGATCATCAGAATTCAGTTAGATGAAAGCAATTCTTGCTTTGGAAATATTAGAGCTCAACTGCCATAAGGGGATATGGATTGGAGGAGTATATTCTTGAGACTGCACCTACCCCTGCAAGATACATCATCATCAGTGAAGGACAATTAGTTGACAACAAGGAGTATATAATACATCAACGACAAAACAATCTCTTAAGTGCATGGTTATCATCATCAACTAGTGCAAATTTACTGCCACAAATCATAGGTTGTAACACAACACATGAAATATGGAGTACGGTTGAACAGAAATTCAACACACAATCATCAACAAGAGTGATGCATTATAAAAGGAAGATGCAAAATTTAAGAAAAGATAATATGTCCATGAGAGAGTACTTTACTAAAATGAAGTCAATGTGTGATTTACTAGGTTCTGCAGGTCATAAAGTGGCAGAAACAGAAAAAATACTGGCTATTCTCAATGGTTTTGATAAGGAATACGAGTCAATTGTAGCAATCATCTCATCGAAAGAAACACTTCCAAATTTGCAACATGTTCATTCCACCTTATTGGCACATGAGGGAAGACCAGAAAAAAGGAGAACAACAAGTTCAGATTTTAGCATTAACTGTGTCTCAAGCGCAACAAATTTTAAGACAAAAATCAAGCAAGAAATGCAAATTCAAGAAATGAACAAGGCAATCAGAGAAGCATTCAAACTTACGGAGGTAGTGGCAGAGTCAGATGGAGTAACAACAATAGAATACGATGTCAAATTTGTGAAAAGAATGGCCACATAGCAAGCAAATGCTATTTTAGATTTGATCAGAACCACATACCAAATCAACAAGGCAGTTCCAATCAAAGAAATTACCATCTCAATGCTAATTTAGCTCGCGCAAGTCAAGATTCCAAGAATCAAGGATACAATTCAAGAACTCAAAGTGATGTGGAAATCTTAACTTGGCTAGAGGATATACTGAATGGAGATTGGTATCCCAATTCAGGTGCAACCAATCATATTGCTAATAATCTACAAAATCCGAGTTTGGGCAATGAAGATTATAAAGATGCGCATTCATTTTTTATGAGTAATGGTGAATCAATACAAAACACTCATATTGGAAAATCAATTATCAAGGGTAAGAAAAAGTTACTTCTCAATGATTTATTGAGAGTACCACAAATTAAAATGAGTTTAATGAGTATATCTTGGTTTGCCAATGATAATCAAGTTTGCTTTGAATTCTATCCAAAATTTTGTGTAATTAGAGATTCACTAAGTAGAGAAATTTTACTACAAGGTAGTGTTCATAATGGTCTCTATATTTTTAACTTGATGAAGAACCACAGGAATGTTGATGACAAGAAATGGTGTAATTACTTTGGTATTAATAACAATGTAAATAACAAGAGTACTTTTGATTTCTGGCACTGTAAATTGGGACACCCAAGTATCAATATTGTAAGACATGTTTTGAGGAATAATAATATCAATTTTAAGGATATATCACTCCCATATGTATATACTTATTGTCAAATGAAAAAAGGTCATAAGTTACCATTTGCTGATCCTATAACTGAATATCGTAAACCATTGCAATTGGTGGTTGCTGATATACGGGGACCGGCACCAATAAATTCAAATTATGATTATAATTAGTACTTTTCATTTATTGATGCACATTCTAGATTCACTTGGATCTATTTTTTAAGTCAAACGCAAAAACAAGCAGAGCAATATTGCAGTTTATTAATGAAGCTGAAAAGAAAACCAACCAATAGCTAAAGGTTATATAAATAGATGGTGGGGCTGAGTCCAAGCCACTAAAAGAATACTTTATAAAGAAAAGAATAATTCATAGAGTTACCTGCCCATATACTTCAGAACAGAATGGGCTAATCGAGAGAATGCATAGGCACATTATGGAAACAAGTCTCACTCTCTTGGCACAAGCATCTCTACCAGTCAAATTTTGGCCTGATGCATTCTCCACTTCAGTATATCTGATCAACAGAACTCCAACAAAGATTCTGAAATTTAAAACCCCTGGTGAGATTCTTTTAAATGTCAAAACTAACTACTTAAGTTTAAAGACCTTTGGATGCCTTTGTTTTCCATGGTTGAGACCCTATAATACTCATAAATTAAGTTTTAGGTCTGCACCATGTACATTTTTAGGCTATGCATCCCATCAAAACATTACAAGTGTCTAACCAGCAATGGTAAGATCATCGTATCAAGGCATGTTACCTTCAATAAGTATGTTTTTCCTTTTGCAGCAGAAGATAGAAAGATTAGGCAAAAGGTATATAATGTTAAAGTATCAATGCCTCCAATACTAATTTATAATGAAGAAATCAAAGAAAGAACCAATGATCACTACCACACAACAAATTGAGTCTTCACTCAGAACAGTTCATGAGCCAACAATTCATGAGTCATCGAGATCATCCAGATAATCTAAAGTTCACTCTCAAGACAATGAACAACCATCAACCATAGAACAAGAACTTCATGAAGATACATACCAACATGAAGCCCCTCAATCTCAAGAGCAACCACCAAAGGAACCTGGACATCATATGATAACTAGATCAAAAGGAGGAATATTCAAGTCTAAAGTGTATGTTATTACAACAGAATTAGAAGAACCAACCACATATGAGCAAGAAATTAAAAGCAGTAAATGGAAGGCAACAATGGATGAGGAATATCATGCTTTGATAAAAAAACAACACTCGGAAACTTATACAACAACCAGAGCACAAAAATGTCATAGGTTGCAAATGGACTTATAAGCTAAAGAAAACCCCTGATGGAACAGTATCTAAGAACAAGGCAAGGTTAGTTGCAAAGGGCTACAACCAACAATATGGATTTGATTTCAGTGAGACATTCTCACTAGTGGTTAAGTTAACTACTATCTTTATAATACTAACCATAGCACTGTATTACAATTAGAGAATCAAACAACTAAATGTCAACAATGTTTTTCTAATTGGAGAACTTCAAGAGGAGTATATGGAACAACCATAAGGTTACAAACTAAGCAACAATGATCATAGAGTGTGCAGACTTCATAAAGCTATATATGAACTAAAGTGGGCACCAAGGGTCTGGAATGATAAGTTAAAAGCAACACTGATTCAACTGAGATGTAGGGTAACTAAATCAGAAAATTCATTATATGTTAAAATTGATAAAAATGCAATAACTTATATACTTGTCTATGTGGATGATTTTATGATTACAGGAAAGAGTGAAGCTAAAATTAACCAGGTGATCCAACATAGAGATAAAGCATTCTCCATCAAAGACTCGGGGGACTTGATCTACTTTTTAGGGATAGTGGTGTGTAGAAAATCAAATATGGAGATTATACTATGAAAAAAAATATTACAGAAACCATAGTTAAAGAAAAATGGATCAAGCTAAGGGGCTACTTACACCGATGGTCATCAATTTACATCTATCCAAAGACAGGGGTGAACCCATCGATAATGAAATACAATAAAAAAGTATAGTAGGTGCACTACAATATGTCATAATAACAAGAGATATAGCATTTAGCATGAACAAGGTATGTCAATTTATGCAAAGACCATTAAGTGATCACTGGAAAGCAGCAAAGCGCATCTTAAGATATCTAAAAAGCAAAATAAATCAAGGAATAAGCTTGAAAGCATTAGAGATTCATTGATACTCAGACGTCAATTAGGCAACTGATATAGATGATCGAAGATCTACATCTAGGTACTGCATATATTTCGGTGGAAATACAGTATCATGGTGCTCTAAAAAGCAGCCAACCATCTCTAGATCAAGTACGGAAGCCGAGTACCGCAGCGTAGCAAGCACAACTGTAGAGGTCACACGGATCGAGTCTCTTCTCATTGAAATCGCAACTAAAGAACAGGCCAATCATTTGGTATGACAATCTCAGCACCATCTAGTTAACTGCCAATCTCATACTTCATTCACAAACGAAGCACACTGAAATTTCTTTACTTCGTTGGTGAAAAGGTGTTAGAAGGAAAATTAATCACTAATCATCTATGAGCATTTTATCAGCATGCTGACATACTCACAAAGCCATTATTAGCAAATAATTTTGTGAAATTAGAGTCTGATTTAAAAATTGAAGATGGCATCGAATAAGAAAAGGGGATGAAGAGAAACCCTAGTTCGATTGGTCGAGGGTAATGAAGGAATGAGATTACATCATCTGTTAAACAGTTTATATCCTCTTTCATATGGTGAGGGGTATAATTGTAATTGTGTATGATACAGCTGTAACTATTGTATACGGTTGATTAAGTCAATTTAGGCTAAGGAGTATAAGCCTCTACACACACACAACCGTATTACATTGTAACTATTATTATCTTTTGAAAACTGAAGCAGTTTGCATTTTCTTCTCTCAATTTCATATTTCTAACTATGCCACATGATTGCAATTTGAAAATACCCAACCGTAAAAGTTGGTTGACGCACCATTCCCAAAATACATCTTAGAATAACTGATTTTTCTTCTAGTATTATGTTTTTTACATCAATCTGCAAGGTACACAGATAAGGTATAATAACAAAAGAAAATAATATGCAAGATTTCTATGTATAACTATAACTATCTATATATACATTTTTAACCGTTGAACTAATATCTTCACATATAAAGCTTTTAGTGATAAGAAAATAAAGTCCAGTACACTCGTATTACTTTTACACATGCAAACATCATGAAACAAAGCAACATTATTTTAGATATGCACTCACTAATGTTGTTAGATGCATTATGTATTGATTAAAACTAGATAAAGAGATTTAAACCAAATATCAAAGAAAATAACAATGTAAGAAATATCTAACAAAGAAAATAATCAGTAGGAACTGAAAAGATATAAAAAAGAAAATAATCAGTGATGTTGTAGTGATTATCACCAATATTTCATCGATCAGGCCGTTGTTATCGTTGTGGCTATCCATGTCAACTTTTTGCTGCATTAGGTTAAATTATCACCACTATGCACTTCCTATTGTCAAACTTTATGTCCGCATTATATTCTATCTTCCTTGTACTTCACTTCCTTCCAACTACATACCTACATTTGTTATTCAGGCCGTTGTTACACATTTACTACATGTTTTATACGTATTTCACCGCACAGCCAGTCATTTCAGCTTGCATTTTTTGCCAACAACTAAATTTCATAATTAGTTAATCCTAATAATGATAAGGTTGAGTTGCGGTAACATAATGTATTATGTAAAGAGGTTGGGTATATTGTTTTATTAACCAACTCGGCCCATATAACTGTCTCAATTGCTTATAAATACAAAGTGTACAGAATGTATTGCATGAAATATAGAAGCTATCAATAAAATACAAATCATTTACATCTTCAAATTCTCTTTCATGGTACCAGAGCCTCTGCCAAACAGCATCACAGGCTGATCTTTCAGTTGCTGATCAAACTCCATCAGAGAGTTCTCATCATCTGGAGTTTGCTTTCATAATAGCAATTCTCTTCAGATTAATCATCATCATCAGAGAATTTTTCTTTTATCCCTCATTGCTAATCAGCAATCAGGTTCTTAATTAGATCTCCTGCAGAGAGCCTTGCCTGAAGATTCAAGTTGTGATCAACAGAATCTTGGCTGCATCTCAGTCATCGGAGAAGAACTGGATCATCTTCTCATTGTCGATCCTCTGTTTTCACTCTCAGCTACGCACTAAAATTCAGCGTGATACTTAATTTCAGTGGGCCTTGCCAAGATTACTACATCATTTTTCAAACTCAGTGCCCACCATGTCAGAAGGTGGAGACAAGGAATCCTCTGCCACTTCTGTGATCGAAACCACCAATCTATCTCTGATAAAACCCAAGAGTCATCTTAATAATATTTAACTTGATGAAAACAACTTCTTGCTTTGGAAATATCAAGTTGAAATTGCCATAAATGGCTATTGGCTTGAAGGGTTTATCAAAGGAACCATTGCAATCCCACCTGTAATGACAGCAGACAGAGAAGGCAAAATGATAGGTAATCAAGATTATGTGAAATACAAGAGACAAGACAGTCTACTATCAGCATGGCTCTTATCATCTATCAGTGTTAATCTACTGCATCAAATTGCTGGATGTAGTTCATCATATGAAATCTGGAAAACCGTGGAGCAGATCTTTAATTCACAATCTGTTGCACGTATTACGCATTACAAGAGAGAACTACAAAACTTGAAAAAGGAAAATATGTCAATGAGGGAGTACTTAACCAAGATTAAGTCATTTTGTGATTTACTAGAGACTGTAGGTCATAAAGTCTCTGAAACTGAGAAGATCTAGACCATAAAGAATGGCCTTGGTGAAGAATACGAATTTGTCATTGCAGTTATCTCCTTTAGAGAGACACTACCCAATATGCAATTTGTTCACTCCTCTCTTCTTGCTCATGAAGGAAGAGTTGAACAAAGAAATTCAAATACAACAGATTATTCAGTTAACTATGCATCAAATTCAAGAACCAAGAATCGAGAAAAACCTCAAACCAATAGAGGTGGTTTCAATCAAAGAGGAAGAGGGAGGAGTGGAAGATGGAACAACAGTAACAGAGTTAAGTGTCAAATATGCGAAAATTTTGGTCATATTGCAAGCAAATGCTACTTCAGATACAATACTGACAGCAGTAGCACTAATCAAAATAAAGGCATACAAAGAAACTTCAATCCAAATGCAAATGTAGCTCAACTAAGGAAAACATCAAGAAATCAGAATGAAGATACTCAAGGCACTCAAATGAATTCAGAAACTCTTACCAGACCTGAAGATATTCACTGTGAAGAATGGTACCCAGATTCAGGTGCCACCAATCATCTAACCAACAACATTCAGAATTTAAATCTTGGTAACAATGAATACTCGGGTACACAGTCTATTTATATGGGTAATGGTGAAGCTATAAGTATAACTCATGTTGGAAATGGCAGCATCAAAGGTAAAAGACAACTTTACTTGAATAACTTGTTGACTGTTCCTCGAATTAAAAAGAATCTCATTAGTCTCACAATTTGCCAATGACAACAATGTATACTTTGAGTTTCACCCAAAATTCTGCACTGTTAGAGATTTATCACATCAGGATATATTGTTACAAGGTAGGTTGCACAATGGGCTTTACATATTCAATCTTGGGAATACAAAGAAATTCACTTATAAAAAACCATGGTGCAACAATTTAGAAACTGATGACACTAGCAATAAGAGTGTATTTGATGTATGGCACTGCAAACTGGGACATCCCAGTGTTAAAACTATAAAACATGTTCTGAAAAGTAATAATATTTCTTTTGAAAATATCTCTATTCCTTATATATGTACAAGTTGTCAACTTGGCAAAAGTCACAAATTACCTTTTGTAGACTCTATTACTGTTTACAATAAACCACTTGACCTTATAGCTACAGATCTCTGGGAACCCTCTCCAGTAAATTCAGACTATGGATTCAGGTACTACATTTCATTTGTTGATGCTTATTCTAGGCATACTTGGATATATTTTCTCAAGGCTAAATCAGAGGTATGTAAAGCAGTTATTCAATTTATCAGTCAGGCTGAAAAACAGTGTAACAGTGAGGTTAAGACCATCCAATCAGATGGAGGAAATGAATTCAAACCTCTGAAAGAATATTTTCATAATAGAGGAATTATACATAGAATTACTTTCCCACACACTTCTGAACACAATAGTTTAGTTGAAAGAAAACACAGACATATAGTTGAGACTAGATTAACACTGTTGGCACAAGGATCTTTACCAATGAAATTCTGGCTTGATGCATTTACTACATCATTCTATCTAATTAACAAATTACCAACCAAAGTTCTTGGTTGGAAATGCCTAATTGAAGTGTTATTTAATATAAAACCAGTTTATTAAGAACTAAAGACCTTTGGTTGTCTATTTTTTCCATGTCTTAGGCCATATAACACTCATAAACTAAGTCTTAGATCTGCTCCTTGCACATTCTTAGGATATGCTAATAATCAGAAAGGGTATAAGTGCCTTAGCAATGATGGTAGAGTCTATATTTCAAGACATGTTGTATTTAATGAAACCTTTTTTCCTTTTGCGGGTAAAGGAATAAAAACCACACAGAAAGTATATAACACAAAGGTTTCAATATCACCAATACCTGAAGCTACTGACTGGAACAGTGGGCAAGAAGCTGACAAGAATCGGGACCACAACACACCTTGTCTTCCATCAGACCAGGTCATAGTACAACTGAGTCAAGTGATAATCTCAACATCTCACCACACAATTGTTCCAATTCTGAAGAAAGCTCAGAACATAATAAAAGTAATTCACCATGTTCTGAACTCTCCAGTGTCAATGAAATCAATCAACCTAGCATTCCTGCAAGAACAGAACACCATATGATTACAAGAGATAAAAGTGGGATTTTCAAACCCAAAGTATATATAACTCATCTACATCAAAAGGAACATACTACTTATGAAGAAGCTGTCAAGTATGATCGCTGGAAACTAGCCATGGATGAAGAATATAATGCCCTCACAAGGAATAAAACATGGAGCTTAGTACATCCACCCAGTCATAAAAATATTATTGAAAGTAAGTGGACATACAAAGTAAAGAAAAATCCCAATGGTAGCATAGCAAAATACAAAGCAAGACTTGTTGCAAAGGGGTATACACAGCAGTTTGGTTTTGATTTTAATGAGACCTTTTCTTCTGTAGTGAAACCAACCACTATACGAATTATTTTAACCATAGCTCTACATAACCAGTGGAGGATTAAGCAATTAGATGTAAACAATGCTTTTCTAAGTGGGGAACTACAAGAGGAAGTTTATATGCAGCAACTAAAAGGTTACATTCAAGGCAACAATGTAAACTTCACAAGGCTATTTATGGACTCAAGCAGGCTCCAAGAGTATGGCATGAAAAATTTCAGACAACCTTGGTCAACTTAGGATACAAGCCAACTAAGTCAGACAGTTCTCTATATATGAAAGCAAGCCATGGGCAAACTGTCTACCTACTAGTATATGTAGATGACACATTAATCACAGGCAGTGACAACAATGAAATTAGCAAAACTATCCAGCACTTGAATCAAATTTTCTCTATCAAAGAACTTGGTGACTTAAGCTGCTTCTTGGGCATAGAAGCATTAAAGAAAAGTAATACAGAGCTTGTTCTAAATCAAAGAAAATATATCTCAGAGATTCTTGCCAGAGCAAAATTGGACCTAGCTAAACCATTGCCTACTCCTATGACTAGTAACCTCCGTCTTTCAAAAGACAAAGGAGAACTCATTTCTAATGATCGTCAATACAGAAGCATGGTAGGTGCTCTACAGTATGTTACAACTACAAGACCTGAAATATGTTACAGTGTCAACAAAATTTGTCAATTTATGCAACGACCAAGAGATGAGCACTGGAAGGCAGTAAAGAGAGTATTACGCTATCTTAGAGGAACAATTAATCATGGAATATCATTACATACATGCAAAGAGTTAAATATACAAGCTTACGCTGGCGTCGATTGGCTACCGACGCAGACGACAAAAGATCCACTTCTGGATTTTGTATTTATCTTGGTGACAACCCGATATCATGGTGCTCCAAGAAGCAAGCTGCTGTCTCGCGCTCAAGTACTGAAGCTGAGTACAGAGCGGTTGCCCGTGCAACTACAGAACTAATTTGGGACGAGCAATTACTTTACGAGATTGGAATTAAGCCAATAAAAAGACCAATAATTTGGTGTGATAACCTGAGTACAGTGGCTCTCTCTGCTAATCCAGTTCTTCATTCTCGAACAAAGCACATCGAGATCGATTTGCACTTTGTTCGCGAACAAATCAGCAAAGGAAGGCTCGACGTTCGTCATATCCCTACTGGATATCAACGTGCTGATATCTTAACAAAGGCACTTTCAACTAAGAATTTTACAAGATTCAAAATTGATTTGAAGGTGGTTGACAGCAACACTGGAGATGAAGCAAAGAAATTCTGAAAAGGGGCAGATGAGACAAGCTAGATCTGTGAGATCTATAAGATCCAACTTGTTTTAGTAACTCAAGGTTAAAGGGACTGGTATATTTTCTTAAGAAAATCTCCATGGCAGCGCAGAAGAAAGGAGAAGGGTGAAAACCCGAGATAAATTTGAGGGGGTGTAATAATGATAAGGCTGAGTTGCGGTAACATAATGTATTATGTAAAGAGGTCGGGTATATTGTTTTATTAACCAACCCGGCCAATATAACTGTCTCAATTGCTTATAAATACAAAGTGTACATAATGTATTGCATGAAATATAGAAGCTATCAATCATAAATCATTTACATCTTCAAATTCTCTTTCAAATCCTAACCTAGTAAATAACATAAATTAACTCAACCCAAATTGATAACCAATATCTGCATCAAATTCGTGAGCACCAACAACCACTGTTGAGTCAGCAAATACAAACTCGAACAACTGGCAGATACAAACTCATAAGCATAACTTATTTCAAGCATCCACCTCCATTGTTTCACAATTACAGGCCATCACCAAGCTATATCAACAATAAAGGAGTCTCATTTCAGTCAGCAGCACAACACATAATATTGCTCATAAAACCATATATCAGTCTAAATAACCAAAGAAATCATTCAAATAATATCTCAGTTCACTTTTCCATAACATGATGCCACAAAAAATCTCAATTCAAAGCAAACCTGATGTGACAATGGGTTGTGGTTAGTAGCTTGGCACCAAACAACTGATAGGGTCATTATATAGGTTATTGATGCGGGGTTTCAATTTAATCGGATGTAACTGGAGGTAGATGAGGGTTTAGAAGTGTTAAAGTCTGGATTGCGAAGTTATCATAAGTTGGTAGTGGGATGAGGTGTGCAGGATTGATGCTAAAAATTGTTTAAAATTAATTGGAAAGTCAATGGAGTCTTGATGCTAGGACATGATAAGGAGTTCTGATGAAGTTGCAACGTTGAATGTTTGGCAAAATCTGCAGAGACAATAGTAACTTCAGGTTTAGAGATCTAATTTGAAATTTAAGGTATGTTTTTCTAGGGTAGAAGAGGACATGTTTTAAGTGGGGAATGAAAATAAAGGAAGGAGCTTAGGCAGGCTTAGTAATTTATGGGAGATGGTCCTTAATACAACATTTTATGTTATGTTTATTTTTTTTCCTACTTATAAAAGGAGTTGGCATTCAAGCATTGTGCTTTGATGCTGTTATAAAGAACTTTTCTTATAGCGACTAGTTTGGAAGTGAAATTTATATGATCGAGTAAGTGGGCGTACATCGTACGGGCTTTAACAATATTTGTACGCTATGTGTGTTGGTTGTGAAGAGATTGGAAAACGACTCTTTGAATTGTTCTAAGATAGCATGAATAATCGGCTAAGTAATAAACTGATGCTGTTGAGCGTAAGATAAGCTTAGTAGGTTATTTATCATCCTTGTGCACTGAGAAGATTTCTAAACCTGGGCAAACCGTCAGGTTTGGTTGCTAGTGATTGCAGCACTATGCAGTATTGTTATGTGATTGTTTCATTGGTTGCGAATGATTATGATACCGTTATCTATTGGTGTGTGGTTGTTTCTTTTGTAGCTCCTATCGGTACGTAGAGGACAAAATATTCTAATGGGGATCGAAAAGGCCGTTCATTACATTTGATATATATAACTAGCTTGGATATGTAGATAAATAGTTAAGTAAAGCAAATATATGATCACAAAAAATATTATACTCTTTTTGACATCCCATCCTATGTCCAATCTCTTATCTCTTCTTAGGAATTTTACTATCTGATAATCCTCACTTCACCCAGAGGAGCATGATTACAATTTTCGTAAGTAGCCGAACAAGACTTTGCACAACTCTTAAGTCAAAAGCTTGCTTATTGACTTCAAAGTGTTCTTCACAATATGTATAAGCCAAGTTCGAGTACATTCTTCTGATACTATCCTTAATGACTGAATTGAATGTGTATAATTTTGGCAGCAGAAAATAAGTTTGAATACTTTTGATTTCACAAAGAATATCAGAGATTATAGAGATTGGAGAGCAAAAGTTAAAGTCAAAAGAGTGAATCTGGCCTACGTTTATAATGTTAGAAAAAAATGTTCTGAAAAGTCATAACCATTTACAGAATCGTATCCTTTAGCAAATGATATAACCTTTCGGTAAATAAATATCTGTTCAAAAATATAGCCAGTTTTAGAATTCTTAGACTTTTGACTTGACCATATAGATGTGTGGCTTATATATTAAGAAAAACAATTTAAAATAATGTTAGACGTTTGAATATGTTCCAGAAAAGAATATTTTCATTTCTGGCCTGGCTCAAAGGTCTGACCCATTTAATCAGACGTCTAGCCATTTATACAAAAATAGTTTGAAGATGGATCAGACGTTTGGTTTTTATACCACAAACGCTTGGTCCATAACCAAAAAGAAATTAGTTCAATTTGGTATTAATTCAGATGTCTAGTTGGTATGATCAAATTTGATGTCTTAATCGGACATCTGGTCAAACCAACCAGGCATATGAATAGTTTTAAAAACTAAGGCCCCGTTCGGTTCGTTATTTTTTATTTTGTGTCTTTGTCCAAAAACATGCATATGACGAATGTATTTTCGGAAACTAACAAATTTGGAAATGAAGTTTAACATATAAAATGGAAAATAAATTTATTTTGTTTTTCGTGTTTTGAGAAATAGCGAAAAAATGAAAAATAATACATTCCCTTCACCGTCCCTCCATCCTCTCTAATGTCCCTCCATCATCATCGTAATTGCCTAAAATTTTACATTTCTCTTCCGTAATCCTCATATTTTGCTATGAATATTGAAAAAACAAAAGAAAATGATACCAAAAGGGCTCTATGCTTTTTACTTCTCAAACATCTAGATAATTGAGCCAGACTTCTAATATTTTACACGGGCGAGAGTTTGTAGGCTAAATTTGATATATTCGGATGTCTGAGTTTATATGTCAGACGCCTGACTTATGGCAAAGTTAAAAAAATCTTTTAAAAATTTTGAGTTCGAAAACCATTTTAAAATCGGTCAAAGGATATTCTGTATGAGTGGATCATCAAGAAGGATACTAAATAAGTTTTCTAGACTTACAAATACAACGGTTCTCTTGATGGTTGATCTTTACTATTTTAGCACAGCAGCTAATCATTTTTCCTTAGTCTTCGTTGAAATATCCTGCAACGATTAACTTGTACAATTCCATAGAGATATATATCCGTCTCATCAAAACTAAGAAAGCCAAGATTTAACATCGCAAGTTTAAATTTAGTAAGCAAAGTTTGCGTCAAACTCAAAGAATCACAATAGATAATACCCTATGTGCACAAATAGAACTTTGTTTCATACACCACAATTCATGAAAATGGTTAAGTGATAAAATATTATGAGCTTATAGGCCCCATATGATCCACATGATACTTTTACATGTTAACCAATAATTCTTCGGTCATTAGATTGGCTATCATTTATTTATTGCTAAAATTCCGGATAATAACTTCATCTTTCTTTGTATGATCTCTAACAACTAAATATTTGTACCTATGTTGAAAATCTTAATTCTTCCAGTTATATTGCTTTTAGAAAAAAGACATGCGACCAAATTATCAAAGTAAGGCTTGATGGTCTTGATATAGACTCAACAATATTTATTTCTATGATAAAATTACTTAACTATAATTCTCGTGTAATAGCCTCATAACAAGCTATAATTATGCATTCTTGGTGGATGAAGGAATTATGGACTTCTCAATGCTCTTCCATGATATGACACATTTAGCTTAAACAAAGGCAAAACCAAATGTGGACTTTCTTTGACTCCTCACATCCAAGAAATCTAAATCTTAAAACCAACTACTTCTAAATTACCAATATGCGTACAAGTTAGCATTCTCCTAGGATATACCTCAAATCCTTTTGCATTTTTCCAATGCATCTATCCAAGATTACTTTGGTATATGCATAACGTTCCTACTATAAATGTAATGCCATATCTAATGCATACTTGAACATGCATTAGACTACTAACAACTGAACTATATGAATAGCTTTATCTGCTCCTTTCTCAAATTATTTTATGGACACAAATTTAAACTAAAAACTTGAACTAAAAGTATTCCTTTTGGAAATCAGTGCAATTGCATGTGTACAATCTCCATTATAGATATTTTGAAAATATATTCGGTGTAAACTCTTTAAGACAATCCCAAAGTTTGTTAGGAGTTTTCTTTATGGATTTTATGCCAGTGACATAAAGACTTTACTCATATTCTTCAATTTAGGCTAGAAAGCCTTTAGTCTCATGTAATATATCAAATAACCATGTGAATAACTTCCATTTATAAAGCTAAGAATATCAAAATGAATCAAATGATGACACTTTGAGAAATCAAATTACAAGCTTGTAGAAAAAAATCTATATACTATATGTTGATTTATTTTCCATAACACCAATACCCAAGAACTGAAGGGCAAGTTTCGGTTATTGGCTGTATTCATAGGGGGTTCGGTAGACTGGTTACCGACGGTTTTAGATGAATGCTGGATATTAAGTTTGACTTTAAGGGTTATTAACGAAAAGACGGGAGGTTAAATTGGGTCAAGAGTAAGTATAACCAAGAGTAAAAGTAACGAAAGCAGCAAAGAGATCAAAATTTATAGTGGTTTGGGCTAAATCTCTATGTCCACTTTGTCATTTCCTTCTTTAGAGTTCTATATCGAAGCCAAAATGTTGTTACAATGCTGAGTTTGTTAAGTCTGCATTTTACTATGATTAACTTAAATAAAATGTTATGTTATCTTGACCTTTCGCTTTTAATCTTTATCGTTCTTGTGTGTTCGCTCAAGGTTTCGGCTAACTACTAGATCATTTACTTTCGGTCATAAGCCTTTAGGTAAGAATTAATTATGTAGCCTTTCGGATTTGTATGTTTTCTTAAACTTATGACTTGACAAAATTTGGTAAAATGATATTCGTAAAAATAAATGAACATAAATATGTACGAAAACACCTTAAAAATCGATTGGTTGGACTTGAAAACAGTTAAGATTTTTGGATTTAATTGATGGTGATGAGAAGACGGAAACGAATGGATTTATTCATAACAAAAGGTGAGAAGATTTTAACATCAGATGCATCAAATGTTAAAGGATAAACTTCCACACCTTGTTGCAATTAGGGTTTACGTGGAAACAAGAAAAATGAAAGAGTGTGAATTCACCCTAATTACACTCATGTAGAACTCACACCTGTTAAAGCATCTAATCATAATCTTTGAATGGTACGTCTCCAACCAATGAATAACAAAACTTGAACATTCCTCTGCTAACATTTAATCGAAGATAATATGGGTTCGTTGGTAAACAAATTTAATTGGAGGTTAGAGATTGTAGTGTTCATGGAAAAAAAATTATTAGAGGATGCATAGTGGTTGGGTAGTAAGTAATGAAAAAGTAGTTTAGTTTTTATTTTGTGATAAATATATAATAATAAACGATTAACGGTTAATTTTAAATAATTAATATTAATATTAATGTTTAATATTTAATAATTCAAATTCTACTTCAAATTCAATTACAAATTTGAATGCTTCAATATCAAATTCAAATACAAATTCAACCACATATTTAGCGGCATAGCAATACCCTCAGCTTTGTTTTGATCTGCTCATGTGTTGCATCATTAGAGTCCAACATTTTCATACCTCTTTGAAAATTCTTATCGAGAGATAATCTTGTCACTTTGGTAATGCCATACTGGCCTAACTTCATACACTGTTCGTGGCATGCTAGAACTTCAACCAATTTGCAATCCCCTTATTGAGGAACTACAATGCCATTAGAAGAACTCGAGGACCCAAAGCGCGTTCTTATTTCCATCATTTCCACCGTCTTGAACATCTTAATAAAACATATGTTGCATGCACCTTCGACTAGAATGAGCAGCAGAATAAGCATTGACCAAACGATGAACCGAAAGACTATCCACATCAACATCGGCGTTGAGGTCAGGTTAAGCGAATTCATCTAGTTGGAAGGGTTGAAAAGGCTGGGAGTGATAGAGTTAGGAGTATGCCCTAGGGGCAATTATGCAATTTGCTATATATATCTAACTCGTCGACCAATCTTGTTTGAAATAAATGTATTTTCTTTCTATTATATACTTGATATAATGTGGTTATATTAATTAATCAATTTAATTAAAAGTATATATAATAGAAAATCCATAAATGATATGTTTTGTGATAGTAGTTACAAAGTGTAGTAACCGTGAGTAATTTATCACATTGAAACAAATATACTATTTTAAATATTCCCAGTTAAGTTGCATCGAGACTAGATATCTATCCATTGAGACTAGAGTACGTAACGCTCTCCAAATGTTAGACGGTTTATTACTCATGACTGCTGGGGGAACCAATGGGTCACGTATTGATAGTTATTGGATAACTATGGAATGACTCACATGATAGTTTTCTATTGGTTAATATAACTAAGGTCAAGCAGAGAATATCAATGTAACTTTTACACGGTTCTCTCGACTTGAGAATATTGTTGATCTTCAATCTATAAGCTCCACATTGATTATAGTTAAATTGTGGTACAGTGTCCATCGAACGACTTTAGTTAGGTCGAGTGGAAGCATTAGAAGTGAAACACTATTCAAGAGAGGATTCTTCTCCTCGGTTATATGAGGTTAGTATTACAGTCAACTCAGGTCAACTAAAAGTCAAAGTCTCTGGCCAAGGCATTTCAGTTAATTATTATTATTATTATTGAACCAAGGACTTTGTGTTTGGACTATAAAGTTGAATATGGACGATATTGGAATTTTGACCATTACAAAATTCCATAAGTCCTAATGTGATATAGTTTTGACAAAGAAAATTGGAGTAAATAATTGTCACTATTAGGTACCGCTTATAATAAATTTTGATTTTACAGAAAAGACCTATAAGCGATGAATTCAGCCAAATTGTCATACCACTTTCTAAGTGACATGCAAACAATAATATTTGAATTATTCACTACTAATCGCTGATTGAACTCACACCTCTGAGTCGCACAACCGTAATGATGAATACTCTAAATGAATCACGTGATTTAATTAATTTATAAATTGTTGTAAATTAATAAAATTAATTAATATTTATGAAATATTAATAATTAAACTTCGTTTGATTTGTTTGAATCAGTACTTAATAAAGTGCGTCTATAAAAGTTATAAATGCGTGCATTGATATTCAATATCAATAAAATATTAAATTTAATTTAAATAGATTAATTGCTAAGTGTTTTTTGGAATTTTTCATTAAGCCCCACGTGCATGATGAAAAAAAGGATAGGTTTCAAATGTGATTTCAAAATCAAAAGGAGGAATTAATTAAAAAAAGGAAATTAAATCTCCTTTTTATGAATCACTTAGATATCATTTATGAAATGAACTCTACCCTTTTCTCTTTATTTTATTCTATGGAATATATAAAGAGGATGGAAGAGGATTTGGTGATTTAGTTTTGGGATTAAATAAGAAAGGTTTTAAAGGAGAAAATTGAAAAGGTTTTATTATTTTCCTTTAAAACATATTCTCTCTCATCCTCATTTACGGTTTTTTTAAACGGACAATTTTTCCTTCTTTCTTTTTTAAGCTCTCCACCTCTCCTTTAATGGCCTCCATGAAAATAAAAATTTCATAAAACAAATTTAAATAAAACAAATAAATTTAAGGTGGTTTTTGTCTCTTGATCCTTGCAGCATCTGGAGGCTGATTTCTAAATCTAGGAGGTTTGATGCATCGTTCAAGGTAATTTTTAACTTCTATGTAAAAATAAAACTTATATAATATGAATGTATAAACTAAAGGTGGAGCATTCAAGAAATCCAAATAGACTTAAAGAATAAATATATACGTAAATGTACGTAATCGTGATTTTTGATGTGTCTGACACTTGAATCACGAGGGTATTCCATAAGAAATACATTATTTCATAAGTCGATGTCACTCAATATATGTTGAAGATTATGAATTTTCAATATAATGTTGTCCTCTCCATATATATATTAATAAATTACTTGCATACTCCTTAGATGTTGAGCAAAGTCAAGCTAAGGATGTTATGTGTAGTATTATTAATATATTAAATAGACGAGGTAAGGTACTATATGTATTTGTTGAGAAAACTCAAGGTACATATACTATACTTAGGCCATTGCGATATGGTAGGTATGAGTGAATAATCTCTTTTGATTTGTTGAGAAAACTCAAGGTTGAAATGAGGTTAGGACACTGAGACATTAGTTAGGAGTAGTATGTGATACAACCGATAAGGAGTTATCCATCGTTTGTGGGGCTATGATTTGTTGAGCAAGCTCAAGGTCTACCAAAACAAATGAGTCCTAACACCTATTAGTAAAGTTGAAAGAATTCTATGTTTCATCTTAGGATTTGGAGAAATATAAAAGACCAGTGGGAGCTTTATTAGAAAAATGAAATCGTAACATTTAACCTTTCTAATATTGTAAAAACATATGCTAAATAATGTTATAATTATCTACAATGAAAAATTTGTGCATTTGATATGATTGATAAAACATTTATCAATTAACATATACAAATGAACTGAATTGAAAATTGACTAATAGAAATATAACATATACTAGCTATTAAATGCCTATTACATGTTAAAGTTTTCTATACTAATGCAAATGTCTAATTTTATAACTACCTAATACATTCGTAATATGGTCACTTACGTGCCTATTTGGTCAAGACCCTATATTGCATTTTATGGGTTTCAAACTCTAAAAGAAATACAAGACTATGTATATTTGATCCACATACTTTACATATAAATGTTATATGGTGAACAACCATAGTCCGTAATGTACAATACTTCAATGAATATAGTTCATTCGAAATACGCTGACGAAATACACTATGAGATCAGGTATTTGATTTGATTAACTACCTAAAAGATCATGTTGTATTAATTATAACATAAGGCCAAAACTATAGTATAAATCTAACAATTCGATCACCGAAATATCAGTTTGATCAGTTTACATAAAGTAGAAAATATCTAATGTCCTTAAATGCTAAGGATAATTGAATATGCTTTTGTAAAAGGGTTCATTATAAAATTGTAGTAAGGGTTTTCTTTGAATGGCTCGATCATTTAGAAAGGAAAACGAATGTATAAGAGTAAATGTGATTTAAGGTACAGTTGGGATGAAGAGAGTGAATAGTCATGTCTGCTTCATAGAGAAACAACGAAAATGAAAATTGTATTAATGGTGATTGATACTTAACATTGGAACAAGAAATATGGTTTCTATTTTGAAATGTATTTTCATATAGAAATTTGTTTTCTATGAGATTTGTTTCTTTTAGTTCAAGATATTTGATCAAAGAACTCTCTACAGTAAACTATTTGTAGTATATGAAATAAACAAATCTATATTAAGTGAATGATGGACCTTCAAATTTAGTATGCTATTATAATAATGGTGGAGATAGTGGGAGCATGCCATATAGCACATATTTTTGCATCAAATTACGGAAAAAAATTCGTAAAATGTACTATATATTATTTATGAAATAATGACTATTTTTCAGTATCGATTGAAAAATAGACATAGCTATATTTCAATATGAATATTATGATTATTCATTATTAAATAAAAATATAATGTGGTATTTGTTTTCATGACAAATTAATGCATTGGAAAATACTTAAGTTTTTAAAATTATTTACAATTATTTGGAATTGTAGAATAATTCATGGTTGTGAGAAATAATTTTATTATATCATTATGAGTCATATGATACCGGTTAATTATATATCAAACAACTAAAGGGCTATGCTAGCATTTAGTGGGAGCATCATAAGAGTGGACGAACTCTTCGGATTGATACATATAGTTGTATGCAATCGTAAGTCTATTAATACCAAAACGGTTCCACGTACTTCACCATATTCGCCAATGAGTTTTCATCGACATTGATATGTGCATTCGATACACATGTAGTATGTCTATAGTAAACTCGTAGAGTATAAAACGGAAGTAAATAAAATAACATGCAATAGAAATGATTAGATTTGATCAAATGAGTGGGTATATTGGAAATGTTCCGAACGTGCCAAAAAACGAATAAAGATTCAATCTCAAAAGTCACCCCTCCATGCGGTACATAATGATGCATTGAAAAGGAGTGATCGAACTTTGTTGGATAATGTACGATTAATTGTGAGTGAAGTTGAGTTAGTTTCTTTCTATAAGGTTAGGTACTTAACAGTAGTACACAAGGTTAATATTATTTGATCTAAATAACAGTTTACAAAATCGCACAAGATGAGGGTTATGAAAATCCTTAACATATCCTAGGCCAAGGAGTTGGCAGTTTGTGCCAGTCGAAAGATTACAAGTAATAATTGTTCGTAAGGGATCTTGTATGAATCTCCCCGAAAGAATATTTAGAAGAAAATTATTGGATGACATATTTATGTTTTGAACACAAGTTTTGTAAACTAAAACCAAATCAGTTTTATAAATAAAGAAATTCATAAAACGTTTATGAATACATATTCTATTGCACTGAGAAACAATTGTTGTTTCAAGAAATACCAACTTCATTGTGAAGAAATTTCTTTGAGGGATTACTGGTAGTAAAATTGAATTAAATACGATCCATAGATTGAACTAAATAGATGAGATGAAATTAACTTACCAAAACAAACACAACGCATTGGAGCATCTAATGATTATTCTCACATGTTGAAGAGAAACTACGAGTTTCTTATCAATGTCGATAATATATAATCCTCGATTGTTTAAACCATTAAGAATGTTGACTCTATGATATGGTATGATGCACAAATCCGAAAGAATTCCAAGTACACTATCAAAATATGATTTTGGTAGCCGTAACCTAAGGGATGTGATCCATCGGTCGTGATTGTGACTTTTTGAGCAAGACTAATGCAGTTGGAATTAATGAGTAATGTTGATAAGAATAATATCATAAATTTCAATTGTTGAAATTAGCATAATAGATTCGGTATTCAATATGCTCAAGTTAATTCAGATTTACTCACAAAATTTCTACTTGACATGACTTTATTTTTGATATGTATGTATTGGAACAAAAAATTCTAAATAATGATTTAGGGTAAAGTGTTTACACATAATAACTAAAATGTCTCGAAGTCAGTGGGAGCAATATTGAGTTTGTGAGTTAGTGGATATGATCCAAGTAATGATAAAAAGTATCATTTTATAAGCATTAAAATTGAAAAAATATTTTGATAAAAATATCAAATAGTCTGATTATCAATCAAAATGAAGAGAAAGCGTGTGTTCATAAAAAAGAACGTAAAAAGGTACATTGACATTTCTAAACTATAAGTTAATAGCATATTTTTTATTTTAAATGATGTACTTGTGTTAAAATCAACCTTAGTTGTTTTAATGCTCAATTTTGGATTGTAAATGACGTCTCTTATAGAGAGGATAAAAGATATTGGGATTGTCGCAAATTGATATGCAAAGACATCTTATTAAATTGTTTAATACGGAACATGTGAGATTAGTTCCTTATGCATTAGCAATAGGAATTATCATACATGTTATGTTGCCTATGATAACGTGATTTGTTCATGTATTTGATATATGAAGCAAATATCAAATCCAAATTGATATCACTAAATAGTTGTTTGAAATGTTCTCACGTACTTATGAAATACTAGAGAATTATTTACAAAAACAAAAACACCTTATGAAGGAGTGTTCGGACTCAAACTTCATAAGTGATATTGAGTATAATATGTCAATAATAAATTCAAGTTAAGAATCTTTAGATTGGAAATATTCCAAATGAAAGACCATGACTGATTCAATGAAAAATGCCAAGTACATCGCCTAGAATAACGCCATAATAAAGATAATGTATATAAAAATATAAATGCACAAATTTATTACCGAGCCGATTTCAAATATTGAGAATCTCATAACATTGTTATATGGTAACAATGTCATGACATAGTTTGTAATAGAATTTATAGCTCACTAGAAGTCGAGAGACATACTCCAAATTGTTTCACATGATAAAGCAGTTTGTCACCGTCAGAGAGAGTTGATTGACAAAGTATAATTAAAACATAATAACATACTCATTCACAAAGGGACTGGCCTACTTGATTTTGACAAAACCGATTGGAAAAATTGGAATAAGATTCCATAATCGATCCCAAGTGCAAGTGGGAGATTGATAGAGTTAGGGGTATGCCCTAGGGGCAATATGTAATTTGTTACATATATCTAACTCGTTGACCAATCTTGTTCGAAATTAAGATATTTTATTTCTATTATATACTTGATATAATGTGGTTATAATAATTAATCAATTTAATTAAAAGTATATTGAATAGAAAATCTATAAATGGTATGTTTTGTTATAGTAGTTATAAAGTGTTGTAACTTTGAGTAAATTATCACAATGAAACAAATATACTATGTTAAATGTTCCTAGTCAAGATGCATCGAGACTGGATATTGATGTATCCATTGAGGCTAGTGTACGTAACGCTCTCTAAATGTTAGGTAGTGTATTACTCATGACTGCCAGGGGCACCAAGGGTTATGTACTGATAGTTCTTAGATAACTATGGAATAATTCACTCGATAGTTTTCTGTTGGTTAGTGTAACTAAGGTCAAGCAGAGAATATTGACGTGGCTAATTTACACAGTTCTATCGACTTGAGAATACTGTTAACCTTCAATGTGGAAGCTCCACTTTGATTATAGTTAAATTATGGCATGACATCCATCGAACAACTATAGTTCAGTCGAGTAGAAGAATTGGAAATGAAACACCATTCAAGAGAGGATTCGTCTCCTTAGTTATAAGAGGTTAGTATTATGGTCAACTCAGGTCAAATCAAAGTCAAAATCTCTGGTCAGAGTATTTTGGTTAATAATAATTGTTATTATTGAACCACGGACTTTGTGTTTGGACTATAAAATGAATGTGGACGATATTGGAATTTTGACCATTACAAAATACCATAAGTTCTAATGTGATATAGTTTTGACGAAGAGAATTGGTGTAAATAATTTTCACTATCAAGTACCGCTTATAACAAGTAAAATTTGATTTTACTGGAAAGACCTAAAAGTGATGAATTCGACGAAACTACCATACCACCTGATAAGTGACATGTTAACATTAATATTTGAATTGCTCAAAACTAATCGCTAACTGAATTCACACCTCCGAGTCGCACAACCGCATTTGTGATTTCTTCGAAAACCACATAATTTAATTAGTTTGTAAAATGTTGCAAACTAATTAAATTAATTAATATTTATGAAATATTAATTATTGTTAATTTATTTTATGTTTTGAATGTTGTTGGTAATTATTTTAATGCATATATAAAAGTTATATTTGCATATATCGATATGCGATATTGGTATAATTTTAAATATGTTTTAAAAAAATTTATATAAAAGTTGTTTTTTATTTTATTTGGAAACTTGCATATTTGGAATGTGTTTGACCAGCTATATAATGGTAAGAGGAGGAAATTAATTAATGAAATTAACTGAAATTTAAAAAGAGGAAATAAAGGAGGAAGTTTTAATAGGAGAATAGGAAAAGTTCCCTTTAATTCTATTAAAAAACGAAACCTCCTCATTTTTGAAGGTACATAAAACAAAACTTGAATTTTACTTTTTCTTTTTTCTTCCTCTTCTCTATCAGTCGCTCATGGCTAAAACTTCATCCAAAGAGAAAAACATCAAAACGAATTCAAATCAACATCAAACTAAATTAAAAAGGTAGTTCATTCTTCTCTTGCAAAGTGGGATGGTGATTTTTTGAAATCCGAGGAGAATCCATAAATTAAGGTGTGATGAAGGAAAACCATTAACTTCGGTATAACCAGATGATAATGAAGCTAAGACAAGGCATTTAGAGAAACAATTACTAGAAATGCAAGAGCTCCTAAAAGCTGCCATTTCTTAGAAATCTTCTAAAACTGCTAAACCAACAACATAAGATGAAGTAGTCTCCCTAAGGAGGAACTTGAAAGCTTATATGTTTGAAGGCAAGATCAAGTCGACTTAACTTCATCAAAGAAGAAGGAACATCATGAAACCAAAGCCGATCATCAAGTTAGAATGCGAGATAAATCTTTGGAGCAATCTGGAAGCTCAACTTCAAAGGAATATAATCCAAATTGGAAAAGCTATCATAATGCTAAAGCTTATTTAAAAGAAGTGGCAAAGAAGGCTGTTAAAGACATGCTAAATGCTAAAAGGAAAAGAACTCTAGATGAGCAAGTGAATGACAACGAATGAGTAGCTCCGTTTATTAACGAAATCATGTCAATACTAATTCCATCTCATATTAAGATTCCAGCTATGAAATATAATGGCACTACTGATCCCGATGACCACCTGATGGCTTTCGACAGCTAAATGGATATATATTATGCTTCTAGGGTAGTACGATGCAGGTTGTTCCCAGTAACACTTCAAGGAGCTGCCGCAAAATAGTAGCGCCAGTATTGGGAGATTTATTCGTGGAAATCATTCTCTTATGAACTCTCCGCTCAATTCTGCATACACGAAGGTCCAACAGTTGATTACACTGTATTAGCAAACATCAAACAAAGGCAAGGAGAAACTCTGGGTGATTATCTCAAAAGGCTCAATACAGAGGCTTCGAAGGCTAAAGACATGACTGATAAAGGCAAGCTAATTGCAATGCATTCAGGGTTGATAGAAAACACACCATTATGGAAATAGCTCTATGTTCATGGATGTAAAGATTTACAAGACTTTCATTTTGAAGCTGATAAATTCATTCGAATGGATGAATTATACTATGCCAAAAAGAAAGCTAACCCCAAGAAGGAGAGTAGAAGATTTGGACTTGACCGAGGGCACAAAAGGTCGAGGTAAGAAGACTCCAACACTAATTCAATTGCTTTGAACAAGCTGTTATCTTATATCTATGCCACAACTAAAGAAAAAGTTAACTTACCAACTTCTTTCAAGGCTAGAAACTACCCTGAGCAAAGAAAAGGGGATAATTATTGTGCTTATCACAAAGAGAATGGCCATAAGACTGACGGGCGCCAAGTACTGCGCGGAATTATCCAAAAGTTGATCCGTGAAGGACGCCTGAAAGAATTCATCCAAGATAAACAGGAAGCGCCCTAGACTAGCGATGGACCATAAAAGTTCCCTAATAATGTTGTGAATATCTTAAAAGATGAAGATCCATTAAATTTGATTCTACCCCTGAATAGGATTGATGTAATTCATGGGGGACCGCATCCAGCGGGAGCTAGTAAATGAGCCAGAAATAGATATATCTAGGAAGCTAGGGAAGGAGTATTCTCTGTCCAGGACGAGTCCCGTTTAAAAATCCGCGGCTTAATATACAGATGACGAATCTTGTCATCACTCCATAAGAGCTCAAAAAAGGAATTCATCATCCCTATAATGACCCCCTTATGATCACAACTCAAATCGGGCTTTCCATAGTGTCCAAGATTCTAGAAGACGCTGGAAGTGCAGTCAACGTCATCTTCAAGCACGCTTTTAATCAAATGGGCATTCCTAAGGATAAACTAGAGCCTAATCTCGAAACAATTTTTGGGTTCAATAACAAAGGGTCAACTCCAGTAGCGCAAGTAAAGTTGCTAGTACAGATGGGAATACCACCATAAACTCTCTTTGTGATCATCAATTAGCCATCATACTATAATGCATTTTTTTGCCATCCAATGCTGGATGAGGTGGACAATTTTGTCTCGCCGAAATATCTGATGGTAAAATTCTTAACAAAAAGAGGTTGGGGTACTATTCGGGGAGAACAATTTAGCTCTCACAAAGTGTCTTTTGCAACTCTTGATCAATATAAAAGGGAGCACTCTTCTCATTATGATCCCTTTACTATTTTTCAGCCTTTAGATGATGAATTTTTACATCCAATATTTAAAGCAAAAATAAGATCTAATAAAATAAACAAACGTCTGTTGGAAGGTACACCTCGCTTGGGAGCAAAAGGAAGAGGACTAATGCTAACTCTATAGAAGAAAGTGAGATCATTACAGAATTAGATTGCCGAGGGGAAACAGAGAGAATAAAGGTTACAGATGATCTTAAGGAAATATGTATAGCGCCAACTGATTTGGTCAAGATAGTTAGAGTGGGAAAAGAGTTGAAGAAAAACTTGAACGCAGACTTAATTCAATTTCTTAAAGCTAAAAAGGATGTATTAGCATGGACTCATTCGGATATGATCGGGCTTGATCCATCAGTTATGTACCACGCATTAAGTATTGGTCCAATCATGACCCCCATTCGACAAAAGAAGAGACAATTTTACCAAGTTCGATCTGACACTTTGAAAGAAGAGGTTAAAAGGCTTCTTGAAAATGGATTCATTCAAGAAGTTTTTTATGCGAAACGGCTAGCAAACCCACCGTTGGTAAAGAAGTTAAATGGAAAATGGAGAACATGTGTCGATTACACTGATCTAATTAAAGCATTCCCGAAAGACTGTTATCTGTTACCCAAAATAGACTAGTTAGTTGATGCAACTAGTGGATATAAGCCATTGTCTCTCATGGATGCTTATTCAGGTTATAATCAAATACCCATGTTCAAACTAGACGAAGAACATATAAGCTTCATTATCGATTAAGGAACTTTCTGTTATAAAGCAAAGCCTTTTGGGCTAAAGAATGAGGCAGCTACTTGGTCAATAGAATGTTCAAGGAACAAATTGGACAAAATATAGAGGTTTATGTGGATGATATGCTAGTAAATTCTCATGAATTTGAGAACCACCTTGTAGATCTTGAAGAAATGTTTGAAGTATTATGAAGGCATCATATGAGACTGAATCCTCAGAAATATTCTTTTGGAGTTCATTTCGGAAAGTTCTTAGGTTACATTGTTAGCGCGTAAGGATCGAAGCCAGTCCTGACCACATCCAAGCTATCAAAGACATGGCTGAGCCCAAAACCAAAAAAGATGCAATGAGTCTGAATAGTAGAATTGCGGCCCTAAGAAGATTTATCTCCAAGGTAACCGGTAAATGCATCATGTCTTCAATGTGATTAAGAAAAGAAAGAACTTTGAGTGGGGAGAAGATTGTAAGAAAACCTTCCAAGAATTAAAAAATCATTTGGAGAGGCCACCAATATTATCCGGTCCCGAGGATAGGCTTATACTTGTATATGGCGGTTTCAGAACATGTGGTTAGTTTGGTTCTAATTAGAGAAGAAAATGAAACTCAACTTCTCGTTTATTATGTCAACAGACGATTGAAGGATGTCGAGGTTCGATATCCAATCATAGTATAGATGGCTTACTGTTTGATACTTACAGCATGAAAACTCAGGGCGTACATTCAAGCACATCCAATCAGAGTATTAACTAACTTTCCACTCAATTAGGTTTTCAGTAAACCTGAGACTTCGGGTAGACTAGTAAAATAGGGAATTGAACTTAGCTAATATGACATTGAATTTTAGCCACTAACAACTATCAAAGGGAAAATATTAGCGGATTTTGTCAATGAATGTAAAAATTTTGTTAAAGAATAGTCAAGGAAAGAGAAAGATCAAAAGTCCATATGGTAGCTATTTGTGGATGGGGCATTAAACGAGCAAGGAGCCAGAGCAGGATATGTCATAATCACACTAGATGGACATCACCTACACTATGAAATGAAAGTAGGATTCCTTGCAACAAACACATAGCTTAGAATGAATCGATGGTGGTAGGGTTAACTCAAGCCTTATAACTTAAAATTCCACGAATTCAAATCTTTAGCGACCCTCAACTAATGGTAAATCAAATAAAGCAGATATATCAGACTAAAGAGACCAAACTAGCCATATAAGTTAAGAAGGTGCTAAAAATGTTTGTCTTATTTGGAAATTTTATATAAACCAAGTCCCGGGGGAATAACTCTCAAGCAGATTCATAAGCAAAATTAGCTAGTTCAAGAGGAGCTCCAGAAACTCGTATTGTACCAGTAGGGTATCAAGAAAATCCCAGTATCGAGGAGAAAATGCTCGAACCAGGGAAAGAACTATTGATTTTAACTAGAACCCAAACCATGACATAAGAAAACGAAGGAAGAGAAATTGGTGAAGAAATTCCATATGAAGAGCCCAATCATCCAAGGACAGACAACTGTTACAGTAACACTTGGATGACATCTATTATAGAATATCTTACCAATAAGATATTACCATCCGACAAAACCAAAGTTAGGAGAATTAGACGACATGCTCCGACCTTCACTATGATGGATGGAATTCTTTATAAGAAAGGATATGCTCTTCCTTACTAAGATATGCGAATCCGGAAGATGGATTGAAATTACTAAAGGAAGCGCATTGTGACGACCCACACTCGGCACCCTTTGAATCCGACACCAAACCACGCATGTCCGATCGAGAGCGTACGGATTGCAGATGATCATGAGAAAGAAAAAAGGTGGGTGAGAAGAAAGAGAGAAGAAAGAAGAAGAGAAGAGAAGAACAAGAGAGAAGCAGAACCAAAACAATACAGAATCTCACATCGCAGCGGAGTAACATATAAAATAGATCAACAATCTTTACAAAGAGAAACTATAATATACATAAATCAATTTCAGAGTGTACAACAAGTAATCATCAGCTTGAACCCGATCCTCACAAATGCTGATAGTTTACAATAATAACAATCAGTAGCACCGGAAAAATAAACAGAAAAGTGTATATGACATGAAGATCTACAGCTCGCCTGCTGAAGCTCCAAAAGCACCAAATCTGAACCTGTAAATATACTCGGTCTGACCCGAGCATTGAAAAGGAAGAACGCCGGATCAGTCTGGTAAACCAACGTGAGAAAAACACATCTCGACTAAATTTATAAAGTTATCAAAACTTTTCCTTTCAAAAAGAAGGTATCTTGTAAGACACGCCCGTACATAAAAACGGACAAGGATTTTCCCTTATGATAACCAAAACCTTTTCATATCAAATCACGTTATATTATAATAGTGTCTATTATACAAATAATAAATTAAATAGCTGAAATTGTTACCATTATTAAATTCAATCAATACTAGGCTCTACAAACAAAACCGCAAGTTCATAGTGGATTTTGGATTCCATTCGGATGACTAGGTGAATGGACTACCTTTCCGAAAACTCAGTACACATCTAGAGGATGTACATAGGATCGAGATACTTGGCGCCTAAACCAACACAAGACCGGCCTACCCATCCCTGGATAGTACCGAATATGTCATCACTCTGGTCGTTACTGACCTATAATCCATGGGCACAAGCATACATCAACAATAATCAGACACACGATGTCATAACGTGTAAAGATATATCTAGAAGAGTGATGACATCTTCTAATGGGAGCCATCCATTTTATCCTTTCTATCAGTCATTTTCCAGGAAGAGAGGCCAAAAGAGGTATCGATTACCTTTCAAATATCACATATCACATCAGCCATTTCCGTTGACTACTAATTGCCTTCCATAAAAATACAACCCTTGAGCTCGTACGTCTCAAGTAGGGTGTTAAGCTAAAAGAAGTTGCCTTCTCCGCCACTCTGTATAGTTAATGCCCCGCTATTACCCTGCTATATACCTGCTATATCTCATAGTGGATTTCTACCACTACGATTTTTCCATATAGCCTCAAATATAGCCTTTCCGCTTTAAGCCCCCCTATTTCCGCTATATCCCTTTATTCTCGCTATATTCCGCTGTTTCAACCATATCTTATTTAAAAGAAATGAATTGAAAAATGAAATTTATACATTATAAAAATTATGAAATTGATTTATTTGTTTGAATTTATAATATATTAAAAGAAATTAAAATACTATAATATTATACTAAATTCAATTATGTTATATTACAGTTTTATGTTTATATACAGTGTATTCGTATATATTTTTATTTAAAATTATTTATGTATTAATTATAATTCAATGGAATATTAATTTTTAATTTAATCACCATTTATATATTTGTAAAAATATTAAGCACGAGTTTTACATGTTATATTTGAGTCATCCGCTATATCCTGCTATATCTTCACTGTATCCCTGCTATGACTTTTTGCACCTCCGCGGCATTGAATCTGCCAAGCGCTTTAACTGCACAGCCGCCACCACATGATGCACATTAGTAAAAGCCAATGTATGTAATCCTAGAAACGCAATGTTAGACACTCGTCCATACAAGTTGTCCAGGAACCGGACAAACCGAAGGTACTCTCCTACCACATCTTATCGGATTAGTAGCGACATCCCTTGCAATGGATATTTCATAACGAAGAGACTATTGCTACTAGATGTATATTAGGATTTTAACCCCAAACGATCAACAAGCAGTCATTCACTATGAAAATTCTAAATATCAATATCATCGACCAACCTGCACAATCATCGCATAAATGTTGGTCCGAAGTGGTTTTTAGATAAATCTGATCCCGGTCTCTTTGCACCAACAACGCAAAAGCGTGTCTCAACCTTATACAGAAACTAATTCTCGTAGACTTATCACGTCTCCAACTTGCTATGTTTGGCCAAGAAGGAAGCTCGATAGATTGGAGTAATCACACCGCACTACACGAATCAACATTCTTAACACAAATGATAATCAAGCCTACACAGTCAATTACGTACTAAGTGTACGACTAATTAGTTTCCACATCAAGTTGAGGAACTAAAATGGCCAATTTTGATAGTCGGTTATTTAACTATCAAAGCGACAAAACAAAATCCAGCACATAAGTAGTCATTAGGCCTGATTTTTTTTAATCATTTATTAATCAAACCACTTTCCAATTATTCGCTTTAAAATATCTTTTAGAAAGATAATATTCAAAACCATTTCACTTATTTGATATTTGGGAAACACTTCCATATACTTATTTTAATAATAAGTAAATTTACAAATCATTTTATTTATTTAAACTCTATTTTATAATATCGCTTTCCAAAACATCCATTTAATTTAAAGGATTATTCACTGCCCAAAATCGTGAGTATAATTCTCTTACCAAATTCATTACTTCTACACATTTAATTTAAAGGATTATTCACTGTCCATAATCATGAATACAATTCATTTAATACACTTTCATATTTGACTTATCAACTTAAGTTGATTTCATATTTATAAAACAGTGTTTATAATTCACGTTTCTACTTTATAAAAATTTCCATTTATAAAATCCCTTTATTAACTAGTTTCACACTTATCACATTTAATATCAAAATCCCATTGTAAGCTTATTTACTTATAAATCTCTTTATTTACAAATTCATTCTATTGTAATCTCGTTATTTATAATGTCCGTTATAAATTCATTTTCAAAATTTTAATTACAAATCCATAAGCAAATCTGATTACAATCCCATTTCTAATATTTATAATATACAGCTTATAAAATTTATCTTTGATAATAGTTGTAATAGCTTTGGTGTCACACTTTTTTGGTATCAACGTGAACTACCAAAAATGCCCCTCTGTATATTATTCAATCTTAATTACTTAAACATAGGATCTAATACTAAATTTCGTTTACAAATTCAAATGCCCATAAAAGTTGGATCTCATACTAAATTTCGTTTACAAATTCAAATGCCCATAAAAGTAGGATCTAATAACTAAACATACTTTAAAATTCAAAACGCTTCTAAATATAGGATCTAAAATTAAACCTTAATTATTGATTCAAAATACTTCTTTACAAAATATCACTTGAAAATAAAAAAATCATTTTTTAACTGATTTAAACATATATAATTTATAAGAAAAATAATTCACGCGCGAAGCGCGTGCCACTAAACTCGTTTCACTAAATCTATTTATTAGTAGCATTCCTTACTTTATACATCTCATTTTAACACTTATAAAACCCGTTTACAATTCCATTACTTTTATTTATAAAATATCAATTTTATAAATCTTATATATAAACCGTTTATAATAAATTGAATTTAAACTTACTTTACAAAATAGCTAACTTTTCAAAATCATATTTAAGTATATTTCACAAAACCATAATTTTTTTAACATAAAAATTATAACTTTTGATTTATTTAAAATAAATCCATTTCTTTAACAATTCAAAAATTATTAAAACATTATATATTTTCAAAATCACTTTGAAATCCTTTTTAAATTGAAACCATCGTTTTAATATTTTTAAATTTCCAAAAATTATAGCCCAATGGTGCAAAAGCGCTAAATAAGGAAATTCACATCAGTCATATCAATCCTGGCGTCCAAACATCATATATCACATGATAAGAGCATATGTAACAATATCTGTAAATAAAATCAACACGGTTGAGGAATCCAGTTGGATCCCTTCCACCTGTCACCTGCAACAAATATACATATGGGAAAATACGTACAATGTCTGTTTCGAGGCAGACGCGCATACAAGTGTCATCCGCTCATACATGGGAACGTATAGGGTTTCATCCGCTAAAATATGCAGGCATATATATCCAAACCGAGTAATATATATATATATATATATATATATATATATATATATATATATATATAATATCTCATCCAAACAATCATCAATCATCATAAATAACATTTATTCTCACTTATATAAAAATATAAGCGAGACAGAAAGAGTGAATTGTATTCACTTTGCTTGCTTTTACCGTTGCAGCGTGTTATTTCGAATATAATTAAACGAGCATTTAATTTTACCCAAAATTTTCACAAGCTCCAATCAACCCCAACCAGCTCCATCGCGTAATATTCGCAAATACGAACCTAACGTAATTTGTTTCATGCGATTTGGACCTCGTATGAAAGAGTTATACAATTTATAAGATTACACAATTTTAAAACAAGAAATTTAAACATTTTATATTTAACCTAGATCATCGTGGTCGTTCGTTTTTAGAAATCAAATCTAGGCCATGCTTTTGTTTCTTCCCTCTTTCATCATTCACACGTTTGTTCCAGGTCGAGCCAAGAACCCATAGCCGTCGTTTAACCCTCAATTTATGCTCCTCCTCCGATCAACTATGCAACGATCGAGCTCCACCATCGTGAAGCGCATCCCCACACCCACCTCTACCTTGATCAGCATGACGCTCGGCCCTAGATAGGCTCCGATTTTCATGCTCGAACGCGGCCTTTGAGAGATATTTTCCATCGATTTACTTAACTAAAATTGATCACAACCGTTGGATAGAGAGATCTCGTTGTGCTCTTCATTTTTGTAGTTCAATGTTTTTCGTAAAAGTGGATGGATCGAGAGAAAAAGAGGGAAGAAGGAGGATGCTTTCTGGCCATCGAATATAATGGTGTGGGCAAGGGTCAGATGGATTAGGGTTTTGGGGTATGGGGTCTTTATATAAGCAACGTTTAAAACACTATTCATCCGAAAAAAATTCGAACTCCAATCAAAGCATGCCGCTAGGCATTTATATTGTTTTACCTCTATTATGAACACAATGTAATATATATCGAAAACCAAGTCCATCATATTTGGAAGATAGGTTTTTGAATCGTCTTATTTTAATTAAATTTACTTAAATAAATTTCTACGCGTTTCAGCTTCACACGAGCAAACCATAAGTCCTATTGACACGAAATTTAAAATCCTATAATAATATAACATTACGAATCCAATGAAACTGGTTTCGTCAAAATCCAAGACAGTGGCAAAATGACTATTTGTACACGTTAATTAAATATTAAAATTTTCAATTTCTATAAATTAACTTTAATTCAATTTTAGAAGTTCCCCAACTCCATTCTAATTTAAATAGAATTTAATTCAACTTTATTAATCATTTCCATTCACATTAAATTCAAATTTCAATTTCTTACACAATTTCAAAAATTAAATTAACAATTTAGTTATTCAAATAAATCATTATATTTGAAATATAAGTTATTCAACTTATAAAAATTTACTTTTGAATATTTAAAATCAATTAAATATTCCAAATTCAGACGATTGAAAAACCGAGTCGTTACATTCTTCCCCTCTTAAAAGAATTTCGTCCCCAAAATTACTACGTAAGAAAATATGCTATAACTCCATTAACTTTCAAAACCAATTCAGTTGAAATAGATTATCAATTATTTTAAGTATTTAACATTTCAAAATCAATTAGTAACAACTTTTTATAAAAACTTTTCCTAAGTATTCAAATTCATACTTAGTTATTTACTAATACCATTTCCATTAATCAACTATTATCATTTCAATTTATAACTCAAAATTAAAATTTTAGTTATCAAAAGTTTTTCAAAATTCTCAAAAAAATTCCAACGCCTTAAATTTTCAGAAAAATTCATCAGTCTACTTTGCACGATTCGATCCGGAAAAATCATAATATATATATATATATATATCATAAATATACATCTCACCTTCAAGGATGAGGCATTCCATAGGGGAAAAAGTGTAAAAGTACGATATGTAACCCGAGATGTGTACCTTATATATATTTAGCGAGCATATACGGCTAATATAGCGCGAATGCGAGCTCCAAATGCAAAGCATATGTCATCTGCACCTGCTAAAACACTCAACCATCAATAAGACATGTATATAGCAAATAATATCAATATATAACATAGCTAATAGAATAACCATATATGCAAATGAAACACATGCAATATAAGCAACCATCAAACAATCAATATCCATTCAATGTCATAACCAAATCAATAGCATTTTCAAATGTCAATGTAATTTATTAACTTTTGTTTCTTATTAACATTTAATTGATTTGCATTCAATTACATTCATCACTTCAATTTGGTTACTAATTTAATTCATATTCATGCTATTTATATTCAACTTCATTTACATTTACATTCATTACTTAGTATGTTCCGTATAATACTATATCCACTTAATAATGATTACATATATTCTTTCGTAAGTTCACTACAACATCTATATACTGTTCATTATTAATTCACAAATTAAGTTTATTAAATTCTAACAACAACTTTTCCAAACATATCAAATTTACTTTTAATTCATAAGTTCAATCCAATTTCTTCACTTAGCTCGTTTAATTCATTTCATTTAATTAAGTTAATCTTAATTTATTTACTTCATTTAACTCATTTAATTCATTTCATTAATCATCAAGTTAAATTTCAATTTCAATTTCATTTCAATTACCTCGTTTCAATAATTCACTTTACTAATTTACTTTGATATCAAAATCAATTTCATTTAATCTTACTTAAGCTAAGTCCTTTTCAAAGTTCATTTTATACTACTTAAGTTTAATCTCAACTTATAATTCAAATTCAGCTTTACATTTCTTAACATTCTTATTCAACCAATTCAAATTTTTTTTTCAACTTAACATCTCACAAATCTATAAGTTATAAACTTATTTACTTAAGTTTTCATGAATATACACTTAAGTTTATCCACCTTCCACAAATTATATCCAAGATTATATAATCACTTTACAAACTTAAGTGCATATTCTTTTCAATAACTTATCTAATTCAGTTTTATTTAACTTTCCTTTAGTTAAATTCCAAATCATATATTTTATTACACTAAATCAAATTTATTTAACTTTACTTAAGTTAAATTTTGATTTCATATCTCAAATTAAATTTTGTTATATATACTAATTCCAATTGTAAGTTTAAAACTTATTTCTCTTATATTCATCAAATTCAACTTGGATTGTAAACTTGTTTTATCAAAACAAAACTTCATTAGTAAATTTATAAGGTAGCAGATCCATCACACAGAAACTTGAAAATGATACCGATGATGCTGCAGTCATCACCCTTATTATTTTCCAACAATGATAGTGAATTCAGTGCATTATACTCTTTTAAATTCTTTTATTCATAAATCACATTTATAAATTTATACTTATATAATTTCTCTTATTTCACTTCACTTACACAAGATTCATTTCAAATTTATTTATCTTATTTAGATTTACAATAATAACATCATTTATTATTTAAACATAACAAATGATAATGATCAACTATTACCATTCATTAACAATCAATTAATTTATATACTACTATATAAAATATACTCAAGGTAAAATTATTTAATTTACCCAATTTCGAAAACAATATTGTGTCCAATCTCCATGTTCAAGTGTTTAGAGATTCCTATCAATAACGTTACCCAGACGCAACAATAAGAACCCATAAGCCACTCAACAACACAATCAACACAATATAAAATATTTTTATATTTACTAACAAATACGTGCTCATATAGACAATATACTCAAACTGAATCTAGGGCACTAACGACCCTATCAATACCGAGTACACATCAAAGCCGAGGAATATACTAAACCTAAGCTCTGATACCTGCTGTGATGACCCGCACTCGGCACCCTCTTAATCTGACGCCAAATCACGTGTGTCCGAACTAGAGCGTACTGATTGCAGATGATCACAAGTAAGAAAAAAGGAGGGTGAGAAGAAAGAAGAAGAGAAGAGAAGAAGAAGAAGAAGAGAGAAGCAAAACCAAAACAATACAGAATCTCACATCGCAGCGGAATAACATATAATACAGATCAATAATCTTTACAAAGAGAAACTGTAATATACATAAATCAATATTAGAGTACGCAATAAGTAATCATCAGCTTGGACAGTTATAATAACCCGTCCTCACAAATCCTGATAATTTACAACAACAACAATCAATAGCACCAGAAAAATAAACAGATACATGCATATGACATGAAGATCTCCAGCTCGCCCGTTGAAGCTCCAAAAGCACCAAACCTGAACTAGTAAATATACTCGGTCTGATCCGAGTGTTGAAAGGGAAGAGTGCTCAGATCAGTCTACTAAACCAGTGTGAAAAAAACACATCTCAACTGAATTTATAAAGTTATCAAAACTTTTCCTTTCAAAACAGAAGGTATCTCGTAAGACATGCCCACACATAAACACGGATGAGTTTTTCCCTTACGATAACCAAAACCTTTTCATATCAAATCATGTTATATTATAATAGTGTCTATTATACAAATAATAAATTAAATAGCTGAAATTGTCACCATTGTTAAATTCCATCAATACTAGGCTCTACAAAAAAAAACCACAAGTTCATAGTGGATTTTGGATTCCATACAAACGACTAGGTAAAGGGATTACCTTTTCGAAAACTCGGTATACCTCTAGAGGGATGTACTTAGGGTCGAGATACTCGATGCCTAAACCAACACAAGACCGGCCTACCCATCTCTGGATAGTACCGAATATGTCATCACTCGGTCGTTACCGACCTATAATCCGTGGCCACAAACATACATCAACAATAATCAGATACATGACGTCATAGCTTGTAAAGATATATCTAGAAGAGTGATGACATCTCCTAATGGGAGCGACCCATTTTAGCCATACTGCTTCTATCTCTATTTCAGTCATTTTCCAGGGAGTGAGGCCAAAAGATGTATCGATTACCTTTCAAATATCACATATCACATCAACTTTGAATGCCACATTGCCATTTTCGTTGCTACTAATTGCCTTCCACAAAAATACAACCCTTGAGCTTGTACGCCTCAAGGAGGGTGTTAAGCTAAAAGAAGTTTCCTACCCCGCCACCACATGATGTACATTTGTAAAAGCCAATGTACATAATCTTAGAAATGCAATGTCAGACACTAGTCCATACAAATTAACCATGAATAGGACAAACCGAAGGTACACTCCTACCACATCCTATCAGATTAGTAGTGACAGCCCTGCAATGGATATTTCATAAAGAAGAGACTACTGCTACTAGATGTATATTGGGATTTTAACCCCAAACGATCAACAAGCAGTCCTTCACTATGAAAATTCTAAATATCAATATCATTGACCAACCTGCACAATCGCCGCATAAATATTGGTCCGAAGTGGTTTTCAAATATATCTGATCTCGGTCTCTTCGCACCAACAATGCAAAAGCGTTTCTCAACCACACTTAGAAACTAAGTCTCATAAACTTATCACATCTCCAACTTTCAACTTGTTATCCTTCGGCTAAGAAGGAAGCTCGATAGATTGGAGTAATCGCTCTGCACTACACGAACCAACATTCTTAACACAAACGATAATCAAGCTACACAGTCAGTTACGTACTAAATGTACGACTACTTAGTTTCCACATCAAGTTGAGGAACTAAGATGGCCAATTTTGATAGTCAGTTATTTAACTATTAAAGCAACAAACAAAATCTAGCACATAAGTAGTCACTAAGCATGATTTTTATTAATCGTTTATTAATCAAACCACTTTTCAATTATTCACTTCAAAATATCTTTTAAAAAGATAATGTTCAAAACCATTTCACTTATTGGATATTTGAAAAACATTTCCATATACTTATTTTAATAATAAGTAAATATACAAATCATTTTATTTTCAAACCATTTAAACTCTATTTTATAATATCGCTTTCCAAAATATCCATTTAATTTAAAGGATTATTCACTATCCAAAATTATGAATATAATTCTCTTATCAAATTCATTACTTCTACACATTTAATTCAAAGGATTATTCACTGTCCAAAATCGTAAATATATTTCCTTTAATACGCTTTCATATTTAACTTATCGACTTAAATTGATTTCACATTTATAAAACAGTGTTTATAATTCACATTTCTATTTTATAAAAACTTCCATTTATAAAATCCCTTTATTAACCAGTTTCCCATTTATCTCATTTATATATCAAAATCCCATTATAAGCTTATTTACTTATAAATCTCTTTATTTATATATTTGTTCTATTGTAATCTCATTATTTATTAAATCAGTTATAAATTCATTTCTAAATTTTAATTACAAATCCATATACAAATTTGATTATAATACCATTTCTAATATTTATGAAACACCGTTTATAAATTTTAGTTCATTAAATCTATATTTTAATAGCATTCCTTACTTTATACATCTCATTTTAACACTTATAAAACCCGCTTACACTTCCATTACTTTTATTTATAAAATATCAGTTTTATAAATCTTATATATAAACTATTTATAATAAATCCAAATTTCTCAATTTAATTTATTTTACAAAAAACTTTATATTTCAAAAATCATATTTAAGTATATTTCACAAAACCATAATTTTTATAACATAAAAATTATAACTTTTGATTTATTTAAAGTAAATCCATTTCTTTAACAGTTCAAAAATTATTAAAACATTATATATTTTTAAAATCACTTTGAAATCCTTTTTAAATTGAAACCATCATTTTAATAATTGTAAATTTCCAAAAATTATGGTCCAATGCTGCAAAAGCGCTAAATAAGGGAATTCACATCAATCATGTCGTCCAAACATCATATATCACATGATAACAGCATATATAACAATATTTGTAAATAAAAATCAACACGGGTGATGAATCCAGTTGGACCCCTCATATCTGTCACCTGCAACAAATATACATATGAGAAAATACGTACAATGTCTGCTTCGAGGTTGATGCGCATACAAAGGGTCATCCGCTCATACACGGGAACGTATAGGGTCTCATCCGCCAAAATATGCGGGAATATATATCCAAACCAACTAATATATATATATATATATATATATATATATATATAAATCATATCTTATTAAATCATCGTAAATAAAATTTATTCTCATTTATATAAAAATATAAGCGAGATAGAAAGAGTGAGTTGTACCCACTTTGCTTGCTTTTGTCGTCGCAGCGTTTTATTTCGAATAAAACTAAACGAGCGTTTAATTTTACCAAAATTTTCACTAGCTTCAATCAACACCAAACCTGCTCCATCGTGTAGTATTCGCGAATACGAACCCAACATAATTTGTTTCATGCGATTTGGACCTCGTATGAAAGAGTTATACAATTTATAAAACAATAAATTTAAACTTTTATTTTTATTTAACCTAGCTCATCATGGCCGTTCATTTTTAGAAATAAAATCTGGGCTGCGCTTTTGTTTCTTCCCTCTTTCATCACTCACGCGTTCATTCCAGGTCAAGCAAAGAACCCATAGTCGCTATTTAACCCTCGATTTTTGCTCCTCCTTCGATTGACTATGCAACGATCGAGCTCCACCATCGTGAAGCGCATCCCCATGCCCATCTCCACCCTAAGCGAAGTGAAGCTCTGCCACAAATAGGCTTCGATTTTCGTGCCCGAACGTGGCCTTTGAGAGATGTTTGCCATCGATTTACTTAACTAAAATCGATCACAACCGTTGGATAGAGAGATCTCGATATGCTCTTCATTTTTGTAGTTGAAGGTTTTTCTTAAAAGTGGATGGATAGAGAGAAAAAGAGGAAAGAAGGAGGATGTTTTCTGGCCATCGAATATAATGGTGGCGGTAAGGGTTAGAAGGATTAGGGTTTTGGGGTATGAGGTCTTTATATAGGCAACATTTAAAACACTATTCATCCCAAAATTTTCGAACTCCAATCGAAGCGTGCCGCTGGACGTTTATAATGTTTTACCCCCATTCTGAACACAATGAAATATATATCGGATGCCAATTCCATCATATTTGGAAGATGGGTTTTCGAATCGACTTATTCTAATTAAATTTACTTAATCAAATTTCTACGCATTTCAGCTTCGCACGAGCAAACCGTAAATCTGATTGACATGAAATTTGAAATCCTATAATAATATAACATTATGGATCCAATGAAACCGGTTTCATCAAAATCCGAGATAGGTCAAAAATGGCTATTTTTATACGTTAATTAAATATTAAAATTTTCAATTTCTGTAAATTAACTGTTAATTCAATTTTAAAAGTTCCCTAACTTCATTCTAATTCAAATAGAATTTAATTCAACTTTATAGATCATTTCCCTTCACATTAAATTCAAATTTCAATTATTTACACAATTTCAAAAATTAACTTAACAATTTAATTATCCAAATAAATCACTATATTTGATATATAAGCTATTCAACTTATAAATATTTACTTTTGAATATTTAAACTCAATTAAATATTCCAAATTCAGATGACTGAAAGACATGGTCGTTACAAACATGTAGGATTTTATAGAGACCATTCCAATGAGATAAACTTAACTAGGAAAATAATGAGACAAGATTTATATTGGTCTTAAATGACTAATCAAGCTATGGAACACGTAAAAAAATATGAAGGGTGTCAAAAATACTCAAAGATTCCCCGTTACCACCAAGCCAATTAACTTCAATCTCTACTCCATGGCCTTTTGACGTATGGGGAATCGATTTGATCGGACCGTTGCTAATTTCTTAAAGAGGAACAAAGTATGATGTAGTGGCTATTGATTACTTTACTAAGTGGGTAGAAGCAGAACCGCTTCCCAAAATCACTTTTGGAGAAGTGCTTAGATTCGTTATTAAGAATATCATCACTAGATTTGGAGTCCCTTTCAAAATTATATCTGACAATGGAACGCAATTTGAAAGTGAAGAATTTTCTCGATTCTTCCATAAGAATGGAATTATCAAAACCTTTTCTTCCATAGCACATCCAAAGGCCAATGAAGTCGTCGAAGCAGCCAACAAGACTATTAAGACCATCTTGGAAAAAACGATTGAATAAGGCCAAAGGAAATTGGACGGGAGAATTACCACTTGTACTCTGGGCATATCGTACGTCCACCAAAACTGCTACAGGTCATACCCCTTATTCTCTAACATATGGGTACGAGGCAATGTTACAAGTTGAAATTGAATACACTCACATCGAAGAATTGCATATGCGTTTGATCCGAACCAAGAGTTGAAAAAAGAATCATTGGATTTAATACATGGGCTAAGAGCTAAAGTAGCCATTCGAACTGCTGAATATCAAAGAAGAATCTCAAAATACTACAATTCGAAAGTAAAAGCAAGATCATTTCAAGAAGGAGATCTAGTGCTCCGAAGAGTAATGGCAAACACTGCAAACTCCACAGATGGGCCGCTAGGACCAAACTAGGAGGGTCCTCTAATTGTGTGTAAGGTAATCCTTTTGGGAGCTTACAAATTATGTCGACCAGATGGCAACATGGTTCTCAGACATGGAACGTAGAACATTTGCAACCATATTTTATCACATCGGATGAATAAAGCACGTATTTTTAAGAAAAGTCTACGTAGTCGGGAGTGGAATTCTCTTTAAACATGGAAACTACCTTAAACGGTCATAAACCTTTGTCCGTGCAAGACAGCCAGGTCAAAGCACCTCCTGGAGAAAGGACAGAGTAATCCTTTATATGTGCCATGCTATGGCTAGGTTAAAGTATCTGCAAGTTCTTGATCGCGCCATGCTATGGCCATATCAAGGCGCCCCTTGGAAAGAGGATGGGGTAAGCCCTTGAACGCGCCATGCTATAGCCAGGTCAAGGCACCGACCAGCCTTCAATCCCGCCTATAAGGTTTGGTTGGAGCACTCTTGGAGGGAGGACAGAGTAAGCCTTTCATCCAGCCACACTATGTCCTGATCAAGGCATTGAAGAAACCTTTAGTCCCGCCTATAAGGACTGGCTGGAGCGCCTCTTGGAAGGAGGTCGAGTAAGTCCTTGGGTTCTGCTTATGGATAAGCTAACCAAGGGCACTGGACAACAACGGACTAAGACGTCCAAGTCCGAGAAGTGGCACACTAAATGACGACAACATACAAAACCTAAAAGGTGGTACGTGACAAAAGAATCAAGAATCAGAAGAGGCGACATAAAGAAAACATTCGAACAGCTAAAAGTGGTGCAGAATAAAAGACTCGGATCAGAATGTTTGAACCTCCATTATTCAAATAATTTTTTCCAAACTTTCCTTCTTATTACCAGGAACAGATTTCTAGTCTTCTACTACTTTCGGATGGTACTTCCCGGGCTACTTTCATATGAATTTATGGCCGTTGGCTAAGTTCTAGAAGATGATTTCTGGACTTCACTCATTAATACCCGAATCTGGGTTTCAAGTCTCATGTTATTGATTTCGAGTCTTCTGTTATGGATTTTTGGTCTTCTACTAATTTTCAGATAATAATTTATAAATCTCTCTTAATACCCAAATCTGGATCTCTGGTTTTCAACTATTAACTTCAGGACTTCACTTATCAATTTATTACCCAAATCTAGGTTTTGGATCTTCTATCATTATTATTTCTAGATAAGAGTATTTGGACTCCTATTATTTATTCTCAATAAGGATTCCTGATCTTCCATGACTTATTTCCAAATAATGATTTTCGGATTTTCATTATTACCAGATAATTGTTCTTGGTATTCTATCAATTATAACCAGAAGATAGCTTCTAGACTTCTATTATTGTTATTCCAAAAGAATATTTCTGAACATCTATTGTTAATAGCGGATTTAATTTTTTTGGTCCTCTATTATTAATACCATAATCAGAATCCTGGTCTTCTATTGATATAACCAGATTTGAATTTCTGGACTTCTCTCATTACTTCCAAAGTTGGATATTGGGAATCCATTATTGTTGGACAAAAGTTTCTGATCTTTAATCATTTCCAACTGTGGATTTCTCATTATCTCTAGATGATGATCTATTAATTTCCATTATTCCCAGATTCAATATTCTGGAATTCTATTATTAGAAATTCAAATGATACCTCCAATAATATTATGAACAAACTACTAAATATATTTTTATATAAATTTCGAATTAATAATAAAAATGTTGTCTACCTTGTACTTGACAGGAAAATAGGATTGATAAAGAAGACTATTGAGGATGAAATAATGCAAAAAGAAGATTATTGGATTTTTCCCTAAATAACAAAAGCCTTTTTCATACCGGGGGAGGGGGAGGCAAATGTTAATCATAAAGCTCACTCAAGAATGAAGGAATAAAAGAAAGTCTGCGAAAGCATTGTAAAAGCTTCGCAAAAATTGAAGAGAGGGGTTCCGCCATGGTTCAAAAGCAGGGTTTCGAAAACATTGAAGTAGCTTTTAAAGAGATTGGATTAGTGTTACAATCATTTGATGCTTCCATAAATATTAAATAGGGTATGGGCTTTCGAAGAAGTCGAAATGGGTCAAGACCACCCTCTTGTGTCAGTTGATCCTTCCAAAATGGTGGTTTCACGTGCATGAAAGAGTTTCATATGTGTCAAAGATATCATTCGAATGTACCAAATAACAAGCTTCTGCGCATGCATCGAACCCTTCGATATAGTTGGTCACGTCATTGTTTACCATCCACAGAATAATATATCACCAAAACAATCCTTTCGAAAGCATAGATTAGCCTTTCGAATCGGCTGAATCATTCTACAAGCACAAGAAACATTACACAGTGACTAATAATGCTTTCGCAAGCATCAGAATATGGGGCTTTCACATTAATCAAGGAGATTACTTTCAAAAGTCACCTTCCGCAACCATCACCTCACCACCAAAAAGCCTTCTCCATGACAAATAACCTTTCACACAAGTCCTTTTGTCACCATTAAACTCATTCGTAACCATCCAAATACTTCGCCTAACTCATTTAAGCGGCAACTTATCATGATAGTACCATTTCTGAACAACAATAATGAGGTTTCAAAGGAGATGAAGAAGGTAGAAGTGCTTCCATTCAAATAACACAACGATGTATCATGACTCGTTCTCCACTAATGGAAGCGTACTTTCGATGGTGTCGAAAGGCTCTAGAAGTACTCGAAAACAATATTGCTAAATATCGAATCAATATTTACCACTAGCATACTTTTGACTAAGACGGGAGAACGAAGACGAAAGGATGAGTCCTAACCGCATCTATAAATACGACCCTAGGGTCCAAGTTTTGGACCGATTTTTGAATTCTTGGATTTTCTTTTCATTTCTTAGCCAAATCAAATTCTTGCAACCCTAGGTTAAATTAGGGAAAATCCTACTACTTTTAATCCGTTCATGAGAAATGAAAATGAGAGGATGCATGGATCTAATATTGATCTCGAATATGATGATGATCATTTCAGCCATCAGCTTGCTTAATGACCAATTGCATATGATACGCACCTATTTTCTTAACCTTTATTTGGCATATGCTATGCCATGGAGTTTATTTTGGATATCTTGACTTTAAAGCATATTATTATCACATCCAAGGCCCATGCGGCACAAAAGTGACGTGATGATGATACTTCAATATTATTGAGTCAATTGGACTTATGATATTTATCCAAAGTAAGATTCCATGGTATATATAATCCAATTTTTTACTTAATATATACATGTTATACTCTGAACCCTTTCGAAAGGAACTAGTCTTTCGAAGAGATTCATCACGTGGTCATTGAAGTTAATCCATTCGGGAGGACTCCCTTGAAAGGTATTTAAATACGTCGGAACATATCTTTACTCTCGAAGGAATCCTCTCCATGACTGCAATATCAACATCTTCGAAGGTATTCATTTCGAAGACATAAAGACTCTTTCGACTCAGTTAGATCTCAACTGTTGATACTGGACAACAACTTTGGAATATTCCAACTGGTTCGAAAGGAGTTTCAAAGGAAACATACTCTTTTAACTTTACTTTGAGGTTTTGATATATTTCTTAGTTAGCACGCATAGTCCGCATTCATTTTTTCGATCATTGAATATTTGTCCACTTTTCATACCTATGTGCAAATGAATTTCGGATTTTTCGTGGGCCTGTGACCTTACATTAAAGCTGAAAACCTAATTAAAAAATGACAACGGTGTTTTGCGGTAATTTGTCTTCACCGGTTATTAATGTTCTCGACGCCGGTCACCGGTTCTGGTCCGTCCCCAAACCCTACCAGACAGTTCAACCTACAAAAGGAGAAGGAACTCCGAGTCGAAGTCGGACCGGATAACCCACTTCGGATCCGATTACTGAACGGAACCGCCGAGATTTTTGGCACCGAGCTTCCACCGGAGAATTGGCTTTCAATTCCACCTCGCCATAAATTTGCAGTAACTACCGATAATTTTGTATTACTTTCCAGTTAATACAACAGTTATTCCTTTTAATATTTAATTTTCATTTTTTGTACCAAGGTATTTACATGGAACGGGGCAACTGTGGAATTAGATGGAGTTAGTGAAGTTGAGTATGTAGCAGATGAGGTAATTCACTAACAGTTCTATATTTTGTTTTGAAAGATATGTAAAATTGGTTAATAATCATGCTAGCTTTACCATAGGAACATATTTATCTTTTGTTGGATGTTATTACAACGTCACAATAGTTAGTTATTCATGTTTACTTTTGCTAGTACTGTAGTTATCATGATTAATACGGTGCTGAAATGATCGATTGCTAAATACTGCACATGTATTACAGACTCCTATGGTTAGCTATGTTAATGTGCATGCAATATTGGACCGAAGAAGGACCAAGGCAAGGGCAGAGTCTAATAGTGGTGTAGATAATTCACAGGTAATTTAACAAGCATGACGATAATCAATCATTCATTCTTTTGCTGGTTAGAGAATAGATGAGCTTAATATACATCGATAATGTGTATGTGTGCATTACCTTGCCTGGTAATTTTTTTTTCTTAACATACATCAAAGATGCTAGCTATTCAAGTGTGTAACCGTGTACATATCAATGTCACTGTCATATTTATTAATACCCAACAATAGTGAAATAGTTTGCATATCCTAAAATGTAACAAAAATGAAGTACCATATAAATATATCAAATATCATACATATTGAACCAGGACAAAATAAAAATCAAGGGTCCTAAAATTCCCTAGAGCATCTGAGCAGTACATCAAAATTAGACCAAGTTGAGTGGTTGATGGAGCCACCCTTTAAAAAAATTCAATGCACTTAGTTGGCTCATAAGCTGCGCCTTTGACAACATTATAGATGTTGTCCATCTTTATTATTTCTTGCGAATTTACAATGGAAAAGCTTTACCAAAATCACGACGATGTCAAGATGGTCTATGTTGTGAACAATGAACAATCTGTGGGCGATAAATATCAATTTGTATTTGATATTTTATTGGTGCTAAATATTGTTTGAAATTTTGCAGCCTTTTATGATTGACCAACGATGCCTAGGTACAGCTTATTAGTTATCACTTGTTTTTTATACTTCAATCTTGCCACTCACTCCATCTTTCCGAATAATGAATGTCATATTGTTTTCTACAAATTAATTTTTTTTCTTTTTTTTGTTTACTCCAATTTTCACTAATTTCAGCTAGACTACTTTTAATAATTGGGCTATTGCTGCTGTTGCTTACTTCTAATTATGTTATAATTTTTTTTAGCTTCAAATTTGATTTTATTAGAGTTTCAGGGACCTCGGGTGATAGTTGTAGGGCCCACTGATTCTGGAAAGAGTAGCTTGTGCAGGATGCTCTTGAGTTGGGCTAGTAAACAGGGCTGGAAACCTACATTTATAGATTTAGATATTGGTCAGGGTTCAATCACAATTCCTGGATGTATTGCTGCTACTCCAATTGAAATGCCTATTGATGCTGTGGAAGGAATTCCTTTAGAAATGCCCATTGTGTATTTTTATGGGCACACAAGTCCAAGGTGAGTTAATAAATGCAATCTATATGGTAAGCATGGGTTAAAAGGTGGAATTATTTTTAGGAAAATGCGCTTTGTTTTACAGTTTGAATGCAGAGTTATACAAAGTGCTTGTGAAGGAACTCGCAAAAACTCTAGAAAGGCAGTTCTCTGGTAACGCTGAATCCAGAGCTGCAGGAATGGTCATAAATACAATGGGATGGGTAGAAGGGCTCGGATATGAGGTAGTATCTTGTATATTCTTTTTCCAAGATTTTCTAAAATATAAATAAATACGCATTGATTTCATATTTTTTTTCATGCAGTTGCTTCTTAATGCAATTGATACCTTCAATGCTGATGTTGTTCTTGTCTTGGGCCAGGTACCAATTCTGAAAACCCTTTAATAATTTGGGTGTTAATGCAATAAAGACATATTGACTAAATGTTCTTGCTGCTGTGATTACAACCAAAATTTGGGTGTGCATTGTTTCGAGGACTTGGTTAAAGATATGTTAGATGAATTTTTTCTTGGAAAATATGCTTTTGGTTTGCATATTTTTTCGGTTCTTAATAAAAGGGTACCACAGTTTGCTTGTGATTTGCATTTCCTTTTCTATTCTTGATTAAAGGTTTTGTACTGTAGTTTGCTTGATGGTGGGAGACATATTTCAATTTTCGGAGTACATTGATATCTTAAGAATAACATTCTAGAAGGAAAGATGCCTGTAACCCTATTTCTTGGGTTTTTGTACTGCAGTTAAGCTAAGTAACTAAGCCGATTGAAATAAAAAAAGACTTGTGTAAGAAAGTGTAATTGAAATAAGTGGAAATCACTATTGCTTATACAATCTATAGTGCGTGCATTTAAAATACTTTTTCTATTTAAACTTAATTTCATACATCTGTTGCTTATACATGATAGTCACTTGAATTTTGTTACAGCTACTCAATTAAAAGATTAGTTAACCATTATGAAATAAATCCTAAAAAATTTCAGTTTTAGATGAATTGCCCTGACATAGCCCCATGATGTACTTTAAAACTCAAGATGCCAGTCTTATCTAATACGAAAATCCCAGGACAAAACATGAACAAAATTATTCAAAACCTCCACGCTGGAAATACGAAGCTGTAATTTTGAAATATCAGCATCTTATTTCTATGCTTCAGGCTCATTTCTTGCTTAGAGTGATATATGTGTTTCTGGCAGAACTTGTATATAAATATGCCGCCCGCTTCGGGCTCTATCGGTGCTTCCTGGACTTTGTATGTCGCCTTTTGGTGCCTTGCACTTTTTTAAGAACGCGTGATGCTTAGCTTTAGTTGTAGTGCCTGGCTTTACGCATGTAGTCGGTCCAGTGTTTACGCCCATGTAGTCTATTCCCCCAAGCATTTCCTTTGTTCAGTACCTTGCAGGCTAGCACCCCTGCTGAATAAATATTCTTGTCATGTTTACAACAATAACAGAATTTCAGGTGTTTTCTACTGTCTTTTTCCCTATCCTACCTTTATTTCTGAAGAAAACGAAACTCTTCCTAAGATCTTGACAGTCAACATTCCAATGAATTAAAGTAATAAAAACCTACTCATAAATTACTAGCATAAACTGAGGTGGAGCTTTGGCGCAACGTTTAGGTCACCCCGCATGGTGATCTGGGCGTTCAGGTTCGAGTCCGGAAACAGCCTCTTCGCAATGCGAGGGAAAGACTGCGTACATTGTCGACCTCCACAGAGCCCGTTATCGTGCGGGAGCCTCATGCACTCACTGGGTTCCACCATTATTAAGTGGTTGAACTGTTTGAGTCACTCTTTAGAATATATAGTTTTATCATAGTAATTCACAATCATTTTATACATATTGTCTAGGAAAAACTCTGCAGTATGTTGAAAGATGTAGTACAAAAGAATAAGCCTGGTCTGAATGTTGAAATTGTCAAGCTTCACAAATCTGGGGGCGTCGTAAACAGAAATCCCAAGGTTCGCCAGAGAGCAAGGAGCTCCAGGATAAGAGTAAGTTGAATTTGAATTTTACATGACACTATTAATCAATATGTATGTGCTTTTTAGAGAACATTTTTTAGATAAGGTGTTCTTTTTAATCAGCTGTGAGTCCATTTTATCAGCATCATGTTTGAATAAACTAGTAGGAAAGAGGGAATGTCAAAGGCCGAACCCTAGGCTCAGGTAAGACTCTAAGTTCTCTACCTAAGGGCGTATTTTTACTTTTGAGTCCACTTGGTCTAACACACCCTCTTTCTCTTAATACTTAATAAAAATCTGAACATCACAGTTACTTATTGGTGAATATTGCATTGTTATCGTGAAATCAAAATGGCATGTTAGATCTGAAGTGATCTACACTGATAATATTAGATTGTATTGGTGTACATGATCATTACATCCTGCACCGTTCTATATCTCTCCTTCTAAGTTAATGGATTTCATGAGGTCGTTGTATATGAGTTATTTGAATGCATGAATAATGTCCTTGGTCTACACTCGTATTAACCTGAAATTGGTATCCATATGATGCCTACTGTAAAACATAGAATTACGCTTAAGACGTTTAATTTTTCGAATGCTAGAAACTAAATATTTTAGCACTCTGATTATTATTTGCGTCCATACCACTATAATATTACTTGTACATTACAGTGACAAAACTAATATTTCATGCTTAAAATTTTGAAGATAAATTTTGAAGCAATATGAAGAATTTGAAATAATTCTACCAAAACCTACAATGTTGTTCTTGCGTGATGTTAAAAAGTTTAAGAATTTTGCTGTCATGAATCTTCTTGATTATTTTCTGGATTTGTTAAGAATTGTTTCCTAAAGCTAATGAATAGCCATGTACATGCGATGTGAGAATTAAAAACGATATCTTTTTTCTTCATTTTACAGTTGGTGCCTTTGACCTCGGCTATCTCTGGGCAATGGTCAAAACCATTCATCAGCCGTCTTCGCTTATCTTTTGCCGAGCGTTTCGCTAGACCGTAACCGTGGTCGTTCCTACAAAAAAAAATGTAATTCTATAGTGGTTCCCATCTCCGGATCCGGTGTCGTAGATGCCTATCTCCGGGCATCAGTCATTGATCCTGCCGGTTTCCGGGCACTGGTCAAAGATTAGATGTGTAAGGGTAATCCTTCAATCGATCCAGTACGATTATACTCCTTCGACCTAATCATGGATCGAAGGAGTTCATTAGTGCCTAGCTCTGGGTACGTAAATATCCGATTTCTCAAAACACAAAATGTCTAATTCTGTCGTTGATTACATGGCATAGAGTCAGACTTTGAGAGTACGATCAGCAATGCTTTTGAGCTTGTTGAGATCAATATCCGAAAAAATGCCAAGTTGTAAGTTTTCTCTTGAACGCTCTTGAACGCGCTGTTCATTACATAACATATTAGCAGTGGTTGCTAAGATGACATTCTTCACCTTTTGCTTAGTTGTTATTGAATACAGGTTGTAACTACATAATTGGAGGAACAAAACGCATTATTATTTTTTAATTTTTTTTTACAACGCCAGCAGGGTTGGCTGGTCCACCAGGTTTCAGTCAAAAAAAGAGAGGAAAAAGTTGTTACCATAACACTGCAAACACTAAAAATACAATAACCGAAAGAGCAAGCCACATTTTCCCCCCTTTTCAAGCAATCTATATAAGAACCCCACCTATTGAAAACACATTTATAACATACATATCTAGTGTCCTTGATGTGTGGTAATTCAAGCATTTAATAAGTTTGCATCCTGTGCTTATCATCGCAATGCAAATCCTTTCGTTAATCTCGTCCCAAGGTTTTTCTTCCATATAATAAACACTAAGGAGCCTTAGAAATGATAAACCACTCTAAACTACTATTGACATTGGGAGTATGCATGCCTTTAATGCCAAGGTTTTTCTTCCATATAATAAACACTAAGGAGCACGCCGAAAAAAGAAAGTATGATACTCCAAGGACAGGCTATATTAAGGCTGCAGGTTGTTATTCTCAGCATGCCTCTGATACTCGGATTTTCAAGAGTATGAAAACCATCTCTCAAAGCTTTCCACAAAAGAAAATTGTATCTCAGAACATTGTTGTGATACCAAACCCTGTTGAACCAAGGGAAGGTCGGAGGTCTGTCGTCGTCCTCGATAGCTGAATAATCCAGATAAACCACTTTGATGATCCATTGGGAACCTTTTTGGATGAAAAGATCCACACTTTAGTTTGCTATTGTTGTGGTTAAGTTGTATAAATTGCCGGTGTTGTGCTGATGTGTTGCTCTAAGTGATTTATAAGCAAAACTATGTGTATTTTTAGTAGCACCTGAGATTAACTTGCCACATTGATTGGAGTATTTTTTTTCTCTTACATTCATGCAAGCATATTTTAGTGGTTAGTGAATAATATTTAACATAATTATAAAGGTTGCCTGAGTTACTGAAAAACGTGTGTAACGTAACTTAATATCATGCTCAGTTAAAATTTATTTTATCAGAAAAATATATTTCCTAAAAGTTAGGGTTCATGCTAAATAAATAATTATCATATGATTTGTGTAATGATGTATTTTACAAATAAGAAATAAATTATTATATTACTGACAGAAATGGCAAAAAATTTGCATGGTGGGTTGTATTCTAGACCGAATACATCACACAAACAAAATCTAGAAACCAACTCTCCTCACCAACACAACATACATCATTTGTGCAACATCATATATTTTCAAGCTATATGTTTCATGCACTTAAACATGCTGTTGATGTTAATAGCCTACTTATGCAACATCGTATATGCCCCCTTGTACTGCAGATTGATGAAGCTTTACAACCAATGTTATATGGTGAATATCAAGGTTGTAAAAATCATTGGATGGGCGTTATATGATAAGTACGAACTGTGAATCGATCATTTAGGTGAGGGTTAATCAGAGATTAATCTTAGCAAAGTGTGTTTGATAAACTAATGTATATTGGATGAAATTTTAGTATTTGGTTTAATATTAACCGGTTCAAACTGGAAATTCGTTGGTTTGGATGAGATTGGGAGCAACCAAGGAGGTAGGATTGTCTTAAACTGGCACTTGGATGCTTTTAGATGAGACGGTAAGTCTTGACTAGGTGGACCTACATGGATTCTTAAGCGGTAAGTCTCACCTTGCATTTTTTTTGAAATGGTACTTAAATACAAAATGACATTGAGACAACATAACACAAATCACATGTCAATGTATGTTCGAATTATGCTACGCAAGTTTCGAACTTGTGACCTCTCGTACCAAAGTCGAATCACTTAACCACTGCGACAATGATGTTTGTCTCTCACCTAGCACTTAGGCGGAGTCTAGACAGATTTCTAGAAGGATTTTTACAACAAAAATAGGTATATCAAGTAATTATAAGCATGTCACGAAATGTACACTTAAACATGCTTTTTGTATAAATAGTTGATGGTATGCTTGGTTTATGGTAGTTTTAAATGGTAGTTCAGCTCAGAAGAAAAGTGGCGACGTTGCAAATTTGAATTTTGTCTAGATAGTTGCGTTGTTTAGTGAGTTGTTAGATGAAAGTGGGCAGTGAGGAAATGGTAATTTTTTATGAGTTAAAATTGTTGACAGTGTCATTTTTCTGTTTTGTGGATTTTTTAAGACTGATTTCCACGTATTGTGTGTTGTTGCTTTGAGCTATAATTCAGTTAGTGCATATATATTTTTGTCTGAGAATCTACAGCATTTTTTTGGATCTGTTATGATGCTAACTTAAAATGCATGATATTTGCGGTGTTCTGGTAAGCAGTGGTAATATGAAAAAAAAAAAAAAAAAAAACCCAAATTAAGAGCTATATGGGATGAATTAGAGTTGAATAAGAAACTAGCATGGATAATTGACAAAAGCATCTGTAAGTTTATTGAAACCTTGCAAAGATCGGTTAGCTACTGCATTTTCTTGAATCATGATTATATTTGTAAGCTTATTTCTATGCTTGTACAACCTGCTGCATTTTCTTGGATATTAATTGATCAGTCAGTGTAACCATTTATCTAGTATTTCTTGGATATTAAACGATCAGTTTACAATTCTGTGGCAATCTGTAAGATGTTGACAAAAACCATTTATCTAGTATTTGTTCATAACACTTGTCAGTTTAAACTAATTAGTACCATCTTAATGTATAGTTGATAATAACTTATTCTAAAATATAATTAAAATAAAAACAGAAAAACTCATATAATTAATTAATTTTCTTGCAGGAGTACTTTTATGGACCTGTTAATGATCTATCACCTCATTCCAATATCGTGAATTTTAGCGATGTATCTATCTTTAGAATTGGTGGTGGTCCACAAGCTCCTCGTTCTGCTCTCCCTATAGGCGCTGAACGTCAAGCGGACCCTGTTAGACTAGTGGTTGTTAATGTTAATCATGATTTGGTTCATTCAGTTTTAGCTGTCTCATATGCGCAAGAACCTGATCAAATCATCTCCAGGCATGTGCTACTTCCCTAATTCCTTTATGCATAGATACATGTACGTACATACATACACACATATACATACACATGCACAAGCACATGAATACAAGGTGGGAGACCGCCCTATGGAAAATATAAAAATATATAATAACTGTTATTTTGAATCAACTCTTTTTTTAACTATATCATATATTATAGTTCGATGACTTTGTTTTACATAAAATTTAATGAGTAATCGTTGCATGTATGGATGTAATTATATATTTCGAGAGTTGAATCCGAACAGTGGAAGCATATATGTTGTTGAGCTGTCTTTAATATGTGTGTTATTCTGTTGGGACTTTGGCTTATCTTGCTTCAATTTCAAGTTTCTCAACGAGTAGCATAAACATAAAGTATATTTAACCTACCATATAAATAATACCTGTATTTTTTATTATGAGCACTACTACAACGCCCCCACCACCACCCACTCTTTCGATCCTCCCTCTCAACATTGTTTAATTGATGCCAATGAAAATTGAACTTATAGATAAACAATTTAAAACATACCACTATTTATAGGGGACATCCCTACTAATTTATTATTATTTTATGTTTGCAACTAGCAATTATTTTTTATGGACTGTTTGTAAATAAAAATTGCACTCTATGTGCACACATCAAGTGTCAATCCAACTTTATTTCAATTAAGTTTGCAATGTAGTGCTAATTCTTCTTGTATGTAGCCCTGTGGCTAGTCGATATCATTTCAACCATCACTATGTTTTTGTTCTCATGGCTGCACACAGACATGAACACACATACATGCATACATACATATATATGTATATGTGTAAATGTTAATACGAGTCTGTGTCATATACAGGTGCACACTTGTATGTATTACATATTATAAGAGCTGAATTTTAGACAAAAACACTTCCAGCACTGATAAAATAGTCGTAATATTAGATAATAGTATAAATATATGCTGCAGATCTGGACCACAGTTTGTGTTGTTTCAACCATGACCCATCATCTCCATTTAATAAATTAGGCTATTATGGACAAAAAGTTTAAGTATATCGGGCACGATCAAAAGATTAAGTGCAAAAATTATGTTATTAATATAACTGGCTGATTCATGTCTGATATATTAATGTTTGCAGTCCGACAATAAAAGTTTTGAAAATGGGCTTCCAGTCATACATCCTAATATTCAAATTATAAACCAAAATGGATCTAACTCATGGATAATAGATTCAAAGAATTCATATTGTAGTGTGTACAACTGTATATATACTTGCAAGCTTTGAATTTTGTTATATGAAGGTTATACGTTGAAGTACGTGAATTCTTTCTTCCATAATAATGAATTATATTTTCGAAATTGATTTTGATGCTTGGATTTCCAGAATCTCTAAACATAAAACTTAAATTTCTCTCCTAATTCATCTTTTTCTTTAATGAATACAATAAAATTGCATTGATCTAATATTTGTCTGTATGATTCTTTTAACTTCAGGGTGGATTAAATGTTTTTTTGTCTTGTTTTTTTTTCTTGGTTTTTGTGCAATTCGAATTGATTTCAAATCATATTGTATCTGAAAAAAAAATGAAAAGAGTTGATCATATAAAATGTTAGGAGTAACAAAGCCAGAACCTAATCACGAGTGAAAATTTGAGAGGATAGACGAAATATGCTTAGTCACACACAATTTTAATAACAAAATAATAATACTGTCACTGCTAGCCTTAAGTATTCAGCTGGGTTGGCTACTCCATGTGGAATTTTATAGGTTTGTCGACATATATTTTCGGATGCGGATAGTGTCATGTCCGCATCCAAAATTATTTTTGGATGTTAGACATCCAAATCCATGGATATGGACGTTTATTAAATATTTATCCTATTCATGATGAGTAGATAAATCTTGAAATACAAATAAAAAAAATCTGGTTTAACATAGACTTTTCCTAATCCCATTTGACTATAAAATAAAAAAAACTAACAAATACGACGATAATAAAGTTTTGAGCAGTTATTATGAACCAAAATGCATATAATACAAACTATTAACTTAATAGAACAATAAATTCACATTGATATTTGTACTAAAATACACATTATGAACTATAATCTTGAAAAAAACCGGATGAATAATTTTTTGATGTGAATACCTTCACACCTGCATTCGGTTTTCCGGATTTTGGGATATTTATTCTTTTTTGGATACGGATGCGGACGGATTTCAAATTTTTTTTTTTTTTTGGTTTCAATTGACAGACTTAGAGCTTTACTGGTTTCGTCTTTGATTGAAAGCAAATACAATAAAAAAATTTACTGGATAATTCATGTCATGAACTTAGGATCATGCTTTTCCCCCTTTTTTCGGTCGAGAAGACTGCTTTATATTTTTCTTACTTAACATTAGTCAAATGTTAAAAGGTGCTTACAAAAAGTTATCAATGCTTTTGCAGCAATGTTGCAGGTTTCATCTATGTCACAGATATTGATGTACAAAGGTAATCTTACATACCTTTATTACCATATTTATTCTTATTTTCTTCTTGCTCTTAACAAAGTTCACACACACATATACATATATATGTGTGTATACACATATACATATATGAGCTAGGATCCACAGCCTCCATATTTAGCACTATCATGTAGCCTCCGATATCCACCACATGCTGAATATTTAAATATAAACATGTGGTGGATATCAGGGGATACATGATGGTGCTAAATACAAAGGGCTGCGGATCCTAGCGCGCTCTCTCTATATGTGTGTATGTATGTGTAGGTAAGTAATGTATGTTCGCTCATTTTTAAATTGAAAAAAACAATATTGTTAACAGGAGAAAGATCACATATCTTGCACCTTGTGCTGGGGAACTTCCAAGCAGAAATTTGATAGCAGGAAGTTTGACCTGGGTGGAAAGCTAACAGTACCAAAGAAAAATTGTTTATCGGTTATTCTCGCAACTTGATAATTTATTGTTGCTTAGCTTGTTTATCGCTCTAGTTCAGTATTTAAGTGTTGATGATAGTATTAATGTTAGAAGCTCCGTTCCTTTACCTAGTAATATATGTAATTGTCGGTTGCACATGAAATCCTTTGGAAGTAAATTATTTACCATGGTCTACTTTAATTCTTTGCAATAGATACGTCAATGTTTTAGCATCATCTATAAGATTGAATTATGTTCATTTTTCGTGATTATTTTTATCTAATTGCACAATTATATGGTGAGAGCTCCTCCAACAATTTGTTGGTCCAAAATCACATTTCGGACAGTTACAAAATGTAACTCCGTTGATTTCTCAAGGAAAATAGAAGTGTTTGGAGTTCGGACGTTTGTTTAACAAGCGTGTGAGCTTTACAAATTGTAAATTGTAAGTTATATATGATTTCAGACGTTTGTTCATGGACGTTTGACGATTGGACGTTTGTTCATGGACGTTTGACGATTGGACGTTTGTTGGAGGAGGGTCTAATAATTGAGCTTTTGCCCAAGAAGCGTTCAAATAGATCACAAATCCTGGACCGTTTCCTTTGAATTTATAATCAATTGCATTATCTACTCTTTGTGGCATCAGTCATTTAAGGTTGCATATTATGTTTTGTGAAATGTAAAGAGATGCTCAGTAGCTGTTTGATTTTGGTTATCTGGTCTTCACTATGGTGCGGCAGTTTTGAATTTTCATCTGTACACTGCAGTTTTGAAGTTTTGAGTAGGAGTTTTTATGATTTATCAATGCGCGGTAATTTGGTATAAAACTGGATGTGTTAAGTGAGTTTTTACTATGTTAACATTTCTATTGTCACACTTAATTAGATCCGTGAATGGATTGAGTTCAATGTGCCTGTAAACGGTCGGATTCGGATAGTGTCCTATTCGTATCCGTATCCGAAATCAATTTTGAATATCCATATCTGTGGATGCGGATGAATATCAGATATTTATCGGATATTCTTTGATCAGTTCACAATCACTAGATTTAAATAGGGGTTTTTAGGCTCAAGGAAAAAGTTATAGAAAAATTTAGTTTCAAGTACAAGAAGTTTGTTTTTTAGCCTGAAGGGCACTTTTTAATGTAAATCACAGAATGATAGTTATACCTATCATTTTCAGTTTACACTAAAAAGTGTTCTTCAGACTAAAAACTAAACTTGTTGTCCCTGAGACTAAATTTTTTTGCAACTTCTTCCTTGTGCCTATTTACCTGATTTAAATAAATATAAAATTTTGATTTATTATAAATCCATTTTAGTTCTAAGAAAATGAAAAATAATGAATACGATAGGAGAAATAACTTTAAGTAGCAAATATTGATATTTATACGCATATTAATTTTTTTTATTTAGATAAAATAGTATAGACAATCATTTTATATACTAAAATACACAAAAAAAATAATTATTATAATTTTGATAAAAACCGGAGGATAACCATTGGATATGGCTATGTCCATATTCGCATTCGTATCCGTTTTGCGGATATCAGATAATTTTTTATATTTTGGATATGAATACGGATTTCAGATTTTTCGGATACTCATTGACAACTCCAGATTTGGTTAGCTTAAGTTAAGGTACTATAATCATAGCTATTGATCTATTCATCAAACTTAATACTCGAGCTTAGCACTTAATGCACGGGCGATAGGTGATCATGTGCAAATTTTATAAACAAGTTTTAACCCATAAAATTACTTTGAAAAATCATTTTTTCAATATTCATGGGATAAGAATTTTGTGTGCGAGAATTACGTTATGCGGTATAAGAACTTCTAATATGTGAAATTTGACCTAATGATTTTTTGTTTCAAAATTATATAGTTATTATTACCCCAAAAACATATAATGATAACTCTTGTCATAAACTTTTTAAAAGCTCAATACTATGCTTTACCTCAAACAACAATAATAGTATTATTATTACCAATGCTAGTAACTCAAATAATAACAATAATCTATCTTTATATAACATTATTGTCTATCTCAAAAATAATAATGATCATTTCTAAATATTGAAACCCATTTTTCTTATCATTCATGATAATAAACTTCAAATATTATAAGGATGCTTGTTTCAAAACTGTTATAACAAAAATTGATATTGAACCTTTTTAAAAGCACAACTATTATGTAATGCAAAACGGTAATTTACTTCGAAGATCTCAAAATCCAGTTTTTTTGTATTCTTTTTCCTTGATATATTAGAGGCATAGTATTGTTATTTATGTCAAATAACAATATATAACCTTCAAAGATAGACGTAGTGCAAACATCCCGAAACTACACTATTATTACCCACCTCTATAGTAACATGGTTACACTTGCTTTTAAAATAGTGATAATATTATTCTTAAAAGGAAAAATAATTCTTCCAAATAATATTGTTAATCTTTAAACTAATCTATTTTGAATTTCTTCCCCAACAATATAATTGATGTTTTTGATTGCCTCAAATTAATAGGTTATAATAATCATTTTAAAACAGTTATTCATCTTAAAATGATAACCTTACTCTAATTATTATTATTATTTTTGGCAAGGCCGACGGTTTTATAGTGGACCGACCACTTTTTATTACTACGTAATAAAGTTGAGGTACAGGAGTAAGGTAGAGGCACCTTAGCTACTATGTGAGAAAGAAATATAAAATACAGCACAGGAGTATGACAGACAAGTCATAGCTACTAGAAATAAATAAGTAGATTAGTTCTCCTCCGCAGAGGAAGAATCACCTACGTCCTCTTCAACCCCGGTAGGATCCAGAGAACCACACCCGAGAAGTCCAAAAAAGGGGCGAAAATGAGTAGCAAGAGAAGGATCAAAACTGTCATTGTCAGAGGAGTAAATAAAAGATCGATCCCAGGCAGTATCGGCTAGCATTACCGAATTAGACTCAACATACGAACCGTCCAAGTCAAGAACCAAGGATTCACCAGAAATTCTGTAATAAAGGCATCGTAGGTCCAAAAGATTATCAAATACATATCTAAAGTAGGAGTTATCCACGGGGTTGAATCTCATATCTGAACAACGATCAACCCAACAATGTTCAGTCTCAGCCCAAACAACGAGAGGCGGAGAGAGATCCGGCTCAGCAGGGAGAACTGAAGGCACATCAGTTGGAATTGGGGAAGCAGGCCGCACTAAGGAAAGTGAAGGACCAGGGTCAGAATCAACCAGAGAGACTTTGGGAACCCATTTCCTTAGCGGAGGCCGAGGAAGAGGGATCTTAGGAGCAGCAGCAGATACAGCAGAGTGCGAGCAGGCAGAGGCAGTATGCCCAAAAGAGTGACAGGAGGAACAAATGTCAGGGACCCATCCATAACGAACTCGAACATCCACCACATGACCAACAGCTAGCTGGATAGGAATAGAGGTAGGAAGAGGCTTATGGGGAGATATCTCAATCAGAGCCTTGGCGTATACAAGCTTATCACGCGCAACTGTGTTAGAGTCAAAACAATTCAATTTGCCCACATTGCATGCAAGCCAATTCAAACCAAGCAGCGGTTGAAGAGCTGATGGAATTTGAGAGAAATAAACCCAAATAAGGATAGAAAAAACTTCTTCTCGAGCACTAGCAACCGTCGGAGACCGGGGGTAATAATAAAAGGCTGTCCATCAAAGAAGGAAGGCTCTGACTCAAGAACACGTCTACGTTCCTCAGGGGAGGAGAACAATAGGTAGTACAAGGAATCAACCAATTTAACTCTAAGACCACCTTGAAGTCTCCAGGCCCTACGACAAACTGCAGCCGCATCATGAAGTCGATGTATAGGGTCCAAAAAGAATCCAACTACATATTCTGACCAAAAGTCCATACCGGCTTGCATAACACAGGGGGGAGGGATCATCACTCCGTTTTCCTCAACGACTTCGAAATCAACTGGTTCATAAACACCCGCATTACGGGGCATGGATGTAAATAGTGAAGACCATGATTTGGATACAGATGGGCATGGAGCAGCAGGGCGACACTCCACAACATCAGAAGAGTCCGCAGGGTTGGTGCATTGTGCAACATGGGGAGAAGAGACTGCGTTCATGATATCTCCAGGAGTTAAATCATTGTGCACTGGGACAACATTGACATTGGCATTATGCCGAACAGATGGAGTGCCACTACCTTTACCAGATTTGGGGCGAGCAGGCAAAGACGTAGGAGGCCCATGACAAACCACAACTGGAAGATCAGGAGTGGCATCACACCTAGGGGAAGCCATACAATTAGCAAAAGGTCCAGATCCCACTATTGCATTGAAACAAACACTAGACGTGCAACATTCAGGAACAACAGACTCAACCAAGCCAATGTCATCACCAGACAAACCCCCTAATTCACGATCCATAACCAGAGAACTCGAATCTTGCTGACCCAAAACGCAACTGGGCTTGGCAGCGGAACACACATTGGAACCGATCTTAGGGAGGGAATGCGACGAACCTGATTTAGTCGAAGTCATAATCGCAGCAGAAAGACAGGCAGCATCAGCAGTAGCAACACTCGAACACGGGCAGGCAGTAGGAGAGTGATTGATTGCACCAAGGGGGGGATTCTCGGGACGAGAGAAGGTCAGGAAGAGCGGCGTCAACAGCAGCCATGGTTCTAAACGACGACCAGAGCGAGTAGAAGAGGGGGAGTGGAGACAATGAGAAAAGAGAGGAGTAGAGGACATGAAGGGGGCGGGAGAAACGGAGAGGGATATCACGGAGGGGAAGCAGAATTCGCAAGAACAGGAAAACGCCTGGAAACCATTATTAATTCTTATTCCTTAATAAAGGTAAGTATTTTAAAGTGCATTGAATTCTAATTATTTTTAAACGATAACATTTTCGTTTATTTGATTTCCCTTTCATTTATAAATAATCTCGAATTCTCGTAAATTTAACTTATATCATTTTATTATAATTATAAAGGATTTTCTCGAAATTCATAAACAATTATTTTATTAATAATTCCTCATTAAGTCGAGATCCACTAGCTCAAGTAATTAGATCTCTATATTGTAGTTCTAGAGGTTTTAGATTTAATCCTCCAAGACACCAAATAAGTGATCTCTTTAAACTAAGTATCTCTCTTGTTCAGAATAATATAAAATCCTTAAGTTTGGTCATATTGGATATGACATTGACATATGTTAGAAGTTGAACCTTTTTAGTGATAAAGGAAATAGTAGCATTGGTTAATTGTTATGGTAGTCATTGCCTTCATTGTAGTATTTTGAAATACTATTAGTTGTTGTTTTGATTTGGAAATTGTTTTGATTCGAAAAATAATTTTAAATCCGACCTTTGGATTCTCTGTGATATTTTATTTTAAGTATTTTTTTTTACTTTTCTATTTTTTCTTTACCTTTTTGTATTTATTTTAAAATTATTTTAGAAAGAATTGATTTTTATAGGAATGTTATTATAAGAATAAATGTTTATTTTAAAAGAAAATAAAGGGGTTTATCTGTTATATTAAAGTGATTTTGTTTTAAAATAAGATGAAAATATTTTGAAATAAATATTTGTGGAACGCTTTATATGAATTGTTGAATAAAAAAATAGATTATAAATGTTATTCTATAAAAAAAGAATAGTTTTATAAATGATATTTTATAGAGAAAAGATGGATTTATAAATAATATTTTATAAAAGAAGAAATTAGTATCATTTTTATAATTTGGTATAATAAATCGCATTTTTTGATTTATAGTGATATGGAAAGATCGCTTTATAGAAAGTATTTAGTCTGATTATTTGCAATCAAAGATTTGAGATAATTATAGGAGGTTTAAAAATAGAAATGAATTTGTAAAGAAGTTTTACAAAGAATTTATAAAGAAGCTGTATAAGTTAGGATATTTATAAAGGAGTTATAAATAAATTTAGAGATTTATAAATGGAGTTTTTTAAATAATACTTATATAAAAAGAGTTTGTAAATATAAAAGATGATAAATAGAAAGGAGTTTTATAAATGGAAATGAGTTTTATGAAGAATTTTATAAAAGGGATTTCTAAAAAGAATTTTTACAAAAAGAATGAGATTCGATTTCCATGAATGACTATTTCAAATTAGGGTGGTACAGAAAGTATTCTTTTCATACGTAACACCAATTTATGAGGTATGGAAACCCGTCTTTATCGTGAGAATTAAGAATGTGTGTCAAAGCTAGGATAGTTTACTAACTTATCTGATTTCATTATTAATCAGTCGACAGTACTGTTTGAAATCGAGAAGTGGTGGTAAGTATATTTGGTCTAATTTCTCTATGATCTATCTACTTACTCCAAAAGTGTCTGGGTTATATTGTTATCGATATTTTTAAATGACATTTGTTTTAACCGAAATAAGTATGGATTTGAAATGAAATCTTTCTTAAAATTTGTGAATATACTTATATCGTTGAGATAAGTATATGAGTACATTTTCTAAGTATTGGAAATGTAGTGTTTTGTGAATATACTTATGCTATTGATATAAGTACATGGAAAAGTTTCCAGTGTTAAAAAGTGAAATTGTTCGTGAATACGCTTGCACCGTTGAAATAAGTACATAAATATTTTCAAAAATTAAAAAGAGTAGAGAGGGCGTGTGAATATACTTTGTAAAATTATTTTAATAAAGATATTTACAAAGTGGGTTTGATTAATGAAAGGATTAATTAAAGAGTTTAGCAGTTGCTTATGTTTTAACCATGTTTGGTTTCCATGTGAAATTAATCCTCTGGTTGAATTGTTTGTTTATTTGATAGTTAAATAACCGACTATCAAATATTGCCTAGTTTTAAAACTATCGCTGTCGGTTTGGAGTGACCAGTATCTGATATATTATTCGAAAGCCACTTCGAACTGGAATAAGCGTTCGAATTGAAGACATCTTGAAGATAATGGAATCGAAGAATGAGCTTTTTGAAGTGCAAGAGCTACTTATTACTAATCCTCAAGGAGATTCCAAAAATGATGTAGTAGAAGTAGTGGTTTTAGTTTGTTCATATCCTAAACAACTTGTATGGATGAATGTTGGCATTGCAATGTTGCTTGGAGTGCAATTAGCATTCCAAGTGGGATTTTCTAAGAGGAAAAAAGTAATCGTTGCCTCATGTGCCTCACAACCCGGAATGACTAAAACTGGGAATATACCACAAGGCTATATGGGTCGCACCTATTAGGGTATGGTCATCACCTTCTTAGATCACTATTTATGGATTTGATCTATGCATAAGTGCTCTCGAGGAAAAGGTTGTAAAGCAACTTGGGTAATGTCATATTCAGTACTATCCAATAAGGGGTAGACCGGTCTTGCCATGCTGGAGTCGAAAGGTTTTCGACCTTGGTACATTTTATCTAGAGTGTACTGTAATGGACGGCACCGCAGTAGCCCTGTCATTGCTGGAATCCATTCTTCGATGTATGTCTTACGGACTTAGTTGTGACCAAATATATTGGAATGTGAGATGCAAGCAATTCAGCTATTTTATATATATTTACTTTAAACACTATACATATTATAATATCACAAGGTTTCTAATGGAATGGTTTGGTTACCGTAAGGTAAAAACCCATCTGTATTTACGTACGGTGTGGTTTTACGAGGTACCTTTATTTTGGAAAGGTTTTTATAACAATAAACTCTTATGATGTGTGTTTCTCACATTGGTTTACCAGATTGATCTGAGAGTTATTTTCTTATAATGTTCGGTTCAGCCCAAGAATAAGATCCAGATAACTTCTATGCAGACGAGTCTTCCTTGAGTAGGTAATGACTGTTCCTCTAATACCTCCTTAAACTGGCTTCAAAGAAAACAAATCATTCTTGAGAACATCCATGGTTACTACGCCCCACAATGCAGCTTCTCCTTCCTGAAGTTACCAAGATCCCATCACACGTTTTTGCTCATCCGACGGATCCAAACTCTAGAAAATCCGCTTATACAAGCACAACCAAACTTTCACTTCAATGATGGACTTCGAACCTTTTAAAAGATTCCTTCGGAGATAGGTGAAATCCTTACACCACGCTGCAAAGCTTATTCGAGGCGGTATTGGGCCTACAGCCTCGACAGATACTATTCCATTAGTGGTAGTCGTGCTACACACACCACCACCCTATCTACCTCTAGAACTTATGTTGGAAAACCCGGACATGTAACCCAACAGATTATGTATATATATAAATTATAAGTACGCTCTCTCAAGAAAGAAATCACTCCAAAGTCTAGATATTCACTCAACCTAGCGCTCCGATACCAACTGTCACAACCTGTCTTTCACTCCACTGAAAGACGCATCATGAGTAAGAAAGAAAGGGATAGAGAAGAGAAAAGACAGAGAAGAAAGAAACTAAACAAACATCAGAATCTCACAGTGGGACGAATAAAATATATTGCATCACATAAGATATTACATAGTATCGTATATATCAGAGATACACAGCTTATACATCACAAATTAGACAGTTATAAACACCTGTCTATCATACAAATCAAAACATCAAAGAGATACAGACATAGCGGAACCATTATATATCTACACGATGAAGCCTCCTGCTCCAAATCTCCTCCAGAATTCGTCAAAGCTAACATGAATCCCTTGACTACTCGTAAAAATTTGAGTACCCAAGAGTTTAATAAAACATAAAATAAACTCCGGGTCAGACATGGGTCTGGTGTGAGTAAACGGGTTAAAATTGGTTAACTTTGAAAAACCTTTGAAACAAAAGGTATCTCGTAAGACTTCCCACACATAAACACGGAAAAGTTTTAACCTTACGATAACCAAAACATTTGATAGGAAATTCAATTATATTATAATAGGATCTAGGGTTTTCAAGTAAAATACAGAAATAGCCGGAATGCTTACATCTCATGTTCCAACATAGTTGGGCACAATCAAAACGTACAACATTTATTGGAGATTGGATTCCATACGATGGCAGGGCTACTGGGTACCGCCCGTCGCAGTATCTGGTCTAGATCAGAGTACCGAGGATCCACCCTAAATCCCCTGCAACACAAGACCGGAACCATCCCTTATTGGATAGTCCCGAACAAGACAACCCCGTGGTTGGCGCGACCAACCACACTCTAATCCGAATAAAAAGAACCTCTAGACAGGGAAAAATCTCGTCCTACTTGGGTGCTACCCACTTAGCCTTGCTGCACCTCCCCTGTTTTAGCCATTCCCGGTTGATGAGGCTTGAGGTTACGATTACCTTCATAGAACATATCTATCTTAGAATGCTCATTATCCTCCGTTGACGATGTTCTGAAAGCATTTTATCCATACAAGTTCCTCTGGGTTCGAACGAAACCGAAGGCACTATCTCGTTACACTCATTTTAGAATCACCCTCAGAATTAACGACAATAGCCCTTGCACTCTGAATCTTCATCTCGAATCTGAAAGCACTATCTCCATCAAATTTGTCTTGGAATCACCCTCAGAGTTTTAATGACGAATAGTTCTTACACTTCGAGTCTTCATCTTCACTTGAGATTCACAACCTATCGGTTAATTTGGATCGATGTGGTTTTCGGATATCCAAATTTGAAAATCCGATCCCGGTCTCACCGAAATCCAAAACGCCGTTTTAAAGTCCAAGTTGTTTGAGGGTTTAAACATTTTAACTTATATTCAGAATAACACATACAGATAAATGATTCACATTATCACAGGTAGATAATTCATATCAACCAAAGATCTCATAAAGCAGCACATATCACATATCAGAGATATCACATCCAAATCATTCAATATCATTCAATCATCCATAAGCAGGTTTGATTCACTATTAATCAATTTAATTAATCTTTAATTAAACTAATTGCTAATTTTTAATCACTCGGATTACCTTAATCCTGCTTACTTGACATTGATTAATTACAAACCAATAAATTAATTATCATCTTAATTATCTATCTTAATTAATCATCCTTGATTAATTATTCATTAATTACATTAAGTAATTAGCCTTAATTACACAAATTAATTATCCTTAACTATTTACTGTAATTAACCTTTATTACATTCATTAATTACATTAATTAATGATCCTCTATTTACTTCCATTAATTAATTAACTATAATTAATTACATTGATCCTTAATTAATTACATTAATTTAATCAACCTTAATTAATCATAAACAGTAATTAACCATCCTGTAATTACTTACCTTAATTAATTAACTCCTTAATTAATTATATTAATCCTTTGATTAATTACACTGGTTAATTAATCCTTAATTACTTCCATTAATTAATTATTAATTAATTACATTAATTAATGATCCTTAATTAATAACACTTTTAATTAATTACATTTAGTAATTAATCTTACATTAATCACATTCATTAATTAACCTTAATTAATCACATTAATTAACTTAAATCAATCACATTAATTAATTAACTAAATTAATTACACTAAGTAATTAATCCTTAATTACTTCCATTAAGTAATTATCCTCTAATTACTTCATTAAGTAATTTCTCTTTAATTAATTACATTCAGTAATTATCTATTAATTACTTCCCTAAGTAATTATACTTAATTAATTCATAATTAAGTGATTATCTTTAATTAATTATTTTAACTAATCATTTAAAATTAATTAAACAATTACTTAACTCCTTATATTTAAAAGTCCTTAATTAATTAAGAAAAATCATTTATCTTAATTAAACTCTTACTTATCAATAAATTATTTACATTAACTAACTATTCTTTAATCATTAACAATAATTGATTAACCTTTATTATCTTCACAAATTAATTATCTTAAATTAATCAAAATCTTAATTGCTTAAAGATAAACTCTTTATTATAATTGATTACTTAATTATATCATTAAACTTTATTTAAAATAAAACATTTAGAAATCAATTATAATTAAAAACAATGTAATTGTCTAATTTAACCTTTAAAATCCTTGAAAACTTTTCATAGTTGTTTAATAATTTTTAATACATAGTTATTTTTGAAAACCCAATTATCATATCTTTTACAACTTATCTACTTTAATATATATATATTTAAAACTTTGTTAAACATTTCTCTTAAAAACTAATTTATTTCCAAAACTTTTAAACTTGTTTTTACTTTGCCTTTAAAGATTAAACTTGAAAAGTTAAATTTTCTTAAGATTTAAACCTAGCAATGTTTCCTTCAAAACTTAAAACCTGGATATGTTTTCAAAATTTTAAAAACCTGGAATTAAACTTGTTTACTTAATCAAAGCAAACCCGAGATTAACCAACAAAATCCCGAGCAAAAACACGAGAATCACACCAACTTCATCTACTTCGAGTCGCACGCACAACATCCCGAGAAAGACCCTGATCCGATCCTTCTTCCCAAAAATCAAATCAACCTGGACACATCAACGTGCATCGTGCACGTGCACGGCGATCAGACCGACTTCGTCACCTCACCGACCATGCTCGCAAGTCGATGGTGACCTATTCTGATGTTCCGACCACCCAGCATGGTCGGATTCGACTGGAAACAAAAACGAGCACCACGATCACACTGAAATCCAAACCCAATCCACAAACTCCCCTCGCGGCGCCGCCCACGACCATCGGAGATTCCGCCTTCATGCCCGTAGCTGTGCCACGTCACCACGCTTCTAACCCTCCTCACACGATCACTTCCGGTGACCCATCGGCTTCGTACGAGCTTTGACAAACCCGTCGTTCAAAGCAACTCCACAACCCTAGATCATTGTCGTACAGTCACCACGACCATCGAAAAACCCTGCCACTATTCACCAAATTTAAATACGAATTAGATATGATAATAAAACTGAGAACTAAAATGTTCGATTTTTGACCAAATTTGATTTCCCACTGTAATTTCCTATTTTTGATATAATTTCTAAATTTAATTACTCGTAACCATTCTTAAAATTTATTTTACAATGTTACAATTATTTTCTTATCAAGAATCATATCTTGAAGATGATTATATAGGTTGGTATAAGATTTAAATGAAAATTTGAGCCTGGAACAAACAAAGAAGTATGTATATTCATATGCACAGATTATTTCACAGATAAATCCCTTTTGTAACATGCATTCACATCTACCATTCATGTAAACATTATATATCATGTTACTACACATTTATCGCACATATCAATATAGGATCATATTTTAAACTGTTTTTAAAATAGGGTTTGCTCACTTGAAATTTCAAACAGAGAACATAATTGTATTTTTGGGTTCTGGAATCTTGCTGTTTGATTGCATTTGAGTTAAACTTATGATGAGTTGATCCTTGCTAGTGGAAGATTTGTAAAACTGTTGTTGAATTTGCTTGAAACCGCTTCACTTAAATCTTTGCATTGCCTATTGTTTTGGAGTTGAATTTAAATCTTGATTCTTGCATTTTTTTTTTCTAAGTTTCCAGGCTGAAGCTTTGAACACTTGAAGTTGTTTACAAGTTTCAATTTTTTTTATCTGCTTTGTTCTCAGGTTTTTATGTCGAGATGATTCTGTTTTCTGATTAGCAAACTGAACCTGATTTCTTTCTCAAACGTACTTTTATAAAAATTCAAATTTAAAAAGAAAAACATGTTTGACACCTATTTATTTGTTAACCCCTTTAAGTTACACTTGTTACTTTGTATCTCCTTATTTAACAAATGTCATTTGTGATAATTTTATAAATCTTGTTTTAAACCCTTTTAGCTTATGTTTTACATGTTTATATGATTTACATTTGTCTTTGTTTACATATATAAATGTTATGTACTTATGTTTATATAATTATGTAATATGAATTTATAGTTATATACTTATGTTTTTATTTTTATGTAGTGTTTATATTAATTATTTATAATTATGTTTCATTAATATGTGTTTATGGTTATTATCAATTTATGCTTATATATGTTTATGTTTTAAATATTTATAAATAAACAAATCATATTTACTTATGTTAAATTTAAAAAGGAAGGATATTAAATCTTTTAATTAAATTCTATTTCAAACTTAAGCTAATATACTTGAATTGATAATTATAAATAAATACTAGTGTTAAAAGTGTTCAATTAAATTTTAAATTAACTTTCGAGAATTATAAATTGAATTTTAAAACAAAGCTTCCAATCAAAATATATACATATATTACAATTTGAAAATTAATTCCTTTATTAAAGTAAAGCCAAAGATTTCCTATTTTCAATATATATACCAATATATATATATATATATATGTGTGTGTGTGTGTGTGTGTGTGCGCATTATAAATAGAAAATATTTTTATTAGCTTAAAAAGATAAATTTTACCAATTAGATGTTATTAGTTTCAAAAGATAAATTTTGCCAAATTAAATATTTATAAAAGAAAAATTATTAAACAATATTATCAAATTTAAATCAATATTGTCAGTTTAAATAATTTTTAAATTAAGATTATCAAATTGTTATTGCCCAAAATTCCGGGTCATCACATTCCTCCCCCCTTAAAAGATTTTCGTCCCCGAAATTTAAAAGCAAAGATAATTTAATAATCCAACACAGATCTTACTTACAAACATCAAAGCATACATATCAGCTAGTTACTAACATCCATAACAACCAATTTACTTAACAAACAAATCCAACTATCCAGATAAAATTCTGGATAGGACTTCCTAATACTATCTAGAGTTCCTCAGGTACAAAACATTGGGACACTCACTCTACTGAATCTAAACTAGCTATATTACTAAGCTTTTGAACTCCTACTCAAAATGATCTACTGTCTAATCAGGATATCAGACCACAATCAAATCCTACTCGGCCACCATATCCTTCTGAACTGCATATTCCATAACCAGTGATGAATCATTCATGTACTCCCTTAGAGATACGTGAAATACATTGCGAATCCCAGCCATCTGAACTGGCAATTCAATCTTGTAGATCAAACACTAATCCTCACAAGAACACAGAAAGATCCAATATACCTCGTATCTAGCTTCCCATCTTACCAAATCTTATAGCTCCTTTGACCGGAGAAAGCCTCAACCAAAAACAAGGTCTCCAACTTCAAATTTCAAATTCCTTTGTCTCTTATCCACATAACTTTTCCGAGGATCCTGGGCTGCTTTCAACCTTCTTGATCAGCTTAATCTTCACAAATGCCTCTCAAAACAAAATTGGAGCAAAAACAATCCAATCTCTGAATCCTACTCAACATGATGGTCATCCTAAGATTCGCCGAAATCGATAACGCAAATTCTAATCCATCAAAATTTGTAGACTTCAAACTTACTTCTCCTATCCAGAAAAGACCAAACAGGTGCGCTTGCTAATCTCGTTTCCGCTGCACAACTCTGATTTGAAGTAAATGAGAATGCTATCGATGAACACAAACACATACTTGATCAACACATCCTAGAAAACACAGTTCACGGATCATAGAGAAAACACAGATGTTCCATGGAATCCTGAGCTGCTTCACCAAATCCTCTTTCTCAAGGAGCCATTCTTCTACTTAGCCGAATCACCGGTATAGCTTCAGGAACCAAGTCGATAAGAAAACTCAATCTTCAAATGCGGACAAACCTCTGACTTCCCTGAAGACATCCAAAAATCTCTAATAACCCAAGAGAACACTCAAACTATCGCAAGTCACTTTTGCGATCTACCCCGATCAGTTTCCAAAGAAACTGTTTTCTCTTCACATATCAGAACAGCTTATGCTTGACTAACCAATCCATCGAAGAAATGGGTCCACTCTGCTGCTTCTGAACTCCATCTCCAGGGTACTGCTAAGCCAAAGACCTTCCTGCCGACACACAAAACACCTCATAGATGCACTGCTGCCACTAATGCCAAAGACTTCCTTATCCATAAGATCTTCGATCCTCAAAACCATATCAACCAATTCCACAATGAACCTTGAGATAGGCAGATATCTCCTCAAGAAACTCGGCTTCAAATCAATCACAAACATCTTGCTCTTCTTAAGGGGTGACAATGAGACCATGTTCACAACAAAGCAACTTATTGACCTTAGTCTCATACTTCAATTCAGATAGCTTCCTTGCTAGAGATCCAGATAACTTCTACACAGACGAGTCTTCCCTGGGTAGGTAAAGACTGTTCCTCTAATACCTCCTTAAACTGGCTCCAAAGAAAACAAATCATTCTTGAGAACATTCACGGTTACTGTGCCCCAGAATGTAGCTGCTCCTTCCTGAAGTTACCAAGATCCTATCACACGTTTCTGCTCATCCGACGGATCCAAACTCTAGAAAATACGCTTACACAAGTACAACCAAACTTGCACTTCAATGATGGACTTCGAATCTTTAAAAAGATTCTTCGGAGATTGGTGAAATCCTTACACCATGCTGCAAAGCTTACTCGAGGCGGTATTGGGTCTACAGCCTCGGTAAATACTCTTCCATTAGTGTTAGTCGTGCTACACAACCACCACCCTATCTACCTCTAAAACTTATGTTGGAAAACACGGACAGGCAACCCAACAGATTAGGGGGGTGTGTGTGTGTTTTACAAGTATGCTCTCTCAAGAAAGAAATCACTCCAAAGTCTAGATATTCACCCAACCTAGCGCTCTGATACCAACCATCACAACCTGTCTTTCATTCCACTGAAAGACGCATCATGAGTAAGAAAGAAAGGGATAGAGAAGAGAAAAGATAGAGAAGAAAGAAACTAAACAAACATCAGAATCTCACAGTGGGACGAATAAAATATATTGCATCACGTAAGATATTACATGGTTCATATATATCAGAGATACACAGCTTATATATCACAAATTAGAGAGTTATAAACACCTGTCTATCATACAACTCAAAACATCACAGAGATACAAACACAGCGGAGCCATTATATATCTACACGCTGAAGCCTCCTGCTCCAAATCTCCTCCAGAATTCGTCAAAGCTAACCTGAATCCCTTGGCTACTCGTAAAATTTTGAGTATCCAAGAGTTTAACAAAATAGAAAATAAACTCCGGGTCATACATGGGTGTGGTGTGAGTAAACGGGTTAAAATTGTTTAACTTTGAAAAACCTTTGAAACAAAAGGTATCTCGTAAGACTTCAAGCACATAAACACGAAGAAGTTTTTACCTTACGATAACCGAAACATTTGATAGGAAATCCATTTATATTATAATAGGGTCTAGGGTTTTCAAGTAAAATACAGAAATAGCTGGAATGCTTACATCTCACGTTCCAACATAGTTGGACACAATCAAAATGTATGGCACTTGTTGAAGATTGGATTCCATACAATGACAGGGCTACCGGGGTACCATCCGTCATAGTACCTGGTGTAGATCAGAGTACCGAGGATCCACCCTAAATCCCCTTGAACACAAGGCCGGAACCATCCCTTACTGGATAGTCCCGAACAAGACAACCCCGTGGTTGGTGCGATCAACCACACACTAAGCCGAATAAAAAGGAACCTATAGACAGGGGAAAATCTCGTCCTACTTAGGTGCTACCCACTTAGCCTTGCTGCACCTTCCCTGTTTTAGCCATTCCCGATTGATGAGGTTTGAGGCTATGATTATCTTTATAGAACACATCTATCTTAGAATGTTCATCGTCCTCCATTGACGATGTTTTGAAAGCATTCAATCCATACAAGTTCGTTCCGGGTTCGAACGAAACCGAAGGCACTATCTCATTACACTCATTTTGGAGTCACCCTTAGATTTAACGAAAATAGCCCTTGCACTCTGAATCTTCATCTCGAATCTGAAAGTACTATCTCCATCAAATTTATCTTGGAATCACCCTCGGAGTTTTAATGACGAATGGTTCTTACACTTCGAGTCTTCATCTTCACTTGAGATTCACGACCTATCGTTTAATTTAGATCGATTTGGTTTTCGGATATCCAAATTTGGAAATCCGATCCCGGTCACACCAAAATCCAAAACGCCGTTTTAAAGTCCAAGTTGTTTAAGGGTTTAAACATTTAACTTTTATACAGAATAACATATACAAATAGATGATTCGTATTATCATAGATAGATAATTCATATCAACCAAACATCTCACAAAGCAGCACATATCACATATCAAAGATATCTCATCCAAATCATCCAATATCATTCAATCATCCATAAGCAGGTTTGGTTCACTCTTAAATTAATCTTTAATTAAACTAATTGCTAATTTTTAATCACTCGGATTACCTTAATCCTGCTTACTTAACAATGATTAGTTACGAACCAATATATTAATTTTCATCTTAATTATCTTTCTTAATTAATCATCCTTGATTAATTATTCTTTAATCATTAAGTAAATAGCCTTTAATTAATTACACAAATTAATTATCTAACTATTTACAGTAATTAACCTTCAATTACTTTCATTAATTATATTAATTAATGATCCTCTATTTACTTCCATTAATTAATTAACTATAATTAATTACATTGATCCTTAATTAATTACATAAATTTAATCAACCTTAAATAATCATAAACAATAATTAACCATCATGTAATTACTTATCTTAATTAATTAACTCCTTAATTAATTATATTAATCCTTTGATTAATTACACTGGTTAATTAATCCTTAATTACTTCCATTAATTAATTATTAATTAATTACATTAATTAACGATCCTTAATTAATTACTTATATTAATTAATTACACTTTTAATTAATTATATTTAGTAATTAATCTTACATTAATCACATTCATTAATTAACCTTAATTAATCACATTAATTAACTTAAATCAATCACATTAATTGATTAACTAAATTAATTACACTAAGTAATTAATCCTTAATTACTTCCATTAAGTAATTATCCTCTAATTACTTCATTAAGTAATTTCTCTTTAATTAATTACATTCAGTAACTATCCATTAATTACTTCCCTAAGTAATTATACTTAATTAATTCATAATTAAGTGATTATCTTTAATTAATTATTTTAACTAATCATTTAAAATTAATTAAATAATTACTTAACTCCTTATATTTAAAAGACCCTAATTAATTAAGAAAAATCATTTATCTTAATTAAACTCTTACTTATCAATAAATTATTTACATTAACTAACTATTCTTTAATCATTAACAATAATTGATTAACCTTTATTATCTTCAAAAATTAATTATCTTAAATTAATCAAAATTTTAATTCCTTAAAGATAAACTCTTTATTATAATTGATTACTTAAATATATCATTAAACCTTATTTAAAATAAAACATTTAAAAATCAATTATAATTAAAAACAATGTAATCATCAAATTTAACCTTTAAAATCCTTGAAAACTTTTCATGGTAGTTTAATAATTTTTAATACATAGTTATTTTTGAAAACCCAATTATCGTATCTTTTGAAACTTATCTACTTTAATATATATATATATATATATTTAAAACTTTGTTAAACATTTCTCTTAGAAACTAATTTATTTCCAAAAAATTTAAACTTGTTTTTACTTTGCCTTTAAAGTTTAAACTTGATTTCTTTTGAACTTGAAAAGTTATATTTTCTTAAGATTTAAACTTGGCAATGTTTGCTTCAAAACTTGAAACCTGGATATGATTTCAAAATTTTAAAACCTGAAATTAAACATGTTTACTTAATCAAAAGCAAACCCGAGATTAACCAACAAAATCCCGAGCAAAAACACGAGAATCACACCAACTTCATCTACTTCGAGTCGCACGCACAACATCTCGAGAAAGACCACGGGCCGATCCTTCTTCCCAAAATCCAAATCAACCCGGACACATCAACATGCATCGTGCAAGTGCACGGCTATCAGACCGATTCCATCACCTCACCGACCAGGCTCACAAGTCGACGGCGACCTATTCTAATGTTCCGACCACCCATCATGGTCGGATTCGACTGGAAACAAAAACGAGCACCACGATCACACTGAAATCCAAACCCAATCCACAAACTCCCCTCGTGCTGCCACCCACGATCGTCGGAGATCCCTCCTTCATGCCCGTAGCTGTGCCATGTCACCACGCTTCTAGCCTTCTTCACGCGATCACTTCTGGTAATCCATCAATTTCATACGAGCTTTGACAAACCCGTCGTTCAAAGAAGCTCCATAACCCTAGATTATCGCCGTACAGTTACCACGACCATCGAAAAACCCTATCACTATTTTCCAATGACCATCTAGCTATCCCCCACCCACGGACCAAAGCTCGACGTCAAAACTTCTTCTGTTCGTTTGAATTTGGCAAAAATGCCCAATCCGATCAACTCAATTTATCACATCAATTTAACTGTTAAAAATCAAGATATTACCTTTAAAATTAACTAAATTTAAATACGAATCAGATAAGATAATCAAAATTGGAAAAATGTTTGATTTTTGACCAAATTTGATTTCCCACTGTAATTTCCTATTTTTGATATAATTTCTAAATTTAATTATCGTAACCATTCTTAATTTTTTTTACAATGTTGCAATTATTTTCTTCAGGAATCATATCTTGAAGATGATTATGTAGGTCGATATAAGATTTAGATGAAAATTTGAGCCTGGAACAAACAGAGAAGTATGTATATTCATGTGCACATATAATTTCACAGATAAACCCCTTTGTAACATGCATTCACATCTACCATTCATGTAAACATTATATATATCATGTTTCTACTCATTTATCACACATATTAACATAGGATCAGATTTTAAATTGTTTTTAAAATAGGGCTTACTCACCTGAAATTTCAAACAGAGAACAGGCTTGTATTTTTGGGTTCTGGAATCTTACTGTTTGATTGCATTTGAGTTAAACTTATGATGAGTTGATCCTTGCTTGTTGAAGATTTGTAAAACTATTGTTGAATTTGCCTGAAACTGCTTTGCTTAAATCTTTGCATTGCTTATTGTTTTAGAGTTGAATTTAAATCTTGATTCTTGCATTTGTTTTTTTTCTGGTTTCCAGGCTGAAGCTTTGAACACTTGAAGTTGTTTACAGGTTTTAATTTTTTTTATCTACTTTGTTTTCAGGTTTTTATGTTGAGATGATTTTGTTATTTGGTTTGAGAAAACTGAACCCGATTTCTTCCTCAAACATACCTTTATAAAAATTCAAATTTAAAAAGAAAAACATGTTTGACACTTGTTTATTTGTTAATCCATTTAAGTTACACTTGTTACTTTGTATCTCCTTATTTAACAAATGTCATTTGTGATAATTTTATGTTTAAATCCTCCTTTTAAATAATTTAATAAATCTTTTTTTAAACCCTTTTAGCTTATGTTTTACATGTTTATATGATATACATTTGTCTTTTTTTTTACATATATAAATGTTATGTTCTTATTATATAATTATGTAATATGAATTTATAGTTATATACTTATGTTTTATTTTTATGTAATGTTTATATTAATTATTTACACTTATGTTTTGTTAATACGTGTTTATGGTTATTATCAATTTATGCTTATATATGTTTATGTTTTAAATGTTTATAAATAAACAAATCATATTTACTTATGTTAAATTTAAAAAGGAAGGATATTAAATCTTTTAATTAAATTCTATTTCAAACTTAAGCTAATATACTTAAATTGATAATTATAAATAAATACTAGTGTTAAAAGTGTTCAATTAAATTTTAAATTAACTTTTGAGAATTATAAATTGAATTTTAAAGCAAAGCTTCCAATCAAAATATATACATATATTACAATTTGAAAATTAACTTCTTTTGTTGAAGTAAAGCCAAAGACTTCCTATTTTCAATATATATACCAATATATATATTCATTATAAATAGAATATATTTTATTAGCTTAGAAAGATAAATTTTAACGATTAGATGTTATTAGTTTTAAAAGATAAATTTTGCCAAATTAAATATTTATGAAACAAAATTTATTAAAAAATATTATCAAATTTAAATCAATATTGTCAATTTAAATAATTTTTAAATTAAGATTATCAAATTGTTATTGCCTAAAATTCCGGGTCATCATAGTTGGTAACAACCTAGAATGAGTTGAGTGTAACATATATACGAGGGTGTATTTCTTATTGTTATAAAAGTGTTTTATATTATGTTGATTTGTCCGTTGAGTGGTTTATGAATTCTATTCAATGGTACAGCTATATCGGTAGGGGTTTCTAAATACTTGAATCCGGCAATTCGACACAGTATTGTTTTAAAAATTTGGTAAATGAAATAATTTTACCTATATTATATTTTACATATGTAAAAGAATAATTTTTAGAAATTGATATAATAATTTATGATGTGTTTGTTTGTTAGGAAATGATAATATTTTGTATTATCGTTTATTATTTGATTAGTCACGCTCGTCTAGTTTAGGAACATTGACTATTGTTTATTGTTTGATTATTTGTGCTTGTCCAGTTTGTGAGCATTTATTATTTGATTAAATTAAATACAAACAACTTGTGAATTTAGTTTCAAGATTTAGCTATAAGTTGTTCGGTGATAATGTTGGGTTCAAACTTAATTTAATTTAAATAAAAGTCGTTTTTATCATCTAAACAAAGATATATATATATATATATATATATATGTATATATGTATATATTTGTGAAATTATTTCATACAAGAAAGTAAAATTATGTAGATAAGTTTATAAATGCAAAAGATTTAAAACTGAGAATTTGATAACTTAAATCTCGGTATTTTGAAAATTGTTTTTTAAAAGTATTGATGAATAGAAATGCTTAAAAGAATTTTTAAAAGAGATAGAAAGCACCGAACCCACTTCTGTCATTGAAAAATAATTATGGTGATGATTGCAGCATCATTGGTGTCCATTTTTGAGTTTCGTAGTGGGGGAATACCACCATAGTAGTTTTTATTCATAGTTGTTTTGGTAAAACAAATTTTGTTTTAAATTCCAAAAGCATGGTTTGTTATACAAAAGGAGATTTGTATCTTATTATTTCAAAACGATTTAAGATAAAAACCAGGCTTTTAATTCTGAAATTTTTAGTTAACTTATTGTATAGACTCACATATGCATTAGAATAGTTTGATTGATGCATCTCATTATGATATGTTGATTGGTAGTTTTCATTTGTTTAAATGAAATGGAATTTTCAAAAAATTTAGACAGTTGAAAACTTTCGAATTAGTTGAGAAACCGAAGCTAAGTATTTTTGTGAAAATATAAGAAAATAAGTTTTTGTAACTTATGAATTTGAGGAGATGGTAAGTCAAACAAAAGTTTAATTTATTGAACATCCTGGTTAAGTAAAACAAATCTGATATTGTGTACATACTCTGAGAATGTAGTGGAGTATTATAGGAATATAAACTTAAGTTTTAAATGATGTTGATAAACATAAATTTTGTTTAATAAGTTGTTTATAAACTTAAGAATAGTTTCATGAATTGGTTCATAAATGAATTTTAGTATTAAATAAAATATTATAAGTAAAAATGCATGTGATTTAAGATGAAAAGAAATTGGTGTAGTTAAGAAATCAATGTAATAAGTACGTAAGTTGTATGTAGATCATTTTACTCGCATAACTGTTCTTGATCCAAATTCAAGCACATGATTTCGACGTGATTTACATCGATCCAAGTTTTCACTTAATTCTTGACAACGAACACTTCAAATGGTTTTTTGATTTGATTCTGAAGTTTTCTATCATAGTTTATAGCTAACTAAGGAGAATAGATATTTCTAATAAAAAAACCTAATCAGAGTTCGCACTAGAGAAGTCATGTGAGAGATACTGGTTCAGAAGTGAAATTTGTGCGATCGAGCGAGCGATCGAATTTGGTATTGTGTACGGATGGTATATTTATATCATACAGGCTTTAATATAGTATATGCTTATTTACTTAGAAATGTAAGTTATATGTTTGATGGCATTTATAAGTGAGATACAGGTACATGGAAGCAAAAGCTTGCTAGTTGCTTTTGGTTTCATTAGTAGAGTTTGATTGCTTGACAAATATGTTCATGTTTATTGCTTAACGGCTATGTTTACTATGTGTCATACACACTTTATAAGATATATTATAAGCATATATCGTCGTTGATGATTTTATGCTCCAGATAAGGGAGACAACTTTTGGGCTTTTGTTTTCTTTATTGATTTAAGCATGTTGTGGATATTTGTATTTTTCCTAGGTTGAGTTGTGCAAAGGAGGTTGTGACGACCCACAAATCCGTACCCTTTGAATTGACAATAAACCACACATGTCCGACCCAAAAAGTACAGACTGACGGAAAGTCATGAGAAAGAAAAGAAGAGAGAAGAAGAAAAGAGAAGGGAGAACCAAAACGAACAATACAGAATCTCACATCGCAGCGGAAAACATATAATATCATGTCAATGATCTTTACAAAATAGAAACTGTATATACATACATCAATCAGAGTTCAATAATCAATCACTAGTTATTAGCCTGGATAGTTATAATAACATGTCCTCACAATTGCTGGTAATATAAATAATAACAATGCGCAAAGCGGGTAAGAAAAACTGATACGAGTATACGAAAATAAAGATCTTCAGCTCTCCTGCTGAAGCTCCAAAAGTAACAAACTTGAACCAATAAATATACTCGGTCTGACCCGAGCATTGAAAGGGAAGAATGTCCAGATCAGTCTGATAAACCAGCGTGAGAAAACACACTCAACTGAGTTTATTAAATTACCAAACTTTTCCTTTCAAAACAAAAGTATCTCGTATGACACGCCCACACATAAACACGTACATGTTTTTACCTTATGATAACTAGAACTTTTTATATCAAATAATCTTATATATTATAATAGCATCTATTATGCAAATAATATTAACCATAACCGAAATAGTTACCCATATAGCATTTCGGGGCTAATCATTACGCGAATACAAACATAACTGCAAGTTCGTTGTGAAGTTTGGATTTCCATACAAATGACCAGGTGAAGGAACTACCTTCCGGCAGTACATCTCTAGAGGAATGTACCGAGGAACATCACAAAGGAACCTCTACCAACACAAGACCGGCCAATCTCTGTAACTAGATAGTACCGTATATATCATCCTCCGGTCGTTACCGACCTTTCCATGGGCCCTCATAGCATACAAACCACGTTACTTTACACCCCAAACATCACAGCGGGAAGAAATATATCTAGAAGAGGATCATCATATCCTAATGGGAGCGACCCACTTAGCCTTGCCGCATCTAACCTTGTTTCGGTCATTTCTGGTTGATGAGGTCTGATGTAACGATTATGTTTCACATATCACATCCCTTTGAATGCCTCACAACCATTCCCGTTGACTATTAATTGCCTTTCAGAAAAATACAATCCTTGAGCTCGTACATCTCAAGGAGGGTGTTAAGCTAAGAGAAGTTGCCTTCTCCGCCACCACTGATGTAAGTTTGTAAAAACAATTATACGTAATCTTAGAAATCATTGTCAGACAAACGTCCATACAAGTTTTTCAAGAACAGGACAAACCGAAGGTACTTGCCTACCACATCCTGTCAAGAAATCCTTAGGATTAGTAGCGAATAGTCCTTGCATTGGATATTTCGTAACAAAGAGACTACTGCTACTATATGTATTTTGGGATTTTAACCCCAAATGATAGACAAGCAGTCCTCTGCTATGAAAATCTTGAACACCAGCATCATCACAATCGAACGCATATACGTTGGTCCAGAGTGGTTTTCGGATAAACCGATCCTGATCTCTTTGCACCAACAATGCAAAAGCGTTTCTCAACCTCACACAGAAACTAAGTCTCATAGACTTATCACGTCTCCAACTTTCAACTTGCTATCCTTCGGCTATCCTTCGGCCAAGAAGGAAACTCAAGAGATTGGAGTAATACTCCACACTACACGAATCAACATCCTTAATAAAAACGATAACCAAGCCTACACAGATGGTTACGTACTAAGTGTATGACTAAATAGTTCTCACATCAAGTCGCGGAAATAAAATGGCCAAATTTGATAGTCAGTTATTTAACCACAAAGCAAACAGACAAATATTTAGCACCATAAGCAATCACTAGGCCCTTTTTAATTAATCTTCTATTAATTAAATCACTTGCCAAATATTTGCTTCAAATTATCTTTAAAAGGATATATTCTCACAGCCATTTCAACTTCTTTATTGGAAAACATTTCCATATGCTTATTTAATAATAAGTAATTCACAAATCAATTTATTTTCAATGCTTAGAAAAAATTACATATATTTAAATTGGGATTGAGTATATATTTTATTCTTTACGGAAAATATTCTCTTAAACATATTTGTTTGGGAAAAACGAATGTTGCGTAAAACATCGTTACGATAACCTAAAATCACTAGTATAGAGATTCGATGATTAGATAGATATATAAATCACATATATTATACAAAACATCTTTCGAAAATCATTTACTATAGCAACAATGTTATAGTCCATCTTTTCCTTACCTCTCGAAAACGTCTATTTCAACAATGAATGTTGAAATCTATGTATTCGATACTTCACACATTTTAAAACATCATCAAACCATTTAACTTCATTTAAAAGATTACTTTTCAAAACCTATCTTTTAATTTAAAAGATAATTCATTGTCCAAAATTGTGAATAAAATTCTCTTACCAAATTCAAAACTTCTACACATTTAATTAATGGATTATCCACTGTCCAAAATCGTGAATATAATTTCTTTAATAAACTTCCATATTTAACTTATCAAAATAAGTTGATTTTGGATTTACAAAACAGTGTTTGTAAATTCACATTTCTATTTTATAAAAACTTCCATTTATAAAATCCCTTTATTAACCAAACTCATTTATATCTCATTTACAGCCAAAATCCAAATTATAAGTTATTTCACTTATAATTCTCTTATTTGCAAATTCATTCTTTTATAACTTCACAAAATTTATAAGTCTTATTCACTTATAAGATTCAATTATAACTTCGTTACTAACACTTATAAAACTGCTTTATAATTCCATCATCATGATTCAATTTTATAAATCTTATATATAAACCATTTACAATAAATTCAAAAATATCAATTTAAACTATTTTACCATATAGTTAACTTCATATTTCAAAAATCACATTTTGATTATATTTCACAAAATCATAATTTTTATAATATAAAAACTATAACTTTTATTTATTTAAAATAAATCCATTCCTTAATAATTCAAAAACTAATAAAACATCTGTTTTCAAAATCATTTGGAAATCCTTTTTAATTTGGAAATCTTCACTTTAACATTTCTTTAAATTCCAAAAATAGGCCAATGCTGCAACAGCACTAAATATATCAATCAAGACGTCCAAAACACATATATCACATGATAACAGCATATATATATATCAATATCTGTAAATAAAATCAACACTGGTACGTAACCCAGTTGGATCCCTCCAACCTATCACCTCCAACAAATTTACATATTAGAATATGTGTACAATGTCCACTTTGAAGCAGATGCACGTACATAAGGTCATCCGCTCATACGCAGGAACGTGTAGGATCTCATTTGCTCCAATTGGCAGGAATATATCCAAATATCAATATATATATATATAGTATACCATATATCATCCAAACAATCATCAATCAATATAAATAAAATTTATTATCACTTATATAAAAATATCAGTGAGTCGAAAAGAGTGAGATGTACTCACTTTGGTTCCAATAGCAGTTGCAGTGTTTTATTCCGAATAAAATTAAACAGACATTTAATTTTATCCAAAATTTATACTAGCTCCAATCAACTCCAAACCAGCTCTAAAATATAGTGCTCATCAATACGGACCCAATGCAACTTGTTTGGTCAAAAACAGGCCTCGTAAGTTACGAATTTTTAAAGATTATACGAATTTATATAATTATACGATTTTTTTATTTTTATAAACCTCGATTTAATCACAGCCGCACGTTCCTAGAGATGAAATCAAGGCTGATCGTTTCTTCTTCTTCCCAGGTATATTCGAACGTGAATAAACCCATGCCGCCCTTCGTTCATAAATTGATCACGACCTCCACGCTTGACTACTTGACGATCAAAACTACCAAATCGAAGCCTATCCCTTATTGCACCACCGCCTAGAGGCATGGTGAGCTCGATGCTTCCACGGCCGTGAAAATCGTGCACAAACGCCATGCGTTCGAATGCACATTGCCGTCCATTTACTCGACCATATTCGATCATGATCGTTGATCTCGAAGATCTCACTACCCTCTACAATATTGTAGTTGAAGATTTTTCGAATAGGTTAATGGGTTGGAAGAAAAAGAGGGAAAAATATTGGAAGATATCATCCATTCAAAAGTTAATGGCAGCTAGGGTTTAAGACCCTAATGTTTTGCAAATTGAAGAAAATGTGACCTTATATAGAAAATTTTGCGACACTATTCACCCGAAATTTTTCCAAACTCCAAACGAAGTATGTTGCCTAGTGTTTATAATGTTTTACCCCTATTCCGAATACAATGGAGTATATATCGAAAGCCAATTCGATCGTATTTGGATGATAAGTTTTCGAATTGAATTATTTTAATTAGAACTTGCATAATAAATTTCTACGCGTTTTAGCTTCCCACGACTAAACGTTAAATCTGATTGACACGAAATTCAAAATTCTACAATAATATAACATTACAGATCCAATGAAACTGGTTTCGTCAAAATCCAAAATCTTGTGAAAAATGACTATTTTTACACATTAATTAAATATTAAAATATTCACTTTCTATAAATTAACTTTTAAATTTGATTTTAAAAGTTTGCTAACATCATTCTAATTCAAAAAGAATTTAATTGTACTTTGTAAAACTTTTTTATTCACATTAACTTCAAAATAAAATTATTTCTGCAATTTCAAATATTAAATTAATTTAACTATCCAATTAAATACTTATATTCGAAATATAAGTTACTCAACTTATAAATTTTACTTGTGAATATTTACAATCAATTAAATATAACAATTTCAAATGACTGAAATTCTGAGTCGTTACAGAGGTGATGTCGAATTGTTCATAACATATGAGATTTTAAAAGTTTAATAATTCATTTCAGTAAATTATTTTTTAAAGCCTAAGGGTGTGAAGACATTTTTCTTCATTTGAGAATTTTAAGGACGAAATTCTTTTATGGGTGAAGAATGTAACGACTCAGAATTTTTAACATTTCGAACGAAAATATTTAATTTATTTAAATATTCAGATGTGATTCAAATTTAATAAATAATAAGAAAATTAATTTTATTACAATGACTTGATTTTTATTGACTTATTTTAATTTAATTTATATAAATTTTCCGTAATTTTAGCTTGAAAAATATTTAAATTATCGTTTGATGTATTTTTTGGCCAATGATAGTTTTTTCGAAATTTTATAGAATAAGATAACTAGTGCATTTTATTATTGTTTTGGAACTCTGTCGTATTTTTGAAAGCGAATGTATTTTTGCTTTGTCGTTCGCGGTTTGTACGCTAACAGAATTCTGTTTAGCGAGATGTCGGAAATTTGTAAATAAACATACCTCTACACTTAGAATTTTCAACAACTTGATTTTTCCCTCTTCACATTTCACTTTCCCTCCTCTTTTATTTTTTTCTTTTGTAAAGGAAAACTAACCCTCCTCTTAAAAAAAATCAAAATCAAAAGTTATATACAACTGAAAATTATAAAGTTGAGATCTTTTAGTTTGTGGGGATGAGAACTACAAATCTACATGTGTTTGAGTGATTATGGTCGTGTTTGGTGGTAGCTGATGTGAGCTAGGTGAACTATAGTTTGGTCACGTTCAAGGAGGAGTTAAGGTATGGCATCGATTGCATTGGGTTTGTGGCATGGAGGAGCACCATGTGGTGAAGTTTGGTAAAGCTTGGCTTGGGATTGGGGTGTGCGTCATGTTGTTGTATCAGGGGTAGCTCGGGTCGCGATTTGAGGGAGGTGTGCAGCAGTTGGTCGAAGGTACGGATGAACTCGTGGTGGAACAAGGAGTAGTTTGGCATAGGCAAGAGGAACTCTGGTTAAGGAAGGAAAAGCGCAATCTATACGATCGAGGGAGATGGTGTCGGGTCGCATTCTGTTTGAGCCGATCGAACTCGGATAGTCAAATCGAGGCGAAGAGCATGAGAAGAGGAGTTTGTCGAAGGTTGTTGTGCGTCAATTCGTGGAGTATTTGAGGAGTATACGTGGAAGAGGTGCATGGCATATCATTGTTGTTTGCGTGTATATAGGTTTACATTTGGGAGGGAAGGAGTATTAGAGAAGTGGAATAGCATGTAATTTAATTTGTAAAGGATTAGTTAATTAATTATATAATTAATCTCTAAATCTTATAAATGAAATAACTATTTCATACGAGATACAATCGAGATGCGATCTGTTGCGTTGGGCTCATAGGAGTGATATCTGCGCGATTGGACTACTTTTGTCAAGTCTGGAGCAATTGAAATTTTGAGCTAAAATCGAGCGCAATTCTATTTTAGATCAAACCATAACGCTTAAGCAACCGCTGGAATTTCGGTGAGTTATCTCACCTTTGATCGAATATTATGATGATATATAGAGGATAAAAAATTATTGTTTTGTGCCTAAATGGTTTATTGGTTTGGTTAAATTTTCGCTTTAAAAACGAATAACATTTTAAATGAGATATAAAGAAATTTGTAAAGAAATCCGGATTTCTCGTCGTTATGGTTCTAATTTCAGTTATATATGGTTGATTTTAATTTCGTTTATATACCGTTTATATAAATTATTAAATGTCAAAATTTGGTAGCTTGGCCATATTGAATATGACAATGACATATGTTAAAAGTTGAACATTTTCGTCATAAAGGTAATAGTAGCATTGGTTAAGTGCTATGGTAGCTATTGTTCTCGTTGTAGTATTTTGAAGTACTATTAATTGTTGGTTTGGAAATGATTTTGATTCGAAAAATGATTTTTCTGACCTTTGGATTCTTCATGAAATTTTATTTTAGATACAGCTATTTTTACTTTTCTATTTTTTCTTTAACATTTTAAAAGTACTTTGGAAAGGATTAATTTTTATAGGAATGTTATTATAATAAGGAATGTTTATTTTAAAAAATAAATATCTATTATATTAAAGTGATTTTGTTTTAAAAAGAAATAGAAATATTTTAAAATAAATATTTATGGAATGCTTTATATGAATTGTTGAATAAAAGAATAGATTATAAATGTTATTCTATATATAAAAGAATAGTTTTATAAATGACATTTTATAGATAAAAGATAGGTTTATTAAAAATATTTAATGAAAGAAGAAATTAATATCATTTTTTATAATTTCGTATAATAAATTGCATTTGTTGATTTATGCTAATATGGAAAGATTAGTTTATGGAAAGTATTTGTTCTGCTTTTGCAGTCGAAGATTTGGGATAAGTATAAGAGGTTTAAAAGTAGAAATGGATTTGTAAAGAAGTTTGATATGAAGTTTTGCAAAGAATTTATAAAGGGGCTTTATAAATGTAGTTCTACAAATTAGGTGTTTTACAAAAGAATTATAAATAAATTTGGAGATTTGTAAAAGAAGTCTTACAAATAATATTTTTATAAAAGGAGTTTGTAAATATAAAATAGTTTTATAAATAGAAAGTACTTTTATAAAGGAATTTTATAAAAGGGATTTATAGAAAGAGTTTTTATATAAAGGACGAGACGCGAGTTCCATAAATGACTATTTTAAATTAGGGTGGTGTGGAAAGTATTCTTTCCATACTTAACACCAAATTACGAGGTAAGAAAGCACGTCTCTATATTAAGAATTAAGAATGTGTGTCGAGGCTAGGATAGTTTATTAACTTGTTTGATTTTATTATTATTCAAGGGATGTACTGTTTGAAATCGGAAAGTGGTGGTAAGTATATTTGGTCTAATTTCTTTATGATCTATTTACTTGCTCCAAAAGTGTTTGGGTTTATTATTATCAACATTTTTAAATAATACTTGTTTTAACCCAAATAAGTATGGTTTGAAAATGAAATCTTTCTTTAGATTTGTGAATATTCTTATACTATTGAGATAAGTATATGTGTACATTTTCTAAGTATGGAAAATGTAGTGTTTTGTGAATATAATTATACGGTTGATATAAGTATTTGAAAAAGTTTTCTAAGTGTTAGAAAATGAAATGGTTCATGAATATACTTTTACCATCGAGATAAGTATATGAATATTTTCAGGTACTGAAAACGTTAGAGAAGGCATGTGAATATATCACTGTAAAAGTATTTTAATAAAGATGTTTATAAAGTGAGTTTAATTAATGAAAGGATTAATTAAAGAGGCTTAGTGGCTGCTTACGTGCTTAATCATGTTTGGTTTCCACATGAAATTAATCCTCTGGTTGGACTTTTTGTTTATTTAATAGTTAAATAACTGACTAACAAATATTGTCCAGTTTTTAAAACTATCAATATCGATTCGAAGAGACCGGGATTTGATATATTATCCAAAACCACTTGAACCGGCATAAGTATTCGAATTGAAGACATCTTGAAGATGGAATCAAAAACATAGTTTTTTGAAGTGCAAGGGCTACTTGCTACTAATCCGAAGGAGATTCCAAAAAGATGTAGTAGAAGTAGCGCCTTCGGTTTATTCATATCATGAACAACTTGTATGGATGAATGCTGACATTGCATTATCACTTGGAGGGTAGTGTTAGCATTCCAAGAGGGATTTGCTAAGAGGGAAAAGTTAATCATTGCCTCAAGAGCCTCACAACCGAGAATGACTATAACATGGGATATGCTGCAAGGCTATACTGGTTGCACTCATTAAGGTATGGTCGTCAACATTCTAGATCACTATTTGTGGATTTGGCATGTGCATAAGAGCTCTTGAGGAAAAGGTTGTAAAGAAACCAGGGTGATGTCATATTCGGTACTATCCAGTAAGGGGTAAGGCGGTCTTGACATGTAGAGGTCGAAAGGTTTTTGGCTTTGGTACAATTTTATCTAGAGGTGTACTGTGACGGATGGTGCCTCAATAGTTCTGTCATTGATGGATTTCATTCTCCAATAAGTGCCTTACAGACTTAGTCGTAACCAAATATGTTGGAATGTGATATGTAAGCATTTTAGCTATTTTATATATTTATTTTAAACTCTAGACGTTATTATAATATCACAAGATTTCTTATGAAATGATTTAGTTATTGTACGGTATAAACCCGTCCATTTTTATATGGGCGTGGCCTTACGATATACCTTTATTTTGAAAAGTTTTTAATAAAAATAAAACCCATATGATGTGTGTTTTCTCACGCCGGTTTAGCAGGCTGATCCAGGCGTTATTTTCTTATAAAGCTCAGGTCGACCCGAGCCTAATTTTTCGGATTTAGTTTTGATGCTTTGGAGCTTCAGGAGACGAGCTGGATACCTCCAAGACGTATTCATGTATATTCTTATTTCCCGCTACATTTTTTTTATATTTATCAGCATTTGTGAGGATAGATTGTTATAACTGTTCAGATTGATAATAGATAGTTACTCTGATTGATGTGTGTGTATTACAGTTTTCATTTGTAAAGATCAGTTGTATATTATATATTACCCGTCACGATGTGAGATTTTGTTTTGCCTTCCTTTTCTTTTCCCTAACAATCTTTCTTTCCGGTACTTGGATGCTCGGTACATGAATACCGTGGATGTACTAGAGTCAACTTTTGAGGATAAAAATGGCAGGTCGTTACACTAACTCTATCACTACCAAAAGTGGGATTGTGTTGTGTTTGCAATTACAATGAATTATCCTTTTTTATTTTTATCGAAATAAGTAGTGGAAACTACGGGAAACATCTCTACACATCACTTTACTTTGGATATATGATTATTCTTTATTATTTTGAACGAAGTTTTTTTTATATGTGATTATAAAGTTGAACAATTTATGGAATTTCACATGGCAATCAATACAACTAAATTGTACATTATGCCATTCTAATGAATTAGAATATCGAAAACCTAAATTTCAAATCAGTTCCAAATAAAAAATTAACGGTTAACCCAAATAGCTAAAATCAAGAAGTAACTTCACAATTATATTAATATCATGCTTCACAAATTATGAGGATTATTCTCTCAAAATTCCAAATCCAGGGTATATATGCCATTTCGTCAAAAGTTAAAATATTTACCAAATATGCAGGCAAGGGTTTTTAATTTGATTCATTTATTTAAGCCTACAATTTTATGGATTTCACATAGGCATAGTGCCAGAAACAGAATTTTCAATGAAGTGCACTTAGTATTATGTTAATTACATAATTTTCCACTTAACTTATGCCTTCCAAATCTCCAGATCCAAACTCATTCTTCTTACTTTACTCTTTTTTCTTTTCAACCAAAATATGTATTAAAAGTGTATACATACCCATTAGAATTTTGAATCTAAGAATAGATTTGGCTTTATATAGAATATAGATTATGTAATTTAAATTTACCTTTTTCGCAAAATCGATTCACACCTTCTTTTCTGCTCTTTATTTCCCATCATTCTCTAACATACACACACACATAGAATGTTATTATAGTTTCCTTATGTATTGGAGAAGGAGAAATGGCAGTGCTTCACTGCTCAGTTCAGAAAAGTGAGGGGCTAAACCTGTATTTATGGGCGCTGGAATCAGTTCCATTTGTTAGATTATTACTTATTAAATTTTGGTCGTTCAGGTCGAGGTTCTTTTCATCGGCCCTAATCTTGACTAGTCAACCGTTGGAATATAGCTGTCAACCGCTAGTGGTCCATCGGTTATTCCTCTGTCGTCGACTGGTGGTTCCTACGTTATTTGTTACTGCTCTTCGTTTAAAATCTGATTGCGAAGCTTTATTTATGAAAGTTGTTCAAAATATCATCACAAACATAATGGTGTAGGTTTCGTAGCCCAATTCCGACGTTTACTCAAATTTTATTTTCGAGCCTTATAAATTTATTTTAATTCTTTTAATTAATTATCATTTATTTTATAGGGTGTTACCTCTTTAAAAGAATTTTGTTCCCGAAACTCCTCAAGGATCGAATCATGCAGTATAGCACGCAACCATTTTAAACCACCCAAATAATTAGTGTACGACCGATCTTGCATGCATTCGTGTACAAGTGCATAGTATATCATAATATAAATGATATGTTGCCGAATAATATTTACTTAGCGTCTTTTATATGAATGCATTCTTTTAAAAAAATTGAAACTATGATACAAACAACCTATATATACTGGTAGTTTATATGTGCTCAAGTTTTCAAAAACCAAAATATTTGTTTTAACAAAACAATTTTCAAATTTTACGAATAGATGTATGGTTCAACCAATTTTCCATCTAGTCCCTATCGTCTAATACATAACACAATTTTTAGCACACAAAGCTTTAAAATCTAGTTTTTCTAGCATACAAAGCTTTAAAATCTAGTTTTTTAAATCTATATTCTTATGTTGGAAAAGGAATTTAGATGAAATTTTTTATATTCTTTGTATATCAATTTCATTATACATTGGAACCTTCTCTTTTGCCTTTAAATCTTTTTCAACTTTTCCAAGTACAATTCACATAGGGAGGTTTATTTTTAATTTTAAAACGTAATTAATTCTAAAAATAGGTTTTTATTTATTATCAAAAAGGTATGAAAATTGAAATTCCAAAGCTAAAAAAGCTTTTTCCCTTATTATTATACATATCTTCTAGAACAATAAAATTCCATATTCATTAACACGTCGGCCCATCCCACACTAAGCACGTCGCGTTTAAAATCCAGAGATTTCCATATTTTCCAAACAAAGTCTTTTCCTTTTTATTAAATTCATAAAATGATTTGGAAATGTTAAAATAGTTTGAAAATTATTGTATTATATACTAAAAATATTTCCAAAATAATCGCCTTTACATCTTTAACATAAATCAAACCACATCTTAACGTAATTATGACTCAGGAAATAAGTTAACGCATATGACTTACCCTAGCATGTTAAAATTTAAAAATCTTTTATTTTATTTTAGAACAACAATCAACACACAAGCATATTTATAAATTTTAGATTTTAAAGCATAGGGATAGTAACCTGTGGTTCCCGCAACAACCATTCCCTGTCTTTCACTTGCTAAAATTAATTTTTTCCAAAAATTCTAAAGTTTCTTAGATTTAAGCATTCTTTGTTTTTAGTTCCTAATTTGGTTAATTTCCTAATTTTTAAAAAATTCCAGCATTTCCTACGTCTATTGCTAATTAATTTTCCTTATGAGATTTTCCTTATTTATATTATTTTCCAATACATATATATAAATATTAGTCCAAGCTCATCCACTAAATCAACACGATAACAAAAAAGAAATATTTCATATTATTTTGTGCACAACTTTTATACAAAAAGAGATAACTAATGCTTATAACCCAATTGGCCTAAAAAACAAATACTGGAAGGAAATGACAACTGGTAATCCTACTAACTTCTGAATACTACCTACGAGTCGTCCTTCAACATCAACTGGTATCATTGATGTTGCGGCTCTATCATTTCTTACTTGAATAAAATGGACATTTTCCATATGTCATTCTATTATAACCCACATACCTTAACTTGCATTTTTGACTTCTAATAAACAAGGTTCATCCATTACTCCAATTACAACAAACAACTTCTATGTGTGTTTGCCGTCTTATTACCATCTTCTCCAATTATATTACTATCTTCTCTAATTACATTACTATCTTCTTCTAGTCAAAATCACTTGATGGTATCCTTAAATTTTGGTCTTTATTTTATTTATCTTTGATCTTTCATAAGAGTGTACTCTAGAACTCGCAGGAGTCTACTTTGATACCATTCCCTGTTTATTTGTAGTTACTTCTTATGTCTTCCGCACATGTCTAATAAAAAATTCCTAGATTCATTTTTATATTCTGTGAGGATCCCCTATTGCTACCATATGAGCATTCATAGCTTTTTTTATTCACAGCCTTAATTTTACCAGTCTTACAAAGGAAGTCATCTCTATCTACTCCATATCAAAGTTAATTTGATTTTTATTACTCTTTATAAAATTATCAAACATCACATTTGTGAAGTACTCTACCCAATATCTTTAAAAATATAAACTTAATTTTTTATAAAATTTAACAATTGCTTGGCCTAATGTAACCATGAAAAACTCTTTGTTTAAATCGAATTTTGATTATATGTGTCATGACTTTCAAAACTATGATTCAGGATTTATGGAGTAAGTTTATTTATTAAGTTCAAAAGTCAATGTTAGTAATTTAATTTAAAATGATTTTTTCATTTAAACGGTACATTATTTCATTCTTTTTAAATAGTAAAAGATAAGTTGTTGTTGCATGAATATTCTTCAACTCAAGTTTCCCTTTAAGGTCTTTGTACAATAGAGATTTACTTCTTAAAAGGTAGGAATTTTAACCCAAACCATTTATTAAGTCGTGCATTCAAAAACTCAATTGTTATACCATAACCATTTTTCAAAAATGCACTATTATGGTGTTTATATAGCATCCTTTATAACTTTAAACAATAAAAATTGAAGTAGACAATGACAAGTTTCATTATATTACTTTCTTGTTATTCATGTTATTTCCACTTTTGACCTTACCGGAGATTCTAATACCCTATCGGGGGACTTTAAGAGATATATGCAATTACTGCACACATTTATGAAAACTATTTTTTTTATTTCCTATATTATTTCTAATTAGATTTCTAACATTATTTTAATATAAATTTCAAATGTTGTTTCTATTTAAATTCCCTGATGTAGCTACTATCTGAATTCCTTGTAGCTAAATTGCTTTTATTTAAATTGCACCTTCTTATATAACTCTTTTTCTCTTTTAATTGATTGTTTTCTTCACTGGATCATTGTAGTGTGCTCGCCTACTACTTTAGCCATTGGGCTTTTCTCCATTAACAAGAAATAGTTTTCTTTTTGTATATAAATCTACTTTAGCTATTTTTTCGTATTTCCCTTATATGGGAGTATTCCCTAACTTCATTATCGGGCATTTTTTTCCCTTCTATCTTCTTATCTCAACTAAACCTAGTACCATTTCCAATCATCATCCCTTAAAATAATTTCTTAAAACTTCGAATTTATAGAAATAGAAAAAATCATCGAGCAAAACGTACGCTCTATTTTCCATTTGTTTCAAAAGGAAAGATCTTTTTGTTAAAAATTCTTTAATTGAATTTTTTAATCCAACAGTTTTAAATTTAAATCAGGAATTCTCTAAATAGTTCTTTTAATTAAAGTTTCTAAATCTCACTATATAATCTAGATTCAAAAATCAATTTTAAGAGAATATTTTATATAGAGAAAATCTTAGCATTTACTTGCTTTTTAAAAATAATATTTTTTTCAATGATAGTGTTCCTTTTATTTTTGAATAAATTTTTGAAAGCCATCTCAAATATCTTAGGAATTAAATATTTTTATTAAATTATTTTACATGCGGTTGGACTAAGAAATGAATTTTATTTTTCCTTTCTTTTGGACTTTTCTTCTTTTCAATTATTACTAGCTTATTTTGATCGGGAATATAATAAAAATCCGATTACCATATTGTGGTGGTCTATGAGCATCTTCTAACGGGAATTGCTCATTACTATTTATACCTTACCTCCATGTATTTGTAACATTTACATTCTTACTTATATCTATCTGGATGAAATGTACATCGTCAATCAGTAGTCCCCGCGAAATCCAAAATCATTATGTTGTTTGGGTCTTGCAAAAGGAGTTGAGTATCATCCAGTTTCAGGGACCCATCTATATATCGCCGTGACAACCTGCACCTCCCAACGCGCTCCAAAAGCCATCGCATTGAGAAATACAGATTGTTGGATTTTTTAATTTAACAACCCAAAGACTAAGATAAACGTATATAATCTAAGATAAATTATCTATTGTATCTGTATCACATCAGAAAGATAAACTAACTATTCAATATGTATCACAGCGGAAGAAATAAGACATGTAATATCATAGAAAATATTAACCTTAGAAAATATCAAATCATAATCTTAGAAAAATATCAGTACGTGATCCCAAAAAGAGTACACAACAAAATATCCCTTATGATTTGACATAAGAAAATAAATGTACTTATATGATAAAATGGTACATGAAGAGAAGATGTGATAAAAGCAGACTCCAAGAAAAGCACGACTCTCTCTAATTCGAAGCGGGCAAATCATCCACTGCCCTATCCACATGTGGTGGGGAAATAGACGGAAAAGGAATAGCTCAAACAAAATTATAGTGAATGAGAACATGTTTAATAGGTGATGATTTAGTATAATTAAGTTTAAATCTATTCTAAGTGATATAAAATGTGTAGCAAGTGTCCATAGACTTCTGAGGTCACAACCTAGGGATTCTTATCTAACATAATGGATCGACTCTACGGATCGAACCTCACACTAATGATAAAACAAAATGGGAACAACTTTCCCATTATAACTATACCAACATGCCACTTATTGTACTACATCCTGGTACTATAGGAACTCCCGTTAGTATCAGACTCCAATTTAATCGATACATATTGCCATTTATTGTACTTCATCAGCGTCCACCAATACGATGTTGTGCCAAGAACGTGCATATCGGGATCTCCTATTAATATCAGACTCTCTCAGAAAGCATCTCCAACAGTGCTATGCTTACCCATACGGAACGCCCCTAAGCCTATTGTGAAATAAATCATACTAATCAACTCTGTTTATGCAATATACATCGCCCATACCAATATCAAACATTGCAAAATACTTAGCCCAAATTAACTCAACAAACAGTTCGCTAATTACAAAATTTTCAATTGAATTAACACATTTTTACCAATTTAATTTAGGCCTTAGGCCAAAGTTCAATTCGCCTAGTTTTATCTTTAATGGTCAACCCTGGCATTGCCTAAGTGGCTAGGTTGACCCCCACAGGTCGACCTAAAAAAAGTCAGGTCGACCGTTGACGTTGATTTTTGTAGGGTTTGTTCGATTTTTAGTTGTCGACTAATTTTTAGTTAACGTTGTTAATCCAAGTCAATTAATGACTACCGTTAACATTAACTTCTAGTTAATTAATTTTCAAATTTTAATCAATTTAGGGTTTATGAGTTAGGGATTACAAGTTGCATTAACAAGTGTCAAATTACCTAATTCCATAATTCAATTTCAAACTAAATTCTAGGGTTTATGGATTACAAATTCTATTTTTATCTAACAAGTTAATTATAAGGTTTCTACAATTCTAATCATTTAAAATAGCTTAAAATCAACCACATTAATCAAATAATTAATTTGTGCCCACTCACCTTTAGCCTAAGCTCTAAATTTGAAAAAAACTTGCCTCCGATTAATAGCTCTCCTCAGTCTCTTCCTTGATTGCTTGCTTTGCTTCTAAATTAGCTTTAGATTTGATTAGGATTTTTATTTTTATTTTTGGGTTTAGGAGATTTTTGGTTTCACTAGAAAATTAAAATTTGACAGAGTTTCCCCAACAATTTGTTTAACTAAAGAATTAGGGATTGGTTTAGAGGTTAATTTATAGGGTTAGTTTAGGATCTAGGGCCATTGGATCAACTCAGTTGTAAATCCAGACCACTCATTATTTACTTAACATGCAAGCAATCATCTAGCCCGTCCATTCACCACACTCCAGATCGACAATCAACCGAAAAATAACGTGTCGGGTAAACCGCCCATAGGTCTAGGTCGACCGCTACCGGTTGACTTATGGCTTATTTGGGTCGACCTAACCTTGTATAATATTTTATTTATATTTTTAAATTTATGTTTATCGTTTTGTCACTCATAAATCTTTCATACTAACTCAGACTGCGACGAGTTATATATGAAAATCGTTTGGAAAATCGCTAAGAACACAACAGTGTAAGTTTCATAGCCAAATTCGAGCATCTGTGAAAATTTTGTTTTTAAATCCTTGTATTTATTTAATATAATTTTCTTATCAAATTTCTATGTCAATTTTTGTTAAATTTCTAGGGTGTTACATTTTTTCACACTTAAAAGGATTTCGTCTCCAAAATCTCTAAGGATGAAAAAATGCAACTCACATACACAACAACCAATAACTTCACTCCACTCAACCAATATTCGCGAGCAATCATCGTCCTTCAAAATTTTCTAATGCATCATATACATGCGGCGTGAAATGCATGTGAATCTATACTAATGCAAAAATAGGTGGTCCACTGATTTAGTCGACCTCCTATTATGCAAAAATGTTCATGAAATGCATCCAAATGTATGCAACATCCTAAATGATATATTGATAATCCTATATGATTGCACAACCATCAAAACATTTGCAGCTTCCAGATGCATAACATCCATTAGCACTTCACATTAAGAATATCATGAAATAATATGTGAGTGGTGTACCTAAAGGATATACTGTCCTAAAGTGTAGAGGTATATAAATGTGAACAATACATTCATAAGCATCCATCACACATAACATATCCTATCGACACATTTACAACCATTCTTATCATCTAAAGGTATTTACCTATAAGGGTATACCACCTAAGTCCAAATATAAGAGCCCTAAACTAATGAAATATTCAAATTGAAAACGTACCAAAAAAGAGTTGTGGGTGGGGTCTTTTCCTCGGGCTTCCATGCACTCTCTGTTGGATTGTATTCCCACTGAACTTTAATGAGTCTAATCTCCTTATTGCGAAGTCGCTTTGTACCATGCTCTAGAATATAAGTGGGTGCATGGCGAACAAGTGACTTATGCTTGACCTCTGTTTCATCCAACTGACTCGGTTCGACTATAGTAATTGTATAATGTAAGCACTTTCGCAAGTGCGACACATAGAAAACGTCATGTACCCTACCAACTTCTTTGGAAGCTCTATTCTATATACCCCTACTCTACCCACTATCGAGAAGAGTCTTGTAAATATCAGTGCTAGCTTCCCAACTGTACCAAATCTCACCACCTGCCTAAGAGGTGAAACCTTCATGAATACATGTCTTCCACTGCGAACTCGAGCTCCATACGCCTCTGGTCAGCATACGACTTTTGCCTATCCTGAGTAGTCTTCATTCTCCTATGGATCAGATCCACCTTCTCCGATGTCTTTCTAACCATATCCGACCCAAGAGTAATCTTATCCATTGTATCCCACCAACACGACGGTGATATACATGGTCTACCATATAATGCCTCGAAAGGTGTCATCCCAATACTAGCCTGATAATTGTTGTTGTGGATAAACTCCACCAATGGTAAATGATCCTCTAAAGAACATCCAAAATCAATGATATATATCCGTAGCAAATCCTCCAAAACTCGATTTTCCCTTTCCGTCTGTCCTTCGGTATGAAGATGATATGTAGTATTCAAGCTCAACTCAATCCCCAAAGCCTTCTATAGACTTCTTTAGAACTCACTAGTGAAAAACAGATCTCGGTTGCTAACTATGTTAATGGTAACTCAATGTAATCTAATGACCTCTATCACATATAGAGCCACCAATGATGCTGCCATCTTATTACTCCTCACTGGTATGAAATGAGCACTTGGCCAATCGATCTACTATGAACTAAATGCTCTCATTCCTTCTCCTACTTCTAGGTAAACCATCCACAAAATCCATAGAGATACTCCCCCACTTTCACCGAGGAATATCCAATGGTTGCAATAGTCCTCCTAGCTTCTTTTGCTCTGCCTTCACCCACTAGCAAGTCATACATCTCACTACAAACTTCGCCACTTGCGTCTTCATACCGGGCCAATAGAAAACTCTCCTCATGTCCTTGTACATCTTATCACCATCTGGGTGATTGGTCATCCTAGAACGGTGGGACTCAACTAACACCGCATCAATAAAATTTGTATTATAAGGAACTCAAAGCGCATCATCTCTCTGTAACCATCCTCTTGAGTCCATTGCATAATGGCTCAAGTGACTTGATGACTCCCCTTAACCAATTATCTCGATATTACTTACTAGATCCTCATCCTCCCTCTGCTTTGATCCGATACAACCCATCAAAGTAGGCTACATATCTAAGGCTACTAGCAGCCTAACAACCTTCCTATCACAGTCTATAATAGCTTCATATATAGTCATCAAATCCATGCCTAATATCAACCCAACTCAGAGAATCCCAATACAAAGGAATCATAATCAAACTCAACCCTTAAGATAAACAACTTCAAACCCTCACACAATATAGACAAATAGGTCGATCCTCTTACTGAGTTTGACACAAATATAAGGTCTATGATTATACTAGTGTATAAGTGCAAGTCATCAGCAAGTCTACTAAAGTTAAAAGAATGTGAAGCTCCCGTGTCAAATAATGCATGAATAGATAAACCGAAGAGAATTAACACACCTTCGATCTCCACCTTCTTATCCTTTTCCACCACTGGCTATGCACTCGAGCTAGGGACTGCCTCTAGTGCATAAGGTGGAACCACCTGAGTAAAAGTCTGGGTATGTGCTTTCGGTATTGCTTTGCAAGCTCGATTCACGTGCCCATACTGATCACAGTTATAACTCTTCATCTTGGAGAGATCCACCACACATTCCTTGGCAGTATGTCCTTGTTTGCTACATCCATTACACCTGTTGGCAAACGCCTTGGTTTTTTAATAATTATAATGAAATCAGAAACCATTGCCTCCAATACTAAACCAAGAATAATGTTTGCATGTAAACGTAGTCGTGTGTATAAGAGGAACAAAATTAAAGGTACTAGCAATTATAGATTGATGGTACTAAAAAACTGTAACTATCCATTTAGACTAAGGTGTGAAACTTTCTTCTAGGGACAATTGTTAATGGTGTCCATAATCATTCGGAGTTGAAGCACACTGAAGGTCATTTGCATGCAGGAAGGTTACGTGAAGAAGAAATCAAAATAGTAATTGATGTATATAGGAATACGGTGAAAGTTAAGGCAATTTTACATACATTAAAAGAAGCGATCCTTCAATTTGCACTACCAACAAAACCATATACAAGCAATTCAAACTCAAAATGCAACTGAAATAGGTGGATGGTCTCAGGTGCGATATCTGCTTAGTAAACTAAAAGAGTTTGGCTACTTTGAATTGCATCGAAAGCCTTTAGATGACAGTGATATTATCAAAGATATTTTTTAGGGACATTCTACTAGTTTTAATTTTCTTCGAACATTTTCTTGGGTTATCATATTAGATTGTACGAACAAAACTAATAGGTATAAGATGCCATTATTGGGGATAGTTGGTGTAACCTCAACGAACCACACATTTTGTATTGCCATTGCTTATTTAGTTACAGAAAGAAAGGAAAATTATTTTAGGCTTTGGAATGTTTGAAGTCCATTATGGTCGATTGTGAAGTGGAGATGCCTAATGTGTTCATAAAGAGTTGGCATTGGTTAATGCCATTGGGTATGTTTTTTTAGATTCTGCTTATATGTTATGCAAGTGGCGTATCAAGAATAACATACTTACTTTTATGGGGAAGAAGATGAATATTAAAGAAATGGATGTTGCGAGGAAGAAAGCTTTCTTAGGTGATTGGAACGAACTTGTTTGCTCGAAGAATAATATTGTGTACAATGAAAATTTACATTTGTTGCATGTGAAGTATGGTCAATATGGTTTACTATTAAAATATATTCACGAGCAATGGCTAGATCCGTATAAGGACCATTTTGTTCAGTTGTGGACCGACGAGCATATGCGTTTTGGGAATTATATATCGAATAGGGAACACTAATTTTTTTATACTTTAAGTTGTTTATTAATTTTGTTCTGTTTTTAAGATTTATTTATTAAATGCAGGGCCGGATTAGCTCATTTGAAGTTCATGAAACACTTAGCTACATGTCAATGCAATTTCAAACAACCTTGGGATAAAATGTGTTCATTACTGGAGTTATCCATCATTAAGTTAAAAGCTTCGTTTGAATAAAGCTTAACTAGAGCAAAACATATTTTTCATATTAAGGAGTTCAAAAATTTACACGGTGCTGTTTCTATTGTGGCTCTTGACCTATTACATTTAGATCTTCTTCGAGTGAAATCTATTGGGGATGATCAATTTCTATGCGGTTGCGTCATGCGTAAAACACATAGAATACCATTTGCATATGAGTTATCAATACCATTTAAATTGATTGATAATCATTGGACTGGACTTCGTCTAGTTGAAAGAGGTGGAGAAAAGGACGTTGGTATAGTAGAAAAAAAAATGGAAGCTTTATTGAATGATGTTAAGAAAATGGAGACTCCATATCAACTTCAAATTTACAAAAAATTGATGGAAGTAGTGCAACCACAAACTTATATTATCGGCTCACCTAAAAGTAAAGTAAAAAGCAAAGGACGGGAAAGTATAAAAATGACTAATGCTTCAACAAAAAGAATGCCTTCTTCATTTGAGCTAGTAGAAAGTCTTTCATCAGAAAACTCATCTAGTCAACTTAGTATAAACAAGCCGAAGAAGGAAAAACTAACGATTAGGAAACCATTACTAGTTTATATGATACTTATTAACTTTATTTTGCTTCACGCCATAAATTATTTTCGTAAAGTGATGTAGAACCGAATTCATTTGCTACTATCAAATTTAAATAAAGATAATTACCCGTTTAGTCTAAATATTATCGAGAAATATACAAAGATTGATGATTGATACAACACTCTCTGATGATGGATTCCATCAAGCAGCACGGGGTAAATTCTCATAGTACAGTTTCGTGAAAGGATGAAAGTATGGAAAATGCTCAAATATCCATGTCTCTAATCAGCAAACATAACCTGCAATCTGTTTTACACAAATGCGAGTGGCTAATCCAAGCTGCCTATATAGAAATGCAAGTGTTGTTGAATCCCAAGAATAAGTATTGACAGTACCTAAATCTTTCAATGGATCTAAAAGTGGTATATGCACATGTGACTTGCTTTTATCAGCAAACAAGGTGTTTCCAAGCAAGAACAAAAGATAAGCACGAGCAGCACACCTAATTGCTCGATCAGGCCAACCATCGCTAACATCTCTGAACTTCTCAACTAACATGGACAAACTTAATTTATACCCAATTCTGTCATTCATTTCCAACCTTGCTTCTACTTTATTAAGGCTTAGATATTAACAAACAATCTTTAACTGCTTGTTCCATAGCAAATGATGAACTTTATACATGTTTGCCTTCCACCAGATTGTGTAATAAAGAAGCTACATCATCAAGGGTAATATTAATCTCACCGAGTAGAATGTGGAAGGTATTTGTCTTTGGATACAACATTCCACAACAGCCAATATTAATTTTTTGTTAACACTCCTATATCAAGTATTGACAATGGGAAACAAGTCAGATGATTCAATAATGTTTCTGCATCTAGTAGCATTTTTTGGAATCTTCCACTCCACTACCTTGTGCGCATGATTGACACATGTGGGCAATGATAACAGAAGCGCCTGAAACACCTCAGTCTGACCCGAGTATTATTTAGGAAGAAAATAATAAACGGATCAGTCTAGCTATAAATATCATATAAAATGAGATAAGATAAGAGATATGACAAAAACGTATGATAATAATAATGCCATTCTGTGATAAGTATACATTTAACGACAACAAAAATCATACAATATCAAAGAATCTCAAACACCAAAAAGAATGTCATATTCTTTATTTTATTCACCAAACCACAAATATTGACAAACATATCAATGCCAATCGCAAAAATTAGTGAAACACAACTCCATAAATCATCAATTAGAAATTCAGAAATCATAAAGGAGGAGGCCTATCGCAAATGGGAGCATAACTCACCAACACGTGTATCATAAACAGAATGCTATTCCATTAACCGAACATCGACGCACCAAAAAAGATACGCCCCATGCACAGTCGAATATCGACTCACCTAAAAAGATACGCCCCATGCATAATCAAATATCGATGAACCTAGAAAGATGCGCCCCATGCGTAAATGAACATCGACGCACCTAGAAAGATACGCCCATGCATAAACGAACATCGATGCACCTAGAAAGATACTCCTCATGCATAAATGAACATCGACGCACCTAAAAAGATATACCCCATACTCCGACTTATCGAGCCGATTGCTCCACGAACGGTCCAAAGACTATGGGTCGCTAGCCCATAAAAGAAATGAGACGAAGCTCAATAAAATGAAGTACAATCCCCACGCGGACAAAGAGACATTGCATATCGGTAGTCTAAACTGTAAAATGATCACCATTGATCTATAAAAATGTGAATTACACTAAGCTAGTAAATAAATGAGTTTAGCTTCATGTCCCATAACCACTGGCTTAACTTAAATATTTACGAACAAATTATAGATTTCCACTCGAAAATTGTCACAAGAGTTTAATCGAACAAGTCCAAGAATTAACCGACAAAGTAAACGCAAGAATTTCATACCACTTGTTTTGCTAAGTCATTTAATTAGATTTCTCATACGAGTGAGGTAAAGGTTTGTATATACTAATAGATTGGAGAACGGTTTTAGAAGCAAGCTTGATATTGAAAGTAAATGTTGAAATCGTTTTGATGAAAGAGTTTGAATATTTACTATTAGTATAGATATCTTTGTATTTTAAAGTGATAAATCATAGAAAACGATTGTAAAAACAATCGATCATCAAAAATTCACATTTGAATACGTAAATAAAATCCAAAGAAATCGATACCAAATCCATCAAAATGGATATTCCTAAAAATTCAGAAAAAGAAGTCATCAAAGTCGATAAAAGTGATAACAACTAAAAGGATCAACAAAAATCGATAAACATTGGAAATTCACTCAAAAACGGGAAAATAGGCCAAACTGAACAGTTCCAGACGTTTGAAGGTTCAATCCAGATGTTTGGATTTGGTTTCTGGAAATAGTTCAGAAACCCCCAGACGTCTGAAATTACAAAGCAGACGTCTGAACGCCAACCAGACATTTGAGCCAATAAATCAGACGTCTGGAATTTGTCTCTGTCATTTTATTTTTTGCGTTCGTTATATAATTTCTCCAGAGACCATAACCAGACGTCTGAAATTACCAACCAGACGTCTTGTTGGTTCAGCTGGACAGAAATTAGCCCAGGCCAATGATGGTCAAATCGATTCGGAAGCGATCGGACGAGCATTAGAGACTAGGAATTTATTCCAAGCGACAAACCAGTCGTATAGGCTCTTCGATACACCCCAAATAACATGTCCAAATATCCAAGATAGAATCTTTAAAGATTTTGACTTCAAAACACCAAAATTTGGAATTCATCAAATCAATTCAAGTCAAAAGCAAATAAACATGAATAGATGTTAGGAATTCATACGTAACAACAATGAAAGTTATAGACATAGATGTGAGTTCAAAACACTCACCTTTAAAACTCAAACACAACGAACGAGAAGCTTTAAAATAAGGCAAGATCAATTCCTCTTTACTACACCACTAGAATCTTCAATCTATTATCAAAGGTGAAGTTTTTCCTAAGTTAGGTCATAGGAAATTCTGAAAATTGAAGAGAGTTTGAGATGGAGAAGATGAAGTGGTTGCTTACCTAAGCTTCTCTTTGATTTATAACTTGAATTTGAATTCCTAAGAGAAACCAGGGCATGGGAATTTTAATTTCCCTTTCGTTTCCTCATTTTTGCTTTAGCTTGAAAGTATTAGGAAATGCAAATGAATGAAGAGAAGAGGGGTGGAGTTAGGGTCTTATGTTAGGTTAATGGGCAGAAACCCAAACCCAAAGCCCAATATAAAAATAGCAAAATTCTAGTCAACTCCAAACATATCGATGTTTATACTCAAATAGGTCGCAAATGCCGGTTTAGACTCAATGGAAATGGTCTTGAGTCCTAATTCGACAGTTTACAAAAAGTATCATTTCAGACTTTAATTCGACTAACGATGCTATATTTAAATAAAACATTTAAATATACAATCATAAAGTATGCGGGTTGTTCCAATATCATAAAATAAAATCATGCCCTTCATAGGAAAACATAGAAAATATGGTGATTAAACAAATTTTAATCAAATCACAAAGGTTGCAATACAAAGTAAAACAGAAAGGCAGGGGAACAAAGTCGCATGAAAGCATGTCAACTTAAAGATAGCATAAAAGCATTTCAACTCAAAAGATGGTCTGAAAGCACATCAAACCAAAGATTACATGGAAGCATATCAACTTAAAGACGGCATGAAAGCACGTCAACTCAAAGACAACATTAAAGCACATCATCTCAAAAGATGTCTCGAAACCATATCATCTCAAAACGTATCACATACCGCCAAACTCTAATCACTCAAGTAATGCCTAGGTATCCCATACCATTCGGGTTTACTTGAATATTTAATGTAAGGCGGTAAATTCCATTGAAGACGAGCCTGAAAGCACGTCACCACAATAAATGTCATATACTTCCTAATAATCACTCGAGTGACGCCAGTGTATCCATACCACATGGGTTTACTTGAATATTTACTACAAGTTTATAAACTCCACTACTAAAAATATTATACACAATAAGTCGTACAAATAACTGATAAAGTTTTACTGGAAGTTACATACCAGACGATAATATTAAATCATTTATTTAAACACCTCGTTATATAGAAGATGTATTATTTATATAAAAGCATTAAAAAGGATTTTTAGCAATAATTTTGTAAAACATGTCCATATTTTTCTAAGAAAAAATATATTGAAAGTACTTGTAATGCCTTTCGATTTAAATATACTTCATTAAAATAGTTCTTGCCTTAATCCTTTGTATAAATGTCCACTATATATACTTATATTTAGATATATACAATAATATAATTTCTCAACAAAAAATCTCTTTTAAATCCTTAAATTCACTTTAAATAAGAGTTATTTATCTATAAAGACATGAAACACTTGAAAAATCTTTTGCAAAGCATTTTGTATTTAAATAACTCAAAATAAGATATTTTCTTGTATAATATATGTTACTCGTAACTCTCATCATATAAAATACATATAAGATAAAAAATTATTTGTTAATATTATTTTTAAAACCATATAATTATTTTTGGAATGAATACTTTCTTTTAAAGGCTTGAAAACATTTCCAAATATTTTTAAATAACTTCTATAATCAAAATCCCTTGAAACAAAATAATTGCTTTTATAACATATTTAATAAAGAAAAAACATATTTTATTTGAATATGTAATTTCGATACATCTTGAATAAGAATATTTAAAATGGTATCCAGTATCGATACGTATAAGCGGATGTTTCATAATCCAGTTTCGATACATCTTGAATAGGAATATTTAAAATGGTATATTTATTTTCATTATAATAAATTACCCATGGTTACAATATTTTGTAACTACTATCACAAATCATACCATTTATGAATTTTCTATTAAATTTTATCTTAATTTAATTAATTAATTAATACAACACATTATTTCAAGTATATAACAGAAAGAAAACATCTTTTATTTCGAACAAGATTGGTTATCAAGTTAGATATACGTAACAAATTATATAATTGCCCATAGGGCATACACCTAACTCTATTAGGAGAGATTTGATTGACAAAGTATATAATTAAGAAGATAAAGCATATCCGTTTACTAATGGACTAGCTCGATTAGTTTGAGTAACCTAATTAAAGGAATAGGAATAAGATTCTGTAATTAACACACGTGCAAATGGAAGATTGAGAGAGTTAGGAGTATGCCCTTAGGGCAATTATGTAATTTGTTACAAATATCTTACTTTGTTACTAGTCTAATTCATAATAAAGGTGTTTGTTTTCTATTATATACTTGTTATACCGTGATACATTAATTAAGTAATTAATTTAAGCATATTAACTAAAAAATCGTAAGTGATATGTATACCATAATGATTACAAAGAGTTGTAATGATGAAAAAATTGTCACATTATAAAATAACATATTATTTTAAATATTCATGGTCAAGATATTTCGAGAAAGAATATCGTTACAGCTGTGAGACCAGGGTACATAACGCTTTCTAATGTTATACAGTATATTACCCATGGCTCTTAGGGACACCAATAGGTTATGTACCGATAGTTATTAGATAATTATGGAATGACTCTTCCGAGAGTTTCCTGTTGGTTAACAACAGCTAGGTCAAAAAGGAAATTTCGATTGATGGTATTACATGTTTCTCTTGACTTGAGAGTAAAGTTGAACTTCAATGTGGACATTTCACTTTGATTATATTTAAATCGTGGTGTAACGACCATCGAGTAACTATAGTTGGGCCTGATTTAAAGCACTGAAAGTGAAACACTATTCAATAGAGAACTCATCTCCATAGTAGAATGAGGTTAGTTTCATAGTCAGCTGTAGTCAACTCAAAGTCAAAATCCATGGTTAGAGCGGTACAATTAATGCAAAATGTTACCATTGAACCAAGAAATTTAATTATGGACCATCCCAGTTGAATGTGGATAAAATTGGAATTTTGACCAAACTAAATTCTATAAATCTTAAAGTGATATAGAATTGATGAAGAGAATTGGTGTAAATAATCATTACAAAAGAGTATTGCTTAAGTTGTAAAATTAGATTTTACTGATGAGATATGTAAGTGATGAATTAAGTCAAATTGTCATCCCGCTAGCCAATGTGAGGTGGAATATTAGTATTTGAAATGTTTGAATATTAATCGTTGGTTAAATACACACTTGTGAGTCACACAATCGAATCTATTCAATCTTTAAAGCACCACTTGGTTTAATTGATTTACAATATTTATAAAATTAGTTAATATTTATGAAATATTGATTAAACTAACAAAAAATTAGATATTGCAACTTAGAAATAAAAAGTCAAACTAACTACGTATGATTCAACACAAACACATAGCCAAATAATTATGGAAAATATTTTCTTTTAAACGTATTAAACAAATATAATTTTTACAAAAACAATTCAATTATCTTCATCACGCGCAAAGTGTATGCCGTAACGCTTGTAATTTAATAATGGGTTTGTAAGGGGATTCAGTTCATTATAGACCGAAGTTATGGCTAGCCAAGATTGAGGGGAAGGAGTCCAAGTTTTGACCTGGTAAGGGGAGATTTGTGCAAGATCTTTTGATTAGCTCTCCTTATAAAAAGGAACCTAAGGAATTTTTTTAGCTTGCCTTTTAACTTTTCATTTACCATTATTGGTGATAAGTTCTTCCACCCCATCTCTTTCAATTCAAACTCCATTCACCTCCAATTAATAAAAATAGGTATCCGGTGTTCGCATGTCATCTATTTGCAGTAGTTAATGCAGACATGAGAGATCAAATGAGCTTTACCGTATCAACATGTGTATCTACGACATTATCTCCTAAGGTAAAATTTATTTATAACTATACAATAATGAATTGTGTTAATTATATCAACTTTCATATTAAAGCCTATCATTTTTATATCAACTTCATATTCGATATTTAATCGTATCATCTTAGTATTATAGTATGCAATTGATTAAGAAAATTAGTATATGTGTTTTTTATTTTTCAGCCATAAATAAAAAATTGGTTTAAACTAATTTTAAATCTTTAATGTTGTTTATTTAATTTTGTACATTTTTTAGTAATTAAATGGTTTGTTTGTAAATTAAAATTAAGTTAAAATATCATGTAAATATTTTATTCATCAAAATGCTTTTGGAAATACTAATAAAAAAGGTTTCGATCGAACTGATTAGTGTCTTTGGTAAATGTGTGCGACGACCTATTCATGGTGTTGGAACTTCAGATCTAGAGAAAAAGACTTAATTAAGCGTGGAATGATGAGATTCGTGCAATGGTCTACCTATAATAGCAAGGGACTTTCAACTAAAAAAGGACTGGACACTTTGCACTCTTTCTCTTCTTTCTCTAAAACCTTCAAGGAAAATTCAAGATCTACCAGATTGCAGTCGGACTTTGATTGTAATTGTTTTATTCCAAAGAGAAAACGTCAGTAAAAAAGGTTTAAGTGAACGTGGTTCGATAAAATTTGGTATCTTGTTCTCTTTATCTTCACTTTCCTCATTTTTATTTTATATGTTTCGATTTCATTAACTTTGAGGTGTTGTGTCAATTTTTGGTGCAACATTTTTAGTGCTTTCACTGAGAAGGACTTAAAGATTTGATTTGAAGAAGATGAAAAGATCTACTACGAGAGCTAGTATAGGACTAAGCTGACTGAATCATGAGGGAAGCTAGAAGGTGTCCTCAAATTCAAGTCCACATTCTTTCTATGTGAATAGAGAGAAGATGGAAGGGATGATGACAAAGATGTAAGAGAGGTCGATGGCCCAGCAAGGAGAGATGATGAATGGATTCTTCTGAAGGATGGAGCAGCAAAGAATAGCCAAAGTAGCAAGGAATCAGGATCGAAGGCTAGAAGGCAATGCAGGTGCATCAAGAAATGGAGAAGAGCAAGATCGGCCAAACCCCATGAAAGTCCAACAACTCGGTACCGACCGTCCTAGGAAAATTGGTACCAACCATATTTTGTAATGGGACATGGTCGTCTAGATCTTGGACGAGCAAGGATATCGCGAACAAGCAACGTCGAAGTTAGATTCGACGATCAAAATGCAAATAAACGGTCATAAGGTTTAGAGCTGGAAGCTCGACATAGGAACGCGGGGCATGATGAAGATTTGAATTAAGGGTGCATGGATCCTCAGATATTTTAACTGGATGATAATGATAGAATCACCAGCATTGTAAGGTAGGTACTTCGAGATGGAGTCCAGATCGAAGTTTGGTGGATGTGAAATGAAACCCTTTTTCCCCAAACATCTGATGTGTTAGGAATCCACCAGATTTCAAAACACCTACTTTGGAACTATATGATGGGAGGATGGATCCAATAGTTCATTTGATGAGATATATCCAAAACATTGGAGTGTTGGATGCTTTGAAGGAGGTAATGGGATGGTGGTTCCCGCTATACTTGACTGATTTGGCAGCTTTATGATTTCTCAACTAGATAAAGGGTCCATCGGCACATGGATATTATTGGAAAGGTTTAGGAGCCAGTTCATGGTTCATATTGTTCAATCAAAAAATGTAACAATGCTTTCAAGCGTGAAGCTAAGATAGAATGAGACCCTACGAAGTTACCTGGCCAAACTTAATGTAGCAGCCATTGCAATTTAGTATCCAAACTCGTTGATTATTTTAATGGCGGTGGTTTTTGGAGTTTCTAATAAGAAAGATTTCAAGATAGCTTTAGAGAGGGATCAACCAGTGGATCTTGTAGATTTTTATTATCAAGCTGAGAGATATCTATGTCAGGAGGATGTAGAAGCTAAGCACGGTAAAGTCAATGCCGTGGAGTATGAAAAAAACATCCAAGGTAGGATTCAAAAAGAACAAGAAAAAGAGGAAAGCTGATGAAGGCTTCATAGGATTAAAGCAAATGAAGAGCAAACCAAAGTTTTCCTCTTACACTAAACTGATAGAGAATCCAAAGAGGATATATCATGATACCGGGGAGGCAAATTCCCTATAGGAAACCGGCTAAGAGAGCATCCACAGAATGAGAGAGGAAAGTTGGAAACTTCGTACTCCATGAGATATGTGGGCATGAGACCGACAACTACGGGCATCTATGGAATTTGATGGAGGAGTAGGTTCAGAGAAACCATTTGCAGTGTATGTCAGGCACCAGATTACTGAGGTGCAAACCGCAATGGTTCAATAAGAGCGACCATCATCTATGGCAGATATATCAGGACATGACCGTGGATCTAGGTTGAGAGTGGTTATCCTATGATCGGGATGGATTGTATTTAGATTTTTTTTCCACACTTCACTTTTTCCTTGAATAAACAGTAAAGGGTAACTACTAGGCAACTTACATGTGTACTGGATCCCATATAGTCCCATATACATGCTTTGAGTTAAAGTCTGAAAGAAATCCTAGATTGGATTAGATGTTTTGATTTTGCTTGATGCATTTTGACTTGAATAAGGATATATGAACTTTTTAATAATGGGTGATAAATGATATTTGATTTTGATATAATTGATGGATGCAATTAGAACATAGTTATCCTAACATTTAATATATAAACTAATAGGCTATGTTCCCTCGGTCGAAGAGACAAGATGACAAATAATGTATTATAAGTCCCCTCGACGAAGAGCGAGCAGATCGGGCCTATATAGGATAGCGAGTCCACTCACCGGAGAGAGAGAGTAAGGAGTCTCGATTTGGATATTGAGTCTCCTCGCCGAAGAGCGAGTGTGTTACCTAATTTTTTCCTAAGTAAAAGATCAGCCAATAAGGGCTCCTAAATCTGGTCTGCTCTAAGTCGGTCTATAGCGACCCAAAAAAAAAACAAAGGCCAATTCGACCGATGTATTCTCTACCGCGCAGTCTTATAGAGTTAGAGGAATGCTCTAAGGAGAATTGTGTAATATTTACAAATAACTAACTCAATAAATAATTTTGTTCAAAATAAAAGGTGTTTTCTTTCTATCATACACTTGATATAATGTGTTATATTAATTAATTAATTTAATTAAATGTATGTTTAATATAAAATACATAGATGGTATGTTTTGTGATAGTAGTTACAAAGTAAGTAATTTATCATAATGGAATTAAACATACTATTTTAAATATTCCTAATCATGATGTATCAAGACTGGATATCTACACACCCGTTGAGACTAAAGTATTGTTACTACAAATAAAGATGTCGACCATAAAGAAGAATAAGTAAATCCGGTAATCAATAAAGGGCATCGAGCTCCAAGCAGCTCAAAGAAAGTGTCGAACTTTTATAATGAAAAGGCGTCGAGTGCTTAAGGAATGAAGGAATGTCGAGTTTCAACAATCAAAAGATTTACCGAACATACATAAAAAAGAAATGTCAAGTTAACAAGTATTCATACCTATCGAACTATAATAAACTCGGAGCAGCCTGAGGTGTCGACTTCTACAGAAATGAGGGTTGTCGAACCTCAACAATGGGAAAGATATAACATAAAGGTACTGAATGTCTAAAGGTATCGAACTACAAGCATACGACATAAGAGTTATCAAGCTCGAATAAAGAAAAAGGAGGTGTCGAACCATAAAAACCATAAAAGTTCTCGTTCATATAAAGTAGAGGAGATATCGTGTTCCAAAAACTTCTAAAGATTCGAAGGCTAGCTGACCAAGACATCCTGGGGGGTTATTGAGACGCTGCCACCTAAAGCATTATAAAACAAGAGGGTGTCGCATCTGTATGTAGAATGGGGATATTGATCTTCTAAAAGATATTGAGCCTACAGTGTAATAATCATTATTTGGTTGTTATCCCAATACTGTTGTCAAATACTTAGCATGATGAATTTCCATTAAGGATATACAGAAAGCAGGGTTGTGTTACCAAAACCATAAAGGAAAATAGTATCAAATTACATCGATACCGAAGGATATCGAGTTTCCTCGATATTGGAGAGATGCGAACTTCATTGAAATTACAGATTTCAAACTTCACAGAAGGATATTGATGATAGAGATATCGAGTATCAACGATTCAAGAAAGAAAATGTACCTATGTTGAGGGGACACGTGGCAGCTAACCCGCCTGCCGCCACCACTATAAATATAGACCTCGTGGCTACTTAAAGAAGGCGAATTTCTCTTTCCTCATTTATTACATTTTCAAAGTTGTAACCCTAAATTGAATTTTGTATTTTTATGCCAATTGTACATTTTTGACTTTTTGCACATAAGGACTTAGAACAACGAACTTTGCATAGCATACTTCAATTGAATAAAGATATTTAACCGATTATTAAAATTCTGACATGCATATGACTTCTTATACTTGACTCAAACTATGGACATGCATATTTCATTCTTTAGACTTGGACTTGCATACTTCTCTCAGTCCTTGCATAAGGCTACCTAAGCCCTTGACCGAACTTGGCTTGCTTTATCTTGCATATTTGGGTTAAAAGAGAAATTTGTTAACATTTTGGCACTAGAAATAGGGCTCAAAGCTCTGATCTCTTGCATATTCCAATAAAGAATTTTCTTACCTCACTTCATATCTCTATATAGTACTTTAGGCACTTTATATATCCCTGTAAAGAACTTTCCCTAAGCCTACATATGGAGAATATAGAGGACTTTCCAAACCTGCATATTTCCTTAAAAACTTTCCAAATCTTGCATAACCCATCTTGAATGGCATGATGACCATTTCGAAACAAGGATCCTCTAAGCCTCACTTGACCAAACCAGTTTATGAAGTCACTCATAGTTTGTGATTCCATGAGGAACATGTGTGACTAAAGCATATTCCTAATAAGAATATTGAGAGGAGCACTTCCTATTACCTAATATGTATCTGATTTTAAGTCTATCCAATCAGGAAAGGATGTCAGCGTCGCTAGGTATAAGCATGAGATGACATTTATAGTAATAAACAATAAAAGAAATATCAACATGTGGGGAAAATATATTCTTCTATTAATGACATCAAGGCTTACAAGCATGAACAAATTCAAACTACATTAATAATTCAATTCTTATACATTCAATCCTTAAATTTGGAAGCAGCAGTTCGAGCCTTTTGAGTGAGCCCATGGACATAGGGAAAGTAGAGTCAAAAGAGACATTAAATTCGGGAGGAGTAATAACTGTGGGAAACTGATGATAATCTCGTCTCTCATCAGGAGGACTAGAATCACAATATAATAGTTTAGCATAATTAAACTAGATTTCCTTAAGTAAACTATCTTTTTCATCACATAAGAAATCAAAAAACAAGTGGGAAAGTTGTGTGTAGACTTCCTCTAGGTCCCTAAGTAAGCAATATGTTGCTAGTCGAGAGGTTTTGATTAAATTTTTCTTCTTAAAATACCTTTTTTATCTTGAAATTTTTACATAAGAGTTCTTTTGAAATGGAAATGCCCAATGATTTCTTAACCTGTGTATTTCAGAAGAAAAATAAATTAAGCTGTAAGGAAATGAGAATTCTAATACTTGTAAAGATTTTGTGGATTACATAATACAATAAAAAGATCACTCGAGTTCTTACAATATAGACTGTTTGTAAAATCCAAAGATAAATTTCTCCTTATGAAACTTGAATTTTCAAGAAGAAGAGGATACAATGAGAGAGGAACGGCCTCAATCCTAGGAAGGTTCCAGCATTCCCCAAGATGAGAATCAGACCCATATTCATTCAAATATCTGTTATATAAATGCCTAAGTAACCCCCACTCTCTTTCCTCAAAAAATAAAAAATCAGTCAAGAGGTTTCAGGAATAAACTTTACGAAGAAATTCTAATAAAGTGTTCCTATCTTCAATAAGCATCCAAAAGGGTGTAGTTAACTTTGCCCTCTCGCTTAGAACTCTTCTCCAATGAAGGCGAGATCTTTTCAAGAGCTAAGCTGCCCATTTTTCTTTAAACTTTTTAATCGATTGGCACATATACGAAGATGCCTATATTTTTCATACAAGTTGTTATGATCTTCAATCTGCTTCGTAATTTCTCTATTCAATCGCAACACTTCCCTCTCACTCTTCTCATGTAAAATCTCAAAGTGATATTTGTTTCTTTTCCTTAACTAAAATAATAGATTTATTAACTAAAGCTAAAAAATACTAATGAGCACGTAAAGATAACAAACTATGTAACTGTACTATGGGAGCTTGTGAAGCACAAATTTGAATTTCCTCTTTGTTCAATTCTTTACTAGCATTTGGAGCTTTATTTGCTGGGGTGTCTCCGTGAGAAGAATCATGAGGTCCAAGAAGATAGGGGAGATCTGTATCATAAGTAGATAGGCCTAAGCCATTACCACCCGATTCGCTATTACCATTTGATAGTCCTTCTGAATCCTTATTGCCATCACCCTTATCTGTCGTCATCGTCATTCTCATCGTCCTCACTGTTCCCCCTTTCATCGTTATCTTCGTCTTTGCCAAGCAGAGGGTCATCAGAGGATAATAGCTTTTGAGGATTAATAGGACCCTCTTTGGGGAATTCATCTTGAAGTGACCCAGGAACCCTTCCTAGTTTGAGGTCAAACTTCCTTTTAAATTTATCATTTAAATTCAAAAGTGAAGGAAAGTCTAACTCTGAACATTTTCCTATGTTATCATGATACGCAATGAAGAGGGCATTCTCGTAGCATAATTCTATAAATTTGAGAAGGGCCTAACTGATAAAGTTAAAAACTTTCCTTTTAGCTTCTTTAACAATGTTGTTTGCATAGACAAGGGTAACATCTTTGCTTTTCAACTGATTAGCTATTTGAGCCTTTTCTTTTTTGGCTTGCTCAATTTTGTATCTAGGGCCTTTAACCTCTCCTCCGCTTCTAGCCTAATTTTTCTCTCCTCATCCAAATTGGAGGTAAACTTATCCTTTTCTGAGATATCGTTATTTTTCTACACTGCAACATCAGATACTTGACCCTCAAGGAACTTAACTCTTGTTGTCAATAAAGAAATCCGCTCTTTAAGATTTAGGACTAGGTTGCTAGATTCTTGAGAAAATTATTGGAGGAAAAACATATGTTTGGCAACCTAAAATGGATAACAGGCATATAATAAATAAAGATACATCGAACCGAAAATTCATTCATGAAGAAACATACTATAAGGTGTTGTTGAAGGAGGATTAGAGATGATCCTTAGAGCACGTAGAAGATTGCAGTGGCATTAGAGAAGCCATGGATGGAGATTGAATAATTGAACAAAATAAGCCCTCAAAATCGGAAGGAATATTTTAAGTTAGAAATTCAAAGGGAAGAGATTTAGGAAGAGGAGGAGTAAGGCCTAGATCCTGATAAAACATAGTATGACATTTGTAGGCGAAGGAAATGAAATATCAATAGTGAGATTTGGGGTGAAAATAGCGTCTGCTTTGCTTTGAGGATTTTATTCTAGCACACTTAAGTCAATAAAACTAGAACCTTGATTAACTGCGGCCACAACTGTGTTTGACTCTTCTTCTGTAGTAATAAGAGTATGGCATTCTCCAAGATGAGGCCTCTTGTTTGGCAAAGAGCTTATGTCACTAGATAAATTATCGCAGCCCCTTTTTCTTTTATGACCCCCTGCATCAACATTATCAAGTGATTTAGTAATAACATCCTCAACAGGGGCAGTAGTTGTAAGGGCGGTCGATGTAAGACAAGAGTTTGGCCTTTTTGGATTTAGAGGCTGCAACCGTAAGAACAAAACCTAAATCAAAGGATAAATGATAAGATTGTGATGTAAGAAACTTTGTTGACAATTTAATAAGAGCTTACCAAAAGAGTCGTGGAGAATAGGGGAAGATTTAGAAAAAGAAACTTGTCTACCAACAACCAGGGCTTGTCTCCCATAAGCATCTTTCTTCACCATAGGAGGTTCCCCAAGCACCTTATGGTTCTCCAGGATCAAAGAATATTTCCTAAGATTAGCTTCAGTTAAGATATTACGTCTATCTCCTATAGTTTGGTATGCTAAGCTCAAAATACCAATTGTATCAACAAGGGAAGGATCTGAAAAAAGGATAATCAATATAAGACAACAACATGATACAATATGAAAAATAAAGGAAAAGATGATAGGACTTACTAGGAATAGAGAAGGATCCTCTAATTTTTGGAGTGTGGCTTTTAACGTAGAAGGATTGGTTCTCTAATACTATAGGTCTATTGTTCAAATTGAAGATCTGTCTTTTTTGAGGGAGAAGATGATACACAGTACCTGCTTGCTAATTCACTACTTTGACGAGAGTTACTAATGAGCGAAGGGTATCAACATCAAGAGAAGGAAATTCAGCTTCTCTAGCCAAGATCTCGAGGCAAGTTAAATAAGTGTAGGAATTGGGTAGTAATTGTATCGAGGCAATGCCCAGGTAATCTAAGTATCGGACGAAGAAGTCAGAAAGAAGAAGATATGAAAAATGCAAAATATGAATGGCGTAAAAGCAAACAAACCATCTGGAGGATTATGAATCTTGCCGGATGGTGCCGCAACCATCGCCTCTATATCAGCAATCCCAAATTGTTGCGGGATGGAATTGACTTCGCCCTGGTCAGCTATAAGAGATGTGGCAAGCCTATAATCTTTTTTTATGAGGTAGAAGAGGATTTAAAACCTTTATCAGTTTTATTACTGGCCATTTATCTACCAGATGATGTTACACAAGATCAGGGAAGTATTATATATTTTATAAGAAGTTTGAAATACTTAAGAAAATGTAAGTGTCACGACCAAACTTCCCAACTCCAGGAAGTTGCATCGCTAATAAGAAAGAAAGGGATAGAGAATAGAAAGAAAGAGAAGAAAGAAGAAACAACACATCAGAATCTAAACAGCAGAACGAATAAATTATATTAATAACATAAAATATTTACATAGTTTACAACCACTATCAGAGTACACAGATAATACAACACATACTAGACTGTTATAAACACCTGTCTAGTATTTACAACATAATACAATCTCAGAGCCAATCACAGAACACACAGCGGAATACTAATATCTAACGTAGAAGCCTCCTGCTCCAATGCTCCTCCAATATTCGTCAAAGCTAACCCGAATCCTAACCTGAATCCCTTGGCTACTCGTAAAAATTTGAGTACCCAAGAGTTTATGAAAAACAAAAATAAACTCCGGGTCAGACATGGGTCTAGTGTGAGTAACAGGTTAAAGTTGCTTAACTTTCAAAAACCTTTAAAAGAAAGGTATCACGTAAGACTTCCCACACATAAACATGGAAAAGTTTATACCTTACGCTAACCAAAACATTTGATAGGAAATCCGGTGATATTATAATAGTGTCTAGGGTTTTCAAATAAATATGAAATATCCGAAATTGTTACATTTATTAAATTCCAGCTACTAGCCACAAAAGTGGGTAATACAATCAAAACCGTCGGCACTTATTGGATTTTGGATTCCATACAATGGCAGGGCTACTGGGGTACCGCCCATCACAGTACGTGGCCTAGACCACCGTACCGAGGAGTACTCCCACTCCCCTGCAACACAAGGCCAGACCCGTTCCTTACTGAACAGTTCCGAACAAGACAACCCCAGCAGTTGCCGCGAATCAACCGCCCACACAGCCGAATAAAAAGGGACCTCTAGACAGGGATCAATCTTGCTCTCCAGTGGGAGCTACCCACGAAGCCTTGCTGCACCTCCCCTGTTTTAGCCATTCCTGGTTGATGAGGCTTGAGGCTACGATTACCTTTATAGGACATCAAATCTTAGAATGCTCATCGTCCACCTGACGATGTTCTGAAAGCATTCAATCCATACAAGTTCGTTCCGGATTCGAACGAAACCGAAGGCACTATCTCGTTGCACTCATTATTGGAATCACCCTCAGAGTCAACGACCATAGCCCTTGCACTCTGATTCACCATCTCGAATCTATAAGCACTATTCCGTCAAACTCATTACGGAATCACCCACAGAGTTATACTGACGTATAGCCCTTGCACCTCAAGTCTTCAAAACAATTCAATCTAATTATCCATATACACACAGATAGATAATTCATAACATCATAATAGATAATCAATATTATCATAAACAGGAATCATCACAAATTGATAATCTATATTATCATCATCCATAGATAACTTTTATCATCATCACAATGCAACCAATGCATCCGTAACACACAACACTATTTATCTCATGTCTGAGATTCAAACCATTCAGGGTAAACCATATCATCCATTCACCAATGATCTATAAACACACCATCTATAATTAATTTAAAATGAATTAAATTAATTACTTCTATCTCTAATTAATTTAAAGTGAATTAAATTAATTACCTATTTTTAATTAATTTAAAATGAATTAAATTAATTGCTTCACCATTTTAAAACTTGCTTATTTAACCCTTAATTGATTTTCAATCAATCAAATAATTATCCTCAATTAATCACCTTAATTTATCACCCTTGATTAATTATCCTTTAATTACATTCAAGTAATTATCTTTAATTAATTTTACAAATTAATTATCCTTAACCAAAATCAGTAATTAACCTTTAATTACTTCATTAATTAATTAATTACATTAATTAATTACTTCCTTAATCACTTTTCATTGATCAATTAATCTTAATTAATTAATCCTTAATTACATCATTAATTATATTGATTAATGATCCTTAATTAAATTTAAATTAATTACTTATTTAAATTAATTGCATTAAGTAATTAAACTTAATTAAACCACAATAATTAATCATACTTGATTATTTACATTTAGTAATTAACTACCTTAATTACTTTCTTAATCACTCCTAAATTAATTTTATTTAATAATAAATTATATTGATTAATCATCCTTGATTAATCTCATTTGTAATTAATTACTCTTAATTAATTACATCACTTAATCATTTCAAAATGACTTAATCAATTAATGCTTAAATTAGTTACACTAGGTAATTAATTATTAATCATTTTCACAAAGAAATTTCCTTCCATATTAATTACACAAAGTAATTAATTCCCAAAACTCTTTTCTACTTTAATTAATTACCTCTAGTAATTTCTTTACCCTAATTACTTCTCTAAGTAATTATTCATCTTTGATTACTTACCAAACCATTCAATGATTATTCTAAATTAATTAAAGTTAATTAATTAATTTAAACTAATCCAATTAATAAATTAATTACAAAGAGTAATTAATATCTTTGATTATTTCCATAAAGTAATCATACTTAATTAAGTTTCATAATTGATTATTTAAATTAATTAATCCAATTAATTATCAAAATTGATTATATTAATTAATAAATAAATAATCACAAGTTAATGACCTTCATTAACTTATTAACAAATTCTTAATTACCTTTCTTAAGTAATTAACTTAAATTAATTACAAATTTAATTAATATTAATTAATTTCAAATCTTTAATTAATTAAACAAATTAATTAATTAAATTATTTAAATTATAAATTTTAATGAAACAAAGATCATTAAATCTTAAATTTACTTTTAAAAATAAAACATTTCTTATTCATGATTACTTTATCATTAATAAAGTAACTTAAAACAATTTAACTCAAAATTGTTTTCAAATTACATTTAAAATTTAAAAGAAATCAAACTTAACTTAAACAAAATTTTAAAAACATTTCAAAAACCCTTTTAAAAACTTATGCTAAAGATTTTCTTATTTTATAAAGAAGTCTAAAAACCCAAATTCATTTTAAAATACAAACCATAATTCAAATTAACTTTAACATTCAAAGTAGTTTTTAAACAATTTAAATTTAATTCTTTCATTTCAAAACATTGTTTTTCAAATTGAAGTTTGATTCCAGATTTAAACTTATGTTTAAATCTCTAATTAAATCTTAAGGATTTATCTTTTAATTTCAGATTTATTCAAACCCTTTTTAAAGTTGTTTAAATATTTTGTTTAAAAGTTTAAATTAAATTTCAAACCTGGATTCAAATCTCACTTGAAATTCATACCTTAAATTTGACTTAAATTCTGTTTTCAAAACCCTGCATTAAGATTTTAAAATCAATTCTGAATTGAAAATATATACAGGTTTCAGTGAAACCTGTAATAGCAGAGGATACCCGAGACCCCTTATATTACTTCGAGTAAAACCCTTATCCTCTTCGAGCCATTACACGGATTACTCGAGTATGACTCGAGTCTAAATTGTTCTGCAATCCCCATCCCTTCCTGACACCATCTCTTGCACCGTGCATATGCACGATGGTCTTGGCCACCTCCGGCCACCACCACTGCCTTGAGCACGACGACGATTGCCACCAGATCCTTCAACGAACATCAAAACCTTACAAGCATCACAAAATCAAAGTACGAACACCCAAAATAGAAATGGGAATCAACAGGCATCTTTCTCGAATCTGAAAAACCTTCCTCATCCTCGCTCCTCCGGTCACCGGAGGCGTTGCAACTTCGTACAACATCTCTTCGACACCCAAGCAGCCATCTCCCCAAAAATAGTTGCACTCGATTCACTATATTCTTCATGCCGATCAAAATTTCCCACTGCCTAGAAACTAGGTTTAGCATTTTCCCCCTTTTCCAGATAGAATAGCAATGCACACAAATCCATCACTAAAAATTGCAATTTGTTTTTTAAATAATCACAATTTAGTTTTGCTTTTGATTCAAACACCTGAAACTAACAATCAACTGGATTTTTTTACAGATTTTAATTTACTTTTGTTATAACTTGTTTTCCAGTAAACTACAGGTATATTTTTTTTTATCTTAAACAAAATCTTAAGCTTATCATTTATGATTTATTAAACATACATTGACCAAAATCTCTTATATTATTAAAGATTTATTTTAAAGACACTTAAGTTTTTTTTTCTTTTAAAACTTGGAACCTGGAACTTAGAATAATACTGTAAATATCACAAAACAGAAATCTTACTCCTACACTAAATACAGTTTTTATTACAGGAACAAGCATGCACCTCATATCTACTTAAATTTTAAAATTTATGAGGTTACTCTCAATATAAGAATCAACATTCAGCCAGATATACACAAGTCATCAATCAAGCAAAAATTAAATATTTAAGTTTTTTAAACAGAAAGCGTTACTCATAAACATTCCATTCAACATGCTATCAGGTAATAAACACAAGCATATTCATTTCAATCATAAAACAAACAACAGATATACTTATGTTTTAATTTTAAGAAAAAGAAGTTACTCACCTGGAAAAGTATAAAACAGAGCCCAAATTATCTGAAAAGCTTGTATGCACGCTTGAACAATCCAAACTTTTTTCTTTATTATTGAATTTAACTTGCAAGTTTACTGTTGCTTGATTTAACTTGCATGCAGACAACACTTGATTCCCAAATTCAAAAAAAAAACGCAGAGCCCATTTTATTTCTTTTGAAAATGGTTTTACAGAGGAAAGGAAATTTCAGGTTTGATTTCCAGGTTGCAGGCTTCATTTGTTTTTGAAAGGATTTCAGGTGCAGGCTTTTAGAAATGAATTTTGTTGATGAGAAAAATTTGTACAGGGAATTGCAGGCTTAACATGCAGGCGGATGCTTTTGCATTTGGAAATGGAATTTACAGTTGCATGTTTGAAAAAATGAATTACAGGTTGAGTTGAGTATTGAAAAAGGGAATCAAATTTTGAATAAGATTTTGTTTTGAGGAATATAGTTACAGATTTGTTTAGCTGAGAAATTTTTCTTAACTTAGAAAAAAAAATGAACATTAGAAAATGAGAGTGAAGAAAAACATGTTTTATATAAGTGTATAAATGATTTATTTAAAAATAAAAAGAAAATCAAAATAAAAAGGACACTTGTTAAAATCTTCAACACTTGTCAAATTAAGTAGTTTAATTGTTTACACTTGTCTCATTAGTTGATTAAAATGTTAAAATTTGTTTTATACTTATGTTACTTAATATTTTTAATTTAAAGATAAATAAAAAAAATCCTCTTTTCTTTATTAAATATATATATAGTAGTTTCATTAATAAGTGTATATGTATTTCTCTTTAATGAAATAAAACAATTTATATAAAAGTGAAAACTTATTTACAAGATTCATATATAAATTTATTAATTTGAATTTCAAAATGAATTCAAATTCAAATGCTATTTATACATTTAAAATCCAATTTTAAAACTAATTTATATTAACATATTTAATTTGACAATAATAATTTTGTCTTTTAAAACATATCTTCATTTATACATTTATTATTATTAGAAAATAACATATTTATAAATTTTAAATCATTTATAAAAGAAATCATAAATTACATATCTTATTTATCTTAATTATATACATTAATGTTTAATGTTTTAATGGTATTTTAAATTTCTAAAAAAATTCCAAATTATAATTATTAAACTATATTTAAAAAAAATAAAATAAACTTTTATTTATCTTATTAAAATTTAAACTATATTTAAAATACAATTATACAATTTAAAACAATTACTTTAAGTATTTTAAACCAATTAGTCATTTATTAAATAAAATAAAAATCTTCAAATTATCAAATGGATATTAGAATTTTAAAAACCATATTTTATTTGTTCATTTAACTTCAAATCAAATTTATCCATTCACAATATATATATATATATATATATATATATATATAAGTATATATACATACATTATAAATAGAAATCAATTTATTAGCTTTTAAAAGATAAAATTCTTAAATTACATATTTATTTAATTGGATTATTAAATCAAGTTAATTTTTATTAACAAAATTTTATCAAATCAATTTAATTTTAAATATAGATTATTAAATTGATATTGCTAAAATTTCCGGGATATCACAGTAAGAATAGGTGGAGTTTCTAAATATAGATGCAAGAAAAGTGAACAATTAGATGTCTAACCTAAAAGTGCTTAATTCAATAAAATACTTAATTTATAATAGCAAAATGTCAAAACCATGACTGGCTATCAAATTTGTAATAACTTGATAATTCGCTAAGTATTCCATTTCTAGGTACCGAAACTGTAATGAGATGTCGGATTCATGGATGTTTATGAGATTCGTAACTAATTAATAATTATTGGGTTCATGACTAAACGTTGGGGACCTATTAAGGTATCGCACTTACAACACCTTGTTGAGATTACAATAGGGTATCGAACCCAAAACATGTTCTCCAATCCTTAACAACGTATTAAGTTCATAAATAATTGGTGAGTTTGGAATTATCTATAAATGCTTCAACTTTTGTCGAGTTTATATAATGCCAAATACAAAAATAGTTGACGAATTTATAACTACTCGAAAATGCTATAATTAATTTCTGAGCTCATAATATAATGTCGAACTTATACAAGATATTAAGTTTATAATCATGTAATAACCATTTAAGTAGTTGTCGAACTTAGAGAAGGATAGCAGCTCGCTATAAGGTCACCGAGTTCATAACTAAATGACAATTCCTTTAAACGGTTGTCAGAATTATAATAGGCTATCAAATTTCAAAATAACCGTCGAACCTCTAACCGATTATCAAGCGTATAATTTTTGGTGAAGCCTTAAAAAAAGATGCCAAATTACAAATTAGTTGTCAAATTTTAAATGACTAATGAATTCATAAGCCAAAAACTATTTGGTAACAAGTTATCGAATTTTAAAAAGAAGATATCAAGTTTTTAAACAAGCGACTATATATTCAAGTGAATGTCGAGTTTTTAAACTCCAACAAGCCATTGAATCTCCAGAAATTTGTTGAATTTATAATAATTATCAGGTTATCAAGCCTTTATCGATTAGTACAGAGGTAAACCACAATCGGCGTTCGAAATCAAACATAAAACTTCTTAAAATATAATGAGCATACAACTCACCCCTGATTCAATCACAGGAAGCTTATAAAAGCACCCAATCAATAAACCCCAAATTTCAAAAATGAAAAATTCCCTATTTTGCCTTTTGTTTAAAGTAATTAAAAATAGAAGTCGTACTTTGGAATCAAACTTGGATGCTATGAAGATCGAAAGTTTGAGACTAAAATGAGAAAATTAAGATTACCTTTTCAAGTTTAACTTGCAAGTAAAAGTTTGAAGAAGAAGAAGAAGAAGAAACATATATTTATTTGAAGAGAGAGCAGCAATATGAGGTGTTAATTTCAATTTAAACAAACGGACAAAATCAAAGCAGAATACCCATGAGCGGTAATGTAGGCATTGAGGTGAAAAATGTCAATAATGAGGCTGTAAATTGAAAAGTCGATATTATACTAAAGTATAATACTCTTCTGGAGGGTAAATATTACTACAAATAAAGATGTCGAGCATGAAGAAGAAGTAAATCAGGAAATCAATAATGGTTATCGAGCTTCAAGTAGCCCCAAGAAGGTGTCGAACTTTTATAATCAAAGCACGTCTAGCGTTTAAGGAAAGAAGGAATGTCGAGTTTCAACAATCAAAAGAGTTGCCGAACATGCATCAAAAAGAAATACCGAGTTGATAGGTATTCAGAGGTATCGACCTTTAATGAACTCAAAGCAGCCTAGGTGTCGAGCTTCTACAACATGAGGGCTATCCAACCTCAACAATGGAAAAGATATCATATAATGGTACTAAATCTCTAAAGGTATCGAACTACAAGCATACAATATAAGAGTTACCAAGCTCGAATAAAGAAACAGGAGGTGTCGAGCATCAATAACCATAAAGGTTGTTAAGCGTATAAAGTAGAGGAGGTTTGCATTCTAACAACTTTTAAAGCTGCGAAGGCTAGCAGACCAAAACATCTAAGGGTGGTTATCGAGCCGCTGCAACCTGAAGCATTATAAAACAAGAGGGTGTCGCATCTGTATGTAGAATGGGGATATCGAGCTTCTAAAAGATATTGAGCCTGCAATGTAACAACCACTATTGGACCGTTATCCCAATACTGTTGTCAAATACTTACCATGATGATTTTCCATCAAGTGGATATAGAAAGGAGGGTTATTAGCAAAACCATAAAGGCAAATTGGATCTAATTACATCGATACTGAAGGGATATCGAGTTTCCTCGATATTGGATAGATGTCAAACTTCAGCAGATTTAAAGATTTCGAACTTCACTGAAGGATACTAATGATAGAGATATCAAGCATTCAAGCAAGAAAACGTACCCATGTCGAAGGGGCATGTGGTAGCTAACCCGTCTGTCGTCGCCACTATAGATATGGACCCCATATCTACTTGGAGGGGCTGAACTTCTCTTTTCTCATTTCTTACATTTTCAAAGTTGTTACCCTAAATTGAGTTAGGGATTTTAGAGCTGATTGTATATTTTTGACTTTTCGCACATAAGAATTTGGACAATGAACTTTGCATAGCATACTTCAATTGAATAAAGATATTTGATGGATTACTGAACTTATGACATGCATATGACTTCTATACCTGACTCGGACTATAGACATGCATATTTCATTCTTTTAGACTTGGACTTGCATACTTCTCTCATGCTATAAGGCTACCTAATCCCTTGACTAGACTTGGCTTGTCTTATCTTGCATATTTGGGTTAACAGAGAAATTTGTTAACAAGTATGTTATGCTCTCCAAATGTTGGTCATGATTGCTGGAGGCATTAAGAGGTTACATACTAAAAGCTTTTGGATAACTATGGAATGACTCACTCGATAGTTTTCTGGTAGTTCATATAACTAAGGTCAAATAGAAAATATCGATGTGATGAAACTACGCAGTTCTATTGACCTGAGAATATTATTGATCTTCAATATTGAAGCTTCGCATTGATTAATTAAATCGTTGCACCGCTCCATCGAATAGTTATAATTGAGTCGTGTGGAAGCATTGGAAGTGAAACATTGTTCAAGAGAGGATTCATCTCCTATGTTATATAAGGTTAGTATCATGGTCAACTGAAGTCAACTGAAAGTCAAAGTCTCTGATCATAGCAGTTCGGTTAATAATAATTGTTATTATTGAACCAAAGACTGTTTGGACTATAGATTGATTATGGACGATACTGGAATTTTTACCATTACTAAATTTCATATATCCAAAGTGATATAATCTTGAAGAAGGGAATTGGTGTAAATAATTGTCACTATCGGGTAATTCTTAATAGAGTAAAATTGGATTTTTATTGAAACCTAGTAAGTGATATACTTGGTCATAATGTCGCACCACCTGCAAAATGGCATGTGAACGTTAATATTTGAATTGTTCAATATTCTTCACTAGTTGAATTTACACCTAAGAGGCACACAATCGAAGCGTTGAATACTCTTTTTCTACCCAATTTAATTAATTTGTCAGTTGTTATAAATTATTTTTATAAATTAATTAATATTTATGAAATATTAATTATGAATTTAATTTGATGTGAATTGAACAATATTGAATAGTGTGCATATAATCGCTATATAAAAACTAATCGACATACGATATTGATATCATTTAAATTGGATTTAAATGCAATAAATGTCATTCGAGTTTGAAGTGGATTTGAGGCCCATATGGGGCTTGATAATTTTGTCTATAAGGGGAGGAAGATAGGCCAGCCATTCGATGGCTTAAGGGGTGGTTTTAAATGTTTACAAAATAAGAGAATGGACAAGAGAAAATTAAGGATCTTGATCATAGTTTTCCTCTCTACTCTCTCCTATATGTAAACACCATAACCCTCATTTTATCTTGATCTTTTTCTTCCTCCATCATCCTTCATTATTACTGAATTATATTCCTCCCTTCTCCTCAAAATTCAAGCAATTAAATACATATTTAAAATCAAATAATTGTCGATGGAAAGGCACTTTAGGAGCTAGCAACTTCGGGATAGAAATTAGATTTAAGGAGTATATTTCTTCGTTTCAAGGTGCGAGCGTTGGGCTTTGGTGAAAGGTACTCTTCAGAATTAATATTACATCAATCTTTATATAATCATTCTTTTATATATATTGTTTTGTTAGAAATATCACGAATCAGTATATTGGTGGGTTGTTACGTATTGATGGTTGTTTGTGTGTGCGTGCATGTGTGTGTATATTAAAAAAGGTATACATATTTTTTACAGATGCTCTCGGATTGGAATTAATTTTTTTTCAGTTTCGAAAGTTAAATAACAAATATTATATAAAGTTTAATATTAAATCTAACTTAAAAGTTTAACGCTATAATATATATATATATATATGTAATCTTTATAAAATTTAATTTAGTCAGTATGACATTCGGCTATAAAAAAATTAAAAACATTAATTTTTTCCAGATATTATACATATATATACACTTTTATTTGATTCAAAATTGTTTATATAAATAGACTATGTGCATATATATATATATATATATATATGACATAAAAAATTTGGATGCACTGAGGATAAATAACATAAATAGAATGTGTACTATTTTTATATGTATGTGTATCACATACACATATGAGTGTGCGTGTACGTGCAACTGGATAATGTTTATATGGTTTCACATGTATATGTATAGATGTTGGGATTACACCGTAATGGATATATTAGGCCCTTGTGTATACAAATAGATTGTTTATATGTGTGTATATATATGCATAAAATTATATATATATATATACACACACATATATTCATATATTACTTTTTTTCACATGCACCGAGGATAGGCTTCGTATCCTTGAAGCCGACCCTATTATCATAAAGGGTAAGCCTTTTATTATTACCAAATGGAGTCCCTCTATAGATACTGCTCATGAACAGATACTATCTATTCCTGTTTGGGTTCACTTCTCAAACATCCTGTCTGTATTTCAATCTATGGTTGGTAGTGATAGATTGGCAAACATAATTGGAGAGCTGGTTTGTTTTGATGAGGCGATAGTTAGAAAGGACAGAATGGGTTATGCGAGAGCTTTGATTAAGGTGAAGCCAGATAGATCATTACCTTCACTATTACAGGTTGAATTGACTATTGGTCATGTTGCTATGGCTGATGTTTCTTGTAAGTGGAAACTGTCGATATGCTCAAGCTATAAATCATTTTGATCATCTAGTCAATTCGTGCAAGCATCCCCTAGGCTTATGCCACCGGTTCAAGAAGCTGTTGTGAAGCTTTTTATCCCTCGGAAAATCCCTCTTTCTAACGTTGTGGAGCGTGTTTGGGTTCCCAAACACACTTCCCCTCCTTCCTTTGTAGACGCAGCGCCTGATAGCCCTTTGCATGTCCAGCCAAGCTCTTGCTCGAGTTCAAGCCCCATTCACTTTGCTTGGAACTCTGTGGAGAAGACCTGGGTACATGATATCACTCATTTCCACTGTTCCCCGTTGACTAACATGTATTTCAAGTTTGTTTATGAACTTGAGGGAGAACATAGATCTCTATTTATCATACTTCAAACGATACTCTTTCTCTGACTATGGATGGAATTTATGGACAAAATAACAGTGAGATTTTAAAAAATCAAACTTAGGATAGACAATAAATATTCGATAATGAGGCTGAGGTGTTTGATCCCAATATTGCGTTATTGTTTAGGGAGTATGTTAGTGTAATTGGGACTGATTCGTTAGAGGACGCGTATGAGTCTTCCTCCTCTTTTAGAGATATTATTACTTGAGCTAGTGGACCTCGACTTAAGGAGGAATTATTAATAAAATAATTGTTTATAAATTTCTAGGAAATTCATATATAATAATAATAAAATAATATAATTAAATTTAGGAGAATTTTAGATTATCTATAAAATAAAAGGGAAATTTAAAAAAAAAACAATATGATCGTTTAAAAATAATTAGAGGAGGGTTATCATTTTAAGATGAATAACTGTTTTAAAATGATTGTTATAACTTGTTTATTTGAGGCGCTTAAAAATATTATGTGATATTGTTCGGGAAGATATAAGAAATAGAGCAGTTTAAAGATTAACAATATTATTTGGAAGAATTTTTTTTTCCTTTTAAGATATCTCTATTTTAAAAGCAAGTGTGATCATGCTATCATAGAAGTGGGTAATAATAATATAGTTTCAGGTTATTTGCACTACATCAATATCTTTGAAGGTTAAATATTGCATTTGAGATAAATAACAATACTATGCCTCTAATATATCTTGTAAAAAAAATAGAAAAGGACTATCGGTTTTGATGGATTCAAAGTAAATTATTTTTTGCATTAAATAATAGTATTATGCTTTTAAAAGGGTTTAGTATCGATTTTAAAAGGACTGCCGGTTTTGAGGGCTTCAAAGTAAATTATTTTTTCATTAAATAATAGTATTATGCTTTTAAAAGGGTTTAGTATCAATTTTTGTTATAACGATTTTGGAATAAGTAATAAAACAAGCATCCTTATGATATTTGAAGTGTATTATCGTTATTGTAAAGAGGATAATAAAAATGGGTTTTCAGCATTTAGAAACGATCATTATCTTTTTTACCTAGGTTGAAGATCTAGGAGGGTCCTGTAGGATCGATTTCACCCTAGAGGGGGGGTGAATAGGGTGATAGTGTAAATTATTAAAAATTAATCGCGGAAGCTTATAAAATATTCAATTCAGATCACAGAATAGCAGCACAGATATCGCAGAATATAAATAACAGAAAAACAGAATAACACAGAATTTACCCAGCTTCGGCAAAACCCTGCCTACGTGCTGCCCCCAAGGTTTCTACTAGAAATTAGATAGTCCCTCGTTTACACACGTAAACTCGCTATACCCGCTATTGACTAATCTAACTCTACGCTCAAAACTCTGCCACAACTCAGCCACTGAGTTGCGAATTCTCAAGCTACGCCACATAGCTTGTCTCCTAGTCACACGACTAGAAATTAAACGGTTTAAAAAAGAAAATTACAAATTAAAAACAATTTGAAATACAAAACCCTAATTAATAAAAACTAAGCCCAAATTAATAAAAACAAGGCCGGCCCCTATTCACTTATTCAACCCGTTCCTTTTTCTTTGCTTTGTGAAAATATGGCCGATCCTCTTTCGTTCCTCTTTGCGAATTAGGGCTTTCGTTCGTGTGATCCAATTTAGGGTTATTGGAGAAGTCGACTGATTTGTTGGTTGATTGCAATCGCTGTTCCTCTGATTTGCTTCGGCAATCGACCGTATCTTCGATTTGAACACGACTTCTTATTTGATCGAGTTCGACTGCAAATTGGTATGTGATTTTTGCTTTATTTCTCTAAGTTAATATTCTTGAACTCGATAGATTAATTGCCGATGATGATTAGGGTTTTTATAGGATTTGATTTCCTATTTTTGCGTTCGTATATGTTGATTTGAATTTGTCAATTTCGTCATCTCGGCCACTTGATGATGCTTGAATGTTTGAGATTTAATCTGACTTGTTCAATATGAATATGCTTGATACCCACGGCATTGATTTAACATCGTGATGACCACGGCTTGATTTTTAACTTGGTCAATTACCTTTGCTACCTCGATTTTGACTGCGACTTCTGACTTTGAACTGGTCGTTGATCATCTTGACTTGGCTTGACACCTTGATTACCACTTGATGTTGAACTCGGTCTTCACTGATCATGTTTACTCCAGCCATTTGATTTGAACTTGTAAATTTTTGACTTTGTTTTTAAAAAAAACTGTTACATGACTTTGCTGTGTAGTCTGCACATATTGATTCCATTCATGTTGCTGGACATTTGCCTGAGTCTTCATTGTGGTGTTGTGGTCATCTTGCTTTGCCTGGATTGTGTGCATTTGTGCACTTGTTGTCTTGTGTCTATGGCCACTGGTTTATTGTGAAGCTTGGTTACTGGTTATCTTGTGGCTTTGTTCATCATTCTGTGGACTTTGGCCATTTTGATTTTTGACTTCTTCGACTTGTACCTTGGTCTTGAACATTGCTGTGTCCATATGGTATTCAGTACTGTGGCATTGCTGCTGTGGTATGTAGTTTTCAGTTGCATGTATATATGTATTTACTTTGAGCATGTTGCATTTGTGTTACCATATTGATGCCTTTGTTTGCTTTGACTTTACTTGTTTGAGTCTGATATCTTGATTGATGCTGTACATATTGCTGTCATGCTGGTGACATTGGTGCATTGTCTTGTTACATGAAACTGTAATTATTCTGGTCTTGGGTTTGTGGTATTTGTATTTTGGATCATGTACTTGCTGTCGTAGATGTTGCACTGCTTCATTCTGATTCACTTGCACCTGTACTTGGTCATTTTACCTATTGTATCCGAGTTGAGTAATTTCCACTGTGACCTTCATGCTTGGATATTGAGATCCTGTTTGCATGCTGGTGACATTCATGTTACTTTTTGAGTTGCAGTGTTGGTCTGACTTATTTGGTTTGTACATGCTATAGTGTCTGGTCTTTTCATTCATGTTGCAACTGTTCCACTACAGTTGCATTGTGACTGCGACTCCATGACTTGATCTTTGTTGAACTGGCTTTGTTTTGGTCATTTCTTGGTCATTGCACGGGTCATTGTTTGTGAAGTTTGATAATTCATTAGCATGCTACTGATTGGTCTTTGTTGCCTCTTGCATGTAGTTGGTTGTAACTGTGTTGGATTTTATTCTGGTTGGCAGTTGCACTGATCTGCATACATGTGCTTTGATGGAGTTTTGATTTGTCGAAGCTTTGCATTCTTCAAGTTGCCTTGTGTTGAATCCAGTTTCAAAACTCGGATTTGACCTTGTGCTCGTGTCGTGATTTAATTTATGTCGCACCTGAGTTGAATCCTGTATTTGGGTTTGACCTGTGCTCACATGTCCTTGTAGCATTATCAAGTGTATATATCGGTGTGCACGGCCTTGTGGCATATACAGTAATACACTGTGTATGTCACAAGTTGTTCGTGTATGATGAATTCAAATTTAAATTATGACGAACAACCCAAATAACTGAGGCAAATATTATTTTCAAAATTCATCTTTTATTTTATATTGCAAAAATATTTTATTTTCAATTTTACTGCGTTAGTGAATATTTTGCAGATTTCTCAGATGCTGGATTCTAACTGGAATAAAGTTGAAGATAAATACGAGTGTGAGTGATATGTGGTGAGGTCAACTGTAAATATGAAATTGTGTAAATATGAAATTGTGATGTATTGTAATCAAAGTTGTATATGTATAGTGAGAGCTTGAATTTGTACTATTCAAAATTGTAATAAATATTTGTTTGAATAAAATATTCATTTGAATTCAAATTCCGTGTTATTTATTTTATTCAACAAATATTTATTTAATCTGTGAAAAATAAAATAGTATATTATCAAATACATTTAAACGAATGTATATATGTTTATTATCATCAAACAAAAATCATATAGGCGCATATTCAACAGGTCCATCCACACTCGACCCCTTCTGCTTGGGCCCTCACAGTGCTACTTTTCAATCCCTCAGATATCGGTCATTTTGATAGGGATTATTGCATGACTCCACAAATAACAGCCTACTAAAGTAGAGCGGTCATGGTTTGAACTCTCCCTTTCTCATGAGAAGTTGAGAACCCATGTCAACTCCACTAGAGTTAAACAATAATGTTACATAGAGATAGATTATTGCTGTTTTGAGTTAGTAGTAGTAATACTATTATTACAATTTGAGGTAAAGCAAAATAATGAGCTTTTAAAAAGTCAACCATGAGAGTTATCGTTATAACGTTTTGGAGTAAATAATTATATAATTTTGAAACACAGGATTCTTATGTCAAATTTCACATATTAAAAATTCTCATACCACATAACAAAATTCTCATACACAAGATTCTTATCCCATGAATATTGACAAAAATGATCTGTCAAAGTAGTTTGATGGGTTAAAACTGGTTTATAAAATTTGCATATGATCAACTGTTGCCCATATATTAAGTGCTAAACAGCTACAAACCGTGCAACTAGATAGAAACAATCACGAAAACGAAAAATGAATATAATTCGATCTTATAGATGATGCTAAAACATTGACACATCTATTGCAAAGAATTTAAGTATACCATGGTAAATAATTTATTTCCAAAGTATTTCCTGTGCAAACAACAGTTCAGAAAATTACATATATTACTAGGTAAAGGAACTAAGCTTCCAACATTAACACTATCATCAACGCTTAAATACTAAACTAGACAGATAAACAAGTTGAGCGACAGTAACTTATCAAGTTGCGAGAATAACTGATAAAATGCTGTTTCCAGATTTCCTTTGGTGTTGTTAGTTTTTTACCCAGGTCAAACTTCCTGCTATCAAATTCCTGCTTGAAAGTTCCCCGGCACAAGGTGCAAGGTATGTGATCTTTCTCCTGTTAACAATACATACACACTTAAAATGAGCAAACATACATTGTCTACAAATATATATATACATATATAGAGAGAGAACACTAGGATCCGCAGCCCTCCGTATTTGGCACCATCATGTAGGCTCCGATATCCACTCCATGTTTATATTTAAATATTTAGCCCAGACTGAATATTAAAATATAAATATGTGGTGGACATCAGGGCTGCAAATATTTGTACTATTATCTAATATTACAACTATTTTATCAGTGCTGAAAAGGGATTTTGTCTAAATTTTAGCTCTTTAAAAATGTAATACATACAAGTGTGCACCTATATGACAGACTCATATTAACATTTACACATATACATATGTATGTATGCATGTGTGTGTATTCATGTCTGTGTGCAGCCATGAGAACAAAAACAAAATATAGTGATGGTCGAAACAATATCGACTAGCCACAGGGGTACATACAAGAAGAATTAGCAGCTAACTTTGAGATAAAGTTGGATTGACACTTGATGTGTGCACATACAGTGCAAATTTTATTTACAAACAGTCCATAAAAAATAATTACTACTTACAAACATAAAATAATAATAAATTAGGAGGGATGTCGGATGTCCCCTATAAACAGTGGTATGTTTTAAATTTAACTATAAGTTCAATTTTCACTGGCAACAATTAAACAATGTTGAGAGGGAGGAGAGGGAGAGTGGGTGGTGGTGGGGGACATTGTAGTAGTGCTCATAATAAATTTAACTATATGTATGTACGTACATGTATCTATGCATAAAGGAATTAGGGAAGTAGCACATGGCTGGAGATGATTTGATCAGGTTCTTGCGCATATGAGACAGCTAAAACTGAATGAACCAAATCATGATTAACATTAACAACCACCAGTCTAACAGGGTCCGCTTGACGTTCAGCGCCTATAGGGAGAGCAGAACGAGGAGCTTGTGGACCACCACCAATTCTAAAGATAGATACATCGCTAAAATTCACGATATTGGAATGAGGTGATAGATCATTAACAGGTCCATAAAAGTACTCCTGCAAGAAAATTAATTAATTATATGAATTTTTCTGTTTTTATTTTAACTATTCTTTTTAGAATAAGTTATTATCGACAATACATTAAGATGGTACTAATTAGTTCAAACTGATGAGTGTTATGAACAAATACTAGATAAATGGTTTTTGTCAACATCTTACAGCTTGCCACATAACTGTAAACTGGTCATTTAATATCCAAAAAATACTAGATAAATGGTTACACTAACTGATCAATTAATATCCAAGAAAATGCAGTAGGTTGTACAAGCATAGAAATAAGCTTAAAAATAAAATCATGGTTCAAGAAAATGCAGTAGCTAACCGATCTTTGCAAGGTTTCAATAAACTTACAGATACAGAAATAAAATGGAGTTCGCGCTGAACGGACTCCAACTTCCCAGAGTGAATTGGAGTATAAACATCCAATAACTCGTTCCCAGAGCGCGAACGGACTCCAACTTCGCAGAGTGCGAATTGGAGTATAAACATCCAATAACTTGTTCCCAGAGCGCGAATTGGAGTATAAACATCCAATAACTCGTTCCCAGAGCGCGAATGGGCTCCAACTTCCCAGAGTGCGAATTGGAGTATAAACATCCAATAACTCGTTCTCAGAGCGCGAACGGACTCCAACTTCGCAGAGTGCGAATTGCAGTATAAACATCGAATAACTCGTTCCTAGAGTGCGAACGGACTCCAACTTCCCAGAGTGTGAATTGGAGTATAAACATCGAATAAATCGTTCCAGAGTGCGAATGGACTCCAAATTCGCAGAGTGCGAATTGGAGTATAAACATCAAATCCATCGTTCCCGGAGTGTGAACGAGTTTCTAAAAGCCCAAACAGGTGTGACTGACCATCTATCGGCCAACTCCAACTTCTCATAGTGTGAATTGGAGTATAAATATGGATTACAGGTTCCCGGAGCGCAAACCGAAGCATCTGTGCTAACTCCAACTTCGCAGAGCGTGAATGGAGTATAAACATAAATTACAGGTTCCCGAAGCGCGAACCCAAACATACATGCTATCTCCGAGTTCGCAGAGTGTGAATTGGAGCACAAATACTAAGTCAAAGTTTCCGGAGTGCGAACCGAAATATCAACCTTAACTCCAAGTTCTCAGAGCATGAAGCGGAGTATAAACATCAATTACAGGTTCCCGGAGCGCGAACCGTGTCACAAACATCGATAACTCTCAAATTCCCATAGTGCGAACCAGATTATCGATCTCAAATTATCCTAAGTCCCCAGAATGTGGACATGTGCTTAAGATTTGCAATAAGTGTGATCAGCCACCAAAATACAAATGTTGTTCCCCGAAACTGGGGGCAAAAGAGCTAAGTGTTAATCACTAACCAAAGTGATACAATGTCCGAGGTTCAACTTATTCATCGATCACAACTTGTGACCAAGATTTTCAGACATGGCAAATAAAACAAATTCTACTTGACGGTAAAAACACCTCAAGTACACCGGACTAAAAACCAAACACTACAAACACTTAAGCACAAAAGAAATGAGAATTGAAACAAAGAAATTGAATTTTATTTCAACTAGCTAGAGACAAGGACTTACATGCAAATAAGTTCTTTCAAAAAAGAATTCCTACTTGCAGGGGCAAACCTGCGTCTATACACGGCCTACTAGCGGAAAACAAACATAAGTTCCTATCTATCAAAAAATCCGCTTAAACGGCCCACTTATTTCTTCTTTTTAAATCTCCTTATCAGTGGTTTATCCTCGGACTCGCTAGAAACAGATCATTCGTTTGGAATGCTTCCTCTCCGGTGGTTGCTCTTCGGCTGGGGGCATAATGTCAACGTCCTCCTCAGAGCTTGAATCTACATGAAGGCTTCCCACCGAAGGAGTGGGAGGGACTGGATCCGCGACGGAAGATGGGATAGTGCCACCTGATGATATTATCCTTAAAGGTGCTGGGCTACGCACCGCCATACTGCCACCAATACTACCACTTTGCCCCGCAGCCTCTAATTCTGCATTAATCTCGGCCAAAATCTCTTCATCATGAATCGCTTAGGCCTGGCTGGGGGTATCTGCAGTCTGCATTGAAGAGCTAGAGGTTGGCGGGAGGTCACTAACGATGAACGACAAGTCTGTAGAGAAGCCACCCTGCTCGCCGAGCAGCTCGCTCACCATATGTTCATCAAGAGATAGTGCACTCCCCTGCGCCACCTCAGTTGACACTGCTGTTACGACGGTAGTCTCGGTGGTGATGGTCTTCTCCCTTTACTTGATTCTTGAGTCGCGGCAATCGGCGCAACTCCAGTCACTGAGCAAAGATAAGAAGTTAATAATAACTGCTTCAAAACAAACTCCCTATTTGGGATACGGTTGAGATAAGTTCGGAGTACCTTCCTCAGCTTGGCTTGCGGACGGCTGAGCGGCCTCGGAAGTATGCTCCTGAATAGGAGATAGTCGCGGCTGTTCTGAGTCGTAAGTTGGAAAGGATTGTGAATCAACCACAGATACAGGCTCTAACGAAGGTGGAGCAGTGATTTCAAGAATAGCAGCGTGATGCTCAACACCCGATCCTTCCCCAATCTTGCGGTGCTGGCCACCAATCATCTCCTTCTCATGAGAAATTATGGCATCATGAAGGATCTTCTTTTCATCTTCGGTCAGCAACCGGTTCTTAAGCTCGAACTGGTCGATTGATGCATCCGGATGCGCTTCTCCTTCCTGCTCAACCAATCGGACCCAAGCGTTACGAAGATGTACCGGATAATCCTGAAGCCAGGCCAAATTTCTGTGTCTCGGCACATTGGCATTGTAAGTAATGAGGAGGTCTTCGATGTCGGCCTCCAGCCTGGCCTCTGCCCTTTGAACTTTCTCCTCAATCTCAGCCTCAACAGCCTGAACTTTAGCCACTGCCGCATCTCTCTCAGTCCGAAGCACTACGGCCTGTTCGCATGCTTCTTGGGCCGCGTTGTGCACGTCATCTCTGTCTTTAGTGATCTCGGCAAATTTGGCTTTGAGTGCATTAAGTTCCTTCAAGGCCGCATCCCGCTCGGCGGTCACGATGGTGTTTCGGTGGCCCATGTCCTCCACCGTAGCGTAATGCTCACGCTTCATCCTGTCCATCGCCGCCTGGGCCTCGTCCGCTTTCTTCGTAGCATCCGTCTCTGACTTCCGAGATGACTCAGCTTCATCGGTTAGCACTTGTATGATACGATCCCCGTGAGCTAGATCAGTTTGGAGTTTCTCGATGATGGCCGCCCGCTCAAAGGCCAACGCCGATGCTTTATCAGCCGCTTTCGCCCACGCTTTGTTTTGAACATAAAAATCGTACACATAGTCATGTACTAACTGCTCGGCTTCCTCTGGGATCCTTTTTAAGTGTGGAGGAAAGATATAGTTATCAAAACAGATGTTCGGAAAATCTTTCTTTAGCTGAGCGAGCTTGATTACTCCTTCCCCTGAAATTTCCACAGGGGGTTGTTCTGTAACAGCGGCAGTTATTGTTTCGCTTCTAGGGTGGCGGGATTCGTGCCTAGAAGATTGAGAAGCCGACTTGTAGCGTGAAGATTCAGAGGGACGAGAGACATAAGCAGGAGGTTGTATGGGATCTCTGGAAGGAGGAGGAGTACGCGATCGAGATCGACGCTTATAGCCTCTATCTTTATCATATCTATCTTGGCTAGAATACCCAGAGAGTCCCTGGTCGTAATCTCTGTCTCCTTCTCGTCTGCGCGACTCATGGTATGAAGATTTGCGAGCATGTCGGAGACTCCCTAACATTGAACCTCGCCCAGACATAGTATCTGCAGAGCAAAATAAAGTAGAATTAATCACCTTTCGAAACAGGTAGTTTACAGTCAAAGGTTATGCAGTGTTTTGAAATATGTATGAATGTGCAACCCCCCGACCAACCGGATGTGTCTGCCACACCAGTGGGAAATGACTCGCTCAAAACTAAAGTTTCTGAAAATTCTTCCAATCCGGCATCATGCTGCAGGGACACATCGTCCGGAATTGGAATATCGGCGAGCCCTTCATAAAGATTTTCAGTTCTCGGAGGAGGCATCTCCGAAATTCTAACTCCGGGAGCGGATCGGGCCATGACAACCGATTTCCATCTCCCCTTCTTAGTTGGCTTAACAACGGCTCTCTTGCCTTTTCTCTGTTCTGCGACATCCTGAACTACATCTATGGGCCCGGCCAACGGCTCATCATCAGTATGGGTTCTTTCAGAATCGGCTTCCTCGGCTATAATAACTTTGGGTTTCCTGTGCTTGACTCGTTTTTTCAAAACGGTCCTTAGTGCGCCGTCAAACTTCATACTCTGCCCCCGTTCGATCAACCCAAAAATCCGGAGATTTCTATCCGTCAAGAGCAATTCGATATCCCCATCTTCGCTCGGGACTCCTCAGAGTACTCGTATTATCTCCTTAAAGTGTTCACCTTCGGGTCGCTGAATTGTTGCTGTAAAAAGGAAAAGATAAGTCTCACTTCGGCTGCAATTGCCTTGGTAATTATTTGAGAACTCAGCCATACTCACGTCTGAATAACCACCGCCGGACAAACCCTGGGGGACATCTGACGTAAAACCATTCTGTCCTGTAATAGCTTAGCCTAACCCAGGACCCAATGACCACTTGACAATTCCTCACTGTTTCCAAAAATGTGAAGGAGGGGTAATCACTTCGAGTTTCGAAATTGAACAGATATCTGATCTCGGTCGGGATCGGAGGTCTATGAAGGTACTCCATGAAGACGATGAACAAGCTGTTCACGAATGCATATCCGTTCAGGTGCAGTTGAGATGGGGCGATCCTCAAAAAAGACAGTACTTCTCTTATGTACTCATTGAACGGAGGAAGCGTCCCGACCGTGCACGCGTGGCGATTGAATGCGGTGTATCCCTCCGGCGGATTGTGTGGTCTGTCATTCGGTCCCGGTAATAACACGTCGTCCATTGACAGGCCATGCCTTAAGCATATCCTCCCCAACATATCTTCAGAAATATTGGATTGAACGGAGTCCGATGGATTGGCAATAAAAGACGCATTGAGAAACTCGTCCGGGGCTGGACCGATGATCTCAGGTTCAATATCCAGAACCTCTAGTCTCGAAGTAACTGTACTTTGAATCTCCTGCTGCTGCGAACTTGAAGGTTCCGTGACTAGCTAACTCATGAGAAGCCATCGTTAGACGACAAAGGACCCGTGCATTCCCTAATGTAAAGTGTATGAATGTGTGTTGTGCAGTGCTATGCATTACTTGAATAAATGTCGCGGAATTAAAGGAAATATGCAAACGACAAAGCTACGGAGTCCAGTTATAATGACCGTCATCACTAAACCATTCATATGATGGAAATTGATTCGTATAAAAGTTATTATGGTTTCATCGACGAGCTTCGAAAGGTGGTCGAGTATGCAGTTTAAATATCAAGTCCAAATATGCACGAATGAAGCTCGTCGGAATTATGCTAAGAAAATGTCAAACTTTGGTATCCATCATGAAGGGTTTCGAATCGATCGCAGGAAGCTCGTTCGAACCCATCATAATACCACTTCGAATTGATACAGAGGGGCGCTCTTCGAACCGATGATCAAGTGCCGAGTTCGAATCGATCAATGAAGGATGACTTCGAATCGATCCTTGGTCAAACTGGTTCGTACCGATCAGGAAAACCTCAACTTAACATTGATTACGTTCGAATCGATACCTTTCGTATCGGTCATAAAGATGTAATTCGTATCGATGTAAAGTTAAGGACTTCGAATCGACCAATAGCTACTTCTCGTATCGATCACTTCGTATCGGTGCGACCCATCACAATGGTCAATCAAGTGCGAACTGCGTCCCCTCCAAAGGGCATCTCAGGGATCGATGCGAAATCCAAGGAAAAATGATGCCGCCCTCATCGATTCAAACACGAGTCCCCAAATCGATTCGAAGCTCCTCCAAACCAGATCTGGTTTTACCAATCACCGGAGTGGCCAATCGATGAAGAAGAGGTAGGTCTGAAATAGCTTTGTCGTTTGGATTCGAGGTTAATTACCTAATTTGAGTGTGGAATTCGAGGAATTAAAAGATTTGGATCTTGATTGGTTCGAAGACATGACACAGTGCTTTACTCTCTAAAGCTTCGAGTCGATGCAAAACACAGTAAACACAAGGCAACGGTGAAAAGTAAAAAAGTGAAAAAATGGCAAAGCCCCTGCTATTTATATGGAACCTTGAAAGTGACCGGGTCGTTTCGCATCTCAGTCAACTCGACCGGTCGCAACAGGTCAAACCACAGATTGGTTCGAAATCTCAATTCGAATCCATGCGCTTGAAGCTTCATCGATACGAAACACACAGCAGAGCGTTGAGTCGCATCGATGCGAGGCGAACAGTGGGCACATCGATTCGAAGCCCCTGTTCACATCAACGAATTCACAACTCCATCCACAACCTACCGATACAGACGACGATTTCGTATCCATCATCACCTATCGATACGGACGACGATTTCGTATCCATCATCACCTATCGATACGGACGACGATTTCGTATCCATCATTTCCTATCGATACGAACGACGATTTCGTATCCATCTTTCTCATCGGTACGAATGGGTGATTCGTACTCGTCCAAGCCATCGATACGAATGTCAATTTCGTACCCGTCACTGCATAAGCATACTTCATCAACACGAATGTTGATCTCGTATCCATCAATGCTCATACCCATCGATTCGAAATATTATATTCGCGCAACACAAAGTCGATTCCTTCAACCTTCTATATCGGTTCAGGAGAGGATCGATACGAAGGACCTTTTCAAAACAATAATCAACCGTTGTCTCAACTCAAATTTTCAAATCGGTTCAGGAGAGAGTCGATACGAAATTCAATAGCAAACAAAACTGACAACGACTCGTGGACGCACAACGTTAACGAGGGTCAAACTAACATATATGCATATATGTCGGACTAATATTCGATTTTAAACATTTACAGGAATCGAATTCTCATCTTGTTACGAATACAACAACCAACAGCTAAGCACCACTATACAGCAATCAATCATATCAACGCAAGGTTACAGCAATACAGAGTACGAATCTCAACAAAAGAGAGCAATGATTGTTCAAAGAGAAATTGCAGCTCTTCAAAGCACGTCATGTTTCCACAAGACGTACTTTGGGGGGCAAATGTTATCCCGCTTTTTGGCAAAGCTGTGATACCAAAAGATCGATCGAAAACGAAGGACAGTTCGTCTCAGAGATTGGTCATACTTCGTTTCGCTATGGATATCGCTGAATTTTTTCCGAGTTCAGATTGAGCTACAATTGATAGGACATGACAAGAAAGATCATAGAAGTCGGCATCTCAAATTTCAAGTCAATCCGAGTTCATACGCTCGAGTTATGATCGATTCAATTTGAAGGGAAAAACCTAGATTTCGAACCCATCACCGAACACTGGTTCGAACCAACCACCTTCGTATCGATCAACTTCGAATCCATCGAAGTGCCTCAGATTCGACTCCATCAACTTCGAATCCATCGAGTTCGTATCGATGGACCTCGTATCCATCAGCCAGTGTGCTTCGTATCCATCAGATCATCGTCCTTCGAATCCATCGAAGGGTTCAAGTTCGCATCAATTGACTTCGTATTCATGGAGAAGTTACAAAGCTTGTATCCATCAGAGAAAGGCTAGTTCGTATCCATCAAGCATCGGCCGTTCGACTCCATCGGTGAAGCCTTGTTCGAACCCATCAATGAAGCACCATTCGAATCCATCGAGTCAACTAGCCATGGTGACGTGTCATTCATCGATGCGAACGTGCCGAGATAAATGGAATCGAAGCGATCAACTTGGAGCCAAATCCGGATCGAGGTGAAGTGTGCGCTCCACGTCAACACGAAGGCGCGTACCACCATCGGTTCGAAGCGATCGATTCGAACGCATCGATTCGAACCAAACAGCCACACGAGGAATCCCATTTCGTATCCATAATAACTCGAGATCCACAAGTCCAAATGCCACGAAATTTTCACAGAAGCTTGTATACATGTTGAAGAATGTCCACACCAAATTTCACCTCGAATGGATGATTTTCTGATCGATTCGAATGGAGTTCGAATCGATGCCAAAGTGGGCCCAAATTTCCTGAGGCCGGGCGCGTGGGCCCCCTCACGTGCCAGAAGTGGTCTCCCGAGTTTTCAGCGAAATATCGCATCATACGCCTATAAATAGAGCCCCAGGGCCAACAGAAAAGGGATCTTTTCGACTCTCAAGCGCCCAGACCCTGCCGGATTGAGATCTCCATTATCCTACATCATAATTTTGCTGTTGATTTCGAATTTCCAAATGTAACTCGCTGTTGATCGCTGTAACAACTTGTAATCATTGAAAGAGAATCAATAAAACACCAAAAAACTTCACAGTGGACGTAGGCAACACGCCGAACCACTATAAATCGCTTGTCTACGCATTTACTTTACTGTTGATTGGAGTTTTTGTTAGATAATATTTGTTTTGAATTTACATTCTTCATTATTATCTCTTCAACGACTCCCGAAGAGTGTTGTGACCAATTTTGGTGCAAACGTCTGCTATAATTTCGTGCAGGCGCAACTCTGAGTTGCGTCTGCACAGGTTGCTGCTGCTAAAACAGAGACAACAACAACCCTCCTCCCCATAATTCCAAAACTTTTCCCAACCTTCAACCCTTCTTCCATGTCTGAACCCAACAACTCCCAACCTAAATTTTAGCCCATTACCACCAATTTTTCACAAAATTTTCAAATTTCTTCTTCTTTCTTCGATTAAACCAAAGCTACAATAATGAAAGCGGGATCCTCTTCAACACAAATAGATTTTGGTAATTTCTAAACCCTAGCTTTTTTGATAATTTTAAATTTTGCTTATTATTTGGTTGTGTTGGTTAGAAATATTGTCAAATAGCTTGTTGTAAATCTTAGTAATCCAATTTGAAGCGTTGAATCACTAATTGATTGTAAACGATTTGTAAAAATCGATTTTTTTTCATGAACTTTGAAGAATCGGAAAGCGGACCGATAGACGGTAGCGTGCTTTATATGCAAGATAATCACCGCTTTAATTTTGAAGAGTTAGTGAGGATAATATTATTCACTTTGTAATTATAGTAAATTTTTGTAAGCTGTTTCGCATTTTGAATTAACTAAAAGATATAATTCTTTGTTTTGCAGAGTGTAAAACCGGTGGATTGTCTGAATCATTCGCAAAGTTTTGAAGATTTAATGGAGATGGTTGAAGATCAACGGCTTCAACAATTACTACATCAAGCGGGATTTTGGTATTTCATGCAGATTAGATATATCAGATTTGACAGGTCATTACTCACAGCTTTATGCGATAGATGGAGACCGAAAACTTCCACTTTTCATTTTTTCGTTGGAGAATTGACCGTTACACTGCAAGACGTGTCTATTTTGTTTGGTCTTTCCATCGAAGGCGCCGTGTTGAACTACGGTGGTAATGTGGACGCCGATGAGGTTTGTCAACGTTTGCTTGGTGAAATTCCACCTCCAGAAGAGGTGGTCAATAGAAGAGAGTTGAAGGTCAAATGGCCGAATGACCTTATAATCGGCCGGGAGATTTCAATCGATTCATCTGTTGAGGAGATAGAACAGTTCATACGGGCTGTCATATTGCTTCTTATAGCATCTCGTCTATTTTCGAACCGATCGAAGGGTAGAGTTAGCGTTAAATGGTTATACTTGCTAGAGAATTTTGCCACCATTTCCGATTATTCATGGGGTAGCGTTGTTTTGTGCGCATTGTATAAGGAGTTGGATAATGTGGCACTAAGAAATACGAACGGATTAACAGGTTGCCTAGCAGGTATGTCGGCTTTGACTTATCGGTGTACCAAATTTATGAAATATTTTGAAAGACGTTTCTTAACACTGATAATATGCAGGTATGGTCTTGGACGCGTATTTCTGTTGGACGGCCAAATGTTCGTGCCAACGTTGCTCCGGGATTACCGTACGGGTCAAGGTAAAAGCAACTTGAAATTTGCACTGAAATTTTTTTGATTTCTGCCAATATTCACACGCTATTTTGATTATGACTGTAGATGGACCGAAGATAGACGTTGGAGACATAATCCAGCCCGTCATCCAACATTTTATTGCAACGAGCTCAATGTTATGGACGAGCATGCTGTTGACTGGACGTCATACACGGCTGAGATCGTACAGGATCTGTCGCCTATTTGCTTGGACGGGGAGCATATTTGGCATGAAAGGATCCCGATTATTTGCTTGCAAAGTGTAGCTATACACTACCCCGACAGAGTGATGAGGCAGTTTGGCCTTCATCGGCATATACCAGATCCGGCCGAGCAGATTTTCCCACACGGTTGGAATAGAGACTTGTACAACATGTATGTCGCAATGTGGAATCACAGGTTGGATCATGTTCAGGTTAAACGCGTACCAAGAATGTCAATCGAACAATACTATAGTTGGTACTGGCATATCACACGGCGATTTGTTCTTAAAGAATCGTCAACTAGACTGCCTAGATATGCTCCACGAGGACCGGTGGAACGTGATTGGTAAGTGTTTACAAGTTTTACTCTTTAAACTTTCTCAACAAGCTTTACTTGCGTCATTGATTCTTTTGTTTTAGGTTCAGGGGTTGTATATGATTTCCAATGAAGTTAATGATGTCTTGGCAAATCCTGCAGATGAGGACAGAGTAAAAGCAAAGTGCTTCAACATCAAGGAAATTATCAAGTCGCTTCTGGGTAGGCATAAGCTAGAAATAGTTGAAGACGTTTTAGAGGCACGGGGGTCCTTCACAAGGTAGTCAGCCGGGGCAGGAAATAGTTGAAGCTGGACCATCTCAACCGCCTCCACCGCAAACTCAAAAAATACTACGCGACCGCAGAAATATAAGAAAATAGGGTTGTGTTGGTCTGTCGTTTGGTTGTTTTGTTTTGAATTTGTATTGGCTTGAAACTTGTTGGTTTGTAGGTGTTGCGATGTTGTATTATTGACCTGAAACATGTTGTTATATGAAATATGATGTTTTGTATGAAATATTTCACATATTTGGATGAAATGTTGTACTTATATGTTGTTATTATATGAAAGTTGATGTTTAATAAAACTTGCATATGTTATATGTTCTCTGGAAATTTGGAAAGTTGCAAACGCAACTTTGAATCGCGCATGAGAAGTATGCGTTTTCTGGAAAGTTGCAGACGCAACTACTAGTTGCGCACCCATGAGTATAGTGGGCGCAACTTTGAGTTACGCCTAATAATTTCCTTTAGACGCAACTTGAAGTTGCGCTTGCATACCTGGGCCCAACAGCTGCATATAAACATCACAACTCCTTCTAAAACAAACACAACTCCTCAAACCCATTTTCTTTCAGAAACCTTAACATTCATTTCCATTATTTTCACTACTATCAACACAACATTCCACTCAATTTAATTCTACGGAGATAAACAAAAAATTGCACGTTCATCTACACTTGAGGTAAAGAATCGAAACCCTACTCCATTAATTTTGATAGATCTAGTGTTGACAATCAACTTTTTGCAATTTTGATAGATCAATGACTACCGTGCCTATTATTTGTCACTATGATGGTGATTTAGTCATCGATGAAAATAGCAAGCCAACCTATGTTGGCGGAAAACATAAGGGATCGAAAGTCATGAGTGGTTGCAATTTTCTTGAGCTAAAAACGGCAACTTACAAAGCTACAAAGATTGCTTCTACGGAGTTCGACATCTCCTTGGTTAGTAAATGGGTAACGGATGACGGACCAATTGCTATTGAGGTAAACGACGACGACGACGTCGATTCTATGTTTTGTGTGGGGATGAAAGTAATTGAGCTGTATGTTAAGAAGACGGAGGTGGTACATACAACTGAACAGCGAGATCAAATCTTTGATTATACAAGTCAACCCGGACCTAGTAATACTGCTGAGCGAAGTCAAACGTATTACCCACACTACTACCAGCCACCGAACATTTACGCACAAGCAGCTGGGTATGCTTTTATGTGCTGTATTAATGTTTTATTCATGTTTTTTGTACCTAACAGTCAAATGTTTGTGTACAGGTACGGTGTCATGACATATCCATCGCAGTCACCCGGGTATGGTTTCCTTCCATATCCATCGTATCCTCCACAGTCAATTCCAACTCCGAATTCAAACGACTACTTGCATGAAATTGAAGATGAAGATGTTGACACCGAGGATATGGAGGGTGGAAATGCTGATATTGAAATTTCCCATTTGGATAGCATGAAAATCGCTGCTTTACTAGACGACGATGAAACATGGATCGATGCTATGAATGTTAACAATGACGCTCCGTTAGATGATATTCCCAAGGAAGCTGATGACACTGATGAGCATATCGAGATGGAAGAACCGTTAGAAGATGACCAATGCAATGATACAATTATGGAAAGATCTGTTGTGCAAGAATTTCAATTTACCGACGAAATGTTCGGACTGGAATGTGTGAAGAAAGGTTCTCGAGTTGGTATGATTTTTAAATCGAAGGAATCTTTAATTGAACATATAAGTGAATGGTCGATAAAGTGTTCAGTTTCATTTAAAACATAAAGTCCCGTGCTAGAGAGTTCACTGCTATATGTGATATTGATGCTAATTGTCCATGGCGGCTTCATGCTATTGTGTCTAAAAGAGACCATTGTTGGGTGGTGGATGATAAAAAAACACGGTGGTGATCACGCTTGCTCAAATCCAATCATCAACTCGAACCACAAACAGCAACAGCCAAATTCATTTGCACCAAAGTCCTTCCACATGTTCGTTCGAACCCAGGTTACACTGCAAAATCTGTCCAAGAGCTTATGGCACACACTTACAAAATTCAAATAAGCTACATGAGAGCCTGAAAAGGACTTAGCAGAAGCGGTGTCTTCAATATTTGGCAATTGGAAATTTTCGTACAATGACTTGCCTCGGTTTCTTCGTGCTATACAGAAATACAATTCAGGTATTGTTTATCATGTACACACAGAAGGAGTACAATTTTGGGAGGCTTTCTGAGCATTTGGACCGAGCATTGTAGGTTTCAACCATTGTCGTCCGGTTCTTTCTATTGACGGAACACATCTATATGGTAAATATCAAGGTACGTTGCTTGTGGCCACATGAGTTAATGCAAACAACTCTCTTTTCCCTTTGGCATTTGTTATTGTAAGGATGGATTCTGCGGAAACTTGGGATTGGTTTTTTTCATGCATGGAACACTTGATTTCATCTTTAAATGCAAGATGCATTACATTCATTTCCGGTAGAATGAAAGAAATTCCAACCGCCTTGCAAAAGAAATGGAGAAGACCACATCATCATTGCTTCTGCCTACGCCATTTGAAAGCAAACTTTAAAAAAGCTGGTTTTGCTAGTAAGATTTTGCAAAACTTATTTCCCGCTTCTGCTAAAGTAAGAAATGAATTAACATACAAAGCGTTCGGAGAGCAACTAAAACATGTGAGTCCGGCTGCTGAAAGATGCATTAATAGAAGTCTCCGACATAAGGATGAACAGTGGGCTCTTTACAAGGACAACGGTGAACGGTTCTGTATGATGACTACCAATGCTTCGAAGAGTTTCAATGAAGTTCTTAAAGGTGCAAGATCGTTGCCGGTCAAGGCGTTAGCGGCACGTACCTTTCATCGTCTTGATAGCTACTTCTACAGAAGATGTACCGATGGAATGGATAACGCATCTTTGCTCACGCTAGATTATGACAAAATGATGGAAAAATATTCAGCAGAAGCACGTAATATGAGCATTAACAGGTTCAGCTTAACGGGTGGTGGCAAGTAACAGACACAAACGCGTGCAACTACACAGTAAATATTACCAATGACAGCTGCAGCTGCTCATGCAATATTCCTATTCTAGCTCATTTTCCATGTTCCCATGTTTTAGCTGCATGCGCACGATATAGAGGAGCGAACAGAGCTTACCATGATCTTATTTCATCCTGTTTTACGGTAGACATTTATAGACATAGTTATTCTCCGGTTTTTCATCCAGTGTCCGAGAGTGGATATTGGGATGTACCTGAAGGCCCTACTATACTCTCGCCGCCAAAGCGAAGGAATACAGGAAGACCGAGTTCCACAAGAATAAGGGGAGTCATGGACGAAATGGAGGACAGAAGACGGGACAGATGTGGACAATGCAGTAACCTGGGTTATAAGAGAAGAATGTGTGGGAAGCAATAAATATTTTACTTGTTTCTACTACTTCTGTCATTCGTGAACTGTATAACTTATATTTTTATTCTGTACGCAACTTTATTATTAAAGGTTATCTTATATCAAACATTTATATTACTTGCTATGTTATGTTACTTTAACTAAATCATCTATTGCATATCCACTACAACAACCAAGTACAAATAAAACCAAGTAATACAGCATTCATTAAAACTAAAGCATACATAACTCAATTAAACAAGTCTGATACAGATCCATTACAGTACAATTGCACTACCCAGTTTACTAGACCCCTTTCCAAATTGAATTTACGGACTGCAAATAGTCTACTTGATGTCAAAGCTATCTTTTTTCCTTTTCCAAACGTCTCACTTCGGCTTGCATCTCTAGCGCATATTCCACTCCCCTCGGGGTCAACGGACGATCTAGCCATTTGAAAAAATTACAGCACTCAACACCTTTCGGGTTAGTTATACGATCAAGGTAACCGGCACATCCGTAAAACTGATGTCCAGCATTTGTTTGAGTCTTGCATACAACTACCTCACAAACATCTCCACAGTGGCGAAGTGGATGTTTATCTTGTCTCACTCGTCCTTCCCCGCTAATTTGTTTCCCGGGTCTTTAATTCGGTTTGCCTAAGCAGATTTGATTATCCAAAGCAGATTGAACAACATTATTAGCCGACGGAACTATCTCAAATTGAGTTTCAGGAACTGTTTCAAACTGAGTTTCAGGAACAAATTCATTTTCATCTTCCATCTGTTCAACATATTGCACCAATACTTCATCTAGAATCTTCCAATTACCCATATAAATTAGTGATAATGTGAGTGTGGGTGAAGAGATGGTTGTAGCTTTGGTTTAATCGAAGAACGAAGAAGAAATTTGAAAATTTTGTGAAAAATTGATGGTAATTGGCTAAAATTTAGGTTGGAAGTTGTTGGTTCGGGCATGGAAGAAGGGTTGAATGTTGGAAAAAGTTTTGGGATTATGCGGGGGAGGGTTGCTGCTGCCTCTGTTTTAGCAGCAGCAACCTGTGCAGGCGCAACTCATAGTTGCCCCTGCACGAAACTATAGCAGGCGCAACTACGAGTTGCACCTGCATATTATCGCTTAGGCGTGCATAACAGTTGCGTTGATTAGAAAAAAAACCAAAATTCCACCTGCACAACTCGTAGTTGCGCTTCCTATAAAAATTCAGGCGCATCTCATAGTTGCGCTTTCTAAAAACCTGAAATCTCATGTGCGCAACTAACATTGTGCATTCTCGTGGCAGCTATAAAAAACGTGACTGGAATGCTGACTGGGCAGAAACTAGCCCTCTTTGGTAATAAATTTTGCGCCGGTCGCGAAATTGATTCGAAAATTAGCCCATTTCGAAAATTTGTCCATTGAAAATATATGCTGTTGCACAAATGATGTATGTTGGGTTGGTGAGGAGAGTTGGTTTCTATATTTTGTTTGTGTGATGTACTGGGTTTAGAATACAACCCACCATGCAAATTTATAGGTTTTTTTGCATTTCTGTCAGTAATATAATAATTTATTTCTTATTTGTAAAATACAACATTACACAAATCATATGATAATTATTTATTTAGCACGAACCCTAACTTTTAGGAAATATATTTTTCTGATTAAATAAATTTTAACTAAGCACAATATTAAGTTACGTTACACACGTTTTTCAGTAACTCGGGCAACCTTTATAATTATGTTAAATATTATTCACTAACCACTACAATATGTTTGCATGAATGTAAGAAAAAATACTCCAACCAATCGGTGGCAAGTTAATCTCAGGTGTTACTAAAAATACACATATTTTTGCTTATAAATCACGTAAAGCAACACATCAGCACAACACCGGCAATTTATACAACTTAACCACAACAATAGCAAACTAAAGTGTGGATCTTTTCATCCAAAAAGGTTCCCAATGGATTATCAAAGTGGTTTATCTGGATTATTCGGCTATCGAGGACAACGACAGACCTCCGATCTTCCCTTGGTTCAACAGTGTTTGGTATCACAACAATGTTTTGAGATATAATTTTCTTTTGTGGAAAGCTTTGAGAGATGGTTTTCATACTCTTGAAAATCCGAGTACCAGAGGCATGCTGAGAATAACCTGCAGCCTTAGTATAGCCTGTCCTGAGAGTATCATACTTTCTTTTTTCGGCGTGCCCCTTGGTGTTTATTATATTGAAGAAAAACCTTGGCATTAAAGGCATGCATGCTCCCAATGTCAATAGTAGTTTAGAGTGGCTTATCATTTTTAAGGCTACTAGATGGTAGACATCCAAGGCTGCGCTAATGCTTACTATGCCTAAAAAGCTAATTAAGGTTGTTGGGGACGAGATTAACGAAAGGATTTTCATCGTGATGATAAGCACAGGACGCAAACATATTAAATGCTTGAATTACCACACATCAAGAACACTAGATACGTATATGATAGATGTGTTTTCGATAGGTGGGGTTCTTATATAGATTGCTTGAAAAGAAAAGAAATTGTGGCTTTGAATGGTTTTGACCATCGCCCAGAGATAGCCGAGGTCAAAGGCACCAACTGTAAAATGAAGAAAAAAGAAATCGTTTTTAATTCTCACATCACATGTACATGGATATTCATTAGCTTTAGGAAACAATTCTTAACGAATCCAGAAAATAATCAAGAAAATTCATGACAGCAAAATTCTTATTTTTAACATCGCACAAGAACATAGTAGGTTTTGGTAGTATTATTTCAAATTCTTCGTATTGCTTCAAAATTTATCTACAAAATACTAAGCATGAAATATTAGTTTTGTCACTGTAATGCACAAGTAATATTATAGTAGTATGGACGTAAATAATAATCAGAGTGCTAAAATATTTAGTTTCTAGCATTTGAGAAATTAAACGTCTTACGCGTAATTCTACGTTTTACAGTAGGCATCATATATATGGATACCAATTTCATGTTTATAGAGTTTAGACCAAGGATATTATTCATGTATTCATATAACTCATACACAACCTCATGATATCCATTAATTTAGAAGGAGAGATAAAGAACGGTGCAGGATGCAATGATCATGTACACCAACCAATACAATCTAATACTATCAATGTAGATCACTTCAGATCTAACATGCCATTTTGATTTCACGATAACCATGCAATATTCGCCGATAAACAAGTAACTGTGATGTTCAGATTTTTATGTATTAAGAGAGAGGGTGTCTTAGACCGAGTGGACTCAAAAGTAAAAATACGCCCTTAGGTAGAGAACTCAGAGTCTTACCTGAGCCTAGGGTTCGGCCTTTGACATTCCCTCTTTCCTACTAGTTTATTCAAACATGATGCTGTTAAAATGAACTCACAGCTCATTAAAAAGAACACCTTATCTAAAAAATGTTCTCTAAAGGGGGGGGGGGGGGGGGTGTTGATTAATAGTGTCATGTAAAATTCAACTAATATTCAACTTACTCTTATCCTGGAACTCCTTGCTCTCTGGCGAACCTTGGGATTTCTGTTTACGACGCCCCCAGATTTGTGAAGCTTGACAATATCAACATTCAGACCAGGCTTATTCTTTTGTACTACAGCTTTCAACATACTGCAAAGTTTTTCCTAGAAAATATGTATAAAAATGATTGTGAATTACTATGAAAAAACTATATATTCTAAAGAGTGACTCGAACAGTTCTACTGCTTAATAAAGGTGGAACCCAGTGCCTGAGGCTCCCGCACGATAACAGGCTCTGGGAAGGTCGACAATGTACGTAGTCTTTCCCTCGCATTGCGAAGAGGTTGTTTCCGGACTCGAACCTGAACACCCAGAACACCATGCAAGGTGACTCAACCGCTGCGTCAAGGCTCCACCTTAGTTTATATTAGCAATTTATGAGTAGGTTTTTATTACTTTAATTCTCTGGAATGTTGACTGTCAAGATCTTAAGAAGGTTTCATTTTCTTCAGAAATAAAGGTAGGATAGGAAAAAAGACACTAGAAAACACCTAAAATTCTGTTATTGTCGTAAACACGATAAGAATATTTATTCAGCAGGGGTGTAAATATTTATTCAGCAGGGGCGTAGAGTAATGATTGGATTATGAAACCAAACCCCGAACAGAAAAAAAAATCATAATGGTATTTTTGTTTTTTTTTTGGGGGGGTTGTGGGGGGGGGGGGGGCGGGGGAGGGAGGGGGAGTAACTCCTGCTATAAGAGAAATGTACCGTGCAAATCACCCAGATGCAAGCTTTAAAGTGACCTGATAAAAACTGGAATCGCAGAAGGTTTTGGTTTTACTTGCAAGTTTATAAGTATTGTGCTAGCCTGCAAGGCACTGAACGAAGGAAATGTTTGGCAGCTTGGGGGAATAGACTACATGGGCGTAAACACTGGACCGACTACATACGCAAAGCCAAGCACTACAACTAAAGCTAAGAATCATGCGTTCTTAAAAAAGCGCAAGGCACCAAAAGGTGACATACAAAGTCCAGGAAGCACCGATAGAGCCCGCAGCGGGCAGCATATTTATATATAAGTTCTGCCAGAAACACATATATCACTCTAAGCAAGAAATGGGCTTGAAGCATAGAAATAAGATGTGGATATTTCAAAGTTACAGTTTTGTATTTCCAGGGTGGAGGTTTTGAATAATTTTGTTCATGTTTTGTCCTTGGGTTTTCGTATTTGATAAGACCGGCATCTTACGTTTCGAACTATATCATGGGGCTTTCTCAGGGTAATTCGTCTAAAATTGAGATTTCTTAGGATTTTTTCATAATGGTTAACCTAAGATCAATATTTTTTAAAGGTTTATTTCATAATGGTTGACTAATTTTTTAATTATCTGTAACAAAATTCAAGTGACTATCATGTATAAGCAAACAGTGATCCATTTGGATGTATGAAATTAAGTTCAAATATAAAAAAGTATTTTAAATGCACGCACTATAGATTGTATAGGCAATAGTGATTTCCAATTACACTTTCTTACACAAGTCTTTTTTATTTCAATCGGTCTAGTTACTTAGCTTTACTGCAGTTCAAAAACCCAAGAAATAGGGTTACAGCCATTTTTCCTTCTAGAATGTTATTCTTAAAATATCAATGTACTCCGAAAATTGAAATATGTCTCCCACCATCAAGCAAACTACAGTACAAAACCTTTAATCAAGAATAGAAAAGGAAATACAAACCACAAGCAAACTGTGGCACCTTTTTATTAAGAACCAAAAAAAATGCAAACCAAAAGGATATTTTCCAAGAAAAAATCCATCCAACATATCTTTAACCAAGTCCTTAAAACAATGCACACCCAAACTTTGGTTGCAAACACGGCAGCAAGAACATTTAGTCAATATGTCTTTATTGCATTAACACCCAAATTATTAAAGGGTTTTCAGAATTGGTACCTGGCCCAAGACAAGAACAACATCAGCATTGAAGGTGTCAATTGCATTAAGAAGCAACTGCATGAAAGAAAAAAGAAAAAAAATGAAATCAATACGTATTTATTTATATTTTAAAAATCTTGGAAAAAGAATATATAAGATACTACCTCGTATCTGAGCCCTTCTACCCATCCCATTGTATTTATGACCATTCCTGCAGCTCTGGATTCAGCATTACCAGAGAACTGCCTTCCTAGAGTTTTTGCGAGTTCTTTCACAAGCACTTTGTATAACTCTGCATTCAAACTGTAAAACAAAAAAGTATGTCAGCGCATTTTCCTAAAAATAATCCCACCTTTTAACACATGCTTACCATATAGATCGTATTTATTAACTCACCTTGGACTTGTGTGCCCATAAAAATACACAATGGGCATTTCTAAAGGAATTCCTTCCATAGCATCAATAGGCATTTCAATTGGAGTAGCAGCAATACATCCAGGAATTGTGATTGAACCCTGACCAATATCTAAATCTATAAATGTAAGTTTCCAGTCCTGTTTACTAGCCCAACTCAAGAGCATCCTGCACAACCTACTATTTCGGTATTTCCAGAATCAGTGGGGCCTACAACTATCACCCGAGGTCCTTGAAACTCTAATAAAATCAAGTTTGAAGCGGAAAAAAATTATAACATAAATTAGAAGTAAGCAATAAAAGCAATAGCCCATTTATTAAAAGTAGTCTAGCTGAAATTAGTGAAAAATGGACTAAAAAGGGAAGAAAAAAAAAATAATTTGTAGAAAACAATATAACATACATTATTTGGAAAGGTGGAGTGAGTGGCAAGATTGAAATATAAAAATCAAGTGACAACTAATAAGCTATACCTAGGTATTGTTGGTCAATCATAAAAAGCTGCAAAATTTCAAACAATATTTAGCACCAATAAAATATCAAATACAAATTGATATTTATCTACCACAGATTGTTCGTTATTCACAACATAAACCATCAAGACATCGTCATGATTTTGGTAAAGCTTTTGCACTGTAAATTCACAACATCTTAATGCTGTCAAAGGCGCAATTTATGAGCCAACTAAGTGCATGGAAGTTTTTTTAAAGGGTGGCTCCATCGACCACTCAACTCAGTCTAATTTTGATGTACTGCTCAGATGCTCTAGGGAATTTTTGGACCCTTGATTTTTGTTTTGTCCTGGTTCAATATGTAAGATATTTGATATATTTATAAGTTGCTTCATTTTTGTCACATTATAGGATATGCTAACTATTTCAATATTGTTGGGTATTACTAAATATGACAGTGACATTGACATGTACATAGTGAATAACTAGCAACTGTGATGTATGTTAAAGAAAGCATTTTTACCAGGCAAGGTAATACACACATACACATTATCAATGTATGTGAAACTCATCTATTCTCTAACCAATAAAAGAATGAACGCTTGATTATCACCATGCTTGTTAAATTACCTGTGAATCATCTACACCACTATTCGACTCTGCCTTCGCCTTGGTCCTTCTTCGGTCTAATATTGCATGCACATTAACATAGCTAACCATAGGAGTCTGTAATACATGTGCAGTATTTAGCTACAAAAACTAGCAAAAGTAAACATGTATAACTAACTATTGTGACTTTGTAATAACATGCAACAAAAGATAAATATGTTCCTATGGTAAGGCTAGCATGATCATTAACCAATTTTACATATCTTTCAAAACAAAATATGAAACTGTCAGTGAAGTACCTCATCTGCTACATACTCAACTTCACTAACTCCATCTAATTCCACAGTTGCCCCGTTCCATGTAAGTACCTTGGTACAAAAAATGAAAATTGAATATTAAAAGGAATAACTGTAGTATTAACTGGAAAATAGTACAAAATTATTGGTATTTACTGCAAATTTATGGCGAGGTGGAATTGAAAGCCAATTCTCCGGTGGAAGCTAGGTGCCAAAAATTTCGGCGGTTCCGTTCAGTAATCGGATCCGAAGTGGGTTATCCGGTCCGACTTCGACTCGGAGTTCCTTCTCCTTTTGTAGGTTGAACTGTCTGGTAGGGTTCGGAGACGGACCAGGACCGGTGACCGGCGTCGAGAACATTAATAAGCAGTGAAGACAAATTACCGCGAATTTAAACTTTAGTAGACAAGAAACACCATCATCATCATCATCATCCTCGTTTTATAGTTAAGGTTTTCAGCTTGGCAAATTTTATTTGAACAGTAGTTTTTGCTGATCCGTTGGCCATGAAAAACCTGAAAACCTAGAAACTTTTTTGAAAGTAAGCCCTTTTTTTGATATTTTTCAAATTTCAAACACTATGCATAAAAATCGCGATTCACACTGTCATTATCTTCGACCGTTCAAACGTCATTGTCATCGCCCATCTCGATTTAACGTCCATCATCATCTTTCGCGTCTTGCCATCTCAGAGCTACGTCGTCGTCTTCAAGCTTGCGTCCGAATCAAGGTAAACACAAACCTTAACCATTTGTCATATGTTATAGTTGTGGAGTCGAATTTGAGTTTGGTTGAGGGGTTGGAGGAGCGGAGAGGTGAAGGGGAGATACTGGTGGGCTATACGGGTATAACGCAGCGAAACTGCATAGAAAAATTACCACCTGCGTAGCAACACTGCGTGTAACGTGTCTATACCACGCAGAATCACTGCGCGCAAAAATTACGAACCATGCGGTGTCGCTGCGTGGTTGGCAATTTTTCAACGCGGTGATACTGTGTTGCACCTGTAAAGCCCACTTATTAAAAATTGTAAACACTCTACCAGTTAGTACCTAATTTGTATTAAATAATGTTTTGTTAATTTTAGATGAGTCGAACTCGAATGAATGCTTCGGAAAGAAAAAGAAGAGCGAAGAGAGAAAAAAATGAAGGTAATAGTTTGGGTGTAAATGAGGATATGAACGAAGCTGCCGATGTTGGAGGCGATGAGGAGCACATAGAGCTTGTTGTAAGGCAAGAGGAGGAAGGAAGGGGCGAGAGGAAGAGGGGTAAGAGGAAGATGGAGATCGTTCAGAGTTAGTGGGCGAAGACGGGAATGACACGGATGATGATGCTGACATAGAAGATGATGCGGAGGCAGATAAAGAATCCAAGGGAGAAGGTAAATCCGAACAAGTTGCAAATGAATATGGTGGTCCAAAAAACAACGATGTGATCAACGATACTCATATTGCGTCCAAAATATGGATAGGTGGGGTATTTTTTAATTTGTAGTCTTCGTACTTATTTTTTTAACCAATGAATTAGAGTTACTAAAGTTAAGTAAATGTGACGATCGACCTTATATGACTGGCATAAATAATATACAAATAGTGTGTTGCTGCCGTGCTCGGTCGATATTGAATGATCATCAATATGAATAATAACAAACACAGAATATAACATGTCGTATCTCATAACGCATAGCTAAAATAAAATATCACAGATACAACAAAAAAGACACTAATAACAATGTGAACAAATCATCATTGGAGTAATAGATCCAGAGAGTAATACATCAAATGCAGTAGAGTTTATATAACAGAAGTAAACTCAAATACACTGAACAACACGCATATTTTACGGTTGTATATTTAAATATTTTATTTAAATATAGCATCGTTAGTCGCATTAAAGTCCAAAAAGCTATTTTTTACAAACTGTCAAATTAGGACTCAAGGCCACTTCTATTGAGTTCAAAATGGTGTTTGCGACCTTTTTGAGTATAAACATTGATATGTTTGGAGTTGAGTAGAATTTTGATGTTTCCACTTAGGACTATGGGTTTGGCTTTGGGTTTCAGCCCACTAATCCAAATCATCTCATATCCTAACTCCACCTCCTCTCCTCTTCATTCATTCTATTATTCTCCTAACGCTTCAAGCTTTAGCAAAAATGGGGGAAGGGATTGGAAACTAAAATCCTAAGCCCTAGTTTCTTTTGCAAATTCAAGTTCTAGCTCCAAAATCAAAGAGAAGCTTAAGTAAGCATCCTCTTCTTCTTCTCCATCTCAATATCTCTCCAATTTCAGAAATTTCCTATAATCTAACTTAGAGAATATTTGCTTATGATCTTAGGTTGGAGCTTATAGAGTTCAAGTTGAAGAGTAGTTGATATTCGCTTTGTTTTCAAGCTTCTCCTTCATTGTTTTTTAGTAAAAATGTGAGTTTTTGAACTCACATCTATGTCTATAACTATCTTCGTTGTTAGGTATGAATTCCTAACATCTACTCTTGCTCATTTTGCTTTGGATTGAATTGGTTTTATGAATATTCCAATTTTTGGTGTTTTGTAGTCAAAATCTCTAAAAATCCTAGCTTTGGTGTTTGAACACAATTTTTGATGGTGTATCGAAGAGCCTATAGGGCTGGGTTGCCGATGGTGTAAACCCTTAGTGCTCATTGCTCGTTCGATCGCTATTTGTAGGATTTTTGCCCCCACTTTTGGGGGCTAGGCTGAATATGCTTCAGAAGCAGATTCAGTCGGCTGGACCAGGAGGTCAGTCGACTGAACCAAAAGACAAATAATGCTTTAGAAGCAGTTCAGTCGACTGGACCAGTAGGTCAGTCAACTGAACCAGGGGACAAAAATTTCGTGTCCCTGTGTCAGTCGACTGACAACCTGGTTCAGTCGACTGACCTGCTTGCCTCAGCCCAATTTTCCTTTTGGGTTTGAATTTTCAATTTTTAATCGATTCTTATTTCTCCGACTAGTTGTTATCACCTTTGTTGACTTTGATAACTTCCTTTTTGGAATTTTTGGAGTATCCATTTTGATGGATTTGGTATCGATTTAATTCACGTCTTCGAATGTGAATTTTGATGATTGATTGTTTTTACAATCATTTTTGTGATTTCTCACTTTAAAATGCAAATGTTTCTATACTAATAGTAAATATCAAGACTCTTTCATTAAAACGATTTCAACTCTAATTTTTAATACAAAGTTCGTTTATAAAACCGTTTTCAAATCTATTAGTATATACAAACCTTTACCTCATTCGTTTGAGAAATCTAATTAAACGGCTTAGTAAAACTAGTGGTATGAAACTCTTGCATTTACTTCATCGGTTAATTTTTGAACCTTTTCAATTGAAACTCGTGTGACAATTTTCGAGTGGAGATCTACAATTTGTTCGTAAATATTTAAGTTAAGCCAGTGGTTATGAAACATGAAGCTAAGCTCATTTATTTACTAGCTTAATGTTATCCCACCTTTTGGTCAAGGCCGGAATATCAACAAATTGACAAGGAATAATGGATATCGGGATTGGAGATCTATTGGAAACGAGGTTGCGGTCGATGTCGTTAAAATTTGGCCAAGCTCCGATCAGGACGGAATCGCTTGGAGGTGATGATCAAGGCTAGGCAAGGCTGCATTTCAAATTTCAGGTTAATCGGAGTTCGTATGATAGAGATATGATCGATACAAGACAAAGAGGACACACTGTTCGCAACCATCGAGGAAAGTCAAAATTCGTATCCATCATATTCGACTCGATCAACATCTGTTCGAATCGGTCAGGCTCGAATCGATCCTTGGCCGTACTATTCGAGTCCATCGGGTTCGTATCGATCAGTGTGGAACTATTCGTATCCATCGTGCTTCGAATCGATCGTGTTCGACGAACAGTTCGAACCCAATGGAGCCATGCTATTCGTATCTTTCTCGAGGGGCCTCATTCGTACCGATTAAAGTTCGTATCGGTCCATCAATGCACCTCAGTACACTATTCGTATCGATGGTGAAGGCTTTGTTCGCATCCATCAAAAATTCATAAACGATGGATACGAATAGCGCAGTGCTATCAACGCAAACGGCATGAAGTGATCGACACGAACTCAGCTCCGTTGTTGGTTGCGAATAATACTCCTTTAATTCGGCACAAAAGGTGGAGCGATCCAAAAATCTCGCGCCACGTCACCACGCACTCACGTGTCCAGATCGATTCGAAGGGATGGATACGAAATCATGGATTCGAACTCTGCAGCATACGAAAATCAAAATCTTGCATCGATCATATCTCATAAACCAAAGGTCCAAATGCTATGAAATTTTCACAGGAGCTTACGTACAAGATAAAGAACATTTCTGCCAAGTTTCAGCTCAATTGGATCATTTTTTGATCAATACGAAATCGATTCGTATCGATCATGGATCGAGTCGAAACTTGGTAGGATCGGTCGCGTGGGCCCACTCACATGCCAGAAGAAGTCTCCCAAAGTTTGAGCGCGATATCAGCCTCCTACACCTATAAATAGCCCCCTGAAGCCTACATAAAAAGGATCTTTTGGCTATTCGACGTCCAGACTCTGCTGGGTTCAATTCTACAGTTCATCACAACTGTTTTACTCGAATTTCTCCATTATAATCGTTGTAATCATCTGTAACCAGCAAGGAAAATCAATAAAAGATTGTCGTTTGAAGTGGACGTAGGCCGGAGATAGTCGAACCACTATAAATCTCGTGTTACTGATTGTTATTTCTGAATTGTTGTACTTAGTATTGCTTAGATCTGAGATTTTTGTTTGGAATATTGTTGATCTATATTCATAGCATGGTGCTTTCCGATACTTGGGGCTTGTGACCAATTTTGGCGCAAACACTTTGGTGCTTTCACTGAGAAGGACTAGCATCTGCTACATCGGATTTGAAGTTCAGATTTGAAAAGCGTGAAGTGTTTAGATTTGAAAGACAATGACCCGACAGACAAGCAGAAGACAGAGAGCTGAGAGAAGCCAACAGGAAGGAAGTCAAGAAGCATCCTCCGGAGCTGGAGAAAGACAAGCTTTGATCTACATCACCAGGGATGAGATGGAGGCTATGGCAAATTCGATGCATGAAAGAATGATGAAGAGTCAACAAGAGATGCTGCAGAGCTTCTTCGAACAGATGAGAGCAGCAAATGCACAAAACCTTAGGCCAACTACTGCAACTGCGAATGTGGAACAGTGAGCAAGGGTCGTGGAACCCAATGGAGGACAGAATACAGAACTAGAGGGCAATCAACAAAGGCTTAGAGGCAGGCCCACAGGATCTGACACTGAAAGGCCTTTGGATGGAGCTCAACAGGCTAGAGTGGGCGCTAACGTTAATGAACCACATGAGGAATATGTACCAGAATTCCCTCGGGGGCATAGGGGAAACCTTTGACAGATAATGCTGGATTATCTGAGGTTATTAGGAGAACTATGCGTGGAGGTCTGACCAATAGAGATTTGGAAGGAGTGAACAAGAGCCCGTTTACACGGGAAATCAGGATAGATCGAAATCCGTCTGATTTCAAGCTACCTAGCATGGAAGTATACAATGGCAAGGCTGATCCAACAGATCATCTGATGAGATACACTAGACACATAGAAGTGCTGGGGGCATCGGAGGAAGTTATGGCCCGATGTTTCCCTCTGTACTTGATGGATATAGCCGCGATGTGGTTCAGGCAGCTGGAAGAGGGATCTATTAGAACGTGGAAAGAGTTGGTGGATAGGTTTTTGAGGCAATTTCGGGTTCATATCAAGAGGCCAAAGAACATGATGACACTAACGTCAATCAAGCAAAGGACGGATGAGTCACTCAGAGCTTTCCTGATTCGGTTCAATGCAGCGGTTGCTTCTGTGAATCGGCCAGATCCATCGATGGTTTTGATGGCAGCCGTATTGAGAGTCAAAGAGGATTCGGATTTCAAGGTATCTCTAATACGAGACCCACCATTGGATCTCGGAGAATTCGTTCACGAAGCTGAAAGATTCATTTGGCAAGAAGACGCGTGTATGGACTTAAAGTTAAAGGAGGTGAATGCGATTGAGGGTGGAGGACCATCCAACGGAGGCTTAGATAGGGATAAAGAAAAAGGAAGCTGGATGACGATTCAGGAAAAGCTAGGAAGCGATGGAAGGGTCCAAAGTTTTCCACATACACAGGATTAAACGAGACGCTGGAGCGAATATACATGGAAACCCGAAATCGCCTTCCCTATCGAAGGCCGGCTAGGAGAGAACCATCTGAACGTGAAAGGGCCTCGAGAAGGCATTGTCTCTCCCATGATTTGGACGGACGTGATACCAACAGCTGCAAGCACTTAAAGGACATAATTGAGGAGCATGTGAGGAATGGACAATTGAGGCAGTATGTTGGGGCTCAGAATGCAGCGGTGGAGCAGGGTCTACCTCAAACCATGGTGGTGCGAGGCCCAGGAATGATGGTCGATTAGTTATCAATTAACTGGGATAATATGAAATAAGTAGCAAGCTACTGACAAACGGCAAATTCATTTACTCATGTACGGGGACGGCGATAGCCCCCAGGCATGCTCTGAATGATAATAAACCATGATTCCATGGTTTGTGAAGTCTGTCTTTTGTTTTCGGATTGGACAATTGTTTTTCTAGTTTGGTTTTGGAGTTTGGTTTGAACTCCTGATTTTATTTTCTTTCTGGCTTGGATTCTCGTTTGGATGATTGCTTTCTGTTTTGGATGTTGGTTCGAATTTCTGATTTGATGATTTAATTTGGATTTGGATTGAATTCTGATTGGATTTTTGTCTGGTTTTTGATAAACGGTCGTCGAGTATGGATCATACCTGGCAAGGGGTGGGCCGCTTTGCCCGAACGTGGTAAAGTGACTTATTCAGGTTGTTGAGTATGGACTATGCTCAACAAGGGTCCGGAGTGACCAGGATTCGGCCTACGACTTAGGCCCCATATTATCGATTATTGTTTCAGGTCGCTGAGTATAGACTATGCTCAGCAAAGGTCCGGAGAGACTAGGATTTGGCCTAGGACTTAGGCCCTACATTATTGGCTACTATATCAGGTCGTCGAGTATGGACTATGCTCGACAAGGGTCCAGAGTGATCAGGATTCGGCTTAGGACTTAAGCCATGGCATTGTACAACATCCAGGGACACTGGACCACGGTCGTCAAGTGTGGATTGCGCTTGGCAAGAACCCATAGATGTTAGCTCAACGTCCAGGGACACTGGACCACGGTCGTCAATTGTGGATTGCGCTTGGCAAGAACCCGGAGAGGTTACGGATTTGGATATCGACCCGAAGAGGTCCTGGATTCGGTTATTGGCTATTGGATAAGGATGGATTAGGACTCGGCTGTCGAGTTCAGATGGGTATGGAATTGACTAAAGGCTTTGGTTACTGGATTTGGCATCAAATATCGACTCGGAGCAGTCAAGAACGATGCATTCGGATGATATGGCTATGGACTTTGGATATCGGATTCGGAACAATTCAAAACACACCTTTTTATCACAAGGAATGTTTTGGAGGGCAAATATTATCCCACCTTTTAGTCAAGACCGGAATATCAACAAATTGGCAAGGAATAATGGATATCGGGATTGGAGATCTATCGGAAACGAGGTTGTGGTCGATGTCGTTAAAATTTTACCGAGCTCCGATCAATACAGAATCGCTTGGAGGTGATGATCAAGGCTAGGCAAGGCTGCATTTCAAATTTCAGGTTAATCGGAGTTCGTATGATAGAGATATGATCGATACAAGACAAAGAGGACACACTGTTCGCATCCATCGAGGGAAGTCAAATTTTGTATCCAATATATTCGACTCGATCAGCATCTGTTCGAATCAATCGGGCTCAAATCGATCCTTGGTCGTACTATTCGAGTCCATCGGGTTTGTATCGATCAGTGTGGAACTATTTGTATCCATCGTGCTTCGAATCGATCGTGTTCGATGAATAGTTCGAACCCATCTGGAGCCATGCTATTCGTATCGATCTCGAGGGGCCCATTCGTACCGACTAAAGTTCGTATCGGTCCATCAGTGCACCTCAGTACACTATTCGTATCGATGGTAAAGGCTTTGTTCGCATCCATCGAACATTCATAAACGATGGATACGAATAGAGCCGTGACTATCAACGCAAACGGCATGAAGTGGTCGACACGAACTCAGCTCCGATGTTGGTTACGAATAAGACTCCTTCAATTCGGCACAAATGGTGGAGCGATCCAAAAATCTCACGCCACGTCACCACGCACTCACGTGTTCAGATCAATTCGAAGGGATGGATACGAAATCATGGATTCGAACTCAGCAGAATACGAAAATCACAATCTTGCATCGATCATATCTTACAAACCATAGGTCCAAATGCTACAAAATTTTCCCGGGAGCTTACGTACAAGATAAATAACATTTCTGCCAAGTTTCAGCTCGATTGGATCGTTTTTTGATCGATACGAAATCGATTCGTATCTATCACCGATCAAGTCGAAACTTGGTGGGATCGGTCGCGTGGGCCCACTCACGTGCCAGAAGAAGTCTCCCGACGTTTCAGCGATATCAGCCTCCTACACCTATAAATAGCCCCCTGAAGCCTATAGCAAAAGGAATTTAGGATATTCAACGTCCAGACTCTGCTGGATTCAATTCTACACTTCATCACAACTGCTTTACTCGAATTTCTCCATTATAATCAATGTAGTCATCTGTAATCAGCAAGGAAAATCAATAAAAGATTATCATTTGAAGTGGACGTAGGCCGGAGATAGCCGAACCACTACAAATCTCGTGTCACTGATTGTTATTTCTGAATTGTTGTACTTAGTATTGCTTAGATCTGAGATTTGTGTTTGGAATATTGCTGATCTATATTCATAGCTTGGTGCTTCCATGATACTTGGGGTTTGTGACTAATTTTGGTGCAAATACTCGGTGTAATTGACACTTCTTGATGATCGTTAATGATCATTTCATGATTTGGACTTGCGATATGCGATGTCCTTTCGTCCACGTAGGGGACTATACCTCGTTTTATTGAGTTTCATCTCATTTCTTTTATAGGCTAATGACCTATGGATTCTTTGGAGTTACGGGTCATTTCTGTGGGTTAGCGACCCATGTTCTTCTATGGAGATCGGTTCATCGGACATACCGTTGTACTACGTCGTTGTTTCAGCTTATCAGGTTCATTGGGCGTACCATTTACTACGTCGTTGTTCCGAATTATTTGAGTTTCAGGTTCCTCGGTCATACCGATATTGTACTACGTCGTTGCACCGGCTCTATAGTTAGCGACCATGGGATAGCGTCCTATTTGTGATACACGTGTTGGTGAGTTTTCATGCTCCTGCTTTGTGATACGCCTTCCCCTTTTGTGATTTCTGGATTTCTAGTTGATGATTTCTAGAATTTGTGATTCACCTCCTTTGTGATTGGCATTGATATATTTGTCAATATTTGTGGTATGGTGAATAAAATAAAGAATATGACATTCTTTTTAGTGCTTTGAGATTTCTTGAGATATTGTATGATTTTTTTTGTTACTTAATGTATACTTGTCGCAGTATGGCATTATTATTATCATATGTTTTTGTTATATCTCTATTTTATCTCATTTTATCTGATATTTATAGCTAGACTGATCTGTTTATTATTTTCTTATTAAACAAAATTCGGGTCAGACCGAGATGTTACAGGTGCTTCTGCTTGACTCCTCATCTGGGGAACATTATCTGATTTTTGACCAACTACTCTAGTTTAGTAGTTTTTGTTATTATACATTCGAGATAGAGAGTCCCTGATATATACATATTCTTTTATCTAGCACATGTACCTATTCTTTTGTGATATTGTGGATTGTATTTGACCGCTACTCTGATTTACACTTCTATGTGTTATATTCATATCTATTTCCGCCTTTGTGATATGGATGCCTATGACTGATTTGTGTTATGCTTGTTTCTATATTTGTTTCCGAAGACCATATAGCCACCGTGTGGTAACTTTGAGTTTGTATAGGTATGTCGGATTTCCTCTTGAAATGAAATGCAAGTTATACTATCTGGCATATCGGTGCTCGCACAAAGCAATTACCCGGATGGTCGCTCCTCAACAACCTTATTTTTCGTGCTAGTTGATGGCATTACCTTGTAGTGTCCTTGGATAGCGTGGGTATAGAGATGGGGCGTCACAGTTTGGTATCAAAGTCAAACTTCGGAACAATGTAGAATAATATAGCAAGGATCATTGTCCCAAGTCCTTCTTAGGAATCGTTTTGACATTCATTTTGTGAATAACCTTTTCTTCTTCTTTCTTTTTTTCTTTCTTAAAGAAGAGAAATGGTTAGACCAGGCCGTCCCAGCACCGGTCAATCCAGTGCCACTCCTCGGGATGGAGTATTTATGTCAGCTCAACAACTTCTAGATCTTGTAAAGAATGCTCAAGATGTCGGACCTATTCCAGAGCCTACTCACCCAAAATCTGGATTTGCACGCCTGTGCAGTGATTATACCAATTTGGATGGAAAGCCATTCAGGGGTTCCAAGAGCGTTATAGAAGTTCAAGCTTGGCTTAGAACATTCAATTGCATCTTTTCTCGCATGAACCTTATTGATTTTTATCGAGTCCAATTGGCTTCTAATATGCTCCAAGAAAGAGCATTAGATTGGTATGAACTTCTAGTTTCTGAAATTATTGAAGCGGATCTTACTTAGGAGCAATTTCAGGAAAGATTTGAATCAAAGTTTGTACCAGAAGCTGAAAAAGTGACTTTGGCCTGTCGTTTTATTGACCTTGTTCAAGGTGAATCTTCTGTGCAGATCATGTCGCATCTTTTGAATCCCTCTCTAAATATGGGGTCGAGTATATAAATACCCCACCGAAGAAAAATCATAGGTTCATCTATGGCTTGAATAAGAATCTCAAAAAGCATTTACTTCTGAAATTAGAAGTTTCTTTCGACCAACTTGTTGATATCGCTTTTCGACTCGAAGAGGCCGATAAAGAAGTCGATGTTGAAATTGTGGACCCCAAACCGAACTTCAGCAACAACAAAAAAGGCCTATTAAGTTCAAGGGTCCTTATCCCAACAAGAAAGGAAAGCAAGCAACTCCGTTAGCAAAGAGTTCTATCTTTAGTGGTGGGCAATGCTACAATTGTGGTTCTAAGGACCATTATGTTAATAGATGTCTGAAACCTCTCTTTTGTCGTTATTGCAAAAATTCGGGTCATTTTTTATCTTCATGCCCCAAACTTCAAGGCAAGAACGAGGGAAAGCTAAATGTTGTACGAGCCCCTAGTAACACTTCTCGTGGTCAAGGTATTTCTCATTCTATCCTTGATTGCATTATTATGTTTCGTGATCATCCTATTCGAGTTCTGTTTGATACGGGTGCTTCCCATTCTTTTATATTAAAAGAACTTGTTGATACTTTTTCTCTGAGTGTTATGGATTTGATGACTTCTTTGAGAATTGTGAATTCGGTTGGTGGATCCGCAACACTCAGTTTACTTTGTAAAGATGTCGAGAATATTTTATGCGATTATTCTTTCCAAGCCGATTTCCATGTCATGCGTTACTTGGACTTCGGAATGATTTTGGAAATGGATTGGCTTAACCATTGTGAAGCCCATACCCTATGTCCTGAGCGGACTATTCATCTTCGACATCCTCAATCTATTAAGTAGATTTCTATTGTTATTAAAGATTCGGATTCTATTTTGGCAGCATCCTTATATTCTCCAAACCCTCATGATGACGATAATGATGATGAGGAAGATGTCATTTCTCTCATGCACGTTGTTCGTGAATTTTCCGACATGTTTGATCCCGTTTTAGGATTACCGCCTAAGCGAGCAATTGAGTTCGGAATTAATCTAATCCCTGGAGCTCTACCTATCACTCGTCCTCCTTATCGTATGTCCAATAAGGAAAATGAGGAAATGCGTAAACAATTGTCCGAATTGGAGGAGAAGCAATTTATTCGTTCTAGTTCCTCTCCTTGGGGAATTTAAGCTATTTTTGTGAAGAAATCTGATGGTACACTTAGGCTTTGCGTTGACTACCGCAAGCTTAATGATCTTACCATTAAGAATAAATATCCTTTACCTTAGATTGATGATATGTTCGATCAACTTAGTGGTGCTAGAGTCTTTTCACAGTTAGACTTAGCAACCGGTTTTCATCATCTTCGTATTGTAGAGGATAGCATTCCTTTGATATCATTCCGTACACGTTATGGATCTTATGAATGGCTTGTTATGCCATTTGGTTTAACGAATGCTCCAACTTATTTCGTTGACCTTATGAATCGAGTTTTCAAAGACTTCCTCGATCGATTTGTTCTCATCTTTATAGATGATATTCTTGTTTATTCTAAAACCAAGGAAGAGCATGAAAAGCATCTTCGGATTGTGTTGGAAACTCTTAGGAGCAACCAATTGAAAGCAAAATTTTCTAAATGCCACTTTTGGCAATCTCGTGTGAAATTTCTCGGTCACATTATTTCCGAATCTGGAATTTCCGTGGATCCTTCAAAGATCGAAGCGATTCAAAATTGAAAGAGACCAGAGAGAGTGATATGAATCCATAGTTTTCTTGGATTGGTGGGCTATTTACCGTCGTTTCATAAAAGACTTTTCTAAAATTCCCATGCCTCTTACTAGTTTGATAAAGAAGGGAGTTAAGTACATTTGGTCTGACAAATGTGAAGCTTCTTTTCAAAGATAAAAAGAACTCCTTTCTGATGCTCCTATTCTTCTGATTCCCGAGGGGAACCAATAATTTATTGTTTATATCGATGTTAGTCGTGTTGGTTTGGGAGTCGTTCTCATGCAAAGGGAACGTGTTATTGCTTATGCGTCTAGGCAATTGAAGCCTTTCGAGACTAGATATGCCGCTATATGATTTAGAGCTCGCGGCTATTGTTTTCGCCCTTAGAATTTGACGTCATTATCTTTTGGGAGAGAAAATTATTTTCTATACCGATCATAAATCTTTAAAGTATTTATTTTCTCAAAAGGAACTTAATTTGCGTCAACAACATTGGCTTGAGTTCCTTGCGTCTTATGATCTTATTATTGTTTATACTCCCGGAAAGGGAAATTGTGTTGTCGACGCCCTTAGTCGTAAGCAGCAAGCAGTTGTTTCTATGATGATATCCGAATGGAACGATCTCGAGACTTTGTCCGCTTGTGTGATTCGAGACCGTGAATCTGATTTATGTTCATCTCTTGTTTTATATAGCCTTGAAGCTCATCCTTCTCTTTTAGACCGCATTCTTGAAGCTCAAAAGCTAGATCTCGAATTGGCTCTTCTTAGCCAAAGTTGTAGGGATAAAATCAATCACTACAACAAAACAGTCTTGTTTACAATGGGCAATGCCCGTTGTAATATGGTTTTCGCAACGGGCATGTGCCTATTGTAATAGCCTCGTTGTAATAGATCCACCACATTATACAACGGGCAAGGCACGTTGTAAAAACCGTTGCAGTATACCTTTTTACAATGGCTATAACCCGTTGCAATAGACTAAACATACTAATTGCATAGCCTATTTCACAACACGTATTGACCGTTGTAAAATACATATTTAACAATGTGTGTTGACCATTGTAAAATATTATATAACAACGTGCAGTGACCGTTGTAAGAAGCTCATATAACAACGCACATTGCCCGTTGCAAAATAAATGCAAATTTAAAAAAAAAATACAGCAGCATCCATGCAATACATCCATACTAATACTAAATGTTGTCGTAAGATAATTAAAATCACATACGAAAAGACTAAAAACTAGAGTCATAGAATTATAACACTTCAAAAAGTTAGATAAGTTTACATGCCAAATACATAAAGCATTAACACATAACAGTCCGCTACAAATATCATTATACAATCATACTATATCATCAAGTTTGCAAATTCCACGATAAGATGACTTCCATCAAATTCTCTACCATCCAAGTTGTACCTTGCATCATCTGCATCCCTAGGATCGCTGAATTCCTGTAATACAATAAAACAAGACAAAGAACAAATGTTATGGAAAACCAAAAATGGTTAATATGTCAGATACTTGGATATGACAAGGAGAATAGGTGTAAGAAATGCATACAACAAATGCATAGTCGCGCTTCATATCCACATCACGTACTCTGCGAAATTTTATCCATAAACAAAAGTCCATCATTACTTAAGAACCCAAAGGGTGTATTACTTCGTGCTCACAACATGAACTAAGCATTAGTTTGATCCAAAAAAATCAGATAATATAACACAGAAAGAATCGCCATATTCTCCTATAAACTTTTTTTGCGAGAATGGCCACCAAGTCCACCATGGGCGCCTTTCTCGCCATAGACCTCTCCAGGTTAGGCAAAACCCACCAACCTTCAATAACGTTGTTAAAGTTAAAAACACATGATACCCATGGTTCAACTTCATATTAACTTTTTTTTGTTTTTTGGTCCAAGGGAACAAGCAGTATACGCAAGAAGTCATTGAAAGCTAAAGTACAAGGATATGGTACAAATAAATTCAACACTGATGGCGAGGGCCTTTCTAGTATCAACATGAGAAACAATACAGCAAGCAAAGGAGGGGCAACATGAAATTTCATACAAAAGACATGAGTATGTCATAGCAGTTAAAACAATACCTGTTATATCGGCCAAACAAGTCTTCAAGACCACGTGAACGGGTCCTTGATGATAAATGCCTAATGTACAACCTTTTGTTGCCATAACGATCATCATAATGAGGCATGATTTTAAATTGCAATCTGCAAAAAAACTAAAGCTCAGTTTGACATGACAAATTAACATTGCTATTTGTTTATAATGAAGAAAAATGATTGTTCTACACCATGGTTAATAGCAGACAGAAGAGGGTTATAAGCGTAAAAACACCATACAGCCCAATAACAATGAATAGCATACCTATGATCTAAAATATCAATCAAGTAACAACAAAATTGTTAACTGAAAATTTATTTCTATACCTTAAAAGACCACGAACAGGTTCAGGAATGGACAATGTCAGCATCATGCACGTGTGCTTGTCAAAATAGATGCAATGTTTATAAAAAAATTCAAATTCAACGATAAGATGGAAGTATCAACTAATTGAGTCTAGAATATGAGTATAAAAAAAAGCCTTGTTCAGCCTACAAACTCTATGGACATAACGTGAAATACTGTATTATTACTACAACCAAGAAGTGGCAACCAAGACACACACAGTGATGTTCGTAATAATTTATAGAATTTAAATGAAGGAGAGCGGGCTACTGGGGAGTCTGCATTCCCCCTTACACATGCGGATAATTCGATTCCTTCATAAAAAGTGACAATATGACTGAAGGTAAGGGCGAAAAACCAGTACATGATTGTAAAATTAGTCAATAAACTTCTGGAATCCCAATGAATAATCCATTGACTATCTTTCTATTAAAGACATCCTCATACTTCAACTGCGGCTATCCCAAAAAGTATTCTAGTGCAAGTACAAGATCCTCCAAGTTTAAATGTACCTATCCCACAAAAAATTAAAAGAGATAATGCTGTTCTAGGCTATGGTCAAGTGATTGCTGAAGACGTTAACAGTGATAGTTCAAGTACAAAAGATTTTAGTGCAGTAGAAGAATTTTTCGATGACACAAACTAGCAATTCAAAGAAAATATTGCAGCAATCATTCAATAAATTCGTGTTTCAGAAGAAAAATAGTTGTTTCCCATATGACCTCTGCAAATCCTGTATATGTTCAGAAGCATGACACAAATATCCATAAGAAATCTATGGCAACTCATAAGAGGAAAACAAGGAGCTATGTGAAGATTACATGAATATTATAACATGGAATATAAGGAGTATGAATAAAGATGTCAAGATATACCATGCATTCAAACTCCTTTGTAACCACAAACTCTCTGTCTTGGGTTTGTTGGAGAACAAGTTAGACAGTTCTGGTATTTTTAGATTTCAAACACATTTGTCTAGAAATTGGGTAGTAACTCATTGATATGAACTTGGTTGCAAGGGGTGAATTTTAATAGTTGTCAACGTCTGTGTTTGGTCATTTGATCTACTAGATAAAAGTGAACGATGCATTACTTTACAGATGACTAATAAAGGGGGATTACATTGTCTATTCACTTATCTGTATGCTAGCAACTTCTACGGATATAGAGAAAAATTATGGGGATATATATGCATGAATGCCTCATTAATAAGACTACTATGGATCGTGTTGGGGGATTTTAATAATGCTTCAAGCCCTATGGATAAAAGGGGAGATATTCCAATCCTTTTTTCATACGTAAATCATTTTAATGGTTGCATGCTGACTTGTGGTTTGGTTAAAACTAGTTTGCAGGGATGTAAATATACATGGAGCAAAAAAGGCATGACATCAAGTATTAATAAAGTGCTAGTAAATTTTGAACTGCTGACTAAATTTCCAACTTTAGCTATAGTATCAATTCCATCTCATACAGTGGTCTTACTCCAATATTAGTGTAGTTTACAGAGCTATAGCAACAACAAATCAAAGGAAAACCTTTTAAATATGTCAATACATGAACTATACCAGAGGGCTATAATGAATGTGTTTCATAGGGACTTGATGCAACGACATAGGGTAGAAGTGCTTAAAATCTGAATAATAAACTGCAAGCAAATAGAAGTAATTTGAAGCAGTGGAACAAAACAATGAATAAAAGAAATGCATAACAGATTCTGGAGGAGGATTATGATAAAGCATGGAAAGCGATCCATGCCGCACAATAGAGCCATGTATAAGATCTTACCTATTATCGATGAATAATAAACGACGGAACCATCGTATGAAGCAATACGGAAGCTCCGTTCCTCCAATCGAGCATCAAACGCCAAGATTTTCCCCAACCCTAGTTTCATGGTTTCAAACATTCACTGTCGAACACCCAGAAAAGCAGCCGCTACCTCCATTCAAATGCCGAAGTGAACGATTGATGAAGGGCTTGCAACCCGTACATCATTTCATGCAAAGGGTTTAGTGAAGGATTGATGAAGGGATTGGGATTAACTGGGAATTAAGTAGAGATGGCAAGATCTAGGAAATGGAAGAGGGATTGAATGTGGATTTAGGATTTAGGGATTTGAGAAATAGAAACGAAAAGGAGAAATGGAAAGAAAGAGGATGAGGCATGCTATCAGTAAAAAGTAACAATTGGAGCCAAAATCACTATGGAAAATCTTGGAGCCAAAATATTTAGATATGAGAAAAAGTTTGAAGTCAAATTATGCAATTATGTCTTTCTCAAATAGAATAATAATAAATGCACTTAATTTCGGATCGAACGTATATTTTTCGAATACGAATACAGTCACATCCATATTCGAATTTTTTTTTATATTCGCATTTACTTTTCGGATATCGGATAATATTCGTATTTTCGAATCTGAATTCGAATGGATTTCAGATTTTATGTTTCCTTCTTTCATTAATTATATTAATAATGACATTAATTAATTAGTTGATATTGGTTTTTGCAATTTACTAATTACAAATCATTAATTATTAAAAATGATTAATTGTTAATTATCGAATAGACTGAATTATTTATTAATTTCAATCTATTGACAACATTAAATATTAAACTTAATTATTAATTATAATGATAAAATATTAAATACTATATGTTAATTACTTCTTAATTATTAATATTTCATTTTAAATATGAATTATTAAATATTTTGCTTAATTATTCACTGCTTATTAATTTTTCAATAGTCATTGTTAAATAATTATTATACTAAATATCACTCTATAATTATTAAATTTTATTATAAATTATTAAATATTACTCTTAATTATTATACAATTATCAATAATTAAGTGATTATTAATTAATAATAATCTAAATTAGTTATTAAATATTAAATACTACTTCTTAATTATTAAATTTTAAAGGTTAAACATTATTTATTAAATATTGATTTTTAATTATTAATTTATTCAATACTTATTAAATGCAACTAATACATATTAAGTATAAATTACTAATTATTAAATGTATTACAACGGGCTAGAAGAAACCCTTGTAATAGATATCTATTACAGCGGGCACATATGGACCGTTGTAGAAAACTGATGTCTATTATAATAGGCTGGGAAAAACCATTGTAATAGATGTCTATTACAACGGGTTATTTTTAACCGTTGTGATATGCGCTGCAAACTGACGTCTATTACAACGGGCTTGAAAAAACCGTTGTAATTTGTACCTATTACAAAGTTTTTTTTGGACCGTTGTAAAATCGCTGTTGTAATAAGGTCGTTTTGTTGTAGTGGATATTGAAGATTTAAAAGACTTTGATATTGATGCTCACGGCGGTGTTCGAAAATTTGGTAGACTTATCGTGCCAAATATTAGTGATCTTCGTAAAGACATTTTAGAAGATTCTCATCGTTCTAAATTTACCATTCATCCCGGTAGTAGTAAATGGTACGCGGATATGAAGCAACTTTATTATTGGGATGGAATGAAATCTGATATTGCTAACTTTATTAAGCATTGCATGACTTGTCAACTCGTAAAGGCCGAGCATCAAAGGCCCGGTGGGTTATTGCAACCTTTGGACATTCCAATTTGGAAGTGGGATCAAGTCTCCATGGACTTTATTGACGGACTTCCCCACTCTCGTTCGGGCCATGATAGCCTATGGATGATTGCAGGTAGACTTACAAAATCCGTCCATGTTATTCCCGTTCGGTCTAATCAGACCGTACCCCTTTTGGCCGAACTTTATATTAGAGAAATTGTTAAATTGCATGGAGTTTCTACTTCTGTTGTTAGCAATCGTGATCCATTGTTTACCAATGGATTTTGGAAGAGTCTTCAAAAAGCTTTGGGAACGAAGCTTAATTTTAACACCGCTTATCATCCTCGGTCCGATGGACAAACCGAGCATGTGAATCAAACTCTTGAAGATCTTCTTCGTGCATGTGTTCTTGATTTTGGTGGAAGTTGAAAATATCATATTTCTCTTGTTGAGTTTTCCTATAATAACAGCTTCCAATCTAGTATTGGTATGGCATCTTTTGAGGCACTCTATGGAAGGCCATGCCGATCTCCTTCTTGTTGGCTTGAGGCCGGTGAGAAGCTGGTTTTGGGTCCAGATTTTATTCGTGATTCCATAGAAAAGATTAACCTTATTCGTCATAGGATGAAAGAGGCTCAAAGTAAACAAAATCCTATGCCGATAACCGAAAAAGGAAATTAGAATTTTCTGTGGAAGATTTGGTGTTTATTCGTGTTTCACCGTTAATCGGAAAAGTTAGCGCCTCGGTATATTGGTCCATTTCCCATCACCAAACGCATTGGTTCCATGGCTTATCGCCTTTTACTACCGGCTCAATTTTCTGCTATTCATGACGTATTTCACGTCTCTCAATTACGGAAATGCCTTCGAGATTCTGATTCTATTCTTGATCCCGGTGTTGTGGAAGAAATTGAAGTTTCGCCTAATTTGACTTATGAGCAACATCCTATTCGCATCATTGCTAAGGAGGTTAAACGCCTTTGAAATAAAGATGTCCCTCTTGTGAAAGTCCAATGGTCCTCAAATCCTATGGATTGCTCTTGGGAATCTAGAGAATTCATCGAGTGAACACATCTGGACTTACTCTCTCGTTCTCTTTGAGGTGAAATTCTTATTTCAAGTTTCTTTTGTGTTGACATGCTTTTGTGGTTGTTACTCTTTATTTTCTTCTTAAATATTGTGAGGACGCAATTTATTTAAGGAGGAGAGTATTTAACAACCCGCATATTTTATGGTTGTATATTTAAATAATTTATTTAAATATAGCATCGTTAGTCGGATTAAAGTCCGAAAAGCTACTTTTTGCAAACAGCCAAATTGGGACTCGAGGCTACTTCCATTGAGTTCAAAATGTATTTGCAACCTTTTTGAGTATAAACATTGATATGTTTGGAGTTGAGTAGAATTTTGATGTTTTCACTTAGGGCTTTGAGTTTGGGTTTGGGTTTCAGCCCACTAACCCGACTCATCTTATATCCTAACTCCACCCCCTCTCCTATTCATTCATTCTATTATTCTTCTAACACTTCAAGCTTTAGCAAAAATGGGGGAAGAGATTGGAAACTAAAATCCTAAGCCCTAGTTTCTTTTGCAAATTCAAGTTCTAGCTCCAAAATCAAAGAGAATCTTAGGTAAGCATCCTCTTCTTCTTCTCCATCTCAATCTCTCTCCAATTTCAGAAATTTCCTATAACCTAACTTAGGGAATATTTGCTTAGCTTGTAGAGTTGAAGTTGAATAGTAGTTGATCTTCCCTTTGTTTTCAAGTTTCTCCTTCATTGTTTTTGAGTAAAAAGGTGAGTTTTTGAACTCACATCTATGTCTATAACTATCTTCGTTGTTAGGTATGAATTCCTAACATCTACTCTTGTTCATTTTGCTTTAGACTGAATTGGTTTTATGAATATTCTTGTTTTTGGTGTTTTGTAGTCAAAATCTTTAAAAATCCTAGCTTTGGTGTTTGAACACGATTTTTGGTGGTGTACCGAAGAGCCTATAGGGTTGGGTTGCCGATTGGCATAAACCCCTAGTGTCCATTGCTCATCCGATTGCCATTTGTAGGATTTTTGCCCCACTTTGGAGGCTAGGCTGAATATGCTTCAGAAGCAGGTTCAATCGACTGGACCAGGAGGTCAATCGACTAAACTAGAAGACAAATAATGCTTTAGAAGCAGGTTCAGTCGACTGGACTGGTAGGTCAGTCGACTAGACCAGTAGGTCGTCGACTGAACCAGGGGATAGAAATTTCGTGTCCCTGTATCAGTCGACTGACCACGTGGTTCCATCGACTGACCTACTTGCCTCAGCCCAATTTGCCTTTTGGGTTTAAATTTCCAATTTTCAATTGATTCTTGTTTCTCTGACTAGTTGTTATCACCTTTGTTGACTTTGATAACTTCCTTTTCTGGATTTTTAGAGTATTCATTTTGATGGATTTGGTATCGATTTTTTTGGATTTAATTCACGTCTTCGAATTTGAATTTTGGTGATTGATTGTTTTTACAATCATTTTTGTGATTTCTTACTTTAAAATACAAAGGTTTTATACTAATAGTAAATATCACAACTCTTTCATTAAAACAATTTCAGCTCTAATTTTTAATACAAAGTTCGTTTTTAAAACCGTTTTCAAATATATTAGTATATACAAACATTTACCACATTCATTGGAGAAATCTAATTAAACGGCTTAGTAAAACTAATGGTATGAAACACTTGTGTTTATTTCATCAGTTAATTTTTGGACTTTTTCGATTAAAACTCATGTGACACTTTTCGAGTGGAGATCTACAATTTGTTCGTAAATATTTAAGTTAAGCCAGTGGTTATGGGACATGAAGCTAAACTTACTTATTTGCTAGCTTAGTGTAATTGACACTTCTTGATGATCGATGATGATCATTTCGTGATTTGGACTTGCGATATGCGATGTCTCTTTGTCCAAGTAGGGGACTATACCTCGTTTTATTGAGTTTCGTCTCATTTCTTTTATAGGCTGACGACCTATGGATTCTTTGGAGTTTCGGCTCATTTTTGTAGGCTAACGACCCATGTTCTTTTATGGAGTTCGGTTCATCGGACGTACCGTTTTATTACATCATTGTTCTAGCTTATCAGGTTCATCGGGCATACCGTTGTACTACATCGTTGTTCCGAATTATTTGAGTTTCAGGTTCCTCGGACGTATCGATATTGTACTACGTCGTTTCACCGGCTCTATGGTTAGCAACCATGGGATAGCATCATGTTTGTGATACACGTGTTAGTGAGTTTTCATGCTCCCGTTTTGTGATAGGCCTCTCCCTTTTGTGATTTCTGGATTTTTAGTTGATGACTTCTAGAATTTGTGATTTACCTCTTTTTGTGATTGGCATTGATATGTTTGTCAATATTAGTGGTGTGATGAATAAAATAAAGAATATGACGTTCTTTTTAGTGCTTTGAGATTTCTTGAGATATTGTATGATTTTTGTTGTTATTTAATGTATACTTGTCGCATTATGGCATTATTGTTATCATACGTTTTTGTTATATCTCTATTTTATCTCATTTTATCTGATATTTATAGCTAGACTGATCCGTTTATTATTTTCTTATTAAATAATATTCGGGTCAGACCGAGATGTTACAGGTGCTTCTGCTTGACTCCTCATCTGGGGACATTATCTGACTTTTGACTAACTACTCTAGTTTAGTAGTTTTTGTTATTATAAATTTGAGATAGAGACTCCTTGATGTATACATATTCTTTTGTCTAGCACATATACCTATTCTTTTGTGATATTGTGGATCGTATTTGACCACTACTCTGATTTACACTTCTATGTGTTATATTCATATCTGTGTCCGCCTTTGTGATATGGATGCATGTGACTGATTTGTGGTATGCTTATTTCTATATTTGTTTCCGAGACTATATAGCCACCGTGTAGGAACTTTGAGTTTGTATAGGTATGTCGGATTTCCTCTTGAAATGAAATGCATGTTATACTATCTAACATATCGGTGCTCACGCAAAGCAATTACCCGGATGGTCGCTCCTCAACAGCCTTATTCTTCGTGCTAGTTGACGGCATTACCTCGTAGTGTCCTTGGCTAGCGTGAGTATAGAGGTGGGGAATCACATAAACCGTCTCAACAAATAAAAATAAACAAGCATTACCACTGGCTCCACAGTGTTGCCCGGTGGAAAAGCGTAGAAATCCATACATCTATATAATACGAGATAGCTTCATCTAGCTTGTCCACTGAATAGGTATTGTGTCACCTAGACCCGTTATCTAGTCTACTCATAGAATACCCAAGATAATAAGAAGTAAAGCATAAAACCTTGGGTTAGACAACGGTTTGGTATGAATTGTAAATGAATCTCAAAATACTATAGAGGTAAATATGGTAAGAAACAAGAGTGCACGAACCACACCTAACTCATTCCTGCAACTAAAGAGTTAGCACATAACACTATAATATGCTGCTATACAATATCATAAAGGTACTATATACAATAGCAGATGTACAAATATTTCCATCTCTAGTACCTACTCCCAATGATATCCCCAAGTGATAGCCCATTAAAGAAAGCAATTAAAACAACTATAGCATCCATCAAGAAATAGATGCTATCACTCATCCCTGTGCGTTGAATATATACGATAACTCGTATGGCCTCCTTACTGCCAAGGACTAATGAAAATCTCGGTTTTCTGTGTACCCTTGTATCATGCAGCCCAAAGCTCAATATGTGTCTCGTAGCCTAAAATTAGACAATAGACCCAAAGCCACTAGTCCAGGGTATACAGGTCCCTTAATTGATCCATAAGCATCCCCACTTATAATACCCCTACTTCGAGTACACAAGAAAACCCTCCGATTTACCAACGATTCCTTAGCTCGTACTCATCCGAGCCCTCCTTTGCTCCTTTTTAGACACTGTGCTCTTCTTGCTCAATCTTGTTTTCATTATTCAGGAACCCACCGCGTTTGTCATTCTACAGCTCTCTCCTTTATCGAGCTGCTATCTTCGGTATGTACAGATCTACATTCTTTGTACCTTGGGTTATCTCTCAGGTCACTAATTTGCAACATGATTAAATTGTAGCACAAAACGTAAAGTAAAGTTTTCCGTTCCTTTAACTTAAAAACAAAACAAATTGTGATGTACAAATTATAACTTTGACATTGACAAAAGAAATCGCTAAAATAATATGTTAATTGAAGTGATGAGAACTAAGCAAACGATTAACAATACTTATTCATTATTTTATACTCATTTTACCACACTTTATTCGCCTTAGGTTTAAATTTAAATTGTCTATTCATACACTCAATTCTATTATTTTCATATTCTTGTTTTGTTCCTAAATATTTTAATTTTATGTTCACCTTCTTATGTTATGAAACTAATATTTTCTAATTTACAATTTTTTTCTATTGTTTTCTACATTTTAGTGAAATACCAATGTTACAATAGCCTAGGGTGATCCTAATTTCTAGCTTCGTCTTTGATCTTTGGTACCTACTCCCACCACGAGTCACAACCCTAAGATTCTAGCTTCTATCATGATGTTACATCACCATCCAACCCTGGTGCGAATGAGCCAACACCTCCAGCATGACATACAGAACCTCAATCAGTCCTTAGAAGTTCCAACTTCCAACCATGAACTATGATAACTCGGTACCGAGTTATGGGTATAACTCGGTGTCGAGTTACAAACTTAGCTAACCAATGACTAATCTTCTTCCATGAATCTAGTACTTTTCTTTAAACACTTTGGACTCCAACTCATCCATCCTAGATAACTCGTCGTCAATTTAAAGCTCCACCTTCAAGTTCTATAGATAACTCAGTAATATCTTTAACCTTTAGCCAAATCGCTTGCTTCGAGTTATGAACTATCTCTTTTAGCTAAGCTCTATTCACTCATGTTAACTACCGAGTTATAGGGCTCCTCATTATAACTCGTCGTTGACTTATCTCGATAAGTCGGTATCGACTTTAACCCTTAGTTACGTTTGAGGTGTTACTTTTTATGTAGGCTCCTATTATGCTCTAGAGCGTCAAAGTTTCGTCCAATTCTGACTAACTTTTCCATCGATTTGCCTAATTCACCAACCTATCTTTTTGTGCATCCAAAACACTAACAAACAACATCAAAGCACAACATAAAAACATAAAATGACATCCAACCACATAGGAAATACATGGAATCAAACGATTTCTAATTCAAATCTGAGCAATCAATAAACATATGAGTATGAATGTATAATTAAGATGAATTACAATGCTATTACGCCAAATCATATTAAAATTCATCCATTTAAGTCACAAACATATATCAAAATGTAATTTAGGCTAGAAAAGGATTTTTGGATCAGAAAACCATGTTAAAAACTATAATTCTACCATATAAACATACATATGATAGTGAGAAGTCATAAACCACTCACCAATTACTAAATTCAACTTATTTGAATGCAGATCCTATCCAAACAACAAAGAAAAGCACTTTTGATCAACCAATTTGATGATCTCTAGCTTCTAATCGAAGATCTAATCTCTAATCTGCAAGTTCGTTTGATCTAGAGTGAAATTTTGATGAATTAAAATGGATTTAGGGATAACTAGGGTGTATATCTAACTTGGAATAAGAGGAGAAGTACTAATTTGACTCCTACAGCCCTTATTTATAGTGTTTCTCAATTAGACTAATGGCTTTCTAATGGACTTAACTAGTTATACACGAATTCTGACCAACACTTATTAAAACTTAAAAAAGCATAACTTCATAATCGTAAGTCCATTTTTCTATTATAACCACTCTATGAAATGGGAAACCATCATCCTGAAACAATGTAACCAGTTGGGACCCTAATTCAACTCATATCAAAAGTTATATCCCATGATATTTTAAGGATCAAAATGATCACATAGAAATTCAGGAAAAATCATAGGTGTGTAAAAATATTCCTAAATGTCATATCCTAAAATTATAGAATCATATGACTTCATACGAATAGAATACTATGATCCTCCAATACGTAAAATACAGGTTATTATACTCTCTTCCCCTTTAGGAGTTTTGTCCCTGAATCCCTAAATAAGCCAAAGTATAAGCAACCGTAGTCATCCTACATGCCTACTAATCATAAGCAAACATCAAACATCTCAAACAAGCAACATGTAACCATTAGTATAGTGAACCTATCCTAACATGCAGAATACTAACTTAACAAATATAATGTACAATGGTGAAAGTAGATACGATAAACAATGGGTCTTACCATTCAAAGAGCTCGGGACACTTAGTTCTCATGCTCTCCTCAGTCTCCCATGTATAATTGTCATCACTTCTACTCCATTGTACCTTCACTGGCTTCACTGGCTTTCTCCTAAGATGTTTCGTATCATACCCAATAATACGAACCGCCCGACGAGACCTAGAAACTTTTGGTTCTACTTTACATCTTTTAACCGATCCGGTGTAATCATCATGCCTGAGTCATGCATAAACTTCCATAAATAAGAGACATGAAAAACGTTGCACACGCCCGCCATCTTCTAAAGTAAGTCGACCCTATATGCTAACTTTCCAATTTTCTCAACTATCGAAAAAGAACCTACAAATCTTGGTGCAACTTCCCCTTTCTAGCAAATCGAACCACATTCTTAAGAGGAGAAACCTTCACAAGTACCATATCTCCGATAGAAAATTCTAGATCTCTTCATCATTTATCCACATACCTTTTCTATCAATCCTGAGCAACTTTTATTCGCTGTTGAATGATTTCAATCTTCTTCGATACCTCTCTAATCATATCTGGCCCATGTATCTATTTCTTGCCCACTTTCCACTAACATGAAGGAGCGTTACAAGGTCGGCCATACAATGCTTCATACAGTGCCACACCATTACTTGACTAATAACTATTGTTGTATACAAACTACACCAAATACAAATAATCATCCCATGATCCTCCAAAGTCTATAATGCATGCTCCCAAGAGATTTTCCAATATACGATTCACTCTCTCAGTCTGCCCATCCTTTTGCAGGTGATAAGCTATATTAAGATGCAGCTCAATCCTCAACGCCCATTGTAAGATCTTTCAAAACTCACTAGTGAATAACAGGTCTCGGTTGCTCACAATGCCCTTCAGCACATCGTTGAATTGTATTATCCACTTTACATGCAACTCCACCAACTTGGATGACATTCTATTTGACTTGATAGATAGAAATCTCGCACTCTTGGTCAACCGATCAACTATGACCTAAAAGATATTGTACCCTGCTCGAGTCCTCGACAATCCATCTATAAAATCCATCGATACTTCCTCTCCACTCGGGAATTCCTAGTGGTTGCAATAGCCCACTAGGTTTCTTCTGCTCTGCTTTTACCAACCTGTAGTTCATATACTTCAAGATAAATTCCCTAAAATCCCTTCATGCCTTCCCAGTAGTAAGTCCACTTCACATCTCGGTACTTCTTGTTACCACCTAGATAAGTAGTTAATCTGAAATTATGACATTCTCTTAGCACTTCATCTCATAATCCATCGGAACAAGCAACCTCCCATCTCTACGAAGCCAACCTTCTTGGTCGAGTTTGTATTGCTTCTTATCTTCATATTCTACTCCTTTCTCTATCTTCGCTATGATCTTCACTAGTCGAGCATCTCACTTCTGACTAGTACCAATCCTTTCAATCAGAGTATGTCTAATCGATAAGCTAGCAAATATTTCAGGTTCTATCCCACAACAAGGTCTGAAATCAAATCCAACAATATACTCTATCTCTTCCACTCCAAGAAAATTGCTCCTAACCCAACATGACTTCTACTCAACGTGTCGGTGATGGTATTACCTTTTCCTAGAGTATAGGAAATACTGAAATCATAAGAGGCCAAGAACTCTAACCACCGTTGTCGATGAAGGTTGAGATCCTTCTAAGAGAAAAGGTACTTCAAGGATTTGTGGTCTTTAAATAGCTCTATTATCTCTCTTAACAAACAGTTCCTCCACATCTTCAAAGCAAAAACAATCATCGTCGACTCCAAATCATGAGTCAGGCAATTCCTATCGTGCGGCTTTAGCTGTTGACTAGCATAAGTGACAACCCTTCCCTTCTGCATTAACACCACACCTAATCCAGTACTACATGCATCAGTGTATACTGTTAACTCTTCATTTCCACTTGGAATGGTCAACATTGGTGCACCCGTCAATCTCTCATTCAGACTCACAAACTCTTGCTCACGCTTCGCATCCCAAACAAAAGCTTGATTGTTATTCATCAAATTGGTCAACGGTGTTGCTCTTTTTAAGAAGTCCTTGATGAAGCGTCTATAGTATCCTACTAACCCTAGGAAGCTCCTCACATCTGTAGCATTCTTAGGCTGATTCCATTCTCAGACCTTTGCTACCTTCGCAGGATCCACTGCTATACCTTTACCTAAAACGAAACGATCCAAGAATCTTACTTCTTCCCTCCAAAAGTGACACTTGGAGAACTTCGCTCTCAACTTGTGCTTCCTAGATATCTCTAACACAATCCTTAAGTTCGTCTTGTGTTCTTCTTTGGTTCTGGAGTAGACCAGAATATCATCCGCAAATGCAAGCATGAATTTATTCAGCTGATCTTTGAAAATCCGATTCAAAAGATCTACAAATTATGTCGAAGCATTGCTCAATCCGAATAGCATCACCAATCACTCATAGAAACTCGATGGCATATGAAACGCAGTAATAGGCACACTCTATTTCGCTACTCTAAGCTGGTGAAATCCTATTGTCGAGTCCATTTGAGAGAACATCTTCGCACCATGCAGCTGATCCAAAAAGTCATCAATACGCGAGAGTGGATATTTATTCTTCTTCATCATTTTATTCAGCTCATGGTGGTCTATATAACAAACTCAAAGAGCCATCTGCCTTGGTCGCAAATACCATTGGTGCACCCCATTCGGATATGCTTCTTCGAATGAACCATTTCCTTGATAGGTCATTCACTTGCACCTCTAATTTCTTCTGCTCTTTGGGTGCCATACGCCTCAAAAGCATAACTATAGGTCTGACTTCCTTCACTAAGTCAATTTAAAACTCGATTTCTCTATGTAGCGGCAATCCGGTCACTTCCTCAAAGACATCTGGATACTCTCTAGCGATTGGCGCAGATGACAACCCCTCATGTTGAACCTCAAGATAATATAGAAAGCTAACCATGACCCCATCCTCTAGTAGGCAGCTAATCACTACCATTCATCCATCCACTTCCTCGATTGTCACCAACAGCTTCTCGCAATCCACTATAGCCGCATACCTCTTTAGACAGTAGATTCAAAAGATAATCCTAATCCAAACGAAATTCAAAACAAAGCAATCACAAATAAAAGTGCATCCTTGAATCGATAAGATTAAATTGCTATAAACCATGCACAGGCTAGCAGAGCCTCCAACAATGTTTATTACGACCAAGGGCTGGTCTACTATCTCAGTCTAACTCCAATATGTTTACTAGGTTATTACATGTGAATGAATGTTAGTCCCCGGTATCAAACAAAACTCGAACATGAACATCACCAATAGAAAGCATACCTTGAATGACGACTAACTTCTCCTTCTCCTTCGTCGAGGGAGCACTCGACAAAGTTGGGACTACGTTCAAAACATATGATTTCACAACCTGCTTATCCTTACCAATTCTAGACAATCCTTCTTCAAATGCCCGTGCTTATCACCGTTGTAGCACATTTTCTTATCACTCACTTCGCGGTCCTTGATCAAATGACCTTTCTCCTTTCATTCATAGCAAATAGGTTCCCACTTTCCCTTTTTCTGACCATTCTTCCCCCAAGGCTGCTTTCTCTTTCCATTCCATTTCTTCTTACCTCCACCATCTTGCTACAGCTTTGGTATTCCTTCTCAGTGGAAACAACCATAACTGTGTTAGTGTTAAGATATAGATTCCTATGCCTAAGTGCTTTCTCAATAAGCTTCTCAAATGGCTCATCAATATGGTCATTGCGTCTCTCATAAGTAGTCATCCAGGCCAATGATAAATTTCTCATCCTTTCTCAAAGGAGTATCATCGAATGATATCCCATACTTTGACAAGGCGTCAAACTCTACGACATATTCCAGGACCGACATCTCTCCCTACTTCAGCTCAGCGAACTTTCTAAACAATACCGATTTCCAGGCAGCCGGGATGAATTTTTCTTCAGACCTTGCCTTAAACTGGTTCAAACTGAACTGATCCTATGGATTGGCATTAGTAACAGCATTCCACCAGTTCATAGCTCGCCCTTGAAGTTGCTGGAAGCCAACTTTCTCTTCATAGCGTCATCCACTTCCATATCATTGAAGATGCACTCACAAGTATCAATCCAATCATGCACTTCTATAATTGATTACGTTCCATGGAATGGCTTCCATCCAAGAGTAGAGTAATCCTTGTTTAACTTAGAAAATTCAAACCTATGCGCTTGTACTGGAGCACCTCCACCAACAGCATATCAGGACATTCCTCATCATCGTTGCCATTATAGCATTGAACATAGATTGGAAATCAGGCGTAGCATCTCCTGATCTTGCTCCTTCTCCAACTCCTGAAGCAGATCTCACATTTTTCCTTTTATAGCGGCTTGTTCTTATCTGTAACAAGAATGATCAGTCTCTCATAAATAAAACTATGTCTTTGGTGCTCATGTGCATGTGACTTGTACTATATAGCATATTACTATATAATTTTTAAAACCAAAATATATAATAAGTATGCACTCTCTTGTATATAAATACACTAGATCCAATCCTAGGTGATAAATTCTTCCTTATCTCTACTAGATCACGTTATCAACTCCGATTAATCGTGTAATCAAAGCTCTGATACCAAATATGACGACCGCCGTATACCGTCATCATAAACTAGTATGCAAATATTGCATTGCTGCTTTGCCCGATCAATATAGGACGATCGTCAAGATGAATAATAACAAACATAGCATATAACCTGTCATATCTCACAAGCATGGATAAAATGTAATATTACAGATATAAGAGAAGAGACAGTAATGACAATATGAACAAATCATCATCGAAGTAATAGATCCAAATAGTTATACATCAAATGTAGTAGAGTTTATAAAATAGAAGTAAACTCAAATAAATTATCTCAACAAATAAAAATAAACAAGTAATGCCACAGGCTCCATAGTGTTGCCTAGTAGAAAAGCATAGAAATCCATATATGTATATGATATGAGATAGATCCATATAGCTCGTCCTCTGAACAAGTACCACATGATCTAGACCAGTTATCCAGTCTACTCATTTAAGAGTCTCCAAAATAATTAGAAGCAAAGCATAAAACATTTGGTCAGACAACAGTCTGGTGTGAGCAGTAAATGAATCTCAAAATACTATACAGGTAAATATGGTAAGGAACAAGAGAACTCGACCCGTTCCTGCAACCAAAGAGTTAGCACATAACACTATAATACGCTACTCTACTATATCATAAAGGTACTTTACAGGATACAATAGTGGATATACAAATATTCATATCTCGGTACCTACTCCCAATGATATTCCCAAGTAATAGCCCCTTAAAGAAAACAATCAAAACAACTATGTCATCCATCAAGGAATACACGCTATCACTCATCTATGTGCCTTGAATATATGATAACTTATATGGCCTCCTTACTGCCAGGGACTAATGGAAATCCCATTTTCTACGTACTTTCATATTACGCAGCCTAAAGCTCGATACATATCTCGTAGCCTAAAGTTAGACACTAGACCTAAAGTCACTGGTCCAGGGTATATAGGTCCCTCAATTGACCCATGGGGGTCCCCACTTACAATACCCTTGCTTCGAGTACACAAGAAAACACTTTACCAACGAATCCTTAGCATATACTCATTCGAGAACTCCTTTTCTCATTTTTGGACACTGAATCCTTCTTGCTCAATCCAGTTTCCATTACCCACCACGTTTGTTATTCTATAGCTCTTTCCTTTATCGAACTGTTATCTTCAGTACCTACTCCCACCAAGAATAATAACCGAAGATTCTAGCTTTCATCGTGCTGTTACATTGCCATCCAATCCTGATGGGAATACGCCAACACCTCCAGCAACGACCTAAAAACCTCAATAACAGTCCCCAAAAGTTCCAACTTCCTACCTTGAATCATCATAACTCGATACCAAGTTATATGCATAACTCAGTGTCGAGTTATACACTTAGCTTCCATGCCATTAGCACCTTACTTCAAGCACTTTGGACCCCGACTCATCCATCCTAGATAACTCATCATCAAGCTAAAGCTCCACCTTCAAGTTCTAGAGATAACATGGTATTGTCTCACTTGCTTCAAGCTATGAACCATCTCTTTTAACCAAGCTTTATTCATCCATGCGAACTACTGAGTTATAGGCCTTCCCATTATAACTTGTCACCGACTTTTCTATATATGTCAGTGTCGACTTTAACCCTTGGCTCCATTTAGGGTGTGATGTTTTATGTAGGCTCCTGGTATGCTCCAGAGCCCTTCCTTCAAGTTTCGTCCAATTCTAAGCAACTTTGCTCCAATTTTCCCGATTCACCAACTTATCTTCCTATGCATCTAAAACACTAACAAACAAAATCAAAGCACAACATAAAAACATAGAATAACATGCATTCACATTCAATCACATAGGCAATACATGGAATTATAGCAATCAAACAATTTCTAATCTAAATCCAAGCAATCAATGAACATATGAGTATGATTAAGGTGAATTATAAGGTTATTACTGCAAATCATATTGAAATTCATCTATCTAGGTCATTGTTTGCGTGAAAAATGGCCGCAAACACCCAAAGTCGTATGAGTTGGTTGATTTTATGTTGTTCTTAGTGATTTGGGTGATTTATGCAAATGTATGAAAAGCAGGGACTAAATTGTAAAAGACACACAGATTTATAGTGGTTCGGCAAGAACATGCCTACGTCCACTTTATATGTTATTCTCCTTTTTTCCTTCAGATTACAAGTACAAAGCTTTGATTACAAGTATCTAAAGTTGTTTGAGAGTTCCTTCCAGGCTTGAGCTCTCAAACCTGTCCCCCATTGTTGTACCCCTGCCCCTCTATTTATAGAGTGAGGCTGGGGGCAGGGGTCTTGGATGTTTATAGCTGCTAGCGGGCTTGGGCCGAAGCAATCTGGACTGGCAACTTTCTGGTTCGGCGAAGCTTTGGTTCGGCAATTAGTGGGAGAGAGGTTGATTCGGTGGTAGGGAGAGAGGTTGACTCGGCTATAGGTTGTGTGGGGTGTCGTTTGATCCGGTGGTGGGTTGGACCGGCAGTAGTATTTGGAGCTAGTTCGGTGGTGGCATGGTTCGGTGGCTTGTGGAGAGGCACTGGTTCGGGGGGTGTTTGGTCTGGTGATGGAGGAGGCAAGCTTTGGTTCGGTATTGAGGTGGAGAGGCTTGGTTCGGCATTGGCTTGGAGTGGGTGTGGTCCGGCAATGCTTGGACCGGCATTACATGGGAAATACCGAATGAACTGAGTAGGATGCCGGATGAACAGCGCCGAATGAGATTGCCGAATGAGACTTTAGACCTTTGATTCCGAGTGGACTCTCGCATTGTTTCACCAAATGAACTTTTATATTTGAACCTTGAGTGAAATCCCCGACTCATGTACGCTTGCTTGCTTCTTCTTGGTTCCGGTCGTGGTGGAAATGCATACAATCTTGATATTCCAGTTCTGTCCAAAAATTGGGATAACACTTTGCCCCCCAAAATATGCCTTGCGGTAGGAAGGCGTGTTTTGTAATGCCATGAGCTGGATGTTCATATCCTGTTGACAACCTGTAAAGAGCTTGATATTTTATATAGCCCCAAATGACGACCGTTCGGGATCGAGCTATTTGGGATGAAGCGCGGCCGTTCATGGTCAAGCGCTTAACTTCAAATGACGACCGTTCGTGATCAAGTCATTTGCGGTGAAGTGCGACCGTGCGCGGTCAAGCGCATAAATCCGTGCGCCGATCGTTCGGGATCGAGTCATCTGCAATGAAATGTGACCGTTCAAGGTCAAGCGCTTTACTTCAAATGACGACCGTTCGGATCGAGTCATTCGAGGTAAAGTGCGACAGTGCGCGGTCGAGTCTGTAAGTCCACGCGTCGATCGCTCGAGACCGAGCCTTTTGTGATGAAATGTGACCGTTCAAGGTCAAGCGCCTAACTTCAAATGACGATCGTTCGTGATCAAGTCATTCGAGGTAAGGTGCGACAGTGTGCGGTCAAGTGGTGGTCCTCAAATGACGACCGTTCGCGATCAAGCCATTTGAGGTAAGGTGTAGCAGTCAGTGATCAGGTGGCGGACCTCAAATGACGACCGTTCGCGATCGAGCCATTTGAGGTAAGGTGAGCTGTGCCGTTCGAGGCGAGTTGTGCCGTTCGAGGCGAGTTGTGCCGTTCGAGGCGAGTTGTGATCGTTCGCGATCGGGTGCCGTTCGAGGCGAATTGTGACTGTTCGAAGTCGGGTGCCGTTCGAGGCGAATTGTGACTGTTCGAAGTCGGGTGCCGTTCGAGGCGAATGAGTGTGCCCGGGGGGGACTTAATATTATCAGTGTTGGAGTTATTGTTTGGGGGAGTTTTCGAATCAAAGACTTCGGCAGTTCGTTGCCATGCAATAGGTGGTGCTCGTGGACCGTTCGCGATCCAACGGGCATACAAGTAAATAACTTTTCCATGGAATTGTAAATGTTAAAGCAATAGTACCTTACAGCAGAAATGTCCAAACAGGAAGAATTCAAATGTTCAAATCGAAACAAAAGCAAAGCAAGGATGTCAAAGTGTAAGTTCCCACCCCGAAGCAGTCAATGATCATTCAGAGCATGCCTGGAGATCGTTCGCGATCTCGTACATGTGTAAATGATTTAATTGCTTTAGTGGAAGCTTACGACTTGTTCATCGTTATTTTAATCAAGCAATCAAGGGATAATCAAATGGTGCCCCGATCTAGGGTCACCTCTAGCTGACGTAGAGGGCGGTCGCTCTGGCTCCACCGCTGGAGTTCGCCTCCTCACATACTGAAGGAGCATACCGTTCCTGATATGCCCTTCTACCTCATCCTTCAAATGCCTGCAATCATTAGTGTTATGACCATTCAATTCATGAAATACACAAAACTTATCTGATTTTCTTTCGTCAGAGGTTGGATCCCTTCGCATTGGTCTACGATACGGAACCTGTCCCTTGGTATCCTGATAGATCCGTCCCAAACTCTCAGTCAGCTCTGAATAGGTGGTGAATCGTGGCTCTCTTCGTAGCCACTTTGTCCTGTCATCATTATCCTCAGCCTTTCTTTTTCCTTTGCTAGTCTCCGCACCCTTTCCAGGTGGGTTTCCGCTCTTGATTGTGTAAACGTCATCTTCTTCCTCTCTTTCTGCACTAGCATCTTCCAAACGCAGAAACTTTTCAGCCTCGTGATAGAATTCTCCCAGATTCATAGGCGGGTCCTTGGTTAATGAATTCTTGAACTCTGTGTTACCAGCTATTCCAGATACAACTGCCATCATGACCATAGCTGGATCTGGTCGATCCACTGATGCTGCTGCCGCATTAAATCGCGTTAGGAAGCTCCTCAAAGTCTCTCCAGTTTTCTGTTCTCCAGTTTTCTGTTTCAAGGTTGCCAAAGTCATCACATTCTTGGGTCTCGCAATATGAACCCTGAATTGCCTCATGAATCTCTCAGTTAAATCTGCCCATGTTCCTATGGAGCCGCTCTCCAGTTGTCTAAACCATAACGCTGCAATGTCCGTCAAATACAGTGGAAAGCATCGGGCCATAACCTCCTCTGATGCCCCCAGCACTTCCATATGTCTCATATACTTCGTTAGATGGACCGTGGGGTCCGTTTTCCCGTTGTACATGTCCAATGATGGTAGCTTGAATTCTGGTGGGTTCCTAGCCATCCTGATCGCGGAAGAAAAAGGACTCCTGTTTACATCTTCCAAGTCTCTGTTTACTAAACCGCCTCTCATAGCTCTTCTAACCATCTCTGCTAATCTGTCGTTGTCTCCAAGCTGTAGCTCTCGTTCACTGTCTTCGACCTGCCCCCCAAGTCCACGGGAGTTTCCATGTGTATGCCTCCTTGGCTGAACGTTCATTCCTCTATTGCTACCAGGTGGCTCGGATGCCCCCATCTCACTTCCCGGGGTCGGATCAACATGCTCTGCGTGAGTGCCCCCTAGCTCTGGTGCTGCACCAGATGGTCCTGCTCCGTTCTGAATTCCAGCCGCTCCTTGGATCTGTGCTCCAATTTGCCCAATTTGTTGAAGTAAGTTCTGGATCATCTCTTCTTGCCTTCTCATCATGACCTCCATCTCATCCCTAGTGATGAAGATCGACGCTTGATTCCCTCTTGAGGAAGCCTCTTGACTTCCTTGGTGTTCACTTCTCTCTGGCCTTTGCCTTTTACTTGTTTGTCTCGTCATAACTCTTAGATCTGAACTCTTAGATTTTCAAATTCAACTTCTGTCCGTGTAGCGGAAGCTGGTTCTTCTCAGTGAAAGCACCAAAATGTTTGCGTGAAAAATGGCCGCAAACACCCAAAGTCGTATGAGTTGGTTGATTTTATGTTGTTCTTAGTGATTTGGGTGATTTATGCAAATGTATGAAAAGCAGGGACTAAATTGTAAAAGACACACAGATTTATAGTGGTTCGGCAAGAACATGCCTACGTCCACTTTATATGTTATTCTCCTTTTTTCCTTCAGATTACAAGTACAAAGCTTTGATTACAAGTATCTAAAGTTGTTTGAGAGTTCCTTCCAGGCTTGAGCTCTCAAACCTGTCCCCCATTGTTGTACCCCTGCCCCTCTATTTATAGAGTGAGGCTGGGGGCAGGGGTCTTGGATGTTTATAGCTGCTAGCGGGCTTGGGCCGAAGCAATCTGGACTGGCAACTTTCTGGTTCGGCGAAGCTTTGGTTCGGCAATTAGTGGGAGAGAGGTTGATTCGGTGGTAGGGAGAGAGGTTGACTCGGCTATAGGTTGTGTGGGGTGTCGTTTGATCCGGTGGTGGGTTGGACCGGCAGTAGTATTTGGAGCTAGTTCGGTGGTGGCATGGTTCGGTGGCTTGTGGAGAGGCACTGGTTCGGGGGGTGTTTGGTCTGGTGATGGAGGAGGCAAGCTTTGGTTCGGTATTGAGGTGGAGAGGCTTGGTTCGGCATTGGCTTGGAGTGGGTGTGGTCCGGCAATGCTTGGACCGGCATTACATGGGAAATACCGAATGAACTGAGTAGGATGCCGGATGAACAGCGCCGAATGAGATTGCCGAATGAGACTTTAGACCTTTGATTCCGAGTGGACTCTCGCATTGTTTCACCAAATGAACTTTTATATTTGAACCTTGAGTGAAATCCCCGACTCATGTACGCTTGCTTGCTTCTTCTTGGTTCCGGTCGTGGTGGAAATGCATACAATCTTGATATTCCAGTTCTGTCCAAAAATTGGGATAACAGTCATAAATATATGTTAGCTTGTAATTTAGGTTAGCAAGGAGTTCTAGATTATAAACCAAGTTAAAACATTTAATTCTACAATATAAACACACATATGATAGTGAGACGTCATAAACCACTCACCAGTTACTAACCTATTTGAATGTAGATCATATCCAAACAGTAATGAAAAGCACTTCAAAATAACCAATTTGATGATTTCTTGCTTCTAATCAAGGATCTAATTTCTAATCCGCAATCTAATTTGATCTAGAGAGAAATTTGGATGAATTAAGATGGAATCAGGGCTAATTAGGGTCTAAACTTGACTAGGAACGAGAGGAAAAGTTCTAATCTGACTCTTACAGCCCTTATTTATAATGGTTGTCAAATTAGACTAATGGGCTTACTAATGGAATTATTTAATCACACGCTATTTCTAGCCAGTAGTTGTTAAAAAAAATAGGCACAACATTCTAACCGTAAATCCATTCTTCTATTATGACCACTCTACAGCATAAGAAACCATCATCCTGATGTAACAGAACCAGTTTGAGATCCTAGTTCAACTCCTATCAAAAGTTATAGTTCAAATAAGATTTTCAAGGTCAAAATGATCATATAGAAACTTGGGATAAATCATAGGTGTGTTAAATGTCCCTAGAAGTCATAATCCAAAATTATATAATTAAACGACCTTATATGAATAAAATAAAAATATTTTACAATCCTTCGATTCGTAAAATACAGATGTTACGGTAATTTATTTTGTTGTATGAACTTTGACTTCTTATCATAGTCCGTCATCTGACTTTTGGCTAACTACTTATCTTAGTAGTTCTTGTTTTATACATTCGAGATAGAAACTCCTTGATATACATATTCTTTAGTCTTGTACTTGCACCTATTCTTTTGTGATGTAGTGGAACCTTACATGACTACTACTTTGATGTACACTTTTATGTGATATATTTATATTTATTTCCGCTTTTGTGATATGAATATCTGTGACTGATTTTGTGTTATGCTTATTATATATTTGTTTTTGAAGACCACATGGCACTGTGTAGTAGCTATGAGTTTGTATCGGTATGTCGGATTTCCTCTTGAAATGAAATGCGTGACATACTATCTGGCATATCGGTACTCGCACAAAGCAACTACACAAATGGTTTCTCCTCAACAGCCTTATTCTTCATACTAGTCGACGGCATTACTCTATAGTGTCCTTGGCTAGTATGAGTATAGAGGTGGGGCATCACAGACATGATGATGTTTGTTGATGATGATACCATTTGCTTTATATAGCTTTGGAATATATTCAGTTTGGACTACATCGTTTTGAATTTTCTATATGGCCTTGTTTGATGTTGGCATAATTAGTATAGCCATGACTATATTGTTTGAGTTTCATATATGCTTTTTTTATTATGATCTCACCTTTTTGAATTAGATATAGTCTGACCCGTTTATTATTTTTATAGTACTCGGGTCAGACCGAGGCATCACAGGTTTTAGGGACTCATCGACCTTAGATGCTGGGCTAGCTTTGGAGATAGATATATTGTTTTATTCTTGCCCCTTATATATACACATTTGTATGAATTCTATGAGATAGTGGGAATAGAGATGTATATTATTTTAAACTTATCGAGTACTTGATATATGTAAATATACGAGTCTAATGTATTCATTTGGAGACACTTTATAATATAGTTTGAGATGTATCATATTTTTCCACTGTGATCGATGATTCTGTGTTTTGTGTTATATTATATATTATTCTACTCTAAAATTTGCCAACGTATTTATTGCTTTATGCTGATATCATACACATCATTTGTAGTCATAAAGTAAAAAAATATGCGGTGTTAGCCCAAAGGAATATTCATGGATGGTCGCTCTTGACCAGCCTTATTCTCCATATTACTAGACAATGTTGCTATGTGATATTCTTTGGTAATATGGGTATAGAGGTGGGACATTGAAAACAGTTTATTGAGCTTTCCTCAAGGATAGAATCCTAAGGCATACGAGTCCTAGCATCTACTGGTGAAGTCGAAAGACTTCTATGTTTTGACCTAGGGCTTGTTGAAACATAAAAGACTAGTGGGAGCTTATTAAAAAAATGAAATGATAGCATTTAACCTTTTAATATTGTAAAAGCATATGCTATATATTATGATAATAATTCACATTGATCAATTTGTGCATTTAAGATAAAATGTTTATCAATTAAGATATGTAGGTGAACTGAATTGAAGATTGAAAAATAAAAATATAAAATATACTTACTGATAAATGCTTATCGCATGTTAATATTTTAACACTTTTGTAAGCGCTTGATTCTACAATTGCTGAATACATTCGTAATTTTGTCGCTTGCGTGTTTGTCTGGTCGAGACCATGTATTGCATTTTATGAGTCTCTAACTCAAAAGCAATACAATACGATGGATATTTGATCCATATACGATCGCATGTAAGTGTTATATGGTAAACGATCATAATTTGTAATGTATAATATTTCGATGAAATTAATTCGTCTGAAATAAGAAAATAAACCATAGTGTGAGATCAAGTATTCAGTTTGATTGATTATAATAAAAGATCATATTGTGTTAAATTTAATATAAGACAAAAACTACAATATAGATATAAGAACTCGATCATTGGAACGCAGTTTCATCAGTTTACGTAAGATGCATCAAATTTGACATCCTTAAATGTTAAGGATAATGAAATGCATTTTTGTCAAGTGTTCTTTATGATATTGTAATGAGAGGTTTCTTTTGAATGGTTCGACCATTTAGAAAGAATAACAAATGTACAAGAGTATATGCAATTTAAAGTATAGCTGGAAGAAGAGAGCGAACGATCATTTCTGCTTCATAAAGGAACACTGAAAGCGAGAATTGTAATAATAATAATTGATACTTAACATTGGAATAAGAAACACGATTCCATTCCAAATTGTATTTTCATATTGAAAATTATTTTTTATGAGATTCATTTCTTTGATTTCAAGATACTCGATCAAAGAACTCTCTACTATAAACTAGTTGTAGTATATGAAATAAATAATCTATGTTAAGTGAATGATGGACCTTTGAATTCAACACACTATTATAGTAATGGTGAAAATAGTAGAAGCATGCCATATAGAACTTACTGATTGCATCAAGTTACGGAAATTATTTTCGTAAAACATAGCCAAGATTATTTATGAAATAGTGACAATTTCGGTGTCGACTGACAAATAGACATAGTTATATTTCAATATGAATATTATGAATATTCGTTATGAAATAAAAATACAGTGTGGTAACTGTTTTCAGAATAAAATTTAAGTATTGGAAAATACCGAAGTATGCAGAATTATTTACAATTATTTTCGAGTTATAGACTAAACCATAGTTTCGAGAAATTATTTTTATCATATGGTTATGAATCACACGCCACTTATAATTATATTTTAGACAATTAATGGCAAAACACTCATTCAATGGGAGCATTACAAGAGTTGATGAACCCTTCGGAGTGATACACATAGACGTACGCAATCATAAGTTCATTAACAACAAAATGGTTCCATGTACTTCGCTGTATTTACCGATGAGTTACCGTATATATGGACATATGTAATTGATATGCATGCTTGAGTCTATGATAATCTCATAGAATATAAAACGGAGATAAATAATATAGCATGTGACAGAAGTGAATCGAATTGATCGAATGAGTATATTGAAAAGAGTTACATATATACCTAATATGAATATAAGATTAAGTCTCAAAGGTCACTCCTTCTTATAATATATAGTGATGTATTAATAAGGAGTAATCGAACTTTATTGGACAAATCACGATTAACGATGAGTAAAGTTGAGTTAAAATCTTTCTATAAGGTATGTACACTAGTACATAAGGTTAAAATTAATATTATTTAAAAAATAGCTTGCAAAACCATATAAGATAAGGGTTTATAAGAAACCCCTGCATTTCCTAAGCCAAGGAGTTGCGAGTCAAAAGTCTGCACGTAATAATTGTACATAAGGAATCTTATATGAATCATCCTAAGAGAATTTGGGCAGCAAACTGTGACTAATATAAATATATTTTGAACCAATGCAAAATTAGTTTTACAAGCCAATTCATAAAAGGGGCATTTTACCAAAAGGACAAATTTTGCAGTCCAATTAGTTTCTAGGACACACATTCAAAGAAATTACTTTCAAGGCCAAAGTCAGCAGAATAATTACTTTCAAGGACAAATTCAGTAGTCCAATTACTTTCAAAGACATAATTTCATAGGTTTTTAGGCCCTAGAAACTAATTATTTTGTATTTTGTCCTTGAAAGTAATTATTTCAGTTGTGTGTCCTAGAAACTAATTTCACTTGCTAAAGAGGCCCTTGTGGCTAATTTCCACTTCATAAAATATCTATAAATGCCCCTTTCGTTACATTGAGAAATATCAACTTCATAATGAAGGAATTTCTTAGAGAAATTGTTGGTTGTAAAATATATTTGGATATGATCCAAGGATAAAACTGATTGGAAGGGTTGAAATGAAATTAACCAAATATAAATGAACATAGCACACTGGAGTGTCTAATTAGTATTCTTGCATGTTAAAGAGAAACGATGAGTTTCTTATCAATGTTAAGATCAAATAATCCTCGGTTTATAATAAGACCATTAAGAGTATTAACTCTATGATATTGTACGATACCCGGATCTAAAATAGATTCTAAGTACATTATCAAAATATGACTTTGATAGTTGTACCTGAAGGATTATGATCCATTGGCCATAAATGTAATGATCCGCAAATTTTTCACTTCGATAAATTATATTTATATTTGAAATATTCAAATACAAGATTTTATAACATAAATTATGATGTTTTGAATCATAAATAATGATGGCAAACTTGTTCTAAAGGTACATTAAAAATACGGATATTTGGGAGTTTTTAACAGAAAAACAACGGAAATTAGTTTTCGATAAAACTGGAATTTTCTAAATATTAGTGTGTACGGAACTGAATACATACACTTATTTATCCATTTAAGAAATAATATGAAATAAAAATTATTTATTTTATTTTGGAAATAAAATGCCTTTATGACATCATAAATGATGTCATCATTTTTTAAAAATTGATTTCTGAATTTAAATTGAGTTTAAATGATTTAATAATTATTTTAAATGATAATAATTCATTTTAATTATTATACAATGATAGTAAGTGATTTATAATAGTTTTATAAAGATATATATTAGTTTTAAAAATATAAGAAAACTCATAACGCTTTGTCGATATGACAACACTTTTTTTAAACACTTTTTTAAAATTAAATTATATGGTTTAATAATTCAAATGAGTACGTTTTAATTGTTCTAAAATGATAAGACATATATTTCCAAGATTTGTTTACAAACATATATAGTTTGACAAAGAAGTAAAAATATGACCGAAAATAGGATTCCGGGATCGTAATGGTTTAACGAGAAGATGTTTTGTGATGTTGTAAACTAGTTTGTCACATATTTGATACATGCACATATATATGTCATATACATACAAATACACATGCATACATACATATATATTTAAGGAAAAATATCATGATATTTTGTACCAAAACAAAACAAAATTTTCCATCACCTTACATACTTACGCACCACTTGGAGGTAGCACATGGGAGGGGGTGTGGGGGGAGGAAGTCACAACTGTGCATGATGGGAGAGGAGGGGTGTGGGCAAGGAGTAAAATGGTAACTGTATCATTTAGATATTTTGTAACGATCAATAATTTCGCTACTTCGAAAATGAGAGATTTTGTTTATTTTAAATTAAAAGGAATTTAAAGCTTAAATAAATTTGTTATATATATAATAGATTATAATAGAGAAATTATTTGTTCTTATAATTACTAATTAAAAGGTATAATTTTGGATTTAAGAACAAATCGGCAAAAGTTATGTTTTGTTAAAAATAAATAAAGGCTTAAATAAATAGGTCCAAATATCAATTTAAAAAGGTAAATCTTATTAAAAACATCTATTAAAGATTATAAAAGTATGTAAAAAGGTTTAAAAAAATATTAATAATCGTTTACAAAAATAACCAAAATTTGACGCATTTTGTCAATTTTACACACTGTAAAACAGAGATTTTGATATTATATATATAATTTTAAAATATGAACATACATGTTTTAATTTATTTAAAGAAGTAAGAAAGTTCAATTTTAAGTTTGGTTTACTTTAATATATAGTTTAACAAAAACGTCAAATTTTGATTGTAAAAAAGGTCAAAAAACACCGTTTTCAACCAAAACAAGTCGTCACAACATTAAATGATCATATGCACTTTGTAACTTATATAATACAACTTTACAAACTATACAACACTTTCATTTACATCTTAAAAATCAAAATGTCACTTTTTAAAAAGTAAGTAAAAGAAAAATGATAAAGGAAAGTGTAAAAGCATGATTTGATAAAAGAGTATTTAAGTAAGTTTATAAAACAATATCATTACTTAGATATCATATCTCATTAATGAAATGCATGGAAAAAGGGCAAAATGCAGTTTAAGTGTTTTCTAAGTTATGGAAAAGTAACCAATCATTACATAAAGAACTAAAACCTATCTTCTCACCATTAATGCAAGTCTCTTCATGCATGGAAATTAAGAAAATGGAAATTTAAATATTTTAAAGTGTAAGAAAAAGAGGTAAATATCATTTCACATTTAATACCGTCTCCTCTCCATTACACAAAGTTCAGATCAGCGGAAAAAAGGTAAATTAAAAGTCAAAAAAGTAGAGAATGGTACCGTAGTCATTTGCCATACAAAGCTCAAGTTTAAATAGCCTACACCATTCACTTCATTTTTCACAAAAATCCATTTTCTCATTCTCTACGTTTTCTTCACTTCCATTTTCATGGCATCCAACTCCTGTTCCACCTCTATTTCCTTCCACTACCTCAACCAAGCACCACAACACCCATATACGCCTCCATCACCACCTACCCACATCCTAAAACCCATGGCCAAGCTTCCTTCATTCACACCCTACCCACCTCTCACACTCACATGCGTGCCTCCACACCCACATATCCGCCTTTAGAACCATGGCCAAAGCGCCTACCCATACCGAAACCCAAGCACCCAAGGCTATACCCTCCCTTATAGCTCACACACTCACTCCTCCAAATATAAAAGAAAAAAGAAACGAAAAAGAAAAGAAAAGAAAAGGAGAGAGGAAAGGAAAGTGGTAAAAATTCGAGACGTTCAGAAAAAGCACGTTAGTTCGAGAGGCCCGCAACTTACAAAAAAGATTGACAGAACGGATATGAAGGTAAATATTATCATCGCCATATGTTTTCAATTGGTTATCAAGTTGAATTGTTATGTTAGATAATCACCATTTTATGATATAGATGTTTGAATAATTATTTGAATGTTGGACAATCCATAGTATTGTTATGACACTTATCGTACTATACTATATTGAATATGTTAATGTCATATGATTGGTTGTATGGCTGTGATGTTAATAAGAACATCAAATTTCTATCATTATTATTAAGTGATCCCTTTGTTAAATAAGACCAATTTTGGTGATATGATATACTTTGAAAAAATAAGTATCTTTTCAAGTGGAATTGAAATTAAAGTGGAAATAAAAGAGAAGTTGAAATTAGAAGTGGAATTGAAATTAAAGTGGAAATAAAAGAGAAGTTGAAATTAGAAGTGGAATTGAATTAGAAATAGAAAGTTAAAACTGAAATTGAAATGAATAGTAAAATTGAAATTGGTTTTGAAAATTGAAATTGGTTTTGATAATTGAAATTGAGATTATGGTCTAAATTTAAATTAGAATTGAAATTAGACTTGAAATCTAAGTTTTATTTGAGTTTAATTTGAAGTTAGAATTGAAATTGAACTGAAATTGGAATTTAAAATTTAATATTAAAATAACTGGAATAAAATAATATTATAACATGGTAAAAACGAAAATTCATTTCTAAACACTTTAAAAAGTAAAAATATTAATTTAAAATTATTTGTAACGGTTAAGTAATAAAATTCAATTTGAATAGATTATTTCAAGAATTGAAAAATAAGTTAAAACTAGCCACATTACGCAATGGTAGTTCGTGATTTCGTACCGAAAAGTTCAAATGGGCATATAGAGTGGAATACAGCTCAAAATTCGTTGTGATAAGAAAATTCTGGACTATTATATCCATATGTTCTAAATAAAGAAATAAAATCAAAATTTCATTAAATAGATTTTAAATTATGTACAAAACAATTTTCTAAAAAAACATCATGGTTTTACAGTTCAGAATCCAAAACGAGATCTATTTATAAATGATATTTTTGAATGATTAAAAATATGAAATAAATTTGATAAATCTATTTAAATAATTTAAAAGAGATTAGGAATGAAAAATATGAATTTTTAAATATTAAAAAGTTGTTTAAATCAAATAAGATTATATAGCACTTTCTGCAGCATTCTTATGATGTGAATTCTATAATTTTTTAAATATGAGTTTAAACGTAACGATTTTTCCTAAAATCTATTGTGAATGTTTTTAAAAGGAAAATTAAGCATTTAAAAGATAATTTTGAATCTTTACAATCAATACCAAAATAAAGTTGATAAATGAGTATGCGAAAATGACTAATACATTTGTCCTGCCTATGAGATCTGGAAAGATAAAACAAGGAGTTTAACTAAGGTTAGGGATGGAGCAACCAGTACCCTGAACTTACCTGGCCTATGTTTTCTTTTCTTAGGTGAGAGGTGAAACAGATCGAAAGGAAAGCCCGGATGCTCTAAAAAGATTATATTAAGTTTTCCAAAATAAAAGAAGATCAGTATTATCTAAAGCTAAAGAATGAATTACTTAGAATTGCTCTAAGTCAAAAGAAAGAGACTCCGAAATCATCCAAAAAGAATTAAAGTGAAAAGAGACTTAATGATCCTGTATACTCATATTCACTTTTTATCGATAATTAGATTACGAAGGAACCGGGGTCGGATCTGGGCGATTCCTATCTGAAAACCATTTCGAACCAATTTACGTGTTCGAAGAATGAAGATCTTTGAAGACGGAGATATTGAGATGAATAATAATGAGGGACTACTTGTTGATTAATTTGGGATAAACTCCCGATTCACTATATTGTAGCAGTGGTCTCTTTATTATGAAAAACCTCAAACAAGGACTTCTCGCCTAGTAATGGCCGAGGAAAGTACCTTCGATTTCGTTCAGTTCTAGAATGAACTTGTTTGGATGGATGTCTAACAGTGCATTTTCTAAGATTACGTGCATCGGTTTCTACAAACATACATTTGTGGTGGCGGGGAATGCAACTTCTCTTAGCTTAACATCCCCCTAGAGACGTACGAGCTCAAGGGTTGTATTTTTGTAGAAGGCAATTATTAGTCTACGGAAATGACAATGTGACATTCAAAGATGATGATGTGAAAAGGTAATCATAGCCTCGAGCCTCATCACCTGAAAATGAAAGAAACTGGGTAGAAGCAGCAAGGCTAAGTGGGTCGCTCCCAATTAGGAGATGTCATCATCTTTTTAAATTTACCCTACACATGTCTAAGTATGTGGTGAATGTATGACCCGGGCCCTATTAAAGGTCGGTAATGACCTAGGTGATGACATATTCGGTACTATCCAGCATGAGTGGTAGGTCGGTCTTGTATTGGTTTAGGCATTCCATATCTAGACCCTAGGTGCATCCCTCTAGAGGTGTACAATCAGTAGGTATTCCCTTACCTTGTCATTTGTATGAAATCCATTCTCCAATAAGTGCCTATAAGATTTTAGATGTAGAAAGCCTTGTATTACAAGGTGGTATGCTGGGTTTAATAATGCAACAATCTTGACTAAGATTAATAAGTTTATTTGCAAATATTTTCAAAGAGATGTTATTAAAAATAATATCAAATGTTTTGATATAAAAGTGTTTTAGTTATCATAAGGAAAAAATCCGTCTGTGTTTATGTGTGGGCGTGGTCTTATGAGATACTCTTTCTTTTCAAAGGATTTTATTTAAAGGCTGATATATGACACTGTCATTTATTATTGAGTTTTTCTCACGCTGGTTTATCAAGCCTGATCCGGGTATTTTCAACGCTCGGGTCAGATTCGAGTAGTTTCAGGTTTAGTCGAAGACGGTTGAAGTTTTCAAGAAAAAGTTAGAGATATTCATCTACATATGACATATTCCGTTATCCACCGCTGTCTATTTGTTTTGTTTGGTGTTTGTCAGCAATTGTAAGGACAGATGTATATAACTGTCCAGGCCAAATTTAAGTTAGACTCTGAGATATGTATTTAAAAGTTTTCCACTGTAAAGATACTTGTTCAATATTAAATATTTTTCCTTTCGTGTGAGATTCTGTTCTGTCTATTATTATTTATTACCCTTAGTGACTAGCTTAGTCGTGCAATTTGAGTCGGACATGTGTGTTTTATTGTCAGCACAAAGGGTATGGAAAAGCCGTGTCGTTACATATTTTAAACATTTTATTTCTATAAATACCCACTCATTCTCTCAGCACCAATCTTCTTCACCTTCTCCTTCCTCTCAAGCTATTTTAATGGCTACTTACCTTAGAGAAATAATGGTAAAAAGAAAGTAAATTTACATATGTATGTGTGTGTGTGTGTTATCAATCAACTTCAAAAACAAGTTTAACCTCCTTCTCTTCTCCATCTAAACCCACGGTCACCACCTTCACAAGTCAAGGCCAAGCCCATTTATCGTAAAAGCCTAGGCCGTGCACTTTTATAGGAAACCAAGGTTGATTCCATAAGCTTCGGTGATATAGTAGCGAAGCTATAGTCAAATTTAGAAAAATATAAAAACCAATAAAGGTGAGAAACTCTATTATTGAATTTATAAATTATATGATGATACGATATGTTTGATATAGATGTTTTCCATGTTTGATCATCATGTTTTGGATGTTGATGATATGTTTGTTTGATGTGGAAATGATTCACGGTATAATACATGCCGAATTTACACTAAGGAATCAGTTTCCTCTATAAAATGAAATGGTATATATGGCATTTTAAACCTCTTTAACAAAATATAAAATTATTTATGAATGGTTTATAAACATTAAAACTTGTTTCAGTGTAGTTTGATAAGGTTTGGAAAATGGAGTAAAAATAAGTCGTCGCATTTCGGCAGTTCGCTATTTCACAACCTAAAAAGTTAAACGGACCTGTAGAATGGAATATGAGTCGAAATTCTTTGCAATAAGAATTTTCCAGACCATAGTGAATATAGTTTTCATAAAAATGTAGAAAATCAAAATTTCATTTAGTAAAGTTTAAGATATTTCCAAATCAAGTTTGTTTGGAAATCAAAGTGGTAAAATCTTTAAAATGAATATTTTTAAATCTTTAAAAATATAAAATAGATTCCATAAATATATTAAAATGTTTAAAAAGGAATTTGATATAAAAGTGGACATATGTGAAATGAAGTTAATATTTGGATCAAATAAGAATTTAAAAACACTGTTCGCATCACTTTTTTGCAGCAGTTTTTGGTAACTTTTGAAATTAGGATTTAAACTTGGGATTTTCTTCCCAAATCTTTTGCAAGTGTTTTTCAAATAATAAATTAAGCATTTTAAAGAGTTTAGAGTTAGTCAAATTACATGACCGCCTTATGGGTGAGAAAGAGATAGTCTCTAGATCCAAGCTCGGACAACTTGTGTTTGGGTTCCACTCTAGCTATCCAGACTGGCCCAACGGAGGGGATAGGAAATTTAGTTTACTCGAACGACATCTTCCTAGGAAGAAAAGAGACTTGGAGCTTTCCAAAAATTAAACAGATTTAAAATAGGATTTTGGTTGTTAAAGGAAACGTTTTAGTTAAACTCCGTATTAAATCCGAGAAGGGAGCTCGTACTATCCGTATGAATTTAAAAGGCGATTTCATCGTTATTCGATGAATAGTACATGTTGAATATGTAAATTAGTACTAGGTATAATCATTCTAAAATTTATGGATCCCTTTTGTTTAATACTAAATTGTTTGGGTTTACAGTAAACAATGTCTTAAATAACATTGTTTTGACCCATTAAAGAGATGTTTTGGAAATGTGAAGACTTCATTAAAATTTAAATTATATTTTTCCTAAGTAATTAAAGATGAAATGTTTTAGGTATTTCCAAAGTTAAAGAGGGTTTTAATTTAATAAAGAATTTGATAAAAGAGGTTTAACTATCCCGTGTATGCTGTAATAGAATATGATTTAAATACATATATCTCTAAAGGGATATTTTACTTCAAAAAAGATATCGATAATAATAATCACCTATATACTTGACGTCATTTATCAATAATTAGATTCGAAGAAACCGAGGTCGAATTTGGGTGATCCTATCCAAAAATAATTCGAACCACTATACGTTCAAAAGTGAAAATATGTTAAAGACAATGATTTTGAAGATAGAGTTCTTCATAATATATGGTTGCTTGCCGCTACCTTTGGGGTAATTCCCTAATCACATATATGGTAGAAATGGTTCTTCGATTTGAAATCTTCAATGCAAGGAATACTCGCTACTAATTCTAGGGGTGATTCCCAACAAGATGTAGTATGGAAAGTGCCTTTGGTTTGTCATGTGCTTGGAGAACTTGTATGAACGAGTGTCTGACATTGCATTTCTCAGAGTACGTACATTGGTTTTTACAAACGTACATCTATGAGGTGGTGTAGGAGGTAACCTCTCTTATACTTAACACCCTTCTCTGAGACGTACGAGCTCAGAGGTTGTTCTTTTATGGAAATTAATTAATGTATTGTTGGAAGTGACAATGTGGCATTCAAAGTAGGATTTGTTCTGTGAAAGGTAAAACGTTACCTTAAGCCTCGCACATTGGGAATGACAAAAACAATGTACATGCAGTAGGGTTAAGGGTAGCTCCCATAAGTATATGGTCATCACCTTTTAAGATTACCCTCTATATTTTAGGTTTGTTATGTATGATGTGGCTACTTATAGGTCGGGAACGACTGGGATGATGGCGTATTTGGTACTATCTATCGTAAAGGTAGGTCGGTTCTGTGTTGGTAGAGGTTGGAGCTTCAAGTGCATCCCTCTAGAGATGTATTATCGGAAGGCAGTCCATTACCTTGTCATTGTATGGAATCCATTCTCTAATGTGAGCCTTTATGTTTTTAGTTGCAAAATTTAGTATGCTGGAAATTATTTAATGTAATTATATCGGCTAAGATTATAAATATTTATTTGAAACTTTCTTCAAAGAATGTCATTAAAAATAATATCTTTGATTTTGCATATCAAATGTTTTGGTTATCATAAGGTAAAACCTCATTTGTGTTTATGCGCAACGTGGTCTTATGATACACCCTTTATTTCCAAAAATATCCGTATTTTGAGTTTTCTCACACCAGTCGCATGACTAACCCAAAATTTATTTTCTTTTTTCATAAACTCTAGGTGCCCTATTTTTCTGAGCAGCCAGTAGTTAGGTCTAGCTTGAAACATTTTGGAGGAGCCTAGAGATGGAGCCAGGGTTTTCTCTGTAGATAGTTATCCATTTCCATTTTCGCTTACCATTTGTATTCAGCACTAACAGGGATAGAGATTTATAACTATCTAGGCTGAGATTAGGATGGACTCTAAAGTATGTATTTAAAAATTTTGCTGTAAAGATTATATACAGAAATAATATATGTTATTCCATTCGTGTAAGATTATTTTTTGTCTTTATAATTTTCTTTTACCTTTGATTGATCCGTCTTTCCGCGTAGCGACGCGAAGTTTCGTACCTCTTAAGTTGATAATAATTCACCCTTGTTCAACCCAAATTGTACAAAAGAGCGAATAACTGGGGTAAAGAAGAAGAAAGAGACAGAAGAAAATAAACAACAACATAGATTCTCACAATCTCAGCGGAACAAAATATATCAAATTTTAATATAAAAGAATCTCTAACAGTTTATATACTTACAATCATCAGAGTACAATAATCCATACATCATTCTGGACAGTTATAATAACTTGTTCTCATACAGGGAAATATAAACTACGTACGGAGATACATCTCTGTCATCCAGCTCGTCTCCTAGGCTCCATAACATCCTATCCTGAATCTGTAATACTTGGTCTGACCCGAGCATTATAATAAAATAACGCCCGAGTCAGTTTGGAAAAACAGCATGAGAAAACGCACTTAATTTTAATTATTGATTTTTATCAAAATCCTTTGAAAAACAAAGGTATCTCGTAAGACTGCGTCACACATAAACACGATGGGTTTTTCTTTTACGATAACCAATTTTTTTTATGGAAAGCCCAGTGATATTATAATAGTGTCTAAATACAAATACTAATTCAAATAGTCGAAATTGTTACATTAATTAAATTCCAGCATACTAGGCTCTACAATCAAAACTATAAAGGCTCGTATTGGAGAATGGATCTCATACAATGACCCGGTTACATGGGTAACCTCCTGGCACCGTACACCTGTAGAAAAATGTACCGAGGACCTCACCGGGATCCCTTGCTACATAAGACCGGCCTACCCCTAACTTCGATAGACCGAATACGTTATCACCCCGGGTGTTCCCACCCTAAAAAATCGAGCGTTCGTTTTTCATGCAGAACCATATCCATAATTTATATAAATATTTCCGAAGATATTTAGAAAACTGATAACATACCCTAATTGAGTGCGACCTACTTAGCCTTGCTACATCTCCTCTATTTTAGTCATTCTCGGTCGATGAGGCTTGATGTTAAATGTTACGTTTCAAGAAATAATTCCACTTAGAATGCTCATCGTCCCAAAATGACGACTAATGGCATTCGTCCATACAAATTGTCCCGGGTCTGGACAAACTGGATCACCGCCTACACTATTGTTATGGTATCCATTCGTAATGTTCAAACCGGATCGTAGTGGTTTTTGGATAATTAAATTCGATCCTGGTCTCTTCCAAACGATTAACGAAATTGGCCAATATTGGTAGTCGGTTATTTAACTATCAATAAAACATCCATAAGCTAACACTAGGCCTTATTTTATAGTTTCGTAAACATTTACTTCAAAATATCTTTACTAAGATACATATTTAAATCCTTTCCATATTCCAATATTTGAAAACAATTTTGAATATTTAAATTCATAACATGATATTTCAAGTCATCCAACACTTAGAAATACTTCCCATCTCGTTGTTAAAATATTTCCAAAATCTTCCATTTCAATACTTAGGAAAATATTGCAAAACGTTATTTTTCCCCTACCATTTTATTCCTAATACTTAGGAAAATAATCCCATCGATTTCCTATCTCTCTAAATTCTTTACAATTTTCTTGAAAATCCTTTGATTCATTTATAACGAATTCTTCAAATTTCCGAAATTCACTAATTCATTTCCTTTAAAATTCCCCAAAATTGATTTATACTCGTCTAAAATCTCAACTACTCATTCTAACTTCCTTTTATGAACTTTAATCATTTTCGAATTTCTATATTAAATACTTTGAAAAATTCCTTTTAAGTCCCATAATTCGACTATAAGATTCTCTGATAGGAATCATCTCCGTTAAACAACTCTGTTTACTTATTTTTGAGAGAATTTATACATGTATTACGATCATTTCAAAACTATTTCTATATCTATAATAAGTATTTTTAAAGAATGATAAATTATTTTTAAAATATGTTTATGTAATAATCAATATATTTAAACACTTTAAATAAACAACAATAACTCATTTCGAACTCATCTTAAAATAAAGCTAATCAATTTACAAGCTAATTATAAAAATTAGAATTTATATCAACTAATATTAAATATTTGGATGATCCACTTTTTTTATTAAAATATTTCAAAACTAACTTGTTTAAAATCACCCAGTTTAACAAATGAAAATTCCCTTTTAAGAAAACAACTTAACTACTTAAATAAAAATATTTTAAGAAATCTCAATAACCAATTAATTTTTATAAAATCCTCTCGATTCACAACCCATCGATTTCATTCTGATTCTCCTAACCATCTCCACTTTCAAAAAATAATATCCACTATTTTCCTCAACCCTTTTCCATAGTCTAATATAAATTCACCCTATGAATTTATATTCCCAATATATCAACTGATATTGCTTACCTTATTTATAAATCATTGTTTATAAATTTTATACTCCTTTGAGTTTTATTTGTTTATAAAAACAATCTTATTTATAAAATTCCATTTTTATAAATCCATTCCTTTATAAATTCGGTTAATAACTTCCAATCTATTTTTTATACGACTTCATCTCCTTTTTATATTACCAGAATATTATTTATAAATTCTTTTGTATAATTCATTTTTAAAATCTCCATTTAAACAATTCACGAACAGTTAAGTATAACTAGAAATCAAATATATTTTTTCTAACTCAATTTCTTTAAAATACCCCCAATTCCAATATAAATATTTTTTATATCAAAAATTCCTTTTAATTCCCTAAATTTTAATAATATGTTTATGGTATTTAAAAAACCAAAATTCAGGCCACTGCTATAATAGCATTTAATAATTCCAATCACTACAACAATCTATAATAGATTATTCTACATAAAATATATATCACAATATATGAAATTAAATTCTACATTTTAAGGAATCCAGTTGGATTCCTCCAACCTGTTTTCTTGCATCCACAGATGTTAATACAATGTAAAAATACCAATCTCACTTCAAGGGGGATATCGCGGTATATAGGGTCAATCACTATAGTACGAGGCGCATAGGGTCTCATCCGTTAATATATGCAGAAATATCAATCCAAATACTAGTGTGTATATATATACTGCTATATATATAATACAATATCATTCAACATATAATCAATTCAACCAAACATCCAGAATTAATTTTAACTATTTAAAATTAAACTCGGTAGTCCAAATGAGTGAGAATTTCTCACCTCGATTTTATTTGCAGACCATTCTCGTCTTGACTTATTTTCACGATGTTGGACATCGCATGAATATATTATGCGGTTATTAACAGCTCGAGTTTAATTATTTTTAAAATTTACCAAACTTAACTTAAATTTAAAATTTAAATTCCCTTCACCTACATCTCGTTACGGACAGAGAAGACCTCAAATGTCTATGCAAAAAATCAATGTCGACCTCAATCACTATCTCCATGTCACATTCTCATGCACGAACCAAGGACACTACTAGGTAATGCCGCCAGTTAGTACGAAGAATAAGGCTGTTGAGGAGCGACAATCTGTGTAATTGCTTTGTGCAAGTACCGATATTTCAGATGCAATATCATGCATTTCATTTCAAGAGGAAATCTGACATATTAATTACAGACTCAAAGCTACTACGTAGTGGCTATGTGGCTTGCGGAAACAAATATAAAACAAATACAACACAAAATCAGGCATAGATATTCTTATCACTAAGGCGAAAACAGCCATGAATATATGAAATAGAAGTGTACATCAAAGTAGTGGTCATACAAGAGCCACTACATCACAAAAGGGTTGGTACACGTGCTAGACAAAAGAATATGTATACACCAAGGAGTCTCTATTTTTACGTATAATTTTTTTTACTAAGCTAAAGTAGTTAGCCAAAAGTCAGATGACGGTCCCTGATAAGAAGTCAAATAGAAGCACCTGAAACACCTCGGTCTGACCATAGTATTATTTAAGAAGAAAAATAATAAACAGACCAGTCTAGCTATAAATATCATATATAATGAGATAGGATAAGAGATATGACAAATATTTATGATAACAAAAAAATCATATAATATCTCAAATTTTCTCATACACCAAAAAGAATGTCATGTTCTTTATTTTTATTCACCAAACCACAAATATTGATAGAGCTTATCAATGCATATCATCAGAATTGGTGAAACATAAATTCTAGAAATCAATAATAAGAAATCCAAAAACACAAAGGGGGAGGCCTATCACAAATGGGAGCATGAAAACTCACCAACATGTGTATCATAAATGGGACGTTATCCCATGAGTAGCTAACCTATAGAGCCGGTGCAACGACGTAGTACAACGGTACGCCCGAGGAACCTGAAACTCAAATAAGCCAGAACAACGACGTAGTACAACGGTATGCCCGATGAACCAAACTCCATAAAAAACCATGGGTCGCTACCCCATAAAAGTGAGACAAAACTCCAAAGGATGGGGTATAGTCCCTCAGCGGACTAATATACATAAGATATCGCTAGTCTAAACCACAAAATGATCATCATGCATCAATAAAAGTGCAAATTACACCAAGCTATTAAATAAATGAGTTTAGCTTCATGTCCCATAACCACTGGCTTAACTTAAATATTTACGAACAAATTGTAGATTTCCACTCGAAAATTGTCACAGGATTTCAATTGAACAAGTCTAAGAATTAACCGATGAAGTAACGCAAGCTTTTCATACCACTTGTTTTGTTAAATCATTTAATTGAATTTCTCGAACGAATGAGGTAAAGACTTATATATACTAATAGATTGGAAAACAGTTTTAAAAACGAGCTTTGTATTAAAAGTAACGTTGAAATTATTTTTGTGAAAGAGTTTGAGTATTTACTAGTATAGAAAACTTTGTATTTAAAGTAATAAATCATGGAAATGTTTGTAAAAACAACTGATCACCAAAAATTCACATACGAAAAAGTGAATTAAAACCATGAAAATCGATATCGAATCCATCAAATGGATATTCCCAAAAATCCAAAAAGAAGTCATCAAAGTCGATAATAAATGAAAACAAATAACTGGATCAACAAAATCGATTCAAAACGAAAACTCACGTAAAAATGGGCAAGTTAGCTGAACTAAACAGTGCTTGACGTCTGGCGGTTTTCCCAGACGTCTGAGCTGAGAATCTGGAAATTTTCTTCCATATCGCCCAGACGTCTGGGAATAACCTCAGACGTCTGACCTGTAAATCTAGAATTTTTATTCCAATGACTCAGACATCCGATTTCTTTCCCAGAAGTTTGAGCTGATGCTCAGGGCAAAAATCAGCCTAGGCCATTAATGGCCAAATTGGTTCGAAAGCAATCAGACGAGCAAAGGAGGTTGGAGATTTATGCCAAACGACAACCCAGCGCTATAGGCTCTTCAATACACTCCAAACAACATGTCCAAACATCCTTAGTAGGATTTTCGTAGATTTTGACTTCAAAATACCAAAATTGGAAAATTCACCAAACCAAAAGCATTTGAACATGGAATAGATGTTAGGAATTGATATCTAACAACAATGAAAGCTATAGACATAGACGTGAGTTCAAAAACTCACCTTTAAACTCAAAAACAATAGTTGAGAAACTCTAAAACAAGGAAAGATCAATTCCTTTTCAACAGCACCTCTAGAATCTTCAATCTATTATCAAATGCAAAGATTTCCTAAGTTAGGTTATATGAATTTCTAAAAATGAAAGAGAGATTAAGTTGGAGAAGATGAAGAGAATGCTTACCTAAGCTTCTCTTTGATTTCTAGAACTTGAATTAGAATTTTCTAAGAATCTAGGGTTTATGAATTTATAATTTCTCCTGTTTCCCCCCATTTTTCTCTTTACCTTGAGTGTTAGAAAATGAGGAGTAGAATGAATGAAGAGTAGAGAAGTCAGAGTATTTGGTAGAAGAGTTTGGGTTCTCTTATTAGGTCAGCGGGCTATAACACAACCCAAAGCCCAAATGAAAATACCAAAATCTCAATCAACTCCAAACATACCGATGTTTATACTCAAACAAGTTGTAAACGTCGTTTTAAACTCAATGGAAGTAGTCTCGAGTCCGGATTCGAATGTTTACAAAAATTCACATTTCAGACTTTAAATTCAACTAAAGGTACTATATTTAAATTAAATATACATATATTCGTAAATTATGTGGGTTGTTACAACTATCCTCCCACTGCCATCACCCGCACCTCAACACTTCATTGCCTTCCCTTTTTCTTCATCGAAGTTCATCCATTCCACGACTAAAACCAAATCTGGCAACCTCATCGTGCTCTACACGTACTCTACATCACTCCGACCCAATCCATCACACTCGCAAGACCATCGCGAGCTTGGCCTTCTTTCCACACCACCGCACGATCGCACCTAGACCACCATTTCGAGCCTCCAACCGTACGTTCTGATCGCGGTTACCAAGGCGGGCCACCATCATCACAACCCATCGCCGAGCTCCCTCCCCCTTCGTGCGCGAGCACTAGGGTCGCGAGCGATGTGAATCCCATGAGCACGAATTCGATTCGTGATTCCCTTTCTCTTTTTTTTCAAACAAATCCTTTTTCTTAATGTCGATTCTACAATAAGAGGAAGGAATGTATGATTTTAAAAAAGGAAAGAGGGATTTTCGTGAATTCTGCTCACGAATTTGAAATGAAGGAGGCTTTGTTTTTAATTACTCTAGTTCGGCATTTTTTTTTCTTTTGAATTATTTTCGTTCAAACTGAAAAGAAAGGGATTTGTGCTTTAAAAGAAAAGAAATAGCAATCACGTATTTTTCAGAAAGAAAGAGACGTGCGACATAAAGCTGAAGGAATGGCTCAACTGTTCATTTGATTTGACCATTTATATTTATTTATTTTTATTTTTTAATATCTCGAATCACATACCGTGAAATCTCGACCTCCTGTTGAGGCGTGCCGCTAGGTGTTTATAATATTATACGCCTATTTCGAACGCAATGAAAAAGGTTCCGAATCCAATCGTATAGAGAAGATAGCTTTTTGAAACCAATTACTATATTAAATTTTCAATATTAATTTCAATGTGTTTCTATCACGTATGATCAAACGATAACTCCAAACATTACGAAATTTGAAATTCGATAATAATACATTATTATGGATCCAATGGAACTGGTATCGTCGAATTTCGAGATTGTGCTCTGGATCGTTATTTTAACGCGTCGATTAAATCGACGATTTTCTAAATTTACGAAATCGCTTGAAAATCCAATTTCAAAATCTTACTAAATTAAAGTCGAAAATCCAAATAACTAAACCATTTAAATATTTAAAATCAAACGACTAAAAATCCGGATCGTTGCATTCCGGCATTTGGATTTGCCGCATGTGAATACTGAGGACGTATTAGTGTCAATTTTTTAGGGTCGAAAAGGTGGGTCGTCACAGCAAATGTGTCTTTAAGAGAAAGATAGTTATGGTTGGAATATAATGAGCCACGTTGATAAGAATAATATCATGAATTTTCAATCGTTGAAATTAATGTAATATATTTACCATTCGATATGCTCAAGCTGGTTTGGATTTTACTTACAAAATTATTGCCTAGTATGATTTATGTTTTGGTATATATGAAGTAGAAAGTTATAAATATAGATTTAAATATACTATTTTCACTTAACAAATAAAGTGTCTCGAAGTCAGTGGGAGCGATACTGAGTTTGTGAATTTTTCGGATATGATCTAAGAACAGATACGTAAGTATCGTTCATAAAAGCATCAATATTAAATAAATGTTTTGATAGAAATATAAAATAGTTTCATTGTTTGTCAAAATGCAGAGGAAGCATGTGCTCATAAGAAAGGACGATAAAAGGAATATAAATATTTCTATAACATAAGTAAACAACACACTGCTGATTGTTAACAATGCAATTGTGTTAAAATCAACTTTAATTGTTTTAATACTCAACGTTGGATTTGTAAACGATATCTTAATTATTAAAGATATTGGGAATGTCCCAAATGATGTGCAAGAACTGTGATGACTCTGAATTTTGGCCCTATTATTTTAATAAATATTTAATCTGATTAAATTAAATGTGAATTGATCATTTTAAAATGAATAAATCTTTTAGAAATAATTGTCATTTGTTTATATAAATTTGTATTTTGAAAAGGAAATTGGATTATGGAAATTTAAAATAAAATCTCTTAATAATATTTACAATAAAACCTTTCTTATAAAATTGAATTAAAATGCTTTACATTGTTAACATTTGATAAATAAATACATATGAACCATAATGTTTAAATTAAAATCTAATTTTATCAATATAAAATATAAGTCATGCATATGAATCTAATCTAATTGTTGATAATTGAAATACAAATATAAATAAATAAGTAAATTTATGTATATAATTTAAATATTGATAGTAAGTTCAAATAAAAATAAATAGAAATATAAAATAAAAATAAAAATAAAAGAAACAAGGATTAAGTGATTATGTTGTACATAAGATAAATACATACCAATAACTATAACAATTTTAAATGAAGCACAAGTGTATGAAATAAAACCAGACCAAATGTATGCATAAGAATGATGCAAACAAGAGATAATAAAACAAAATATCTTCATATCATATAAAAAATAAAATCAAAGAGGATAACTTTGTAAACTTAGAAGGAAACAATTACTTTTAATGCAATCAATTCAAGCTCAAACAAGGTCATTTCGAAATGTATATGAATCATTTCATTTCTTATAAAATGTTGGCTGGTCAAAGAAAGAGGCTACAAAGAAGAAATATTTCTGACCCAAAATAAGATATATTTTGTACTAGCAAACCCCTTCTTTCTCTATATATGTGCATCCAGTTTGTTCTAATCCGTTCATGTCACAGCAAACCAAAAGAAATATAAAGAAAAGCAAACAAAAGCTTGATGTTGAAGGCAGCCTACTTTTCTATATATGTCTTTATAATTGGCTCATTCTTTCATTCATTCGAACTAATACCAGTAAAATATTTAGCAACATTCTCCTTTAAAAAAAAAAGCAGAGTGTGAAATCCGCCATTAGGAAAATCAAATCAAGTACTAGAATTTTGAAGCCTGGAAAGAACAATTAAGAGCAGTGTCTTCCTTTAAGAGAATGTGAGTATTCAAATCTGGTTCCTCTGTTTTTTTTTTGTTTTTTTTTTTGAAAAGCCTGTGAGTAACTTCACATTTTAAACATAAGTGTTAACTATCTGTTTGCATGTGGATAACTAGAAATAAGTATGCTTTGAATGCTTGAGTTGGGATGAATCTTCTGTGTGTAAATACATATATGAGTACTGCTATGTATCTGTTTTAACTGTGCCTGTTTTTTTTTTAAATAAAAACTAAAACTAAGATTTTGGGAAAAATTTCATTACCACTTGATCTGATCTTAGTTAGGATTCTAGATGTAAACAAAAGTTGTTTGTTTAAGAAGGATTTATGTTTAAAAATTATAATTAAGGTAAAATAAAATCTGATGGTCTGTGATAACCATAAGAACAATAATTGCTGAAGAAAAGTAAAATCTCAAACATCCTAAAACTTCAATTCAGGTTTATAACTTGAATTCTTATATGATCTTATGATTTTTAAAACTAGAATCACAAATTCTAGTAGTAGATTGAGAGTGCATGTTGGGTTTGACCAGATTTTGGGTTTTTGAGGTTGTCTCTGGACCTCGGTGGACTGGGTGGTCGAATTTTCGTCTGAGGGTAGAAGGATGATCAGAGGTTGAAGGAAAAATAGCAGGATTTCGATCAGAGTTTGGTGATGGCGATGGGAGGTCGTTGATGTTTATAAACCTAGTTTTGTTGAATATCGAGAATTGCTTCAGCATTCATCCTCTGGTGGATCGAGTTCCACCATATCCTCGAAAATGGAAGATGGGAGATTGGCGAGATCGTGGATGGAGGCACTGATGCCCCAGTGGTCGAAGATGGGGGTTTGAAGTGGTTACAGGTCTGATGGTGGTTTCTGTTCTTCGTTTCCAGGTTGGATTTTGGGTCGAATACGATTCTCGATCGAATCGTGTTACCTGGGTGTTCGCGTGGAGATGCCGAGGGTGTAGTTGACTGGTGGGAGGTCTGATCGTGGTTCGATGGGCGGAGTTGTGCACGTGGACGTGCACGTTTTCGTGCAACTGAAATTTTGGGTTGGGGAAGAAAGAGCGTTTGCTCGCGTTTTCTTCGGGAAAACTCGTGGGTGGTAGCGTGTTACTGCGGGAAGAACGAAAGTCTTTGCTCGAGTCTTGTTGAGCAGGCTTTAAGAAATGTGTACAGGAAGTTTTAAAAAAAAAGACTTTTGGTTTGTTTAGTTTGGGGTTATTGGGCCTCGGCCCAATGGTTTATGCTTGTTAAAACAAGTTATTGATTTTAGAATCCGAAACCAATTGTTTTCCCAAATTTATAACAGTCATATTGTGTTCTAAAGTATAATGTGCTAAAACAAATCTTTCTTAATATTTAATGTTTGTTTATAGACAAAGGAATTTGGAAATGAAGATTTTGTTTGATATTTTGTTTAAGTCATTTAATTAAGTGATTCTATTATTAAGTGGACTAGTTTTTAAAAAATACTAATTTATTTTAAATCCTTGTATTTATTTGAGTTAAATAATTAAGTTAATTTATTTTGTCATGTGACATTAATTAATACTTCAGATTTAATAAAACAAATTCAAAAGTATAATTAAAATTTAATTAAGCGGAGATGTTTTAATCTTAATTAACGTAAATCTTTTAGTTAACCTATGTGTTAATATTGAGAACATACAAGGTTTATTTATTTGAAGGGATATAATGGTTACTTAAAAGTTAATTAAAGTGTTTTATAATTACTTAATAATAAAGGATTGAATTAACTGTTGATTAGAGATAATTTAATTTGTGGATTAAGGTTTATTAATTAATAAATTAAGGGGAAATTAATTAGGAAATTAAGATTGATTAATCGATGGGTAAGGTAATAAAGAACCGATTAATTAAATAGAAGAAAATAATTAATGATTGTTAAGCCGGGATAAGTGATTTATTGATAACTAATTATTTTAATTAAGTGATTAAAGGATCATTAATTAATAGGACTAATTAATCAAGGAGGTTAATTAAAGGTTAATGTGGATGGTTAAGGCTAATTAATCTATGGAATAATTTACTTAATGTAATTAAAGGACATTAATGATTAAAATGATTTATTAATTAAGTTGTAATTAATAATATTAAGTGTAAAGGTTTAAGGTAATCCAAGTGGTTAAAATTGGTAATTAATTTAATTGAAGATGTATTAAATTTATTAGAAATTATATATTTAAGAAAACTTGTTATGGATGTGAATGATATTGAATGACTTGGATTGAGGATATCTCTGATAGGTGAATGAGTTGTGCTATGATATGTATGGGTTGAACTGTAATAATATAGGTTACCTATCAGGATGGAACTGTTAGGAGACATGATATAATGGATATGAATTGTATTGATTTAAAATCTAACAAATTGGATTAACGATGATGTTGAATTCGAAGAGACCGGAGTCGGGTATCGGTAATACCCGAAACCACTTCGAATAGTAATCTAAAATTCTTAAATTTGATATGTGAAATTAAGCTGGCTAGAAGGAAATTAATTGTGTAACATTGACATTAAGCTTAAGAACTGTTGTGTGTGATAAAAGATTGACTATATAAGTAGGAACTCGTTAAAGTCACGAGTACTCTGGTAATGTATGAGTTATATAGCTCAAATTTCATGTTAGATGGATTTACTCATGCTGGTTTCCAGCCTGACCCGGGTGTTGCTTTAGTGTAATGCTCGGGTCAGACCGAGTATTACAGATTTTCAGGTGGGACGTTCTGGAGCTCAGGAGGCGAGCTGGATGGCAAGAACGTATAGAGTATTTCCGCTGTAGTATATTGTATCTGAGACATGATTTGTATATGTCCAGTATCTATATATATGTGTAACTCTGATGTAATTAAATGTAATCAACAAATATAGTATTCTTCTGTAAACTATTATTTATTATTATATTTTATCTGCTACGATTGTGAGATATTTGGTGTTTCTGTTCTTCTTCTTCTATCTCTTTCTTCTTTTTCATAACTATCTGGAATTTTCGGCTTCGAAAATTTCGGGTCGTTACAGTTGGTATCAGAGCCGAAGGTTAAGCGAGAACCTTGGCTCTGGTGGGGATTACTCATTAAATAGGGTCTGTAGTACTCTAGAATGAGTTAAGTGCGGATATATGAGCGCGTACTTGTTATTTTCTCATATAAAGGTTTTAAATGATTTTGTATAAAAAGTATATTTTGATATATAAAGCAGTATTTCCTTCTAATAAATATTAAGGTGATTGGGTGTTAATTATTGGAATTAAGTTAAGCAGGAATATAATACAACCAAATTAAAATTAAATTAAATTAAAATGAAATTCTAGAATTAGAACTCAGAAATTAGAATTGTTTGAAACTTTAAATGAAAAAAGATAAATTTGGTTTAAAAGGTTAAACCAACCTTTGAGAATTTAGCTCGAATTATATAATTCGAGATGGTTTTAATTTGAAGTTGGAACTGAACTCATTCAAATTGAATCCGATTTGAATTAATTGGATTTGGGATGGAAGATGTATAAGTTCAAAAATATAATGGAAGATTTGAAATTAAAAATGTTTGGAAATGTTTTTAAAGAAATAAAAGCATTGAACTCTTTCGGTCACTAGAAAATAACGTCAGTGATGACTGCAGCATTATCGGTGTTTATTTTCGAGTTTCTAGAAGAGAAATTGCTACCAAATTGTTTTAAATTGGAATGGTTTGTGAACTGGGTTTGGTTTTGAAATTCAAAGGGATAATTGAATTCGCCAAAGAATTTTGGATATAGTTGAATTCTAAGGTGATATAGAAATTTTGGAAATTTGTTTAAACTCTGGAATCTTGATTAAATGTTTATGGAATAATAAAATATATTGGTTAAATAAAATGTATAACTCCAAGTTAAAAGCAAAGTGTGCATGTAATTGATTTTAAATAGAAGTTGAAAAAAATTTAAATTATAATTAAACTTGTACAAGTTTAAAGATCAAATGGAATTTAATTTGAATTGGGAAAGAAATCATGATTGATTCAACTTGAATTGGGGTTAAATCAATTTTAATGGAAATTGAAGATTATTTCTATTAGAATTGGGTTAATTTAAATGAAAGTGGAAATTTAAATTGAATTGTTGGGAAAGTGAACAGTTTTGACTCTGGACTATTTTCAATATAAATTGTTTTGATATAAACTCATTTTTCCAAGTAATTAAATACATACAACTTTTCCTTCTTAAAGCCAAATTATTTTATACTTGTTTTACAATTATTTTTGGAACCATCTAACAATTTTTCAACTGTTTTATAAACTAATTACTATTTTTCAACTATTTTACTAATAAATTACTATTTTACAAACGTTTTGCAATTATCTAAAATTTCTATAACTATTTGACTAGTTTTCAACTATTCTTCATAATTTACAATTAGTTAACTATTTTATAGCTATTTTACAAACTAATAATTATTTTTCAACTACTTGTTTATTTTTAAAATTTTCAAGCTATTTTCTAAGTATAAACTGGTCGGAGTTCAAACTGTTATTGGTTAAATACGTAACTGAGATAAGAATTGAAGATATAATCCAAATGAGAATTAAGGCAATGCGAGTAAGTGGATATAATCTAAAGGAAATGTGAATAGAAAGGGAAATTGATTTGGCTAAAAATCAATGAAGTTAAATACGTAGGATGTACGTATATTATTCTATTCGCATAATGATTTGATTCAGATTCGAGCACAGAATTTCGAGATAGTTATATTGATCCGAGTGGGGATTTTTCACTCGATTTTCGACGGCGAACCTGGATATGGATTGTTGATTGGTTTTGGATATTCTCTATCATAGTTATGGCTATGCAAGGAGAATGACGGTTTCTGATCAAGAAACCAGATCTAAGTCCGCACTAGGAAGTCAGGTGGACAATACTAGTTCGGAAACGAAATTGTGTGATCGAGTGAGCGATCAGATTGGTATAGCGTACAGATGATATGAGTATATCGTACGGATTTGAATGAAATTGATATCGGAAATTTGTGAATAAGAAATGTGAAATGGTTATTTTGAAATGAAAGAATATTTTGAGAAATATATAATGAATAAAGGTGAAATTGGATATTTCTATGGTTTTTAAAAGTGTTTGAAGTATAAAAGGAGTTTTATACAAGAAAGTAAGGATCCAAAGTTTTAAAAATTATATATATCTGTATATATATAAAGGATCTTATGAGGATTTTGGAAAAGGTTTTGGGAACCTTTGAATTTGGAAAGGGCTTTTGATTTTTGGGTAAAATCAATATTGAATTTGGAAAGCCTAGTTTGAGAATTATCGATTGGGATAATCGATTTTGGTATAAAGAGCTTTGTATAAGATCATACTAGGTGTATGATTTGAAGATACTATGTATGTATAGTACAAAGTGTTTTGATGATGGCTCTGGGGAAAAAGGCGCTTCCTTGAAATGGACTTCTCAGGAGTGCCACTGGGTGGTGCTGCCTTGAGCCCCAAGGGGGGTTCTAAAGTTGATCCTGTGAGGAGTCCGGACAAAACTAGTTCCTGAGGCTTATGAGTAGTGTACCATAGCGAAAGTTATGTGTGCCACTGAGAGCCAACAGTCTGCGTTTGACTTTATATCGGTAGACTGCGACACTATGGTATACCACATAGCGAAAGTCATGTGTGCCACTGAGAGCCAACAGTCTGCGTTTGAGTTTATCTCGGTAGACTGCGACCTATGTAGGAGTGGAGAAGTTTCATTTCGTCAGCGAAAATCAGAGGCCGCTGAGAGCCTGCAGTTACATGGACTTTTGCCGTGACGACAACGTAACCCTGGATGTAACTGTGATCTGTTGTGTGGGATCCATGGCGTAACCGAGAGGCCGCGGAGAGCCTGCAGTTACATGGACTTTTGTTGTGACTGCAACGTAACCCTGGTATGTAACTGTGACCATGGATGGGGGTGATGATTTACAGAGCATTCCCACCAAGATATTTCCCCTATTTTCAAAAATTGTTTTCCATATTTTCAGTAAAATTATTTTCTAAATATTTTCACTGGGCGTTGAAAACGGGTTTACCAAATACTAATAGACTTTCAGTCCTACGCCTGATCAACGTATGACCGAATTTCTATGAGGACAAGGATGGACTTGTAGAAACACCGAGTTATAAAAATATTTTGATAAAAACTATTTTAGAAATTTTATATAGATTTTTAAAGTAGTTAAGAAATGATCAAAGAAAAAGAATTTATATGATTTAAAGCATTTTAATGAATCTGGATTCGTTCCATTTCGAGGACGAAAAGATTCAAAGGGGGAGGAATGTGACGACCCTGAATTTTGGCCCTATTATTTTAATAAATATTTAATCTGATTAAATTAAATGTGAATTGATCATTTTAAAATGAATAAATCTTTTAGAAATAATTGTCATTTGTTTATATAAATTTGTATTTTGAAAAGGAAATTGGATTCTGGAAATTTAAAATAAAATCTCTTAATAATATTTACAATAAAACCTTTCTTATAAAATTGAATTAAAATGCTTTACATTGTTAACATTTGATAAATAAATACATATGAACGATAATGTTTAAATTAAAATCTAATTCTATCAATATAAAATATAAGTCATACCTATGAATCTAATCTAATTGTTGATAATTGAAATACAAATATAAATAAATAAGTAAATTTATGTATATATTTAAATATTGATAGTAAGTTTAAATAAAAATAAATAGAAATATAAAATAGAAATAAAAATAAAAGAAACAAGGATTAAGTGATTATGTTGTACATAAGATAAATACATACCAATAACTATAACAATTTTAAATGAAGCACAAGTGTATGAAATAAAACCAGACCAAATGTATGCATAAGATGATGCAAACAAGAGATAATAAAACAAAATATCTTCATATCATATAAAAAATAAAATCAAAGCGGATAACTTTGTAAACTTAGAAGGAAACAATTACTTTCAATGCAATCAATTCAAGCTCAAACAAGGTCATTTCGAAATGTATATGAATCATTTCATTTCTTATAAAATGTTGGCTGGTCAAAGAAAGAGGCTACAAAGAAGAAATATTTCTGACCCAAAATAAGATATATTTTGTACTAGCAAACCCCTTCTTTCTCTATATATGTGCATCCAGTTTGTTCTAATCCGTTCATGTCACAGCAAACCAAAAGAAATATAAAGAAAAGCAAACAAAAGCTTGCTGTTGAAGGCAGCCTACTTTTCTATATATGTCTCAATAATTGGCTCATTCTTTCATTCATTCGAACTAATACCGGTAAAATATTTAGCAACATTCTCCTTTAAAAAAAAAGCAGAGTGTAAAATCTGCCATTAGGAAAATCAACTCAAGTACTAGAATTTTGAAGCCTGGAAAGAACAACTAAGAGCAGTGTCTTCCTTTAAGAGAATGTGAGTATTCCAATCTGGTTCCTCTGTTTATTTTTTTTTGAAAAGCCTGTGAGTAACTTCACATTTTAAACATAAGTGTTAACTATCTGTTTGCATGTGGATAACTAGAAATAAGTATGCTTTGAATGCTTGAGCTGGGATGAATCTTCTGTGTGTAAATACATATATGAGTACTGCTATGTATCTGTTTTAACTGTGCCTGTTTTTTTTTTTAAATAAAAACTAAAACTAAGATTTTGGGAAAAATTTCATTACCACTTGATCTGATCTTAGTTAGGATTCTAGATGTAAACAAAAGTTGTTTGTTTAAGATGGATTTATGTTTAAAAATTATAATTAAGGTAAAGTAAAATCTGATGGTCTGTGGATAACCATAAGAACAATAATTGCTGAAGAAAAGTAAAATCTCAAACATCCTAAAACTTCAATTCAGGTTTATAACTTGAATTCTTATATGATCTTATGATTTTTAAAACTAGAATCACAAATTCTAGTAGTAGATTGAGAGTGCATGTTGGGTTTGACCAGATTTTGGGTTTTTGAGGTTGTCTTTGGACCTCGGTGGACTGGGTGGTCGAATTTTCGTCTGAGGGTAGAAGGATGATCAGAGGTTGAAGGAAAAATAGCAGGATGTCGCTCAGAGTTTGGTGATGGCGATGGGAGGTCGTTGATGTTTATAAACCTAGTTTTGGTGAATATCGAGAATTGCTTCAGCATTCATCCTCTGGTGGATCGAGTCCACCATATCCTCGAAAATGGAAGATGGGAGATTGGCGAGATCGTGGATGGAGGCACCGATGCCCCAGTGGTCGGAGATGGGGGTTTGAAGTGGTTACAGGTCTGATGGTGGTTTCTGTTCTTCGTTCCCAGGTTGGATTTTGGGTCGAATACGATTCTCGATCGAATCGTGTTGCCTGGGTGTTCGCGTGGAGATGCCGAGGGTGTAGTTGACTGGTGGGAGGTCTGATCGTGGTTCGCTAGCGATGGGCGGAGTTGTGCACGTGGACGTGCACGTTTTCGTGCAACTGAAATTTTGGGTTGGGGAAGAAAGAGCGTTTGCTCGCGTTTTCTTCGGGAAAACTCGTGGGTGGTAGCGTGTTACTCTGGGAAGAACGAGTGTCTTTGCTCGAGTCTTGTTGAGCAGGCTTTAAGAAATGTGTACAGGAAGTTTTTTTATAAAAAAAAGACTTTTGGTTTGTTTAGTTTGGGGTTATTGGGCTTCGGCCCAATGGTTTATGCTTGCTAAAACAAGTTATTGATTTGAGAATCCGAAACCAATTGTTTTCCCAAATTTATAACAGTCATATTGTGTTCTAAAGTATAATGTGTTAAAACAAATCTTTCTTAATATTTAATGTTTGTTTATAGACAAAGGAATTTGGAAATGAAGGTTTTGTTTGATATTTTATTTAAGTCATTTAATTAAGTGATTCTATTATTAAGTGGACAAGTTTTTAAAAAATACTAATTTATTTTAAATCCTTGTATTTATTTGAGTTAAATAATTAAGTTAATTTATTTTGTCATGTGACATTAATTAATACTTCAGATTTAATAAAACAAATTCAAAAGTATAATTAAAAGTTAATTAAGCGGAGATGTTTTAATCTTAATTAACGTAAATCTTTTAGTTAACCTATGTGTTAATATTGAGAACATACAAGGTTTATTTATTTGAAGGGATATAATGGTTACTTAAAAGTTAATTAAAGTGTTTTATAATTACTTAATAATAAAGGATTGAATTAACTATTGATTAGAGATAAATTAATTTTTGGATTAAGGTTTATTAATTAATAAATTAAGGGGAAATTAATTAGGAAATTAAGATTGATTAATCGATGGGTAAGGTAATAAAGAACTGATTAATTAAATAGAAGAAAATAATTAATGATTGTTAAGCCGGGATAAGTGATTTATTGATAACTAATTATTTTAATTAAGTGATTAAAGGATCATTAATTAATAGGACTAATTAATCAAGGAGGTTAATTAAAGGTTAATGTGGATGGTTAAGGCTAATTAATCTATGGAATAATTTACTTAATGTAATTAAAGGAACATTAATGATTAAAATGATTTATTAATTAAGTTGTAATTAATAATATTAAGTGTAAAGGTTTAAGGTAATCCAAGTGGTTAAAATTGGTAATTAATTTAATTGAAGATGTATTAAATTTATTAGAAATTATATATTTAAGAAAACTCGTTATGGATGTGAATGATATCGAATGACTTGGATTGAGGATATCTCTGATGGGTGAATGAGTTGTGCTATGATATGTATGGGTTGAACTGTAATAATATAGGTTACCTATCTGGATGGAACTGTTATGAGACATGATATAATGGATATGAATTGTATTGATTTAAAATCTAACAAATTGGATTAAGGATGATGTTGAATTCGAAGAGACTGGAGTCGGGTATCGGTAATACCCGAAACCACTTCGAATAGTTATCTAAAATTCTTAAATTTGATATGTGAAATTAAGCTGGCTGGAAGGAAATTAATTGTGTAACATTGACATTAATCTTAAGAACTGTTGTGTGTGATAAAAGATTGACTATATAAGTAGGAACTCGTTAAAGTCACGAGTACTCTGGTAATGTATGAGTTATATAGCTCAAATTTCATGTTAGATGGATTTACTCACGCTGGTTTCCAGCCTGACCCGGGTGTTACTTTGGTGTAATGCTCGGGTCAGACCGAGTATTACAGATTTTCAGGTGGGACGTTCTGGAGCTCAGGAGGCAAGCTGAATGGAAAGAACGTATAGAGTATTTCCGCTGTAGTATATTGTATCTGAGACATGATTTGTAATGTCCAGTATCTATATATATATGTGTAACTCTGATGTATATTAAATGTAATCAACAAATATAGTATTCTTCTGTAAACTATTATTTATTATTATATTTTATCCGCTGCGATTGTGAGATATTTGGTGTTTTTTTTCTTCTTTTTCTATCTCTTTCTTCTTTTTCATAACTATCTGGAATTTTCGGCTTCGAAAATTTCGGGTCGTTACAGGAACACCTTATTAAAATGTTTAGTATGGAACATGTAAGATGGATTCCTTATGCATTGGCAATACGAATTATCATACATGTTATTTCGTCTATGAAATAATGATCTGTTTATGTATTTGTTCCATGAAGCAAGCATCAAATCCAAAGTGATATCACTAAATGGTCGTTTATGGTGTCTTGTGTATGTATGAATTATTAGATAATTGTTCACATAAACAACGAACTCCTTATGAAGGATTGTTCGAACTCAAACTTCATAAGTGATAATAAGTATTATATGTCAATAATAAATTCAAGTTAAGAATCTTTAAGTTGGAAATGTTCCAAATGAAATACTATGGTCGATTCAATAAAAAAGGCTAAGTACGTCACCATGAATAGCACCATGATGAATATAATGTATATGTAATAAATACACAAATTTTATAACTGAGTTGAGAGTGATTCCAAATGTTGAGAATCCTATAACATTGTTACATGATAACAATTTTGTAATATAGTATGTTACAACACTTAGAGCACATTAGAAGTCTAGAGACATACACTGAATAGTTCCATGTTATAAAGGAAGTTTATCAGTGTCAGAGAAAATTGATTGACGGAGTAGATGATTGAAACATAATAACGTATCCGTTCACTGAGGGACTGACCCGATTGATTTTTGAGGAAATCGATTGGAGAAGTTGGAATAAGATTCCGTAATTAACACCAAGTGCAAGTGGGAGATTAAGACAGTTAGATGTATGCCCTAAGGGCAATTATATAATTTGTTACATATATCTAACTCGATAACCAATCTTGTTCGGAACAAATATGTTTTCTTTATATTATATGTACTTGATTAATGTGTTGTATTAATTAATTAATTTAATTAAAAGATTTAATGGAAAATTAATAAATGGTATGTTTTGTATCAGTAGTTACAAAGTGTTATAACCATGAGCAATTTATCACAATAAAAATAAATATACCATTTTATATATTCCTACTCAAGATGTATCGAGACTAGATATTAATACATCCATTGAGACCAAAGTATGTAGCGCTTTTCAAATGTAAGGCAGTGTATTACACATGGTTATTGGGGGCACTAAGGGGCTACAAACTGATAATTATTGGATAACTATAGAATGACCCACTCGATAGTTTTCTGTTGGTTAATATAACTAAGGTCAAACATAAAATATCGATGGGACAATATTACATAGTTCTCTTGACTTGTTGATCTTCAATATGGAAGCTCTGCTTTGATTATTGTTAAATCATGGCACAACTTCCATCGAACGACTATAGTTGGGTCGAGTGGAAGCATTGGAAGTGGAACACTATTCTAGAAATGATTCGTCTTCTCGGTTATGTGAGATAATATCACGGTCAACTGAACTCAAAGTCAAAATCTCCATCCAGATCATTTTTGTCGATCATAATTTTTATTATTAAACCAAGACTTTATGTTTGGACTATAGAGTTGAATATGAACGATAGTGGAATTTTGACCATTACCAAATTCCATAAGTCCAAAGTGATATAGTTTTAAAGAAGAGAATTGGTGTAAATAATAATCATCACTGGGTAACGCTTTACAAAGGAAAATTGGATTTTACGAAAATCACGTAAGCGATAAATTTGGCAAAAATGTCACACCGCCTCTAAGTGACGTGTGAATGTTAATATTCGAAGAGTTCGATAATAACCGCTAATCAAATTTACACCTAACGGGTCACACAATAGAAACGTTGAATATTCCTTTAACCAAATGATTTAATAAATTTATAATTGTTATTAATTACTAAATTAATTAAATTAATTAATATTTATGAAATATTAATTTTTATTTTGATTTAATGAACAAATATTATTAAATATATTTAGAAATATATTAGGCGATATACGATGACGATATGCATTTAAATTGGACTTAAATGCAAAATATTTATTCGAGCTTTAAATAGGTTTGAAGCCCATACGTGGCCTAGTGCGTTTTAGCCATATCATGACTGGATAGGGGCGGCTTGTAGGATGAGGAATGGGCCAGTGTCTTGATAGATAAGAGGAAAGAATTGATAAGAGAGATCAGTGGATTTGGATCCTAACTTCTCTCCAGAATCTCTCCCTTGTAAATAGTTCAAATCCCACATTCCTTTCTAGATTTTTGAAGCCTCCACAAGCATCACCTCTGACTAAAAATAATACCCTGTCTATCCCTCCATTTCCAAACTCAGATCAAAATAATTCAGATCCTATTCAATAGATGGTGGTTATTTGTTCAGGGACCAACACTCTACTGGATTGGAAATTGTTTTAAGGAGTAGATCTCATCATTTCAAGGTGTACTTAAAGTAATTGGATATAAGGTAAATTTCTGATGTATTTATGAATATTAGGGTGTGACATTATTTCTTTCATGTATATTATATTGCTAGTTAGGTGACGATTCTATTGTATAAATGTATTGTCACAATTAAATTGGTTGTTTATTTACATAAACTTATATATATTTATGAATATATATATATATATATATATATATGTATGTATATGTATATATTTGTGTATAATGCACATGTATAGAATGATTAAAAAAATAATTTTTAGTTAATTTGATATAAACATTTAATTGTATATTAGCTTTGTAATATAAATTCTGTATCTTAATCTATTTAAATATAGCTTTAAAATTTTATATAAGTAGTTTCATATCTAAATTAATTTTGAAAAAAGTAAAAGTTAATTTTAGCACATATATATTATTATCTAAGTATTATTTAAATCAATTAATATGCTAATTAATTAAAACAATATATATATATACACACACACACATACAAACACACATTTTAAAATGTGTTTTATATTTTATAGAATTAGATTAGTACCTAATATACTTTAGGCAGAAATAAAAAATTTGTTATTTGATTTAAATTTTTAAATGCTAGCTGAAAATAAAATTTAAAATTATTTTAAAGTAATAAAATTATATTTTAACTGTTCAAATAATAAAACATCACTCAGAACTTTTTTATTAAATTTTAAAATTCAATATCAGTACAGATATTAATTTAAAATATATTTTTAAAATTAAAAAAAATAACATTTGGCCTTGCATAATAATAGGTACATATATGTATTTAATATATATATATATATTTGAATATTTAAATATATTAATATATATATATATGCACTATTTATGAATATACGTATTAAATATTAAAAAAATATTAGATATACATGTAGCTTTCAGCTTTATAAAAAAAATATGAATGTTTTAAACATATTTATATAATTATATACGTATAATGTTTAAAATTCCATTTATATATACATATGTTTATAAAATTATTTAAATACAATATAGTTTATATTTATCCATTTATATATATTGTAACAATTCGTTACATAAATTAAAGATATAAATATACATATTTGGATAATATATTTGTTTATTTGATGAGCTAACGTGTCCGTTGTAGTGTAAACCCTAGCATTTATACACGGACATGTTATAACTTGCACAGATTGCTATGTTACACATGCACACAAATAGATATATGTATGTGTGTGTGCATATGAGACACACATAAATATATAATATTATTAATTACATAAAAATATAAGTATTTTATAAATTGAATAAAATAATGATTTTATTTGAAAGAAATTTAAAAATGTTTTAAATGAATTAGATTTCATAGGCCCAATAAAGATCAAGAATAGTAAAAAAAATTGAAATTCAACCATTTCTTCCGCTGCAGGCTAGCCCAGTTCCATCATCTCTGATGCTGGTAAACAATCTATATCATGTGGAATTTTCATAGTATGTTTCTCGACTCTAGTGAGCTTTAGGTTCTTTCGTGTTTTGTATCACACCATTATTATCATATAATAATGTTATGAGATTCCCAATATTTGGAATCACCTCGGCTTATTCATAACTTTATGCGTATATATGTGTGTGTGTGTGTGTGTGTGTGTTTGTGTGTACATTGCTTTTATTATTGCGCTTATTCAAGGTGATAGACATAACCTATTTGTTGAATTGGCTACAACCTCTTATTTGGAACATTTTCAACTAAAACCTTCTTAACTAAGGTTGAATATGACTTTATCATCGACATACTATGCTCAATATCACTTATGAAGTTCAAACCTGATTACTCCTTCATAAGAAGCTCATTGTTTCCACAAACATTTCTCTAGTGTTTCTCAAATATTCGAGAACACTCTTAACTACCATTTAGTGAATTTAATTTAGATTTGATATTCGCTCAATATGTCATATGCATAATCAAAGTGTGATATATTAGGCTACATAGCATTATGATAATTTTTATTGCCAATGCGTAATGAATCCATCTCATATGCTCGACATTAAACATTTTAATATGGTATTAATGAATATCATATAGAACTATCCCGACATCCTTTTATACCTTTTGTAAAAATGTCATTTTAAATCCAATGTTGAGGATAAAACAACTAAACTAAGACCGATTTTAACATGGGTACATCATCAACATTCAGTAGTATGTTGTTTACTTATTGTTTAGAAATATCTTGGTGCCTTTCAATATTCTTGCTTATAAACATATGCTTCCTCTGCATTTTGGTAGAAAATCAAATTGTTTGATTTCTCTTTCAAAATACTTGATTTATTTTAATGCCTTTTGAACAATACTATCATATCAGTTCTTGGATCTTATTTGAGTCCTATAAACTCAGATCCCTCCTACTAACATTGAGGCATTTTGGTTATTATATGCAAAGAGTCTATTCCGAATCATTATTTGATTTTTTTAAATATAAATGTCTCTAAACTCAAAACCATATTGGTAACAATTTTGCATGTAAAATCAAAATTAACATAAGTATTTTGAATAATGAATCTAATACGTTAATTTCAACAAGCGAAATTTTCGATGTTATTCTCATCAATATTGTGGCTACATTCTAACTACATTGATCATTTTCTTGAAGATGCATTTTCGGTCAATGGATCATACACCCATTTGGGTACACCTATCACAATCATATTTTGATAGTGTACTTGGAATCCATTCCGGATTTACACATTGTTCCATATGGCAAAGTAATTACTCTTGATAGCTTATTAATAATTAAAGATATTCTTTTCTTGACATTGATAAGAAACTTGTAGTTTTCTTTAATGCACAAAATTTCTTATTAGACATTTTAATGCGGTTTATCCGTTTAGGCTTGGTTATTTTTGTTCCATCTTATGTAATTAATTTTGAAGTTATAGTCCTTGGATTGTATCCAAGTCCATTGTATAACCACTAATTCTAAAGGATTTTTTTCCATAAAGATGACATTTCTTGAAACAACAATTGTTTCTCAGTACAATGGAATAAGCATTTAGAAACATTTTATGAACTGCCTTATATATGTATAAAACTAATTTTAGTTTTAAGTCTACTAAAATTATTTTCATATCATAAATTTGTCAACCAATGTCAGTCTGTCCCAAACTCCTTTGGAGTGGTCCATAAAAGATCCATCACAAGCAAATATTGCGTGCAAACTCTTAACTCATACAACCTGTCAACTCCTTGACCTAGATACGTAGGGGTTTCTTATCAACTTTTATCTTGTATGATCTCATAAATTATGCTTTAGATGAAGTCAAATTTAACCCTATGTCCTTACTCTTAAGTACATTTCCTTAGAGAAAAAAGTTAACTTCACTTTTCATCAATCGTATCTTATCCAACAAAATCTAGTTACTCCTTATTGATATATCATTATGTACCAAATGGGAGGAGTGACTTTTAAGAGTGAATCTTATTCGTTTTTTACGTACTTTTGGAATCCTTTACAATACACTCACATATTCAATCAAATCGAAATCTTTTATTTCTTTTGCATGTTATGTTTTCTACTTCCATCTTACATTCAATGAAATTATTATACACTAATTCTTTTGAAATACACATTTTTATTTTTATTATAGTTCATCGATGAATTTAATGAAGTATGTAGAACCGTTTTGGTATCATCAGACCTATGACTACATATATCTACATATTAAACCCGAAGAGTCCACCAATACTTTTGTCGCTACCAATTAATGGGTGTTTTTTCCTTGAACGTTTGAGATATAATTCCTAGTACCGTATAATTAATAATCATTTCTCAAAAATATGGCATAGTCCATAATTCCAAAATAATTATAATTTTTTAGATACTTATGTATTTTCTGATGCATCATTTTGTTATGAAAACAAACACATTATTATAGATTTATCTTATAATGAATGCACAAAATATTTATATTAAAATAAAACTATAGTCATTTTTAGTCAACATTGAAAAATAGTGTCATATAGTATGCTCCCACTATATCAGCCATTGTTATAGTAGATCAAGAAATATGAGGCTTCATTTAATTACTTATTACGAGATTTTATTTCATCCACTAAACTAGTTTATAGTCGAGAGTTTTAGATCGATATCTTAAACTCAAAGAAATTACTCTCATAGAAATTTATTTTCAATTAGAAAAATACATTTAAAATAAAAAAACACAATTCTCATTCCATATTAAGTATTTACTAGTATTTTGCATAATTCTCATTTTCAGTGTCTCTTCATAAAGAAGGGCGATCATTCATTCTCCTTATCCCAACCTTACCATGGTTACATTCACTCTCGTCCATTTGCTTTCTTTTCAAATAGTCGAATAATTCGAGGGAAATCCTTACTACAAGACTACCCCGAATCCTTTACAAATGTGCATTCGATTGTCCTTAACATTTAAGGATATCAAATAAATTGCACTTTATGTAAACTGACCGAACTAACATTTCAGTGATTAAATTCATAGGTCCGTCTTATAGCTTTTCGATCAAGTGTTATATATAACACAAAAGAATCCTTGCTGCAAACAATCGTACTGAATACATAATCAAGCATTATGTTTTACTTGCTCATTCTGAATGAAATAATTTCACCAAGGTTTCGTATGTTACGAATCACGATTGTTTGCCATATAAGATTTATATGCAATCGAATATGGATCAAATATTTGTATTCTTGTATTGCTTAAGAGTTCAAAACTCAGAAAGGGCAATACATAGACTTAGATAAAAAAAATAAGTGAATGAGGTGCTAATGTTTTAGTGGTTGTAAGGTTTGGCTCTTGCATGGGCCTTGAAGTGACAACATGCCAAAGGATTTATTGGTAAGTACATGTTATATTTCTATATCAATCATAATTCTATTCTTTAGTATATTCAATTGATGAACATTTTAATTATATTGGTTAAATTTTTTTTATCAAAGTATATCATTTTAATTTTGTAGAGCATATTTGTAACAACTCGCACCTTAATAGACCTGATTTTTCAACTAAATCAAAAAACCAAATTCCTTTAAGGTACGGATCGTTGGTGTCGGTAACCTATAATAAATATAAGTATACGAAAGAACTATCTATATGAACTCATATCGGAATAGTATAATATAATAACACACACACACACATACCAACTAAGGCTGCTACCTTGGAACCAATATCATTCATCGGATACCTAGTTGCCTTGTTAGTTGTTGAGTATGAACAAAGGACCTACCCATTTATCGTTCTCGTCTTGTACCAGTATCATATCTCTTTAAATCTATTTGTAGTTTGTAATCAGGAGGGAGTTAGAACAATATTCCACCGACCGATAAATTACATACTTTATCCATAACACTAGCTTATACCGATTGATCCTCGCTTAAGTGTTATGTCTATTATTTGAGGATTCTAGATTTAATTTCACCTACGTGTACGACATATCTAACCTACTTCGAGGTATGTTTGTGTATATACATGTGTATGCATATTTATGTATATAGGTATAAGAATTCTCATTCTCCCAAAAAGAAAATCCCTCCGTAAAGTAATCGATAGTCAAACGCCCTGAAGGTTGATGGTCCTAGAAATGGCTTTATAATTTAACTTGTCATATTATTATCGCAACTCAAAGACTTATCCAAGGGTTAACTAGCCAACTTCCAACCAATAAACAAACAACCAACCAACTTCAAAATTAATGCATATCCTATATGGAATCTACACCACTAGGATGTGTGATTCAAATAGGCGTAACTCAAATCTTTGCTAACCGACCGCTTGGGATCAATAGAGGCTTCGACCTACACCCAACCCACTCTACATACTGGTATACAATGCTGACATAGCATCGACCTCTCTACATAGTTACTGTTAGATTTGCGTAATGCAAATCATGTAAAATCCTCAAGTTCGATCACTTAATACCTCTTATTTGGAATTTAAGCAGGCCCAACGGCCATTTAATACTTCAAATTTGAGGATAATCCATGGTTTGTATTCCCAAACCTATATACGAACATATATTCTTCTCATGGGTCTATAGTTGGAGACGTCTCACATCAGTAGTATGTATACACAGTTGCTGGTAGCCTCTTACGGAGGACAGGCTTCCGTTGAGAAACCCTACCGATCTTTCATCCCAATCCATACTAAACTGTGACGACCTACATTTCAGAAAGTTTAAATTGACAATAATCCATACATGTCCAACTTAAACAATCTAGAACATAGATAATCATTGGGGTTAATAAAGAAAAATAAGAAAAGAAGAAGAAAACAACGTAGAATCTCACAGTGGAATGACAAATAAGTAATTTATACAACACGGAAAAATAAAAAGTTCATGAAGCTGTTTACTATACTTTTGATTATAATTTATACAACATTTATCAGAGTTATATATACAATTGAACAAATAAATAATGCAGCGGAACAAACAATGATGGAATAACATTAGTAATAATATATCAAATCTTCATTTTTATCCTCCAAAGAATAATCTTCGATAAGCTAAAAAACTCAGGACCGATCCGAGCGTAATGAAAAGACAAAACGCTTGAGTTAGGACTAAAATATTCCAATGTGAGTCAAATCAATATTGCGTATAACATGAGTGCCAAACTGTCAGAAATATTTACGGGATTTCACATCTTCTATCCAGTGTATAACGTGAGTGCAATAACTCAAGAGATGTTACCGGATTTTCCATCTCTTAAGGATCCGTCAAAATATTAATATGTAGTAGAATATGCGACATATATAATGTCTGGTCAATAAAATAAATATTTTTCTTAGCGTTAAGGCTTAATCCCCCTTAATGTGTTTTCAAACATTGACGTATATTTTGCATTTGACACCACCAGTAGCACGTCGATAGTCAGGGATGCACCATGATAGACAACACTAAACCAAAATAGTATGGGTCTCGTATAGGGATAAAAGTAAGACAAGGCACGTGAGACGATGCCCAAAGTATGATACTACCGGTTTACCCTTCCTAGCTGGTGGTAATGCATCATAACCATGATCGCCCACCACGCCCAACACTCTCAAAATTCGAGGTTGTGCACCAATCAATCACAATGTAAATGATGGTGATACGAAGAAGTGTGTCCGCTCAGGTAGCTAAACCACTTGACCAATATGGCTCCTGTTTTAGTCATTTCAAATTGGCACAAGTGCCGGGCTAATCCACTATCGTTCTCTTTATTCAAATCTAGCAAACGTATGCCAAATCTAGCAAACGTATGCCAAATCCAACCACTTTATTTTGGATCATCACTCCATGTACATAGTTTTTAAAGTGGTCCTGGTATCGATAAAGAGTATACCCATATTCTGCCCCGGTTTCTTTAACAACCAACGTCGTATTACACACCGGTTGGTACTTTTACATTTCAAAAATAGTTTATACTTGATAACAAAATATCATATTCGCTTCAAAACCAAATTCATTTCGAAATCATCATATTTACCCAAAATATACCATTTCACTTCAAAAATCATTTTCACCTCAATATTTCGATTTTGCTTCCAAAATCGTTTCGAATTTCAATTTGGGAAACAACTTCATTTGACCCAATTTGTATTTAAATCCATGATTTAAAATAAAATTCCACCCTTGAGCAATCTAATTTTTATTTAAAAATAGTTTGAATAATTTTAAAATAGTTTAAGTAATTAAAATAGTTAAAGAGAGTTTAAATGGTTTAAATAGTTCAAATTGGTTAAAATAGTTTAAGTATTAAAATGGTTTGTATAGCAAAATCATTTGGAAAATCAAAATAATTTTAATGTCTAAAACATAGGTTTTAAATAGTTTATATTAAATAATTTTATAGAAAATAGTTTCAAAGTCAAACTGATTCAATTCCAAATTTCCAAATTCAAATCACTTTAAATTTCCATTTGGACTTAACCGGTTCAATCCTGATTCTATTCGAATTTTACTTCAATTCTAAATTGGTTCCGATGTCAATTCCAAATTAAATATCAATTTCTAATCCAAATGGATTTCAATTACAATTACAGAATAAGTTCTATTTCAAATTTGAACCATTTCGATTTATATCAATTCCAGGTTCGATTTTCAAAATATCGATTCAAAACACTTAAATCAAATTCACCTTCAACACCCAATTTAAACTCCAAATTCTCAAATATAATTCAATTTCGAGCTCAGTTTAAAAATATTTCGATTTCCATAAATTCGATTTTCATTTGATCATTTAAATAAATTTTAAATCAAAATTTTGAAACAATTTAATTTAACCAATCCAGTGTTCGTATATAATTTTCTATCTTATGGCTAAGTGATCAGTTATTTTAATTTAATTATAGGGATGGATATAATCATTTCAATCCAAATTACGATGCCATATGTATATATCATTTCAACCTATTTCTTAATTTATTCGAAAAAATTCAATTTATAGTTGTATATACGGTAAATAATTTACTAGGTGATAACATGATATATAAATATAAATAAACATCCAATCATCCAAATATCAATTAATTGGCATCCATCAACAAGCAACCATCCAAACAGTCGAAATAATTCACCACAAATTCATAGTTATTAATATCAGATATTGTTACTGGCAATTAAATTTCAATTTCAAACTTAACTGTCCATTTTAATTTTTAACAGTTTATCTAAATGACAATTAAATTTATCAAATAATGATCAATAAATTATATCACTTCATAATTTCGAATTTAACTAGCATTAAAATATTTTAGTACACTGTGAGCGTTATAAAACACTCTCCTTGAGTTTTCAATTTTTAATCAAATCGAATGACGTTCGATTTAACCTAAAATTTTAGTTAGCTCCAATCGTCTCCGCATCTGTCCCTGAGCGTAGTACTCGTTGCCATGATTCTGTTGCCGTTTGTTTCGTCCAATTCTGACAGCGTATGAAAAAGTTATAGCATTTTAAAGGTTACACGATTTAATATATATATATATATATGTATATACAAAAAAATTTAATAACCTATTGAAAATCGCGGCCGTTCAAATCTTTGAAACAAGATCTGGCCACATGAAGCTTTCTTCCTTCATCTCTTATTTGCGTACGCGCCAGGTCTATATGAAACCCATCATGTGACTTTCCACCGAATTACACGCCACCATCTTCGATTGAGACGACAATCCACCACCCCCATATCAACGCGCGTGCCCTAGTGCGCCTACGATGTGAACCACGTGAAGCTCGACAGTCCCCTCTTCTCGAAGATCATGCTTGAACGGTGTACAAACGTGAGTTGATTTCTTCCCCATCATTGCAAATTGGATGATCATATCCATATGGATGGAAAGCTCTTACAATGTTCAACGATCTTCATTTAGGAATCGAGGTTTAATTGTGAATGGATTTCGACATATTGGTGAATGAATTTCAATAATTTTCGGCTATTGAATGATAATTGAGGCGGCGGCTGTTATGTAGTAGATTAGGGTTTGCTGTGAATGTATATATATACGTGAATATATAATATTTTAATATTATCTCGATTATTCACATGCTTTATTGGACGAACTCCAAATGAAGCGTGCCGCCTGGCGTTTAAAATGTTTTAACCCTATTCCGAACATAATAGAACATGTTTTGAGGCCTTAATCGATCGTATATAGAAGATAGCTTTTCAAAATCAATTAATTTAATTTAGTTCTGAAAATAAATTCTACGCGTTTCAAGCTCACACGGCCAAATAATAAGTCTGATCGATGCGAAACTTGAAATCCCAATATAGTTCACTAATACGGATTCGATGCAACTAGTTTCGTCAAAATCTGAGATTATGGCCAAAATGACTATTTTTACTCGTTAGTTATAATATGAAATTTCCAATTTCTAACTATTCGCTTTTAGAGCCAATTTTAAATGTTAACAATCTCTGTTGTTGTTTAAATAAAATTTAAATCAACTTCCGATATCATTTTCAATCATATTAAATTCAGAATTCAACTATTCAAATAATTTCCAATATTAACTTTAGACAATTTAACTATCTTATAAATCACTATCTTTTAAAATATAAGTTATTGAACTTACAATATTCAACTTTTTAAAATGAATTAAAATTATAGAACAACTATTTCCATTTCACGGTCATTCAATTTCCATTATTAAATTTCACTATGGATTTTAAACATGGTCAAAACGTAGAATTTATTCCAATACTTTTCATCGCAAAAATCTTTGAAATTAACTATTTCAAAATTTTATTCAAGTTCATATTCAATAACCATATTAATAAATCATTAAAAAAATTATTTTTAACCATTTTCATTCAATAATTACATTAAATTTAAAATTTTAAAACAACACCTCCCCCACTTAAAACTTTTGTCCTCGAAAAGACTAAGTAGAGAATTTAACATCTGATATACTATATTCAAACTAATCAACTTATAAAACTTTAAAATCTTATTAGAAAACATTTACTACGCTTCCACTACACAACTCTGATCGGCTTACGGAAAATATAACTTATATATAAAAACAAGCAACAAAACGCTCAAAACTTCAAAAAAATTATAACACCCGGATTTTATGGAAAATTTTGACAGAGCATCCTTTGCGCAGCTCAATCGGAAAAATTTCACCATAGAATATATAACCTAAATATATCCAATATATATCAAATGTACGTCTCATCTCAATGACGAGGCATCCCATAGGAAAAAAATATAAAAACGCGGTAAGTAATCCGAGATGTGTACCTTATTATTGTTAATACGAGCAAATTCGCTTGTATCAAGCAAGCAAAAGCAAATATAATCTGCGTATACTTCCAAACGGTTTTCATATGTACCTATTTTAACTTAATTTAGAATATTAGTTGCATATAATGATATAGAAAGCATGTATGAGTTTTACAAAAGCATACAGAATGAATTCTAAATCCAAATCGTAACATAATCATTAATATATTACAAACAACAATCAAACACAATAGAACAGTTATACGACGATTTACAGCAAAAGAACCATTCAATTATTAGTATTCATCCAATTAATTCATAACAATATGAATTTACATTATCCAATGCCAATATTTAATTCATACTCTTCATTTCTTATTAACATTCAATTTTTATTAGCATTTAATTGGTTTATTTCTAAATTATTCACATCTATTTCATTTACATTCCATTTTATTCAATTCAACTTGTTAAATTTTAATTGTTTCATTTTACGTTTAGAAACATCTCATATCAATTCATTTATTCACATTCATTCTACACTTAAGTTAATTTTCATTTTAAATCAATGTTATTTACTACTCATTTTATTAACATAATTCACTAACTTCTTCCATTTATTCATTTCGGTTAGCTTTTTATATTCACTCCATTATCCAATATTAGCATCCTTCCTTCAAAATCCATATTCAATTAATTTAATATCTTGTTTAATTAACATCTATCAAAGTTATAAACTATAAACTTTACTTCATATTTTCGTTAAAAAAATTGAATTATAATGTTCATATCTCCATTTTAGCGTCAACATCATTAACGAATTATTTCTTATATCCTTACTTAAGTTTCTTTATAACTTAATTCACATTTATTTTCACAATTTCATTTAAGAACAAATTTATTATGAAACATTTTATTAACCATCACATTAGTTTACAATCATTCAATAAAAGTCCAACTTCTTATATAAGACTTTATCTAAGTTTATAATTATCTCAAAGGTTATAGATTCAATTTCAAAATTTCTTTGCAAGTTTTTATTTAGTTCTACTACTAATTTACAAAGATATTATTTAATTCATTTGTCTACTTTCTTAAGTTCCACTCACTTATTCTATTTAGTCATTAATCATTTCATAATATACTAATTAAGTATATAACATTATTATTAAAACTAAATTTCCATTTACATACATTTTAATTACTTTTAAGTTTTGTTTACTTGTATAATATCGCATTACATATCCAAATCATCATTTTAACTTTTAACGTTTGGTAAGTTTTATTATATGTTATTAGAATGCAATTTGGTATTAAAGAAATTAATCTGATTCATTTTACTTAATTAGAATATTCACAATTTTAACTTGTTTAAATTTTTCTTTACTTTCAATTTCACAGTTGCAAGCTTCAACTCCAAAGTTTCTCAAAACATTTAGCTTAGATTTCTCAATTCTCTTAATTTATAAGTTTTGATTATTCAAATATTTCATTTCCTTCAAATAATTTAAAGATTATTAATTAACAGAACTTAAAAATTTTAAATATCAGGTCCATATCAAATCATTTGGAATAAGTATGCATTCTTGTATCTTTTATACATCAAATCATACTTTTGGATTTTAAACCAAAAATCTGTTTATCAATACAATTTCGTAGCACAGCTTCTCAAAAGTCTCCTCCACTTTGAGACTTGAAAATGAACGTCGATGATGCTACGCAGTCATCACGAAAATTATTTTCCAGTGACAGAAAAGGGAAGTACTGAATTCATTCCTTTTAAAATTTATTTGAAACAATTTGTATTTGTATATACTATTAAACAATACTGGTATTATTTTCCAAACCTTGAAAACCTTTTTTAGAATCATCAGAATTTAAAATTCTGAAACTCTCAATTTTTATATTCATCTTACTTGCAAATTATATTTTGTAAATCACATTTATACAATTTCATTTTCTTATAATCATATCATAGCTAATAGTTTAGGAATATTGACTAATCAAACAATAAACGATAATGATCAATATTATCATTTCTAACGATCAATTCACACTATATACACCATTATAATTTTTGAAAACTATTCTTTATATATAAAATATAATCAGGGTAAAATTATTTCCTTTGCCCAATTTTCAAACAATACTATATGGAATTATTCTGTTCAAGTGTTTAGAGATCCCTATCAATAACGTTAATTACTCGTATTGACCAGAATCCATAAGCCACTCAACAGATCAACCAACACAATACAATTTTTTTTTACATTCACTAACAAGTACGCGCACATATCTATTAGGACACTCAAACTCATTCTAGGGTGCAGCTGACGCTATCTCTGATGAGTTACCCCTCAAAGCCAAGGTTATTGCCAAACCAAAGCTTTGATACCACCTGTGATAACCCACATTTCGGAAGGTTTAAATCGAAAACAATCCACACATGTAACGATACTATTCTTCGACGTCCGAGAATCGACATTAATACGCCCACTGTATCAACTACCGAGCAATCGAAGGCCGAAAAACCGAACCGTTAGGGTTAAAGAAGAGGTAGAAGATAGAAGAAGAAAGAAAGAAGAAGCAACGGAAAAAATAACAGAATCTCACAATCGCAGCGGAACAACATAAATAGATAAATGAATAATCTTTAAACTAAAAGAACTGTACATTTTATACATTACATCATCAGAGTCAATATACAGCACAACACAATAATGGACAGTTATATATACCTGTCCTCACAACTGAATACACAACGAAAAAGATAATATCATATACAAGTGATACGTTTCGCCATCCAGCTCGCCTCCTGAGCTCCACAGCACTTCCTGAATTCCAAAATATCCTGATAACCTGACTCTAGGCTGCCCCCATTGAAAATGATGGGCACCCAGAGTTTAGGAAGGGAACAATAAACTCCAGGCCAATCATGGGACAGGTGTGAGAACTTAAAACAATTTATCTAAAAAAACAAAAAAATATTTTAAAATAGATCTGCCATGCTTTTAGAAAATGTAACTATCATAAGACCTCCCGCCACACACACAATGCAAACACAGAATTGGAGGAGATTTCTCATTATGATAGTCAAACATGCTTGATGCGCAAATTTTGTTGATATTATTACTATAAGTGCAAAGTGTGGAAAACATTTCGAAAGTACAATATAAATCTTAGCCAGCATAGGTACCATTATATTATGCCTACTATAGCTACCATATTAGATGACAGGTTCTACAACTAAAACCGTACATGGCTCGTATTGTTTCTTTGGATTTCCAACAAATGGTCAGGCTAATGAACTTCCTATTGCCACATGGGAACACCTCTGGCGGGACGCCTCGAGAAGCTAACCGGATCTCTGCTAACACAAGGCCGGATTACCTCTGCAAAAGTAGGTAACTACTGACACGAATATGTCATCCCCCAGTTGTAAACAACCTTTATCCGAGGATCCTCAACCAACAACCATCACAAAGTCATATATATTTGCGACATCCACATAAGTTAAGTATCTGGGCTCCATACCATGATACCACTTCTATCCAGAAGGAAATGCACATACCCTAAGGGGCGCTACTCCCTATAACCTTGTTGTTTCTGTCCTGTTTTGACCATTACCGGGTTGTGAGGTCCGACGAAGTCTCGTCCACAAAGCTACGCTTTTCACAAAAGCTATGATTTGATCAACAAATGATCAGCAGCACTTCGTATGCCACATTACCAAATTGGGAATGTATCACTAATAACCATTAACTATATAACCTCTGAGCTCGTACGTCTCAGAGAAGGGTGTTAAACTAAGAGAATAAATTCTCCGCCACCAATAGAAATGTATTTGATAGAAACCAGCTTTACATCCCAAATTGTAACGTCTGATACACATCCATACAAGTCCGTTCTGGGATCGAACGGAACCGAAGGCACTTCCAAAAGAAGCCTTGCAATCCGGATATTCACTAATCACGTCCGGACTTCCATCACAAAGGGTGATAAAATCTCTATATCGAAGATCAGCCAATGCAGAGACATTCAACGGTAATCCTTCCATTTTCAAAAATATCCGGTCTTCAACACCGGTCTTCAACACCGGTCTTCAAATGCTATTCATTACGACGTATCACTATTCGGAATGGGATTCATGACCCAAAGGTCCTCTCCCGGCTAAACCGAATAACGAGCGCTTATTTTAAAATAAGTGTAGCATTTAAATTCAAGCAAATCACAACAAATACTCATTTAAAGGTAAATATTGGTAGTCGGTTATTTAACTATCAATAGATATGCACAACATCACCAGATTCCAAATAATTTCCCAAATTATTTATTTTCCAAAAATATCTTTACAAGATATATTTTTCCCACACTTCAACCATTTGAAAACAAATTTCAAATCACTTTTCACCTTTCCAACTTTTGAAAACAAATTTGAAATCATTTTCCTTACACGGAAACACTTCCAAATATTTATTCATTTTCACTGGAAATCTGCCGAGTTCAAATACTTTAAAATAATTTATAACACTTATCCAAAATATATCGAGAAAACACTTTGAAATGAAACTATTTTTCTTTAAACACTTAATTTAAAATATTAGTTATAGAAATATTATACCAATACTACATATAACTTAAGTCCCAAACTAATTTTCAAACTAAAATTTGTTGACAGAGTATAACTATTTAAATAACTATTTTCTAAAACAATTATTGACTAAATCTTAGAAATAATCATTTCTATATCAACTTAATAAATCTTTATTTAAAGGATTTAAAATAATTTAAGAAGTTAATTTCTCCACGGTATCCGTTTCAAAACCAATTCTAGAATTATATATATACACACACATATATATCTTTCAAAGCTATTCAGAAATTTTATTCGGCTTTCCAGGGAGAATACACTTTCATTTCAAAATGGTTCATTTAAACCAATTAAATAAATCCTTACCGATTTACTTTAATTTACGTTCCAAATCCGTATATTTATTTCCACGCTTCAAAAATTAATTAATGTTAATTTTTTTAAACGAATTTCCCTTTTCTTTATAAATTCCATGTGAATTCACATTTCCAAAATATCTATTGATATACGATTTTCAAATCGATTTCAAATATTCACTTTCAACAACAATTAAAATTTTCAATTGATTTCAAAAACAACCAAATTAAATTCCATATTGATTTTCCAAGAAAATAAACACTAAGTGAATTTCATTTAAATCTCAAACTGAAATCAATTTCTACTAAACCCCAAATCAATTTTCAAATTGATTCGAAATTCTTTTCAAAACACCAAATTAATTTCCAAATGGATTTTCAAAATATTTAAATTCAGTCACAAAAAATGAATTCCAAATGGGTTTTAAATTTTATTTCCTTTTAAAAAAATAAAAATAAATTCCTTTTAAAGAAAACCAATTCTTTTATTTTTCAAACTTTTAAAAAATCCGTATTTTGAATAAATTCTTCAACCTTTAAATAATATTACCCGAAATCCATTTATTAAAGCTTTTTCCATATTTTGAAATTTTATTCCATAAGATAAAAAATAAAACTTTATTATTTTAGAATTCCTTCTTTTAAATTTATCCAATTCTCAAAAATAAATTTTAATATAAACTTTCAACTTGAGTTTTCAAAAATCAAATTTTATAATTATTTCCGGTATCTAACGATACCAAAATTATATTCAGCTAAATTTTAGCCTTCAACGATTTCAATCATAAAGAAAATCACACAGAGATTATAAATAATCAACACACACCATTGAAACAAATTCAATTATTTGAGGAATTCAGCCGAATCCCTCCAACCTGTTTCCCTGCATTCACAGATGTTAGCACAATACCAATCCCGTTACAAGACGGGATATCGCGGTACATGGGTTTATATAAAATATCATCCGCTATTATGCGGCGCAATAGGGTCTCATCCGCTTTATAATGCGGGAAATCAACTCCAAGTACATATATAATACCAATTCCACTTCAAGGTGGAATATCGCGGTATATGTGTTTAATATAATAACCTCCCCTTAATATACGGCGTATAGGGTCTATTTTAATACAACAAATAGAAACCATCATTTAATCACACAATCAAACAATTTTAAATCTAACTATTAAAATTTAAAATCGAAACACAATTCGATTGAGTGAGAAGTTCACACCTTGCTTCCAATAGCGGTTTCAGCGTTTTATTCCGAATAAAATTAAACGCGCGTTTAATTTTATCTAAAATTCTCACTAGCTCCAAGCAACTCCAATCCAGATCCATTGCGTAGTGCTCGTCAATACGAACCCAATGCAAGTTGTTTCGTGCGAAACGGACCTCGTATCAAAAAGTTACAATATTTAGAATTTTATACATTTTTATATACAAATTGATTTCAATTTATATTTTAATTTTAACCTAGATTTAATCACAGCCCTACGTTTTTGCTTGAAGATATCTGGCTGCGTACGCTATCTTCTTCCTCCCATTAAAACACGCGACAACCCAACCCATCGGCCGCCGTACGATCTTGAATTTATGCTCCCTCCACGACTAACTTCAGGTCGATTGACGACCATCATCTCGAAGCATGCTGCATATGGTACCAAAGGCCAAGGACCGGCCGAGCTCGACCCCCTGTTTCGTCTCGAAAATCGTGCCTAATCGCACGTCTTCAAACTCTAATTGCCATCAATTTAAACGACTATTTTCGATCACAGCCGTTGATTTTGAATATCTTAACGTGCTCTACCATTTGCTAGTTGAAGACTTCGCGTAAAAGTCGATGGATTTGAAGAAAATTGAGGGAGAAGGAGGCATGTTTTCGGCCATTAATTTCTGAAGGTGGCGGCTGAAGCTTGAAACCCTAATTGCTTTGCAAATGCGAAAAAGAATGTCCATTTATAGAAAATTACGCGACACTATTCATCAAATTTTTTTCGAACTCGAAACGAAGCGTGCCGTCTGGCGTTTATAATGTTTTACCCTTATTCCGAATGCAATCGAATATATATCGGGAGCAAATTCAATCGTATTTGGAAGATAGGTTTTCAAATTAACTATTTAAATTCAAAATTCACTAAAACCGATTTCTACGCGTTTTAGCTTGCCCCGGACAAACCGTAAATTCGATTGACATGAAATTTGAAATCTTACAAAAAATTTACATTACGGATCCAATGAAACTGGTTTCGTTGAAATCCAAGACTGTTTGAAAAATGACTATTTTTACCCGTCAATTAAATATTAAAATATTCAATTTCCACAAATTAACTTTTAATTCAATTTTAAAAGTTCCATAACATCATTCTAACTCCAATATGATTTAATACAACTTTACAAATCAATTTTAATCACATCAAACCTAATTTTCAATTATTTCTGTAATTTCAAATATTAAATTATCGATTTAATTATCCAATTAAACCTAGATATTCGAAATAAAATTTATTCGACTTACAAATTTTACTTGTTAATATTTAAAATCAATTAAATATACGAATTTCAAATGACAGAAATTCTGGGTCGTTACAACACACGTCCAACTTAAACAATCCGGAGCATAGATAATCACGGGGGCTGATTAAGAAAAATAAGAAAAGAAGAAGAAAACAACACAGAATCTCACAGCAGAATGACAAAATATAATAATCAAATAAGCAGTTCCTGAAGCTGTTTACTATACTTTTGATTATAATTAATACAACATTTATCAGAGTTATATATACAACTGAACAAATAAATAATGCAATGGAACAAAAAACGATGGAATAATACTAGTAATAATATACTAAATCTCCTTCTTCGTCCTCTAGAGGATAATCTTCGATAAGCTGAAAAACTTAGGACTGACTCGAGCGTAATGAAAAGGTAAAACACTCAAGCCATGACTAAAATATTCTTATGTGAGTCAAATCGATATTGCGTATAACATGAGTGTCGTGGCTTCAAATATGTTTATGGGATTTCACATCTCCTATTCAGTATATAACGTGCATACAATAACTCAATAGATGTCACAGGATTTTCCATCTCTTAAGGACCCGTCAAAATATTTATATATAGTAGAATACGCTACATATATAATGTCTAGACAGTAAATAAATTTTTTTCCTAGCATTAAGGTTTTACATTAATCCCCCTTAACGCATTTTTAAGCATTGGTGTACGGTTTGCATTTGACACCACCAATAGCACGTCGGTAGTCACGGATGTGTCGTGATACGACAACACTAACCAAAATTGTATAGGTCTTGTATAGGGATAAAAGTATGATAAGGCATGTGAGGCAATGCCTAAGGTAGGATACTACTAGTTTACCCTTTCCGGCTGGTGGTAATGCATCATAGCCCTAATCGCCCACCGCGTCCAACGCTCCCAAATCCCAAGGGTGTGTACCAATCAATCACGATGTAAATGATGGTAATACGAAGAAGTGTGCCACTGGGGGTAGCTAACCCACTTGACTGGTATTGATCATGATTTAGTCATTTCAAATTAGCACAAGTGCCAGGCTAATCCATCATTGTTCGCTTTCTTCAAATCCAGCAAACGTACGCCAAATACAATCATTTCGTTTTGGATCATCACTCTACATACACAGTTGTTAGAGTGTTTTCGGTATCGACAAAGAGTATGCCCATATCTGGTCCCGGTCTCTCTAAAAATCAACATTTACACACCGGTTGGTACTTCTACATTTCAAAAACAATTCATACTTGATATAAAAATATCATATTCGCTTCAAAACCAAATTCATTTCGAAATTATTATATTTACTCAAAATATACCATTTCACTTTAAAAATCATTTTTGCCTCAATATTTCGATTTCGCTTTCAAAATCATTTTGAATTTTAATTTGGGTTATAACTACATTCGACCCAATTTGTGTTTATATCCACGATTTAGAAAAAACATTCTACCCTTGACCAGGGAATTTTTTTATAAAAATAGTTTGAATGGTTAAAATGGTTAAAAATAGTTAAAATGGTTAAAATAGTTTAATAAAAATAATTTAAGTATTAAAATGGATTGTATAGCAAAATAGTTTGGAAAATCAAAATAATTTTAATGTTTAAAAGATAGGTTTTAAATAGTTTATATTAAATAATTTTATAGAAATTAGTTTCAAAGTCAAACTGATTTAATTCCAGATTTTCTAATTCAAATCACTTCAAATTTTCATTTCAATTTAATAGATTCAATCCCGATTTCAATTCAAATTTTACTTCGGTTCCAAATTAATTCTGATGTCAATTCCAAATTAATTTCAATTTCAAATCCAAATGGATTTCAATTACAATTCCAGAATAATTTCAAATTTGAACCATTTCGATCTATATCAATTCCAAGTTCGATTTTTAAAATATCGATTCAAAAAAGTTAAATAAAACTTACCTTCAACACCCAATTCAAAGTCCATTCTTAAATATGATTCAATTCCGAGCTCAATTTCAAAATAGTTCGATTTCCATAAATTCGATTTTCATTTTCTTAAAATCGGATCAGTTAAATAAATTTCAAATCAAAATTTTGAAATCATTTATTTTAACCAATTCGGTATTCGTATATAATTTTCTATCCTACGGCCAAGTGACCAGTTATTTCAATTTAATTTCAGGGATGGATATATATCATTTCAATCCAAATAACAGTGTCATAGGTATATATCATTTCAACCATTTCTTAATTTATTTGAAATAATTCAATTTACAGTTTTATATACTGTAAATAATTTACTAGGTGATAAAAGGTTATATACAAAAATTAAATAAACATCCAATCATCCAAATATCAATCAATTGGCATCCATCAACAATCAATCATCCAAACATTCGAAATAATTCACAACAATTTCATAGTCATTAATATCAGGTATTTTACAGATAATTATATTCCAGTTTCAAACTTAACTGCCAATTTTAATTTTTAACAGTTAATCCGAATGACAATTAAATCTATCAAACAACGATCAATAAATTTATATCACTTTATATTTTTAAGTTTAACTAGCTAAAGGTATTTTAGTACGTTGTGAACGTTATAAAACACTCACATTGGGTTTTCAATTTTAAATCAAATCGAATAACGTTCGATTTAACCTAAAATTTAGTTAGCTCTAATTGTCTTTAAATCAGTCCCTGATCGTAGTACTTGTCACCACGATTCTGTCGTCGTTTGTTTCGTCTAATTCGGACAAAGTATGAAAAAGATATAGCATTTTAAAGGTTACATGATTTAGTGTGTGTGTGTGTGTATCGACGTGCGTGCTCCAGCGCACCTACACCGTAAACCATGTGAAACTCGACAGTCCTCCCTTCTCGAATTATGCTTGAATGTTATATGAACGTGAGTTGATTTCTTCCCCCATCGTTGCAAATTGGATTATCATGTCCATATGGATGGAAAGCTCTCGCAACATTCTACGATCTTCATTTAGGAATCAAGGCTTAATTGTGAATTGATTTCAAGATATTGGAGAATGAATTTCAACAAATTTCGACCATTGAATGATAATGTAGGCGGCGGCTATTATGTTGTAGATTAGGGTTTGCTGTGAACGTATATATATAAGTGAATATATAATATTTTAATATTATCTCGATTATTCACGCGCTTTTTTGGGCAAACTCCAAATGAAGCGCGCCGCTTAGCGTTTATAATGTTTTACCTCTATTTCAAACATAATGGAACATGAGGCCTAATTTGATTGTATGTGGAAGATAGCTTTTCAAAATCAATTAACTAAATTAAATTCCAAAAATAAATTCTACGCGTTTCAAGCTCGTACGGCCAAATGATAAGTCTGATCAATACGAAATTTGAAATCCTACAATAATTCACTAATACGGATCCAATGAAATTGGTTTCCTCGAAATCTGAGACTATGGCCAAAATGACTATTTTTACTCGTTACTTATAATATGAAATTTCCAATTTCTAACTATTCACTTTTAAATTCAATTTTAAATGTTAACCATCTTCATTGCTGTTTAAATAAAATTTAAATCAACTTCTGATATCACTTTCAATTAAATTCAGAATTCAATTATTCAAATAATTTTCAATATTAAATTTAAATAATTTAATTATCCTATAAATCACTGTCTGCTGAAATATAAGTTATTGAACTTATAAGATTTAACTTTTTAAATAAATTCAAATTATAGAACAACTATTTCCATTTCATGGTCATTCAATTTCCATTATTAAATTTCATAATTGATTTTGAACATGGTCAAAATGTAAAATTTATTTCAATACTTGTCATCGTAAAAATCTTCGAAATTAACTATTTCAAAATTTTATTCAAGTTCATATTCAACAACTATATAAATAAAGCATTAAAAAATTTATTTTTAACCATTTTTATTCAATAATTACATTAACTTCAAAAATTGTAAATAGTTAAAACTAAAGCTCGTTGCAGAAACCAAGTCACATATAATTAATTTAAATATTAGGCTAGGCCTACTAATTCACCTCTTAAGTTTGTTATTACAGCTATGGAAATTATTACATCTCCTAAGTTTGTTATCCGTTCATATCCACTTATTTACTTACCATTACTTCTTCTTATTTATTGAGTTTAATGCCTTTATTTGTTCTCTTCATTAATGTTATTAATGACATTTATTTATCATTCTTATCCATTTTCTTTTACCATTTTCATATTTAGTCTCTGTAATTAAATTTATTAAATGGTTTACTACCCATATTGACTTGATTGCAGTAATTTTCCTTTTTCCACTTAATTTTTTACATTATTCTATTTAGCATTTTGTTTATAACTAATAGATAACATATAATTAATTGCACATTTCCATATATATTAGTATTATAACATATGTTTTTTATGCAACGACCAGTAATTTTACCACTTTGAAAATGAAATATTTAATTTATTTTAAATATTTAAACATAGAATTTTCAAACTTAAATAATCATTTTTATATGACAAATAAGAATGACTTATTTTTAAAATTGATCACAAAATCAAGAAGTTTGGATTTTCATCGAAAAGTGACAAAAATCGGTTTGCGATAAAATGAGATATACATTCAATGACCGTTTAAAAAGATAATAACTTCTTTTAAAACTATTATATAATAATAATAATTAGTTGACAAAAGGTATATAAGTATATATATACTTGTCTTATAATGTTTGACAAATTCCATCGCACTTCGACAAATCAACGTCGTATTTTCACAATTGGATTTTAATATTATTTAAAATGGTTTTATAACTTAAATAATCTTGTTCTAATTATTTAAAGATGGTATCAAATCAATTTTCAAGTTTTTTTTAAAATAAGTATTTTGATTAAAAACAGAAAATGTTACTGGAAAACGTTTGGTCAAAAATCAACGTTTGTTCAATATAAGTTATGTAAATGTTTTGCAACTTGAATAGTTATTAGATGAACATACTAACAAAGAAATAAACATCTCACTTATATTAAATAAGGATTAATTAATCTAAGTTTTTAATTAAGTAAAGAAAAGTATTAAAAAAAGATATTTCACCAAATCCAACATATATCAAATCAAATCACATCAAAACCAAAACAAATCTTCACTTTAATCTGCTTTTCTATCCAAATACATCCCATAAGTATTAATTAGAGATGACATAAAGTAATGAAGTGATGAGAAGATGGTAAGTGTCCAAAAAACATGTTTATTTAAAAGATAAAGAAGGGTATTTGTGTCATTTGACAAAAATTATGGGTTTAGGGGTTAAAGGCTATAAATAGTCATGCGTACCACTTCCATTCCCATGCAAATTACTCTCTTCTTCTTCTTCTTGAAACCATGCTTTTTATCTTCTCTATCTTTACTAACTTTCTTAAAATCATATCAAACCAACTCCAAACTCTATTAAACATTGTTAAATACCTTAGAATACCATTAAAACATGGTTTAACATCTAAGAAGTCGATGAATAATGGAGGAGGAGGTGGAGCATGGTGAGGCTGAACACTATGGAGGGAAGGGAGATGTTGGCATGTACAATGGTGATAGAGGAAGGTTACCATAAGAAAGGAAGGGAAAGGAGGTTATAGGCATATGGTTTAAGAGGAAGAAGGATGGTTTTAGATGATTTTTTGGATGAAGTGGAGTTCGGGGAGCTCCTATTTTACTAAATCGTTTAATTCTCTTTCTCATATGTTCGAATAGTATAAAAGTGTGTATTATATATAAAAAATAATTATAAATTTTTGTAAAATATTTAATTTGAATGCTTTTCCATTTTGAAAATCATTTCGAAAACGCGTGCACAGAAACAGCAAAAATCGATAAAAATTCAGTAAAATTAACATACGATAAAACCCAAATGAAACCGTCAATTCATAGTGCGAATCAATGTTAATGTCGGCTTTTCTATTAGTAGGAGTTAGCCTTTTAGAACCATCTCTAAAAAAATGCTCGAATCATCGAATTTAAAAACAATTCAATGGAAAATGGTCAAACATTGCAAAAGAACTCAGGCCTGCGGCTTGTATTGCCAGTTTACACCTTTTAAACTCAAAATTTGAGAAAACATAAAAAATATAAGTTGAAGATAATTGTCATAGCTTAAAGTAAGAAAAAGAATCAACTAATTCGGACATTCCAGTCAAAAGTTATGGCAATTCTAATTCTCAGGTATAAAATTATAAAACTGAGAACAATATGCATTACAACAGGGCTGCGGCTTAAACAGCCATTTTGACCCTGTAGAAGCTAGAATTTGTTAAATATTAAAACACGAAAGTTTAAGAACATTGAGAAAGCTAAATTAAGGAAAAGGAATCACCCAATTTGGAAAAACGAGCCAAAAGTTATGATGATTTTAATTCTCAGGTCTAAAATTGCAAAACTGTGAACAATTAACATAACAACATGGCTGCGGCTTAAAGAGCCAATTCGACCTTGTATGTCATACAATTCGATAAATCATAAAACATGAAATTTGTAGAGAATTGTCGTAGCTAGAATTCAAAAAAAGAATCGCCTTGTTTGGACTTACGAGTCAAAAGATATGCTCTAAACAATTTTCAGGTCTAGATTCATTGTCACTGTCTTTTGCTCTCGGGACAGCGACAAAGAAGTGCATTTTCGACCGAATTAAACTCAAAAATTCATAAAACTCAAAACATGAAACTTTTAGCTAAAATCCTAAGCTTTCCAGAACATCCAAAATCATCAAATTTGGATAAGAAACGAGAGAGATATGGTTAAATTAGTTTCAGGTTCAACTCTGGAGAAAAAAAAAATTCCCGCAAACAACAAAGAAGACAACATGTAATTGACATTCAAGCTTATTTAAGTTAGAAGTGTGAGATAGAAAATAGTGGAAGGAAGTATCGCCGGAAGCCGGATTTGATTTAGGAAAGTTCGATAAAGTTAGACAGAGTGTAAATAAAGGTGAGAATTTGATTAAATACATCTTATAATTTAAAATTAATTATAAACTGGTTAGCATAAACATTAAAAGTAGTTAAGATGTTAGGTTGGTTAACTAATGATGTTCGATGGTTAGTAAAGAAGTAAGAAGTAAAAAGTAATACATATAGTTAAACATGTCAAATGAAAGTGAGCTCCTTTATTTTAAATTTTATTCTTTCTTGTTGCTGTGATAACCATGATTATACCCTATAATAATATGTTGATTTAACACCATTAAGTTGTGATATGGATCCTAGAAATAGATTTGGTTGTATGGACGAATTTGGATGAATTTGTGATTGTTGATGTTGATTTTATCAACACCTTAATTAAAGTTAGTTATGAAGACATTATTAGTCATAGTTAATTATGGTTGATTTGTCACCACGCTTTTTTGGAAATCATATGTGGTATACATGACATAGTTAAGTCTCTTTTTAAATTTACTATAGAAAAAGAATACATTTTGGAAAAGATAGAAATTTAATTTGAAAACGAAAAGTTAAAGGTAAAGTTTTGAAATTGTTTTGGAAATGAAAGCTAGTGTTTTAAGATTTTAAAGTTAATGAATTATAAAGTTTTAGAATGTAGAAAAGATAAAAGCTTACGATTTAAGAAGTTTAAAAGGTACAAAGTTGAATATTAAAATAATGAAATATGGAATATTTTGGAAATAAAGTGAAAACGGGTTTTAAATGAATAAAATAGTAAAATATTAATTCAAAATGATTTATAAATGTTTTACAAATAATAAAACTCAATTTGAAGAAGTTTTGGCAAATATTGAAAAACAAGTTAAAATAAGATGCTTCGTGTGACGGTAGTTCGTGATTTTACGCCGGAAAAGTTAAATGAATGCGCTGGATAGAAACGGTGTTCGAATTCTTTAAAATAAGAATTTTTTGGATCCTTATAACCATAGTTTTCAAACGAAAAAGAAAATCAAAATATCATCTTGTAGATTTTGAGATACAACCAAATTAATTTTTTAGGAAAATCACGATTTTGTAATTAAGTGATCAAAGTTTAAAATTCTTTAAAATGAATATATTTAAATGTTTAAAAATATGAAATAAATTTTACAAATATGTTAAAATGTTTTTTGAGTTATAAATAGGGATTTCCAAATGATAAAAAAGTTGCGTTAATCAAATAAGCTTTCAAACACTATCTACAGCACTTTTCTACAGCAGTTTTAATAAACTTTAGAAATGTAGATTTAAACTTAATTATTCTTTTCCAAATCTTTTATAAATGTCTTGAAATAAACAACTTAGTATTTTAAACATGATTTGGTAGTTTTAATAAGAGTTTAAATAAATGGTTAAGAGAAATTGTTATGACACTTAAACAATAATTGGAATTTTTCCTTAAAAAGTATGGAACATAATAATAAACAGAGTATGTGAAAAAGACTAGGATATTTGTACCGTTTATGAGATCTAAAAAGGAAAAAGAGGTGTGTAATCTAGGCTAAGAATGGAACATCCAGTGCGTTGAACTTACATGGCTCTGTTTTCTCTTTATTGGCATAGGATGGAACAGATCGAAAGGAAAGCCCAGACATTCTAAAAAATATCATATATTTTTACCAAAACAAAAAGGTTAAACAATGTTTTAACAGTATAAGGAATACTCAGGTCAAACTCTATATTAAGGTCCAAGGAGGGAACTTGTATCCTCCGCGTGAATTTAAAAGGTGATTTCACCGTTATTCCACGAATAATACGGGTTGAATACGAAAATTAATCTTGATATAATTAGTCTAATCTTTTCACTAAATACAAATTGATTTGGATTTACAGTAAACAATGTCTTAATAACATTATTTTTGACACAGTTAAGACATTTTTTCAGAAAGATGACATTTTTACTGGATTAGGAATTAAATTTTCCTAAGTAAATGACTTAAAGAATTCCAAAGCAAAAAGGCTTTCGATTAACCATTAAAAAGTTAAAATGAAAAGAGGCGTCACATATTCATATTTTTATCAACTATTGGATTTTAAAGAGACCATGATCGGATTGGAGTGATTCCTATCCAAAAACCACTCCGAACTAATTTTCATATTCGAAAGTAAAACATGTTGAAGACAAAGACAATTGAAGATGAAGACCTTCATGATGTAGGGCTACTTGCCACTAGACCCTCAAGGAAATTACCATGTCATATACTAATGGTGGCAGTAATGCTCTGTTTTTAAAAACTTTGATTTTCAAGGACTGATCGCTACTGATCATGGGGGTGATTCCTAAAATAGATGCGGTAGGAGAAGTGCCTTCGGTTTGTCCTGTTCTTGGACAATTTGTATGGACCAATGTATGACACTGCATTTTAAATCACATTGATTGACCTTTATAAAACGTATAATCTCTTTGGTAGGGGAGAATGCAACTTCTCTTAGCTTAACAACCGTTCCTGAGACGTACGAGCTCAGGAGTTATGCGTTTATAGAAATCAGTAGTGTCATTATATGATGGCAATGTGGCATTCAAAGTGGAAAGTTGATGTTTTATATGAAAGGTAACGTTATCTTGGGCCTCACATCTAGAAATGGCCAAAACAGGGTAGATCTGGCAAGGCTATGTGATTCGCAACTATTAGGATATGATCATCCCCCTGCTTGATATATTTATTCTTGCTATGATGTCAGGTTTTAAATTATTGTGGTGTATACGAAGAGAGCTCTTGAATAGGTTGGTAACGACCGGGGTGATGAAATATTCGATACAATCTAGTTAGAGGTAGGTCGGCCTTTTGTTGGTAGAGGACCATCTGTTGGACCTCAGTACATTCCTCTACAGATGTACTACCGAAAGGTAGTCCCTTACCTGGTCATTTGTTGGAAATCTATTCTCTAATACGAGCTTGCGGTTTTAGTTGTGGAGCCTAGTATGTTGGAATTTAACAATGGAAACAACTTCGCATATTTGAATATGTTTACTTGAAAAGTGTTTTCAAAGAATGTCATTAAAAATAATATCAAATGATTTGAAAAAAATGTTTTAGTTATCATTAGTTAAAAACTCGTCTATGTTTATGTGCGGGCGTGGTCTTATGAGATACTCATTCTTTTCAAAAGGTTTTTCTCACTAATCTCTGTTCTATGACACTATCATTTAAGATTTGTGTTTCTCACGCTGTTTTGTTAGATTGATCTGGGTATTTTTATACTCAGGTCAAATCCGAGTAGTTTTGGGATTAGCTGAAGATGCTTGGAGTTTCCAGAGGAGAGCTGGAGATCTTCATCAATGTATGGACGTATTCTATTTTCTGCCGCATTATGTGTTGTTTGTTATTCACTTAATGTAAGAACATGTGTATTATAACTATCCAAGTTGAATCTAAGTTAGACTCTAGTGTATGTTTTAAAAGATTTTCCACTGTAAAGATTTTATATTGAAATAATATATGTTATTCCATTCGAGTAAGATTCTGTTCTTTTCTTCTTTTTCTTTCTACCCTTGACAATCTACCTTTTCAGCACTTGGGAATGCGGCACATGAATACCGTGGATGTATCATTATCCATTTCTAAGGGTCTAAAAGTTGGGTCATCAAAATTTATTTATTTATTTAAATTTATACTTTACTTTATATATTTAATCGGTAAACGGGATAACCTGTGTTTCTATTTATAACATTTTAGTTTCTACATTTAAGGATTTCTGGAAATACACTTGTGTAAATTTCTGAGATGTAGTTATTTCTACATTTTAATGTATTGGAATCTTAATTTTCCCAAGAAGGAAATGTTATCATTGCAACCTTCCATAAACTACTAAAAGTGGGATTATGTTGCATTTGCGATTACAAGGAATTATCTTTGTTTTATTTTTACTGAAATAGACATTTCAAAATATAAAATAAACATCTCCATTTTCATAACCCTTTCCATTGGATATACAAATATTCCTTATTATTTCTAGTAATGCATTTTTCTATATAACCACGAAGTTGGAAAGTTTATGGAATTTTGCATGACAATCAATACAATTAAGTTGTACATTCTACAATTTCAACGAATTAAAATATAGAAATACTTCAATCCTAAATTAATTCCAAATAAAAGATTAACCGTTAGCCCAAATAGCTTAAATTTGGAAATAACTTCACAATTCTATCAATATCACGTTTCACAAATTATGGGGACTTCTCTCCTAGATTAAGGGTATATACGTTATTTTATCAAAGTTAAATAATTTATTGAATATGCAGGCAAGGATTTCAAATTAAATTCATTTATTTAAGCCTACAATTCAATGATTTTCACATAGGCAAAATGACAAAAAATAAAACTTTAAGCGAAATAAACTTAATATTATGTAATTTAAAACATTTTAACTCACCTTTAGCTTACAAATCTCCATATTCAAACCCATTCTTCTTACTTGACTTCCTTTTCTATTCAATTAAAATATGCAATTAAAGTGTGCATATAACAATTAAAATTTTAGATCTATAAGGAGATTTGAGTTTAAGTGGAGTGTAGATTATATAACTTAAATTTACATTTTTTGCAGAATCAATTCACTCCATCTTTTATTTTCCACCATTCTCCATTATATATATATATATATATAGAATTTTATAATTTCTAGAAGTAGTGAAGGAGGAGAAATGGTAGAGCTTCGCTGTCCAGTTCAGAAAATATGAGAAGAAAAGTGAGGGCCTAGGCATATATTTATAGACGCTGAAATCAGTTTCATCCATTAGATTATTTTTCATTAAATCGGGGTCATTCTGGCTGAGGTTCATTGTGGCGGCCCTAACCTTGACCAATCGACCGTGGAATATAGCGGTCGATTGCTAAGGGTCAACTGGTAACTCCTCTATTTTCGACTGGTGGTCCTACGTTATTTATTACCGCTTATATTATTTATTTCCTTATTTCCTATTTTAAATTATTTTTGATTTGAAATCTTCAAACATCGATAATTTTTTTGTTTGAACTTCGATCACGAAGCTTTATATTTAAAAGTTGCTTAGAAAGTCACCACAAACATAATGATGTAGGTTTCGTGGTCAAATTTTAATGTTTGCTCAAATCCTATTTTTAAGCCTTATAAAGTTATTTATTAATTCTTCTAATTAATTATTATTTCTTTTGCAGGGTGCTATAATATGTTCTTACAATATTAGAAAGGTTAAATGTTATCATTTCATTTTTAAATAAAGATCCCACTAGATTTTTGTATTTTTCAAAAAATCTAAGAAAAATATTGAAATCTTACGATTTCTCTAGTGAGTGTTAGGACTTGCTTAACTTGGGATTCTAACCTTGAGTTTGCTCAACAAATCATATGCCTGCAAGTGATAGATAACTCTATATCGATTGTAACACATACAACACCTAACCATTGTCTTTGTCCTAATCTCAACCTCGACCTTGATTTTTCTCAACAAATAGGAACAGATTATTCACTCGTATCTACCATTTTGCAATGAACTAAGTATAATGCATGTACCTTGATTTTACCTAACAAATACATACATATATCTTACCTCATCTAGTCAATTTATTGACAGTACTATATATAACATACCTGACTTGGGTTCACAACAACTAAAGAGTATTCAGGTGATCTATTAATATATAGATGGTAGAGGGCAACTTTATATATTAGAGATTCATACTCTATATATGCACACTTAGTGATATTGATATTAGCAACAATGTGTTTCTTATGAAACATCTTTATGATTCAATTGTTGAACATATCTAAAACCATGGTATACGTACTTTACATCTATACTTATTTCAAAAATATGTTTTGGATTTATTTCAGTTTCACTTCTATTATTCTACACATATATTGTTATACAAGTTCAATTTGTTTGTAACTATTTTAATTTAACCTATATAAAGTATATATGTATCTTATTAATTAAAGCATATTTAATTAATTTTAAATTATTACTAAATAAATCATATTTAATTAATTTTAAATATTTCTTTAACTTACTTTATATAAAACTTCTAAAATTTTATATTATTTATCTTAAACTATTTAAAATAAATAATCAATGATAACATTTATAGTTTATTTACATATACATATTAATATATTTACACATTTTAATTAGTTAACTTTTAATCAATTTTATTTAATAAATTTATTTATTTAACTAAACAATTTAAGAAAATATTTAATTAATTCAAATATTTAATATAATTCATCTTAAATAGGTTTAAGGTAAAAATGTAAATATAACAATCATGGCTACATAAACACACACACACACACACACACATATATATGTATGTATGCATGTTTAATTAATTAACCTTTTAATTGATTATTTTATTTTATTTAACTATTTAGATTAATTATATATATGTATATTAAAATTCCAAATTAATTACTTTATTTTCGAAACATTTTTAAAGATTTTAAACTTATTTCATAACCTTTGTCAAATTTTATTTTATGTTTCAAATTTAACATGTAAATTTAAAATATATTTTTAAAATTTCAAAATTAATATAGAAAATTACCCCAAGGCTCATATATAAATTTAGGCTTTTACAATTGGGCCAACATTTTGACTTATTTCGTCCGTTTTTCCCGACCGGTAGCCAGGAAGGGGAGTATACTTGATTATTCAACATTGAGCCTAGAGACTAATATTATAGACACCAGGCAGATAAGCATGCTTTATTAGTTCTCCCTAAAGCTGCTAATATAGACTGGACTGGTCTGCAATGGATAAAATTGTTACGTTTCAAAAAAAAATCGTATTTTTGATAATATAGGTCTATGAAGTCTAAAGAGTTGTATTAGATCCAATCTAATTAATTTAAACAAAATCCAATTTTATTTAAATTTCTTGTTTAATTGATTAATGACTTAATTAAAATAATTATATATATAATTTATGAGTATATCATTATATGCTCATATGTGTATAACGTGTACGTGCCACATAGTATATATATGATGTCCATGGTCAAGTTTATACATAGAAGATATTGGGAATTATATCAACTATATATATACACTTCCCTCTTACATAACCTGAATAAAATAATTTATAATATATATAATTTCAAAAAAATTAATAATTTTTTTAAATTAAATATAATACAAAATTTGGCTAAGTCTTTAATTTTAAATTTCATATTTTAAATATCTAATTTTACTTAGTAAATAAAATTCAAATTCAATAACTAGATCTGAAATTTAAATTTAAATTTTCAAAATATCATTGTTTGACATATTAACATTTTAAATTATATATATGTATTTAAATAAAAACATAATTGAAAATGAATTTATATAAAAATATTTATATATACATTTATATCCATTAAATGATATATATATATATATAGATTATGTATATGTATATATGTATGTATGTATGTTTGGGCAAAATTAATTTTTTTAAACCGAAAGTAAATTTTTTATTATTTATAAAATACGTAACTAAACAAATGTATTTATCTATACATAATATAATATATATTATATTAAAAACTAATTCAGTCGAAACCTTTTTTATTATTTCCGAAAGCATTTTGATGAATAAAAATATTTACGTAATATTTTAACTTAACTTTATTTTACAAATAAACCATTTAATCAATAAACAATGTCTAAAATTAAATAAATAATATTATATATGTATAATTATTTTAAACAAATTAGTTTTATATCGGGCCCGAACATAATATACACATATATTATAGTTTTTTTATCAACTGCGTATTATAATACTAAGATGATACACATATATTAAATATCAAATTCGAAACTGTTATCAATATGGCAGGGATTAACATATATGATAGTGGATATAATTAAAACAATACATAATGATTGTTGTATAGTTTTTAATAAAATTTGCCTTTTGAGATGATGCTTTGGATATATAGGTTGATCTAGTCAAGCTTCTTCGCTTTCTCACATCTGCACTCGTTGTTGCAAACAAATGATATGCAAACACCTAATCTAACTTATTTTAATTGATTGGAGGTGAATGGAATTTGAATTGAAGGAGACAGGGTGAGAGAAATTACAACTAAGAATGTAAAGGTGGAAGCCAAAAAGTAAACTAAAACATAAGGCCTTAGGTTCATTTTTATAGGGAGAGCCGACCCAAAGATTTATCACAAATCTTAACTTTACCAACTCAAAAACTTGGACTTCTTCCTATCGATCTTGGCTGGGCATAACTTGGGCCTACAATGGACCAAATCTTCTTCCAAACCCATTGGTAAATTATATAATTTAAATTCGATTAAAATTATTACCAATATCGTATATCGATATGCATATATATCACCTTTATATATACGTCCAAAAAATTACTAATAAATTCCCGAACAATTCTAGTGGCAACTCCATTTTACTAAACACATCCATTACAATTAAAAGAGTAATAATTAATATTTCATAAATATTAATCAATTTTATTAATTTTATAACCATTAAAAATCAATTAAATCAAGCGGTGTTTTGAAGCCTGGATAGATTCAGTTATGCGACTCATATGTATGAATTTGGCCAACAATTAATATTAGAACATTTCAAATACTAGTATTCATACGTCACATTAGCTAGTAGTGTCATAGTATGACTTAATTCATCATTTATATATAACCGGGTAAATTTTAATTGCGGTACCTTTAGTAACGATTACCTACACCAATTTCGATTACTACACCAATTCTCTTAGGAAAAACTATATCACTTTAGGATTTATGGAATTTTATTTTAGTTAAAATCCAGTACCAGCCACATTCAACTCTGTTAGTCCATAAACAAAGTCTTTGATTCAATAATAGCATTTATTATTTATCATACTACTATGGTAGAGATTTTGACTTTAAGTTGACTATAGTTGACCGTGATACTAACCTCATACAACCGAGTAGACAAATTCTCTATTGAATAATGTTTCACTTCCAATGCTTCAACTAAGAACCAGCTAAAGTCACTTGATGGTCATTATACCATGATTTAACTATAATCAATGTGGAGTGTCCAAATTAAAATTCAACAGTATTCTCAAGCCAAGAGAACTGTATAATATCATTACTCAAAGATTTCCTGTTTGGCCTAGTTGTTGTTAACCAATAGAAAAATCTCAGATGAGTTATTCTATATTTATCCAATAACTATCAGTACGTAACCCCTTGATGTTTTCAATGGTCATGAGTAATACACTGTCCAACATTTGGAGAGTATTACGTACTCTGGTCTCAACAGATGTATCGATATCTTTTTTTGAAACATCTAGATCGGAAATATTTAAAATAATATATTATTTTATAATGTGATATATCACATGACATATCATTTAAGGATTTTCTATTCAACAACTTAGATTAATTACTTAGTTAATATATAGCAATATAACAAGTAGATAATAGAAAATATACACCTTTATTATGAACAAGATTGGTGACAGAGCTAGTTATATGAACAAATTACATAATGCCCTCGGCATACTCCAAACTCTCTCAACAATAACCGAATAGCCAGAGATCTTCGATGTTTATACCTACGGGGTTTAATACCTTAGCAACTGTATAATATTTGCATATACTAATATCACTTCGGCATCTCAGTTATAAGGTTAAAATGTTCATTTCGGCTTTGTTTAACAACTTATAAAAACACCTTGTCTCACAGACCTTCGTATACTAAATGAGAAAAGAAACCCTTGGTAAAATACATATAAAAGAATATAATACCGGTGTATGTACTTAAAAGAATAGAATACTAGTGTATGTACCTAAAAGATTAATTAAATTATAATTGTAATGTTATTAAAAAAAACTATAATTTTTAAAAATAAAAATAATAAAGCAGTGATTATATAAAAAGGAAAGAGAGAGTGGAATACCTTTTTACAAATGAGGACTAATGATGAAACATTTTAAAATTCAGAAATATTTAGTGTCTATATGTAATCCATTTGAACGTTTTGAAATGCCCAAAATGTTCGTGCCGTTATTCTCCAAAAAAACATGAGTATCTAAGGGCATTTTACCATTTAGCTTCGTCACATCATTTAGCAAATCCATTCTATCTAATATTGTAACGACCTAAATACGGTTTCTTATGCCTACCAATAATGTCATTTCCCCCCAAATTTAGGATTTCAGTTTAATCTAAAATCCACAAATCATAAAATAGTTTTAGTTTCAAAATTAAAGCCAACGTTTATCGTTTATATCAAGTATTATCTATGTATATAACCACTATATCATGATAAATAAATTTGTTTTCAACTTTCTTTACACATGTCCAATGGTCGTGCCTAATGGTACTAAATGATAGAAGAATATTTTCAATGTCTTATCTCTCTCACATCTCCAATTACACGTTCTAAAAAATTGTATTTTCTAAAAACTAATATTTCGAATCAATATCAAAAATTAGATTTTCACGAAATACTTGATTTTAGATTGCAAAATAACAATATACTAAGAATGTATATTTCAAAATGACTTTAGATATTCTATCTACTAAACTAAAATATACACAAAGTTTAAAGTGGAATTTAGTTTAAAGGGCAGACTTGCAAAAATAATTGGCTCTTGAGACAATAGCTTCAAAATTTAGCTACAAGGACATGTTTTTTCTCACATATGCATAGGCCAAATTGTCGCTTCACATGCCACCGATCTCAACACCCTCGCACCCCACGTGTTGTTGGACCATCCATGCCGCCTACACTTGCGCTTTGCCACCGCTCATAGTCGCCACCTACTATAGCCATCACCTCCCTAGCCGCCACCTCCATAGCCCCCCACCTCCTCAAAACCTAATCCGGAAAAATCATGTCTGTACTCGCCACTCCTATCGTGTTGTCTATATCTTCTAGCACATCACAACACCGTTGCGCGCCTCATTTTGTTCATCAATCATACATTATTGCAAAAATAGTAACAAGTAGAAAAATGATAATGTAGATTATCATTATACGAGAAAATGATGCAAAAGGAAATATAGCAAGTACAAAATGCTACCGAGTCATATCATTTCCAAATGATAATGCGTATCATTTAAAAGCAATAACACAATGTAAGATCAACTATTACATGATAAATTTGAAATATCATTGTTGTATTCTTCTTCTTTTTAATTTAGTAAATACAAAACTGATACTATACAGTAGCACTATAAATTAATTTATGTAAAATAGCACGATAAATATTCAGAAAATTAAATAAAAATGATACCACCTTTAGAAACTATGCAGTAGCATTATAAGTTAATTTATGAAAATAATATTGCAAACTTTCAAAAAAATAAAATGATATCACCTTTAGAATAAATCATTAAATAACACTATAAAGCGGAATTTAAAAATACTATTTTAAAAATGATACTACAATTCATAAAAACCTGCTACAAACCAAAAAATGTTGATATACTTCATAAATTGATACTACAATTCATAAATGCTATTATAAAGATAATGTTGTGAGATACAATATATGCATCACCAAAAAAGATGTTAAAATTATTTATAAATTGCTACTACAATTTATAAAACGTTACTATATAATAATATTTGAAGAAAAATTTACATTATTAATTATTTAGAAAAAACAAAAAATAATACTAAACAGTAGCATTACTACAATTAAAATAAAATAAAATGATAGTGGAAGGTAGAATCATTAAAAGGCTTCATTTGAAAATGCTATCGATCAGTAACGTTATAAGCTAATATATACAATTAATTTATTTAGAAATATTATTATAACTCGTAAAATGCTACTGCAAAATAACATTATAGTGTAGATAACACATTTCACCTACAAAATGATATTACAATTCATAAAAAACTACTATAGATCAAAAAATGTTAAAATAGTTCAAAAACTACTACTGCAGTTCATAACTGCTACTATGAAATAGCATTGTGAGCTAATATACATATTTCATCTATAAAATGCTACGGTTGTTCAAAAGCTTATACTACAGCTCAAACTAATACTACAGATCATAAAATACTGTTACGAAATAATATTATGAGCTAAATTATACAATTTTTTTTTTACCTACAAATGCTATTGCAAAATTGCAGTAGGAGTAGAAATATAAATAATTATTATGTTTAATAAAAAATTAATGCTGCATTATATCATTATCCATTGTTATGTTCTTTCCAATTCTATGTTGTTTCTCCTCTACCTTTGACTCCAATCATATAAAACATCACTCTTCTATCATCTCTATAATACGTTAAAGCTCCGATCATCTTCATGTCGATCTACATCACCATATTCTCTTTTCATCATCGTCAAACTCGTCGTGCCTTTCTCCATCAACATCGTCCTCTGGCTCGTCTCCACCACAACCGAGAGCTACTACATCGTCGTCGAGGTCTGTCACACCCCTTTACTCCCATTCAGACTCCATCATTTGAATAAACGAAACCATAATTCAACGAGTTCTAGCTCTAAAATTTTTATCCCTCGCTCTATTATGAAACATATTTTGTCTTTTGCCTACAAAATGAAGTGTATATCCAACCGCTTAAAAAATGTTGAAATTTTGTCCTTCGACCATTTCTTGAAGCTTAAACATACACTTTAATTGGAAAAATAATGGCAAATCCAAGGTTTGAATAGCACAAAACGTCCTAAACAACATAAAGAAATAAAACATAGAATGAAGCATCAACATATTGAGCCAGGTATAAACTATAGAGCAGTACAGGACGTGGGGACAGGTAAATATGGTTGGATTGACAATGTGGAGGAAGACTGGGAATGCTGGATTATTAGTTATTAATATAAATATTTCTAAAATTCTGCAACAGCGTTTGTAGTCCAACGGTTAGGATAATTGCCTTCCAAGCAATAGATCCGGGTTCGACTCCCGACAGACGCAATCTGTACGTTTTTGCATTTGGGTTGAATACTGTTCCTCCAGTCCTGGCCTCTTTTCGGATTTGGGCTGGATGTTATTTAGACCCATGATGGGGAAAATCACTCTCGCGTTAGCAAACTGAACTAGTTATGGCGAGAGAAAATGTAGCGTAACAACATGAATATTTTTAACTTGTTTAAGTTTAGGGTAAATGAGCATAATTTTCACTGAAATTGATGCGATGTCCATGATATGTAATGCTTCAAAAATTCAACTTCTCAACATTTATCAAAACCTTAAGGTTCAAAATTAAAAAAATAAAATAAAATTCAATATAAGCTCACTATTGCTGTAAAAGAACTTAAAAAATGGAAAATTAAAAGAAAGTTATGAATTGGCATCATTTCGAATTTTCAATTTTTTTATTCATAAATTACTTCCCAAACATTCAAATACCTTTATGTTCTTTCAACATAAAAGTAAAAAAAAGATAATTTAACATAATAAATACAAAACTTGAAACATCTAAACTGAATTTCGAATAGATCCAAAAATAAAAACATCCTTTTCATTTCCATGTCCAATCAATAACCTGGGCTGCGTATTTCTATTTTACCCAGAACTTTTTGTCAAAACCTGAATTCTGGATTTTAATCCTACTACATTTCAGTAAAGTTCTTATAAATATGCACTTGCATTGTACAAATCTAAATATTAGCACAGTAAGAAAGTAGCATAATTCAAATTCAAGTTCAACATCATAACATCTCTATACAATTAAGCACAGATACAGGTCTATAGCATCACATTATTGTCATTTTCCACCCAACCATTCATTAAAAAGAGATCTGCAAGCAAAGCTTCATTTCATACACATATTTAGCAAGCAACCATCATCAGGGAACGTTACATTCTTTAATATTTCAATTACATCTTTTTCGTTACATCTTTTTCGACCTTTGGTTCCCACCATCATCCACCAATAACGTATCTAGTATACACTTCTGACTATATATATTCGTGATTCCAAATTCCAATCATTTTAAATCCAAGGGAAAAATAAAAACACAAAATTACCCTTTTCAGTTGTTTGTTACCTCCACTGCACTTCGCACAGCTTCAGTGAATACTTTTTTTTTTCTTTTTTCTTTTTCAGTTTTTTTTTCTTTTTTTTTTCTCGGGGAGTAATCTGAAGAAGAGTTATTGCTTTCAAATGTACACTCTGATTTACAGAAGTTTGAATGAACAGCAGTCGTGTCAGCTCGTTGGTACAACTAGTCTTTGAAGTTGCTTGATTGGTGACATCAGCTGAGCAAACGATGGACGCTTGTTTGGATCACTGCATAATTGGAAGAAAAACAAAAGTGAAAAATTGGGATCCGATCCTTGTTTTCAAGCCTAACACCCGAAAAACTCTAATCAAAATAAGTTTGAGGAAACAACTCTATTAATGTTTTCAACGAAAATATGCAGTGTAGATTGCAAATATATGCAATGTAGAATGCAAATACTTGCAAATATGTGCAGTGTAGACTGCAGATTGTTGCTGAGAACATTGACGGGTTTTTTTTGTGAAACTGCGGGGGATCGGAAGTGAATTTTGAAACTTATGAAAGGTGTTGGAAAAAACGACTCATCAAAAACCAATGACACACAGATGATAGTTAAATTAATTATAGGTTTTGCAAAAGCAATATAATGACAATGAATGTCGAATTACTTCTCTTTAACATTAGTCATAAACTAATGGTTCAAAATCACTTGAATCGTTTTAAAATTTCATACATCATAATATGACGGCTGAAGAGAGTACAGACTTATAGTTGAACTACAGTATATAAAAAAAGATTAAATGTATCCTGTATGAAATAAAGTAAAATGGAGGTGTATGAGACAAAAATGCAGCAAAGATCGGGTATTACATTGTGTTTCATTGTTAAACGCCAACCTAGTCCTAAATCATGCTTATGATTAGCATGAAATATTAATAATATATACCTCACAGCTGCCTAAGTATGCATGCTTCAAATGGTTTGAGAAAAAAAGTGTTTTTTTTAAGAAAAATAAATGTGTTTTTTCCAGGGAAAAAAAACACTAGAGAACAAATTACGTAAACTATGGGAAGCTTAATCTGAACACACAGTTAGATAAACATGTAACTTTTAGTGTATAAGACCTGTATTGTCATTGCAAGCAAATTATCAAGTTGCTAATAAAACGAAACAGTATGTAACCTGTAAATTTGGTAGCCAGTTCTACTTGCTAATAAAGCAAGTCTATGTTGTCCACTGACAGATTTATTGTGATTTATCACAATATGATACATAAATACAGAATATAAAATAAGATTTAGATCTGAGTCCTAGCGCAACTCAACAGTGAACTAGTTTTTTCAATTTTATTTTTTCATCTCACTTCTATGCACATAACTAATCAACCATTTTCAAGGAATTCATTTTCAAGGGATTCATTTATTGTATTCAAGATGGATGACAACAGCAGTAATCAAGTAATCAACCATCATATTCATAATGACCATATAACACTGATGACACAAAACATACCTGTCCCAACAATCGGTTATTATTTGTGCAACCATCGGATCAATTTCTTTAGGTATATCTAACCGTCTATCCTGGAACCCTACAGCTCCAACGACTTGCATTGGGTTCATACCACCCCATGGCATGCGCATCGTAGCTAATTCCCATAGTATAACACCAAAGCTATAGACATCACACCTGAAAATATTGGAATCCATCCAATAATTCAGAGCTTGTAAAATCAAAGGCTAGGCTATATAGATGTTCAGTAACATCTCCATTTTCATGACAGTATTCTTAACCCCTTAGTGTATGCAGTCGTCTTAAAGCTTATGCTAACTTCATCGTTACTCATGGCACAATAATTTTGACATATGAAGTAAAATATAGTTGTAACAAATACAATATTACAGTTAACTTACTTCTCATTGGAACGTTCATTTCGCAGTACTTCTGGTGCCATCCATTCTGGCTGCATTCAAAGGAAAAACTAAGTTAAATTTACACTTGAGGAAAAGAATTAATCAAACCATATCAGGAAAAAATAAAAAAATGTACAGTCAAAATTGAACATCTTTCATGCTTTACTCAGGGGAGGAGCATGAAAAAACTAGCAGTAGTGGCTCACCGTTCCAGCAGTTGACTTTGAAGACAAGAAAGTATGATGCTTTACTTTTGACAAGCCAAAGTCGCAAACCTGGAAGAAATTACCAAAAATTTCTTATTACCTTCTTTTCATGAAAGAAAGAAATAATGTAAATACCAAAAGGCACAAAATACACTTTCTATAAACATACAATTCTGGAAACCTCGTAAACAAGAACCATATGCATGTGTAATTTATTCAGAATGCACTAAGGATTTCAGATATAACAATATAACAACGTGGGAGGAAATTATACCTTGACCACCCAATTTCTATCAACAAGAAGATTAGGTGACTTCAAATCTCTATGCACAATAATTGGATTACTTGTATGCAAGTAATTCATTCCTTTAATCTGAAAACCAAGGCATAAATTTCAGAAATGGATGAACATAAGTAACTAATATGATCACACAATCATCAAAACCGTACCACATCTAGAGCCATTTTCAGTCGCCTCTTTTCATCTAGTTTAACATTTGGTCGATGCAACAGTCTGTATAAACTTCCTCTGCAGCAAAATTCACATAGTTGTCATGAGAAGAAAACTAAGCAATATTTTCAGGATTCCTGCAGATTGTGCAAGTGTTAAATGCGGAATTTTTTGCACAAGCAACAGAATGGTATAGTCCATTTAGCATGTTACTATATCTCTGCTATCAATAACTAAAACTCCTTAACTATATCCTTCCTCACCAATAGTTGAGTGTTGTTGCCAACAGTGTTCGATCATAAAGCGAACAAATTTGACGGAAACAAACGACGCACATATTTCAGTTGGAAATTGAAGCAAATGGAGAAGTGGAAAACCCATAAAAGAAAATTGGAGAAGTCGAAAACAATCGCCAATTGGATATAACTTGTATACTTGATTAGAATTAGAGAGTATAGAGTTGATCAATATGCATATGTGCAACTCACAAACCGCATGTATGCAATGTATTTGCATGAAAATCGCATCGATAATTGTACATGTAATTGATCAAACATAATAGTCATATTAATTAATAAATACTAATAGATTTACTTTTCGCCTGTTTTCTTTCCAAAACATTATATAATAAACCAGAGGGATGGTAGAGATGATTAATTAGGACTTTCGCAAAAAGTAGATGATAACAAAAACAGCACTTCAACAAATAAAAGCCAATGTTCTTAAAAAATGTACAGAGAAAGAATTCCACAAGGGGAAACATGTCATAATGAGCATACCATTATTGGTGATTTAAGTAGGACTTAGTTAAAGGGAAAACATGGATAAAGAAAGTGTTTTTTAAAGGGAGAATTTTGGAAACTACAATTTTACAACGGGGAAATTGACATATTTTGATTGTGATTTATATTTAAGAATGATCTAATTATCTTTGTGTTTTTTCTGCCCTCACAAGCCAATATCCAAATATACTTATTCCTTCTATTTTCCTTGTCTCAAACTACTTCACCAAATAGCTTCTAATTGCCAAATTATAAAATTTCCTTGTCAATTTATTTGTGTGATCTTTTGCTCATATATTACTGATAACAAACTCGAAGAAACTCATTATATATAATTTACCAACACAAATTCAAATTGCATATTTTTAAATTACAAATCAAAAATTGCATGATTCAAAAGTCATTCAAGTAACATAATTTTATTCTTGAACTAATGTATCATTGAGATAGTGACTGTAGAATTAGTGACCAACTCTATAATATATATTTATTTTTAAACTGATACCTTTTTTTTATAATGATAGTGCATATAGCATTTAGTCGGATGTAATATTATTTTATCAGTTTCATTAACCTTTTTCGTTTTCCCCTTCAGTTTTACTAAATTCAAACATGCAAGTACAATGTCTAATTTTGGTCAGTTATTTTAACCATGAATACCTCCCTCCCAACCAACCACCCCCCAACCTCTCTCTTCCTTTTCCAAATGGAAGTAAAATTTGTGTAACATAGCATTCAACTTTTAGATTTTCACATGGAAATCCTAAGACATGATGATTAACCAAATTGAATTTCAATTATATACGGTGATAGTATTTTAATATATTGGATTTGCAATCCTCTATAACTTGAAAATAAGCAAAGTACACATACAGATATTCCACCTATTGTTACCACGCTGACATTTTGGAATACAACCGTTCTAATCGCAGAACTTCCTGGAAAAAAACATTGCTAATTTGTTTTTTGTTTTTTTTAGAGATGAAACTTTAGAGTCTGTTATATTCTGGAAAACACAACTTTTTTTGTTTCCCAAACTTGCAACTAGATTTTTGGCAAAAACAAAAAACCTAATTAAATTTGAGATTACATACGATTTTACTCAATTTTGGGAATACAAAATTGACTTTTAAAAAGGAAATATTTAAACATGACTTTTAAAGGGTGAAGTAATTATTTCAAATAAATTATGAAGTTAACATGTAAGTCAAATAAATATATCTACTACTGATTCAAATTTTAAGAAAAAAATGTTTTAACTATTAATTTAAATAGTTAAACGAAATCTAATGGATATTGTTAAATTCTAAGGGGGCATGATTGTAAGGAGTGAGATTTTTGAGAAAGATTGGAGATATCTTTTGAGAATACTATTTTGTACAATAGCTATTCCAATTTTAGAAGTTGGCATTAAACAATTTCACTTAGCCTGTCAAGGTAAGAAAAACCTCACTAGTTATATGGTCTCTAACAGTAGTTTTGATTATTAAACAATCATCACAATTAAGAATAAAAAATTAAATTTTAAACATGACATTTATTTTCATACAATCAATGTCGCACCCTAAACAACATGTTCAATAAACACAATGCATACCGTAGCTTTGTTTATTAGTAATCGGTTTGTCTGCAAGTAACCAATGAATACAATTCTGTTTATTATCAAACTTCTTTTGATGTGCATAACTAACAACATGCATAACTTTTCATAAATAATGCAGAAAGACAAGACCAAATGGCATTGCTTTGTAGCAAAAGATATCAATGATGGTGATGAAACTAGTTATTATATACCATATAAAGCACACATAGAACCTGCTGACAAACTAATTTCTAATAAACTCAATGCTTACGATAGCTTAGTTTATTAGCAATCAGTTTGTCAGCAGGAAATCAATGAAAGCAACTATGTTCATCATTAAACTTTTTTTGATGTGCACAACCATTGTTGCCAAAAATCTTAAAATCTTACGATTTAAATCCCGATTCAGATCGGATCTCTCCCTTTACGATTCGATTTACATTTCGATTCAAACTTAGTTAAAAGCACAATAAAAAAACATCCAACTCATATTAATATATTTAATATTCATATTTAATTAGATCCACAATTCCCTTTATAAAGTGTTTTTAAAACAAAATAAAAATGGAATTATAGAGAAAATTAAGTATTAAGTTTAATTGTAGACGTTCAGACATCAAAATCAACTTCAAAGTGCATATAAACATTAAAATGTGGATATTTTAAATCTATGATTTACGATTTAAATCTCGTTTCAATTTAAAATTTAAACATTGCGATTTAAAATTTAAATCTCATTTTGAAAACCTTGTGCACAACCAACAACAAACGTAATTTGTCCTAAATAATGCAGAAGACAAGACCAAATGGCATTAGTTTGTAGCAAAAGATGTCAATGTGTGTGTATGTGTGCACACATGCGCACACACAGATATAATATTCAATTCAGAAATAATGTAATAAAGACCCAAGTAAATGCCTTGCTGAATTTCATTAGCTTTTCTCTTTCCAAAAACTGTCTGTTATCCCATTTTTGGTCAAAACTGAAATATCAACAAATTGGCAAGGAATTATGGATATCAGGATTGGAGATCGGTTGGAATCAAGGCTACGATCGATATCATCAAAATTAGGATGAACTCCGATCGAGACCAAATTAATTGAAGATGATGATAAGGATTATGAAAGGCTATGTTTCAAATTTCAGGGTAATCGGAGTTCATATGAAGGAGTTATGATCGATGCAAGGTAGGAAGGGCATGGCTGTTTGGACCCATTCAAAGTGTTCGTTTCGAACCCATCAGGTTCGAATCGATCGAAGGCACACAAGGTTCGAATCGATACACTTCGTATCGATTGATATGGATTCGGCTCTGTGAAGTTCACATCAGGTGTTGGTTCGACTCGATCGTGTTCGAATCGATCAGGAGGACAGGTGGTTCGAATCGATCACAACTCGTATCGATCAAAGGGAATGTAAGTTGCTTCGAATCCATTCAAGGGTTCTATCGATACGAAGGAAGCGTTCGAAGAGGATACGCAGGGAGCCAACTTCATGGATTCGAAGCAGATGGATTCGAAGCAGATGGATTCAAAGGAGATGGATTCGAAGCAGATGGATTCGAAGGAGGTGGATTCGAAGTATGGGTTCGAACCAGACAGAACACACGAAGCTTTGAACTTGAATCGATCATATCTTTCAAACCGTTGATCCAAATGCGATGAAATTTTTACAGGAGCTTACATACATGTTGAAGAATGTTCTCACCAAATTTCAGCTCAATTGGATGATTTCCTAATCGATTCGAACCTTACTTCGAATCGATCCCAAGGTGGGCCCGGACCTCCAGATTTCGGGCGTGTAGGCCCCCTCACGTGCCTGAAGCGGTCTTCCCGGATTTGAGGAGAAATATCAGCCTCCTACGCTTATAAATAGAGCCCCTGGTCATTTAGAAAAGGGGTCGGAGATTTTAGAGAAAGAAAGGACGCTTGAACGCTGCCAGAATCATTCCATATCATCATTGCTGCCATTTATTTCAAGTTTTGGACTTTGTAACTGCTGTAATCATTTGTAATCATCAAGGATAATCAATAAAAGGATAAAAACTTTGGAGTGGACGTAGGCCGGAGATAGCTGAACCACTATAAAACTTGTGCCTCTGTTCTTTATTTTGGGATTACTGTTTAATATTTGCTGGGATCTGAGATTTGTGTTTGGATATTATTGATTTGTATTCATACACTGGTGCTTTCACGGTATTCGGGGTTTGTGACCAATTTTGGCACAAACACTTTGGTGCTTTCACCGAGAACGGCTAGCACCCGCTACATCGGATTTGAAATTTGGATTTGAAGAAGTTTGAGGAGTTTCGATCTGAAGACAATGACTAGGCAAAACAATAGAAGGCAAAGGGCCGAGCGAAGCCAACAGGAAGGAAGTCAACAAGCATCCTCCGGAGCTGGGGAATGACATGCTTCAATCTAAATAACCCGGGATGAAATGGAGGCTGGCAAATTCTTTGCAAGAGAGATTATTGAAGAGCCAACAGGAAATGATGCAGACTTTCTTTGAGCAAATGAGAGTTGCAGGGATGCAGAACTTAAGAACAGCTACAGCCGCTGTGGATGCAGGACAAGAGACTAGGGTTGTGGAACCCAATGGAGGACAGGATACAGAGCCACAAAGCAATCAACAAGGGCTTGGGGGCAGGCCCACAGGATCTAACACAGGAGAACCTTTGGAAGGAGTTCAACAGGCTAGAGCTAACGTTGCTGCTAGTGAACCACACGAGGAATATGTGCCGGAATTCCCTCGGGAGCATGGAGGGCAACCCCCAACAGACAATACCGGATTAGTAGAAATCATCAGAAGAACTGTGCGAGGTGGTTTGACCAATAGAGACTTGGAAGGAGTGAATAGGAGTCCGTTCGCTCAGGAAATAAGGATGGCTCAGAATCCACCTAAGTTCAAGCTACCGAGCGTGGACGTATATGATGGAAAGGCGGATCCAACAGATCACTTGATGAGGTACACCAGACACATGGAGGTGCTGGGGGCATCGGAGGAAGTGATGGCCCGATGCTTCCCTTTGTATTTGACGGACTTAGCTGCGATGTGGTTTAGACAGCTGGAAGAATGATCTATCAGGACTTGGAGGGAATTAGTGGAAAGGTTTTTAGGGCAGTTTCGGGTTCATGTCAAGAGACCGAAGAACGTAATGACATTGACATCGGTAAAGCAAAGGACGGACGAATCGCTTAGAGCTTTTCTAACTCGATTCAGTGCGGCAGTCGCTTCGGTGGATCGGCCTAATCCATCGATGGTTTTAATGGCAGCAGTATCAGGAGTCAGGGAGAACTCGGATTTCAAGGTATCTCTGATACGAGATCCCCCACAAGATCTTGACGAATTCTTTCACGAGGCAGAAATGTTCCTTCGGCAAAAAGATGCAAGTACGGATTTAAAGTTGAAAAAGGTTAGTGCAATCGAGGTTGGAGCAGTATCCAGCGGTGGTTCGGATAAAGACAAAGAAAAAAAAAATTGGATGATGATTCTAGAAACGCTAGGAAGCGATGGAAGGATCCAAAGTTTTCCACATACACAGGATTGAACGAGACGCTGGAGCGGATATACATGGATACTCGGAATCGCCTTCCCTACCGGAGGCCAGCCAGAAGAAAGCCTTCTGAACGAGAGAGGGCATCAGGGAGGCATTGTCTCTTCCATGACTTAGACGAACATGACACCAACAGCTGCAGGCACTTGAAGGATATAATCGAGGAGCATGTAAGGAATGGACAGTTACGACAATACGTCGGGACACAGAATGCAACGGTGGAGCAGGAGCAACCACCGACGACCTCTCGCCGTGATGATGGGAGGCCCAGGGATGATGGTCGATTGATCATCCACTGATCAGGATAATGTGAAATAAGTAGCGAACTACTGACAAGCAACCAAGTCATTTACACATGTATGGAGACGGAGATAGCCCCTAGGCATGCTTTGAATGATGATAAACTGCAAGTTATGGTTTGTGAAATCTATCTTTTGCTTTTGGATTGGAAACTGCTTTTCTTTTTGGATTTTGGTTTTGGAGTTTGGATCGAGCTCCTGTTTTTTCTTTCTTTTGATTTAGATTTTTCTTTGGATGATTGTTTTCGGTTTTAGATGCTGGTTTGGTTTCCTGGTTTTCTGGTTTTGGATTTGGATTTTTGGGTTTGGATTGGATTTTGATTGGATTTTCATCTGATTTTTGATGAATGGTCGTCGGGTATGGATTATGCCTGACAAGGGGTGAGTCACTTTGCCTGAACGTGGTAAATTGACTCATTCAGGTCGCCGAGTATGGACTATGCTTGGCAAGGATCCGGAGTGACCAGGATTCGGCCTAGGACTTAGGCCCTGTATTATCAATTGCTATTTTCAGGTCGTTGAGTATGGACTATGCTCAACAAGGGTCCGGAGAGACCGAGACTCGGCTTAGGACTTAAGCCACGGCACTGCTCAACGTTCAGGGACACTGGACCACGGTCGTCAGGTGTGGATTGCGCTTGGCAAGAACCCAGAGAGGTTAGCTCGACGTCCAGGGACACTGGACCACGGTCGTCAGGCGTGGATTACACTTGACAAGAACTCGAAGAGGTTATGGATTCGAATATCTACCCGGAGAGGTCCTGGATCTGGTTATTGGCTATTGGATTAGGATGGATTAGGACTCGGCTGTCGAGTTCGAATGGATATGGAATTGGCTAAAGCTTTGGTTATGGGATTTGGAATTGGGCATCGGCTCGAAGCAGTCAAAGATGACATACTCTGGCGATATGGCTATGGACTTCGGATTCGGAACTATTCAAAACACACCTTGTTATCACAAGGCATGTTTTGGGGGGCAAAGTGTTATCCCATTTTTGGTCAAAACTGGAATATCGACAAATTGATAAGGAATTATGGATATCAGGATTGGAGATCGGTTGAAATCAAGGCTACGATCGATATCATCAAAATTAGGTTGAACTCCGATCGAGGCGAAATTAATTGGAGATGATGATAAGGATTATGAAAGGCTATGTTTCAAATTTCAGGGTAATCGAAGTTCATATGAAGGAGTTATGATCGATGCAAGGTAGGAAGGGCATGGCTGTTCGGACCCATTCAAAGTGTTCGTTTCGAACCCATCAGGTTCGAATCGATCGAAGGCACACAAGGTTCGAATCGATACACTTCGTATCGATTGATATGGATTCGGCTCTGTGAAGTTCACATCAGGTGTTGGTTCGACTCGATCGTGTTCGAATCGATCAGGAGGACAGGTGGTTCGAATCGATCACAACTCGTATCGATCAAAGGGAATGTAAGTTGCTTCGAATCCATTCAAGGGTTCTATCGATACGAAGGAAGCGTTCGAAGAGGATACGCAGGGAGTCAACTTCATGGATTCGAAGCAGATGGATTCGAAGGAGATGGATTCGAAGCAGATGGATTCGAAGGAGATGGATTCGAAGGAGATGGATTCGAAGGAGGTGGATTCGAAGTATGGGTTCGAACCAGGCAGAACACACGAAGCTTTGAACTTGAATCGATCATATCTTCCAAACCGTTGATCCAAATGCGATGAAATTTTTACAGGAGCTTACATACATGTTGAAGAATGTTCTCACCAAATTTCAGCTCAATTGGATGATTTCCTGATTGATTCGAACCTTACTTCGAATCGATCCCAAGGTGGGCCCGGACCTCCAGATTTCGGGCGTGTGGGCCCTCTCACGTGCCTGAAGCGGTCTTCCCGGATTTTAGGAGAAATATCAGTCTCCTACGCTTATAAATAGAGCCCCTGGTCATTCAGAAAAGGGGTCGGAGATTTTAGAGAAAGAAAGGACGTTTGGACGCTGCCAGAATCATTCCATATCATCATTGCTGCTATTTATTTCAAGTTTTGGACTTTGTAACTGCTGTAATCATTTGCAATCATCAAGGATAATCAATAAAAGGATAAAAACTTTGGAGTGGACGTAGGCCGGAGATAGCCGAACCACTATAAAACTTGTGCCTCTGTTTTTTATTTTGAGATTACTGTTTAATATTTGCTGAGATCTGAGATTTGTGTTTGGATATTATTGATTTGTATTCATACACTGGTGCTTTCACGGTATTCGGGGTTTGTGACCAATTTTGGCACAAACACTGTCCATATCATTTCAACTCTTTTCACCTATTCATTCTCACTGTTAACATCATTTTTCCTCTTTCCGCCATTTGTTGATCTGAACTGATGGTAAAACGTATATATTGCTTTAAGGTAGATCTCGTCATTCCATTGTGTCAAAGTAAATGGCAATATTGTGTTTTCTTGTTATACGTGAACTAAAAGGGCATTTTTCTGACGGAAACAGCTTTTATCATAACAATGTTTTGACCCTTCATTTGAATCTCATCAGGTCCATATACAAGTACAACATATCAATATTGATTAAAAAAAATCCATCTCAGGTTTCCAGGTGCACAGATGCTTACATGTCAATATGATCACACAATTTTGGAAGAAACCATAACATAGTTTTATTAAATGTTTGCTGCAACAATTCTTAATTAGTAGAAAAAATGGCTGCTCAAGTTTTGTGGTTTGAAAGATTGGAACTAAAGAATAAGATAAGAAAATATAGAAAGGCTGGACTTTAAGAGGAAGAAGTTGAAATTTTTGTTGGGTCTGGATGGGAGGAAGTATAAAAGGTTGTATAAGCAAGAGTTCTTCTCATTTCCACATATTATACAGATAAAGTTAGGTTCAATGGTACATCTAACACTCCATATGCACCATAATGTCGTCCAATAGATTGGTTTGATCAACGACTAATGATGAAGCTCACATGTTTAATTTAAGATCCAAAATTAAGGTCAGTTCCAGTCACTCAAATATTAAATATAAGATAATTTCCAAAAAAAATGAAGAAGAAGAGGAAAAAGCAAAAAAGAAAGAAAGAAGATCCGTCTCAATTTTGGTTCAGTACTTCCTTTCTACAGATATACATTAGCTAACATTGTATACTTGCATTTACAAAGAATGTTATGTATTGTACCTTTTTAACGAGTGAACTAGTTTGAATTTAATTACACTATTAAAAAACAATAAGGTTTATATATAAAATAGCAACCAAATTGAGCCCAAATAAATCAAACATCAACTATAATACATCCCCTGTCATTCATTTTCATCACAACAGCCCGCTACCTAAAATATATATTAGGGTTTACTATTATCACCGATGAAGTAACTTACAGATATAATTCAATAGCTGTTTTTCTAAAGATCGACTTGTTTATTGTATTTTCTTCTTTTTAAATTTCATGTCAGATTTGTATTTCACTAGTATCTTCTGACAATATTTCATCCCAATTTTGCTCATACCAAACCATGATGACTGGAATTACTAATGTGACAATCCTATGATTCGCCGATATAAAAGAAAAATTATAGATGGAGTGAAGAACTGGGGTGACAAATAGTAACATTAGATTTGGAAAAGAATACAGGGGTTGAGGAAGAAGCAACTCGGAAGAATAAGAATTTCATTAATCTTCTAATTTACAAGTACAAGGAGCTAAGTGCTCCTTTAAAAGTAATACCTGAATTTAGAAGAAATTGATGGGTATGTCCAACATAAATCCAATCACAAAAAAATGCAATCTTTCTTCAATAGACAGCGGCTTAAGTGTTGGAGGTTACTTATGTAAGTTTGAACCACCAACCATCGTTATCAAAAATCTTAAAATCTTGTGATTTAAATCCCGTTTTGGATCGGACCTCTCCCTTTCCGATTCGATTTACATTTCGATTCAAACTCAGTTAAAACCGAAATTGAGAAAAATCATCCAATCCATATTCAATATGCTTATTTGAATCCACGGTTTCAATTCTAGTTTTTTTTGAACAAAATAAAAATGGAATACCATAGACAGCTGAGTTTTATGTTTAGACGTAGAAATTCAAACGTCATAATTAATTTTAAGTGTGTACAAATATTAAAATGCAGACTTTTAGAATCTACGATTTACGATATAAATTTCGTTTCGATTTAAAGTTTGAACTTTATGATTTACGATTTAATTCCCATTTTGAAAACCTTGCCACCAACTATCAGTAATGAGTATCCATTTAGTGAAAAAAACAAACAGACCCTTGGTAATTTGAATAGCAAAAATTTAGTGAAAAAAACAAACAGACACCTAAGAAAATTAATGTAGATCACACTGCTTTGATATCAAAAAAGGGCAATTTGAATGGCAAATTATTATGGGTGTGGATCAGATTTGCATTTTCACTGGCTTTACAAAGTCCCAGCGATCAAAAAAAGAATTCATACAAATTATATCAAACTTTTAGCCTAAATCCAGGGGTTATAATTTGCTAAAAGAAAAACTAAATAAATCATACATTAGATGGGATATATAACCTTCTGTAATTAAATTTGAAAAACATAAAAGTTTGTTAAAAATTGTTTTATTTCCTCAATTACAGGAACAAAGAAAATGTGCAGGTCATGATATGCATTGTCAACTTTGCCAGGTGTAAAAATGTTAACAAACCTTGGCAGAAACTCTGTCAAAATTGATAGATTTGGAGGGCGAGTTACTGCTCCCATGAAAAGAACAACATTCGGATGCCTTAATCTCAACATTATTTTTACCTACATTAGCAGTATATGTATTTGATAAAAATGATATCTGCACAGCAAACAATAAACAGCAGCAACAATGGAATTAATGTTATACTTACTTCGCATCTGAACTGTTCCAGTGCATCACCTGATAAACCTTGGTCCAAGAATTTTTTTACAGCCACTTCCTGTAAATAATGTGAAGATATTATTACTCATGCTGTCATGCAATAATATTACAGCTAATTTATTGTTTGATTTGTCGTAGTTTCATTTGGCACTGCCTGATTTGTTGTATTTTGATTTGGCACTGCCTGATTTGTTGTTTTTTGATTTATAAGAGAACTTGGATTGAACAGCTAAAACTGGTGATTACGGATTGGATTCTTTTTACATAATTGTTATTTTCAAGGTTTACAATTGTTTTTGCAAATTTGTACAAATCAAATTTAAGATCTGAACCTTGTACCATATTCAATGACATTAAAATGGAAACATTTAAGATCTGAACTTAATGAAATGGTTTTAAAAAGCGCAAAAAAAAAAAAAACATACGCATTTTTTTGAGACAAGATGTTGAGATCTGATTTTAAATACCGATTTTTGTTTCCATGTTTTCATAGCTAGATTGACTTGCACTTTAACAATGTAAGTGACATGCACCGTAGACAGCGCACAGCATTTGGCCTTGCAAAATTTAAGACCATATCCAAACTACCGGAATAAATACAAGTGACTTACTTAAATTAAATGCATTTATGCTTTGATAGTGTACAAATGCATATTAAATATCCACTCCATCAAATGCTTTTACTTGTGCTTCATCAGTAACACATTAAAATTATTGCTTCTACCATTTAATACAGCTGGTTCTTGTGAAATTAATCTTTTTGTGAAGTTGTCCTTTGTGAATGGTGAAATATGGAATATCACACTAACTATTATATAAATGTAATATGCCTAACAAATGTGTTTCTGCTGATGGTTTCAAGCCTGAAACACAACCTCTTTTAAAGAGAAAGCTAGTTTATAATGGTATTACAGCTCAAACATTTGTATGGAGGAAACCTTGTGTGTTAGGTTCTTTTCTTTTCTTTTCATTATTTTTTCTTCTATTTCAATGCAATATGCCAAAGGAACCTGACTTTGCCCTCTATTCATGTGTTTTTTGTGATAGATACGAGGTTGAATAAAATTGCCCTGCTCAAATCCAACTACAAGAGGGAGAATATGGTAAATTTTGCCCAATTTGAGAAAAGTGAATGATAAGAACAGAAAGAATGGTTGCAAGCACATTTTGGCAGAAGCAATTCAATTTCTTTGACACTTATCTAAGTTGAGTAAATCGCAAACGAATAGTATACAGAGGAATATGTAATGTATTTGCGATGAATTGAGTAAAGAAGTCAAGTTAAAAAAATAATGAATAATACCGTGCCATTCCAATCTGCACGGTAAACTTCACCATAGGAACCTGCAAAGCAATAACTGAAATGGTCATGGATAATTATCAATATTTACAGATTACCGGACAAGTTATTTGCAAGCAACATTAAAAGGCTCATGGGATTTTTACATGGCAAATTGAAGTTGTTTATCAAAACAAGCACCAGTTAATGGTCATACCTACTGCAACCTATATGTTACTGATTAAGAATGACGGTATTCACTTGAATTTAATGCATAAACATCCATAGCAGGTAACATATAACTTTCTGTTGCATAATGAATGATTATTAAATGATTATGGCTTAATTTAAAGGTGGAAAATGACAGTATGACTCACTAAAGTTGTCAGTTGAAGATCGCTAAATACTATATTGGAACCCATTAACATCCCTTGGACCTATGCAGCAAAAGTCCTCTTAAAGCCTCGCTAATGCCCAGCTAGAGCACTTAGCGTACTTCGACAGCTATGCTTTTTCAATTTAGCGCTTTTGAACCATAGACCCGCATAAAGCCCCGCTATTTTCCGCTAGCCCACTAAATCAAGGGTTTTTAGTACCCGCTTTAGCAACTTTAATATAAAAACGATAATTTGACTAATTCTCTTATAAACCAAATCAACTAATTTAGGGTAATGAACTAAACTCAAGTCCTAAGTCTTCAACGTAAATTAGAACTTTATTATATTCATCAAGTTTGAACTGTGTGAATTATAGCATTTTTCGGTTTTGCGAACAATGTTTCATTTTTCTACACAAATAATGTGGAAATTAGAATAAATCAACTTTAGAGATTTGATTTTATCTCCAATCAATATTTTTACATCTCCGCTATTTTTCGATACACCCCGCTTTATCCGCACTGTAGCTTTTTGCATCTCAACCGCTAGATGCTTTAACTACACAGCCTTGGACAAATATACTATCATTCTCAAATGGACAAAAAAGCAGGCTGCATATTCTACTTTATCTGAAAGCCGCAACAGTTTTTACTGGTTTATCTTAAAATGCATAATTACTTGGATAAGTCGCCAGTAAATAAAGAAACAAAAATGAAATTCAATAATCTACTGCTGTAATAACTTAAGCAACTGTTTGAGTATGACACAGAACACTAAGAAGCTTACTTAGAGAAAGCAGCTTAGCTTCTGAGAATATTATAGCATGTAAATGAAAATGGTAAATGAATCATAATATGCAAAGTAATTTTATTAATCTATACCGAATACACTGGACTATGAAACAGAAGTTGAAATAAATGTCACAAGCGTAATCTTACCCAGGCCAATTCGCTCCCCAATATGAAGGGCTTCCCATGGGATCTCCCATTCCGCAACACCATCCAACAATGTTTTTAATCTTTCATTCATTTTTTCTTCTTTGGTTGTATTACTTGCATCAGGGCGTTCATTTTCAGACGTGCATTGTGTTCCTACTACATTTAAATTATTTACAATTTCACTCTGGCATGGAGCAGATGGCAAATACTCTTGATTTAACTGACATGCAAGAGGACTTAAAATTATATCACGACATTGTAGATTTCTTGTGTTCTCATTATTATTTCCAACAGGGTCTGAAGTTTCTGCGTCATTGGTAAAAGCATTATCAGTTTCCTTACGGTTTACCATGTCCTGCGACATGTTCAAATCTGAGAACAAATCTAAGGGTGGTGATGCTCCACTCTCTAGAAGAACAGCATGCAATTTTTGTGCAAATTCGGGATTTTTCGCTGCAGTGACTACATATTTTGAAACATCATGAACCTTCATTTGTTGAGCAGATGATATAACATCTGGATTCCCCAATGCATCAGATCTTGATTGAGATGTAATATTCACAGGCTTTTCAGTTGGACTTTTTTCGCTGTTTCTTGAATTATTACTTGCTCCTGAACCTCTAGTGTGTTCATCTAACTGTGGAGGGGAGATACCTGAAAGAGAATTATGACCAGATAGACTAGCTTGTGAGCCATGGCTATTTATCTCTGATAAAGAGTTAGCATTGTCTAGGGCTAAGCATAAATCCTGGACTGTTTGATCAATGGTATCAACAGTAAGGTTGAATCCAGAATTTTGAAGATGGGTGCTGAAAACTTCAGCAGGAATTAAGGTGCCTGGAGCTCCCATAAGATCAACAATATATTCACTGTCACATTAAACATGGATGGGATCACGCATAATCATCTGATGCACTAGCAATTATTTTATAGATAACAAAATAAAATTGAAAACTGAAAATATATCATGAAAGCAAATACAGCAACGTAGGGGGGACATAACAGTCTGAAATGATTGATTTTCCACCAATTTATATATTTACATGTCTAACCTATAGCAGGGCCTAAAGGACTCAGATTTAGCCAATCAAAATAATATTTGAAGGTCAACAAAGAGACAAGTTATATATATTAGATGATTTAAAGTCAAAACTGAAAAGTACAAACACAAGTCTAATATGAACTTGTCAATCATTCTAAATAAACGGTGAATGAGGTTCACCTGTCATGGTCAACTTTGATTAAGTTCACAGCTCCTTCATCAGTTCCAGTGTAATAGCTACCCTTCACTAGCTTGCATGGTATGTTCACTCGATCGGCTATTACCTGGCTCCAGATCATTTTTTGTGCAATAAATTAGTACCAAATTGCATTGAAATGACATAGTGTGAAACTTTGAAAAGCTTTTATACATATATTATAATCATTCATGTTTAATATGTTATTTCATGGGGAATGATATTCTCCCTTTTTTGTCTCTTTTTCAACGTCCCTGCTTTTCTTTTACAGCAAGTGTGCTTGTATGTGTGAATGATTGAAAAGGTGAAAAGGTGAAAAGGTGAGTCAGAGTGGTAAAAAAAAGTGCATTTATTAGTCCCCTATTTCATCTGCCCATCCATGGGAAAGTAAATAATTATAAGATCGAGTTAGCTCTGCCTAATATGCGATTATCAACTAGTCAAACCTGCAACAATGAAGGAAAGAACTCAAAAACCAATGGTATATACCGTAGTCTATAAACAAACAGTGCTGACAAAATTATATTGAGTAATTACTTTTGGTTCACTGGAATATAAGCTTAAATGTTTGTACTGATTAAGTTAACAAGACATCTATCCTTCCTATCAGAGTTACCAATACCAACCGGTAAAAATAATGACGACATAATATATTCTGATAAGTAACATGTTCTGGCATGTTAACATGCTGAACAATGAATTGATGAGTATTAGTAACATGCCTTGGGGTAATTTTTGTTCTAAACAAATTAATAATGAAGTGAAACTACAATAGTACATGATATCCCCAATTATGAAGAAATATGTTACCTTGAAGAGCAAGGCTCTATGACGAGATAAACCAACTTCAAGTAGACCAAGAGGAAGAACAATAGTATTCAAAGATGTCCTCAACTCATAGCTTTTTGATGTCCATCTTCGTAGGATATCCTCAGTATCGGCAACAGGACCACCCATACAACCAACAACAAGATCAGCAATCTTTTGAATTAAACCGCTAGAAATTGGTCCATGTTCATCAACTTTACATTGTGTAGCAAAAAGTGCGGCTTTTTTCTCAATTTGTTGAAGTGAATGATCCATAATGCGATTTACCAACACAACTTCATAGTCAATATTGTCTGTAACCGGCATTGCTTGAAGATCCACCAATGAAGGCATCTTTTCTTTTGAGTTGGGATTCATTACAACGCCATATACATCATAAAATCCATCCATCAGCTTCTCCTCATAGTTTACAACGTTGTAACTCTGCAGGATGATCATTAACACAAACTTGAAATATGTCCAAAGAGCTTATATACAATTTTATCAGAAGAAATTACACACATAAACACTCATATAACATGTCTGTGTGGGTGCGTGCACACACGTGTGCATGTGTGTGTTTTGGTTTAATTGAATAAAAATCCAACAATTGTAGAAACATCTCCCCCACAGCAATATATATCGTACCCAACATATCCAACCCCGTCAAACCGAACACTCCAAGGTGTGGTGCGGCACTTCCTCCCCAAAATGAAGCATTCATGTATTTGACTTTATTAGTCAAAGATGTTAGTTTTGGCGATGCTATGAAAAGAGTTGCGAAGGCGTTGAATTTGAAGTTGAAAAAGGCAAGAAAAAATGGATGTGCTGAAAATGATGATCTTGATTCTTCTTTCGATAATGATAGTATTCTAGAAGTTGTACATAAAACGATCGCCTTCAAATGCGTTGATGATTTGTGAACATTCGTTGATTCGGTAGTACGATTGGAATTTGTTGAGTTCATTGTTTTGTTTGCTTGGTTTCATGCATTAAATCTTGGTTACTGGAAGATGCAATATAAGATTTCAACTAATATAACAAACCAAATTTATGTCAACTCTTTTGTGTTTGAAATATTAAAGAAACCTAATAAGTGTACACAATATCAAATTATATTACACTATCAATTGACAAATGTAATCAAACCTCTTTCAATCTTTTGTCATAAATATATCGGTAAATGACAATTAGGACAATAATTAATGTTCTACTTGTATCTTGTCAAGATCAATCATTGTCTCTAATTTAAAAACATATCATGTCAAAATAAAAGCATTGATGTTTCAACTATCATTTACTTGTTGATGTTTTCATAGTCAACGTCACTTATGGGTTGGTAAGCATGAATGGTTTAGATGGAAAAACGTCAAAGAAATTTCAGTAATAATAACCGAAATGACACAAATGAATGGTAAAAATATCTTCATTTTTTACCAACTCTTTGGGACATTATGAATACTTTAGTTGGCAAAGAGAACAAAAATATTAAGAGATGTCAAAAGGACGAACTTAATAAAGTGCATGTTTCAAAGTTTGAGGTTTTGATTTCATTATCGGTTTAAATCCTTTGAGATTTTATAGGTTTTGATATATTCCATTACCTTCGTATCATTATCGGTTTCAATTGAGATTTTATAAGTTTCGATATATTTCATTAGTATAGTATATTTCAAACAACATTTGATCATGGATTTTAATCAAATACATCTAATTTTAAAAAATGCAGTGTAATGATTAAAGTAATGAACGACAATTAAGATATAAAACCCAAGTTTCTCAAATTTTGTTAAAGCTAAAACTTCATGTACATCACTTAATAAAATCCAAAAAGAACCCAATAACATATTGATCGTGTTCAATAAGACAAGATCCAATTCTGAAACCAGAAATGATTCCTATGTTGTCTTTCTATATAGTTCATTTCCATAGCTAACTTATTTTCCTCCTAGGACTACTAAAACTTACAGATTCTTCTTATAAAAATCCACCAATATATATATATATATATATATATATATATATATATATATGGAAGTAAAATTAGCTTACGACATCGGTTTCTTCTTGAAATAATAAAAGGGTGGAACACAGTGCACGAGGCTCCCGCACGATAGCGGACTTTGTGGAGGTCAATAATGTACGCAGTATTTTCCTCGCATTGCGAGGAGGCTGTTTCCGGACTCGAACCTGAACGACCAGATCACCACACAGGTGACCTAACCGTTGCGCCAAGGCACCACCTCAAAAATCAAATTCACGATGAAAAATTATTTACTACTATTTTCTTCTGTATTTCCCTTTTTTGGGTTCATTTCTTTTTGAATTTGTATGAAAATAAATATTTTTGAAATTACTAGAACCAAGAAGTGAGATTCAAATATACTTTTTTTTTTTCCTTAATGGGCAATACTTCTTTCATTGAATGATGATGGTTATTATGTATACTTAGGGAATCAAACTTAAAACTCTAGCTATTCAAATTAAATGTCTTACCACTATAAATGATAATTGGCATAACTTGTAATGCTTCATCCAGATGAGAATTGAAAAAAATTCAAATATTCCTACCTTAAAATTAAAGTTCCGCATATTCATAAATTATGAGATTCTATGAACAATTAACCAACTAAAACTGAGCAAAATTCAAGTGAAGATAGCTTCTCTCTCGAATATAGTGTTATAAGCAGTGACATTTCATGATTAGCAGTGTATTTAATTTGTCACAGAAATCATCAGGTTGCGAGATAAAGATAAGAGAAAGGTAATAATATCATTTTGCATTGTATACTTGATGAGTTTGTTTAATAACCATTCGAAAGCAATGCTATTTGGAGAGCACTCTGATTGGGTACTTCGTGATGCAAATGCGATGGATGGTATTCTATCATTTAATAGTTTATTATCACTAAGTGAACTATATCAAGATGTTGATCACGTTTACTTGTTGGATATTTACCATGTAAAGTGCAAGTATATCGTGAAAAAACTACATTCGCATGGCACTACAAAAATTAGTGAATTTCTTTCACATATCTTTCACACCAATATCCAAAGTGAAATCAAGTTACACTGATGAAAACATTTATAATGTTGTCAGTATGCTGTTTATATTTATGTATTCATACTGTAATTGATATTTTGACACAAATTGAGTACAGAACTAGGATACGCAGAACAATTCTTGAGTGATGACTAAATATAGGCATTTAAAAATCTACAAATTGACACCACGACCCACCAGTAGCATTATTAATCTATGTGTGCTATCGCAACATTCCAAACTCCCTTACAGATTGTGTTTCTTAACTAAAATTGACGTCCATACAACAATTGAAAAGCATAAAATTAAACTAAAATGCACATTCCAAATTCCCACACAGACTGTGTTTCTTAACTAAAATTGACGTCCATACAACAATTGAAAAACATACAATCAAACTAAAATTCATATTAGTTGTTATAGCAATAAATAAATAAACAAATCAAGAGAGAAACTAACCCAATATCTAAGTGACAAGAAATCCATCAGGCTCTCCTCCCTGCTACCTCTACTACTCCCAACCCCAACCTCCGCTTTCGCAGAACTAACTAAACTCATCCGCTTCGCGGCCTTCATCTGAACGGAATCCAAATCCTCCACTCCCCCACTGTTATCCGACGCACTCAACGCAAGTGCGAGCTGCACCTGGTACTCCTCCTCGAACAAACTGAAATCACTTCCACTCGCAGTCACCTCAGCCGCAGCAACCTCAGCCGCAGCCACATCAGCTGCCTGTGCCGCCGTTATAGAAGACGATATAGACGACGAAGGTGATGTAGATGTCGACGGTATATTCAGCGGCGGTGGAAGGAGGCGGACGTGATCGTTGGAAGAAGACGTAGTGGAGGAGCTGCCGCTGCCGCTACCTAGGTGGAGCTTGCGGAGGAGGTTCTTCATTTTGGACATGGAGCATGAGATTTGGAGATTGAAAAGGTAGGGATTGAATTGAAGTAATCGGATTTGGTTTTGAGAGAAAATTTCTCTTTTACTTTAGTTGAATAATAATTGAGTTAATAAATGAATAAATTAATGGGGAATCGCCGACTGGCAAAGAAGGAAGTTGGCAAGTTGTATGAGTAATTGGTGGAGCATGAGACATTGGTCACCGGTTGACGGCTGATAGCCGGTGTTCTGATATTATTATAAAGCCCTGCGCCTTTCCCCAATTATTCACAAAATTTCGCCTCCGCAAAATCTTTTTCTTTGCCATTCCCCTAAAAGCAAATTAAGAAAAAGTTGACTTGCTGAAGAGTCGTTGGCCTCACAAAAGAACAGAAACATTTTTTTTTTTCTTCCTTAATTTGGATAAAAATTATTGAGATTTGCTAATGATAAAAAATTTGTTCTCTTTACCCTAAGGGCATCTCCAGTCTTGTCAGACATCCAATTTATAAGGTCTGACATATATTTAGCTTCTTTTTTAAGCCTTTTTTAACATATAAGGCGCGGGCGTCCACTAAATGGACGTCTAAGGTCAGACGCTCAAAAAATAGAGTCCAAACCCAATTACGGATCTTGAATTGTAAACGTAATATTACTCTTGATATTACGTTTGTAATTGACAACTGAAGTGTGAATTCGTAATATTACGTACGTAATATGAACCATTGGAGATGCTCTAACAGAAATGAAAAAAAAACAAAACAAAACGCTGCTCCAGGTTGCATATTATGCGAAAAAATTAGATCAATTTCGACGGTATAACGAAAGTAAACACATCGGTTGACGCTAGAATATCGATCGGTCAATTTTCAATGACTCGACATAGTAATGGATCTTGTCTTTATTGGTAATACGAGGTAGATACGGGAATATGGCATCAAACCAATGGAATTGTAAAATGGTGTATTTAAATTAATTCTTGTCTCTTCGGTGGACTTTTAACAAATTATGGTTTTTGTTGTTATAACATTGTTGAAAACTATTTTTACCATGTGACATTGGTATAGATCCAACAAATAAAATATTAAAAAACACATCCACCGTTTAAAAAACGAGCCTCTATTTTTATTTAATACAAAAATACTTTTTAAAACTTTATTCATGTAATTTATTTATTGTTAATATCAACACATATTTTTGTACATTTTAAGCAAATTTGTTCATTTGTGCTTATTTATACCAATCTTCTTCGAGTCAATATTAGCTGTTCTGTTGGTGCATACTTGGGCGAAGGATTCACATATTCATTTCATTTATCGCTACAAATATCCCCTTTCGTCTTTCTATGTCCAAAAATATCGATATGGAATTTTTTTTATAGATACTTTACAAAAGGTTATATCTTCTCGACTTTTTTAACAAATTAAAAGCTATGTTCATATCAACCATTAAAACGATTATTTTTTTACCACCTATGTTGACTAATAATTTAATATGTTAAAATTTTAAAATTGTCTTTAGATTTTGCATAAACGATCTTGATTATAGTAAGATTATATCCACAAAAATTTGATTTATTTCAAAATATTTAAATGTGTGTCAAGGACCATTAGCACAAGTGGAAAGTTGTAAGATGCTCTTGATTGAGTTTTTAGAGGCATTGGGTTCAAATCTCCGATGCATCAAACTGATTTCTCTACCTGAATAAAATACCACTTTTATTCTAAAAAAAGATAAAAGTATCAAATTAATGGGAGTACTAATGGGATTTAGAATGAGGATGGATGACGCTCGCGTACAATATACATTTTGAAAGCTCATAGATAAAAGTTCGCTTGTAAACTCTCATACTACACATGCATGCACAAGTATGTATGTATGTATGTAGGTATGTATATATGTATGTATTTATATGTAAGAAATGTCCAATAACATCCTTTAGAATCTTGTCATACTCTGAATTATATTATTCCAAATGCCACAAAATTTATGTTTGATCTGCCATTATTAAGTCTAAAAATTGTGCCTAACTTATGTTCGAACCATATGCAAGATGACAAGTTCAGGTATGTTTGGGCAAGGGAGCAAGTCCTCGGCAAGCATATTTATAGTCCAATAGTCAAGAAAGTTAATACGCAAATAATCAAATGTCAAAGTCCTTTATTCCAAAGGCCTGATTACAATTTGACCTGGCCATGGATGCCCCAATTCAAGTTCTACAAACTTTAAGGTTATAAGACGGAAATGAGGAATAAGACTAGTTCGGAATTCGCCCTCCTAAGTAAGGGATACGTATCTATTTATAGAGCAATTGATTTTTTGGATTTTTGACACGTGGTGCTCATAAATGGTTTAGATTTTGCTGGTGTGGCACACTGTTGTTTTTACAAGTGGCATGACCGAATCAATTAGGAGTTTGTAAGAATCGGGCTAGTTGGAAGCGGACGAAATAAGTAGATTTCAAAAAAATTCATACTTTGGATCCTTTGAGCCTATGAAGTCTAAAAGATTTATTAGATGCAATTTATTTGTTTTAATAAAATCGTATTTTAGTAATTTTGTCTTAGTTTTATTAATTTAATTCTAAATTAATTAAGTATGAGATATAAAAATGTTTGAATATATCAAATATATTAATACTTTAATTGTGTGTCGGAATTGCTAAACATAAAGCAAGTATGATTAATTGGTGACAATATATATGAATAAACAAGAATAAATTTAAATGCAATCACTTGAGGATCTAACAGGAAAGGAGATGAAAGGTGACATCGTTGATTGATTCCACATTCCCTCTTTAGCAAATTTAATTGATATATCATTTAATTAACATGCAAGAGGTATTATGACACAATAACGAAAACAGCAAACAATAATTAATAAGTATATATTATTACCTCACTTTTAAATTGTTTGGTAATTAAAAAAAGGTTTAAATCTTGCTTTGGCAATTTGAAATACAAATATTAAATGTTTATATGTACGCAAATACACACATATGTATAAGTATGTGTATATAAAGATTAAACCAAAACTTTTTGTTTAATTCAAAACAAACTTCCATACCGCAGTAAAATTTTCTGATGCATTTGTAAACTTATGTATAATTGAATTAGTTGACAAAAATACACATATACATATAAAGTAAAAAAAAATTAACCCAAATGAAATTTAGTTTCTTTTTTTACGAAGTAAAAGTGGAACACAACTAATAAACAAAATATATTAACAATCCTTTAAAATAAACAAAAACATTGATTCCGTCAACTTACGATAGCATCGATTTCATCAACTTATGATAGCATCAGTTTCATCAATTGTGATGGCATTAATTCCTCCAACTTATGATAGCATCATTCCCTTAACGTGCAACATCCCTAACACTATCAACTTAGGATAGTATCATTTTACAATAGCTCAATCATTTCAACCCGTGACGGCTTCAATACTTCCATCTTGCGATAACTTTGGCTTTCTCAGCATGCAATGGCTCATCCATACCAACTTGCGATGGCTTTTGTTATTCAATTTTTTCATAAGAAGGTGAGGTGTATTAGCCTAACCTGGCCCAGTCCAGGCCAACTAGATCTAGTTCAGCTTGCAAGCTACCCATGACTGGGGCAGATCGATTGGGTTTTCTATGTATGATAATAATCCAAATCCAACCTAGTCCCGTATTAGCTCCTCTACTCAATTGCAACCAAGCCTTCTGCTTGCCAAGCCTCCCTGCATAGCGAGGACCAGCTCGACTGTCAAGACAAGATACAAGCCTAGATCGACGCATCTCTCATTAGCCTACCGACTCTCTATGGCCTGCTTGCTACTTGGATTCAAGCTAGCCTGCTTGCTCAAGCAGCCCTCTTAGCTATCTCCCAACCGGCATGGCTTAAGACTGTCTCAGGGGTGTCCGTCATTAATCTAGCTTCATACCGCCACCTACGACTTCCAGTCTTTCTCGTCTCACCCAGCTTGGCATGCCCTTGGCACTTACCAGCTCTCCATCCTCATTATGGTCTCAATAGCCTCGGCGGCCCATCCTACCACCCAGGCATGCGGAAGCAAAGTGAAGAAAGGTGCAACCAGATATACCTACTTCTAAAAAGAAGCATGTTTCATTTCCACAAGCATTCTGCAAGTACAAGTGCATTTACTGTAAAATATTGCAAAGCGTGCCCCTAATATGTTCACATATTGACCTTCATTTCAACCAATTCATTATTTTCTTTCGTCAATTGTGTATCATTAAGTCCATTCTGGTAGATCAATGGCCAGACGCACCTCACACTTGTTTTGCAATACAGTCTTAGTTGTCCAAACATCAGTTCAACTACTATAAGAACCTCATGTATAACCACTTCAAATAAGCTGCGTAACACCTTATATTTTTGAGTACCATAATATGGGAAGATAAATTAAATAAAATAATAAACTAAATTAATTATGGATGAATATATAGAATAGGGGTTAACCAATGTAAAGTAGATGAATCAAGAAATAGGAGTTAGGGATTTATTAAGACTATGATAGAATGAGTTGGCTAAAGCTCAAATTACCAATTCCTAATACTCCAACACTCTTTGATAGAATTTAAAATAGTTATTGCCTCTTCGGTAGGATTTAACAAACTATGATTTTTCATAGTATTTTTTTACCATGTGACATTGGTATTAATCCAACAGATAAAATTTTAAAATATTTGTCCAATATTTAAAACACGAGCCTATATTTATATTTAACGCAAAACTATTTTATAAAATTTATTCATGCTAGTTTATTTATTGCTAATATCTACCAAAACTTTTGTACATTTGAAGCAAATTTGTTCATTTGTGCTTATTAATACCAATTTTGTTCATGTTAACGTTTGCTATTTTGTTAGTATATACTTTATAGAGGAAAGATTCACACACAAATTTCATTTATCGCTGTAGATATCCCCTTTTGTCTTTCTATGCAAAAAAAATATTCAAAATAATTTTTTTTATACGGATAGTTTACAAAATTTTATATCTTCTCGAGATAATTCAATAAAAAACTAATTTCAAATCAATTGTTGAACCATTTTTTTATCACTCTTATCGATTAATAATTTGAATATATTAAAATTTTCATATTGCCTTTGGATTTTACATAAATGATCTTGATCATAATAAGATAATATCTACAAAATTTGGTTTATTTTAAAATATTCAAATACGTATCAAGGACCATTAGCTAAGTGGAAAGTGGTAAGATGCCATTGATTGAGGTTTTATAGGCATTGGTTTCAAATCCTCGATGCATTAAAATGAGTTCTCTACTTGAATAAGGTATTGTTCTTATTCTTTAAAAACAATATATGTTTCATATTTATGGAAGTATCCAGTGAGATCTAGAATGAGGGGTACGTACTATGTATATTTTGAAATCTCATTGATACAAGCTTAGTTGTAAACTCTCATACTACATCTACAAGCATGCACACATATACATGCATGCTTTCATACATATGTAAGTATGTATGTATGCATGTCTAAAGAATGCCCAATAATACCCTTTAGAACCTTCGTCGTACTCTGAATTATATCATTCCAAATGCCACAAATTTACGTTTGATCTTTCATCTCTACAAATAACAAGACAACTTTGAAATATTTAGGCTCTTCAAAATTATAAGTTCATATCCACGAGAGTGGCACAATGGAAAAGTCGTGTCTAATTCTGATAACAAACATAGGTTCGAGTCCTGCCTTATACGCATTCTCACAAAAAATAGTACTCGACGGTTATAAGTGTTATGACTTGAAGTGGACAAGCTCAACTTAATTCCCCTTAGGAGTTTACCGGACAATCGGGTTCTCTAAGTATATCCAAAAAAATTATAAGTTCATATTCACAATGGAATATTTATTTTAACCATTAATATCAAAAAATGCTATATATATATATATATATCCAATTACGCCAATTATTTGTAAGATGATCCTGAGTATGATATAAACATATCAACAAAATTTTATAACATTTAAAGTAATGTTGTCCAAAATATAATACGGGTGTTCCAAAAGAGGGGTGTCATAAAACCTTCTTCTCTCTTCGAGTACAAAGCTTGCGCTTGTAAACTCTAAAGGGATATGCATTGAAACCCAATGCATACTCTGGCTAAAGCAAGGGGTGTGTAGTAGTAGCTTTCGGTTGCGTCATACATCTAATCAGCTAGTTATGTTTCTTACCAACTAGGACCCCTATGGGATCCACATACCTCTCCTTATGTTGCACCTTCTATCCTTCTATATCCAAAAAAGTTAAATATAGCAAAAAAAAATAGATTTCATCCATTATCTTAATCTGCAAAAAATAGGGTCGTTTCATAATTGCTAACACGTCCAAAGCAAAACTCAATAGGATCCATCAAATATATTTTGTGGATGACCTGAATAACCAATAGATTATATTTATATAAAAAAAGGTTCATAGAATTCAATAAAAAAAGGATAGAGTGTAAAGTGAGGGTTGCATAAAGCGAGGGTTACAAATCCTAAAAAGTATATATGTGAATGCATGCGCACGTATGTATGTAAAGAAAGCAAGATAGACAAACATGTGTGTTTTTGCATGTATTTTTTTTTTGAAATTTTATTAATTAAAGGCTATGTGTTTAAACATGTTTTGATGGTTTTGAAAAATGCTCAAAAGTGATCAAACAACATTCAGAAACGATAAAATGATTTTTGGATGTGTTAAAATGTTCTTTGGAAGTGTTTGAATGATGTTTGTATTATTTAGCCAGTTTTCTTATGTGATTGTATGTATTCAGGCATTTTCAGATGATATTCAAACAAGTTCATCCAACAGTTAAACATGTTTAAATGTGTTTTAATACCATTCATATATTTAGATTGTGTTTGAAGTCTTCGAACAATGTTACATGTATTAGGATATGTTCAAGTTCGGGCACGCTTTGATGATGCTTGGACGGATTTGATCGTTGCTTAACAAAAGGAAGAAAATACCAAAACTACAGTAATGTTTACATTGTATACCTAAAATAATGATGTTTAATATACATTCTAAAGTAAAAAAAATTATTCCAAAAGCACATATATTTAGGTTGAGGTGTGCATGTACTATTGTACCAAATAAATCAAAGCACGTGTATATTAATTTGAAGTGTACATGTGGTCTGGCACACTAACTGTAATAACCTGAATTTCAAATACAAATACTTGAGAATTCGAAACAAGTCATAATACAAGTTGTGATTGAAATCTTATGTCAGCTGGTCGAAAGTATGTGTATTCAATAGAAAAGCCAAAGTCATGTCGAAATATCTAATAGTGAATCCAAGGTCATGCCAGAATCATTTATGCATAAGAATCATAAGTCAAATGCATGACACTTTATTCAATATGTTATGCGATTGCAATTGTACAAGCCTTTGTTTGCATAAAGGTCGTAAGAATTACAATTGGTACAAAATCCTAAACTAATTAAGGGTTACAAAGTTTTAAAATGTAAGAATGAGAAAAGAATTGATCGTCGCTTCGTCCATGCCCCTAGGTCCGTATTTATAAGGGTTGAGAGGTGTGGCATTACTACCACGTGTCACTTCCAGCATGCTTGGCTTTTGGCATCATCAACCATACCAATGGCATTCAGCATCATGTCTTAATTTGATGATCTTCGGCATTTCTTTGTATGTTGATGAGTTAAGACATCATGTCAACCATTCGATATCCACACTTGCATTAATAACATTCATAATCACTATAGAAAGGTAAGATTTACGATATTAGGCTGATGATTTATGACATGCTCCTGTATACTATAAGTGCGTGGCAATCTCCTCCTATTACAGCTATTCGATATGCGACCTCCGCCTTATATTAATTGGTTTTGACGTCCGACCTTCTTATACTCTAGATCGATAGCATGTGATATCGAAGAAAGGAGGAATCAATGAGAGGTGTTATTGAAGAGAGGGGCATCACTTAGAGTTTGACATCGATCTTTGTCTTGATGAAGTGTAGTGCTGACATTATTTATTAGTGACATGCAACATCGATGAGATGCCGCGTTGTTAAAACATGGCATTGATGATATGCGAAATTGATAAAATGTGACATTGATTAAGTGCGACATGATGACATGCGGTATCCTCTTTTACCTTTATTGATGGAGCATGACATCGATGACATCCTTAATTACACTGATGACCTCCTTAATTACACTGATGACCTACGATATGCTTTCCTTTGACATCATCACTTTCCTCATGACATGTGGAGTAGATGGTATGCGACATCATTGTAGGCTTATGTACCGATGGAGTACAACATTTCATATTGCATTTATGATGTGCGATATTCTTTAGAGCGTATTTCGGATGCGATATTCGTTGTTGTAAGCTTTGGTTTACCTTCATCATCGACTATCTCCTCTTGTATTCTTTCTTGCGACATCATTATTGTCGACATGTTTGATTTCGATAATCTCCGATATCTTCGGTATCAATGTTTGTAGTAACATTTTCCCTCCCTAACTATAAAGGAAATAGCGACTTTTCAAGTCATTGCTTCGATATTGGAGCTTGCCGCCCATTAGCATTCCATCCAGATCTAGGTCATTCCCTTAAATTGAGATCAAGAGCTCTTGTTCTTTCCTTTTCTTCTTCATTTTACCTACGAATTGAATCTCAAAGCAAAAAAATTTAGTTTCCAACCTTACCTATAAATTTCAATCTCGATGATAGGTTATAAGGTATTTCTAAACAAAATTTAACATTATTCACTGTCTATGGATTTGATAATTTCATAAACTCGATATTAATCTATGAAATTGACATCCGACTATGATTTATACAAAATGTTATATGGATGATATCTTTATTGTGCCTTGTTGATTAATTATAAATTTAATGTGTGGGCATGAATTCAATAGTTAAGCATTTCTAACTGGTTATAGATTTCTCAAGTAGTTTATAAGTTCGCCATCTTAGTATGAGTTCAAAATATAGGAAAGGACCTTTCAATAGACTATTAACATGTATTTAATGCTTTGAGACTTTATTGTTTAGAGTTGAATAGCTCCTTACTCACTAACTACAACTTGGTTAGGCATTTGATTGTCTATTTTAAATTTTAAGTTTTGTAAAATGAGTAGCACTTCCCTGATATTGTGTAATATCTCCTAGCAGATAAATGGATAACGAGAAGTCTAGTAAAAATTCCAGATCTTCTCATTTTTTAAAGAAAGGAGACTATATGCTTAGTTAATTTTCTCATCACTGCTCAGAAAATGGTAGATGCCATTTTACAACCAATTAGGATTGTGGGCATGGAATCTCTTCTTGAATTCCTTTTGCAACTTGTTATCTGGATTCAGCTGTCTCCAAATTTTCCACCTTATGGTGTAAGAGAAAGCAATTATGTCCGACCATCCTGGACCTTCAAACCAAAGAATTAAAGTTGATGCAAAGATTGCTTGATTTCATTAAAGGGTAATAGATCTCTGATTGGCAAGGAACACCTTTTTTGTTGAGTCCTCCTTCAAGTCTTTAGATATAATGATTCATCATATCACCGATCCTTCTTCAGCCATTGAGGATTTGAAAATGATGGCACAAGATCTTGGCTACTAATAGAGAGTTTCTTGTAACCTTTTGACTAGATTCTCATGTTGTTCAACCCTTTTTATTTCTATAATCCTCATACATAGCGTGTCAAATAAATTTATACTTGAATTATTGTTACCTTGAATGCAATATACATTCTTCCTTTTAAAATTATCTAAGATACACAGCTTTCTTTTCCAGAGCTTTAATTTAATGCAATATGATATGTAATCTTTGATTTGTCTTCTTGGTATAATTCTTATCTCTAAACTGAAATATGCTTTGATAAAATGTTAGTAATTTAATAAATTAGGAATTAATTTAACAGAGAACTAGAAAATTAGCTGGCACTAATTTTGAAGAGAAGGCTAGGAAACCATCTGACATTAAGAAGACCATAATTCTATTTGATAATAAGAATACTAGAATTCCATCCGATAATAAGAAGCCCAAAATACCATCTTCAAATAATAATAAGACCAGAATACCATCTAATAATAAGAAATACAGAATACCATCTGATAATAAGAAAACCAAAAAGCCTTCTGATAATAACAATCTAAATAGAAGAATAGAAATCCATCTGATAATAATAAATAGACCGAAAAACCATCCGATAATAATAAGAAGACCGAAAAACTATCTTGCAATAATAATCTGAATAGAAGACCAAAAATCCATCTAATAATAATAAATAGAACGGAAAACCATCTAACAATAATAATAAGACCAGAAAACCATTTGGTAATAATAATCTAAACAGAGGACCAGAAAAGCATCTAAAAATAATAATCTGAACATAGGACCAGATAACCATCTGGTAATGACCTGAATTTCTTTAGCCATGTCTCGGAGCAAAATAACTCGGATTTAATTGTTATTCCTTTAAAAGATTGCTTTAGTCCATTCTTTAGGAAAGAATTTGATTTCTTTTGCCACTTCTTTGGGATTTAGACCTTCTCATCCCTTTTGGTAAGACTAAAAATCGTTGATCGGTGCTAAACCTGTTCCTCCTCTAGGAGGCGCTTCGGAGATACATTCCAGGCTTTTGTTAGCATTAAGCCCTCCTCCCTATAGGAGGTGCTTCAAAAACACATCGGAGACTCTACTTGGCATTAAGCCCTCCTTCCTTTAGAAGGCGCTTCGAAAATACGTTGGAGGCTTAATTGACGCTAAGCCCTCCTCCCTCTAGGAGACGCTCCAGAAATGCGTATGAGGATTTATTTGGTGCTATGCCCTCCTCCCTCTAGGAGGTGATCCAGAAATACATTGGAGGCTTTATGATCTTTACTTGTTAGTTCAAAGAAAGTTTTTGTAAAACTTGTTTGTTAAAATAATCTCATGGCTTTTTGGCCAATTTATGCATTTGGGAAAACCTTTTTGAATACTAAAACTTCAAATTTTTCGATATGAAATTTTTCCTTGGAAGAAAGAATTTTTTGAAAAAGATCTTTGATAAATCAGGAAACATTTCCTCAATATCTGTCTTTCTTTTATAAACCATTTTTTTTGTTTTGGTTTTGAGTCAATGAATTGAAAAGATTTTGGGTGTTTGAATTCTTTGATAGAGAAGCCGCTTTTAGTGTTGCCACCAAGAAGGGTTTTTGAGCCAATCTTATGGTAGAAATGTGAATCTTAAATATGAAACCGAGCAGTCATGATTTATGAGCCGATTGATGAAAGCTTGGATTTCCAAGAACTTCTCCATGAAGGATTTGGAAGATGCAGCATAAATACTAGGTATAAAGATTTATAAAGATAGGTCTAAGAGACTGTCGGGGTTGTCCCAATCCCTATACATAGATATGATACTATAATGGTTCGGTATGGAGAATTCCAAATGTGAAAATGTTCTAACACGATCTAGAGTTGTTCTTTCTAAGAATGACACTTCTCATACCGATGAGGAGAAAGAGTGTATGAAGATGATCCCCTCTGCTTCAGCCATAAGATCTATAATGTATGCTATGTTATGTACTAGATCGGATGCGGCATAAGCATTAGGATGCGTAAGTTGATGCCAGTCTAATCGTGGAGAAAAGCATTGGACAACCGTAAAATTTATGCTGAAATCTTTAAGAAATACCTGGAACTTATACCTCGTTTATAGGAATAGAGACTCCTTGTGGGGAGGTAGATGTACTTTAGCTTTAAAATGATATAGATGGTAGTAAGTCGGTGTTTGGTTATGTCTTTACACTAGCGGAGCCCTTGGTTGGAAAAGTTCCAAACAAGAGACAGTAGCTGAGTCGACGATGGAGGCAGAGTACATCACCCTTAATGAAGCAGCTAAAGTGGCAGTCTGGATGGGTAAGTTTTTAGGTGAGCTCAGAGTGATTCCTAATATAGAGAATCCTATGGAATTGTTCTATGATAATAATGTAGCGATTCATATCAAAAAGGAACCCAGAGTATATAAGAAAAGGCGGTACATTCTTCGAAAGTTCCACCTCATCAGAGAATTCGTTAGGAAGAAAGAATTCTTGATACAAAGGATAACATAGCAGATCCATTCACTAAGGGCCTAGTTCGGTGGCTCTTGAGAAGTTGATTGAAGAGATGTGATTGAGGTTCCATAGTTGGCCCTAAGTGCAAGTGGGATACTAGTTGAGTTAAGGTTATGCCCTAGAGATAATTATGTAAATATTATAAATTAATTAACTCTATAATCAATTCTCATTCGTAATAAAGGTGTTTTTCTTTCTGTTGTGTATTTGTTATAATCTATTATAAATAATTAAATATTTAGTTAAAATATATTTATAGAAAATCCATAAATGTTGTGTATGTGATAGTAATTACAAATGGTTGTAATCATGAATATTATATCACAATAAAATAAACACATCATTTTAAATATTCCTAGTCAAGATGCATCGAGACTAGATATCGATGAATGAGACTAGAGTATGTAATATTCTCCTAATGTTGGACAGTGAATTACTTATGGCTGCTAGGCGCACCAAGAGGTTACATACTGAAGTTATTAAATAACTATGGAATGACTCACTCGATAATTTTCTATTGGTTAATATAACAAGATTAAATAGAAAATATCTATGTGACTCATTTAAATAGTGTAATAACCCTAATTTTTAGCAACATTATTTAAGATATTAAATTAGCTAAATTAAATAAATAATGTGACGATTAGGGGATTGAGATTTGTGATTAAAATAAGGGGTAGCCATGCCATGTAAACAATGAACTAAAAACGAGTTAAAATGAAATAGAGAAGGGGTAAAATAGAAAAAAGAGTATTCTTATAACCTAAACCCTTAGGAATTCATTTACATGTTCATTTCAAAATTAAAGACAAAGTAGAGGCCGACCACTATTTAACAAGCTAGAGAAAGAGAAAGCAAACAAAGGAAGAAGATTAATCAAAATCAAATCCATTCAAATCTCAAACTCCTTGATCTCAAAGCAAAGGTGAATAGTAACTACATCTCATACTTTCTATTGTTTTAATTTAAAGGTAAAACCCGATTTATTTTCCAAGGTTATGCTATGTTTTTAAATGATTAAATATTTATATATGTTTGTTGATAATTTATGCTTATTCATATAGATTTTATGATATGTTTTAATGTGAATACCTTATTAAATGAAATCCAAATGCCTTGTGATTTTAGATTTAGATCACAAATGATATTTTAAAGCTGTGTTTTAATTTTTCTAATTTTCTTAATTTATGTGGATTTAGTATAAATTTTCTAGTGAAGAATATGATTAATTGGGTTTAAATAATTTACGGCTAAATTATATATGTTTTGGATCTGAAATCAATATACGTTAGAAAATATATTAAGAATGATTTTCTAGAATTTTTGTAGAAATTTCCTAAATGTTTGAATAGATATATAAAATTATTTAAGTTATATGACTTAAATGTTTTATATACTTATAAAAGGAGAAGGGGTATTTTGTAAATAAATTAAATTGTGTATTTCTGAAATATTGGCAGCACTTTTGGAAAAGAAATTAGCAACCAGTAATATTTTGACAAACAAGGCAAGTTAATTGAAAAGAAATACTTAAAAAGGTTAAAAATCGGTTTAAACGTGCTTTTTTCATGTTTCACCACTTTCATCACCTAACTTTCAGCCGTGTTTCTCCACCACCATCACCATCGAGACCAATTTGCATGGCATATAGACTTGGTGCACGACAAATTGGATATAGGCGGAAGGTATTGGGTCGAAACCAGGGGTTCCGAAGGGGTCGACACGTTACATTGCTTTCAAATGAAAACACGTATGCTTTGCTTTCTAAGGTATGTTTTCGACCTGGTTGCCTTCAACTATGTCAAAATGTTTTAAACAAATGGTATCAAAAGGGTTGCGCCTTTGTTTCAAGTAAATGCTTTTGAATGGGATTGAAACCCCTAGCTGCTGCTTTTCTACCTTTTAAAGCAAATGGTTTTGGAACGTATACTTTGTTTTAAAACCCAAGCCGCTTCTCCAATGCTTTAAAAGGTTGGTTTCGATGCCATCACTTCTTTACTTTGGAAATGCTTTCGGAAGAGTTCTTTCGACTTAAATGTTTTATGAACCTTTTTTCTGTTGAAGGTAGAACCCAAAGGTTTCGAAGGAGATAGTTTTAAATGGTTTCGAAAGGTTTTTCACATGTTTTACTTGAACCCAAATGCTTTCAAAAGGTTTGATGTCTTAATGCTTTCTGAAGGTTTTAATAAAGGTTTTGAAGGGATGGTTCCCCTATGGTTTCGAAAGGTTTGAAGGGAAAGGTTTTTCAATGGTTTTGAAAGGTTTGGAAGGAAAGGTTTTCCAATGTTTTCGAAAGGTAATGTTTAAGTGTTTTAAAGATAGGATGTGTAAGGATTTATAGCTTTCGAAGAAAAGGTTTTTCAATATTTTTGAAAGGTTTATATGAATGGTTTCAAAAGGAATGTTTTGGCCTAGGTTATAAAGGGTTTACTTGATTTCTAAAGGGATACTTTCAATGGGAATGAAAGGAGTACTTTCAAAGGTTAAATGTATTCATCAACAAAGTTTTGAGTAAAGTATGTATAACATGGCAAGATGATTTGAGTAAAGCATATAGTATATATTTTCCTCGTTTAAAGAATGATTTAAAGGTTTAAATTCATGAAATATTTTTCAAGGAAAATTTTGGGAAGATTACCCTAAGTAAAATGACTCAGGTATTTGTATACCAGTTGAGACTGGAATAGGGTCGCGCCCTATACATTAGACCCTAGCTAATTTAGTCAAAGATTCCAGTGTGCACGGCTTTGTCATAGGAAAGACTAAAATGATGTTACACACAGAAATGAATATATTTGTACAAGGGTAGGTCACTGGTGAGCCCGCAAAACCATTAGGATTAGTTGGCCCTAGAGAAAGTAAGTTAGGGATAGACCGTCCAAAAGAGGAGTATCTAACAGATGTTAGATTATTTGTTTATATTGTCTGGTTCTCCCGAGTCAGCCAAAGATTAGTAGTTACCACAAAAAGACTATAATGTTCAAATAGATAGTCCATTTGTTACCTGATATGCATGTGTACATGATAATGCTTTACAGTTTTAACTAGTTTTGGTTGTAGGATTATAATTTGCAAAAGATATGTTTTGAAAGGATATTAGTGAGAGGAAACCTGTTTCGCTAAGCGACATGATCTCACTTAATATCAAATACCAAGATGTATAGTATTATTCACGCTAGGACTTATGTATGACTTGAAGTTTATGTTTTCCCATTAAACTCTCCGGTGCTCAAAATTGATTTGAGTAGGCCAAGGGTTGAGGATTTACAGGTTTTAGCAGGTTGGCGAATATAGCTTCCGAAGACGAGCAGGAGGCTGATGTTAGCTATATTCAGGAGTTGCGGTTTTTGTTTTATTCCGCTGTGTTGTATTTAAGATAGTTATGTCTATATAGTACTCAGGTCATCTAAGGGGGGCACCTTTATATGTCGCTCTTGGTGTCTTTTGTAATAATTATATTTGATCTGTTCTTGGAAACGACTGGGATTATGTAATGGAATATAAAACATGTTTTTTGAAATGTAATCAGAAAAGTTGTTTTCAAAATTTATGATTTTGTTTCATATTCATATGCTTATGATACTATGGATACCATTAACATTACCGTATCTGATCACCAGAAGTTAATATTGTGGATGACCACAGCATCTGTAGTGCTTGGCTTCGGGCCTCAAGATAAGGGATGTTACGGCTTGGTATCATAGCATAGGTTGGTGAAAATATTTAAACTAAAATGATTTCTGAAAACATATTCCTAAGGAATTTGAGATAAGAAAGGGGTATGGGATAAGGCTATAGTAATGTACTTTGTTTTGTTATATAAGTATATGATATATCTCTAGTCTCCTATCTCTCTTAGAATACGCTTATTTAACTCACGAGGCTTGGATGCTGATATGGATGCTAGAAGTGGAAGAGTTAACCTTGAAGGAGGAAGCACCACAACAGATGGAAATGTCAGACCAAATACCAAGAGAAACTCAAGTCAGGCACAAGCTGGAAATGTGGGTGCTGGAGTCCCGCAAGTTGACATGGGAGCTATGTATCATACCTTTGTTTGCAATTTGCATGTTTTTGACTTTGTAGGATTCATAATTATTTTGGGTATGGATTGGTTAAGTAAGTACAATTCTATGATTTTTTTTCCATGATAGGAAAATATCACTTAAATATCACTTAAACACCCTAATTATAGTGATCAGATTGTATATACTGTAGAAAATCCTAGTTATGAGATGGATGCTATGTTCGGTGTCGTGGAGGTAGAAGATGAGTTGAATCAAGTTTTCGTGGTTAGAGAATTCGTGGATGTTTTTGAGCCAGTAGTTGATTGCCACCGAAACGAGCCATTGAGTTTCGGATAGATTTGGTGCTTGGAGTAGAACCGGTAAGTAGACCGCCAAGCAGGATGACACCTACTGAGATGAGAGAGCTGAAGGTGTAGTTGGTGGATGTGGAAGGCAAGAATTTCAGTAGGCCAAGTAGTTAACCTTAGGGAGCAGCCGTAGTGTTTGCTAAGAAGCCGGACGATCGTTGAGGTTATGTATCGATTATTGCAAGTTGAATGAGAAGACGATAACGAATCGATATCCATTGCCTGGAATTGACGATTTGTTCGATCAGTTGAGTGGAACCAAGGTATTTTCTCAGTTGGATTTGGTAACAGGTTTCCATCGGCTTAGAGTAGCAGAAGATAACATACCTTTGACGGCATTTCGAACCAGATATAGATCATACGAATGGTTAGTGATACCGTTTGTACTAACTAATGAGCCAGCATTCTTTGTGGATCCGATGAACCGAATTTTTCGAAAGCACTTGAATAGGTTCGTATTAGTGTTCATAGATGATATTTTGATATACTCTAAGGATGAAAGGGAGCATGAAGTTTGTCGTAGAGTGGTGCTTGAACGCTGAGGCAGAATCTGCTGAAGGCGAATTTTTCAAAGTTGTCATTTTTGGAAGAAGGTGGTGAAGTTTCTTGATCATGTAGTCTCAGAGAATGGGTTGTCTATAGATTCAACTAGGATTGAAGCGGTGAATAATTGAAAGAGACTAGAAACAGTGACTGATATAAAGAGTTTTCTTGGATTAGTTGGATATTATAGGAGGTTCATTAAGGATTTCTCGTGGATAGTAGCACCAATGACCAAGCTAATGCGAAAGGATGTGAAGTTTGTTTGGACCGATAAGTGTGAGGAAGCATTGCAGAGCTTGAAACACTTATTAAATCATGCACCTGTGTTGGTTCTTCCGGAAAGGAATCAGGACTTGGTAGTATATACAGATGTGTATAGAACTGGATTAGGAGCTGTGTTAATGCAAAGAGGTAAAGTGATTGCCTATACTTCTCGACAGCTCAGACCGCATAAAGTTAGATACCTAACCATGATTTAGAGTTGGATGCGGTGATTTTTGCATTAAAGGTGTAGAGACATTACCTTTTGGGAGAAATATTTGAGATTTATACAGATCATAGGTCATTGAAGTATTTGTTCTCTCAGAAGGAGCTGAATATGAGACAGTAGAGGTGTTTAGAGTTTTTAGCCGCTTATGAATTTAGTATTGAGTACACACCAGGGAAAGGTAATAAGGTGGCAGACGCACTTAGCCGAAAGCATCAGAATGTAGTGTTGGTAATGATAGTTGAGTGGAAAGATTCGGAAGCATTGCTAACATGTAGAGTTTAGTGGAAATCTAGGAGTAGTTCTAGTACGGAGACTGCTATGTTGTCGTATTTAGAAGTTTGACCAGTTATGATTGAAAAGATTGCTTCTAAATAGATGAAGGATTCAGTATTAGTTGAATGGATCAAGAAGTTAAAGGAGGAACGAAGAGCGATGACTTGAAGGATTTTAGTCTTGACCATAATGGGTGGTTGAGAAAGAAAGGAAGATTATGTGTTCCGAATGTGGGAGACATTAGGAAGGAAGTTTTGGAGGAATTCCATCGTTCAAAGTTCATTATTCATCCAGAAGGAACTAAGATGTATCAGGATATGAAGAGAAGCTTCTTCTAGGAAGGTATGAAGAGAGATGTAGGCTTATGTGTAAAGCATTGTTTGAACTATCAACGGGTAAAAGATGAACATCAGAAGCCAAGTGGTTTGCTTTAGCCATTGAATATTCCACTATTGAAGTGGGATTCTATCTCTATAGATTTTATAAACGGATTGCTAAGATCTAATATAATAAATGAAAGTACATGGGTTATAGTGGACAGATTGACCAAGAGTGCCCATTTCATTCCTGTTAAGTCAACTAGGACGGCACTTGTTTTAGCTAAGTTGTTTATGAAGAATATAGTTAGACTGCACAGAATTCCTGGTAGAATAGTAAGTGATAGAGATTCCTTGTTCACTAGTGAGTTCTGGAAGATTCTACAATATATTTTAGGAACCAAGCTCAAGATGAGTACCGCTTACCATTCACAGACGATGGGAAAACAGAAAGAGTTAACAAAGGCTTGGGGGATTTATTATGAGCTTTTGTGTTATATTTTTGGGGATTATGGGAATACCATCTATACTTAGTCAAGTTTTCATATAACAATAATTATCAGAGTAGCATAGGGATGGCACCATTTGAAGCTTTGTATGGAAGGCCATGCCAATCTCCAGTTTGTTGGTTAGAGGCCGAGGATAGTTTGGTTCGTGGTGCAGATTTGGTTAGAGAAGCTACAGAAAAGATTGAGTTGATTCAATCTAGGATGAAGGATGCTCGGTCTAGGTAGAAGAATTATGTAGACAAAAGATGGAAAGACTTAGAGTTCTATGTCGGAGATCATGTATTCATTATGATTTCATTGATGAAGGTTGTGATCCGATTTAGGAAATCAGGAAAGTTGGCATCGAGATTCATAGGACCATTTCCTATTATAGAGAGGACAGAGGAACCCTCATATAGGGTAGAGTTACCGAACAATTTGGCAAGAGTCCACGATGTATTTCATATTTCTCATCTAAAAAAGTGTGTTTGAGACCCGGAGTTTACTATATCACCGACTGTGTTTGATGACTTGGTAGTAGAACAAGACTTGATTATAGTTAGAAAGCTAGTTCGCATGGTCGCAAGAGATGAGAAGAGGTTAAGGAATAAGTTAATTAGATTAGTTAAAGTCCAGTGGAGCGATGATGAGAGAGACTGTACTTGAGAAACTGATAGCAGGATTAGAGACGCTTATCCTCGGTTGTTTGACGGTATATTTTACCTTTCTGATTGTTTGGTTATCTATCTTATCGTAATTTTGAGGACGAAATTCTTTAAGGAGGGGAGTCTGTAATGACCCTAATTTTTAGTAACATTTTTTAGAATATTTAATTAGCTGAACTAAATAAAATAATGTGAGGATTAAGGGATTGAGATTTATAATTAAACAAAGGGTAGCCATGCCATGTAAACAATGAACTAAAAATAAGTTAAAATGAAATATAAAAGGGGAAAAATATGAAAAAAGAGTATTCTTATACCCTAAACCCTAACCAATTCATTTATATGTTCATTTCAAAATTAAAGACAAAGTAGAGGCCAACTACCATTACAAAAATTTAGAGAAAGAGAAAGCAAACAAAGAAAGATATTAATAAAAATCAAATCCATTAAAATCTCAAACTCCTTAATCTCAAAGCTAAGGTGAATAATGAATACATCTCATATTTTTTATTGTTTTCGGTTTTAAAGTTAAACCTGATTTGTTTTGCAAGGTTATGCCATGCTTTTGAGTAATTAAATGTTTACGTATGCTTGTCAGTGATTTATGCTTATTCATATAGATTGTGTGATATGTTTTGATGCGAAGACCCTATCAAATGACATCCAAATGCCTTGTGATTTTAGATTTAGATCATCAATAATATTTTAGAGGTGTGTTTCGATTTTCCTAATTTTCTGAATTTATGTGGATTTAACATAAATTTTCTAGTGAAAAATATGATTAATTGGGTTAAAATAATTTATGGCTAAATTATATATGTTTAGGGTTTGAAATTAATATATGTTAGAAAACATATTAAAAATGATTTTCTAGAATTTTGTATAATTTTCTTAAGTGTTTTAATAGATATATAAAATTATTTAAGGTATGGGACTTAAATGTTTTATATATTTATAAAAAGAGAAGGGGTATTTTGTAAATAAATTAAATTGTTTATTTCTGAAATATTAACAGCACTTTTGGAAGAAAAAAAATTAGCAACCAATAATATTTTTACAAACAAGGCAGGTTAGTTGAAAAGAACTACTTAAAAAGGTTAAAAATCAGTTTAAACATGCTTTTTTCAGTTTCACCACTTTCGGCACCTAGCTTTCTACCGTGTTCCTCTGCCACCATCACAAACTAAACCAATGTGCATGGCATCAAAGAGTTGGTGCACAGCGAATTGGATATAGGCGGAAGGTATTGGGTCGAAACCATGGATTCGAAGGAGTCGGAGCGTTACTTTGCTTTCAAATGAAAACGTGCATGTTTTGCTTTCGAAGGGTGTGCATTCAACCTGGTTGGCTTCGACTGGGTCAAAATGTTTTAAAGGAATGATTTAGAAAGGATTGCGCCTTTGTTTTAAGTAATGCTTTCGAATGGGGTTGAAACCCCTGGTTGTTGCTTTTCCACCTTTCGAAGCAAACGGTTTCAGAAGGTATACTTTGTTTTAAAATCCAAGTCGCTTCTCCATTGCTTTCAAAGGGTTGGTTTTGACACCATCACTTCTATACTTAGGAAATGCTTCCGAAAGAGTGCTTTCGACTTATATGTTTTATGACACTTTTGTTCTGTTGAAGGTAGAACCCAAAGATTTTGAAGGAGATTGTTTTAAATGGTTTCGAAAGATTTTCCATATGTTTTACTTGAACCCAAATGCTTTCGAATGGTTTGATATTTTGATGCTTTCGAAAGGTTTTAGTGAAGGTTTCGAAGGGGTGGTTCCTCAATGGTTTTGAAAGGTTTAATAGATAAGGTTTTCCATTGGATTCAAAAGGTTTGGAAGGAAATGTTTTCTAATGTTTTTGAAAGGCAATGTTTAAGTGTTTTAAAGATAAGACGTCTAAGGTTTTATAACTTTCGAAGGAAAGGTTTTTCAATGGTTTTGAAAGGTTTATATGAATGGTATCAAAAGAAATGATTTGGACTTTCGGCATATTTTATAAAGGGTTTATTTGGTTTCGAAATGGATACTTTCAATGGGATCGAAATGGGTACTTTCAAAGGTTAAATGTTTTCATCAACAAGTTTTGAGTGAAGTATTTATAACATGGCAAGATGATTTGAATAAAGCATAGAGTGTATAATTTCCTTGTTTAAAGAATGATTGAAAGGTTTAAACCAATGAAATGGTTTTGAAGGAAAATTTTGGGAAGATTACCCTACGTAAAATGACTTTCAAATATTTGTATATCCGATGGGACTGGTAAAGGGTCACGCCCTATAAATTAGCTATTTTCCCCTAGCTAATTTAGTCCATGATTCTGATGCGCAGGGCTTTGCCGCATGTAAGACTAAAATGATGCTACGCACAGAAAGGAATATATTTGTGCAGAGGTAGGTTATTAGTGAGCTTGCAAAACCATTTGGATCAGCTGATCTTTGAGAAAGTAAGTTAGGGATAGACCATCCGGAAGAGGAGTATCTAACAAATGTTAGATTATTTGTTTATATTGTCTGGTAGGCCCGAGTCAGCCAAAGGTTAGTAGTTAGCCAAACAAAACTATAACGTTCGGACAGATATTCTTTTTGTTACCTGGTATGCATGTGTACATGATAATGCTTTACAGTTTTAACTAGTTTTAGTTGCAGGTTTATGATTTGCAAAAGATATGTTTTAAAAGGATATTAGTGAGGGGAAACACATTCCGCTAAGTGGCGTGGTCTCACTTAATATCACATACCGAGATGTATACGCTAGGCTTTATATCTGACTTGAAGTTTATGTTTTCCCATTAAACTCTCGGGTGCTCAGAATTGATTAGAGTAGGCTGAGGGTTGAGGATTTACAGGTTTTAGTAGGTTGCGAATAAAGCTTCCAAAGACGAGCAGGAGGCTGACGTTAGCTATATTTAGGAGCTGCAGTTTTTGTTTTATTCCGCTGTGTTGTATTTAGGACAGTTATGTCTATATAGTACTTTGGTTTTAGTAGGTTGGCGAATAAAGCACTCGAAGTGAAACGTCGTTTAACAGAGGATTCATCTCCTCAGTTAAATGAGTTAAGTATCATGATCAATTGAAGCTGGCATAAAGTCAATGTCTTTGGCCAGAGCATTTCGATCAACAACAATAATTATTATTGAAGCAAGGGCATTTTGTTTGGACAATGTTGGAATTTTGAACATTACCGAATTACATAAGTCCAAATGATAGTTTTGACGAATAGAATTGGTTAACTCGTTGTCATAATTGGGTAACGCTTAATAAAGTAAAATTAGCTTTATCGAAATCAAATAAACGATAAATTTAGCCAAAACGTCACCGAACAGCTGAATGATGTGTGAACATTAATATCCGAATAGTTTGATATTAATCGCTGAGAAAATTTGCACCTAACAGATTATACGATTGAAATGTTGAATACTCATTTGACCAAATGATTCAATTAGTTTGTTATAAATTAATTGTATCAAGTAATATTTATGAAATATTAGTAACAAAGATTTATTTTGATTTTATGAACAAATATTATTAAATGTATTTATAATAATCATAAATATATAATCGATGTACGATACCAATATGCATTTAAATTGGATTTAAATGCAAATATTTTATTCGGTCTTTAAATGAGTTTGAAGCCCATAAATAGGGCTGGTTGGCTCGGCTATATTAAGACATAGGAATCGACTATATAATTGGCTATGATGGGCTAAGATTAAGTGGATAAGAGGGAAAGGAGTAAGAGAGAAAGTTTGGATTTTGATGGTTACGTCTTTCTTCATTCCTCCTCTATATAAAGATCTCAACCCACTCACATTCATACATTTTGATGCCTTCTCCTACCTCTGGTCAAAATCTAGTGATCTCCATATCTCTTTTTCCAAAGTCAAATCAAAGTATAACATATCCTATTCGATAGTTGGTGGTCATCGGCTCAGGGACTGGTGCACTACTGGGTTGGAAACCTTTTTAAGAGTAGGTCTCAATGTTTCAAGGTGTTCTTACAGGCACTGAATGCAAGGTAAATCTATATCGAAGTTATGAATATTAATTTTTATATAATTTTTACATACTGTATATTATATTGTTACTTAGGCGAGGATTCTAATATATAAATACTATCACAATTAGATTGGTTATATTTTTATATTCCTTTTTATTTAAAAAAAATTCTGTCATTTATATATATCTACAAAGTGCATGGCTCAAATAACAAATAATTTTTTTATTTTATTAATTTAATATATAAATTTAATTATATATAAGCTTTATAAATTAATATTACATCTAACTTTATGAAAAATATGATTTTATCATTTTATATAAGTAGTATCATATAAAAAATATTTTCAACGAAGACAAAATAATTATATATACATATTATTTAAATATTATTTCAAATTTATTAATACGTAAATTTTTATTACACATTATATAAAATATATTTATATTTTATAAAATCAAATTAGTATCAGACAGGCTTTCGGTAGAGAAAAAACAATTTTTTTTATTTTAAATATTTTAAACATCAATTGTAACTTAAAATAGATTTTGAAATTATAAAATTACGCAGTAAATATTCTAATAATAAAATGTCCTTCAGAATTTTAAATAAAATTTAAAATTCAATTTTTTTTGAAAATAATAAATCTGTATTAATTCTAACAATATCCATAAGGATATTTTATTTAAAATATATTTGAAAAGTAAAATAAAAATAAATAATTTTGGTACCGTGCACATTATCTTCTATATGTGTAGATTTGACATATACATTGTATATTCTAAAATATATATATGTTATTATACATATGTAAGTATATATTTAATATACATATATATTTATATTTATATCTTTAAATAAATTATATATATATATATATTACTTTAGAATTTGCAGTACATTTTTTTAACTTCGTTTAATTTATTAATATATTAAAATATACTTATATATAATTATATATTTATAATGTTAAAATTCCATATATATGTTTATGTATTGTTATAGCCAATTTTCTACAGTATTGAAATACAAACAATGAAGAATTTACCCTAGGACTTTGGAAACATCAAAAGAATGATGATATGAAGTAACTTAAGAGATTGCAAAGGTAAAGTGGGCCACTCAGTACCGAGGAACCACTTAGGACCGAGAGTTTTTTACTCCACCGTGGACCTCCCAAATTGCTTGTATTTAAAGCACTACCTCAAGTGATTGCCATGTAGTGCTTTTCTCGAAGAATGGAAGAGAAACTCTAAGGATTTCCTGAAAGAAAGCAACGAAAGCAGAGATGAGGAAAGCAATATCAAAACCTATAAGAAATGGCTCAATCTTCGAGGAAAAGCGTCTGGAACACAACGGACCAAAGATGTAAAGCAAAATATAGAAAGAGGGGGAAACTCCCACTTACAAAAACCTGTCGATACTGGGAGAAAGATCTCGGTATCAAGTGTTTTTTATTGAAATCTGGGCCTCAAAGCTTACTTTTGGATACTTAGACTTGGATTTAGACTCCATATCTTACGGGCCCCTAGTTCTACTAAACGATTTCCCTATAAATAGCAAGCAGCCGGCAACTTGGAGATGGCTTCTTCTTTTTGGATTTTTCATACCTTGATTTCTCTTCTTTGTCCTTCTTCCATAAATACTAAAAACACTCTTAAATCTGAGATCTACTAGATTGTGGTCGGATCTGACTGAATTCATTCTAATCCTAAAAAAAAAATGAATAACAAAGATTAAATTGGCATAGCTAGACTATTCGCCGAACCACTAGGAGATATGTGTCTTTTCTACCGCTTTTACATTTTTATCATCGAATTTGTTGCTTTTAATCAGTTTTTGGGTGTTGATCAATTTTTAGCGTTAACATTTTGGTGCTTTCACTAAGAAAGAGGAATTCAAGTGTAGATCTAGTTATCTGTTGTGGATTGGAAGATTCCAGAGATTAGATCCAGATAGTTTTCATTCAAATCTAAAGGAATTTCTCTAGGAATTAAGGTTCGGAGAAGATGAAGAGGCATATCACCATATTTTTGGTTAGAGGAGTCAATCAGAGCATGAGGGAAACTATGAGGTGTCTTCAAATTCCAATCAATCCATTTACGTGACCAAAGAGGAGATGGAAAGAATGATGAAAGAGAAGCAAGATAGACCAATGACTTGATAATAATAAGTGATGCTAGATGGATTCTACAGAAGGATGGATCAAAGAACAGCTGGAGCAGTTGAAATTCAGGACTAAGGACCATAAGCTATTGCAGGAACTACTGGAGTTGGAGCAGAGTAAGCTAAAACCGAACTAGTCGGACCAACAGAAATCAGATCGGTACCGAGAATAATTTACTCAGAGGCAGTTTTGATTTGAACTTAGCTGTAGCGAAAGATTCCGAAGCGAGAAACACAAACCGAAACGAGAATGCGTAACCCCAGAGGTGTAACGACCTGGACTTTTTGACACTCGATTTGGAATATTTAAATGGTTTTAGATATTGAATTTGAATTTTAAATTGATTTTTATATAAAAAGTTTAGTTTTCATTTATAAAATAAATTAAGAATTTAAATATAGCAGGTTATTGGACAATACAATTTTTGAGTTTAATAATTTGAAATTTGGTAAAATATTGAATCTGGAGTTTTAAGCTTGTTAAAGATATTTTAAAGGCTTGTAAAATTTATATAGTTAATATTAAAAATAATAAAATTTTTAAAATGGAATTTTGAAGTAATCTGTTTAGTTTTAAAAAATATAAGGAAAGAATCAAAGTCGATATGGACTTTGACAGGGAAGTCCGTATTAAATCACGTTGTAACCTAAGGCGGTGATGGCGAGGATTCGAGGTCGGGTCGACTGCAAATTTGGGGTAGGGTGATTTGGCGTTCGCATGCTTCGATGATGGCCGAAGTCGAATACAGGGCGAGCACGTGAGTTAGGGGCGTGGTTCTGTTCGACGATGAGATGGGTGGCTCTTCATTCGATCATCAACCAACGGTGCAGTTTTGGGTAGCCGATGGCCGAGCGATCGACGCCTGGAATGAACGCTGAAATACGTATAACAATTCTGTCTTTAATTTGATTTAATACATATATAAATATATATAAAGTAAAGGAAAAATATATATGCAGTTAAATATATATATGTAGATTTTTTGATGAACAGCAGAAAGAAAATAAAAATATAAAAGTAGTTCAGTTTTTAATTTAATATATGCATATAAATAGAAAAGGAGAAATAAACAGTAAGTTTTATAGAAAATCAATTTATTTTTTTTAGTTTTAAGATTCATAAATATATATGTATATATACAGTAAAAGGAAAAATGTTAAGCAGGAAATTATCATAGATTTTGGAAAAAATATGGGGATTTGTATAAAGGTTAGGTTTTTAAAATGTATATAGGTTATTTTTGGATATGTAGTTTCAAAGAAAATAATAAATAAATATACATATACACATATCTTCACTTACTACTTTATTTTAAAATAACGTATCATTGAATTCACTTGTTTAATAAATTTATTTAATTATTTAGTTACTAAAAATTATTAGTTTAAAATTAAGTCATTAGTTAATTAAATTATTAAACGATAATGAATTTTCGAATTATTTCAAATATTAACAAATCCACATAATGCTTGTACGAGGTCAAAAATCGTGGAACCACTCAAGGTTGAAGTGGATTGCAAACAAAAACAAAGGTGAGAATTTCTCACTCATTTGGATTGCCTAGTTTAAACTTTAATGTTAAATTTAAATCATTGAATGCCGATTGATTCATCTATTGGATGGTATTATATATATATATATATATATATATTATTTTATATATATTGGATCGATTGATATTCTCGCATTATAAAGCGGATGAGACTCTATGCGCCCGGCATAATAGCGGATGACCCTATATACCGTGACATCCCCTTCGAAGTGGGATTCAGTATTTATTTGTTGACTAACATCTGTAGATGCAGGGAAAATGAGTTGGAGGGATCAAACTGGATTCCTCAAAAATATTTATTGTTTTCATATATATGTGATATATGACAGGATGGATAATTTTTTATGGATTTTGTGAATTGAATTATAAAATGTTAAATAGCCTGGGGATTGAATTTGATGTTTTTAAATACCGTAAATGATTAAAGTGAAGTAATTTAAAATGGGAATTTAAAAGAAAATTATTTATATTGAAAATTAAATTTATTCTAATGGGAATTTAGTACAATAAAAATATATTAACTGACTTGGGTTATACTATCATTTGTAAATTGGTTTAAGTGAAGATTTGAAATTAAAAATATATACTAATAGCTTTAAAAGATGTTTGAATCGATAAATAGATTTGAAATAAAATGGAGTTTTATTAAGGGATAAAGTTTTAAAATGGAACTATAAATAATTTTTTTTTTATAAACAAGTGGAGAACTTAAAGGAGTTTATAAATAAGATAAAACGATATCAGTGGATATGTGGAAAATATAAGTTAATGGTGTGAACTTATATCGAGCAATGGGAATTGTTAGAAAAGAAATAATGGAATATATTTTCAAATAAGAGAACCGGTTATTAATTTGGGTATAGTCGATTGTGATACAAATCAAGAGGGTTTATCAATTGAATTGGTGAATATTGGATTTTCTAAAGATATACTTTTTGTTGAGTAAAGTAAAAATTGTTTTTAAAGTGAATTTTTAAAATCTACCATACTATATAACTTTTATAAACTATTATTGAATTAAGAATATTTCAAAGTTAGTTATCTTAAACCATATTTTGAAAATAAAACCATTATTCTTATTTTATAATATATATGTTTTTTAATTGTTTTAAAATTCATTATAAATCCTTTTGAGATGGGAAGCAAAGTTATTAAAACAGATAAGATTTTGCTAGAAGGTCTTATAGTGAATTATGAGAACTTAACAAAATCTTAAGTATAAGATAAGCAAAATTTCGGAAGGTGAAATAAAATTAAAAAAGAAGTAGAAGTGAAGCTGAAATTTTAAATAAGCGTAAATGGTTTTGGAAATGTTAAAGGAAATTGACTAAGAAATTCTAGTGTTATATCCCGGAATTATAAGCAATTTAAATATGATAATCTCCTTGATTTATTTAATTAAAATTAGTAAATTGTTATTTTAATCAATATAATGTGATGATTTTAATGATAGTATAAATAGATTTTTAAATGGAATAATTATTTTTTTACAAATTTAATTTGGTTATTTTATAAATAGATTTTGAATAGACTTATTATTTTCAAATTTAAATAAGTATTGTTTAAATGTATATGTATATATATTCATTTAAGTTAATTTTAAAATAGAATTATTATTTTCAAATTTAATAATGTGTTGGTTTAAATTAATATATATATATATATATATATATATATATATATGTTTAAGTCGATTTTAAACTGGATTTTTAAATTTGAATTTGAATTTAATATTTTGATTTAAATTTGAATTTAGAGGATAATTATTTTAAAATAGTTTAGATATAAAATATATGAATAAAGTTTTCATTTGAATATAATTTGTTTTATATTATTTTTCCTTAAAAGATTTTATTTATATAAATTTAGAAAGTATTTATTTAAATAGTAAATAAATACAAAAGTTTTATACTTACATTTATAAATGGATTAAATATATTATATATGATTTTATTTAAAATATGATTGGTTTTATTTTTATTTTCTTTTAAAGGTTTTATTTTTATAAATTTATAAAAAGCATTTATAAATTAAGAAATGTATTAATTAATTAGATATTTATATAAAAGATTTTTAAATCAATTTAAAAATAAATAAATAAATGAATAAGTACAAGTGTTAATTTATAAACATCCTTAGTAACATGTGTTAAGAAGTTATATAGGATGGAAGACAAGTGTCACCCTTTGGATTTTATTTTTCTTAATTTTTATAAAATCATAAATTAGTTATATAAGCATACATCTTCATTTCTTAAATCTTTTTCTAACCTTAATTCTAAACTCAAAAGAAAACTCAACCTATTCTTTACTCTACAACCAGAAAAAAATCAACTCCTGTAAACCTTCTTCAAGTTTTAACACAAAATCCCTGTACTTCAATCCTCAAAACTCAAAAATCAAAACAATGCATACATTTCTCAGTTCAAAAACCTGAAACCATCCCTCAATATAAATCAAATCCTAAAATCAAAATGCAGATCAAACCATGCCAACCTTTTCAAATCTGAGACCAACACCTGTCAAGCATTCTTCAGAAATTCTGTATCCTCCTTGTATCAACACATGTAATCAATTTACTCATATCAAACACAAGCCTGTCAACAAACTTTCAAACCAAACCTGTAACCCATTTTCAAAGCAAATTAATCAAAAGCTTGCAAGTTTCAAATGCAACCTGGATTTTCAAAACAATCAGCAGCAATTCAGTTTCAACGTGCATCAATCAAAGTCTTAAAGCCTTTCAGTAATTCAAAGCATTCAAAGTTTTTAGCTTCAACACCCTTCCAGTTTTCAAAGGCTTTAACCCAGTTTTTCAACTCTCTGCTTTTTGAGAAAAAAGGTGAGTAAACTTTTAAATAAAAACTTAAGTAACATGTGAATTACTATGTGATGATTGCTTTGCATGTATGTGTATGTGAAAGTCTTTGTTAATTTTTAAAGTGTGCATATCTGTTGATTCTAAAAATCTCTGATCTTTGTTCAACCCTCTGCCTTTTAATATGTAAAACATGAATCATCTGTAGATTTGATGCATGTGACATATGGTTAAAGTAAATTTGTGATGTATGTTTGAAATGTGATTGCATGATGGTTTTATGATCTTGAAACATGTTTATGTGTATGAAGATGTCGTGTAGATGTCTGGATATGACATTCTTCTCTGCTTTAAGTTTCAAAGATGTAAACTTATATTAAAAATTTAATTCTTCACACTCTAATCTCTTTTAGGCTTAAGTATTTAAACAAAGTTAGTTTGTTTAAAACTAAACTAAGTTTAAAAATATTTTTATGAATAATAGATAGAAATATTTTTTGGGAAAAAAGTATGGAGGAGCTTAAGTATTTGTAAAAAAATCAAATGCAGTGATCTGTTAATTTATTTACGTAATCTGAAATTCTTTTCCAAACTAAGATTTTTAAAACCAAAATCTTGATTTTTAACACTGAATTGGATGGGCAATTCTAAATTTACCGGAAATGGGTTTTCGAGAGTTTTCTAGTGATCAAAAGGGTTTGGACGGTCAGGTTTCATGTTGGAGCTAGTTGGATGAATGGGGTGTTTGGCAAAAATGGTGCTTGAATTTTTAGGTGACCGGAGTGGCTATGTGATGACAATGTAGGGCTTAACAGCCAGTTTGTGTCGTCGATTTTTCTGAATGAATTGTAACATCAGGGCTTGATCGGTGGCGATCGCGAGGTGTGATGTAGGAGATGGAAGACGTGGCAGAGCTGCAGTGAAGATGACGAGGCTTCTCGAAGCAGGGATCGTCGAAGGTTGGTGAATTTTCGATGAGAATGAGTTTCAAGATTGTGGACTTTGGGTCGATTTCGATTCACGGTCGAATTGAGACAATTGGTGATCGAGTTTGGTTGCAAGGTTCACCGACGAGGTGTTGGGGTTGGCGTCGATGGTCGGAGCGTTGTTGGTCGGAGCGTGTAGGTGCACACGTGCACAGGCATAGCAGGGTATTGGATGAAGGGTTGATCTCGGGTTGGAGCTCGAGTTTGTGTGATATTAGCTCGAGTTTAAACTCGAGTAGATGGTGAAGTTTAGCTTGTTATCATTTTTAGTTGCTAGCAGGTTTTAAAATTTAAACTTTAACTAAAAACTAAACTGAAATTTGAAATGGAAGGGAACTCGGGTTAGACCCGAGTGATCTTCGGGTTTGACCCGATGCAAATGTTTAGAAAATAAAAAAAGATTTTAAAACTTGGTTTTTGAAATTTAAAAATGAAATAGGTTTAAACTTTATTATATAAATTACTTATATAATAGTTGTATTCTTGAGCATTGTTTAAGAAGTTTTTGGAAACTTTATTTAATTTTAAATTTTGTTAAATCAAGTTAAAATCTTTTAAATTTAAGTAGAATGAAATTTTAAAGATTTTATAAAGCAAGTATTAATTTATATTTGATAATAGATTTAAAACTAATACTTGATAATTTTTAAAGCATTTAAAGGAAGTTGTGATTTGTAACTTTAATTTATCAAGTTGAATAAGTATTTTTAAAACTTAATTAATGATTTAATTAAGTAAAGTTAGTTTTTTTAAATAAAATGTTTTAATGATAATTAAGCCATATATAAGATAAGGTTTTATCTTAAGATAATTATGGTTTATCTTAATAGGATTTAAGTTTTATTTAATTGAGATTAATTAATTTATTTTAGAAATTTAAATGTAATTAATTAAGTATAAAGGGTTAATTAAGTAATTAATTAAGAATAATTAATTAATTTAATTAACTAATGATTAAGGATTTAATTAATTTATAATTGAGGGTTATAATTAATTAATTAAAGGTTAATTAATTATAATTAAGGATTATAAATTAAGTAATTAGAGATTAATTAATTTGTAATTAGAAATTATTTAATCAAGTAATTAGAGGTTGATTAATGGTAATTAAGAAATATTTAATTAAGTTTTATTAATTAATAAATAAGTTTTATTATTTAGTAATTAAGAGATAATTAATTTATAATTAAAGATTAATTGAGGGTTAATTAACTGTAATTAAGGGTTGATTAATTGGTAATTAAGAAGTACTTAATTTATAATTAAGTTATATTAATTAATAATTTAGGATTATTAATTAATAATTAAAGAATAATTTATCTGTAATTAAGATTAATTAATTTGTTTAAAGGGTAATGAAGGGATGAATTACCCAATTGTGATTAATTTGTTAATTAATTAAAGATAACCTCTTGATGATTAATTAAGTATAAATACTTAATGAGATTAATAAGTGTAATTACTTAGTGAAGTAATCAATGTATAATTAGTGGATTTAATTAACTATGGGAATCACTTAATGAGAAGTAACTAAAGGGTAATTACTTGGTAGAAGTAATTAAGGATTAATTACTTAGTGTAATTAATCAAATGATTAATAATTAATTAAGTAAGAAATACAGAAGGGTAATTGCTGTTTATGATTAACTGAGGTTGATTAATTAAAGTATAATTAATTAATGTATTTAAGTAAGGATCAATGTAATTAATTATAATTAATTAATTATTGGAAATAATTAATTAAGGATCATTAATAAATGTAATTAATTATTAACTAATGTAATTGGTTATTAATTAATAAGGGTAATTAAAGGTTAATTACTATAAATGGTTAAGGATAATTAATTTGTGAAATTAATTAAAGGATAATTACTTTGTGTAATTGAAGAATAATTAATCAAGGTGATTAATTAAGATGGATATTTAAAGAATGGTTAATTGATTAAAGGTTAATTAATTATTGATTATGCAAAGTTAGGTGATTAATTCTTAAGTAATTGATTTAATTTAAGTTAATTAAATTAATTATAATAGGGATTAATAATTGTTGCTTATGGATGATTGATTGAGTAGAATATTTGAATTGGATGATGTCTATTGATGATATGCTGTGATATTTTGTGATATGATATTTGATATATCAGTGATAAATGTGTGATATTTATTTGTGTTAATGTTGTATGAATTCAAGTATTGAATTCAATTGTTTTAACTTAAAAACAACTTGGACCTAAAAGATGGCATTTTGGATTTTGATGAGACCGAGATCGGGTTTCCAGATTTGGATATCCGAAAACCACATCGATCCAAGTTAAGCGTAAGGTCGTAACATCTCAAAGTGAAGATCGAGATGGAGTTGAAGTGCAAGGGTTATTGTTGTTAATTCTGAGGGTGATTCCAAAATGAGTGTAACGAGATAATGCCTTCAGTCTCATTCGAACCTGGAACGAACTTGTATGGATTGAATGCTTTCAGAGCATGGTCAGGTGGACGATGAGCATTCTAAAATAGATGTGTTTTACAAAGGTAATCGTAGCCTTAAGCTTCATCAACCGGGAATGGCTAAAATAGGTGAGGTGCAGCAAGGCTAAGTGGGTAGCACCCATGTAGGACGAGATTTCCCCCTGTCTAGAGGTCCCTTTTATTCGGCTGTGTCGGCAATTGTTGAGCTCCAACTGTCGGGGTTGTCTTGTTCGGGACTGTCCAGTAAGGGATGGTTCCGGCCTTGTGTTGCAAGGGATTTAGGATGGATCCTCGGTACGTTGATCTAGGCCACGTACTGTGACAGGCGGTACCTCAGTAACCTTGCCATTGATGAAAACCCATTCTTCCTATGTGCCCTTACGGTTTTGATTGTATTAACCACTTTTGTGGCTAGTAGTTGGAATTTAATCATGTAATAATTTCAGCTATTTCTTATTTATTTGAAAACCCTAGACCCTATTATATATCACAGAATTTTCTATCAAAGTTTTGGTTAGCGTAAGGTAAAAACTTACTCATGTTTATGTGTGGGGAGTCTTACGTGATACCTTTTCTTTCAAAAGGTTTTTAAAGTTAAGCAGCTTTAACTCGTTTACTCACACCAGACCCATGTCTGACCCGTAGTTTATTTCTGTTTTATTAAACTCTTGGGTACTCAAATTTTTTACGAGTAGCCAAGGGATTCAGGTTAGCTCTGACGAATTCTGGAGGGGATATATAGCAGGAGGCTTCAGCGTTGTAGATATATAGTGGTTCTGCTGTGTTGATCTCTGTGTTGATATCTATATTGTATATTGAGTTGTATGACTAGACAGGTGTTTATAACTGTCTAGTATGTGTTGTATAAGCTGTGTAACTCTGATGTATATGATACTATGTAATATATATGTGATTAATATAATTTATTCGTTCCGCTGTTGAGATTCTGTTGTTCTTTCTTTCTTTCTTCTCTATCTTTCTCTTTTCTATCCCTTTCTTTCTTAAAAATGACGCGTCTTATTGTGGAGATTTAGACGGGTCATTTCAGTTGGTATCAGAGCGCTAGGTTGAGTGAATACCTAGGCTTTGGAGTGATTTTTATCTTGAGAGAGCATACTTGTAATTTATATATATATATATAACTATATTTCTACCTATTTGTTGGATTACCTGTTCAGGTTTTTCAATATAAGTTATAGAGGTAGGACGGGTAGTGGTGTGTGTAGCATGATTGCTAATAGAAGAAGTCCGAGTGTTGAGGTAGGAAGTGTATCTGTCGAGACTGTAGACCCAATACCGTCTCGAGTAAACTTTGTAATGGTGTAAGGATTTCACCAATCTCTGAAGGAAACATGTTAAGGTTCGGAGTCCATCATTGAAGTATAAGTTTGATCGCGCTCGTGTGGTGGATTTGTAATGGCCTGTTTTTCCATACCCTTTGAATCGACAATAAACCACACATGTCCATCTCAAATTATACGAATGAGCAGATCATTAAGGGTAGAAAGAAAAATAAAGACAGAATAGAATCTCACACGAATGGAATAACATATATTATTTCAATAATAATCTTTGCAGCGGAAAATTTTAAATACAATATCAGAGTCTAATCTAAATTCAGCTTGGACAGTTATAAACATCTGTCCTTACAATTGCTGAAAAACATCAAGAAAAATACACTAAGTACAACGGATAATAGAATATGTCCATACAATGATGAAGATCTCCAGCTCTCCTCTTGATACTCCAACCGTCTTTAACTCAACCTGAAACTACTCGGATCTGACCCGAGTACTAAAAATACCCGGATTAGGCTTGATAAACCAGCGTGAGATACTTGAAATTTAAAATTACCATGATATCAAAACCTTTAAAAAGAAGGGTATCTCATAAGACCACGACCGCACATAAATACGGACGGGTTTTTACCTTATGATAACCAAAACACTTTATACCAAAACACACTTGATATTATTTTTAATGACATTCTTTGAAAATACTTTTCAAATAACTTATTCAAATAAGGTATCAAAATCTGGACTAAGTCTAAGGTAATATCCCGGACTAGGTCAACGGAATATCCTAACAGAATATATAATACCAAAAAGGGGGTAGCTGAAATGTTTGCAAGTCATTACAGCTATTTTTGGAATACAATAAAAATTGTAAATCTCATATTGGGATTGGATTTCCAACATGATAGGGAACTAGTGGAAAGATCATTCTGTATCCATGGCTTACGTCCATGACTCAGATGTCGTGATACAACAACACAAATAGCTAAAAGTGGATGCAATCTGCGAATAACATCCAAGGACTCGGACTTCGCGCATCCCTGCCATGAGGCCCAGACGTATCTGGTACCTGGGGCTCAGAACATCTGATAACCCAAATCACTACTATCCAAAATGCGAGCATACATCTGACCACATAGAATCCCATCATAACCGGGGTGTGAGGCTCGCGAGGCTGCGCTCAATTTCTTCAAAGCCACGTTTTTCACACAAAACCACGCTTTGATCATAATAGGTTCCACTTTGAATGCCACATTGTCATTCCACGTCACACGACTAATTTCTAGAAAAGTATAACTTCCTGAGCTCATATGTCTCGAGAAATGGTGTTAAGCTAAGAGAAGTTGTTCTCTCCGCCACCAACTGATATACGTTTATTGAAACCACTCATGTGTGATTTATAATACAATATCAGACAAACATCCATGCAAGTTCGTTCTGAGACTGAACGAAACCAAAGGCACTTTCCTCGGCCATTGCTAGGCGAGAAGCCCTTGCAATCCGAAAAATCACCATCACCAAGTGACCACTGATATAAATAACACTATAATGGTGGCCAACTAGAGCATGTTCAACAAGTAGTCTTCACGCTATAAAGGTCCATGGTCTACAATAATCATCATCTTTAACATGTCTTCACTTTTGAACGTATACATTGGTTCGAAGTGGTTTTCGGATAGGAGTCATCCAAATCCAACTCCGGTTCCTTCGAATCCAATCATCGCTTTAAAAATATGTTAAGTTCATATGTGGATATTAATCATCAATCAATTACTTCATCTTTTAAATCAAATATCTTTCTTAGATATAATCTTTTCAAGTTATTCCATTTTCTTTACAAATGTATATGGAATCATTAAGCCTCATTTATCAAATCATTTGGTTTATTTAAACCTTTCTTAAATCCTAATCATTTCTCTTTTACTTAGGAAAACCTTTCCAAATCATGTATTATATCTTAATCAAAGATTTCTTATATTCAAGCTATAACATTTAATTTAGAGAAAATATTCCCAAACCATTCATTAAATCTTAAACAAAAATTTCTTATAATCAAGTTATAACTTTTAATTTAGGGAAAATATTCCCAAATCATTCATTAAATCTTAGTCAAAAATTTTCTTTCTTAACTTCAAATCATATTCTTGCAAATAGAAGATTTTCATAATAGAGTACTACTGCCATCTTAGACATGGTAAATTTCACCTCAAGGGACGAATGACAAGTTTCACCTTCAGGGACCAATGGCCACTTTCACCTCCAGGGAATAATCGCAAGTTTCACCTCCAGTGACTAATGGTAAGTAATCCTACATCATGAATATCTTTGTCTTTAACGATCATTGTCTTCAATATATTTTATTTCCAAAATTAGTTTGAAGGGATTTTCGGATATGCATCACCCAAATCCGATCTTGGTTCCTTTGTACAAACCACCGAATAAAAGATGTTAAATGGTTAATTAGCATTCAAAGAATTTGTTTCTTTTCTTTTATCTTAGAAAAACTTAAATATGATCTTTTAGATCATCCAGGCTTTCCTTTCGATCTATTCCACCCCTCATCTAAAAAGAGAAAATATAGGCCAGGTAAGTTCAGAGCACTGGTTGCTCCATCCCTAATCTCAGTTAAATACCGTGTTTCATCTTCCCAGATCTCACAGGCGGGACAAATGTACTAGTCGTTTCCGCATACTCAGTTTTCAATCTTTGTTTTGAAAATGATTTGTTAAACTTCTAAATCACATTTAAAACTCTTAATTATTCTTTTAAAAACATTCATAATTGATTCTAGGAAAAATCGTTAAGTTTAAATCTTTTTTTTAAATTGTCGCAACAACGGCAACAGAAAAGTGCTTTATAAGCTTATTTGATTTAAATAACTTTTCAATATTTTAAGGTTCATATTTTCCATTCCAAATTTCTTTTAAATCATTTTAATAGATTTATCAAATTTATTTTATATTTTTAATCTTTTAAAAATATCATTTATAAATAAATCCCTTTTTGGATTCCGAACTGCAAAACCGCGATGTTTTTAGAAAATAGTTTTGGACATATTTCAAACTCTACTTGATGAAATGTTGATTTTCTTTTTTCGTTGGAAAACTATTATCATTATGGACCAAATAATTTTTATTTCGAAGAAATCCGACTTATAAGTCATTCTCTACATCAATTTGAAGTTACGAGACGAAATTTACGAATTGCCGCTACGCGACGAACTCGATTTTGACCAATTTTATGAATTGCTTTGGACTTGTCCGAAACACTTCAAATTTGTTTTAAACCATATTTAAACTTATTTAAAATAATTAAGAGGCTAAATAACTTCCATTCATATATTTGTACGAATTTAATTCTCATTTGATTAACTATGGTTAATTACTAATCATTTCTCTTATCATTTAGCAAACAAGATATTAACCACATAATCAACCAATTTTCAACCAAGTTATCAAACATTTAATCATTCAACATATTTAAACTTTTAAATCATTATACTTGAAATAATTTATGGATTTATTAGAAAATAAAAGTACCCACCTTTAACTTAACCAATTCTTCCTACCAACCTTCATTTGCAACAACACTTCACTTAAACTTCAACTAATTAACTTCTACTCCATTTCTTTTGCGTTGTGCCATCGACCTCCTCTTTCAAACTCTCAAAAATCCGTCAGAGCTTCCGCAGCACCTTAAATTTGCTTCTAGCTCTTTGGAATGAAATCGGCGGCACTTCCTTCTCTTTTTCTTGCTCTAAAGCTTCACGACTTGCTCCTCTTCCTCCATAGGTTCAGCCATGCCTTATTCCTTGCCTTCCTCCACCATTTCTTCACTTCTTAGATGCTAAACCAAGTTTAAATGGTATTCTAAGGTCTTTGGAAAAGTTTGGTGGTGTTTGGAGTTGATTTGATATGGTTTTGAAAAAGTTAATAAGCATTTGGAAGAGAAGAAGAAGCTATTAAAGCTCTAAAAAAAAGAGCTTAGAAAAGGAAGAAGAATAATGAAATGCTTAAAAGAAGGTGGAAAGATGATGGTTTATTTATAGTTGAAATTTGCTACACAAATTACCTTATTACCCTTAACCAAAAAGACCAAAATTCCCTCCATATCAAATTGATCAAATCAATTTGATATGAAAAGGAAGTGTATAAATGTGATGTGAAGTTTATGTAATAATTATGTTTTAAAGTAAGCACGGATTTTACATTCATTAATGGTGATTAAATGTTTAAGTAAATATAATTTTTAAGTTAAATATTTATTAGTCAAATCAAATCTTACTTAATTACAAATCGAATCAAAGGATTTCTAACTTTATTTTACAAAAGTAAACCATTTTGGTCTTTTTATGCTTATTTTTTCTTAATTGTTTTCTAAAAGTTTCTAACCTTCTTTAGTAAAAGTAAACTTTATTAGTGAATTAATTAATACTTATACTATTTGAATATATGTTCCTATATAAGAAAATAAAGGTGCGATGACGTTGCGACAACTTTTAATCGACAAAATGTTTTACGATCGTATTTTGACGTTTTAGTTAAACTATTTATTTATGTAAACCAAATTTAAAAATGAAATTTTTACTCCTTTAAATAAATTAAAACATGCCTCTTTATATTTTAAAATCATATTTAAATAATACTAAAATCTCTAATTTTACGGTGTATGTAAAACTAACAAAATGCGACAAAATTTGGCTATTTTTGTAAAATGATTATTAACATACTTTTAAATATTTTAATATACTTTTATTATCTTTATTAGATGTTTTCAATAAGATTTATCTTTTTAAATAAATATTTAAAACTATTTAAGCATTTATTTATTTTTAACAAAACTTAACTTTTATTGATTTGTTCTAAAATCCAAATTTATACTTTTTAAAATATCAACTATAAGAATAAATAATTTCTCTATTATTATCTCTTATATATAACTTGTTTATTTAAGTTTTAAATCTTTTTAAATTTAAAACAAACGAAATCTCTCAATTTGAAGTAGCGAAATTACGGGTCGTTACAGGATTTCCGAGAGTTTGGATCCGTCGGTTAAGCACAAGCGAGTGATGAAATTTTGGCAACTTCAGGAAGAAGCAGCTGCGTGGTGAGACGTAGTGACTATGGATGTTTCAGAAGATTTTTTCTTTTGAAACAAGTTTGTGGAAGTACGCCTGCATTAGTGATGAGTCTGAGTCCAACAAGCTGTTGTGTTTGAGTTTGGTTTGAGGCCCAAGTTTCTTGAGGAGATGTTTGCCCATCTCAAGGATCTTTATTGTAGTTTTGAGGATCAAGGAGCTTTGGTTAAGGAAGTCTTTAGGCATCAGTGGCAGCATTACAGCTTGAAGTGTTTTGTGTGCCTGCAGGAAGATCTTTTGGCTTTGCAGTTTTCTAGAGGTGGAGTTCAGAGAAGCAGAGTGGACCTGGTTCTTCGATGAATTGGTCAAGGATAAGCTGTTCTGCTTGGTAAAGAGAGAACAATATCTGTGGATATTGAACTGGATAGGATCACAAAAGTGACTTGCAATAGTTTGAGTGATTCTCTTGGATAATCTTTTGCATGGATTGAAACATCTCTAGAGGATGTAGGAGTTATAGAATTGTCAGAGATTTTCTGGATGTCTTCTGGGAAGTCTGAGATTTATCCACATTGGATATTGAGTGCTGTATCGACTTGGTTCATGGAGCTACCGGTGATTCAGCTAGGTAGAAGGATGTCTTCTAGGATGGGGTTTTTGGTGAAGCAACTCAGGATTTCTTGATGGAACTTCCGTGTTTTCTCGTTGTGGATCTGTTGAACCTTATTTCTGGGATGTGTTATCTAGTCTGTGCTCGTGTTCATCGACGACATTCTTATCTACTACAGATCAGAGTTGCGCAGCGGAAGCAAGGTGACAGCTATTCTAGAGTGGAAGCAACCAGAAGTTGCAATGTTTAGGATTAGAGGGTTTCTATAGGAAGTTTTTCAGGATTTGAGGCCAGATTGGCGAGTGCACCTGTTTTGTCTTTTCTGAAATAAGTGAAGTCTACTGTTGATTGTGAAGTAGAGTTGGTGTTCTTGATTTTGGGTAGATCTTAAGAGGATCATTTTGTTGGATTGTTTTAATCCAGTTTATTTCAAGAAGCATTTGTGAAGGTTGAGCTAATCAAGGAAGGATATAGGCAGCCCAGGATCGTTAGAAGATTTTTGTGGATAAGAGACAATAGAATTTGAAATTTGAAGTTGGCGACTTTGTTTATGGTTGAGGTTTCCTCCGGTAAGGGGAGCAATAAAATTGGATATGATCGGAAAGCTTGCTCAGAAATATTTTGGATCTTTCTGTGTTTTTGTAAGGATTAGTGATTTTGTCTTCAGGGGTTGAATTGCCAGTTTGGAAGACTGAGATTCAAGGTATTTCACGTATCTTTGAGGAAGTACGTGTTTGATCCATCTCTGGTTTTGGAACCAGTAGTTCAGAAGGATTAGTGTAACGACCCGCGTAAATTTGATGTTTGAAATGAATTAAATTAATAGGATTTTATTTTAAAATTTAGAAAGAAATAAAAATCTTATTAATTTATATGAAAGAAAATATTGAAATTTGATGTATCAAAGGTAATTAAAATTTGCAAATTAAATTATATATTGCAATTAATAGTAATAGTGGAAATTGTTGCAAGTATTGAATTTGTCAATGGAATAAAATATTGATTTACGGAAATTGAATATAAACGGAGGTAATAAAGTAATGCAAGAAAATAAATAATGTAGTTAGTACAATCCCTTTTATTTGTAAACTATTGTAAGGTGTTAATTAATTGAAATATGAAAATTTGGAAATCGATTCAAAATTTATGTTAGATAAATGAATTGCAATAATTAAAGTTAGTAATTAATAGGTTAAAGGGATACCAATTTATTCATAAATGAATATAAGTGAATGTAACAAAATAAATAGGAAACGCTAATTATTCATAAGTGATGGTTGATGATATAAACGTTACTAACTATTAATGTAGTAATGTAAGATGTAAATGTATTTTCAACGGAAATGTAACCTTATTTCTAGGTAGAAATTGCAGGTAGATTTATGAAATGGAGTTTATGAGATAAATAGAATTGAATGTTTCGTTAGTATGAGTTTAAGGGAATATGGGGTAAATTGATTAAATCAATAAAAGACAATAAATGCAATGATGATGGGTTAGTAATAAAAGTGAATAGGGAAATGATTGTATAGTAAAAATGGAATTCCAACTTGTTGGATTGGAGTAAATACACTTAGTAATAAATTTAGGATAGGAAAACGAAATGGAAATATTGAATTAGTTAATTCGTATATATATATATATAGAATGGCGATTATTGGATTGTAAATAATAAACTTATTAATGGTGATCAAGAGTTGTGACCACAAGTTATTATGAGTGATACATATATATTTAATTCAATTCAATTGATTTGAAAATCATTGCATTAAATATAAATTAAATGTTACGTTGAATAAGTTAAGGTAATAAATGGATAATAACGTAAATGTTCTTCATAGATATGATAATTTGAATCTATTGAAATTTATGGAATTTGAATATAACATTTTACGTTAATTGGAGATAAAGATGGAAATAGGTAATAATTGCATTAATTTGTAAGTAGAAATAAATCATTAATGAGAACAAGTATTTAAGATTTACCACCTATTTAGTATATTAAGTTATAACGGAAAATCAATTGCAATAATTAACAATATATTTATTTCATTAATGATAATGACGTAATATTTGAAATATTAAATAGGATGGTATTCAAATGTATATAACGATAGAAATGTGAAATTTGGGGAATAGATTCAAAGTTATAAATGAGTTATTAAAATAATACATAATAAGTGCAAATTGAATGAATCAATGGGAGCATAGATTTAAGTTTAGAAAACGATATTTTGGTTTAATTAAGTATTGCAAAATAAATGAAATTAACGTTTAAATATTTCGTTTATAGAGATTAAACTAAAATTCAAGGATATTAAAATAATAGATTTTGAACCCAACATGGAATCCTTCTACTTAAAATTTTTAGATGGAATAAACATTTGATTATTTAATTGAATAGAGAAAAAGATTTATTTAGTATGTAATTTAATGCTTGTTGAAAACTGTAATTTTATAAACATGTTTGCTTGACTATAAATAAGGATTACAATGTTCACGTATTTATTTAATTGATTTCATCAATTAGGGTCTGTTTTGAAGTGGAAGATTAAAATTAATTGGAAATAAATTTATTAAAATCTTTCAATTGAAAAAGGAAAAGAAACAAAGTGCAATTAATAAAATTTATGTAAGAATGTTTTCATTATGAATGTACATTATTTGGAAATATAAGAATTGATTTAATATTGTATAAGTTGATCATTTTAGAATATAAGAATGTTTACATTATGAATTGCAAGTAACAAATAAGCATGTTAAGGAAAATAAAAGAATGTTGAGGAAATAAGGTGAACGTTTCCATTCTAAATATAAGGAAGTGGAGAAATTAACACTGCAATGGATAAACTTATCAGCTTTTAATTTACATCTAAATTTGTTTAGATCAATTTGGAAATTAATAAAATTGTGGATATATTTTGAAACGTAAACGAAACGTCTAGATTTATATTTGTAAATACGTTTAAAATAAAATGTAAATGATAAGGAATTTATTTATTTCCTAAATCCATAACGTGTGTAATTAATATTATTTATCTTTTGGGACTACCTCCGTTTGCACGTTAAAATTCGTGCACACCTATTCTTTTGCGATCTATCCATAAATAGGCGGTGAAACCCTAGCCTCCATCTTCATTCCTCTGTATAGTCTCTTCTTCAACTTCTTCTTTTCTTCAATGGCAACAGACAATTTATAGATCCAGTTTCAATCCAAATAAAAATCAAAATTCAAACTCCTCTAAAAATTCCAGAAAAATTATATGTTGGAGTTCTCAGAATAAGCAATCTACTGGTGGTGTTCGTTTTCCGCTTGAGGTTCGGTCTGCAAGCATATTCGCGTGCTCCTGTAGCCAAAGCGCGTGGAAGACGATAGTGACGTGGCGAGTATTTAATTAAGGATCGTAATTAAATTCCGGACAGTTTGGACCAATTCGGAGACCGTCGAATTTTTGGGTTTAAATCGGATTTAAATTCGATTTAAATTCAAAAGGTGAGTGTTTTAACCCACTCACAACTTCTAAAAGTTTTTATGCTTGTTAAATTTATTTTAAATATGAGTAGAAATTTATTTATGACTGTTGGCGTGTTTTATTCAGCATATCTGTTAAATCGCATTTATTTAACTTAACTGTTAATTTAGTTTATTTATTGCATAAAATTTGACAGGTAGAATTTATTTTTGCACATAAACTGCTAGTTAACAGTCATTAAATTTATTATGGAATAGAAACTGTTAGTTAATAATCTGTTATTAATTCCTGTATAATTCATATGCTATGTATCAATGATTGTTTAAAATTGGATGATGATTGCAATTGATGATTGATGATTGATATTTGGATGGATGAATGCTATGATTATGTTGTATAAACTGCAAGTAATCATGCATTTTCATTTCATTCGGGGTTGTGGTTTGAAATGATATACAACCGCAAAATTTTATTTTTAAATTGCGGATTGAAATGATAAATATCCGTATCACTTGACAATAGGATAGAAAATTTTATACAGGCACCGTGGTCTATATATAAATTATTTTAAAGTGATTTCTATGGTTTGGATGGGATACGGTTTATAAAAATTTTTAATTTTGATATTTTATAAATGTTATTCTTCTATATATATACATATGAAGTTAAAAAATTTGAATTTAGGCTGTGTATAAATCTATTAAATAAAAATGGGAAAATTGAGAAATGGAATTTGATAATTCATATTATATGTTTAAGTTTGGAAAATTTTAAGGTATGATATTTATAACTGGATTTTTCCAAGATAAATTTAAAATTAATATTCTAGTATAATTTAATTGAAGAAAATATTTACTTGCTAAAAATTGGAGTTTTATTTATGGATTTTTATGTAAATATTCAAGACTAAATAATAGAACATTTAATTTGGTTGAAGGAATAAATTCCAACTTTAGTTTTGAAATATTAATACTCCAAATGGATATATATATATATATATATAGAAATTGAAGTGGTTTTGGAACTTGAAAGTGGTATTTAAATTTTGGTTTAGACTTTAAATAAAGAAATATATTTGTAAAGCCATGGAAATTATTTTCTTTACAAAGTAACCTTAAAGTTAAACCATTTATTTCGTATACCGTTGAATATCCAAACCATTCAAGTTTTAGAAGTTATGGTTTTAAAATATATGAATTTCGAAATATTATGCTTTGAAAGTATAAGTCAAATATTTGGTTTCCAGATATTTTAAATTTTAAAGCAGTATGATTTTGGAAAAGAAATATATTTGGATAAAATGATATCATATTGTTTTGGGTTTTAAGATGATATCGTATTCATAGTTTTGAAATGGAATTTTTATTCTGGTTTTAAAGTATAAACTATTTTAAATGACCACGGTGTTATAATAACGATTGGTTGGCAAAGAGACCGGGATTGGATATGGACATACTCTCTGTCGATAACGAAAACCACTTTGACTAACCGTGTACACGGTGGAGATTCCAGAATGAAGTAGGTTGGTGGCGGCGTTTCCTGTAAGGTAAATATGTGGACCCGACTCCCGTGAGTTGGCATAAGGTGGCTAAAACAGGAGCGATTCTCGGGCTAATGAGGTCATTCCTCTGATCGGACACTTCTCTTTGATATTATACTTTGACTTTGGATTGATTTCAGTGGCCACTTTTATTTTTGATTTTGGGGGAGTTTGTTCGAGGTGGGCGGCAGCTACGCGCTGCGCGTTTCCACCAGCCCGGATAGCAATTGGTATATCTACCCTGGCATTGCCTAGTTGTGCCGTGTCACCTACCATACCGAGCCTTTACTACGAGTTTTGTTTTGTACCATACCTATGGAGTGCCCTCTGACGACGCCCATTACGGGGGAGATTACGGTACTGTATAGACTATGGGAATATATTCTGTGTTAAGGGCTATATGGGTAACCCCTTAACGCTATTAAAAAGTAAGTTTATTTTATAAATAGACATTATTATAATAGCGCAATATACTACATAGTAAATAGTTTAACGGACCCTTAGGAGATGTAAATCCCGAGCATCTCTTGAGTTACTGTACTCATATTTATTTCTGTTAATTTTACTCACATAAGATCTTTTAGTTCTGACTCGAGTGTTTTTGTCTTTTCAAATTCGCTCGGGTCAGTCCGAGCGTTTCAGGATTTGAGGATTTAGCTCTGGAGGACGAAGACAAAGATTTGTATTACTAGTATCTACTATATTATTTCACTACACCATTTAATTCCGCTGCATTGATAGTATTGGTATGGGTAACTCTGATATTCATTGTACAAGTAAAATAAAATATTTTGTAAAACAGTTTCATGAACTGTATATTTGATTATTATATTTTATCCTTCCGCTGTGAGATTTTGTTTTGTTTTATTTCTTCTCTGTTTTTCTTATTTACCCCATAACAATCCGCCCTTCCGTATGGTTTGAATCGTCATGTGTGTCGGTTTAAAGTGTGCGAAAAGGCGGGATGTTACAGTTGGTATCAGAGCTTTGGTTTAGCGATAAACCTTGGCTTTGTGGGGTTTGACTCTTTGTTAATAGGGTAGTAATACCCTATGGGAGTCGCTGAGTGTATATATATGAGAGAGCGTACTTGTTAGTGTTATAAAAAGGTTTTAATATTGTGTTAATCTATTCCGTTTTGTATTTATAAATTCTGGTTGATGCATGGGACGCTGTGACATCAATAAGGGTTTCTAAACACTAAATAGGACCGACCGACATAATATCTGTTTTAATATAGGTGAATGAAATAATTTTTCCTATTATATTTTCTATATATAAAATAAAATTTTCAATCTATATCTATATTTGGCTGCAATAGATTGGTTGTTAGGTGATTAAGTGTATAATTAATAATATAAGTTAGATTGGAAAATAAGATTGATGAAATTTGGAAATTTAGAACTTAAGTTCCAGGGTTTTGAAATTTCTTTCGAATAAATTTTGGAATATAATAATATTATTTATAAGTATTTTCTGATATAAATATTTCAATATAATTCGGAAAAATTGTTTTAAAGAAGATTTCGGAAAAAATAAGTTTTGTACTTTCCTCCCTGTTGCTGGAAAATAATTTCGGTGATGAGTGCACGCATCATCGACTTTCATTTTCGAGTTTCGAAGTGGGAAGGCCACTGTAGAAATTTACTGCAGAATTGTTTAAGAAATTTTTATCGTTTTAATTGTAATTGGATATATATATATATATATATATATGTTAAGAATAGATATCTATCTATTATTTTAAATGATTTAAAAAATTAAACCGGTATTTGGTTCTTAAGTTCCAGTTAATTAATAGTTCAATTAAGTGTAGAAATTGGAACCTTTAATTAAAGTAAAATTTTAATACAATAGGAAGATAAGTAATGTAAATAAACGATTGTAAACATTATTAAATGAATTAATGAACTTCTTTATTTATAAAAATTGATGTATAAAGTTGCAAATTTAGTGTAGTTAAATTGTTACCATTATTAAATATAATAGAAATGTAAGCATTAAATAAATGAATGAAATTAAAAGTAAGTTGAAATTGTAATTTATAAAACGAATATATATAATTATTGAACCATTAATTAATTAAAGGAATTGAGAAGAAACTTGTATAATTTTCACTTACATTCTTAAAGCATATATATAACTTACCATATAATAAAAGTTGCAATGTTAGTAAGAAAATGTAAGGGGAAATCTTATAAGTGAAGCCTGAGGTAATAAAGGTATTCAATGAATTTGCTGTTACAAAATGAGAATTAAATGTATAAACTTAAGTTAAAGTGGAAATTTTAAGTATTATAAATAGATGATTATAAACTTAAGTAAATAAAGCGGAATGCAAATATAATGAATATTGTAATAAATGAAAAATGAAAATTGTAAGTAATGAAGGAATCACTCAATAAATGAAAGAAAAGAAATTAAACAACTAAAGCATGAAATAAATGTATAATAAGTTAATTTGGTTGTTGGTTCGAATTGTTATTGTTTGACTTATGGTTGGTTGGGCAAGAGAATTTGAAGTTGTTGGATGAATAAATAATCTATCGTTGTTCCATCTAAGACTGTTGAGTAAAGGATGCACTTGATAGTTATTTTCATTCCATACAATTTCAAGTTTTGAACTCGAACAACTATTTGTTTGTTGGATTAAATGGTTGCTTTGTCTTGTGTATGTATGTTGTTTGTAAAGTTGATGGTTGTTGTATTGATTGGTTGATTAATGGTTGAAACCGCTTAAATATTTCACTTTATATAAATTGTAACCCTTTGGATTATATAAGAAAATGCAGTATCTTGGAAATATTTTGGAAATGTTTTTCCAAACTTTAATAATTTAAATATAAAGGATTAAATAGTTATAAATAGGATATCTTATTTAAAGTGATTAATTTTGTAAATTTAATTGTTTATAAGTTAAATATTTTGTATAAGATGTATTGTATTTAATTTTTCCCTTCTTTTCCTTTTCGAGGACGAAAAGTTTTGAGTGGGGGAGAGTGTAACGACCCGCGTAAATTCGTTGTTTGAAATGAATTAAATTAATAGGATTTTATTTTAAAATTTAGAAAGAAATAAAAATCTTATTAATTTATATGAAAGAAAATATTGAAATTTGATGTATCAAAGGTAATTAAAATTTGCAAATTAAATTATATATTGCAATTAATAGTAATAGTGGAAATTGTTGCAAGTATTGAATTTGTCAATGGAATAAAATATTGATTTACGGAAATTGAATATAAACGGAGGTAATAAAGTAATGCAATAAAATAAATAATGTAATTAGTACAATCCCTTTTATTTGTAAACTATTGTAAGGTGTTAATTAATTGAAATATGAAAATTTGGAAATAGATTCAAAATTTATGTTAGATAAATGAATTGCAATAATTAAAGTTAGTAATTAATAGGTTAAAGGGAATACCAATTTATTCATAATGAATATAAGTGAATGTAACAAAATAAATAGGAAACGCTAATTATTCATAAGTGATGGTTGATGATATAAACGTTACTAACTATTAATGTAGTAACGTAAGATATAAATGTATTTTCAACGGAAATGTAACCTTATTTCTAGGTAGAAATTGCAGGTAGATTTATGAAATGGAGTTTATGAGATAAATAGAATTGAACGTTTCGTTAGTATGAGTTTAAGGGAATATGGGGTAAATTGATTAAATCAATAAAAGACAATAAATGCAATGATGATGGGTTAGTAATAAAAGTGAATAGGGAAATGATTGTATAGTAAAAATGGAATTCCAACTTGTTGGATTGGAGTAAATACACTTAGTAATAAATTTAGGATAGGAAAACGAAATGGAAATATTGAATTAGTTAATTCGTATATATATATAGAATGGCGATTATTGGATTGTAAATAATAAACTTATTAATGGTGATCAAGAGTTGTGACCACAAGTTATTATGAGTTATACATATATATTTAATTCAATTCAATTGATTTGGAAATCATTGCATTAAATATAAATCAAATGTTACGTTGAATAAGTTAAGGTAATAAATGGATAATAACGTAAATGTTCTTCATAAATATGATAATTTGAATCTATTGAAATTTATGGAATTTGAATATAACATTTTACGTTAATTGGAGATAAAGATGGAAATAGGTAATAATTGCATTAATTTGTAAGTAGAAATAAATCATTAATGAGAACAAGTATTTAAGATTTACCACCTATTTAGTATATTAAGTTATAACGGAAAATCAATTGCAATAATTAACAATATATTTATTTCATTAATGATAATGACGTAATATTTGAAATATTAAATAGGATGGAATTCAAATGTATATAACGATAGAACTGTGAAATTTGGGGAATAGATTCAAAGTTATAAATGACTTGTTAAAATAATACATAATAAGTGCAAATTGAATGAATCAATGGGAGCATAGATTTAAGTTTAGAAAACGTTATTTTGGTTTAATTAAGTATTGCAAAATAAATGAAATTAACGTTTAAATATTTCGTTTATAGAGATTAAACTAAACTTCAAGGATATTAAAATAATAGATTTTGAACCCAACATGGAATCCTTCTACTTAAAATTTTTAGATGGAATAAACATTTGATTATTTAATTGAATAGAGAAAAAGATTTATTTAGTATGTAATTTAATGCTTGTTGAAAACTGTAATTTTATAAACATGTTTGCTTGACTATAAATAAGGATTACAATGTTCACGTATTTATTTAATTGATTTCATCAATTAGGGTTTGTTATGAAGTGGAAGATTAAAATTAATTGGAAATAAATTTATTAAAATCTTTCAATTGAAAAAGGAAATGAAACAAAGTGCAATTAATAAAATTTATGTAAGAATGTTTTCATTATGAATGTACATTATTTGGAAATATAAGAATTGATTTAATATTGTATAAGTTGATCATTTTAGAATATAAGAATGTTTACATTATGAATTGCAAGTAACAAATAAGCATTTTAAGGAAAATAAAAGAATGTTGAGAAAATAAGGTGAACGTTTCCATTCTAAATATAAGGAAGTGGAGAAATTAACACTGCAATGGATAGACTTATCAGCTTTTAATTTACATCTAAATTTGTTTAGATCAATTTGGAAATTAATAAAATTGTGGATATATTTTGAAACGTAAACGAAACGTCTAGATTTACATTTGTAAATACGTTTAAAATAAAATGTAAATGATAAGGAATTTATTTATTTCCTAAATCCATAACGTGTGTAATTAATATTATTTATCTATTGGGACCACCTCCGTTTGCACGTTAAAATTCGTGCACACCTATTCTTTTGCGATCTATCTATAAATAGGCGGTGAAACCCTAGCCTCCATCTTCATTCCTCTGTATAGTCTCTTCGTCAACTTCTTCTCTTCTTCAATGGCAACAGAAAATTTCTAGATCTAGTTTCAATCCAAATAAAAGTCAAAATTCAAACTCCTCTAAAAATTCCAGAAAAATTATATGTTGGAGTTCTCAGAATACGCAATCTACTGGTGGTGTTCGTTTTCCGTTTTGGGTTCGGTCTGGAAGCATATTCGCGTGCTCCTGTAGCTAAAGCGCGTGGAAGACGATAGTGACGTGGCGAGTATTTAATTAAGGATCGTAATTAAATTCCGGACAGTTTGGACCAATTCGGAGACCGTCGAATTTTTTGGTTTAAATCGGATTTAAATTCGATTTAAATTCAAAAGGTGAGTGTTTTAACCCACTCACAACTTCTAAAAGTTTTTATGTTTGTTAAATTTATTTTAAATATGAGTAGAAATTTATTTATGACTGTTGGCGTGTTTTATTCAGCATATCTGTTAAATCGCATTTATTTAACTTAACTGTTAATTTAGTTTATTTATTGCACAAAATTTGACAGGTAGAATTTATTTTTGCACATAAACTGCTAGTTAACAGTCATTAAATTTATTATGGAATAGAAACTGTTAGTTAATAATCTGTTATTAATTCCTGTATAATACATATGCTATGTATCAATGATTGTTTAAAATTGGATGATGATTGCAATTGATGATTGATGATTGATATTTGGATGAATGAATGCTATAATTATATTGTATAAACTGCAAGTCATCATGCATTTTCATTTCATTCGGGGTTGTGGTTTGAAATGATATACAACCGCAAAATTTTATTTTTAAATTGCGGATTGAAATGATAAATATCCGTATCACTTGACAATAGGATAGAAAATTTTATACAGGCACCGTGGTCTATATATAAATTATTTTAAAGTGATTTCTATGGTTTGGATGGGATACGGTTTATAAAATTTTTTAATTTTGATATTTTATAAATGTTATCTTCTATATATATACATATGAAGTTAAAAATTGAATTTAAGATGTGTATAAATCTATTAAATAAAAATGGGAAAATTGAGAAATGGAATTTGATAATTCATGTTATATGTTTAAGTTTGGAAAATTTTATGGTATGATATTTATAACTGGATTTTTCCAAGATAAATTTAAAATGAATATTCTAGTATAATTTAATTGAAGAAAATATTTGCTAGAAATTGGAGTTTATTTATGGATTTTTATGTAAATATTCAAGACTAAATAATAGAACATTTAATTTGGTTAAAGGAATAAATTCCAACTTTAGTTTTGAAATATTAGTACTCCAAATGGATATATATATATATATATATATATATATATATAGAAATTGAAGTGGTTTTGGAACTTGAAAGTGGTATTTAAATTTTGGTTTAGACTTTAAATAAAGAAATATATTTGTAAAGCCATGGAAATTATTTTCTTTACAAAGTAACCTTAAAGTTAAACCATTTATTTCGTATACCGTTGAATATCCAAACCATTCAAGTTTTAGAAGTTATGGTTTTAAAATATATGAATTTCGAAATATTATGCTTTGAAAGTATAAGTCAAATATTTGGTTTCCAGATATTTTAAATTTTAAAGCAGTATGATTTTGGAAAAGAAATATATTTGGATAAAATGATATCATATTGTTTTGGGTTTTAAGATGATATCGTATTCATAGTTTTGAAATGGAATTTTTATTCTGGTTTTAAAGTATAAACTATTTTAAATGACCGCGGTGTTATAATAACGATTGGTTGGCAAAGAGACCGGGATTGGATATGGACATACTCTCTGTCGATAACGAAAACCTCTTTGACTAACCGTGTACGCGGTGGAGATTCCAGAATGAAGTAGGTTGGTGGCGGCGTTTCCTGTAAGGTAAATACGTGGACCCGACTCCCGTGAGTTGGCATAAGTTGGCTAAAAAAGGTGCGATTCTCGGGCCAATGAGGTCATTCCTCTGATCGGACACTTCTCTTCGATATTATACTTTGACTTTGGATTGATTCAGTGGCCACTTTTATTTTTGATTTTGGGGGAGTTTGTTTGAGGTGGGCGGCAGCTGCGCGCTGCGCGTTTCCACCAGCCCGGATAGCAATTGGTATATCTACCCTAGCATTGCCCAGTTGTGCCGTGTCACCTACCATACCGAGCCTTTACTACGAGTTTTGTTTTGTACCATACCTATGGGGTGCCTCTGACGACGCCCATTACGGGGGAGATTACGGTACTGTATAGACTATGGGAATATATTCTGTGTTAAGGGCTATATGGGTAACCCCTTAACGCTATTAAAAAGTAAGTTTATTTTATAAATAGACATTATTATAATAGCGCAATATACTACATAGTAAATAGTTTAACGGACCCTTAGGAGATGTAAATCCCGAGCATCTCTTGAGTTACTGTACTCATATTTATTTCTGTTAATTTTACTCACATAAGATCTTTTAGTTCTGACTCGAGTGTTTTTGTCTTTTCAAATTCGCTCGGGTCAGTCCGAGCGTTTCAGGATTTGAGGATTTAGCTCTGGAGGACGAAGACAAAGATTTGTATTACTAGTATCTACTATATTATTTCACTACACCAATTAATTCCGCTGCATTGATAGTATTGGTATGGGTAACTCTGATATTCATTGTACAAGTAAAATAAAATATTTTGTAAAACAGTTTCATGAACTGTATATTTGATTATTATATTTTATCCTTCCGCTGTGAGATTCTGTTTTTTTTATTTCTTCTCTGTTTTTCTTATTTACCCCATAACAATCCGCCCTTCCGTATGGTTTGAATCGTCATGTGTGTCGGTTTAAAGTGTGCGAAAAGGCGGGATGTTACAATTTGGTTGTTGAGTTGGACTTGTCTGTAGTCTGATCTCTTGTGTAGATTGTAGATCTAGACGAGTAGGAGCTCAATAGCTTAGTTGTATAGCTAGTCTGGATTTAGTAGAGCAAGTATTCTAGCATCTGTATCTGGAAACTCTGGATAGATTTAGGAAGCTTATCCAGATCTGTGCCCGAATAGCTAGAAATGTTTGATTGTATGAAATGGTTGTTTGATTGATAGCGTATGGTTGTTAAGTATGTTCGAATTGTTTAAAGTATAATAAAACATTAGGATTATCTTTTGTTTAAATTTCGAGGATGAAATTCTTTTAAGAGGGGAGGAATGTGATATCCCGGAATTTCAACCAATTTAAATATGATAATCTCCTTCATTTATTTAATTAAAATTGGGAAATTGTTATTTTAATCAATATAATGTGATGATTTTAATGATAGTATAAATAGATTTTTAAATGGAATAATTTTCTTTACAAATTTATTTTGGTTATTTTATAAATAGATTTTTGATAGACTTATTATTTTCGAATTTAAATAAGTATTTTTTAAATGTATATGTATATATATTCATTTAAGTTAGTTTTAAAATAGAATTATTATTTTCAAATTTAATGATGTGTTAGTTTAAATTAATATATATATATATATATATATATATATATATATATATATGTATATATATGTTTAAGTTGATTTTAAATTGGATTTTTAAATTTGAATTTGAATTTAATATTTGGATTTAAATTTGAATTTAAAGGATAATTTTTTAAAAATAGTTTAGATATAAAATATATGAATAAAGTTTTCATTTGAATATAATTTGTTTTATATTCTTTTTCCTTAAAAGATTTTATTTATATAACTTTAGAAAGTATTTATTTAAATGGTAATAAATACAAATGTTTTATATTTACATTTATAAATGGATTAAATATATTATATATGATTTTATTTAAAATATGATTGGTTTTATTTTTACTTTCTTTTAAAGGTTTTATTTTTATAAATTTAGAAAAAGCATTTATAAATTAAGAAATGTATTAATTAATTAGGATATTTATATAAAATCTTTTTAAATCAATTTAAAAAAATGAATAAGTACAAGTGTTAATTTATAAACATCCTTAGTAACATGTGTTAAGAAGTTATATAGGATGGAAGACAAGTGTCACCCCTTGGATTTTATTTTTCTCAATTTTTATAAAATCATAAATTAGTTATATAAACATACATCTTCATTTCTTATTTCTTTTTCTAATCTTAATTCTAAACTCAAAAGAAAACTCAACCTATTCTTTACTATACAACTAGAAAAAAATCAATTCCTGTAAACTTCTTCAAGTTTTAACACAAAATCCTTGTACTTCAATCCTCAAAACTCAAAAATCAAAACAATGCATACATTTCTCAGTTCAAAAACCTGAACCATCCCTCAAAATAAATCAAATCCTCAAATTAAAATGCAGATCAAACCATGCCAACCTTTTCAAATCTGAGACCAAAACCTGTCAAGCATTCTTCAGAAATTCTGTAACCTCCTTATATCAAAACCTGTAATCAATTTACTCATATCAAATACAAGCCTGTCAACGAACTTTCAAAGCAAACATGTAACCCATTTTCAAAGAAAATTAATCAAAAAGCTTGCAAGTTTCAAATGCAACTTGGATTTTCAAAACAATGAGCAGCAATTCAGTTTCAACATGCATCAATCAAAGTTTTAAAGCCTTTCAGTAATTCAAAGCATTCAAAGTTTTCAGCTTCAACACCCTTCTAGTTTTCACAGGCTTCAACCCAATTTTTCAACTCTCTGCTTTTTGAGAAAAAAGGTGAGTAAACTTTTAAATAAAAACTTAAGTAACATGTGAATTACTGTGTGATGATTGCTTTGCATGTATGTGTATGTGAAAGTCTTTGTGAAATTTTAAAGTGTGCATATCTATTGATTTTAAAAATCTCTGATCTTAGTTCAACCCTCTACCTTTTAATCTGTAAAACATGAATCATCTGTAGATTTGATGCATGTGACATATGGTTGAAGTAAATTTGTGATGTATGTTTGAAATGTGATTGCATGATGGTTTTATGATCCTCAAACATGTTTATGTGTATGAAGATGCTGTGTAAATGTCTGGATATGACATTCTTCTCTGCTTTAAGTTTCAAAGATGTAAACTTAGATTAAAAAATTAATTCTTCACACTCTAATATCTTTTAGGCTTAAGTATTTGAACAAGGTTTGTTTGTTTAAAACTAAACTAAGTTTTAAAAATATTTTTATGAATAATAGATAGAAATATTTTTTGGAAAAATAAAAAGTACGGAGGAGCTTAAGTATATGTAAAAAAATCAAATGCGGTGATCTGTTAATTTATATATATAATTTGAAATTCTTTTCCAAACTAAGATTTTTAAAACCAAAATCTTGATTTTTAACATTGAATTGGATGAGCAATTCAAAATTTACTGGAAATGGGTTTTCGAGAGTTTTCTGGTGATCAAAAGGGTTTGGACGGTCGGGTTTCATGTTGGAGCTAGTTGGATGAAGGGGGTATTTGGAAAAAATGGTGCTCGAAATATTAGGCGACCGGAGTGGCTATGCGACGACAAGGTAGGGTTTAACAGCCAGGTTGTGTCGTTGATTTTTCTGAAGGAATTGTAACATCGGGACTTGATCGGTGGTGATCGTGAGGTGTGATGTAGGAGCTGGAAGACGTGGTGGGGCTGTGGTGAAGATGACGAGGCTTCTCGAAGCAGGGATCGTTGGAGGTGGGTGAATTTCCGGTGAGAATGAGTTTCCAGATTGTGGACTTTGGGGTCGATTTCGATTCACGATCGAATCGTGACAATCAATGATCAAGTTTGGTTGCGAGGTTCACCGGGGAGGTGTTAGGGTTGGCGTCGATGGTCGGAGCGTCGTTGGACGCTTGTGTAGGTGCACTTGTGCACAGGCATAGCCGGGTATTGGATGAAGGGTTGATCTCGGGTTGAAGCTCGACTTTGTGTGATATTGGCTCGAGTTTAAACTCGAGTAGATGGTAAAGTTTAGCCTGTTATCAGTTTTAGTAGCTAGCAGGTTTTAAAATTTAAACTTTAATTAAAAACTAAACTGAAATTTGAAATGGAAGGGAACTCGGGTTAGACCCGAGTGATCTTCGGGTTCGACCCGAAGCAAATGTTAAGAAAATTTAAAAAAAGATTTTAAAACTTGGTTTTTGAAATTTAAAAATGAAATAGGTTTAAACTTTATTATATAAATTACTTATATAATAGTTGTATTCTTAAGCATTGTTAAGATGTTTTGGAAACTTTGTTTATTTTTAAATTTTGTTAAATTAAGTTAAAATCTTCTAAATTTAAGTAGAATGAAAATTTAAAGATTTTATAAAGCAAGCATTAATTTAAATTTGATAATAGATTTAAAACTAATACTTGATAATTTTTAAAGCATTTAAAGAAAGTTGTGATTTGTAACTTTAATTTATCCAGTTGAATAAGTATTTTTAAAACTTAATTAATGATTTAACTAAATAAAGTTATTTTTTTAAATAAAATGTTTTAATTATAATTAAGCCATATATAAGATAAGGTTTTATCTTAAGATAATTATGGTTTATCTTAAGAGGATTTAAGTTTTATTTATTTGAGATTAATTAAGTTAATTTAGAAATTTAAGTGTAATTAATTAACTTAGTTAATTAAGTATAAAGGGTTAATTAAGTAATTAATTAAGAATAATTAATTAATTTAATTAACTAATGATTAAGGATTTAATTAATTTATAATTGAGGATTATAATTAATTAATTAAAGGTTAATTAATTATAATTTAGGATTATTAATTAAGTAATTAAAGATTAATTAATTTGTAACTGGAAATTATTTAATCAAGTAATTAGAGGTTGATTAATGGTAATTAAGAAATATTTAATTAAGTTTTATTAATTGATAATTAAGTTTTATTAATTAATAATTAAGAGATAATTAATTTATAATTAAAGATTAATAAAGGGTTAATTAACTGTAATTAAGGTTTGATTAACTGGTAATTAAGAAGTACTTAATTTGTAATTAAGTTATATTAATCAATAATTAAGGATTATTAATTAAAATTAAAGAATAATTAATCTGTAATTTAGATTAATTAATTTGTTTAAAGCTGTATAGTTAATGCCCCGCTATTACCCTGCTATAAGTCCGCTATATCCCATAGCGGATTTCTACCGCTATGATTTTTTCATATAGCCCCAAAATATAGCCTTTCCGCTTTAATCCCCGCTATTTCCGCTATATCCCGTTATTCCCGCCATATTTTGCTATTTCCGTTATATGTTCTTTAATAAAATGAATTAAAACATTGCATTTATGCATTATAAAAGTTATGAAACTAATTAATTTGATTTAATTTTTAATATATTTTCGGAAATGAAAATACTCTAATATTCTACTAAATTCAATTATGTTATATAACAGTTTTACGTTTATTTAAAGTATATTCACACATTTTTTGTTTAAAATTATTTATGTATTAATTATAATTCAATTGAATGTTAATTTTTCATTTAATTACCGTTTATATATTTGTAGAAACATTAAGTACGATTTTTATATGCTATTTTAGAGCCATCCGCTATATCCCGCTATATCCTCGCTATATCCCCGCTATGACTTTTTGCACCTCCACCGCTTTGAATCTGCCGAGCGCTTTAACTGCACAGGTTTAAAGGGTAATTAAGGGATGAATTACGTAATTGTGATCAATTTGTTGATTAATTAAAGATAATCTCTTGACGATTAATTAAGTATAAATACTTAATGAGATTAATAGGTGTAATTACTTAGTGAAGTAATTAATAGATAATCACTGGATGTAATTAACTATGGGAATTACTTAATGAGAAGTAATTAAAGGGTAATTACTTAGTAGAAGTAATTAAGGATTAATTAATTAGTGTAATTAATCAAAGGATTAATAATTAATTAAGGAGTTAATTAATTAAGTAAGAAATTACATAAGGGTAATTATTGTTTATGATTAATTGAGGTTGACTAATTAAAGTATAATGAATTAATGTAATTAATTAAGGATCAATGTAATTAATTATAATTAATTAATTATTGGAAATAATTAATTATGGATCATTAATTAATGTAATTATTTAATAATTAATGAGGGTAATTAAAGGTTAATTACTGTAAATGGTTAAGGATAATTAGTTTGTGAAATTAATTAAAGGATAATTACTTTGTGTAATTGAAGATTAATTAATCAAGGTGATTAATTAAGATGGATATTTAAAGGATGGTTAATTAATTAAAGGTTAATTAATTATTGATTAACCAAAGTTAGGTGATTAATTCTTAAGTAATTGATTTAATTTATAAATTAATTATAATAGGGATTAATAATTGTTTGTTATGGATGACTGATTAGTAGAATATCTGAATTGAATGATATCTGTTGGATGATATGCTGTGATATTCTGTGATATGATATTTGATATATCAATGATAAATGTGTGATATTTATCTGTGTTAATGTTGTATGAATTCAAGTATTGAATTGAATTGTTTTAACATAAAAACAACTTGGACCTAAAAGATGGCGCTTTTGATTTCGATGAGACCGGGATCGGGTTTTCAGATTTGGACATCCGAAAACCACATCGATCCAAGTTAAACGTTAGGCCGTGACATCTCAAAGTGGAGATCGAGATGGAGTTGAAGTGCAAGGATTATTTTCGTTAACTCTGAGGGTGATTCCAAAATGAGTGTAACTAGATAATGCCTTCGGTTTCGTTCGAACCCGGAATGACTTGTGTGGGTTGAATGCTTTCAGAACATCGTCAGGTGGACGATGTGCATTCTAAGATAGATGTGTTCTATAAAGGTAATCGTAGCCTCAAGCCTCATCAACCGGGAATGGCTAAAACATGAGAGGTGCGGTAAGGCTATGTGGGTAGCACCCAAGTAGGACGAGATTTTCCCCTGTCTCGAGGTCCCTTTTATTTGGCTGTGTGGGCAGTTGTTGAGCTCCAACTGCCGGGGTTGTCTTGTTCAGGACTGTCTAGTAAGGGATGTTTCCGGCCTTGTGTTGCAGGGGATTTAGGGTGGATCCTTGGTACATTGATCTAGGCCACGTACTGTGACAAGCGGCACCCCAGTAGCCCCGCCACTAATGGAAACTCATTCTTCCTACGTGCCCGTATGGTTTTGATTATATTACCCACTTTTGTGGCTAGTAGCTGGAATTTAATCATGTAACAATTTCAGCTATTTCTTATTTATTTGAAAACCCTAGACCCTATTATAATATCATAGAATTTCCTATTGAAGTTTTGGTTAGCGTAAGGTAAAAAATTACCCATGTTTATGTGTGTGGAGTCTTACGTGATACCTTTTCTTTCAAAAGGTTTTTAAAGTTAAGAAACTTTAACTCGTTTACTCACACCAGATCCATATATGACCCGAAGTTTATTTCTGTTTTATTAAACTCTTGGGTACCCAAATTTTTTAATAGCTAAGGGATTCAGGTTAGCTTTGACGAATTCTGGAGGAGATATGGAGCAGGAGGCTTCAGCGTAGTAGATATATAGTGGTTCTGCTGTGTTGATCTCTGTGATGATATCTGTATTGTATATTGAGTTGTATAACTAGGCAGGTGTCTATAACTGTCTAGTATGTATAGTATAAGCTGTGTAACTCTGATGTACATGATACTACGTAATATATATTTGATTAATATAATTTATTCATTCTGTTGTTAAGATTTCGTTATTTTTTTTATTCTACTCTATCTTTCTCTTTTCTATCCCTTTATTTCTTAAAAATGATGCGTCTTATTATGGAGAATAAGGCGGGTCGTTTCATCTGGAGTTTATAGAATTCAAGTGAAATGGGTTGGGAATTCACGAATGAAATTGTAAATGTTTTTGAGGAAAGAAATAGGAAATAAATGAATATTTTTCAAGTATCAAGTAACTAATAAGTGGGAAAAATATGCGAAGTAATGGACAATGGTTGAAATTTGTTCCGTAAGAATAAAAAGAGATTTGAAAACTATTTCCAAAATGTGAAGTATGAAAATAATATCTTATGAAGATAATTTGAGGTAAATAATTTGGAAAGTTATTAAAAATTTGATGGTTGCTTGTGAATGCTAATTGATAGTTAAATAGCTAACTATCAATATTGGCCAATGCATCGATCGTTTTAAGAGACCGAGACTGGATTTAATTATCCGATAACCACTTCGATCTGGTTTGAATTTTAGCGAATGAAGACCATGAAGATGATGAATACGGCTATTCGGTTTGTCCCCACCTTGGGCAACTTGTATGGACGAATGCTATCAGAGCATCGTCAGAAGGACGATGAGCATTCTAAGTGAATGTGCTACAAAACGGTAATGCATAGCCTCAAGCCTCATCAACTCGGAATGGCTAAAAAAGGAAGGTGCATCAAGGCTATGTGGGTAGCACCCAAGTAGGGTAAAGATTTTCCCTGTCTAGATGTCTCTTTTATTCGGCTTAGTGGGCGGTTGCTGATCCCAACCGCGGGGTGATCTTATTCGGACTATCCAGTAAGGGGTAGCACCGGTATTGGGTTGCAGGGGATCGAGAGTGGTCCTCGGTACTCTGATCTGGACCCAGTATTGTGACGGACGGTACCCCAGCAGCCCTGCCATTATATGGAAACCCTATCTCTAATAAGTGCCTTCAGACTTGTTTGTATACATATTATGCTGGAATTTAATGAATGTAATTTTTTTTTAGCTATTTGAATAAGTATTTGTATTTAGACACCACTATATTATCAGAGGGCTTGATATGAAATGTTTTGGTTATCATAAGGTAAAAACCCGACATGTTTATTTATGGCGTGGTCTTACAAGATACCTTTGATTTTTAAGGATTTTGGAACTTTAATAATGCAATTGAGTGTGTTTTCTCATGCTGGTTTTCCAGACTTACTCGGGTGTTGTTTTATTATGATGCTCGGGACAGATTGAGTTTAACAGATCTAGGATAATATGCTATGGAGCTCAAGAGGCGAACGGGATGATAGAGACATATCTCTCGTACTTGGATATTATTATTTCCGCTGTGTATGGACAAGTATAAGCTATTCAGAGTGATGGATGATTATTGTACTATGATAATGGTATGTATATATGACAGTACAGATTTCTTTGTATTTAAAGCTGTTGTTATATATTATATTTTATTCCGCTGCGATTGTGAGATTCTGATGATGTTTTCTATTTTTTTCTTTCTATCTCTTTCTTCTTTTACCTTAGTTATTCGCTCTTTCATACACTTTGGGTTGAACGTGGAAGAATTATTATCAACTCAAGGGTTAAGGAACTACAGGTCGTTACAGTTGGTATCAGAGCTGAAGGTTAAGTGAGAACCTTAGCTCTGGTGGGGATTACTCATTAGAGATAGAGTCAGTAGTGCTCTAGAATGAGTTTGAACATATTTATAGATATGAGCGTGTATTGATTAGTGAATATAAATTGTTTTATGTTGTATTGGCTTATTGGTTGAGTGGAATATAAATTCTGATTGGGCAGTAGCGCTGCTGGTTCGATAAGAATTTATAAACACTTGAACATGATAAACCGACACAATATTGTTTTAAAAGTGGGTGAATGAAATAATTTTACCCAAAAATATATTTTGAGATAAAAAGAAATAAATTTTCTAAAATTCTTATATACACACACACACACACACACACACACACACACACACACACGAGTGTTTGGATGCTAGTATTATAGTCAAACAAGATTATAAAATTTAAAATAATATATATAACTAATATGAGAATTTGTATAAATATAAATTCTACAATGGATTATGATTAAAATCGGACTTAAACCGGAAGCTGGAAATTTAAATCCGGGGAGGTTGAAAAATAAAATAAAAAATTGGAACCCTTATTTAAATACTTTAAAAATTACCAAAGAAGAAGTGATAAGCTTATAAGTTGAAATGAATTTGAAGTAAGAAAGTAAAGTATGAGATTTGAAGTTTGGAATTAAAATTTAAAGTGAAAGAGTTAAAAATGAAATTAACTTTGATTGAGAAGGAAAATTATATCGAATTGAATTGGAATAAAACTCAATTGAGTTATAGATGACATTAAATGATATTAAATTCTAACCTAAAGAAATAAAAGTAAGTTGGATAGGAATTGGATTGAATAAATTAATAGGAATAGCTTAAAATAATAATTAAAAATTCATGGAATAAAAATATGCTTGGGCTATAAATAAGCATAAATCTTGAGTTAAAAATAAAAGGTGAATATATTCAAGTATAAATGGATGGAAATGTGAAAAATATAAGTATGTGACTTATAAAATCTAAAAGTGAAATAAAAGCCAAAATAAAACTGTTGGATATTTTGAAAAATGAATTAAAAATCCAAACTTGAAATATAAAATAGATTGAGTTCAAGTAAAACTAATCAAAGAGATTTTTGAAGACAAAACTCAAATGTTGGATTATAAGTTGGAAGTGAACTAATTTGGCATAAATCAGTTAACTGAATATGTTAATGGAAGTCAACTTGGTTGAATAAAATTGGATGGTTAGTTAAAAAGGGATTTTTGAAGTCAAACTTGAGTTATAAATAATATTCAACGTATATCGCAAGTGAATTAAATATAATTGGAAATGTTGTCGAATAATATAAGGTTGGATTAAAATAGAAATGGTTTGAATTGCAAATAAAATTCAAGTGAGTAGAAACAGATTGAAATGGCCTTGTTATTAATAAATAAATTCAGAAATTAATTGTGAATGCAAATTAGGACTTATAATGGATTGAAAGAATAAACTAATTGAATTAAGATTTGTAAGATGATTGGAATTTGATTGGGCGAGAATCAAACTGAAACGGATATAGAATTTGTGCAAGAAAGAAATGGACTTAAGTTATGGAGTGAATGACTTGAAGAAAGTAAATAACTTAAGAAAATATTTGAATGGAAGCCCAGTTTAAGTGAAAAAGATATTTAATATATAAACATGAAACTTGTTTGGTTAATAAAATGAAATGCAAGTGAATGGATTAAAAAAAAATTAAAAAATGCAATGAAAATGAGAATGTGTGGATTGTGAATAATTTCAAATGGAATGAAATTAATATAAATTGAGTTTGAATCAGTTTAAAAGAGCTTTAAACTAAGTGATTATTTGTTTGAATGAATAACATTAAATTTGCATAGAAAATTAGTCGTTTTGTCGTAGATGAAAGTAAACGAATTAAAAGAAGTGAATAAAACTGGTTTTTGAATCAATTGGGATGAGTATGGGTTTGTTTAAATTAAAAATGAATTAAATGTAAGCAAGTGAGTTATAAACCATTCAAACTAAATGAAAATAAAATATGATTTATTGTAAGCAATTACAATTAATGTCAGAATCTTAAAATTGCTTATAAATATTGTTTGATATGCATTGCTTTTGTAATCCATGTGTTAGCTATTTAAAATAAGTGAAAATGTTAGTGAACTTTATATATATGACACTTACATGTTTAAATTGAGTAAGTAAAGGTACCTGGAGGCCGTTTGGTTGGATTTTGGTCGCGTTAATTGCTAAATAAATAATCCGCTTGCTTAAAATGCTAAATAGAGGTACCCCTACGCAATAAAAGATAGGAAATATAAAATATTGTTTTTGTTTTTGTTTTTCCAACCGTGTGGGTTGATGTATAAATTTTATACCTCTTGTCAAATTGCAAAAGCTCCTCCGTACAAAGGAGACTCTGCCAAAATGTTCCGTAAAATTTTGGAAGTTAGAAATTTTCGAAAAATTTCTTTTAGCGAAAATTTGATTTTCAAATTGTAATGAAAATGTATGATTTGAACTAGAAGCGAAAAAACCAATTGTTTTGGTCAAAGTTAAAAAGGTTTTGAAAAAGTGAACATCGAGTTTTCACTAAGTGGTTTTTAAAGTTAATGGTTTTGGGGCATTCTTCTGCCTTAGTAATTTCGGGGATGAAATTCTTTTAATGGGAGAGGAATGCAACGACCCGTATTTTTCAACACTGGATTTGGAATATTTAAATGGTTTTACATATTGAATTTCAATTTTAAATTGATTTTTATACAAAAAGTTTAGTTTTCATTTATAAAATAAATGAAGAATTTAAATATCTCAGGTCATTGGATAATTCAACTTTTGAATTTAATAATTGAAGATTGAGTAAAATATTGAATCCGGAGTTTTAAGCTTGTTAAAAATATTTTAAAGGTTTGTAAAATTTATATTGTTAATACTAAAGATAATAAAAGTTTTAAAATGGAATTTGGAAGTGATCTGTTCAATTTTAAAAAATATAAGGAAAGAATCGAAGTCGATTTCGACTTCGATAGGGAGGTCGCGATTAAATCACGTGGCAACCTGAGGCGGTGACGGCGAAGATTCGAGCTCGGGTTGACTGCAGATATGGGGTATGGCGCTTTGGCGTTCACAAGCTTCGACGATGGCCGAAGCCGAATCAAAGGCGAGCACGTGAGTTATGGGCGTGGTGGTGTTCGACGGCGAGATGGATGGCTCTTCGTTCGACCGTCAGCCAATGGCGCAGTTTTGGATAGCCGATGGTTGAGCGATCGACGCCTGGAACGAACGTTGAAATAGGTATAACAGTTCTTTTTTTAATTTGATTTAATACATATATAAATATATATAGATTAAAGGAAAAATATATACGCAGTTAAACATATATATGCAGATTTTTTTGATGAATAGTAGAAAAAATATATATATAAGCAATTCCGTTTTTAATTTAACACATGTATATAATCAGAAAAGGAGAAATAAACAATAAGTTTTATAAGAAAAACAATTTATTTTTTACAATTTAAAGATTTATAAATATATATGTATATATACAGTAAAAGGAAAAATGTTAAAACAGGAAATTATTATAGATTTTGAAAAAAATATGGGGATTGTATAAAGATTAGATTTTTAAAATGTATATAGGTTATTTTTGTATATGTAGTTTCAAAGAAAATAATATATAAATATACATATACACATATCTTCACTTATTAGTTTATTTTAAAATAATGTATTATAGTAATTGACTTGTTTAATAAATTTATTAAATTATTTTAGTTACTAAAAATTATTAGTTTAAAATTAAATCATTACTTAATTAAATTACTAAACGATAATGAATTGCCGGATTATTTCAAATATTAAAAAATCCACGTAATGCGTATACAAGGTCAAAAATCCTGAAACCAGTCAAGGTTGAAGTGGATTTCAAACAAAAACAAAGGTGAGATTTTCTCGCTCATTTAGATTGCCTAGTTTAAAATTTAATGTTAAATTAAATTACAGAATGCTAATTGATTTATCTATTGGATGGTATTATATATAGTTTATATATATATATATATATATTAAAGTGATTGATATTCCCGCATTATATAGCAGATGAGACCCTATGCGCCCTGCATAATAGCGGATGACCCAATATACCTTGATACCCCCCTTGAATTGGGATTTGGTATTTATTTGTTGACTACCATCTATGGATACAGGGAAAACAGGATGGAGGGATCCTACTGGGTTCCTCAAGAATATTTATTATTTTCATATATATGTGATATATGACAGGATGGATAAATTGATATGGATTGTGTGAATTGAATTATAAAATGTTAAATTGCCTGGGGATTGAATTTGATATTTTTAAATACCATAAATGATTAAAGTGAAGGAATTTAAAAAGGGAATTTGAAAGGAAATTATTATATTGAAAATTTGATTTATTCTAAAGGTAATTTAGTTGAATAAAAATATATTAACCGACTTGGGTTATACTTAATCGTTTGTAAATTGATTTAAGTGAAGATTTGAAATTAAAAATATATATTAAGGGCTTTAAGAGATATTTGAATCGATAAATAGATTTGAAATAAAATGGAGTCTTATTAAGGGATAAAATTTTAAAATGGAATTATAAATAAATTTTGTTTTATAAATAAATAGAGAACTCAAAGGAGTTTATAAATTTATAAACGGGGTTTATAAATAAGATAAAAAGATATCAGTATGTGAAAAATATAAGTTAACGGTGTGAACTTATATCGTGCAATGGGAATTGTTAGAAAAGAAATAGTGGAATATTATTTCAAATAAGAGAACTGGTGATTAATTTGGGTATAATTGATTGTTATACGAATCAAGAGGGGTTTAGAAATTGAATTTGTGAATATTGGATTTTCTAAAGATAGACGTTTTATCGAGTAAAGTAAAATTTGGTTTTAAAGTGAATTTTTAAAATCTATTATACTATGTAACTTTTATAAACTATTACCGAATTAATAATATTTCGAAGTTAGTTATCTTAAACCATATTTTGATATAAAACCATTATTCTTATCTTATAAGTATATATGTTTTTTTTAATGTTTTAAAATTCATTATAAACCTTCTTGAGATGGGAAGCGAAGATATTAAAACAGATATGATTTTAGTGGAAGGTCTTACAGTGTATTATGAGAACTTAAATGAAATCTTAAGTACAAGATAAGAGAACATTCAAAAGGTGAAATAAAATTCACAAAGAAGTAGAAGTGAAAATGGAATTTTGAATAAGCGTAAATGGCTTTGGAAATGTTAAAGGAAATTGACTAAGAAATTCTGGAGTTTATAGAATTCAAGTAAAACGGGTTGGTAATTTACGAATGAAATTGTAATGTTTTTGAGGAAAGAAATAGAGAATGAATATTTTCCAAGTATTAAGTAACTAATGAAGTGGGGAAAATATGCTAAGTAATGGACAAAGGTTGAAATTTGTTTCATAAGAATAAGTGCCTTCGGACTTGTTTGTATACCTATTATGGTGGAATTTAATAAATGTAACAATTTCAGCTATTTGAATAAGTATTTGTATTTAGACACTACTATTAATATAAGAGGATTTGTTAAGAAATGTTTTGGTTATCGTAAGGTAAAAACCCAACATGTTTATTTGTGGCATGGTCTTACAAGATATCTTTGATTTGTAATGGATTTTGGAAACTTTAATAATCCAATTGAGTGTGTTTTCTCACGCTGATTTTCCAGATTGACTCAGGTGTTCTTTTATTATGATGCTCGGGTCAGGCCGAGTTTAACAGATCCAGGATAATATGTTGTGGAGTTCAAGAGGCGAATGGGATGATAGCGCCATGTCTCTCATACTTGGATATTATTATTTCCGCTATGTAAGGACAAGTATAAGCTGTCCAGAGTGATGGATGGTTGTTGTACTCTGATAATAGTATATATATATGACAGTATATATTTCTTTGTATTTAAAGCTGTTGTTAATATTATATTTTATTCCGCTGCGATTGTAAGATTCTGATGATGTTTTCTATTTTCTTCTCTATCTCTTTCTCCTTTTACCCTAGTTATTCGCTCTTTCATACACTTTGGGTTGAACGTGGAAGAATTATTATCAACCCAAGAGGTACGAAACTGCGGGTTACTACAAGAGGAGTATATGCTAAAGCTGGTCCATAGGAATGGGGGGTTGAGTGAGCTTGGAGTTGCGGATCAGAATGTGAACATGCAACCAGAGGAATACCAGATTTTCCCCATAGGAGTAGAGGAAAAGCATAGCTATAGAGGGAAGATCACCATTAGATGACAATGAATGGATCGTTGAGATGATTAGAAGAATAGTAAGAGGCGAACCTTCAGATCGAAGATTGAAGGATATAAATGGCAATCCATTCACTCCTAACATCCGACATGTAAGGAATTCTCTCGATTTCAAGCTACCGATGTTAAAGCTATAAAACAGAATAACAAATCCGACCATTCATTTGATGAGATATATTCGACATATGGAGATATTGAGTGCATCTTAAGATAAAATGGGGGGATGCTTCCTATTGTATATGACAGAGCTGGCTGCTACGTAGTTCAGGCAATTAGAGAAAAGGTCTATAAGCACATTGGCCAGGATTGTTGATTGATTCTTGAGAAAGTTTAGAATTCATATCTCCTGACCAAATAATGTGATGATGCTTTCAAGCGTAAAGCAAAAGGCTAGAGAGAACTTGAGAAGTAAACAAATGAGATTTAATGCAACTACCACTGCAGTCGATAAACTGGATCCATCGATAGTCTTGACGGTGGCGGTGTTTGGAGTCGCGAGTGAGACCAACTTAAAAATTGCATTGGAAAGGGATCTACTGATGGATCGCATGGAGTTTTATCATGAAACAAAGAGATATCTACGTAAGAGGATGCTAAAGTTGATAATGTTGATGTTAATGCTGTGGATGATAGAGGACAGTCCGGAGCAGGATATGTAAAGACAAAGGAAAGAAAAAAGCTGATGGTGACTTCAAAGGATCAAAGCAGCAAAGACGAGAATCAAAGTTCTCTTCCTACACTGATCCAAATAGAACCTCAAAGAGGATATTCATAGATACTAGGGGTTAAATCATCTATCCGAGGCCAGCGAAGAGAGAGAACCCATTGATTGGGAGACAAGGTCTGGGAAATTTTTCATATTTAATAAGCTAGATGGACACGATGCGAACGGGTGTTGACACTTTCACAATTTGATAGAAGATATTGGTTTGGAGTAGCCAACTGCAATAAAATATAAGAAACCAAATTGTAATGATGTAGTAGGTGCAACCATCATCTGTAGCAATACATTAAGATACGACATTGGATCTTCATTGAGATTGGAAATCCCATCATCGGGTAAGGACGAAAGTTCGTTTTGTTTCCTACGTTTTACCTTTTTTTGAATAGATAAGATAATATTAACCTTAGATCGGTTATACTTATACAAAAGCACGATTGGTCTCTAGACACGCTCTGAATTAGATGCTTGAGATGAAACCTTAGGATGTTTTCTTGATTGCTTAAATTTGAATATTTGAAAATCACTTGAACATAATGACTGATACTGATCATGGTAGTCCCGTCCAGAGAGATGGGGCGATGACCCTAATGTGAAAATTCCTTTGCTGGAGAGTGAGTAGATGAACTTATATATAGAAGTAAGTCCACTTATCAGAGAGTAAGCGGATGAGCTTGCTTGAATGAAGGGTCCCCTTACCAAAGAGAAAGTGGATTGGACTTAGCAAGTAATTGGAGAGATCGAACCTTAGATTGTATGGCAAATGATCTGAAAAGATCAAATCCTAGATTGGATGACAAATGATCTAGAGAGATCAAACCCTAGATTAGATGACAAATGATCTTGAGAGATCAAACCCTAGGTTAGATGACAAACAATCTGAAGTAATTAAATCCTAGATTGGATTTTAAATGATCTAGAGAGTTAGGACCCTAGATTTAATGTTAAAGGATCTAGAGAGATCATACCCTAGAAAGGATGTTGATTTGACCTTAGGATATAAGCGCCTTGTAATCAGACTAAAATAGATAAATCATGGATGAACATAGGACGATTTTGATGTATGGTATGATAATTCTGAATGAAAACAAACTGATTATGATTTATGACTAATACTTAAGTAAGGACTGGATCCTTGGTTATGATGGTCTGGAATAACCATGGATTTGTTCGAGAATCCGAAGAAATCGGATGATTCACCATAACTTAAATCGACAGATAGCAGGAAAGCCTGATCGTCAGAAGTGCAAAAAAATGTTCTTGAGCAATGCACACCTTACATTCATGTTGTGACTATTCTATTGATTAGAAAAGCACAAATTTTAATAAATTCTGCTAGCGTACAGGTGTGTGGTATGCAGGTCGAACACAGAGAATTGTATTTTAAAACAATTGAAATCCATATTTAAATCTTAGGCGTGTTAAACGAATTCGATGGTGAATTTGAACAGAAAATAAAAACAATAATATACTCCGAATTGATTTCAAATCTAATCGAAATTGCAACCAAAATATAAAATTGTAAAAATCAGAAAAGAATTTAAAATTGCAGTAAAGGAAATGACAGAGTAAATAATTGAAAATAGAGAAGAACTAAATTTATCAACTAACTGAAATGAGTATCGGAAGAAATAAGAACAAAAATAAACTGCTAGTCCTATCCCCTCTATCTGAACATAAAAACATTACTGAAAATAAAAATAAACTGAAGAAAAAGTGACGGGGTATCAGAGATGATCCTCTAGTTGTTGTCTCGTTCACTATTTATAGACTTTCGTCCCCAAAAATAAGACTTGTTGAATTGGTAAAAGAACTAGTCTGGTGGCATTGACATGACTATGCTAAGCTTTGGAATTAGAGAATTGTGAGGGTATGAGTGGTCCAACATTGCTTGATTTACACGTGACCATCCTTTTCATACTAAATAATGTGACCATGAAGAAAACGTGAGCTGCTCCTTTGCTTGAATTATTCAAATGACTTTGCTTGGATAATACGCAAAACTTGAATTGGAGAATGTATAATCTTTGAAACCAATGTAAGCCTGACCATGTTTGATGTGTTCAGTGTTCAAAATGTTGCACTCCTTGCTGCGTGTCTCTAGAACCCATGAACGCCACAACCGATTAATTTCAACGTCGCATTTCCAAATCTATAATCTGCAAAACCACAACAAAATACCCGTATAATACCGCTTTATATAAATAAAAATATATGAAACAAACGGTTTAAAATGCTGAAAAATACGTTCATCAAATACCCCCACGATTGCATTGAGCGTATGCAACAAGCCGTTAAACACGATTGCATTGAGCGTATGCAACAAGCCGTTAAACCTCTAGGAAACACGATTGCATTGAGCGTATGCAACAAGCCGTTAAACCTCTAGGTGTCCCTAGTAGGACGAGTGGTGTCTCGTGAAGGTTTTCAGCGGATACTACCCACAAAATCCAAATGCATTATGTGATGATTCTAATGTACTACATGAATGCAAAATTTTAAACAAATGGAGACTCGATTTACTTCAGAATAATTGCAACAAAATAATGTGCATCACTTTTAGTCAACTTTTAGAAATTTTTGGTTCCTCACTAAACACAAACTTCAATATAACTCAAGTTTTCATACATTAGATTCTAGTTTGGCCAGTTGTTTCGGTCGATAACATAGTGCAGCCATGAAATAAATTCTTCACTGTTAATCACGGTTTTTTTCAAAATGGTATTTTTCATTTCCATTTGTATAACAAGCCAAATCAACAAAGTCAATAAGTGTTTGGGTCTCAAAGCTTAGTCTCTCTTTACTAATTTTTTCTTCTTTTTTTTACACCTATCCTTTGGACCAAGGTATACCACCCATGCACTGCCTCGCGGGCTTACGTGAGAGTTGGGACAGAGCTTGGCGGATTGTGCAAACCGACGCTGACTATGTCAGAAAAGGTCGGTAATCCTTAGGTGATTATTTATTTAATTATTTATACACCTAACTCAAAATGCTAAGGCCAGATATACCATCCATGCACTGCGTTGCGGGCTTACGTGAGAAGAGTATAAAGCGTGGCGAGTGCACACACTTTCACAAGTGTACACACCTATCGACTCTAGGTGTTTCTTCTTCTTCTTCTTCTTATTATTATTATTTTGAAATTAACTAAAGAGAGTTATGCAAATCAACTTAGCACCACTTAACTTCAGTGATTTGAAATGTCAACGCATGTACTTTAAAACTAACACTTTTTTCTTAAAACAAAGACTACAGTTTAGAAAGGATTTCGTAACCATCACCTACAAATTCCCCTATATACTAACCTCACTATTATCGCTTGTAATTCAACTTTATTATATTTTACATTTGAAATTAGTGGTTCACAAAAAAATTCATCGGTTGACTTCAACTGCTTACTTACTTTGTCTTAAAAATAAATCGAAGTCCTGAAAATAATGGGAAATGAGAAAAAAAATGAAAGGAAATTTGAAAACAAATAATGAGATGATTTTGTTTTCTTAAATGATGCCTTACTATGAAATGTGAACAAACAAAACAGAATGAGATATGCGTCCCCCCACACTGGAATGAGACAGTGTCCCAACTGTCAAATGGAATGCAAATGCAAATGTAAAACATAAAAATAAAATAAAAATATACAACCTGATATGTACAAGATAGTGAGTGGCTCATGCCGAATAGCTAGGTTCGTGAAGATCCACGAACTCATCGTCCTCGTGTTGTTCAAACTCTAGAAATGGCTTCAAGCGTTGTACAATGACCTTTGAAATGGAACTGTCCCTAGGATTTTCAATTTCAACTGCACAATAAGGGTATACTGTTTTCACAATATATGGACCTGTCCATCGAGATCTCAGTTTGCCTGGAAATAAATGAAGTCTGGAATTATATAAGAGAACTTTCTGACCTACTTCGAATGTCTTACGAAGTATTGATTTATCATGATAGAATTTAGTTTTCTCTTGATAAATCTTTGCATTTTCGTACGCTTCATTTCTTAGTTCTTCTAATTCTGACAATTGTAATTTACGATGTGATCCGGCTTTTTCTATGTCAAAATTAAGGTATTTGATTGCCCAAAGTGCGCGGTGCTCGAGCTCAACGGGTAAATGGCATGCTTTTCCAAAGACTAATCAGTATGGTGACATTCCTAGATTGGTTTTATAAGCTGTGCGAAATGCCCAAAGGGCGTCTATCAATTTGGACGACCAATCTTTTCTGTTGGAGTTAACCGTCTTTTCAAGAATTTGTTTAATTTGTCTATTGGAAATCTCGACTTGACCGTTAGTCTGTGGATGATATGGAGTAGATAGTTTATGAGTGACGGAGTATTTCTTAAGAAGAGATTCAAAAGCACGATTACAAAAATGAGAACCGTTATCACTTATAATGGCTGGAGGTGTGCCAAAACGGGAAAATATGTTTTCCTTCAAAAATTTGACAACAACTTTATTGTCATTCGTTCTGGTGGGAATGGCCTCAACCCATTTAGACACGTAATCTACTGCAAGTAGGATGTAGAGATTTCCAAAAGAATTAGGAAAAGGACCCATGAAATCGATGCCCCAAACATCAAAAATTTCGATGACAAGGATTGGGTTTAGGGGCATAATGTTACGTTTGGAAATACGACCTGTTTGTTGACATCTAGCGCATTTGGAGCAAAATTCGTGGGCATCACGAAAAAGAGAAGGCCAATAAAAACCACACTGTAACACCTTGGTAGTAGTTTTCTTTGCTCCAAAATGTCCTCCACATGCTTGATTATGTGAAAAAGAGAGGATGCTATGGAATTCATGTTCAGGGACACATCTACGTATGATTTGACCAGTGTAATATTTGAAGAGATAAGGATCGTCCCAGTAAAAGTTTCGAGCATTGGAGAGAAATTTTTGTTTATCTTGTTTTGACCAATGGGAAGGTGTTTCATTTGTGACAAGATAATTTACGATGTCTGCGTACCATGGTGCACTGGATAAGGAAAGAATTTGTTCATCGGGAAAATGATCATTGATTTGAGAGTCATCGTTGTTTTCATGAACAATACGAGAAAGATGATCAGCTACGACATTTTCAGAACCCTTTTTATCCCGTAATTCTAGGTCAAACTCTTGAAGAAGGAGAATCCAATGGATTAAGCAGGGTTTGGCATCCTTTTTCATGAGTAAATATCGCAAAGCGGCGTGATCGATGTAAATTATGACCTTAGAACCTACGAGATATGATCTAAACTTATCGAGGGTAAGATAACCCCTAAAAACTCTTTTTCAGTGGTTGAGTAATTCAATTGAGCTTCGTTAAGAGTTTTGCTAGCATAATAGATGACTCGATGAAGTTTATCGATTCGTTGACCTAAGATGGCTCCAATGGCATAATCAGAAGCATCGCACATTAATTCGAAGGGCAAAGCCCAATTTGGAGGTTGGATGATAGGTGCAGTGGTCAAGATCGATTTGAAGGTTTCAAAAGATGTTTTACATTCATTGGAAAATTCAAATTTAACATCTTTAGCAAGAAGATTCGAAAGAGGTTTTGAAATTTTTGAGAAATCTTTAATGAACCTCCTATAGAATCCTGCATGGCCGAGAAAGGAGCGAATGTCCTTTACGGACCTTGGAGGAGGAAGGTCAACAATAAGATCAACTTTAGATTTGTCAACTTCTAGGCCATTTTTAGAGACAACATGACCTAAGACTATTCCTCACTTAACCATAAAATGACATTTTTCCCAATTAAGAACAAAAGATTTCTCCTTACATCGCTTTGAGACACGTTCTAAAGGAAGGAGGCATTGATCAAAAGATGACCCATAGATTGAAAAATCGTCCATGAATATTTCTAAGAAATCCTCCACCATATCAGAAATATACTCATCATACATCTCTGAAAGGTAGCGGGAGCATTAGAAAGACCGAAGGGCATGCGACGATAATCGAAAGTTCCGAAGGGACATGTGAACGTCGTTTTGTGTTGGTCCTCTAGCGCAATGGGGATTTGATTTAGCCGGAGTAACCTTCAAGAAAACAATAATATTCATGACCGGCTAAGCGTTCGAGCATTTGATCAATGAAAGGAAGGGGAAAATGATCTTTTCTTGTTGCTGCATTGAGTTTTCGATAGTCGATGCAAACGCGCCATTTTGTTTTGACCTTTGTCGGAACAAGTTTGTTATTCTCATTTGTGGTCACAGTGATTCCAGACTTCTTTGGTACAACTTGTACCGGACTTACCCAAGTACTGTCGGAGGTAGGGTAGATAATGTTATTGTCTAAACATTTGATAATTTCTTCCTTTACCACTTCTCTCATATTAGGGTTTAATCGCCTTTGAGCTTCGCGAGTGGGTTTAGCCTCGTCGACTAAATGTATTCGATGTTCAATGATTGATGGACTAATTCCCTTAATGTTAGCGATTACTCATCCCAATGCCTCTTTATTTTCCCTTAAATTTTTTAAAAGTTGTTCTTCTTGGTCCTTAATGAGATCGGAGGCCAAGATTACAGGGAAATTTTTCGAAGAATCTAAGTATGCATACTTTAGATTGTTTGGAAGAGGTTTGAGGTCCAATTTAGGGCGTTCTTCTTTTGAGGCTTCAGTAAACATCAACTGATTGAATTCTAGTGAACTATGAAATGAGCATAGCATATCATTTAATTCATAAATGTATTCATCTTCGTGGAAATTGGAATTAAAATGATCTAGGCATATGCTAAGAGACTCCGTAGTATCACTAAAATCATTTTCTACAATTGTTTGGATCATGTCAACTTCTTCTGTTTCAAAATCCCTTGGTTGTCTGTTAAGATTGAAGATATTTAGTTCAATGTAGGTGCCCAAAGGAAAGTCGGAGTTGACCATTCCTACAATTTATGATAGCATTTGATGTTGCTAAAAATGGACGACCTAATATCAAAGGAATCTGACTATTGGGATTTGAGACAGGTGCGGTCTCTAGGACTACGAAATCGACTGGGAAATAGAATTGCTCGATTTGTATCAAAACATCTTCAACTGTGCCCAATGGTTTTTTGACAGATCGATCAGCTAGTTGAATTGTGATGTTTGTAGGTTTTAATTCCCCTAGTCCAAGTTGGCAGTACACAGCATAAGGCAAAAGATTCACACTCGCTCCAAGAACGAGTAAGGCATGACTAATGTGAGTGTTACCGATTTTACAACCGATTGTAGGACAACCGGGTCCTTATACTTGATTGGGGAGGGATTTGAAAGAACAGAGCTAGTGTTTGCAGTTAGAAATGCAGTCTTAGGAACGTTAGTGGCACGTTTTTGAGTACATAGCTCTTTCAGACATTTGGCATATTGAGGAATTTGCTCGATGGTACCAAGAAGAGGAATATTGACTCAAACTTATTTGAAGATTTCAAGAATTTGGTCAAAATTAGAGGGCTTCTTCTTTTTGTTGAGTCTATGGGAAAATGGAGCAATGGGTTTATAGACACGTTCGCAAGTTTTTTCATTCGAGGAAGGTGTTATATTAGAGGGTGAAGATAAGGGAACAGGAATGTTGGGGTTGCCAACATTAGAAGATGAAGAGTGGTCAGGATTGCCAACCTTAGATGTAGAATTAGAGTCGTTTTGATTGATAACCGTGGTTGTCGACTTAGTTTCAGAATTTGGAACATGGAAAGATTTAAGAAGGATGTCGGGGTTGCCGACGTTGTTGTCTACCTTCTTTCCAGACCTTAATGTGATGACAGCATAAACCGGATTTACATTTTCGTCCTCACAAAGATTTACTCCTCGAGAGTTATACTTTGGATTCACTTCGGTTTGACTAGGAAATTTACCTTTCTCATTGATTTTCATGAGATCCTTCATCATTATCAACATTTGTTCATTTTGTTTAGTGATTTTCTCAATTCTCGCATCTTGGTTAGTGATTTGTTCATTTTGTTTAGAGAGTTGTTTTTCCAATCGAGCAATTTCTTGTGAAGGCTGAGAAGGTTGGGTTGATGGACTGAAATTAGGATGCCTGTATGGTTGATTCGAAGGTTTTGTTTGAGGAGCGGGTTGAGAATTTTGAGCATTAGAGGTTGGGGCTCGATAATTCGGATTTGGTATCATTGGATACATATGTGATGGATTAGCCACATTGTTAGGATTTGACCATAAAATATTAGGGTGGTGCTTCCGGTTAGGATTGTATGTGGATGAATAAGGACTATTTTGAGCTATATCATTGATTTGGTCTTGTGTGTAGTAATGAGGTAGTCCTTCTCCTTCTTGAGGAATTTGGGCATCTATAAGAAGATGTGATGGGTCAATGGCATGTACTCCTCTGTTTGGAGTACGAATTAGAACACGAATTGTTTCCCATTGCATATCCTTTTTCGAATATTCTTCTAGAAATTCCCAATCTTCCTCGTCAGTTTTTGCCATGAATTCTCCTCCGCACATTGATCCAAGTTGGGATCTTGTTTGATAGTTAAGGCCTTCATAAACGATTTGGCACAAAACGTGCTTAGGGATTGCATGATGTGGGCAACTATATAACAGTTGATTGAACCTATCAAAGTATTTTGAAAAAGTTTCTCCTTCATTCTGAGAGAATTGATTGATTTCAGTTCGAATTTTAAGAGTTTTGTGGAAAGGAAAAAACTTTTTCAAAAATACAGTAACGAAATTGTCCCAACTTTTAATTGAATTTTTAGAAAGAGAATTAAGCCATCTTTTCGCGCTTTCTAGAAGCGCGAATGGAATAAGCCTTAGCTTGATGGATTCATTAGAAAATTGTTGCATTTTAGTTGTAGAAGCATATAACTCAAATTCACTAAGAAATTCATATGCATTTTCAAACCCAGTGAATTTTGGTACCCCTTGGATAAAAGAATGTTGTAGCTCAAAATTATTTTCTTTGGCAGGTGGAAATGAAATAACCGAAGGTTGAACAGTCCGTGTTGGATAGCATCGGTCTCTAAGGGATAATGGTCGGTTCTCATGAAATTCATTATTTCCAACATGTGATTTAGGTGATAATTTTGGTGAATTGTGGTGTGAACTATGATGCGAACCGTGTTGTGAACCGTGATTGCTCATATTTGTTTGATTTGAAATTTTCGTTGATTTGTTTAATGAGATATTTTGGCTTTCTAAACGGTTTAAATTATTTCTTGCCCAAACACGCATAAACAAATCAAGGTGTACTAGCCAAAAATAATTTTAAACATATTTTTGGTTGGGTACCTGTAGGGTAGAAAATTACTTACAGAGGGGTATGGCTGTCCGTCCAATGCAACTGAGAAGCGCTAGTGAATGGTTGAAATTTACCGAATTGGAGATAGTTAAGTTGCCGTTGTTGCTACCTATTGAGATCTCTAAGAGCTGATAACCTACAAAAAGCGAAACTACAACCGTGTGTTGTTGATTTAATGGAAGCACTGCTAGCAAAACTTTTTGGTTAACGTGATTTTTTTTATATAAAATCTGTAGAAAGTTTAAAGCAAGATTAAAGAATGGTTTATGTTAGATGCATGCGTGAATTACAGTAGTTCACTTAAAAATGATGTGTTAGTGAATGAAAATGCAGCAAGAGGCAAGTATGTATGCAAACGTGACTGAATTAATGCAATGAAGTATGCTTTGGTTATGTGAAAAACTACGTGTGAAAATAACGTGGTGAAAATGAGTGCAAAGTGAATGAACGTGAAAGCAAAGTGAAAACAAGTGGCTACATGAAAATGTTTGGATGAATGGTTGCAAGTGAATGTTGATGTGTGAAAATGTTGCCTGAGCTATGTATAAATCACGTGAATCAAGGCTGCACACGTCAATGATTGTGGAAACGTGAAAACATGGATAAGTAGATTAATGTGAACATTTTTGGAGCAAACACTCATTAAAATGAAACTAAAACAACTAAGTGGTTATGTGTAAATAATGAAAGTATAAACAGAAACTAAACAAAACAAAATGCAAATATGGTGAATGTGAACAGAAGGGTGAATAAATATTCAACTGACATATGAATGAAACCAAAATAGCAGTTGCATTAAAACAATTTAAACAAGTTTTTGGTTACGTGGAAACCAAAATAGCAATGGAACTAACATGCAAAATGTAATGTGAAAAGCAAATGAAACAGAACTAAACCAAATGGAAACTTGAAAATATGCAGCGAATGAGAAAAACGAGAATTTTTTTTAAAGTAAAAAGCTACTTTGATGAAAGGAACTAAAAGAAAAAAAAATGATTTTTTTTATACGAACTGTCGTAAAAATAGAATAAATGAAACAAAATGAATGAATGCAGCTGACTATAATGAAACTAAATGATAAGCTCACGTAAATTAAAGTGAAATGAAAAAATGGAACAAGTTGCCAAATAAACTAAAATAGAAACTGGATGTGAAATGAGAAAATGACCCCTTTTTTTTCTAAAAAAAAATGAACTGAAAAGTAAAGTAGCAGCACGTTAAAATAACACGAATAGACGTAAAAACATAGAAATAAAAAATAATTCAAAATAACAATTCCCCGGCAACGGCGCCAAAAACTTGTTGTGACTATTCTATTGATTAGAAAAGCACAAATTTTAATAAATTCTACAAGCGTCAGGTGTGTAGTATGCAGGTCGAACACAGGGAATTGTATTTTAAAACAATTAAAATCCATATTTTAATCTTTGGCGTGTTAAACGAATTCGATGGTGAATTTGAGCAGAAAATAAAAACAATAATATACTCCGAATTGATTTCGAATCTAATCGAAATTGCAACAAAAATATAAAATTGTAAAAATCAGAACAGAATTTAAAATTGCAGTAAAGGAAATGACAGGGTAAATAACTGAAAATAGAGAAGAACTAAATTTATCAACTAATTGAAATAAGTATCGGAAGAAATAAGAACAAAAATAAACTGCTAAAACTAATTAACAGTCCTATCCCCTCTGTCTGAACATAAAAACATTGCTGAAAATAAAAATAAACTGAAGAAAAAGTGACGGGGTATCAAAGATGATCCTCTAGTTGCTGTCTCGTTCACTATTTATAGACTTTCGTCCCCAAAAATAAGCCTTGTTGCTAAAAATATGTGTGGCCACGTTGCTTTGACTTGGTTTGCCTTTGAATATATTACTTGAGTTGCACGTAATCATTGTTTGAATTGGTAAAAGAACTAGTCTGCTAGCATTCACATGACTATGCTAAGCTTTGGAATTAGCGAATTGTGAAGGTATGAGTGGTCCAACATTGCTTGATTTACACGTGACGATCCTTTTCATACAAAATAATGTGACCATGAAGAAAACGTGAGCTGCTCCTTTGCTTGAATTATTCACATGACTTTGTTTTGGATAATATGCAAAACTTGAATTGGAGAATGTATAATCTTTGAAACCAATGTAAGCCTGACCATGTTTGATGTGTTCAGTTTTCAAAATGTTGCACTCCTTGCTGCGTGTCTTTTAAACCCATGAACACCACAACCGATTAATTTCAACGTTGCATTTCCAAATCTATACTCTGCAAAACCACAACAAAATACCCGTATAATACCGCTTTATTAAAATAAAAATATATGAAACAAATGGTTTAAAATGCTGAAAAATACGTTCATCAATTCATAAGGCATACTTTAGGGGCAAATGTTATAACCAAATGTTCCATTGTCTTCGAATGAACTTCAACGAGTGAATTGGATGAACAGATAATGAATAAATGAACCAAGGACTTTGGAAATATCAAAAGAATGATGATACGAATACAAGAGATTATATAGGTAAAGGGGCAAAGCGGACCACTCGGTACCGAGAGAAACCCCTTGGTACCGAGAGGTTTTTACTCCACCATGGACCTCCAAAACTACTTGTACTTGAAGCACTACCTCAGGTGATTGCCATGTACTACTTTTCTCAAAGAATGGACTAGCAACTATAAGGTTCTTCTGGAATAAAGCAAAGAAAACAAAGACGAACAAAGTAATATCAACAACTGTTGGAAATGAATCAGTCTTCGAAGAAAAGTGTCTGGAATACAGTGGATCAAAGATAGGAAGATAAATAGAGGAAGTGGGAAACTCCCATGTAGAAAAACCTATCAATGCCGAGAAGAACCTCTTGGTACCGAGTGGTTTTATTGGAGTATGGGCCATAAAGCTCACTTCTGGACACTTGGACTTAGATCTAGAATTCGTAATTCGTGGGCCCCTAGTTTTACCAAATGATTTCCCTACAAATAGCAAGCTATCTGCAACTTGACATGGACTTCTTCTTTATGGATTTTTCATACTTTGATTTCTCTTCGGCCTTCTGCTTCCTCCAAATACTCTAAACACTCTTTAATCCAAGATCCACTAGATTTTGTTTGAATTTGACTGAATTCATTATAATTCGGAGAGAAAACAATCAATAATAAGATTAAAGTGGACATAGGCCAAAGCATTCGTCGTACCACTATAAAAATTGTGTCTTTTCTACTTCTTTTACGTTATATCATTAGATTAGGTGCTTTTAATCGGTTTTTGGGCGTTAACATATATGTACATGCATACACAAGATATACATATACACACATACACAATTATTCAAATAGAATATAGTACATACATGTCTATATATATAATTGTAATATCTTGTATATATATATTAAAGTATACAAACATACATTTAGATAATATATTTGTATAACTAAATGAGCTAACATGTCTGCCATAGTGTAAATCTCAACACCTATACATTGGAATGTTATACCTTGCATAGATTGCTATGTTTTACATACATACAGACACATATATATGTATATGATACAAATATACATATAACATAATATTAATAACATAAAATAAAAATTAAATTTTAATTTTAATTTAAATAATGATTTTATATAAAAAGAAATTTAGAAATGTTCTGGATAAATTAGATTTTATAGACCCAATAAAGACTTAAAATGATAAAAAAAGTTGAAATTCACCATTATTTCTGCTACGGACTGGTCTAGTTCTAACAATGATACTGTGTGCTTGAGATATGAGACGTGTTGTGTGTGAGATATTTACCTGTATTTGTTTTCAATGATGTTATCATGTTTTTTCATTGCACATTAATAAACTCACAGCTAGTTCCAGCATGAACCAGGGTTTCTTATTTATCTAACAACCTCAGGTCAGAATGAGGTTGTTTCTGATAGGATATGTTATTAAGATTGTATATTTCCCTTGAGACTCGAGTTGATGATAGAGCGAAAGACAATATTGATGCTAGTTATTTTGTATATTGTTATAATGATACATGGTGATTTTATGTATACAGTGGGTGACTTATGTTGCTGATGTTGTATATCATTATGAGTAGACTTGATCTATATTATATTATACTATATTATATTATGATATTATTTGTTTTACTGAATTCTAAGGCTTTGCATTCTTTGGTTATATTATATATTGTTTTATTCTAGAAACCCATGTGTTTGTTGCTTTGCGTCGATATTGAATATGTATATTTGATGTATTATACGAGGTAAAAATACGTACTGGAGTTAGCCAAAGGGAGTACTCACGTGCAATCATCCATAACAAGCTTTATTCTCTATATTACCAGGCAATATTACTATATAATATTCTTTGGTAGTATGTGTATAGAGGTGGTGTGTTATAACTTAGTATAAAAGAATGTGCAAAACAATATAGAATATTTGTAAAACACAAGAGATGACCTTAGACGAGACTTAGAGTCCCTTGTCCCTTTAGGTTTGTGCTAGTTACCTTATGTTAAAAGGATAGTAAGAGATGATTACCGGGTATACATCTAGGGACGTATTTGTTATTTTGTTATTATTTATTATCCTTATCCCTAATCTTCTGTGTGTTTGTCCTTGTGTGGAATAAAAGATGTTGATGGTTCTACGGAAGGAATGAATTGTTAGCCTAAGCAGTAGTATCGGCATTAATGATATCGTATAGACCTCTAGGTTGCTTAAATGATTAAGTATGTATTCGGTTAGGGAAGTTGTAAAAGATCTTTGATTGAATTTCACATTTTTAACACTTCACAACCCTAAATTGCGATGAAATGTGTTTGAATAGAAGGATCACTTAGTTGACAAAGTGTGCAATGGAAGTTGAAGATTAGCTTTCCACTGAAGGCGGTTGATTAATTATTTGATTGAAATTTATATTGCTGTTTTAATGTTTGTTTTCATTTAGGTCAATCCAGAATGTGGGATTTGAGTAGGAATTATCACTTAAAGATTTTGTAAACCCATTTAAATCTGGACGAATTCGATCCTTAACAACCAGTAGTTTCTCTAAAACAGGACCATTGGGGAATAATAGTTCTGTTAAAGCAATAGATTGTAATAATTTATATATATGTATATAATGATAAATTATATATAGTTATAATACAGAACTGTAAAATGTATATATGAATAAAATAAAGTATAATTCATTGGATGGATGCTTGCTTATGTGAATCAATGAACGTATAGGACATATGTTAGTACCTTAGGTATTGGTTTTGATGATAACAACTATAGGACATTACGTAAAATATTGATGCCAATGTTTTATCAAGACGTATATAGTATATAGTGCAGGATATTAGACGTGCGTTCATTGAGAAGACTGTACAGTGTCAAGAGTAGATTCAAGATGCTGATATAGAGTTTCAAGAGTTCAAGAATGAAGGCTTATGAGTGTTGAAGAGTTCATGATTTCAAGATATTTCAGATAAGTTATAGAGTCGTAAAATTTATGTTAAAACCTAGATAGCACTTTCCTGATCTCGTTCCTCTTCTCTAATTTAGTTTTAAATTATTTTTCAAATATCTTGGTTTTAAAATAATCTTTTCAAAATATTCTCAAAATAATTTTCATTCTCTTATACTTATAGAGATTTATTTTAATGTTTTTAACTTTATATATATTGTATATTTGTTTATACCATAATAATTCATAACTACATTGATTTCATATATATGACTTACATTATTTCGAATATTCTGTTCAAAATTATTTTATAAATTTTTGTTAAGCTTTAATATGATTAATATATATATAAATTATGTTTAAATGTTTGTACAAAGTTTCAAAATATTTTACAAAAATAAATATTTTCAAAAAAAAAATTAAGTGATTTTTCATAATACAAAGGGATACGTCGACATATCCTCTGCAAGTATGTCGACATACTAACCGTAAATTTTAAAATTCAAATTTTAATTGAAAGTGTCTTTTTATCGCATCTCTTCGCAAATGAGTATGACCTTTGTTTCCCTCTATTTACCAGATTTCAAAATGAATTTTTATTAATTACTTTTTTTTAGTTTTCTCTCCTCTTTTTACTCTATTGATTTCTAAATCAATTTTTACCCAAAACTCTCTCGAAATTCAACCGGAACCAAATTAAATCATTATTAGTTTGATTCTCCTTCATTTACTCTCTGGTTTCTTTCATCTCTCTCACTTAAACCAAAATCAAAGTGCTATTCAAGAGTTATAGGATCAATTGTAATCAAGATCGAAGATCTGTGTTTGTAAACTTTATCAAATCATACTCTTATACCCTATGGTGAGCTTGGTATCCCTGAAATCCTGGTAGATATGATGATAGCCTATAATATAAATTGGGTGTGCTTAGTAGCCCATAAATCTAGTAGATGTGTTTGTAGCGTGGAAATCAAGTGACTCTGTCCAAATGTCGGGATTCTGGAAAGTGTGTCTTGTAGCCTTGAAATCGAGATTGTATTTGCATTTACTAGTTGGAAAAAACCGTATAAGGAATTGTATGGGACTGGATGTAGGGTATCTCTGAACTAGTATAAAATCCTGGTATGTTCTTTCCTTTTTTACTTTTGCTGCATTTACTCTTTTCTATACTTTGATTCAGTGATTGTTTATTACATTATTCCAAGTAAAATCTAAAATAATTTGAAAAATATTCATATAATCAATTAAACACTATTCGACCCCCTCTAGTGTTAATTTAGCTTTAAGACCCCTATTCCGCTGACTCACATTTGGTATCGAAGCATTGATTTTCAAAGTATTCATCATCTGATTTTTTAAAAGTTTAAATGGCTACCAACATTGGTAATAGTACTATTATTAATTCATTTTCCAAAGGACAAATCCACTTCTAGACCTTCACTTTTTAATGGCAGTAATTACATATATTAGTCATGTAGAATGAAAATTTATTTACAGTCAATTGGTTTAGACACTTTGAACATCACATAAATTAAGTACAATGCACCCGGGACTAATTTTGCAAACTGAACTACTAACCAAAAATCAAATCCACAAAGCAACCATAAGGCTATGAATATATTATTTTGTTCTCTAAATATAAATGAATTTAATAGATTATTCATATATGGGTTTGTAGTTGAAATTTGGTGAACTTTGCAAGTTGTACGTGAACAAACAAGTAAGGTCAAACATGCAAAAAAATTCATGTTAACAAACCTGTTTCAATTATTTAAAATGAGTCAGCATGAGTCCATATCTGATATGTATAGTAGATTCTAAGATATAACAAACTCACTTATTGCATTGAGTAAAAGTTTTTCTGAAGAGGATCAAGTTAGAAAAATCCCCAATTCACTTAATCCTGAATGGGATCAAAATACTCTTACAATCAAAGAGGCTGACATTAGCACTCTAAAAATTAAAGAATTATTTAGTAGTTTAATGTCTTTTGAAGCACAAATGTAGGGCATGAGAGAAAGCAAAGCGATAGAGAAGAAATCTATAGCTCTAATGCAATGACGGATAATATAGATTCGGACAACGATGACGATGAAGAAATTGCTTTCATGACAAGGAATTTTAGAAAATTTCTAAAATATAGGAAGATGAATAATTTCAAAAGAAATGACAATAAAAATCAAGGAAGTGGGAGTGAAAATGGAAATGGCATTAGATGTTATAACTGCGATGATCTTAGCCATTTAAAATAAGACTGTCTACATCCCAACAAACTGAAAACTACATCAAACACCGATTCATCTAGAAAATGGAAAAGAGCCTATGCTGCAACATTTAATGGTTCAGACACATTTGTTGAACGATGAATTTTCTAAGAAAATATTGAAAATATATCGTTATAAAACTCCAAGCGCACGACGTACAATCGTAGTGCATATGCGGGTACGGGCGATCCACAAGGAAAGAATTAAATTATAAAATTACTTAATCGATTAGCTCAAAAATTAAGAGGAGATTTGGCTAAATTATAGATAAATGAACCAACACTATAATGAAAATGAGAATAAAACAGTGAGATTAAGAAGCAATTCAGAGGCAAATCCACCTCCAATCATTCATGTAAATCAACACAAAATTTATCAATAATCTCTCATTTTAATTTTAAGTAGAAACGATTGATGTGTTTATTATAAGTATAGCTTATTTGTACTATTAATTAGCATAATTTAAATTAGCAAACAGTAACACACCATTCGAACCCACTTATCAACTCTCATGAAATTAAAAGTAAATCTATTTTAAGCATGATTTATTTACTATGAATTATTAATATAGAGCATCAAATTTTGATTCTAGTTTCACTTTCATTATCAAAAGCACTTAGGCAAATGATCAAATAGCTATGTTTATATTGGATTAAGCCGAGCCAATTAGAGATGTCAATATGGGCTATTAAATTCACTAAAAAATGAAACATAAACTACCATCATTCTTAATTTTCATTAAGAACAAAACAAGAGACTACATACACAACCATCTTATGCTGATTTAGTATGATTCATAAGAGCTTCATTACCCATAAATTGAAGGGGTTTAACTTCTCATAATTGAATTCATCTCAACACAAAATGGTTTTAGCAGGAAAAACAAGGAAAATAAAAGCTAATCAAAAGAAAAGAGAACTAACTTCTTGCATAAAATAAATCTAAACTAATCGAATGAATTAAATCTATGCTGTTAACGTTAAATAAAAGAGACATAAACAAACATAAAAGAGCATAAAATAAAACAGCATAAGTGAAAAGGTAAGTAAACAAAAGCAAATTAGAAGGCTAAGAAGCTATTAAAAATACAATATATTTACCACTGATTTTGTGGCTACGACATGTATAAAACAGAAGAACTTGTTACATGAAACATAAGGAGTATTTTTACGTGTCTAAAATCGTAATCCTATTTTTAGGGGACTATCAAAAATGCCTATGAGATTGTGTAGCCTCCAAGTAATCAGGGAATTAATTAATCCTTATTAACATGTGCATGTGTTTTTAATTATGGTCTATTAAATATTGGGCATGTGGACTCCTCCACGTTGCATTATTTCTTTTCTTTCTACATTTTTTTGGCCTTAAATACTTGTGCGTGCATATATCCATCCATTCCATTTGCACTCAATTTCCTACACATAAAAACAAAAACATGAAAATAAATTTTCTCAAAATTAATTCAATACAAAATTACTATTTTGCCCCCAACTGAAGATGAATGAACGATGATTTGAAAACAATTTAGATTTTTGTTTAAACATGTGAAATACCTAATATGCTAACTTATTTTAGTAAAAGAATGTAAAATATGGGAGTAAAAATATACATTTTTACATGCACATCAAATATCCCCACATTATCTCTTTATTCGTCCTCGAATAAAGTATAGGTTAAATTCATTTTCATAGGAAACATGACTGCATTGAGCATATGCAATAAGCCGTTAAACCTCTAGATGTCCCTAGTAGGAAGAGTGTTTTCCCCCGAGGGTTTTGAGTGGATACTACTCACAAAATCCAAATGTGATATGCAAATTTTAATGCGACTATAGGATGCAAGTTTTCAAAAAATATTTACAAATGAAGACTTTACTTTTGAATTGACATCAGTAAGTTAAATATAAGTTCTGGTTATTATCAAGAAATTTTTGTCTTATTACTCATCAAAATTTCCAGCAAAAATTAAGTTATCATCACAATTAGACTCTAGTTTGGCTAGTTGTTTCGATAAATAACATAATGCAATTAGGAAATGAATCCTTTAGTTGATTATCAAAGTTTTACAAAGTGGTATTTTCATTTCTTTTGAACAATAAGTCAAATCAAATAAGCCAAGATAGTGCTTGGGTTTCAATTACTTGCTCTCTCTAGTTTGAAAAATACCAACATTGTTATTTGCACACCTAACTCAGATATACTGAGGCCAGATATAACCTTCATGCACTGTTTTTGGGGATTATATGAGAAGATTACAGAGCATGACGAGTGTATACACTTGTGTATGAACGCATGACTTTAGGTGTTTATTATTATTATTTTAAATTTATTTACATACACCTAACTCAGATATACCGAGGCCAGATATACTGATCATGCACTGCCTTTCGGGCTTATGTATAGAGGGTATAGTGCTTGGCGAGTGTACACACTTACATGTGAACACATGACTCTAGACGTTTCTTATTTTTATGAATTTTTTTCTTTTTTGAAAAGCGATAGTTATGGAAAATCATCTTAGCACCACTTAACTTAAAAGATAAAAAATGTTATCGCAATTACTCTAAATCAACCACTCTTTTGAACAAAGATTACAATTAGGATGTACTTTATAATTATCACCTATGAACCTTCATATATACTAGTTACACCATAGTTACTTGTAATTAAACTTTTCTTTTTATCTTTGTTAAGACAAGTAAATTTTCAAAAATTTCAATTTTATAACTAAAAACATATCCTTATTCTATCGTATTTCTTTAAAAGTAAATCAATATGCTAAAAAAATAAAAATAAAATTGGATTTTTTTTATTTTATTATATATTTTTTGTTTTTGGGAAGAAAATGCAAAAACTTGACCATGAAAAATCAAAATAAACATGAGACCCCTCCCCCACACTTGATTTTGACTGTGTACCCACAGTCAATGCATGATATAATGATTGTAACAGAGAAAAATATGTACATATTTACAAGAGAGGGTTAAAATTCCTTACCAGATGTAGTGTGGCATACGAAGAATCATGAGCTCCTCCTCTCGATCACTTGCCAACTCCAAATAAGGTTTTAGACGATGACTATTGACTTTAAAATTCGATCCATCGCTAGAGTTTTATATTTCTATGGCACCATGTGGAAAAACAGTACGTACCACATATGGTCCTATCTACCCAGATTTTAATTTCCCCGAGAAAAAATGAAGTTGAAAGTCATAAAAAAGAACACTTTGATTGGCGAAAATGTTTTTCTTAGGATTGGCTTGTCATGAAAAACTTTTGTCTTTTTTGTAAATTTTCTCATTTTCATTTCATTTTTACCTAATGTCCTCTATTTCATTGAATTGCAATTTTTTATTTTGCCAGCTTTTTAAAGATCAAAATTTATGTTCTTAATCGCCCACAATGCTTTATGTTCAAGTTCGACAGGTAAATGACAGGCTTTATCATATATTAACCTGAAAGGAGACATCCCTTATTAGTTTTATATGTAGTTCTATAATCCCAAAGCGCATCTGTCAATTTTTGTGGTCGATCTTTTCAATTTTTATTTATAGTTTTCTCTAAAATTTGCTTGATGTGGGGATTTGAAACTTCAACTTGACCATAAGTTTGATGATGATAAGGAGTGGATAACTTGTGGGTTATCGAGTATTTCTTTATTAGAGTTTCAAATGATCGATTACAGAAATGGGTTCCAGTATCGCTTATTATTGTATGAAGTGTTCCAAACCTCAAAAAGATTTTTCCTTTATGATTTTCACAATAAATTCATGGCCATTTGTTTTACATGGAATGGCTTCAACCCATTTAGATATGTAATCAACAACAAGAAGAATGTATCGATTTCCGAAAGTTTTAGGAAATGGTCCTATATAGTCAATACCCCAAACATCAAAGATTTTGATCGTAAGAATATGTTCAAAGGCATCATGTTTCATTGAGAGATTTTTCCTAACATTTAGCAGCGATCACAAGTTTTAAATAATTCGAATGCATCTTTGAAAAGTGTAGGCTAGTAAAAACTACATTGTAGCACCTTTTCTACTGTCTTCTTTGGATTGAAATGACCACCACAAGTTTAGTCATGACAAAATGAAAGAACACTCTTAATTTCGCAATGTAGGATGCAACGTTGAATGATTTGGTTGGAGCAATACTTATATAAGTATGGATCATCCCAATAGAGGTACTAGACTTAGAAAAGAAATTTATATTTATCTTGTTTCGACCGAAATTAAGGAGTTTCCTTAGTGACTAAATAGTTCACTATATCCATATACCATGGATCGATGGAAATAGAAAGGAATTATTCATCAGGAAAGTTCTCGTTGATCAGTAAAGAGGATGGTACGTTCAGAAAACACGATAGATGATCAACAATGACATTATTGAATCCGCTTTTGTCTTCCATTGAAAGGTCAAATTCATAAAGTAAAAGGATCCAATAGAATCAACTAAACTTAGCATCCTTTTTAGCAAAAAGGTATCTAAGAGAAGAATGGTCAATGTAAACCGTAATGTATGATCCAATCAAGTAAGGTCGGAACTTTTCGAGCGTAAAGGCTACCGCTAGAAGCTCCTTTTCGATGGTTTTGTAATTGACCTGAGCATCGTTTAGAGTCATAATAGCATAGTAGATGACATGAAGAATTTTGTTGATGTGTTGTCCTAAGACAACACCAACCGCAAAGTAAGAAGCGTCACATATTATTTTGAAAGGAAGATCCCAGTTGGATGAACAAATGATTGGAGCGGAAATAAGATCATTTTTGCGATGTTCGAAAGAATAAACATAGTCAGAATTAAATTCAAATGGAACTAATTTTCCAAGAAGAGTCATCAGAGGTGGAGCAATTTTAACAAAGTCTTTCATAAAGCACCAATAAAAACCAGCATGTCCTAAAAATGAACGAATATCCTTGGCAGATTTCGAAATGGGTAGATTCGTAATTACGTCAATCTTATCTTTATCTACCTTAATGCCTTTGTTTGAAATGACATGCCCAAGAAAAATGCCACATTTGACCATAAAATGGCATTGTTCCTAATTTAACATTAAGTGTTTGTCCTTGCATTGATTCAGAACCATCTCAAGATGGTGTAAGCACTTGGAAATAGAATTTCCACAAATGGAAAAATCATCCATAAATATTTCTAAAAAGCATTCAGTTATGTCGGAAAAGATGCTGATCATGCATCTTTGGAATGTAGTAGGAGCATTGTAAAGGCCAAATGGCAAACGTCGATACGTATAGGTGCCAAAGGGACATGTGAAAGTCGTTTTGTCTTTATCTTCAGGAATGATCGAAATTTTATTATAACCAGAATAACCATCAAGAAAGCAATAGAATTTGTGGCTGGCTAAACGTTCGAGCATTTGTTTATTGGAAGGAAATGTTAAGTGATCTTTACGTGTTGCAGCATTTAATTTTCAATAATCAATACAAACACGCCAACCCGTTTGAGTATAAGTTGGAATGAGTTCGTCGACGTCGTTCCTGATGACGGTAAATCCAAAATTTTAGGCATGAGATGAATTAGGATAACCCACGAACTATTAGAAATGGGGTATATAATTCCGTTATCAAGGAGTTTAATAATTTTGTCACGAACTGCATCCTTCATCTTTGTGTTAAGCCTTTGTTGTGCATCATAAACAAGCTTGGCTTCGTTAACTAAGTGAATGCAATGTTGAACAAGAGTGAGACTAATTCCCTTAATATCGGTAATTGACCATCCAATTGCCTCTTTGTTTTCCGACAAAATTAAACGAAGGGAAACATCTTAATCAGAAGAAAGATTTGAAGAGATTATGATAGGAAATGTTTTGTTGTCACGTAAGCATGTGCACTTAAGGTAATCAGGAAGAGGTTTGAGTTCCAACCTAGGAGGTTGCTTAATCAAAGCATTCAGTTGAAGTTCTGACTCAACCTTGAGGTGTTTAAATTAAAGCGCTTTTTCGATCTTGTTAGGTTCGTCCTAAAACAATTGTTCATAATTGGTCCTTTGTTCGTTATTAAGGTCAACTGTCTCATTGTCAAAATTTTCTTGAATAGATTTAACTTCAAACGTTTGGTCAAGTGGTTCATTCGATTGATTTTCGAGATTGAAAATATTAAGATCCAAAGTCATGTTACCAAAAGAAATTTTCGTGAACCATTTTGATAATTGATTAAGGCATTCAAAGTGGCTATGAAAGGTAGTCCTAAAATTAGTGGAATTTGGCTCATCGGATTATTCACAGGTTGTATCTCAAGGATGGTGAAATCGATGGGGAATATGAATTGACCAATTTTGACAGGTACATCCTTAATTTCTCCCATGGGTTTCTTTGTCGAACGATTGGCAATTTGAAGACCTACATTTGTTGATTTGGGTTCAGCTAAGCCATGTTACTGGTAAACTAAATAAGGAATCAAATTGACACCCGCATTCAAGTCTAGTAAGCACTTATTAATCGTCTTGTCTCCCGTCGTGCACGAGATCGTAGGACATTTAGGATCTTTGTATTTTATGCAAATTGACCGAGACAAGATTTCACTAAGATCGAAAGTGTTTAACGATGGAAAGTCTCATCGAATTAGAAAGCCATCAAAAAATTTATAATAAAATTTATACAACACGTCCACGGCTTACACTTGTAGTACGTGGCGAATACGGGTCGATCCGTAGGGAATTGATGATTTTAAAATTCTATTCAATCAAATTAAACGAAAGTCGGTGGAAAATTAAGCCAGAGAATTAGAGAATTAACTAACTAACTAAAAGAAAAGAGATGCAAATATAAGAGTTAAATGACAACTTAGAGAATAAATCCACTCTCTAGATCACATAGTTCAACATATATAAAATCAAGATCTCTCCTTTATGGTCATTAGTGCTTTAATTGATGTGTTTATAATAAGTATGGCATATTGTTCTTTGATTAGCCAACATAAGCTATCAAACTATAAAACACTCCTTAAACCACTTACTAACTTTCATGAAACTGGACGATGAAAATGAAATCTATTTTAAGTATGGCCCATTAACTATTGATCATAAATATAGACCATCAAATTTGAATTTCAAATCACTTTCTTTTCCCATAATAATATTTTGATGAAGAGGCAATTAGTGTTAGTGATTGTTTAAGCATAGCCTATTTGGTGTCAACAACATAGGCTATCAAATTCAAAGCAAAAACAACTAGTAAACCATTTCTATCATCAACATTAAACAAAAAAAGTGAGCATGAATTAACAAATAGTTGAAGTAATATAATTAGAGAGCTTCATTACCCCTAAATTGAAGGGGTTTAGCCTCTCATATTTGTCATTTGATTAACAAATGTAGCTAACAACATGAAAGCAAAATGAAAGGAAAAAGAAAGCTTAATGAAAAAGAGAGCTAATTAACAAGAACTAGAACTATTCTACTTTGCATGAATGTGAATCTACACTACAACATGAAAGGAAATAAACAAGAAAATAAAAAATAATATTAAAGTTGCATAAAAATTACACAAAATAAATGGCTAAGTAGCCATGAAAAGAGAAAGAGAGCTTTGAGTTTAGTTTGAGCATAAACTAAACTATGAGAGACTAAGCAAGAAGAGGGTTACATGAAACATAAAGGGTATATATACACGTGTTAAACCCTAATTCATATTTTTGGAGAATTCCCAAAATACCCTTGAGAAAGCGTGGAGGCGAAGTAATCATTAGCTTCTACTAATCATCAATTAAGTGTACATGAAGCCATTAATCCATAGGCATGTGTGTATGAATATGCGCTTATATGTTTTTGTTTGATGATAATAAACATATATATTCATTTAAATGTATTTGTTAACGTACTATTTTATTTTTCATAGATTAAATAAATATTTTTTGAATAAAATAAATTACACGGAATTTGAATGGAATTTGAATTCAAACAGAACAAGTTACACAGAATTTGAATTCAAACAGAAATTTTATTCAAACAAATATTTATTACAATCTTGAATAGTACAATTTCAATCTCTCACTATACATATACAATTTTGAATACATCACAATTCAATTTACATTAATAACCTCACTACATATCACTCACACTCGTATTTTGTCTTCAACAGCATTCCAGTTTGAATCCAACGTCTGAGAAATCTGCAAAAATATTCACTAACGCAGTAAAATTGAAAAAAGAAATATTTTTGCAATATAAAATGAAATTTGATTTTTGAAAATATGATTTGCCTCAGTTATTTGGGTTGTTCGTCATCATTCACACTTGAATTCATCATACACGAACAATGTGACATGCACAGTGTATCACTGTACATGCCACAAGGTCGTGCACATCGATATACACTTGATAATGTTACAGGGACAGGTGAGCACAAGGTCAAACCCAAATATAAAGACAGGTTCAACTCAGGTGCAATATAAATGAAATCACGTGTAACAACCCGCATATTTATCGAGTTTGTATTTAAATATTTTATTTAAATATTAACTCGTTAATCGGATTTTGGTCCGAAAAGCTACATTTTGCAAACGGTCAAATTAGGACTCGAGACCACTTCCATTGAGTTCGAAATGTCGTTTACAACTTTTTTAAGTATAAACATCGATAGGTTTGGAGTTAGTGAAATTTCACTAACTTTCCCCGCTTTGGACTTTGGGTTAGTTTAGCCTATTAAGCCCAAGTTCCAACCCTCTTCTCCTCACTCTTCATAAATTTCCTAACTAATCAAGCTTTGGCATTAATGGTGGAGGGAATGGGAAATTAAAATTCCAAAACTCAAATTCAATTGCAATCCATCTTTCTACTCCAAATTCAAGAAGAGGACATTGGATTCAAGCTTCTTGTGCTTAGATAGAAGAAGGATTGATTCTTGCTTGCTTAAAACTTCATTTTCATTGATATTTGGTGCAAAGGTGAGATTTTTATCTCACAATTCTAGCCTATAACTATATTGGACTGTTGGGAATGATTCCCTATCATTTTTGCATGCATGTTAGCATTTGGTTTGGATTGGATTGGCGAAAAACTCCAATTTTCAGCGTTTTGTTGAATTTTCTGCACTTGAGTCGTTCTGGCAATTTTTAGGTCGTTCGGAGTTAAGTCGTTCGTCCATAGGTCGTGAGTCGTTCACGAGTTAACCCTAGGTCGTTCTGGCCATTTTTAGCTCGTTCGGAGTTAAGTCGTTCGTCCATAGGTCGTGAGTCGTTCACTAGTTAACCCTAGGTCGTTCTGGCCATTTTTAGCTCGTTCGGAGTTAAGTCGTTCATCCATAGGTCGAACCCCGTAAGCGGTGGCGTTGCCCCCGCACCCCCACCTTGGGGGTTTGCCACCCCCCCTGGACCCCCCCTCCGTAGGCGATCTTATCTGAAAAAAATTCAACAGAACTTGCTTTGTTGAGATGCTGAGTTGACCATTCTTCGAGACAAACCATCTCTGGTTATCTCGGCCACGTTTGGTCGTTGGGGAACTTCCACTTTGATGCTTTTGAGCTGATTTCCTTGGATTTTATTCACATCTCCGAATGTGATCTTTGTGATGATTGTTTCTACAATCTCTTCTGTGATTTGTCATTTTAAAAATATAAAGGTTTCAATACTAGTAGTAAATATCAAAACTCTTTTAACAAACAATTTCAACTCTATTTTTAATAACAAAGCTCTTTTCTTAAACCGTTTTCCAATCTATTAGTATATACAAACCTTTACCTCACTCGGATGAGAAATCTAATTAAATGACTTAGTAAAACAAGTGGTATGAAACGCTTGCGTTCACTTCGTCGGTTAATTCCTGGACTTGTTCGATTGAACCTCTTGTGACAATTTTATTAGTGAAGATTTACAGTTTGTTCGTAAATATTTAAGTTAAGCAAGTGGTTATGGGACATGAAGCTAAACTTCTATATTTACTAGCTTAGTGTAATTGACACTTCTCGTTGATCATGACGATCATTCTGATGATTTAGACTAGCAACTGTGCGATGTCTCTTGTTGCGAGGTTAGACTAGACACCACTTGTGTGATTCCACTCACACATACCTTTTTGCTTTTTGGTTAGTCTGGACCTTAATCTGTGTGTTTCCATTCACACATGTGGGGTAGCTCCCCTTGGTCTTCGGACCATCATGTGATAGGCCTCTTTCTCTTTTCTATGATTTCTGGACTTCTTGCATTGATTTCTAGAATTTATGTCATTGACTTGTTATAAGTACAAGTTTGGGGTATGATGCCCTTTCCGAATCTTTGAGAAGATTCTTGTGATATTGATTATCTCTTATTGATTGATCTTCTGTTGATCATTATTTACATACTTATAGTGGTATGTCATTATGGATGTTTATGTTTATGCCATATCTTTTATGTTATATCATGTCATCTGATATTTATAGCTAGACTGACCCGTTTATTATTTTCTTAAATAATACTCGGGTCAGACCGAGATGTTACAGGTGCTTCTGCTTGACTTCTTCCCAGGGATTCATCACTCTGACTTTTGGCTAACTGTTTAGATTAGCAGTTTTTGTTGTATACACTTGAGATATAGACTCATAGTTGTATTCTTTTGTATAGCATGTGTTGCTATTCTTTTGTATTATCGTGGATCTTACTGACCACTACTCTGATGTACACTTTCATGTGTTAGTTATATATTCATATCTTCTTCCGCATTTGTGATATGAATATCTGTGACTGATTTGTGATATGATTATTTCTATGTTTGTTTCCGAAGATTATTTATAGCCACCGTGTGATAAGAAATTACATGGATGGTCGCTCCTCAACAGCCTTATTCTCCGTGCTAGTTGACAGCACTACTCCGGAGTGTTCTTGGCTAGCGTGGGTATAGAGGTGGGGCGTCACATCACGACACGAGCACAAGGTCAAACCCGAGTTTTTAAAACTGGGTTCAACACAAGGCTACGTGAAGACTGAAACAACATGCAAATGCATCAAAACAATGTCGAAGTTATTCCAGCAAAATGAAAGTACAAACAAGTGCACATTGAAAGCTACAAGAACACAAGGCATAACAACTGCATAGGACTGCAACAACCAAATGGATGGAAGCAAAGACCAGAAGTACAACATGACCAATGAACAAAGAACAGATGACAGAGACTCAAGCAAGTTACAACAACAAACCCAAATGTCCAGCAAACATGAAGTGAATCAAGTTCCAGGCAATAGTGTACATGAATACAACTCGACTACAAAAGCACCACAAGTATATCAACTCAACAACAGCCAGTGCAATGACCAGAACACAAGTACAAGTAGCAGTGTGTAACTCGAGAGTGTACATAAGTGAAACCAGGAAAAGCATGACATCAAGTATGATCAAGACCAAATGCAAACAGCAGTATACAAGTACAGGCCACAACATGTCAATGCAAGCACAACCTCAAACATGAAACAAGACTAAAACCAGGCAATAGTGAATGAGAAGACTACTATGCAGTGTACTGTAATACAACAGTGACATGCACATCAACTACAAGCCCGAGTGAAACCAAACCGAACATGTCCAGTTACAAGCTACAAATACCAATGATACAAGAGAGGTAACAGCATGGTACAATGCATAAATGACTACAGAATATAAATGAGACTCAGTGGTGAATCAACAATCTCGGCAAACATCAACAAGTTAATGTATGCATCAGTGACCAAATATGAAGTACACAAGTACAAGATCAACACAGCAGTCTCAAGTGACACAGTTGCAAACAACATGAATATCACAAGTAACAGTATGGTTAAATGTCACAAGCATGAACAATCCAGTATGGAAAATGAATGGAGCAATGAGCAAGTGCAACAAAATGGATGCAGCGATATCATATGTAAACAGTGAACAACAATGCAATGTTCAAGTGGAGACCAGAGAAGTATTGAAATAACCAGAAACAATATCAGTGCAACGGTGATGGTCGTGGACATGCAATCGCATAAACAAAGTCAAGTGACCGAAGTCAGAGTTGACAAAAGATTAGAGATGACCAAGTCCAGAAAATTAAATACGTATCTTTGAAAAAGTCAAAGCAAAGTAGAATAGTAAAGTTTATGCAGTGACAATCAAGAGAAAATCGAACGCGTGAAAATCAAAGCCGTGAGCATCAAGTAGTAAATATATCAGGAAAGAACAAATTGGGAAAGTATCAAATTGATACGAACGAAAACAAGTGTCTCGAATTCATATAAATACAAAACCCAATTTCATCATCGGCATCGAGTTTGAGTTCGAAAATCACAAAAGCACAAACAACTAAAGCGATTACATACCGCAACAGTGAACTCGATCAAAAGAAGCAACTGCATACAATTCGCAATCTCGAAGCCCACCAGAACCAATCATAAGCGAAGCAGTAAGCAAGGGCAACAATCGATCATCAGAAATCGAGGACGAGCAAGAGCCGAAAGCCCTAATTCTCACAAGAGTCGAATCCCTAATTTGAGAAAGAAGAATGAAGCCGCCATCTTCACAAACCAGAGAAAAGCGATCGGGCAGAAAACAAATTGAATCGGCCTGTTTTATTAAAGGGGATATTGTTTTATTTAGGGTTTTATCAAAAGGGGGTTTCTTATTTTTTTATTTGAGCAAAAATTACGCATTCAAGTTCGTATTTTAATTTTTGCTCCTGGTTTTATTTTTGAAGTCTGTTTTTCTTTTTCGAGTCAAAGAATTTGTAAATCACCTCCTAGGTTGTAGGTAGTGTCATATTGTCTAGTTAGAATTAGTACAGTGAGCAGGGTGTGCGAGTTTGCGAAACTCTATAGGTGGAGCAGAGTTTGCGAGTAAGCGAAACTCTATAGGCGGAGCAGGGTGTGCGAGTCTAGTAGAGTGTTTGTGAGCGGAAGCAAAGGTTTGCGAGTCTAGTAGAGTGTTTGTAAGCGGGATACTGTTTAATTCTAATAGAAATCTGGGAATGCAGCAGTAGGCAGGGGTTGCCGAAGCTGGGTAAATTTTGTGTGTGATTTACTTTTCAGCATATTTGTTTCTGCAGTTTGTTTCTGTGTTTAATTCGAGAAAATTTGCTATAACCCTATTCACCCCCCTCTAGGGTTAATCTAGATCCTACAAGTGGTATCATAGCACGGTATTTTTCTTTAACTCTAAAGTCATGAATTCGTCAAATAGTGCTTTTTCTGAGGGGCAATCTATTGTTAGGCCACCCATGTTTAACGGGAATGATTATGCTTATTGGAAGGTTAGGATGGGCATTTATCTTAGTTCTGTTGATTATGATGTTTGGGATATTATTGAAACTGGCTATAAATCTCCCACTATAACTGTTGGTGGTACTGAGATTCCTAACCCTAAGGATAGGTGGGATGCTAACGATAAGAAATTAAAAACTACAAATGCCAAAGCAATGAACGCTTTGATCTGTGCTCTTGATAAAAATGAATTTAATAGAATTTCTCATTGTACAACAGCACAGGAAATTTGGCATACCTTGGAGGTGACACATGAAGGAACTTCTCAAGTCAAGGAGTCTCGTCTAGCCCTATTCAGCAATGAATACAAGAACTTTGTGATGGACAAAGGCGAGAGCATAAATGACATGTTTGGACGCTTTTCAACTTTGGTATACAACGCTAGAGCGCTTGGGAAAGTATTCACTGAGGTAGAGCTTGTGAGGAAGGTGCTACGAGTTTTACTAATGAACTTTGAGGCAAAAGTCACGGCAATACAAGAATCGAAAGATCTGAGTAAGCTAAGCATGGAGGAGTTGATTGGAAACTTGATGACATATGAGCTTGAGTTAAAAGCGAAGGAGGAATGCAACAACTCCGAATCAAAGAAGAAGACGATTGCCTTAAAGAGCAAAGAAGAAAGCGATGAAGATGAAGTAGATCCAATTGAAGAGCTTGCAATGGCTGTCAATAAACTTAGAAACTCATCAAGATTCAAGCCACGCAAGAAGAAAACAAGTAGTAATAGGTCAAAACATTCTGACTATTCCGATAATGAATTAACGTGCATTAACTGCAAGAATCCCGGACACTTCATACAAAAATGCCCACTTCTCAAAAACAACAAAGGAAAGAAAAAGAAGAAGAAGGCCTTTGCAGCGACTTGGGATGATGAAGAAGGAGAGGAAGTTTCAGATAGCAGCTCAGAGGAGGCTAACTTGTGTTGTATGGAAAAATCAGAATCAGAAGCAAGCTCTAAGGAAGCTAGTGAGGCAGGTGAGTATTCCTATAGAGATCTTGTTTTTATGTGTCTTGATCTCACTAAAGTAGTTGATGCTCTTGAATCTAAAATTAAAAAACTGAAATCTGATAGGAGAGAACTTGCTCGTGAAAAATTTAGGTTAGAAACTGAACTTGAAAATATTCAAAACCTAGAATGTAGAAAATGTAAAATTTTAGATTCAGAATTGACAAGACTTAAGAATAGCTTTGAGAATCTTGAAAAATAAAACTTGAGTCTTAAGGAAATCATTGACACTAGGAAAAAGGATTTTATAAATCGATGCACCTCACTTGTCACTGAAAACACATCACTAAAAACCAAAGTCCAAAATCTTGAGAAATCTCTGAATAACTTTTCAAGAGGAGAAAAATCATTCAACATGTTATTGGGAAATCAAATTTTTGCTAACAACAGAAAAGGACTAGGTTTTGGGAAATCACAAGTTGATGATAATTCAAAAGGTAAGAGTGTCTTTGGTAGATATGAAATAATTGGACATCATGTTGAAAATTGTAGTCGTAGGAACAAGAAAACAAAATTTATACAAGTTTGGGTTCCTAAGAATTCTACAAACAAATTTCATGTCTATTGGAACAAGAATGAAAGGACTAAACAAGTTTGGGTTCCAAAGGGTTTGTTTATTCATAATGATTCTTCCACTAACAATCATGGACCTATAAATAGGTCACAAAAATCTTTCATCGTGTAGATATGGTGGCAGGCTAAGGAACAATAACGGTGTTCTTTAGATTTTGGCTGTTCCAGAAACACAACGGGCAACAAAGCAAAGTTCCTTAGCCTGGTACAAAGGTGACAGAATCACAATGGGCAATCATGAAAAATTATCGTAAAGGTAAAACAGGTGAAGGTATATTAATTTGATCGATATATTGAAGGTGATAATCTGCACCGTATTCTGAATGAAATCAGCCACTATTGAGATGTTGAAAAGAGATGATGGTTTTTTTTATTCTGACTTGGTCTACATAATTAGCCAATTATCTTTATGCCAAAAACACTATTCTTTGAATTACTTCATACATATTTGTTTGAATTAAACATTGTGTTTTGTTGGATACATTTGGTCATAATTCGGCTAACTCTATATTCACGGTTTTATGATTATTTCCTTGGCTTCAATTCAAATTCAAAGAATGTCATGTAAATTGTTGCTAAAATTGAAATTGAAATTTTGATGCACACTTCATGGTCTGGTTTATCAATTTACAGTTAGTGATATTTTGAGCGAAAAAGAAATTCAGATGCAGATTACACTGGTGATCTAGTTGATAGAAAAATTACTAGTGGAACGTGATTAATTTTTGAAACATTCATTTGCTGCATCGTTTTTCAAAGAAAATATCAGCATATTTTTCATTTCAAATAATTTTCAAATAGCAGAAATTATTTTCTCATATAACCCCTTCGAGAAAATCAATTTTGACCATATTTTCAGATTAGTCATTTTTATTTGATTTTAAATGACAAATTTTGACTAATCTAACTCCCTAATAATTATCGAAAAGATAAATAGTGATTGGAAAAAGTGATAAGTGTTGATATTTAAACATACATTACTCAAGAGAGTATATTTGGAAAATTTCTTTAGGAATTAAAACAAGAATTATAAAACTTTTTGTTGGGTAAAGATTCCATGACCATTTCTATATCTATCATATTTCTATCGACCATTGTTTATCAAATCTTAAATATAGTTTGTCGATATGTGGTACTATATCAGGAATCATTTGTTTTTCATGTAACATTTTTTTATAAAAATAAATAAATATCCAAAGTATTCACTCTCATTTAAAAGTCCTCACGGTTATGCATGGGTGAATTACTTGGATTTTTGATTATGTGCTTCCATGCTCATTTAAAAGTCCTTACGGTTATGCATGTATGGAACGCATATCAAAATTAATTGATTAAATAGACAAGTTGATTCTAATCCCATTTAAAAGTCCTCACGGTCATGCGTGGTTAGAAGATACTTGATTTCATTTTTAAAATTAAATTCGAATACTACTAATCTCATTTAAAAGTCCTAACGGTTATGCATGATTAGTAGATATTCAAATTCCTGATATAAATGTACCACAAGCAGATACATTTGTATGATTTTATATGAGAATACCATTTCCATCATTCTAAAAGTGGAATATGCGCCTAACAAGGGTAGTTATGTTTTTTGTTTGATTCTTATTGAAGTTTAATATTTATATTCAATTTGAGTTTAATGTTGGATTAATATCGATTACTCTATCTCTATTTTCTCTAACACTATTATTCTTTTGCTGATAACAAAAGGGGAGAGAAAAGTTAAGATTTTGTCAAATAGAATCAAGCAAAGGTCAAATAATTTTCCATTTGCATCTAGGCTCATTTATATATTTCTATTTGTATGCATATATGTAGGGGGAGCATCATGTAGAGAGGAAGCATTTAAATAGGGGGAGCAATTAGAGTATATCATTGATCAAATACATTTAACATGGTCAAAATCTTAAATATATGTTTGTTATCATCAAAAGGGGGAGATTGTATGAATATGCGCTTATATGTTTTTGTTTGATGATAATAAACATATATATTCACTTAAATGTATTTGTTAATGTACTATTTTATTTTTCATAGATTAAATAAATATTTGTTGAATAAAATAAATTACACGGAATTTGAATGGAATTTGAATTCAAACAGAACAAGTTACACAGAATTTGAATTCAAACAGAAATTTTATTCAAACAAATATTTATTACAATCTTGAATAGTACAATTTCAAGCTCTCACTATACATATACAATTTTGAATACATCACAATTCAATTTACATTAATAACCTCACTACATATCACTCACACTCGTATTTTGTCTTCAACTGCATTCCAGTTTGAATCCAGCATCTGAGAAATCTGCAAAAATATTCACTAACGCAGTAAAATTGAAAAAGAAATATTTTTGCAATATAAAATGAAATTTGATTTTTGAAAATATGATTTGCCTAAGTTATTTGGGTTGTTCGTCATCATTCACACTTGAATTCATCATACACGAACAATGTGACATGCATAGTGTATCAATGTACATGCCACAAGGCCGTGCACACCGATATACACTTGATAATGTTACAGGGACAGGTGAGCACAAGGTCAAACCCAAATATAAAGACAGGTTCAACTCAGGTGCAATATAAATGAAATCACGACACGAGCACAAGGTCAAACCCGAGTTTTTAAAACTGGGTTCAACACAAGGCTACGTGAAGACTGAAACAACATGCAAATGCATCAAAACAATGTCGAAGTTATTCCAGCAAAATGACAGTACAAACAAGTGCACATTGAAAGCTACAAGAACACAAGACATAGCAACTGCATAGGACTGCAACAACCAAATGGATGGAAGCAAAGACCAGAAGTATAACATGACCAATGAACAAAGAACAGATGACACAGACTCAAGCAAGTTACAACAACAAACCCAAATATCCAACAAACGTGAAGTGAATCAAGTTCAAGGCAATAGTGTACATGAATACAACTCGACTACAAAAGCACCACAAGTATATCAACTAAACAACAGCCAGTGCAATGACCAGAACACAAGTACAAGCAGCAGTGTGTAACTCGAGAGTGTACACAAGTGAAACCAGGAAAACCATGACATCAAGTATGATCAAGACCAAATGCAAACAGCAGTATACAAGTACAGGCCACAACATGTCAATGCAAGCACGGCCTCAAACATGAAACAAGACTAAAACCAGGCAACAGTGAATGAGAAGACTACTATGCAGTGTACTGTAATACAACAGTGACATGCACATCAACTACAAGCCCGAGTGAAACCAAACCGAACATGTCCAGTTACAAACTACAAATACCAATGATACAAGAGAGGTAACAGCATGGTACAATGCATAAATGACTACAGAATATAAATGAGACTCAGTGGTGAATCAACAATCTCGCCAAACATCAACAAGTTAATGTATGCATCAGTGCTCAAATATGAAGTACACAAGTACAAGATCAACACAGCAGTCTCAAGTGACACAGTTGCAAACAACATGAATATCACAAGTAACAATATGGTTAAATGTCACAAGCATGAACAATCCAGTATGGAAAATGAATGGAGCAATGAGCAAGTGCAACAAAATGGATGCAGCGATATCAGATGTAAATAGTGAACAACAATGCAATGTTCAAGTGGAGACCAGAGAAGTATTGAAATAACCAGAAACAATATCAGTGCAACGGTGATGGCCGTGGACATGCAATCGCATAAACAAAGTCAAGTGACCGAAGTCAGAGTTGACAAAAGATTAGAGATGACCAAGTCCAGAAAATTAAATACGTATCTTTGAAAAAGTCAAAGCAAAGTAGAATAGTAAAGTTTCTGCAGTGACAATCAAGAGAAAATCGAATGCGAGAAAATCAAAGCCGTGAGCATCAAGTAGTAAATATATCAGGAAAGAATAAATTGGGAAAGTATCAAATTGATACAAACGAAAACAAGTGTCTCGAATTCATATAAATACAAAACCCAATTATCATCATCGGCATCGAGTTTGAGTTCGAAAATCACAAAAGCACAAACAAGCAAAGAGATTACATACCGCAACAGTGAACTCGATCAAAAGAAGCAGCTGCAAACAATTCGCAATCTCGAAGCCCACCAGAACCAATCATAAGCGAAGCAGTAAGCAAGGGAAACAATCGATCATCAGAAATTGAGGACGAGCAAGAGCCGAAAGCTCTAATTCTCACAAGAGCCGAAGCCCTAATTCGAGAAAGAAGAATGAAGCCGCCATCTTCACAAACCAGAGAAAAGAGATCGGGTAGAAACAAATTGAATCGGCCTGTTTTATTAAAGGGGATATTGTTTTATTTAGGGTTTTAATAAAAGGGGGTTTCTTATTTTTTATTTGAGCAAAAATTATGCATTCAAGTTCGTATTTTAATTTTTGCTCCTGGTTTTATTTTTGAAGTCTGTTTTTCTTTTTCGAGTCAAAGAATTTGTAAATCACCACCTAGGTTGTAGGTAGTATCAGATTGTCTAGTTAGAATTAGTACAGTGAGCAGAGTGTGCGAGTTTGCAAAACTCTATAGACGGAGCAGAGTTTACGAGTAAGCGAAACTCTATAGGCGGTGCAGAGTGTGCGAGTCTAGTAGAGTGTTTGTGAGTGGGAGCAAAGGTTTGCGAGTCTAGTAGAGTGTTTGTAAGCGGGATACTGTTTAATTCTAATAGAAATCTGGGAATGCAGCAGTAGGCAGGGGTTGCCGAAGCTGGGTAAATTTTGTGTGTGATTTACTTTTCAGCATATTTGTTTCTGCAGTTTGTTTCTGTGTTTAATTCGAGAAAATTTGCTATAACCCTATTCACCCCCCCTCTAGGGTTAATCTAGATCCTATAATGTGCATTAGCCTCTAATTTGTATATTAAGGTAGGTGGATAGGTGCGGTCCTCCATGATCTTCACTTTGAATTATTTGCATCTACATTCCTTTGTATTCATTTTGTGCATGCATGTGTCTTCATGAAACCACTCCTATTTGAGATCAAATTCCTAGATAAATAAATATAAATGTCCAATTAATTTTTCTCAAAGAAATATATGCACACAAATGACCGTTTTGCCCCTATATGAAGATGGATATGTAACAATTTGAAATTAATATGGATTTTGGTTAAAACAAGTTAAAATACCCAATATGATCATTTATTTAATTTAAATAGAATAATATGGTGGTAAAAATATGCACATTTAAGTGCACATCAAATACACCCACACTTATCTTTTTATTCGTCCTCGAATAAAGAAAAACTAAGGGCATGTTTGGTTTCATTTTGTATTTTGAGTTTTGTGTTTTCAACTTGCACTAAGAAATAGCAAGAAATAAGAGAAGAAGATTTATAATTCTTAGCCATTGCGACCACCAACGGACAACGAAAGAGTTTGATTGTTCTCCGTGCTTTTGTTATCTCTTGAAACACGAAAAACAAAATAATATTGGTTTCTATTTTGCATGTTCATTTCATTTTTCAAAATTTTTTGTTTTTCAACAATACATACAACGGACACGCTTTTGTATAGACGAAAACACAAAACTAAAAACGACAAGCCAAACGGGGCCTAAGATAAATCCGTTTTCATAGGGGGCACGATTGCATCGAGCATATGCAACAAGCCGTTAAACATCCAGATGTCCATAGTAGGACGAGTGTTGTCCCGTGAGGGTTTTCAACGAATACTACCCACAAAATCCCAATGCAGGATGAAAATATTTACAAATGCAAAATTTATTTACAAAGAGATGAATGCGAGTTTTTGAAAATATTTACAAATGAAGGATTTATTTTTTTAAATTGACACAAATAAGTTAAATATAATTTTTGGTCATTATCTTGAGATTTAAGTTGTTTACTCATCAAAATTTCCAATAAAAATCAAGTTACCATAACGACAACAGTTTAACTCATTGTTTCGGCTCATAACAAAGTGTAACCATGAAATAGATCCATAGTTGATTATCAACGTTTATCAAAGTAGTATTTTCATTTCTTTTCAATAACAAGTCAAATAAGTTAAAAAATAGTGTTAGGATTTCAATTGCTTACTCTATCTTATTTGAAAATTTTATTAATATTTACAATATTCATATGTCTAACTCAGATAAACTAAGGCCGGATATATTATCCATGCACTGCCTTGCGGACTTATGTGAGGGGAATGCAGAGCGTGGCGAGTGAACACACGAATGTGAACACCTATCAACTGTAGGCATTATTAATAAAAGAATTTTTATATACATACACCTTGCTCAGATAAATTGAGGCCAGATATACCGTCAGGCACTGCCTTTCGAGCTTATGTGAGAAAGGTACAGAGCATGGCGAGTGTACACATAAGTGTGTACACCTGTCGGCCGTAGGTGTTAATAGAATACACACACACACAAATGTTTTGTTTTTCTTTTTTGTATATTTTTTTTAAATGAGAGAGAGTTTTGCAAAATCATCTTAGCACCATTTAACTTAGAACACAAAAATATATTATATCCTTTACTTCAATTTCACCACTTTTAAAACAAAGATTTTCAATTAGGATGTATTTCATAATTAACACGTATGAATCTTCCTATATACTAGTTAAACCATTGTTATTTGTAATAAAACTTCTTTTTTATTTTTTCGTTAAGACAAATAAACTTTCAAAAATTTCTATTTAATAAGCCAAAACCATATATTTATCCTACAATGTTTCTTTAAAAATAAATCAAAATGCATAAAGAAAATTCTTCTTTTGTTTTGAATTTTTTTTTATATACTTTTTTGGAAGAAAAATGAAAAATTAATCCTGAAAAATTAAAAAGAAGATGAGTCTCCCCCCATATTTGATTTTGACTGTGTCCCCACGGTCAACCCAAGTGGAAGGAAAATGTAACGTTCCCGATTTTTGAGTCAAAATTTAATTTGATAGTTAATATTTATTTTTGATTAAATTGTGAATTAAATTTAATTTTTCAAAAATAAATAAAGATATGTGTTTGTTATTTATATATACGTACATAAATGTAGATTATAAATTGAAAATTTAATTTAAAGTTCAAAATTTGAATATTTTGAAAATAAATTGGAATTCAATTTTCTATATTTTAAAAGAAACTTATATATAATATGTGTGTTTAATTATTATGAATAATTAGTTTTAAAATCATTTTTAAGGTTATATAAATGATAATAAAGAAAAAATGTATTCATTTAGGAAATATTTTTAAAGTTATATTTAAATATTTTTAACACGAAGATTTAAAGTGTTTAAAAATATATAAGATGAATAAAATTCATATATGAAGAAAAATATACAAACAAAATAGATGTATAAATACATAATACTTAAAGTATATTAAAAACATAATGCATGTTTTATAAATTGAAATAAAGTAAATGTTTAAACAAAGTTATAAATTATAATATGATAAGGGTTAAAATATAAATTGTTAATTAAAGTAAAGGATTTTAACAAAATTTATAAATAAATTTATCAAAAAGGACTTAAACACAATTTAATCAAAAATGACATTTGTAAATTAATAATATCATTCATATTACAAGTGTTCATTTACCTTAACAAGTGTAAACATAAAGTACAAGTGGCAAATTGCATTATAAAAATTTAAAAACATAAATAATATGAACTAAAAGAAAATAACCAGGCTACGTGTTCTTCTTTCATCTCAAAACATTGGCCTGGAAATCAAAAGACAAGAGAAAATGTCAAAACAAATCAAAACCTGTAAGCAATAAATCATCTCATCATCAACCTGGAAGCCAAGACTCAAAAGCATCTCTAACTCGATTCAATGCAAAGATCAGATTAAAAACTCAACAACATCCGAAGCATTTCAAACATCAAATACAGATCAATAAACAAAATTTTCAGATCAAAACCAATTAAGCAGATCAAACTCAGGAAAGAAAATCAAGATCCAGTTTCTCTATTCTGGATATCACTGTGAGTACACCACTGCCTTAACTACTTTAGTATTGATCTCTGTGGTTTATAATTATGGTGAAGTGATGATAAATGATGTGAATATGCTTGTATATGAAATGGTTTCTTGGTGAATGTATATATATGAATAGCTCTGTTCTTGTCTACAGGTTCGTAAACCTGTTCAAAAATTCTTATCACCTAAACACATCAATATTAGGCTAAGATTTTAAAAAGGAAGATGATCACCATAGTGTAATTTCATTTTCAAAAATATTTGCAATTGAAAATACTCAGTATAGTTTTTTTCAAGAATAATATATTACTGTAAAAATTAATCAAAGTCATAAAATCAATATTCATAATATTTTGTTTTGAATATATAGCCAGAATCGTATTGAAAATGATGAATTTAGACAATAAATTCAAGATTTTTAGCTCGATATTTGTTGCGAAATTGCAAAATGAACAGAAAACATAATATCGTCAATTTCCGAAGAACGATGAGGTTTGGGGAGTCGTGCCTGACATCGAAGGTGTAGGGAAGATTTTTTAGCACAGGAAAAATAGTGGTGGAATTTTTGGGGGGTTGAGGCGGCTGATCATCGATAAATTAGGTTTAGAAGCTCGTTTTGGTCGACAAGGTTTGAGAAGGGATTTCGCTATCGATGATGGTCAATAGGCAACCGGTACAAGGGGGATAGGAGCTGGAGGAGGAGACGAGTCCATGGGGTGGTCGGCGTTGTTGATGGTGACCTAAAGTGTCGTCGACGATCGGTTTTGCTGATTTGGGTTTGGATTCTAATTCGATCAAGAAGCTCGTTATCAATCTTTGATGAAATCGCGGAATCTAGATGCTAGGGAGGCTCATGGGTGTCGTCGGTGATGTGCTGAGGAGATTGACGATGATCGGAGTCGCTCTGATCACCTATGCACGTGCACACATATTAACGTATATTTGTTGATTGGGGAAGATGGTAAATCTCGGGTTCAACTCAAAGGGATTCACAAAAATACTCGAGAAAAGGAAATGTGGGGAAACTCGAAGCTGTGTTCGAAGAAAACATGTCATGGCTCTGGTCTGTTGATTTTAATATAAAAACAGTTTTAAACTTTAAAACCAATCAAGTTTCATTTTGAAATTTTTTTGTTAAAAAACAAAAAAAAATCTTTTGAAAATTATTAATGTTTATAGCCTTTATTTTAAAGTTTATTTTGAATAGACTTAACAATGTGATTAAATGGTTAATTAAGGAAGTATAATGTGTTTTTTAAGGGTAATTTAACTTAATATGTTTAAGTTAATTGGTAGTTGATAATAAATTTCAAAAGGTTATTTTCAAACAAGTTTTTAAAGGTTAAAACTTTAAAGTTAAATATTGTTAAAAGTAATTTGGTATGGTTTTGGAATAATTATATATTAAGATAATAATGAAATTTATCTATAAGTGTTTTCAAATGAAATTATTATGATGATCAGATTAAATAGATAATTAAGATAAGGGATTATCTTTGATTAATTAAAATTTCAAGAAATTAAGGATGATTACTTAATTAAAAGGTTAATTAATTATATAATTAAAAGGGTGATTAATTAAAGTATTCAAAGGACAATTACATAAAAGATTAATTTAAGATTAATTAAGATTAATTAAGCATTAATTAAGGTTAATTAAGGTTAATTAAAGATTAATTAAGGTTAATTAAGATTACTGATTAAGGAATGAATTAAGGTTGACTAATTTCATGATTAACTTCATGATTAAGATTTATTAATTACATAATTAAGGTAATTAATTAAAGGATAATTAACTAAGGGTTAATTAATTAATGAGATTAATTAAGGTCAAATAATTAATTAAGGACAATTAATTAAGATGGGTAATTAAGGCTGATTAAATTAATTTCATTAATAAGTATCAAATGGTTTGTAATTAACGAATCAGGATTGAGTAATTATTGTTCAGTTTTAAAAATGCATTGTTTAAACTGTTTGGTTTTGGGAAGTTGATAAGAACTATTAGAATGAGATTTGATTTGAATCTTGTTGTATAAAATGAAGTACTAAATTTATTTGGTTGCAACTGATTGAAATTGAGAATTGGTTAATCAATTAATTTGGTTACAAAAGATCAGTTATTATCTATTATATTTGTTCCGCTGCGTTCGTGAGATTCTGATGTTGTTTTCTTTTCCTTCTTCTACCTCCTTATTCTTTTCCCTAATGGTTCGTACTTCCATTCACTTTGAGTTGTTATGTTGGAGAATACTGTCGACTCAAGGGATACGCGTTTGCGGGCTATTAATTTAAAGGGTGATTAATTAAAGTAATTAAAGGACAATTGCATAAAAGATTAATTAAAAATTGTAACAAACGGGAATTTTCGACTTTCGAAAATTCAACATCGATACTCACTTTATCGACCGCCGAGAAATCGAAGGCCAAAAACCCGAAATGTTATGGTTTAAGAAAAAGAATTTAAGAAAAGAGAAGAGGGAAAAAGATGGAGAGAAGAAAGAAGATAATAGATAAGGTAGAAGATGGAGGGAAAAGAAAAAAACAGAAAATAGAAAATTTTAAAATAGAAGAAAAAGAGAAGAAAGATAGAATATAGAAAAATGGAGAATAGAACGGAACAGAAAACAACACAACAATAACAGAATCTCACAATTCGCAGCGGAACAACATATAATAATAAATGAATAATCTTTAAACAAAGAACTATATCAGTTATTACATTTTATACTTTACATCATATCATCATCAGAGTGTACAACAACAAACAATGCAGCGGAAAAAGAAATACTATATAAACTAGTAATACGCCATGCCATCCATCTTGCCTCCAGCAACTCCAGAATATCCAGAATATCCTGATAAACCTAACTCTTAACTGCCCGTGTGGAAATTGGTGGGCACCCAGAGTTTAGGAAGGAAAACAATAAACTCCAAGTCAGTCATGTGACTGGTGTGAGAACTCAAAACAGTTTATTTATCTTAAAATCAAAATAGAGGAATATTTTTAAATTCAATTCGCAATGCTTTTAAAAATGAGACTACCATAAGGCCTCCCGCACACACACACATGCAAACGCAGAATCGGAGGAGATTTCTCCTTATGATAGTCAAAGATGCTTGATACGCATTAAAAAGAACATTTGATATTATTACTAGTGCATAGTGTAAGGGAAAATTCATTTCGAAAGTAGAATATAAATCTTAGCCAACATACGACCATTATCGTATGCCTACTATAGCTACCATCCAAACAGTGTTGCGACACCATAAGTGACTGATAGGTTCTACAACTAATACCGTACAAGTTTCGTATTGTTTCTTTGGATTTCCAACAAATGGTCAGGCCAAGGAACTTCCCATTGCCACATGAGAATGCCTCTGGAAAGACATCCCCGAGAACCAAACCGGAACTCTGCCAACACAAGGCCGGGTTACCCCTAACTGGGTGACTACTGACACGAGCACGCCATTCCCCGATCGTAAACGACCTTTCTCACGGGATCCCGATAACCAACAACCACAAAGTAATAAATTCGCAGTAACCACATAGGTTAAATATCTGGGCTCCATACCATGATACCACCTCTATCCAGAAGGAAATGCACATACCCTAAAGGGTGCTACCCCTCATAACCTTGCCGCATCTTTCCTGTTTTGACCATTTCCGGGGTGTGAGGTTCGACGAAGTCACGTCCACAAAAACATACTTTATACAAAAGCCATGCTTTGGGTCAACAAATGATCAACACAATGATCACTAAGATAGACGATCAAATAAAATATCCTATCACAATAATCAACACAATGATCATTTACAGCAACACTCAGCATGTCACATTACCAAATTGGGAATATATCACTGACAACTTCAACTATATAACCTCTGAGCTCGTACGTCTCAGAGAAGGGTGTTAAGCTAAAAGAATAAATTCTTCGCCACCAACAGAAATATATTTGAAAGAAATCGGCTTTATATCTCAACTTGTAATGTCAGACACACAATCCATACAAGTCTGTTCCGGGCTCGAACAAAACCGAAGGCACTTACAAAGAAGTCCTTGCAATCCGAATAATCTCTAATCACGTTCGGATTTCCCATCACATATGGAGATCTCAATACCAGGGATCAGCCAGTGCAGAGACAATCAACAAGAAACCCTTTCGTTTTCGAAAATATCCGGGTCTTCAACACCGGTCTTCGAATGCAATTCATAACGTCGTATCACCTATTCGGAATGGGTTATACGACCCCAAGGTCCTTTCCCGGTTAATCCGAATAGTGAGCGCTTATTAAAAAAAAAATAAGTGTGGCATTCAATTTCAAGCAATCACAACAAATACCATTCAAAGGTAAATATTGATAGTTGGTTATTGAACTATCAATAGATATGCACACATCACCAGATTCCAAATAATTTTCCAAATTATTTATTCTCCAAAAATATCTTTACTAGATATATAATTTCACATTTCAAAAATAAATCAACACTTATTTCTAAACAAATTCCCCTTTTTATTTATAAATTCTATAATGAATTTATATTCCCAAAATATCCATGAATATACTATTTTAATTATTCATTTCAATTTATCTTCAAAAAGATAAATTCTCAACATATTTACTTTATATTGGAAACCATTTCCATACTTCAAAAATAAATCAATATTTATTTTTAAACCCATTTTCCCAATTCCATTTATAAATTCCATATTGAATTTATATTTCCAAAATATTTATGAATATATGATTGCTATCATTCATTTTCAATTTATCTTCAAAAAGATAAATTCTCTAAACTTTCCATTTCACATTGGAAAAACAATTTCCATACTTATTTATTTTATAAGTAATTCATAAATCTTTTATTTTCAACCTTGGAAAATATTTCATATACTTTAATCGAAATTAAGTATATATTTCATTCTTTAAGAAAATCATTCTCTTAAACATATTTATTTGGGCCAAAACGAATGTTGCATAAAACATCGTTACGACAACCCAAATTCACTAGTATAGGGATTTGAAATTAAAATAGATATATAAATCCCAATACTATACAAAACATTCCTTTTCGGAAATCATTTATTATAACAACAGTGTTATAATCCACTATTTCCTTTTATTTCCCGAAAACATTTATTTCAACAATAAATGTTGAAATCTATGGTTTCAAATCTCAACACCTTCTTAAAACATCTTTAGATTGTTTTAATTCTATTTCAAACATCACTTCCAAAATAATTTCTTTAACTTATTATTCACTATTCAAAAACGTGAATATTCTTTGTTAACAAATTTCATCATTTCTATTCATTTTATTTTAAAGGATTATTCACTATTTAAAACATGAATATAACTCCATTAATAAATTACAACAATTCACTTATCAAAATAAGTCGTTGCGGATTTATAAAACAATGTTTATAAATTCTATTTCTATTTCTTTTATAACAACTTCCTTTTATAAATTTCCTTTATTAACTTATCTCAATTCATATCACAATGATATATTAAAAATTCATATTAAAAGTTAAATACTTATAATTTATTTGTTTATAAAATCATCCCTTAAAACTTCATAAATTTTATAAATCTTATAACTTATAAGATTCATTTATTTATCTTCAAAATTCATTCCTTTAATAACTTTATAAATTTTATAAACCTACTGCTTATAAAATTCCATTTAAAATTTCACCGTTCATAATTCTATAAATTTCATTTATCTATGAAATTCATTCACAATTCATTCTAACTCTTATAAAAACTTCGTTTTATAATTCCAATATTTTAATTTACAAATATCAATTTGTAAATCTTTTATATAAATCAATTTATATCATTCTTTTAACCTCTTTCAACTCCTTTATAATTTCACCATTTTCTTTATAAAATAATCAAATTTTATAAACCCCATATTTAAACTTTTTATAATAGATTCAAAAATCCCAGTTTAAACTATTTTATAAAATCATTAATCCCATATTTTCAAAAATCAACTTTTAATTATATTTCTCAAAAATCATAATTTTATAACATTTAAAATTATAATGTTTATTTATCCATAATGGATCAATTCCAAAAATATTTATAAAACGTATATTTTCACAATTACCTTAGTAATACTTTAAAAATTAAAATCGTTATTTTTAAACTTCAAAAATTGGATCCGATGATGCAACACATCAAATAGTCAATCACGACTTTCCAATATCATATATCGATATGATAAACAATCAAACATCACAATATCTAAAATCAATAAATATTTGTGAGGAATCCAGTTGGATCCCTCCAACCTGTTTCCCTGCATCCACAGACATTAGCACAATACCAATTCCGTTTCAAGACGGAATATCGCGGTATATGGGATTTTATAAATATATATCCGCTTACTAACGGTGCAATAGGGTCTCATCCGCTAAAAGAAAATGCGGGAAATCAATCAACTGCAATATATACATATGCCAATATATATATATTGCTATATATAATTTATAATACCAATTCCACTTCGAGGTGAAATATCGCGGTATATGTGTGTAATAAATAACCTCCGCTTACTAACGGCGTATAGGGTCTATTCACATCCAATATATATATAACAATCATCGTTCAAGCATTCAATCATTCAATCAACACAGTCAAGAAATTATAAATCTATCTATTTAAAATTTAAATAAACAACAAAATTCCTTTTGAGTGAGAAGTTCTCACCTTTATTCCTGTTTGCAATCCACTTCCAATTCAACTTGTTTTCTTCATTTATACCTTGTACAACAATTTTATACAATTTATTAATATTCGAACCAATCGAATAAATTAAATTTTCATTAGATAATTTTAATTCATCGGTGATTTCATTTTAAAAATTAAATTAACTTATGGTTTTATTTAAACCAGTTTCTTCTTTAATAAATTTATTTAAACTAATTTTGTCCTTTTAAAATAATTTTAACTAGAGATTTCCAATTGAACTAAATTTCTTTTAATACATTTTCTTAACTAACTATTTATTTAAATAAATTTTCCTTTGATAAAATATCCTTTAGTTATTAAAATAAACAGATAAATTTTGTTAAAATAATTAATCCTCATATTATGTATTATTTTAATATAAACTTAGTAGATTTAAAAATCTATCTATACATTTATTTTTCATTTCTAACTAATGACTTATTTATTTATAAGTTAAATAAATCATTCTTTAATTACCATATTAATTTAGTCATTTTATTACCTAAATTATCTCTAAGATAACAAATTTCTTTATTAATGATTTCATTCTTTTAAAATCTACTTTAAGTTTAAACCTTGTTTTAAACATTTAAATATTTAAACTTTTATTTCAATTTAACTTCTCTTTTTATTTTAAATCAACTAATTTTTCTTTAATAAGATATTTAACTAAAAATTTAAATTTTCTTTTAAATTAAATTTATTTAACTAAAATCTTATTTTAACTAACAAATTCGATTTTTTAAATTAACCAAAATTTTATCTTTAACAAATTTTTCTTTTACAAAAATATTTTTCATTTGAAACTAAACTTATATTTAACTGATAATTTTGTTTTAACCAATAAATTTAATTTTAAACATATCTTCTATTCGATATTTAAATTAACCAACTATTTTATTAATATTCGAAAAATTCAAATCACCAATTATCGTTTAATAGATTTAATTAACAAATTATTTTAATTTTAACAAATCTTCCTTAACAATTTCTAAAAAATTAAATAGGTTAATTAAATGAATCAAACACCCTAACTAAATTATTTTATCAACCTAGTAAAGCAAATCCTATATATATATATATATATATATATATATTTATATTAATCACCTTTAAATGCTGTAATAATTGATTGAACTAAAAATTAAATTTTAAACTGTCTTTACAATTCAAATTAAATTTCAACTAAATTTGCTTAAATAAATTTATTTAACTAGAAATTTAATTTCAAGCTAACTTTTTTTTTTTTTGTAATATACATATATATCGTTTTTAATTTAAATGAATACTGCAAATTTAAGATTTTAATTAACTAAAAAAAAAATCTATACCTTCACTGCAAAATTTGAAGAACCCAAATCGCGAGCCCTAGCTACGAACGGCCATGGCGACGCCCCACACTCGAGACCCCTCGCCGAACTCTATCTCCAAATCGTGCCTTGCTCTCCTCCGAATCGCGCGCCGCGATCCCACGTCGCCGCCTCATCAGCCGCCTCCACCTCGAGCATCGCGCGCTCGAACTCCCATGGCGCCGCGCCTCGTTGCTGCTGCCGTGATTCCCTTACGCCTCGCGTCGCGCCCCCATAGAACTGCAATCGCCTTCGTGCTCCTCCCCCTGCCTCAATGTCACTCGCGATCTCGTACGCGTACGCGCGCAATTTTTTTTTTCTTTTTCTTTTTCCCTGAATCGGCTTGGCTGTTGATTTGGGGGGGGGGGGGGAAGAACGAAATAAAGGAAGAGGGAAGGAAGCATAAGACTGTCGCCATTTTTATTCGTTCGGCCATTTGTTTTTCTTCTGTGATTTTGAACGAGAGTGAAAGGGGGAAGAACATTTAAACGTGAAGGAGGTATGCTCGGCCATGCTCACACGAATTTAGGCGTGATAGAAGGCGTGAGGAAAGGGAGAACGTGTACTGATGTTGACTAATTTAAATTTTAAATTTAAATTGAATTCGTTGAAATTTCAACGCGTTTACTCACCGTGTGCTCACATATCAAATCCGAAAAATACGAAATTTGAAATCCGGCAATAATTCAATATTACGGACCCAATGGAACTGGTTTCGTCGAATTCCGAGACTGTGCCTCGGACGGCTATTTTCCAATATCAATTCAAACGATTTAATTTCAAAGCTGAACAATTCACTTCCAAATTCAATTCTGAAGCTTCTATTATCTTCAGTATTATCAATATAAATTTTACAAGCCTTTGAAATATTTTAAATTGGCTTAAAATTGAGGATTCAAATTTTTATTCAACTCTCAATAGATTAAATTCTATAATTTAATCGCTAAATTTATTCTGATAATATGAAATTCAAATCAAACCATCATTCAAATATTTAAAATAAATTAAACATTTTCAAATTAAATAGTTTAAAATTCTGGGTCGTTACAATCTTCCCTTCTTAAAAGAATTTCGTCTCGAAATTACAAGTTAAGAAGAATGCCCTTATCCCGTCTATCATTTTTTTACAATCCAAATAGTTTTATCAACTTACTAGCCTAAATCTTTTTACTAGAGTTTCATTATCATTTCAACTAGCTTTCCAACTTCAATTATAAGTTTCAATCAACATTGTTTTCCTAACAATTCAAATTTAAATTCAAATTCAAATTTCAAAATTTCTCAAAATTTTTCTAACACCCTAAATTTTCGAAAAATTTCGCCAGCGTCTCCTTTGCGCGGCTAGCTCGGTACTACTACAAAATGGCACCACGGCCCCTCAGAATCAAAAAGAAAAGAGAAAAGCCAAGTGGCTAGAGAAGAAAGTCATCAAATTTCATACTGAAATTGAAATACGTACCTTTTTGTCGAGCAATTCAATTTTATCTTTGAAATCAAAATCTCAATTCCTTTATATACCTGTATAACCTGCTAACAGTAGTATCCATTTGCAACATTCAAGCTAATTTGCTAATTTTATTTCAAAATTTTCAACATATGCTTCTTATATAATTTTACTTTACTATTGAAGTTATACATCCATTCTCATTCATTTTTTTTTCATTTCAATTTCATTCACAATTTAAATTCCATTTGAATTCAATTCACAATTTCAATTCTATTTGAATTCAATTCCATTTGAAATTATTTCACAAATAAATAAATTATCAAGTTAATTTACTTGAATTCAATCCATTTTATTTAATTTTATATACTAATGATAATAATTCTATATTATCACTTCCTAACAATCCATGCAACCATATACTATAATAATTCATAGAAAATCATTTCTTTTCTATACAAAAATAGTTTTGGACAAAATTATCTTATTTACCCGATTCAAAAACAATTTTATATTCACTAACAAATACGCTCTCATAGCTATTATTACACTCAAACTCATTCTAGAGTACTGCTGACTCTATCTCTAACGAGTAACACCCAACAGAACCATGGTTGTCGCTTAACCATAAGCTCTGATACCAAATGTAACAAACGGGAATTTTCGACTTTCGAAAATTCAACATCGATACTCACTTTATCGACTGCCGAGAAATCGAAGGCCAAAAACCCGAAATGTTATGGTTTAAGAAAAAGAATTTAAGAAAAGAGAAGAGGGAAAAAGATGGAGAGAAGAAAGAAGATAATAGATAAGGTAGAAGATGGAGGGAAAAGAAAAAAACAGAAAATAGAAATTTTTAAAATAGAAGAAAAAGAGAAGAAAGATAGAATATAGAAAAATGGAGAATAGAACGGAACAGAAAACAACACAACAATAACAGAATCTCACAATTCGCAGCGGAACAACATATAATAATAAATGAATAATCTTTAAACAAAGAACTATATCAGTTATTACATTTTATACTTTATATCATATCATCATCAGAGTGTACAACAACAAACAATGCAGCGGAAAAAGAAATACTATATAAACTAGTAATACGCCATGCCATCCATCTTGCCTCCAGCAACTCCAGAATATCCAGAATATCCTGATAAACCTAACTCTTAACTGCCCGTGTGGAAATTGGTGGGCACCCAGAGTTTAGGAAGGAAAACAATAAACTCCAAGTCAGTCATGTGACTGGTGTGAGAACTCAAAACAGTTATTTATCTTAAAATCAAAATAGAGGAATATTTTTAAATTCAATTCGCAATGCTTTTAAAAATGAGACTACCATAAGGCCTCCCGCATACACACACATGCAAACGCAGAATCGGAGGAGATTTCTCCTTATGATAGTCAAAGATGCTTGATACGCATTAAAAAGAACATTTGATATTATTACTAGTGCATAGTGTAAGGGAAAATTCATTTCGAAAGTAGAATATAAATCTTAGCCAACATACGACCATTATCGTATGTCTACTATAGCTACCATCCAAACAGTGTTGCGACACCATAAGTGAATGATAGGTTCTACAACTAATACCGTACAAGTTTCGTATTATTTCTTTGGATTTCCAACAAATGGTCAGGCCAAGGAACTTCCCATTGCCACATGAGAATGCCTCTGGAAAGACATCCCCGAGAACCAAACCGGAACTCTGCCAACACAAGGCCGGGTTACCCCTAACTGGGTAACTACTGACACGAGCACACCATTCCCCGATCGTAAACGACCTTTCTCACGGGATCCCGATAACCAACAACCACAAAGTAATAAATTCGCAGTAACCACATAGGTTAAATATCTGGGCTCCATACCATGATACCACCTCTATCCAGAAGGAAATGCACATACCCTAAAGGGTGCTACCCCTCATAACCTTGCCGCATCTTTCCTGTTTTGACCATTTCCGGGGTGTGAGGTTCGACGAAGTCACGTCCACAAAAACATACTTTATACAAAAGCCATGCTTTGGGTCAACAAATGATCAACACAATGATCACTAAGATAGACGATCAAATAAACGATCCTATCACAATAATCAACACAATGATCATTTACAGCAACACTCAGCATGTCACATTACCAAATTGGGAATATATCGCTGACAACTTCAACTATATAACCTCTGAGCTCGTACATCTCAGAGAAGGGTGTTAAGCTAAAAGAATAAATTCTTCGCCACCAAAAGAAATATATTTGAAAGAAATCAGCTTTATATCTCAACTTGTAATATCAGACACACAATCCATACAAGTCTGTTCCGGGCTCGAACAAAACCGAAGGCACTTACAAAAAGTCCTTGCAATCCGAATAATCTCTAATCACGTTCGGATTTCCCATCACATATGGAGATCTCAATACCAGGGATCAGCCAGTGCAGAGACAATCAACAAGAAACCCTTTCGTTTTCGAAAATATCCGGGTCTTCAACACCGGTCTTCGAATGCAATTCATAACGTCGTATCACCTATTCGGAATGGGTTATACGACCCCAAGGTCCTTTCCCGGTTAATCCGAATAGTGAGCGCTTATTAAAAAAAAAAATAAGTGTGGCATTCAATTTCAAGCAATCACAACAAATACCATTCAAAGGTAAATATTGATAGTTGGTTATTGAACTATCAATAGATATGCACACATCATCAGATTCCAAATAATTTTCCAAATTATTTATTTTCCAAAAATATCTTTACTAGATATATAATTTCACATTTCAAAAATTAATCAACACTTATTTCTAAACAAATTCCCCTTTTTATTTATAAATTCTATAATGAATTAAATTCCCAAAATATCCATGAATATACTATTTTAATTATTCATTTCAATTTATCTTCAAAAAGATAAATTCTCAACATATTTACTTTATATTGGAAACCATTTCCATACTTCAAAAATAAATCAATATTTATTTTTAAACCCATTTTCCCAATTCCATTTATAAATTCCATATTGAATTTATATTTCCAAAATATTTATGAATATATGATTGCTATCATTCATTTTCAATTTATCTTCAAAAAGATAAATTCTCTAAACTTTCCATTTCACATTGGAAAAACAATTTCCATACTTATTTATTTTATAAGTAATTCATAAATCTTTTATTTTCAACCTTGGAAAATATTTCATATACTTTAATCGAAATTAAGTATATATTTCATTCTTTAAGAAAATCATTCTCTTAAACATATTTATTTGGGCCAAAACGAATGTTGCGTAAAACATCGTTACGACAACCCAAATTCACTAGTATAGGGATTCGAAATTAAAATAGATATATAAATCCCAATACTATACAAAACATTCCTTTTCGGAAATCATTTATTATAACAACAGTGTTATAATCCACTATTTTCTTTTATTTCCCGAAAACATTTATTTCAACAATAAATGTTGAAATCTATGGTTTCAAATCTCAACACCTTCTTAAAACATCTTTAGATTGTTTTAATTCTATTTCAAACATCACTTCCAAAATAATTTCTTTAACTTATTATTCACTATTCAAAAACGTGAATATTCTTTGTTAATAAATTTCATCATTTCTATTCATTTTATTTTAAAGGATTATTCACTATTTAAAACATGAATATAACTCCATTAATAAATTACAACAATTCACTTATCAAAATAAGTCGTTGCGGATTTATAAAACAATGTTTATAAATTCTATTTCTATTTCTTTTATAACAACTTCCTTTTATAAATTTCCTTTATTAACTTATCTCAATTCATATCACAATGATATATTAAAAATTCATATTATAAGTTAAATACTTATAATTTATTTGTTTATAAAATCATCCCTTAAAACTTCATAAATTTTATAAATCTTATAACTTATAAGATTCATTTATTTATCTTCAAAGTTCATTCCTTTAATAACTTTATAAATTTTATAAACCTACTGCTTATAAAATTCCATTTAAAATTTCACCGTTCATAATTCTATAAATTTCATTTATCTATGAAATTCATTCACAATTCATTCTAACTCTTATAAAAACTTCGTTTTATAATTCCAATATTTTAATTTACAAATATCAATTTGTAAATCTTTTATATAAATCAATTTATATCATTCTTTTAACCTCTTTCAACTCCTTTATAATTTCACCATTTTCTTTATAAAATAATCAAATTTTATAAACCCTATATTTAAACTTTTTACAATAGATTCAAAAATCCCAGTTTAAACTATTTTATAAAATCATTAATCCCATATTTTCAAAAATCAACTTTTAATTATATTTCTCAAAAATCATAATTTTATAACATTTAAAATTATAATGTTTATTTATCCATAATGGATCAATTCCAAAAATATTTATAAAACGTATATTTTCACAATTACCTTAGAAATACTTTAAAAATTAAAATCGTTATTTTTAAACTTCAAAAATTGGATACGATGATGCAACACATCAAATAGTCAATCACGACTTTCCAATATCATATATCGATATGATAAACAATCAAACATCACAATATCTAAAATCAATAAATATTTGTGAGGAATCCAGTTGGATCCCTCCAACCTGTTTCCCTGCATCCACAGACATTAGCACAATACCAATTCCGTTTCAAGACGGAATATCGCGGTATATGGGATTTTATAAATATATATCCGCTTACTAACGGCGCAATAGGGTCTCATCCGCTAAAAGAAAATGCGGGAAATCAATCAACTGCAATATATACATACGCCAATATATATATATTGCTATATATAATATATAATACCAATTCCACTTCGAGGTGAAATATCGCGGTATATGTGTGTAATAAATAACCTCCGCTTACTAACGGCGTATAGGGTCTATTCACATCCAATATATATATAACAATCACCATTCAAGCATTCAATCATTCAATCAACATAGTCAAGAAATTTTAAATCTATCTATTTAAAATTTAAATAAACAACAAAATTCCTTTTGAGTGAGAAGTTCTCACCTTTATTCCTGTTTGCAATCCACTTCCAATTCAACTTGTTTTCTTCATTTATACCTTGTACAACAATTTTATACAATTTATTAATATTCGAACCAATCGAATAAATTAAATTTTCATTAGATAATTTTAATTCATCGGTGATTTCATTTTAAAAATTAAATTAACTTATGGTTTTATTTAAACCAGTTTCTTCTTTAATAAATTTATTTAAACTAATTTTGTCCTTTTAAAATAATTTTAACTAGAGATTTCCAATTGAACTAAATTTCTTTTAATACATTTTCTTAACTAACTATTTATTTAAATAAATTTTCCTTTGATAAAATATCCTTTAGTTATTAAAATAAACAGATAAATTTTGTTAAAATAATTAATCCTCATATTATGTATTATTTTAATATAAACTTAGTAGATTTAAAAATCTATCTATACATTTATTTTTCATTTCTAACTAATGACTTATTTATTTATAAGTTAAATAAATCATTCTTTAATTACCATATTAATTTAGTCATTTTATTACCTAAATTATCTCTAAGATAACAAATTTCTTTATTAATGATTTCATTCTTTTAAAATCTACTTTAAGTTTAAACCTTGTTTTAAACATTTAAATATTTAAACTTTTATTTCAATTTAACTTCTCTTTTTATTTTAAATCAACTAATTTTTCTTTAATAAGATATTTAACTAAAAATTTAAATTTTCTTTTAAATTAAATTTATTTAACTAAAATCTTATTTTAACTAATAAATTCGATTTTTTAAATTAACCAAAATTTTATCTTTAACAAATTTTTCTTTTACAAAAATATTTTTCATTTGAAACTAAACTTATATTTAACTGATAATTTTGTTTTAACCAATAAATTTAATTTTAAACATATCTTCTATTTGATATTTAAATTAACCAACTATTTTATTAATATTCGAAAAATTCAAATCACCAATTATCGTTTAATATTTAATTAACAAATTATTTTAATTTTAACAAATCTTCCTTAACAATTTCTAAAAAATTAAATAGGTTAATTAAATGAATCGAACACCCTAACTAAATTATTTTATCAACCTAGTAAAGCAAATCTTATATATATATATATTTTTTTTATATTAATCACCTTTAAATGCTGTAATAATTGATTTAACTAAAAATTAAATTTTAAACTGTCTTTACAATTCAAATTAAATTTCAACTAAATTTGCTTAAATAAATTTATTTAACTAGAAATTTAATTTCAAACTAACTTTTTTTTTTTTGTAATATACATATATATCGTTTTTAATTTAAATGAATACTGCAAATTTAAGATTTTAATTAACTAAAAAAAAAATCTATACCTTCACTGCAAAATTTGAAGAACCCAAATCGCGAGCCCTAGCTACGAACGGCCATGGCGACGCCCCACACTCGAGACCCCTCGCCGAACTCTATCTCCAAATCGTGCCTTGCTCTCCTCCGAATCGCGCGCCGCGATCCCACGTCGCCGCCTCATCAGCCGCCTCCACCTCGAGCATCGCGCGCTCGAACTCCCATGGCGCCGCGCCTCGTTGCTGCTGCCGTGATTCCCTTACGCCTCGCGTCGCGCCCCCATAGAACTGCAATCGCCTTCGTGCTCCTCCCCCTGCCTCAATGTCACTCGCGATCTCGTACGCGTACGCGCGCAATTTTTTTTTTCTTTTTCTTTTTCCCTGAATCGGCTTGGCTGTTGATTTGGGGGGGGGGAAAGAACGAAATAAAGGAAGAGGGAAGGAAGCATAAGACTGTCGCCATTTTTATTCGTTCGGCCATTTGTTTTTCTTCTGTAATTTTGAACGAGAGTGAAAGGGGGAAGAACATTTAAACGTGAAGGAGGTATGCTCGGCCATGCTCACACGAATTTAGGCGTGATAGAAGGCGTGAGGAAAGGAAGAACGTGTACTGATGTTGACTAATTTAAATTTTAAATTTAAATTGAATTCGTTGAAATTTCAACGCGTTTACTCACCGTGTGCTCACATATCATATCCGAAAAATACGAAATATGAAATCCGACAATAATTCAATATTACGGACCCAATGAAACTGGTTTCGTCGAATTCCGAGACTGTGCCTCAGACGGCTATTTTCCAATATCGATTCAAACGATTTAATTTCAAAGCTGAACAATTCACTTCCAAATTCAATTCTGAAGCTTCTATTATCTTCAGTATTATCAATATAAATTTTACAAGCCTTTGAAATATTTTAAATTGGCTTAAAATTGAGGATTCAAATTTTTATTCAACTCTCAATAGATTAAATTCTATAATTTAATCGCTAAATTTATTCTGATAATATGAAATTCAAATCAAACCATCATTCAAATATTTAAAATAAATTAAATATTTTCAAATTAAATAGTTTAAAATTCTAGGTCGTTACAAAAATTAACTAAGATTAATTAAGGATTAATTAAGGTTAATTAAAGATTAACTAAGGTTAATTGAGATTCCGATGTTGTTTTCTTTTCCTTCTTCTACCTCCTTCTTCTTTTCTCTAATGGTTCGTACTTCCATTCACTTTGAGTTGTTATGTTGGAGAATAGTGTCGACTCAAGGGATACGGGTTTGCGGGCTATTAATTTAAAGGGTGATTAATTAAAGTAACTAAAGGACAATTGCATAAAGATTAATTAAAGATTAACTAAGATTAATTAAGGATTAATTAAGGTTAATTAAAGATTAACTAAGGTTAATTAACATTAGTGATTAAGGAATGAATTAAGGTTGATTAATTTCATGATTAACTTCATGATTAAGATTTATTAATTACATAGTTAAGGTAATTAATTAAACGATGATTAATTAAGGGTTAATTAATTAATGAGATTAATTAAGGTCAAATAATTAATTAAGGACAATTAATTAAGATGAGTAATTAAGGTTGATTAAATTAATTTCATTAATTAGTATCAAATGATTTGTAATTAACGAAACAGGATTGAGTAAATAATTCATAAGTAGTTAATTTAATTGAAAATTAAATTGAATTAATTAAGGATTTAACAATTAATTAATCTTGTTTATAAATGATTATTGTATTCTTGGATTGCTTATAGATATATGAATTGTAGAAATGCTTGAATTGATGCTACCTCTGATCTGTGATGTTCTGTTCTGTGAATTGTTGAGAAGTGTGTAATTTATCTATTTATCCATGATACGTTTACATTTTATCCGTGAATCTATGAATGAACGATAAGCGTTATGGAATTATACTGCTTATCGATATTGCTATGCTTGAATATGTGATGACTGATGATGTTGCACTATTATTGTGTAAAAACCTTGGACTATACATATACATACACAAATATGGATAGCACAGGATATTTGTTAAGTCGCAGAATTTTGAAATGTTGAAGGTTTTAGAAATTGAATTTTGAATTCAATTTTGTTTTGGAAAAATGAAATTAGTTTTAAATATGAAAAGATTTTGGAAAATGAAGTTTTGGAATTGAACCATTTTAAATATAATATGGTTTGGAATTTGAAATTAAAATTGAATTTGAATTTATAGAATTAAGTTAAATCTATGTAAGTTTTAATTGGAAATTCTTCCTAATAAAGTTTAATTGATTTCTAAAAGCTTTGGAATTTTAAAGTGGAATTTTGAGGTGTAATTATTCAAAGTATTGTTTTAAATAATTGATTTAACTTTGGAAACTATGGTTTGAAAAAGATTATACAAGTTATAATGTGTGTGTATATGTGAATCTAAACCATTTTAAAGTATTTTCAAATGAACTATTTGGGGATTCAAATCTAACTTGAATAGAATCTTCTTAGGATAAGGCAGGTCCACAGATTTTTCAAATTTGACTTTAAAAGGCTACAACTTACGCAAGTTGAATTGGATTGTTCTAAAATGAAAACATTTGTTTTCAAATATAATAGCTTTCATATATAAAGAAAGAGTTTCCTAGTTTTATTGAAAGGGTTTCCAAATTATGATTTAAGTCACATTTGAAGTGGAAATTGTTTTGAAAGCTATGAATTGAGTTTTGATAAAGATATGAATAGGTGAATCACTTTTAAAAAGGAAATGGTTTGAAAGTTATCTTTGTTAAATATTTGGTAAATCTTGTTGTTGAACTAAAGTGGATCTTTTTACTTAAAAGATTAGAAGCTATGAATGAATCCTCTTAAGAAATTTAGTGAACTTTGTTTCAAACTAAAGAAGATCTCAATGATAGATCTTTTGTTTATATATTATGTGAATGTATCTTTATGAAATATTTAGGAACTTTGTTTTCAAATTGAAAAGGTTCTTTAAAGTTGAATTTTTTGGTTTAAAAGATTAAAATGGAATTTGTTTAATCAATTTAAAGGGTAAGGTTTTGGAAATTGTTGTGACTTAATTGAGATCCTAATATCCATATGGTTTTTTAATTTATGCGCTCGTTATTCGATTTAGCCAGGAGAGGACCTTTGTGTCATAAAACCCATTCCGAATAATGATACGACAAAATGGATAGCATTTGAAGACCGGTGGTGAAGACCGGATACTTTCGAAAGCGAAAGGATTACCTGTCAAATGTCTCTGCACCGAATGACCCCGGAAAAGAGATTTGATCACCCTTTGTGATGGAGAGCCGGACGTGATTAGAGATTATTCGGATTGCAAGGGCTTCTTTTGAAGCGCCTTCGGTTCTGTTCAAGCCTGGAACATACTTGTATGGATGTGTGTCTGACGTTACACTTTGAGATGTAAAGCTGATTTTTATCAAATACATTTCTGTTTGGTAGCGGAGAATTTATTCTCTTAGCTTAACACCCTTCTCTGAGACTTACGAGCTCAGAGGATATGTAGTTGATGTTTATTAGTGATACATTCCCAATTTGGTAATGTGGCATACAAAATGCTGCTGATCATTTGTTGATCAAAGCATGACTTTGTGAAAAATGTAGCTTTGTGGACGAGACCTCGTTGAGCCTCACAACCCGGAATGGTCGAAACAGGAAAGATGCGACAAGGTTATTTGGAGGTAGCGCCCCTTAAGAGTATGTCCATTTCCTTCTGGATAGAGGTGGTATCATGGTATGGAGCCCAGATACGTAACCTATGTGGTTGCTGTAAATCTATTGCTTTGTGGTTGTTGGTGTTGTGGGCCCTCGGATAAAGGTCGGTTACGACCGGGGGGTGGCATACCCGTGTCAGTAGGTACCTAATTACAGAGGTAACCCAGCCTTGTGTTAGCAGAGATTCGGTTAGGTTCTCGAGGCATCCCTCCAGAGGGGTACCCATGTGGCCCAGGAAGTTCCTTTGCCTGACCATTTATTGAAAATCCAATCACCGATACGCGCCTTGTACGGTTTTAGTTGTAGAACCTGCGATTTAACATGGTAACTATAGTAGGCATATTATAATGGTACGTATGCTGGCTAAGATTAATATTATACTTGCAAATATTTTCTGCACTATGCACTAATAATAATATCAAAAGAATTTTGGCGTAGTAAGCATGTTTAATTATCATAAAGAGAAATCCCCCCTAGTGTGCGATTGCATTGTGTGTGCCGGGAGGCCTTATGGTAGTTTCATTTTTCAAAAAGCATTGCGGATTTTAATTATTAAATGCTTTTGTTGTTGTTTCAAAGATAAAATATTTTTTTTTGCTCACACCAGTCCCATGATTGGCCTGAAGTTTATTGTTTCCTAACTCTGGGTGCCCACAATTTTCCACACGGGCTTCAGTGTTGATGGTGGTTTTCGCCTTTTGGTTTGGAGTCTTTTCTAGTCTTGGAGCATTGGCAATGATGTTGCAGTTAATTGGAGTATCGATCTTAAGGACTTTTGAAGATATTATCTTTTGAAGTTATTTCTTCTGCTATTATCTTGTTTCTCTGATGTGTGATATTCATTGTATCATTATTGTAATCAACTATTGTATATCAATGATATTATTCATTTTTCTTCCGCTGTGTTGTTGTGCTTAATGTGTTATAAGCTCCGAAGAACCAGATTCGACGTTTGAATCTGCGGCATTTGAATACGAGTGAAGTATTCGGTGTCGGTTTTCGAAGGTCGAGTCAGGGTCGTTATAGAAAATAAAAATAAAAATCCTATATTTAAATGAAAATGAAAAATGATTATTTACATGACACCAGAAAGTATTTCGTTAAAGAGTAAATGAACTGGTCTTCCAAAAACCGATTCATTTGTCTCGGCAAGTACGCGAGACACAGCTCAAGCGTCGAAAACCAAACCATAGAAGATTTCAAAGTTGAATGTTGATTTAGAAAAATGAATGTCGTTTTATTAAAAATCGTACGAGTTGTTTTATTGTCGATGATTTTTGGGGTCGATAAAATAATTGGTTGAAATTCAAGTTTATTTTCACCAAATTGAAATTCAAATTTGTCATCGAAAACTTCTTCAAAATTATTGATTTCAAAATTAAAATGGTGATGTAAATCTACCCCGTCGGAATTTAACAACTCGTCTTCGAAATTCCATAAAATTCGTGTTTATTAAATTCGTCTTCCATATAGATTATCAACAACTTTATTACACGTCTCAAGTTCAAAATCTAGAGTTGTTGTATTCAAAATTTCAAAATCGAGAAAAGTAAGATCAAATTATAAATTTGGTTCCACACCCACAAAAGAATTGAAATCCAACTCAATCATCGTGTTTTCAACAACTTCATTAAGAATATTATTTTCAATTTCAAAAGTTGTTATTTGAAAATCGTTGATTTGGCTAAAAGATGGATTATCGTTTGACTTGTCTCACATTGAAATTTTATTTTGTTTCTCACGAAAATTTTCCAATGTTTTAATCAACAAATTCGTATGATCATCGTAAATTTCATTCATTTGCTCAATAATGTCAAATTGGTAATTATTAACTTGAAAATTTTCGATTTGGACTTGTTGAGAACAAGAATTGTCAATTTCGATAAATGGTAGATTATTATTTGATTCTTCGCAAGTTGAGATTTGATTATGATTTTCATAAAAAGTTTTGTATTTTTCAAGTAATAAATCCTCGTTATCTTTTTCCATTTGGTCAACAAAATTAAATTCATGATTATTAATTTGAAAATTTTCATTTTGAGTTTGTTAATAACCAAAGTTTTCAATCGTATCATTATTGAAACTATTCCCATTGCCAAAATTATTTAAAAATTGGTTCACATTTTCGTCTTGATTTCGAAATTCATTTTGAATCTCGAAATTGAATTGGCATGGGTTACACTCGAAATCATTTGAATTTTGAAGCGAATTCAAATTTTGATTATTTTGACTTGAATTGTTGCACAAATATGAGTTACACAAATCATTTTATACTTTGATTTGTTGTGTAGAGAGTTCAAGTAAAGATGAAATGCTATTTACGAGATTTGAGGGTTGGTCATCGTTTTGAAAAGTTTGTTGTCCAAAATTCAAATTGTTTAAAGAATAGTTGTCGGTAAAATATCCATATGAATTTGAAGTGAAATCGTATGGATTATATTGATTTTCACAACTATTGTAAAATTCAAGTGAATATGGAAATTCGGACATTTTCAAAAGTATGTTTGATTTTTTTTTTAATATAAAGGAAAAATATTTACAAATAAAATTTATTTTTCAAAAGGGAAATTGATTTTTGTTTTTTTTTCAAATTTTTTCTTTGTTTTTGAAAATGTTTTATATTTTTTTTTTGGTTTTTGAAATTTCAAAGGAAAAAGGATTTAAAAATTTCAAGGGAAAAGGAAAATTTATAGTTTTTTTTTTAGTTTTGGATTTTGAAATTTTTTTGTTTTTTAAATATGCATGAATTAATGCAGCTAAATGAATGCAAGAGTCTAATTACAAATTATTTATCCTAAGTTAACTCTAAATTATATAATCACACATTGTTTTAAATCAACAAGATAGTTCTCAGCCAGGTAACGGGCAGGGTTATCGATGCATCTTGAATCACCATAGCAATGCAGTCGAATGTTTAAGTATCTTTAGAGAAACAATTCGGTAAAATATTTACGAATTTCCATAATATATATAACTGATTATTGCTCTCTCGTAGCCTAGACACCAAGAAATTAAATTATTCAAAGAAGACAAATTGTCAATATGCAATTAAGTGTTAATGATGTCTATCCTTATTACTAAAGAAAATTCTAGAATGAAATGCAAAGCAAAAATTAAACGTGTATTAACAATGCAACTATGAATGGATTTTTGTTTTATTTTTGAATTTTGATTTTTTTTTAAATATATGCAAGCAAACAACAATGCAAGACTAATAAAAACAATAGATAGAGCTAAATAAAAACAACAGTTTTTTTATAGCAAGCAAGTTAAACAATTTATTTTTGGCAAGCAGTTGAGCGAAGCGAGCAACTTTTCCAATCTGCTTTGGCTACATGAAAAAAAAGATATATATACAAGCATTTTTTTTAAACAAGAAAAAAGCAAGAAAAATATGAAATCAAAACAACCCACTTTTTTTTTTGGAAAGAGAAAGAAAAGAATGGAAAACAGATACTTTTTTTTTGGTTTGGAAGGAACTAAGAAAAATTTGAAACCAAACAAATTGACAAATCCTAAATTCACTAATCAAACGAAACGTAAAATGATTTTTTTTAAAGGATAAATTAAAAAAAACAAAACTAGAGAAGTAAAAGAAAACCAATCCTTATCTTTTTTAAAGAAAAAAAAATCAGATAAAGCCCGGCCCAAACAAATGATCTATCTAGTCTCTAGGCAACTGCATATTTTGTTTCAAACCAAAAGAATGCCCACACACAAAAAGAAAAACGTACCCAGCTCAAACAAAATCAAAATCGAAATCCCCAAAATCAAAATGCCAAAGAGAATGCCCAAACCAAAATCTCGTTTCCAAACGCGCATTTTGAAATCCAAAACCAGAATTTAAATTTCCAAATTTTCAGAAGAAGGACGTATTTGGTTTGGATGCGGGTTCGTGGATGGAGGCACGATGGCGGCTTGCGTCGTTTGATTTTGTATATTCGCAGTGGTTTGAAGAGGTTGGTCGCGATCACGTATTGGGTTGTGGTAATTGCAGTCAAGTATTGGTCGTGAGGGCGGTCGAATTGATCTGGTTAGGTGATGGTTGAAGAATTGTTCGAAGGAGATGGCCAGCAGTTAGTGATTGTTTTATGCTTGTGAATGGGAAGTTTGGTCGAGTACTGCAGGCGGTTGTTTTGGTGGTTGTAATGGGTGCTCGCAGTAGCAGGTAGAGGAGTCGAAGATGGAATGTCGTGTTGATTACTGTCAGTGTGGTAGATAGTGTCGGACGGGAGTATGTTCACAGAGGGGCAGGTAGGTGCACAGGCAATTGGATGGTAGGAGCAAGGCTATGGAGAAGTGGTGCTGTCACTGCCTTGTGTAGTTGTGTGCAGTGCACTGGAGAGAAGCTGGCAGGCGACATTTTTTTTTGGGAATGTTCGTATGTAGAAGTGTGTTCGAGAGGAACGTTTGGGTCTAAGGTGATTTGTTTGGTTTTGTGGCACTGTCAGGTGGAATGTTGAATGCAAGTGGCAGTTGGGTTCAGTGTAGAATGAAATATGGTAGCAAGGACGGCCAGGCAGTTTGCAGTGGGGAAGTTTGATGAGGAGGTGGGTGAATGACAGGGGGAGGTTGAGAAGGTGTGACTGGATGTGAATGGTATATGAATTGACCTTATGGTTGTATTTGTTTGTAGGTGATGATATGTTGTTGTTGATGGATGATGAATGCAGAGGCAAGGAGAACTACTGGTTAGATGTAGGTGATAGGCAAGGGATGTTGGAGAAGGTAGTGGTTTGGTGGATTGTGCCGTTGACTGTTGATGGTGATGGTGGGTTAGTGTAACGGTCAGCAGTTTGGAGGGGGCGGTACATGTAGCAGGCATGTGTGTTTGTATGTAACGACGTTTGGTTTCGTTTTGGAATTGATGGTGGATGACTGTGGTCAGTTTTGTTTTGTGATCAGTGAGATGTGTAGTGGGTCTGGAGTTAGACAGTGGTTCGACGACTGTGATGTTGGAAAGTGAAGTGTTAGAACAATGAAGGATGTGGAAGAGACAGTGGATTGGGGGGGGGGGGGGGGTGGGGGGGTTTGAGCAGAGGTGATTAGGAAGAGGTCAGGCAGAAATGCAACAGAGAGAAGAAAATGAGACTGTAGGTAGAAAGGCAATAGAGAGAGGGAAATGCAACATAGAGGAAAATGTAACAGGGGAATCTATAAATGGGAATGTAAATGTAAACCAAATCAAAAATCTTTTTATTAAATTGTGTATATGCTGTTTTTATTTTATGTAAATGCAAATCAAGCAAAAAAACAATAACAAGCAAATGAAAGCAAAATTCACACAACAAACACACAACAATTTTTGTTAATATGTAAACAAACACAAGAAAATCAAACAGAAATAATTCGAATAATAGAAAATCAAAATCAAAACAATTTCTTAGCAATAGCGCTAAAAACTTTGTTTAACGACGGAAAGTCTATCGAATTAGAAAACCGTCGAAAAATTTATCATAAAATTTATACCGCAAGCGCACGGTGTACACTTGTAGTACGAGGCGAATACGGGTCGATTCGTAGAGAATTGATGATTTTAAAATTCTATTCAATCAAATTAAACCAATGTCGATGGAAAGTTGAGTTAGAGAATTAGAGAATTAACTAACTAACTAAAATAAAAGAGATGAAAATATAAGAGTTAAATGAAAATTTAGAGAATAAATCCACTCTCCAGATCACATACTTCAACATATATGAAATCATGATCTCTCCTTTATGGTCATTAGTGCTTTAATTGATGTGTTTATCATATGTATGACATATTTGTGTTATTGATTAGCCAAAATAAGCCATCAAACTATAAGACACCCGTTAAACCACTTACTAACTTTCATGAAACTTGACAATGAAAATGAAATCTACTATAAGTATGACTTATTAACTGTTGATTAGAAATATAGACCATCAAATTTGAATTTCAAATCACTTTCTTTTGTCATAATCATATTTTGATGAAGGTGCAATTAGTATTAGCGATTATTTAAACATAGCCTATTTGGTGTCAATAATATAGGCTATCAAATTCAAAACAAAAACAACTAGTAAACCATTTCTATCATCATCTTTAAGCGCAAAAAGAGAGCATGAATTAACAAATAGTTGAAACTACATAATTAGAGAGCTTCATTACCCCTAAATTGAAGGGGTTTAGCCTTTCATATTTGTCATTTGATTAACAAATGTAGCTAGCAACATGAAAGGAAACTGAAAGCTTAATGAAAAAGAGAGCTAAATAACAAGAATTAGAACTATTCTACTTTACATGAATGTAAATCTACATTACAACATGAAAGGAAATAAACAAGAAAAGAAAGAATAAATATATTAAAGTTGCACAAAAATTACATAAAAGAAATGGCTAGGTAGCCATGAAAAGAGAAAGAGAGCTTTGTGTTTTATTTTAAGCCTAAACTAAACTAAGAGAGACTAAGCAAGAAGAGCGTTACATGAAACATAAGGGGTATATATATGTGTGTGTGTGTGTTAAATCCTAATTCATATTTTTGGAGAATGCCCAAAATACCCTTGAGAAAGTGTGGAGGCCAAATAATCATTAGATTCTACTAATCATCATTTAAGAGTACATGAAGCAATTAATTCCATAAGCATGTGCATTAGCCTCTAATTTGTACATTAAGGTAGGTGGATAGGTGAGGTCTTTCACGATCTTCACTTTGAATTATTTTCATGTACATTCCTTTGTATTCATTTTGTGCATGCATGTGTTTACATGAAACCACTCCTATTTGAGATCAAATTCCTACACAAATATATATAAATTTTCAATTAATTTTTCTCAAAAAAAATATATGCACATAAATGACCGTTTTGCCCCTATATAAAGATGGATATGTGACAATTTGGAATTAATATGGATTTTGGTTAAAACAAGTTAAAATACCCAATATAATCTATTTATTTTAAATAGAATAAATATTGTGGTAAAAATATGCACATTTACGTCCACATCAGGTAGCTAAAAAAACTTTCTTGCGTACATGAGTGTTAACGCTAAAATGTGAACGCTAACACCCCGGTGTGTGAAGTGTAGTTGTGAAAGCACCACCCGATAGATCGGGAAAGAATTACAAGCAAGTAATAGCAGAAAAGCAGTAAACAACAACAATTTTATAGTGGTTCGGCTTAAGGGTATAGCCTACGTCCACTCTAAATACTTTTATTAATAATCTCGTTACAAGCTGATACAATTCTTCTCAAGTACAATATACTTCAAGTTACAAGTGATTTGGAACAAGTCTTAAGCTTCAATGTCGATTAAAGTCCTTAAATTCATGTTGAAGATGTGTGGTTTCTTCGTGAAGTTCTTTGATGTATTCCTCTAATCTTGAAAGCTCTAAGTGTTGATGAAGTTCTCAATGCAGCAAGGTAACGGTGTATGAAGAGAATGTGCCAAAAGTCCTTTGAATGTTGGAGGTGGTCGCCTATTTATAGAGAGTTCTGGTCTGGAATTATTGCCAAGTCCTAAGTCGTGGCCGACTTAAGATAAGTCGTAGCCGGTTTAAGGTGAGTCGTGGCCGGTTTAAGGTGAGTCGTGGCTGATTCACCTGGCCCCTTCACGGCTTCACGAGAGTTCATTTGTACAAGTCCTAGGTCGCCTCCGAGTCAACACACCTCTTCTCAATAATATGGCATCGGACTTATATTCAGTGGCCTTGGGTCGTGAACGACTTAACATAGGTCATAGGTCGGTCGCGACTTAGGTGTAGTTCATGATCTTGTCCCTGTTCTAAGTGGTTAGATCGGTAAATTCTCTGGATGGTTAGGTCGTCTTCTGTCTTAGGTCGGTAGCTATCTTAGGTCGGTAGCCATCTTGTTAAGTTTTAGGTCGGCAACTGTTTAGCCCTAAGTCGGTATCCATTTGGGCCTTAAGTCGGCATCTCCTTAGCCTGTTAGGTCGGCACCTCTTCGAGTCTTAAGTCGGCATGCTACTCGAGCTCCTTAGGTCGGTATCCCTTCGTGCCTTAGGTCGGTCTCCCTGATAAGGCAGTTAGGTCGGCAACCAGTTGAGTCGGTAGCCTTGTTAAAGTATTAGGTCGTCACACTTGTTGAACTGTTAGGTCGGCAACCCCCTTTTAAGCTGTAGGTCGGCATCCTTTCGAGTTGCTAAGTCGACACCGGGGCAGAGTTAACAATTGCCCCTCGAAGTATACGCCTACCGGTTAGGTCGTGTGCTTCGATATCCTCTAACTCGGCCGTTCTTTAAGTTGGTAGGTCGTACGCGACCTAACAGTTGAGTCGTAACATACCGCTTCATATCCCTTTACTGCAAGGTATAAATCACATCTCCTTCTTCCTTCTCACTACCTATTTCTCTGATTCTGCCATTAAAAATCTTCCGAGCTCAAAAAGGCGATTTAATTCCAATTATCCACCGACAACCTCTGTTATTCATTGCATAAGTAAACCCTCTTCTTCGATTATAGATCATTCGTTGGCTCATGAATTCTGTTACTTAAACCGTTTGCTTGCGCGATGTTCCATCGCAAATCTTATTACACCAATGGCTGATGGAGTTTAGGTTGCTCGGTTCGATTTCGACTGATCGATGGGACGATGAAGATGGTTTACTGATTTAGGCTAGCTGATTTTGATTCGTGCTAGGATTGCAAGGCGCTGACTTTGCAGAGGTTTCGAATTGATGTCTTGCATGATCCGAATGCATGAAATAGGATAAATGAAGTGAGAATTTTTTGGTTGAGGGAGTAGCTAACGGGTTAACAGGTTGAGCGGGGCGAGGTATTGATTTAGATACGACCTGGTGATTTTAGGGGGCTTGGCTTTTGGCTGACCCAATCCTTAAATCGTGGCCGTGCTAGCACTTGAGGGAGATCTACCGACCTAACCTTCTGCCGATTTGAGCCTTAAAACTGTGGCCGAGTTAATCCTTGGGGAAATCTGCCGATTTAACCTTCTACTGATTTAACCTTGAACCGCGGCCAAATTAACCCCTAAGTCGCGGCCGAGTTAAGCCCTTAAACCGTGACCGAGTTGGCTCTTAAACCGCTGCCGAGTTAACACTTAAGCTTTGGGCATGCTGACTTTTTGAGAGCATAGATCCACTTTGAGCTTCTGACTTGAACTGCCAAACTAAGTTGCCTAAATTTTGAACTGCCCCAACTTTTAAATTTGCTTGAATCTCATTGTATTATTTCACAGATCGCATTAACTTATAAGCTGCTAACATGCTGAAAATAACAAACAAAGAAAACCAAGGCGAAAATACTGCCATTGACTGCCCACGTCAGATGACAGATTAGTCAAAATAAGACAGGCAACTTAATTATATTGCATGAAATATTTGTGAATCAATCAATTAAAGTTAAATATTAATGCAAAGTATCAATAATCTGAACTGATTTATCTGCATCAACATCTTACTTGCATATTTAGGCTTAAAACAATAGTCCCTGAATTTCATAACTAACAAATGCTTGCTAGTTCTCATTCCAGTTATATTTGTTCACTGCTTGATTGATTTTACACAACACTTCACACACTTTAGGAAACGTGCACCTTCATGTTTGAATACCCAGTTGTTTATGTAGAATGACTTCCCACCGAGAAGAAGAAGTGGTAACTCAAGAGGAAGAAACTTTTCCGATAGCTGTTCCCATAGAGAATCCTCCGGAGAGAACCTCGACTATTCTAACTTCGAGAGCGTTTATCCAGCTGCGCACTCAATTTGGCTTTGCTGAAAGTGATGTTCTTCTCCCTGGGCCAAGTGATACTGCTGACAATCCTCCCCATGGTTTTGTTGCAGTCAATCGCCAAATGTGCTTAAGTGGGGCGATTCCTCCTTTTAACGACTTCCTTCGAACTCTTCTCCTTCGGTTGACAATCTCTCCGTTTCAACTTCATCCTAATGGCTATGCCATCTTGACGGGGTTATGTGTTTTGTTCAGAAGAACTCTTGATCGCCTACCAAGTTTTGAAGAAATTCGTTATCTGTGCTCGTTTGCAAAGAGTAAAGATCATCCTTCCCTCATTATTGTGAGAAGTGCCAGAAACCGCAAGCTCATTTCCGATCTTACTGAAAGTGTTCATGGATTTTTGAATCAGTTTTTCTTTGCTCGCTGTCCCCTAGGGTTTTATGCCATCTGGAGAGTAGGAAGTAAGATTAGTGTTTCTATTTTTTCCGTTTTGGAACTTTTTCGAGATCCGAACTTTCAGTTGCTAATTTCATTCTTTGTTCCTTTCAGCACTTCCTCTCCCTTCTAGAGATCCAATTCATAAGCAAATTTTTGAGAGGTTGAGTGCCGTGGCCACAGAAGAGAGGAGCATAAAATTTCTGTTGAGGGATGAATTTTTACATCAACATGGGCTTCTACACACTTCTCGCTCTATGCATGCTCATGAAGTTCCAACGGAAGTCCCCGATTCTCCGATAAAGACTCCTGAATCTTCGCTGGTGAAGTGCTCCACTTCTGTTGATGTTGCGGGGCCATCTGATAAACTTGCCCCGGTTATCGAGGAAGAAGAGCCTCAGGGATCCTCTCACCATTCACAAGAATCTGGTGAAAAGGCTAAGAAATCCAGTCCTGTCAAACAAAGCAGGGACGATACCTTCGAAGGATTGAGCGACCTCTTCGCTACTTCACAAGAGATCTTCAAAGATGACCCTACTACTGCCGGGATTTCTTCTTCAGTAGTTGAAGCTACTTCTATTTTGCAACAGTCGTCGTCGACTCAAGAGTTGACGTTAACTATTACACCCACAACCACTCCCCAAATAAAGAGTGGTTCGTAGATTAATGCGCGTAGTTTGCACATCACACACACTTAGAATTTCTCATCACTTCTATGCACTTATCTTCTTGTACTTTAAAGATTTCTAAAGCTTATTATTTTAATTCCAGATTCTCCTATGGGGCGCAGCGGCTCGTACTATGATGATTTCCAGCGCTACGGGAGGTGTAGCCAGTATGATTACAGGCGTTACCTTCCTTCTTACAGAGAGTCGGATGAAGAGAGGGCCATCAGGAAAGCCGACGAGAGACGAGCATATGAAGAACGTCGCCGAAGGGAACAAGAAAGACATGATCTTCCCCACAGAGATGATGACACCCAAAAGAGAAAAGCTCATGATGAGAGAGGAAAGAGTCACATAGACGATTCTTCTAGCAAGCGGGCTAGACTTACTGAAGAAACAACTCCTTCAGCTTCTGAACATGTCCCTGCTCAATCCTGTGCTCCCGCTCGCTCCGACATTCAAGCAATCATCAACCGGCCCGCATACCAAGTCGGGCAAGGTCCTCCCATTCTTCAAAGTCGATTTCCTCAGTGGTGCCTGAGAGGGGTTCGATTTGATCTCGACTTGGTTCCCCTCGACAAACCGGCTATGCTGCGAAATCTTGATACTGTCAGGACCGATATCGAAAGAATGTCGAACTGGCAAAAACTCGTCGACGAACTTCAGAGGGTTAACCGAGCCAATCTCGAGGCCATGCTAACAATGGAGAATGATAAGGCTGAGTGGCAGAAGACTCTTGAACAGCATGACGCCGAAATGAGAAGTATTGCTTCCTACAATGAAAAGCTGGAAGCGGAAGTAGAAAAACTTAAGGAAGAATTAGCTACTTCATCTACTTTCCATTCACAAAAGGAGAGCATGCTTCACCAACAAGTACGAGATGCGCATGCCAGTCAAAGAGCAGTCGAAGATAAGCTTGCACACAAGGAAAAGGTCATAGAAGAATATCGTGCTGAAACTGTACAACTGCGAGAACAGACCGGCTCTCAAAGCTTGGAGATAGAGTTGTTAAAAACTCGACTTGCTATGGCCGAAAAGGAGCGCGACGAGGCTGTTGCTGGTAAACTTGCGGTCGAAGAGGCTCATCAAGCAACCAAAGCTGACATTAGCTCCACATTATTCGATTTTTATCTGCACAGCATTTTGGGACGTGGCAGCCTTGCCTTTCTAGGCCCCAAGTATGAAATCACACTGGCTGAAGTTTGGGAGGCAGCACTTGATATGCTCGGTGGTAAAGGTGCTGGATATGCTGAGTCAGCCCTTGAAGAGCATTATCTTGATGATGAGGCCCGTGCCGCTCTTGCCAAGGGAAAGGAGCAGCTTGCCAGAGTGCGGGCCGGGATGGCGGAAGAGGAGCGTTCTGAAAAAGAAGTACCGCCTACTACCTCTGAACGTCCTCTAGTTTCTCCCGAGGTGGACATTACAGGCTCTAGTGCTCATTCGCCGCCTCCTACAAAAACCGGGGTAATTACCCCTACTGATGAAGAGGCTTTGGAGGACATTGGGGCTCAGAATTATGAGATTGAACTGACGAAGCCAATATCTTCAGGTAATTTCGACATTGGTCCGATTCAGGTGGATTACCTGCTTATTCCTCAAAAATTTGATGAGCTTCTCGATTACCTCTTGAATCTCGATGAACCCATATCTCCCTTCTTTCGGGAAGATACTAACGTTTTCAAATTTTCTTCTTCTGCAGTTGAAACAACAAGTGCCGTGCAGACTTCGCCTTCTCTGGTTATTCCTCCTCCATCTCTTCAGGTGACTCCTCCTTCTGCTTCACAACCTGGGTCACAAGAGGAGAAAATTGAGGCTCTTCATGGTTTGGATGACCCTATTGCTTCGCAGGAGCAAAAAGATGAGGGACTCGAAGGAGGCGAGATCTCTCCGGAGCGGACTCCTTCTGACGACGTAGTTTTGTCCGCTCTCGTTACTCCGGGGAGTGAGTCTTCTTCGAAGAAAAGGAAGAAGCATGGGACATCGAAAAGGAGGGGGAAGAAAATTATCACCACAGAAGAGGAACCGGAAATTTCACTAGTTGCACCTCCCTCCCCTTCTTCCCTTATGCCTTCAGACCAACCTGAAAGACCTGAAAAGCTAACCACTCGGCCGGGTAAAGGGTCTAAAGGCGGCAAGAAGAAATGAAGAGTTGAGCTTTTTGATTCCTTTTTTGTGTAATGGTCGGATGTTGTGCAGGCACCGGCCCCTGCTTTTTATTTTGAAACCTGTATCTGCAATATCTGCAATTGAATAAAATGATTCTTTATTTGTACAGACTTTTGTTTGAATTTGAGAATGCATTTATTATTCATTTTTGCACAAGTTTATTTATACGATGTTGCGGTGAGCTTGTGGTATGTTGTTTGAGCGTACTTTACCGACATAGTTATACCGCTTTGTATGTAACTATACCATGTTGCCCCTATACCATGAGCTTACTGCAATATCGTATACTTTGAGGGGACTTGCACTCTCGTTTTCTAAAGAATAATTACTTCATTCTCGAAGAGAATTTTCGTAGAGTGCAACTTCCTTTATATAAGTTTTTACGCTTTGTCCTTCGAAGAAATCACTCTTTCCTTTTGCGTATGTATATATTTTGCCAAGTGAATTCTTCTATGTGGCAAAGCGGACCTCTGAATGTACTTTAACTTTCTTCCCCCTTCTTTTTTTTTTTAGAATAGGTAAATCGCTCTTCCTTTGAAAGTTAAAGTACGCTCTTGATGAGGATTTTTCTTTTTTCCTTTTAATAAAAATTTGTGCCTCTGAGGAGAGTTTTTTTTTTTTTTTTACGTTTCAACACTTGGAAGTTTTATTTCAATCTTGGTGAAACGTGTTCCTCCAAAGAGTTGTGCCTTTGAAGAAAGCCTTTTCACGTTTCAGCACTTGGAAGTTTTATTTCAATCTCGGTGAAACGTGGGCTTCTGAAGAGGTCTTTCTTTTTAATTGTGTCCCCGGGAGGGGGTTGTACCTCTGAGGAGGGATTTCTCACGTTTCAACACTTGGAAGTTTTATTTCAATCTTGGTGAAACGTGTACCTCCAAAGAATTGTGCCTTCGAAGAAAGCCTTTTCACGTTTCAACACTTGGAAGTTTTATTTCAATCTTGGTGAAACGTGGGCTTCCAGGAAGGTCTTTATCTTGTTTTGCATTTCAACTTTGGTGAAGTGAAATTCCGAAGAGCGGTTACGACACTTCAACTCCTGGTGAAATGGGCCTCCGAAGAGGGCTTTTATTTTGTTTGCATTTCAACTCTGGTGAAGTGTAATTCCGAAGAGCGGTCATAACACTTCAACTTCTGGTGAAATGGGCCTCCGAAGAGGGCTTTTATTTTGTTTGCATTTCAACTCTGGTGAAGTGTAATTCCAAAGAGCGGTCATAACACTTCAACTCCTGGTGAAATGGGCCTCCGAAGAGGGCTTTTATTTTGTTTGCATTTCAACTCTGGTGAAGTGTAATTCCGAAGAGCGGTCATAACACTTCAACTCCTGGTGAAATGGGCCTCCGAAGAGGGCTTTTATTTTGTTTGCATTTCAACTCTGGTGAAGTGAAATTCCGAAGAGCGGTCATAACACTTCAACTCCTGGTGAAATGTGCCTCAGAGAGGGTTTTCATCGCCTGGAAGTTACTCTCTCATGGTTGGAGGGTCATGACTCCTCCAATCTTTTTTGTTGAGTAGAGAACTTTCTTTTTTGTGGCGTATGACCCATTAGAGGTCTTTATCCTCCGAAGAGTCGTGCCTCCGAAGAGGACTTGTGCCGCCAATGATGGTTTTTGGTTGTATTCTTGTCTTCTTGCTTATACCTTTTCAGCGATCCTTTTTTTTTTTTTTCTTTTCAAGTTTTCATTCCCCTTTTCTCGCAAGTAGCTTGTTTAATCCAAGGAAGTGTACTTCATTATCAGGCAAGTTCGTGAGAACGGGCACTAGCTTCCTAATTGGATGTTTGTTCGTTCAAACAATCTCAATTTATTAGCAAGGGCTCGTTTCTATCGAAATCATAAGCCGTTCAATTGAAGTATTTCCTATCTAGGATTTGAATTCGGGGCCTTTATGACTTGAAATTTGTTTGCTGAATGATGGTGAGAATCACTCGGTCTTATTATGCGCAAGTTTTATTTCCATTGTCTGCAAAAAATTAAATCGACATTTCAGCAATACATTTTATGTACTTTTATATCGAAAATAAAGCAAACATGTAATAATAATAAGGAACACAAGATTTATAGTGGTTCGGTCAGAAATTTGGGCCTACATCCACTTTATATTCATTCATTATTCACTTGCATCAGTTTTACAATTCTCTCAATTATAAGAATCACACATTCATAATTCTTTTTACAATGTTTCAACAAAATTTTCAAGTAAAGTATGGACGCAAATGGTTGCTGTTCCATGCCCTTGGAATTTGATCTCCATCAACAGTGGTGAGTTTGAATGTGCCGTCAAGAAGCTTCTGACCTATTACATACGGTCCTTCCCAATTTGGCCCAAACACACCTGTCGCTGTCATAATTCTCTTCAGGACTAGGTCTCCAATCTCAAAGCTGCGTTGGCGAACTTTGGAATTGAAATGTCTGGCTATCCTTTGCTGATGAGAAACAACTCTGAGATTAGCTTCATCTCTTTTTTCATCAAGGAGATCTAGCGCTTCAAGTTATAGCTTTTCATTTTCTGCTTGATTGAAATGGATTCTTCTGTGTGAAGGGACCTCTGTTTCAACCGGGATCATTGCTTCCGATCCGTATGCTAACGAAAAAGGAGTATGCCCAGTCGCAGTTTTGTGAGTAGTTCTGTATGCCCATAGTGCAAGTGGTAGCTTATCGACCCAACCACCTTTTGCTCTTTCGAGTTGCTTTTTGATGGTTGATTTGATGATCTTATTTACTGCTTCCACTTGCCCGTTTGCCTGCGGATGAGCAACTGCTGAAAAGCTTTTCTGGATTTTGAATCGCCTGCAAAAATCTTGGAATTCCTCGCTTTCAAACTGAGTACCATTGTCTGTGATTATTTTCTGAGGCACACCATACCTGCAAATGATATTCTTGGTCACGAAACTTATCATCTTCTTAGAGGTGATGGTAGCCAATGGTTCAGCTTCAGCCCATTTCGTAAAATAATCAACTGCAACAATAGCATATCTAATCCCTGATTTGGCAGTCGGTAGCGGCCCAATGAGATCCATTCCCCAAATTGCAAATGCCCATGGACTGACCGTTTGTGTGAGTTCAGTTGAAGGTGCTCTAGGAATTTTGGCAAATCTTTGGCATTTGTCACACTTTCGGGAATAGCTTGCAGCATCATGATTAATTTCTGGCCAAAAGTATCCGTATCGGAGAATTTTCTTTGCTAATGTTTGACCACCTGAATGATCACCACATTCTCCTCCATGCACCTCAGCTAGGATTGTTTTGGACTCTTCCCGGGATACACATCGAAGCAATGGCATTGAGAATCCCCGTCTGTACAATCGGCCATCCTGAATTACATAGCGAGAGGCTTTCCTTAGTAGCTTTCGTCTTTCTATCGAATTTTCTGGCAGAGAACCTCTGAGTAGGTAGTCCAGTATTGGAGTCATCCATGACTCTTGTTCTTGAGATACATTCATAATCCAGTCAATATCCATCTCGTTTATACTTGGTGCTGAAAGGACTTCTACAGGGACCAATCCCAATAGTTGAGCTTCACCAGAACTTGAATACTTTGCGAGGGAATCTGCCTTCATATTCTCTTCCCGAGGAATGTGGCTTATTGAATAGTGATCGAGTTCACATAGGAGTTCCCAAGCCTTTGACAAGTAGGAAGGCAAGTTTCCACCTTTTGTTTGAAATTCCTTCTTGACTTGGCATACAATAAGCTGAGAATCACTGAAGATCTGTAATGCTCGAATGTTTAGCTCTTTAGCGATTTTCAGACCTGCAATAAGAGCTTCATATTCTGCTTCATTGTTTGTTGAAGGAAATTCCAATCTTAGTGCATAACATAATGATCGACCTTCAGGAGTTTCAAGTACCACTCCGGCTCCAGAACAGTAGTCATTTCTTGCGCCATCAACATACATCTTCCACTGGATTGGGGAATAATTGATCGCTTCATCCTCACCATTATCCTTCTCTGTGAATTCTGCAATGAAATCAGCTAAAGCTTGTCCGTTGATTGCTTTTCGGGGGTGATAAGTGATGTCATATTGACTGAGTTCAATGTTCCATTTTAGAAGGCGACCCGAAGTTTCAGGGCGAAATAGGACTTGCTTTAGAGGTTGATCAGTGAGTACTCTGATAGGATGAGCTTGGAAATATTGCCTCAGTTTCCTTGATGCAACTAGTAGGCAATAGGCGAGTTTTTCCAACTTGGAGTAATTCAGCTCTGCCCCAGTGAGTCTTTTGCTGATATAGTAAACCGGATGTTGAATCCTTTTGTCTTCCCGTATCAGCGCTGCACTTAGAGCATGAGATGATACTGCCAAGTATATAAGAAGATCCTCACCATTGCCTGGCCTAGAAAGTATTGGAGGCGTTTCCATATGACGGATCAACTCATCGAAGGCTTTTTGGCATTCGGAAGTCCATTCAAAATTCTTCTTTCCTTTCTTCAGGGCGTCAGAGAATGGGATGCATTTATCAGTGGCTTTGGAAATGAACCGACTCAGGGCGGCGACCTTTCCGTTGAGACTCTGCAATTCCTTCTTCGTTCTAGGAGCTTTAACTTCTTTCAAGGCAGTAATTTGAGCTGGACTAGCCTCAATGCCCCTAGCACTGACGATGAAACCTAAGAACTTTCCGGACTCGACCCCAAATGTACATTTCAGAGGGTTAAGTTTCATTCTGTATTTCCGAAGGACTGCGAACATTTCTGCTAAGTGTTCAATGTGATCTGCTGCTTTCCTGGACTTCACTAACATGTCGTCGACGTAGACTTCCATAGTTTTGCCCAATTGCGGTTTGAACATAGCATTAACAAGTCTTTGGTAGGTTGCCCCTGCATTTTTCAATCCGAAGGGCATAACTCTGTAGCAATAAAGTCCAACATCTGTGATAAAGCTTGTATCCTCCTGATCCGGCTCGTGCATCATGATTTGGTTATAACCGGAGTAGGCATCCATGAAAGATAACAATTCATGTCCCGCAGTTCCGTATACCAGTTGATCGATCCTGGGTAACGGGAAGCAATCTTTGGGGCAAGCCTTGTTTAGATCAGAAAAATCGATGCACACTCTCCATTTTCCATTAGCTTTCTTGACCAGCACAGGATTTGAAACCCAATTCGGATATGTAGATTCTTTGATGAAGTTATTTTCCATGAGTCGATCAACTTCTTCTTTTAATGCTGCTGATCTTTATGGACCTTGGGTTCTTCTTTTCTGTTTAACTGGCGTAAACTTTGGGTCAATATTCAGAGCGTGTACTGCAACTTCTGTAGATATTCCACACATATCGGCATGAGTCCAAGCAAAGACATCCAGATTTGCTTTCAGGAAAGATATCAAGATATTCTGAATTGACACATTAAGCTGTGAGCCCACATTCAACACCTTATTTGGGTCCTTCGGGTCAACAGGTACCGGAACTGTCGTTTCCACCGGTACCACTCTATTCTCCCCTGCACTGGCTTTTCTGGGATCCATTTCTTTCTGTGTCCCGCTGTGCTCTCCAGTGCAGGGTCCGCCCCGTAATTGCTACAAGGCTGGTTCCTTGATGCGGACTGGGGTTGCCGCATCCTTTCCCATTTCTCTTTTTCTTGACTCTCGCAGCTCTGTCAAATAGCACTCTCGCGCAGCATTTTGATCCCCTTTTATAACTCCTACTCCATTGTCAGTAGGGAATTTAATAGTGAGGCACCACGGGGCTAGGATAGCTTTGAATGCTGCGAGTGTTGGACGGCCAAGAAAAGCATTATAAGCAGAAAACTCATCGACAATCACAAATGTTTGCTTGCGGACCACTTTCCTTTCTGCTTCCCCAAGTTCTACAAGCAGATCGATGGTCCCAATTGGTTGCTTTGGCTCCCCAGTGAAGCCAGCGATCTTCTGTGATGAGGCTTGTACATCGATCATAGGGATTTTCATCTGGTCAAATGTCTTCTTGAAGAGGATATTACATGATGCTCCGCAGTCGATGAGGACTCTTCTGACAATGGCCGGTCCAATACCAGCCGAGATGACCAAGGGATCTAGGGTAGGAGCTTCTATACCTGTGGAATCTCTGGCTCTGAAAACAATATCATCGCTGAAAGTTTTCTGTTGTTTCAGGGGCGTAGTGTCTTCTAAAACAAAGACGTCTTCTTCGGCTGGAGCATATTTCAAAGCCCTGAAATATCTCTCCATCTCACCCCAGCTCTTGCCAGCTGGGTGAGGCCCTCCTGTAATGACATTGATAACGGGCCTTCCAGATTCATGTCCCGTAGCTTTCTCACCTGTCCTAGGCTGATGAACAGGAACCTGTTGCCCCTGACTTGACGATGCAGGATTGTTGCTATTCTTCTTCACAAATTGCTGCAGTTTGTTTTCTCTTAGCAACTCTTCAATCAGATTTTTCAACTGGCGGCATTCATCAGTCTCATGACCGGGTTGATTGTGGAAGCGGCAGAATTTCCCACTCTGTATGGCTTTTTTCCCGGTTCTCAAAGGGATAGGTTTAGGGAAATCGACGGAATCTTTAGTGGCAAGGTAGATGTGCTCCGGCGTATGTGATAATGGAGTATATTCTGATGGCTTGAAGGATCGGGGCTTCTTCAGATTACCCTGTTTCTTCCCATTATTATTCTCCCTTTTTTGCCCCACCGATTCATTCTTGCGTGGAGCGACAGTGTTGTCTTCTGCTTTCCCCAACACTGTCTTTATTGGTAAAGGACGGCTTTCCAAGCGAATGAATTCATCTGCTTTTTTGTAGAACTTTTCGAGAGAGGTTGGCTCCTTCATATTTAACCATTTCCCAAATTCGCTTGACTTATCAATAGCCCTCATCAGATAAGTCAATATCATTCGTGGTTCAGCATTGTCCACCTCAGCCAGCGCTATATTAAAGCGGTTCAAGAAAGATCTGATAGACTCACCAGGATTCTGCTCTAAACTTGACAGTGACATGATGTCCTTGGCCTTCGAAGCATATAGTCTAAACTGCTCCTTGAATTTTCTGGTCAAGTCTGAAAACTGATCGATAGATCGGACTGGCAACTTGGTGAACCATAGTAGAGCCACACCTTCCAGGTATACGGGGAAATATCGACACTTTATTTCGTCAGAGGCTCTGGCACCTGTCATGTGCCAATCATATTTATACAAGAATTCATTCGGATCACTTGTCCCTTTGTAAGCTGGAATAGTCGGAGGGACAAACTTCCTTGGAAATTCCGCCTTTAAGATTTTTTCAGTAAACGGAGTTTTACTTGGGGCGAAACCCCATTCCTTCTCATCTTCAACCCTTTGCATACTTTCTTTCATGATCTGCCGGACCATTCCAGAAAGATATTCCTCATCATGCCGAGTTCTAGATCCACCAGCCTCAGGAACTGCCTGCTCAAAGGGACTAGTAGCCCTTTCAGGAGCATTCCTTTCATTAACATCATGAACGTTGCCAGCATAGTTCCTTTCATTACCAGCCGGTTGATTGTTTGCCCCAAGTAAGTCGTTTAACTTATTCAGAATCAGAGCATTCTGGGCACTTTGAGCCTCTAATTGTGCATTTTGGGCGTTTATCTGCTGGTTTAGCCCTAGAATCACAGCATCCAACTCCGCTTTCGTAACTCCAACAGACGGAGTGGGTTGATTAGGTACAGGGGAAGCGGAGGTTCCCTCTTGAATGTTTCCAGATCTGACAGATCTACTTTTCCTTCCAGGAGCCATAATCTCAGATAGACTTCTGGTTTTTAAGGAAATTCTTTCTTCAAATCTCTGTGAAGCAATGATGACAGTTTTCCTGAGTTGGATTCTCAGTGAAAGCACCAAAAATGTTAACGCTAAAATGTGAACGCTAACACCCCGGTGTGTGAAGTGTAGTTGTGAAAGCACCACCCGATAGATCGGGAAAGAATTACAAGCAAGTAATAGCAGAAAAGCAGTAAACAACAACAATTTTATAGTGGTTCGGCTTAAGGGTATAGCCTACGTCCACTCTAAGTACTTTTATTAATAATCTCGTTACAAGCTGATACAATTCTTCTCAAGTACAATATACTTCAAGTTACAAGTGATTTGGAACAAGTCTTAAGCTTCAATGTCGATTAAAGTCCTTAAATTCATGTTGAAGATGTGTGGTTTCTTCGTGAAGTTCTTTGATGTATTCCTCTAATCTTGAAAGCTCTAAATGTTGATGAAGTTCTCAATGCAGCAAGGTAACGGTGTATGAAGAGAATGTGCCAAAAGTCCTTTGAATGTTGGAGGTGGTCGCCTATTTATAGAGAGTTCTGGTCTGGAATTATTGCCAAGTCCTAAGTCGTGGCCGACTTAAGATAAGTCGTAGCCGGTTTAAGGTGAGTCGTGGCCGGTTTAAGGTGAGTCGTGGCTGATTCACCTGGCCCCTTCACGGCTTCACGAGAGTTCATTTGTACAAGTCCTAGGTCGCCTCCGAGTCAACACACCTCTTCTCAATAATATGGCATCGGACTTATATTCAGTGGCCTTGGGTCGTGAACGACTTAACATAGGTCATAGGTCGGTCGCGACTTAGGTGTAGTTCATGATCTTGTCCCTGTTCTAAGTGGTTAGATCGGTAAATTCTCTGGATGGTTAGGTCGTCTTCTGTCTTAGGTCGGTAGCTATCTTAGGTCGGTAGCCATCTTGTTAAGTTTTAGGTCGGCAACTGTTTAGCCCTAAGTCGGTATCCATTTGGGCCTTAAATCGGCATCTCCTTAGCCTGTTAGGTCGGCACCTCTTCGAGTCTTAAGTCGGCATGCTACTCGAGCTCCTTAGGTCGGTATCCCTTCTTGCCTTAGGTCGGTCTCCCTGATAAGGCAGTTAGGTCGGCAACCAGTTGAGTCGGTAGCCTTGTTAAAGTATTAGGTCGTCACACTTGTTGAACTGTTAGGTCGGCAACCCCCTTTTAAGCTCTAGGTCGGCATCCTTTCGAGTTGCTAAGTCGACACCGGGGCAGAGTTAACAATGAGTGTGTAGTTTTCGAGTATACGGGTCCTTTAAAAACTTAGCATAAGTGGGGATTTGTTAAACGATATCAAGGAGAGGGATGTTCACTTTGACTTGTTTGAAAATTTCCAACACCTTTTCCATTTGATCGAAATTTTCTTAGGTTGAAGTCGATGTGGAAATGGAATTCGATACTCAGTAGGTCGGTCTACGAAGAATTTGGATTGAAATTTGATTTGATATTAGACTCGATATCTTTTTTCAGAATTTCTTGTTGTATTCGAAATATAAAAAGGAGCTTTCGATAAATCGTTCGGATTAACAACTTGCTTATCGAGTAGTTTACTGACCGGAATGCGAAGACATGATAGCATTCATTTTGTTCACATTGCTATCTGGAACGACATGAGCTTGATTCGAGTTCGTATTTTGATTTCTAAGATTCGAAATTGGCTGACTTGGAAACGTGCCACATTCACATTCACTCACAGAAGTGGCTAATTGACTCATATGCATTTTGAGTTTAGCAATTGATTGAATCTTATTTTGCATATACAAGGTTAACAAATTTTGCAAATTGCTATTTGATTGGAGGTTTTGATTGGTCGCTTTAGCAAATGTTTCAAGACTTTTCTCAAGTGAAGTCATTCGTTATTGTCTTGGAGAGCAAAAGATTATTGCAGTTGATTTTGAGTTGGAGCCGCAAAATTTTGTTGAAAGTGGTTAGGTTGAAAAGGAGGATTCGAAGCATTGTTCGAAAATGCTTGAAAACTGGGACAAACCAAATTCATGTTAGAATTATTTTGGTTCCATGCAAAATTGTATGATTTTTCCAACCAAGATTGTATATTGGATAAAATGGCTCATTCATAACCTTGTTAAAAGCAATGAGTTGTTCTAACGAACGAGGACACTGATCAACGATGTGATTTGGTTCATTGCATTTATAACACAATGGTTGGGAAGCTTGGTTCATTTGATTAGATGAGAAAACATTGTCGAATTTATTGATCACCGCATCGATTTTCGCTTCCAAAGCCAACAATGATCCTATCGAGTGTGTGCCGATCGTGAATAAATGGATTTCTTGTTAGAACTTTCCCATTGTGATGATTTTTTGACCAAGTTCTCAAGGCTCGTGAACTATTTTCAAGTCCATTGTATAAGATTTGGCAAATGTTCAATTTTCAAAATTTTGGTGTGGACAGTTTTATTAAAAGCTCTTTAAATCTTTCAAAGTATTTTCAGAAAGATTCGCCCTTGAATTGATGAAAGTTTACGATTTCGTTTTGTATTTTGCTCTTTTTTTCCAAAGGGTAGAAATTTTTTAAGAAAATTTTAATGAATTCATCCCATGTTTTGATCGAGTTCGAAGGTATGTTATACAACCATTTTTCCACATCATTGGTGAGGGGATTGGAATTAACCTAAGTTTGATTACATCGTTACATAATTGTTAGAGTTTAATGGTGCACAAACTTGTTGGAATTTTATTAAGAAGATGTATGGGTCATCGTGTTCAGAATTGCTAAATTTCGAAAGCATGGCAATATGATTTGAATGAATTCAAAAGTATTACTTGTTGGGGCTGGTAATGTGATACAAGAAGGGATAGAAACAGGCTGAAAAAGATTATATCCATAAGAGTTCAGAGAGTGTTTTCATTGGCCATTGTTGGAGGATCGTTTGTTCGAGTTAAACGATTTGTGGTTGTGTCACGAGTCCAAATACTCATGCACAAGTGAAAAGGTCAAGGAGAGAAAGACGTGAAAATCAAGGTTTAGAAAATGAAATGAAGTGACAAAATCTTTTATTTTGTTTTTTTAAAAGAAAAAAATTTACCAGAAAGAAATTATTTTCAAATGGAAGATATTTTTTGGATTTTAATTTTTTTTTTAATTTTTTAGGTTTTTTAATTTTTATTGGTTTTTTCTTAAAGAAAATAAATTAAGTAAAATGCTTGTTTTTGGATTTTTGTTTGTTTTTATTTCAAAGGAATTTTTTTAATTTTCTTTTTGATTTTTGTTTATAAAATAAGTTAAGAAAAATGTTTTTTTTTTTAATTTTGGATTTTTTGTTTTTTATATATGCATGAACTAATGCAACTAAATGAATCTAAGGACTTAACTACAAATTTTCTATCCTTAGTAGCTCCTCACCTAAAATTGTCTAATCCAACTTTGACTTAATTCAACAAAATAGTTTTTAGCCAAGTAACGGACATGAATTATCGGTGCACCAGAATCGCCGTAGCAATACGACCAAAATTTTAAGTACCTTTAGAGAAACAATTACTGTAGTATTTACGAATCACCATAATATTTATAAATGATTATTGCTCTGCCATAACCTGAACACAAAAAAATAAATTATTAAAAGAAATCAACTTGTCAAAATACAAGTCCGCCTTAGACGAGCTCGTAACTTCCTTAAATTCAATGTCTAACCATTATTATTATTCAAATTCTAAAATGATATGTAATTTGTGGGCCAAGGAAGGGGTGATGAAATCCTCCACCATATGTGAAGTTCAGTATTGCCCTTAGAAAATAAAATAAAATGAAATGAATGCAAAACAGAAATTAACGTGTATTAATGATGCAACTACTATGAGATTTGATTTTGTTTTTGTTTTTTTAGAAATGCAAACAACCAATAATACAATTAAATAAAAATAGGATATAAGAACACGATACTAGAGCGTGCATAATTATTTGCAATTTTATTTGAAGCGGCGATTTTATTAAAGTAAGCAAGCTGAGTAACGCAATTATTTAGCAAACAATTCCTTTCAATTTCCAACCTAAAATTTGATTTTTTTTCTGAACATAAGGATAGAACAAAAGAAATGCAATAATTTTCTTTTATTGTTTAACCAAACGAAAACAAATTTTTTTAAAGAGGAATTTTTTTTTTTTTTAAAAAAAAAAAAAAAAAGTAAAGGAAGAAAGACTTCAAGCTAAAGAAAATTATTAATTCAGCCTAACTAGCAAAGCCCAATTATGCAACTAACTAAAAAAGGGATCATTCTTCTCTCTGTTACCAGATAACGCGAATCAAACCAAAAAAAAAAATAAAACGCGAATATTTTAAAAAATTGAAAATGCAAATTTTAGGAAGAAAATTGCACAATCGTGACTTGAGCCATCGATCAGATGGTGTCGGTTGTTGATAATAAGGGTCTGCGTTTATTTCAGGCGATTTGGGTTTTTCCAAGTGGTGCTGTGATTTTGGAAAGAGTTACGATTATGGTGTTGTGATTCATGTCGTGGTTCAGATTATCGGATTGATTCGGATGCGGGTTGCTGGAGTTGGGGTTGGCGGGTTGATGCGACAGTATTTCGGATCGTAGTTTTTAGGTCTTGGATCGAAAGTGGTTCGCTGGCTGTTGAGGCAGGAGCGATGGTCGGCTTTTAGATGGAACATTGATGCAAGTTATTGTTTAGACGAGGTGAGTTGAAGAGGAGATGGTGCGGTGTTTGCTGTTTTGTGGTCGAGTGTTGGAGAAGATGGAGGCTGGTGTACAATTGGAATGTAGGATGGCGATGAAGGCGATGCTGTTTGGTCGTATTGCAAAAGGATGTTTGGTGGGTGCTCGCAATTGGTGTACGGAGGTGAGGAGGGTTGCTTATTTAGAAAGGAGAAGCAAGTTTGAGGAGTTGGAATATGGATTGATGGTTTGGCAGAGAGGTAGAAGATAAAGTTGATGCAGAATTTGGTGGGGTGATGCAGACGTTGATAGAAATGCAATGGATGCAGTTATGAGGTTGCTGTTTGCTTGGGTTGCTTGTTGTTGAAAGAAGTGGTTTAGGTTGCTGTATAGGCTGCAGGAGAAGGTGAGATCCCGTTTGGTTTCATTTTAAGTTTTGTGTTTTCAACATACGCCACAAAATACAAAAAATTGTGGAATTTTTTTTACAATTCTTAACTATCGCAATGATGAACGAGGAATGGAGAAGATGAATTGTTTTCCATGCTCATGTTATGTCTCAAAACACGAAAAATCAAATAAACTTGTTGTTTATTTTGTATGTTAGTTTCATTTTTCAAAATTGTGTGTTTTTCAATCGTAAATAATAAATGCGAATTTTGTTTAGATGAAAACACAAAACTAAAAGTAGCAAACCAAACGGGACCTAACTGATGTTGTTTGGTTTTTGTTCGAGTGTAGGCGGTTGAAGCTTATTGTTGTGTTTGAAGTAGCAGATCATAACAATGGGTTGAATGGTGGTGGTGAGGTGAATTGCCTTGGGATTAAAAGTTAGAGGTGATGTGAAGAGGAGGAAGGTGGCGATTGGATTGTGAAATGCACTGTAGTGAGGTGTTGTAGATGATGTGAAGTTGTAGGAGAGTGATTGAATGTGTAGTTTAGTGTAGCAGTTTGGGAGGTGGAGTGCTTGGATGGCCTGTTGGTGGTTACTGCAGTTGATGTCGAGGAGTTCAGAGGTTGGTTGTAGGTTATTGTAGGAGTTGGTGTTGTGAGAACTACAGACAAAGTTGTAAAGCAGAGAATGAAATTCAAAGTGAAAGGAAACAAAGTTAAATTGAACCTAGAAAATGCACAGTGACCAAGTTATATGCACACAATAGAAAATAGTATACTAAAAACAGAAAACAGAAATGAAAATAATAATAATAATAATAATAATAATCACAAAATAAAATAAAAAAGTATAAAAATAATCTAAAGAGTAAAGTAAAATTTAATTGCTCTCCACGGCAATGGCGCTAAAAACTTGTTGAACGATAGATTTTCTATCAACTATAAAATGTCAACATAGGGAAAGAATTAAATTTCAAAATTACTCAATCAAATTAGCCTAAAAATTAATAGGAGATTTAGCCAAAATTGTAGAAAAATAATCTAAAACTAGAATGAAAATGAGAATAAAACTACGAGATTAAGGAGCAATTAGAGGCAAATCCACTTCCAATCATTCATATAAATCAACACAAAATTTATTTATAAGCTCTCATTTTAATTTTAGGTAGAAACGATTGATGTGTTTATTATAAGCATAACTTATTTATGCTACTAATTAGCACAACTTAAACCATCAAACTCTAACACACCATTTAAACCCACTTATCAATTCTCATGTAATTAAAAAAAAAACTATTTTAAGCACGATCTACTTACTATGAATTAGTAACATCCAACATCAAATTTTGATTCTAGTTTTACTTTCATTATCAAAATCACTTAGGCAAATGATCAAATAGTTTATGTTTATATTGGATTAAGCATAGCCTATTTGAGGTGTCAACATATGCTATCAAATTCACTTAAAAAGAAATATAAACTAGCATCATTCTTAATTTTCACTAAGCACAAAACAAAAGACTGCAAATGCAACCATTTTATGCCGATTTAGTGTGATTCATAAGAGCTTCATTACCCCTAAATTGAAGGGGTTTAGCTTCTCATAATTGAATTCATTTCAATACAAAATGGTTTTAGCATGAAAAACAAGGAAAATAAAATACAATCAAAAGAAAAGATAACTAACTACTTGCATAAAATAAATCTAAACTAATTGCATAAATCAAATCTATGCCATTAACATGAAAAAAAAGAGACATAAACTAACATAAAAGAGCATAAAATAAAATAGCATAAGAGAAAAGAGCATATAAACAAAAACAAATAGGAAGAAGGCTAAGAAGCCATTAAAAAGACGTTTTATTTATCATTGATTTTGTGGCTACAACATGCATAAAAGAGAAGAACTCATTACATGAAATATAAGGGGTATTTATATATGCCTAAAACCCTAATTACATTTTTAAGCGACTACCAAAAATGCCCTTTAGGTTGTGTAGCCTTCAAGTAATCATTTGAGAATTAATTAATCACCATTAACATGTGCACGTGCTTTTAATTGTGGTCCATTAAGTAGTAAGCATGTGGGATCCTTCATGTTGCATTATTTCTTTTCTTTTCTACATTCTTTTAGCCTTGAATACTTATGCATGCATATATCCATAAAGCTCCATCCAATTTGCACTCAATTTCCTACAAATAAAAATAAAAATGTGCAAATAAATTTTTTAAAAATTAATTCATACACAAAATTACCATTTTGTCCCCAAATGAAGATGAATCAATGATGATTTGAAAGCAATTTAGATTTTGGTTTAAACATGTAAAATACTCTAAGATGGTCACCTATTTTAATAAAAGAAGATTAAACATGGGAGTAAAAATATACATTTTTACATGCACATCAACATTCTAAAGTGATAATGAATTAGATATAGAAATTGCTAACATGTGCTTCACAACAATACATAATTCAGAATAAAATGGTGAAATGGATCAAAAAAGGTATGCTTTTAATATATAAAAAAATTAATCTCTTGAGTGAAATTTTCTTTTCTTTTGGTTGTTTTATTGGTCATTAGGAATATCCTATAGACTAATAATAATATTGGTTGAATATTATGTGATTATATTTTGAATTTAAATGTTTTATATATTTTAATAATAAAATAATAATCTAAAATATATTTTAAATTATTTTAAAATTATTTTTCTTAAAATAGAATAGCTATAAGTAGATTTATATAACAAAATAGGATATATTTAAACAAAAATCATTTTTGAAAGTTTCGATCTATATGTCGACATACCCCACATGCATATGTCGACATATGTAGACAGATTTTGAACTTCTATTTCAAATTCAAAATTTCAATTTCCCTTCACCTTTTCACAAATTCCCATTTTAACGACCCAGGCCTCGACGCTCGAAAATCGGCATCCAATATATCCCTCGTATTCAAATGCCGGAGATTCAAACGTTGAAGTCCGGTTCGTTGGAGCTTATAACACATTAGATGATAACAACACAGCAGAAACAAAATGACTTTTTATTGATACACAATATGGATTACAACATTCTACAACAAATGCCCAAGAACATCAGAGATCTATATAATACACAACCGCAGCATAAAATTTAATAGCGGAAAGATAACATCAACAGGGTCTTCCAAAAGAGAGAGAGAGAGAGAGAGAGAGAGAGAGAGAGAGATTCCAACATACTGCATCTTCATTGCCAAAGTTCCAAAGACTTCCAAAACCAAAAAGCTCAAACCAAAAGCTTCAAACTAAGGACTTCCGAATCTACTATCTGACTTAGCTTCTGAACCTACTAATAACCTGACTCTAGGTTGCCCGTGTGGAAAATTAGGGACACCCAGAGTTTATAAAGGGAACAATAAACTCCGAGTCAGTCATGGGACTGGTGTGAGCAAACATAAAAACAGTTATTTGTACAAAAAGAAATAAAAAGAAATCCGTTAAGCTTATTTAAAAATGATACTACCATAAGGTCTCCCTGCACACACTCAATGCAGTCGCATACATGGGGGAGGTTTCTCCTTATAGTAGTCAAACGTGCTTGATACATGAAAATCCTTTTGATATTATTATAAGTGCATAGTGTGGAAAACATTTGCAAGTATAATATTAATCTCAGCCAACATACGTACTATTATAGTATACCTACTATTGCTACCATATTAAATTGCAGATTTTACAACTAAAACCGTACAGGGCTTGTATTGGTTTGTTTGGATTTACAACAAATGGTCAACGCTAAGGAACTTCCTTTATCCGAATAGGTGTGCCTTTGGAGGGACGTCCCGAGAACCTAACCGGATCTCTGCCAACACAAGAACGGGTTACCTCTGTAACTAGGTAACTAACTATCACGAGTATGCCATCCCCTGGTCGTAACCGACCTTTACCGAGGCGCCATCAAAGTTCCAACAACAACCACATAAGTAAAATATTTGGGCTCCATACCATGATACCACTTTTTATCCAGAAGGAAATGCACATACCCTGAGGGCCGCGAAGCCCATAATCTTGCTGCATTCTTCCTGCTTCGACCATTTCCCGAGGTGTGAGGTTCGACGAAGTCTCGTTCCACAAAGCTACTCTTTTCACAAAAGTCATGCTTCGATCAACCAATGCTCAGAACTTAGCATGCCACATGACTAAATTGGGAATATATCACTAGTAAACATCAACTACATAACCTTTGAGCTCGTACGTTTCAGAGAAGGGTGTTAATCTAAGAGAATAAATTCTCCGCCACCAAACAGAAATGTATTTGATAGAAACCTGCTTTATATCTCATAGTGCAATGTCAGACATACATCCATACAAGTCCATCCTGGGACTGAATGGAACCGAAGACACTTCGTCCAATTAAGAAAAAAGTCCTTGCAAATCCGGATATTCCTTAATCACGTCCGGACTCCCCGTCACATAGGGTAATCTAAATCTCTGTATCGGAGCAACTCGGTGCAGAGACATTCAATAGAAAATCCTTTCGTGTTCGAAATACCCGGTCTTCAACCACCGTCTTCAAATGCAATTCCATTTCGTCGTATCATTATTCAGAATGGTTTTATGACTTAATGTCCTCCCCTGGCCTTTCTGAATAATGAGCGCTTATTTTTAAAAACATGTGGATACATTTAGTTAAGTCACAACAAATTTCCATTTTTAATCTTTTAAACAGAAAAACCACCTGTAAGACTCGATGTGGTTTTCGGATAACCATTTGGAATCCGATTCCCAGTCTCATCGAAATTCAAATGCCGTCTTAAAGACCGAGTTGTTTAAGTAAACAATTTTAATTCAATTCAGAAGTTCACATTCATGCAACAATTCATCACAGATAAATAACTTACAATCATCACATCTCAATTCAAAACAATTCATATCACAGAACATCACATATCAAAGATATCAAACAATTCAAGGCATTTAATATAATCAATCATCCATAAGCAAGATTAATTTAAACCAAATTAATTACCTATGAATTAATTACCTAATCCTGCTTAATTATCATTAATTAATTACAACCCATTTGTTATTAATTAAATGAAATTAATTAATTAATTAATCATCCTTAATTACTGATTAATTAATCATCTTATAATTACTGATTAATTACTCTTTAATTATTAATTAATTATCCTTAATCATTAATTAACTAACCTTTAACTACTAATTAACCTTTAATCATTAATTAATTAACCTTTAATTATTAATCAACCGTTAAAATATTAATTAATTAATCTTTAATTAATAATTATCCTTCAATTACTTACATTAAGTAATTACCCTTTAATTACTTACATTAAATAATTATCCTTTAAGTAATTATTCTTTAACTACTCACATTAATTAATCATCCTTTAATTAATTACATTAAGTAATTATCCTTTAAGTAAATAATTATCCCTTAATTACTTATATTAATTAATTAACCCTCAATTAATTAATTACCCTTTGATTAATTACAATAATTAATTACCCTATAATTAATTAATTAATTAGTGATCCTTTAATTAATCAAGATCCTAAATTAATTAAAGATAAACCCTTTATCTTAATTAATTACTTAGTTACAACATTTACATCATATTAAATAAACCTTTGAAATAAATTCATCATTAACTTATAAATTAACTTAAGATCTTAAGTTTAATTAAAAATTAAATACATTTTACCTTCTTAATTAACCACTTAATATTATTAGATTTATTTAAAATAACTTTAAAATAAAGGTTATATATATATTAAAACACTTTAAACTTAATTAATTTAAAATATATAAAAAAACCTTTTAACTAATCTCAAACTTAAATAAGACATTCATTATATAAAATAATTCATTAAGAAATTGTTTAACTTTTAAAACTTGTAAATAAATTGGTCACTAAAATTTATTTCACTGAAATATAGAAAACCTGAGCCAAAACCTAAATTGCTCGAGCCAAACCCGAAGCATACCCGATACCTTCCTCGAGCAACCTTTTTTTTTCAAACTTTATTTTGATTTTAAATTTTTAAAAACCTGTTACACAGCTAAAACTCACGCGAACATATCCATACCAAACTCAAGCCAAACCATACTTTCCCGAGACCCCTCTCGAGCCACCACCTTCTTTGTAACGACCCAAAATTTCTGTCATTTGAAATTCGTATATTTAATTTGATTTTAAATGTTAACAAGTAAAATTTATAAGTCGAATAAATTATATTTCGAATATCTAGATTTAATTGGATAATTAAATCGATTATTTAATATTTGAAATTACAGAAATAATTGGAAATTGGATTTAATGTGATTAAAATTGATTTGTAAAGTTGTATAAATCATATTGGAGTAAGAATGATTTTATAGAACTTTTAAAATTGAATTAAAAGTTAATTTGTGGAAATTGAATATTTTAATATTTAATCGACGTGTAAAAATAGTCATTTTTCAAACAGTCTCGGATTTCGACGAAACTAGTTTCATCGGATCCGTAATGTTATATTATTATAAGATTTCAAATTTTGTGTCAATCAGAATTACGGGTTGTCCGAGGCAAGCCAAAACGCAAAGAAATTAGTTTAACCGATTTAATTTAAAGTTGATCGTTTATTTCCGTAACTCACACATATGATCGAATTGGCTCTCGATACCCATTCCATTGTGTCCGGAACGCTGGTTAAACCTTAGGAACGTCAGCCGACATGCTTCGTTTGGAGTTCGGAAAATCTCGGATGAATAGTATTTTGAGAATTTTCTATACAAGGACTTCACGATTTTCTATTTGCAATACAAATCAAACCCTAACCCTAATTTACCTTCAGCCGCCACTTTTAGGTTTAATGGCCGATATCACTCGTTACTTTCTTCCCTGATTTCTTTCAATCTACGAATTTTTACGCTTTGACTTCAACTACAAAGTTGTAGAGTGTAGTGAGAGCTACATATTCAACGGCTATGATCGCAAATTTCGCCACGGATCGATGACAATATGAGTTCGAACGCGTAATGTTCGTGCACGATTTTCAACACCAAGGGGAGGTCGAGCTCAATGATAATCAAGTCGATGGTGGCTCGCGTGATGGGCTCCGATGTGGTATGCTTTGATCGACTTCTAGGTGCTCGATTGGATCGCGAAAATTCGTGAAAGGAGGCGGCCGATGGGTTTTAGTTGCGTTTGTATAACCTGAGAACGAACGGGATGATGGAGATGAACATGAGCAGCCAGATGTTGATGCAGGGAATCGAACGGCCGCGATTGGTTTAAGGTTAAAAAAATAAAAAGAAAATGGTTAATTTATTATATTATAAATTGTATGAACTTTAAAATGCTATAACTCTTTCATACGAGGTCCGTTTCGCACGAAACGAATTGCGTTGGCTTCGTATTAACGAGCATTACGCAATGGACCTGGTTTGTGGTCGATTGGAGATAGTTTGAAATTTGAGTAAAATTAAACGCACGTTTAATTTTATTCGAAATAAAGCACTGCAACTGTTATTGAAAGCTAAGGTGAGAACTTCTCACTCAATCGAATTTTTTTCGATTTAAATTTTAAATAGTTAGATTTAAAATTGCTTGATTTTATGCTTGGATGATAAATTATTATCTACTGTATTGAAATAGACCCTATACGCCACATATTAAGCGGAGCTTATAATATTAAACACATATACCGCGATATTCCACCTTAAAGTGAAATTGGTATTATATATGTACTTGGAGTTGATTTTCCCGCATTATATAGCGGATGAGACCCTATTACGCCGCATAATAGCGGATAATATTTTATATAAACCCATGTACCGCGATATCCCGTCTTAAAACGGGACTGGTACTGTGCTAACATATGTGGATGTAGGGAAATAGGTTGGAGGGATCCAACTAGATTCCTCAACAGTATTAATTTATTTACAGATATTTGCGATATATTCTGTTATCATATTGATATATGATGTTTGGATGCCGTGGTTGATGTATTACTGCTGTTGTAGCATTGGGCCTATTTTTGGAGTTTTAAAAATGTTAAAGTAATGATTTCGAATTTAAAAGGATTTTCAAGTGATTTTTGAAAGTATACATTTTATTGAATTTTGGAATTGATTCATTTTAAATAAATAAACGTTATAATTTTTATAAAATTATGATTTTTGTGAAATATAACCGACATGTGATTTTTGAAAAAAGTAGTTGATTAATTTGTAAAATGGTTTAAATTGGGATTTTTGAATTATTATAAACGGTTTATGTAAAAGATTTATAAAATTGATATTTATAAATTAAAATATTGGGATTATAAAACGAGTTTTTATAAGTGTTAAAATGAAGTATAAATGGATTTCATAAGTGAATGAAATTTATAGATTTATAAATTGTGAAGTTATAAAATAAATAGATTTTGTAAAATAAAAGATTTATAAGTAATTAACTTATAAATTGGATTTTGGCATTTAAATGAGATATAAATAAAATTTGTTAATTAAGGGATTTTATAAGTTAAAGTTTTTATAAAATTTATGCAGATGTGAATTTATAAACGTTGTTTTATAAATCCAAAACCAATTGAATTTGATAAGTAAATATGAAAGCTTATTAAAGGAGATATATCCACGATTTTGGACAGTGGATAATCCTTTAAATTAAATATGTAGAAATGTTGAATTTGGTAAACGATTTATATTCACGATTTTAGACAGTGAATAATATATTAAAGAAATGTTTTAGAAAGTGACCTTTTAAATAGAACTAAAACGATTTGAAGTTGTTTTAAAATGTGTTAAGGATCGAAACCATAGATTTCAACATTCATTGTTGAAATAGACGTTTTCGAGAAAGAAGGAAAAGATGGACTATAACACTGTTGTTATAGTAAATGATTTTCGAAAGGAAATGTTTTTGTGTATTGGGATTTATATATCTATCATATTTTCGAATCCCTATGCTATTGATTTTGGGTTGTCGTAACGATGTTTTACGCAACATTCGTTTTGACCCAAATAAATGTGTTTAAAGAGAACGTTTTCCTTAAAAGAATAAAATATATACTTAATCATGTTTTAAGTATATAGAATATTTTCTAAGTATTGAAAATAAATAGATTTGTGAATTACTTATTGTTAAATAAGTATTTGGAAATGTTTTCCAATGTAGAAATTGAAATGGTTTAGAGAATATATTTTTAAAGATAGATTGAAGTGAATATTTGGCAAGTTATTTAATTTATGAAAGATTAATAAAAGGGCCTAGTGATTGTTATGGTGCTGAATATTTGTTTGTTTGCTTTGATAGTTAAATAACCGACTATCAATATTTACTTTTAAATGGGTATTTGTTGCGATTTGCTTGAATTGAATGCTACACTTATTTTAAAATAAGCGCTCGTTATTCGGTTTAGCCTGGAGAGGACCTTTGGGTCATAAATCCTATTTCGAATAGTGATACATCGTAATGGATAACATTTGAAGACCGATGTTGAAGACCGGATATTTTCGAAAACGGAAGAATTACCGTCGAATGTCTCTGCATCGGCTGATCCCCGATATAGAGATTTTATCACCCTTTGTGATGGGAATTCCAGACGTGATTAGTGAATATCCGGATTTGCAAGGGCTTCTTTGAAAGTGCCTTCGGTTCCGTTCGATTCCGAAACGGACTTGTATGGATGTGTGTCTGACGTTACAATTTGAGATGTAAAGCTGGTTTCTATCAAATACATTTCTGTTGGTGGCGGAGAATTTATTCTCTTAGCTTAACACCCTTCTCTGAGACGTACGAGCTTAGAGGTTATGTAGTTGATGGCTACTACTGATATATTCCCAATTTGGTAACATGGCATGCTGAGTGCTGCTAATCATTTTTTGATCAAAGCGTGGATTTTTTGAAAAGCGTAGCTTTGTGGACGAGAGTTCGTCGAACCTCACAACCCAGAAATGGTCAAAACATGAAGAATGCAGCAAGGTTATTTGGGGATAGCGCCCCCATAGGGTATGTACATTTCCTTCTGGATAGAGGTGGTATTATAGTATGGAGCCTAAATACTTAACATATGTGGTTGCTGCAAATTTATTTCTTTGTGGTTGTTAGTGAATCCCGGGATTTAGGCCGGTTACGACTGGGGGATGGAATACTCGTGTCAATAGTTACCTAACTAGAGGTAACCCGGCCTTGTGTTGGCAGAGATTCGGTTAGGTTATCGGGGCGTCCTTACAGAGGCATACCCATGTGGCAATGGGAAGTTCCCTGGCCTTAATATTTGTTGGAAAATCCAAAGAAGCAATACGAGCCCTGTATGGTTTTAGTTGTATAACCTGCCATGGAATGTGGCGGTAACCTGCTATTGAACATGGTAGCTATAGTAGGCATACGATAATGGTCGTATGTTGGCTAAGATTTATATTATACTTTCGAAATGTTTTCCTACACTTTGCACTTATAGTAATAATATCAAAGAAATTTGCGTATCAAGCATGTTTGACTATCATAAGGAGAAATCTCCTCCGATTCTGCATCTGCATTGTGTGTGCGCACGGGAGGCCTTATGGTAGTTTCATTTTCCAAAACATTACGGATTATTTTAAAATATTTCTTTGTTTTTTTTAAGATAAACTATTTTATGTTCTCACACCAGTCCCATGAATGCTCTGGAGTTTATTGTTCCCTTTCTAAACTCTGTGCGCCCATTATTTTCCACACGGGCAGCCTAGAGTCAGGTTATCAGGATATTCTGGAATTCAGAAGGTGCTGTGGAGCTCAAGAGGCGAGCTGGAAAGCGTGGCGTACCAACTAGTATATAGTATTTCTTTTCCACTGTGTATTCAGTTGTGAGGACAGGTTCATATAACTGTCCATTATTGTGTTGTGTTGTATATTGACTCTGATGATGCAAGGTATAAAATGTACAGTTCTTTTGATTTAAAGATCATTCATTTATCTGTTATATGTTGTTCCGCTGCGATTGTGAGATTCTGATATTGTTTTTGTTGCTTCTTCTTTCTTACTTCTTCTATCCTTTTCTTCTTCTTAAACCCTAAGGGTTTGGTTTTTCGGCCTTCGATTGTTCGGCTGTTGGTACAGTGGTCGTATTAATGTCGATTTTCGAAAGTCGAAGAATCGGTTCCTTACAGTTGGAATCAGAGCGTTTGGTTAAGCGACAACCTTGGCTCTGTTGGGAATTACTCATTAGAGATAGAGTCAGTAGTACTCTAGAATGAGTGTGAGTGTAATCATAGATACGATTGCGTATTTGTAGGTGAATATGAATTTGTTTTGTATGTGTTGACTTATTGGTTGATTTTTTATAGATTCTGGTCGGTGCAGTCTAGCTAACTGTATCGATAGGGGTTTCTAAACTCTTAAACGAGATAAACCGACATAGTATCATTTTAAATTGGGTAAATGAAACAATTTTACCTTGATTATATTTTATATGTAAAGGAATAATTTTTCAGAATTATTAAAGTGTATATAAATTGATTGTTTGGTTGTTGAAAATGTAAGAATATATGCAAGTTAATAAAAGTTGGTTGAATAAGTTAAATAAATTAAATCAAAATTGAACTAGATTGGATAAGTTAATGGATGTAAGTGTTAATTCATAAAAAACTAGTAAATTGGAAATTGAATATTTGAAAGAAAAGTCAATTAGAATATAAACCAATTGGAAATTAAGGGTGTTAAACCAAATTGAATGTAAATTTAATAATTTGGTCATGTTGGTTATGATTTTGTTGTTACATGATTGTTAGTTGATTGTATATAATTCATTAAGTGTTAATGAAATTGAATTTATAAATGGAAAGCTATGTAATTTGATTTGAATTGAAAGTGAACTAATGTGAATCGGTTGTAAGAAATTAAAATTTGTATCAAAACCTTATAAAATGCTTATGGGAATTATTTTGATTGCATTGCTTATGAAAACTATATGTTTTCTATTGAAAATTAGTGAAATGTAAATGAATCTCCTATACATGTCACTTACACGTATAAATTGAGTAAATACAGTTACCGGGGCTGTAGTTGGCTGGATTTGGTCATGTAAAACGCTAATAAATAACTGCTTTGCTTTAAAATGCTAAAAAGGTACGCCTACGCAATAAAAATAGGAAATATGAGCTGTTTTTCTGTTTTCCGACCGTGTGGGTCGATGTATATATATTTATATCTATTGTGATATTGCAAAAGCTCCTCCGTACAAGGGAGACTCTGCCAAAATTTTCCGTAAATTTTGGGAGTTAGAAAAATTTTGAAAATTTTTGGAAATTTTTCGTTAACGAAAAGTCAATTTCTAAATTGAAATGAAAATGTAGGAATTGAACTAGAAAAGTGTAACCACCGGATTTTGGAAAAGTTAAGGAATTAAAATGACTCTGAAATCAAGTTGGAAAAGTTTGTTTTTGAGAAAAAAAAGTTAATGGATTCTGTGACTTTTTTTTACTTAGCAATTTCGAGGACAAAATTCTTTTAAAGGGGGGAAGTTTGTAACAACCCAGAATTTCTGTTATTTGAAATTCGTATAAAAAAAATCTGTTTTTATATATTAACAAGTAAAATTTGTAAGTCGAATAAATTATATTTCGAATATCAAGATTTAATTGGATAATAATTCGATTATTTAATATTTGAAATTACAGAAATAATTGGAAATTGGATTTAATGTGATTAAAATTGATTTGTAAAGTTGTATTAAATCATATTTGAGTAAGAATGATGTTATAGAACTTTTAAAATTGAATTAAAAGTTAATTTGTGGAAATTGAATATTTAATATTTAATCGACGTGTAAAAATAATAATTTTTCAAACTATCTCGAATTTCGACGAAACTAGTTTCATCGGATCCGTAATGTTATATTACTGTAAGATTTCAAATTTTGTGTCAATCGGAATTACGGGTTGTCCGAGGCAAGCCAAAACGCAAAGAAATTAGTTTAACCGATTTAATTTAAATTTGATCGTTTATTTCCGTAACTCGCACATATGATCGAATTGGCTCTCGATACCTATTCCATTGTGTCCAGAATGCTGGTTAAACCCTAGGAACGTCAGCCGACACGCTTCGTTTGGAGTTCGGAAAATCTCGGATGAATAGTATTTTGAGAATTTTCTATATAAGGACTTCACGATTTTCTATTTGCAATACAAATCAAACCTTAACCCTAATTTACCTTCAGCCACCACTTTCAGGTTTAATGGCCGATATCACTCGTTACTTTCTTCCCTGATTTCTTCCAATCTACGAATTTTTACGCTTTGACTTCAACTACAAAGTTGTAGAGTGTAGTGAGAGCTACATATTCAACGGCTATGATCGCAAATTTCGCCACGGATATATGGCAATATGAGTTCGAACGCGTAATGTTCGTGCACGGTTTTCAGCACCAAGGGGAGGTCGAGCTCAATGATAACCAAGTCGATGGTGGCTCGCGTGATGGGCTCCGATGTGGTATGCTTTGGTCGACTTCTAGGTGCTCGATTGGATCGCGAAAATTCGTGAAAGGAGGCGGCCGATGGGTTTTAGTTGCGTTTGTATAACCTGGGAACGAACGGGATGATGGAGATGAACACGAGCGGCCAGATGTTGATGCAGGGAATCGAACTGCTGCGATTGGTTTAAGGTTAAAAAAATAAAAATAAAATGGTTAATTTATTATATTATAAATTGTATGAACTTTAAAATGCTATAACTATTTCATACGAGGTCCGTTTCGCACGAAATGAATTGCGTTGGCTTCATATTGACAAGCACTACCCAATGGAGCTCGTTTGGGGTCGTTTAGAGATAGTTTGAATTTTGAGTAAAATTAAACGCGCGTTTAATTTTATTCGAAATAAAGCACTGCAAGTGTTATTGAAAGCTAAGGTGAGAACTTCTCACTCAATCGAATTTGTTTCAATTTAAATTTTAAATAGTTAGATTTAAAATTGCTTGATTGTGTTGAGTGTATGCTTGGATGATAAATTATTATCTATTATATTGAAATAGACCCTATACGCCACATATTAAGTGGAGGTTATTATATTAAACACATATACCACGATATTCCACCTTGAAGTGGAATTGGTATTATATATGTACTTGGAGTTGATCTTTCCGCATTATATAGCTGATGAGACCCAATTGCGCCGCATAATAGCGGATAATATTTTATATAAACCCATGTACCGCGATATCCCGCCTTGAAATGGGTTTGGTAATGTGCTAACATATGTGGATGCATCGAAACAGGTTGGAGGGATCCAACTGGATTCCTTAACAGTATTGATTTATTTACAGATATTTGCGATATATTCTGTTATCATATTGATATATGATGTTTGGATGTCGTGGTTGATGTATTGGTGGTGTTGCAGCATTGGGCCTATTTTTGGAGTTTTAAAAATGTTAAAGTAACGATTTCGAATTTAATAGGATTTTCAAGTGATTTTTGAAAGTATACATTTTATTGAATTTTGGAATTGATTCATTTTAAATAAATAAACGTTATAATTTTTAGAAAAATTTTGGTTTTCGTGAAATATAACCGAAATGTATTTTTGAAATAAGTATTTGATTAATTTGTAATATGGTTTAAATTGGGATTTTTGAATTATTATAAACGGTTTATATAAAATATTTATATAATTGATATTTATAAATTAAAATATTGGGATTATAAAACGAGTTTTTATAAGTGTTAAAATGAAGTATAAATGGATTTCATAAGTGAATGAAATTTATAGATTTATAAATTGTGAAGTTATAAAATGAATAGATTTTGTAAAATAAAAGATTTATAAGTAATTAACTTATAAATTGGATTTTGGCATTTAAATGAGATATAAATAGAATTTATTAATTAAGGGATTTTATAAGTTGAAGTTTTTATGAAATTTATATAGATGTGAATTTATAAACGTTGTTTTATAAATCCAAAACCAATTGAATTTGATAAGTAAATATGAAAGCTTATTAAAGGAGATATATCCACGATTTTGGACAGTGGATAATCCTTTGAATTAAATATGTAGAAGTGTTGAATTTGGTAAACGGTTTATATTCATGATTTTGGACAGTGAATAATATATTAAAGAAATGTTTTAGGAAGTGATCTTTTAAATAGAATTAAAATGATTTGAAGTTGTTTTAAAATGTGTTAAAGATCGAAACCATAGATTTCAACATTCATTCTTGAAATAGACGTTTTCGAGAAATAAGGAAAAGAGGACTATAACACTGTTGTTATAGTAAATGATTTTCGAAAGGAAATATTTTTGTATAGTATTGGGATTTATATATCTATCGTATTTTCGAATCCCTATGCTATTGATTTTGGGTTGTCGTAAGAATGTTTTACGCAACATTCGTTTTGACCCAAATAAATGTGCTTAAAGAGAACATTTTCCTTAAAAGAATAAAATATATACTTAGAATATTTTCTAAGTATTGGAAATAAATAGATTTGTGAATTACTTATTGTTAAATAGGTATTTAGAAATGTTTTCCAATGTAGAAATTGAAATGGTTTAGAGAATATATTTTTAAAGATAAATTGAAGTGAATATTTGGCAAGTTATTTAATTTATGGAAGATTAATATACGGGCCTAGTGACTGTTATGGTGCTGAATATTTGTTTGTTTGCTTTGATAGTTAAATAACCGACTATCAATATTTACCTTTAAATGAGTATTTGTTGGGATTTGCTTGAATTGAATGCTGCACTTATTTTAAAATAAGCGCTTGTTATTCGGTTTAGTCTGGAGAGGACCTTTGGGTCATAAATCCCATTCCGAATAGTGATACGTCGTAATGGATAGCATTTGAAGACCGGTTTTGAAGACTGGATATTTTCAAAAACGGAAGGATTACCGTCGAATGTCTCTGCATCGGCTGATCCCCGATATAGAGATTTTATCACCCTTTGTGATGGGAATTCCGGACGTGATTAGTGAATATCCGGATCTGCAAGGGCTTCTTTGGAAGTGCATTCGGTTTCGTTCGATTTTAGAGCGGACTTGTATGGATGTGTGTCCGACGTTATAATTTGAGATGTAAAGCTGGTTTCTATCAAATACATTTCTATTGGTTGCGCAGAATTTATTCTCTTAGTTTAACACCCTTCTCTGAGACCTACGTGCTCAGAGGTTATGTAGTTGATGGTTACTAGTGATATATTCCCCATTTGGTAACGTGGCATGCTGAGTGCTGCTGATCATTTGTTGATCAAAGCGTGGCTTTTGTAAAAAGCGTAGCTTTGTGGAGGAGACTTCGTCGAACCTCACAACCCGGAAATGGTCAAAACAGGAAGAATGCAGCAAGGTTATTTGGGGATAGCGCCCCCAGAGGGTATGTACATTTCCTTCTGGATAGAGATGGTATTATGGTATGGAGCGCAAATACCCAACCTTTATGGTTGCTAAAAATTTATTTCTTTGTGGTTGTTAGTGAATCCCCGGATTTAGGTCGGCTACGACCGGGGGATGGCATACTCGTGTCAGTAGTTACCTAGCTAGAGGTAACTCGGCCTTGTGTTGGCAGAGATCCGGTTAGGTTCTGGGGGCGTCCTTCCAGAGGCATACCCATGTGGGAATGGGAAGTTCCTTGGCCTGACCATTTGTTGGAAAATCCAAAGAAACAATACGAGCCCTGTACGGTTTTAGTTGTATAACCTGCCATGGAATGTGGCGGTAACCTGCTATTGAACATAGTAGCTATACTAGGCATACGATAATGGTCATATGTTGGCTAAGATTTATATTATACTTTCGAAATGTTTTCCTACACTTTGCACTTATAGTAATAATATCAAAGAAATTTTCCTATTAAGCATGTTTGACTATCATAAGGAGAAATCTCCTCCGATTCTGCGTTTGTATTGTGTGTGTATGCGGGAGGCCTTATGATAGTTTCATTTTCCAAAAGCATTGCGGATCTATTTTAAAATATTTGTTTGTTTATTTTTTTAAGATAAACTGTTTTAAGTTCTCACACCAGCCCCATGACTGGCCTGAAGTTTATTGTTCCCTTCCTAAACTCTGGGTGCCCATCATTATCCACACGGGCAGCCTAGAGTCAGGTTACCAGGATATTCTGGAATTCAAAAGGTGCTGTGGAGCTCAAGAGGCGAGCTGGAAAGCGTGGCGTACCAACTAGTATATAGTATTTCTTTTCCGCTGTGTATTCGATTGTGAGGATGGATTCATATAACTGTCCATTATTGTGTTGTGTTGTATATTGACTCTGAAGATGTAAGGTATAAAAGGTACAATTCTTTTGATTTAAAGATTATTCATCTATCTATTATATGTTGTTCCGATGCGATTGTGAGATTCTGATATTGTTTCTGTTGCTTCTTCTTTCTTACTTCTTCTATCCTTTTCTTCTTCTTAAACCCTAAGGGTTCGGTTTTCCGGCCTTCGATTGTTCGACAGTTGGTACAATGGACGTATTAATGTCGATTTTCGAAAGTCGAAGAATCGATTCCTTACATTCTTCTCCCAAACTCTCTGACACATCAAATACCTGTGCACATGCATGCATGGTTGGAGCAACTTCAGTCGACGTTGCCATCGCCAGCACATCGTCTTTGACCTCCACTCTTGATTCCGACCACCAAAATCCTAAAATAACCTCGCAAATGAAAATGAGAAACCAGGCTACGTACTGGAACAGAACTCATCATCAAACAATCGCCTCGAGTAGCCACCTCCGGTCATCAGAACCTTCGCCACCATGTCCAGAGCTTCGTCGTCGAACCATGCTCTGATTCCCCTATATCGATCAAGTTTGGAGCTTCGTCGATTCCGCAAACGCACTTAAACCCAGTCGACCAAAACCTGGGTTTAAACCCTAAATCGACACCATGCTGCTGCAACGATGGTCAAAGAATCCTTCGATCATTTTTTCTGAGATCGCCGACCTCTAAGCTTCTTCCAAAAGCGATCCCGAGACCCACCTCTTTACTAATTGCCAGAAAACACTCTAGACTTGATTCCTGCTCAACTCGCAAGTTCTCACAATTTACAAGCTTAAATATCTTGATATTTATATTAAAAATCATAACTTTCCACAAGGAATCAGTTTACCAAAATGAAACTTGAAATTAAAATGGTTGGTTTTTCCGATGTTATACATTTTTACTGTAATTTCTGATTTCCTATAAAAATTTAACTAATTTCACTTATAATTATTTTTAAAAACTAGATTTAGTTAAGTCAAATATAACTCCTTTATACATCATAGCCTATTAAATAAAAGAAGAAGAGAATTGGAGTTTGAACCTAATTTAGCCTGTACAACTTAGAACAGAGGCATGCATACTCAAGATACTGACATGCACACAATTCCACTTTATACATATACACATGCAAGCATATTTCACATCTTAACTTCAAGGATTATCACATGCATCAAGATTTGAACCAGATTTAATTTTTTAAAGGGTAGTTTACTCACCTGTTTAAGAAAACAGAGAACCTGGAAATTTGAAAACTAGAAGTTGATTTGAACAGAGAAGCTTTTTAAACAAAAATAAGGAAATTGCTTTTGTATCTGAAAACCGAAAGTTGATTTGAAACTGTAATCTTGAATTTGCAACTGAAACTTGGTTATGATCTTGAACTTCTGATCTGCTATTTGATTTAGTTTGAGATGCTTCAGGTTGAACTTTGTTTTGATCTTTGATTCTTTTCTGGTTTGAATTTCTTTCTCAGATTTTTAGTTTCCAGGTTTGTTTTGTTTTGAATTTTAACAAAGAAGTGAGGAAAAAAAGAGTGTAGATGTATATATAATCTTGTTTCTATTGTTTTTAAAAATGAAGAGAAAACAATTTGCCATTTTTTATTTGCATGTTCCTAATCTTACAAATGTTCAAATGCATGTTATAAATGTTACACATGTTAATTTGCATGTAATTAATGTTTAAATATTTATATATATGTTTCCATTGTATTTTAGATTTTAATAAATACATTTCCTTTATTTATTTTTATATAATCTTAAAAGAAAATTGTTTAAAATCTAAATATACATTAATAAATAAACACATACATACATACATACATACATACATACACACACACACACACACACACACACATATATATATATATGTTAGAATTTAACCCTTAAATAGATTTTGAAAATTATCATATTAAATTCAAAATATTACTTCCAAATCACAATATATATATATTAAAATTAGAAAACAAATTTTTATTAATTTTTAAAATATAAAGTTTTTAAATCCAATTTATTTTTAAGATATTTATTTTTGAATTTTCAAATCAAAGTTTTATTTACAATCTATTAATATATATAAAACAAACACATATCTCATTTGTTTTGGAAAAATATTCAAATTAATTCATAATTGAATTCAAAAAATTAAATTAATTACTAGATTAAATTTGGCTTAAAAACGGGATCGTTACAAATTCTCCTCTTAAGAAAATTTCATCCGCGAAATTCGATAGACAGGGAGACAAACAAAGAACAGATGAACATATAAAAAGATAGAGAAATAGTTTACCAGATCAATTCGAAATATCTATTTTATATTTGAAATAAATCAGAATATCATCAATAAATACGAGAACGAACTTATTCAGTACTTCACGACATATTTGGGTCATCGGGTCTACGAAATACGCAGGGGCAATGGTTAGTCCGAAGGGCATAACTGACCATTTGTAGAATGTTTTGGGACCCCTAAAAACAGTCACGTGGATATAATTTTCCGCAATTCTCAGTTGATGGAATCCTTGGGCTAGGTCCATCTTGGAAAAGAATCGAGCACCATGCAATTGATCGAACAGGCCGCCGATTCAGGGCAAATGAAATTTATTCTTAAAAATTAACTTATTTAGATCACGATAATCTAAGCACAATCCCAAAGATCTATTGGACTCGGCTACAAATACTACAACTGATCCCCAATTAGAACGACTAGGTCGAATAAATTCTTTCTCCAGAAAATCTTGGGTTCGCTTAACTATCTCTACCCTTTCCCTTGGTGCCATCCTACGACTTACATGCACAACTGGACGAGCGTTGGGAACCAAGTCGATTCTAAATTCGATTTCCCTATGCAGAGGTAAAGACTTAACTTCTTCAAATATATCAGGAAATTCTTGAACAACGGGTAATGGATTCCAAATTCTAGTTGGAATACCCTAAAGTATACGTTAGCTTGTCCCTCTTCGGACTTGGATCCTCAGAAGAGATCACAACAAAATCCCTAAATTTGGTTTTGACCAAAATTGTTCTATTGATACAAATTAATTTAGCTTCATATTTTGTTAACCGATTCATTCCAAGTTAAATTTCAAATTCATTAAAGTCAAAAACGAAAAAAGAAGATAAGAAACTGATGATGAGAATACGAAATAGGAACTTTTCTACAATGTAAACGAAGATTCGCAAGGCCTCCTACTGGGTTCCTCACACAAATAGGTTCGTTTACGAATTCGGTTAACTCTTCTATGGTTTGCTAGGAAATAAAACTATGCGTGGCTCCAGTGTCAAATGGAACTCTAACAATTTTATCATAAATAAAAAGTAAGGTAATCTTATTGATACAACCTGGAAATTTCGACGGAAGGCATATAACGCTGCTCAAATACTCGCTTGAATCTATCCCACGTAAGCTCATCCTCCGATTCGGCCCAATTTGGTCCTCCACCATACCAAAGCTTCTTCCTGTAGCTACCAGAAAGCCATCAAAGGATTGAAATTGGATGATGATCAAAGGAGGTTGATGGGAAAAGTTGTTCCTTCCATTATTATTATTGCAGGGTTTCAACCAGTTGTAGTGGTACTCCCCCTTCCCTTACCTCGTCTTCTACTTGCACTCATTCTCACTATAGTAAGAAAATTGATCTAGGCATACAGACAAGATATCCTAGGGAATATACTCATTCTAGGGAATTTCTAACCCTATCTCTAACGAGTCGCCTAATGAGTTATAATCCAAAGCTAAATTTCTTACTCAACCTTTAGCTTTGATACCAAACGTGACGACCGGGCCTCGACGCTTGAAAAACGTCATCTAATACATCCTCCGTATTCAAATGTCGGAGATTCAAACATTGAAGTCCGGCTCTTTGGAGCTTATAACACATTAGATGATAAAAACACGGTGGAAACAAAATGACTTTTTATTGATACACAATATGGATTACAACATTCTACAACAAATGCCCAACAACATCAGAGATCTATATAATACACAACAGTGGAATACAGTGTAACACCGAAAAGATAACATCAATAGGGTCTTCCAAAAGAGAGAGAGATTCCAACACGCTGCATCTCCATTGCCAAAGCTCCAAAGACTTCCAAAAACAAAAGGCTCGAACCCAAAAGCTTCAAACCAAAGATTTCCAAATCTACTATCCGACTTAGCTTCTGAACCTACTAATAACCTGACTCTAGGCTGCTGATGTGCACGTAAATGTGCATATTTTTATCATCATATTTATTCTTTTTAAATTAAATAAATGATCATATTGGGTATTTTAACTTGTTTAAACCAAAATTCATATTATTTGAAATTGTCACATATTCATCTTCATCCAAGGGCAAAATGGTCATTTTTGTGCGTATATTAATTTGAGAAAAATTAATTGAAAAATGAACTAACCTGACTCTAGGCTGCCCGTGTGGAAAATTAGGGGCACCCAGAGTTTAGAAAGGTAACAATAAACTCCGAGTCAGTCATGGGACTGGTGTGAGCAAACATAAAAACAGTTATTTGTACAAAAAGAAATAAAAAGAAATCCGTTATGCTTTTTGGAAAATAAAACTACTATAAGGTTTCCCGGCACACACTCAATGCAATCTCACACATAGGAAGGTTTCTTCTTATAGTAGTCAAACATGCTTGATATGCGAAAATCCTTTTGATATTATTATTAGTTCATACCATGGAAAACATTTGCAAGTATAATATTAATCTCTGCCAACATACGTACCATTATAGTATGCCTACTATTGCTACCATGTTAAATTGCAGATTCTATAACTAAAACCATACAGGGCTTGTATTGGTTTGTTTGGATTTCCAACAAATGGTCAACGCTAAGGAACTTCCTTTATCCGAATAGGTGCGCCTTTGGAGGGACGTCCCGAGAACCTAACCGGATCTCTGCCAACACAAGGACGGGTTACCTCTGTAACTAGGTAACTAACTATCACGAATATGCCATCCCCTGGTCGTAACCGACCTTTACCGAGGCGCCATCAAAGTTCCAACAACAACCACATAAGTAAAATATTTGGGCTCCATACCATGATACCACTTTTTATCCAGAAGGAAATGTACATACCCTGAGGGTTGCGAACCCCGTAACCTTGTCGCATCCTTCCTCTTTCGACCATTTCTCGGGGTATGAGGTTCGATGAAGTCTCGTCCCACAAAGCTGCTCTTTTGACAAAAGCCATGCTTCGATCAACCAATGTTCAGCACTTAGCATGCCATATTACCAAATTAGGAATATATCACTAGTAATTATCAACTACATAACCTCTAAGCTTGTACATCTCAGAGAAGGGTGTTAAGCTAAGAGAATAGGTTCTCCGCCACCAAACAGAAATGTATTTGATAGAAACCAGCTTTATATCTCAAAGTGTAATGTCAGACATACATCCATACAAGTCCATCCTGGGTCTGAATGGAACTGAAGGCACTTCGTCTAATTAAGAAAAAAGTCCTTGCAAATCTGGATATTCCCTAATCACGTTCGGACTCCCCGTCAGATAGGGTAATCTAAATCTCTATACCGAAGTAACTCGTGCAGAGATATTCAACATGCAATCCTTTCGTTTTCAAAAATACCCCGTCTTCAGCCACCGTCTTCAAATGCAATTCCATTTCATCGTATCATTATTCGAAATGGGTTTTATGACTTAATGTCCACCCCCGGCCTTTCTGAATAATGAGTGCTTATTTTTAAAAATATGTGGATACATTAAGTTAATTCACAACAAATTTCCATTTTTCATCTTTTAAACAAAAGATCCACCTTTAATTACCGATTAATTAATCATCTTATAATTAGCAAATTAATTTAAACCAAATTAATTACCTATGAATTAATTACCCAACCCTGCTTAATTATCATTAATTAATTACAACCCATTTGTTATTAATTAAATGAAATTAATTAATTAATTAATCATCCTTAATTACTGATGAATTAATCATCTTATAATTACTGATTACTTACTCTTTAATTATTAATTAATTATCCTCTAATCATTAATTAACTTACCTTTAACTACTAATTAACCTTTAATTGTTAATTAATTAACCTTTAATCATTAATTAATTAACCTTTAATTATTAATCAACATTTAAAATATTAATTAATTAACCTTCAATTAATAATTATCCTTCAATTACTTACACTAAGTAATTACCCTTTAATTAATTACATTAACAAATTAACCCTTTAATTACTTACATTAAGTAATTATCCTTTAAGTAATTATTCTTTAATTACTCACATTAATTAATCATCCTTTAATTAATTACATTAAGTAATTATCCTTTAAGTAATTAATTATCCCCTAAATACTTATATTAATTAATTAACCTCAATTAATTAATTACATTAATTAATTACCCTATATTTAATTAATTAATGATCCTTTAATTAATCAAGATCCTAAATTAATTAAAGATAAACCCTTTTTCTTAATTAATTACTTAATTATAACATTTACATCTTATTAAATAAACCTTTGAAATAAATTCATCATTAACCTATAATTTAACTTAAGACCTTAAGTTAATTAAAAATTAAGAACATTTTACCTTCTTAATTAACCACTTAATATTATTAAATTTTTTTAGAATAACTTTAAAAATAAAGGTTATATATATATTAAAACACTTTAAACTTAATTAATTTAAGTAATTTATAAGAAAACCTTTTAACTAACCTCAAACTTAAATAAGACATTCATTATATAAAATAATTCATTAAGAAATTGTTTAACTTTTAAAACTTGTAAATAACTTGGCCATATCACTGAAATAAAGAAAACCTGAGCCAAAACCCAAAATGACCGAGCCAAACCCGAAGCATACCCGATACCTTCCCCGAGCAACCTCTTTTTTTCAAACTTTGTTTTTATTTTAAATTTTTAAAAACCTGTTACATAGCTAAAACTCACGTAAACATCTCGACACCAAACTCGAGCCAAAACCATACTTTCTTGAGATCCCACTTGAGCCACCACCTTCTTCTCCGAAACTCTCTGACCCATCAAATACCCGTGCACGTGCATGCACGGTCGGAGCAACTCCGGTCCCCATCGTCAGCACATCGTCTTTGACCTCCACTCACGATTCCGACCACCAAAACCCTGAAACAACCTCGCAATCGAAAACGAGCAACCAGGCTACCTAATGGAACATGGCTCATCATCAAAGAATCGCATCGAGTAGTCATCTCCGGTCATCAGAAACTTCGCCACCATGCTTAGAACTTTGTCGACGAACCATGCTCCAATTCCCCCCATACCGATCAAGTCCAGTGCTTCGGCGACGACGCAAACTCCCCTTAAACCCAGTCGAACAAAACCTGGGTTTAAACCCTAAACCGAGTGCCACCGCTCCGATGATCAAAGAATCCTTCGATTATTTTTCTTGAGATCGCCAACCTCCAAGCTTCCCCCAGCAGCGATCCCGAGACCCCCTCTTTACCGATCGCCAGAAAACACTCCAGACTTGATTCTTGTTCAACTCGCAAGTTCTCACAATTTACAGGCTTAAAAATCTTAATATTTATATTAAAAATCATAACTTTCCACAAGGAATCAGATCACCAGAATGAAACTTGAAATTAAAATGGTTGGGTTTTCTGATATTATACATTTTTACCGTGATTTCTGATTTCCACTAAAACTTTAACTAATTTCACTCATAATTATTTTTAAAAACTAGATTTAGTTAAGTCAAACATAACTCCTTTATACATCTAGCCTATAAAAGAGTGGAGGAAGAGAATTGGAGTTTGAACCTAATTTAGCCTGTAAAACTTAGAACAGAGGCATGCATACTCAAGATACAGACATGCACACAGTTCCACTTTATACATATACACATGCAAGCATATTTCACATCTTAACTTCAAGGATTATCACATGCGTCAAGATTTAAACCGGATTTAAGTTTTTAAAGGGTAGTTTACTCACCCGTTTAAGAAAATAGAGAATCTGGAAATTTGAAAATTGGAAGTTGATTTGAACAGAGAAGCTTTTTGAACAAAAATCTAGAAATTGCATTTGGAATTGAAAACCGAAACTATTTGAAACTGTAATCTTGAATTTGCAACTGAAAACTTGGTTTTGATCTTGAACTTTTGATATGCTACTTAAATTAGTTTGAGATGCCTCAGGTTGAACTTTGTTTTGATTTTTGATTCTTTTCTACTTTGAATTTCTTTCTCAGGTTTTAAGTTTCCAGGTTTGTTTTGTTTTGAATTTTAATAAAGAAGTGAGAAAAAAAAGGAGTGTAGATGTATAAATAATAATGTTTCTATTGTTTTTAAAAATGAAAAGAAAACAATTTTCCATTTGTTATTTGCATGTTTCTAATCTTACAAACGTTCAAACGCATGTTATAAATGTTACACATGTTAATTTGCATGTAATTAATGTTTAGATATTTATATATATGTTTTTATTATATTTTCAATTTTAATAAATACATTTCCTTTATTTATTTTTATATAATCTTAAATGAAAATGATTTAAAACATAATTATACATTAATGAATAAACATATATATATATATATGTATATATTATACATATATATATTAGAATTTAACCCTTAAATAGCTTTTGAAAATTATCATATTAAATTCAAAATATAACTTCCAAATCACAATATACATATATATATATGTAAAAATTAGAAAACAAATTTTTATTAATTTTAAAATATAAATTTTTAAATCCAATTTATTTTTAAGATGTCTATTTCTGACTTTTCAAATCAAAATTTTATTTACAATCTATTAATATATATAAAACAAACACATATCTCATTTGTTTTGGAAAAATATTCAAATTAATTCACAATTTAATTTAAATTTTTTAATTAATTACTAAATTAAATTTGGCTTAAAAATGGGATCATTCACCCAGTTTTAAAAAGTTGTCTTTTGACTAGAAAACATGTCATTTGGTTTTCTATTTACTTACTCTATCTCTATCGATTAATTTCTCGCTTTTGTTTTCAAATTTAATAATCATAAACTCTCTTATCTCTTCAAACCATTCTTCAATGGCATCCTCAAGTAATACAAAGGCAACCATGCGGCCTTCTAAGAAAATAAAAGAATAGCTTTTTAACGATCAAGTAGCCATATCAGCCTATATTGAGTACTTATCTTTCGAAAAAGTCTTTCTTGGAAGATTTGCTGAAAATTTCTAAAAATTTAAGGCGTCGGAATTTTTTTGAGATTTTGGAAAAAAAATTGATTTTTGAGTTATAAATTGTAATGATATTAGTTGATTTTTGAAGTGGTATTAGTTAATAACTATGAATGAATTTGGAAACTTAGAAAAGTTTTTATAAAAAGTTGCAACTAAATGATTTTGGAAAAGTTAAGCACTTAAAAGAATTTGATAATCTATTTCAACTAATTAGTTTTGAAAGCTAATAGAGTTGAAGCATTTTTCTTACTTAGTAATTTCAGGGGCGAAATTCTTTTAAAGGGGAGAATGTAATCATCCAGAATTTCAATCATCTGAAATTGAGACATTTAATTGATTTTAAATATTCACAAGTTAATTTTGTTAAATAGCTTATATTTCAAATATAGATATTTGTTTGGATAATAAAATCATTAATTTAAAGTTTGAAATTGTGGAAATAATTGAATCTGGGGTTTAATAGAGTTGAAAATAATTTCCAAAGTTGATTTAAATTCTATTTGAATTAGGTTAGAAAACTTTTAAAATTGATTTAAAAGTGAATATATATAAATTAAATTTGTTTAATTTAATTAACGTGTAAAATAGTCATTTTTGATATTGTCCCAGATTTCGAAGAAACAAATTCATTGGATCCGTAATAGTGAGTTATTATAGGATTTCAAATTTCATGCCGATCAGACTTACAGTTTGGTCATGCGAAGCTGAAACGCATAGAAATTTATTTATATAAATTTAATTAAAATAATTCTGGAATTGGCTTCCAATATATATTCAATAATGTTTGGAAAAGGGGTAAAACATTATAAACGCCTGGCGGCATGCTTCGTTTAAAGTCCTAAAATTTGACGAGTGAATAGTGCACGAAAACTTGTCTGTATAAGGACACATACCCCACAACTCAATACCCTAAACCCTAGCTGCTATTCAGATTCAATGGCCAGAATCCGTCTCCTTTCCCCCTCAATATCTCTTAATCCACAAAGAATTAGCATTCGAGTTCTAAAGCAAAATCATAGAGCATCGCAAGCTCTGCATATCCAACGGTTGGGACAAGCTATTATTGTCGAATAGAGGCACGAGATGGTCGCGTTCATGACCAAAATTGAGGGGGAAATGCGAGGCAACAACGACAGTAGGCGAGGCCCGCCTTTGGCCGCAGCTGCGTGGTGGTATGGGCTTTCGTGTAGTGGAGCTCGATCAATCTTTAGTGGCTTGTAGGTGGAACGGCGATCGGTCAAAGCTGGTGAGGATGGGTTTGCTTTGCGGCCGTTCAAATGAAGGGGAAGAAGAGGAGTTGGTGGCTCAGATCTGCAGAGGAGAAAATGGACGGCTATGGTTAACCTGGAGATTAAAAATGTAAATTTATTTTGTAAATTTGTTATTTACAATTCGTGTAATATTCTAAATGCGATATATCATTTATACGAGGTCCGAATCAGACAAAACAAATTACATTTGATTCGTATTGTCAAGCACGACATTGTTGAGCTGGTTTGGATGGATTTGGAGCTGTTGAAAATTTTGGTTAGAATTAAACGCTCATTTAATTTTAATCGAAATAAAATGCTGCAACGACGACTGCAACCAAAGTGAGTAAAATCCACTCTTTCTTACCCGCTTATATTTTAACATAAGTGGGAATAAATTTATTTTATGATGCTTGATGATTGTTTGGATGTTATACTATATTATTAATAGTTGGATATATTCCTTCTTGTTAGAGCAGATGAGACCATAAACGTTCCCGTGTATGAGCGGATGACACTTTGTAAGTGCATTTGCTTCGAAGCAGACACTGTACATATTTTCTCATATATATATTTGTTGCAGGTGACAGGTTGAAGGACTCCAACAGGATTCCTCACTATGGTTGATGTTTATTTACACATATTGTTAGATATGTTGTATTATGTGATATTTGACATGGTGGATGCCATGTTTTCTATTATCGATGTGAATCCTCTTATTTAGTACTTTGGTAGCATTGGGCCATATTTTTGGAATTTAAAATATAGAAATGATGATTTTGACTTTAAAAGGAATTTAGAAGTGATTTTGCTACTATATATGTTTTACATACCATAGAATGAGTTGAGCGTGTTTGTTTGTGTATGAGCATGTATTTCTTAGTAATATAAAAATGTTTTATATTGTGTTGCTTGATCTGTTGATTCTTTTATAATTTCTGATCGGTATGTGGGACGCCACCGTATCGATAGGAATTTATAAACTCTTAAACAAGGTAAACCGACATAATATTGTTTTGAAGAGGTAAATGAAATAATTATACCTCAATTATATTTTATATATAATTATATATATATTGATTGTTTATTGTTAATGAATGGTAATATTTAATAATTATCGTTTGTTAATTGTTGTATTTAATAAAAAGTTGTTGTTATTATTATAAATCTAAATAAGATAAATAAATTTAGAATGAATATTATATAAGTAAAATAAAATAGTGAAATTAAATAAGTATAAATTTATAAATGTGAATTATAAATAAAATGGATTTTAAGGTAATAAAAGCGCTGAATTCACTATAGTTGTTGGAAACCAATAAGGGTGATGACTATAGCATCGTTAGTATCATTTTCGAGTTTTTGGGTGATGGATTTGCTACCATTAGTAAATTGAAAATTGAAGTTTTGTGTGACAAACAAGTTTGAATTTAAAATCCAAGTTTAATTTGATAAATATAAGTGAAATGAGTTTTGGACTTATAATATGAAATTAAAATTTAACTTAAGTAAAGTTAAATAAATTTAAGTTAGTGTAATAAAATATATGAATTGAAGTTTAACTAAGGTAATTTTAAATAAATCTAATTGAATTTAAAATGAATTAGATAAATATTTGGAATGGACCAAATAAAATTTGATATAAACTGGAGTGGTAAAGTGACTATATAACCATTACTTGATATTATAAAATGAGAAGGAAAGCAAATTTCTATTTGTTAAATATGAAGGTTAATAAATGAAAACTGAATTGGATTTATAAGTTAAAGTTTAACTTTAGTAGAATAAAATGAAGTTGAAATGAAATTTAACTTAAGTGATGTTGAATGAAGATGAAGTACATATTAACAACGAATTAATAAAGTAAGTTAATAAGTTGAAGTGATGAATATGAACCTAAACTTGAGTTGTTAAATGAAATTCAACTTTGGTTATAAAATAAATTAGCTAATTGAATATGGTTTGGGATGATTATTTGTTTGATTAAGTATACCTTAATTCGAGAATGTTGGAATAAAACTTAAGTTAAGAAGTTGTGAATTAATAATAGCATTGGAAATGTTGTATAAAGTGTTGAATTAAACTTAAGTAGAATTCTAATGAAATGAAATGTGATTCAACATAGTTTAAATCTAAATTGAGTATTAGCAAAGAATGTGAATATTGAATATCAACCAATCAGAATTAAATGCGTTAAACCAAATTGAATGTAAAAGAAGTAAATATGAATGTTTGAGTGTAAAGTAAATTAATTTGGTTATGTTGGATACGCATTGGTTGTTATTTGATTGAATAGAAATTCATTAAGTATGAATGAAATTGAATTAACGAAATTGAAAGCTAAGTAATTGAATTCAAATTGGAAGTAAAGTGAATCTAAATAGAATTGAATTTGATTTGCATTGAAAGTGAACTAACTAGGATGTAAATTAGTAGAATGTGAACTAATTAAATAAAGGAACGAATGCAAACTAATTTGATGAGAATCAAATGAAAGTAAAAAGAGAATGAATGTAATAAAATGATTGTTAGTTAACTTGAATGTGAATTAGTTGGATGAAAACTAAATAGTAAAAGAATGAATTAGTTTGTTCGATGTTAGTTGTATGATGGTTTCATTTATTGCTTTTGTTGCATTTTCTATATTGGCATATATAGTTGTTTTATTAATATATGTTATATATTGATATTACTTTCTATATACATGTTTCTCGTTTGGTTGTTGAGTGTTTAGTAGGTGCGAATGGCGTTTTTCTTCGCATTTGGAACTCGCTTTCATGCTATACTAGCCGTATATGCTCGCTAATAATATATAAGTACATATCTCGGATTGCATATCATACTTTTACACTTTTTTCCCTTTGGGATGCCTCATCCTTGAAGATGAGATGTATATTTATTATAAATATATATACACGTTGTGATTTTACTATGATCGAACCACGCAAATGAGACGCTGGCAAAATTTTCTGAAAATTTAAGGCGCTAGAATTTTTTGAGATTTTGGGAAAAAAATTGGTAACTAAAAATTTAATTTTTGAGTTATAAATTGAAATTATATTAATTGATTTTTGAAGTGGTATTGGTTAATAACTATAAATGAATTTGGAAACTTAGAAAAAAACTTTATAAAAAGTTGCAACTAAATGATTTTGGAAAAGCTAAACACCTAAAAGAATTTGATAATCTATTTCAACTAATTGGTTTTGGAAGTTAATGGAGTTGTAGCATTTTTCTTACTTACTAATTTCGAGGACGAAATTCTTTTAAGGGGGAGAATGTAACGACCCAGAATTTTAGTATTCTGAAATGGGTATTTAATTGATTTTAAATATTCATAATTTAATTTTGTAAGTTAAATAACTTATTTTTCAAATATAGATATTTATTTAGATAATTAAATTGTTAATTTAATATTTGAAATTGTGGAAATAATTGAATATGGGGTTTAACAGAGATGAAAATGATTTCTAAAGTTGATTTAAATTCTATTTGAATTAGAAATAAGTGAGAAAACTTTTAAAATTGATTTAAAAGTGAATAGATAGAATTTGGAAATTTATTAATTTAATTAACGTGTAAAAATAGTCAATTTTAACACTGTCTTGGATTTCGACGAAACCAGTTTTATTGGATCCGTAATAATGAGTTATTATAGGATTCCAAATTTCGTGTCGATCGGAATTACGGTTTGGTCGTGTGAAGCTGAAACGCATAGAAATTTATTGAAGTAAATTTAATTAAAATAATTTGATTTCCAAAACCCATCTTTCGAATACGATGGAATTGGCTTTCGGTATATATTCCATTGTGTTTGTAATTGGGGTAAAACATAATGAATGCCAGGCAGCATGCTTCGTTTGGAGTTCACAAATTTAACGAGTGAATAGTGCGTGAAAACTTGTCTATATAAGGACACACCCCACAACTCAAAACCCTAACCTAATAACCCTAGCCGCCATTCAAATTCAAAGGCCAGAATCTCATCTCCTTTCCCCCTCAATATCTCTCAATCTGTAAAGAATTAGCCTTCAAGTTCTAATGCAAAATCGTAGTGCATCACGAGCTCTACATATCCAACGGATGGGATGAGCTATCGTTGTCGAACGGAGGCAGAGGATGGTGGCGTTCATGCCCAAGTCAAGGGGGAAATGGAGGCGATGGCGGCAGTAGGTGAGGCCCGCCTTTGGCCATAGCTACATGGAGGTATGGGCTTTCGTATGATGGAGCTCGATCAATCTCTGGTGGCTTGTAGGTGGAAAGGCAGTCGGTCAAAGCTGGTGAGGAAGGGTTTGTAGTGCGGTTGTTCGAAGGAAGGGGAAAAAGAGGAGTGTGCGGCTCAGATATGCGGAGGAGAAATGGATGGCTGTGGTTAACTTGGAGATTAAAAACGTAAAGTTATTTTATAAATTTGTTATTTAGAATTCATGTAATCTTCTAATTGCCATATATCATTCATACGAGGTCCAAATCGAACGAAACGAATGACGTTGGATTCGTATTATCGATCACTACATTTTTGAGCTGGTTTGGATGGATTTGGAGCTGTTGAAAATTTTGGTTAAAATTAAACTCTCATTTAATTTAATTGAAATAAAACGCTGCAACGACAACTGCAACCAAAGTGAGTAAAACTCACTCTTTCTGACCCACTTACATTTTTATATAAGTGGAATTAAATTTATCTTATGATGTTTGATGATTGTCTGGATGTTATACTATATTATTAGTAGTTGGATATATTCCTGTCTATTGGAGCAGATGAGACCTTATATGTTCCCGTCTATGAGAGGATGACCATTTGTACGCGCGCTTGTCTCGAAGCAGACATTGTATACTTTTTCTTATATGTATATTTGTTGCAGGTGATAGGTTGGAGGGATACAACAAGATTCCTCGCTATGGTTGATATTTATTTATACATATTGTTGTATATGTTGTATTAGTGAAATTTGATGTGATGGATGCCATGTTTGCTATTATTGATGTGAATCCCCTTATTTAGTACTTTTGCAGCATTGGGCCATATTTATTGGTTTTGACTTTAAAAGGAATTTAGTAGTGATTTTGAAACTATATTTGTTTTACTAATTTTTAAATTATTAAAGAAATGGATTTATTTTAAATAAATAAAAATTTATAATTTTTATGTTATAAAAATTATGTTTTTCTGAAATATACTTAAATAGGATTTTTGAAATACGAAGTTAACTATTCTGTAAAATAAGTTAAATTGGGAATTTTGAACATATTATAAATGGTTTATATATAAGTTTATAAAATTGATATTTTACAAATAAAAGTAATGAGATTATAAACGAGTTTTATAAGTGTTAAAATGTAGTTATAAATGAATCTTATAAGTAGATAAGGTTTATAAATTGATGAAGTTATAAAAAGAATGAATTCGCAAATAATTAGATTTATAAGCAAATTAACTTATAATTGGATTTTGACATATAAATGAGATAAATGGAAATTTTTAATAAGGGAGTTTGAAGTTTTTATAAAATATAAATAAGAATTTATAAACATGGTTTTATAAATGTGAAATCTATTTAATTTGATAAGTTAGATATGAAAGTTTATAAAGGAATCATATTCATATTTTTTTAAAGTCAATAATCCTTTAAGTGAATGTTTTGGAAGTGTTAAATTAAAATGGAGTTTAAATGATTTGGAAAAGCAATCTAAAATACGTTAAGTATCAAAAACATATATTTCAATATTTGTTGTTGTCGAAATAGACTTTTTCGTGAAAAATAAGGAAGGCATGGACTGTCACATTTTGTTATAGTAATGACTTTCGAAAGGAAATATTAAATATAGTTAGTTGAATCCCTATACTAATATTTTTGGATTTTCGTAACGGCGTTTTACGCAACATTCATTTTGACCCAAATGACATATGTTTTGAAAAATGTTTTCCTTAAAGATTTGCTGTATTTTTAATCGTTGAATTAAGTATATGAAATATATTCCAAGTGTTGAAATGAAATGATTTGTAAAATTTACTTATTATTGAAATAAGTATATGAAAACGTTTTTCCAAATATCCTATAGGTGAAATGGTTTTGAACATTATCTTTTAAAAGACATGTTGAGGTGAATAATTGGAAGGTGATTTGATTTATAAACGATCAATAAAATCAGGCCCAATGACTACTTATGTGCTAGATTTTGTTTGTTGCTTTGATAGTTAAATAACCGACTACCAAATTTGGCCATTTTAATTTCTCAACTTGATGTAGAAACTAGTTAGTCGTACACTTAGTACGTAACTGACTGTGTAGGCTTGATTATCGTTTGTGTTGAGAATGTTGATTCGTGTAGTGCGGAGTGATTACTCCTATCTACCGAGCTTCCTTCTTGGTCGAAGGATAGAAGGTTGAAAATTAGAGACATGATAAGCTATCAGGCTTGGTTTCTCTATGAGGTTGAGTAATGCTTTTGTGTTGTTGGTGCGAAGAGACCGGGATCAGATTTATCTGAAAACCACTTCGGATCAACGTATACACGACGATTGCGCAGATTGGTCGATGATATTGATATTTAGGATTTTCATAGTGAAGGATTGCTTGTTGAACATTTGGGGTTAAAATCCTAATATACATGTAATAGCAGTAGTCTCTTCGTTGTGAAATATCCATTGCAAGGGCTATCGCTATTAATCCTATATGATGTGGTGGGGGAGTACCTTCGGTTTGTCCCGTTCCTGGATAAGTTGTATGAATGAGCGTTTGACATTGCATTTCTAAGATTACGTACATTGGTTTTTACAAACGTACATCTTGTGGTAGCGAAGATGACAGCTTCTCTTACCTTAACACCCTCTTTAAACATACGAGCTCAAGGGTTGTATTTTTGTGAAAGGCAATTAGTAGTCAACAAAAATGACAATGTGGCATTCGAAGATGATGATGATGTGATATGTGAAAGGTAATCGGTACCTCTTTTGGCTTCACTTCTCGAAAAATGATTGAAACAGGGACATAAGCAGCAAGGCTAATTGGGTCGCTCCCATTAGTAGATGTTATCACTCTTCTAGATGTATATTTACATGCTATGACGTCATGTATCTGATCATTGTTGATGTATGCTTGTGGCCATGGATTAAGGTTGGTGACGATCGGAGTGATGATGTATTCGGTACTATCCAGCAAGGGGTATGCCGGTCTTCTAATGGTTTAGGCCCCCAATATCTGGACCCTAGGTACATCCCTCTGGAGATGTACCGAGATTTGGCTTGGAAAGGTGGTCCCTTCTCCTAGTCATTTGTATGGAAATCCAAAATCCACTACATGCCTGCCATTTTGTCTGTAGAGACTAGTATTGCTGGAATTTAACAATGGTAACAATTTCAGCTATGTTAATTATTATTTGTATAATAGGCACCATTATAATATAATATGATTTGATATGAAATGGTTTTTTTATCGTAAGGGAAAAACCCATTCGTGTTCATGTGTGGGAGTGTCTTATAAGATACCTTTTGTTTTGATAAAGGAAAAGTATTGATAACTTTATAAATTCTGTTAAGATATGTTTTCTCGTCCTGGTTTACCAGACCGACTGAGCGTTCTTCTCATTCAATGCTCGGGTCAGACCGAGTATATTTATAGGTTGAAATTTGATGCTTTTCGAGCTTTAGTAGACGAGCTAGAGATCTTTATGTCATATACATGTATCTTTTTATTTTTCCACTGCATTGCATTTTTGTTGTTGTAAATTATCAGCATTTGTGAGGATAGGTTATTATAACTGTCCAAGCTGATGATTACTTATTGTGTACTTTGATATTGATTTATGTATATTATAGTTTCTCTATGTAAAGAATATTGATCTATATTATATGTTATTCCGCTGCGATGTGAGATTCTATAATGTTTTGGTTTTCTTTCTCTCTCATCTTCTTCTCTTCTCTTCTTCTTTCTTCTATCGCTCTTCTCACCATCTCTTTTCTTTCTCATGATCATCTACAATTCTGTTCACTCTAGGTCGACATGTATGGTTTATCGTCGGTTCAGAGGGTATGGATTTACGGGTCGTCACACGATGCTGCGAAAATAATTTTGTTTGTTATCCAAAATTAGTAAAGATGTTTTACATAAATTTAAAAGGAAAATTTTATGATGGTAGAGAAGGAAAAGTTTGGAGTAGTGTCAAAGGGACACAAATTGTTTTAAATTGTGAACTTTTTGGTTAAATTCTTGGTTGCAAATCTAATGGAATGGACCTTTCATCTTTTCAAACTGATTTTCAAAATCATGAAGTAATTTATGATATTTTCAAAAGTAGTAATGATTTAGAATTTAAAAACAAAAATTTGTGTCCAAAAGCAAGAATTTAATGCCTTCTTCTGCAACAAAGTATCACACCTAGAATGAGCAATCATAATAACCCAACTAAAAATGTTTTCAAAGCTCTTTTCGCCATTTATGGTCAATACGACATAAATTTGTCTCAAATAATTTTAGCTGAACTTTCTCCTAACAATCTTTATAAACATAAAAACACACTATTTCACGGTGTGTATCCTATTCGTAGTTTCAATTATTTTGGTGTTGACTTTAAAGGAGAGGAAACAATTCCTCGAAAAGTATTTGATAAGGCCAACATTTCACTTATGCATATTTCACCCTTTTCCTAACCTTATAAAATGCTTGTGGAAAAGCAACAAAGGTTGGCTTGGGAAGAAGAGCAAGAAATAAGAGAAGAAGAGGAAGAAGAAGAAGAGGAAATGGAAGTCGAGGAGGATGAACAAGAAGAGGAGGAGGATACTTCTTTGGAAAGTATCAATATGCCACCAAATTCATCCAACAAAGATCTTCTCAAAAATCAAGAGAAGATCTTCATAACCAATGGAAGCTTAAGAAATCATTTTCAAAGATATTTACTTTAATTTTCAACTAAATGGATAAATTCTTTAGAAAGGTAATCCACAAGCTTGGTGGTTCTTCTTCATCATTGTCCATATCTTTCTAGTTGTTTTTTAAGACTATCTTTGTACATGGATTTTCTAGCTTTAGTTTATGTTGAATCTCATGTATCTCTCTTTTGTTTCTTGTACTCATTCTTATTATCAATTAAAATTCTACTTATTACTATTATATATCGTCAAATATCTTTGGAAGGCCACATAAATTTAACAGTATAAGCCAAATACAGTAGAAAAGTAAAATAAAGTGGTTTTGAAAATTACAATGCATATGTCGACATATGCCAAGCTTGTACGTCGACATATAACGGCTAGTTTGAAAAAAAAATTAAAAAATTAAAATTAATAACTACTAAACACCAATCCATTTCAAACGACTTCTTACCCCTATATATATTCACTCCAGAAAATCATTATTTTCAGTTTCTATCTTCATTCCTTCTCATTCCTAAACTCTAACAAAAATCAATGGCTTCTCCTATCCAAAACTAACCGAAAACCTTGAAAAAACTCTTGAATTATTCAAGAACATTCTTAATTTTTATCCTGCGAAACCAAAGGCACTTAGAATTGAGTTAAATGCAGATGATCAAGGAGCAAGAAAGGAATTTCGACATAATTCGATGGATGATTTCTGCCTTGAACAAAGAAGAACCAACCACCAATCTAGAGTGTACCATCAATAAAGATGATGAAGATTGGAATGCTATTAAAGCGGATCCAATCTTTGGCGCTTATGAATGGATTGAAATTCCTAGAAATATCTAGTTTAAATAGGTTTGGTTGTATATGTAGGAAATGCGGATTACAGATTTTAAGGCTAGATTAACACTAGAGGGGGGTGAATAGTGTTTAATTAATTTATGAATCTTTTTGAAATATTTTCAAATTAAATTCAAACAAATGAAATTCACAAACTCAAACACAGATGCAAATAGTAAATAAATGCAGTAAAGAAAAGAACACATCAGAATTTTACTGGTTCGGAGTTACCCTACATCCAGTCCCACACAATTTCTTGTGCAAATTTCTTTTCAAATATAATGTCGACATTACAATCTCGATTTCAAGGCCATGAGATACACCTTTCTATCGTTGAGTCTAGGGAAACTCTCTTGATTTAACCAGGCTACAAGATCACCTGATTGATTTACGGGTTACAATCACACCCAATTGATTTACGGGCCATAATCACACTGTTTCCGATATCACTTTGATAGATAGAGAGACTCGATGTACTTCTTTGATTAGAAATGATCCTATAACTCTGAATAGCACTAAGATCTTTGAGAGAGAAAGAGTGACAGAGAATCTAACTAGAGATGATCGAGTTTGATTCACTTAGAATTTCGGCAGAGTTGTGTTAAAATATAAGAGAATATTTGAGTGGAGAAGAAGGAGCGAAGAAATAAAGAGAAAATAACTTAAAATTCGTTGAAAACAACTAGTATTTATTACGGAATAACAGTCATATCCATTCGTGAAAGGTTATGATGAATAGACACTTCTTTTGAAAATTTGAAATTTAAATTCTATGGCTACCATGTCGACATGGGGGGATGAGGTATGTTGACATGCCTATTATAATTTTAAAAATTGATTTTGCTTTTAAAAAATGATTTCTATTCTAAAACTTGTAAAAACAATTTCTAAACTTTGTAAACCATTTTGAATATAGTTTAAACTTATAAAACAGATTTAATAGGTAATCTTAAAAATATATAATCTATAATATAAAAGCAATATTAAAAACTAAGTATAGAATATATTTTCGAGATTTAAAGCTTATAATATTAAAACCAAGAGATATGTTTAAAAACAAGAGATGATTTTGAAATCAAAATATAAAAGATAATAAAAAGAGTTTAAGGCTAAAATATTTAAACCAAGAGATATGACTTTTAAAAAGTTTTTGGAAAAGTACTTAAAATAAATCATTTTGAAAAGTTTGTGGATTCGATTCCACTATAGAAGGTCGTCGATTCCATCCCACTAAGTAGGTAGTGAGTTCCATCCCACTATTAAAGCGAGAAGGTGGATTTCCTTCCACAATTAAAATCCAAATAAATTTTTTAATGCTGTTATGAAGCTTTAACATAAATTTAGACACTATAACTTATCTTGATATCTTTAATCCTTGAACTCTTGATACTCATGAGTCTTCAGTCTTGATTTCTTCAATCTTGAATTCGTCAGTCTTGAATCTTTATACTGGACAGTCTTCATTCTCGGTACATGCATATATATGTATGTGTGTATGTATGTATGTATGTATGTATGTATCCTGCATATACATACATACATACATACATACATACATATATATATATATATATCTAGACAAGAGTATTAGTATATATATTTTATAACAAGTTCTAAGGTTGTTGTCATCAAAACCATCATCTTAGGAACTAACAATCTCTCCTTTTTTTGATGATGACAACCTTTGTTTATAAAATCTTCTCCACAAACTTCGATTCTACTCCGACTTCCCCTTATTCCTACAACTCCCCCTTAATCTATGCCTATATAACATTTTATAATTCGTCTCCTTTGTCATCAACCAAAACTAATGCTAAACTACATAACCCCCCCTTAAACTAATACTATGGAACTAAATGCTAATAACAAAGTATAATAAGTGAAAACATAAATCTAATTTTATCATATATGTTGTCATATCACACAAACATATACATAATATATATAAATACACAATATATAAAAACATTATCATAAAAACAATCTAATGAGAGTCGTTGACAATTTTGTTTTTCTTTATTTATTTAAATATATATGTTACTATATATATATATATTCTATATCTCAGTTATAGAACAAATACCTAGTTCTCTTCTTAATTTAATAAAGGTTGATTGATTCAAGGTTTTTCAGAATATCAGCTATTTGAATCTCAGTGTTGATAAATTCAAAAGAAATAATCTCTTTTCTTATATTATCTCTGAGAAAATGATGTTTGATATCAATGTGTTTTGTTCTGGCATGATGAGTAGGATTTGTGGATAATTTTATTGCACTTGTATTGTCACAATAAATTGGTGATTTTGAAATATTTAATCCAAAATCCTTTAGGGTCTGTTGCATATAGATAACTTAAGAACAAGTCAAAGCAGTAGAAATATATTCTGCTTCAGTTGTTGATAATGAGATAGTATTTTGCTTTTTACTAGATCAGGAAACCAGAGAATGTCCTGAAAAGTAACAAGTTCCACTTGTACTTTTTCGGTCTAATTTACGACCAGCATAGTCAGTATCACAATATGAGATCAAATCAAATGAATCATTTTTATGGTAAAATAGGCCATAGTCTAACGTGTGTTTAGCATATCTTAGGATACGTTTAACAACTTTTAAGTGGATTTCTTTGGGTTGAGATTGGTACTTTGCACAGAGACAGACACTATGCATGATATCAGGCCTACTCGCGGTTATGTAGAGTAGCGATCCAATCATTACCCTGTATAGTTTTTGGTCGACATCTTTTGACATGTCTTCTTTATTCAAGGCTTCATTGGTTTCCATAGGAGTGGGTTTTCCACTCGCAGTGGTCACACCAAATTTATTAATTAGATTCCTAGCATATTTTTCTTGACTAATGAAAATACCACTATCTAATTGTTTTATTTGCAATCCTAAAAGGAAGCTAAGTTCACTTATATGACTCATCTCAAAATCTTTTGTCGTTATTTTAGAAAACTCTTTGTCCATTTCATTGTTTGTTGATCCAAAAATTATATCATCTACATAAATCTCTACTAATTGGATATCGATTTTGCTTCTTTTAATAAAAAGAGTATTATCTACTTCACCAATTTCAAAATTTGATTGCAATAGGTAAGATCTTAGTCTATCATACCAGACTTTTGGAGCTTGTTTCAGACTATATAAAGCTTTCTTTAATTTGAAATAATGATTTGGAAACTTTTCATCTTCAAAAAGTGGGGGTTGTTCAATATAAACATCTTCTTTAACAAAACCATTTTAAAATGCACTTTTGACATTCATTTGAAATGATTTGAAATTATTATGGTTTGTGAAAGCAAGTAGAATTCTAATGGTTTCTAATCTTGCTATGGGTGCAAAGGTTTCATCATAGTATATTTCTTCTTCTTGACAATATCCTTGCGTGATTAATCGAGCTTTATTTCTAATGACCTCACCTTGTTCATTCATTTTATTTTTATAAACCCATTTAGTTTCTATTATAGTTTTGTCCTTGGGTCTAGGAACAAGTTTCCATACATCATTTCTGGGGAATTGATTCAATTCTTCTTGCATAGCAAGAATCCATAAATAATTAGATGATACTTCCTTTGGATTTTTGGGTTCAATAGTTGATATAAAAGCTACATTACTCATTTTATTTAGTTGATTTATAGTTCTAACAACAAATTCTATATTTCCTACTATATTTTCTACTAGATGATCTTTTAAAAGCCTGATCTTTTTATTAGGATGAATAGTTTCGCCATATGTTTCATTTGATTCGTTATTTAAAGTAACAAAATCATCATCATTATTTATTTGAACAAAATCTTTGAAATTTTCATCAAAAGATACATGCATAGTTTCATTAATGGTGTTAATTTTTAAATTTCATTATCCGTATGTTTTACTTCTATTAGAATATCCGACAAAGACTCCTTTGTTAGATTTAGGATTAAAGTTATCCAAATTGTCCTTTGTATTTAAAATAAAGCATTTACTTCCAAAAACTTTAAAATAAGATACTTTTGGTTTCTTATTGAAAAGAAGTTCGTATAGTGTTTTATTGGTTAGAGGACTAATAAAATCCATTCAAAATGTAATAAGCTGTAGTGAATGCTTCAGCCCAAAAATTTGATAGTAATTTACTATTTGAAAGCATAGTTCTTGCACACTCCTGAATTGTCCTATTTTTACGCTCTACCACTCCGTTTTGTTGTGGAGTTCTTAGAAAGGAAAAATTATGAGTTATTTCTTTTTTATTATAGAAATTCTCAAAATTTTCATTTTCAAATTCTCCACCGTGATCGTTATGAATAGTTTTGATTTTAATGAAGGTTGATTTTGAATTCTTTTTGCAAAAGTTTTAAATAAATCAAAAGCCTCATTTTTAAGTTTCAGAAATCTTTTCCATGTAAATCTACAACTACCAAAGAAAATTTACTATGATTTATTGACTGAACTTGAGATGGGCCAAACAGATCTAAATGAAGTAACTCAAGGGTTTTGAAGTTGAAATCATATCTTTTAATTTGAATGAATTCTTCCTAAGTTTTTCTAATTGACAAGCATCAAATATACTATCTACTTAAAATCCATTTTAAGGAGACCTTTCACTAGATCAAGTTTTGAAAGTCTAGATAAGAGTTTGAAATTCAAATGGCCGAATCTTTTATGCCAAATCCATGGTTCACTTGTATTAGCCAAAAGACGTAGGTTATCATTTGAGATTTTCATACTGAGAATATAAATATTTTTCTTCCTAATTCCTTCAAAGATAATATTTGATTTATTATCTTCGATGTGACACTTATCCTTTTCAAATTTAATTTTGTAGCCCTTATCATATAGTTGTCTTATGCTAAGTAAATTGTGTTTTAGATTCCTAGCTAACAAAACATCAAAAATAGTAGGATTTTTAGAGTTACCGACATTGTCGATGCCAATCACATATCCTTTTGAATTGTTTCCAAAGTTGACCATTCCTCCATTTTCATAAATTTTGTCATTCTGTATCTTTGGATTACCAGTCATGTGTCTTGAACATCCACTATCAAGTATCCATTTATTTTTCTTGATTTGCACCATTTTTCCATTGAGTGTTGATTCTTCAAAAGCCATATAACACTTCCATTCCTGCATAACACACCAATTCGGTAGATAACTTGATTTTCTATAATAATAATATGAAGACATATGAGACAATGATAATTTGGACAGTTTTGAACTAGCTTTAATAGAATTTCCAAAAAAAATTCATTTTAAACCTTTTCAAAATTCAGATCATTATAATATTGAAAACCAATGCTCTGATACCAAATGTAGGAAATACGGATTACAGATCTTAAGGCTGGATTAACACTAGAGGCGGTGAATAGTGTTTAATTAATTTTATGAATCTTTTTGAAATCTTTTCAAATTAAATCCTAACAGATGCACTTCACAAACACAAAAACAATCACAAAATTAGGCATAAATGCAAATAGTAAACATAAGCAGTAAAGGAAAGAACACACTAGAATATTATACTGGTTTAGAGTTACCCTACATCCTGTCCCACACAATTTCTTGTGCAGATTTCTTTTCAAATATAATGTCGATATTACAATATTGACTTCAAGGCCATGAGATACACCCTCTTGTCTTCGAGTCCAAGGCAAACTCTCTTAATTTAACCAAGCTACAAGATCATCTAGTTGATTAATGGCTACAATCACACACAATTGGTTTATGGGCCACAATCACTTCATTTCCAGCATGACTTTGATCGATAGTGAGACTCGATATACTTCTTTGATTACAAACGATCATATGACTCTAAATAGCACTGAGATCTATGAGAGAGAGAGTGATAGGGAATCAAACTAGAGATGATCGAGTTTGATTCACTTAGAATTTCGGTAGAGTTTTGTTAAAATATAAGAGAATGTTTGAGTGGAGAAGAAGGAGTGAAGAAATGAAGAAAAACTAACTTAAAATTCGTTGAAAACAACTTGTATTTAGTGGAGAATAATGGTCATGTCCATTCGTGAATGGCTATGATGAATAGACACTTCTTTTGAAAATTTGAAATTTAAATTCTACGGCTACCATGTCGACATGGGGGGATGGGGTATGTTGACGTGCCTATGATAATTTTGAAAATTGATTTTTCTTTTAAGAAATGATTTCTATTCTAAAACTTGACAAAACAATTTCTAAACTTTGTAAACCATTTTGAATATAATTTAAACTTATAAAAGAGATTTAAAAAGTAATCTCAAAAATATATAATCGATAATATAAAAGTAATATTATAAACTAAGTATAGAATATTTTCGAGATTTAAAGCCTATAATATCAAAAACAGGAGATTATTTTGAAATCGAAATATAAAATATAATAAAAATAGTTTAAAGCTAAATTATTTAAACCAAGAGAGGTTACTTTTAAAGAGTTTTTGGAAAAGTATTTAAAATAAATCATTCTGAAAATTTCGTGGATTCCATTCTACTAGAGAAGGTTGTGAGTTCCATCCCACTAAATAGGTCGTCGGTTCCATCCCACTATTAAAGTGAGAAGGTTGATTCCATTCCATTATTAAAATCCGAATAAAGATTTTAGTGCTATTATGAAGTTTTAACATAAATCTAGACTCTATTACTTATTTTGATATCATGAACTCTTGATACTCATGAGTCTTCCGTCTTGATTTCTTCAATCTTGAATTCGTCAGTCTTGAATCTCTATACTCAGTCTTGAATCTTTATACCGTACAGTCTTTCATTCTTAGTACCCGCATATCTATATATCCTACATATACATACATGCATGCATATATATATACATTTATACATACATACATACATACATACATACATATATATATATATATGTATATGTATATATATATATGTATATGTGTATATATATATATATATAGACAAGAACTTCAGTATATATAATTTATAACAAGTCCTAAGGTTGTTGTTATCAAAACCATCATCTCAAGAACTAACAGTATATAAATAATAATAATAATAATTGATTTGGTTTAGATTTGATTGGTTTTATTTGGGTGGATCTGTCCGAATGTGTATGACATAAACTTTATTGGATTGGATGAATATTGATTATGATTATCTACTTTTACATATCACTTATTGTTTTTATATAATCCTCTCATCATCATTATATATAATTCTCATACATATTAATTTGTATTTTATTTAGAGGGAGTTAGTGTTAGAATTCGAGCAAGAGTTAGTGTAGAGTTATAGTTGTAGTTGGTTATTTTTATTGATGACAAAGGGGGAGAAATATATAAAATCTAGGCATAGATTTAGGGGGAATTTTGTGAGTCAGGGGGTGTTATATTATATTTTATATACGAAGTTGTCATTATCAGAAAAAGGGAGATTGTTAGTAGCTTAGGTATTGGTTTTGATGATAGCAACTAAAGGACTTTATATAATATATAGATACTAATGGTTTTCAAGATATATATAGTATATAATACACGATATTAGAAAGGTGTTGATAAAGAAGACTATCTAGTATCAAGAGTAGATTCAAGGTGCTGATATAGAGTTTTAAGAGATCAAGAATGAAGACTCATAAGGATTGAAGAGATCAAGATTTCAATATATTTTAAATAAGCTATAGAGTCACAACATATAAGTTAAAACATTAATAGCACTTTTCGATTCTCTCTCGCCTTCTCTAATATTGTTTTTAATTATTTTTCAAATAACCTAGGTTTAAATGATTTTCAGTCTCTTATACTTATTATTTTAATGTTTTTAAGTTTATATACACAAACACACATACATACATACATTCATACATACATACATACATACATACATACATATATATTGAATTTTCGTTTATAGTTTAATAATTTATAACTACATTCAATTCATATACATTGCTTACATTATATTGAATATTCTTATTAAATCTTTCAAAATTATTTTATAAAGTTTTAGATTGATTCAAATATGTATAAACAATGTTTAAATGTTTGTACCAAGTTTCAAAATACTTTACAAAACTTAATATTTTCAAAATGATTTTTATAAAGTGATTTTTTAAAATACAAAGGGATGTCTCAACATATCCTTTGAAAGTATGTCGATATACAAGCCGTAAATTTCAAAATTCAAATTTTAAATGGAAGTACCTTTTCGTCGTATCTCTTCTTTTCACTCTCTTGATTTCTAAATCAATTTTACCAAAATTCGACCAAAATCAAATTAAATCATTACTAGTTTGATTCTCCTTCAACTACTCTTTGATTTCTCTTATCTCTCTCGCTCAAACCAAGACCAAAGTGCTATTCAAGAGTTATAGGATCAATTATAATCAAGATCGAAGATCTGATTTTGTAAAATCTATCAAATCATACTCTTATACTCTGTGGTGTGCTTGGTATCCCTGAAATCCAAGTAGGCGTGATTGTAGCCTGTAAAATTAATTAGGTGTGCTTAGTAGCCAGTAAATTTAGTGGATGTGCTTGTAGACCGAAAATCAAGTGACTCTACCTAGAGGTTGGGATTTTGGAGGGTGTGACTCATAGCCTTGAAATCGAGATTCTATTTGCATTTACTAGTGGAAAAAATCCGTACAAGGAATTGTGGGGGACTTAATATAGGTTAACTTTGGACTAGTAAATCCTGATGTGTTCTTTCCTTTTTTACTTTCACTGCATTTACTTTTATCTGTGTGTTGATTCTGTGATTGTTTCTGTGATTGTAATTACATCGTTCCAAGTAAAATGATAAAGAATTTGAAAAATATTCATATAATCAACTAAACACTATTCACCTCACCTCTAGTGTTAATTTAGCCTTAAGATCCTTATTCGGCCGACTCACAATATATTGTTTTGATTGAAAATGATTGAATAATGGATGTGTATATGTATAAACATCGTGAGTTAGTATTTCTGTGTGAGCAAGCAATGATTTTGGTAAAGTATGAGTACTAATTTATAAAGTGGCTGGAAGAATTTTAATGGTGTATTCCATGTTAATAGGTCTATTGAATGATTTATGAATTCTGGTCAATACGAGTAGCTAAGGCACCGATAAAGATTTCTGAATGCTTAAATGAGGCAGAATCGACACAATATTTTGAAGTTGATACGAGAAATGGTTTACTTTTGATTTTACGTTGTTTTATAAGTAATATATTATATTATAAAAATGAAAGTTATTATTGTTTTAGATTTAAATATTCTCGAACAACGTATGTGGCCATCGAATATTAATGTGAAATTGAGTTAATGGTGAGGCATTGCTGATATAAATCCTTGATAGTCAACATTATAGCCAATAAGCGAGATGAATCGCTAAAATCTTATAACATAATGATGTTGTATATTTTATTATAAATTAAATCAGAAAAGGATTGCAGTCAGTTTGATAATAATCGAACGAGATTACTTTTTCGGTCCGAACCAAGGCATATGTTAGATATGATGCAAAATGGATTTTTTTCTATTGCTGACTGAAGATATTTTATTTGGGAATTTTTTACACACACATGTATATATGTGAAGTAAGAAAAGTTAAATGATATGGATTTTGACGTTATTGAATAAAATAGTTTAAAGAAAAATATGTATAAAAACTCTTTTTTTTATATCTATGGACCCTTTTCGAAAGATGAGGTGGTAGGAGAATTTTATAATGAAATCATTATTGTTTTGTTCTGAAAAATTGTGTTTAGCAAAGTATGAAGTAATTGAATATTAGTGGAAAAAATTTGTTCCCTGATAAGAAACGTTTGGTGATAACTGTAAAGTAAATTTTGAATTTCGATTTTAATATGGCACAGTGTTCTTTCAATAAAGATTTTAGCGAAATTAAGGAAAATTTTGTTAAAAAAATGATTTATTTTAACTGTAAACCTCAAAGCGTTAACCTGTTTCTGGCAATTTTTCACTTTTCAAAGGCTATGTCATTAGAGAACAATTTCCCTTTTTAAGTGCAATGCAAAATTTACAGGGTTGTATTGTTTAAAACTCAAGTAAAAAAAAAGATTTCATCGTTGTCCTAAAGGTGAAAATAATATAAAACCATGTTGTATCTATTTAGTTATAACATTTTACTTTTTTATCTGATTTTGGTGACTCTTCTTTCGGTTGAAAGATATTTCAATATGAAATAACTTTGTTATTGTCCCCTTTGAAAACTTTGACATTTATTATTAAAGTCAGCTTGAACTTAAAAATGGCCAAAATATTTATTATTAGAATTTCAAAGCCGAAATGCTTTGACTATAACTTTTGAATGATTTATCCAAAGTCGTCAATCTTGCACTTTCTAGAAAGCTAATAGATAGGGAACAACTTTTGGTTTGAAAGTTTTGTAAAATTTTGCAGTATTCTATGTTAAAAAGGATGTTTTCTAATGCGGATCTGTGTTTATTCAAATAATACCAAATTTATATACCTTTGGGAAAAATATTATGATCCATGTTGTGTTATACATATTTGTGATCTAAGAGTTGTTTTTGGAAGCTTGTACATTATGTAACAATTTTACTTTTGAAATAATTGTCTAATTTGGTTATTTTTTTATCTTTAAAACCTTGTAAAGAAGTGGATTAGTTAAAAAAAATGCATGTTGCGTATATGTTAAAATCATATATACTTATCATATCTTACATTATGTAATTAAACTTGCGACTAATGCTTGAATTTGAGTTAATTTTAGGTGCTCAAAGGACCTTGAAAAACTAATTAGTTGTTATGAAATAAAGAAAGCAGAAGCCATTAGAGAGAGAACAATTTTATTCATTCAGAGATTAGTAATACATTTTCATTACATTAGCACCTTTATATAAAGGCCTAGAAGCTTGGGATAGAACTAATGCCACGATGTGGGACTAAATACAAAACAGTATATAGCATATTCATAATTTATATTATAACACTCCCCTTTGAATTTGCGTCTTCAAAATCTTGAATCCTCTGATAACTTGAAATTGTCTCTTTTGTAACGTGTATGATGATTTCTCCCCCTCATTATTATCTTGCTTGCACTTATTCGTTCATTCGGTCTAGATATTGTCCGTTGCCTCATTAAAAAAACTTCTATTAGGAAAATCTAATGGAAAAACCTTGAACGACGAAAAAAGTGCAACTTGAGATCATAGATATCATACAATGCTATTCCTTCTAAGAGTTTGATACTTCGGGATCAATATAATGCCTCATTAAAACCCTTACTAAGAAAAACCTAATGGAAAAAATCTTAGTGAAGGAAAAAAAAGAGCACAATGACATATCTTATTTTCTCATTTCTTCAAATGAAATTTGATACTTCTGGATCAAACTAATGCCTCGTTAAAACCTTACTAAGAAAAATCCCATGGGAAAAATCTTAGTGAAGGAAAAAGAGTACAATATAGTATGAGATATTTCAATAATTTACAGAATCAAATAGAGTTTGATACTTCTGGATCAATATAATACTTCATTAAAAACCTTACAAAGGAAAACCCAATGGGAAAAACCTTAGTTAAGGATAAAAATACAATTTAACTTAAATAACATATCTGAGATGTTATTTCTTAAAAATACGTTTGATTCTTCTAGATGAAGACAATGCCTCGTTAAACCTTAGTAAAAAAAACCCAGTGGGAAAAATCTTAAATAAGGGAAGAGAGTACATTGTAACTTATTTTCAAATGTTACTAGAGAGTTGATACTTCTGGATCAAGATAATGCCTCATTAAAACCTTACTAATAAAAGCCCAGTGGAAAAATCTTAGTTAAGGAAAAAGAGTGCATTATAAAATACTTATGGATGCTTCCCCTGATTTAAAAGTTTCCTCTGAATTTGTATTCGTATTTTAATAACTTAAATTAGTTATAGATACTTCTAGATCCATAAATATGTATCTCATTAATAATACAATTTATTAATAGTTTCCTTCGATACAATCAAAATTTCCAATCCAAATATGATTTTCATTTTATGCATTTTGTTTGCTACCTTTATGAAAAAAACATCTTGTGTTTTCATTTTTATGCTTCAAATCAGTTTTGCATATTACAACTACATCTTTTATGAATATTAAAAGTTCAATTACAACAATACTTAAAAGCAGGAAGTAATATACTCATCAAGTGCATCAAGATTTTCATTACAACAATACTTAGAAGAAGGTTGTAGTCTACATTCCATGTTCTTTGTATTCTTTATAATCATCATAGTTATTTATATTCTTTAGGAATAATTTTTGCATATCGCAACTAACATTTCAATGTATATTAAAAGTTTCATTACAACGATACTTAAAAATAGGAAGTAATCTACTCATCATGAATTATATCAAGATTTTCATTACAACAATACTCAAAGTAGGTTGTAGTATATGCTTCTTGTTCTTTGCATTCTTTATAACCACAAAAGTTATTTATATTCTTCAGGAATTTGTACACTTTCATCATTTAATATGATTCAAACCATATTTATACCTTCGGGGTATATTAAGCATTTCAAATACTTTTGCTACTTTGCGGACTACATGTCCATATTTCTCTATTGGTAAAGGATTCATGATGGCCAGTCATGTTTCTCCTAATTCAAGATATTTGATCTTTTTATAAACATAAGCGGTTTGTTACTTATAAATTTATCATCGATGATTATTTCTTTGTCAGTTCTAGACACGATTTATTGAGATCTCTTTAATTATCATGTTTTAGGTACTTAAACCACTTCTAGGGTAATTTGACAATCATATCATTAGTCTCTTCAAGAGCACCCTTAAGTGTTTCTTCAAGAACACTCATCTCTTTTATTTAACATCTTTATTACTTACTCCAAAAGTATTTCAAACTGACTTTTGTACCATATTTCAGATGTGGTTTACACATTTTGATCTTTCAGGGATTCAAATCTATATTGAAGAAAGTCTACTAGCGATATTATTAATAATTTATTCAAGTTACTTAATATTTTGCATCATTATACATATTAACAAATATTTGACATCGATGATCAAAATGAACTTGTATACCTTTATCCCCCCCCCCCTCAATGTTGACAAACATTGTCACATTAAATAATAATCATCTTTGGATTCTTATTTTGATCCATTATCATATTGCTACTAGCAAATACACCATACATAATAATGATAAGAGGATAATTCTTTTATCAATTGATAAGTTGCATTCAAGTGATATTCGTGAGCTTCTGACTCATGTTTAAATATGAGATTCAATTATGCCCAATTTTCATGAAATATAATCCATTTGAAATTATACTAAATTTTCTAAAATAAGCTTCTAGCTTTCAATTAGAAATAACGCAAAGGTATTCTTTGACGTTTTCGTTACAGTTTTAATATGATAGCTATTCATTTCTATATCCACAAAACTCAACAAATTTCTTTTGAGTTTGCTTGAGTATAATGTATTTTGAATTAAGATATATGTACCATTTGGTAATACTATATGGGCACTTTCGGACCCTTCAATTATATTAGCAAATTTGCTATGGTTGAAATTTTTAGTTAAATATTTTCGGATAGTTCGGAGAAAAAACTTCTGTTTTTCAAAATAATGTGAGTAGTTGCACAATCTAAAAGGCATATATTATCACTCAAATACTGATGGTCCATATCTTAAAAACTAAAGGACAATATAATTAGTCAATTACTAAATTTATAAGCATAAATAAATGCCAGTACTTTCCAAAAATTTAAAATAGACTATTGATTAAAGCCAACAATATCGATATAGTATTTCAATTAATTATGAAAGGAAAAACATACAAGCACCAACTTCCAACTGATTTATTGAACTGAAATCAAATAAAATCCACATAGACTTCAGGCTGCTACTATAGATCAATTCGACCATATAATTTATTGTTGCACTTAGATTTTCATCATTAATGAAGTCTTCGTCATCAACTTCGAAGATATGATCTAACTTCAGGTTAGTATTACTAGACAATCCTTTCACATAATTTTAGTTTAGAAGTAATTCTAAATATAGAGGAATTGTATTTCCTAACAGATTTAAGGACTTGAAACTTCAAGTTCAACCACTTGTGTCTAATGTTTAAAAGTGTGACCATATTTTGGTCGTCATAACGCTCCTTCAGGGAGTTCCATAGGTAAAGATGATCTTTTTCAGTTAAATATTTTATTTTAAGTTTGTCATGGATATGACACCTTAAAAATATAAGAGCCATTGTTTATCCTATTGGATCATCATTTTTATGGCATTTTCTAAGCAACGAGATTGTAATTAGATGTCAACATCCAATAACTATGACAAAAAGTTATCTTCTAATAAGTCCAAAGCTTTAAATTCAAGCTTGGCTATGTTTATCATATTACCAACTATAAGTGGAAATAAAAATAGTAAATGATATGGAAAATAGTAAAAGACAACCAAATATAATCTATAAAAGCGACTATAATTTCTTATTTACATCATTCTGATAGCTCTAGATCCAATCTCATTTATTCATTCATTAATTTCCTTGAAAATGCAAAATTACCCTTGAAAATATGGAATGACCTTTAGATGGATTGACTGGTGGAGAAGGGATGAATTATAATTAAAGATTGTGCTGACTTGATTATGTATACTTTCATAATATAAGCAGATTTAAAAATATGAATAGGTAGTATTAAATACCATTTATTAATTCATAACAACTGGCATAGTGAGAAACACAAATATTACCATGTATATATGTTATGATCCTTGTCTACAATAAGAGATATAAAAGAAGAATAAATGTATGAAGCATTCAAACACATCTTTGTTGGACCATTCTCATTAATCAATAAATTTTATTTATTGATTTATTAATTGCTACTGATTAATATATGAATTAATATATGCGCTATTTACATATTGTAAGTACAGAGGGAGAAAATTTGTACATCACATGTTAACATTCATTTTATGAAGAATCCAAAATACTTACTTGATGAGCCAAAGGAAAGAAACTTGATCTATTACATATTTTACCTTTTGAAATGCATGATTGGATGAATGGAAGAAGGAAAAAAATAGAAAATAAACTTCCTATTAGAACACCTTATTTTCTATTAAAAAGAAAGAGAGCGGGAGAGTAGATATATTTCTATGTATTTATTTGGTTTAATAAGAGCACCAAATATATCAACAAATCTCTTCTAGAGATATTTTATAATTACTAAATATACAAATCTCTTCTAGAGATTTTTTTTTATTATTATTATCACCACTTCTGGAGTGAACAAATTTCTATAAATTTATTTGGTTTATTAGTTAATATTATTGGCAAATATTTTTAGAACTTTAGGTTCCAATTTTACTTTAAAGTAAAGTCTTTGTTTAGTACTTTAGATCCTAAATGGTACAACTTGATTTTCATTATCAAACTTCAGGTTTGATTGCAAACATGGTTAGAATTTACCATAATCTAAATTAGCTTTTCTAATAATTCAATGCTTCACATCTCAAATTTGTAGAGTTTTGATATATAATCCCCTTTTTTAGGAATACAAACTTATATGCATAAATTTTATTTGAGAACTTTAAGTCTCCAATATTAAATAAACACAATGAAACAAGAGGACTCTTCATAATTGTATTCGAATATGAGAATCATAATACTATTTCTCTTCAAGGAAATAGTATTTACCACATTTGTAATGTTATTCCAGCATATTGTTTTTATGTTATGTCTTTTGGACATATCAACATCTTCTTCTGGAATTGCTCGCTTATTTTATTCAAGGCTTTATTTTAGCTTATGAAAGATTTAATCTTTCACCTTCGCACAAATGAACTTTGGGTTCCTATTCTTTTATATAAACTTAATACGATCTTCTAGATACGTATTATCCATCTATTTGTTTCTCTAAGTAACAATAAAATATTTCTTTTGGAAATATAAATCATGTAGCAAAACCATTTCTATAGTCCTCTTTCAAACGAAATCCAAACAAAAAAGTTTCAAAATGAAAACCTTTTTTTACCAAACAATGGAATGAGATATAAAAGTTTAGATCAACGATAAAATGAGATCTAAAATGGTAATATTAATAGAGCAAGATCCATAAGATTTTATGTGTATATATAAATATATAATAAAATCTGGAAAATTAGATATGATAGATAAGATCTAAAAAGAGTACTAACAGAATAAGGTCTGAAATTACATTTTAGTCTATGAAACAATTTGAGTTTCAGATCAAATTCAAAATTATCACAAAAAATGGATATACATTAATAAAAACCAATAAGAGATCTGATGACTAAAATCAACAGAACTAAAAAATATATCATTTGAATATGATATTAAAATCTACAAGTGATCTGAAAAATTAGAAGAAAAGAAAAAAATATAAGATCTGCAACAAAACGAGATCTAAAATACAGGGACAAAAACATAAGATGTACAAGTTGAATCAGATCTAAATAATTAGATCAATGATACAATGAGATTTAGAAGAAATAATATTAATAGAATGAGATCCGAAAGATTTGGTTAATCACATCAGAAATAGCTTACCGCTTTGAGGATTTACAATCATATCTGAAAATTTTCTTTTATTTAGAGATTGTGCTGATAACGTGTTATGAAATAAAGAAAGCAGAAACCATTAGAGAGAGAACAATTTTATTCATTCAGAGATTAGTAATACATTTTCGTTACATTAGCACCTTTATATAAAGGCCTAGGAACTTGGGATAGAACATTGGTGGCTTTATCTTGCTTTTTCTCGCAAAATAGAAAGGGAACTTAATTTAAAATACAAAATAAAGGTACATATTTGTGCTATATTGATAAATATATAATAGTTTGTTGTTTCCTCTTGTTTCATGATGCCTTATTGATTGGGATGTGTGTATATTATGATTATATATTATTGTGATTTCCGTAAGGCTCTCCATACAAAGGACACCCTGCTAATATTTTCTAAAAAATCCGACATTTAGAAATTTTTCATAAAATTTATCGTATATGAAAAATAGAAAGTCGATGAATGAGTCTATTTTAAGTTATTGCATACGATAACATAAATTCTAGAGTGTGTGCCACTTTGAGGATTGAGTAGATTTAAGCTTGACAGAAGATTATAGAATACAAATAAATTTCAGAGTTGGAGTTATATATAACGTATTTTATGCAAGAAATTGCGAGGACGTAATTTTCATAAGGGGAAAGTCTGTAAGGACCTGACTTTTTATATCGTCAAAGTAAATTATATTTAATTATTCGAATTCATTTTTGACTAATTTTTAGATTTGAAAATTTAATTTATTAATTGGAAGATTATTTAATAAAGAATTTTGTTTCAATAAATTGAATTAATCGATCAATTTCACTCTAAAAATAAATTGAACTCGAATAAAATATTATGTGGTATAAATAATTTTATGTAGCATGAAATAATTAATAATAAGTATCAATAGAAATTAATATAATCAACAAATTATTGAAATTAAATAACTATTAAATATAAATATTTGGTAAAATTTATCAACATATGTTTTGTAAAATATATGATAGATAAATTTAAATTAGAAGTATATTTACAAAGAGGTGACAAGAATATTTATATGTGGATACTAAAATATAATTTGTGATTAAAAGAGAAGAAATTTCAAATTTTATCTAGGTGTTAAGTGTAAATAAAAAGAAGAAAGAAAACTCGATAGAAAATGGTAGCCCACTCTGCCTACCAACCTAAGCGCACTTCTCTACATTCCTATCTCTAACCCTAAACCCCTAAATATAGAATCGAAAAAAGAAAAGAACGAGGGGTAAAAGAAGAAGAAAAAACGAGGGCAAGCATGGTAATGACATAAGAAGGTGCAACAATTAGGGCTCTTGCACATGCATATTAGTTGGCAGTGGCTGGAGTGCACCGAGATTAATGATGACGGGGGTAGGTGGTGGGTGGTTGCGTGCTTCAATCATTGGTGCCTTGGCATGTGCATTAGTAGGCAGCGATAATAAGGCATGACCAAATGTCAAGAGCTCGATCAAAGGTGCACGGTTGATGGTTGCTTAAGGCTGTGACAATGGTAAAGGCTAAGGCGGGTGAAGGTAGGGAAAGCAAGGGATGAAAGGAAGGGGCTATGTTGTTGGGTAATTGTATACACCGTCTGTAATGACTCGCCTTTTCGACCCTCGAATGTCGGCACTTAATACATCCATGGTTTTAGAAAACTGAGCATCCAAGTGCCATAAAATATGAGGGTAAAATAAAAAGAAAATTAACAAGGGGAAACATAACCTCACAGCGGATATAATATAACAAAGATGATAAAAACTATCACTCTAAGATACATTGTATATCAGAGTTAAAAACCAACCTCATCATCATGTACAGTTATAACTTCTGGACCTTACAATTGCTGATGGATATACATAGTAATATAGCAGAAAATAAAAATACTATGACAGGTGAACATTCAGCTCTACACCACGAGATTCATGTCTCACCAATGACAACCTAGAAAAACTCAACATGACCCGAGCATTATCATAAAATAACACCCGGATCAGTCTGGAAAACTAATGTGAGAAAACATAAGAAATATGGGGAAGATATAATAATTCTGTGAGACCATACTGCGAAATACGGAACGGGTTTTTACCTCACAAGAATAACAACCATACATAAAGAAATGAAGAGAAAATCAAAACAACAATCCAAACAAGAAAGGAGGGACATAGCAAAGATCAAAACACAAACTTAAAGAATGATCAATAGTAATTAAACAAAGAGAAGAAAGGCACTTCCCAATGCAATTAAAAAAGGATTAACTCCAAGGTTAGAATCAAACAAGGAGAATGAATTTATCTAACATGACTAGGAGGGTGTGCCCTTATATCGAAAGCATATATCTAGACAAAATATACTTCAGTGCACATATGTCAGTCTTGGGAACTTCCAATTTGGACCATTGCTAAGCATGGAAATCCAAATATTTCACATCAGTGCATGCATGTCGAAACCACTCTGGATATAAGTGAACATACCCTAATGGATGCGACCCACCTAGCTTGGCTCCCACTCACACTTTAGTTTTAGTTCTTCAGTGTTGGATACCAACACTAAAAACGACCAAAAAATCGTCTTAGATTGACAAAGCACAAAAAAGGTTATCAAAATCGATAGTCAAGAAATCCGCTACTGGAAACAAACTAGTACTACACCAAGGAAAACGATGAAGCCAAACAAGTTAGGACAATATTGTTTCCTATCTTGACTCGACAACATTCTTAACCTTAAGAATGAAAGAGTTTAAATGCCCCAAACGAGCAACAAAATCACCTTGAATCAATGAATAGAAAGAAGATAATAGGGTTGACAATCAATAAGTCAACTATCGATAATGAAAATTATTTCTTATATATATTTTATACATAACCCTAGGTAAAATATTTCATTTACCAAATTTTTAAAAATCAATATCATGCATGTTTTCCTCATTTTAGTGTTTTGAAATCCCTATTGACATCGTAGCATACCATGTCTCGACTAGACTTCATAAACCTCTTCATAGACTAATTGACATAATATGTTTTTATTGCAATAAAAAAACGCTCTCCTATATAATACTCTCAACTCATTCTAGGATATCACTTACCCTATCTCAAATGAGTTTACCCCACCAAAGCCAGTGTTCTTGCTTAATCTTCAACTCTGATACAATTTGTAATGACCCACCTTTTCGACCCTAAAAAATTGCCACTTAATTCATCCATGGTATTAGAATTTCGAACATTCAAGTGCAAGAAAGGAAGATTATTATGGTAAAATAAAAAGAAAAAAAATAGGAGAAAACTGAATCTCACAGCGAACCATACTATATAATATAACAAAGATAGCAAAAGCCATCACCCTAAGTTATATGGCATATCAGAGTTAAAAACATACCTTATCAGCCTGGATAGTTATAACTTCCTGACCTTACAATCGCTGATGGGTATACATAATAATACAATGGAAAACAAAAATACTACGGTAGGTGAACATCCGGATTAGTTTGGAAAGCCAGCGTGAGAAAAAACAAGAAATATAGGGAACATATAATAATTCTGTGAGACAATCACTAAACGTGGAATGGGTTTTCACCTCAAGAGAACAACAACCATACATAAAGAAATGGGGAACAAATCTAAACAAAAATCCAAATAGGAAAGGATGGACACGAAAAAGATCAAAATCAAAACTTAAAGAATGATCAAAAGTAATTAAAGATAGGAAGAGCTTAAGGCACTTTCCAATGCAATTAAAAAAGGATTAACTCCAAGATTTGAATCAAACAAGGAGAATGAATTTATCCAACGTGATTAAGAGGGTGCGCCCCTACACCGAAAGTATATACCTATACAATATACTTGAGAACACATACGTCAGTCTCGAGAACTTCCAAGCTGGACCGTCGCCAAACTTGGGAATCCAAATATTCCACATCAATGCATGCATGCCAAACCTCTCTAGATAGAAGTGGACATACCCTAATGTATGCGACCCGCCTGGTTTGGTTCTCACTTACACTTTTGTTTTAGTTCTCCGGTGTTAGGTACCAACGCTCAAATGAGCTACAAATCGTCTTAGATTGACGAAATATAAAGAAGGAAATCAAAACCGATAGTTAAGAAATCCACTATCAGAAACAAACTAGTAGTACCCTAAAGAAAACAACGAAGTCGGACAAGTTAGGGCAATATTGCTTAATTTTAAGAATAACAAGAATTTAAGTGCCCCAAAAAAGCAACAAAATCATCTTGAAATAGGCGAATACAAAGAAGATGGCGGGGTCGATAGTTAATAAGTCAACTATTGGGAATAACAAAATGATTGTATACGAAAATTAAATCTCTTACACTTATCATAACTCGTCGACCCAAACTAACACTACCACTGGGGAAACAATGAAGTCGGACAAGTAAGGGCACCATTGCTTCCTTCCTTATCACAATAACATTCTTAACTTTAAGAATAGCAAGAGTTCCTTCGACGTTTAATGTTAAGTGTAAGACTAAACATTTTCAATGAACGAATCGAACTTTTAAAACATTTGATTCGCACTTGTGCTTGATTTTCACATGACAAATATTTGTAAAACACTTTACTCTCTAAAATATTCTTTTTAAAATGCTAATTATAATTAAGTGTATTAAAAGGAAGGATAAAAAACAAATGTCATTAAAACATTATCTGCTATAAACCCAAAACTAATTACACTTGGTTTTTTCTTTAAAACCTTCCTTTTTAAAGACCTTTTCATTTATAATCTATCATTTATAAATCAGCTAATTATCAATTTTAGAACATAACTCCTCTAAAAATTTAAGAATATCAACACTTATTAAGTTAAGTAACAAGTTTTCTTAATAACTTAACGAAATCATTTATTATTAAAAAGTGTTATAATCCCTAGAAGCTTCCTCATTTCTCACAAAACATTTATTGCAACAACAGTGTTGTAATCCATGCTTCTTTTGCACTTTTTAATAAACTCAAAAATACTTGAAATATAGTTTTAAAAACGTCAATTCATATAGTAGATGGAAAGTCTCAAGTTTAAAATATATTAAAACTCAAAACCATTTCTTTTCCTTATTTCGAAAATAAAACTTCTTTAATAATTTATAGTAAATCATTTAATACACACACACATCTCTACTACTAATAATGAAAATTCAATGAATGTAAATTCAACCGCGTCCTTTTGAAATTCCCATATTGCCCTTTACATTTTGTCGACCGTCGTCCGTTGCTTGCTTATTCTGCCTTTCCCAAAACTAAAATATCCTAAGTCTCCATCATAGCAAAAAAAGAAATAATACACTGCAAGGAAAACAGCAATTTCCGACTGCTGAAAACCGTCGGCGGCCGTCGAAGGCCGTCGAAAGCCGTCGGCGGCCGTCGGAAAAAACTGTCGGAAAATAAGGCGTCGGGGAATAGTGTTTCCGACGGCTTCCGACAGAGGGCCCCGGATCTATTTTCGAAGATTTCCGACGGTCTTTGACGGTTTTCGACGGATTCCAACAATTGTCGAAAGCCGTCGGAAACCGTTGGAATAAATGACCTACAGGCTGTCGAAAGAAGTCGGAAAATGACTATGTGGAAGCCGTCGGAAGCCGTCGGAAATTTGCTGTATTTTTTTTAATTCCTGCTGCAATATAGCCTTCCATCCACATTTCCCATCCAAACACTATTACACCAATACTGCACAATCCAGTATACAATATTCCAACCAAATATCAAAACCCAAACTACACAAAATTCATCAAACACACAAATACATCAAATTACATCAAAATAAAATACATAATATCCATAACAATTCCAACATTCACAACAATCCCAACAACAAGTGTTCTACCATGTCATACATACACAACATGACACAAAATCATCAACATCCACATCATCATACAACCACACAACCAAGTGTATCAAACATAATCATACAAAAATCAACAACTACCTCCACCGTCTACCAAATCATACAAAACTAAAAAAAACATACCTGAAAAAGAAAGCAAGCAATCAATCAATCTCCTCCAGATCCAGAGCCAGCCGAGGAAGGGAAGTGGCCACCAAGTTGCTACATGTACTCTAGCAACTATGTGGTCTGCATGGTCTGTTGGCGGCTCTGCTCCTCTAGCTGGGACACTCTAGCCCACAAATCTTCTATATCTTCTAGATCGCTCTGAGCACTATTCCGCCGACCCCGCCTCTGACTGCTGGCCTGCAATAAATATTTAATTTAGCTGTGTGATCTATGTATGTGTATGTGCATATCTCTGTAAGCTAGTAAGTAACATAACATTCATATCTTCTGCCTTCTTGTGCTTGACTGGTGTGATAAAGTCATTTGGTTGGTTTGAATTCAAATTCAATATGGAGGATTTTTCAAGATTCAAATATTTTTAAATAATGGAAAATGAATAAAATTCAAGTTTATTGTTTTGAAAAGGTCAAAATAGCATATTTGAAGCATGTTAAGATAAAATTGTATGTTCCAACATAGAATTATGACTTAAATATCAAATTAGCAGTAAAATAAACTATTTACAACTTGATTGCAAATCCGTATCGTCTGCCATGCTCTGCTAGATCCATAACGGACTCAAAAATAGCGTCCTCCTCATTAGTCGTCAGCTGATCTCGAACCGTATCAGCAAGGAGTTTCTGGCGCTGCTCCATAAACTTTTCCTACATTAACAAATTAATAACATCGTATCTTATTTCACTATGGTTTAACAAGCAGAACAATTACTAATACTGCATAAAATGAAATATTCTTACATGACTCTTGCTGGATTTATCAACCTGCCATGTATACGAAACAGTACTGTCCGGATTTACGTGCTCGACAGCATGCGTATTGAGCAGTGAACACGTCCATATAGCCTACGGGACCATGCACTTCAGCTTCCTGAAGTTGATTTTTACATACGATTATTATATATTTAAAATTATATAGCATAAACTATTTATAATTATCATTCAGTAAATTTACCAACTCCTGCCGATACTACTGAAATGACTTCAACCCTCCGCAATGAGTGACAGGATTATTATTTCTGTTTGCAGAGTTTCTATCTGACTCTGCCCGTACATTCAAAATTTGATACATTATTTTTCGATCACGTCAAATTAATAATTCAAAAAAAAATTAGTATACTTTCATTCGCCTCGTTCGTTTCCCAGTATCTCAACCAAGCTTGCCATACGCTCTCCTCCATCCACCATGGTTTTTTACTAGATTTCTTAATTTCAGATATCGAGTCCCTATAGTTCTTGCGCATCTTCTTCAACAGTATCCTCGTGCCATCAGCATATCATCTGTCTGGATGTCTATCTCAGCCTGTGTTTCACGATAAAAAGTATCCTCGTGCCAGCATCATATGTCTTTTTGCAGCTTGTACAACAACCGAAAATCCAGCTTCAGTGATGTTGTATTTTGACTTCATCGCAATGTATTCTGCGGTTACTGACAGCTGAGTGCCGCTTTTATAACCATCCCAAATAGGTTTCTTAGCAGCATCTAGTAAATCATAATTTTTTTTGCTTCAATATTTGGTTCTTCAACATTTCCATCATCGTCGTCAACTTCAACCATAGGAAACATTGATCGTGCTACATCTTCGACCATATTTTCTATACGGGTCGTCATAACTATTTCATTAACGACACTTTCAGAATCTACAGGAGTATTTGCTACAACTTCTCCATACCGATCCCAAACATAATACTCGGGCACGAAACCGTTTTGGCACAAATGAACTTTCACAATATCTGGTAATAAATACTTCAAATGTCTACACCTACTACACGGATAACGAATTTCTGAATCGTTTTCATTATTACTTAAAGTGAATTCAACAAATACGCTTATATTATTATAAAAATCTTCTTTTATTAAGCCCCTCGGTCCTTTTCTTTGGTATATCCATGTCCTCCGATCAACAAAATAATCAATCATTTTTTCTATTTGACAAAATGAGAAGTTCAAAATTTAATATTTATTTTCAAGAATACAAATTCAAAAAAGATTATTTTCATGGTAGTGTAATATTTGAATTTAAAGAACTACTTCACAGATTTTAAAATATTTTCAAATAGGGCACATTTTATTTTTTAATGTATCAATATAAAAAATTGTACAATTTTTTTTCCATGGTCAGGCATCCTACTTCCCATTACAAACACAGTAAGCATTTACATTTCGTATATTACTTCGTCTCAAACGATTCAACAAAATTTCGGCAGTATTTCCCTTTTGTTCCATGCATTGTACACAATGCTTGTACGTAGGAAACAAAAAGCAAAAGTTAGGCCGAAATTTTATGAACCGTTTGAGACGAAATAGTATACAAAATGTAAATTCTTACTGTGTTCATAACTTGTTCAATACGGGGACAAGTCCAACAAAAATTGTACCAGATGAGTATAAATGGTCATTTTTTAAAAAAAATGTCTATTTATACAACGATCATGTACAACACTCGTCAGACGGGACCAAAACCTCTCTAAGGGACGTTTGTCAATTACATGTGAGCATTTTACTAACTGTTCACATTTGCAAAAGTATATTTTAATTTAACACATTTATTCGACGTATTACATCAACTTAAGGCTCGTTCGACGTATTTTTTTTGTTGCATAAATCAATACGTGTACAATATAATATTCCTAACTCGTACATTCATTTTATCTTATTCCAACTAACACAATACAATGATAGCAGCGCTACACACATATACAATCCTAGAATCAAGGCATACATAACGATTTACATATACACGAAGAACCACAAATTATACATGTTTTTCGCAATTTCACGATAAAAGATGAAATAGGAATAACATGGAATGCTAGAAACTATTATAACACTACTGAAAACAATTTCAATCAACAATGAGCCCTAATTTACCAACTTATGCAAATCTTGAATTAGGGTAAAAGCTGAATTTTTGATGAAAATAAGAGATTATACCTGAGATAGAGAGCAATAGACGTTGATTACGCAGCCGGAAGGATCCGAAAGCTCGAAATTGATGATTGGAAGCTTGGGGAAGAGATTTGGGTATTTTGGGTTTAGAAATTTCGTATGCAGAATGAGGAAGAAAAAGGCTCGGCTGAGCCCTGTAAATCGCGAATTTCTGACGGCTTCCGACGGCCGCCAACGGCCCGTCGAAAGCTGTCGGAAATTGGTCGTCGGAAGCCGTCGCTTGATGCTGTCGGAATAGTTGTTTTTTCTAGTAGTGAAAGTGATTCTAGATCTAAAGGCAATTCATAATTCCAGATCCAAGGCGATTCCAGATCCAGGACGATTCCAAACACAATGTCTTCTCCAACTTTAATTTACGATCGACCGATGACAGGTCCACTAAGCAGCATAAACTATGGTTATTTCAATACGATTCTTCTCTACCTTCGACTTTCGACCCGCAAACATCAACCGTCAGTCATCAGTTTTCAATTGTTGCTTATGGATCGACCAATCGATGATCGACTAAGGTCAGTCCACTAAACCGCTGTTTGAAATTTGATTAACGATTTGACTTAATACATGTTTGTTTACGATATGCTTCTCCTGCTTCATTTGATTCAAAGGCATTTGGGATTGAGACTTTTGTTCTTCCTCTTCTTCTCTTATTTCATTCTATTACATTAATAAATTACAGTGCATTTTGGTTCACCAGGTTCCTATAAACGTAAATAATTAGTGGTATGTAAACTGTACACATGCAATACACGTTGTCCGAGGCATTGTCGGGCATTGTTTGATAAATTAATGTTTTTGGTGAAGTTAGCTGCTGGTAATAAGTAGATGGGGTGTGTGTGTGTGTGTGTATATGTGTGTGTGTGTGTATATATATATATATATATATATATATATATATATAATTAACATTTAGAACCTTCTGTTTTTTGTTTGAAGTGATCATGTTTCAACAACAAAAAATATTTATAAGAATGCACATTTTCTTGTTCAGATGATTTAAATACTTCACACATTTCATAAACATGTAGAGTAACCTTTGGTTGACTAAATGAGTGTGTTTCAACAAAAAAAAATATTTATAAGAATGCACATCCTTTAAATGTTCTTATTCAGCTACTTTAAGTACTTTGCACATTTCAGGTATTCATAAACATATAGGTTAGCCTTTAGTAGACTTAGTTCATATGATCATCTAATCTATTACATTTTATTTGCATAATCATGTTAGTAGGCATGATTTCTTTTCTAGAACTCATAAGGATATATCAAACAAAATCAAGCAAGAATATAAATGAATCTAAACTTACAAAACCAAACTTATCCACATTAGCTGCTTTCTCATGGTTTTACAACTGCTTTTCCATGTTAAATGAATCATTTAGTACGTCTAATTAAATAAAAGATAAAAAGCATTTCTACGTTGTTATGTCATGTACGTTTTACGGCCTTTTATTTCTTGGTCCAGTTTCATAAGCGGTTATGTTAAATTCATAGGGCATAAATTGAGCTGTGAAATTAAAATGAAAGATACTTTAAAAATTGTTTACTGTACTTTCTATCTATTGCATTTGGCCTAAGCATAATTTTTGGAAATATTCATTACAAAAGGACTGCAAGTCGACGGGACACATGTTTAAGCACATTTGTTTAAACAAGGATAAACTACCCATGTAAAGAAATATAAAACCAGATGGATGTAGTTGTAACCATGGTACGTTTGCCACAAGCATTTATTAGCTTATCAAGCACATCAAGTGAGCATGAGAATACAAATTCTCTGTTATGAAAGCTTGCTTCTTAACCTGTAAAACTATAAAATGAACATTCCTCGACATTCATACATTGTGAAGTAACAATCAATTAATTTATGAACATAATTACTTGGCTTAAAATACATTAAGCTTGTAATTAAGAGGGAAAGCAAATAACTTGACTTTTGCGAAAAAGCGGATTTGTAAAAAACAAAAAGGCAGACATTCTTATAGTGGACTATGAATATATACCAAAATTTATATTCATTGATTTTTCACTATGGTTAATAATTAGTTTTTGCTTCAAAATTTATTCCTGGTGTAATAAATATTGCAATTTATATTTAATTAGAAATTTTAATTTTATGTAGATTTTATAAGGTGAAAAACGGAAAAAATTAAATGTTGAGGAGAAGTACAAGATATATGTTCTAAAGTTGGAAATAGTTTTAGGGAATCATGGAATCAATGTTCATTCTTTATATCTAAATACCAAAATTTATCAAAATCAGGCTAAAAATATAATATGTATTTTCTGAAGTAGAAGAAGGTTAAGTATAATAAAATGAGTAGAAAAAGGTGAAGGATAATAAAATGAGAATATGATGTGAGCCCATATTAGGACTGATATTATACATCAATAAATATCCACAAGTTGGAGACACTTCTATCGGTTATTATTCTTATTCTTACTTTTTGAAAAACGATCATGTCAGGTAGTCACTGATCTAAATGCATCAAATAAATTGCAAATAAATTCATTTCACATTCAATTTTTCATAGACTGAATCTTGAGTCTCCATTTTGTCGTTCAAATTTTTAAATCAAATGGAGTGCCTAAAACTTCTCTAAATATGTTTGATTTAAATATTCTATTCAAAGGCTTTTCTAAACACATTTCGACCACGTACTTAGATTTTTATCATATTATACAAACCTAAAATGTTGGCCTAAAAACCCAAATATATACAATATTTATTTTAGCTTTCACTTTTGTATTATTTTGTCATTCCCATGGCATAGTTTATGATTTTTGCAGGAAAATACTATTTAAATAAATGAAAAGGAGTAGAGCAGCAAAGATTAGTCGAGATAATTAATAGTTCCTTCCAAGTAATTATTATTTGACTACATATGGAACTATATTAACTTTCTTTATCTTTACAATTTGTTAATCCCATAGTATAATATTTTTTGTAGGTATGTAAGGCTAGAATGATGACTGAAAAGCGCATGTTTCTTTAGTTACTGGCTTCAAAGTAGAATTAGTAACCAAACTGTAGAACACAAATATCCTACGGTGGTCATTTATGCTTTCTTTGTTGGAAAAGAGGTACATTCAATTCTGACATTCAAGTTATGAACTGATTTCAGTAATGTAGTTGTGTTACATTGAGCATCAGATTTATGATTATAAAGTTTTACTTTGAAATTCTGAAACATATCTTGATGCATACATACCTTGGTGCATTTCTATAAATGCATGAAAAAAATAAAATTTCATTACACATTTGTCTCTAAATTAGACCGTGTTCATCTAACAATGAGCATGAGTGTCTAACCGAATAACCACTTATTTGCTGAAATTTGCATAATTTGTACAATCTTAGTGTGCATCTATTCCTATCATGTTAGTGGCAAGTGTCGTCTAAGCAACTATGTTTTTCAAGCATGGATGAAGAGATATACAATGTATGATTTGAATTTTGTCTGTCAATTAAAATTTGAATATTTATTTGATTTTAAATATTAATAAGAAAAAAAATTATTTCGAATATTTGGATTTAATTGGATAATTAAATCGATAATTTAATATTTGAAATTACAGAAATAATTGGAAATTGGGTTTAATATGATTAAAAATGATTTATAAAGTTATATTATATCATATTGGAGTAAAAGTGATGTTATAGAACTTTTAAAATCAAATTAAAAGTTAATTTATGAAAATTGAATATTTTAATATTTAATTGACGAGTAAAAATAGCCATTTTTCAAACAGTCTCGGATTTCGACGAAACCAGTTTCATCGAATCCGTAATGTGATATTATTGTAAGATTTCAAATTTCATGTCAATCGGATTTATCGTTTGTCCGGGACGAGCTAAAACGCACAGAAATTTAGTTAACCGATTTAATTTAAAATCGATCATTTATTGCCGTAACTCGCACAGATGATCGAATTGGCCTCCGAAACCTATTCCATTGTGTCCGGAACGCGGGGTAAACCCTAGAAATGTCAGCCGACATGTTTCGTATGGAGTTCGGAGATTTGAAGATGAATAGTGTTTTCGTCGGTTTTCGATAAAAGGACCTTAAGTCTTCACATTTGCAACAAGAATAAAACCCTAACCAAATTTACAGTAGCTGCCGGCTCCCCTAATTTCAATGGCCGAAATATTGTCTCCTTCTCCCCTCAATCACTCTCAATCCGTAGACAATTAGCGAGAACCTTCAACTAACAAATCAAAGAGCATTGGGAGATCTCTGAATCCATACGGAGATGATGGATTTTACAGCAACGTAGTGGAAGTTATGGGGCCGCGTTCACAGTGCGTTCAAGCACGAGTTTCGAGAGCGATGGACGACCGAGCGGCATGTGGCTTCAGCCGATGGTAGTGCTCGTGTGGGCGGTTCAAACCATGGTGGCCGATCATCATCTCGTCGAGCGTTGGTCGAGCGGCTATTAGGGTTTCGTGCGTGATATTGGGTTGTTTTCATTCGTATTAGCCTGGACGAAACGCGAGGGAAGAAGCAAGCATTCGCAGCCAGATTTGTTTGGGCTTGGATGCACGCCCTGATGGGAGCAGTGAGAATCAAGGGCCCAGATGTAATTTGAAAATTAATAAAATTGTAAATTGATTTATAATTTGAATTGTATAAACTTTGAAATGACATAACTTGTTCATACGAGGTCGAAAATACACGAAACGAATTGCGTTGCAATCGTTTTGTCGAGTAGTACGCAATGGAGCTGGTTTGGAGTCGTTTGGAGCTAGTGATAATTTCGGGTAAAACTAAACGCGTGTTTAATTTTATTCGAAATAAAACGCTACGACTGTTATCGGAAACTCAAGGTGAGAACTTCTCACTCAACCGAATTTGTTTCGATTCAAATTTTAAATAGTTAGATTTAAAGTTGCTTGATTGTGTTGATTATATGCTTGGATGATAAATTGTTATCTATTGTTTTGAAATAGACCCTATACGCCGCATATTAAGCGGAGGTTATTTATTAAACACATATACCGCGATATTTCACCTTGAAGTGGAATTGGTATTATATATGTACTTGGAGTTGATTTTCCCGCATTATATAGCGGATGAGACCCTATTGCGCCGCATAATAGCGGATAGTATTTTATAAATCCCATATACCGCGATATTTTGTCTTCAAGCGAAATTGGTATTGTGCTAACACCTTTGGATGCAGGGAAACAGGTTGGAGGGATCCAACTGGATTCCTCAAATAATTGAATTGGTTTTAATGTTGTGTGTTGATTTATTTATAATCTGCGTGATTATCTTTGTGATTGGAATCGTTAAAGGCTAAATTTTAGCCGAATATATTTTGGTATAGTTAGATGCCGAAAATGAATTAAATTGGATTTTTGTAAATTTAAGTTGAGAATTCATGATAAAATAAAATTTTGGAATTGATTCATTTTAAATAAATAAACGTTGTAATTTATATGTTATAAAAATTATGATTTTTGTGAAATATAACCAAAATGTGATTTTTGAAATAAGTAGTTAATTTATTTATAAAATAGTTTAAATTGGGATTTTTGAATTCTTAAAAACGGTTTATATACAAAAGATTTATAAAATTGATATTTATAAACTAAAATATTGGAATTATAAAACGAGTTTTTATAAGTGTTAAAATAAATATAAATGGATTTCATAAGTGGATGAAATCCATAGATTTATAAATTGTGAATTATAAAATGAATAGATTTTTGTAAAATAAAATATTTATAAGTAATTGACTTATAAACTGGATTTTGGCGTGTAAAAGGAATATGGATAGAATTTGTTAATAAAGTGATTTTATAAGTTGAAGCTGTTATAAAATATAAATCGAATTTATAAACGTTGTTTATAAATTCGAAATCGACTTATTTTAATGAGTTTAATTGTTATAACTTATTAAATGAAATATATCCACGATTTCAAACAGTGAATAATCCTTTAAATAAAATATGTAGAAATGATGAATTTTGTTAATGAAGTTTATTCACGATTTTGGACGGTGAAATAATATTAAAAAAATATTTTAAATAGAACTAAAACGATTTAAAAATGTTTTAAAATGTATTATGTATCGAAACCATAGATTTCAACATTTATTGTTGAAATAGACGTTTTCGAGAAATAGAAGGAAATGGTGGACTATAACACTGTTGTTATAGTAAATGATTTCCGAAAAGAAATGTTTTATAGTATTGGGATTTATATATCTATTTTAAGTTCGAATCCCTATACTAATGATTTTGGGTTGTCGTAACGATGTTTTACGCAATATTCGTTTTGACTCAAATAAATGCATTTAAGATAATGTTTTCCTTAAAGAATAAATTGTATACTTAATTGTGATTTAAGTATATTGAATATTTTCCAAGTGTTGAAAATAAATAGGTTTGTGAATTACTTATTATTAAATAAGTATGGAAAGGTTTTTCCAATAGGAAGTGAATGTTTTGAGATTTTATCTTTTAAAGATAAATTGAAAATGAATATTAAAAATCGATTAAAAAAATCGTATATTCATAGATATTTTGGAAATGTAAATTCACTATGGAATTTATAAAAGAAAGTGAAATTTGTTTGAAAATAAACATTGATTTATTTTTGAAGTGTGGAAATTAATTTACGGATTTGGAACGTAAATTTAATAAATAGATAAGGATTTATTTAATTGGTTTAAATGAACCATTTTGAAATGAAAGTTGTAAGGGTGTAAATTGATTTGAAATTGGTTTTCAAATGGTTGAAATGTGGAAGATATATATCTTATAAAGATATTTTTGAAAACAAATAATTTGGGAAATTATTTGAAATCGGGTTATGTTGTGAATATTGATTGATAGTTAAATAACCGACTATCAATATTGACCCTTGAGTGGCTATTTGTTGTGAATTGGTTGAAATTAAATGCTACACTTATTTTTAAATTATTGCGCTCATTATTCGGACTACCCATTCCGAATAGTGATACGGCGTAATGGATAGCATTGAAGACCGGTGGTGAAGACCGGGTATTTGTGAAAACGATAGGATGACCTATCGATTGTCTCTGCACCGTTAGCTACGGTATGGAGATTTCCTTTGCGATAGGAAATTCGATCATGATTGTGAATACCCGGATTGCAAGGGCTTCTTTTGAAGTGCCTTCGGTTCTGTTCGAGCCCGGAACAGACTTGTATGGTTACATGTCTGACATTACATTTTGAGATATAAAGCAGATTTCTTTCAAATACATTTCCGTTAGTGGCGGAGAATTTATTCTCTTAACTTAACACCCTTAGAGGTTATGTAGTTGAAGGTTATCAGCGATATATTCCCAATTTGGCAATGTGGCATGCTGAGTGTTGCTGTATGATGATTATTTATTGATCATTTGTTGATCACAGCGGGGGTTTGTGAAAAAGCGTAGTATTGTGGACGATACTTCGTCAGACCGCACACCCCGGAAATGGTCAAAACAAGAATATGCGGCAAGGTTACGAGGGTCGCGCCCTTTAGGGTATGTCATTTCCTTCTGGAAAGGGTGGTATCATGGTATGGAGCCCATATACTTACTCTTGTTGACACGCTATATTTATAACTGTGTGATGTTGGTTATCGAGCGCTCGGATAAAGGTCCAAACGGACCGGGGGTGGCATATTCGTGTAGTAGTTACCTAGTTACAAAGGTAACCCGGCCTTGTGTTGGCAGAGATCTAACCGTAACGTTAGATTCTCGGGACGTCCCGCCAGAGGCGATCCCATTGACAGTAGGAAGTTCCTTAGCCTGACCGTTTGTTGGAAAATCCAAAGAAACAATACGAGCCTTGTACGGTTTTAGTTGTAGAACCTACCATTCACTTATGGTGGTGCCCCACTGTTTGGATGGTAGCTATAGTAGGCATAGTTCGGAATGTCTATGCTGGTAAAGATTTATATTCTACTTTCGAAATGCTTTCATCACTATGCACTAATAATAATATCAAAAAAAATGATTTGTTTTGCGTAGTAAGCATCTTTTACTATCATAAGGAGAAATCTCCTTCAATTCTGCGTTTGCATTGTGTGTGTGCGGAGAGGCCTTATGGTAGTTTCATTTTCCAAAAGCATTGCGGATATTTTCCACTTCTATTGTTGTTGTTTTAAAAGATAAATAACTGTTTTAAGTTCTTACACCAGTCCCATGACTGACATGGAGTTTATTGTTCTCTTCCTAAACTCTGGGTGTCCATAATTTTCCACATGGGCAGTCTAGAGTCAGATTATCAGGTCATTCTGGATTCAGAAGTGCTATGGAGCTCAAATAGCGAGCTGAATGGCGAGACGTACCACTTGTATATGATATTATGTTTTCCGCTGTAAATTCGCTTATAAGGACATGTTTGTATAACTGTCCATTGTCCAGTTGTGTTGTATATTGTTGTTGTATACTCAGATGATGATGTGATGTAATGTAATAACTGAGATAGTTCTTTGTTTTAAAGACTATTCATTTATCTATTATATGTTGTTCTGCTGCGAATGTGAGATTCTGATATTGTTTCTGTTCTGTTTTCTTACGTCTTCTATCTTTTTCTTCTACCTCTTCTTTTTAACCTTCATGGTTCGGTTTTCCGACATTTGATTGTTCGGCAGTTGATACAGTGGACGTATTGATGTCGATTTTCGGAAGTCGAAGAATCGGGTCGTGACAATGTGGTATCAGAGCATTTGGTTAAGTGACAGCCTTGGCTCTGTTGGGTGTTACTCATTAGAGATAGAGTCAGTAGTGCTCTACAATGAGTTTGAGTGTAATAATAGATATGAGAGCGTATTTGTTAGTGAAAATAAAATTGTTTTATGTTGTGATGATTGGTTTGTTGAGTGGTATATGATTCTGGTCGGTATAATCTGTACAACTCTATCGATATGGATCTCTAAACACTTGTTCAGAACAATTCGGCACGATATCGTTTTAATTTGGGTAAATGAAATAATTTTACCTCGATTATATTTTTATATAAAGGAAATAACTTTTCAAAAATTATTAAAGTATATGTAAAATTGAATTGTTTGATTATTGAAAATGTAAGAGAATATATAAGTGAATCAAAGTTGTTTGAATAAGTTAAATAAAAACAACAATTGTGAAAGAATAAAGTATATAAAAGCAACAAATGTATAAGTATAGAATTATAATTAAAATGATTTACAATTGTAAAATAATCTTATACATAAATAGTGAAATTATATGAGGAAATTTTTTTATAAATGTGATTTATAAATAATGAAAAGGGAAAATTTTGAAAGAATATTTAGCACTGATTTCACTATTGTTACTGGGAAATAATAAGGATGATGACTGCAACATCATCAGTATCATTTTCGAGTTTCTGTGTGATGAATTTGCTACCATAGTAAATTGAAATTGAAGTTTTGTTGTGATAAACAAATTTGAAATTGAAAATCCAAGTTGATACTGTTAAATATATGTAAAACGAGTTTTGAACTTACATTATGAGATAAAAAATTTAGCTTTGGTAAAGTTAAAGAATTTGAGTTGGCATAACAAAACATATGATTTGGAATTTAACTAAAGGGAGTTAAATAAATTAAATCAGATTTGGAATTTGGAGTTTAAATAAGTAAGTTGTATAACTTATTAAATGTGAAGATGTAAGTAAACCAATTATTAGAATGGTTAAACAAATTTGATAAGAAAAACGAGATATGAATTTGAATAAGTGATGAAAATTGACTTAAGTAAAAGTTACATAGAATTTACTTTAGAATTGGAATCTGAATTGGATTTATAAGTGGAAATTTAATTAAGTTAAACAAATGATGAATTGAAATGGAATATAGCTTAAGTAATATTGAATAAAGTTGATTTTGGTATCAAAGTAAAAATAATGAAGTGAATTAAATGGATGTTAACTTGAGTTATATAAAATGAAATTCAACTTTATTTGCAAAATGAATTAGCAATTGAATTAATAAATGGATTGAATGTTAATCAATCGAATGTAAATGAATTGATATGAAACAATGGATATAAATGTTAATTCATTAAAGTTAATAAATTGAATAAATTGAATGTAAGCCAATTTAATATTAAACCAAATCGAAATTAAAAGTGTTGAACCAAATAGAATGTAAATTTAATAATTTGGTTATGTCGAATATACATTGGTTGTTATTTGATTGTTAGTTGATTGTATATAAATTCATTAAGTGTTAATGAAATTAAATTAGTGAAATTGAAAGCTATGTAATTGAATTCAAATTGGAAGAAAGATGAATATGAATATAATTGAATTTGATTTGGAAGTGAACTAAAATGAATGTAAATGAGTGAATGTATACTAATTGGAAATGAATAAATGAATGTAAAGTCCAATGTTAACAAATCAAATGTGATTAAAATGAAAAAACCAATTCATTGTATATTAATGAGAAATTAAAGAATATTGATTTGGTTATTGATTTGTTGGAAGTTAATTGGATGATGGTTGTTTGATGGTTGCGTTTGTTGTTTTGTTGCATTTGCTATGTTGGCACATGTAGTTGTTATGTTGCTATATATTGTATATTGATATTATTTTCATATATACATGTTCTCATTTATTTGATTGAGTGTATAGTAGGTGCGGATGGCTTATGCTTCGCATTTGGAGCTCGCTTTCGCGCTATATTAGCCGTATACGCTCGCTAGCAATAAATAAGGTACATATCTCGGATTACATACCGTACTTTTACACTTTTTTCCCTGCGGGATGCCTCATCACTTGCTGAGATGTATATTTGTGATATATACACTGTCATTTTTTTCAGATCGAGCCGCACAAAGGAGACTGGCGAATTTTTCCGAAAATTTAAGGCGTTAGAATATTTTTGAGAAAATTGGGAAATTTTTGAAAACTAAGTTGGATTTGGAAACTTAGTAAAGTTGTTGAAAGAAGTTTAGCTATGAACTTTGGAAAAGTTAAACATTTAATAGATTTGAAAAATCTAAATTGAACGGTTTGTTTTGAAAAATTAATGGATTCTGTAACCTTTTCTTACTTGGTAATTTCGAGGACGAAATTTTTTTAAGGGGGGAAGTTTGTAACGACCCAGAATTTCTGTCAATTAAAATTTGAATATTTATTTGATTTTAAATATTAATAAGAAAAAAATATTATTTGGAATATTTGGATTTAATTGGATAATTAAATCGATAATTTAATATTTGAAATTACAGAAATAATTGGAAATTGGGTTTAATATGATTGAAAATGATTTATAAAGTTATATTATATCATATTGGAGTTGTAGTGATGTTATAGAACTTTTAAAGTCAAATTAAAAGTTAATTTGTGGAAATTGAATATTTTAATATTTAATTGACGAGTAAAAATAGCCATTTTTCAAACGGTCTCGGATTTCGACGAAACCAGTTTCATCGAATCCATAATGTGAGACTATTGTAAGATTTCAAATTTCGTGTCAATCGGATTTACCGTTTGTCCGGGGCGAGCTAAAACGCACAGAAATTTAGTTAACGGATTTAATTTAAAATCGATCATTTATTGCCGTAACTCGCACAGATGATCGAATTGGCCTTCGAAACCTATTCCATTGTGTCCGGAACGTGGGGTAAACTCTAAAAACGTCAGCCGACATGCTTCGTTTGGAGTTCGGAAATTTGAAGATGAATAGTGTTTTCGTCAGTTTTCTATAAAAGGACCTTAAGTCTTCACATTTGCAACAAGAATAAACCCTAACCTAATTTACAACAGCCGCCGGCTCCCCTAATTTCAATGGCCGAAATATTGTCTCCTTCTTCCCTCAATCCGTAGACAATTAGCGAGAACCTTCAACTAACAAATCAAAGAGCATCGGGAGATCTCCGAATCCATACGGAGATGACGGATTTTAGAGCAACGTAGTGGAAGTTATGGGGCCGCGTTCACCGTGCGTTCGAGCACGAGTTTCGAGAGCGATGGACGACCGAGCGGCACGTGGCTTCGGCCAATGGTAGTGCTCGTGTGGGCGCTTCAAACCATGGTGGCCGATCATCATCTCGTCGAGCGTTGGTCGAGCGGATATTAGGGTTTCGTGCGTGTTATTGGGTTGTTTTCGTTCGTATTAGCCTGGACGAAACGCGAGGGAAGAAGCAAGCATTCGCGGCCAGATTTGTTTGGGCTTGGATGCACGGCCTGATGGGAGCAGTGAGAATCAAGGGCCCAGATGTAATTTGAAAATTAATAAAATTGTAAATTGATTTATAATTTGAATTGTATAAACTTTGAAATGACATAAGGTCGGAAAGCACGAAATGAATTGCGTTGCAATCGTTTTGTCGAGCACTACGCAATGGAGCTGGTTTCGAGTCGTTTGGAGCTAGTGATAATTTCGGGTAAAACTAAACGCGTGTTTAATTTTATTCGAAATAAAACGCTACGACTGTTATCGGAAACTCAATGTGAGAACTTCTCACTCAATCGAATTTGTTTCGATTTAAATTTTAAATAGTTAGATTTAAAATTGCTTGATTGTGTTGATTATATGCTTGGATGATAAATTGTTATCCATTGTTTTGAAATAGACCCTATACACCGCATATTAAATGGGGGTTATTTATTAAACACATATACCGCGATATTTCACCTTGAAGTGGAATTGGTATTATATATGTACTTGGAGTTGATTTTCCCGCATTATATAGCGGATGAGACCCTATTGCGCCGCATAATAGCGGATAGTATTTTATAAATCTCATATACCGCGATATTTCGTCTTGAAGCGAATTGGTATTGTGCTAACATCTTTGAATGCAGGGAAACAGGTTGGAGGGATCCAACTGGATTCCTTAAATAATTGAATTAGTTTCAATGTTGTGTGTTGATCTATTTATTGATCTATTTATAATCTGCGTGATTATCTTTGTGATTGGAATCTTTAAAGGCTAAATTTTAGCCGAATATATTTTGGTATCTTTAGATGCCGAAAATGAATTAAATTGGATTTTTGTAAATTTAAGTTGAGAATTCATGATAAAATTTAATTTTGGAATTGATTCATTTTAAATAAATAAACGTTGTAATTTATAAGTTATAAAAATTATGATTTTTGAGAAATATAACCAAAATTTGATTTTTGAAATAAGTAGTTAATTTATTTATAAAATGGTTTAAATTGGGATTTTTAAATTCTTATAAACGGTTTATATGTGAAAGATTTATAAAATTAATATTTATAAACTAAAATATTGGAATTATAAAACGAGTTTTTATAAGTGTTAAAGTAAGTATAAATGGATTTCATAAGTGGATGAAATCTATAGATTTATAAATTGTGAATTATAAAATGAATAGATTTTTGTAAAATAAAATATTTATAAGTAATTGACTTATAAACTAGATTTTGGCGTGTAAAAGGAATATGGATAGAATTTGTTAATAAAGTGATTTTATAAGTTGAAGTTGCTATAAAATATAAATCGAATTTATAAACGTTGTTTATAAATTCGAAATCGACTTATTTTAATGAGTTTAATTATTATAACTTATTAAAGGAAATATATCCACGACTTTGAACAGTGAATAATCCTTTAAATAAAATATGTAGAAACGATGAATTTGGTTAATGAAGTATATTCATGATTTTCGACGATGAATAATATAAAAAAAATATTTTGGGAAAGTGATATTTAAATAGAATTAAAACGATTTAAAGATGTTTTAAAATATATTAAGTATCGAAACCATAGATTTCAACATTTATTGTTGAGATAGACGTTTTCGAGAAATAGAAGGAAATGATGGACTTGTTGTTTATAAATTCGAAATCGACTTATTTTAATGAGTTTAATTATTATAACTTATTAAAGGAAATAAATCCACGATTTTAAACAGTGAATAATCCTTTAAATAAAATATGTAGAAATGTTGAATTTGGTTAATGAAGTATATTAACGATTTTGGACGGTGAAATAATATAAAAATAATATTTTGGGAAAGTGATATTTTAAATAGAATTAAAACGATTTAAAAATGTTTTAAAATGTATTAAGTATCGAAACCATAAATTTCAACATTTATTGTTGAAATAGACGTTTTCGAGAAATAGAAGGAAATGGTGGACTATAACACTGTTGTTATAGTAAATGATTTTCGACAAGAAATGTTTTATAGTATTGGAATTTATATATCTATTTTAAGTTCGAATCCCTATACTAATGATTTTGGGTTGTCGTAACGATGTTTTACGCAACATTCGTTTTGACTCAAATAAATGCGTTTAAGAGAATGTTTTCCTTAAAAAATAAATTGTATACTTAATTGTGATTTAATATATTGAATATTTTCCAAGTGTTGAAAATAAATAGGTTTGTGAATTACTTATTATTAAATGAGTATGGAAAGGTTTTTCCAATAGGAAGTGAATGTTTTGGGATTTTATCTTTTAAAGATAAATTGAAAATGAATATTAGAAATCGATTAAAAAAATCGTATATTCATATATATTTTGAAAATGTAAATTCACTATGGAATTTATAAAAGAAAGGGAAATTTGTTTGAAAATAAACATTGATTTATTTTTGAAGTGTGGAAATTAATTTACGGATTTGGAACGTAAATATAATAAATCGGTAAGGATTTATTTAATTGGTTTAAATGAACCATTTTGAAATGAAAGTTGTAAGGGTGTAAATTGATTTGAAATTGGTTTTCAATGGTTGAAGTGTGGAAGATATATATCTTATAAAGATATTTTTGAAAATAAATAATTTGGGAAATTATTTGAAATCGGGTTATGTTGTGAATATTAATTGATAGTTAAATAACCGACTATCAATATTGACCCTTGAGTGGCTATTTGTTGTGAACTGGTTGAAATTGCATGCTACACTTATTTTTAAATCATTGCGCTTGTTATTCGGACTACCCATTCCGAATAGTGATACGGCGCAATGGATAGCATTGAAGACCGGTGGTGAAGACCGGGTATTTGTGAAAATGATAGGATGACCTATCGGTTGTCTCTGCACCGTTAGCTACGGTATGGAGATTTCCTTTGTGATGGAAAATTCGATCGGTATTGTGAATACCCGGATTGCAAGGAATTCTTTTGAAGTGCCTTCGGTTCTGTTCGAGCGCGGAACAGACTTGCATGGTTACATGTCTAACATTACATTTTGAGATATAAAGCATATTTCTTTCAAATACATTTCCGTTGGTGGCGGAGAAATTATTCTCTTAGCTTAACACCCTTAGAGATTATATAGTTGAAGGTTATCAGCGATATATTCCCAATTTGGTAATGTGACATGCTGAGTGTTGTTGTGTGATGATTATTTATTGATCATTTGTTGATCAAAGCGTGGCTTTGTGAAAAAGAGTAGCTTCGTGGACGAGACTTCGTCAGACCTCACACCCCGGAAATGGTCAAAACGGGAATATGCGGCAATGTTATGAGGGTCGCGCCCTTTAGGATATGTCATTTCCTTCTAGAAAGGGTAGTATCATGGTATGAAGCCCAGATACTTACTCATGTTGACACACTATATTTATTTCTGTGTGATGTTGGTTATCGAGCGCTCGGATAAAGGTCCAAAAGGACCGGGGGGTGGCATATTCGTGTAGTAGTTACCTAGTTACAAAGGTAACCCGGCCGTAGAGATCTAACCGTAACGTTAGATTCTCAGGACGTCCCGCCAAAGGCGATCCCATTGACAGTAGGAAGTTCCTTAGCCTGACCATTTGTTGGAAAATCAAAAGAAACAATACGAGCCTTGTACGGTTTTAGTTGTAGAACCTGTCATTCACTTATGCTGGCGCCCCGCTGTTTGGATGGTAGCTATAGTAGGCATAGTTCGGAATGTCTATGCTGGCTAAGATTTATATTCTACTTTCGAAATGCTTTCATCACTATGCACTAATAATAATATAAAAAAAAATGATTTGTTTTGCGTAGTAAGCATCTTTGACTATCATAAGGAGAAATCTTCTCCAATTGCGTTTGCATTGTGTGTGTGCGGGGAGGCCTTATGCTAGTTTCATTTTCCAAAAGCATTGCGGATATTTTCCACTTCTATTGTTGTTGTTTTAAAAGATAAAATAACTGTTTTAAGTTCTCACACCAGTCACATGACTGACCTGAAGTTTATTGTTCTCTTCCTAAACTCTGGGTGCCCATAATTTTCCACACGGACAGTCTATAGTCAGGTTATCAGGTCATTCTGGATTCAGAAGTGCTATGGAGCTCAAATGGTGAGCTGGATGGCGAGATGTACCACTTGTATATGATGTTATGTTTTCGGCTGTAAATTCGCTTATAAGGACATGTTTGTATAACTGTCCATTGTCCAGTTGTGCTGTATATTGTTGTTGTATACTCAGATGATGATGTGATGTAATGTAATAAATGAGATAGTTCTTTGTTTTAAAGACTTATTTATCTATTATATGTTGTTCCGCTGCGAATGTGAGATTCTGATATTGTTTCTGTTCTGTTTTATTACTTCTTCTACCTCTTCTTTTTAACCCTCATGGTTAGGTTTTCCGGCATTGATTGTTCGGCAGTTGATACAGTAGACGTATAGATGTCGATTTTCGAAAGTTGCAGTCAACGAAATCTTTGACTGTTTTTCCACCTAAATGCTGAATTTGGTTTGAACATAGAATTTAGCTCAAATTCTACATATACTTCATTTTATCATGTGGTTACATGTTTTGTTATTACTTAGCGTGGCTTGATTTTGATTTTTCTGTATTATGATTGTTGAACTTATCATGTGGTTGATTACTGAACTTGACTTATTATGTGGTTGATTGAATCCGACCATTAACTTGATCCGTTGCTAAAATCTGTAATTTTAGTCTATTTACAATGTCAAAACAAAGTAGGATCTACTCTAATTCTTTAAAATTGTTGACCAGTTATCATATTTTCAATACCACTTAAATTTTCATTGTACATGTTTCCATCATGGTTTTAGTACAACTTTTACAAAATCCGTTGCTGCTAATTTTAGCATCAAAATCCCTTTGTCTTCCTTCTTCCCCTTAACGATTTATGTACCACAAGCTTTCATAGTTCTGTTACTATTGCTAGCTCCTATAGTACTTGGTGACTGGACCGATACATACACACACACACATATATATCCACTATACCTTTATTTTTTAGATGGCGAGGGTCCAAAGTGATAGGTTTAGCCCAATATTGAGTAATATCCTTAGCCTGCAAGGTACAAAAGGGTTTATAAAAAAACTAGGATTTCTTATCATTTTAAGCCACGTTTCTAAACTAACTGCAATATAAACGCACTTGAAAACTTATTACAATATATGTCATTACTAGAACGCATGATCCAGTTGAACCAAGGCGGTTTGAAATGATGCCAGTACAAGAGGATCATTTTTTGACATATTGTAATATGCTTGTAAATTAGTTTATTTTCTATGATTTTGCAATTGGGTCAAATAAGTAAAAATAAAAGGATAAAAACTATATGAAGTATTGATCCAGAATCTCAAATATATAAAATATACCTCTAATAAAAAGATTAACAAAAACTTATCTAGCCTAATTTACATCAGATTATATGACTGCCTATAATTAGGTACAGAATCGGTCATATTGTGAAACGACAAATTGTTGTCCTCGGGTCTGTTTCCACTAAACTATTGAAACTTCAAAGCTGAACATGCAAAACCTACATGATTGATTTATCACAGGCACTGGTGGCTGAAAAGCAATAGACTTCTGCATTCCTTTATAGCTTTTGGTTCATAGTTCAGATATAGTTGAAAATTGTAGGATATCCATGTGCATTCATACATTATCATCTGGTTTCTCTATGCATCACTCATACGAACTTAATAATAAAAGAGGTATCTCATGCCCATTTGAAAACCATTCCTGAAACCGTACATACGTCTTTACATTCAATTTCTGCATTGTTTGTACTACAAAGTTTTTCAAATAGTTCCATAAGGCACCGTTAGTCAATCTTGCTACAGTAGCACTACATGATATGACATATTTACCTTCTGATCTTCAGGCTTACTCAAAGTTCCCAACCTTTTGAATAAAGCCAATAATAAAGTATATTAAGGTACATTTATGAGTCTGTTGAAAGAATCATACTTTCAAATTACTCAGGAACTTAGTACATAGCAGAGAATATAAATTTGTGTGGAAATTTTATTTAAATGGAGAAAAAAAATATTTATTTTGCTGATGAAATGTTTGCTAATATTTTGATTTGATCGTTGTAGTTGCATGTTTCAATCATGAATTCATGATAGATCAAGTTTTGAAGAAATAATGGGAAAAGAAGAAGAAATGAGATACCCTCACCTTTAAATATAGCTGACAGTGCAGTATAATAAGTTATTACATTTTTTATTTGACATTTTGTAGAAAATACATATTAGTATTGTTTACATGTAAAACGAATGTATTGAAGCATTCAAACAATCTAATTATTCACGAAGTTTAAGAGCAACAGTGAACATATTCAATTGTTGGGAGGAAAAATAATATAATAACCGTTGTTTTGAATTTATTGCAGCATGAAACGATAGCTATCAGCCAGCTTCTATGGCTACTGATAAATGTGACGAGATACTTGGTTTATAGCTAAAAATCTTAATTTCGATTTTCATAGGCATATATAACATCCTGAGTTGAGAAATTGGAGATCAGTTGTTTACAAAGACTGCAAGTAGAAATGGAAACATAAAAAATATGATATAACTATACTCTTACTATGGTGAAATTAGAAAGCCTTCATGTATAATCTCCTTGATTCTTACCTATCGAAGACACTTTTAATGCAAGTAGCAATGTTTGATAGTATAAACAAGGTTTACAATCTTCAATATAGTCTCTGTAACAACCCTGCACTTTGTGATTATTTTAAATTTTTATTTTAATTATTTTAACCGAAATTCCTGATTAAAAAACTTTATTTTATTTATTAAAATGGATAAATTTTGTTATTTTAAATATAAACTTTGTTTTCTATGTGAATTATAATTCCAAACATGAATAAATATAATATTTTCAAAAAAGTGGATTTTGGTCAAAATGGTCAAACTTTGACTTTTAAATTTAAAATTTAATTATTTTAATTTTTGAATTTTATCTTTTATTATGAATATAGATTTAATTTCAAGAAAACTGATTTTTGTTTCGTTGAAATCGGACTAATATTGTGAAAGTTATGATTTTTACAATATTGTGTGTAAATTGTTTTATTTAACAAATTTATTATTTTAAATTTATATAAATAATAACTTTGTTTGTAAAATCTTGTTCTAATTTGTGTAACATGATATGTTGTGCATATATTTTATGTAACAGCCCAAAATTTGAATAAATATTTTTATTCATTTTATTTTAAGAAAACCTTTGGTGTTTAATTCTTAAAAGTTTGAATTTTACAATTTTCCCGAATTGGTTATAAATCATTTGCCCAATTTTATTTAATATAAACAATTTCTGGAATTTTAGATTTTGGGTTAAATGTTGACTCTAATTGAAACTTTAAAATTTAAAATCTAACTTCCAATCTTTGTTTAAATTGTATATAATTACAACATTTGTTTCGTTTTGCCATTTAATTTGGATATAACTTTGTGAGTTAAGTAATAAACAATGTTGTAAAAAGCAACTAATCTATACGTTTTATTGTATATGTTCTACATCCGTTTTCTTAGTTAAGTAATAAACAAATCAAATGGATATGTAACAAATCAATTTTTTTTTTATGTTGAGTAATAAACAATGTTGTAAATAGCAATTAAATTATACGTTTTATATCTGTTTCTTGTTTATTTCTCTGACGTTTATTTATACGGTACGTTATTTACTGAATTATTTTTTAGCATATATTTTATTGAATAAATAAGAAACAAATAAACAAAAGACACGTTACTTTGTTATTTATTTTGGGCATACGTTTCAATTTATTTATTGCCTTTATAATGCACACCCCTTTGATTCCATATTTTAGCCATTCAAATCAACAGCCGCCTATTTGCCTTGCAATCCACGTATAACATTTCATCTCATTCCACTTTTCCATTTGCTTCTCTTGATTTAATAGGAATAAAATCCTTAAATTTCTCTAACGTTTCAATTATTTATTTCCTGCCGTTCTTCCCTCTAAATCAACGTGAAACTTCTCTGTTAAATACAAACTCACGTACAAATTTCTTTACTGCATCTCATTTGATCTTCTCGTGTGAAGCTTGCTCCTCTGTAAGTAATGGCTGTGTGTGTGTGTGTGTATTCATTTTCTTTTCTTCTTCTTCCTTTTGCTTCGTTTTGGCCATAATTTCTTCACATATTTGCATGCTCTCCACTCTAGTGCCTTGGCCATCACCTCCACCACCTCCTCATCATCATCATCAACCACCTATCACATCCTCTTCCTCTGACCAGATCTGGCCGTACCTTCCCCATGACCAAAAACTCCACAAAAATATTGCAAACTCCTTAAATAATGCCTAACCGAGCCTAGTCTTCATCACCATCACCTTGGATTGCCTTGGCCACCTCCCCATGCTCCACCACCACCATGATATGACCATTTATCCTCAGTCTTACCTCTGTCCAGATCTGAAACATGTCATGGCCGAGCCCTAGGACCATGTAGCCGAGCCCAAAAGTTGACAAAAAACTCCACTATGTAGCATTGTCTCCTCACATTCATGTGTTGTGACTCCGTTGCCACTTCTAGCACATGTAGCTGTGCCTCCATAGACTCAAACCTGATCCAAAACCACATCAAACCCGACCATATTCACCCTTAGGCCGAGCAAGTAGATGTTGAAAGCATGGCAAAAACTATTGTGTTCAATTTGCTTTAATTTCAAAGTTATTTCAAATTCAATGTGTATTGAATTTATATTTATATTTAGTTTTGTTAATGGGTTGTGACAAGATTATTAGCTTGGTTCTCTTCCACTTGAATCTTTTGTCATGTCATCATGCCTTCTGGAATTCATTTTGTTGTTTATTTTGCTAACTCCAGCATAAAATGTGAGTAATTAACACATGACATCTGTACTTATATAATTAGTAAATTGACACCATGTGAATCTGTAGATTTTATTATCATGTTATACCTACATGTGTTATAAATTATATAATGTCAATCCTGTTTATTTATCTGTCATATCATCTGATACTGCTATATGTTGTTACTATTCAGTTTATTTTGATCATCACTACAAGTTCCCTGTTAGTATAGAAATCACTATGCGTTGAAATGATACATACTCGAACGGACTTTAGAATAGGGAAAATCATTTTGAGCTGAAATGATAGGCCTGAGTGATTTTTATTTATTTGTATTTGTCTTGGGATTGCGGGTTTGAAATAATCAAAACCCGAAAATTTTACTGATTTCAGATATAAATGGTAATTTCCGTATCACTTGATTAAGCTGTAAAATATTATCCGGACCCATGATCGATTTCAAAATATGATTTCTTATGAATTTCATGTATTGTAAATGAAAGAGAAAAATAAAAATACGAAATTTGACTTATATTGGATTTAAAATGGTTAAGCGGTGGTTTTTAACAGGATAAATGGTATAAGTTAATAGATGGTTTGAGGTGTAGTGTGAAAGTTTGATTTTAACTTAATAATGGAAATTTAAGTAAAAATGGAATTATAAGATGAACTTGGTAATTAATATAATTGATGTATGAATTGGATAAATATAAAGTAAAAGAAAATATCAAGTTATTTGTAAAATAAAGTTAAGCAACTTATAGTGTATTTTGAATTTAGGTAATTAGTTCAAAATGTTAATTCAATGGATAGTTAAATGGAAATTTTGGAATTTAACTTAACCTGGAAATGTGAAATTTGGTTTGAAATTAAAGGTTAGGTTAAAAAATTAAAAATGGAATTTAAGTTATATAAATAAAATGGAAATTAAGTTATAATTGGAAAATGGTAATAAAAATTTAAGTGTTAAGAAATTTGTTAAAATGTGAAGAATAGGAAATTGTACACTTGAATTTATTAAGTGAATTATTGAAAATTGGATTTTATTTATAGGAAATTTACTTTATAAAAATCATAAATTAAAGGTATTTTAATGAACATTTTGAGTATTAAAATACGATTTTTATAATGTTTAAAGGGTTAAAATCAAAGTTTATTTGTGGCTGAAATTTCAATATTTGAAGTGTTTAACTGAATAAATGAACTCAGAAAATGATAAATTTTTAGGAATTGAATATTTGATTTGAACGAATAATGACTTCACTTTTTAATGCTTTAAATGAATAATTTTAATTCGAAATTATAAATCATTTTGAAATTTATAACCACGGGTACGATATTTTGTGTGTCATGTGATTTCCTTGTGATTATTTGATGCACGCCTTTGATTTTAAGAGTGTGGCTAGAGGTGAGCGGTTACTGCAGCTCTACGTTACCCTAGTCACAATAACACTGTTATTTGCATTGTTTACTTTAATATGAATATTTATAGGATAGTGGTTATTACTACTTAATTGATGGTTTGACTGATCCTTAAAGGATGAGCGATCCCAAGCATCCTTTAAGTTATTGTGCATTGCTATTACAGTTCACTTGAGTTGGTTTACATTGTATAAGTATGTATGTCCTGACTCGAGTGTTTTTGTTTTACTTTACGCTCGGGTCAGCCTGAGAATGACAGCTTTGGATTCACTTTCTGGAGGTAGAGTTTAGCTGGAACTTATCTGTCTATCTATTCGTCTACTTTTTCCAGTTAGTTCCTATTCGGTATCTGTCTCTGTATTATTGATTTATGTATCCAGACTTCTATTGTATCCATTTTTAAACTATGATATTTTGTATATGTTTTGAGAGTTTGTATATAGTAGCTTCATGAACTACTATGATATTTTATTTCCGCTGCGAGTATTCTGATATTTCTGTGTCTGTGATTCTGTGAATGATTCTATTTGCTCCAAATTTTATTACAATCTGTTATTTTGAATTATTCAAGTTTGACATGTGTAGATTATTGCCGATTTGAATGGTCCAAAATAGTGGGTCGTTACAGTCTCAAGTACCAAAATATTGACGAATCAAGTACAAAATTGAGATAGTTGTCAAAAATGAGAATTCTAAGGAAATATGAAACTTATTCTTCGTAAAGAGAGTCCTGATCTAAATTTGCGAATTTATGGAAGGAAGCTCCTAAAAAGGGACAATGGCTAGAAAATAATTGTTCAGACAGTTTTACCTTATCAAAATGATAAGAGCAATATACCAAAACTTGGATTGCATCGAGCGACAATCTTGCAACCAGGAGTCGCGACAATGATAACCACACCATAGCTATAAAATCAATATCTCAAAAGTCAAATTCAGTTATACTCAAGGTAACCATTCGTCGACTGAGTTTGAGTTAAATTCACATTCACATAATAACAAAGGTTATTATGTATTCACATGATTTAAATTTTAAATCTTTAGATCCTCAAGCTTGCTTGAGCTCCCAAAGTTGCATTCTTTATATGCAAAATCCAATGTCTCAATAGTGGCCGACACATGTACCATATACTTCTTAACCTTAACTTATAAAGAATATGTCACACAATCATAACTTCTCGTGATTATTAATGAATAATCAAGAATCAATAATAAAAATGGCTTAAAAAGCCATTCAATGGATCCTAAAATAAACAATTTTGAATTTAATGCAATTTCTAAAGCTAAAATTAACCGGACAAAGTCTCAATCAACTTTGGATGTTGGGTCTGAAAAGGGAATTCATGATTTACCATCTAATAATGATGCTAAAAATTGGCAAACATTTCAAAAGATGATTTTTTTTTTGTGGTTTTTTCACTCATAGCCAATTAAAAATGTTGCAATACCTTATTACACATTGTTCTATTTAAGTTTTTCATTTGCCTACTTTTCTTATTGTTGCATATAATTACCGAATGAATGTCCGAGTCTTGTTTGTATGACACCCATGACCTATGTAAGATAAAAGCGTTCATTTCATTGTAATTTGATTTTTGTTTCCATTAAAGAAAATCGATCTCTGCACCCTTTTAATTTTCTATTAGCTTGAGTTTGGAGCAAATTCAATGGAATTTTTAGGAAGAGGTGTGGTGTGTTTTTTGAAGGAAATAAAAAGGCCTAAGGCCCAAAATGTTTACATAAAGTATAATCGGTTAAACCTGAACAAGAATAAGAAAAGGGTAGAAACCATAGAATAGTGTTACCTTCTATGTGACAACAACCGTATATATTTACTTTAAACCTCGTATAAAAGCGTGTTGTTGAATTAATGTATGCGCATTGTGATTAGATGCATGTCCATTTGGGCGTGCATATACACTCATATATTTAAAACCACTTTCAAAACACTTAAATATATGTTTAAAAAGTTCACTAAAAGGATTGAAGAAGAAAATTCAAGTTTAAAACCATTTTAAGAAAGTTAGAAATAGTGCCACAAAACTACGACCAAAACTTTTCATACTTTTAAACACTTTGGAGTTCGGTTCTGTAACCTTTTCTAAGTCATCAAAACTTGTTTTTAAATCAACAATTTAGTTACACAAAATCACGACTATATATTTCTGATGCAAACACAAGCACAAAATTTAAAGAGATGAATTTCAAAGTGCGAAAGCGCTATTATTCCACCATTCAATATTTTTGCTATTTTAACATTTCAAATAATAACCAAACATTTATATAAACAAGATGCATGTAACAGTAAATTTATAATGATGAGAAACCCCTTAGGGTCTCTCTACAGAAGTCCCTTTCAAAACAATAGTCATTTATGCCATCTGTTTTTCAAAGCGGGAATTCAAATAAACCAAACAAAGAAATTATTCAAGCATACAAGAAATAATTTATATAAATGTATATACCATAAAGAGTTCGTTTAGATGTGAGTTAACTCACCAAAATTCCAGTTGATGCTTTTGCATTCCGGTTTGATCTAAATTGAAGGATGTTCGATTTTAGCTTAAAATTGTACGAGCTTCAAACTCAACGAATCCAAATCCATTAAGTAGATAACACCGATACGAGTCCAATGTAAAAGACCATGTCTAAATCTGACCTCGTATGGAGAAGATATCGATTTTATAAGATTTGGTATAAATCAAATTAATTAATTAACCAATTGAACTTTAGTTACCCAAAAAACACTTTCTTTCCCAATTTTGCTTTTCCCTATACACGTAAAAATGTGCACAGTGATACACCAAATACGTAACAAACTCTCTACCCTAGCTCCCCGAATACTCAACGGAATCAACTCCCGTCAATCGTAATGTGTTCCCCCTTCTGTCCTCTCTACGTCCATCACCACCAATCAAAGCTTGGTTAATCAAAGAAAATCGTGACCCGACGTGCCCTATGTGAACCTTAGTTGTTGTATCTCTCGAATAGTGATAGAACTTGCTGAAATTTGAAGGTGAAGTGTGATCTGCGAAAAGAAACTCGATGCAACCAATGACGAAGCCAATCGTCGCCTCTAGCTCCGAAAAGGTGGAACACTAGTCTCGGCTGTCATTTGTTGAAAGTGATCAAGCACCACCGCATTGTACAATACTGGCATGGTTGAAGCTAACACTCATATGAACTCAACAAATTTATTTTCATAATTTATCATAAACCAAATCATTTGATTTTGATTTTTAAAAATGAAACTAGGATTTTATTTTTACTGTAATGAAAGAGAGGTGGGAAATTTGAAGATTAAAAGTGGGAAAAGAAATAAAGAAGAAAAGTTTTGTTTTAGGTTTGGTTTATTTTACAATTTCGAGCACTTTATTACATAGAATTTAGTTCACATACGAACCACGAACGACAGAAATAAAAATACGATCGCACACAAAAATGCAACATGATCTCAAAATAACAGTAAAATAGTAGTTATCTTATACTATGAAATTTCAAAAATATCAACGTTTATCCAAATATATGTCAAACGATAACTTATATGTTTTTCAAATTAAAAATTATGGAAAAATCCTATAAATTCATTTAATAATACGTCATTAAAAAGCAAGTGTTTTATTAAGAAGTGATTTTCTTGTTATTAATTCAAAATATTTATTATTGTAAATAAATTTACAAAATGAGTTCACCATCATTATTTATTAATTAAGAGGAGTTAAATAAGACTATTAAATCCATTTAATTAACATTTGATTCACAATTCAAATATTTAAATAATCCCTATATTTGAATATTAGTTATTTATATTTTTCCACGACGCTACATCTTCATGCAAGTTATTTCTTAACTCAAATCCATATCATAGCATTAATTTCTCTATGCATGTCCTTGTGTGATTGTTGTGGTGATGAATGAGAATTGATATGCATTAAATCGGCTAAAGATTGATTCATTCCATTGTTTAATTGTTGTTTGGAAGAATTCTGATCGTTTATTGATGTGGGTACTTTTATATCTATACACAAGTTGTTATATGATATGGAATAGACCCGAATTCACTCCAGAACCAACTAATAAAGGGAAATTAATTTTTATGCACTGGAAAATATATTATGAATTTGTTGAAGTGTAAATACTATTAAAAGTTAGAGAGATGTGTTTTTGTAAATGTAAATTAGAAGATTTCAAATTTTATAGGAAAGAGAGTTTTTATGAAGTAAATATTTCAAATCTGTAAATTTAAATTATTTTTGGAAATTGAAATGTTGGTATTAATTTATAAATAGAAATAAAGGTTTACAATTTAAGCTATATCATATATAAATTATTTTTAAAGATATTAAGTTGTTTGGATCAAAACAAAGAGAAGTGAAATAAATCTGTAAGTAGAGCTATAAATAACTATTTATTTTCTTATGATTATAAAAATTACTTAACGGAATTTTTCTTTATAAAGAGGATTTAAAATTTATTTTCCAAAATGATGAGAATATTTTTATGGTATTTGAATAAATGAGAAATTTTGAAAAATAGTATTTTTGATTAGATAACAAATTTTAAATATTATTTAATCTTGGGAAAATATTATTAATGGAAATTATTTTGAAAAGAAATAAAGTTAAAAATTTAATATTATGATAATTATCAGTTTGATAAATCTCATTATTATTTTGAAGGATGGAAACGGAACTTCAAATTGTTATTACTATTAAAGGTGCTTACTGGATTGTAAAGTGAATATGAAATTTAATCCTTTAAAAACAAAAGGTATCACGTAAGACTTCCCACAAATAAACACGGGTTAGTTTTTACCTTACGCTAACTAAAACATTTGATAGAAAATCTAGTGATATTATAGTAGGGTATAGGGCTTTCAAATAAAATGCAGATAGCTTGAATGCTTACATCTCACGTTCCAATGTAGTTGGGCACAACTAAAACGTACGACATTTAATGGAGATTGGATTTCATACAATGGCAGGGCTACTGGGGTACCGCCCGTCACAGTATGTGGTATAGATCACCGTACCGAGGATCCATCCTAAATCCCCTGCAACACAAGGCCGGAACCACCCCTTACTGGACAGTCTCGAACAAGACAACCCCAGCAGTTGTTGCAATCAACTGCCCCACACAGCCGAATATAAAGGGACTTCTAGACAGGGGAAGATCTTGTCCTACTTGGGTGCTACCCGCTTAGCCTTGCTGCATCTTCCCTGTTTTAGCCATTCCTGGTTGACGAGGCTTGAGGCTACGATTACCTTTAGAGAACACATCTCTTAGAATGCTCATCGTCCATCCGGCGATGTTCTGAAAGCATTCAATCCATACAAGTTCGTTCCGGGTTCGAACGAAACCGAAGACATTATCTCGTTACACTCATTTTGGAATCACCCTCAGAGTTAACGACGATAACCTTTGCACTCTGAATCTTCATATTCACTTGAGATTCACGACCTATCGTTAATTTGGATCGATGTGGTTTTCGGATATCCAAATCTGGAAACTCGATCCCGGCGAAATCCAAAATGCCATCTTTTAGGTCCAAGTTGTTTTAAAGTTAAAACAATTAAATTCTATTATCTATATACACACAGATAGATAATTCACAATAACACGGATAGAAAATTCACGTTATCATCACAAATAGATAATTCACGTTATCATCACAAATAAATATGTTATCATCACAATTCAATCAAAGTATCCATATCACACAGCATCGCTTATCTCATATCTGAGATCTCAAACCATTCAAGGCAATCAATATCATTCATCCATACATAAGCAACGATTAATAAATCACACTATCTATAATTAATTTAAAATGAATTAAATTAATTACCTCATCTCTAATTAATTTAAAGTAAATTAAATTAATTACTTCATCACTATAAATCCTGCTTCTTAACCATTAATTAATTACAATCCAATTAATTAATCATTCTCTAATGATCCACCTTAATTAATCACCCTTGATTAATTATCCTTTAATTACATTAAGTAATTATTCTTTAATTAATTACACAAATTAATTATCCTTAAACAAATACAGTAATTAAACTTTAATTACTTCATTAATTAATTAATTACATTAATCCTTAATTAATTACATTAGTTAATTACTTCATTGATTAATTATTTCTTAATTAATCAACCCTTAATTACATCATTAATTATATTAATTAACGATCCTTAATTACTTCTTTAATTAATTATTAATCATATTTAATCATTAATCTTTAATTAATTATTCATTAATCAGCCTTGATTAATCACATTCAGTAATTAACTACCTTTTAATTACTTCATTAAATAAATTAATTACTCCTTAACTAAATACATTTAATAATTAATCTTTAATTAATTAAATTTATTAATCAATCTTGATTAATCATATTCAGTAATTAATTATCCTTAATTAATTGCAGTACTTAACTAATTTCAAACAACTTTATTAATTAATTCTTAAATTCATTACACTAAGTAATTAGTTATTAATTACTTTCACTAAGTAATCATTCTTCATATTAATTACACAAAGTAATTAAACCCAATTCTACTATCATTCTCCAATTAATTATATCTTGTAATTATTTACTAATTACTTCACTAAGTAATTATACTTTATGAATTACACTAAGTAATTTTACTTGACCCATCCTCCAATGATTATTTAAATTAATTAAACTAATTAATTAACTTAAACTAATCACATTAATTTAATTAATTACCTTGAGTAATTAATTCCACTAATTACTTCCATTAAGTAATTATACTTAAACAATTTTCATAAATGATTATCTTTAATTAATTAATATAATTAATTGTTAAAATTAATCACATTAATTAATTATTAAATAATCCTTAGTTAGTGATCTTCATTGACTAATAACAATTCCTTAATTACTTCTCTTAAGCAATTAAACTTAGATTACAAATTAATTAATCTTTAATAACCAATTAATTAATCTCTAATTATTTAATTAATTAAGTGATTAACTGTAGCTTAATTAATCCTTAATTACTTGATTAATTAAATTCTAATCATTAATTAATAATCTAATCTTATCTAATTAATGATTCTTAATTACAAATTTAATTATTCCTTAAATAATTAATCATAAACCTTAATTAATTATCTAAAACCCTTAATTTCTTAATTAATTAATCCAAATCATTAATTAATTAAATTAATTAATTATCGATTTAAATTATCTTAATAATTTAATGAATCACAATTCATTAAATCTTTATTAACTTTAAAATAAAAACATTATTCTTATTAATGATTTAATTATCATTTACAAACACATTTGAAAACATTTTACTTTCAAATTTATTTTTAAATTCCATTTTAAATATAAGATTTAAAATGAATACAAATTTAATTTTAACAAAGTTTAAAAACAATTCAAAAACCTTTTAAATCTCATGTTAAAGAAATACTTGTCTTGTAAAAGAAATTTAAAAGAATTTAAACCAAATCCATTTTAAATTCAAATCATTTTAAATTACACTTTAAACATTCTAAGTTGTTTAAAACATTTAAATTTTTAAAAACTTATTTATCTCCAAACTAAGATACAAACTAAATTTGAATCCAAATTAAAACTTTGATTTAAATCTTTGTTTAAATCTTTACTTTACATTTTAAAATTCATTTTAAATTTTAAAAACACTGACAGGTTTTAAACCTGTAACCAAAACATGACCCGAGCCAACACTTCGATTTCTTCAAGTCAAACCTCACATCACTTCGAGCAATTCCCTAAACAAATCGAGTAAAACTCGAATACAAATCACTGCTTCAACCCAACTTCATCAGATACAACAAATGCACCGTGCATATGCACGATGGCTCTGACCACCTCCGGTCAACCACGATGTCCTCACTACATCAGCAATCATCCTTACGCCCCATCACGATCATCAGATCCTCACAAAAAACTCGAAAATTGAATTTGTACATCATGGCACAAAACTGGGACAAGAACCAAAACCTGGAACAATCTAAATCTCGATCCCCCAACCACCGTAGAGTCTGAAATTCCGGCTACTCCTTCGCCGACACCCAATTCTCCGATTCCCAAAATATGGTGGCACTCGGTCCACCAGAGACGTTGCCCCGATCAAATTTGTCCATCCTCGCCAAACTAGGGTTACAATCTTCCAAGATCAACCACCCTCGCCACCATCCCTTGATCGCCTCCTTGATATTTTTCCTCAAGTCTCTGATCACTCTTCTACCTCCAGAAAGAACCATGACACCCCAGACCCTCGAGATCATCAGAACTTCCCCAAAACACCATTTCTGGTCAAACCAGAAATGCACATACATCCTCAAGCTAAAAATCATGGTTTTATTTTTAAAAATCAAGTTGTTGGATATGAAATCGGTTTACATGCCTGTATCAATAATTTAGGATATTTGAATTTTCACTTAACTTACGCTTGCTCTGCTATTTTAAATATCCAGTGAGATTTCAATTTTAATTTAACTTAAATAAAATTTTAAAACCTTCTCTATGATAAAACAAACAAGTTTTGTTTAAAAATTAAATTGAAACATAGATTGGATCAAGGGAAAATGATTTTTGAATCAAAAACTAGAGCCTGGAATTCAAAAACAGAGAAGTACTGATACACAGCAACATGCACACTCCTATATACATCCATATATATATATATATATATACACACATACAGAACTATCTACATATATTCACACAAAACACAATTACCACAGAAATTAACATGCAACCATATTTACTTAAGTTATTTTTAATACAAATGTTACTCACCAGATTGCAAATGAAGATGAACAGAGCACCTTTGATTTTGAAAACAACACTTGAACTTTAAAGAGTTGCTGGAATTTGTCTTTTGCTTTTGAAAACTTTAAACTTGAATTGCTCCTTTGTTATAAAACAGCTTATGCTTTTGATTTTTAAAACTATAGTTGCATGCTATTTGAAAGTTGCAGAGATGACTTCCTGGTTGAGGAAAGTTACAGGCTTTGATTTTGAAGATGATGACAGGTTATTGCTTGATAATTTCTGGTTTGAGGAGTTGATTTCATATTTGCTTTTGATAAGGAAAATGAGATTACAGATTTGTTTGTTTTTGAAGTGGAAAATGAATTTCAGGATAATAGTATTTGATATGCAGATTTGATTTCAGGTTTGCGTTTGAAAATGAAAATGAATTATAGGCTTTTGTTTAAGTTGTAGATTTGAGTTTGTACAGGCCGAAGTTTGATCCTCTTAGTTTGAAAAGAGAAAGATAGCAAAGGGATGAAGAAAATAAAGAATATGTTTATATAAGTTTAGTTTGTAATTTAATAAAAATAAAAGGAAAATAAAAATTGAAGTTGACACTTGTAAAAACTCTTAACACTTGTCATTAATATTATCCATTACTTAACACTTGTTATAATATAATTTATATTTATTTTAAATGTTAATAAAAGCTTTTTAACTTAATTTATAAATTTACAAATACTTATTTATATATATAGATGATTTTTTTAGAGAAAATAAAATAAAACCAATCAATATATATACATACAAATAAAAGCTTATACAAATATCTTTAAAATCCAAAACATTTTAAATATCTATCTTTTGAATTTTACAATTTTAAATTCAAATCAAATTCTAAAACCCAATTTAAAAATCAAGTTATATATATATACACACACATATATAACTACACATTTAATTTTGAAAATAACAAATTCTATTTTTATTAAATCCTATTTATCTAATCACATTATTATTATTATTTAAAAATAATAAATTTGATAATTTTAAATAATTTATAAAGAGATTATCTTATTATTTATTTTCAAATCATATTTATCAAGAAATATTTAAAATGAAAATAAAACAAACTTATAAACATTTATCTTAAGTATTTTAAAACTATATAGTTATTTATTTAAATAGCTTTATATTAAATTTAATCAAATTTCCAAATTACTAAAAATATTAGAATTAGAAAATTTGCTTTATTTATTTAATTCCAAACCAAAGCTTATCTATTTACAATATATACAATTATATATATATATATATATTATAAATAGAAAAAAATTATTAACTTTTAAAAGATAAATTATCAATTAAATATTTATTTAAAAGAAGATTATTAAATCAATTCAAATTTATTAACAAAGATTATCAAATCCATTTAATTATTAATACAGATTATTAAATTGATATTGCCCAAAATTCCGATTCATCACAAATTATGTATTAAAGTGGATCTTCAAAAGGCACATGATACGATAAATAGAAGATTCATATGTCACATCTAACTAGAATGGGATTTCCTCATCAGTTTATTCATCTCATATATATGTGCATCACAACACCTGCTTTTTCTGTTCTTGTTAATAATAAACCACTTGGTTTATTTTCATCTAACCAAGGTGTAAAATAGGGGGGATCCACTGTCCCTCATCTATTCTACATAGCAATGGAGTATATGTCACTCAAATTGGAGGTAGCTATAAGAAATAAAGACATTTATCATCACTATGTAATTATGCATATATCGCATCTATTATATGCCGATGATATAATAGTATTTGCATGATACAAAGAGTGCACAAACAATCAAATGCATTACTCTACAAATGGGCATGGCAGCGGGCTTGAATATAAACCGGATGAAAACCAAAATATACTTTAGTACTAGCTATCAGAACAAGAGTGAAATATTACAAATTTTACAACTACAAGAGTCATCTTTACCAGTAAAATACTTGGGGTCCCTCTATCTACTGATTATCCACTTTACTTGGAATACAATAACTTGTTTCAAAGGATAGTGGGCAGATTTGACAATTGAGACAGTAATCTACTTTCAATGGTAGGCAGAGTTGAATTGATTCAGACTGTCATTACTCCAATGGTAATGTATTGGTCATTAATCTACCATATGCCTATGGCTACACTTATTAGATAGTCTCTGTGCTGATTTTTTCTTGGCAGGAAAGAAACACAAAATTGCATGGACTAAACTATGCAGACCAAAAAATGAAAGAGGCATAGGACCCAAAATTTTGTGGACCTCAAAACAATTGCATATTTGAAATTGATATGGCAATTACACTTCAAAAATAATATGTGGTCACAGTGGATGTTAAACAGTACTGCAAAAATAAATTTTTTTGGCAATTGTAATATAACAGTAACATGTCAAGCACTATGAAAAACATCTTCAGACATAGAGCTGGAAGTTTAAAGTACATTAGAAGGGTAATTTTTAATGGCAACAACACTCTCCTAATTATTGAACCATGGATAAACTGCAAAAGCCTAGTTGATATTTTGGGATGGGACAGATGCTACATAAGTGAATATAAGAATGTACCAGTATCATTCAGGATGGCCAATGGAATACCGCTAGCCTATCAGAGACAAAAGCAACAACACATTAATTAATCAAGTGCACATTAAAACAGATCTTGATGATGATTATTAGGAATGGTGTGGACAACAACTGTTCTCCTTTTCTCAAACATGGCAAATGTGTAGACAAAAAAGAATCAATATAACTGGTGCTCAGTTATATGGAATAGCATTAACAACAAGAAGATGTCATGTTGTGCATTTAGAGTAATGCTGGGGAGAATAAATATAAAAGATGTACTATGACAATGGGAAAAGGATTGTGATGGCAAATGTGCTACGTGAAGATCAACTAGAACTATTAACCACTTGTTCTTTAATCACAGTTATAGCAGGTATATCTAGACACTCATTAAATTGAAGCTTAATCAGGTTACAAATAGTGACACTTCACTGAATATTGAAGAAGAGGTAAATACGATCAAATGCAATTTCCAAATTAAAAATCAGATAGTACAACTTTCTTCTTGCCACCTGGTCACGACAATCTACTACCCATGGGATGAAAGAAACAAAAGAATTCTCAAGCAATGAAATACAAGCAAAATAGAGAGGTCAAACTTATACAAGATGAAATTACTTATCCTATAATGAAATCAATTGCAAGGACAAAACACAGTGCTAGAAATGAACCTATCTTGCGGAAATGGGGGATTGATTTGAATGATAATGGCTGAATCGCCATGAATAAACGAAGCCAGCTGGAGAAGAAAATGCAGCGTTATCTTTCTGGTATTGGGGTTTTGGAGTAATAAAGTCGGGTTGGGCTGGGCTTCGTTTCTTTTTTTTTTAATATTTACATATTCAATTGTTGCATTGTGTACTTCTTAAATGTTGACACGTACTTCATGATCAGATAGTGCTGTACTCTTTTTCCATTCTACTACGACGGGGTTTTTTCAACCCCTTATTCGACTCCATTGTTAAGCGCCCTAATATCAACTACATATTAATATTTAAATATTTGATCATTCTCTCTCCTCTCATATGAGCTAAATATTTAAATATTCATATGTGTCAAATATAAGAGGATTTATGATGAAGTCAAGTAAGAGGGGCTGTAGATTCTAGGTTTATACAAGGTTCAGTAGCACCTTTATTTTTAGCACTTCTAATAACCTTTAATTTTCACCATTATATTCATCGAATCGATGGATAAATTTTAATCACTTGTGACAGTTTTAATTTTCTCATATCTTACCGATTTTGATGAATCCAGTGATGGATATTAAATGACATTTAGGATGCTAAAAATAAAACTGTTGCTAAACCTACTCAGAACTTCTTGCGATGGGAGATTATTTCCATTCAGTCCACCTAACCTACACATTAGTGTCCACTCCATCAATCCGAGCCCGTAGCCTGTCACATTTATTCTACAATCCTTAAAATACGCTTTTATAATTATGAAAATTGAAAATGAAATTTTGTGTATAATTTATGTGTCATTCTTGGTTCCTCGATGCATATACACCTAGGTGTCAAAACTATTTTCTTATGCAATAGAAAAGAAATTTCATGGTTGATGTAAAGAGTTGCAACTAAAAAAGACAAAGGTCGATGGCCACCTGAACTATTAAAACTTCATGAAAGAAAAAATTGGAGCACATAAAGATTTGTGTACAAGATTTGGTGTCTGCACAGGAATTTCATATGCAAGAACGAGCAACCTAAATAACCTTCAAACTGTTGAAAATGAATGAGTAATTTATTGAAAGGTGTGAGACATTAAATGCCTACATTATGAAATATGAGGCATTAAATGCCTTGAGAAATGAATAGCCTCACATCATATAATAAAATATACATTGTGTGTTTATATACTAAGATGTGGACACTATTATAGTTACTGTGAGGCAAAGAGAGACACGAAAGCATAACTATCTTAGCACCACACCTTCACGCGTACACCCGTGTCCGAGCCCGCACCCGCATCCACGACGCGGGCGAATGCGCATTTGAGTCATATTAGAGGCACTTAGCACCAGTTGACAGTTGGCTTGGCCTGGCATGGATGTTCAGACTGGATACCGCTTGGTAAAGAGTCATAACATTTTCAAACGTCACAACTGTTCAAAATGAATAGGCTTTTGTTCTTCTCCTTCTCCCTCGAAACTCTGTTCTTAATATTTCTCATGGGTTCATCGATTTTGTGCAATTTGCAGCAAAACATTGCAGAGTACGGTCTGTTTTATATTGGGAACAGTTGCTCTTCATCCATCTACGTCATAGAGGGAGCAATATTGTTTCAAGGAAATAGTTTTTACTGGACTCAGACAATCTAATCGATATTATATCTATTGCACAATCTGTTTGCTCCACAATCTGTTATAGTTCTGTAATTGTAATAATTTACAACATAATCGTAATAGTTTTGCGACATAATTGTAACAGTTTTTTAGTTGTAACAGTTTTGAAATTGTAACACTTTTGCAACGTAATCGTAACAGTTTTGTAACATTTTTTGTAACATTCTGTTAAAATAAAAGTGTGAAATATAAATTAGATTGCTTTGTCAACAAGTCTTATTGAATTATGCTGCTCTAAGTGTCTGGATATAGACACGTAAACATAGTGTAAGCAGGCAATCATAGGAATTTACATGAAATGAAGGGCTATTAAAGTTTAGTCTTTATAATATAATCCATTTAATCAGGTTCTAATACTATACTAGTATATAGAATATGCCATCAACCACGTAAGTACAAGTACCCACGATTGAATCATACATTATACCAATGCTATCATAACTGGACGGTCAGCCGAACCGTGACAACTCAAGGTTTAAGGTTTCGATCGGCCGCACCGTCAAAACCGTGCATGTTATTTTTCGTCAAAATTTGTAAAATAAATGCTAAACGTATGTGTTAATAATGCACAAAAATATCACAAATCACAACCTACCATGTCAATTCATAAACCATACACATACATTCTAATTTCAAAAATAAACAATAGTGGTACACATAATATGCAATGAAAATAGTTTCGCATACACTTGCATAGCTTAAGTAATAGTTCTTAATACATGACAATTTATAGTTCACGGCAGAGCAGCACATGTGCACAACACAACACATTTAAATTTATCCAAATAATAATTCTCAACACAATAACTATGCATCAATTTTATCGAATCTGCACCCAAAAGCTTCTCCAACAGAGTGCAGAAATCTGGATAGTGTAGAAAGCGGAGGGTTGGGGCTAGGGAATCCAGATCATAAGAGACGCCAGTTAAACAGGCGCATGGAAAGGCGCTTGATATTTCAGGCGCCTGTTTAACAGGCTCGTGGTTTCCGACCATATTCCAATTTCTGTTGCAAAAGAAGGTGGACGCCCGTTGAAATAGGCACATTGTCATCAGGCGTCTGTTCAACATGCGCCTAGTCTCATTTCGGTTGGAGAAATGAGACCTCCAACATTTCGGAGTGTGTAAAATCCAATTTCCGCACTCCGAACTATTGGAGATGCTCTAATACACATGTCATTCACCTGCACTTAAACTTCACACCTACACTACACATGCACTTCACGACACTGCACTTATTTACACACACATTCACTTCGCCAGTACACTACACTACTGCAAAATTTCACCAACACAACACTTCCTCAGACACGTGAATTGTTTTAAACGTGAAACCAATTACTTTTAGTGCCGCAAAGTAATTCATATAAGGTTTAATAATTAGCAGTTCAAAATTAAATCCAAAATTAAGATCAACTCTTTTTTAGTTTGAGCAGTCAAAACCCCGTAGTCTCAAATGATCAACATCATAATAAAACATCACTAAGGGCACAACCAAAAATGACTTGTTCAGTTGTTAAACAAGTCATAGAACAATCAGGTATGTCTTATTCACTTTCCCATGGCTAGTTTGAACTGATCTCGTCGCTAGTTGAGTGAACAGAGGCTGGAGATTATAACGGCAGAGGCTTTGCTGTTAGAAATGTATAAATGCGAAGTTTTCGCTGTTACAAATTTATAAAGGCGAAGTCTTTACATATGGACGCTATATTCAATTTGTAATGGCATAATCTTCGTCGTTATAAATTTATAGAGGCGAAGACTTCACCGTTATAAACCAAGTGAAATTTTTTTACTGGTCCGTGGCTAGTTTGTATCTTAACTGGTTGCGGAACTCGTTTGGTTAGTCCAAAAGCATGAAAGAAAGTGAAGTGAACAAGCCACATTGTTGGTAATGGTCTAACTCATAAAATAAAATAAAAATTCCTAAAAATTGTTGTTAGGCACAACAGAGGAGAATAAAGGGGGATGGCTAAAGATGCACACGGTAGAGTTTGCAGGGATTGAGCAGCAGCCGTGATAGAGCAGCAGCGGTGGAATTTATGATATCGGCGGCGTTTGATGATTTAGAACTGGGTTTGGGATTGGAACTCAAAAGGAAACACAGATGAAAAATTAATAGGAAGGTTTTGATAGGGTTCAGGCTGAGGTTCAACCAACGGTTTTAAACCCCCAGTTCACACAGATAGTCGGTTTAATTCTCGCGATCTATGGGTTTTCATGGTTGGACCGCGGTCCGGTCCGGTCGTTGTAACTATGTATTGTAAAACCCACAAAAGAAGAAGACAGATTTGAAATGAATTTTTCTTGTTGTTTAAGATTACATAAGTAAACGACAATTTATCAACTATATATTCAATGATTATTAGTGATTATTTATGCATGTACTTAACCCATTTCATTCACAAGCATAATCTCATGATTTAAAATGCTTTGATATAATGGTATTCAACAATAAATTTTACAGTAGAAGACATGCCGTTCGATAGATATTAATTCAAAACATATACATACGTCATCTTAGGAAGCATGCATGTAATTTAAAAGAATGCTGCAAGTAAAATTTATACTTGATCAATTAAGGTATAAAAACCAAGAGATTAACATTTATTAATCAATAATTAACCACACAATTTTATTTAAACAATCATTAACAAATGGAACATTCCATCTTAATAACTAATTAACCCAACATATCATGCATCAGCATCATAATTGATTAACGTGATCCAAATCTTTGCACCATCATAATTCAGACTTGAACAGGAGCCCCAAATATCGATCAACTGCCCTTATCTCAACTCTATCTTCTTCAGAAAATCTTTATACTCTAAACCCATCAACTAAACGTACCCGAACTGGCCACGTACTTAAACACCATCTTATACACATTATCCATCCTATTGTTTACATTCACATCCAACTGCTTATAATGATCCATTGCTCTCTTTGCTCTCTTTCCATGTGCGAAGAACTCGTTAGAACCATTTATGAGCACATCGTTAGCATTTAACTGGAATCGATGTTGGTTTCTGTTTGTGTCGTTTTGGGTCAGCTTCTTCCATTCCAAATACATTTCTTTTGTGTCTCTTCTTTCAGGAATCATCATCAATGGTTTTGTAATATTAACAAAGCGAAACTTTTTATTTTTTTGAAGGGTAAAACTAAGTGCATACGATGCACTGGTAGCTTTTCGTTCACTTTGTTATTGTCAGACGGCTCGTCTTTGCAAAAGCGAAAGCTAGCGTTTGATGACTGTGCGAAGGTATTGTTAAAAGGTGGTGATTTTCTTTCTTTGAAGGGTAGTGTTATACGTCTGGTATACCAAAACAAAGAATAAACAATTATAAAATCGTCTCACAAGTTTTCAAATCAGATTTCCACTACTTTGAAATTTGGATAACGCCTGAGGCTTGTCGTAACAATTTCCTTAAGAATTTTATTTTAAAATTCTTGCAAAATACAATAGACGTAAACTGCTCGAGATTGTGGTGAGTATGTCACTCTATGATTGATAATTAAGATAGCAGTAGGAGAGAGAAGCAGAAGAAAAAACCCGAATTCAATTCGATTGACAATGTGATCAGTATTCCCCCTATTTATATTTTCGTCTGCACCCCTTCGAACAGCCGCGTTCGCCTGACGCATTGCACTCGTTGCCTTTCATTGTTGCCGTTCATTAACGGGCCGCACCCATTTGCTACTGGTTCCGCGATCGCACACGCTGCTGCCATAAGTCGCACCCGCTTGTGTCTAATGGGTTGTACCCACTTCCGTCTGCCAATGGATGCATCTGTTCGCCAAAAAACCCATACCCGCTTCGAAAGTCGCACCTCCTCAGTCAAAAACTATGTCTGTACCCTCATAATAAATCTGCACCCGTTTGCACAATTTGATACTGTTTTTAAAAAACCTGGCCCAGTTTTAAATAAAAATAGGATCATATTAGACCCAAACCCGAGCCCGAGCCCGGTACGGTCGGACGGACGGACGGCGACGGCCCACGCGTGTGTTGAATCATGACTTCCCTCCTCACAACAAAGCACACATTTAAGAGCCCTAAGGCCCCAACCTCCTCATGAGAAAGCTATTCATATACTTAACTTTGTTTTTTAGTTTTGGCGATGCGAGACAAGTGTATTTCATTTACACTTACATTAGGAATTCCAACAATCCCCTACATAAATAATAATATACTTTTCCCCCACACAAACAAAAATATTATAGAGTACATATGGAATAATGTTTTATCGTGGATAAGTAGATATTCCATTTTGAACTTTCCCTAGTTAAAACTTATCGAATCTACTTGGCTGATCAGTGAATTATTTCATCTTGAACCGTCGGCCTTTATTGTATATCCAGACAATAAGCTTTACGAAGCATTGATTCCATTCTCATCCAATCTCTTGGTTGTGTTCATTTTGGTCTAGAGCAATTTTTGGTTCTGCGAGTGTTTATAGAAAATATAAGCATTTAATATTCTCATAGAGCCGACCCATCTCACACTAACATAGGTGGTCGCAAACATTAAGAGTATCCTACATATACCCTACTTGTAATATTCAAGATATGGTCATCATTACAAAACATAGTTTTAACCTTTAAATACTTCAGTAGGCATGCATTTATATTGTGCACCATAGGAATGGAGTTGTACTATGTCCAAGCAAATGCATTATGCCTTGAGTTACTCAAAACTGGTTTGCCTATTGATCTTAGTCCGTGGGATCTTCAGTCGCTAGGATAGGTTTCCGTTTAAGATAACTCTTGATAGTTTAGGCTTTTAAACCCATTCCCCTCGATGCATGGTCAATTTTCTCTCTTGATAAACCTTTAGTAAATGGATCCGTTAGGTTATCATTTGTTCTCACATAATCTATGAAAATAGTTCCATTTGAGAGTAACTGCCTAACTGTGTTATGGCAACGATGTATGTGTCCTGACTTTCCATCGTACACAAAGTTGTGCGCTTTATTTAGCGCAGCTTGGTTATCACAGTGTATGCATATGGCTGGTACAGGTTTAGGCCAAAATGGAATATCCTGCTTCTTCGCCTGCTTTATCTAAAGCGTTGAACTCTGATTCCATAGTGGACCGAGCTATGCATGTTTGTTTTGTTGATTTCCATGACACTACTGCCTCTGCTAAGGTAAAGACATAACCACTAATTGATTTTGATTCCTTTGAATCAACAATCGAGTTTGCATCACTATATTCTTCTAAGATGGTAGGATATTTCCATAATGTAAGGAATAATTTGTGGTATTCTTTAAATATCCAAGCACTCTCATTAGTGCTTTCCAGTGTTCCTTTCCTAGATTGCTTGTATACCTACTTAGTCGACTTACTACATAAGCATATCTGGTCTTGTGCAATTCATGAGATATATGAGACATCCTATTACACGAGAGTATTCCAGTTAGATTACACTCTCATTAATGTTATTATGCAGTACTTCTGATGGATTAAAAGGTGTTCTTACTCCTTTAATTCCAAAATTTTGAAAATTTTCAATCACTTTGTCTACATAGTGTGACTGGGATAATTCAATTCCATTAGGCGTTCTTACTATTTTGATTCCCAAAATAACGTCTACAACTCCTAAGTCTTTCGTATTGAAACTGCTAATTAACATATTCTTTATGGTCTCTATTACCTGAGTATTTGAACCAAATATTAACATATCGTCTACATATAAACAAATCATCACATATGATCGTCCAATTTGTTTATAATAAACATACTTATCACATTGATTTATACGAAAACCATTTCTCATCATGTACTATCAAATTTTGCGTGTCATTGCTTTGGAGCTTGTTTTAGTCAATATAATGATTTTACTAATATACAGACTTTGTTTTCATTTCCTTTGGAAACAAAACCTTTAGGTTGCTCCATGTAGATCTCCTCATCGAGATCTCCATTTAAGAATGTTGTCTTTACATCCATTTGATGAATTTCTAGATTATAAATCGATGCAATTGCTATTAGCATTCCTATAGAGGTTATTTGTATTGTCGATGAATATGTATCAAAGAAGTCTACTCCTTCTTTTTGATGATATCCTTTGGCTACTAATATGGCTTTATACTTGTCGATAGAGTCACCTGCTTTCATTTTCTTCTTGAAAATCCATTTACAGCCAATAGGTTTTATTCCAGATGGAATATCAACAATTTTCCAAGTTTTATTACTTAGAATTGAATCAATCTCACTTTGGATTGCTTCTTTCCAACATGAAGATTCAAAAGATGGCATTGCTTCCTTGTACTTTGAGGTTCGTATTCTAACACATACGTGAAAAATTCCAAACCAAATGTCTTGGAAGTCCCATCCCTTACGCTTCTTCTTGGTTCAACTTCCTCAGTCTCATGATGAGTTTCATCTTCATGTGAATTGCTTGATTCTTCTCTTGTCCTTTTAGGGACATTATTCCCTTCATTCCTTTTGTGTGGAAACATGTCTTCAAAGAATAAAGCATCTCTAGATTCCATGATTGTATTTGCATGAATATCAGCTATATCAGACTTGAATACCAAAATTCTGTAGGCACTACTATTTTAAGCTGGCCGTAGATAGTAAAAATCTACTATTTTTGGTCCAAGTTTGACTCTCTTGGAAGGCGGAACTAGAACTTTTGTGAAGCACCCCCACACTTTGACGTATTTAAAGCTTGGTTTATGTCCTTTCCAAATTTCATATGGAATTGTTCCCGTTTTATTGTGAGAGACTTCGTTTAATATGTGATTAGACATATTTAAGGCTTCTCCCCACAAGTTCGTCGGTAGACCAAAGGTTAAAAGCATGTCACTAATCATCTCTTTTAACGTTCTGTTCTTCCTCTCGACTACACCATTTTGTTGTGGTGAATATGGAGCCGTTGTTTGATGAATTATACCATGTTCGACACAAAATTATTCAAATGGTGATTCATGTTCTCCACCTCGATCAGATCTCGATATCTTGATCTTTTTATTTAACTGATTTTCTACCTCAGCCTTGTACTTTGTCAATGGTGTAATTGCTTCATCTTTACTATTCAAAAGATATACATAGCAATATTGCGTATAATTTTCAATAAACGTGATAAAGTACTTTTTCCTACCTCTTGTAGGTAACGGTTTAAAATCACATAAATCTGTATGAACCAAGCCTAGTGGTTCAGTGCTTCTATCAACAGATTGAAATGGTTTTTTTAACCTTTTTTGTTTCTACACATGTCTCACATTAGTAGTTCTTATCTACTTGGAATTTCGGAATTAATCCCAAGTTTGATAATGTTTTCATTTTTCAAAAATTTATGTGTCCCAATCTATCATGCCATAGTAAAATTTCATGCTCAAGCAAGTAAAAAACTTCAATTTCATTAATAGCACAATCAGAATACATAGTTTTATTGCCTATAACGGTTACATTTGCCTTAAATAGGCCACTACATAAATATCCCCTTCCGATATACATTCAAGCTTTGGACAGAACCATCTTGTCTGACTCGAACACCATTTGAATCCTTTCTTCGATAGTACTGCACCAGAGATGAGATTCTTGCATATGCCTGGAACGTGGAGCACGTCATTCAACTTGATAGTTTTTCTAGAAGTAAACTTGAGGATTACTGTACCACTGCCTTCGATTATGGATACTGTAGAATTACCCATATATAGTTTTTCTTCATGATCGAACTTCTGGTATGTAGAAAACATGGATTTGTCAGAGCAGACATGACGAGTAGTGCCTGTGTCTACCCACCATTGGTTAGGATTATGAACTAAATTGCATTCAGATACAACTGCGAGAAGTTGGACTCGTCTACTTCCATGTTGTCTACTATATTTGCCTCTTTGTTGCGCTCCTTTTTGTGTCTGCAATCTCTAGCGGCATGTCAAAGCTTTCCACAAACCCAACACTCGCCATTAAAAAATTTAGTTCGTTTGTTGTCTTTTGGTTTGTTGTCTGGAGCTTTCCTTTTCTTCTAGAATTTTTGTTTTTGTTTTTGATCTTTGATCCTTCAGCCACAAATCCCTCCTTACTTGGTTTTGTAACTCCATAGTTATCTGCCTCAATTTTTAGTCAGACTATGAGATCCTGTAAACAGATTTCCTTCTTCTTATGCTTTAGATAGTTGCGGTAATCTCTCCATGACGATGGCAGTTTTCCCGCGATGGCTTCAACCAAAAATGATTCCAACCTTATGACCTTACGCTTCGAGTTCATGAATGATGATTTACAGTTCATGCAGTTAAGCAGTCATCGGTTTGGGGTCAACCATCTTGTAGTCCATAAATTTGTCTACAATGAATTTCTTAAGACTGATATTCTGCGTCTTGTACTTCGTGGCAAGTGCATTACAGAGTGCTTTTGCTGTCTTTAGAGGTTGATATACTTTGTATAGCACTTTGTCGAGACAATTCAGAATATAGTTTCTGCATAGAAAATCAGATGCTTCCACATATCAGCATCTGATTCCTAGTGCAGGAATCAGTTCCTCCTCCTCGAGATACCGTTGCAGACCGAGTGTGGTGAGATAATATAACATCTGATTTTTCCATGTTAGAAAGTTGTCACCATCTTCTTTAAAAGGATCGAGTCTGTTGTGTGCAGTAGCCTTTGTTAAGAGCTCTACCGTTGCCATCTCTGTTTTAGCATTTAAAATAAAATTCTTAAAATTATACGTCTACTACACAAAAACAGAGAACAAACAATTATAAACTCGTCTCACAAGTTTATAAATCAAATTTCCACCACTCTGGAATTCGGAAAACATCTGAGGCTTGTCATACCAGTTTCCTTAAGAATTTTATTTCAAAATTCTCCCAAGACACAACAAATATAAGCTGCTCGAGATTGTGGTGAGTATGTCACTCTGTGATTGATAATTAAGATAACAGTTGGAGAGAGAAGCAGAAGAAAAAATCAGAATTGAATTCGATTGAGAATGTGATCAGTATTCTCCCTATTTATATTTTCGTCGGCACCCCTTCGTACAGTCAGTCTGCATGACGGGTTGCACCCGTTGCCTTTCATTGCTGTTGTTCGTTAACGGGCCACACCCGTTCGCTATTGGTTCCGCGTTCGCACCCGCTGCTGCCATAAGTCACACCAGCTCACATCGAACGGGTTGTACCCGCTTCCGTCTGCTAATGGATGCATCTGTTCGCCAAAAAATCCGCACCCATTTCGGAAGTCGCACCTCCTCAGTCAAAACCCGTGTCCGTATCCTCACAACAGATCTGCAAACCGTTTTCACAGCCTGATATTGTTTTTAAAAAACCGGCCCATTTTTAAATAAAAATAGGATCATATTAGACCCAAGCCTGTGCTCGAGCACGAGCCCAGCCCGGCCTGACCCGGTTCGATCGGACGGACGGCAGCGGTGGCGTGCACGTGTGGTGAAGCATGACTTCCCTCCTCACAACAAAGCACACATTTAGGAGCCCCAAGGCCCCAACCTCCTCATTAGAAAGCTTATACTTAGCTTTGTTTTTTAGTTTTGGCGATGTGGGACAAGTATATTTCATTTACACTTAGGAATTCCAACATGTAGGATTATGCCTTTGCCCATCTCTTCTTGATCAAAAAGTATCCAAATTTTGAGAAACATTTCGAAGTTATGAAGATTGACTGCGAGGTTTTATTTTTCTTGAAGGAGGATCGAATGGGTTTGAAGCTAAAGGCAATAGTGATCTATATATATATGCGTTGGAAAAAATATCTAGGAGGTAAAATAGCAGATATTTTAATTATATACGACTTACGAGAGTCGGCTTGTGGAAGGGAATATTTTTCGGCTTATTTGAGCATGATATTTTCAAAAACAAAATAATTAGAAATTGTTACAAAATAAAGAGAACATAAGACACTAGGCAAAAAACATTTTTATTTATTCAGACATCAGTACAATACAAAAGAGCTCTTTATTTATCGACTTCATGTGCAATGAAGATTACAATAATGTCTTTTGACATTTAGCATATTCAATCTTATTACTAATATATGTATTACCACGCTCTTCGTTGAATATGTGCCTGATAAGAATAATTGCCTCATTAAAAACCTAGTTTATAAAAGACCCAGTGCGAAAAATTATAAATAAGAAAAAGAGTGCAATTTTAGTTTATCTTTAGGCAACATATTTTACAATGTTATTATGAGGCTTGATACTTCTGAATCAAAACAGTGCCTCAACAAAATCTTACTAACAAAAAACCCAGTGGAAAAAATATTAATGAAGAAAAAATAGTACATTATAGCATACTTTTAAACGCTCCCCTGATTTATAACGTACTATTAAGTTAGTTTGTTAATACAGCCGACACATACCAAATTTTATCATCTTCTGAAATGTTAATTTTGAAAATGCCTTTGTGAATAGATCTGCCGAATTTTCATGGGACTAGATTTGTTTTACATCTATATTATTATCCTTTTGTAGTTCATATGTGAAGAAAAATTGAAGAGAAATGTGTGTCATCCTGCCACCCTTAATGTAACCTGCCTGAATCTAAGCTACGCAAGCTACATTGCCTTTATAAATAATAGTTAATCCTTCTGTAGCTGAGAGAGTTGACATGTATTTCGAACGTGCTCAATTAACGATCTTAACCAAATACATTCTTGACTTGCTTCATGTGGTCCTAGTATTTTAGAATGATTGGATGATGTTGCTACCAACGTTTGCTTTGTAATCGCCATGAAAAGCTGCATTACTGTTATTGAATACATACCCAATTTGTGATCTTGCTTTATGTGGATCAGAAAGATAACCTGCATCAGAATGGACAACTAGATTTGGATTATTACCCATGCCAGAATAAAACAAGCCTAAATTTATCATTTCACGAAGATATCTCATGATATGTTTTATACCATTCAAATGTCTTTTCGTTGGTGTTGAACTGTATTTTGCTAGAAGATTTACTAAAAATGCAATATCTGGTCACGTGCATTTGGTAAAATAAATGCACCAATGGCACCGAGATACGATACTTCTAGACCAAACAAATTTTCATCATCTTCTTCTAGGCGATAAGGGTCCTTTTTAATATTCAAAGATCTGATAACCATAGGCGTACTAAGCGGATATGATTTATCTATTTAAAAACGCTTTAAGATTTTCTTAATGTAATTTGACTGGTGGATCAGTATGCCATTAGTACTATGCTAGATTTGTAGACCGAGACAGTATTTAGTTTTGCCAATATCTTTTATTTCACATTCTTTCTTTAAGTAATTTATTGTTTCATCAATCTCTTCTAGAGTCCCAGTCAAATTTATATCATCAACATAAACTGCTAAAATAGCAAATTACCTTACCGACTACATCTCTTCGATTTTTCTTTAGGCAACTTATATCCATATGAGATCTTTATGTAAATACTGGTGTCTAATTCACTGAAAAGATAAGCTGTCACAACATCAGTTAATCTTATATCAAGTTTTTCAAAAACTACAAGGCTTATCAAATATCAAAATGTTATAACATTCATAACAGAAGAATATGTTTCTTTAAAGTCAAAACATGGTCTCTGCAGGAAACCTTGTACGAAAAGTTGTGCAATGTATCTCACGTCTTCATTTTTATCATTTCACTTTCTAACGAATACCTATTTATAACCTACTGATTTAACATTTTTTGGTGTTTTCTCTATTGGTCCAAATACACCATGTTTTGAAGTGAATTTAGCTTAACTTGAATTTTTTCATTTTGGTCAATCATGTCTTCTTCGACATTCATTTGTGCTAGTTGTTTCGGTATCATTATTCTAATTATACTCATGGCTTTCGTTTTTTTCAGCAGCTATTGTGAATGAGAATAATCACCAATTGTTATTTTACTTTGATCCCACATTTCTCCATAGTTTGTATAAATATCCAGATCTTATTATTATTATGCACCTTTTTATTTTTGAAAGCTTCTATTATTTCTTCTAGAAAAAAGTTTCTTCGCCATTTTTGGAAGAATTGGGATTTTCATTTAAGTTATTTTTTGGATCATTTATAACCTCTTCGGGAGGTTTATCAATTGATGATTTTTCATTACACTTTCTTTTTATAGGCGCCAAGTCTTCTGCACCAAATGGTCTTCCATGCTTTTATCTTGCTTTGGATTCATTTGCTACTATTGGTCCTCTAGGAATTTCAATTCTAGCCGGTGCATTTGCTGCTGGAATGTGAGATTCAATTATTTTTACAACGTCACAAAATGAATTTAGCATTGATTTTCGATATTTTGAAGATGCAAAATTCTTTGTACCTCATATTGCGGATCGAAATGAGTCATAGATGGATTATTTCATGATTTTTTCATGCTATTCTACTAGAGCGGTCTTTTCTCCCCCTAACGGCGAGAAAATTGTCACATCAAATTTACAGTTTAAAAATCTTACAGCGAAGAAATCATCTATGAGAGGTTCAAGATAACAAATTATCGAGGGTAAATCAAATCTTATATAAATACCCAAACTACGACGAGCACCCATTTTAGTACGTAGTGGGGGACTAATTGGCAGAAGCATAGCGCAACCAAATTTTTGTAAATGTGAAATATTTGGTTGGGATCCAATTGAAAGCCTGTGATGGTGAAAATTGATGATAAGTCGTTGGTCAAATTTTAACCAATTTTAATGCATGCAAAATTGCATATCCCCAAGCTTAAACATGTAGCTTTGATTGCGTATCAATAAGTTGTAAATACTTAATCAATGATTCTGCCAGACCATTTTGAGTGTGAACATGAGCTATTGGATGTTCAATTTCAATTCCAATGATAGAGAATAATCATCAAATACTTGAGAAGTAAATTCTCTTGCGTTGTATAGTCGAATTGATTTAATCTGATGATCAAGGAAGCACGCTCTTAGTTTGATTATTTGAGGATGTAATTTGGCAAATGACATGTTTCTTGTAGAAAACAAACATGCATGTGACCAATGAGTTGATGCATCAATTAATACTATAAAATATTTAGTGGTCCACATTTAGGGTGGATTGAGCCATATATATCACCTTGATTAATTATTTGTAGAAATGTTGGAGATTCAGAAGTGATTTTACTATATAAAGGTTGAGTGATTAATTTTCTTGTGCACATAGAGCACATAAGTAATCACGTAATAAATTCAATTGGTTTCGGTAAATCATGCACATTTATGTTTTTAGAGATTTTATACATCATAGTTGACCCAGGATGTCCTAAACGATCATGCCAAAGAATCAATGTCTTTGAATTTGTAAGCTTCTAGCTCATACTTATAGAATGAGATTCAACTATGCCAATTTTCGTGAAATATAATCCAATCGAAATTGTTTCAAATCTCTTTAAGCTTCCCTCTTTCAATTCTAGAAATAACACAAAGATTTTCTTTGTTGTTTTCATTTATAGTTTCAATATGGTAACCATTCATTTTTATGTCCTTAAAGCTTAGCAGATTTCTTTTACAATTGCTCGAGTATAATGCATTTTGAATGAAGATACATATACCATTTCGTAATAATATATGGGCTCTTCTGCACCCTTCAATTATATTAGCAGATCCGGCTACGGTGAAAACTTTAGTTAAAATATTTTCAGATAATACAAAGAAAAACTTTTGGTTTTTCAAAATCATATGAGTAGTTACACTATCTAGGAGACATATATCATCATTCAAATATCGATGGCCCATACATTAAGAATTAATTAATGACAATATAGTTAGTCAATTATTAAAAATAATTCTGAACATAAATAAATGCTAATATTTTCTAATAAGGATTACAATGAAAACTACTAATTGAAATCAGTATCCATCAGTACACATTATTTCAATTAGTTCTGAGGAAAAAAACAAACATCAACTTCTAACCAACTAAAATAAAATGGAAAAACCACATAACAAGCTTTAGGCTATTTCTAGTTAATTAGATTGGTCATATCATCGATCATTGCATTGAGATTTCCATCATTTATGGAATTTCCATCATCATCTTCGAAGAAATCATTTAACTTCAAGTTAGTGTATCAAACAATCTTTTGGTATTATTTATTTCAATATTCTTTGAACGTTGGTATTCTTCAACTATTTTCTTTGATGATCTACAAGTACGCGACCAATGACCAAAGCGTCCACATCTATAACAAACTTCTTCCTAATGCGTTTTATTTTCTAGAGCTAAATCATTATTCTTTTCTGGTTCATTTTTCTTTTGTTGCATTTTGAAATCAGTAGTTTTGTTACCTCTAAAACCACCATAACCGTCTCTGCTAGAGTTATATCCACGTCCACATCCATGACCACGTCCTCTACCTTTACCTCTACCTCTTTCGAAGTGGGAAAAATTAGCATTAACTTCCAGTAATGCAGCCGAACCGGTTGGTCTTGAGGAGTGATTTTTAATAAGTAATTCATTATTTTGCTCAGCAATTAATAATCATTCTATTAGTTCAGGATATTTTGTAAAATGATGCTCTCAATATTGCTTCTGTAGGAGTATATTCGAGGCATAAAATATTGGAAAGGTTTTTTCATGCATCTGTACATCATTCACCTTTTCTCCACATAATTTCAGTTTATAAGTAATTCTAAACATTGCAGAATTTTATTCCCCTATAGATTTGAAATCTTGAAATCTCAGGTTCAACCACTCTTGCCTAATGTTAAGAAGTATGACCGTCTTTTGGTGGTCATAACGCTCCTTCAGAGAGTTCCATAAGTGGAGAGGGTCTTTTTCGTTCTGTTTTGAGATCGTCGTGGATGTGACGTCTTAAAAAATGTTAGAGCCTTTGATTTGTCATGTTGGGACATATTATTATCATTTTTAGTGACCTTTTTAAGCATTGGAATCATAAGTGGATCTCGGCATCCAATATCCATGACAAATAGTTGTCTCCAGATATATCCAAAGCATCGAATTCAAACTTAGCTATGTTTGTCATGCTATGAATTGTTAATGAAAAGAAGAAAAAGAATTTCTTTTATTGTGGTAAATATAATAAGTGCATAATAAACATTTTCAAGAAACATAAGTTTCATTTTCAAGTACGCATTTTTGATCCGCGTATTCTAACATCCCCTATCTTGAGCCCAAAACTAAGCGCTACAAATGCTGCAGTCATCTTTAGTATTAACTGCCGATGACAAAATACACTAATGTTGATGGTATCCGTAATATCAGAAGCATATGAATATGAAACAAAATCACGAATTTCAAAAACAGCTTTTCTGATTACATTTCATAAAACATGTTTCATATCCAATTACATAATCCCAATCATTTCGCAGGTTCAGATCAAATATAATTATTACATAAATACACCACGAGCGATAGATAAAGATGCTCCTTAGATGACCGAGTACTAAATAGACAAAAACTGTCTTATACATCACAGCAGAAATAAAATATAACAACTCCTAAATAGCTAACATCAGCCTCATGCTCATCTCTAGAAGCTTTATTCGTCCACCTACTAAAACCTTTAAATCCTCAACCCTCAGCCTACTCAAATCAATTTTTAGCACCCGATAGTTTAAGGGGAGAAACATAAACTTCGAGTCAGACATAAAGCCTAGTGTGAATAATACTATACATCTCGGTTATCTGATATTAAGTGAGACCGTGCCGCTTAGTTCACCGGATTTTCTATCACTGTTATCCTTTTAAAATCATATCTTTTGCAAATCAAAATCCTATAATCAAACTGGTTAAAACAATAATATCAATATCATGTAAGCATACAAATCAAGTAATCAATGAACTATCTGTTCGAACACTATAGTTTTGTTTGGCTAACTACTAACCTTTGGTTGACTCGGGCCTACCAGACGAAATAAACAAGTATTCTACCTTCTGTTAGATACTCTCCTAGACGATATATCCCTAACTTACTTCGCCTAGGGTCAACTGATCATAATGGTTTTGTGGGCTCACCAATAACATATCTCTACTTTGTATATTCCTTTCTGTGTGTAACATCATTTTAGTTTTACCTGTGGCAAAGCGCTACACATTGGAATTTTGAACTTATATTAGCCAGGGGCTACTAGCTAAAGTATAGGGCACGACCCCATACCAGTCCTATCTGTTACTCTAATATTTGAGTCATTTTTCTTAGGGTCAACTACCCCTTAAAAGTTTTGTGGAAAACAATTATTTCAAATTGATTTAACCCTTTAAATCATACTTAAATAAGGAAAATACACTCTATAATTTGCTCAAATCACTTTTTCATGTTACATATACTTTACATGAAACATTGTTAATGAAAATATTCGAAACCTTTGAAAGTACCCTTTTCGAAACCATTGAAAGCACCCCTTTTGATACAAGTAAACTACTTTACTTTATAACCAAGGCCGAAAATCAAAACATACCCTTTGAAACCATTTACATTAAATTTTTTGAAAACATTGAAATCATCTCTCTCGAATGCTTTATAAAACCATAGACGTCCTCTTTCCAAAACACTTTAAACATGCATTTTGATACCATTGGAAATTCTTCATTAAAAACCTTTCGAAAACATTGGAGAATCACCCCTTCGAAACCTTTATCTTATACCTTTCTAAAGCATTAAGTCCTCTGCATAAATTAAACCTTTCGAAAACATTTGGGTTCAAGTAAAACATATGGAACAACCTTTTGGAAACCATTCAAAGCCATTCCTTTCGGAACCTTTGGGTTTAACTTTCAATAAAACAAAGGGTCTTAAAACAACCGAGTCGAAAGCACTCTTTCGAAAGGAATTTCCTAATTAATAAAGTGGATGGTGTCGAAACCGATCCCTTCGAAAGCATTGGAGAAGCGACTAAGGGTTTAAAGTGAAGGCACCCTTTCGAAGGCATTGCTTCGAAAGGTCGAAGGCGGCAGCAACGGGTTTGGACCCCTTGGAAACCTTCTTTATAGAACAAAGGCGCAACCTTTTTCGAAACTATTCTTTAAAACCATTTGACCAAGTCAAAATCTATCTAGGTCAAAAGCATTCTTTTCGAAAGTAAAGCAGACACATTTTATTTTAAAAACAATATAAGGTTTCGACCCCTTCGGAACCCCTGTTTCAACTCTATGCCTTTCGCCTGTGTCCAATCCACTACATACCAAGGCTTTTGATATCATATGTATTGGTTTCAATAGAGATGAAGGCGGAAGTACTTAGTCGAAAGGTAGGTGCCAAAAGTGGCGAAACAGCAAAAACATGATAAAAGTGATTTTTAACTTTAAAAAGTATTTTCTTTCAACTAACTTGTTTTGTTTGTCAACATATGGTTGGTTTCTAATTTCTTTTCTAAATCTTTTCAAAAAGTGCTACCGAATTTTCAGAAGTAATTAATTTAATTTTTTTACAAAATACCCCTTCTCCTTTTATAATATAAAAACACTTAAGTCTCATATCTTAAATAATTTTATATACTTATTAAAACACTTAGGAAAATTCTATAAAATTTCCATTAATCGTTTTTAATATGTTTTCTAACATATTAATTTCGGACTCAAAAACAATATAATCTAGCCGAAATAAACCCAATCAACTATTTTCTTCACTAGAAAATTAATAGTAAATCCACAATAGGAAAATTATGAAACTTGAAACCCATCTCCAAAATATTATTTTTGACCTTGTATAAAAATCGCAAAGCATTTGGATATCATTAATAGGGTTTTCACATTAAAGCTTATTATAAAATCCATATGAAATAGCCTAAATCATCAACAAACATATATATCTATTTTAACAATCAAAACATAGCAATGTACTTTGCAAAATATTTGGATCTGATTTAGAAACCAAAAACACCAAAACTATAAGGTTAACATATTATTCACCTTAACTTTGTGATTAAGGAGTTAAAATTTGATCTTGGATTGAATTGATTAAGCTTCTTCCTCTTATCTTCTTCTTGTTTTCCCTTAATGGTGGTCGACCTCTCTAGTATTTGATTTTGTTTATGAACGTATAGAATGAATGTGCATAAGGGTTTAGGCTATTACAACATGTCTTATTCCTACTTTGCCCCTTATCAATTACCTAAAAATCTTTTATTTCATTTTCCCTTAGTTCATTTGTTTAAATTGGCCCGGCTACCCTCTATTAATCACAAATCTCACTTCCTTAACCATTCATTATTTCATTTAGTTTAGCTAATTAAATGTCATAAATAATGTTAATCAAAATTTGGGTCATTACAAACTCCATTCCTTAAAGAATTTCGTCCTTGAAATTACGATAAGGTACACGACAAATCACTTATAAAGGTAAAACATACCATGAAACAAATTAGGATTAGCGTATCTAATCTTGCTCTAAGTCTTCCAAGTACTGTCTCTCTCATCGTTACTCCACTGTACCTTAACTAATCTGACTGTTTTGTTCCTTAGTCTCTTCTCATCTCTCTGGACTATACGAACTAGCTTTCTAACTATAGTCAAATTCGATTCTACTACTATGTCCTCTAACCTAGTCGGTGCTATAGTAGTCTCTGATCTCAAATACACTTCCTTCGATGAGAAACATGAAAAACATCATGAACTCCTTCCAAACTATTCGGTAACTCCACTCTTTATGCGAGTTTCCTGATCCTTTCTACAATACGAAATGGTCTAACAATCCTCGGTGCCAATTTCCATGATTTCCCAAATCAAATTACACCTTTCAACAGTGATATCTTGACGAAAACATGATCTCCTACTAAGAAATCTAAGTCCTTCCGTCTTTTATCAGCATAACTCATCTGCCTTGACCGAGCTTCCTTGATTCTAGCTCTAATCAACTCAATCTTCTCCGCAGCTTCTCTAACTAAATTCAGACGAAGTACTAACCTATCCTCGGTCTTTAACCAACAAACTGGAGATTTTCATGGCCTTCCATACAAAGCTTCAAATGGTGGCATCCCTATATTAGTCTGATAACTGTTGTTATATGAAAACTCGACTAAGTGTAGATAGTCTTCCCATGATCCCTCAAAATCCAGCACACAAGCTCGTAACAAATCTTCTAAGACTTTGTTAACTCTTTCCGTTTTCCCATCTGTCTGTGGATAATATGCGATACTCATATTGAGCTTGGTACCTAAAATCTCCTATAGGCTCTTTCAAAACTCACTAGTGAATAAGGAATCTCTATCACTTACTATACTATTTGGAATTCCATGTAGTCTAACTACATTCTTCATAAATAACTTAGCTAAAACAGGTGTTGTCCGAGTTGACTTGACTGATATGAAATGGGCACTCTTGGTCAACCTGTCCATTATGACCTATATACTTTCATTTCCTCTATTATATACTGGCAACCTGCCTATAAAATCCATCGAGATAGAATCTCATTTCCATAATGGAATATCCAAAAGCTGAAGTAACCCACTTGGTTTTTGATGTTCGGCTTTTTAGCGTTGACAGTTCAGACACTGCTTTACCCATAAGCCTACATTCCTCTTCATACCATCCTAGAAGAAACTCCTCTTCATGTCCTAATACATCTTAGTTTCTTCCCGATGAATAGTGAACTTAGAACAATGACATTCCTCAAGAACTTCCTTCCTTAATGTTTTCTATATTCGGAGCACATAATCTTCCTTTCTTCCTTAACCACCCATTCTGTTCAAGACTAAAATCTTTCAAGTCATCGCTTTCAATTCCATCTCTTAACCTTCTGATCTGTTCAACTAATAGTGGATCCACTATTTTCTTAGAAGCAATCTTTTTTATTATCTCTAGTCAAACTTCAAACATGACAATACAACAATTTCCTTACTAGATTCTACCTCACATCTCGACGGTACTCTACATGCCATCAATGCTTCCAAATCTTTCTACTCGGTTATCATCGCCAACCCTGCATTCTGATGTATTCTTCTAAGTGCATCTACCACCTTGTTTCCTTTTCCTGGAGTGTACTCAATACCAAAGTCATAAGCGGCTAAAAACTTTAACCACATCTTCTATCTCATATTCAATTCCTTCCGAGAGAATAAATACTTCAGCGACTTATGATCCATATACAGCTCAAACGACTCTTCCAAAAGGTAATGTCTCCATATCTTCAACGCAAAATTACCGCATCTAATTCCTAATCATGCATTGGATATCCAACCTCATGCGATCTAAGCTATCGAGATGCATAGGCAATCACTTTACCTCTCTGCATTGACACAACTCCTAATCATGTTCCACATGCATCTGCATACACCACTAAATCATGATTCCCTTATGAAACAACTAACACAGGTGCATTAGTCAATAAGTTTTTTAGCTTTTAAAATGTCTCCACACTTATCAGTCCAGACAAACTTCATATCCTTTCGCGTTAGCTTGGTCATTGGTGCTGCTATCCCCAAAAAATCCTTTATGAACCTCCGATAATACCATGCTAATCAAAAAAAAATCTTCATCTCACTCATTGTCTCGGGTCTCTTCCAATTATTCACCGCTTCAATCTTAGTCGGATTTACAAACAACCTTTTCTCTGAGACTACATGACCAAGAAACTTCACTTTCTTCTCCCAGAAATGACACTTCGAAAACTTCATCAGATGCTGCCTCGGTGTCTCAAGCACCACTCTAAGATGAAATTCATGCTCTCTCTCATCCTTAGAGTATGATAAAATATCATTTATGAAAACCAAAACAAACCTATCTAAGTGTTCTCAGAAAACTAGGTTCATCAAATCCACAAAAAATGATGGCGCTTTAGTTAGTCTGAACGGCATTACTAACCATATGTACAATTCATATCTGGTCCTAAACACCGTCAAAGGATTACTATCCTCTGCTACTCTAAGCTGATGAAACCCTGTCACTAAATTCAACTGGGAAAATACTCTAGCTCTACTTAACTAGTCGAACAAATCGTCAATTCTAGGAAATGGATATCTTTTCTTTATCGTCTTCCCATTAAACTTACGATAATCGATACATAGCCTTAACGATCTGTCCGGCTTCTTAGAAAATACAACGGCTGCTCCCCAAGTCGAACTACTTGGTCTAATAAAATTCCTATGTTCCAAATCCACTAACTGTACATTTAACTCCTTCATCTCGTTAGACGTCATTCTGCTTGCCGGTCTACTCACCGGTTCTGCTACGGGGACTAAATCTATCTGAAACTCAATAGCTCATTTCGGAGACAATCCCACTACTTCAAAGACATTTACGAATTCTCTAACCCCGAAAACTAGACTTAACTCGTTTTCTACCTCTACGACACCCAACAAAGCATTATCCTCAAAATTAGGGTTTTCTATGGAGTATATAATCTGATCGCTACAGTCAGGGTGTCTAAATGATATTTTCCTATCATGGAAAAATATCATAACACCGTATTTACTTAACCAATCCATACCCAAAATAATTCCAAACCCGATGAAATCAAACACATGTAAACTACAAACAAAGGTATGACCGAACAATTCAAACTTTAGGTGGTCATACTTCATCCTAAGTGTCGTATACCCTCCTATCGGATTTGCAACCCTTAAGGAAGTAACTAGGTATGAGGGTTCTAGGTTAATCTTATCTACCAAATAATGAGACATAAAAGAATACGATGCAATGGTATCAAATAGAACGCTAACTGACATACCATGAATCATAAATGTACCTCCCAATACAGCTTTTCCTTTTTCTTCTATTATTGGCCTTGAGGTAGCTAGCTCCATTGCAAACACCTTGCCTTTTTCATCCTTGGCTGGCTCCATGCACTGGTTCTTATAATGTCCAATTTGATCGCAGTTGAAGCATATAATATTCTTCTTCCCGATCATCTTCTTTCGATTTCCCGGGAGACATTCATTTGCGAAATTCCCTTTCTTATCACATATATAGCAAACAACTTCCGCCCTTCCCTTTATAGCACCTCCGCCCTTTTGAGCTCATTCCTTATGGAAAAACATTCTCTTTTGACTCATCCCTACTTAGACTTCGTTTGCCTTACTCCTCTCAATAAAAACAAGCATCTCTGCATGACTTAAAGCCATTTCCACTACAACATCACATGGATCCCTAATATGTGGCAATGTAGCCTTAGCAAACTCAGGCTTCAACCCCTCAACGAACTTTTCATTTCTCTTAATCACGGTATCTGCCGGAGCGTAGCCATATCTTGCTAGCTCCTCAAACCTCATTGCATACTCAAGCAAAGTCATGTCTCCCTGCTCTAACTCAGCAAAATTTTCTAAGCAGAGTGGACTTAACAATCTCTGACATAAGCCTCTCCTCAAATCTCTTTTTAAACTCAGCCCAAGTCATGGTATCCTCATTAACTTCGATCGTAACATTGTTCCACCAGTATACTGCTGATCCTTGTAACCGTCTAGAAGCAAGCCTTCTCCTTTTCTCATCGTTGAGTCCTAAATCGACGAAAATCCTCTCGCAATAAAGTAACTGGTTCTCCATTTCAGTTGCATCTTCAGTACCAATAAATGGTTTTTTCCCCAACCGAGCATAATCCCTACTCAAAACATCGTAGTTATTCACCGTCGGAGCTTCTTGATTTCCTCCTCTAACTACTCCAGCAGGAACTCCCTCCTGCATCATGTTTAAAAAAACTGATATATTGCTCCCATGTATACTTGTGGGACTCCAGCACCCACATTTTCAGCTTGTACTTGACCTTGATTCCTCCTCGTATTTGGTCTGGCATTTCCTTTAGTTGCGGTGCTTCCCCCACCAAGTTTAACTCTTCCACTTCTATCATCCATATCTGCATTCGAGCCTTCGTAAGATACAGAAGAATAGCGTAAGAGAGTTCGGAGAATAGAGATATAGCGTATACTTATATATAGCAAATACAAGTACGTTACTATAGTGTTATCCCATACCATGATCTTTTCTTTAATTCCTTTGGATTATGTCTTCAAAATCATTTTAGTTTAAAGTTTATCATAAACTTATGCTCTAATACCAAGTTATAACATCCCCTATCTTCAGGCCTAATGCTAAGTGCTACAGATGATGCAGTCATCTATAGTATTAGCTTCTGACGATTAAATACAGTAATGTTAATGATATCCATAATATCAGAAGCACATGAATATGAAACAAAATCATATACTTCAAAAACAACTTTTCTGATTACATTTCACAAAACATATTTCATATCCAATTACATAATCCCAGTCATTTCGCAGGTTCAGATCAAATAAAATTATTACATAAATACACCAAGATCGACATATGAGGATGCCCCTTAAATGACCAAAGTACTAAACAGACAAAAACTATCTTAATACATCACAGCGGAAATAAAACATAACAACTCCTAAATAGCGAACATCAGCCTCATGCTCATCTCCAGAAGATTTATTCGTCCACCTACTAAAACTGTAAATCCTCAACCCTCAGCGTACTCAAATCATTTTTGAGCACTCGAGAGTTTAAAGGGAAGAACATAAACTTTGAGTCAGATATAAAGCCCGGTATGAATAATACTACACATCTCGATTATTTGATATTAAGTGAGACCATGCCGCTTAGCGGAACGGGTTTCCCCTTACTGATATCCTGTTAAAAACATTTCTTTTGCAAATCAAAATCCTGCAACCAAACTGATTAAAACAATAATGTCAATATCATGTAAGCATACAAATCAGGTAATCAATAGACTACTGTCTAAACACTTTAGTTTTGTTTGACTAACTACTAACCTTTGGCTGACTTGGGCCTACCAAACAAAATAAACAAATATTTACGAAATACCACTTCGCCTTTTATAAAATATATAAAACATTTAAGTCTCATACCTTAAATAATTTTATATACTTATTAAAACACTTAGGAAAATTCTACAAAAATTCCCATAAATCACTTTTAATATGTTTTTGAACATATATTAATTTAGGACTCAAAAATAATATAATTAGCCCAAATACATTTTAAACCCAATTAACTATTTTCTTCACTAGAAAATTAATAACAAGTCCACATGCTTCGGAAAATTATGAAATTTGAAACCCATCTCCAAAATACTATTTTCGACCTTATATAAAAATCGCAAGGCATTTGAATGTCATTTAATAGGGTTTTCATATTAAAACTTATCATAAAATACATATGAAATAGCCTAAATCATCAAAAATCATATATATCTATTTTACCAATCAAAACATGGTAATATACTTTGCAAAATTATTCGAATCTGATCTAGAAACAAAAAACACTAAAAATATGAGATATAACATATTATTCACCTTAGCTTTGTGATTAAGGAGTTGAAATTTGATCTTGAATTGAATTGATTAAGCTTCTTCCTCTTATCTTCTTCTTGTTTTCCCTTAATGGTGTCCGACCTCTCTAGTATTTGATTTAGTTTATGAACGTATAAAATGAATGTGTATAAGGGTTTAGGGTATTAGAATATGTCGTATTCCTACTTTTCCCCCTATCAACTACCTTGACATCTTTTATTTCATTTTCCTTTAGTTCATTTGTTTAAATTGGCACGGCTACCCTCTATTAATCACAAATATCACTTCCTTAATCATTTCATTATTTCATTTAATTTAGCAATTAAATTATCTAAATAATGTTAACCAAAATTTGAACATATGTATAAACTTGTCATGCATCAATATTCATGCAGTTTGAAAATATTGGTGTAATCAACATTCTCATCCTTAAAATCGCTCTAAGAAAATTCTAATACCAACTCAAAATTGGAAGAACCATGTGTACCAATTATTAAAATCAAATCCATAATGAGTTTTGATGTAACTGATGAATTTGAAGATGTGATCATTAAAATGTACATACAATCAAGAATAAACAATGCTAAATGACATAGTGAAAAATATTAATCTCGTCACCCATCCCAAAGAAAGCAAACATAATCTGATTTATAATCAAATGTATAGCAGCAAATATCAATTAAGCTGAGTAATAAAGTACTAACAAATAAATTACCATGGATTTACTTAATAGTACTTTCAAGAAAAGAATACATGTACATAAACAAAACAGTACCTTGATCTATAAGTAAGCTATAATATAATAAATACAAGGCAGCTATAGGCATGTATGTAGAAAGTTAAAAAAAGGTTATATGTAGCTTTAAATATTATAGTACATCGAAGTAAGAGAGTGAAGAAAAAATGTATTATAATGTACCTTTTGGATTCGAATGCAATATAAATATATGTATAGCTTTACATAGATTGTTGTATCTAGATACAATAATGACAAGTAAATATTTATCCTATTTATAAATGTATAAAGCATACTCTTTGTATGAAGAAGAAAGATGAAGAATGAATGAAAAGTGAGAGACTTGGTCGTGGCTACAAAATAGGCAAGTATATGAATAGGTAACAGAGAGGTATTTATTAAATTTAAAAATAATCAAAAGCAAATAGGCATGCGTCGGTCAACAGAGAAGAAAATAAAAAAACTACCGATCTAATATTATATTATTATAACATAGAGCATCGTGGTGATAACGTGTTATAAAATAAAGAGAACATAAGACATCAGAGAGAAGACATTTTTATTTATTCAGATATCAGTACAATACAAATGCGCTCTCTGCTTATAGACTCCATACTCAATGAAGATTACAATAATGCGCTTCGACGTTTAGCATGTTCACTCTTATTATTAATATAATATTACGTCAAAATTTACTTTTGTAAATAAAAGCGCTGGGAAACATATGCACGTAAAATATAGTTGTGCGGCCGTTCTTAGGTAAATGATGATTAAATATTGTCATATACTTAGAATTCAGACTTCTATAACTTAATATGTAATCAAAGGGGAACAAACACGTAAACCGTGTGTTTCGATAAATGCATATGTAGGTAATGATAGAGTCGGTGCACGTTTACTTTCTTTCCTTCCCCTGTATAACTCTACAAACATCACCGCACTACCACAACATCATTCTCCTTTTACTCCAATAAACACAAGTGTGTTTATTGATGTATCACATATCAATGCCATATGTACACTCCAAAGGATAATGAAGACATCATGCAGATTAATAAAACTTCAATCCAGGTGTTTGTTCCAATCTTTAAGAAAACATAAAAATCCAAATGACAAAGTCAATTTGCTCAGGTACCAAACAAATGGTGTTGAAAAAATCTAATATAGAAGTTGATCGTAAGCATATGGAAGAAGAGATTAATCAAGATTTGTGGACCATGGTTAACGAAGATTGGTTGGATCAAATGCATAGACTTCGAAGTTAAAAAAAGAAAATTTCAAAAAAAATCATTTTTAATAGTTTTGCATTTCATCTCTTGAATAATTTCTTTACACTAAATCATATTTAGTGATCATTAAAAAAAGAGTTTGTTAATTTAATTTAATTTATTTTTTAAAATTAAATTTATGTATATTTGTATATCATGTCTTAAATCTACATGCATACACACATAGAAACACACACAAAAACACACACATATATACGTACATACATACATATACATATACATATACATATACATACATACATACATATATATATATATATATCTGTGTATGTATGTGTAACAACCTGACTTCATATCTATATATAGTTTTAATAAATACATTTTTATTTATTTTAAAGCTATTTTATTTAAATAAAATTTATTAAAATGAATTTTTATATTTTAATGATTTAAATTAGATGATTCTTTTTTGCAAATAAAATAAGCTTAAATAAAAGTAATAATGAATTTAACATATACTTATATGTTGTAAATAAATTTGAAATTGTTGATATGAGCGAGATGAGATTTATTTTGGAATGAAATATGGATGAATAATGAATGAATGAAACTGATTATTTATTCGATATAAATTATGTCATGAAAAAAGTAAATAACGCCACTTTGAAACAAAATTCATACTTAATTGGTTAATAACAATATAAGGGAGAACAGTCATTTCGAAGGCTATTTTCACTATTAGAACAACAGTAAATATCGATGGAAGCTTCTGACGGCCGTCGATGACTATTTCCAACTGCTACCGACAACTGACGATCTCCATGGCGTTTTCATAAATAAAATATAGTGGTGCGCAAACCGTCGAAAATCGACGTAAATTAGCCTTCGGTAACCGTCGCAAGCCGTCGGAGAAAAGCATGTATACAGGCTCCAGGCTGAGAGCAACTTCATTATCTCATTTATCCCCAAATTCACTAAATCCCTAACCTCACCACCTCCTCCCCATCATCGGCCAACTCCCATGCCACCCCGATCATCTCCAAATTCATCATTCTCCACTCTCGATAAGCCTAGGCCCTTCATCAATCTCTAATCAGGTTTTATTCCTAAACCCTAATTAATTTTGATTTGTTAAATTAGGATTAATTTGTTGTTATAGTTGTATAATACCTCATTGATTGCCTGTTATACCATATTGATTGCTAATTAGGTTGTTATTATAATTGTTAATCATTTAAATATTGAGAGAAAAATTGTTTGGTGGATATGTGCATTAATTGGTGTATATGTGTTGATTAATTAGTGCACTTGCGCATTAGGGCTAATTTGGATTAATTAGAGTCAATGTTTAGGATTTATGTATGCGTTTTTAAGATGATGAAAACGATGATTTAGTGTATGCGTTTCTTGGAATGTAAATAAATTATTGTAAAAATTATTGTAACAGAACTTGGTTTGTTTTATAAGGAGCTTTGTTCAACTACGTTAAAAGTTGATCGTCTATGTAAACTTGAGGAAGAAATTCCTATACTACTCCACAAACTGGAAAAAATATTTCATCTGGGTTTCTTTAATGTTATGGAGCATTTACCTATTCACCTTCCGTTTGAAACACGTCTTCGAGATCTTGTGCAATAAGGATCGATGTATCCGTTTGAAAGTTATTAATATTGAGTATGTTAAATTTAAGTTTAATTACATGTAAAATTTTAATTATAATTATTCTTGACATGTACCTAAATAATCTAAAGAAAAAAGTGAGACAAAAAGCATGGGTTGAAGGTTCGATATGCAAATCATATGTCGAAGAAGAACCTTCGTTTTTTTTCTCTCATTATTTCAGTGACCATGTGAACATATCTTTTGAAAGTGCTACATGATATGATGAGGGCATTGAACAAGATTCTTCTGAATCAGTGTTATCTATTTTTAGACAATAGGGATGCCCCGTTGGAAAATGTGTAGAAGTATGGTTAGACGACAAAGATTACCATGTAGCCCACACATATGTTCTTCTTAACTGTGCAAAAGTTGCGCCATTTGTTATGAATAATATATGTGTGTATTAACTGTAATGCAATATATTATCTATATATGCAGTATTTACGAACCACAACATCCAAGCGGTGATATCAACAAAATTTTTGCTACTTGGTTTTCGAACCACGTATATGATTGGTATATTGTGTGGTTGACGTAGGGTTGAACCATCTTACCATAGAGCCAAAATAAATTTAAGATATATCCAATATTCTTTATCAATGGATACAGAGTCAACACCAAAGAATATGTAGCTGAAAAATTAACTAACAATATAGGTGTATATGTTAAAGGTAGTAATGATCACATAAATGATTTTTACAGTGTGTTAACTTAGGTTTTGCAATTAACATATTTCACCAGACCTATGGAAGAAGTTTATTTGTTTAGAAGCAACCGGTTTAGTAATGTTTCGGGTTCTGTAATCAACGTGCACCAAAAATATAATATTATTGAAATAAAGCATACATCACGTTATCGTAAGTACGATCCGTTTATACTAATAAAACAAGCCTTACAAGTTTATTATGCTACTTATCCATCTCTAAAAAGAGAAAGCGGATTGGTCAGTAGTTTTTAAAATGAAGGCAAGATTTACGTTTGATAGAAAGAATATTCCAAACAAATAAGCATACCAAGCGGATATCGAGGAAAACGGTGAAATTACAGTAATAGATGATCAAACTGATTTTGGACTCTAAATAATGAATCAAATGTATTAGTAGAAGCGTTTGATACCACAGAGGAAAATAATATAGAGTACGAGATCGAGTCTGAATCAGAAAATGACGATGACTAATTTAATAATATACATGTTGAGAAAAGGTAATTTATGGGAGTATTGATGTTACACTTATTTTGTATGTTATATGTGTTTATTGATGTTAAATCTTGATACGTTTACTCATAATTGAATGATATGTTCTGCCATAATAAAATAATATGTATATGACAGGTATTACATATGTCTTTCTTTAGGCGGTGGAGTTCTTCGCAGTCCGGTTCCCCCTCTTCGTTTCAAAGAGGGACCATTTACAGCGGAGGTGATGGCAGCAGCCCGTCGTAGGAGGAGCCGCATATGGTGGTTAGATTGGCACCCGAAAGCAGATGGCTCGTAAGTATTAAATTTACTTCTGCATTATAAATATTTTGTATGATACATTAGTCATGATTTGTTTATATCATATTTAATGCTGGGGTTCCGAGCTTGAGCCTTCAAATATAGTGCTCAACATATCTAAGCCGGCATACATGAGTCATTAGACTACGTGATGGCTGAAATGGAGTAGGATCCCAGAGCATGTCCGGGAGAGCATTTGGCGGGACTTCCTAATAAGTGAAATTATATATCATTATATATAATCACTTTACAATTTGCTGACTAAGTATAAATGTATAGCTTATTTTTTTCAACATATATACAGGTGCGGTAGACCTACAAGAGGAGGATGTTTCTCTTTTCCAGTGCACTGGAACTCCAAAGTTGCAAAGAATTACTAGGATACGATGTCTACCATCAAAAAATCCGAGAAGAAGCCAAACTGGATGGGCGCCAACGTATGGGATGCTTAGGACGCATGGTGTAGTAGCGATGAATTCAGGGTAAGTCTATCAGCTATCACCTTAATTTGTTCAATAGAGAATCCAAATTTATACCTGTAAAATATAATCTTAGTTTTTAATTTGCAGGTGGAGTCGGACAGGAACTCGGCGAACAGGCAGAAAAATCCAATCACACACCGTGGTGGCTCAAAATCATTTCAACATCACCACAAGGACCTGGTAAATTGATTAATTACAATTACGAACAGTTATTACATTTTTTGTATAAATTTGTATAAACAACAATAATATACACCAATTACTACATAAAAGAGCGTGTGGGGCTCTTGTCTCGTATATGGACGTATTTGCACATACCCATGCCATCAGACCGACCGACGATGAGGGATCGGTAACGTATGTCTAGCATGAGGATGATAAAACATACATCGCACATGTAAGTACATTTTAAATTATAAGTTATTAATAATGATCATTTAATTAATTAGTTGTAAAATATTATAATAAAGTCATGTAATATTTAATTGTATTTAATTTTACGTTGCTGGAAAGATTTATGCAAGCATGTACACAGATGCTTGAGTATTCAGGATGAGAGCAATTGACCACTGATGGGGAGGATGCTATCTTCGACTCCATTATGCACCCGATGCCGAGAAATAGGCGCTATGGCTGTGGCAATCAATCGTTAATTTATAAAAATTAACTAAGTTGTCAAAATTGCTTAATTTTTATAAAAGCTACACAATAACTTAAACATATTTCGACTTGTTTTGTAGGCTCGGGCCTCACAAAAGGCCTATCAAAAGACTCAGGACAATGCTGAGATTAATGAGCTTCGACGGCAGATTGCACAGCAGTAGGAACAAGACCGCCTCTGAGCAGCGCAAATGGACCAACTAAACCAGCATTTGGCCGAGTATATAAAGCGTCACGGAGTATTCCCTTCGTCTGATGGTTCCGGAGCCGATGACGTGTCATGAGGTACGTTTTGCAGTTTTTTTTTGAAATTTGTGTATATATACAATGAGATATTGTGAGGTTCATTTGTGGACATTTGGTGTTTGATGTTGGATGTATATATTGTGAATTGATGTTGGATGTAGATATTACAGTTGGGTGATGATGAACGGTTTGTTTTGTATTGATTGCAAATGTTTGAGTTTAAGATGGTAATGTTTGAGATGGCAATGTTTGATTTTTATATTATTATTGATATTGATTTTGACACACTACAAGAAAAGTTACTTTTTATAATGCTAATAGATAACGCTTTATCCCATAGCGTTATCCTTTGTTTTAGTTTGTTTTACTAACAAATGAGTTTGAATAAGTAACGCTTTTTGAAGCGAGCTTTCCAACAAAATTTTGGTGGCCGCCTATTTTTTTAATTATTTCCCTCTTTTCTCCTATATTTTCTCCTAGCAGCCAAATAACTTCGCCCAAAATAAAAGATCCCCTTTTTTATAAATCTTCTTCATCGGTTAAGCACCCAAAATCGAGACCTGATATTGGAGCTAGTCGACGTCGCTTGAAAGTTAAACTATAGCCGTTGCACCTCATCTGTTATTCAAAGAGACATCGTGCTGGAGTTTGCCATTATTTGAGTTCACGCGATACCAAATCCGATTCTTCATGCTAAATTTTTTCTAATGGTCTAAGAAGTACGACCCAATCATGTCAGTTTGGTTCAAAATGACTATGAATATGGTCGTGTTGAGTTCTGAGCCGGCGAAGGTGGTGTTGAAGGAGCACAGTTAGGTTCTTGCAAACTGATGGAGTAATAGGTCGGCGGCTCGGTATAATAGAGATGGGAAAGATTTGATTTGGGAAGATTATGGTATGCGCTATGTTAAGGTTAGGAAGGTTTGTAATTTGGAGTTGTTTTCACCAAAGAGGTTGGAAGGTCTGAGGTCGATTCAGGAGGATGAAGTTACTGCTATGGTTGAATCTTTTTTAGATTCTATACGCAACAAGGTATTCTTATTTCTATTTCCCTATTATTTAGCCTTTTTGTCTCCAGGCAATTTCTTTTTTGTGTTAATATCCATTGTGATGATATTTAGTAATTAGTTGAGAATTATCTGTTTAAGCGTAGGCTTACAACAATGCTTAATTCTATTAATGCAGTGCTATTTCCACCATTACCTGCCTAAAATTTTCTCTACCACTAATAAAGAATACCAATTGTACATAGTTCACTGATTGCCAATAACCGTTGTTCAATGGTGATGCTGGGATATAGTAAGACATTTCACTATGTTTGCTGCTAGATGTATCGGGCAATCCATAAATGTGTTCGGTTCAATCCCCAATACACGTTAAAACCAATATTAAAGCGAAATTACCACATTATATTGTATTTGTATTATATATGTATTTCACCCATTTTTATATTTTTTTAACCATTTTAAAGTTGCATAAATATTCTTTCGTTTCTTGTATCTTTACATTGTGCATGCATGTGCATATTGAGCATGCTACACAAAAGTTTTAATAATAGGAATGAAAATCGAAGATAAATAATTTTGTTGATTAAAATCATGTCTACAGCATTCATTTATAATCGTTCCAATTCGAGTTTGATAATCAATTCATTATATTAATCAAAATATTTGGCTTTTGACCACTTTGTGCAGTGATAAAAGCTTAATATACTCAATCTAATTTCTTTTGCCATCTGCTGCATTACCCACAGTTACTTCCTAATGTCATTTATGGGCAAAAACCGAGTCTATTTTTATTACCGATTGAGCTAAAGAATGGAGGTTTCCATAGTGAATATGAACCCCGTATATATGGAAATAAAGAAAATCATGGTTGTTCTCTGCCAATGGATTATGTCTCCAATTTCAATTAATTTGATGTATTTTTTTGCTGTAGAACCAGGGGTGGATTGATATCAGTAGCTTATTCTTTAAAATATTATTTTTTAACTTGAAATTATTAATAACAAGTTCTCTCATTGGTAAGCAGCGGAGTACTAGTTATTATAATGGTGTGTTACCTGCAACACCTACTCTTTACTTATTTGTTTGTTGATTACATTCTCTTCAGAGTGGTTGCCGATTTGTAACGGCTTATCTTTTCATGCTTGACACATTGGTTATCAATCATTCACCGACTTACATAAAATAGAAGTGGCTTTTTAAAGCTTAGTGGTTGAGTATCATTTTTCACTACGGGGGTTCTCGATAAGTAGCATCATTTATATTAGTTCACTCATTAATTACGGAAGGGTACAATTACAACTATTTAGATATATGTCATTGTGGTAGTGAGTTAATTAGATTTCTAAAACCAGACAGATAGTGCTAAAAATTGATTAAAAATGAGTATTTCTTTTATAGGCTGGTAATCTCAGATCATCCATCATTATTTGAAGCTACCCTTTCTCAGTGGCTAGATGCTTGGTAACTGTAGATTTCTCAATGATAAATATATCAGAAAAATTTGTCCTCATATTAGATTAATTTAGTCTCAGTCCACTCCAAATAAATGAAAAAAATTCCTTTTCAGGGTTGCAAAAAAATCCGTGAAATGTTAAGTGAAGGACTATCATACATGTTAAATTATGTATTCTTGTTGTTATTTGCACATATTGTCCTTCAACACCTATTTCTTTAATTTTGGTATGCACTAAGATGTAAACTAGCTCCTGTGGCTTTCAAATCGTATACGTTTATTCATTCTAAACCCAAATTTCTATAACAACTTTCAGAGAATGCTGCAAGGTCTTTGGTAGTAAGAAACCATCTATCAAGCATGGCATTCAACAACATAATAAGGCTTGCATTTGGTAACCGATTTGTAAACTCAGAAGGCATGCTGGATGAGAAAGGTGCCAAATTCAAAGGGACCATGCAAATGGATTGAAATTAGGTGCATTGTTCTCTTTAGGAGCGCATATGACATGGCTCAGACAGATGTTCCCTTTCAATGAAGAAGCGATCGCCAAGCATGGTGCTCAAAGGGATCGCCTCACAAGAGCCATCATGGAAGAGCACACATGTGCATGAAATGAAAGTGATGCTAAATAACACTTTGTTGAGTCTTTGATCACCCTTTAGGAGCAATATGATCCTAGTGAGGATACCATAATAATTGGCCCCCTTTGGGTAAGTCGCTATACTTGTTTTTTGTTTTTTATAAAACTAAGTTACTTGAAGAAAATCATTTGCTTGTCGTAGTGGGCAAAGCCGGTTATAAGGCAAATTTAATGGCTAGTCCAACACATCTAGTATGACCAATTGCATATATTGTATAATTATAGGTATTATAAATCTGGGACTTTCTAAAATAACTGGTTCTTTAAGTTTATAATAGTGAATTATTAAGTTAGATTCAAACTTCACCTGGAATTAGCTAAAATCACTAGTGGCATATTGAAAACACTTTTAATATTCACACTATCTTCTGATTCCTCTGCTATATAAACTTGTTCAATATCCATTTTTTCATAATTTAGTGAACTTAAAAATAAAATAACAATCATACATTTTACCTTGTAATAATCGCACATTTCTCTTCATAACATATTCTATGAGTACTATCAATCATATATTTTCTAGAACATCATCTATTATGAAATATAAAGTTTAAACATCACACTTGAAAGAAGAAAAGAGATTTTTTTTAATATTTCACTTTTTTATAAATTCAGCAGCAACAGTAACTACTTTTATCTTATAATAACCATACATCTCTATTCGATATATTCTTTACCTGCTATCAATAATGTAATTTCAAAAACATCGACAATGGTATTTTCTATTAGGATTATAATCATAAAGTCGGAAAATACTATATATTTGAACTTATATTGTGTTTATTTTCTCTCAATGATCTTCGATAATCTATAGTGTTATAATACGTCTATTTTTGTGTGGGAATTTGATGCTGGTGCCTAATATCATTTATACACACACAAGTATTATAACAAGTTAGCTTGAAGAGTATTGCACAAATCAGTACTCCAGATGGTAGTTCGCTACTTGTGCAACCATATGACAAATCAAGGTTAATTAACTTGAGGAGTTGTTACTTTTAGACATGCATTATTATTATTTTTTAATATTTATATCATTATTACTTTTACTAACTCAAAATTTTACATCCAGCTTGAAAATTATTGAAAAGGCAATAGTAAATTCAGATCTTGGTTTAACTCCGAATAATGATGGAGAAGCTATACGGTTGACCATTCCTCAATTAAAATCTGATAGAAGAAAGGTCAGTTTGTTATATACTTATATTGGACTCTTAATGCAAATATATCATAAAAGTAACATGCATTTTATTCTAGTAGTAGAGTTAACTACAATCTTGACAAGTTTCAACTGTTATTAGATAATTAGAAACCAGATGCTTATTACAAGTAATTTTTTATTGGTACGATAATTTTTTTGAGTACAAACAATCATATTTTATTGAGAAAATGGTCATCGTATTTTATTTATATGATTGGAAAGACTGAATAACTAACACAAATCTTATTTTATTTTTTTATTTAATAGTTCTCTGTTCCACATTTAGTATGCACTTTGATATTTGTTCTTAAAGGATTAGAGCAAACATCTGATATTTTGACTTCCCGACTGCAGGAATTATCAAAGGTAGTTGCTAAACTTGCTGAAGAGGGAAAGGTACAAATTCATATATTTATCGACAGCCATACAATATGTCTCATGTCTTGGCAATATTTTAAATGCCTCAACCTTGAGGTGCGCCTAGTGTTGCGCTTTTTAAAACATTGCAAACTTCACACTTCTCCAAAAATATGAGCATGTTATTATCCAGAGAAATTGAACTCTTATTATATCTGCATACTGAAGAGTAACATGGATGTTATTTGCATATAGTTTTCACATGACATGTGCATGACCAATTAACAGCAAAAGTAGTATCTGGCCACAATTTGACTTGATGCATTTTATACTATGGATAAACCATTGATGCATTTTCTATGAAATTTGAAAAACTATAGGCCTAATGTATATGCATTATTACCAAGCTATGTGCATGGCATCCCTGTTTAGTGAATATGATCTTTTAATATAGTACAATGTATTCATGAAACATTTTACTTATCACTAGTTTTACTTGTCCCATGAGTTGAAGAAAGAAAAGGCAAAGGCAGAAGCTGCAATCAAGTTACTTCAAGAAAAAGCTGAGCAGAAACTTCAAGAGGAATTACAACGGAAGGTAAGAGTCATATGTTTGTATCCTCTTTGTATCTAATATCTTTTGCGAACCATGAATCAATATTTTAATTATTTCTGTGCGCTTGTAGGATGAAGAAGCTAATACGCAGCTAAAAAAGGTTCAAGATTTAGCAAAAGCAGAATTAGCTGCAGCAATTGCAAGGGAAAAAGCATCTCAGATAGAAAAAATTTCTGAAGCAGACACAAATGTATGGTTTGCATTGTCATTATATTATGCTAAACAAATTTGCGATGTCCTTTGCTTCAGGTATACCTAAATGCGATAGACCTGCTTGGGACTTAAAATATAAATTATACCAAATAGGATTACTATGCGTTTGAGCCAAAGAGAATTAGGTTAAATTGCTTGCTTGGATAAACAAGAGTTAATGATGGAGCACTCTTTCAAAAAGGTCAAAATGTATCAGAAAGGTAGCTAGAACTTGATACTTATACCGAACACCAACATCAATTTCAAATCAAAAATCTTCACAGATGCACATTAAATTCCAATCTACTTCAGCGTAAAAGTGGACGAGAGAGCAAATGTGGCTTGTTCCATGTTAGCTATCCAGATTCCAGAATATGAAATAATATTCAATTTTGCTCTTAACTTATGAAAACTCGCTGTTCAACTTTGTACTTCTACCATATTTGCTTGAACTGATATCCAATTGTAACTTTGCAACTTTGGTACGTTAATTGATATGACTTTCAAAATTGAATGGTACTGGTCGTGAGAATTTCAAATCAAAGTGCGACATTTTAAACATTCAAATTGTTATTTGCTAGGATAGTAAAAACTTGCCTTTGCATGCATTGCTGGTGCTATAGAAAAATGATTACATTTTATAAATCTACTTGGTAATCTCCATGCCAGATAGGAAAAATTGATGATTGGTCATCTTTTGGTGTCCAAAATGTAGCCTTTTTCATTTCACTGTGACTGCCTTTTGTATTTTGTAGATAAGCGCATTGTGCATGGCTTTCTATGCCAGGTCTGAAGAAGCCCGCCAGAATTATTCAGTTCACAAACTTGCTTTGGTAAACCTATTATTCATTTCACTGAAGTTTCATACCGTTTTCTGTCTATTCCCTGAAGGAAAAAATAATAATATGATAATTAAACAAACAACAAACACAAATAATTTTAACGCGTGCAATATTTCGTTCTGTATTTGTTGTCTAGGGTACTCTTGCATTGAAAAACGCTCTTAGTAGTGGATTGCCTTTCAAAGACGAAGTAGAAGCATTGCATAATTCTCTAGATGGAATAGATAAAGATTCACTTATAGATTTGGTACTTGCATCTCTTCCTGAAGAAGCAGTAAACCATGGCACTGACACACCTACGCAGCTAAATCAAAAGGTATGTTTATGCAAACTGCTGCAGTTATAAACTACTTTGCTGTTGCCACATTTGCTTGCTTTAACTTTTTTATTCTCAGGCGAAATTACATAGTTGTTGCTAGCTAGTAAGAAATGTTATCTGTTGACAAGTTATCTATGCTTTACCCTTGCTGAAATTTGTCCTGGAATCTTTATACTGTTTTTTTTTGTTAATGTTGTCTTTCAAATCAATATAATTGTTCCAATCAAGGGCAAGATATCACAACTGAAACATGTTATTATGAACCAACCAGCAAAGGTAAAATGTACGATCAATATCGAAAAAGTTATAATTGATGGACTTGAGGATCAATACCGAAAAAAGTTACAAATGAAGGGCTTAGCTCTAAAATAGGCGTCAACAAGTTATACTTATCAATCATACTGGTGTAATCCATATTTTACTTAAATTGTTTATTATAGCAACCTATGTGAATGATGTATCAGTTTATCAACACCAAGTTATACCGATCATTCATACTGACGTGATCCAAATTTTACTTAATTTGAGTTGTTTATTCATTGCAGTTTGAATCTTTGAAAGGAACACTGCGTCATTTTAGTCTCATTCCAGCCGGTGGTGGTGGCCTTCTCACTCATGTTGTTGCTCATGTAGCATCATCAATAAAGGTTAGATTATACTTGGGCAATGACATGATGGCTTATAGATGATACATTAACATGTGGAACCTATTCACATTGTGCTGAAAAAATTGATAGCATGAGTTTCCAACTTGTTTTTTCCATTTATTACTTTTACACCATCCAAATTTTTGAGTTTAATCAGCTTGATACTTCGTTAATTTGCTATTTTATAAACCAAGAATACTATCTAAACTTTTCACCCTTGCTGTTTGTTACGCTACTGAATTATGATAACACTGTGAAAAATTGCATCTAGACTGTTTGTGGGAAACATGTTTACATTCGGAAGCGAATCTATTGATTGTCAAGTGGGTGACCCCCCTCAGTTTTTTATACTCAAAACCAAGTATAAACTGATCTGTTCATTGCAACAACCTTATTAAATCAGTTAACAAAACTGATTTTTTTTTTATATATATAAATTTAGCGTTGTGTTTTTGATGCTATCTAGAGTTGTGACTAATTTTTGTACAAATTTGACCATAAATCTAAATTTTTTTCATTAACTATTTCACTTTTTTTCTACCACCATTGATTTAAAAAAAAAATCTGTCGCTAGAATGAAGCACAAGATCAGTGGGTTAACTGAAGATAAGCATAGCATGTAGTGAAAAACTCAAGATAATGATAACTCAAGTATTCTCGGCCAAGGGAGCTACTCATCTATCTATGATCATCCATCCATAGCTTTAAAAGTGATTTTTTTCTTCAGTCCCTTACAAACTATATTATATACTACATTCTTGCATATGAATCCCACTTTGGTAACACACAGGATCCTATAATTGATTCGATAAACACAGCAGTCAACAGATTGGCAAATTCAACAAATTTCCTTTGATATATAGGACAACATGCTCTCATTGCTCAAGATGATTTGCCAAGTTCAGAAGAAGACCGTGATGTACTCATAAATGAAAGATATCACTTTATGTCACTAATGTTAAACTTAGCAAACACTTTCCTCTATATGGTGAACACGTATATAATAGTTCCGACTGCAGATGATTACTCTATAAGTTTAGGTGCTGCAGCTACAGTATGTGGTGTGGTTATAGGATCAATGGCTCTTGCCCAGATATTTTCTTCTGTTTATTTCAGTGCTTGGTCAAATACATCATATTTCAAACCTCTTATATTCAGCAGTGTCATGCTGTTTCTTGGCAACACTTTGTATGCTGTTGCTTATGATTGCAATTCTATTGCGGTTCTACTTATTGGTCGCCTTTTATGTGGGTAAGTTGCTTTCTTCTTGAAAATTCTTTTCAGTTTAATGAGCGTGACATTTATACATGTGTAATTTATACAGTTTGGGTTCAGCCAGAGCAGTCAACAGGATGATATAGATATTGTCACTATCGTATAAGGTCTAAATGATGTTGATGAGGCATAGTTGAATAGCATAAAAATTGGGAAGATTCCTAAATTTTATGCTATTTAGCTCTTGCCTTATCAATATCATAGGTAATCTGAAGATTCTGGACTTTGGTTAAGCTCCTTTACTGGGCTGGATGTGTTGCTTCACCCTACGTGTGGGACTCCGGTTCATGCTGTGATGGCGCAAAGGTAACCTAAATTCTCATCACGCAAAGGTAACTAATAATATTATTTAGTTATTTTCAGCAAGTAATTTCCTTTATGTTATATACCTGATTATTTCAGTAAGCAATCCAATTTGGTATTTGAAGTATTATATACTTCATAGAATTTTTTTAATTAATAAATGCTTCAACTTGGTGAAACTGCTTTGAATGACACTAGTTCAAGGTCACACCAGATAATCAGACTGGTAAGCGCAGTGACATGGATATATGATTCCTGAATTCCGTGAAGTTCCATTAATATTGGTTGTGTACATTATTTTGATCCAGGCAATTGAAAGCAGGTTACGTGACAATTCGGGTTGTGTGAAATCTTTTGTAGCTAATCTAGTGAGTATCTCTGCCTGTTTCATTTTAATATCTCGATGTTGAATTATGATCATGTTATTTATAGAATATAAAATCTGCAGAATTTGGTTGATTTAGCAGGAAGTGAGAGAGTCTCACAAACTCATCCAGATGGTGTTAGGTTAAAAGAAGGATCGCATATCAATTGCAGCCTGTTGACGCTCACAACAGTCATAAGGAAACTCAGGTCTTTTTTCCTCCACAAATATGCAACATTAACTATCAACAACTAGTTCTTCTTACTGTGTGCATGCTATCCTATTGATGAGCATTTTTCCTGAGCATGCACTATATTAAAAATCTACATATCACTTCTCCTTACGGGGCTGCAAATAAAAGTTGAAAATTTGAACTGATGAAACTGTACCAGATCACTTTTGCTCTCAGTTCTTATATTTTAGATACAAAAAGATCAACATAAAACGTACCTCAAACAGTAAAAAATAATGTTGAATTCTACCAGATCAATCTTTTACCATTCAGAAGACAAAAAGTTCTCGCTGTTTTCTAGAGTAGTTTCTTGAAATTAACCACAAACGATGCATTTTTATCTCAAACTTTCCCCTCCAGACACAGGGATGGGTGCAATACATCATCATCATCATAGTAGTAGTAGTAATAATAATAATAATAATAATAATAATAATAATAATAAAATCTTTCATAAGTACCTGGGGATGAATTTGTATATGTTCTCTATTTGGATCACATGGTGTATCACCATATCTAGGAATCCTCTAAGGAGTCTACACTCAGATGAAACAAATACTTATAGTGCTACCACTTAATTTTTCAACAAATTTTGGATTATCTTGTCTTTCAAGAGAATCTATCGCTGCATAGTTTCTTATTTGTATGACAATATGCGTTGTGGTAGAATTATGGATAGGACATTCCAACTCCAAATGGATAGTAACATGTACGAATAGACATGCAATAATATGCAATAATTTAGTTTTTTGTTACATGTAAAAACATCTATCATTAATTATGTATCATTCTTAATGTATATATTTATCTTATTTGCAGGTGTGTGAAAGAAGAAGATGCTAAAGTTGTGATCTTCATTTTAATGCAAACAATCAAATATGTACTTGTTTTTTTTTTTAAACTATGCTACTAATTTTTGGGGTGTGCTTAAAATATTTGCTACTATGTTTTGATGTGTATGAATATTTGGTATGTTTAATGTAATGTGTTACATCTCTATATTTATTATCTTTTATGATTATTATTGTGCCTTTTGATATTGGTATTTAATACTGCAGTTTATTAGTAGGATGTAGAAATTTTTTGAATTGTGAAATTAAATTATAGCACTTCAAAACCGCTATAATATTTAACAGCGCCTAATGGCCGCTATCAAATCTGTTAGTATTAAAGATGCAGACCATAAAAAGCGCTATGGTATTACAAAAAAGCGCTATAAATAATGATGAATGATAGGTCAGTAAGCGCTATAAAATAAGATATTATAGCAGAGTACAAGCGCTATTGTAGCTGACTTTTTATAGCGGTATATTAGAGTTGTGACAAGTCACCGTCTACAATAACCTGTTCGAATACAGCGCTAATAATCCGCTATTACCACTTTCTATAGCGCAATATTAGTGCTATCTTAGAAAAAACAAAAAGTATTCTGTGGCTAATAACGAATTTCATAGCGGGCTAATAGCGCTGTGATATTAATCAATAACGCCTATTTGCCGCTATAAAAATAAATAACATAGCACAATATTTGCGCTATGAAATTAACAATTTTTATAGCGCTTTTTTTGTGCTATCTAATGTTGGTTGTTTTTAATCACATGTCGTTATACAGTGTTTATCGAACCGCTATAATATCCTTTAATAGCGTTTTTCGAGCACTATTGTAGGGTCTTTTTGTTGTAGTGACATTGATTTTGATTTTAGCTTATATACCTAAAATATATATATTGATTTTGATGTGTTGTGATATATATTGATATTGATGTGCTGTTGGGCTGTAGAAAAAATATTTTACCTTGATTTTCGACGGCTGTCGATGGCTTCCAACGGCTTATAGGTTGAAATATTTCAACGGCTTCCGACGGTTTTCTGGCGTGTTTTTAAGCCATGTGGACGTCAATACCATCGGAAAAAACGTCGAAATTGCCGTCGAAAAAGCCGTCGGAGGCCGTCAGTAACACCCATATTTTTAGAGACATTATTTAGATATTTAATTAGATAAATTAAATAAAATAATGTATGGATTATGGATTGAGATTTGTGATTAAAGATTAAGGGGTAGCCGTGCCACATTAATGGATAAATAAATGAACTAAAATGGAATTAAGCGTTAGGAAATACGGAAGGACAAAATAGAAAAATGACAAAGCTAATACCCTAAACCCTTAGGAAACCAAACACGTGTTCATTTCATTTTTCTCAAGCAAAAACACTCTAAGGTCGCCCACCATTTTTCAATCTCAAGAGATGATAAAGCTAGGATTTTCAAGGGGAGAATCAAACTAGTTAATCAAGATCAAATCTTACATCCTAATCATAAAGCTAAGGTGAATATTGACTATATCTCACTTATCTATATGTTTTCAATTTTATGATGAAATACAAGTTTATCTTGCATGATTTAGCTGTGATTTTAAAGAGCAGAATGTTTATATATACATGTTGATGATTTATGTTTGTTCATATAGATTTTATGACATGTTTTGATGTGAAAACCCTATTTAATGACATCCAAATATGCCCTACGATTTTAGATATAGACCAGAATGTTATTTTAGAGATGATTTTCAGTTTTCATAATTTTCTGAATTAATGTGGATTTATATTAATTTTCTAGCGAGAAAAATGATTTATTGGGTTATAAATTATTTACAACAAGATAATAATTATTTGGGTCTGAAATTTATATAAGTTAGAAAATATATTGAAAAAGATTTTTGGGAATTTTTGTAGAATTTTTCAAAGAGTTTTGACGAATATATAAAATTATTTAAGGTATGGGACTTAAATGATTTTAATATTTAATAAAGGAAAAGGGTATTTTGCAAATGATTAAATAAATTAATTCTGAAATTATAGCAGTAATTCAAGAAAAGAAAAATTAGCAACTAATAAGAGTTTGACAAATAAGGTAGGTTAGTTAAAATGTTTACTTAAAAGGTTTAAAATCAAAAATTCATCTTAAAAGTATGTTTCACCTGTTTTGGTTCTGCCCAGGTAGCTTTCGACTAAGACCTTCCGCCTACTTCCACAAACCAATACACATAGTATCAGTATGTTGGTACAAGATGAATTAGACAAAGGCAAAAGGTAAGAGTCGAAACCAAGGGGTTCCGAAGGGGTTGAAGCGCCTTTTGTTTTTAAAAGAGAAAAGCGCATGCTTTGCTTTCGATTAAGATGCTTTCGACTTAGTTGGCTTCCGACTAGGTCGGCTAATTTAAAAAAAGGTTTTTAAGGTTGCGTCTTTGTTCTAAATAATAGCTTTCGACTAAGTCTGCTTTCGACTAAGTCATTGGTTTTAAATGTTGGTTTCGAAATAGTTGTATCTTTGTTTTTAAATGATAGCTTCCGACTATGTTGAAGCCTATACTGCCGCTTTTTACCTTTCAAAACAGAGCTTTTGAAAGGGACTGTTTTGTTTTATAAAAACCCTGTCGCCTCTCTAATGCTTTTGAAAGGGTGGTTTTCGACACCATCACTTTCTTACTTAAGTTATAGCTTTCGAAAGAGATAGCTTTCGACCGTGTTGCTTGTGACCCCTTAGTGATTTTTGAAGAATAAGCCAATGGTTTCGAAAGGTGTTTTCCATATGTTTTTAAATTGAACCCAAATGCTTTCAAAAGGTTTGAGTTTCTAAAGGTTTAATGCTTTCAAAATGTTTTGAAAATGGTTTCAAAGGGGTAGTTCCCTAGAGGGTTTCGAAGCAGTTGAAATGTACTATTTTCTAATGGTTTCAAAAGGTCTAAAAGGAAGGTTTTTCCAATGGTTTTGAAGAACTTTGAAGGAAAGGTTTTTTCTATAGTTTCGAAAGCAATGTTTTATGGTTTTAAAGAGAGTTGTCTAAGGTTTTTACCTTTCGAAGGAAAAGGGATTCCAATGGTTTCAAAAAGTGATATGAATGGTTTTGAAAGGAAGATTTGGCCCCTCGACCTAGATGAAAGAAAGGGTTTTACATGGTTTTGAAAGGTGTACTTTCAATAGGTTCGAAAGGGGTACATTCAAATTTTTAAAGATTTTCATCAACAAAGATTTGAGTAAATTATATACAGCATGGCAAGCTGATTTTGAGTAAAGCATAGAGTATAATGTTTTCCTTGTTTAAGTTTGGTTAAAAAGGGTTCTAAATCAATTTCAGATGAAAATGTTTTCAAGGAAAATTATGGAAAGGTATCCCTAAGTAAAATGACTCGGATATTAGAATACCAAATAAGACTGGTATAAGGTCGCGGCCTATACATTAGCAATTGGCCCGGTTAATTTTGTCCAAAATTTTAGTGTGTAGGACTTTGTCACAGTTAAGACTAAAATTATGATTATACACAGAAAGGAATATATGTTGTATACAGATAGGTTATTGGTGAGCCAGCAAAACAATCAGGATCATATGACCCTGTGAGATGGTAAGTTAAGGATTGACCGTCTAAAAGAGGAGTATTCAACAGATAATTAAGGACAGACCATCTAAAAAAGGTGTCTAACAGATGATAGATTATTTTTTTATTTTGTTTGGTAGGCCCAAGTCAGCCAAAGGTTAATAGTAAGCCAAACAAAACTATAGAGTTTGGACAAATAGTCTATTTGTTAGCTTGTATATATATATGTATGTTTACATAGTGATGTTTTACAGTTTTAACCTGTTTTGGTTGCAGGATAAAGATTTGCAAAGATATGTTTTAGAAAGGATGTTAGTGAGGGGAAACCCGTTCCGTTAAGCGACGTTGTCTCACTTAATATCAATAACCGAGATGTATGGTATAATTCACACCAGGCTTTATGTCTGACTCGAAGTTTATATTTTTCCCTTAAACTATCAGGTGCTCAAAATTGATTTGAGTAGGCTAAGGGTTAAGACCTTACAGGTGTATAGTAGGATGACGAATAAAGCTATCGGAGATGAGCAGGAGGCTAATGGATAACTATTAGGAGTTGCAGTTCGTTGTTTTGTTATTTATTTCCGCTGTGTATGTATTATATATGACTCTGATTGTTCAAAAGGGCATTTCATATGTCGCTCTTAGCGTATTTTGTATGAAGTGTATTTTATCATTGCCTGAGAAATGTTTGGGATTATGTAATCTAAATATGGAACATCTGTTTTGAAATGTAATGGAAAATGTTGTTTCGAAATCTATGATTTGTTTCATATTCAAGTGCTTCAGATATTATAGATACCATTAACATAGCCGTATTTAGTTGCCGGAAGTTAATACTATAGATGACTGCAGCATCTGTAGCGCTTAGCTTTGGGCCTGCAGATAGGGGATGTTACACCGTCACAAAGTCATTGTCGATTCCGTCGAAAATGGACGAAATCCATGTTCTATATTCCGATGAGATATCCGACGGCTCGCGACGGCCGGCGGCGGCTTCGAATCATCGGAAATTGCTTTGTATCTTGTAGTGTTGTTGTCGACGGCCATCGCTAGCCATTTAAAACAGACGTAAATTTCCATCGAAATATCATTTATTCGGCAATTGCTCATTGACAGTTTTTTTGACGGCTCCGTCGACAAATTTAGATATTTTTTTATTAGTTATACAACACTTTTTTAACGATCTGATAATTAATTATGAAATTTAAATGTATTTAACATACTAAATTTATATAAAATAAAATATTTGATAAAAGAGTAAATTTGTCGAATCTTATATTGATCCATGGTATTTTGGACATACCGTCGAAATATGAAAGGAAAATAAACGGGTTTAAGATATTAATCTTGGTTTTCAAATTTATAGCTGTTCGTCAACATTTTTACTTACACCTTCCGTTCGAAGGTCAAATGATCTTCAAATGAAATCAAATTTAAACCATACATATTATATTATGTATTTATCTAATTTGTGCGGCTGGATTTAAAAAAAAAATATAGAAAAAAAATTAGACTTCAAACATGTTACTATCATAGAAGTTGTCCTAATAATATAAATTAAGCGTTGTACAATTTCTTGGAAAATGATATATTTCGAGTCTAATTTTTTTCTTTCATTTTTTTCGATTCTGGCCATACATATTGGATAAATACGTTATAAAGTATATGTGATACGAATTTCGTCTCGTTTGAATATCGTTTGACCTTTGAATAAAAGATTTGTAGTCTGAATGTTGACGAACGACTATAAATTTGAGAATCTTGATCGACAATAAAAATTTATTTACTTTTCTAACATATTTTGGTAGTAGCCCTAAAATACTTTGGATCAACATAAGATTCAAAAAACTAATTTCATTAGCAATAAAACGGTATTCCTATTATTTGCAGCTTTGCCAGCTTTACCATGTCGTGGTAGATGATGTCGCACTTCATTGTAACACCTCCATGGTCTTCGACGTCAATCAGGTGCAATATGTAGGATAACAACTATGGTTGATATGGAATGGATTGACTTGGTTGAAGTAGTAACAACAGCATCGAAGTTAACATCATGGACTTTGACAAGGAAATGCCGTATGTTTTCAAATATAGGCGTGGACCTTGATGACGATTTTTTTTTAAAAAGGGCATAGTGTGCATGTGTATAACGTCGCCAACCCTGTTGTTTTCGAAGTAACTTATTGCGGCGATAATAAACCGCATATTTTGCAAATGACTCCGAAAGGGAATGATGTCGTGTTTTATCGCTTCGACTTTAATGCTTGCCGCTTTTAATCTTTGTAACCTATTTCCGAAGAAGGTTAAGTTGTCATCTATTATCATTTCGACGCTAATGATGCCGCTATTTTCTTTAAGGCATTGATGTCAAGACTCATCAATGTCATCGATATCTTCTAAGATTATATAATATGCTATACAAAGTGGTTAACTTCGACTTTATACCATTATATTTTACCAATAAATGCTTTTAATATGTTTTGAGAGGCAAAGACCCTCGTCGACTATATTCTTGCCTCCTTCTATCAATATAGTGGTTTTATATTGTTTTGGGCTCTGTGGTTTTATAGTGAGATAACTTCTAAGTGGTCTCAAGATTCATCTATATAATTTTATAAAGCATAATCATCGCGTAAATATGTTGGATGAAGTAAAGAGATAAATTTTTCCTTGTATTAAGTATGATTTCCAAGGCTAAATTATTTATAAAGAAAGTATGTTTTCAAGGAAATAATAAGGGTATTTAATTCAGTATTTTACTAAAGAGGTTATTGTTTTTATCACTTTTGGATAGATTGTGATAAGATGAATTGACTCGGAGATTAGACAACCAGATGGGACTAGTGTGGAATAGCGCCTTATACTTCAGCTGTTAGCCCCTACCCGGTATAAGTCCAAAATTGTAGTGCGTGGGGTTTTGTCATAAATAAGACGAAAAGTAGATTTACGCACAGAAAGGAATACATAAAAATAAAATAGGTTATAAGTTGGGTTGCAAAACTTTTAGGTTCATAGTAAGCCTAATAAAACTATAAGATTGGCAGATAGTCAGGTAAACACTATGATAAGTGTATTTGAACAGACCGTCCAGTTTTCTTCTAAAATTTAGTTAGGAAATTTGGTATATCTGGTAGGTCCGAGTTAGCCATGTAGGTTAGTAGTTATCCTGTGAAAACTAAACATTTGAACGGATAGTCTACTGATTTAACGGGTGGTCATGATTACCCATGTTGCATACATATACATGATCATTTATATCATCTATTTAACCATTGTGGTTGCATGATTTTGTTTTGCAAAAGATGCATTTTAAAATGGGATATTAGTAAGGGAAAACCTGTTTTGCTCAACGACGTGATCTCACTAGATATCTATAAAACCGAGATGACATATTATTACTTATACCAGGCTTTTGTCTGACTCGAAGTTTATATTTTCTCTTTAAACTCTCGGATTTTCAATATTTGATTTGAGTAGGTCAAAAATACGGGCTTTTCAAATTAAGTAGGTTTTGACGAATAAAGCTTCTAGTGACATGCAAGAGGCAAAACTATTTATTTAGGAGTCTACCTATATTATTAATCCGTTGCGTTGAAGTTATTTTGTTGAAGTGTATGTAAAGACATATGTCATAACTGTCTATTAGTAACTCTGATCAACCAAGTGCATCTTCATATGTTGCGCTTTGTGTATTTTGTAATAATTATATCTTATCTAAACCCGGACAACATTTTAAGATTATGTAATGAATATAAAATATCATTTTTGAAATGTAATGAAAAAGTGTGCTATGAAATCATGTTTAAAATTATTTCATATTCTTGTGCTTTGAAGATATTTATAAAATTAATATTTACCGTATTTTGTCACCAAAATTAACATTATAGATGACTACTATATCGTTGCAGTTAGTTTCGGCCCTTGGAGGATGTTAAGTTTTAATTAGTTTTTAAAAGTGCACCGAAATTGGGGAAGTTCAAGTTAGGAAATTAAAGTGCGATGTATCTTCAACGGTAGAAGAGAACAACTACGCAAATGCACCGAAATTAGTTTTTAATGTTTGTCTGTAATTACTATATGTAATATTGTACTTTTATAGATCATTTTCTGCTCTATTAATGATAGCATATACAGGACTTTGTGCGTAAAGTTAATGACGCGAGCGTTTTGTATTTTTTTTTTTTGAAGTGCGCGCGCGCGCGTTAGGGATATTGATAGGGACAAATGTAAACCAGGGAGGTGTAGGTTGAGTTAAAATACATGCAAGTGAATTTGACGTCACTAGGTAAAGCTTATATTCTCAGGGAAGGATAGACAACAAGGTAAACTTTCTCAGTTCAATATTTTAAGGAGATTACTACACTACAGCACTATGCTTCTATTGTTCAGGAATTTATGTGCCCTCGTACACTGTCTTATACCAACTCTTTGAATCCAAGATGCTTGTGTTGTGCCAATACGTACCATTGTTCTAACACATATGCATGTTCTAACACATATTCACCTATAAACGCATATGCAGTACACGCACATTTAGAACATCTCCAACAGCAAGCAAGAACTCAAATAATCACATATCCACGCCCAAGTTCAACTCCAACAGAGGGTAGATAATCCGATAGTGCTGAAATAGAAGGAAAAAATTTCTAAATATGAGATCCAATGAGGCGCTTGTTGAACAGACACATTTTTCTCAGTCGTCCGTTGGATATGTGCCTCAATTCTTCTTCGGAATTCGGACGTTTGACCTGAAATATTGCTCTCCGACATTTCGAAGTGTGGAAAATCGTATATCCACACTCCGAACTTCTTCATTAGTGTCCATCACTGCTAATCAGAAACCTATATATTTATTTTACAATCCTTATAGTAAGCCATAATACTTTTTATAATTATGGAATTTAAACAATGAAACCAAATTTTGTAAACAAATTCTAATGCCATTCAATGATTTCTCACTTGATGCACCTATTTCAAGACTACCTTATCATACAGATGATTTTTGGCACTTAATTGTTAATCGTTTTTGTTCAGTAGTTTTACTTTTTGTTTCTAATAATATGAATATAACTTTTTAAATATACTATTATTATTTGTTTAACTGAAATTAACGACCAGGTTTTCACTGTTTTGCAGCTACCAGTAATTATTTGCGCATGTACTGGCCAATCAATTTCATTCACAAGCATAATCTCATGATTTAAAATGTTTCAACTTTCGTATACTTGTATTAAACAGCAAATTTTATAGTATTCAATGGCAAATTTTAAGGCAAAAGACATTGTATATGACAGATATTAATTCAAGCTATATATACATGTCATCTCAGAAAACATGTGCTGGTTTGAAAGAGCGGCTATTAGAACAAAGGACAAACTTAAAAAAAATTAGGTGGAAGGACACAAAATTTCATTTTTAGACTGAAGGACAAGCATAGTTATAATTATCATTATATTCAACTTTAACACTATATAAAATGCTACTTATATCTAGCATTATATTCAATTACAATATACAAAATATTAATTATAACCATCATTGTCTTTCGGATTAAAAAATATACTTGTTGTCCTTCAGTCTAAATTCTTTCTAAGTTTGTTATTGTGTCTATTTTCTTGTTTAGAAAAATGGGAAAAGTAAAATTTATACATGATCGATTACTGCTTAGAAGGTATAAAAACCAAGAGATAATTAACATTTATTAACCAATGATTAACCACACAATTTTATTGAAACAAAACCAAGAGCCTGATAAGTTCAAATTACAAAACTGATCATTAATCAACAGTTAACAAACTTATCAACAAATTTATCATTCAACCTTAGTAACTGATTATTAATCCAACACGTCATCGTTCATCATAATTGATTAACGTGATCCAAATCTCAGCACCATCATCATAATTCAAACTTGAACAGGAGCCCCAAATATCGATCAACTGCCCTTGTCTCAACCTCGTTTTCTTCAAAAAATCTGTGTACTCCGAACCCATCAACCTAAACGTACCCGAGCTGGCCATGTACTTAAACACCATCTTATACACATTACCCATCCCGTCCTTTACATTCACATCCAAAGGCTTATAATGATCCATTGCCCTCTTTCCAAGTGCGAAGAACTCGTTAGAACCATTCATGAGTACATCCTTTGCAGTTAACTGGAACCGGTGTTGGTTTCTGTCTGCGTCGCTTTGGGTCACCTTCTTCCGTCCCAAATACATTTCTTTTGTAGGTCTCGTTTCAGGAATCATCAATGTCGGTTCTGTCACTTCTGTCATATTAACAAAGCGAAACCTTTTTCTTTTTTTGAAGGGTAAAACCGAGTGCATACGATGCACTGGTAGCTTTTTGTTGGCTTTGTTATTGTCAGACAGGTCGTCGTTGCAAAAGCGAAAGCTAGGGTTTGATGGTTGTGCGCAGGCATGGTTAAAAGGTAGTAATTTTCTTTCTTCGAAGGGTAGGATTATGCCTTTTCCCTTCTGTGCTTGATCGAAAGGCATCTGGATTTTGTTAAACATTTGGAAGTTCATGAAGATCGACTGCGAGTTTTTATTTTTCTTGGAGGAGGAATATTGAATGGGTTTGAAGCTCGAAGCGATAGCGATCTGTATATAAATAGGCGTTAGGAAAAATATATTAGGATGTATAATAGCAGATATTTTAGGTAATATACGAGAATTGGCTTGGGAAGAAATATTTGCAGGTCATAAAGAGACATTTTCGGCTTACTTTGAGGGGACATTTTCAAAAACAAAATAAATAGAAAGTTACATTTGTGAATAAAAGAGCTTGCCAATATATGCACTAGTAATACTTGTCTGCGGTTGTTCTTCGATAGATGGTGATAAATAATTGTCAATAGAGTTAAATGTGAACTTCAGACTTTTACAACTTCGTAACTTACAACCGTTCTGCAACGTGAGTTTAGTGAACAATTTGGATGGATATTAGGATCAACACATGCTGTATGCAGATGCAAGCTGAGAACACAACCAATAGCTGAGAATGCAACCGCAACTACACTATACCTAGCCGTTCAAACTCCACCACGACTCAATCGTGAACATCTCCACCGTGACTCGACCATAGAAATCGTCGCCACGACTCGATCGCGAGTAACTACCATTGGAACTCCACTCACTACAAGGAACAATGAGTTGAAATGATAGACTCGAGCGATTTTATGGATTTGATTTAATTCGGAATTGCGGTTTGAAATGATATATAACCGTAAAAATTTTAAATTGCGGATTGAAATGATAAATCTCCGTATCACTTGACCACAAGATAGAAAATTATATACGGATACCGGATTGGTTAAATTAAATGATTTTTAATTCCTTAAATTTTGAATTCAATTAACTGGCGTTTTGAAATAGAATTTGATTGATATAAACCGAATTATTTTCGATAATCCAAACGTTAATGTTGAAATTGGAATTGATAATTGTTTAAAGGATTTGAATTGAAATTTCAAAGTTGAAGTGTCAAATATAAATGAATTTATTGGAGTTGAGTTATCAAAATGTTTGGGTATAACTTTGAAATCTATCTGAAACTAATTTAAACTATTTTAATTAATTTAAACTATTAAATCAATTTTAATTATTTTAATTTATTTTAATCTATTATAACCTATTTAATCCAATTTAATCTATTTTACATATTTTGAACCAATTAAATTTATTTAATCTATTCTAAATCTATTTAATATAATTTGAATCTATTTAATCTATATCTAATGTATTATACCCTATTTAATCCAATTTAATTAATTTTACCTATTTTAAACTAATTAATTTGATTTAATCTATTTTGAATCTATTTAATATAATTTCAATCTATTTAATCTACTTTAAATTTATTTAATCTATTTAAAATCTACTTAATATAATTTAAATCTATTTCATCTATATTTAATCTATTTTAATCATTTTAAATCTAATTAAATCTATTAAATCTATTTAAATCATTTTAAATCTAATTAAATCAAATTTAAATCTATTTAAACTATTTTTACTATTTAAACTACTTTAATCTATTTTTAAACTATTAAAACTATTTATTACCATCTAAATCTATTTTCTAAAATTTCAGACTGTGTAAAGTCGAAGTATTTATATTTAAATCCTTGATGATGTTACAACCCAAATTGGAATTTGGAATTGATACTTTTTGAAATGACATAATTGAGTAAACATGATGGTTTTGGTATAAGGATTTAATTTGCCTATCTTATCGATAATTTCAAAAGGGAATATGGTTTTGAAGTGAATATGATTTTGAAGTGAATATGGTTTTGAAATTAAATATGATTCCAAAAGTGATATGGTTTTAAATCGATATGATATTTTGATATTAACTATGAAATGGTTTTGAAATGTAAAATAACCATCCGGTGTGAAATAAGAGTTTGGTTGTTAAAGAGACCGGGATCGGATATTATCGTACTCTTTGCCAATATCGAAAACCACTTTAACAATTGTGTACGCGGTGGAAATTCGAGAAATGAAGTAGGATGGTTTGGTGAACAATTCTGTATGAGGTATTTACGTGACCCTGACTCCCTCAAGTCAGCTTAGATGTTACTAAAACAGGAGCCACATTGGGCCAAGTGAGGTTGCACCTCCGATCGGATACATTTCTTCGATACCATATTATGACTTTGTGATGATTTGGTGGCCACTCCTCGATTTTGATTATGGGAGTGTGGTCCGAGGGGGGCGGTAGTATCTTCTATGTGTTACCACTAGTTCGGATCCGCGGTTGTTATATCTACCCTGGCATTGCCTCGAGTGCCGTATTCACATGCTCCATCGCACCTTCTACGGGTTTGGTTTGTACCATACCTATGGAGTGCCCTCTGGGTAAACCTCACGGAGGAGTGTACGGTACTGTGTTGACTATGAAAATATATAAAATGTGTTAAGGAGGATATGGGTAATGCCTTAATGCTATTTTAATACTTTACTTTACTGCAAACACTATTATAATGTATTAGACTACATAGTAGATAGTTTAACAGATCCTTAGGAGATGGAAATCTCGAACATCTGTTAATTTATTGCACTCGCGTTAGACACTGGATAGGAGATGTCAAACACCGTAAATATCTCTGATGGCGTTATACTCATATTTATTTACTGTTGATTTAATCTACATAAGATCTTTTAGATCTGACTCAAATGTTTTGTCTTTTCAATTCACTCAGGTCAGTCTGAGCTTTTCAGTTATTGAAGACTGCTTTCTGGAGGATAAAGACGAAGATTTTATACTATTATTGTTTATCATATGTATTACACTACATCATGTTGATCCGCTGTATCTGTTTATTATTTATTCATGTTGAATGTAACTCCTATCTGTATTATAAATGGAATAGTCAATGTTATTTGTAAATAGCTTCATGAACTGTTTATTTGATTATTATGTTTTGTCATTCCGCTGCAAGATTCTGCATATGTTTTCTTTCTTTCTCTGCTTTTCTTTTTTAACCCATAACAATCTACCCTTTTGAATGGTTTGAGTCTGACGCGTGTGAGTTATTGTCGATTTAAACCGTCCAAAAAGGCAGGTCGTTACAACTGGTATCAGAGCTTTGGTTTAGCGATAACCTTAGCTTTGTGGGGTCTAACTCATTAAAAATAGTAAAGTAATACCCTAGAATGTGTCACCGAGTGTATATATACGAGATAATGTATTTGTTAGTGTTATAAAAGGGTTTTTTGTATTATGTTAATTTGTTCCGTTCTGTATTTAAAAATTCTGGTTGGTGCATAGGACGCTATGACATCGATAGGGATTTCTAAGCACTTAATATGGCAGACCGACACAATATTTGTTTTGAACTATATGTAAATGAAATAATTTTTCTATTATATATTTTTGTATTTAAAATAATAGATTTTGTAAATGATATAGTTCTATGTAATATGTTGTTTGTTAGATAGAAATTTTTTTGGATATTGATTTAAACATAGGATTTACAAATAAAGTAAATATATATTGGAAGTTTAGAACTGAAGTTCCAAGATTTCTGAAATTTCTTTCGAAGGGTTTTGGAATGTAATATTTGTAGTATTTAGAAGTATTTTCTGATATGAATATTTCAAGATGATTGAAAGAAAGTCTTAAAGGGAACTTTTAAACAAAATAAGTTCTATACTCCTCTCTCGGTCGTTGGAAATTTCTTTGGCGATGAGTGCATGCATCACCGACGTTCATTTTCGAGTTTCAAAGTGGGGAGACTGCTGTAGTATTTTTACTACACATCTGTTTTGATGAATAAAACTTAATTTACAATCTCTTAATATGATTTGATCTATAAAGGATATATATATATATATATATATATATATATAAAATTTTCTAAGTGACTAAAATTAGCCTGGAGTTTAGTTCTTAAATTTTCTGATAATTAGTAGTTTTCAATTATTGAAATGAATGAAATCTTAATATTTTTATTAATTAGAAGTTTCTAGAATGAAGAAAAATATAAGTAAATAGATGTTAAGTGATTAATGGTATATATGAGAAATTGGAAACTTGTAAAATTAAGAATAACGAAAATTTAGAAGATGAATTGTGACGACCCACGTTTCAGGAGGTTTAAATCGACAATAATCCACACATATCTGACTTGAACAATCCGAAACTTAGATAATCAATTGGGGTTAAATAAGAAAAATAAGAAGAGAAGAAGAAAACAAAACACAGAATCTCACGGCGGAATCGATAATATATAATAATCAAATAAATAATTCATAAAGTTGTTTACTATACATTGGATTTTAAACCAAACTCATTTATCAGAGTTATAAATATACAACAAGAAGAAATAATCAATACATGATACAGGGGATAATAATAATAGTAATATGCCAAAACTTCATCTTCGTCCTCTAGAGGATAGTCTTCAATACACTGAAAAATCCAGGACAGACCCGAGCGCAGTGAAAAAACAAAACACTAGAGTCAGGATTAAAATACTCTAATGTCAGTCAAATCAATATCACAATATGAGCACAATAACTTAAGAGATGTTACAGAATTTTTCATCTCCTAAGGATCCGTTAAACTATTTATATGTAATAGTATATGCTATAATAGATAATGTCTATCAGTAAAATAAATATCAAAATAGCGTTAAGGCATTACATTGATCCACATTAACACATTTTTACAGTTTTAAACCAAAATCGTAATAGGCTCGTATAGGAATTAATTTTACAAGGCATGTGAGGCAATGCCCAAGGTAGGATTCTACCAGTTTACCCATTCTGGCTGGTCGTAACCCATCCATGGCCGACCGCGACAATCAATCCAAATGACAAATAATGTGCACCCATCGAATCCGAAACCACAATAGTATACGAGCGATTAACGTCGCTAGAGGTAGCTAACCTCAATGGCCAGAAATAGGCTCCTGTTTTAGTCAGTTTAATTATGACATGAATGTCAAGGCTATCCATCATCGTTCTCTTACTTCATTCCAATAAACGTCGCCAATTCAACCACTACATTCTGGATATCATCCACCGCGTACATGGTTGTCAGAGTGGTTCCAATATTGAAAGAGAGTATTTCAGTAAGAGGCCCCGGTCTATTTAACAACCAATCATTATCTTACACAACGATTGGTACTATTACATTTCGAAAACAATTCATATTTGATATAAAAATATCATATTCATTTCAAAATCAAATTCATTTCGAAATCATCATATTTACTCAAAAATCATGTCCATTTCGAGATCATCATATTTGCTCAAAATCGTATCCACTTCAAAATCATCGTATTTACTCAAAAATATCAACTCAACTCGATATATCGATTTCACTTCAAAACTTGATTCGAATTATAGTTTTGGTTATAATTCCCTTAACCCAATTCGCATTTATCCAAGATTTAGATATAAATAATTTACCCTTTAACCAGTTTGAATTTTAGAAAATAGCTTAAATAGTTAGAAATAGTTTAATAGAAAATGTTTAAATAGTTTAATCGAAAATAATTTGAATATAAAAATGGTTTATATAGTAAAATAGTTAAAAAAAACAAAATAATTTGAATATTTAAAGAATATAGATTTTAAATCATTTATACTAAAATATTCATTTTTTATAAAATAATTCCAAAGTCGAACCGGTCAACTTCCCAATTTCCTACCCAAATAAATTCCAAATCCCAGTTCGATTTAATCGATTCAATTCCGATTCCAACTCGAATAATTTCGATTCTTCAAAAATTTCGATTTCAATTCCAATTTCCATTTTTAAATTAATTTAAATCTCAATTTCAAATTAATTTCCAATTCCAAATTAATTTAAATTCCAGTTTCAAAGTAATTTAAATTCCAATTTCAAATTAATTTAAATTCCAATTTCAAATTAACTTAAATCCCAATTTCATATTAATTTCAATTCCAATTTCAATTCCAAATTAATTTAAATTCCAATTTCAAATTAATTTAAATTCCAATTTCAAATTAATTTTAATTTCAAATATGGATTTAAATACTTAAATCAAATTTACCTTCAATACCAAATTTAGATCCAAAATTTCAATTATAATTCAATTCCAAACTAAAATTTGAAATATCATTTCATATCACTTTTTCTTAGAAATATTCAAAGTTCGAATAAAAGTCCAATCCTTTAAAACAAATCCATTTCTGAAATTTACGACGTATTTCATTTATAACATAAAATTTTAAACTTCGATTAATTAGACAATCTCGTTTATCAAGTTTAAATTCCAACATTTCGAGTTTCAATTCAAAATAATTCAATTTCCATAAATTTGATTTTATTCTAAAAATAAATTCATTTAAATTATTTCAAAACAACTTTTAAAATCAATTAATTTAACCAACCCGGTGTCCGTATATAATTCTCTAACCTGTGGCTATGTGGATAATTATTTCAATTTAATTTCAAGGATGGATATATATTATCTCGATCCAAATAGATGTCATAGGTATATATCATTTCAACCTATTTTTTAATTTATTCGAAATGATTCAGTTTACAGTTTTATATGCAATATACAGTATACTAGATGATAGCGTGATATATCAAATTAAATAAACAACCAATATCGACAGGTAGCATCCATCACAACCAATCAACCATAAAGCCAATAACCTTCACAAATTTCAATTTTTACCATATCGGGTAATATGCTGCCAATTAAATTTAAATTTATTTAACGGTCAATTTAAATTCTATCAATTAATTCATATATCAATTTAACTGACAATTAAACCTACCAAACAACAGCCAATCAAATTTATATCACTTCAAAATATAACTAACATAAAATTATTTTAGTCAATTGTGAGCGTATAAACACTCAACTTTGATTTATCGATGATTTAAAAACAGATAAAGTCCCAAATTTGAACAGTCTCAGAATGCAGCCAAACCAGTTCCATAATGTCTGAATTTTGATACGAACGCAATGGAGAAAACCGCGCGTCGATCCGAGCTCATATGGAAAAGTTATGGATGTTAGAACGATTTGAATTTTAATATAAAATAAATAAATAAATAAATAAAACACGTATACCATTCTTCCTTCAGCCGCGTATTAGCATTCACATCCATAACCCATCACACGCGCCCTTTTCTTCCATACGCACACAACTCGAGACATCCAGAGTTCGATCAACGACTACTAGTGTGTGCGCCACCTTGAGAGCCACCTACGCACCAAGTTTCATCGCGTCATTCGCCGCCGTTTGCGCAGAATTCAAGAAAATACATCCATGCTTCCAAGCCAGATTCTGGCAAATCCATAGTGTAATAGCATAGATCAACCTTATAGATTGAAAGAGCTCGCCGAGATCTACAACTTTGCTTTTGGAATTTTTCAATTTCGTTAAACGGATTGAGAGATATTGAGAAAAGAAGATTAGCAATTTCTGGCCATTGGAATAATAGGTGGCGGCCATGGTTTGAAATTAGGGTTTCTGAAATAAAATAATAATATAACTATCTCGATTTGCGTGCGTATTTATACAGTTAGGTCCAAAATCGTTCGAACTTCAATCGAGACGTGCCGCCAGACATTTATAATGTTTTACTCCCATTCTGAACGCAATGAAACTAGTTTCGATGCCTAGTTCGATCGTATTTGAAAGATAGCTTTTCAAAGTCAATTTATTTTATCGAATTCCTTTAAATTGATTTTTACGCGTTTCAAGCTCATACGACCAAACGACAACTCCGATCGCTACTGTAACAACCCAGCATTTTATGATTATTTTAATTGTTTATTTTAATTATTTAAATTGAAACTCCTGATTTAAAAACTTTATTATATTGATTAAAAAAAATTATTATTTTAAATGTAGATTTTAATTTTGGATGAATTATAATTCAAAACCTGAATAAATAGAATACTTCCAAAAAAATGTTGATTTTGGTCAAATTAGTCAAATTTGACTTTCAAATTTAAAATTTAAAATTTTGAATTTTTGAATTTCATCCTTCATTATGAAAATACATTTAATTTCGAGAATAATACTTTTCATTTCATTGAAATCCGATTTGTATTGTGAAAGTTATGCTTTTTACAATATTGTATGTAAATTGATTTACTTAATAAAATTGTCTATTTTAAATTATATAAACAATATTTATTTGTCATATCATGTTCTATTATGTGTTATATGACATGTTAGGTATATAAAACATTATTAAAGTGATTTCATAATTTTTCAAAGCTTATTGTATTTTATTTTCAATTTTTATAACCTAGTTTCTATTTTTAAGCTATTTTCTTAAATTATTTATATTCATTTAAAATTTATTTATTTATTTTTATTCATACATAATTTTGTATTGTTTTTTATATTATTTACTTGCAATTTTCATTTGTTTAAAAATGCAAAAAAAAATAAAGAAATTTGAAGAGTTTTAAACCTTTTACATGCCTTTGTCTTTTCACCTCCTTTTCTCTTTTCACTTCAAACAACTCATGCATTAACTTTTGGCTGACCATACCTCATTCCTTCAGCCGTGTCTTCCTTCCATTTTCATGTAAGAACAAGTTTCTCAACCTCAAAATTTTGGCCTCTCTACATCTGAGAAAAATTGGTAAATGTTTTCACTCTTTTTCCATCTTTCTTCTTTGTTTTGTGTAAATTCTTGCCTTGCTTCACCTTCTATGTTCGGCCCATAGCCTCCACCATCACCACCACCTTCATCACCACATTGTCCAGCTACAAACCACCTTCATCTCCTCTGACCTACCAGGCCATGGCCATCCTTGATGCAAGATCCACACAAAAATGCAAGCAACACTTCCTACATATGCATAGCCGAGCTCATATGACCTTCACCACTTCACCACACCCCTTGGCCACCTCTTGCATCACTTCCACCAGCACCTACCTGACCCAAAGCCATTGCCACACCATCCCCTAGCCTCCAGCAGGTCTGGCCGTGCCACATAAGGCCATAGCCGTGACTTGTTGTTACATAAAAATGCACCTTTGCCTTGTGTTTGTACATTTATGACATTAATCACTCAAACAACTTCCATACCTTCACTACCCTTGCTAGGCCGACCATACTTGACCGATACCTGACCAAATACACCCCATGGCAGTGCCTTATCATCCTATAGGCCAAGCATGATGTAACGACCCGGGATTTTCGAAGTCGAAAATCCAAGATAGTTATGAAAAAAGAAGAAAGAGATAGAAGAAGAAGAACAGAAGCACCAAACATCTCACAATCGCAGCGGATAAAATATAATAGTAAATAATAACAGTTTACAAAAGAATATTATAATTGTCGATTACATTTAATATATATCAGAGTTTCACATAATATACAGTCACTGAATATTTACAATTATCATGACTCAGATAAACAATGATATAAATACACCGGATATACTCCATACGATACTGCCACCAGCTCGCCTCCTGAGCTCCTGAACGTCCTAACCTGCAAATCTGTAATACTCGGTCTGACCCGAGCATTACACCAAAGTAACACCCGGGTCAGGCTAGAAACCAGCGTGAGTAAATCCAACTAACATGGAAAACTAAGCAAACAACTCAAATAAAACCCGGGTAACTTTTGTTTATTTTCAAAGTCACATTTTATTTTAGACAACACTTATTTCACATATAAATTTCTAAATACCAAAGATTTAGATTTTTAAAATAGTCCAATTCCTCAAAATCACTTATTCCAGCATATAGATTTTCCCTATCAATCTATAAACGTTCGAAGGGGTTTCCGAGTATTTATCCAATGCTCGACCCCGGTCTCTTCGAAATCTCATATTATCCTATCCCAAGTTATCCAATTAAATTCACAACATTTTATATCGGAGTTACCAACTCTTTTAAATCATACAATACCATCCAATCATTCATAAACAAATTTGATCATTCCCAAAATAATTCAATCAATTCTAATTGAATTCTTAATCTCAATTCCTTGATTAGTCCTTTTATCATAAATCAATTCCAAATAAATTAACTAGCACCCCTTCATCATCCATCTTGATTTACATCTTGGATTAATTACCTTCCAATTCCATTCGATTGATTTTCTTAATTAATTTCACGATATTCGATACTCTTACCGAATAAATGAGTAATCTTTAATTATTTCCCAAATTAATTTTATTATAATTAATTACGTTAATTCTTAAGTACTTATATTAACTGACTTCTCATAAGTCACTTATTATGAATTAATTAATCTCAATTAATCAAATCTTTAATTACTTCATTAATTATATCAATTAATGATTTCCAATTATATTTTACTTTAATTCAATCACAATATTAATCATTCTCGATCACCCTTAACCTGTACTCAACTATCTTCATATTTACTTCATTAATAAATTTATTACTCCGAAATTTGTTATTCTAATTAATCTCTTAATTTATTACACAAGGAATTTCTATTTTATTGGTTACATTAAGTAATTAATTATTAAACCACCAAATGGTTATTCTAAAGCAAATTTCACTTCATTTATTTATTTAAACCTTCATTTATTAATCTAACCCTGAATTACTAAATTAATCATCCAAATCATTAATTAACTGAATTAATTAATCATCCATTTAATCATCCTTATATTTCTTTTAAAAATCCAATTTATATATATTTCGATAGCTTAGGGTACCGAAATATTCAAGCAAACCACAGCATTCCACATTCCAATTACCCCAAAAATATTCATCCCAGAATATCAACCATTTCAGTATATACTATATACCACTATATAATATAGCACGTCACTTCAAGTCAACCATTCAACCAAGCACTTAAATTTAACTACTTAAATTTAAGTAAAACTATCCAGAAGCGTGAGATTTACTCACCTTTCATTTGTTTGGCAGTCCATTCCAATCTTGATTAATTTCCATGGCTTCAGACCTAATCGAACAGCGTGAATCCAGAACGAATATCCCCCCTTCTACCCACGAAATTCACCTCAGACAAGCATCAATCATCGCGACATCGTCTACATCCCCATGCCTTCAAAATCCATCGGCCTTCCTTCCCTCTCGCTTCGAGCGCCATCACTCCCACTCGACGCTGGCCCCAAAAACGCGCGCGACCTCTCCTCTTGCATAGGAATTCGAGTTCGAGTCGAGTCAACCCCACCTGCTCATGCGATGCCCTAGAATTCGCGAAACCCACTCCACTGCTTCGAGCGACATCGAGGCCGAAGCCCTTTCAATCAACATGAACGCTAATACGGCCTTGCTCGCGAGCCCTAGCTTGCATCGTCGCTTCGATTAGGGTAGCGGATGCGAAAAAGGGAATCGCGATTTTAGACGAGGCGAATAGATTTGGAAGAAAGCGGCTTGGCTACCATTTTTTTGTTTTTTTGTTTTTAAGATGTGTTCGATTTACACACTGAAGAGAATAGAGAGGGGAACGGGAATGAGATATAGGGTTGAGAAGCTTCACGAGTACGCGTTGGATACAAAATATCTCTGACTGATTGTACTTCAATTTTTATTATATAATTAAATAGTGAAAATATCTCGCGTTCCATAACGCGAAATCCCGAACCCCAAATCAAACATGCCGACAGGCGTTTATAAAGTTTTACCCACGTTCCGAACTCAATGGGATGTGTTTCGGAAGCTAATTCAATCATATGCGTGAGTTACGGAATTAAACGATCGATTTTAAATTAAACCGATTAAAATGGTTCTAAGCGTTTTGAGTTGCCAGGGTCAAACGACAATTCCGATTGCTACGAAAATTGAAATCCGATAATAGCTAACTATTACGGGTCCAATGGAACTGGTTTCATCGAATTCCGAGACTGTGCCTCGGAAGGCTATTTTTAAATTCGAATTAAACGATATATTATTAAAATTAAACAAATTACCTTTAAATTAAATTTCAATCATTCAATTATCTTCAGTATCCTCATTAGATTTTACAAGCCTTCAAATTATTTTAAACAGGCTTAGAATCTCAAATTCAACAATTTACCCAATTTCAATTATATAATTCAATATTTAAACTATACAATTCAATGGTTTAATTATCAAGTAAATATTGATATCCTGTATTCAAGTTAAAATTAACTTTTAAATAATTTAAAATCGATTAATTATTTCAATTTAATTTGTTAAAATTTCCGGGTCGTCACACATGAGATTTGTGGAAGCAAGTGCAAGTGTTTGATTAATTGTTGTTCCTTAATTCTAGCTTGTTTAATGTCATATTTTGGGTTGAAATTCATGTTATATGTATTGTTTTGTTTCATATGCACAAGACAACTAATTTGGCTCTCCCACACTTGAATCGTAGTCGTGCTTTCATGCCTTTGTGGACCTTAGTTTGTGTGTCTGTATTTGTTATCTCCAGCTTGAAGAGGTGAGTATTTCTCACCAGACATTTCGTACTTATATAAGTAGTAAATTGACACCCTGTGAATCTGTGGATATTATTATTATGTTATAACTGCTTATGCTATGATCATATGATGTTCACCCGATTTATACACCTGTCATATCATCTGTTACTATTATATGATGTTATTCTGTTTATTTATACCAGTTTATCACACTGCAAGTTCCCTATAGATAGAATCACTATGAGTTGAAATGATACATACCCGAACGGACTTTAGAATAGTGGAAAATCGTTATGGACTGAAATGATAGGCCTGAACGATTTTTATTTATTTTTATTTACTTGGGATTGCGGGTTTGAAATGATTGAACCTAGATTTTTCCTTTGTAAATTACGGATTGAAATGATATAATATCTGTATCACTTTACCTAGGATAGAAAATAATATACAGACCCGTGGTTTGTATAAATTTTTCTAAAATGTTTAAAGTATTTTAGAAATGTAAATATCATAATATTTTTATTTAAACTTAATTAAAAGTGATTTTTATAAGTATTATTGATTTTCTAAAAATTCATAAGTGAAATGAATAAATGGTAAAGTTAGAAATTTGAAATATAAGTTATTTTGGAAATTATGATTTGGTTATAATTGGAATTTAAATTAAGTAGGAAATATGATAAATAGATTTTAAATTTGAATTAAAATGAATTTAAATGATTTTATAAAGTGTTAATGATTTTTGAATAAGTTAAAAGGTCAAATAAATGAATACTTAAGTTGAATTTTGAAATATAACTTAGATTGGAAATTTGTGAATTTTGTTTAAAAATGAATTTAAAGTTAAGAAAATAAAATGAAAAATAAGTTATATTTGAAAATTTAAACTTAAGTGTTAAGTAAAAAAATTAATTATAAAGAATTGAAATTGAATGTTGAAATTATATAAGTAAATTATTATTAAATTGATTCTTGAATGAAAAATTAACTTTATAAAAATCATGAATACAAGGTATTTAAAATAATTGTTTTAAAAGTGAAAATATATGATTTTATAAGTTTAAATGATTTAAATAAAAATTTAATCGTTTGTGAAATTATATTGAATATTTGTAATTTAATTAACAACATTTTGAAATGTTATTATTTCTAATGTAAAGGATATTACAGCATTTGTAAATGCTGTAGTGGATAGAAATGAACTAAATGTCTAAATTGAATTAGGGCTATTATAGAATTTTGTAAGTACTGTAGTTGCTGAAATTAACTAAGGCTTTATTTGAACTAAAGTAACCCTATTACAGCATTTTTAAATGCCATTTTTTTGTTAAATTGAATTGTTTTAGAAGTAACTTTTCGTAGCATTTTCTAAATGCTGTGAAAGTTGAATTTTCATTGTTTTAATAAATTTAAGTGAATAAATGAACTTTGAAAGATTAAAATTTTGGAAATTTAATAATTTAATTATTAAATATAATAAATTCATTTTAATGATTTAAAACGAAGTAATTTGTTTTGAAATATAAACTATTTTGAAATGTGCGTTGAAATGGTATTTTGAATAAAATGAATGTGGTTTTGAAAGTATACGATATTTTGATATTTTGAAATGGATATTGAATGATATTGAATTTTTAAATGATATTTGATTTAGAAGAGAAAATAATAATAATATTACCATTTTGGAATTCTAACCACGGGACGTATTTAATTTATGGTTAAATTGATCCTTAGAGGATGGACGATCTCAAGCATCCTTTAAGTTATTGTGCATTACAACTACAGTTCACTTGAGTTAGTTTACATTATATAAGTATGTATGTCCTGACTCAAGTGTTTTGTGTTTTACTTTACGCTTCTGTCAGCCTGAGTATTTTCAGCTTAGCTTTAGATTTCTTTCCTGGAGCTAGGAATCGCTGGAGATTCTGCTTGTCTAGTTATTTGTTCCCTTTCAGTTTCAGTTGTTCTATTTCAGCTTTGGTATTTATAAACTGCTATGCATTTGAGATTTCTATTGTATATGTTTTTCAGACTGATATTATGTATTATGTTTTGAGAGTTTGTTATAGTAGCTTCATGAACTACTGTGGTATTTTAATTTCCGCCGCGAGGTATTCTGATATTTGTGTGTTTGTGATTCTATGATTATATTTCATTTGCTCCAAATTTTATTACAATGCGGTATTTTGAGCAATTCAAGTCCGGCATGTGTGGATGCGAATGACTGAAAATATCGGGTTGTTACAGTTGGTATCAGGGCTTTGGTTTTTAGGCAAACCATAGCCTGCAGAGCAAAAACTCATTAGAGATAGGGTAGAAATACCCTAGAATGAGTGAAATCGGTCTCAGAATCCTTTCTTTGTGAGAGAAAGTAACTTTGAAGTATAAAATGATTTCCAAATGATTTTTAAAGGATTTTCAAAGATTATATTGGTATAAAATTTTCCTTATTTTGAAATTAAGATTTTCTTAACTTCATCCCTTCGGTATCCACCTTATTAGAAATCTCTTGGTCAGGATTCTTATAGATGAGGATTCTTTGAACTTTGGAACGCTCCCACTGGTCTTGAAATCCAGTCTTGTCTTCCCTATTTTTATCCTTTTGATTTTGGAACATTCCGTTACTCCACTTTGGAATGACCTCTCTAAAGATCGGTGATTCCGCCAATCTTTGAATGATTTGTAAAGGGGTGAAACTCCTTTACAATTGGCATTGATTCACCGGAGATTTCTATCTCCTTGGTTTACGATGCTATCTATCTCCTGCTCTACTCGAATTTTATCTCTAGCGATCGAAGGTCGATTTGTCTTAGATTTCCGAATTGATTATATTCCCGAAGTCACGGTTGACCGGTTAAGGTCGCCCGCGATTTATAAAGGCTTATCCATCTTCTATTTGGTAATTAAATTATCTTATCTTCGTTCGAGCTTATCTTCGAACCAGAATTCTATTTGATTAGAGTCCTCTAAATTTGAATCTCTATTTGTTTGAAATCTATCCTTGAATCATTCTTTGGAAATTTGTGTTTGGTTGTATGTTGAAATTGTGCATACATCGAAATCATTATTTTAATAAGGATGACCCTATTTGTATATAAAAGTGAAATGTTTTCGATAAGGATTTTTATATCTTTTAAAAATGAGAATTTGAAGCTTTTAAAGGATTTGAAATTTTGAAAATTTATAAGAATTTGACTTACATAAAATGATTTATAACTAAAGGGTTTTGAATTTGAATTTCGAAGAATCGAACTCCGGTGTTTTGAAATCGGTTTTAGGATTTTGGAAAATATATAATAATAATATGATTTAAAGATATTTCTTCGAATAAAAATGTTTCAAATGTATTCGAACTAATCCCAATGATTTCGAAGTGATTTCAAAGAAGTTTCAAGAAAATAAAAGTCCATAACCCACTTATGTTGCTGGAAAATAAATTTTGGTGATGAATGCATGCAACATCGACATTGATTTTCGAGTTTCTGAGTGGGGGAGAGGCCACTCTAGTGGCTTTGCTATGCGAGTGATTTTGTGAAATCAGTTTTGATTTCAGATTTTGAAGTATAGTTTGATATTCGAAAGATATATGTATATATGTGTATATATATATATATATATATATATATATATTTGAAATGATTTAAAGTAAGCCGGTGTTCAGTCCTCGAGATTCAGATTTGTTTTGGTATAACCCTATCTTTTGAAATTGGTTTACTGATTTGTTGGTGATTTCCAACTCTTGGATTGAAAATATGATTTCTTCGACTATTTGAACGTTCGAGCACTTCCAAATCAAGGTTAACTTTTCAAGGCTAAGTAATTTTGAAAGGTATAGGGTATTTGATAAAGAATATAAGTTTAGTTTAGTGTGATTAAAGTATAAAGTAATATGATTTATATAAGTTTGAAACTATTTGTTGAGTGAAATAAATAAGACTATTTTGAATTATACTGGTATGAAATATAGATTTGAAATGTTTTGAATAAAGTATATATATAGAATAATAATATTTCCAATGGTAAATTGGATTTTTCATATAGAAATAAATAGTTTGAAGGTTTTAAAAGGAGATGGTTTTAAACTTTGTAACCATTTTAGATATTTTGATTATTGTAATGGTTTGGAAATGATTTAATCTTTATTTTGATAAAGAATGTGAATTTGAAATGATAATTGATTTTGATAAATGAATATTTGAAGTTTATATTTGTATGAAAGCATATTTGGTTTACTTGTAATTTGAGTTTATTTAAAAATGTTGGATTTATGAAATGAATATTTCAAAACTAAGCAATAATGTAAAATTTAAGATATATGAAATTATAAAATTTAATTTTGAAATATGGTATATATAATCTTTTAAATATATTAAATATTGAATAGTTTATTTTATGAATCAAACCTTTATTTGAAATTTGATAATATTTGAAATGGTTTTGTTGGAAAACTAAATTGAATTGAAACTGATGGTTTGAATTGAATTAAAATTAGAAATTTTAGATTTGGGTTTAATTGAATAATTTGTTAAATGTAAAGAATTTAAGGAATGTTTTATGATTTCAAATGTATAATTTCGAAAGGTTATGATTTTCAAAGTGTAATGATTTCAAGTATTTTGGTTTTGAAAGATTTATAACTCTAAAAGTATTATGATTTTTGAATGTGAATATATGTTTGAATTGGAAATGAATTTGTTTGACCTAAATTTTGTATATTTGGAAATTTGGATTATTTTCTAAATCTATTGTTTTAAAAAACTTTGAAACTGAACATATGTAATTAGAAAGAAATGATTTGGCAAAATCAAATACGATTTTGAAACTGAATTGATATTGAAATGGTCTGAAATTGAGAACTTTGTTTATTTAAATACTTTGATTTGGGAGTTATCGAACTTATATACAATTGATTTGTATAAGTATGAAGTGATTTGAAACTATTGATTTGTAAAGGTACTTAATTTGGAAAGTGAAATCTTTTATAATCTAAGTCTATATTAGTATGATTTGATATACTATTGATTTTGGGAAGCATTCGATTTGAAATGAAATATTATATATAATGGACTTTATATAAGTATGATGTTTGAAAGTGATTTGAAAGGTACTATATGATACATATTTTCGAAGTAAAGATATGGAAAGCGCTTTTTGCTTAATATCCGCTTTGTGGCCACATTGTGGATTCATTCCATCGATATTATTCTCTCTGATTTGGGTTTTTCGGATATGATACTCGAGTGTCCATCGAATTCCATGGCGATCTCCATGGTCTTATGTTTGCGACTGCATAGCGTAATTCGCCTAGCTTAGAGGGCCTAGGGGTATGGATGTTTCCTGGGGGATCCAGCCGTAACCATTGTGTATCCTGCGATCTATGTAGGTCGTAGTAGAAGCGAAATCCGCTTGCTGAGATAGCTTAAGGGTACGGATGTTTCCTGGGGGATCCAGGCGTAACCATTGTGTATCTGCGGTCAACTAGTCCTCATGGCGTAATTCGCGGGCTGAGATAGCTTACAGGTACGGATGTTTCCTGGGGGATCCAGGCATAACCATTGTGTATCTGCGATCCATGGTTGGACAAATGTTTTAGTTTGGTTGATTTGTTTAGATTGTACTTTCCATATCTGTTTTTAAAAGGTTTTCCAGTATTTTCATTGGGTGTTGAAACAAGTCTACCAAGCACCTGGAGAATTCTAGCTTTGCACCTGATCAACGCATGGCCAGAGTCTGCAGGAACGAAAGTAAACTTGTTAAGACATCGAGTTATAAAAGTATTTTTATAAAGTATTATATAAGGATATTTTGATCATTTATTTTTTTCTAAATAATATGAAATGTTTTCAATATTGTTTACTTTGAACTATCAAATTTGAATCAAATGACTATTGTCATATTATAAAATGTTTAAAATGTCATAAAATTTTAAATTGAAATTTATATGGTTTTAAAATAATGGTTCATCCTTGTCTTTCAACCTACTTTCCCTTCTAACTATTTCTACCTTCTTTCTCTTCGAGGGTCCTTTCCGCATTGTGGAAAGAGTTGGTTCTTTGGCTTATCGTCTGGATTTGCCGAGAAGCTTTCTGGAGTACATGATGTATTCCATGTCTCACATCTTCTCTAGTATCTTCATAACTCATCTCTTATTGTTCAGCCTTCTACTTTTGATAGTTTGGATATTTAGCCTAATCGGACCGTCGAGAGTAAGCCACTTCGTATTGTCGGCAGAGGTACGAAGCAGCTAAGAAGGAGATCCGCTAGTCTGGTCAAAGTACTGTGAAGTATTGATGTTTGGGATTGTACCTGGGAAATGGAGGAGAGCTTTTGTGCTTCGAATCCGAAATTGTTTTTCCAATTACTATTTGTTGTCTATCTTGCTTTTCCTTATTTTCCTTGTTCATTCTTTTCGAGGACGAAAAGATTTGATTAGGGGAAAGTGTAACAGCCCACTATTTTATGATTATTTTAATTGTTTATTTTAATTATGTAAATTGAAACTACTAATTTAAAAACTTTATTATATTGATTAAAAAGAATAAATTTTGTTATTTTAAATATAAATTTTAATTTTGGGTGAATTATAATTCAAAGCCTGAATAAATAGAATATTTCCAAAAAATATGGATTTTGGTCAAATTGGTCAAAATTTGACTTTTAAATTTAAATATTTGAATTTTTGAATTTCATCTTTCATTATGAAAATACATTTAATTTCAAAAATAATGCTTTCGTTTCGTTGAAATCCGATTTGTAATGTGAAAGTTATGCTTTTTACAATATTGTATGTAAATTGATTTATTTAATAAAATAATCTATTTTAAATAATATAAATAATATTTTATTTTTCATATCATGTTCTGTTATGTTTTATATGACATGTTAGGTATATATTTTTATTTTAAAACATTTTTAAAGTGATTTTATAATTTTCCAAATCTTATTGTATTTTATTTTCAATTTTTATAACCTAGTTTCTATTTTTAAGCTATTTTCTTAAATTATTTAAAATTTATTTATTTATTTTTATTCATACATTATTTTGTTTTGATTTTTATATTATTTACCTGCAATTTTCATTTGTTTAAAAATGCAAAAAAATAAAGGAATTTGAAGAGTTTTAAACCTTTTACATGCTTTTGTCTTTTTACCTCCTTTTGTCTTTTCAATTCAAACAACTCATGCATTAACTTTTGGCTTACCAACCTCATTCCTTCAGCCGTGTCTTCCTTCCATTTTCACGTAAGAAAAAGTTTCTCAACCTCAAAATTTCGGCCTCTCTTCATATGAGAAAAATTGGTAAATGTTTTCACTCTTTTTCCATCTTTCTTCTTTGTTTTGTGTAAATTCTTGCCTTGCTTCACCTTCTATGTTCGGCCCATAGCCTCCACCATCACCACCGCCTTCTTCATCACCTTGTCCAGCTGCAAACCGCCTCCATCTCCTTTGACCTACCAGGCCATGGCCATCCTTGATGCAAGATCCACACAAAAATGCAAGCAACACTTCCTATATATTCATAGCCGAGCTCCTATGGCCTTCACCACTTCACCACACCCCTTGGCCAACTCTTGCATCACTTCCACCAGCATCTACCTGACCCAAAGCCACTGCCACACCATCCCCTAGCCTCCAGCAGGTCTGGCCGTGCTACATAAGGCCATAGCCGTGACTTGTTGTTACATAAAAATGCACCTTTGCCTTGTGTTTGTACATTTGTGACATTAATCACTCAAACAACTTCCATACGTTCACTACCCTTGCTAGGCTGACCATATTTGAACCATACCTGACCAAATACACCCCATGGCAGTGCCTTATCATCCTATAGGCCAAGCATGAGATTTGTGGAAGCAAGTGCAAGTGTTTGATTAATTGTTGTTCCTTAATTCTAGCTTGTTTAATGTCATATTTTTGGTTGAAATTCATGTTATATGTATTGTTTTGTTTCATATGCACAAGACAACTACTTTGGCTCTCCCACACTTGAATCGTAGTCGTGCTTTCGTGTCTTTGTGGATCTTAGTTTGTGTGTTGTATTTGTTATCTCCAGCTTGAAGAGGTGAGTATTTATCACCATACATTCCGTACTTATATAAGTAGTAAATTGACACCCTGTGAATCTGTGGATATTATTATTATGTTATATTTGCTTATGCTATGATCATATGATGTCCACCCTATTTATACACCTGTCATATCATCTGTTATTGTTATATGATGTTATTCTATTTATTTATACCAGTTTATCACACTGCAAGTTCCCTGTAGATAGAATCACTATGGGTTGGAATAATAGATACCTGAACGGACTTCAGAATAAGGGAAAATCATTATGGGCTGAAATGATAGGCCTGAATGATTTTTATTTATTTTTATTTACTTGGGATTGCGGGTTTGAAATGATTGAAGCCATATTTTTCCTTTATAAATTACGGATTGAAATGATATAATATCCGTATCACTTTACCTAGGATAGAAAATGATAAACAGACCCGTGGTCTGTATAATTTTTTCTAAAATGTTTAAAGTATTTTAGAAATGTAAATATTATAATATTTTGATTTAAACTTAATTAAAAATGATTTTTATAAGTATTATTGATTTTCTAAAAATTCACAAGTGAAATGAATAAATGGTAAAGTTAGAAATTCGAAATATAAGTTATTTTGGAAATTATGATTTGGTTATAAATGGAATTTAAATTAAGTAGGAAATATGATAAATAGATTTATAATTTGAATTAAAATGAGTTTAAATGATTTTATAAAGTGTTAATGATTTTTGAATAAGTTAAAAGGTCAAATAAATGAATATTTAAGTTGAATTTTGAAATATAACTTAGATTGGAAATTTGTGAATTTTGTTTAAAAATGAATTTCAAGTTAAGTAAATAAAATGAAAATAAGTTATATTTGGAAATTTAAACTTAAGTGTTAAGTAAAAAATTTAATTCTAAAAATTGATATTGAATGTTGAAATTATATAATTAAATTATTATTAAATTGATTCTTGAATGAAAATTTAACTTTATAAAAATCATGAATATAAGGGTGTTTAAAATGATTGTTTTAAAAGTGAAAATATACAATTTTATAAGTTTAAAATGATTTAAATAAAAATTTAATTGTTTGTGAAATTATATTAAATATTTGTAATTTAATTAACAGCATTTTGAAATGTTATTATTTCTAATGTAAATGAACTTACATCATTTGTAAATGCTGTAGTGGATAGAAATGAACTAAATGGATAAATTGAATTAAGGGCTATTATAGCACTTTGTAAGTGCTGTAGTTGCTGAAATTAACTAAGGCTTTATTTGAACTAAAGTAACCATATTGCAGCATTTTTAAATGCCGTCTTTTGTTAAATTGAATTGTTTTAGAAGTAATTTTCCGTAGCATTTTCTAAATGCTGCGAAAGTTGAATTTTCATTGTTTTAATAAATTTAAGTGAATAAACAAACTTTGAAAGATTAAAATTTTGGAAATTTAATTATTAAATATAATAACTTCATTTTAATGATTTAAAATGAAATAATTTGTTTTGAAATATAAACTATTTTGAAATGTGTGTTGAAATGGTATTTTAAATAAAATGAATGTGGTTTTGAAAATATATGATATTTTGAAATGGATATTTAATGATATTGAATTTTTAAATGATATTTGATTTAGAAGAGAAAAAATAATAATAATATTACCATTTTGGAATTCTAACCACGGGATGTATTTAATTTATGGTTAAATTGATCCTTAGAGGATGGACGATCTCAAGCGTTCTTTAAGTTATTGTGCATTATTACTACAGTTCACTTGAGTTAGTTTACATTATATAAGTATGTATGTCATGACTCTAGCGTTTTGTGCTTGACTTTATGCTCCGGTCAGCCTGAGTATTTACAGCTTAGCTTTGGATTTCTTTTCTAGAGCTAGGAATCGCTAGAGATTCTGCTTGTCTAGTTATCTGCTCCCTTTCAATTTCAGTTGTTCTATTCCAGCTCTGGTATTTATAAACTGCTATGTATTTGATATTTCTATTGTATATGTTTTTTAGACTGATATTATGTATTATGTTTTGAGAGTTTCTGTAACAACCCGCATATTTATCGATTTTATATTTAAATATTTTATTTAAATATTTTATCGTTAGTCGGATTTTTAGTCCGAAAAGCTACTTTTTGCATATGGTCGAATTAGGACTCGGGACCACTCCCATTGAGTTTAAAATGCCGTTTGCGACCTTTTTGAGTATAAGCTTCGATATGTTTGGAGAAAGTTGATTTTTGCTACTTTTCACTTTGGGTTTGGTTTTGGGCTCAGCCCTATGTTAACTTATGCTCAAATCTGAGCCACTCTTCCCCATTCACCCTCATTCTGTTCTCTTTTCAGTTTTTAAAGTATTAATGGTGGGAGAGATTGGAAATTAAAACTCCAAAACCCTAGTTCCTTTTGCAACTTCAAATTCCTAGCTCCAAACTCAAGAAAAACCCATTGGTAAGCTTCTCTCCTTCTTCTCCAACTTATTCTCTTACCAATTTCAGAAATTCCTAAACCTAATTTTGGGAATGATCTTGTTTTGAGCATAGATTCAATCTCATTTGGGTTGTGTTGAAGAGAGGTTGATTCTCCATTTTCTTTCAAGCTTCTTCTTGTTTGATTTTGTGAAAAGGTGAGATTTTTATCTCACATCTATGCTTATATTTATCTTCGAATGTTAGGTATGAATTCCTAACACTTATTCGTGTGCATTTGGTTTGGATTGATTTGGTGAATATTCCAATTTTTGGTGTTTTGGGTTCAATTCTTTAAAAATCATAACTATGATGTTTGAATATGTGTTTGGTGATGCATCGAGGAGCCAATAGGGCCGGATAGCCGTTAGGCATAATTCCCTAGTGTTCGTGCTCGTTCGGTTGCGAATTGGTGGAGGTTGCATATCAATTTATGGGCATCGATTTGTAGAGCATCAGGTTCGACCGACCGACCCCCCTGGTCCGGTCGACCGACCTGTTAGTATAAGTGCTTCTCTGTTTCTGGTTCGGCCGACCGACCTCCCTGGTTTGGTCGACCGACCTGATGCCCGAGAAGTTTTTCAAAACAAGGTTCGGTCGACCGAGCTCTGTAGCCGGCCGACCGACCTGATGATTTTTTGCCTACTTCGCCTTGTTGCTTGAATTTCCAACTTAAATCGATTCGTATTGTTTCCTATTTATTGTTATCAATTAATATGACTTTGATGACTCTTTTTTTAGGGATTTTTGAATATCCATTTTGATGGATTCTTTATCGGTTTCGTTGGATTTTTATTCACATCTCCGTATGTGAATTTTAGTGATTGATTATTCCTACAATCTTCTTTGTGTTTTGTCACTTCAAAAATATAAAGGTTTTCTATGCTAGTAGTAAATATCAAAACTCTTTCCTCAAACGATTTCAATACTATTTTAATACCAAATTCGTTTATAAAACCGTTTTCCAATCTATTAGTATATACAAACCTTTACCTCACTCGTATGAGAAATCTAATTAAACGACTTAGTAAAACAAGTGGTATGAAACGCTTGCGTTCACTTTGTTGGTTAATTCTTGGACTTGTTCGATTGAAACTCTTGTGACAATTTTCTAGTGGAGATCTACAATTTGTTCGTAAATATTTAAGTTAAGCTAGTGGTTATGGGACATGATGCTAAGCTCATATATTTACTAGCTCACTGTAATCGACACTTCTCGTTGATCATGACGATCATCTTTGTGATTTAGACTAGCAATGTGCGATGTCTCTTTGTCTGCGAGGGAGACTAAACCCCGTTTTGTGGAGTTTCGACTCAATTTGGTGGGGTAGCAACCTATGGTCTTCGGGCCGTTTGTGGAGCTTTGGCTCAATTTGTGATGGTTAGCAACCATGGAATTAGCGTTCCGTTTGTGATACACGTATTGGTGGGCTTTATGCTCCCGTTTGTGATAGGCCTTCCCCCTTTATGATTTCTGGATTTCTTGAGATGATTTCTAAAATTTGTGCTTCACCAATTTTCGTGATTTCTATTGATAAGCCTTATCGATATTTGTGCATTGGTGAATTTGTGTGTCATTGACTTTAGTGATTTCTGGATTTCTTGTGTAGTCTTCTGGAATTTGTGTGTCATTGACTTTAGTGATTTCTGGATTTCTTGTGTAGTCTTCTGGAATTTGTGTCATTGACTTTTGTGATTGACATTGATATTATCGTCAATATTTATGGTTTGGTGAACGAAATAAGGAGTATGACGTTTCTTTGATTCTTGTGTAGATTTGGTGACATTGAATTAATCTCTTGATGATTATCAACTAAGTATATATATATATATATATATATATATATATATATATATATATATCACAGCTTGGCATTGTGATTATTATGTGTTTAGTCATATCTCTTATTCTATATCGTTTCATCTGATATTTATAGTTAGACTAATCCGTTTATTATTTTCTTATTAAATAATACTCGGGTCAGACCGAGATGTTACAGGTGCTTCTGCTTGACTTCTCTCTTGGGATTGATTTCTCTGACTTTTGGCTTACTACTTAGTTTAGTAGTTTATTTTGGTGTATACATTCGAGATATAGACTCCATGATGTAAACTTATTCTTTTGTGTAGTTCATGTAACTATTCTTTTGTGATATTGTGGATCTTTTTAGACCACTACTCTGATGTACACTTCCTAGTGTAATATTCATATCTATTTCCGCCTTTGTGATATGAATTGTCTGTGACTGATTTATGTTATGTTTATTTCTATATTTGTTTCCGAAGATATTATAGCCACTGTGTAGTAGCTTTGAGTTTGTGTCGGCATGTCGGATTTCCACTTGAAAAGAATTACATGCTATACTATCTGACATATCGATGCTCGCACAAAGCAATTACACGGATGGTCGCTCCTCAACAGCCTTATTCTCCATGCTAGTTGACAGCATTCACCGTAATGTTCTTGGCTAGCGTGGGTATAGAGGTGGGGCGTCACAGCTTGTTATAGTAGCTTCATGAACTACTATGGTATTTTAATTTCCGCTGCGAGACATTCTGATATTTCTGTGTCTATGATTCTGTGATTGTACTTCATTTGCTCCAAATTTTATTAAAATGCGGTATTTTGAGCAATTCAAGTCCGGAATGTGTGGATGTGAATGGTTGAAAATATTGGGTTGTTACAGCTACGAAACTTGAAATCTTTCAATAATTCACTATTGCGGATCCGATGGAACTGGTTTCGTCGAAATCCGAGATAGTTGCTAAAATGGCTTTTTTTACCCGTTAATTAAAATATAAATCTCCAATTTTTAATAATTTACTTTTAAATAAATTTTTATATTTTAACCGTCTTCATTCATATTGAAATAAAATTTTGAATCAATTTCTGATGCATTTTCATTCACATTAAACGTGGAATCCCATTATTTAAATAATTCCAATATTAAATCTATACAATTAAATTATTCAACAAATTACATTAATAACCATTTCTATTCAATAATCACCTTAAATTTATTAATTAAAATAGCTAATAACACGGGTCGTTAGATACTCCCCCACTCAAAACTTTTCGTCCTCGAAAAGGCATTAATTACAGAACTTAATACTTGATATATTTTCTTAAAATAATTAACTAAAAAAAACATAACCGTCTTATTTGCGAAACTATTTCTACGCTTCCACTACGCCATTCCGATATCGTTTTACGAAAAATATAACTTATATATAAAAATAAATCCATTTCTGAAATTTACGACGTATTTCGTTTATAACATAAAAATTTAAACTTCGATTAATTAGACAATCTCGTTTATCAAGTTTAAATTCCAACATTTCGAGTTCTAACTCAAAACAATTCAATTTCCATAAATTTGATTTTATTCTAAAAATTAATTCATTTAAATAATTTCAAAACAACTTTTAAAATCATTTAATTTAACCTACCCGGTGTCCGTACATAATTCTCTAACCTGTGGCCAAGTGTATAATTATTTCAATTTAATTTCAAGGATGGGTATATATTATTTCGATCCAAATTGATGTCATAGGTATATATCATTTCAACCTATTTCTTAATTTATTCGAAATGATTCAGTTTATAGTTTTATATGCAATAGACAATATACAAGATGATAGCATGATATATCAAATTAAATAAACAACCAATATCAACCAGTAGCATCCATCACAACCAATCAACCATAAAGCCAATAACCTTCACAAATTTCAATTTCTACCATATCGGTTAATATGCCACCAATTAAATTTAAATTTATTTAACGGTCTATTTAAATTCTATCAATTAATTCATATATCAATTTAATTGACAATTAAACCTACCAAATAATAGCCAATCAAATTTATATCACTTCTGAATATAAATATGACTAACATAAAATTATTTTAGTCAATTGTGAGCGTATAAACACTCACCTTTGATTTATCGACGTTTTAAAAACTAGATAAAGTCCCAAATTTGAACAGTCTCAGAATGCCTCAAACCAATTCCATAATGTCTGGAATTTCGATACGAACGCAACGAAGAAAACCGTACGTCGATCCGACCTCGTATGGAAAAGGTATGGATGTTATAACGATTTGAATTTTAATATAAAATAAATAAATAAATAAATAAATAAAACACATATATTATTCTTTCTTTAGCCGCGTATTAGCATTCACGTCCATAACCCATCACATGCGCCTATTTCTTCCATATGCACGCAACTTGAGACATTTAGAGTTCGATCAACAGCTATCAGTGTGTGCGCCACCTTAAGAGCCACCTACCAACCAAGTTTCATCGCGTCATTCGCCACTGTTTGCGCAGAATTCGAGAAAATACGTCCATGCTTCCAAGAAATATTCTGGCAAATCCATGGCGTAATAGCATAGATCAACCGTATGGATTAGAAGAGATCGTCGAGATCTACAACTTTGCATTTGGAATTTTTCAATTTCGTGAAACGGATTGAGAGATATTGAGGAAAGAAGATTAGCAATTTCTGGCCATTGGAATAATAGGTGGTGGCCATGGTTTGAAATTAGGGTTTATGGAATAAAATAATAATATAACTGTCTCGATTTGCGTGCGTATTCATATAGTTAGGTCCAAAATCTTCAGAACTCCAATCGAGACGTGCCGCCAGACGTTTATAATGTTTACCCTCATTCCGAACGCAATGAAACTAGTTTTGAGGCATAATTCAATCGTATGTGGAAGATAGCTTTTCAAAGTCAATTTATTTTATCGAATTCCTTTAAATTAATTTCTACGCGTTTCAAGCTCGCACGAACAAACGACGACCCCCATCGCTACGAAACCTGAAATCTTACAATAATTCACTATTACGGATCCGATGAAACTAGTTTTGTCGAAATCCGAGACAGTTGCCAAAATGGCTTTCTTTTTTTACCCGTTAATTAAAATATAAATTTCCAATTTTTAATTATTCACTTTTATATAACATTTTATATTTTAACCATCTTCATTCATATTGAAATAAAATTTTGAATCAATTTCTAATGCATTTTCATTCACATTAAACGTAGAATGCCATTATTTAAATATTTCCAATATTAAATCTAAACAATTAAATTGTTCAACAAATTACATTAATAACCATTTTTAATCAATAATCACCTTAAATTTAATAATTAAAAATAGCTAAAAACACGGGTCGTTACATGAATTATTGAGCTTTGGAAAAAAAATGAACAAGATGAAGTTGTGTAATTTTCAATTGCATCCTTAAGAATATAACTTACCAAATGTTAAAAGTTGTAATGTTAAATAGGATATGTAATAGAATATTGTAAACTAAACTTTAGTAAATGAAAGTGTTCAATGGAATTTCTTCTATAAATAAGAATTATGATATTATAAATTGTTATAAACTAAAGTTAATAGTTGGAAATGCTATTGGGTAAATGTAATAGAAGTGAATAATGTAAGAAAAATGATTATAAGCTTAAGTAAATATTTAAGCTACCTATAATCAAATGTAATAGAAAGGTTAATACTGTAAGTAAATAATTATAACTTAAATGAATGCTAAAGCCATTTATAATTAAAATGATTAGTACATTAATTTATGATTATAACTTCAGAAAACATTGAAGTGATTTAGAAATGGAGTTAATACTCAATAATATTATATATGGAAGAATGAGTATGAAAAAGATATAATCTATTGATGGTGAATCAAATTGTAAAGAGACTTACATAATAATAAATAATATAATAGTTGAAATGAAAATAACTTATGTAAGCAATAAATGTAAAAGTAATGAAAAGAAAATGGGTATTGTACAAACGAATGGAAAATAAATTTTATAAGTGATGAATGTAAAGAAATGAAACAAGCATTGTACGAACAAATGAAAATGAATAGTAAATAATGTGAGAGGAAAAAAAGAGAAATAAGATTAAACTTAATTATGTGTTAAATTCTTTGTTATTTGGTTTATGGGATATTGGGGAGGTGATAATTCAAATTGTTTAAGATGTATGAATAATCTGGTAAGTTTTATCTAAGAATGTTGAGTGTATGGTATACCTAGTAGTTTATTTATCATTTTATACGATTAAAGGTTTCTAAACCCGAACGAACCATTTATTGGTTACTATGGATGAATAATTGATTTCTTAGACTACATGTGATGATTGTGTGATTTGTTGTAAGTAATTGTTGTTATGTTTGTTATTGATTGAAACAACGTAAATATTTCTCTTTGCATATTTATAACTCTTTTGGAATATATATCTACATGTTTGTGAAAGCAATTGCTACCGCTTTTGACTTTATAAATAAGCGTTGTTTGCCCGACAAATAGATAGGTTCTCGGATTACGGTTTTATAGCGATATTTTATTATTTTTTCATGTTTAGGATATATTATTTTGAAAATATGATATATATACATATATGTATATATTGTTATTATTGGTATTATTATTTCTCGCAGACCTATCCGTACAAAGAAAACTCTGGCGAAATTTTCCGTGAATTTTACGCTTTGAAAATTTTATGAAATGTTTTTCCGAAACTTTTATTAACTTGGATATAAAAGGATTTAATTATTTATAAATTGATATATGTTATTTAAATTATGTAAATTTATTGTTTATAAATTTAATATTTTGAATAAGATATATTGATTACTTAATTCTTCCTTCTCCTTCCTTTCCTTTCCGAGGATGAAAAGTTTTGAGTGGGGGAGAGTGTAACGATCTATAATTTTCGATGATTAAAAATAGTTAATTTAATAAGGTTGGGTGATTGAATATTGGAAGAAATAAAACTTTGTGATTTAATAATAAGAATATAACTGGAACGAAAGGTAATAGTATTAATTTAAGGCAAATGTTTACTATTTAATGTAATCCCAATTTATTGAAATGATTTAAAAAGTTATAAGTAGTTATAGATTGTAAATTAATTGTAAGAATATGTGTATTAGTTGATAATTGGATTAAAAGAGTAATTGATAATTTAAATTCTCTATTAATTAATGAAATAATGTGTAATAAATTGTAATCGGATAGAAGTAGTATTGTGTAAGTTGTTATAACACTTGTTTGTAAATAATAATCTTGTAAATGTCATTAAAAGTAAATGGTGGCAATTATTATATGTTACCTATTCATTTAGTCCGTTAAATTAAATTGGAAATCAATTACAATTGAATGTAACTAAAAATTACGCTAATAGAAGTTAAGACAATAATTATAAAAGGTGAATGCAATAAAATGTACAGAAATGTCAATTACATTCATAAGGTAATAATTGATTTAATAAAACGAGTGAAACAAAGATAAATTAATTTATTAGGATTTTAAATTATAATAAAATTGACAAAAAATCAATGTAATTGAAATTTTGCAACTAATATGGTAAAAGATGATAATTTTAGAATATTAGTATAATACGATATGAACAAATGTTAACTATGTCTATAAAGTAATAATTGATCGAATGAAAAGATTGAAATCAAATTAAGTCAACTTATTGGAATTAAAAATATAATTAACTAGATTTAAATTACAGTTGAAACAGAACACTGTGATTAGTATAATATTCAACACTGAATTGATATGTAAATTTGTTTTAACTATTATAAATGTATAAGTAATCAAAAATGGTAAAACCTATTAATTATATGATTTGAAATTAAAAAGTGATTTAATCAATTTAGTAACAATTTATTTAATTAATGTGAAAATATCTATTTTGGCTACTCTCTTGGATTTCAATGAAACCAGTCTCATCGAATCCATTACGATGAATTATTGTAGTATTTCAAGTTTCGTAGCGATTGAACTTGTCGTTCGTAGGGACTCGAAATGCGCAGAAATCGATTTAATTAAAATCAATTTGAAATAAGCTGATTTTAAAGCTAACTTCTTCATATGTTGGAATTAGGACTCGAAATCTATTCCATTGAGTTTAAAAATATCGAAAACATCTATTTTGATATATGTGATGATCTACTTTCGCTTCGGGGTCAGAACGACTTTTCGGGTCGTTATTGTCATTTCAAATCAATTCGATACGTGTTCATTTTCTTATTGGGCTTTGTCCATATATATAGACCTTTCTAAGCCCTAGCATCCTTTTATTTCTTATTTCTGTACGTATCTGTCTATTCCATCTATCAGTTCCTACTTCTTTCTAATGGCTGCAGATCCAAACCTAAATTCAATTTCAAAACCAAACCAAAAATCAAACTCCTCCAAACCATATCAAATTATATACTGTTTCGAAGCTCTCGACGAGCATAACCCAAATCCGTAATTCGTTTTTGTTATCAAATCACCATTTGTCCAGAAATCGACAAATTGATTTTGGTCGTCCATATGAAGTTTTGACGATCCAATGGTAGATCGTCGTCCAATCAACGATCGGAAGGTGGCGTTGGGAAGGTGGTGACGAGCAGGTCTTAGGGTATAATTCGTTAGTGCTATGGGGGCACGAGATGACCGTGACTAGCCGCCAGAGGCGGTGGCGACGCTATCGTTTTCCGATGGTTGTGGGTGGCCGCGAGGTGGCGTTGGAAGTGGCCTGGCGTGGGCGGCATGTAGGCGAGGTTTGATCATGGTGAAAAGACGTGAGGTGGCGGCGAAATTTGCTTGAATGGTAGCGGCCGTGGTCGAGGGCTCGATCGCGATTTGAACAAAGGGGCCAGGGTTCTCGCTTGTTTCAGGGCCGATGTGTAAGCTTTAAGTTATCATAAACACACATACACATGTATATAAAAAATGTATCACTTATAATCCGAATATCTTTTGCATACGAGGTCGGATTCATGCATGGTAGGTTCCACTGGGATCGTATCGAAATTTTAGACATTTAGAACTGGTTTGCTCGAATTCTGAGACCGTTGAATTTTGGGCCTTATTTTGGATTTCAAATCGATTTGAAATTAAAGTTGAGTGCTTTAACCCACTCACAACTACTAAATTTTCTTATGTTCGTTAAATTAAATTTACTATATGATTAGAAATTAATTGATTGTGCTATGTTTAAATTGTCATTCTAGTTAAATTTGATTTTTATTGTATTTAATCATCGTTTAATTTAATATTAAATTTAATTGCCAATTTAATACCAGTTAATGGTAATCAGTTATCTATTGATATTTATTGGTTGATTTGGATGATGATTGTGATGTATGTTTGATTGTTGATATCGGATGACCGGGTGTCGTATTTTATATTGTTATGACACTGAAAGTTCCCTATAGGTTGAAACGATACATACTTGAACAATCTATTAATTAGGGAAAAATCGTTATGGGTTGAAATGATAGGCTCGAGCGATTTTATGAATTTTACTTAAAAAGGGATTGCGGTTTGAAATGATATATAACCGTAAAATTTTAAATTACGAATTGAAATAAATATCCGTATCACTTGACCATAAGGTAGAAAATTATATACGGACGCTGAATTGGTTAAATTAAATGATTTTTAATTCCTTAAATTTTGAATTCAGTTAACTGGCATTTTGAAATAGAAATTGGTTTATATAAACTGAATTATTTTCGATAATCCAAGGATTAATGTTGAAATTGGAATTGATTTAATGAATTGTTCAAAGAATTTGAATTGGAATTTCAAAGTTGAAGAGTTAAATATAAATGAATTTATCGGAATTGAGTTATTGAAACGTTTTGGTGTAACTTTGAAATCTATTTTTAACTAATTTAAACTCTTTAATTAATTTGAACTATTTAATCAATTTTAACTATTTTAATTTATTTTAATCTATTTAATCCAATTTAATCTATTTTACCTATTTTATACTAATTAAATTTATTTAATCTATTTTAAATTTATTTAAAAATCTGTATTAAATTTATTTAATCTATTATAACCTATTTAATCCAATTTAATCTATTTTAAACTAATTAAATTTATTTAATCTGTTTTGAATCTATTTAATATAATTTAAATCTATTTAATCTATTTTAAATTTATTTAATCTATTTAAAATCTAATTAATATAATTTAATTCTATGTAATCTATTTAAATCATTTTAAATCTAATTAAATCTATTTAATTCTTTTTAAATCAAATTTAAATCTATTTAAACTATTTTTGCAATTTAAACTACTTTAATCTATTTAAACTGTTTTTAAACTATTAAAACTATTTATGACTATCTAAACTATTTTCTAAAATTTCAGACTGTGTAAAGTTGAAGTATTTATATTTAAATCCTTGACGATGATACAACCTAAGTTGGATTTTGGAATTGATACTTCTGAAATGACCTAATTGAGTAAATATGATAGTTTTGGAATGAGGATTTAGTTAGCCTATTTTATCGATAGTTTCAAAAGGGAATATGGTTTTGAAGTGAATATGGTTTTGAAAGTGAATATGATTACGAAATTGATATGATTTGAAATCGAATATGATATTTTGATATTAATTATGAAATGGTTTTGGAAATGTAAAAGAACCAATCGGTGTGAAATAAACGTTTGGTTGCTAAAGAGATCGGGATCGGATATTGTCATACTCTCTGCCAATACCAAAAAACACTTTAACAATTGTGTACATGGTGGAGATTTCAGAAATGAAGTTGGATGGTTTGGAGAACGATTTTGCATGAGGTATTTACGTGACACTCACTCCCATGAGTCATCTTAGATATGACTAAAACAGGAGCCACATCGGGCCAAGTGAGGTCGCACTTCCGATCGGACACATTTCTTCGATACCACATTATGACTTGGTGACGATTTGGTGGCAACTCCTTGATTTTGATTATAGGAGTGTGTTTCGAGGTGGGCGGTAGTAGCTGCTATGCGTTACCACCAGTCCAAATAGGTAACTGGTATATCTACCCTGGCATTGCCTTGAGTGCCATGTTCACATGCCCTACCATGCCTTCTATGAGTTTGTTTTGTACCATAAATATGGAGTTCCTTCTGGGTAAACCTCATGGAGGAGCGTATGGTACTGTATAGACTATGAGAATATATAAAATGTGTTAAGGGAGATACAGGTAACGCCTTAACGCTATTTTAATACTTTACTTTACCGTAGACACTATTATGATAACGTTTTATACTACATGGTAGATAGTTTAACGGATCCTTAGGAGATGAAAATCCCGAACATCTCTTAAGTTATTGCACTCACGTTAGACACTGGATAAGAGATGTCAAACCCCATAAACATCTCTCTCGTTACACTCTTATTTATTTACTGTTGATTTAACTTACATAAGATGTTTTATTCCGACTCGAGTGTTTTGTCTTTTCAATTCGCTCAGGTCAGTCTGAGCTTTTCAATTATCGAAGACTGCTTTCTGGAAGATGAAGATGAAGATTTTATACTGTTATTATTTATCATATTTATTCCACAGCATCATGTTGGTCCGCTGTATTTATTTATTATTTATTCTTTTTGAATGTAACTCTGATCTGTATTATAAAAATAATAATCAATGTTATTTGTAAACAGCTTCATGAATTGTTTATTTGATTATTATATTTTGTCATTCTGCTGCGAGATTCTGCATTTGTTTTCTTTCTTTGCTTTTCTTATTTACCCCACAACAGTCTGTCTTTTTGAATGGTTTGAGTCTGACGCGTGTTTTTTATCGTCGATTTTAGCTGTCCAAAAAGTAATTCATTACAGCTTTCATCCTTTTCCAACAAAAACGATGATGTTTCTTAGACGGCTTTCAATGGCTGTTTCGACGGCCTTTCCGACGGTTAAGATATCCACATGGCTTGAAAAATACCCAGAAAATAGTCGGGAGCCGTCGCTAATTTTTGGTCGATTAGCAATTGGAAACCATCGGCACCCGTCCAAAATCTGGGTAATTTTTTTGATATTGCAGCAGCCATTTGAATTCCAAACAGCACATCAATATCAGTATATATCACAACACATCAAAATTAATATACATCGGATATATAAGCTAAAATCAATATCAATAATAATATAAAACTCAAACATTATCGTCTCAATCTCAAACTTAAACATTACCACCAATACAAAACAAGCTGTCCATCATCAATCTCACACACCCAACAACAATATGTACATCCAACATCAATGTACGATATATACAATGTCTAAAATGCAAACCAAACACCACATCAAACACTACATGTCCACAAATCAACCTCATCATCTCTCTTATATATACACACAAGTTTCAAAATCTAACATTGCAAAACGTACCTCGTGACTCGTCGTCGGTTCCGAAACCACCAGACGAAGGGAATGCTCCATGTACGTGGCCAAAAGCTAGTTTAGTAGCTCCATTTTTGCTGTTCAGAGGCGGTTCTGCTCTTGTAGTTGTGCAATCTGCTGTCGTACCTCGGTAATCTCAGCTTTGTCCCAAGCCTTTTGATAAGGCTTTTGTAAGGCCCTAGTTTACAAAACAAGTCAAAATACGTTTAAGTTATTTATGTAACTTTATAAAAATTAAGCAATATTTACAACTTAGTTAATTTTTATAAATTACCGCTTGATTACCATAGCCATAGTGCCTATTTCGCTGTTGTAACAACCCACTTTTTTGTACAGTCTAAGCTGACAATAAATCACACATGTCAACTCAAATTGAACAAAAATGCAGATTGTTAGGGTGAAGAAAGAAGAGAGAGGATAAGAGAAAACTAAACAATAACATAAAATCTCACAATCGCAGCGGAACAATATATAATAGATAAATACAGATCTTTATACACAGAGAAATTGTAACTGTTAATATACATATAATAATCAGATTACAACAATCAACAAATCCATATGGATAGTTATTATAACATGTCCTTGTCAGTGCTGAATATATAGCCTACACATATAGTGGATTATAATCAAGTATGTGGAATACACCTGAGAATCCTCCAGTTTGTCTCCTGAGCTCCAGAGCATCCTAATTTGAATATGTAAGACTCAATCTAACCCAAGTATTATAATAAAATAACACTCGAGTCGATCTGGAAAACCAGCATGAGAAAACACACTAAATTTGATTTATTAAGTTATAAACCTTTTCAAAATAAAGGTATCGTAAGACTATGCTGCACATAAACACGGACTGGTTTTTACTTTACGATCACCAAATCATTTCTACAGAAAATCCCATGATATTATAATAATGCCTAAGAGTCAAAATAATATTAATCAAGTAGCTGTGATGCTTGTGCTGTGTACATCACAACAATACTAGTATAAAATCAAAATTCGATAAGGCTCATTCGCTAACTGTGTAGGATTTCCACGAAGGTACCCTTAGTACTTCGAGAACGGTCCTCCTGTACAAGGATCAAAGTTATCCTTCCGAAGCATCATACCCATCTAACCGATGTATTATAGAAAAAACATAATTGGTCTTCCTAAGACTGATTGTATCCTCCGGCATGCCAGAAAAACTAAAGGTATCGGTATTGCTAGAGAAGGAGCCGATTACACCTTATGGGTTTTCCAAGCCTACTGGCCATGCCTCCTATCCCTGGTTTAGTCATTTCAGATGTTGAAGCTACGTTCGGAATTCTAGCTTACGCACCACTCAAAAATAGATCACAGAATACCATATGGATTCCTACACCACAATGGTCTTGGAATGACGTACAAGTTCCCACATCTAAAATAGATCTTGGAATCACACACGGATTCCAATACCCGATGGTCTCGGAAGCGCATCTGGATTTCAACATCTCAATATAACACGAAATTCCTCCATAGAACCGTATATTTTAGAATGGTAGTGGTTTCGAATCATACGAGTACACTCTTCCGCTTCCCGAACGCTCCATAAACCAATCATCGATTTCTGGAATGCTCAATACTAGCTCTAAAGGAAATAATCAGACAATACATAAGAGCGGGGATCACCCCCAAACCATTTAAGTGGACGGATCTCCTTATCATTTAAGCTAGAAGAATAACGAGTTTATACGTACAGTATAGCACTTTGAACAGTAACTGTACCATATAATTCTCGTGTTTCCTCTAGATATTTCTAGGGTTAAAATCCCTCGGTGTTAAGTAGGAAACTGTTTCCTACCACTAAAATTAAGAAGGATTACATAGTCGGACCAAGATTTGATAGTTGGTTATTTAACTATCAAATAAACATACATTCAACGAAAGGTTACATTTCCCATTGAAATCACTAACTCGTTTAAAACAGGCATATACTTATTTCATCTGAATAAGTATATTCACAAATCCTTTCTTCCAAAAGTACTTGAAAACTCATTAAAACAGATATGGAAGTACCATTCAGTTTTGACCATGGATCACAGCTTGATGGTTGCGTCTCTATCCTATAAAAAACCAAATTTAACTTAGGTAACCTTTTCCTAACGATTTCCATCATGCAATCAATGATAGATTGTAGTTTGCACAATGTTACATCGCTAACCCAGCAAAAACATCCCAAACTGTAGGCAATCTCTGCCCTCAAATTACGGTATGAAAATATACCATTACTTCCCAAAAGTTTCTTTATTTCATAAATATTTTCAAATCTACTTATAAGACTTCTTTATAAATTTCAACATTTAATTTAGAGAAATATTCCTTTATATATTTTAAACCATTTGAAATATTCTATTACATGTTCTTTCTTATAAAATCACATCCATTCAATAAAATCTTTTTTACAAATCTCAAGAGTATTTATAAGTAACTTCGATAAATTCTCAAAACTCTACCTTTTTAATATAAGTGTTCTAAAGTAAAATAATAAATTTTCAAACACGTTTAAGTAGTTATTTAAAATATCACCACCCCTGGTTAAATAACAATAATATAAAATTTTCAATTCATTCATAAATAATAATAATAATAGATTTTCAAAGCTTATTATGAAAATTAAAATTTATTTCAGTTGGAATGAAATATTTAAGTAACCAACTTTATGAAATATTTTAGTTCAATTAATAGTTAATAAATAAAAGCATTTTCTGAAATAGCTTCACTGCTTGATTAAAATATTTTTTTAAAATCCAAAGAAACCATTTTTATACTTATAAATCTCCCTCGATTTATCACAATCCGGTTTACATTTCAAATTCATAATTATTCCCAAATTCCAAAATAGAATTCACTATTTCTTTCTAAACTGGTTTTCTTATCTCATTTTAAATTCACACTGTGAATTAATATTTCCTATTTATCAAATGATAATCATTCCACGTATTTATAAACATCGTTTATAAGTTTTCATAAACTCATTCCCAGTTTATACAGGTTTATATTACAAAAACCTATTTATAAATCGATTTCTAATTAAAATTCCATTTATAAATCTATTTCTTAAATAATCCAAACTATATTCCAAACCATTCAAATCTCGATTCCGACTTCCATTTGGTATCCCGTAAATCCCAATTAAAAATACAAAATTAGATTATCGATTTAAAACCATTTTACGGAATAGCTAAACAATTATCAAAAACCAAATCGTTTATTTTATCCAAATCAATTTCCTTCTAAATAATCCTAAAATTCAATATAATTATTGTCATTTCCAAAGTCGCCTTTGAATTTCCTTTTTAAATTCAAAAATATTTTTTTATGGTATTTATAATACCAAAATCAAGGCCAGAGCTACTATAACATTCGGTAAATTCAAATCACATCATAATCTATCACAAACTATTCGATCACACCATATATTACTATATATGAAAGTAAAAATCAACATTTTTGAGGAATCCAGTTGAATCTCTCCAACCTATTTCCCTACGACCATGGATGTTATATAACATAAAATGCCAATCCTGTTTCAAGGCAGAATATAGCGGTAATATAGGTCCATCTGCTATTATGTGGGGCGCATATTGTCTCATCTGCTCCAATCGGTAGGAATGTATCCAACTACTAATATATATACACTAATATGTAAAATATAACATCCAACTGATAATGATAATTTATCAATTCATCCAATCAACCAATAAATAATTTTTAACTATTTAAAATAAGACCAATTATCCAAGACGACTGAGATTTACTCACATTTATTTTATGGTGTCGCTTTCGCGTTCTGGTTCCAATTAAATTCGAACACATTTGAATTTAATTGAAAATTCGGTAAGCTCTAAGTTTTGTCAATTCGATTCATATGCATCATATTCATCGATATGAATGCAACACAAAAAATTGTCTCGATTGGACCTAAAACGAACGAGATATGAATTTATAAGCTTTCGAATTTATTAGAACAATTTTATTTACTAGTTACATATTATATTTCATACCCAAAACCAAACCCAGCCCACAAGGCCCAAGCCCGCTCCTTCTTCTTCTCCCTTTCACCTTTTCTATTCGCCTGAAGCTTCGTGCGCGCCCACCTCATGTACGGATACACCCAAATCGATCTCCTACGGCCAAACCGGCGCCGCCATCGAATCCCAGTCGCCTCGCTCATCACTCTCCACCCATCCAGTTTGCCTCATCGTGCTCTGATCAAAAAGCGACTCGAGCTACTGTACGTGAACCAAAGTGTCATGCATCTCCATGCTTGATCGCGACCTACCAAATCTTGCCACCCGTGCGCCTCTCCATCACAAACTCAACTCTGCCTTCCAATCGAACCATCGAGACCTAAATCACTCAAAATTCAAAACCCTAGCTAGTCGAGTAACCGTCGAATTCCATAAATGAGAACCCCACGCTTCCAAACTCGCATATATCGTAGATCTTCTCTTCTCGATTCCAATGCTTCTTGTTTGAGGATTTTTCATTGAGTAAAAATTGAGTTATGGATTTTGGAAATTAAAGAAGCTTGCTTTCCTTTGTTATATTTTTTTCTTTTCTCTGCTCTACTTTTAAAATGAAGGGAAGAGAAGCATGTTTAAAAAGGAAAGAGGTGGGTTAGGCATAGGTTGGTTGAGTGGATGTTTTGTAGGCTGAGTGTTAAATCAAAGAAATATATATATATATATATATATTTAAAATTCCAAAATATCTAGATATTTCAAACCCCGTTTGAGGCATGCCGCCCAGCGTTCCTAATGTTATAACCTTATTCCGAACGCAATGGAATATGTTTCAAGGACTGATTTGATCATATGGAGAAGATAGCTTTTAGAACCCAATTATAATATTAAATTTTCAATATTAACTCCAACGCATTTCTATTCCGTATGACCAAACGGTAACTCCAAACGCTATGAAATTTGAAATCCAATATTAATACACTATTACGAATCCAACAGAACTAGTTTCATTGAAATCGAGACTGTGCCTTGGAAGGCTATTTTCACTCGTTAATTAAAATGAGTTAATTTAAAAATTAGTTAAATCACCTATAATTCAATAAAAGTTTACTTATCTTCATTCTTATTAATAGAAATTTAATAAGTCTTTAAATCATTTTTATCTAACTTAAACATCCAAGCTTTAACTATTTAAATGATTTTCAATTCTTAAATTCAACAATTTATTTATGCAATAAATCGTTATATTTGAAATTCAAGTTATTAAATCAATAAAATTAACATTTAAATATTTAAAATCAATTACATATTCCAATTTCAAATTACCAAAATTTTGGATCGTTACATTCCTCCCCCTTTAAAAGAATTTCGTTCCCGAAATTGCCAAGGTAGGAAAAATGATCAAACCAATTACCCTTTAAAAACAATTAGTTGAAAAACTTCCACAAATTCAATTTGTCAAAACCTTGTTGTTAATTTTATGAAGTTTCCAAATTTATCCATAGATTTCGAATAATATTGTCCATTCAATCATTTTAGGTTATAACTCATAATTAACTTTTAGTTATCAGAATTTTCTTCAAAAATTCTAACTCTTTCAATTTTCGAAAAATTTCGCCAGTGTTTCCTTTGCGTGGCTCGATCCAAACAACGCAAATTGCCACTACGGGCCCAAACCAACAAAAGCAAAGTGGCTCAACCATAAAACAATCAAATCAAACAACAAATTAGACATGTACCTTTTCGTCGGCCAATCAAATTTTTACTTGTGGAAACCAAGGCATCAAATTTTCTCTTGCTTTTAAATATCTACATCTTATCTGCCCATGACATCTAAACATATAGTTTATAATCATATTAATCTGCATTTTCAATTTCCTATATTTGCTTCACTTAAGCCCGTACGATGTACATGTATCATCCGTACGTAATATCAAATCCGATCGCTCGCTCGATCACACAATTTCACTTCTAAACTAGTACCATTCACACGACTCTCTAGTGCAATCAGATCCGGTTCCTTAATTAGAAACTACCATTCTCCTTGTAAAGCCATATAATATGATAGAGAATCCCTAAACCAACCAGAAATCCATATACAGGGTTCACCGTCGAAAATCGAGTGAAAATTCCAACTCGGATCGGTATAAATCATCTTGAAATCCCGTGCTCGAATCTGGATCAAACCGTCATGTGAATAAAATAATATACGTACAACTTACGTATTTATTTCCAATTGATTCTTTGCTACACCAAATTCTCTTATTCACATTCATTTCATTTGCAATCAATTATTCTCAATCTATTATTCACGTCCCTTATTTACTTAGTATATCCTTTCAATACTAATCACCTATAATAAAAAATTCCATCTAATTTCTTAAGTCCATTATAAACATTTTATACCCACTTCTTATGGTTATTACCACTTCGCCACTTAAGTTATATCCATTTTGTATCAAATCCAATTTTATTTTCTATTTTCAACATTCAATTTTATCCATTCAGCTTCCAAACCATATTCAATTAACTAATTAATTCAATTAGTTCATTACATTAATTTATTTCAAATCTCAATAAATTTCATTACCAACAATTACTTCATCCAGCCTAACTTAGGCTAAATTTTCAGAATTCACTTTATACTATACTTAACTTAAGTTAAGTTTAATTCCATGGTTCAATTCCAAATTTACTTTCCTTATACTCTTATTCAATAATTTAAAGCATTGCCATAACTTGCAAATCATTACATTTTATCAGTTATCAAACTTATTTTTCTCATATTCTCAATAAACATTTAAAAGAAAATCTTAGAGTTTAAACACCTTGTTTTTGAATATTCCAAATCATTTTTGAAATCAAATACACATATATACACAAAATTCCATTAGTATATAAAATCACCCTTTTGAAGCTCAAAACCAAAACCAATTTTACCAAACAAAATTCCCAATGATAGCAATTCCTCTCTTGGAAACTCCAAAATGAACGTATATTGCAGTCATCATCGAAATTATTTTCCAGTGATCGAAGTGAGTTCAGTGTTTTTTATCTCCTGCAAAATTCTTTTAAATATTTTTATTCAAAAATATTCCCCAAACAATACTATTATTATTCCCCAAAACTTTGAAAGCCAATTCCCAAAACCAAAGGAAATTAAATTCCCAAATTTCCAGCTTTAAAGCCCTTTTAATTTATAAACTGCTTTTATAAATCGTATTTATAATATACTTGAGAAATTTCATTTCCGATCAATTTATAAATTGCATTTATAAACTATACTTCCATTTGGTTATATAAAATCATTTCCTGATTTTTAATCTTAGTTTACATATAATAATAACAACTTTTATTTACTCACAACAACAACATCAAATGATAATACCAAATATTATCATTCTTTAGCAACAAAACATGCCATATATCATAATTTTTGAAAAATTACTCCTTTATATATATAAGATAATCAAGGTAAAATTATTTCGTTTACCCAATTTCAAAACAATACTATGTCGAATTGTTCTGTTTAATTGTTTAGGAATCCTTGTCAGTAACGTTAATTACTCGTCTTGATCAGAATCCATAAGCCACTAAGCTGACTAATCAATACAATATAAAACATTTTTTATATCACTAACAAATAAGCGCTCATATATATACACTCAAGCTCATTCTAGGGTACTACCGACCTTATCTCTAATGAGTAATCCCCACCAAAGCCAAGGTTCTCGCTTAATCTTCAGTTCTGATACCACGTTGTAACGACCCACTTTTTTGTACAATCTAAGCTGACAATAAACCATATATGTCAACTCAAATCGAACAAAAAGGCAGATTGTTAGGGTGAAGAAAGAAAGAGATGATAAGAGAAAACTAAACAATAACACATAATCTCACAAACGCGGTGGAACATTATATGATAGATAAATACAGATCTTTATACACAGAGAAATTGTAACTGTTAATATACATACAATCATCAAAGTACAACAATCAACAAATCCTTGTGGACGATTATTATAGCATGTCCTCACTGGTGTTGAATATACAACCTACACACATAGCGGATTATAATCAAGTACGTGGAATACCCGAGAATCCTCCAGCTCATCTCCATAGCTCCATAGCATCCTAATCTAAATCTGCAATACTCGGCCTAACCCGAGCATTATAATAAAATAAACACCCGAGTCAGTCTGGAAAACCAGCATGAGAAAACACACGCAGTTTGATTTATAAAGTTATAAACCATTTAAAAATAAAGGTATCGTAAGATCACGCCGCACATAAACACGGATGGGTTTTTACCTTACGGTCAGCAAACCATTTCTATAGAAAATCCCATGATATTATAATAATGTCGAAGGGCAAAATAATAATAATCACGTAGCTATGATGCTCGTGCTATGTACATCACAATAATACTAGTATAAAATCAAAACTCGATAAGACTCGTTCGCTAATTGTGTAGGATTTCCACGGATGTGCCCTCAAACTTGGAGAATAGTCCTCCTACACAAGGATCAGAGTTATCCTTCCAAACCATCATACCTGTCTAGCCGGGATATTATAGGAAAAACATAACTGGTCTTGCTAAGAACAAGTGCATCGCTCCGGCATGCCAAAAACAACTGAAGGTGTCGGTATTGCTAGAAAAGGAGCCGATTACACCCTGTGGATTTGCCAACCCTACTGGCCATGCTTCATATATATGGTTTTAGTTATTTCCGCTGATGAGGCTACGTCCAGCGTTCTAGCTTACGCACCGCTTCAAAAATAGATCACGGAAGCCCATATAGATTCCCACACCACAATGGCTTTGGAATCGCAAACAGATTCCCACATCTCAATTAGATTTTGAAATCACACACGAATTCCCATACCCAGCGGTATCAGAACCACACATGGATGTCAACATCTCAACATAATACAAAACTCCTGCATAGAACAGTATATGGTTTTGGAGTGGTAACTTTCCGAGTCATCTCTTATGAGTATACTCTCCCGCTTGCCAGGCGCTCCCTAAACCAATCGTCGATTTTCGAAATGCTCAGTACCGGTTCTTTAAGAAATAATCGGACAATACACAAGAGCGGGGATCACCCCCTAACCATTTAAGTGGATGGATCTTCTTATCATTTATCGTAGAGGAACAACAAGTTTATACATATAGTATAGCATCTCGAACGATAATTGTACTATATAATTCCCGTGTTTCCCTTAGATATTTCCAGATTAAAATCCCTCCGTGTTAAGTAGAAAATCATTTGCTACCATCAAAATTAAGAAGGATTACATATTTGGGCCAAGATTTGATAGTCGATTATTTAATTATCAAAAAACAAACATTCAACAAAAGGTTACATTTCCCACTGAAATCGCTAAGCCGTATTTAATTTAAATTTGGCAAATTTGAATCCCTCATTTAAAAGAGGCATATACTTATTTCATCTGAATAAGTATATTGACAAATCCTTTCTTGCAAACATTCTTGAAAACTCATTAAAATAGATATAGAAGTATTATTTGGTATCGATCATGGATCACGGCTCGATGGTTGCGCCTTTATCCTAGAAAAAACCAAACTTAACTTAGGCAATCTCCGCCTCTCGATTTTCGCCATGCAACCAATCATAGAACGCAGTTTGCTCAATGGTTATGTCGCTATCCCAGCGAAAACATCTCAAACAATAGGCAATCTCTACCCTCAAATTAAGCTATGAAAATATACCATTACCTCTCATTAATTTCTTTATTTCGTAAATATTTCCAAATCTATTTGTAAGACTTCTTTATAAATTTCGAAGTTTAATTTACAGAAATATTCCTTTACAAATTTTAAACCATTTGAAATATTCCATTATAATATTTTTCTTATAAAATCACATCCATTCCATACAATCCTATTTACAATCTCGAGAGTATTTATAAGTAACTTCAATAAATTCCCAAAACTCCACCTTTTTAAAATAAGTATTTTAAAGTAAAATAATAATTTTTCAAACAAATTTAAGTAGTTGTTTAAAATATCATCGCCCCATGTTAAATGAAGTGATAAAAAATTTCAATTCATTCGTAAATAATAATAATAGATTTTCAAAGCTTATTATGAAAATTAGAATTTATTTTAATCAATTTGAAATATTTAAGTAACTAACTTTCTGAAATATTTTCGACCAATTAATAGTTTAATAAATAAAAATCCTTTTCTAAAACTACTTTACTTCTTGATAAAAATATATTTTTAAAATCCAATGTAACCATTTTGTACTTATAAATCTCCCTCGATTTATCACAATCCGATTTACATTTCTAAATTCACAACTATTCCGAAATTCCAAAATAGAATCCACTATTTCTTTCTAAACTGGTTTTCTTATCTCATTTTAAATCCACACTGTGAATTTATATTTCCCCTTTATCAAATGATAATCATTCCACTTATTTATAAACATCGTTTATAAGTTTTCATAAACTCATTCCTAGTTTATACAGGTTTATATTACAAAAACCTATTTATAAATCAATTTCTAATTAAAATTCCATTTATAAATCTATTTCTTAAATAATCCGAACTATATTCCAAAACCATTCAAATCTCGATTCCGACTTCCATTTCGTATTCCAAAAATCCAAACTAAAAATTCATTGCCTAATAATACTCAAATTAGATTCTCAATTGGAAACCATTTTATGGAATAGCTAAATAATTATCAAAAATCAAATCGTTTATTTTATCCAAATCAATTTCTTTTTAAATAATCCCAAAATTCAATATAATTATTTTCATTTCCAAAATCGCCTTTGAATTTCCTTTTTAAATTCGAAAATATTTATTTATGGTATTTATAATACCAAAATCAAGGCCAAAGCTACTATAACATTCGATAAATTGAAGTCACATCATAATCTACCATGGACTATTCAATCACATCATATATTACTATGTATGAAATCAAAAATTAACATTTTTGAGGAATCCAGTTGTGATATCCCGGAATTTTTGGCAATATAAATTTAATAATATGTGTTAAATTAAATAGATTTGATAATAATTAATTTGAATCTTCTTTAATAATTATTTAAATAGGCGATTTTATCTTTTAAAAAGCTAATTAAATAATTTTCTATTTATAATGTATATATATATTTGTATATATATTGTAAATAGATAAGCTTTGGTTTGAATTTAATAAATAATAAAGGGCATATTTTCTTATTTTAATATTTTTGGTAATTTGTAATTTGATTTAATTTAGTATCAAGCTATTAAATAAATAATCAAATGATTTTTAATTACTCAAGATAAAATTTTAATTGATTAAAATGATTCTAGCTTGTGATTAAATTTGAACAAAAAGGTTTGTTTTGTTCTTTTTAAATGTAGCTTGATAAATAAGTAATTTATTAAATAAGAGACAAATTCTTTTATAAATTATTTTAATTTAATAATGAGCTATATTAATAATGTAATGTCTTTACAAATGGATTTTAATAGAAATTGTTGTTTCAAACTTATTTATTTATATATATGTATTTTAAAAGGAAGCTATGATTTGTAAATTTAAAATAAAATCTTTCAAATATGTTTAAGATAAAATAAATCTTATAAATATTTAAACATAAGTATAAATCCACTATATGGTTATAGACATAAGTATAAATATATAAACACAAGGAACTATGATAAATACTTAATTTAAAAATTTATAACATAACTAAAACAAAAGAATAATATACATAAAGTATAAAGCTGCCAGGTAAGTAAAAATGTGTTTGTATGTAACCTGTAAGGTAATATGCTAGGCTAGAACATAGTATAAATAAATATCTATGTACTAATAAGGTAAGGTCGTAGACATGAAGTACATTAGCATTTAATGCTTTCATACCTAGCAGCAAACAAGTCAATTTGAAATCTTATTAAGAAATTCAACTTACAACAAAAATCTTGCCTGATATGAACAAAAGAAATCTCTGATCAAAGATTGAAAAAGAAAAGTAAAAAAAAATCTTTGTACAAACTAAAATACTTGTACTAGTTAAAACCTTTCCCCTGTACAAACTCTTCTCTATATATTTCTACTTATTCAGTTTGTTCTAAAACATAGCAAACCAGAGGACATAAGTTAACATTTTCATTTTACAAATTTTATCAACAATAAAACTTGCCTGCATTTTCCAAAGCCTGCAAGCAAACTTAAAGCAAAAACCTGATGCATTCATCTTCAACCCAAGCTTTAAGGCAAGCAACCTGCATGCAAATCTAAACAACAAAGCAACTCAAGTTTAAAACAAAAAGCATTTAAGTGCAAGGTTTTTAAGACTTAAGGATATCAGTTCAAAGTGTTTTTCAAAACTGGGTGCTCTGACCTCTATTTAAAAAGGTGAGTAACATCACATCTTTAAAGACTTAAAGTAATTATGGTTGCATGTTATTTCTGTGATAAATATTGTATTGTGTATAATTATAGTTAAGTTTATATATATTGTTGAATTCCTGGAAGTATGATGTATGCATGCTGGTGAACATCTGTAAAATCTCTCTGTTTCCAGTTTTGGTTTAAAATTCTTTATATCTTGATCTAGTCACTTTTAGGACTTAAGTTGTAAACAAAAATTGTTTGTTTAATCACAAATTAAAGCTTAAAAAATTATTTAAGTAAAAATAAATTTGGAAATTTCTTTGGAAACCAAAGGAACAGAAATACTTAAGTTTTGTCAAATTTTCAAATATACTAATTTATTGTTTCAGGCTTAGGATCTGAAACATCATTCAAAAACTTGATTTTTAAAACCAAAATCATCAATTTTAGTGATAGATTGAAGGTGTAGTTCTGGGTTGATCATATTATGTGAATTTGTGATTTTCTGGTGATCTACTTGGATGTGGAGGTCGGGGTTCCTCCTGGAGGTGGAGAAATGACTGGAGATTGGTGGAAAATTGTTAAGTGGATGAACAATTCAAGGAGGAGAGAGCAGTGATGGGATTTTGTTCAGAACCCTAGTTTTTACTGTGTTTAGTGAATCGATCACTATGGCCTGTGAAGTTGATCGAGCGCTTCGAGTTTTTGGGGGATGGTAGTTGGGTTGTAGAGGAAGACGAAGCCGGAGTTTCAGGACCCCTGGTGGTCGGAGGAGCAGTGGCGAACCGTTTACAGGTTTTGAGGTAGGGATGCTCTAGTGTTTCCAGGTTGTAGGCTGTTGGTTCCAGTTTGGGTATGATGCTCGAATTTGTCTTCGAGGGTGCGTGGAAGTCCGGGTGGTCGGAACTGGAGGAGGTGGTGGTCGATGACTTGTGAAAGTCGTCAAAGATGGTCGGAGCTAGGTGGATGGCCGGTGCATGTGCACTGTGCACATTTGTGTTGATGTCTGTTTTTTTGGGGGTTTGAGCAGAGTGTTACTCGAGTAGTTCGAGTGTCTGACTCGAAGAATTTTGGTTAGTGACTCGAAGCAATTTTTGTCTGGTCTTGAGTTTGTATTGTTACAGGTTTAAAACCTGTCTGTTTGAATTTTTAACTGGTTTTAAAATTTTAAAATAAGATTTTAAACAAAGTTTAAAATCAGGATTTAAAGATGGGATTCAAAATCTACTTTTGAATCCTAGTTTGAAATAAATAAAGTTTTTTTTAAATTTAATTTGTTTTAAATAGTTTGAATGATAGAGTGCATTTTTAAATTGATTTAAATTTAAAACTAAAATTGGGTTTTAAATTCTTTTAAACTTCTATTTTAGGATAAATAATTCTTTAACTTATGAAATAAAAGAGTTTTAAAATGGTTTTTAAATCTTGGTCAAAGTTAATTTATTTTCATTTTAAATCTTAAATTCATAATGAAATTTAAAAGTAAATTTGAAAGTAAATTGTTTTTAAGTACCTTGTTGATAATAATTTAATCATTAATAAGAAAAATGTTTTTATTCTTGAATAAATGAAGATTACTGATTTGTAATTATTAAGTTAATTAAAATGAATAATTAACTAATTCAATTAATTAATGATTGGGTTAATTAATTTAGTAATTAAGAGTTAAATTAGTTAATTAAGGTTTAAGCTAATTAATTTAGGTAAATTAATTAGTAATCAAGGATCATTAATTAAATAAGGTTTTAATTTTTAATTAATAGTAATTAATTAATTAAATAGTTAAGGGTTAACTAAGTTACAGTTAACACTTAATTAATACAATAATTAAGGATTAATTAATGATTAATTAAAGATAAAAATAAATTTGTAATTAATAATGAATAAATCTTAGTTAATTACTTTAGAAGTGTAATTAAAGAATAGTTAATAGTTAATGAAGGTCATTAACTAAGGATTATTTAATAATTAGTTAATGTGATTAATTATAATGATTAATTAGATTAATTAATTTAATAGTAATCTATTGAGAGATTGTTTAAGTATATTTACTTAATGGAAGTAATTAAGGAATTAATTACTCATTGTAATTAATTAAGTTTAATATGAATTTGTTTAAGTTAATTAATTAAGTTTAATTAATTTAAATAACAATTTGATGATGTGATAAGTAAAATTACTTAAGGAAGTAATTAATGATAATTACTGGATGTAATTAACTGAGGAAGATTTTATGATGAAAGTAATTTGAGTACAATTACTTTGTATAATTAATCAAGGGATTAGTTAGAGATGATAAATTATGGAGTAATTTATTTATTTGATGAAGTAATTAAGGGTAGTTGATTACTGAATGGGGTTAATCAAGGGTGATTAACAATTTGGTTTAATTGAAGATTAATTACTTAATGTAATTAATTTAAATAGAAAATGTAATTAGAAATCATTAATTATTATAATTAATGATGTAATTTAATTGGATTTATTTGGAATAATTAATAAATGAAATGATTCATTAATGTAATTAATTAAGAAGAAATGTAATTAATTTAGTAATTTAAAGGTTAATTTCTATATTTAGTTAAAGATAATTAATTTGTGAAATAATTAAAAGATGATTTCTTGAATGTAATTAAAGATAATTTATAAAGGATGATTAATTACAATGAATAATTGGATGATGATTAATTAATTGATTGTTAATTAATTAATAGTGATATAAGCAAGTTTAATAAAGGTGAAGTAATTAATTTAATTTACTTTAAATTAATTAGGGATGCAAGTAATTAATTTAATTCATTTTAAATTAATTATATATGGTGTGATTACTAATCATTGCTTATGTATGGATGAATGATATTATTTACCTTGAATGGTTTGAGATCTCATATATGAGATAATTATGCTGTGTAAAATGGATGCTTGATTAAAGTATAATGATAATATAGTTTATCTGTTTGTGATGATAATCTGAATTATCTATTGATGATGAAAATGTTGATTATCTATTGTGATATTGTGAATTATCTATCTGTGTGTATATAGATAATATTGAATTGAATTGTTTTAAACTTTAAAACATCTTGGCCTTAAAAGATAAGTTTTGGATTTCGATGAGACTGGGATCGGGTTTGCTACAGTAAAGCGTGATAGGGGGTTCTCGCTTTGCGTTAGGTGGCGAACGGGAGACTCTTACCCCTACATGCCCCCGGGGGTAGTATAAGGCCTTGCGGGGTTGGTTGCGAGTCGAGAGGCTGGCCGTAAAAGCAAACCTGAGGTATCACTGTGAGCCACAGCGGGGTTGGGATGGTTGAAAAGCCTACCAGTCGAGTGAGCCGCTACCCGACGGTTGAAAAGCCTAAGGTCGTCACAGTTGGTATTAGAGCGCTAGGTTGAGCTAATACCTAGGCTCTTGAGTGATTTCTTTCTTGAGAGAGCGTATTTATAATTTTGATATATATACATTTATTTCTACTTATTTGTTGGATTACCTATTCAGGATTTTCCAATATAAGTTATAAAGGTAGATAGGGTAGTGGTGTGTGTAACACGACTACCAATGGTTGGAGTTTGAATGTTTGAGGTTGGAAGTGTATCTGTCAAGACTGTAAACCTAATACCGTCTCGAGTGAACTTTGGATGGTGTAAGGATTTCATCGATCTTTGAAGGAAACCTGTTAAGCTTCGGAACTCATCTTTGAAGTTGGATGAGCTAGAGTTTGGATCTGTCGGTTGGACAGAAGCAAGTCATGATATCTTGATACCCCAGGATGAGTAGCTGTGTGATGAGACACGGTGACAATGGATGTCTCCGAAGATGTTTCTTTGGAACAAGTTAAGGAAGTGCATCTGCTTCGGTGTTGTGGCTGAGCTCAGCAGGATGTTTTTGTTTGGTTTGAGGTCGGAGTTTCTCGAAGGATTTGGATAAGAAGTCTTTGAGCATCTGGGTCAGTAGTGTAGCTCGAAGTGTTCTGAGTGTCGTCAAGGAGGTTTTCTTGTTAGCAGTTTTCTTGAGGTAATTTCAGAAGCAGCAGAGTGGTTCCATTTCTTCGATGGATTGGCTAATTAAGCATAAGCTACTCTGATTGGTAAAGAGATAACAGTTTTTTTCTTTGGAAATAGGTTGGATGATCGCAAAATTGACTTGCGATAGCTGAGTGTTCTCTTGGGTTGTCAGAGATTTTTTTTCTGGATGTCTTCAGGAAGTCAGAGTTTTGTCCGCATCTGGAAATTGAGTTTGGTATTGACTGGATTCCAAAAGTGGTACCGATGGTTAAGCTTAGTAGTAAGATGGGTTCTGGAGAATGAGTTTGGTAAAGCAACTCAGGTATTGGGAAACTTATGAGTTTTATTTTTGGATTTGTTGGACCATATTTTTGGAATGTGTTGTCCAGTCTGTGCTCGTGATCATCATCAGCATTTTCATCTGCTCAGTCAGAGTTGCATAGTGGAAGCATAGTGGCAGCTATTTTAAAGTGGAAGCAACTGGAAGTTGCAGTGTTTGGATTAGAGAGTTTCTTTAGGAAATTTTTTCAGGATCTTAAGGCCAGATTGGAGTGCATCTGTTTTATCTCTTCCGGATGTGAGAAGTGAGATCTGTCTTCTGATTTTGGAATAGAGTTTGTGTTCTGAGCTTTGAGTTGATCTTGGAAAGATCATTTTGTTGGATTGTTTTTGGTCCAGTTTGATTTGAGAGGCATCAACAAGGGTTGAGATGATCAGTAAGGATGTAGGCGACCCAGAATTGTCCGAAGGATTTTGTGGATAAGAGACGAAGGAATTTGGATTCCAAAGTCAAAGATTTGATTTTGGATAAGTGTTTGGTCTTCAGGATTGAATTGTCTGTTTGGATAACTGAGATTCGTTGTGTTTCACGTATCTCTGAGGGAGTACGTGTAAAATCTATCTCTGGTTGTAGAGCCAGCTGTTCAGGCAGTTTTGGTGGCTGAGTCAGACTTGTCTGTAGTTTGATATCCTGTCTTGTTTTGCAGATCTAGATGAGTGGAAGCTCTGTAGCTTAGTAGTATTGATTGTTTGGATTCTATAGAGCGAGTATCCCGATATTTATACTTAGGAAACTCGAGGAAATTCTATCTAGAATTTTATCTAGATAATTAGATTTGTTTGATTAATTGGTTGCTATGGTTGTTAGCATATGATTGATATATGATTGTGTTTTAAAATTAAATCTTTAATTAGATTATTAAATTACCTTTGTTTTAAATTTCGGGGACGAAATTCTTTTAAGGGGGGAGGAATGTGATATCCCAGAATTTTTGGCAATATAACTTAATAATCTGTGTTAAATTAAATAGATTTGATAATAATAAATTTGAATCTTCTTTAACAATTATTTAAATAGGTGATTTTATCTTTTAAAAGCTAATTAAATTATTTTCTATTTATAATATATATATATATATATATATATGTACATGTATTGTAAATAGATAAGCTTTGGTTTAAATTTAATAAATAATAAAGGGCATATTTTCTAATTTTAATATTTTTGGTAATTTATAATTTGATTTAACTTAGTATTAAGCTATTAAATAAATAATCAGATGATTTTTAATTACTCAAGATAAAAGTTTAATTGTTTAAAATGATTCTAGCTTGAGATTAAATTTGAACAAAAAGGTTTGTTTCGTTCTTTTTAAATATAGCTTGATAAATAAGTAATTTATTAAATAAGAGACAAATTCTTTTATAAATTATTTTAATTTAATAATAAGCTATATTAATAATGTAATGTCTTTACAAATGGGTTTTAATAGAAATTGTTGTTTCAAACTTATTTATTTATATATATGTATTTTAAAAGGAAGCTATGATTTGTAAATTTAAAATAAAATCTTTCAAATATGTTTAAGATAAAATAAATCTTATAAATATTTAAACATAAGTATAAATCCATTATATGGTTATAGACATAAGTATAAATATATAAACACAAGAAACTATGATAAATACTTAATTTAAAAATTTATAACATAACTAAAACAAAGGAATAATATGTACATAAAGTATAAAGCTGCCAGGTAAGTAAAAATGTGTTTGTATGTAACCTGTAAGGTAATATGCTAGGCTAGAACATAGTATAAATAAATATCTATGTACTAATAAGGTAAGGTTGTAGACATGAAGTACATTAGCATTTAATGCTTTCATACCTAGCAGCAAACAAGTCAATTCGAAATCTTATTAAGAAATTCAACTTACAACAAAAATCTTGCCTGATAAGAACAAAAGAAATCTCTGATCGAAGATTGGAAAAGAAAAGTAGAAGAAAAAAATCTTTGTACAAACTAAAATACTTGTACCAGTTAAAACCTTTCCCCTGTACAAACTCTTCTATATATATTTCTACTTATTCAGTTCGTTCTAAAACATAGCAAACCAGAGGACATAAGTTAACATTTTCATTTTACAAATTTTATCAACAATAAAACTTGCCTGCATTTTCCAAAGCCTGCAAGCAAACTTAAAGCAAAAACCTGATGCATTCATCTTCAACCCAAGCTTTAAGGCAAGAAACCTGCATGCAAATCTAAACAACAAAGCAACTCAAGTTTAAAACAAAAAGTATTCAAGTGCAAGGTTTTTAAAACTAAAGGATTTGATTTCAAAGTGTTTTTCAAAACTGGGTGCTCTGACCTCTGTTTAAAAAGGTGAGTAACATCATGTGACGCCCCACCTCTATACCCACGCTAGCCAAGAACACTACAGTGTAGTGCTGTCAACTAGCACGGAGAATAAGGCTGTTGAGGAGCGGCCATCAATAGTTGTCCTTACACTAGTATTGGTTATCTCCATAGGAGTGGTATATATACATAAATATTCTTTCATTTTTCATCTCTGATTTATTTTCTCCCATCGACATACCCCAAATTCCAGTATAAAACGAACTACGATGGTTCGTAATAGTTTAGAACAGTAAATATAAAATATTACACAAATAATATAACGCGGAACACAAATAAAAGAGAAAGTCTTATATATACAATAACTGATGTCAGTTACAATACATTTGATACAATACATATGACTCGGTACATATGATACAACTACCACAGTCGACTTAGGAAGTTACATATACAAGTACATTAACGTATATAATATACATGAATACATATCTTCCTATACAATTATACAGACTACTACAAATGACGACGACTACTCCAAAAGATACGAGAGAACTTCATAGCTCTAGCAGCAACCCAAAGCAGAATATCTACAACCTGAAATACTCGGTCTGACCCGAGTATTAAATTCAAAAGGAAATAATACTCGGGTCAGTCTAATTCAAACCAGTTATTAGTGCACAGAAGCAATAATAATTAAATAATGAATAGACGATAGTCACAATAAATTTCGTCTATCCGATCCTTAAATAAAGAAATCGGATAACGATAAATATAACACGTAGCAGTGTTAAACAAAAAAAATCAGCAAATTCAACCAAATCAGAATGAAATTCAGAATATTGAATTGAATAAACGAAATAGTTCAAACCATTGAAATATCAATTAAAATATTAAGTCGAGTAGGGCTGCAGTACACGCACGCGTGCACTGCCTCGCCACTACAGAATATGGAATATGCAAAAGATCAATAAATCAAAGCAAGATTGAATATCATAAAAGCCATACCGTGTGGCTGCAGTTCACGCTTGCGTGCACTGCCCTGCCACTTCAGTGATGATGTACCCAATGAATACCGTGTGGCTGCAGTTCACGCTTGCGTGCACTGCCTTGCCACTACAGTGATGAAATAGGAATCAGCACAAGGTCAAATCCGAGCTACTAGCTGGATTCAACACAGGTGTATTCAAATGAAATGGCCGATACAAAAAAAAATCAAGCCTCGACCATAGTTCAAATCAACCAACATAGAACAGAGACTGCACAAATGAATCAGCAGCAAGGGGATAGCAACATGTATGCCATAGTTTAGCAATTCAAAGACAAGCACAACTCTAACTAGAAGTGCACCTGAAGCATACAACTACCAAACTAAAAGAAGCAAACAAAGATAGGGCTAGAACCAAACAGCACCTCAAGGCACAGACTCGAGTGGAAGTGAATTAATTGCCACAAATCAATGCCAACAACATGAACTGGACAGTGCACCAAGGGTAAAACAGAGCAAGGCCAAGCGAATAACAGATATACCAGGCAGTGACAACATAATAAAAGTCACCAAGCCACAAACCAAATGCAAAAGGATCAAGTCAATGACTCAATTCAACTACAACACCAAAGAGCAGTGACCGGCACAAGTGACAGTGCTAATTTGAACAAGTATACATGTATCAGAGGGTACATGCAGTGATATGCAGTGATCAAGTGGTCTGCAACCACACCAAAGAAGTGATGAACAAATGAAAGAAAACATGACCAAAAATAAAAAGTCAAACTCAACACAGGACCATAAAATGTCCAGAGCAGGTTACATAAAAATCAAAGTTCAGTGAAACCAAAAACTACATGAAATAGGCAGGCGAACTGTCTCAAATGGTCAAGAAAGCTTTAATACTGCAACTACAGTTGTGTTATATGAAGAAGAGGTGTAATAAATGCCTGTAATAGAAGTGGGCAAGTCAGAGATGCATAAATGAATCAGCCTCAACATATAGTGCAGCAGTAAGTAGTCAAAGTCGAGCACATAACCACTTCAACCATATAATCAGTGGCAAGCATGCAAATAAACAACTACATATACTGTAGTGCAGCATGTAACAAGTGAAGACTAGGACATCAAAGAGCAACAAAACGATAAAATTCCAAATCACAAAATTTCTGTGCTTCCGAGGTCAAATTAATACCCAAGGCATGTTCGAATTATTACAAATAAAAGCCATGGTTTCCCAAGAATTCGAACAGGTCAAAATGCTCAAAAATCAAACTGGCAAGAATAAAGGCTACAACAACAGGTGAGAGCCATGCATGCTACAAAGATGAACACAGAGATGGCCAAAGCAATATCAATGCAACGGTGGTGGTAGGTTCGAACAAATCTTAACAGTTCTAGGTCGAGCAAATGTCGAAGTTAACATAAAAATCCATTGCCAGAAATTCGAAACAAGTGAACCCGAAAATCATCATCAACAACAACGAGTTCGAATGACATAAGCACAGAAGAAATTCACAAAACAACATCGATTACCAACATCGAACGAAAACAAATGGCCAAGATAAAACAATATCAAATCAACATCGAATTGCAGAAACACTATATTAAGAATGAATTAGATGTGAGTAAATTTAATTACTCACCATGATTGAAGCGGAGACGAACTCGACAAGGAAGAAGCGGCCGAAGCAACACCCCTTCAATCGACTAAAACAAGCAGCGCCTGACTTCAATTTCTCGATGCCCTAAACTTTGCAAAGAGGAACGAGCAGAGACAAGGCCGCCATTCCTAATATTCTTTCGTTCATTTTTGTTTAGGGTTTTCAAATCAACGAAAAATGAAAAGGGGACGGGTATTTTATTTATCACGACATCAAAAATTAAGTGGGCCGTGAATTCAAAGCCCAGAAATCCTTTTAACCATAAATAAAAGAATTTCAACTAAATTTAAAAACTTCAAATGGAAATTTGCGACAATATTAATCGTTTAAATGTCGATTATTAATTGATGCTAAATACCGGGTTGTTACAGACTCCCCTCCTTAAAGAAATTGCGTCCTCGCAATCATAAGGAATAAATGGACAAATGGTAACAACCATAAAGAACATCATCACAAGATGAAGAAATTCGAAATAGGAAGTTCACCACAAAGAGCATGAAAGAGTAAGCCTGAACGTGTTTGCTCGATGAATTCTCTGGATTCTAAAGTGAAATCCATAAGATTTGAGAACCACTGAGCTTTCACGAGAAAAACATCTTTATTTCGAGGGTGCTGAACCTCCGAAGCAATGATGTGAATAGAAGGTTGCTCAAGAATAAGGATCGAAAACCCCAAAGGCATTTCCGTAATTGGAAGACGTGGAAAACGTCATGAATAGCAGAAAATTGAGCCGGTACACTGGCGTAGTACAATATAAACGCCAAAGAAATCTTTTAATTTCATAAAAGAAATTCACAAATTCTCAACAAAATTTAATTATCAAATAGATAATCAGAATACAGAAATCACAAAACAGCAATATCTAAACACCGATTCGATAATTAGAAAACAGCAAAATCAGCAAATCTAATTTATCAACAAAGATAATTAGAAAACACAAATATCTAACTATCAAAAACGATAATCAGGAATTACCACAACGGTAATCAAATTTAAATCAGCAAATATTTAATTATCACAAACGATAATTAAATCTCAAATATCTAATTATCACAAGCGATAATCAGAAACAATAAATATCTGATTATCAAAAACGATAATCAGAAATCACAAATCAACGAATATTTAATTATCACAATTGATAATCAAATCTTAAATCGCAAATATTTAATTATCACAAACGATAATTAAATCACAAATATCTAATTATCACAAACGATAATTAGAAACAACAAATATTTGATTATCCAAAAACGATAATCAGAAATCACCAACATCCGATTATCAAAACGATAATCAGAAATCACAAAATTTTCAATCAACGAGTCCGAAATTAATCGAAATAGCAAACGCACATGACCCATAACCACGAGTTTTACTAAATCGTTTAATTCATTTCATCGTTTTCTTGAAAGTGGATAATTGGGTATTTAAAAATAACATTTCACATTCTCAAACGGACAAGTCCGTAATTAAGCGAATCAGTAAAAGAAAGGGGTCATAGTCCTCGATTTTTCTGAAACGTTTAAATCGCTTCCTCATTCTTTTGAAAGCGTAAACTGTAAAAATTTTGAAATCAATTTTAATTTTAATTTTTGAAACAATTTTGAAGAATAATTTTTTTTTAAAACACGTGATATAAAATAGCAACGTCAGTAGCAACTTCGACATACGTCAAAATTTCATCGAAATAATTGGCATCAAAATATAATACCAATGAATTTTCATTCATCAAAAATGTCGCAGGAATCTTTTCAAAGATAGAAAGGGATATCATACCCTAAACTTGTATTCATAACAAGTCGATAACACACGAATTCACCAATGCACAAAAATTGATAAAACTTATCAATAGAAACCACGAAAATTGGTGAAGCACAAATTCTAGAAATCATCACAAGAAATCAAGAAAACACAAATTCTAGAAATCTACACAAGAAATCCAGATATCACAAAATGAGAGCATGAAAACTCGAATGGGAGTATGGAAACTCGAATGGGAGTATGGAAACTCGAATGGGAGTATGAAAACTTGAATGGGAGTATGAAAACTCGAATGGGAGTATGGAAACTCAAATGGGAGTATGAAAACTCACCTACACGTGAGCATGAAAGTTCACCAACACGTGTAACGCAAAGCGAGAGCGGGAGCATGAAAACTCACCTACACGTGAGCATGAAGACTCACCTACACGTGTAACGCAAAGCAAGAACGGGAGCATGAAAACTCGAATGGGAGTATGGAAACTCGAATGGGAGTATGAAAACTCGAATGGGGTATGAAAACTCGAATGAGAGTATGAAAACTCGAATGGGAGTATGAAAACTCACCTACACGTGAGCATGAAAGTTCACCAACACGTGTAACGCAAAGCGAGAGCGGGAGCATGAAAACTCACCTACACGTGAGCATGAAGACTCACCTACACGTGTAACGCAAAGCGAGAACGGGAGCATGAAAACTCACCTACACGTGAGCATGAACACTCACCAACACGTGTAACACAAAGCGAGAACGGGAGCATGAAAACTCACCTACACGCGAGCATGAAAACTCATCAGCACGTGTAACGCAAAGCGAGAACGGGAGTATGAAAACTCACCTACACATGAGCATGAAAAGTCATCAGCACGTGTAACGCAAAGCGAGAATGGGAGCATGAAAACTCACCTACACGTGAGCATGAAAACTCACCAACACGTGTAACACAAAGCGAGAACGGGAGCATGAAAACTCACCTACACGCGAGCATGAAAACTCATCAGCACGTGTAACACAAAGCGAGAACGGGAGCATGAAAACTCACCTACACGTGAGCATGAAAACTCATCAGCACGTGTAACGCAAAGCGAGAACGGGAGCATGAAAACTCACCTACACGTGAGCATGAAAACTCATCAGCATGTGTAACACAAAGCGAGAACGGGAGCATGAAAACTCACCTACACGTGAGCATGAAAACTCACCAACACGTGTAACACAAAGCGAGAACGGGAACATGAAAACTCACCTACACGCGAGCATGAAAACTCATCAGCACGTGTAACGCAAAGCGAGAAAGGGAGCATGAAAACTCACCTACACGCGAGCATGAAAACTCATCAGTACGTGTAACACAAAGCGAGAACGGGAGCATGAAAACTCACCTACACGTGAGCATGAAAACTCATCAGCACGTGCAACGCAAATAGAGACGCTATCTCATGGTGGCTAACCGAAAAGCAAAAAGGTATGTGTGAATGGAATCACACAAGTGGTGTCTAGCCTATCCAGAAAGCAAAAAGATATGTGTGAATGGAGTCACACAAATGGTGTCTAGGCAAACCAAAAAGCATACATAGAGACATCGCACTATTGCTAGTCTAAATTATAAAATGATCGTCATGATCAACGAGAAGTGTCAATTACACTAAGCTAGTAAATATAAAAGTTTAGCTTCATGTCCCATAACCACTTGTTTAACTCAAATATTTACTATCAAACTGTAGATCTCCACTAGAAAATTGTCACAAGAGATTCAATCGAACAAGTCCAAGAATTAACCGACGAAGTAAACGCAAGCGTTATATACCACTCGTTTTACTAAGTCGTTTAATTAGATTTCTCATACGAGTGAGTTAAAGGTTAGTATATACTAATAGATTGGAAAACGGTTTAGGAAAAGAGCTTTGTAGTAAAATAGTTTTGAAATCGTTTGGAGAAAAGGGTTTTGATATTTACTACTAGTATAGAAAACCTTTATATTTTTAAAGTGACAAATCACAAAAATGATTGTAGGAACAATCAAGCACAAGAATTCACATACAAAGATGTGAATAGAATCCAAAGAAATCGATACTGTATCCATCAAAAGGAATGTTCACAAAAATTCCGAAGAAAATGTTATCAAAGTTGCTAATAAATGATAGCAACAAATCGGGGAACTAACAAGAATCGGTTAAATTTGGAAACCAAATCAATTCACAAAAATTCACATTCGAAGATGTGAATAAAATCCAAAGAATTCGATTCTAAATCCATCAAAGTAGAAATACCCAAAAATTCCAGAAATAGAAGTTATCAAAATCGACAAAGAAGATAACAACTAATCGGAAAAGAAGAATCGATTAACAATTGGAAAAACAAAGCAGAACGAGCATAAATGCATAAATGACTTCAACAAAAATAAAAATCAAGTCAATGCCGAAGTCAACAAGTAATGGCCAAATTCAAACAAAATCAACGTCGGCTAAATCAATTCAAAGCCGAAAACACAAGAATAAAATCCTCATCATCAAAAATCCAACTTGAGTTCGTAAAGCAAACGGAGGCCGAAGCCAAAATACTTTCACGAAATCAAAATCAAATGCACATGAATAAGCGTTAGAAATTCATACCTAACAATCAAAGACAATCATATGCAAATATGAGAGATAAAACGTCAACAAATAGTTGTAACATATGTACTATCTAAGTTATGTTTTATATTTGTTCTAAACCCCAGGCTTTGATACCAAGCTGTGACGCCCCACCTCTATACCCACGCTAGCCAAGAACACTACAGTGTAGTGCTGTCAACTAGCACGAAGAATAAGACTGTTGAGGAGCGACCATCAATAGTTGGCCTTACACTAGTATTGGTTATCTCGACAGGAGTGGTATATATACATAAATATTCTTTCATTTTTCATCTTTGATTTATTTTCTCCCATCGACATACCCCAATTCCAGTATAAAACGAACTACGATGGTTCGTAATAGTTTAGAACAGTAAATATAAAATATTACACAAATAATATAATGTGGAACACAAATAAAAGAGAAAGTCTCATATATACAATAACTGATGTCAGTTACAATACATTTGATACAATACATATGACTCGGTACATATGATACAACTACCACAGTCGACTCAGGAAGTTACATATACAAGTACATTAACGTATATAATATACATGAATACATATCTTCCTATACAATTATACAGACTACTACAAATGACGACGACTACTGCAAAAGATATGAAAGAACTTCATAGCTCTAGCAGCAACCCAAAGCAGAATATCTACAACCTGAAATACTCGGTCTGACCCGAGTATTAAATTCAAAAGGAAATAATACTCGGGTCAGTCTAATTCAAACTCAGTTATTAGTGCACAGAAGCAATAATAATTAAATAATGAATAGACGATAGTCACAATGAATTTCGTCTATCCGATCCTTAAATAAAGAAATTGGATAACGATAAATATAACACATGGCAGTGTTAAACAAAAAAAATCAGCAAATTCAACCAAATCAGAATGAAATTCAGAATATTGAATTGAATAAACGAAATAGTTCAAACCATTGAAATATCAATTAAAATATTAAGTCGAGTAGGGCTGCAGTACACGCACGCGTGCACTGCCTCGCCACTACAACATATGTAATATGCAAAAGATCAATAAATCAAAGCAAGATTGAATATCATAAAAGCCATACCGTGTGGCTGCAGTTCACGCTTGCGTGCCTGCCCTGCCACTTCAGTGATGATGTACCCAATGAATACCGTGTGGCTGCAGTTCACGCTTGCGTGCACTACCTTGCCACTACAGTGATGAAATAGGAATCAGCACAAGGTCAAATCCGAGCTACTAGCTGGATTCAACACAGGTGTATTCAAATGAAATGGCCGATACAAAAAAAATCAAGCCTCGACCATAGTTCAAATCAACCAACATAGAACAGAGACTGCACAAATGAATCAGCAGCAAGGGGATAGCAACATGTATGCCATAGTTTAGCAATTCAAAGACAAGCACAACTCTAACTAGAAGTGCACCTGAAGCATACAACTACCAAACTAAAAGAAGCAAACAAAGATAGGGCTAGAACCAAACAGCACCTCAAGGCACAGACTCGAGTGGAAGTGAATTAATTGCCACAAATCAATGCCAACAACATGAACTGGACAGTGCACCAAGGGTAAAACAGAGCAAGGCCAAGCGAATAACAGATATACCAGGCAGTGACAACATAATAAAAGTCACCAAGCCACAAACCAAATGCAAAAGGATCAAGTCAATGACTCAATTCAACTACAGCACCAAAGAGCAGTGACCGGCACAAGTGACAGTGCTAATTTGAACAAGTATACATGTATCAAAGGGTACATGCAGTGATCAAGTGGTCTGCAACCACACCAAAGAAGTGATGAACCAATCAAAGAAAACATGACCAAAAATAAAAAGTCAAACTCAACACAGGACCATAAAATGTCCAGAGCAGGTTACATAAAAATCAAAGTTCAGTGAAACCAAAAACTACATGAAATAGGCAGGCAAACTGTCTCAAATGGTCAAGAAAGCTTTAATACTGCAACTACAGTTGTGTTATATGAAGAAGAGGTGTAATAAATGCCTGTAATAGAAGTGGGCAAGTCATAGATGCATAAATGAATCAGCCTCAACATATAGTGCAGCAGTAAGTAGTCAAAGTCGAGCACATAACCACTTCAACCATATAATCAGTGGCAAGCATGCAAATAAACAACTACATATACTGTAGTGCAGCATGTAACAAGTGAAGACTAGGACATCAAAGAGCAACAAAACGATGAAATTCCAAATCACAAAAGTTCTGTGCTTCCGAGGTCAAATTAATACCCAAGGCATGTTCGAACTATTACAAATAAAAGCCATGGTTGCCCAAGAATTCGAATAGGTCAAAATGCTCAAAAATCAAACTGGCAAGAACAAAGGCTACAGGTGAGAGTCACGCATGCTACAAAGATGAACACAGAGATGGCCAAAGCAATATCAATGCAACGGTGGTGGTAGGTTCGAACAAAGCTTAACAGTTCTAGGTCGAGCAAATGTCGAAGTTAACATAAAAATCCATTGCCAGAAATTCGAAACAAGTGAACCCGAAAATCATCATCAACAACAACGAGTTCGAACGACATAAGCACAGAAGAAATTCACAAAACAACATCGATTACCAACATCGAACGAAAACAAATGGCCAAGATAAAACAATATCAAATCAACATCGAATTGCAGAAACACTATATTAAGAATGAATTAGATGTGAGTAAATTTAATTACTCACCATGATTGAAGCGGAGACGAACTCGACAAGGAAGAAGCGGCCGAAGCAACACCCCTTCAATTGACTAAAACAAGCAGCGCCTGACTTCAATTTCTCGATGCCCTAAACTTTGCAAAGAGGAACGAGCAGAGACAAGGCCGCCATTTCTAATATTCTTTCGTTCATTTTTGTTTAGGGTTTTCAAATCAACGAAAAATGAAAAGGGGACGGGTATTTTATTTATCACGGCATCAAAAATTAAGTGGGCCGAGAATTCAAAGCCCAGAAATCCTTTTAACCATAAATAAAAGAATTTCAACTAAATTTAAAAACTTAAAATGGAAATTAGCGACAATATTAATCGTTTAAATGTCGATTATTAATTGATGCTAAATACCGGGTTGTTACACATCACATTTTTAAAGACTTAAAGTAATTATGGTTGCATGTTATTTCTGTGATAAATCTTGTATTGTGTATAATTATATATAAGTTTATATACATTGTTGAATTCCTGGAAGTATGATGTATGCATGCTGGTGAACATTTGTAAAATCTCTCTGTTTCCAGTTTAAGTTTTAGTTTTGGTTTAAATTTCTTTATATCTTGATCTAGTCACTTTTAGGATTTAAGTTGTAAACAAAAATTATTTGTTTAATCACAAATTAAAGCTTAAAAATTTATTTAAGTAAAAATAAATTTGGAAATTTCTTTGGAAACCAAAGGAACAGAAATACTTAAGTTTTGTCAAATTTTCAAATATACTAATTTATTGTTTCAGGCTTAGGATCTGAAACATCATTCAAAAACTTGATTTTAAAAACCAAAATCATCAATTTTAGTGATAGATTGAAGGTGTAGTTCTGGGTTGATCATATTATGTGAATTTGTGATTTTCTGGTGATCTACTTGGATGTGGAGGTCGGGGTTCCTCCTGGAGGTGGACGAATGACTGGAGATTGGTGGAAAATTGTTAATTGGATGAACAATTCGAGAAGGGGAGAGCGGTGATGGGATTTTGTTCAGAACCCTACTTTTTACTGTGTTTAGTGAATCGATCACTATGGCCTGTGAAGTTGATCGAGCGCTTCGAGTTTTTAGGGGATGGTAGTTGGGTTGTAAAGGAAGACGAGGCCAGAGTTTCAGGACCCCTGGTGGTCGGAGGAGCAGTGGCGAACCGTTGACAGGTTTTGAGGTGGGGATGCTCTGGTGTTTCCAGGTTGTAGGCCGATGGTTCCAGTTTGGGTATGATGCTCGACTTTGTCTTCAAGGGTGCGTGGAAGTCCGGGTGGTCGGAACTGGAGGAGGTGGTGATCGATGACTTGTAGAAGTCGTCAAAGATGGTCGGAGCTAGGTGGATGGCCGATGCATGTGCACTGTGCACATTTGTGTTGATGTCTGTTTTTTTTGGGGTTTGAGCAGAGTGTTACTCGAGTAGTTCGAGTGTCTGACTCGAAGAATTTTGGTTAGTGACTCTTAGCAATTTTTGTCTGGTCTTGAGTTTGTATTGTTACAGGTTTAAAACCTGTCTGTTTGAATTTTTAACTGGTTTTAAAATTTTAAAATAAGATTTTAAACAAAGTTTAAAATCAAGATTTAAAGATGGGATTCAAAATTTACTTTGGAATCCTAGTTTGAAATAAATAAAGTTTTTTTAATTTAATTTGTTTTAAATAGTTTGAATGATAGAGTGAATTTTTAAATTGATTTAAATTTAAAAATAAAATTAGGTTTTCATTTTAAATCTTAAATTCAAAATGAAATTTAAAAGTAAATTTGAAAGTAAATTGTTTTTAAGTACCTTGTTGATAATAATTTGATCATTAATAAGAATTTTTTTTATTCTTGAATAAATGAAGATTACTAATTTGTAATTATTAAGTTAATTAAAATGAATAATTAACTAATTCAATTAGTTAATGATTGGGTTAATTAATTTAGTAATTAAGAGTTAAATTAGTTAATTAAGGTTTAAGCTAATTAATTTAGATAAATTAATTATTAATCAAGGATCATTAATTAAATAAGGTTTTAATTTTTAATTAATAGTAATTAATTAATTAAATAGTTAAGGGTTAACTAAGTTACAATTAACACTTAATTAATACAATAATTAAGGATTAATTAATGAGTAATTAAAGATAAAAATTAATTTGTAATTAATAATGAATAAATCTTAGTTTATTACTTTAGAAATGTAATTAAAGAATAGTTAATAGTTAATGAAGGTCATTAACTAAGGATTATTTAATAATTAGTTAATGTGATTAATTATAATGATTAATTGGATTAATTAATTTAATAGTAATCAATTGAGAGATTGTTTAAGTATATTTACTTAATGGAAGTAATTAAGGAATTAATTACTCATTGTAATTAATTAAATTTAATATGAATTTGTTTAAGTTAATTAATTAAGTTTAATTAATTTAAATAACCATTTGATGATGTGATAAGTAAAATTACTTAAGGAAGTAATTAATGATAATGACTGGATGTAATTAACTGAGGAAGATTTTATGATGAAAGTAATTTGAGTACAATTACTTTGTATAATTAATCAAGGGATTAGTTAGAGAGGATAAATTATGGTGTAATTAATTTATTTGATGACGTAATTAAGGGTAGTTGATTACTGAATGAGGTTAATCAAGGGTGATTAACAATTTGGTTTAATTGAAGATTAATTACTTAATATAATTAATTTAAATAGAAAATGTAATTAGAAATCATTAATTATTTAATTAATGATGTAATCTAATTGGATTTATTTGGAATAATTAATAAATGAAATGATTCATTATTGTAATTAATTAAGAAGAAATGTGATTAATTTAGTAATTTAAAGGTTAATTTCTATATTTGGTTAAAGATAATTAATTTCTGAAATAATTAAAAGATAATTTCTTGAATGTAATTAAAGATAATTTATCAAGGATGATTAATTACAATGAATAATTGGATGATGATTAATTAATTGATTGTTAATTAATTAATAGTGATATAAGCAAGTTTAATAAAGGTGAAGTAATTAATTTAATTTACTTTAAATTAATTAGAGATGCAAGTAATTAATTTAATTCATTTTAAATTAATTATATATGGTGTGATTACTAATCATTGCTTATGTATGGATGAATGATATTATTTACCTTGAATGGTTTGAGATCTCAGATATGAGATGATTATGCTGTGTAAAATGGATGCTTGATTAAAGTATAATGATAATATGGATTATCTGTTTGTGATGATAATATGAATTATCTATTGATGATGAAAATGTTGATTATCTATTGTGATATTGTGAGTTATCTATCTGTGTGTATATAGATAATATTGAATTGAATTGTTTTAAACTTTAAAATATCTTGGCCTTAAAAGATGCGTGTTGGATTTCGATGAGACCGGGATCGAGTTTCCATATTTGGATATCCGAAAACCACATCGATCCAATTTAACGATAGGTCGTGGATTTGAAGTGAAGATGAAGATTAAGAGTGCAAGGGTTATTGTCGTTAACTCTGAGGATGATTCCAAAATGAGTGTAACGAGATAATGCCTTCGGTTTTGTTCGAACGCGGAACGGACTTGTATGGATCGAATGCTTTCAGAACATCGTCAGGTGGGCAATGAGCATTCTAAGAGATGTATTCTCTAAAGGTAATCGTAGCCTCAAGCCTCATCAACGGGGAATGGCAAAAGCAGGGGATGTACAGCAAGGCTAGTTGGGTCATACCCAAGCAGGACGAGATTTTCCCCTATCTAGAAGTCCCTTTTTATGCGGCTGTGTGGGGAAGTTGATTGCAACAACTTCCGGGGTTGTCTTGTTCGAGGCTATTCAGTAAGGAATGGTTCCGGCCTTGTGTTGTAGGGGGTCGCGAGTGATCCTCGGTACGGTGATCTAGGCCACGTACTGTGACGGACGGTACCCCAGTAGCCCTGCCATTGTATGGAATCCAATCTCCAATAAGTTTCGTACGTATTAGTTGTGCCCAACTATGTTGGAATATGAGATGTAAGCATTTCAACTATTTTCTAGCTTTACTTGAAAACATTAGACCTTATTATAATATCATTGGATTTCCTAAAAATATTTGGTTAGCGTAAGGTAAAAACTTACCCATGGAATGAGAAATGCACTGTGACGACCGAAAAATTCATACCCTTTGAATCGACAATAAACCACATATGTCCAGAATGTCACAAGAAAGAAAAGAAGAGAGAAGAAGAGGAGAAAAGAAAAGAAGAGAGAAGAAGAGGAGAAAAGAAAAAGAGAAGAGAGAACCAAAAAGAACAATATAGAATCTCACATTGCAGCGGAAATATAATATCATATCAATGTTCTTTACAAAATAGTAACTTTATATACATACATCAATCAGAGTTCAACAATCAATCATTAATCATCAGCCTGAACAGTTATAATAACATGCCCTTACAATTGCCAATAACATAAACAACAACAACAATGCGCAAAGCATATAATCAAAACAGATACGTGTATACGAAATGAAGATCTCCAGCTCGTCCCTTCCATAACCATGAAAATCATGCACGAACGCCACACGTTCGAACGCGCATTGTTGTCGATCCGCTTAGCCATATCAGATCATAGTCGTTGGATTTGAAGATCTCATCGCCCTCTACAATATTGTAGTTGAAGATTTCTCGTAAAAGTGGATGGATTGGAAGAAAATGATGGAAGAATGATGATGTTTTCTAGATTTGAAAATAAAACCGGCAGCTTGCCCTAGTTTGGATTAGGATATATGAAAATAGAAAAAATTATGTCCTTTTATATAAAATTTTCACGCACTATTCATATGAAAATATTTCGAACTCAAATCGATGGCATTTAAAATGTTTTACCCATATTCTGAACACAATGGAATATATATCGGAAGCCGATTCGATCGCATTTGAAAGATAGGTTTTCGAAACGAATTATTTAAATTAAAATTTACTTAAACAAATTTCTACGCGTTTCAGCTTGCCACAACTAAACCATAAATCCGATTGACACAAAATTTGAAATCCTATAATAATATAACATTATGGATCCAATGTAACCGGTTTCATCGAAATCCGAAACTGTGTGAAAAATAACTATTTTTACACGTTAATTAAATAATAAAATATTCGATTTCTATAAATTTACTTTTAATTCAATTTCAAAAGTTCTCCAACATCATTCTACTTCAAATAGAATTTAACTCAACTTTATAAATCATTTTCATTCACATTAAATTCAAAATCAAATTATTTCTGCAATTTCAAATATTAAATTAATAATTTAATTATCCAGTTAAATCCCTATATTCAGAATATAACTTATTCAGCTTATAAAATTAAATTTTGAATATTTAACATAAATTAAATATCTCAATTTCAAACGACCAAAATTTTGGGTCGTTACATTCTTCTCTGCTTAAAAGAATTTCGTTCTCGAAATTACTAAGTAAGAAAAAGTCACAAAATCCATTAAATTTTTTTAAAACAACTATTTCAAATTAGATATCATATTCATTCAATCTTTTAGCTTTTCCAAAATCCATTAGTTAAACTTCTTATAAAAACTTTTTTAAGTTTTCAAATCCATTCATAGTTATTTTTTCAAATTATAATTCAAAATCAAAACTTTAGTAATCAAAATTTTTTCCCAATTTTTTCAAAAATCTTCTAACGTCTTAAATTTTCAAAAAATTTCGCCATAGCCTCGTTTGTGGTGTTCGATCGTAGTAGGATCACAACATATATATATATATATATATATATGTATATGTATATGTATGTATGTATGTTTATATATATATATATATATGTCATAAATATACATCTCATCTCAGTGACGAAGCATCCCGTAGGAATTTTTTATATAAAAGTACGATATATAATCCGAGATATGTACCTTGTATATTATTAGCGAGCATATACGGCTAATATAGCATGAAAGCGAACTCCAAATGCGAATTATATGCCATCTGCACCTACTAAACACTCAAAAAACAAATGAGAAACATATATTGAAAGTAACATCAATATCACAACGATATGTGCCAATGTAGCAAATGCAACAAAAGCAACAAATCCAACCATCATACAACTATCATCTAATTAACATCCAACAAACCAATATCTATCCAATCAATCCATAACCAAATCAATTTAATTTTCTTACATTCAATTTGGTTTAATATTCAATTAGCTTTAAATGAATTAACACTTACACCCATTATTCCATATCAATTCATTTACATTCGATTGATTAACATTCAATCCATATTTTATTTACTAATCTATTTCATTAGTTCAATTCAATTCATTCATTTTACAACTAAAGTTGAATTGCATTATATAACTCAAATTTATATTCGTTTAACTACTTCATTTCATTATTTAAGTTATGTTTTATTTCATTCTTACTTACATTCACTTTATTAATTCGTTGTTAATGTTAATTCCAACTTCATTCAACACCACTTTAGTTATTTTTCATCACAATATTTCATTTTATTTGATTTGACTTAAATTTCATCTCTAAAATCATTTTATTTAACTTTTACCTAAGTCAAATTCCATCACTTATTCAAATTCAGATTTTTTTTTGCTTAACAAATTATTTAACCATTTCAACATTTGGTTTTACTTACATTTTCTCACTTTACAACTTATATAACTTATTTATTCAAACTTCCAAATTCATATTGTATAATCACTTACCACTTAAGTTTAATTTCCATTTCAATAATTTATTTAATCCAGTTCAAATCCAATTCAATTTATTTAACCTTCCTTTAGTTAAATTTCAAATCATATATTTATTATGCTAACACAAATTTATCATTTCATATTATAAGTCCAAAACTCAACTCACTTATATTTATAAATTACAACCTGGATTTTAAATTCAAATTCGTTTATCACAACAAAATTTCAATTTCACTTTATTGTTGGTAGCAAATCAATCGCACAGAAATTCGAAAATGATACTGATGATGCTGCAGTCATCACCCTTATTATTTTCCAACAACAATACTGAATTCAGTGCTTTATATTCTTTTAAAAATCTTTTTCTATATTTATAAATCACACTTATGAATTCATACTTATATAATTTCATTCTAATTTCATTAATCTTATTTAGAGTTATAATAGTATAATCTCTTTAAATTTTTTGAAAACAACTGTCAAAATCAACGGGATTCAAATTTTCAAATTCATAGTTTAAATCCATTTTTATTTATAATTCATATTTGTAAATATACTCATATAGTTCCATTTCTTATAAATAAGATTATTGCACAATTGTGAATCATTTGAATTATAATTCCATACTTTATAATTCATTTTCTTATATAATTTATTCTTTTACAATTGTTGTCTTTATATAGACTATACAAACAGTTTTTATTAACTTATATATATTTACATTTTCGAACAACCAAACAATTAATTTACATAAACTTTAATAATTTTGAATTTTTTTTTCTTTTATATATATATATAAAATATAATAGAGGTAAAAAAAATTCATTTACCCAATTTAAAATAATGCTATGTCGACTTGCCTCGTTTAAGTGTTTTGAAATCCCTATCGATAACGTGGCGTCCCAAATACCGACCAGCATTCACAAACAACTCAACCGATAAGTAAACACAATATAAAATATTTTATAATCAATAACAAATACGCGCTTATATATATATAATACACTCAACTCAATCTAGGGTGCCACTGACCCTATCTATACTTAGTACACATCAAAACCTAGGAAAACACAAAATCTAAGCTCTGATACCAAATTTGACGACCCGTAAATTCGTACCCTTTAAATCGACAATAAACCACACGTGTCCGACCCAAAAGCACAGACTGTCGGAAAGTCATGAGAAAGAAAAGAAGAGAGAAGAAGAGAAGAGAAGTAAGAAAGAAGAGAGAACCAAACAGAACAATATAGAATCTCACATCATAGCGGAAAACATATAATATCATATCAATGATCTTTACAAAACACAAACTACATATACATATATCAATTAGAGTTCAACAATCAACCACTAATCATCAGCCTGAAAAGTTATAATAACCTGTCCTTACAATTGTTGATGATATAAATAACAACAACAATGTGCAAAGCTGATAATCAAAATAGGTGCGTCTATACGAAATGAAGATCACCAGCTCGCCTGTTGAAGCTCCAAAAGCACTAACTCTAAACCAGTAAATATACTCGGTTTGACCCAAGCATTGAAAGGGAAGAATGCCTAGATCAGTCTGGTAAACCAATGGGAGAAACACACTCAACTAAATTTATTAGATTACCAAAAAAATTCCTTCCAAAACGAAAGTATCTCATAAGACATGCCCATACATAAACACATACATGTTTTTACCTTACAATAACTAAAACATTTCATGTCAGATCATCTTATATTATAATAGCGTCTATTGCACAAATAATATTAATCATAGCCGAAATTGTTACATTGATTAAATTCCAGCATATAGCCCAAATAGGTAATACAATCAAAATGGCAGGCATGTAGTGGAGTTTGGATTTTCGTACAAATGACCAGGTGAAGGGACTACCTTCTGACAGTACAGCTCGAGAGGAATGCATTGAGAAACATCACAAAGGAACCTCTACCAATGCAAGACCGGCTTATCTCTATAATTAGATAGTACCGAATATATCATCCCATGGTCGTTACCGACCTTTCCTGAGGGCCCTCATAGCATACAAACCATAATAATTTACATCTCGAATGTCATAACGGGAAGAAATATATCTAGAAGATGATGATCATATCCTAATGGGAGCGATCCACTTAGCCTTGCCGCATCTAACCCTGTTTCGGTCATTTTCGGTTGATGAGGTCTGAGGTAATGATTGTCTTTCACATATCACATATCACGTCATTTTGAATGCCACAGGGCCATTTCCGTTGACTACCAATTTTCTTCCATAAAAATACAACCAATGAGCTCGTACGTCTCAAGGAGGGTGTTAAGCAAAGAGAAGTTGCCTTCTCTGCCACCAGTGATGTACAATTGTAAAAACCAATGTAATCTTTAGAAATGCATGTCTGACAAATGTCCATACAAGTTGTCTAGGAATAGGACAAAACGAAGGTACTTTCCTACCACATCCTGTCATGAAATCCCAAGGATTAGTAGCGAGTAGACCTTGCATTGGATATTTCATAACGAAGAGACCACTGCTACTATATGTATATTGAGATTTTAACCCCAAAAGATCAACAAGCAGTCCTCCACTTAAGAGTCTTAAATCACAATATCATCATGACCAACCTGCACAGTTGTCGCATAAATTTTAGTCCGAAGTGGTTTTTGGATAAGCCTATCCTGGTCTTTTCGCATCAACAGTGCAAAAGCGTTTCTCAACCTCATGCAGAAAATAAGTCTCATAGACTTATCATGTCTCCAACTTTCAACTGCTATCCTTCGTCCAAGAAGGAAGCTCGATTAATAAGAGTAACACTCCACACTACACGAATCAACATCCTCAACACAAATGATAATCAAGCCTCCACAGAAGGCTATGTACTAAGTATATGACAAAATAGTTCCCCTATCAAGTCGAGGAGCAAAAATAGCCAAATTTGATAGTCGGTTATTTAACTATCAAAGCAAATAAACAAACATCTTGCACCATATGCAATCACTAGGTCATTTAAATTAATCTTTTGTTAATTAAATCACTTGCTAAATATTCACTTCCAATTATCTTTAAAAAGATATAATCACGAAACCATTTCAATATTGGAAAACATTTCCATATACTTATTTAATAATAAGTAATTCACAAATCAATTTATTTTCAACACTTAAATATTACATATACATAAATCAGGATTACATAAATATTTTATTCTTTAAGGAAAACATTCTCTTAAACATACTTATTTGGGTCAAAACGAATGTTGCGTAAAACATCGTAACGACAACCCAAAATCACTAGTATAAGGATTCGAAAATTAGACAGATATATAAATCCCATATATCATACAAAACATCTCTTTTCGAAAATCATTTACTATAACAACAGTGCCATGGTCCATCATTTCCTTACTCGTCGAAAACATCTATTTCAACAATGAATGCTGAAATCTATAGTTTCGATACTTAACACATTTTAAAACATCTTCAAATCATTTAACTCCATTTAAAAATATCACTTTTCAAAACATTCTTTTAATTTTAAAGGACTATTCACTGTCCAAAATCGTGAAAATTATTCATTTACCAAACTTTTTACTCCTACACATTTAATAAAGGAATATCCACTGTCCAAAATCGTGAATATAATTCCTTTAATAAACTTCTATATTTAACTTATCAAAATAAGCCGATTTTTGATTTATAAAATAATGTTTATAAATTTCATTCATATTTTATGATAACTTTAATATACAAAATTCCTTTATCAACCAATTTCATTTATCTTATTTAAGTCCCAAAATCCAATTATAAGTTTATTTACTTGTAAATCTCTTTATTTACAAATTCATTCCTTTTATAACTTCATAAATTATAAATCTTATTTACTTATAAAATCTATTTATAAATTCATTTTAACATTTATAAAACTTCTTTATAATTCCATCACTCTTTATTTATAAAAATTCAATTTAATAAATCTTATATATAAACCATTTATAATAAATCCAAAAGTCGCAATTTAAACTATTTTATAAAATAGTTAACTCCATATTTCAAAAATCACATTCTTATAATATTTCACAAAAATTATAATTTTTATAACATAAAAATTATAACTATTTATTTATTTAAAATCTCTTTGAAATCTCCATTTAATTTGAAATCATCACTTTAACATTTTTAATTTTCCAAAAGTATGGCCCAATGCTGCAACAACACTAAATTCATCAATCATGGCTTCCAAATCATCATATATCATATTATAACAGCATATATCACAGTATCTATAAACAAATTCAACACTGGTGAGGAATCCAGTTGGATCCCTCCAACATGTCTCCTACAAGAAATATACATATTAGAAAATGTGTACAATGTCCACTTCGAGGCAGACGCGCATACAAAGGGTCATCCGCTCATGCACAGGAATGTATAGGGTCTCATCTGCTCCAATAGGTAGGAATATATCCAAATACCAATCAATATTTATATATAATATATATCATATATCAGCCAAACAATCATCAATCAACACAAAATAAATTTATTCTCACTTATATAAAAATATTAGTGAGTCAGAAAGAGTGAGTTGTACTCACTTTGGTTCCAATAGCAGTTGCAATGTTTTATCCCGAATAAAGTTAAACGAGCGTTTAATTTTACCCAAAATTTACAGTAGCTCCAATCTACTCCAAACTATCTCTAAAATGTAGTGCTCATCAATATGAATCCAATGCAACTTGTTTCGTCAAAAAACGGATCTCGTATGAAGAAGTTATGATATTTTAAAGATTATAAAAATTAATATAAATCAATTTCACTTTCTATTTTATTTTATTTTTAGCCTCAAATAGATCTCGGTCGTTCGATTTGCTCCACGAGATCAGGGCCGAACGTTCTTTCTTCTCCCTCGTGTGAACAACCCAGCCGAACATACCCATACGTCGCCATCATCACGAGCTCACCGTGTCACCACCGACCATCAACCACCAATCGAAAGACCAATGCACCAAGCACCACCGCCCAGAATACGGTCAAGCTCGGCCCCTCCATAGCCATGAAAATTGTGCACGAACGCCATGGGTTCGAATGCACATTGCCATCGATACGCTTCGCCATATCAGATCATAGTTGTTGGATTTGAAGATCTCGACGCCCTCTACATTATCGTAGTTGAAGATTTCCAGTAAAAGTGGATGGATTGGAAGAAAAAGAGGGAAGAACGGTGTTGTTTTCTAGCCGTTGAGAATAAAACTGTCGGATTTCCCTAGTTTGGATTAGGGTTTATGAAAATAGAAAAAAATATTGTCCTTTTATATAAAATTTTCGCCGCATTATTCATCCGAAAATATTTCAAACTCCAATCAAAGCATGCCGCCTGACGTTTAAAATGTTTTATCTCTATTCTGAACACAATGGAATATATATCGAAAGCCAATTCGATCGTATTTGGAAGATAAGTTTTCGAATCGAATTATTTAAATTAGAATTTACTTAAACAAATTTCTACGCGTTTCAGCTTGCAACGAATAAACTGTAAATCCGATTGACACAAAATTTGAAATCCTACAATAATATAACATTACGGATCTAGTGAAACTGATTTCATCGAAATCGGAGACCGTGTGAAAAATGACAATTGTTACACGTTAATTAAATAACAAAATATTCAATTTATATAAATTTACTTTTAATTCCATTTCAAAAGTTCTCCAACATCATTTTAATTCAAATAGAATTTAACTCAACTTTATAAATCATTTTCATTCACATTAAATTCAAAATCAAATTATTTCTGCAATAAATCCTTACATTCGATAAATTATTCAACTTATAAAATTAACTTTTGAATATTTAAAATTAAATAAATATCCTAATTTCAAATGAGTGAAATTTTGGGTCATTACACGCACTTCTCCAAACTTGCATATATTGTAGATCTTCTCCTATCGATTCCACTGCTTCTTGCTTGAGGATTTTTCATTTAGTAAAAATCGAGTTATGGATTTTTGAAATTAAAAAAGCCTGCTTTCCTTTGGGATATTTTTTTTGCTTTTCTTTGCTCTGCTTTTAAAACGAAGGGAAGAGAAGCGCAGTTTAAAAGGAAAGAGGCGGGTAGGTATAGGGTGGCTGAGTGGATATTTTGTGGGCTCAGCGTCAAATCAAAGAAATATATATTCAAAATTCTAAAATATCTATATAATTATTTACAACCCTAAATAAGGCATGCCGTCCGACGTTTCTAACATTATAACCCTATTCTAAACGCAATGGAATATCTTTCGAGGCCTAATTCGATCGTATGGAGAAGATACTTTTTGATCCCAATTAAAATATTAAATTTTCAATATTAATTCCAACGCGTTCCTATTCCGTACAATCAAACGATAACTTCAAACACTACGAAATTTGAAATCCAATAATAATACACTATTACGAATCCAATGGAACTGGTCTCATCGAAATCTGAGACTTTCCCTCGGAAGGCTATTTTCACTCGTTAAATAAACCGAGTTAATTTCAAAATTAGCTAAATCACCTTTAAATTAAATTTAAAAGTTTAGTTACCTTCATTCTTCTTATTAGAAATTTAATAAGGCTATAATCATTTTTTTCGAACTTAAAAATCCAAGATTTAGCTATTTAAACGATTTTCAATTATTAAATTGAACAATTTATTTATCCAATAAATCATTGCATTTGAAATTCAAGTTATTAAATCTATAAAATTAAACTTTAAATATTTAAAATCAATTAAATATTCCAATTTGAAATAACCAAAATTCTGGGTCGTTACAGCTGTGTTGGGTCCATAATGGAGTCGAAGATGGTGTCCTCCTCATCAGTGGTCAATTGCTCCCGTCTCGATTACTCGAGCATCTGTGCACGTTCTTGTATAAATCTTTCCCGCAATGAAAAATTAAATACAGTTAAATATTACATGAAATTATTGTAATATTTTATGACTAATTGATTAAAATGATCATTATTAATAACTTATAACTTAAAATATATTTACATGTGCGGCGTATGCTTTATCATCCTCATATCAGGAATACGTCACTGATCCCTCGTCGTCGTCTGCCTGACAGCATGGGTATGTGCATCTGCATTCATATACGAAACATGAGCCCCACACGCTCTTTCCTGCAATAGTTGGTGTATATTATTGTTGTTCATATAAATTTATACAAAAAATGTAATAACTATTGCAATTAATCAATTTACCAGGATCTCGCGATGAAGATGAAATGACTTCTAGCCATCACGGTGTGTGATTGGATTTTTCTACCTGTTCACCAAGTTCCTATCTGACTCCGCATGCAAATTAAAAATTAAGATTATATTTTACATGTATATATTTTATATTCTCTACTGAAAAAATTATGGTGACATCTGATAGACTTACCCTGAATTCATCGCTTCTCCACCATGCGACCCAAGCATCCCTTACGTTGGGGCCCATCTATCTTGGCTTCTTTCCAAATTTTCTGATGTTAAACATTGTATCCTAGTAATTTTTTGCAACCTAGAGTTGCAGTGGCGTTGGCAAAGAGAAACGTCCTCTTCTTGTAGGTCTACCGCCTCATGTATGTTGAAAAAACTATAAGTTATACATTTTTACTTAGTCGGCAAATTGTAAAATGATTCTATATAATGCTATATAAATTTACACTTACCAGAAAGTCCTGCCATATGCTCACCTGTACGAGCTCTGGGATCCTACTCCATTTGGGCTAGCACACAGTCATACGACTCATGTATGCAGAGAAGTATAGGAATTTCTTTCTCAAGTTTACATAGATGACCAACTTTTAACGTAGTTGATCAAAGCTCCTTATAAATAAACTAAGTTCTGTTACAACCGTCCAAACTTTTATGGAAACAGTTCTTTGAAAGCGATAGGTAACAGATGTTCCATCATTACATGAAAATCATGACTTTTCATCCCACTCAGTTTACCGTTGTTATAGTCGACACATGTACGAAGATTAGAGGAAATATCATCAGGAAATCTTAATCATTCCACCTACTTTAACAATACTTTAACTTGGTTACTGTCTAGCTCATAGCATGCTTTGGGTACTTTGTGTCATTTAGTTTTATTCGAAGCTCAGGACGATTGCATATTGCCTATATATCACGTCTTGATTTCAAATTGTCCTTTGTCTTTTCTTTAACATTCAGAACTGTGTTAAACACATTATCGAACACATTTTTCTCATTATGCATCACGTCGATATTATGACGAATTAGGAAATTTTTCCAATAAGGCAACTCCCAAAATATGCTTTTTTGCACCAGTTATGAATCGTCGATTTACCCTGAATTTCAATTTGTTTACCAGTTTCATATATCTTTGGATAATCCTTTACAAGGTCATAAATATCTTTGCTTGACCAAATCATTGATGGTCGCAAGGTCTCAAGTCTATTACTTGTAAAGTTTTTTTATCTTTTCTAAATGGATGATTAATATGTAGGAAACACCGATGGCAGTTAAACCATGAAATTGTCTTCCCATGCGGTAAAAAAATGCTCGTGTTTTTTCCATGTAATAAGGACAAGCTAGACGACCAACCATACTCCGACCCAAAAGCATTACATACGCAGGAAAATCGCTTATAGTCCACAGCAAAGAAGAGAAAATACGAAATTCTTTTTTTAGAATGTCGTATGTTTCAACTCCTTCATACCACAATGTTTTCAACTCTTCAATCAACGATTGTAAATATACGTCGATTCCTTGTGTCGGATCATCAGGGCCAGAGATGACTATAGTGAGAAATATATACGAAGTTTTCATACACATCCACAGAGGTAAATGTAAGGTGTAACAATTATATGCCAAGATGAATATTTTGAATCAAACTGAGAGAACGGTGAAAATCTATCTATACATAAACCAAGTCTAACGTTACAGTTCTCCGCTGCGAAAGCAGGGTATGTCTTATCAAAATGCTTCCACATTTCTTCATCAGCCGGGTGTGTTAACATACCTTCTTCTTGTGTTCTCATACAGCGTCATCTCATATGATGTGCGATTACAGAGATGCATATAACATTTGAAGCCTAGGAGTGATTGATAAGTAATGCATACGCTTGTACGGATATTCCTTTCCCTTCTTTATTCTTTTTGTATCTTTCCTGATTACATATTTTTACGATTTCTAAGATTGATATCTTCTTTCCAAACAATGCGCAACCATTTAAACATGTGTCTATTTTTTGATATGACAAACCAAAAGCAGACATAAGTTTTTTCACTTCATAATTATTTTCACACATTAAATTATCGGGTGGCATATACCATTTTATAGCTTAAACTATAGCTGTAAACCCGACTTCTGTGAAGTTATATTTTGATTTCATCACAATGTATTCTGTAGTTCCTGATATTTGAGTACCGCTTGTACAACCATCCCAAAAGGGTTTCTTAGTAGCATCGAATAAATCATAAAAAAAATTCCTCCAATACTTGTTTCTTCTTCGACATTAACATCGTTACCATCAACTTCAACAGTAGGGAAAATTGAACATGCTGCATCTTCAACCATATCTTCTATGAGATTTGTCGAAACAATTTCATTATCGCCTCCACATTCGAATATACGAGATTATGTGTTATAAGTTCTCCATGATGATTCCACACCAAATAATTGAGCACGAAATCATATTGACGCAAATGAACTATTATCATATCATGTATCAAATGCTTCAATAATTTACACCTACTACATGGACAACGAATTTCTTTGTCGTTCTTATTATTACTTAAAGCGAATTCAATAAATATATGTACACCATTTTGAAAATGTTCACTTATTGAGCCTCCAAATTCTCTTCTTTGTTGGTACATCCAGCTCCGATCGATAAAATAATTGATCATTTTTTTAACTTTAAAACATAAAAACATATTAATCATTTATGTATTGACATTTTATTTTTCAATAAATCATACATTAAAATTTTCGCAAATATATAATATTATTCTATTTTAATTTTATTTTCAAACGGATTTACACAAATTATATGAATATAATGTTAAATATTTAGGTTATTGTTTTACACTTTGATGATTGGACATCCTATTTCCCATTACAAACACAATAGTAATTATATTTTATAAATCATTTCATTTCGAACGATCCAACAAAATTTCGATAGGACTTCACCTTTGTTGCCTGTACCATACACATGTGTGTGTATATGGAGAACAAAAAGAAAGTTTTGTCGAAATTTTGTGAATTGTTTAAAATGAAATGATTTGCAAACTATAATTATTTTATTGTGTTTGTAACTTATCCAATACAGAGACAAATCCGGCAAATATTGTATCAGATGAATATAGATGTCCGTTCTATGACAAAAATGAATATCCATACAACGATCATATACAATACTTGTTAGACGGGGCCAAAAACTCTCTAAGGGATTTATAAAAAATAAAGCGTTAATTATCGTGTTCGACTTTTTAGAAAACACATACACTAAGTCATGCCCATCTACCCTGATTAACCTAAGCTAGCTCTAATGCGCATATACACTAGTTAACCAACGTAATACACTAAAATACACTAAACAAATTAACATTTTCGATATTTAGATGATAATAACTGTAATTAGAATTCAATGGGGATATGGTAAATAGTCAATAGAGTGTTACAAACAACTAGAATAACATATTAACCCTAATTTAACAAATCAAAATTAATTAGGATTTAGGAATAAAATCTGATCGGAGATTGATGAAGGGCCTATGCTTGTCGATGGTGGAGAATGATGAAGTTGGAGATGACCGGGAAGGTGCAGAGGCTGGCTGACGATGGGAAGGAGGTGATGGAGTTAGGGATTTGTTGAATTTGGGGAGAAAATGGATAACGAATCAGGTCTAGGCTTGCTGGCTGTGTATACGCATTTTTTTGACGGCTTTCGACGGCAGCCAATGACAAATTTACATTGGTTTTTGATGGTTTACTACGGCCACTATATTTTATTTACGTAAAAGCCATGGAGATCGTTAGCCATCGGAAATAACCGTCAGTGACTGTCCGAAGCATCCGTCACTATTTACCGTTCTTCTAGTAGTGTAAGGACATAATATAGTACATATAGTTTGAATGTCATCTCGTTTGAAGATCTTTTGACCTTCGAACGACGAGTTTAAGTATGAATGTCGACGAACGACTCTAAATTTGAAAAATCAAGTTTGATACATTAAACCCGTTTATTTTCCTTTCATAATTCGACCGTATGTCCAAATCACCCTAATTAGACATAAGACTAAACAAATTTATTTATTTTACTAATTTTTTATTTTATATGAATTTATTGTGTTAAATATATTTAAAATTCACAATTAATTATCAAATCGTAAATAAATTATTGTATAATGAATAAAAGTATCATTTTTAATACTTAGAAACAAAACTGTGTTACTGGAAACTTTTTAATTTTTTTTATAGCAAATTAAACTTTGATAATAAATTAAACTAAATTTATTTTAAATTGGAAGAAATGAAATTATTATATTCAACGACCGTCCAAAATCGTCGAATTTATAGCCGTATGCAGCAGCCACCAAGCCCCGTTTCTTCCTCATTTCCCATTCTCTAAGCCAGAAAACCTAAACTCCCAAATCAAATCATATCCGTCTTCAATCAATACTCATAATTACAACGTTTATCTTCATCAATAAGGACTATGGCTCCTCTTTCCAGCCGCCTCCCATTCAACTATTTTTCCATCCGATTTTCTTCTTCTTCACTACTAATACTTTCACTCTCGCCTCTTCTCTTTAATCCAAGCCTTAGTTTTCTCTATTGTTGAATATGTTTTCTCCTCCTGGACTTCTTTGTGTGTGCTTTATTTACTGACTTTTGCTGCATTTGCCCATTTATTTCGGCTGTTGCTTTCCAACTTTGCCCTTCGAGCATATTTGCGGCGATGCTGTAATCATTTTATAGAAAGGTAGTTTAGCTTAAAAGTTGAGAATCTAAACTTCGATGGCTGTAGTTTTTGGATTCTCGCCTATTAGTCTGTAGATCTTCATTTGATTGGCTGGAGTGAGCGTATTTCACTTAGGTTCAGTTTTTTGGCTTCCGTTCTTTTCTGGTTTCTGCTTTGGTTCGAGCTGCCTCTTTTATTAAGCTCAGACCTTCCTTTACGACGATTGCGCTTGCAATGGTTTTAGGAGCTATGTTTGTTCTGAGCTTTGGGTTTGTGTTTGCGTTTGCTCGCTGAGGCAGCTGCTGTGGATTGTCGGTGAGTCTTCGCCTGAATCCGATGATTATGTTGATATCTGATGCTTCATTTGTGTAATGTTTTTGGGTATTGGGTAATGGGTTTGTTTTGTCATTGCTATATGCGTGCTTTTGGTTTGTGTTGTCCTGGTAGTGTTAGTGATTTGTAGCGTGTTATGCTGAGTTATTGTTGGGTAATTTTTGCTACTCTAGCTATGTTGATAAGCCGGTAACCTTTCCAATTTTTCCTGCTTACCGATATCCTCCATAGTGATTGCATTGGGTTGTAGATGCGAGTGTTTTTCGTTGGTTATGTGTGACGACCCGGAATTTCTGGATATTTGAAACTGAAATATTTAATTCATTTTAAATATTTAAAAGTTAGTTTAAATTGAATTTCAAATACCACTATCTATTTGGCAATTAAATTATTGAATTTAATAATTTGAAAGTTGGGTAAAATATTGAATCTCCAATTTATGCTTGTTAAAATATTTCAAAAGCTCAGAAATTTATATTAATAATACTATAGATAATGAAAGCTTTATAATTGAATTTAAAGATGGTTTGTTTAGTTTTAAAATATATCGTTTAAATTCATATTTAAAAATAGCCTTCCGATGCACAGTCTCGGATTTCGATGAAACAAGTTCCATTGGATCCGTAATAGTGTATTATTATCGGATTTCAATTTCCGTAGAAATCGTACGGTATATAAACGCCTAGTGACACGCCTTGATAGGAAGTCAAAATTTTAAGTCACGATTTCACGACGATTCAAATTTAAATTTAAATAATATATATATTTTCTAGTCAAAATTTATTCACATCCGTTTTGTTTTTACCGCTATATCATTCTAACATCCGTACACAAAAGAAAACACATTGCCTCCCTTTGTCAAGACACACAAAAGTTAAGCACGCGGCATATAAAAAAAGAGAAAGAGTCGAGCATGTTCAAAACAATCAAACCCCTCTTCTTTCCAGAATGGATTCACGAAGAAAAACAAGCAGATCTATTCATCCTCCCTTTGCTCAAAATCTCCCTTCATCTTTTCAAATTCATTAGAATCGATCGTTTCAATTACTTCTCAACGATGACGCGATGGAAGCTCTCGATCAAAGGAAGGCGGAGGATGGAGAGGTGCGTCGAATCGATTTTGTTCAAGGTGTGGTTTTGCATCGCATACTCGGAGGTCGGCTGCAGTGTTAGGGCTCGTTCTCGAGCACGTTGTGAGGGAGGCAGCGTAGCGAGGCGAGTAGGGTTTTGGTTAGGATGGTGGGGGCGATGTGCACTTGAGGATCGTGATTTCTTGTTTTGGGCATCGCATCGTAAGCAATTGGGAAGGAGAGATGAAGGTTTCGATTGTGCTAGATTCTGGAGCAGTTAGGTATTTTCCAGTTATTTTATTTAATTTTGTGTATATGAACATATTGCTAGATAATTTTTTTTAATTTAATTACAGTAGGTATAAAAAAAAGTTATATCTCTATTTTATATATATATATATATATATATATATATATATATATATATATAAGTTAGAAGGAATTTTATTTCTGTAAGGTATAAAATAATTTTGTTTTTAATTTAATAAATATATATATATATATCCTCATGCATGTCCTTATTTAAAACAGGAAATATATATATAGGATGATTTTGGGATGATATAGAAATTTTAAGATGTTGTAGAATTTATAAAGGTTGGATTTTTATACAAATGTATATAGGTTATTTTGGTATAAATAGTTTCAAAGAAGAAAATAAAATGAATATACATATATAAATATTTTTATTCTACCAGTTTATTTTAAAAATAATGGATTTGGCGATTAAACTGTTTTAATTAACTTATTTAATTATTTGGTTACTGAAAATAATTTGTTAAAGAAAATTACCAGTTTAAGAATTTAAATCTTAAATTATAAGTTAAATTAAATAAGTAATTGATAATTAATTGTTTGATTAATTCAAGTGTTAGTAAAGCATATAATGTTATACAAAGTCTGAAATCGAGATTATAGTGGATGACCAACATAAGAATCAAAGGTGAGTTAATCTCACTCATTTGGATTTCCATTAAATTTAAATTAGTTAAATTTAAATTATTTGTTGTTTGATTGCATTGATAATTGTTATCAGTCTGGATGTGATAGGATATATAGTATGTGTGTGTGTGTATGTGTGTGTGTATTGGAGTGATTGATTTCCCGCACTATATAGCGGATGAGACCATATGCGCCCCGCATAATAGTGAATGACCCTTTATACCCGATAATCCGCCTTGAAGCGGGATTTGTATTTTAAATTTTTGTGCTAACATCTGTGGATGTAGGGAAACATGTTGGAAGGTTCCAACTGGATTCCTTAAAGTAGTGGAGTTTATTTTTATAGTTTATGTTTTATTTGATAATCTGTGATAGATTATATTGATTATATTGGGAATTGAAAATATTGAATGCAATGGTCTAGCTGAATATATTTTGGGTATATTGAGATATCAAAATATAAAGATTGATTTTTTTTTTATAAAAAAAGGAAAACAAAAGAGGGAATTTTAAGTAAATAATTATAGAGAATTTGTATAAATTAAAGAATGAATTGGAAAAGAATAAAAGTTGATTTTTTTTTAAATTATAATAAATAAATTCCGAGTATGGTAAAGGAGATTTTTGAATAGATGGAAATAAAAGAATTTTTAGACTTAAGTGATATTATAAAGAATTTACTTTAAATTCAAGGTTGAAATTTGTTTGAAAAGGATAAAGGAATTTGGGAAAGTATGAAATTAGTATTTTCAGTTTAAATAAGATTTTAAATCATAATTAAGAAGTTAAATCTAAAATTTATGGGTTTTGAACTAAATTGAGTAAGTAAAGGAATTTATTTTTAAAATAAAGTAAATTTGGAAATCAATTTGAAAATTGATTAAATGTTTGAAACTGTGTTTTAAAAAGCGAATGAGACGGAAATTTATAAACTGGGTTTATAAAGTGGAATAAGATATCTGTGGATATTTAGAAGTATAAATTCAAGATGGGAATTTATAAGGGAAGGGTGATTTGTTTAAGAAATAAATAGTGATTTATTTTTTAAGGTTTGGAAAGGAAAGTGTATTTCCCTGAAAAGCCAAGTATAGTTTCAAAGAAAGATTTTCAAGTATAAGTTAGAAGTTTTAAAATGATTTTTAAAGAATGTTTTAAGAGAAATTTTATTATTTTAAATTGTTTAGAATTTTAAAGTAAATATTTATTTAAATTAATTATAGTAGTAATTATTTGAAAGGTTTGACTAGTATTTTGATTTTAAAGATAATCATAAATATTTATATTTTATAAAGTAGTTTTGTTTTAAAGATATTTTGGCTAAAGTTTTCGATTGAAAAACTTGTATAGAATTTCATAACTTTTATTTTAAGATTTGTCTGGCTTAAGTTTTACATGAGAAATTATTACAAAATTTCATAACTAGTATTTTAAATAAAATATTTAAAATAATTTTATTTTATGTGTTTTAAAGTATGTATTTTTGGTTAAAGTGATTTAAATTAATTTAAAAATCTAAGTATTAAGACTTGGCAAATTTTCAGTTGAAACGAAATAATTAGGTGAAAATTTATTCCGCGAGAGAAAAAGTGATTTGAAAACTATTTTCAAAGCATTGAAATGTAGAAAATATCTTGCGAAGATATTTTGAAATAAATAAATAATTTGGAAATTTATTTAAATCTGATGTTTGGTTGTGAATGTTGTTTGATAGTTAAATAACTGACTATCAATATTCGCCAATGCGTTGGTCGTTTCGAAGAGATGGGGATCGGGATTACTTTTTCGAAAACCACTTCGATCCGGTTTGATCGTTTTCGTAAGGAAGACAAGAGCTTGGAGTCGAAGTTGGAGCAGTGAAGTGCAAGGGCTAGTCGCTACTAATCCCAAGGGTGATTCTAAAATAGATGTAGTAGGAGTAGTACCTTCAGTTCCGTTCGGACCTGGAACGGACTTGTATGGATGAATGCTTTCAGAACATCGTCAGGAGGAAGATTTGCATTCTAAGTGAATGTGTGCTAAAAAGATAACTCATAGACTTGAACCTCATCAACCGAGAATGGCTAAAACAGGGGAGATGCAGCAAGGCCAAGCGGCTAGCAACCAATTTGTATAAGGTCATCCCTGTCTAGAGGTCTCTTTTTATTTGGCTGTTTGGGCGGTTGTTGATTCTAACCATGGGGTGATCTTATTCGGACTATCTAGTAAGGGGTAGCTCCGGTCTTGTGCCGTAGAGGATCAAAGGTGGATCCTCGGTACGGTGATCTAGACCACGTAATGTGTCAGGGGTATCTTAGTAACCCTGTCATCGATGGAAATCCATTCTCTCCATGTACCTTTACGGTTTTTTTAGAACATATTATTGCTGGAATTTAATAATGAAACACTTCGGCTATTTGGATAAGTATTTTATATAGACACTGCTATAAAAAAAATATGGGATTTGATAAGAAAATGTTTTGGTTATCGTAAGGTAAAATCCCGACATGTTTGTTTGTGGCGTGGTTTTACGAGATGCCTTTGATTTCAAAGGATTTTGGAAACTTTAAAAATCCTATTGGGTGTGTTTTCTTACGCTTGCAGACTGACTCGGGTGTTATTTAACTATAATGCTCGGGTTAGACCGAGTATTATAGAATACAGGAAAGGATGCTGTGGACCTCAGAAGAGAAGCTGGATGGCGAGACGTATCACGCGTATTTGATGTATTATGCACTGTGTATGGTTTGATGCATAATTAGTTTATGTGGGGACAAGTTAATATAACTGTCCAGCGTTGTGTTTTGTTTGATGTTGTACTCTGATGATGTAATATATAATAAAGTTTCTTTATATAAAAGCCTATCTATTATATATTGTTCCGCTGCGATTGTGAGATTCTGATATTTTTTTTTCTATTTCTTCTTCTACCTCCTTCTCTAATCTTAATGGTTCGTATTTTCGTTCACTTTGAGTTGATATGATAGAGAACGGTGTCGACTCAAGGGGTACGGGTTTGCGGGCTATTACAGTGGTATCAGAGCTAAAGGTTAAGCGAGAACCTTAACTCTGGTGGGGATTATTAGAAATAGAGTCCGTAAGTACTCTAGAATGAGTTTGGGTGTAAAAATAGATATGAGCGCGTATTTGTTAGTGAATATTTTTTTAAATATTGTGTTGACTTATCGGTTGAGTGTTTATAGATTATGGTCGATGTGTGGGACGCTATGTCATCGATAAGGGTTTCTAAACCCTTAAACAAGATAAACCGACACAATATTGTTTTAAAATTGGGTAAATGAAATAATTTTACCCAAATCATTTTTGTATATAAAAGAAACAATTTTTGTAAATTATTATAGTATATGGTTGCTTAGTTGTTAAGAAATGATAATATTAAACAATTATCATTGTTGTGTAGAAATTTTAAAATAGGAATTGAAATCATAACCAAATGTTAAGGAAAACAAATTCAGATAACAAAATGGAATTTGAAATATGAATTATAAATGTGATTTATAATCGAAAATGAAATAAAATTCCAGAGTAATATTTGAATATGAATTGAAAGGATTTGGAATTCGAAGTTTTGGAAATTAAATTTCTTTGAGTCTGAAAATGATTTTTCAAAGGTTTTGAAGAAATAATGGTGATATTATTTCAGAAATATTTTTGAATTAGATATGAAACCTTGTGGAGTTTGGAATTAAAAATATTTGAAAATGTTTTTAAATTCGGTCACTGGAAAATAACTCCGATGATGATTGTGACATCATCAGTGTTCATTTTCGAGTTTCCAAGGGAGGAATTGCTACCCGAATGTTTTGAATTGGGAATGTTTGCGAAATTGAGTTTGATTTTGAAATAGTTTGATTTTGGATATAACTGATTTCAAAAGTGATTTCGGAATACTTAAGTGATTATTTAAACTCTGGAATCTTATTTAAAATTGGTTATGGAATATTTATATGTTTAAAAACTTATAAGGGTTTAGGAAAGATTAATTGGAATGGGAAATTTAAGCCTAACAGGTTAAATAAAATAGTATTGAAATTGGTCAAAATAAGATTCATCTTGAAAGGGTTAAATAAAAGTTAGTGTGAAAACAAAATAAGTTGGAAGGTAAGCTAATTAATTGAAAAGAATTAAAGAAGTTAGGAAATAAAATTTAAATAAGTAGAAACTTATGTAAGTTTAAACATTTGAATGGAAATGGAACGTAATTGAATTAAGTTAAATAAAGTAAATGGAATTCAAGCTGAACATTGGAATTAAATTTGAATTGTGTTAAATAGGGTGGAGTAGAAAAATTAGTTCGGGTTAGACTAAAAAATACAAAGGACTGAAATAAAATTTGTAAGTAAACTAATTGATTTAAATGGGTAAGCAAATAAATTGAAAATGAATATTAGGCCGATATTTAATTTAAATTGTGTAAGTAAAGTGAAGTTGTGGGATTAAGTCAAAATAGAGTAAAAATAGTTATAAGAAGTATATAATATTATACTAAATCTAAAAAATGGATGGTGAAGTTCTTAAGTAAAATTGGTGTTGAAAATGTACAGGGCATTTGAATGAAAATTAAGTAAAATGCGGAAGGGGAAATTGAGAATGGGAGTATGGAATCAGAATAAATGTGAATGAAAAGAAAATTTATATAGCTAATAATCAATGGAGATAAATACGTAGGATGTATGTATATTATACTATTCGCATAGCAATTTGATCCAGATTTGAGCACATAATTTCGTGGTAATTATACCGATTCGAGTTGGGTTTTTTCACTCGATTTTCGACGTCAAACCCTGGGTATGGATTTTTGACCGATTCTAGAAATTCTCTATCATGGTTTGTGGCTATGCAAGGAGAATGAAGGTCTTCGATCAAGAAATCAGATCTGAGTCCGCACTAGGAAGTCGGGTGGATGATACTAGTTCGGAAGTGAAATTGTGTGATCAAGTGAGCGATCAAATTTGATATTGCGTACGGATGATGTATGTGCATCGTAAAGACTTGAATGAAATAGATATTGAAACTTTTGTAAAAAAATGTATAAAATGATTTTGAATTCTGTAATTGGATATCATTGCTAAGTAGTATACATGTGTTTTAAAAAGCAAAAGGAAATTGGGATTTTTGATTTCAGAAGATAAATGAAATTTGCTCGACAAAAGGTATGTATTTAAATTTCTATATGAAATTTGATGGTTTTCTGATCTAACCACTTGGCTTTTCGTTTCTTTTGAAATTTGGGGGCCCGTAGAGGTATTTTATAGTTGTATCGAGCTAGCCGCGCAAATGAGACGCTGGTAAAAAATTTCAAAAATTTAGGAAGTTAGAAAATTTTGAGAAATTTTGAAAATTTAAAATTTGGTTTTGAATTATAATTTGAATTGTTGAACAAATAATGTTGTTTGGAAACTATGGAAGATTTTGGAAAGCTAGTAGAAGTTATAGCGGGTCTTTAATAAAAAGATTTGTTTTGGGCAAGTTGTTAAAACTGTTTGGTTTTGGGAAAATAGTTGACGGGTTATGTGCCATTCTTCTTAAGTAGTAATTTCGGAGACGAAATTCTTTTAAGGGGAAGGAATGTGATGACCCGGAATTTCTGGATATTTGAAATTGAAATATTTAATTGATTTTAAATATTTGAAGGTTAAATTATTGAATTTAATAATTTGGAAGTTGGATAAAATATTGAATCTTCAATTTATGCTTGTTAAAAATATTTCGAAGGCATAGAAATTTATATTAATAATACTGTAGAAAATGAAAGCTTTAAAATTGAATTTAAAGATGGTTTGTTCAGTTTCAAAATATATCGTTTAAATTCATATTTAAAAATAGCCTTCCGATGCACAGTCTCAGATTTCGACGAAACCAGTTCCACTGGATCCGTAATAGTGTATTATTATCGGATTTCAATTTTCATAGAGATGGCAGATAAATGCCTAACGGCATGCCTTGATAGGAAGTCAAAATTTTAAGTGACGATTTCATGACGATTCAAATTCAAATTTAAATAATATATGTATGTGTGTGTGTGTGTGTATTCTAGTCAAAATTTATTCACATCACTTTTGTTTTTACCACTATATCATTCTAACATCTGTACACAAAAGAAAACAAATTGCCTCCATTTGTCAAGCATGCACAAAAGTTAAGCACGTAGCATATAAAAAAAGAGAAAGAGCCGAGCATGTTTAAAACAATCAAACCCCTCTCTTTTCCAGAATTTTTTCACGAAAAAAAAACAAGCAGATCTATTCATCCTCCCTTTGCTCGAAATCTCCCTTCATCTTTTCAAATTCATTCGAATCAGTCGCTTCGATTACTTCTCAACGATGATGAGATGGAAGCTCTCGATCGAACGAAAGCGGAGGATGGGGAGGTGCGTCGAATCGACTTGGTTCAAGGTGTGGTTTTGCATAGCATACTCTGAGGTTGGCTGCAGCGTTAGGGCTCATTCTTGAGCATGAGGTTGTGAGGGAGGCAGCGTAGCAAGGCGAGCAGGGTTTTGGTCAGGATGGTGGGGGCGACTGTACTTGAGGATCGTGATTTCTTGTTTTGGGCATCGCGTAGTGAGCAATTAGGAAGGAGAGTCGAAGGTTTCAACAGTGCTAGATTCTGAAGCAGTTAGGTATTTTCCAGTTATTTTATTTAATTTTGTGTATATGAACATATTGCTAGAGAATTTTTTTTAATTTAATTATAGTAGGTATAAAAAAAGTTCTGTCTCTATTATATATATATATAAGTTAGAAAGAATTTTATTTCTGCAAGGTATAAATAATTTTGTTTTTAATAAATAAATATATATATGCATCCTCATGCATGTCCTAATTTAAAGCAAGAAATATATATAGGATGATTTTGGGAAGACATAGAAATTTTAAGACGTTGCAGAATTTATAAAGATTGGATTTTTATAAAAATGTATATAGATTATTTTGGTATAAATAGTTTCAAAGAAGAAAATAAAATGAATATACATATATAATATTTTTATTCTACTATTTTATTTTAAAAATAATGGATTTGGTGATTAAACTGTTTTAATTAACTTATTTAATTATTTGTTTACTAAAAATAATTTGTTAAATAAAATTATTAGTTTAAGAATTGAAATCAAATTATAAGTTAAATTAAATAAGTAGATAATTAATTGTTTGATCAATTCAAGTGTTAATAAATCATATAATGTTATACAAGGTCTGAAATCGGGAGAACCAAGTCGAGATTGTAGTGGATGGCCAACATAAGAATCGAAGGTGAGTTAATCTCACCCATTTGGATTTCCATTAAATTTAAAATAGTTAAATTTAAATTATTGGTTGTTTGATTGCATTGATAATTGTTATCGGTCTAGATATGATAGGATATATGGTAGTATATATATTGTAGTGATTGATTTCCTGCATTATATAGCGGATGACACCCTATGCGCCTCGCATAATAGCGTATGACCCTTTATACCGTGATAGCCCGCCTTGAAGCGGGATTGGTATTTTAAATTATGATGCTAACATCTATGGATGTAGGGAAACGAGTTGGAGACATCCAACTCGATTCCTCAAAGTAGTGGAATTTATTTTTATAGTCTATGTTTTATTTGATAATCTGTGATAGATTATATTGATTATATTGCGAATTGAAAATATTGAATGCAATGGTTTGACTGAATATATTTTGGGTATATTGAGATATCAAAATATAAAGATTGACATTTTTTTAAAAAGGAAAACAAAAGAGGGAATTTTAACTAAGTAAATAATTACAGAGAATTTGGATAAATTAAATAATGAATTGGAAAAGAATAAAAGTTGATTTTTTTTAAATTCTAACAAATAAATTTCGTGTATGGGAAAGGAGATTTTTGAATAAATGGAAATAAATGAATTTTTAAAATTAAGTGATATTATAAAGAATTTATTTTAAATTCAAGGTTGAAATTAGTTTGGAAAAGATAAAGAAGGAATTTGGAAAAGTATGAAATTGATATTTTCAGTTCAAATAAGATTTTAAATCATAACTAAGAAGTTAAATCTGAAATTTATGGGTTTTGAATAAATTGAGTAAGTAAAGGAATTTATTTTTAAAATAAAGTAAATTTGGAAATCAATTTGAAAATTGATTAAATGTTTGAAACTGTGTTTTAAAAAGAGGACGAGACAGAAATTTATAAACTGGGTTTATAAAGTGGAATAAAATATTAGTGGATATTTGAAAGTATAAATTCAGGATGGGAATTTATAAGGGAAGGGTGATTTATTTTTAAAGGTGTGGAAATGAAAGTATATTTTTCTGAAAAACCATGTATATTTTCAAAGAAAGATTTCCAAGTATAAGTTAGAATTTTTAAAATGATTTTTAAAGAGTGTTTTAAGAGAAATTTTATTATTTTAAATTTTTTAGAATTTTAAAAGTAAACATTTATTTAAATTAATTATAGTAGTAATTATTTGAAAGTTTTGACTAGTATTATGATTTTAAAGATAATCATCAATACTTATATTTTATAAAGTAGTTTTATTTTAAAGATAGTTTGGCTACTTTTCGATTGAAAAACTTGTATAGAATTTCATAACTTTTATTTTAAGATTTGTTTGGCTTAAGTTTTACATGAGAAATTATTATAAAATTTCATAACTAGTATTTTAAATAAAATGTTTAAAATAGTTTTATTTTAAGTGTTTTAAAGTATATATTTTTGGTTAAAGTGATTTAAATTAATTTAAAAATCTAAGTATTATGACTTGGCAAATTTTCAGTGGAAATTAAATAATTGGGTGAAAATTTATTCCGCGAGAGAAAAGGTGATTTGAAAACTATTTTCAAAGGATTGTAATGTAGAAAATATCTTGCAAAGATATTTGAAATAAATAAATAATTTGAAAAATTATTTAAATCTGATGATTGGTTGTGAATGTTGTTTGATACTTAAATAACCGACTATCAATATTTTCTAATGCGCTGATCATTTCGAAGAGATCGGGATCAAGATTAATTTCCTGTAAACCACTTCGATCCGGTTTGACCGTTTTCATGAGGAAGAGAAGAGCTTGCGGACGAAGTTGAAGCAGTGAAGTGCAAGGGCTAGTCGCTATTAATTCTGAGGGCGATTCCAAAATGGATGTAGTTGGAGTAGTGCCTTCGGTTCCGTTTGGACCCGGAATGGACTTGTATGAATGAATGTTATCAAAACATCGTCAGGAGGACGATGAGCATTCTAAGTGAATGTGTGCTAAAAAAGTAACGCATAGCCTAGAGCCTTATCAACTGGAAATGACTAAAATAGGGAAGATGCAGCAAGGCTAAGTGGTTAGCAACTAACTAGGGTAAGGTCATCTCTGTCTAGAGATCCCTTTTTATTCGGCTGTGTGAGCGGTTGCTGATCCCAACCGCAGGGTGATCTTATTCGGACTATCCAGTAAGGGGTATCTCCAGTCTTGTGTAGCAGGGGATCAAATGTGGATCATCGGTACGGTGATCTAGACCACGTAATGCGACGGGCGGCACCCCAGTAGCCCTGGAAATTCATTCTCCATACGTACCTTTACGGCTTTGTTGGTAGAACCTAGTAATTCTGGAATTTAATAATGTAACAATTTCGGCTATTTGGATAAGTAGTTGTATATAGACACTAATATAATATCAGAGGATTTGATGAGAAAATGTTTTGGTTATCGTAAGGTAAAAACCCGACATGTTTATTTGCGGCGTGGTCTTACGAGATACCTTTGATTTCAAAGGATTTTGGAAACTTTAAAAATCCAATTGGGTGTGTTTTCTCACACTGGTTTTCCAGACTGACTCGGGTGTTATTTAATTATAATGCTCGGGTCAGACCGAGTATTATAGAATACAGGAAAGAATGCTTGGAGCTCAGAAGACGAGCTGGATGGCGAGACGTATCACACGTATTTGATGTATTATTTGATGCGTACAGTTTGATGCATAATTAATTTTTGTGCGGACAAGTTAATATAACTCCAGCATCGTGTTTGTTTGATGTTGTACTCTGATGATGTAATATATAATACAGTTACAGTTTCTTTGTATAAAAGCCTGTTGTTATCTATTATATATTGTGCCACTGCGATCGTGAGATTCTGATATTTTTTTCTCTATTTCTTATTCTACCTCCTTCTTCTTTAACCCTAATGGTTCGTATTTCCATTCACTTTGATTTGATATGGTGGAGAATAGTGTCGACTCAAGGGGTAAGGGTTTGCGGGCTGTTACATGATGCATGTGGCACCTATTTGGCTTAGGGTTGTCGGTTTTGTCGAGTTGCTGTGTGTAACATTTGGTATCTACAATTGGTTCAGTCTTATATCACACTGCTAGCTTCTGCTACTCTTAAGGATACCGCTTCTTCTTATGATTCTGTTCTGGTTATGGTTTCTTTTGCAACTTGTGGGTTTTAGCAATGCACCGGCGTCCTTTTTGGTGCTAGCAGGAAATTTAGCTTATCAATGGTTTCTCGGTTCCGAAGCCTTGTCTTCTTTGGTTATATTCTGCTTCGTTTCTCTAGAATTGTGTGAAATTCATGACGCTTTGCTTCACTTTTGAATTGCTACCTGTAAGATTGGAATTGCTTCCTTTGGAACTGCTAGTTGGTAATTATTATGGCTTTGATGACATAGTTCTTAGTGTTATAATTTTTTTTTTGGAATTATCTAGCTGTGAAAGCGGTAACTCTGGCTTCTTTGCCTATTTGTATGTATATTGTATGCTATGAGCACCTCTGTATTGTTAGGTCTATTGTGTATAGTGCTCCTAGTGGGTGATCTACAGCTGCCGAGTTGCTTTTGCCTCACAACTATGCTATACTGTTTTTTGATGGTGGTTGGTCCACCTTAAAAACTATTTGGGTCATCGATCAAACCTTGTTGATCGAATACACCCACACGCACACCATATACACACACGTATTCATATATATATATATGTGTGTGTGTGTGTGTGTGTGTGTGTGTGTGTATGTATGTATGTATGTGTATATATGTATGTGTATGCATATATATCCAGTATGATTGTATGATCTTCAGATCATTCAAGCTTTTAATATAAAAAATAAAATCTGTCCCTAGTTATCGTAAGCCGCCACAGTCCGCCAAATTCTTCGTCGGTTTGCAATCTCTAACCATCTTCGTCTTCATTTTATCAAAAATCAGGTGTATTCTTTCTCTAAACTAATTGATCCGAGTTATGATAAAATTAGTGTTAATTTGTGTGTGTATTTGTTGATAATGGCCCATTGATTGGTTATAATTGTGTATATTGGTTAACTGACAAATGTTAATTAGGGTTATTAGTGTTTAAATGCAATAACTAATGTATAATTAAGGCTAGTTTAGGTTGATTATTATATGTGTGCATTAGTGTAACATAATTTAGTGTTAATCGGTGTACTTGTTATCTAAAACGTCGACAAAAGCAATTTATTTACATAATCTCTTCATTAGTTTATATATGCTTAATTATATATAAATTTAGTTTACATGTATGTGGTAATATACATAAATAAGTTATTGTATAAATTTAATTTTTTATTTCTGTGTAATAAATTGAAATTGATGTTAGCTAACATATATTGAAAAAACAAGATTTATTAGTTTTTAATCGTTAAGAAATTTAAATATTGAATTAGTGTTAATGCTAATATAAACAAATTAATGTATAATATACTATATTTTTTAAATTCCTTAGAGATTTTTTGGTCCTGTCTAACAAGTATTGTATATGATCGTTATATAGAGATTCATTTTTATTACAAAATGGACATCAATACTCATCTGATACAATATTTGTCAGATTTGTCCCTATATTGGACAAGTTACAAACACAATTAAGTAATTACATTTTGTAAATCATTTCATCTTAAATGGTTTACAAAATTTCAACATCACTTCCTTTTTTTTCTTATGTACACGTATTTATGTACAATACAGGAAGCAAAGGTGAAGTGTTATCGAAATTTCATTGAATCGCTTAAAATAAAATGGTTTACGGAAAGTAATTATTATTATGTTCGTAATGGAAAGTATGATGACTGGCCATCGTAATAGAAAATAATAAAGTGCAAATATAATATTATATTCATAATTTGCTAAAATTGAAAATATATAAGATTTCATAAAAAAATTAAAATAATAATATACTATATATTTAACAAAACATTAAAATATAAAAAAATTAGTGTATAACGGTAACATATTATATAATTAATAAAACATTAAGATGTATAAATGGATTGAAAAATTAAATGTCAATCCATAAAATGTTTAATAATTTTTTGAATTTTTACCATATTTTTTGAAATAGGAAAAAAATGATCAATTATTTTATTGATCGAAGGAGCTGGATGTATCAACGAAAAAGAATGAGGGGCTCAATAAAAGAACATATTTATAATGGTATACACATATTTATTGAATTTTCTTTAAGTAATAATGGAAACGAAGAAGAAATTCATTGCCCGTGTAGTAACTGCAAACATTTGAAGCGTTTGAAACCAGAGTGATTAAATACCATTTGTATCAAAACAGTTTCGTGCCGTTATTTTGTATGGGATTGTCATGGAGAACTTGTTGAGCCTAATCCTATAGTGTCAGAGAAGGAGATGGACAATGACAATATTACAACGAATCTCGTAGAAGATACAATTGAAGATGCTGCATGATCAATATTCCCTAAGGTTGAAATTGATGTTGATGATGTAAATATCGAACAAGAACCAAATATTAGAGCAGAGAAAATCTATGATTTATTGGATCGATGCTGCTAAGAAACCCCTTTGGGATGGTTGTAAAATTGGCACCCAATTATCAGTAAGAGCAGAATATGTTGTTATGAAATCTAAATTCAACTTCATATAAGTCAAGATTTATAGTTGTTGTACAAGCTGCAAAACGACATATGACGCCTGATAATTTAACGTGTGAAAATCACTATGAAGTAAAAAAAATTATGTCTACTTTCGGTCTATCGTACCAAAAGATAGAAACATGTTTAAATGGTTGCATTTGTTTTGGAAAGAATATATCAATCTTAGAAAGTGTAGAATATGTAATGAGGAAAGATACAAACCAAGAAAAAAGAAGGGAAATGAAGTTCTATATAAGAGAATGCATTACTTACCCATCACTTCTAGACTTCAAAGGTTATATGCATCGTCTGTAACGCACCTCATACGAGATGGCACAGTGCAAGAACACAAAAGGAAGGTATCCTAATACACCAGTTGAAGGAGAAGTATGGAAACATCTTGATAGGACTTGTCCCTTTTTGCAGCAGAGAGCCGCAATATCTGACTTGGTTTGTGTACAGATGGATTTTCACCATTCTTTCAATTTGGTTCTAATTATTTATCTCGGTCTGTTATCGTTACACCTTATAATTTACCTCTACAGATGCGTAAGAAAACTCCATATATGTTTCTCACTATTGTCGTCTCTGGCCCTGATGATCCGACACAAGGAATCAATGCTTATTTACAACTATTGATTGAAGAGTTGAAAATACTGCATATCATGAAGGAAGTGAAACATACAACATTTTGAAGAAAAAAAGAATTTTCATATGTTTGCTTTTTTGTTATGGACTATTAGTGATTTTCCTTCACATGCAATGCTTTCAGGTTGGAGTATGGCCGATCATCTACCTTATCCTTGTTGCATGAAAGAAACACGAACATTTTCTTTACGCATGGAAAGAAAATTTCACGGTTTTATTGTTTTCGGTGTTTTTTCCATGTTAATCATACTTTTAGGAGAGATAAAAAAACTTTACAGCTAATAGAGCAGAGATTAAACAACCACCAATGATTTGGTCAAGCGTAAAAATATATGATCTTGTAAAGGAATATCCAAAGATACATGGAATTAGAGTGCAAATTGAAATTTCAGGTAAATCGACGATTCATAATTGGTGCAAACAAAGTATACTTTGAGAGTTACCTTATCAGAAAGATCTCTTACTTCTTCATAATATTGACGTGATGCATAATGATAAAAACATGTTTGATCACGCGTTTAGTATAATTTTGAATGTTAAGGACAAGACTAAGGATGATTTGAAATCAAGATCTGATATAGAAGAATTATGTAAGCATCCCGAGCTTTATTTCAAGCCAAACGACACTAAAAAAATCCAAAGCATGCTATAAGTTAGACAATAACCAAGTAAAATTTGTGTTAAAATAGGTGGAAGGATTAAGATTTCCTAATGAAATTTCTTACAATCTTCAGAGATATGTCAACTTTAAAAATAGTCAACCGGTGAGATGAAAAGTCATGATTGCCATATAATGATAGAAAATTTATTATTTTTCATTTTCAAAGAACTATTACCCATAAAAGTTTGGACAGTTATAACGGAACTTAGTTTGTTTTATAAAGAGCTTTGTTCGACTACGTTAAAAGTTGAACGTCTATGTAAATTTTGATGTAGATATCCCTATACTGCTCTGCAAACTGGAGAAAATATTTCCTCTAGGTTTCTTCAATGTAGTGGAACATTTACCTATTCATCTTCCATCTAAAGCACGTCTTCGAGACCCTGTGCAATATGAATGGATGTATCCATTTAGAGGTGATAGTATTAAGTATATTAAATATTAATTTACTTGTATGGGTAAAATTTAATTTCAAATAATTTTTTAATAGGTGCTTAAATCATTCGAAGAAAACAGTTAGATAAAAAATATGATTTGAAGGTTCGATTTGCAAATCATGCATCGAAAGAGAAACTTCATTTTTTCTCTCATTATTTCAGTGACCATGTGAATTTATCGTTTGAAACTGTTCCGCATAATGATCAAGACGTTGAACAAGATTCTTCTAAAGGAATGTTATCTATTTTTAGATAACATGGTCAACCTACTGGAAAATATATGGAAATATGGTTAGACGATAGATATTACCATGTAACATAGACATATGTTCTTTTTAATTGTGCAGAAGTTGCATCATTTGTTAGATAATATTAAATAATAATTCTAGATATATGAATTTCCAAATTCATATTTATTTCAATTATACTTATAGATTATAATGCAATATATTATATATATATCTGCAGTATTTATGAATCACAACATCCACATGGCGATCTAAGTAAAAAAATTCACTAATTGCTTTTTAAAGTATGTTTGTGATCCAAGAAATTATATAGTCGACGAAGAATTGAAACATCTTGCATTGGGACCAAAAGGAAATGTCAATACATATCCAATATTCTTCGTCAATGAATTTAAGTTCAACATCAAAAAATATAGTGCTAAAAAATTAACTAATAGTACCAGTGTATTTGTTAAAGGTAGTGATGATTTAGATAATCATATAGATGATTTTCATGGCGTGTTAATCCAGGTTCTAAAATTGACATATTTCACACAACCTACAGACAAAGTTTTTTTATTTGCAATTGGTTCGGCAATGTTCCAGGTTCTGGAATCAGCGTGCACAAAGATCATAATCCTATTGAAATAAAACATATCTCGCATTGCCATATGTGTGATCCGTTTGTACTAGCCAAACAAGCACTACAAATTTATTATGCTCTGCATCCATCTCTAAAATAAAACAGATTGGTCGTTAATTTTTAAAACAAATGCAAGATTTACGTTTGATGGAAAGAATATTCCAAACGAGCAAGCTTATCGGGCAGATCTCGAACAAATAATGAAATAATAATAACCGACAATCATACTGATTTTGAACCTCTAAATGATGATCAAATGTTTTAGTAGAAGTATTTTAGACTATAGAGGAAAACACATAGAGTATGAGACGAAATCTGAATCAAAAAACGACGAATACCAATCATTAATGTACATTTTGATCGAAGGTAACTTAAATGATTGTTAATGTTACATTTTTCTTAAAAAATGATATGTTTTCCAATAGTTAAATGATATGTTCTCGCTTAATAAAATGAAATGTCTATGACAGATATTATGCTTCACCATCGGAGATCTTCATGGTCATCAAGTTCCCCCTCTTCTTGTCAAAGAGGGACCGACGTGGAAGGCAATGCGGCGGCCCATCACTGCGGGCAGAGTGTCCCATAGTAACATTAACAGTTAAAGCGAGTGTATAAGTATTAAATTTATTGTAACATCATAAATATTTTGTATATGATATATTATTCATAGTTTATTAAAAGTTTATATCATATTTAGTACATGGGCATTGAGTTGGAGCCCTCGGAAGTTGTTCTGGATGTTCTCAAAATTGCTTACACTACAAAAAAAGCCCACTTTTACTTGCACTTATTGGTAGCATTTGTAGGGTAAATGCAACCAATATTATTTTTACCTTTATTTTTACTTGTTTTTGCTTTATGTTAGGGCTGCCAAATTTTGCTGCCTTCCCCGCCAATTGCTAAAAAGTTGTCACATTTTTCCCATCTCTTTTCCTTCATTATTATGTCTCTCTCTATTTTAGTAATTCCTCCACTGTTACATTTCTACTATCCTCTCGCTTCTACTTCCATCGCGCCACTTCATCGATCTGCTCTCGTCAATTAAATATTCCTTCAATCTGTTGTCATTTGCTTCCTTGAGCTTGAATCTACGAATCGACGTAACGCAAAACCCTAATTTGGCTAAGGGATTTAAATTTCTATACCATGTTTATTTCTTAAAATGTATATAATTTGCTCTATATGAATTCTTTGCTTACATGATTAGCACCGTAAACATTAGATATTACAGATCGACTTTGGTTGAAGATCTAACAAAACTGGTTTGGAACACGATAATTTTAGATATTACTGACTAATGGAGTTGGTTATATTAAGTACTTAAAACGAAATTTTAGTTGATATTCTTTTATTAGTTTATACTTTTGTACTTAGCGACAGGGCTTTCTTTTCACTTATGTTATAAATGTCATATGTTATCCATGCCATCCACTACTAGATTGAGGTGGAAATAAGGTGAAAATGACAATAGTAGCGAAACGACATTGAGAAAAGCAACAAGGTAGAGGATTTGTATATTCGGTTAAATTTTGTTGAATAATGAATTTTTGGGTAAAAAATTGACTCAGATGTTCTATTTTCATTTTTTTACTGAATTTTAGAAACCAAAGACATTGCATTTGAGTGCAGTTCATCAAAAATGGTATAATATTACGTTTTAGCTGGATTGCCAAAGTATAATTTCACTTCTCTTTGAAGGTTCATTTTTGCATCCTATGCAACTACTTTCATCTTCCTTTTTCATAGATATTGTCTTTCTCATCCTTTTTTGTTTAAGTAATTAAATAAAAAGTAAATACATTTAGCTATTAGATGCATATATGCGCGATTTATACTAGTTGTTTTTAGTGGGAAATGTGCAGGACATGAAACAATAGTTTAAGCCAACAAATCATCTTGATATGGAGAAAATATTAGAGGATATTGTTAAATAGATTAAGAATGTGGGAAGATGATGGAAGAATCATTAATGTTGGCTACCATTGAATCTTGATCAAATATTTCAGTTCAGTCTTTTAAGATAAGGATTATTTGGTATAATCCAAAGTATGATCTTATATGTTGTCATGAAATGCCTATCCTCCTTTTTATGATTTTGTTTAGCTAGTAGATGCAATAATATTTGAGTATTTACAGTGATGTATGTTTATGTTTAGAATTGGATATTCATGTGGTTTCATCTTTTATCTTTTTGTAATGGAGACTGTTTTTAGAAAGAATAATAATCAACATTTTTACATAAATTATATTGATTAAGTAATTCTCTTGCGTTTATACTTAATCAGTTTTATATTATGACTATTTTATATTATGACTATTTATATCATTTGTCATTGAAAGGTTATAAGTGATTCAGACTAAAGTGGACTAAATGAAAACTATTGGCATGTAACTTACGACATTATTGATCAGTTTAATCATAATACACATTTTTATTTGACATCACTCCATTGTTTGGTCAAATGAGTTAATTTATTTATTTATTTTCCTAATGCTAATTTCTACCTTCTACGTTGTCATTATCTACAACAAAACTCTGTAATAACTCAAACATTTCAGCATATTAATCTTATGCCATGATTTCTGCTGTGGATGTTAAAATACATCATCTATTCCCTTCATTTAAGGCTTTTTTGCCGGTCATGACTGCCGTAAGTCTACAAACACATTGACAAAAAAAAAATTCAATGCAAATTTTAATTAATTCATGTGGATATAATGCATTTTATTTATATTCTCAAGTGTCGTATTCAATCTAGGAAGGTTATGCATTTGAAAAATAAAAAGTAGTTGACCAAGATATATTTTCATTTATATTTAGGATAGTGAAAATCCCGACTATCCCAATAACAATAATAGTTTGTAGTGAATGTTTGTATGTACAGATTTCTAGTTAATTAACACTTACATTAAAGCAGAAACAGATGATTATAGTTGGTTTTTGAAAACAATGCCATGTTGCTGATTGCTGCCATTGGCCAGTGGATGCCATGGCCCCTCGATAATTTGACAAAGTGTTTATATAGGTTAAGTTTGAGTTAATGATTTTAAATCTATTCCAGATCTAAAAATGACTAAGTGACGTTATTGGTTAGATAATTCTTGAGTAAATTAGTTTTTTGGGTTTGATTGAGTTTTGAAATGTTAATTTGAAGAAGAAATGAAAGATTCAGAAAGTAAAGGCTGGCACATGACAAGTACTAGATTACATATATGTTTTCCTTAAAAAAAATAGTTATTTACCTGACAGTCTACTAATTAATCCTTGGTGATAATTTCTTTTTGTTTACCAAGTAATTACCTTCTGAACCAAAGATACTTTTCAGCACAAATGAAATATTTTTGAATACTATTACTTGTCTTCATATAGGTTCTTAACAAACCCTTATCTGAAAGAGGCTAACAGCCATGTGGTTGAGTAACATGTTGAATGGTAGTCATATAACTTTTTCATCTATTTAATACAATCTACAGATCTACCATATGAAATTAAGTTATTATTTTGACCATGTATTATTTATTTAAATTACCTTTTAGATCAATTCATGTTCTTTCTACCAGAAAGGTACCTAACTTGTAGTAGCTATTCTTTTGCATACGCAATGTACATGCATGAATGATTGTGTGAGTTTATAGGCAAAACTTTGATTTATACTAGTCCTAAAAAACAAAATATATGTATGCATGTAGTATTGTACTATATTGTGCGGTGTGTGTATATATATATGTGTGTGTGTGTGTATATATGTATATATATACGAGTACTTTGGCACGTGCGATGCACGTGCGCTGAAGGAATTGATATTAAAAACGTTGTTTGTGCGGTTTTTTAATTTTATAAAATGACTTTGACGTGTACATAATATTGCATTTTTTATGCGTGTACATGGACAATTCAATCGTTTATCATCGGTAGTGAATTGCCGATGTACACCTTGCTTTCTATTTCTGTCATCCTACATCCGCCTTATTTGTTGAACATCTGATGTGAGTTTTCCACATATAAAGTACTTTCTATTTCTACCGTCTTTCTGTCAACTTATTTGCTGATGTAAAGATATCTTTCATTTAGCCATTTTTAAAACTGATTTATCATGGTCTACTGATTTTTAGTTGGCATCACTGTTCACGGTCTTACTTTTCTGCTGCTAACTAACTATGTTTGATGTACAGAACATTCATTTATGCTTAACTGTCCAATGACCTATTAAACATTTGCAAATATGATGATCAGATGCATCCATACCAATTTATGCACTATCTAATGATCGATTATATTTCTTATTTCGATGGTTTCTATTACGTTGAGAAATGGGTGCAATAGGCTGTGTTGCATAACCATCAACCTTGCACTCTCGTGCTCTTTTTGCTAAAATGTGTCTATTTTTTAAGTTTCATATACATTTGCAAATATAGTTATGTACACATTTGTAGTAACTTGCACCGGTACAAAACAAAGAAAGCATGATGCTGAAATTAATACAAAATATTATTAAAGATAAAATCTACTTACAAATATAACTGGAAAAACATGCATTTCTATGTTTGATGTCTGCATCGAGTACATAAATACACAAATTAACCAACAAAAATACTATTGGGTTCCTTAACACCTCATTTCTTAACTCATTCTCTGTCTGGACAATATGTAATTGTCCACGTCTGTATAGTTGTAAGTACTCGCTTTTCTAGAGCATCCGCTTATTTGATCAACGTAGTTCATTTTGCTGAGTTCATCCAAAGAAGCCACCCCAAAAGGCATTTGTGAAGTTGCATATTATACATATGCATGTTTTTTTGCATGCCATGTTCCCAGGAGACTGCATTTAGGGAAAGCTGGAACATTGATAGGGGAAAAGAGGGAAAACCTTACTTCGAATTCTTAACGCCACTTAGTTCTATTTCTAAGGTTAAGGTTCAATAAATACACACCATGAGTGCATAAGTGATGTTCATGAATCAGTTGGTTCAAAAATTCAAATATAGCAAAAATATCCCTCAAACCACCTAGACTTTCAAGGGGAACATAAAAGTAACTCTGCAATTAAACACATAAGAATGAGTTAATCATTCTCTTGAAAACTACAACATTAATTGAATAATATAATCCGGAACCTAAGCACCATTAATGTTTGAAGCAATCAGACCTAGATTCCAATATAATAGCTTAGCCAGGAAAGAGAATTTAAATTGGAATAAAATATGGCTGAATTTTTTAATTACCTTCAAATTTATATTAGGTTATGAAATCAGTTCCTCTTTTACAACTAAACCCCAACAAACGAACATAATAAAAATCAAAATTCATGCAGCAACAATTAAACCTAATATTGATCGTGTAAGAATAAAAAAATTAAACTACATGATATATTTAACAACTTTATTGTGTGAACTGTAAATTAAAGTGTGCCCCAGAGGTCTTCAGTTTTATGTTCAAAAAAAGAACTTAATAAACAGAGAAAGCCAAAAATAAAAAGAGGAAAACTCAAAATCAAAAGCAAACGGACCAAAAATTTATTCAAACTTGAAGTCAAGATCTTTGCAGAGAAAATTAATATGGCTTGCAACTTCAAGATTGAGCGCTGTAAATCTCAAAATTGAAAGAAGAAAATGTGTGGTTCCTTCTAATCAGTTGATAGGAAATTGAAGAGGTGGTGTTTGTGTTTGTATGTATATGTAATGCTTACAATTCATGTTATCTTTCTTTATTAGAGTATCAACTTTAACTTATTATTATTTTATTAGGTACGAAGAATTCAGTCATTGAATAGTTGTTAGCTCTGAGTATACTTCGAGCTAAAGAAATAGCTTTTGCTCTTATGAAAGTGACACACGTGAATTCATTTTTCATTCTCCAACTTCATCATCTGGAAGAAATGTTCCATCTCAGTGTATATATTTTATTGCATCCTGTCAATGAAATTTAATTCAAAGAAGTAAGACATATGTCTCAGTTGATAAGAAAATTCTTATAAAATTTTGAAAATACGACATCCTCTACATGAAATAGCTATTTAAGCATTACATATACATCAAGGTCTTGTTCGATCTAAAGCTCCAAGTAATATAAAAAATTAACAACTAAGGCAAGACATCAAAACATGGTCTAGTTTTTACTCTCAATTTGTTAGATTTACGATTGAATGATGGCCAGGATTTACATGGCACGCCTTCTTAATAGTTGCTAATTTTTTTATATGTAGAAAATTCACAGCTGTACAAGGGTAATAATTGCATCAAAGCAAAAACAAATGACATAGTAACCAAGACAACTGAAGCGAAAAAATTTGACGTTGTAAAAAGACAACCTGCGACAGATGAAATCATGTTTATTATGTACTGCTTAAACATTATAGTATCCATTTTTATTGTTGCAGAATTTTATACTGTTCTGTTCAGTAATTGTAATATAACAGTTTGAGTACCAATAACACCAATCTCTTAGTATAGTGTGCGTGCATTGTGGTCTAGTTATCATCCTGTATGCGGTTGAGCTAATCAAGCAATGCATACAATTTAATGACAACATCATCTTGGGGAAAATATTGAGTGAACAAAGTTAAAATTTTGGTAAGCTGATCATTCTCGGAATAGAAAATATCAATCAAAAAGAAGAAGAGTAAACAACATGAGAGTGTACACTTACCATTTAGGTTCATGGCAAATATTAGTTCATTTGGTTGTGCGTTTTGCTTTGAGGCTGTTTTTCATCATTTGCCGAAAAGAAGAGGTAAGGTCAGATATCGCCATTTGAGGTGATCTGTAGTCATGTGCTCTTCTGGTAAGCGGGAGTTTCAGCTAATGCTTGTGCTGAGTACACTTCAATTTTTTCTAGTAATCGTCTGCAATGAGTGTAATGGGCCGGTTTTTGGTTTATGAGTCTGAATTGTCTTGTGTATTACTTTTTTGACTGGGTTTGACTCACTGCAGTAATGTATATTTGTATATATACTCGCTTTTCTTGCAGTAAAGGCCTTGAATCCCTTTTTAAAAAAATAACAAAAGGCAAAAGGACATGAACCGAGGTTGAATCTGGCAGATCAACCTGCACACTTTTAAACCAATGTTTATGTAAATGTTTTAGTCGAATAGTGATATACGCAGTGCCATAGGTTTTTGGGTCTACTTCCTAGTTCCCACTAATCCACCTTTCCCACATATGCTTGTGTTGAACAGTAATAGGGTATATATCTATAGACGTTCTACGGTTAAGCGTCATCTATGTCAAGTTGATGCAAATAAACAACTACATCACTAATATAGGAAAGTATTCAGATGTAAATGAACAACTGCATCGGCAGTTTTTCAATATCTTGACTAAATAACATGATCACTTTTAGTTAATAATGCTTCTATTTCATTCATCAGATGTGGTTAAGTTATCAGAAGAAACATCACATGAGCAATCATGCATGACATATAAAACTCGTCTAAAATAGAACCCAATTCCTCGTCTAAAGTTGACAAATGTTTGTGTTGTTTTACTTTTTTGACAAACAGGTTTGCTATACTATGAAAACATAATATTTGAAATCTCAAAGAAAAAAAATTAAAAAAAATTCAATCAAATCAAAATAATTCAAATCCAACATATCTAGTTCCTTCATCAATATCACTTTAATCAACCAACCATCAGGTGAATTACAAATACTAATTTCTCATTTCATCAAACGAAGTGCAATATCTATAGCGTACGGTTGAGGTTGAAAAATGATGCCAACCACCATGTAAAAACAAATAAACAAAGCAATATGCACAAAAATCAATACCCACGAAAATGAGACATGATAAGAAAAAAGAAGATTACTAAATCATGTAGTAAAGTACTTGAAACTCTTACAATGAAGAGTCCTAGCAACTGCAATTGTTTAGCCATCCTCTATGGCAATTCCATTTGAACCATGCAATGAAACTATAGACCAAACACCAAATGGCCTAGTGGTAGTTAAAATCTCTGATTTGCTGTTGTGTGTAATTGTGATATTTTACAGAGCTTGAAGAAGACAATGTATTTTATTATTGCTTAATGAATTGAAAAGAAACTGTACAGAATTTTGAATACAAATACAAAGTAAATGGGCTAAATGGGCTAAGAGTTACGGCCCAGAATGATACAAAACAAAATAAGGTTTCGGGTAAGGATGAAATGATACTGAACCCATTGAACCCGCAACAGAAGAAACACACTATATGTTGAGATTAGGTTACGCCGTTCTCTTATTATCTTTTACTCCCCCCCTCAAATCAGAGGCTAGGGCATGTCGCCTTTCTCATCTTCAAGCAGAAAAATTGAGAGAAGTTAGAATCTTTCAGCTATTTTGAGTGAAAGAGATCTCCTTTATGAATTTGAAGGCTTGAATGTTACATGAACCAGCTGAACCCTAGCTCTTAAAGGCTGATTTGTTGAGACTTCTCTCTTTGCTCGACTCTTGAGTAGAAGCTGGCTCATCTGATGTATTGCTTAGAGTAGAGTCGACGCTGGCTGTGTCTTTCACTTTCAGGTCATCTCTGAACCTTATGAAGTTTCGGTAAGTTAAGGCTTTGGTGAGAACATCAGCCCTTTGGTAAGTACCAGGTATGTGATTAACAAGTAGATTTCCTTTGAGAATATGGTCCCGAACGAAATAAATGTCGATTTCTATATGCTTAGTTCTTGCGTGAAGCACTGGGTTAGCAGACATATATACTGTGCTTTGATTATCGCACCATAGTACTGGTTTAATGTTGGATTTAATTTTTAATTCACTCAGTAATGATTGAATCCACACAATTTCAGCAGTTGCACTAGCCACACTTCTGTATTCCGCTTCCGTGCTTGATCTAGATATTGTTGACTGTTTTTTTGAGCACCAAGAAACTGGATTTTCTCCAATGTATATACAGTAGCCAGAAATTGATTTTCTATCGTCTTTGTCTGTTGCCCAGTCTGCATCACAGAACCCTGTCACATTGAGTGTTTTGCATGTCTTTAAAGATAAACCATAAGTTGCTGTTCCCTTTAAATATCTCAGAATTCTCTTTATAGCTTTCCAATGCTCATCAAGTGGTTCCTGCATAAATTGAGACAACTTGTTAACACTGAATGATATATCTGGTCTGGTTATGGTTGCATATTGTAATGCTCCCACAACACTTCTGTACTGTTTTATGTTGAATATTGGTTCTCCTCTGTGCTTTGACAGCTGATGATTGCAGACCATAGGTGTGGGCTGAGACTTGGCTTCTGTCATATTTGACTTTTGTAGTATTTCATTGATATATTTTCTCTGGCTTAAAAATATTTCTGACTTTGATTTTCTGATGACTTCAATACCTAAGAAATAACATGGATCACCAAGATCCTTGACAGAAAATTGCTTGTCCAGATACTGAACAAGTTCACTGATTGCTGTGTCATCATTACCTGTAATTAGTAAGTCATCAACATACACCAGAATATATATAATAGATTCTTTATTAATTTTGATAAATAAAGAATTGTCAGATTTTGTTGATTGATATCCCAATCTGACAAGTGTGCCTTTGAGTTTTTCAAACCAAACTCTTGGAGCCTGCTTCAGACCATAAATAGCCTTGTTTAGTCTGCACACACACTTCTTTTCATGAATGTAACCCTGTGGCTGTTCCATATAAATTTCTTCATGCAATGTTCCATTCAGAAATGCATTGTTAACATCCAATTGCCTAATTCTCCACTGCTTATGTAAGGCAATAGTGAAGATTACCCTAATGGTAGTTGGTTTTACCACAGGAGAGAAAGTTTCATTGAAATCAAATCCATATTGCTGTGTATATCCCTTAGCCACAAGTCTAGCTTTATGTCTGCTAATTGTTCCATCTGCATTTTTCTTTAATTTGTATGTCCACTTGCAACCAATAATATTTTTGTTGTCTGGAATATTGACTAAGTCCCAAGTTTTATTTTTGATGAGAGCTTTGTACTCCTCATCCATTGCAGCTCTCCAGTTGTTATCTTTTATAGCTTGTTCAAAGTTTTCTGGTTCCTCTGATGCTTTGATTGCAGTATAAATTTTTGGCTTAAATATTCCACTTTTAGACCTTGTAGTCATTGGATGACTTGGTCTGACTTGTGATTCTTCAGAGTGTGCTTCATTATTATTGCTTCTGCTTTGACTCTGCTGACTGTCTAAAGTTTGACTAACCTGTTGTTCTTGTTGGTTTGTGCAGATGGGAGACTGATTGAGATGACTGTCCTCACCTGCTGTTCCATGACCAGAATTATTGGACATGGCAGGTTGTGAATCATTAGTGTTAGCAGTACTCTCAGTCTCCTGTTCCCAGATTTTAGAAAATACAGGTAAATCAGGTATAGATACTTTTGGGTTGTATATTTTTTTGGATGTTTCCATATCAGAGTTGCCAAAGGGGAATACATGTTCATTAAAGACTACATGTCTGCTAATGAACAATTTTCCCTTACTATCCAGGCACTTGTATCCTTTCTGGTTATTGGGATAACCAAGAAATGTACATGGTTTAGATCTGAAATCTAATTTATTTGTGTTGTACTGCCTTAAATTAGGAAAACATAGACATCCAAATGGTCTTAAAGCATGATAGTCAGGTTTACTGCCTAGAAGTCTTTCCATAGGACTTTTACCTTTCAATACTTTTGTAGGTAATCTATTAATTAAGTAAACAGCTGTATTAAAAGAATCTGGCCAGAATTTTAGTGGTAAATGTGCTTGTGCTAAAAGTGTGAGTCCTAATTCTACTATATGTCTATGTTTCCTTTCAATCAAACCATTTTGTTCAGAAGTGTAGGGGCATGTAGATCTATGTACTATTCCCTTATCCTTAAAGTATTTAGCCAATGGTTTGAATTCAGAACCCCCATCAGTTTGCATAATTTTGACATGGTGACCTATTTGTCTTTCAACAAGGTTTATGAAATGTAACACTACACTGTATGTTTCAGACTTAGCTTTCAGTAAATAGATCCAAGTGTATCTAGAATGAGCATCAATAAAAGATAGATAATATTTGTAACCATAGTCAGAGCAAACAGGAGCAGGACCCCAGATATCTGCAGCAATCAATTCAAGTGGATTAGAATACATAGTAGTAGAATCATTAAATGCTAATTTATGGCCTTTGCCCATTTGACAGTAGGTGCAGATATATGGATCAGGAATATTTTTGAAAGAAATTTTGTTTTCATTGAGAACTTGTTTAACAACAGTTACATTTGGGTGTCCCAATTTGTAGTGCCACAGATCAAAAATATTTCTATTCTCTTCTGTTTGATTCACCTCAGTCAAGTTACAATTATTCTTCTGGTTTACAACACTGGTGGAGTTAATAAAATTGAATCTGTAAAGTCCTTTATCAGCATCACCCTGCAAAAGAATTTCATTAGTCAAAATATCTTTTACTAGACAGTATTTTGGAAAAAATTCAAAATAGACATTGTTGTCTCTTGCAAATTGTGAAACACTGATGAGGTTCTTTTTTATTTTTGGGACTCTTAACAAACTGTTTAAAAATAATTGTCTAGTACCTTGAATATAAGTTCTACCAGTATGTGTTATTCTAATACACTTACCATCCCCCATGGTAATTGATTGTTTACCTTTATATTCTTTGTTCCCAAGATTGAAATTATCAAGATTGCTTGTTAAGTGATTGGTAGCTCCAGAGTCTGGGTACCATGCTTCATCTTGAATATGTTCTGGTTTAGTGATTTGATTTCTGCAAGTGTCTGACTGACCATTTTGATCCTGATGAACTTGTGCTAAGTTTGCACTTGGATTCACACCTCTTTGATTGCTTGTATTCTGACCTGGTACATAGTTCAAATTTAGTCTGAAGTAACACTTGGTAGCTGTATGTCCAACTTTTTCACAGATCTGACACTTTGGTTTGTTATTGTTGTTCCATCTTCCTCTGCCTCTTCCCCTTATAGACTGATTGCTTCTTTGCTGATTCTGATTATTGTTGAACTGATTTTTATTTTTGGAACTAGAGGCAAAGTTTGCAGACATATCTATTTCATTGTACTTCTTGTACTCAATTCTTCCTTCATGAGCAAGGAGGATTGAGTGAACATCTTCAACAGAGGGGGTCAATCTTTGAGATGATATAACAGCTACAACAGCTTCATATTCTTCACTAAGACCACTTAATATTATCAGTACTTGCTCTGAGTGTGGTATCTTATGACCAGCAGCATCAAGCATATCACATAGACTTTTTATCTTTGTCAGATACTCACCCATGGTCTGATTGTCTTTCTTGATACTGTGTAGTTGTCTTTTATGATGCATGATCTTGGCAGCTGATTGAGAATTAAAAATTCTCTCTATGGTTGACCAGATCCCATTTGCTGTCTTACTACCTATTACCTGTGGTAACAGTTTTATGCTTATAGATGATAATAACCAAGAACAAATTAAACTGTCCTGTCTTTGGTGCTTTATAAATTCATCATTGCTGATAGTTTTATTTTCTTGATCAGTTATGAATCTGGGTGGAACAGTGATGGTGCCATACAAGAATTCTTCAAGACCATAGCCTCTAATGGCTGTCTCCACTTGAACTTTCCATAGAAGATAATTATCTTCTTCAAGATGTGCTGTGACAAGTTGATTCTGGGGACTTATCACAGTCTTTATGAGGCTTTCAGTGGCATTCTGATGAGATACAGGAACAGTGCTTGATGTGGCAGTACTGCTATTATCTCCTGCCATGATAACTTGAGAGATATGTAATCAACAAGTGAAAAAAGAAGGCACTTACAGAATCAGAAAGAATCAACAGTGGAAGATACAGGTTGGTTACAGCCAAACTCAAATGATGAGATTTAACTGATGGGTTCTTGGCGAGGTAACAGCCCCTTTTGTGATTTCTTGATGGTTTCTTGATGGTTTTTTTTTTCTGACTCTGATGGTGAATTTTTGATGCACTTCTTTCAGCTTTGCTATTATTCTGATCAGTTGCAGCCAAGATCTTTGATCTTCAGGCACGGCACTGATCTATACTCAGATGATGAGAAAATCTCTGATGAGTATTCTGATCACCAGGTGATGATTCAGTATCTGATGGTGATTCAGATTCAGCAGCCTAGATGATTTGCCGTTAGGCGATGAATGGCTCTGATACCAAGTTAAAATCTCTGATTTGCTGTTGTGTGTAATTGTGATATTTTACAGAGCTTGAAGAAGACAATGTATTTTATTATTGCTTAATGAATTGAAAAGAAACTGTACAGAATTTTGAATACAAATACAAAGTAAATGGGCTAAATGGGCTAAGAGTTACGGCCCAGAATGATACAAAACAAAATAAGGTTTCGGGTAAGGATGAAATGATACTGAACCCATTGAACCCGCAACAGAAGAAACACACTATATGTTGAGATTAGGTTACGCCGTTCTCTTATTATCTTTTACTAAATCAGTTAGCATAACAGTAAGTTGCAGATCACATATTAAAAAACCAAATTAACTAACAAATTATGAGACTATTTTACTTGACAGTACTTACATAAGATTAAGATCCAAGTTCATATGTCCTTGATATGTTTCTAGAAAGCAAATGAATATGGGAATTGTCGTGTTCATATGTCCGTAAAAAATCCACTGCATTTCAGAAAAGCTAAATGTTCTCTTAAACAGTAGAACCTTACATGAGCAACATAATTTGGACCCAAGCTACACTGTTGTTTAAAAGTTATTAAACCTAGATTCCAAAGAGTGTAGTACGGAAAAAGATGAGCAACCGTAGTGGAAACTGAGCTTCTCTTTGATATACTGATTTTTTTTTGCGAAGTAGCTCCTATTTTTATAATAAAATTTAATGTAAGTTATATAACTCTTTCACATTTGAACCCAATGGTTTACGTAATAAAACTCAAATTAATGTAATATAAATGTAATTAAATTTGAAACTAATCACGTAAGAATAAAAACATTGAAATATATTCATATAAACAAATTCATAATATGTATTGTAAAAAAGCAATTAATGAATGGAGAAACCCCAAACAGAAAAGGTCAAAAATTCATAATTGAAAGCAAAAAATAAAAAAATTTATACAAACCTGAAGTCGCATACTTTGATTATAGCAAAGTAATCTGGCTTGCAGATCAAAACTGACCGAAGAAGAGAAATTTGTGGTTCCGTCAAACCTGTAGGTAAGTGGGGTTTTGTTTAAATGGATGAGAACGTGGAAATGGGAGTTGGCTTCCACTACTTTTTTTTAATGACAAAAGTAACTGTACAAAACCATTTGGAATGTTTTTGCACGAAGGTTGTTTTAGGAAACTCAAAGAAGGCTTCATTTTGACCTGTTCACCAAAGTATTTGCTTTATATATAAGATATATATATATATATATATATATATATATATATATATATATATATATATATATGTATGTATGTATGTAAAGAGGTTACTCTTGATGGTATTATAATATAGGTGTAACTTCATCCAATATTATTTGCATAATATTAGTGTTGATAATTTCCTAGTAATACTAGTTCTCGGGTTTTTACAATAAATAACCAATGTATATTAATTTATATACGATATGCTTAACTTTGACAAATATAATAAACCTGCTCACTGATATAAATAAAACTGGTTTTTATACCTCTCTTATTTTCGAATCGACTTCTGAAGGCAAACGAAGCCAAGTTGAATAAACCAAGGACTCATACACCGTAACATGAGGTGAATGGATGTCATTCTGCTCACAATATCCAGATATACGAACAAATGTTTCTTGCTTTTTTAGGTAACCAGATATGCTGACTTCACCTTCGGTGTATCCAGCTATCTTCCTTCCAGCTAATACATCCATCAGTTTAGTCCTACAAGCTCCACTTACTCCCGTTAAGGCAGTTAAAGCTCCTAGCCTGAAAGCCCCACTCAAACTCTTCAGTAACACTAGTTTGTCTTCTCCTATTTGAGCTTTCGTTTCCTAAATATTCACATTCATTCACCAAGATCTTGATTAAACTTAGCCGTTCAAGGATGCCAATTTGAAATATTATATATTTATGTTACTGTGGCATATCGACAGATTATCTTATATTATCGAAAGTCAATGAAAGGGGAGAAATGAAAGAACCATGCCCTTTTTACTGTCCCCCTTACTACGGCAGTTTGAATTTCTTTTTCTCCTCTTGATGATAGCTCTCGTGTTCTTTTTGCATTCTTCTCCTCCAAAACTTCTTTGGACATTACTGCTTGTCCTTCTTTAAGTGCTGATTAACATAAAATACTGTTAGAAATTAAGTATGATAATAGAATCATGGTATTTGAATGCTATGTTATGCGTCTTTTGATGAAGAATTGCATTTGTGTTCACCTAATACGGTATTTTCAGTTTGGATTCCTTAACTTCAATAATAGACATGTTTAACCATGAAACTGAATGTTGTAGTTTAACAAGATATTTATTTGTCATAGGTGAATAAGAAAGTTGATATCACAGTCAAGATAAGCAAGTGCAACAGTGAATAGGAAATTGAAGGCAAGAATATATCCAAGCAAAGCACCTGAGCCAATCTAGAACCATTTTGCTTCTGGAAATAAACCCCATGATTCTAAGACTTGGACTCCAAATGTTCTCGGACTTACAGTTATATTAACCACTTGTAGCGAATAACATTAGATATTAATCCTCATCTCTCATTTCGGGTAACAAACAACTAATGCTGGTTTCAGGTTTACTTGCTGCCATTTGTTTCCAAGAAACTCATTTACTACTACTGCATTTTTTGCATACATCAAAGGTGATGACTAATAACCCTATCAACGAAATGTGGGGTGAGGTAAATAAAATGAATATCTAGTTCTAGTAGAACATTTGTTTCTTGGATTAAGATTCTGGTTAATAGTTTGTGTACGTGCATTATTGATTAAAGCTGTACAAATATGTACCTCTTGATATAACAAAAGCACCAAGTACTATGAGTACTAGTTGAGCGAAGGAACCAAATGTGTTTGCAATAACTATTGATCTACCAATTGTAGCAACAATTCGGAAAAGTCCCGAAGCCATTTGGCTGACTAATGTAAAGAGTACAATTTGGCGAAAATATCTGAAAAGGATTCAAAACATAAGATTTTTTTTTAGTTATGCTTCTTTTTTTATAGTTTCCAAGAAATGAAGAAGTGCCAAATCAGACCTTTCGGCACTTGGGTAAAATCCAATCACAAAGTATGTTAAAGAAATATATATAGCACACTCGATGAAGGATATCGGTATCTTTAATATCCATGTCGGTAGTGCATGCGTCTATGATGGAAAGAATAGGAGATCTCTTTATTTGTAAAACACAGGAAGCTTCACAATGCTCATAGCCATTTCAGCTAGACCATTGAAAGGATGAGTAACAAGACGGATAAATAATGCACCCATATATATTAGTCCATCATTCACATTATCATGATGCATCTTCATATGTAAGAAGACTGTCATGGCAATGAATGAAATTACAAAAAGCTGTGAATCATAAAGAAGAGAAACATCAAAATAACATTTTGAAGATGTGAACAAAATTCTAGAATTTAGTGATACTAGACTGTGAGCTTGCCTGGAAAATTTTAAAGAAGTAAACAAAGGAGTTCCTCTTCATCAACAAGCACTCTCTTTCAAAACACACTATCAGCAATTTCATTTTGCTGATTCCATACTTTGAAGATGTTAAAGCAGCTGGGTGGTTCTTGTTCATGTCAAACAGAGTGTGAAGTTTTTCATTTAATTTATGACCAACATGAAATAACAAGAAAGATTTGCCAAACTCCTTAACTGGTATGAATCTGTATGGTTTTTCTCTACGCGACCAGTATTGTTTCTGGTCTTTCCTTGATGTTAGCATTACAAACTACTTCAAAGTAAGTTTGTGGAAACTACTACTTAAATACATTGACTGACCGTAAAACTTATATTTGACTAATGGAAGGTAAGGGAGATTGTAATTTGAGACCCTATTATACATAGACCAACATAAAATTTTAAAAATATATATCCGAAGTTCAATGCTTGAACCAATCTTTTCTTTACATGTTTGCTTCTAAGACAAATTGATTGGTTAACATGCATATCTATAATAGTTACAATCATTACGATATATTCATATTTATCCACAAATTTAATAACATTAGCAATAGCAGCGTATTTCAAGTAGGAAATTCGAAATTTTGAAAAACTTTAAACTGCTCGTCTCTACCTGTAGTAACACTCACCATGCCCGAACTAATCTGCTCTACAATTGTGTTCTTGCATTACTGGTACTAAATCAATGTTGCTTCTAGGACTACTGAGATTCGATGAAGTGGGCAGTTTCACTTCAGGCCATGTTGCTGATATCATTCTAGCAGCAAAAGGATCCATGCTTCTAGAATTTACTTATTGGAGTATTATTTGGGATACATTGGAAAATTTAAAATATTATAGTTTGACAATAATAATAATAATAACTGAGTTTAAAAATTAATAATAATAGTAGTAGTAATAGTAATAATAAAACTAAGTTTGATAATAAGTTTATCGATTTTTATAATAATTAAACTAATTTTTATAAAAATTAACCAAAATTTTAAAAATTAACCGAGTTTAACATAATTTACCTAAGTTTTATAAAAATTAAATGAATTTGTACAAACTAATTGAGTTTTGTTAAAATTTAACTAGGTTAATAAATTTTTAACAATTAAATGAGTTTTTTATAAAAATTAACCAAGTTTTATAAAAATATAACTAAATTTTATAAAAATTGTTTAAATCTATAAAAGTTTAACTAAGGATGTTTGATATATTTTAAATATGCAAAACAATTTCATAATTTTTTGTTGATTGTTAAACCTGTCTACGTGTAATTAGCTTTTCAGGTGTAAATGTGAAGATCCGGTCTTTTTATAAATTCTATTAAATGTAAAACATAAAAGAAGTATAGATCAAATAATACCAACCTCCAGTTACAAGATATCAAGTTGGATAACATAATTCACAATCTAATGTGGATGTTAACTGCGAATATTATTCAATACTTATTTGCATGTTGGACTTTATAAGGGGTTTATGTATCCTTTTATAATTTTTTCCCTAAATTGAACTATTTCAGGCAGCTATTAACTTAGTCATTCTATGTATGTTGAAAAGATCTCAAACATACGTTGGACTGAGCTGATTGTGTGCTTGTATTTCTTAACCTAAGTTGAATTATTTCAAGCAACAGAATGGAAAGTATTTTCGTCAAACATGTTGCATAATTAGCTTTGAAGATGCTACTTATCCTCAATTACGACGATTTTTTAAGGTTTTGATTGGCTTTACGCTTGTATTGTCACGTCAACTAGAGTTTGCTTTATATGTTATAGACATAGGCTAACTCTTAATTTACGACTGTTGATTTTCTACTCAAATGGATTGAGTTTGGTTTACTTGGTGTGATATAATATAGGTATGTACGTCTTAGCGTTAGTTATCAATTTTGTTTTGTTGTTATTTTATAATTATCACCATTGTAGTTTGTTAGATATGTGTTTTACAATAAGTATGAACTACTGCTTCAAGAATAAAAAAAGTATTTTTACACTAACAAGGACATAAGAATTATTTCAGTGAAGTAAAGACTTCAAGAAAAAAAAGGGTATATGTATGGTAATCCGGATATACAAGTTATCTAGAAAAAATATATTCAGCATTAGTATTTGTAAAAGAATAAGAGTTGTTCAGGAAAAAAGGAAAGGTTCAAGATTGGTATAGAAGAGCAACATAAGATATTAATCATTTGTGGAATTTATGAATAATTAAGAAATACTAGGGAAAAAATTGTTTTGTTTTTGATGTTAGCATAGCTATGGATATGATTCACCGTACTAATATAAAATATGGGCTCAATCGATGTATAAAAATAAATAAACGAATATATGTAAAAACTTAATGAAGGTATTTGTTAGGAAGACTATGTATTTTATAAAAAATATTATTATAAGGGCAGTACCGAGAAGGCAAATTATATGATAATGATATGACAAAATTCATTCACCACAAGTAATAATGGTAAGATATTGGTTTATTAGTTTAAGATCTTCTTATTGACTAACTGAAAAAAGGAATACTTTAAATATGCGTAAATTTGAAAACCTTATGCGTACATGAAAATTGTGTTGGATATATATGTAAAATAATTTTGAATTAGTGGCATATATCCTCAAATTCTTGAGGACTGCTATAAATAAGAAAATATTTTTTTCGATTTGGAAAAGAGGTAACGCAGCGTTTATATATTTAAAATTTTTTAGAAGTGAAGTTAATATGCCACAGTAATTCTCCTCTCGACTGTATCAAAAGCAATATGGCTTAAACTCTACAGCATGTTAATGTTATTATCCTTTCGGCCATGACTTATTCATCTTAGCCCATACATGCACAATGATTCTGGCTTAACTACCGAATACTATGTATACTATTATATTATTAGTGAGTTGGATTTCAAGGGCTCAACCCGCTGCACAATGATTCTGGCTTAGCCCATACATGCACAATGATTCTGGCTTATGCTGTTCCTTCTCTTTTCTTTTTCCTCTCGCTCTCGCCTTTGTCTTCCTCCTCTTCGACCGTATGCCTTTTATCTCGCATAGTGATTATTTCCCCTGTTTTCTCTTAATCCTCACTTCCAATTTTGAAATTTCCCCAAAATTATGAAATCGTGATGCCGAATCAATCTCCCCTTCAGCTCCCAAAGTAAAGCATCCAAAACCCTAAACATATATCGCTTACTCTCAGATCGACATTGCGCCCGTACCTTACCCCACCGCTAGATGCATGGACCTCCTTTCCGGTATCCGATTGCAGGTCCCAGTCGCCAATCGGCTACAATTGTAAACCACCGTCACTGCACCATTGCGAAATTGCCAATCCTGTTCGCAATATCATGTTCCGCCTAAACCATAGGTACATTTCTTTCGTATAATGTTTTATTCTAATTCTAACTGAAAATAAATTCTACTACTATAGTAAGTTTTCGATTTTGTACTACCAGGTTATAAAGTCCTTTTTTTACGGATTACTGCATGATGCAGAACGATTCCATCAATAAAGGCAATGCATTCAAGTGGTATGATATAATCTATGCGTTTTTTCGTTTTGTATCTGCTCACTGTACTGTTTGATTACTATAATTTTAATGGCAAAATATTCTTTTAGGCCGATTCTTTTGGGTTTGGGATCAAAAGAAGGAGCTCTTTACATAGCTTCAGCATAACAAGTAGCTTTCTTGCATTTTCTGTCCAGGTATGTCAATTGAGATTTTGTTCGGTAATGGTATTTAATATTTTTATGTCAACAATTTTGAGAATTACATCAATATATTTAATAGTTTAAATCAATTATAGTATTTTATTATAATTACTATAATTTAAACTATAATTGTGTAATTAATGTTAAATATAAGGTTAACTAACATGTCTCATCAAAGTGGAGCATGCAAAGATTTTTTGTATGACATTTCCCCCTATCTCTGTTTTATGCTATGAATTCTTTAAAAATATGTTTATTTAAATGAGCTAGGTTATTACGTTATTGCTACATTTTATATCTATGCATATATAAATCTTTAAATATCCCTTTCATATATATTTATTTCTGCTGTAAATTAAAATAGGAAAGATTTTTGTTTACTTCTATGTATATGATGGATTGGATACCACAAGTAGTTTTGGATAATGAAATAACGGCTATAGTGCAAATTAAAAAATTGTCGTAATCATAAGAATTTAGCAAGTTCATCCATGTATTTCTATTTAACTACTGGTACATTTTTGTCATGAGCATAATGTATATGAAGAACAATTGAATTTGATGTTATTGGTTAGAATCAAAACCTTACGTTTAGTATTTGTCTATGGATCCGAGTGATTTATTTTCTTAGGTGACATCCGACACTTTCTTTTAACCAACTATTGTTGGTTTAATATTTTTGCTGCTAGTATGCAGTTAAGTAGCATCATATTTTTTCTAAGAAGCAGGCTTTAAATAGTTTCACTAAAGAAGCAACCTTGACATGGTCAGAATAATTACCACTTCCAAACTCAAAGATGATTGCTTTCTCTTTCATTGCACCTGTATCCTTTCATATTTCTCAAGGGCCAAAGACAGCGATCACAGTACAAAAATACATAGCATATAAATAGGTAGAAGAGGTAGAAGCACTCTCGGCTTTTTAATTTTTCTACCTTTTTCGTCCATTTTCTCACACAAAAACATGATGAACCGTGGGTATTATCTTTCATATCATGTTGATGACGAATACGAGAAGTTCTTGATCACAATGAATCCACCAAGGTTGTTTTTTCTTAAAATTAAAATATGGGTTTTTGTTAATTTGGTTTGTTTTTCTTAATTATGCGTTAAAGATTGTAACTTTAAATGATAATCTAAGCAATGTATTGTTATTTTTCTGTATATTTTATTACAGAGTAACCGTGGATAACACTACAAGCAGTCATTCAACTTTGGTAAAGGTCGGTTACTAATTTTGAATCTGTGATTACTAAGATGTTAGCAAGTTTATCCTTTTCAATAAGATTTTGTGATGATTATTGAAATTTGAAATTCTATTGGTGGATAGTGCAAATAAGCCAGGAAGTTTGCTTGAGGTTGTGCAGGTGTTGATTGATTTGAACCTTACAATCAAAAGAGCTTACATTTCTTCATATAACAGTTGGTTCATGGAATTTCATTTAATCATTTTTTTTAAATTTTAATCATTGAACTCTCCTTTTAACATAACCCAGTAACTCGAGTTCTTATCCATTTACTTTGCAGTATTCCATGTTGTGGATCAAAATGAAAATAAAATTTACGATGAAGGAATAACTGAAAGAATTCAACAGGTGTCATCAACATCATTCAGATAAATCAAATTGCTAACCACTTTTTCTAATAAACTCAATTTGATTTTTGAAATGTGATTTTAAAAATTGTGATTTAAACCTTACTTCTCTTCTGACTGAAAAGCAAGCATTTATCATAATAAGCCATAACAGAAACAAAATGAAATTCAGACGTCCCAGTATGTTTTACCTCTATGTACATTTCAACAAGATGCCTTTCTGGCCTTCTAGAATTTGATAAATATTTTGTAGTATTTTGAAATACTGACTGTGCATTCAACAATCAAAATTCACAGTCGTTATTGAAAATGTGCAGCAGTACTCGATCATATAACCGATTGTAATGCCCCAAAATTTTGTGAAAAAAATTATTTTAATAAAATTATTTTAGTTCAAAAATATTTAGATTAAATATTGATGGAATTTTTGAATTTAATTATGATGTGCAAAGATATGTGTGCACATGCACACTGGAAATGGCATAGGGAAAATCCAAGAATTTGTGGAAAAAAAATAAGGAAGTGAATTCTTTATTTAAAGCATTGGATTTTAACTTAGGTATAACCAAGTTAAAAATGAAATATATGCCTATATGTATTTTTTTGTATTCTGTGAAACATGGGGAATTAAATAAAATAAACATTTATATACCTATACACATGTATATTTTCTGTGAGCAGAAAATTTGTTAAAGTTAAGCATGAAGAGATAACATCAAAAATGACATGAAATATAATGCAAGTCAATATGTTTGTATAGGTAAAAATAGAAAGGAAGATTTCTGGAAAAGAATAAAAGTAAAAAATAAATATAATATGACCGAGTCACACATTTATCATGACTTGGGTGAGTATACAAAAATGACCTTTTTTATGGAAAAGTAAAGAGAATGAAGTACTAATCAAAATTGACTAAGGTAGCCGGGGTATTAAGGAGGGGAATGTGAAAAATGCAAAATAAAAAATACATGATGATGGCTAGGACAAAAGTGGAATTTTATCTTGATAAAACCCTAGAGAAAAACATTTATATAAATGGGCAGTATAACCAGAAAATCATTTTACTCGAGTTGCTTAAAAATAAGAAAGAAAGAAGAATAATTAAAAAGAAAGGAGAAACACACGAGGATTTTTGATCAAAGAAGGAAGAACTTAGGTGAGTAACCTCACCAAATTCATGGCATTAAGACCTGAGATGAGGCATCTAATTTTTATATTGCTATTTGCTTATTTCTGGTTTTGTTGAATATGATTTTATCAATGCTCTTTGTATGTTTTTGGATCTGTCATGATTTTATTATGGATGTTTTTGGGTGATATTTGATCTGTTGTGATGTTTGCCTTTGGATGTGCAACTTACTGTTTCATTTTGCTCAGAAAAGTTAAGGCCCAGAATTTTAAAACTATGGGAAGAATACTCTCAACTGTTATAGATCTATGGCATGGGAATTTTAATAAAGAAAAAAATTATTATGAGCTGCATTATACTTTGTATAAGTGCTGAGGCTTAAAATAAAGAAAAAAGAAATTAAGGGTGCAATAGAAATTCTATATGTGCTGTGCCCTTAATCAGAAGAAAAAAAAACCCCACAAGCTAAAAATTACGGTTAAGCTAGATCTTGAATCTGGCTCAACCATAGTTACTTGCAGATCAAAAATAATTCAATATGCCATGTCTTTATTTTTCAGTTGAAAATATTCTTGTATTTTTATTGAGATTAAGACATAATGACAACATCCTTGAAAATGATTATCTGCTTATTTCTGAAAAATTTGTTATGCTAGTAAGATGTATGGATATTTCCATGTTTACAATGTCATGTCCACCCAGCTATCTGATGATAGGATTTTAACCAACACTTCTAGTAAATAAACTAGGGATATGAGCCAAGAAGGCTGCTGGAAAGCTTGTTATATTTGACGTGTGCAAGTTGGCACATGGTTTGTTTAAGCCCTGAGATGTTTGTGCAATGTTGTGAATTAGTTCATTGCAATGTGTCCTTGTGATTCCTAAATAGCAGATGAGGCTAGGAATTTAGATTTATATATACAACCTATAAATGAAGAAATAGGAATATGAGTATTTTTTGGGTTGGTTGGAATGGAACCATGGTTGTTCCAGTAAATACCTATGCAGCAGACTGATATTCATGATTACATAATTAATTATGTATAGAAGGATGATAGATAAAGATATCATCTTTGTACCAAAGTATATGAAACATAATAAAACAGAGGATTAAAGAAATTATATATGCAAAGTCAGTACTCATGCTCATCACCCAGTTGCTTAATGTTTTGAACATTTTGATGTTGCTCATACCAGATCTCAGATATGACCCTTGTTTGCTCATGGCATATGGGGGTGTCTCATTTTAAATGGGGCAGCCACCAATGCTCTTTCAGGGAATGCAAAGCTTAAATAGGAAGAAAGGTTAATGGCTAATGAGGAAAAAAAATGGATGAGCATGCTTGCTAGTTTTAATAAGAGCTTGTGATGATTAACTGCATGTATTCATGAAAACTATGTTTAAAATTTTCAGTTATGTAATGAACTTGCTATGTTTAGTGATCAAGTTGCTTTTGTTTTCTGTAAAGTGTTAGATTGAATTAGTTGTTTGTTGAAGCTGTTGTATGTTAAGGTTTAAAGAATTGGAGTAATATCTATGCTGCAAACAAGAGAAAAGCTTAAATTATCATCGAAAAAAATATAGGTATGAAAAATTGTTTTACATAATCTATAACAAGTACCAGACAATGTTGAACCATTTAAAAGCATCAAGTTATGGAGATAATATCTGGTTTCTTTTTCTTTAACTTGCAATACACCTTTAAGTATTTAGTGCTTCTTATTGAAATATTTTATAAAAGTTTAAGTTCATTTCTAAGTTGTTTTGAGAAGAACAAATAGTTTGAAAAGGTTGCATACACCATGCAAATGAATGACATATCAATTGCCATGATCAAAGTGTCTGGTTAATATAATTTCATGAGTTAACTAACTTCAAAAGATGGGGGTTCTGGTTGAACATGTTTGATTATATTTTGACAGTAAAGGCTCTTTAAAATCTTTAGTTCATTTTTGCAAATGTTTAGCTTAAAAACTCTCTTTAAAATGCTATAAACAGATGAGCATCTTGAACTGGTTTGAACTATCAAATCAGGAAACACTCTACATTCTTTTAAACACTTTAAAGTTTAGATTCTTGTCACAGCAAAATTTTATGCAAATGCTCAACCCACAGTGTGACATATAGGCTAAGATTAAAACAGAAAGACTATTTTGATTGAATCAAAAAAAACACCAGAGGGTTTCAAAGAAAACACATAAGTTGAAAATGATAAATGTAAGTACCATTTTCTGGTACTTAGTTAAATATCAATCAATTGAACTATGCAAAAAAAAAAAAAAAAATCTCAAGTATTCTGAGATTATCTGCCAAGATAAAATTAACAAAAAAATCATGGTTAGCATGATCAAATCCCGTACAAATAAATATAAACAGGGTCTACTTATATAATGCAAATATCAAAGAACATAGGAATTTAAATTATGAGTAGGTTAATTTCAAAATTCAAGTCAAACAAAACTGGCTCTTGTTTACAAATTTAAAAAAAAAAATTACTCTGATTTAAACAAAAGGAACACATACATCACCATATGTATGTGCATATTTCTATGATTAAACTGATATATTTATATTAGTAGAAATTTAAATCCTGGACAAATTGTTTGAAAAGAAAATGACCCTGAGAAATTAAACTAAGTCTAATTGAGCAAATGTATATGAAAAAAAAAAATCCTAAAAAAATATAGGCAAAATTGGAGGGTCATTTCATTTTGGTATCAGAGCAAATGGTTGCATTGGTTACTAAGTACTATAGAAATATATATATTGTCTGTTTGTTTTGATGAAATAATTTAGATAGGAAAATATTAACTATAGAAAATACTCACGGTATACTAACATCATTTGCCTATAACTTAGTTAGCAAACCATGGTAGGAAGGGGATCACATCAAGCAGGAACAAGTGCACCACAAATGCTTGATATGCAAGAGTTTTTAAGGGTTTTAAGGGTTGGAATTGGGCATAGGCCTGAGAATCCACATGAGGAACTTTCAAAACTATTAAAGGCTTATACAAATTTGGGAGGCAAAGTTTTGAAGGGACTGAGAATGTGATGGAAATTCAAGCATGGTTGAGGACATTGGATAGGATTTTCAATGACATGCAGCTTGATGATCAAAGGAAGAGGCAAGTGGCTGTAAGACGGCTGAAAGGAGTAGCTTTAAGCTGGTGGGAGGTGATCATAGCTGGGAGAATTGAAAATGAAATCACTTGGAACCAATTCAAGGAAATGTTGGAGGCAAGATTTTTTACCAGCATCAGCTAAGACCACTTTACTTGAAGAATTTATTAGACTCAGGCAGGGAAATTTGAATGTCACTGAGTATACTCAAAAGTTTGAGGGATTATCCAAATATGAAGCAATGTTAGTGGCAGATGAAGCATCCAAAAATGATAGGTACATTAAAGGTTTGAGCCCAGGACTTAACAGAGCCATGTTACCTTATGCTGACAGGACTTTTGATCAAGTAATAGACTTGGCTTTGAAACTCGAGCAGCATGACAAGGAAAGAGAGAAGTATAGAAATTTTAAGAGCAACAACAACAAGAAGAATAAGGGAAGATACCACCCCTATGACAAGAAGAAGGAGGAAGCAGACACCAAAAAGGCCAGTGATACCAAGGCCAGTGATGCTAAGAAGAAATTGGTTTGCCATCAATGTGGAAAGGAAGGACACATCAGACCAAGGTGCCCAGAATTAAAAGGAGGGTCTTTCAAGTGCTATCTATATGGGAAAGAGGGGCATATGAAGAGAAACTGTCCTGAGTATAAACAACAAGGAAAATTGGCAAATTTGGAAGGCAAAGGCAAACCCACAGTGGAAATTAATGTTGAAAATCATGGTCAAGTGGAAGGTACACTACTTATTTGTACCATACCATAGCAGTTTTATATGATACTGGGGCAACACACTTTAATTTCTTATGAAATAGTTAAGATGCTAAAATTGAACTGCATATTAGTTGAAACCCCATTGCTTGTACAAAGTCCACTAGGGAGTTCTAGTGTTTTAAATATGATTTGTGTGGATGTGGAATTAAACATAGGAGGAGATAACTTTATTTCCAATTTATATGTTTTAAACTACCCAAATATAGGTGTTATATTGGGAGTAGACTGGTTAAGGCAATTTAAAGCCATAATTAATTTAGATTCATCCATCATATTATTGCAAAACTTTAGAGGCCAAAGAATCAAAATTTTGTGTGAAGTAGCTAAAGAAAGGAAATTGTATCATTTAATTGACTTGGAAAAAGATTTCAGTGAACTATCCATTGAAGAAATTCCCATAGTCAATGAATACTTGGATGTGTTTGGGGAGGTTAAGGGTGTTCCACACCATAGACCAGTAGAGTTTCAAATCAATCTCATTCCAGGAGCAAGCCCAATAATTAAGAAGCCTACCAGAGTGGGGCCAAGTGAGTTAAAAGAATTGAAAAACCAGTTAGAGGAATTAGAGAGTAAAGGGTTTATAAGGCCAAGTAACTCATGCTGGGGTGCTCCAGTGGTGTTTGTAAGGAAGCATGATGGTACTTTGAGGATGTGCATAGATTACAGAGAACTAAATAAGGTCACCATCAAAAATAAATACCCATTTCCTAGGATAGATGATCTCTTTGATCAACTCAGTGAAGCTAAGATATTTTCTAGATTAGACTTAGCATCAGGGTTTCATTAGATGAAGGTTGAAGACTCAAGTGTTAAGTACACTGCATTTAACACTAGATATGGTTTATACGAGTTTATAGTTATGCCATTTGGGTTGACAAATGCCCCCTCATATTTTGTAGATTTAATGAATAGAACCTTTAGAGATTATTTAGACAAATTTATGCTGATTTTTATTGATGACATTTTAATTTATTCCAAAACAGTGGAAGAGCATAAAAATCATTTGCATCTGGTTTTGTCTAGATTGAGGGAAAATGATTTAAAGGCAAAATTTTCAAAATGTGCATTTTGTAAAGAGGAAGTACTTTTTCTTGGCCATGTCATTTCTGCCAAAGGAATTTCAGTGAACCCCAAAAGTAGTAGCTATTCAAGCATGGAAGAGGCCTAACACAGTGAGTGAAGTAAGATCATTTATGGGGATGGCAGGATATTATAGGAGATTTATAAAAGATTTTTCAAAAATATCATCACCACTTACCAATTTAACTAGAAAGAATCAAGCCTTTGTGTGGACTGAAAAATGTGAACAAGCTTTTATCAAGATAAAGGAAGTCTAGTTAATGCACCGGTATTAAGAGTACCTGAAGGAAATGAGGGATTAATTGTGTATACTGATGCAAGTGACTAGGGGCTAGGGGATGTGTTGATGCAGCAAGACCAAGTGATAGCCTATGCATCCAGACAATTAAAACCACATGAAACTTAATATGCAACCCATGATCTTGAATTAGCAGCAGTGGTGTATGCATTGAAACTTTGTAGACATTATTTGTTAGGTGCCAAATTTAATTTGTACACAGATCATAAATCATTGAAATATCTTTTCTCACAAAAAGATTTGAATATGAGGCAACATAGATGGGTGGAGTTCCTAGCTGCCTATGATCTTGACATACTCTATACACCGGGCAAAGCAAACAAAGTTGCAGATGCCTTAAGTAGACAACATGCTAAGGTGGCCAAGTTGATGATGGAAGAATTTAAGGATTTATCTATACTTGTTGACTTAGATATTGAAGCAAACAGTGGGATACGTATGATGACCACTGAAGAGGATGAAGGTAAAGGGAGACCGAGTTGAATAACTTTACATTCAGATTTAATTTTAAAAGTAGGAAAAATGCAAGAACAAGACACAGACCTCTTGGAGAAGAAAACCCTTATAGCAAAGGGGGAAGAAGTGATAAACTACCATATTGATAAAAATGGCTACTTAAAGAATAAGGATAGAATATGTGTTCTAGAGAACATAAAGTTGAAGGAGGAAATATTGAATGAATACCACAGATTTAAGTACTCCATACACCCAGGCAGTACAAAGATGTATCAAAATTTAAAAAGAAATTTTTGGTGGAAGGGAATGAAGTCAGATGTAGCCAAATATATTGCAAGATGTATGACTTGCCAACAAGTCAAGGCAGAAACACAAAGGCCATCAGGGTTTTTACAACCTCTTATTATACCACAGTGGAAATGGGAGGATATATCTATGGATTTCATAAATGGATTGCCTAGATCTAAAAGAGGAAACACAAGCATATGGGTAATAGTGGATAGGCTAACTAAAGTGGCACATTTTATCCCAATCAAATCAGAAAGGAATGCACCAAAATTAGCTCAAGTATTCATGAAGGAGGTGGTAAGATTACATGGCATTCACAAAACCATTGTAAGTGATAGGGATACCATCTTCACCCCAAGGTTTTGGAAAAGTTTTCAAGAAGCCTTGGGAAGTGAATATGCTTAAGCACTGCCTACCATCCACAATCAGATGGACAGACTGAGGTGGTGAACAAAGTTTTAAAGGACTTGTTAAGGGCATGTGCACTGGATTTTGGAGGTAGCTGGGAAGACTATCTCCATTTAGCTGAGTTTACATACAATAACAGCTATCAAAGCACTATAGGGATGGCTCCATTTGAAGCCTTATATGGCAAGCCATGTTTATCACCTGTATGTTGGGTAGAGACAGGAGAAAGAGCTATTTTAGGGCCTGTGTGCATACAAAAAACTACAGAGAAAATTGAGCTGGTAAGGAGGAGAATGGCAGCCGCTCAAGACAGGCAAAAGAAATTTGCAGACATGAAAAGGAAGCAGGTGGAATATGAAGTAGGAGACTCGTTTTCATCAAGATTTCACCTATGAAAAAGGTCTTGAGATTTGGCAAGCAAGGAAAACTCACACCAAGGTATGTTGGACCTATAAAATTCTAGAAAGAATAGGCACTTTAGCATACAAATTGGAACTATCAGAGAAAATGAAAGCAATGCATAATGTTTTTCATGTGCCACAACTTAGAAGATGGGTACATGATAAAAAAGAAATTTTGGAAAAGCCTACCCAAATTCAAATAAATCCTAATTTGGTTTATGAGAAAGAACCAGTTGGGATTTTAGCTAAAGAAGAAAAGAAACTGATAAGCAAAACTTTGAAACTAGTGAAGGTCCAGTGGAGTCTTGATCCTAATGATTGTACATGGGAGTTGGAAGACAAGATTAGGATGGATTATCCTAAACTTTTTGCAAATTAAAGGTAATTTTTAATTTCTGGAGAATTTAATATGTATGGGTGTTAAGGTTGAATTAGTTTGCTCATGCATGTGTTTGATAAATTTTCAAAAAAAAATCAGTGAAAGCTTGTTATAAGTATTAGGAAAATTGTGAGGACACAATTCCTAAAAGGAGGGGTGAATGTAATGCCCCAAAATTTTGTGAAAAAAATTATTTTAGTTCAAAAATATTTAGATTAAATATTGATGGAATTTCTGAATTTAATTATGATGTGCAAAGATATGTGTGCACATGCACACTGGAAATGGCACAGGGAAAATCCAAGAATTTGCGGAAAAAATAATAAGAAAGTGAATTATTTATTTAAAGCATTGGATTTTAACTTAGGCCTAACCAAGTTAAAAATGAAATATATGCCTATATGTATTTTTTTTTGTATTCTGTGAAACAAGGGGAATTAAATAAAATAAACATTTATATACCTATACACATGTATATTTTCTGTGAGCAGAAATGTTAAAGTTAAGCAAGAAGAGATAGCATCAAAAATGACATGAAATACAATACAAGTCAATATGTTTGTGTAGGTAAAAATAGAAAGGAAGATTTCTGGAAAAGAATAAAAGTAAAAAAAATAAAATATAATATGACCGAGTCACACATTTATCATGACTTGGGTGAGTATACAAAAATGGCCATTTTTCTGGAAAAGTAAAGAGAAAGAAGTACTAACCAAAATTGACTAAGGTAGCCGGGGTATTAAGGAGGGAAATGTGAAAAATGCAAAATGAAAAATACATGATGATAGCTAGGACAAAAGTGGAATTTTATCTTGATAAAACCCTAGAGAAAAACATTTTTATAAATGGGCAGTATAACCAGAAAATCATTTTACCCGAGTTGCTTAAAAATAAGAAAGAAAGAAGAATAATTAAAAAGGAAGGAGAAACACACAAGGATTTTTGATCAAAGAAGGAAGAACTTAGGTGAGTAACCTCACCAAATTCATGGCATTAAGACCTGAGATGAGGCAGCCAATTTTTATATTGCTATTTGTTATTTCTGGTTTTGTTGAATATGATTTTATCAATGCTCTTTGGATGTTTTTGGATCTGTCATGATTTTATTATGGATGTTTTTGGGTGATCTTTGATCTGTTGTGATGTTTGCCTTTGGAAGTGCAACTTACTGTTTCATTTTGCTCAGAAAAGTTAAGGCCCAGAATTTTAAAACTATGGGAAGAATACTCTCAACTGTTATAGATCTATGGCATGGGAATTTTAATAAAGAAAAAAATATTATGAGCTGCATTATACTTTGTATAAGTGCTGAGGCTTAAAAAAAGGAAGAAGAAATTAAGGGTGCAATAGAAATTCTATATGTGCCGAGCCCTTAATCAGAAGGGAAAAAAACCCCACAGGCTAAAAATTATGGTTAAGCTAGATCTTGAATCTGGCTCAACCATAGTTACTTGCAGATCAAAAATAATTCAATATGCCATGTCTTTATTTTTCAGTTGAAAATATTCTTGTATTTTTATTGAGATTAAGACATAATGACAACATCCTTGAAAATGATTATCTGCTTATTTATGAAAAATTTGTTATGCTAGTAAAATGTATAGATATTTCCATGTTTACAATGTCATGTTCACCTAGCTATCTGATGATAGGATTTTAACCAACACTTCTAGTAAATAAACTAGGGATCTGAGCCAAGAAGGCTGCTGGAATGGTTGTTATATTTGACGTATGCAAGTTGGCACATGGTATGTTTAAGCCCTGAGATCTTTGTGCAATGTTGTGAATTATTCATTGCAATGTGTCCCTGTGATTCCTAAATAGCAGATGAGGCTAGGAATTTAAATTTATATATACAACCTATAAATGAAGAAATAGGAATATGAGTATTTCTTGGGTTGGTTGGAATGGAACTATGATTGTTCCAGTAAATACCTATGCAGCAGACTGATATTCATGATTACACAATTAATTATGTATAGAAGGATGATAGATAAATATATCATCCTTGTACCAAAGTATATGAAACATAGTAAAACAGAGGGTTAAAGAAATTATATATGCCAAGTCAGTATCATGCTCATCACCCAGTTGCTTAATGTTTTGAATATTTTGATGTTGCTCATACCAGATCTCAGATCTGACCCTTGTTTGCTTATGGCATATGGGGGTGTCTCATTTTAAATGGGGCAGCCAGTAATGCTCTTTCAGGGAATGCAAAGCTTAAATAGGAAGAAAGGTTAATGGCTAATGTGAAAAAAGAGAGGATAAGAATGCTTGCTAGTTTTAATAAGAGCTTATGATGATTAACTGCATGTATTCATGAAACCTATGTTTTAAAATTTCAATTATGTAATGAACTTGCTATGTTTAGTGATCAAGTTTCTTTTCTTTTCTGTAAAGTGTTAGATTGAATTAGTTGTTTGTTGAAGCTATTGTATGTTAAGGTTTAAAGAATTGGAGTAATATCTATGTTGCAAATAAGAGAAAAGCTTAAATTATCATCTATAAAAATCTGAAAAAAAATATAGGTATGAATAATTGTTCTACATAATCTATAACAAGTACCAGACAATGTTGAACCATTTAAAAGCATCAAGTTATGGAGATAATATTTGGTTTCTTTTTCTTTAACTTGCAATACACCTTTAAGTATTTAGTGCTTCTCACTGAAATATTTTGTAAAAGTTTAAGTTCATTTTTAAGTTGTTTTGAGAAGAACAAATAGTTTGAAAAGGTTGCAGACACCATGCAAATGAATGGCATATCATTTGCCATGATCAAAGTGTCTGGTTAATATAATGTCATGAGTTAACTAGCTTCAAAACATGGGGGTTCTGGTTGAACATGTTTGATTATATTTTGACAGTAAAAGGCTCTTCGAAATCTTTAGTTCCTTTTTGCAAATGTTTTGCTTAAAAACTCTCTTTAAAATGCTATAAACAGATGAGCATCTTGAACTGGTTTGAACTATCAAATCAGGAAACACTCTACATTCTTTTAAACACTTTGAAGTTTAGATTCTTGTCACAGCAAAAATTATGCGAATGCTCAACCCACAGTGTGACATATAGGCTAAGATTAAAACAGAAAGACTATCTTGATTGAATAAAAAAAAACCCAGAGGGTTTCAAACAAAACACAAGTTGAAAATGATAAATGTAAGTATCATTTTCTGGTACTTAGTTAATTATCAATCAATTGAACTATGCAAAAAAAAAAATCTCAAGTATTCTGAGATTATCTGCCAAAATAAAATTAACAGAAAAATCATGGTTAGCATGATCAAATCCGGTACAAATAAATATGAACAGGGTCTACTTATATAATGCAAATATCAAAGAACATGGGAATTTAAATTATGAGTAGGTTAATTTCAAAATTCAAGTCAAACAGAACTTGCTCTTGTTTACAAATTTAAAAAAAAAATTACTCTGATTTAAACAAGAGGAACACATACATCACCATATGTATGTGCATATTTCTATGATTAAACTGATATATTTATATTAGTAGAAATTTAAATCTTGGACAAATTGTTTGAAAAGAAAATGATCCTGAGAAATTAAACCAAGTCTAATTGAGCAAATGTATATGAAAAAAAATCCTAGAAAAATGTAGGCAAAATTGGAGGGTCATTTCAGTGATCCACCGAAGTCCAGACCACAATAGAGCACACAATGATTGAGCTAATTAACTGTACTTACACTACGGCAGTAATAATCATGATTGCACAGTTGCACTATACTTAACATTAGTCCTTTCAGTTATGTTTCACTATAAGATTTCTTAATTCAACCTAAATACACGATATGTAAGATTCCCTAATTTTGATCCCTATGCCAGTTTATATAGCAGAGACAACATTCAAGAAGAATGGAGCTACTTTCAATGAAGATATGGGTTAGGCATATGTTTTTCTTTCATGTTTTCTGAAGTGAAATGCTCAGGTAGCAAAATAAAAACTTTTTCTAATTTGAAATTCTTGAGAGAAATACTTGGTTTACTTTTCGTTGTTTCAACAACACTGTTATTGCATTATCGTGAACTAAATTTATGATATTTATTTGTATTGATAATTGGAAATTATCAGCTATTGCAGTTAAAAATCTTAATAGAAATTGTTGTCTTAAATAAATGATACCTATGTTTATAATGGATATTCTATCTTTAGTATCTGAGCATTTTGAATAGATGAATTGTATTGTCATATTTGATAACTAGGCATTTTTTATAAACAAATGATTCATGCAAGAAGTGTTGCATGGAAGAAACTTACTAATATAATGACATAATAAAAATGGCACGTATATTGTTTTGATCAATTATGGTTGGGATTTTAAAATATTTGCGGTTGCCAATCATTTTCTTCGCTATGAACTAAACAAGGAATTCGATGAGCTAGTGCCCGTTTAAGCAATGGTTTATTGAAACCGATTAAACATACATCTAAAGAAATATTCAACTCCAATTGTACATGTAGCACATGGTGCTTATAAGATCTGTATCAACCATGTTAGTTAAGAAGGTAAGCATCCAGACAGTACTATTTCAAATCATCACACTAAATTCCTTTTAAAAATCAAATAAATTAAACTATTTACGACTCTCCATGCCTGTTTACATGTTTATATAATATTCAAACATATTTTTATTGTTTCAACCTATAATTTCATTTAGTTTTATTAAACGAATTATCACATTCATTGTCTACTGTACATCCAACAACTCTACCATCTACTATTTTAACACACGTGTTAACCTTTTTACTATATCACTTACCAATCGCAACAAATCATATGATCAGCGCATCGCTGCCATTACCAGCACTTTCAGTTTAGTTACAAATTCATCAACCATTTACATGCATTTACTTTATTTTACTCCACTCCAAAGAGTGGAGTGTGGCTGTCATGGTAATGATTACCGTTACCGTTTCACAAATATCTTTACCGTACCTTTTTACTGTTAAGCTAAAATTTCTTACCGTAACCTTTACCATTAGACTGGTATAAGCTTTCGTTTGAACTAATTTATCTTTTTCGATTTTAGGTTCATTTGCTTTGCAGTACTAATTGAGAAATTATAAAGGCGACTAAGGTGAAAAAATCACAGCTAATTATTTTGTTGTTGTACATGTTTCGCAATACTTTGTCAGTCCACAGTATAATCTGCATTATTTCAAAATTTTCTATGCAAGTTTTTGACAAAATGCAATTCTCGTAATGGATAATAATTATTAATGTTTCTACGTAATAGTTGCTTATGCAGTTTCAAGAATTTCACACACCTAAAAATTTAATTTGGAAATATAAAAAGTTGAGCGGGGTTAAAACTTAACAAACACAACGGTGAAAACTTCGACAAATAGCTTATTCGGTAAAAGATTGAGATTTGAATAAATGAATGAGCATTTGCTACTTGGGCTTCATTTATGATAAAGGCGCCTTTGAATGTAACATGTAGGTTGTGATAACAATTTCTCCTTCTACAATTCCATACTACTACCGATTTGAATAAAGGAATGAGCGTTTTGTGACATCATTCTGTAATTTCAAGAATGATGCATTCGTTCGCATATAGGAAGCTAGAGATGCTACAGCTCAATAATATATGCTGAAAACACATCATCTATACCATGTGTCATTCATGCTATTTGCCAATTTTATTTCACGAAGCTTCAATACAACGCATATTGATGCTAGAGTCAATTATATTTATGTTCTATTAGTTGTTGTATGCTTATTTATTTTCTTTCTTGCTTTTGTCCATTAGTATATGTTTTTTCATTACTACGTTGAATTTTTTACTGCTTATAGAAAAGGGCTATGTGTGTACTATGCGTTAACTTTGATAACATCACAAGTTGACTTTATCCAAATAATTTACCAAATATAAAACATAGAAAGGATGACAATTACAAAAATATCGGTCTGTATGCGAAGCACGGGTTCACACTAGTTTTAATGTATAGGCCGGAGAAGAATGCACATAAGTTCTCAAGTCAAATATGAAACACACAAGAGTAGTAATGCTGTGTTCCCAAACACTTGTTACACTTTAAGACTACTAATCCGCACTTTTTGATGTGGACAGACTGACTGAGCTAGATCCCTCATCAGATGTAAGCCGAAACCTATAGGTTAGTTTGAAAACCCAACCGGTACACTTCCTTTTTCCAGTTATCACACTACAAGTTTTGAGTTAAATTAGCATGTATGTATTTGGCCGGTCTATACTAAACATTTTTTTATCATAACATAGTTATTTGAAAACTTTGTATGTTGTATACATTTTTTATATTCAAACCATATATTAAACATGTATGTAAATCCATTAGTTTATGTCATTTTTTTCTTTTATTATTATTTCATTGCACTTGTTTCTATTCGCTTTTGCTTGCTTCTTGATTTTATAATTAACTACCTATATAATCTGGATGAAGTTTACTCATCTTAATTTGTTTGGCAACATGTGCACACCTTATTTATTAACTCGTGCAACGTCAATAGTTTGCAACATTATTAGTTTGTGCAATATCTCAATGTCCAATTTTAATAATTTCGGCAACTGTCGGATTTTGGTGACGTTATATAAGCTTATGATTGTAATTTCTCAAAAGTGGAGTTGTATGCTCACTCTAGAGTACTTATGATTGTAATTTTAATGGTTTTTATTTTGGGTCAACTTCCTAAAGAATAACTACTATGATGTAAGTAATTTGACTATCATGGGTGAAAAGTTTGGTCTTACTGGATTCAAATAACTTCCTTGATTCTTTATTAGCACATAGTTCCATTTTGATTTTGCTTTGCTCGTTTTTTCTTACAGTTGGTTCAAATGGAGCAATCCATTGTAACTGAAGGACACAAGGAATTGAAGACTTCTGCTTGTGGAGTGCTCTGTTATTCCTTGATGTATGATGTCTCATTTAGGCATGTTCCTCAGGTACTTTGTTATTCTGTTAACTCATTTATTGAATTTCATATCCTCTATTCAGTGAATCTGTAGTTCTAAATAGATTGATAATTATAATATTAAAATTTTCAGTACAGTTCTTTGATGATATATGATATGATCAGCATTAATTTAAAATTGGTAAGCCTATATGAAAATCAACACTATAATTTGTGATGTAATCCAAATGAAGGATCACCTTATCTATACTTAGCTTGGTTAACGATTTACTTGATGAGATTAATTAATAATAACTAACTTAGTTGGCATGTAATTAATAAAAAAATTAAGTTAACTAAATTTTATATAAAAATTAACTAATATTATAAAATTAACAAGTTTACAATAATAGTAATAATAATAATAAATTAACTACGTTTATGAAAAATTTATAAGTTTCGGATAATTTATAAAAATTATCCAAGTTAATAAAATTTAAATTTGAGATAATTTATAAGTTTAAGTTAATTAAAATATAAGTCATGACATTTAAATTTTATTAATTAAGATAATTTATAAGATTGAGTTAATATAAATAAATTTATAAATAAGTTAACCGAGCTTTATAAAAATTTAACAAATTTTTAAAAATATTAACCAAAATTTAAAAATTAACTAAGAGTTATAATTTGACTATGTTTTATAAAAATTAAATAAATTTATACAAATTAATTAAGTTTTATTAGAATTTAACTACGTAAATAAGTTTTAAAAAATCAAATAAGTTTATTATAAAAATTAACCAAGTTTTATAAAAATTTAACCAAGTTTTATTAAAATTATTTAAATTTAAGAAAAGTTCAACTAATGACGTTTGATATCCTTTAAATATGAAATTGTTTCATAATCCTTTTTTGATTGTTAAACTTGTCTACAGGTAATTAGCTTTTTAGGAGTAAAGACAGCTGCAACAAAGAATTGTGGGTAATCAAGTAATGAACATGTCTTTAATTGTTATATATACTAAAACATTTTGTTAGTACTTGTTGTGTAAACTTGTTTATGAATGCTTATGCATTTTATGTGAATTTGCTCAATTTGTCGAAAAACTATTATCGAAATGTTATGAATATTATATTTGATTAAATGACTAACGTGTTTTTTTAATTGTGTGAATACGATGATTATGTGATTGATTGTTTGAATACGACGATTATGTGATTCATCGCTGGTTGTAATAATAGTATTATGTGAGCGATGACTGAAAATGGTACATGCCATTAACATGAAATAGTGGCGTCTACAGTATGCTACAAAACAGTTAATAACTTTTAGTAGTTTTTGAAAAATGCTACTAAAATAAATGTAAATAGACGCGATACGACTTTTGAAGCGGTTTTCAACGCTACAAAAACATTTTGTAGCTTTTCGATAAACGCTGCGATACGACATGCAACTCAAAGTCTGGAATTTTTTGCAGCGTTTCTAAAACCCTACTATAAGTCAAGTTTTGATAGTGTTTTCTACAACGCTATAAAAAGTTTCAGATTTATATTTGCATGTTGTATCGCAGCGTATATCGAAACACTACTAAAGGTTTTGGGGTTTTTTCAGCCCTACAAAGGGCCTTTTCTGGTGTAGTGTTATAAGAGCAGAATGACCGCGTGCTGGCCTAGATGGGATAGTATCCCATCTCACATCTTAGAGTGTATCTGATGGGATTTCATCGTAAGTGTAAATTTGTTCTACATTGTATATATAACCACTTTACAATATGTTGACTAAGTTTAAATGTATAAGTTTAAATGTATAACTTATTTTTTTAAGTGCGCAGAGGGAGATAGAGTTATAGGAACCTGACCTTTTCCTTTGCAGAAATTATTGGATGAAAAAATTGCGGAAAAACTACCGCGATACGATATCGACCATAAAGGGGGGAAAAACTTGATTGGATGAGTGGAAATGCATGGCAAGCATGGGTTGCTTTCTGGGATAGCGACAAAGCGAACGTAAATTTACTAGTCTCGTATATTTATTAAAAATTTGATAGAATTAGTATAATAATTGCATCAATTTACAAATGTCAAAGGATATTCATTTTAAATTCATAAGCAAAGTCATAGAGGAACTCTACAAATAGAAATAAAAATCTAGCCACACACCTTGGAGGTTGGAGGTTCGAAATCATTCCAACGTTACCGTCAAGAGCTGAAAAATTTATCAGTTGCGATATAAATAGTTATTCTGTTGTATAATTTTTTATATATAATAACAATATATGATGATTATTTTAGGAAGGAGAGCATAGTCAACCTATTTTCTACATGGATGTGCTTGCTCATACTCACGCCATCGAGCATGAAAATGAAGATGGCACGGTAACATACACATGGCATGACTCGAAATCACAACAGGCTATGATAAGCATATTTTAGATTATAGGTTATTTATAATCACTTTAAATAATAAGTTATAAATAATTAAAATTATGAATTTTAATTATAATTTTATTTGAAATCTCAGAAAAAATTCACGTAAGAACGAGAGAAAGTGCTTGAGGGATTGGGATGGGAAGAGCTGACTGTTGACGAGAAGGACTAGATCTTTAACGCAATTATGGAGCCACCAACGTGGAATAAGTGTTATGGTTTTGGAAATCAAGAAGTAATGTTTATGTATAATATATTTATGAATAACGTATGACATACTGATTTTATTAATCATACTATATGAAACTCATACATTGTTAAATAATGTTACAAGCAAGACGTAGGCAAAGCGGCTAAAAAAACCCAAGACAACGTGGAATTCAAGAGTTGAGCGCTGAGATTACTGAGTTAGTGGAACAAGATAGGGTCGGGCTATATAGATGGCCAAGTTGGATGAGCTCCTTCCTGCATATACGCAGGAGCATGGCACATTTCCCTCATTAGGGGGATCCGGAGACGATGATTAGGATTGATAGGTATGAATTTTTCTGTTTGTGTGGGAACAATGTACAAATATGCACTTTGAGATAAGCGAGGTAGTTTGACTTTGCTGCTATGGTGTTTGAGAGTTGAATATGTTTGGATATGTTTGAGATGGATAAGGTCGATTTGATATGTTTGGTACATTTTGAAATGTTGGATATGTGAGGTTGATTTGTGTCATTTTGAGATGTTGTTGGATATGTTTGATATGTTTTGGGATGATTGAGATGTTGTTGAATGTTTGAGTATATTGTGAGTTGTTTGAGTTTGATTTATTGTAAATATTGATGGTTTATTATTATTGATGTTATATATGCGATTTAGGCTTTGGTATGTATGATTTATATGTGAAATTAAGCTGCGACATATTTTGGTATATATGAGTTATTTGAGGTTGAAAGGTTGCTGAAATAATAAAACATTTAGATTTCGAACGGCTCTTTAGTACAAACTAACTGACGTCTTTTGACAGCTTTCCTTCCAGAAATTTTGATATCTTCCAACAACAATTTGGGTAAGCCATATTTTTCCATGTGTACACGACAGGTCGTCAGAAGCCATCGAAAAAGCCGTTGTCGGCCGTTGAAAATAAATTGATGAAGCCGTCAAAAAGCTATCTAAAAGAACATTCTTCGACGACCTTCTTTCCAATGGTATTTTTCTTTGGCTTTCGACGAACATCGACGGTAATGAGCCTTCTATAGTAGCCACATCCCAACCTCGACAAATGAAACCGATTAAGGTTTTCATTTAACAGGAGGAACGCAGTAGTGCGGTTTCAGTAGCCAATTCTCTTTAGGGCCTTTAGGGTTTCGACATGCTCGTCGCCTGTATCTCGAGCAAGAATGTCTGCGATAGAGTGCGGCAAATATTAAATGCTTATATGGAAGGAATTCAAACTTGGGAAGAGTTAAGGAGAAAGACTTCACTTCCCAAGAGCCAACTCCCATTCCGTGCGGACACCGAACAAAGAAATACTCATTCTTAAAGTATAAGCGTTTATTATGGAGGACTTTTATAACTTTACATTTGCACCAGGCCTTAATGATCACGAGGGATGGCGGTTTTTTCGATACATGAAGCTCAAAATATGGGTTAACTCTCCGAAGTTTAGAAGTCATCGTAATCAGTTCATGACCGGCACATATAAGGAGCTTACTAGCGCATATCCGTTAGGATGAATCTAGAACAGAGCCTACTCGAGCTCTTGGAAAATCATGTGCAAGAACTGATTGAAAGGCGGTACAACAGTACCACCTAGTTTCATGTATCTATCACAGGCTGTATAGGCCACCGGAGCACTATGAGCCCTTTGACCCTGAGTAGGGAGCAAGACATCACCTTCGGGAATTCCATGGACGGCAGATAGTTTGAAGCATCTTAGGAATAAGGATTGTCGATACATGTTCTAGTAAGCCGTCTAGAACTCTTAAACCAATGTACGCATTCAACGGAGGAGGCTGTTGTTGGTTTGGATTTGTTGGAACAATCTTTCCTTGTAGTTTGGCGGTAAATGAACATCTAGTTTTAGAAGGCATGGATGTTGAAGCTCAAGTAGTGGTGGATTCGGCTTCGGAAGGAGTGGGTGATCCAATGCCAGTATTAAAGTGTGGCGATCAACGAGTCATTGTTAGACTCTCGATTTTGATTATAACAACCTATATAAAAAGTTATGTGTATTTATCTACAGATTCATCTACGGGAGATTTATTGCAGATTCATCTACAGATGTTTATAGCTGTATATTATGTTTCTAGAATCTGTACATTACTTAGAAAATTTGTTAAAATCTCTCCTTAAATGATATATATATATATATATATATATATATATAAACATATACATACATATGCACACACATGCTCATACATGCACAAAACAGCAAAATCAGACGTCTGAATCTATTCATTCAGACGTCTGAGTGCTGAAATGAGAATATTGTTCTCACAATATTCAGACGTCTGAATTGAAATATTCAGACGTCTGAATGAGGTCAAAAATGAACTATTTCCTTACTGTTAACGTTTTCAATCTAATTCAGAAGTTTGAATTTTTTTATTCAGACGTCTGAATATCCTCAACTGTTATTTTCTTGAAAAGTCACTTCTCTTCACCAAGAGAAACATCCTTTTAAATCAACAGTTGCATCCATTCTTTTTCATATAACTTTTCATGTAAAGGTGCAACTCTTCATATACTATATATAGATTATAGAATTCAACAAACATTTTTACCGAATTTACTTTAGCATTCTTGAATTCTTATCTATTCTCAAAGTTTTCAAACTGCACTCAAATTCTTACATATTTTGATCATTGATCACTTTATCTTCCACAATTTTCAAAGCATATCACTCTATGTATCATAAAGGAGAAGATTACAGGAAGATTGTACTTAGTTGACTTATCAGTGTTATTTAAGAACACGCTACAATCAGATACATTTGATTTTTGCAAAGAAGTCCTGTTCGGTTGCTCAGGCAGTTGAAGTCCTATTCGGTTGCTTAGGCGGGTGAAGGCCTGTTCGGTTGCTTAGGCAGTGTAAACCTGTTCCTCCGGGTTAAGTGAGGGTTGTTGCAGTTGAAATTCCAGATTGAGTCTGGGACTGGACGTAGAACGGGAAGTTCGAACCAATATAAAAATTCCTGGTGTGCTTGTTTTATTTTACTTATTTTCGTTTACTTTGCTATTATCATATGTTTTCGCATTTAGATTTAATTATATTCCATATTAGTCGATCCTAAGTAATAACTTGCATTATTAGTTGCTTTCATTTGGTATCAAAGCCTGGTATTCTAGAGATCGTAACAATATCCTACAAAGAGATCTAGTCAAGGCAATAAGAAGAGGAAGAGCAATAAAGAAAAATCAAAGGAGCAAACAAACAAATGCTTCATGGCAAAAGATAATGAGGTTAGTGATCTAACTTTTGATGATATGATAGAAATAAATTCAGAACTTCTAGATACTTTGAAAAATATCAAAAGAAAATATAAGGAAGCTCTGGAAAATCAGAAGAAAGCAGAATTCGAAAGAGATATGCTTAAAGACGAGAAGAAAATATTAGAAGAAGAACTTGGAAAACTTCAAGATATCTTCTCAAATGGTAACTCTCAACTTACTTTATTGAGTCAAGAAATTGAAACTCAAAAAGAAAAGAATGATTCTCTTGTCTCTGAAAATCACGAGTTAAAAACTAAGATCAAAATAATAGAATTAGATAATACTTGCCTCAAAACCAAGTTAGATAATATTACTAGAAATGTTTCTAACTTTAATAAAGGCAGAGAAAATCTATCCAAAATTATTAAAAATTCTCAATCCACTTCTAATAAGAAGGGACTAGGATACACTAAGAAATCAAAATCTCCACCTAAAAAGGAAATTAGGAGAAATATTTCTAATGCTAATACTTATCCAAAAAGGAAAAATAATTCTAAAACCATAAAAATATGGGTTCCTAAAACAAACAATAGTTTGATTAGGAATAAATATATAAATACCTTTTTTGAAACTGTTCATAAAAATCAAAATTATATTTTTAATGGGGATACTGAACCTACTTGGGTTTGGTTTCCTAAAACCTAACTCTTAGGACCCTATCACAAAGTGGGTACCAATGTTATTTTTTTGCAGGACCCACCTAAAAAGAGAGGAAAATGGATACTCGACAGCGGTTGCTCAAAACATATGACTGGAGACAAAAATATGTTATCAAACATTACTTACTCAGATGGAGGTTCAGTCACTTTTGGGGACAATTCCAAAGGATATATCATTGGAAAAGGCGACGTCAGCAATGTCGGTACATCTAATTTACCTCTTATTTCCAATGTCTTACTAGTCAAAAATTTAAAACATAATCTTTCAAGTATCAGCCAGTTATGTGACAAAGGTTTCAAAATCTCTTTTTTGAAGATAAGTGTAGCATTTTTGATAAAAATCAAAATTTTATATTTGAAGGAAATAGAGACAGGAATATCTATATTCTGAATATGAAAATCAAACACAATTCAGATATGTGCTTAATAGCTAATGAAAATGATCCTTGGGTATGGCACAAAAGATTCTATCATATCAACTTTAATAACAAACTTTCTAAAAATGATTTAGTCAGAGGATTACCAAAAATGAACTTCAAAGTCAATCATATTTGTGATGCATGTCAATTAGGAAAATTAACCAAATCATCTTTTAAATCTAAGAAAGTTATCTCTAGATTACAACAACTTGAATTACTACACATGGATTTATTTGGGCCAACTCAAGTTCAATCCTTAACCACAATAGATATGTTCTTGTAATAGTAGATGATTTTTCTAGATATACTTGGACAATTTTTATGAAAAACAAAAGTGATACGTTTGAGCATTTTAAAATTTTTGTCAAACGAATTCAAATTTTAAAAGGTTCGATGGGTCTTCCTATACGGCCTCCTTCTCAATAAATCATTTCCTTCCAACAATGGTCACAAAATATTCAACAAGGTGTTCCTTAACCTCGAGACACTAGTATTGCTTCTTCTTCCCGTACCCATCATGAAGAAGAAGAGGAGGATGTTGACAACATTCAAGAAACTGGCCCGGATACTTCTTCAAGGCAAGCCATCATTACTCTCTCCTGAAACTAATCAAAGATTCATCGGGACATAAAAGCAGTTGAGAAAAAGACGTAAAGAAAATTCAATTCTATCAAAGGCTTTCTCAATAAGATATGGGATCGAATTTCTTGTTCTGGCTCTACATCTACTCAAGCTTACAATCCATCTCTTTTTGATTGGTCTTCCTCAAGCTCAAGCTCAAATCACAATGATCCATTTCTTTCGCATCAATTTTAATTCATCTTGCTTTTGATTATTTATGTTAGTTGTATGAGAACTTGTCACTTTTATTTCTTTATGTTAGTTGTATGAGAACTATCTATAACATTATGTACTTTTTCTCTATTTTTATGGATTATCTATTATCATTCGTGTTCCTTCTTTTTGTCGACGACAAGGGGGAGAAGTTTAAATTGTGCATATTGAAAGGGGGAGTATCTAGTCTATTAATTTTATATAGTTGTCATCATCAAAAAGGGGAAGAATGTTAGACTCTCGATTTTGATTATAACAACCTATATAAAAAGTTATATGTATTTTAAACCATCCTTGCAGGAGATTTATTGCAGATTCATCTACAGATGTTTATAGCTGTATATTATGTTTCTAGAGTCTGTATATTACTTAGAAAATTTGTTAAATCTCTCCTTAAATGATATATATATATATATATATATATATATATATAAACATATACATACAAGCGCAGCAAAATCAGACGTTTGAATCTATTCATTCAAACGTCTGAGTATTAAAATGAGAATATTGTTCTCACAATATTCAGACGTCTGAATTGAAATATTCAGACGTCTGAATGAGGTCAAAAATGAACTATTTCCTTACTGTTTACGTTTTCAATCTAATTCAGAAGTCTGAATTATTTTATTCAGACGTCTGAATATCCTCAATTGCTAATTTCTTGAAAAGTCAATTCTCTTCACCAAGAGAAACATCCTTTTAAATCAACAGTTGCATCCATTCTTTTTCATATAACTTTTCATGTAAAGTTGCAACTCTTCATATACTATATATAGATTATAGAATTCAACAAACATTTTTACCGAATTTACTTTAGCGTTCTTTAATTCTTATCTATTCTCAAAGTTTTCAACTGCACTCAAATTCTTACATATTTTGATCATTAATCACTTTATCTTCCACAATTTTCAAAGCATATCACACTATATATCATAAAGGAGAAGATTATAGGAAGTTTGTACTTAATTGACTTATCAGTGTTATTTAAGAACACGCTACAGTCAGATACATTTGATTTTTGTAAAGAAGTCCTGTTCGGTTGCTCGGGCAGTTGAAGTCCTATTTGGTTGCTTAGGCGGGTGAGTCCTGTTCGGTTGCTCAGGCAGTGTAAACCTGTTCCTCCGGGTGAAGTGAGGGTTGTTGTAGTTGAAATTCCAGATTGAGTCTGGGACTGGACGTAGAACGGAAAGTTCGAACCAATATAAAAATTCCTGGTGTGCTTGTTTTATTTTACTTATTTTCATTTACATTGCTATTATCATATGTTTCCGCATTTAGATTTAATTATATTCCATATTAGTCGATCCTAAGTAATAACTTGCATTATTAGTTACTTTCAGTCATTCTGTATAGGAAAATTTGACGTTCAACATGGTTCGGTATGTTTTATTTCAAAATTTAAACCCATGTGACCAACACTTATAATTCAACGAATGTGGACGTGTGTTGACCAACTGAATTTTGAACGCCGACCAGGGAAAGTGAAAGTGTTATCCTATGCAATGTAGTCCCGTGTCCTTAACACGCCAAATCGACCATTCTATGCAGATAGTTAGCTCGTGCTAGAAAAATAAGTTACGTCGCATAACGGAACCATACATCGAATCTTACCTGTTATCATCAGATAATCGATAACGAAAACCTTATCTAAAGCGACACGGAAGTTTTTCTTTTATAGGAATACAGGAAGTGCTTGAATTTGGAAACATTATGCAATGGAATCACTTGATACAACCGTTCCTCTAAAAGAACCGGCTTGTGAGAACTTAAATGAAAGGGTATGGTTGATCAAACTTTGATGGAAAGTAATTCAAATGCTTAGAGGCCTAGAGATGTGAGATTGTGGCAAGGTGGAGGATTCTATTAAACAACCTAAAGTAGGACTACTGGTAATATGAAGTCAACATGAGGAAGTTGAAGGTTGAAGTGTGATTAGGGCCTATTTTGGGTCAAACCTTGGTTTGGCTTTAGAAAAACCCCCGAACTTGCCACAAATCATAAAGAAGGCTGATCATGTGTTAAAACCATCAGCCTCAACAGTCATTAGCAACTTCCGACCATGATCAATGACCACGCTATAGCCACGTCATGACCAAGATACCCACCTTAGGAAAATGGATTTAGATTTAAAGTTGAAAAGAATTCGGGGCCAAGAACACTGGCGGTTGACGGCAACATCTCGAAATGATCGATGAAGTTCCGATGGTTGGCGAAGATTGAAGGAAGGCGTGGCGCTAAGAGCACGACGACGATCGATTTGCTAGTGATGAACTAAGGCAAGCGAAGGAAACACGAGAGCTCGATAGACAGGGGGTTTGGTCACGAGAAGTTGAAAAGTGAGGGAAATTTCCTCTAAGTGCTGAATATATAGCACTTGGGCTCGAACTGAAGTACCCGGTACCGAGAAGAACTACTCGGTACCGAGTAGAATTTTTGGGCTAACATTGAAGAACAAGTAAGGAAAGGGGAATACATACTTGGCTAAGGCGTGGAACGATCTCCGGAGGATAGATCTTGTCCATAGTGTGGTAAATGAAATTCTACTACTTAAAGCAATTTAATGAATATCCACCGAATAGGTGTTAGAAACCGGAGATAGTGGTTTTGATGACAACAACCTTTGTAACTTATTTTATTGTAACTTATATACTAACACTATTGTCTAGATACATATGAATGTTACTATGCAGGATATATATATATATAAGGCATGTACTGAATATTGAAGACTGTACAATATAAAGATCAAGAATGAAGAAATCAAGTTTGAAGACTCATGAGTATCAAGATCAAGATTTCAAGATAAGTGTCTAGTTTTGTTAAAACTTCATAATAGCATGGAAATCTTCATTCCAAATTTCATTTGGGATGGAACCCATTTCTACGTTCTTAGTGGCTTTCAAACCCATGAAAAGTAGTTTACAAACCTACGACAAGTGGTTTACAAACCCTTGAACATCCTGGTTTTGTATAAGTTCTCGAGTCTTGATGTGATGAGATATTCTGCAGGAAGAAGCTTGCAAAACTACTTCAAAATGGTTTTTCAAAATGATTTTCAAAACCGCTTTTCAAAATGTTTTAGCTTTAAAAATTATCTTTTCAAATGATTTTCAAAAAGATGTTTTAGCCTTAAAATATTCTTTGTTTTTGTTTTTTAAATAAACTCTTGTTTTAAACTTCGTTTGTTTTTTAAAACTATCTTCTGATTTTAAATATTCTTTATATTATATATATATATATATATATATTTGAGATTTAAAATCAAATTTATATATACATTCTAAATATATATTTTTCTACTCTTCTTTATTTTAAAACATAAAAATTAGTTTTTTTACACCAGAATTATTTTATTTTGTTTTCCTTTCAATACCATTTTCAAAACAAATTTTACATTGTTTTTTACTAAGGGATGTCGACATTAAGGGATACCCCATGTCGACATGGTGGCCGTTGAATTCAAAAGTTTCAATTTTCAAAAGAAGTGTCTATTCGTTTATTTTCTTTACTCTTTCTTCTCCACAAATCTATATTCTAAATTTTTTATATTTTTAAGATCATGCCGAAATTCTGCCAAATTCTCAACTGAATCAAATTAGAATCTCATTCTTGTTTGATTCTCTACCCTCTCTCGAAGATCAAAGTGTTATTCATAGTTATACGATCAATTTATAATCAAAAATTTATCAAGTCTTTCTACAAGGTGTGGTTGTTCTTGGAAATCAATTGCGTGATCTTGTGTCCTGTATATCAAGAGAGTTTGCCCCAGACTCGAAGACAAGAGGGTACCTTAAGGCTTTAGAAACTGAGGATTGTGATCTCGACATTGGTATAATAAAAATCTGTATGAGATGTTTGCCTTGATACAGGACTGGATGTAGGGTAACTCCAAACCAGTATAAAATTCGGTGTGTTCTTTCCTTTTCCTTCTTTTTATTTACTTTCTGCATCTGTGTTTGATTATGTGATTGTTCTATGATTAAGTTCTACATTTATTTGTGTCATAATTTTAATTTAGTCCATATAAGTCTTAGAATCCATTAAATACTATTCACCCACTCTCTAGTGTTAAATTAGCCTTAAGATCCTTCATCCGCACTCCCTTTCAATAGGGACAACACTTTGAAGCAACTTTTCGACAATCGACGGACACTCGTGGATAATAGAATGTTTGTCTTGTTATATAGCATGTTTTATTCTCAATGAAAGCATACTCTGAGGGCAAGCGTTTTCTGGCTCTTTGACCAAGTTGATTATTGGTAGAATTTGGATGTGAGAAAGCCAAAATAGTTCACGGACTTGGGAAAATGACTAGAAGAGCAATAAGAGTAAGCTCAAGAACTTAGAGGTCCACTAGAGCCAAGGAAACAACTCGGTACCTAGTACTTTCTACTCGGTACCAAACACTTTCTACATGGTACCGAACACTTTTTTAGTCCCCTATGGGCCCCCAAAACTCTTGTACGTAGAGTAATGACTTGTGTGACTATCATGGAGTGTTTTTCTCAAGGAACGGATAAACAATTCCAAAGGAATTTTAGAAGAAAACGGAGAAGTACAAACAATATCAGAATCTCTTAGAAACACTCAATCTTAAAGAGTAAGTGCTCGAAACACATGAATTAGGGATAGAAGACAAAAGGAGAGAAGAAGGGGGAGTTCGCCCTCCAAAATGCATGTCGGTACCGACCATTTCTGATCGGTATCAAGGAGAATTTATGGCCTAAGGGCCTCAATTTTCCCTCCTACACTCTCAAATCTGGATCTGGACTTGGTATACTTGGGTTTTCAATTTTGCTAGACAGTTTCCCTATAAATACAAACCGAATAGCAACCGGAGAATGAATTTTTGGCTCATTATCTTTTTCATCTTCTAGCTGTCTTCAACCTAGTCATTAAGGAACTTCTGTTTGCTATTATAGGCCTTCGATCAATAAATCTCTTGTACTAGTAACTCTTAAATCTATAATCAATAAAGTCCAGTGACGTAGGCCAAAGATTTCCAAACGACTCTAAAAATCTTGTTGTTCTTGTTTATTCTCTACTAGATCTCAATATTCCTATAAACATCGTTGATCTTTTTTGGCATCAACAATTACTTAATTAATTATATCACCATACAACAAAGTATATAATATAAATAAAATACCTTTATTATAAATAAGATAGATCGTTGGGTTGGATATATTTAACAAATTACATAATTGTCCATATGGAATTATCCCTAACTCTATCAGTCAAGTTAACAATCTAGAGTCATAGCTCTATACCAATGATGGCGCTACAATATTGTTATAAATAAAGAGCCCATTCCATCAAGAAAGAGTGACATGCATTAAAGCAATGAAGTTCTGCTATTTTGAATTCCGGATACTTTTAGTTTTAATGGTCTAAACCCTAATAATAAAGTTTCAAGTGGTACTGGATGTAGGGATATTTTCAAACTACCATAAAAAAATTGCAAGATAAAGCGGTTTTCAAACAGCTTCTCCATTTTTATATATCATTCAAAAACATATGTGAAGCTTAATGCCTCAACAGCTACAACCGACTTAAGAATTCACTAATACACTTCGCCAAAGGTAGCCCAAAAGACTACCACAAAATCTGGAAGACAGACCAAAATTTGTTGACACTATTAAGCAAACCCAACTGAAAAAAACAACACCAATAAGCCTGAGAAGCATGATAAGCGACACCAACAAAACTCACATATTGCACATGACAGTAACCATGGAAAGAGTTGAGGAGATGGACGAATTGGCAGGGTGCCATTAATGTTGAGCATACTTCAAAACAGGCACCTCAAAAAAAAATCAACATCCATGGCAAAGCCAAGATTATACAACAAAACAAACCAATCTAGCATCCAAATCTGACCGCAGCGCAACCACCTCAGGTATGGCTGTTATGGTAACGGTAAATTTACCATTAACAGTCAATCGATTACCATTTTAAAGTAAAGTCAGTATACCAGCATAATCGATATGGCAACGGTAAATTTACCATTTTTTAGGGTAAACATTGGTAACATTTTTTCAAAACTAACGGTAACGGTAATTAGCCAGTCCATTCATAATATATTGATATTCATATAAAATGTTGTATTGCGGACACTTAGAAGCAAGAAACAGTTTAATTTATTTTAGTAATTCAGCTCAAATGATGATAAATATACTTCTATTCTATGTTCTTTATTAAGTGATCCAATGAGATATATAATGAAGCATCATTTAGTGTAAAAATATATCAACTTATTACTTTTCTAGGCAAACGGTAATTTACCATTACCAGTGTAACGGTTACCAGTTTATCGGTATACTAGTTAATCAATAATGATAACAGTAAACAATTTTAGTTTACCAATAAAAACGGTACAGTAACGGCATTTACAAAATGGTAATGGTAATCATTATAATAACAGCCCTAACCTCATGGATTTGTCTTTAAACTTAGAGGTTAATCTCGGAAGCAACGCTTAGTGTTGAGATGTTATTGCAGCAAAAAATTACACCAACACACCATTTGATTTCTTATAAACAACAAATATCTACTTCCAAGGGTGAAAAGTATATATAGAATTTTTATAGTATACACCTTGAAATACAAATCTAATTTTCATTTTTCCAATATCAAAGCATTAGAATTAGACTTGTGATTTTTCATTTCAAAAATATTAAATATTTACTTAAAATAAAATGAGTAATATAACAACCATAAAATATATGGCAGATAATTTCAAGAGCAAAACTGGAGGAAGAAAAATACACTTTGCTCTATAATATATTCAAATTATAAGTGTACTAAATTAATTTATTATGTAACATTAACCACGTATGAATATTAAAATGAAGGAAAACGACCTTTCCACAAAGGTATAAATAATCTATTTTAGCTTTAGAAAAAATAAATTTATAAAACGATTTGGGTACAAAATCCTTTTAGAATCCCAAAAATCATTCTTTTATACCATTAAGTGAACCAATATCATAAAATTCAAATTTTTAAATGAAATTTGGAACTAAGTGTAACTTCTACAATATTATTCAAACTAAAAACCCACTTAAAAAATGCACTGGGTTTAAAAAGACCATATATACGTGCATTCTTAAAGTTGGTATTTCTAAATAAATTAGAATACTGAAATCCGAATATCGGTATTATTTTCAAACTGAATTATATTGGCAACACTTAAAAGAAAAATATTAGAATAGTTCCAACCACAACTTCAAAAATTGTTTCTACTACTCTAGTGTTTTGTAGATTACGAGGGACATTACAATGTGAAACACTTTCTCTCTCTCTCTCTCCGCTATAATATCTTTAATAATAGTTGTAATACCTTTGTGTCACACTTTTTGGTATCAACGTGGATTACTAAAAATGTCCCTCTACATATATTAGTAAATATTAATATTTTTAAAAATAGGATCTAACAGTTAATTTTTTTAAAATTCAAAAACGCACTTATCTATCACTTAAAAATAGGATCCAATGAATAAACCTTTTTTCAAAGTCGTTTTTTGCCAATTAATTACAGAAAAAAAAATTAACCATCAAAAAATTAAATTCATTCTTTAGTAATTAATAAAAAAAAATTCAAACTAACGAAAAATTAGATGGTACAATTTAAAAAGAAAAATTAAAACTAAGTGTATATCATTTCAATACAAAATTATGACTAAATAATTGTGCAATTTTTTTTTTCAAACGAGTTAAACTTATACAATTTATAAAAAAACCAATTCAGGCCAGAAGCGCGATCAATCATCACGTGCAAAGCGCGTGCCGTAACACTTGTCATTATAAATCTATCAAATAATAGTAAAGCAGAAGAAATTCAGGCCCTCTCATTAATTGTAGGAATTTTCTTTAGTCTCCATTTTCTCTCGAAATTTTAATTTTAATTTTTTGTAATTTATCCCTTCATAATTATTCTACTAAACTTCTAATGCCAATTTATAATCAAATGCATACTTTTAAAATTTTCTAAGATTATTCACATATGCTTTGTTAATTCTCTTCTAATATTTTACATTTAAGTCCATACAATTAAACTAATTATGTAATTAAAAATTTAAACCATTTGATAAACTCACTTATCTAACATTCGATACATCATGTAAATTCTAAAATATGAAAATTTAAACAGCATACCATAGTAGCATCAACAAACGGGTAAAACAAAATTTTCATTTGCATATAAAGATATATAAATCACATAGCATAAATTATATACATCAACAACAATAACAAATTTATTTTATAATTCGTTTATCTCAATGAAGTTATCATGTATTGCACTGAAAAATTATATTTTTAACTTTAAACACCTATATTTTAAATTCCCATAGTTACTTACAAACCCTTCACAATTCTCTTCTAACATTTTTTTTACTCATATACATGTATTTAACCAATCATGTAACATTTATTTTAAATCATTCAAATAAATTCAATTTACTAATATTAATAATTCATCTAATAAATCTTAAAATATATATCATTTAAGTATGAATACAACACACATGCGCGCGCGAAGACGATGAAATTGTTATTTTTATTCATAAATAAAGATACATGGATCGCATAACATAAAATGTAAACATAAGCAATAATATATTTTTAGTCTATAATTCATTTATCTCAAAATAATATCATATATTTTTAGTACAAAATTTCATTTTTTTACACCTTTTAAAGGATAAATTTATAATTTACAACACTGGGATGTGAATGTACAGAATACTCTAGTACAAATTAGGTTATGTCGACATTCTCATTTTCAACATGATATTAAAACTTACCGAACTCACAACTCGAATTAACGCAACATTTTTTCGTTGCTGCAAATATTGAAGTTGTAAACATGACACTCCTATAATAACGTGAAATTTATGATTAATTGCTAAGTTTAAAAAAGGTTTACTAATTGAAATCTCAGATAACGAATAAAAGTTCATTTCAGATAAGTTGATCGTAAGATATTTTTCTCAACTACAACTACATACAAAGCTCTTCTCATATTTTTTCTCCTTTCTAACATTCAGCTCCATATATCTAATTAGTTAAGTAGATCACTGATTTGAAATACAGGAAAATCGGCCGAAGGAAAAACTTAGCATTCTTTTTTAATGAAGGACGCGACAATTATTTTTACGTTTTAGGGACGCAAGTTTTATTCTTTTGCCCGAAGAAAATTCTTCACAAAAAAATTAGACTGTTTCCAAATCTCGTTCTCAAATCAATAAGATAGGCGGCGGCATCACAAGAATAGACAGCGCTGCATCACAAGAACAAACGACGGCGGCGCAAACGCAGATGAAGGCGGAACTCGTTCAGGCGAAGGCGGAGCTCGTTCGTCAAGCGAAGGCGATAGACTGTAGGTGGCGGAGATTACTTTAAAGGCCTGCGGTGACTTGAGCCATACCTTTTATGGCCGATTTCAGATGAACGGCGGTGGAGTGGAAGTTAAGGTTGCTGGTGATGCCAAAAGTAACGATGGCGATTAAATGAGTTGAAATGAACTAAGAAAAAAATGCTATATGAAATTATCATTCTAATTCTATATGTATAATACATAGTTGAACGTTATATTTTGTATTGCAGTTGTTAAAATTTATGCATTTGTAATCCTAATTTTCAAGGAGCTGAAGCAAGTTTTGTTTTAAAAATCCACAAAAGATGCGATTTTGTTCAGATAAAATTATTTATATGTTTCACAAGATGATAAAATATGCATAAAACATAATGCATCAGTTGTTTATTTACTTGTTTATTAAGTTGCTTTATTTTGAATGTCACAGATATCATAAATAAAATGCTAGTGTATTTCATAACTAAAACGTTATATTACACTATCATTTTAAATATTCTAAACATACTATATTAGTCTATCATTTTGCATATCCTAAAATACTATATTAAACTATCATTTTGCATATTCTAAAATGCTATATTAAACTATCATTTTGCATATTCTAAAATGCTATATTAAACTATCATTTTGCATATTCTAAAATGCTATATTAAACTATCATTTTGCATAACTAAAATGTATATTAAACTATCATTTTGCATATCCTAAACATGCTTGTGAAATGCTACATTAAACTATCATTTTGTATAACTTAAACATGCCAGTGGATATTGTAATTAAAATGATATATTAAATCTCATTTTGCATATTGCAACTTTGGTATTGGACTTCACAACTAAAATGTTATATCAAACTATCATTTTGCATATTTTAAACATGATAGTGGATTTCATAACTTAAATGCTATATTAAACCATCATTTTGCATATCATGAACATAGTGGTGAACTTTCTGATTAAAATGTTACATTAAAAATACATATGCTATATGCAATTATCATTTTGCATTTGATAGTTCTCCTTAGGAATACTTATTTCATTTTGTATATTCTATTCATACTACTTCACTTTAAATATACTAATGCTAAATTCAAATTCATTTTGCATATTTTTTCATCCTTACTCAATTGAAATATACTTATGTTATATCCAAATATCATTTTGTATAGTCAGATAATTGTACTATATTTTAAAAGTACAAATGCTATATTAGTCTATCATTTAGCATATTAAACAGTGTATTGTGTTTCAAATGTAGAAAATGCTATATCTAAATATCATTCAACTTGTGATTAAAACTTTTTGTCTTTCTTCTTCACCTATGTTTTGCTTCTCCATTTGTTTCTTACCTCTTGATTTAGTGACACTCGACTTCAATTTTCACTAAATTTCTAATTTGCGCTTGCATTGGAATGTCGAATTAGGTTTTTTTTTCTTCCAATTTTGGAATGGATGACGGAAGTTTCGACGATGGCGGCGGCTTAAACGATGGTGGCTTGGGTGACGGCGGCTACAGAAGGTTAGGGCTAGAGTGGCGGCGGCTACGGCAGGTTAGGATTATGGCGGTGGCGGCTATGGAAAGCTTCAGACGATGGCTTCGGATGATGGAGGAAACGGTTGAAGTTGGTTGAATAGAACGCGCTACTGTCCTTGAGCTTAAATTTTAAAATTCTGTCCTACATTTAAAAATTAGCATAAAGTTTTTCCTTTAAACTAATTTTCTCTTTAAAATATTTAAATATATTCAAATACATAATATTCATTATTCCATTGTAAATCATTAAAATTATATACACAATATTCATATTAATAGAAATGAAAAATTCAATTTTTTTCATCCATTCATATAAAAAATACTTGTATCACATAGCATCAACCATTTACATATATAATAATATATGTGTGTGTATTAACGACCACTTACCTTACATTTGAGTATTGTATGTCTATTTTTTTATTTCAAAAAGTTAATCATATAGTGCTTAAAAAATTTCAATTTTTAACACTAATGAAAATTTAAATATTACTTTTTAACATCGTTGCCGCGTGCAACACACGGATTACACACTAGTAAACTATAATAGCCGCTTTAAAGATATATTAAAATTTTGATGATCAACCACAACCCTCCATGTTCCTTACTCTATTGATTTGCAAACATTATCTAAATTATCTAAACAAAACTATTATAATTTTCCCTAACCCTCTCCCAAGAAAATTTCTTAAATTTTATCAATAAATCATATGGCCAAAACAAAAGATGAAACATCATTAGAAAAACAATTCTATCAGCTCTGCATAAACTATTACCTTTCAACTGTAATAATTCTGAATTAATTTTATAATCAATATCCAACTACTCACTATGTTTACTTTCCTAGCTCTGTAAAAATACAAGTGAAAATAAAAGAGCATTTGGTAAGTTTGTTCTCAAGTTACCATATCTAATGTATTAGAAGAAAATGCCTGCTATGCTATAACAGTTATAAAACAAATCCAAGTTCTTCTTAGCACAAATCAATCCACTACAGTTATTACAATATTCGAATTATACAAAGGTTAAGGATACTGAAAGCGAATGCAAGTTTTCTTTCTCAATTTTATTTTTGAATTGTGGCAAAAATATAATGCCAACGCCAATGAAACCGAAATAGCATTTAAAGTATACATAGTGATATACAAGTTAACTCTATCCAGCATTCCTTCATGTCCGACAATTGATTGAAGCAGTTCTGCAGATAAATTAGGCGAAATAAGAATAAGACAACACTGCCTTTTAAATAAGGGGGAATCGGGGAGAACGACAAAGTTTAGAAAATTTTTATAATAAAGGACATCAAGTTTTATTTTTGAGCATAAGGACAGAATATTAATTATAACTAGTATTATATTCAATTTTTACAAAATGCTACTTGACTAGCATTATATTCAAGTATAAACTATGTAGAATGCTAGTTGTAATTAACATTGTCCTTCAAAAAAAAACTTATCCTTCGGCCTAATTTTTTTCCAAAATTAGTCCTAGTACTTATTTTTCTTATTTAAACTAGCATAGAATGCTTCTACGTGCATCTAATATTCAGATATATTTACTTTTATTTAATAAAAAATAAGTGAACGGATGTGTGTTGTAAGCGTAAAGGTTTTGTAGTCGCAACACTTTTATTTTAACTTGTTTTGTTAGTGGTATCAGTGGCAAATTGGTGGTAAAATTCCGTTGATGAGTAGTCGGAAATGGGATGGCAGTGAAGGTTGCAAATTGGTGGTAAAATTTCGTTGAAGGATGAGGGTATTTTGAAATTTTCAAAAGGACACCGTGAAAATCATGTTCATTGAATTTTCTTTATTAATAGTAGAGATAGAGATACAGATATAAGATATATAAACTCGTATTTTTGAAGAGACGGATTTATTTTTTTTAAAAAAAAAAATACATATTGTAAATTCAAGTTGAATACAACACTATAGCAGTTGAACCCAATAGAATGGTAGAAATAAAGTTTGTAAATCAAGAATACAAGGTTCATAGAAATACAAAGTAATCAGTAAGGTAATTAAATAATAAACTATTTTATTATCATTATTTTGGTAGTTTGAGCATTAATAAGTGACTAATAACCTGGATAAGCCATTCTTGACATCTAATGATTTAGTGTCGGCCTGGAAAGCCTCTGTTTGGGCCTTGTCTGCGCTCCCTGATTCAATGGATGCCATAAATTGCTTTAATCCCTGAATAGAAGAAAATAATGCAATTAGTCTGCCAATATCTCTAATTATCTTCTTTTTCAGTACATAAATAATTGTTGAACTCAACAAAGAATTAAAATCAAGAAGAAGAAAAAGCATAATGTAATATACCTCGTTACATCCCAAGTAATGATGCTTTGTTACCTTGGGAGCATCCTGCCATGTATGAAGATAAAATAAATTAGTACAACACATGGTAACATACACCTTGCAACACATACAATCAACAAATAACAGTAGCCTCATATGAAGAATTTTGTATATGATATTAGCATTGGATGCCACAAATATTCAACATAATTGCTTGCTTCAATGCATCAACGATATAAAGTATTTTATAATTATTTTTATTTTACTTTTTTTGCAGAAGTTTTAAGCTGTATAAGAAATTTTGACAGCACCCTTAATATTTACAAAAGTTAATTCAAATATACGATAAAAGTACATATTCATAGTTTAAAGTACCGACAGAAACTATGTTACATCAAGTAACTTGAAATAAATAAAGGTAGGCACTGTTGTCGACAGATCGACTTTAAGAAGGCATATATAGAGCAGGGAGAAAATATTATTTGTAAATTAAATCAATGCTACAATATTTACTTGTCAATTCAAATTAAACTGACTTATTCCATGTAATTTGGTTACCTCGCTGTTCGCATTGACAATAAATCATGATTTAAGGTTATGGCCGGAACCCCGAGATTCCGGCCACCTCGGTTCGGTTCCGGCCGGTGGCGGGACGGGATTAGGTTAAAATCCCGTCCCGCTAACTAACAGTTAAAAAAATTTGAAAAAAAAAGACGATGAAGAAGAAAAATCAGTAAATTACAGGAACCGAGAGTCGAGATGCAAATTCAAGTGAGTATTGTCGTCGTTGATTTCATAGCACAAAGCAGCAATTATTGTCGTCGTCCATTTCATTGTCATCGTCGGTTTTAGAGTCGCAGAGATTCGAGGATTGAGATGCAAATTCAACTTGAGCATCTCATTCGATTTTACTGTCGCCTTGTTTGATTTTGCAAGTGGTTTACAAAGAGCTGAATTGAAAGCCCCAGAAAGATGCAGTTTTGTAATTGAAGGCTGAAGTGAAAACAGGCTAATTAAAAATAGATTTTGGGCTGGGCTTTGAAATCAAACTAAACATCATTTAATTTTATTTAATTATGACTGAATATAATGACATAAATTGGGCTCGACTAATTTAATTTAATTTAGTATAATTCTAATTTAAATTAATTTTTTTTAGTTAAGCATAAAAATACTACGTTAGACTATATTTTATATTTTATTTATTGTTACATTGTCATTAACAAACAATTGAAAATCGAAACCGAAACCGAAACTTTCGAAATCATCCGAAACTAAGAAAATTTCAAAAGAACGAAACCGAGTTTTCAAACCTTGCAATAAATACATGTTATTGTTACCGACCAACATTATAATTAATTTGAAATCACTAGATATATTTGGGACTAAAGAAAAGATAGCCAAGGTTGAATAGTATACTATTTTCAAGATGTGGTCTTTTTTTAAATATATTATAATATATTATATATCAGAAAAGTGTTGATGCTAAGCCTGCTTATCCCTGAAATCCAAACTAATAGCATCATGCAAACTAATGAGCTGCTCATTTTGAATTTAAGCAGCATTAACATACAACACTTTCTACATTATACATACATGCGTGTGTATGCGCACGCGCGCATACATACATACATACATGCATGCAAACGTACATAAATATATATACATATATGTATATACATACATACATACATATAAATACACACAGTGTGTGTGTGTGAAATGGCAAACATAAAACCAATATAGTAGCATAAATGGGTGTCTAACCTTCAAGAATCCATTCACCTTCTTGTATACACACACGCACGCATGCACGCAGTGTGCGTGTGAAATGGTAAACATAAAAACAATATAGTAGTATAAATAGGTGCCTAACCTTCAAGAATCCATTCACCTTCTTGTCTTTGTCTGACACAAATTCACAAAGGTACATCACTCCCGCACATGTAAAATTCTGTCAGAAAAACATTGTAAATGAGACAAATAATATAACAAATGTTTTCATGCGAGAATCAATATTAGTTAGCATGATGTATAGTGCCAGTTTACAGTATTGGGTTATTGGTCTGAACTAGCCATTTGGATTTGATCTTACAAGATTTTAAAAGATCAGTGAGTTGTGCTAGTTCAGCAATGAAACCGGTGTTACTTTCAAAATTTGTAAGGGTAAGTCATATCATAATTTCTTAATAATTAACTAATTCGACCTACGTACCATATAATACGCGTCTTGGGTGACCGATTAATGTATATGTTATCTAATTCATATGTTATTCATATTTAAGGGTCTGAGTACAATTGACTTGATTATTTTTTCAAGGAAAAAGAAATCCAAGGGAAGCAATCAAAATTGAAATCCCTAGACCCACAATCTGGCCAACTAATCCGACCAATAACCCTAGATACCACAACATCAACAATGATCAAATTGCATGATAAGTACTTCTCCCTCAAATCATTAATACAAATAAAATAGAAACCTAAAATTTAACATATTCCCATTAAGCATAACGTTAACAACCACCAATAAACACTAAATAAAATAAGTTAATCACTAGAATACAAATCATTAATTGCTGTAAACTCAATGCTGCCCAGATTAGTTACACGATAGGACAAAATTATAAGGGGGTTATTAGTGTAATTATACAATCTTTACATGTTCGCACATGTTAACATTTCTCTTCTTAAATATAACAATCAACCTCATAAGCGTAGAGCGGGAACGGGTACGCAATTGGGTATGAAAACGTGTGCAGATTATGACATGGGTACCAGAACGAGGAAACACAACTTTTAAAAATGTGTACACATTGTTGTTATAATGCAAAGTAATACTAAAATACATGTAATATTCATATTACAGGATATAATTTGTTGTACCTTTGCAGCTCTCAAGAACATCGGAAAAATGAACATTGAACAAAAAAAGAAAAAAAAGAAAAAACCTTTTTTTGCGTAAATTATTGGATATCTCAAAACTTTCCATCCATGCAACAAAAGGAGAGAGAAAAACTTCGCAGAACAATGATATTGCAAATAATAAATAGTTTGAAGTAACTTCAAAGCTACGAAATTAAAACAAATTTCCAAGAGAAAATAGAAAATAAAAGTAAATTAATTTTTTTTATAAAACAACAATGATCAAAGCATCAAATTAAATTTTGCACGAACTTCATTCAAGAATCAATTTTCCTTCAAAAATTTCAGATGCCAAAAACATCAAAAAATTACAAATATGTGTGCGTTTAAAGATAAAAAACTACTGAACAAAAATAATCAACTCAAAATTGTCTAAGATAATGATACGGTAGGAATATAAATTGGATTGTTTGTCTTTACATGGAAGGTGGAAATCAAGGGGAGATCTAGGTTCTTGTGTCAAATTTTGTGTCAATGGTTTGTGTCCAAGTAGAATTTCCCAATAAATAAATAAAAATGAACCTTAAAGTTGAATCTTATAGGTAAAAAATAGTTTTAAATAGGAAAGAGCACAAATTTGAAGAATTTTTTTTTCAACTTTAGATACCAACTATGTTCATAAATAATAATGAAGGATGGTTTTTTAAAATTTTAGAAATAATCAACATTTCAAAACATATTAGAATTGAAAATAGATAAAGCTATTGTTAAAATAAATAAATAAATAGAGAGAAGGAAGAAAAGTATTTTAGAATCTAAAACAACTTATGAAATAAAACACGAGGGACTTTTGGCACTGATGTTATGCAGAATTTTCCAATAAAAATAGAAGATTATTTCAAATCCACGAACATTTTGGTAAAGATATCAAAGAATGTGTCAGTAGATAAATCAAATAGTAAATGTACAGATTTGGTAGAAAACCTGTTTGTCTTCCAGCGAACTCATCTTGCCATCCTGCAATGTTGATGAAATATAAGTCAAGCTTGATGTTATAATTGAAATAGTGATTGAGAATAACCCAAGATATATAGGTGGACATAATGAGACCTGTATAAACACTAATAGACAACTCTTCATATTGTCAATCAGTTTGATGCTAACAATTGATTATCTAGTATGATAGCAAAGCTAGACTCAGTAAGCATGCATTTAATTATTAATCTGCTTTGCAACACTAATAACTGTTTTGTCAATTTTCACATTAATACAATGAGACACATAAATATCAAGGTATCAATTTTCACATTGTCAAATCATTTGTGGTGATTAGTGGTTTTCTAGTAATGGTCCTAACAGAAAACAATAAGGAAATGCTCACCAGACCCCAAACAAGCCCACGAAGAGATTCTAACTCATCACCGATGCTAGAAATTTTCCCACGAACATCTGATACCTGTAAGCATTAAATAAACTTGATAACCAACAAAGATCTGCAAAATATACACTAAATATTCTATCACCCAATAGACTATGCTATATACTAATACAAATCAAGCAGAATATAGCAAAGTGTTGGTAATAATATTTTATCTGCATTCCTCTGCCACATAAACAAACAAAATAAATACAAGAGATACCTCATCTGCAAAAATACGAAAGCACAAAATGGAATTCAGAATACAGATACCAAAAAAAAAATTAGAAATATCTGATTGTACTACATTAACTTGGTGCTTTTAGCATGACATGTATAAACTTAGTATGGGTAAAGATTTACCTCTTTTTTTATTTCAGTTGATAGAGCTTTTTGTTCATCCAATTTTCCATCCAAGTTTTCAATACGTTGTGTCAGATGTCTTTTGGCTGCCTGTGAAGAAAAAAAAAGAAAAAAAAATTATATTAGGTACAGCCATACAGCTGCTCCGGTGTACAGCATAGTCCATATAAATTCCATCATAGAATGGTAGAGGCATTTGAGGAGCCAATGTAAATACCTACAGTATGAGTCACATAATTCAAAGGCAAAGTAGATTTTTTTTTTTTAAAAGTAAGCATAATTGTTGCCGTCGCTGAGCAACTACGAGCATTTATTGTTATACTGAAGCAAGTTCCAGCGTTCGCATGCATAGTAATATTATAGAGAGAAAATTCTAATCAAAAGAACTAAAATTTAATCATAATGACTAAAAAGAATCAGTGACTAGAGATAAAAATGCCAAAGTAGAGTAGGAGATGAAACGGGTACATAAACAGTAATGAGAAACACAACCATTAAACAAATCTATAAATACGAACAAGAAGGATGTTTAAACTAAATATACATTAGTATTGTCATGAAGTTTCACAACTGTTTTAAATTTGATTAGAATTCATAATATCTATTATTATAATAATTGTAGTTTCAAAAACGCAGTTCTCTTAGTGACGAGATATGCAATTTTATTTCAAAGAGAGAGAGAGGGAAGGAGGAGGAGGGGGTGGAGAAGACGGCGAAGAAGAATTTTCACTTTGACAAAAATGTATAAAAAAAACTCTTCAGATTTTGATCATGTTGTTGAATCATTCCATCACAAGAGCATCGTGTTCGTGTTACTTTGACATGTGTTCTTGTAAAAATTTCAAGAACGGTGAAATACAGTTTAACCTAAGGAATGTCAACCACTTAGAAGGTTATGGAATTTAAGGATGAAACCATATAATTGAAATACTAGATTAAGAAGAAATCGTTTATGCCAGCATCTTAACAGTATGGATACTAGATCTGTTGATGTGTGAAAGAAATTAAGTAAAAAAAATTGACTTACGGCAAGAGCAGCAGTCACTTGGTCCAGCTGCTTCGTCATGCTAGACACAGCATTAGCCATGTTCTTCTTGGTGACATACATCAAGTCAGATAAGGAAAGACCCTGATATAAAAATATAGAACAAATTACATAATTCATCAGCAAATTATCCAAATGAGCAAGGGCAAAAAAGAGAGCATCAAGATGCAAATTTCATCCAAAATGATTTATTTTAAAGTGACATAATGGCCACTATCCATTTATTGTGATTACACATTTGGACTTATTGCATGTAACTGGACATGATAAGTAAATAATGAGGAAAGATAGCAAACATGAATAGGTCGAAATGATGAATAATCATAAAGTTGTTTTACGGGAAGAAATTTTTGGTAGGAGAAAGCATGGGTATGGAAATTTGCTTCTTTTTTTTTTGGGGGGGGGGGGGGGGCGGGGAGGGGATCAAACCACTTTGGAAAGTATAGAAAAATAAAGATTCATGAAGAACAAATGATAGCATTCACAAACATATTTGCAATAAAACAACAAAATTTAAACCTACAACAGTCAACAAGGACTTACCTTCCACCACATATATCCGTAGCCTGCTGCTCCAATAGCTGCGGCTGGCAGTATAAGAGCAGACATATTCCCTGAATAAATTAATAAAAGTTGTTCAACACCGATCCTCTACCCAAAGTATAATTTGGCAACTAAAATTACGCATGAGACTAAAAACAGATAACATAACGTAAATGGCTACTATCCTTGTCATGAGAATACAATTTTAATAATTATATTTTAAAAAATCAGAAAATACCTGCTTGACCAGAACCATTAAGGACTGTAATTGAGCGTCCAGAGGCAAGTTGTCGAACTTCCATGGCCAAACGACGAACCTGCATGTTGCAGAAATAGCTTGCTCATCTCATTATACTTAAATCTGACATATAAAATTATGATTATAACAGGATACAAATATATTAAATAGTGTTAAAATTATGATTTATCCAAATTTATCATTAAGTGACTTGAAAGGTTACAGCAGTGACAGACTGACGTCATGAGAAACCTCATTTGTTATACAAGGATCTGAGACCACAATTTCTTAGTTTTGAAGTAGCAGTCATTATGTTAAAACCGTTAAAGTCACAATGATAAGACGTCTTGAGATTGCACATGACCCTAGCATTATCTGACCAAAAGAAAAGGCCGACAAAATGCAGTAAGACATTCAAAAAAGGAGAAGGAAAATAAAAACAAATTGGTAATTTTATGTTGTCTGTGAAAGTAGTTATCCACAAGTGAAACCATTGATTTGTAGATGATGTACAGCTGAGGTAGAAGAAGCCTATATGGAGGTAGACGCATCTAAACTCTAAGGCAATAAAACTACTTCAAACGTTTTTGTGTACGTTACTCAGAACTTCAAAGTAAGAACTAAGAAGTGATGCTAAAAATTTAAAATGAACTACAATTCTAGCGACAAAAAATTCAAATATCAATCGCGAAAACATGTAGTTTCAGTGTGTGTGTATACATACACATGTGGCTGTATGAGCAATGTTCTATAGCACACCTATTTCATCAAATTCATGGATGACAGTAAAAATAGTCGTAGGCAAGAAAAGAATTGATTTTTTTTTTTGGTAGTCCCTTTTTTATTCTCTTCTGTACATGCATTTAATGAATTTACTGGTTGAAAGTAAGGGGTTATGGGGTGCTCAAAATAGGGTGCTATTGAACTTGGCTTTTGTGTGTGTGTGTGAGAATAATTATTTTAATAGCATACAACTTTACTTCTTAATGCCAATATAGTGCCTTGAATTCGTAGTTTGCCATATGATAAAAATGGCGTGATTTTCAAATACCTCAGTTATAATGTTGAAGTATATGAATGTTCTTAGAAAATCATAAATCGTACCAAAGAAAGCTAAAATTATTTTACTTATCCCAACAACTAAATTTTAGGCTTAAAATTGACAATTTCACTATTACATCGTTGACATTAATACTTAATAATAGTCCATCGTAAGAGTGTCGGAATTGTTTTCTATGAGTTCTAAGGTACTCACTATATCTATTATCATTGACAACTCTGTATGTTGTTTTTTCTTTTCTTTTTTTCATTTTTCTCTTCTTTACTCATTTTCTTTTCATATAAGAAAGATATTGCATTAGTATACTGAATTCAAATTGCTTGCTGTAATGCATGCATGCATCATGCATGCATACATACATACATACATACATAAACTCTATATCTTCTTCCCAAAACATCCGAATATATACTTTTTTGAAACAACAAATGGAGTAAATTAATAGAAATTGGTTATGTTTTTTTTGCTTATTTAATCATTTTAATTTTGTTTAGTTTTTTATATTTATTAGTAACAAAATTAAGATCATTTGGACTAATTTCTTTCAGAAAAAAAGTATTTTTATGTACTTCGAAATGTGTGTGTATCTTTTTTTAACCATCGAAATGTGTATGTGTATTGGAGTTTTAAACCCCTCCTCCTTGCGTGAGATCCCCCGAGATCCTTTTGTACTTCGACGAAACAAATTTTAAATATGATTTCTAATTTGTTTCACCTCATCCGAGATGTTAAGATTTCAAGCCAAGATACGGTTTGATATGTCAGCCCGAGACTCCATTTGAAATCCAAGATTGGAAATCTTGCATTAGTTTATGAGGAAGGACCAAGATCCCCATTTAGTCTATTCTGCCCATATTCACATGTTGAACTTTCCGTCTATATTTGTCGAATTTGCCCTTTTTTAATATGATTATGTTTTTTTTATCACATATATCATCTTTCACAATTTTGTTAACTTCAAACTCTTACAAAACTATATTTTACATCAACAATTGAAATAAACTATGTGTTACTCATGCGTTGCACATGGTACGTTTTAAAAAAATAATCATATAATTATTTCAAAGAATTTAAGTTATAATACAATATATGGCGAATTTGTTAAGATATTTGAGTTATGCAATAAACTTATTACTTTTTAGTATGTAATTTTTGTTGTGTGATTTTGGTATTTTATATTTGTATATAAATTAAATTGTCATTTCTTGTAGGTAATAATAAGTTAGATACTGATTTATTATTTTATATTATTTAACATTTGTTTAGAAAACAAATGAAAGTATCTTAATCGTTTTTTAAATTAATATTTTTAGAAATTTGAACATATAAACATTTATGTACCAAAATTTTGAGCTTAACATTAGCGTTTAGCACGTTTTGTTTAAAAGATAAATGATATACATGATGAATTTAAGTCTACCAATGAATAACTGAAAAATCTGAACTCTATCCGTATCCCTATCAGAAAAGCGGACAAATATTCAAAATCTGAAAAAGGGATACGGATGCAGATACGAGGCATCCGCATTCAAAATTATCCGTCCTATTCTTATCGAGAATATAGTTTATATCATGTGTATTTTGGTAAAATGAAATGTATTTATTTATTATTTTATTAAGTTAATAGTCATGTTATATGCATTTAATGTATAGTTACAGCTCAAAACTATTTATTATTGTTTAACTTGTTTATTTTTCATATTTTTGCAACCGATGGGATCAAAAAAGATTATATTAAACCAAAATTTTGTATTTATGTTTTTTGATTTATCGATCTTCTATGAATAAGATATTCGAAAATGATTTCAGATATGAATGTAAATATGACGTTATCTGTATCCGAAAGTATCGGTTGACAGGACTAACTGAATTTCAAATATTACTTGATTGAATGAAAAAAAACTAAAAATGAAAAATGTGATAGCAATAATGAATTGGCATATCAACTTCAAAAATAAATATATTATATTATCAAAGTGATCAAAAATAGTTATTTAACAACTAAAAGAATATGTTGATTAAAAGAAATGTCGCAAATCATATTGTTATTTTAATTTCGTAAAATTATGATTTTTGAACCATATTCTCATACCCCGAGAATTTTAATTTATATTAAATACCTCATTAGAAAATAATTGATATCCGTCTCAAAAAGACAATAAAATACAAAAAGATAAAAATTCTAGTGAAAATATTGCATATATCTACCTGTGAATTCACGAAATTATGAATATACATAATTAAAATCTAACATTTTCACAATGCATGAACTGTAAATATTCATTATTTTCAAAGTTACAAACTATAGTATTCATCACATATCAGTAATTTAATGTCATTTTTAACAAAAATAAATTTGATGAATGATAATTAGTTCACCTGATTTGCCAATTTTAAAAAGAACAAAAGTTATATATGTTTGTAGTTGTACCTTTCCAGAAAGAAAAATCATACATATGTTTATTTGTAATTAAATCCAACTTTCAAAAAATTATGTACATTTTTCTTTGTAATAAAGTACTATTTTAGACATAAACAAATTATGTCGACTTGAATGTAAAAGAACTAAAGATAATTTTGTATATGATTATGGAAATTTAAGTCATGGACTTGAATGAAATATTAATTTTACAAATTTTTTATTATATATACAAGTGTGATATACAATACATTATTTGTATTTAATGATTTGTTAGACCAAATAATAATTATTGGTCAATTGAATTTATTTTAAAAGTTCAAATTTTAGATTAATTAATTAATTTAAATATTTGAACTTAAATGTAAACTAATACAATAAAACTTAGAGGCATTTTGTAAATAATTGTAGAGATTACTAAATGTTGATATTTAAATGTAAAATGGTAACGGAAAGAATCGATAGAACTTTGTAATAATTGCAATAATGATAAATTACAAGGATTTCAAATAAAACATACGGAGAGAATTATGGAGAAAAGGAGAGATTCCTAGAACTAATAGGAGAGCAAGAAATTCTTCTGTTTTACTATTATTAATAGATATGTTTGGCATCTCACATTAACTTGTGATTTTGAAGAGGTTAGAACTTTTGTAATGATCTCAAAATTTGTGAAGATGAACCGCATGATAAGGAACATTATATTTACAAAAAAATAACCAATCTAAGATATATGAATCAAGAAAATTTAAGGGGAAGCTTGGAAAAATCAAGTGATGACGGACCCTAATCCTAAACTTTTTTATTTACAAATACATACAGATGTGAGTTGCGCAAAATCTATGGTTTGTTGGTTCAATTGTAAGTTTAAAGAGTATAATAAGGTATACTGTAAAAGCAATCAAGTGACGACGGACCCTAATACTAAACTTTTTTATTTACAAATACATACAAATGTGGGTAGCGCAAAATCTATGGTTTGTTGGTTCAATTTTAAGTTTAAAGAGTATAATAAGGTTGTCATGCATAAAGAAAATTTACATATGCTATATTTTCAATGATTATAAAAACTGTTTTTTTAACTAACATTTTCTTACGATTGCTTTGATTTTAGTTTTACGGTAAATTTGTTATCATAAAAGTTTAGCGTTGTTATGATCATCTAGTGTTAGGATCAATAGTACAGTAGACATGATTATGTATGACAATGGGACGGGTATAAAGTCTCAACCCGACAGACACGTTCTTGTTTCGACCTGCTAAGACTTGCCTCATTGGATCATTGGAGGGTGTAGACCCATTATTCATTCTTGAGGGCTCCGGATTTAGAGTCGAAGCTCGACTGAGCCACTCCCCAACCAATCTGATCCACGTTACTGAGATCTTAAAAATCGCATTATTGCTACAATGATTATTTGTTTATTTTTTAAACGCAGGTGATTATAACATGAATATTCTAATATTTAATTCAATAAGTTAAAGGATTATTATTGTATTAAGTTGCATCACTGATGGCTATACAATATCATATGCATATTTTTTGAACTGTAATTGAACATCTCGTTTTTATTATCTTTCATTATTGTTGTAAACAAAATACTATTTATATTTAACGTATCATTTAGTGATATTCCCTCTTGCAAGTGAAATAAATAAATATATACACATTAGTACACAATTTGAATGAATGTATAGAACCTCATCGGATATTCAGGTAGACAAGTCTACACTAACTCGTACAGATTTTAGATTCAGGGCAAAAATCCAAACCCGCATTGGGTCTATGGGACGGGTTTGGTACGAGGTCTAAAAAATCTAAGCCGGGTCTGGAGCGCAAAAAACTCGTCCCAACCCACCCATTGTCATTTCTGAACGTGGTACAATGTTAAACGACATCCAAAAACGACATAATCGAAAACACCTTGACCCGTATGAATTTCGAGTTCGGGTCGAAAATCCATACATGCATTGCGTCTATGGTTCGGATCTATGAAGGGATTTAAAAAACTTGAGCGGGTTTAGAACACAAAAAACTCGTCTTAACCTGCCCTATTGTCATTCCTAGACGTGGTGCAATATCAAACTACATCCAAAAACGAAATCGTCAAAGACAAGGCAGAGAATATAACAACGGTGGGCACTCGATCATAAGCTCGAAGATAATGCTTAAACAAGTTGTAAATTTTAGTCCAAAGCTCTAACTCATTCAAAGAGCAAATCAGCAGCATTAACTTGGTGCTCTAAACTAGCTAACTTGATTCATGTTAAGGGCTTCGCTTGGTCTTTGCAAACCTTGGTAATCCTAGCTATCTAAAAAATAGTTTAACTTAATTATTTATTTTAGTTGGCGATGTCATGCACATATGGTGTAATAAGTGAAAACACAAAAGCTTGCCTATTGTATGATTGCCTCATAATCAAGGGCAATTTAGCAAAAAGAAGTTTTAAAATCCGGTTAAAATAATTATTTCGGATCCATTTTGCTTAGTCGCCACTGGCCACTGTTATATTTTAAATTAATGGCAATAACACAATATTTAAATCGAAAAAAGTATAATTTTAGCATTTGTAACAAATGAAGAAAGGTAAGAAAGACATGTTTAAGTGTGTCATTTGTACATTAAGTATTAGCTATGGATGATGCATCTTGTGTCACTTCGACAGTTATAACACAATCAAGCGTCAAAATTTAACATATGACTCAATTCAACTTTATAGTGTTTTCTTTCCTGCTATATCATATCGCATAAAAGTAGGGTTGACTATGCAATATTCACCTAATTCGCATAGATTGTACTCGTACTTAATTATAGATACACACCCCTAAATATGAATAATGCAATCAAGTTACACATTGTGAGTCAAGTTGATTGATGTTAAAACCACAAATGCACAAATCAATCCATCCCAATAACATTATACCATATATAACTGCGAATGATTCACTACGTCAACATCAAGTTTATAAGTGTGTGCATGCAATCAATACAAACTTAGATTGTTATTTTTTACGGTTAGAGGCAGCCAACCATTATGAAAATGAGGCAATTACTTGGAGCCTCCAATATAAAGATGCATCGTATAGAATAGGGACAGACATAGAGGAACAATTTATATATCAACTTCATCAAACTACTTATAAGTGAACTATAACATGAAGAATAATGATGTTCGTGGAGAGCTTTTTCCTAAAAAAAATTAAAATAAATTGATGTAGGAATAATGTTAACACATAAGGTTCGCTTTTGTAATTGTATAATGCTAAAATTAAATAGAGTTGTATAAACCTTCACTTAAATTCTACCTAACTGCATTTCTATGACTCACCTTTGTAGACCATGAGATGAAATTTGGATTCTTCTATTTTTCTATAAATCATTTACATGCTTATACGGATTTTATATTTAATTGTTCGGTAAACACCTTTCTAGATCAATCTTTATCGGCAAATTGTTAATTATGGATTTGCAAAATTATCATTTTTTTCTATTATCACCATTCACAAGTGTTAGATAATTTTTGGATGTCGTCGGCATGGATGCTGAATTAAAAAAATGAACGTACAAAGCCAAAAAACCTAGATGTCAATAATTAAATTATGATTTTACAATTGATGAAGATATCATGTCAATCTTGGATAGATTTGTACAATTTAAAAAGTACAAAGAGCTATTTGGATTTTTCTTCAATTTGAAACTATTTAATTCTTCAAATCATGAAAGTTACAAAAACCTATCCTAGCCTTTGAAAGAAATTTTTAATCATGAGAATATTCAAATGTTAAAGGTGATGTTTATTTGATGAACTAAAATTTCTAAGAATTTCTAAATTTGAATGTTAACAATTGGCATGTTAAACTACAAAAAAAAATTAATGAAATATTGTCGGTCCCAAGTATAGTGACAAACTATGGTTGTTAACTAAGAAACATAAGAAGACATGACACACACATACACACACGTGTGTGTATAAAGGCTGCCATAAAGAGCATCTAATTTCTAGTTATATTGGAACGTCTTAGTCTACAATTAAACTCACATATCTTCTGTGTACTACTTAAAGGCACATGAATTTATACTTATTAATACCATAACTAAAAAAATGTTAGTATACACATTTTTTTCTTCTTAATACGACGCTTCATACTTAGAGCTACCATCTAATTTTAATTTTTTTCCACTGCAATTCAATTGATGCCCTGAACCGTAAAATCTCAAATTAAATCATCATGATTAGAAATTTACGAAATTAAATCAAAAAAGCACCAAAGTTGTCTTCCATCACATGCCCTGACATAACAATCGTCGTCACGGGGAACTCAACGGGCAATACAGCCATAGGATTTCCATTTCTTTTATGGATGTGCACGGTCGTGCACAAGAATTGCATCGAGCAATACGTAGACTACTAACAAGTATCAATGTATACTTTCAAATGTAGATAGCGCCATTCCCGCATCCAAATTCATTTTTAGATATCATCCACATCCACGGATAGTGGTCAGACATCAAATATTAGCAAATCTACTTACGATCGATAAATCTGAAGATATACATAGAAGAATTTAAGTTTAACGTAAAAGTGCTTCGATCTCATTGATTATACAAGTACAAAAAATAAAGAAATATGACGATAAAAACTAATTTTAAGCGGTGAACATGCATTTATATACATATATGATAAAAATTATAATTTTAATAAGTAGCAAATGTATATGATTCATTATATTAAAATACATTGAATATAAAGTATAACGTTGATAAAAATGGGACGGATATTTTTGAATGTGGATACTTCAATATCCATATCCATTTTTTGGATATAATGTTCATCCGTTTTTCGGATATGGATTATGATGAATTTCAGATATTTCGAATACTCAACCAACTAATATCGCAATTTTAATTTGTTTTATATGAAAATAATACAAATAACCATGCACCAATATATCACCATGTGATCCAGGATTAGTTGGTAATATACAGCAAACAAATAGGTGATGTTTGTTGCTAAAGAAGTAGTCATTCCATGAAAATATCGCTATCGGTTTTGAAATTATACGCTGATATTTGGTATTAGCCGAAGCTTGTACAGGTTATGAAGAGTGGTTCAATAGACTATGACCGAGCAAAAAATTAAAGATTTTAGCATTAGAAAGTAGTAGATTTTATTAAGTTATGTTTGGTAGTAAGAAAAAATTACAAGGTGCGTAGCAGCTCTCTATCTTTGAAGTTTAAAATCTTGATCTATCAAACAAAACAAATCTACTTCCAGTACTGAAACAGTAAACTTACCTGCATAGCAAGTGCTTCAGAAACGTCGGAATCAGCTCCAGACTCCCCATCAGATTTCTCCATTCCCTTAACCATACTCTATACATAAAAAACGCAGCAACTTCAAATAAGTAGCTAATACATGCCAAAACACAAGGAGAGACAGATAAACATTCTTTAACCAATAAAAAACCTGAATCTCGCCTAATATATCAGACAAACTCCTGTTCCTCAACACAATACTTCCAGTATACCCTATAATTCCAAAATATAAAAGATAGAACAAATCGATGAATTTAATCAACTGAATATAAAGTTTTAAAATTAAAGTAAAAAGGACAGTTGGTTACCAGCTCCGATAATCAGAATGATCTTAGAAAGCCCCATCCCGGCTTGCATCGACATTTTTACTCGAGTTTAACGAGACACCAGTGGTTAGTTATGAAACTGAATTTTTAACTTTTGATCCTTTATTATTTTGGGAACCCTGGAGATGTTAGATTTGGGTATTGTGATTTGATTTGAGGAGGAACGGGATCAGTGAAATTTTGGTTATTATACTTTGGGAAAAGTTGGACTGGGCTTGTTGGCGACGGTAACAGCACAAATAGATGATAAGTGTGAGATGCAAACACGAATGCGGAAACATCATGCTTACTATTAAAATTATTTTAGAAGGAAAAAGGAAAATGTTTAATTCTATTAGCAACTTAGTTAGTGTTGTCAATGTATACTCGAAAAATTCAAAATCCATCCGCATTCGAAAAGCGGATAAATATTTGATATCCAAAAAAGCGGATGCGGATACGAATACGGATACGCAGACATCCGTATTCGAAAATTATCTATCTGATTTTTTGTTAAGATTATAGTTCAAATTATGCTTATTTTAGTGCAATGAAAGATATCATTTTATTATTTTATTAAGTTAATAGTTTATTTATATAAACTTAATTAAGTGCTCGAAATTATTTATTATCATCATATTTGTTAATTTTTAGCCTTTTTACAATCGATGAGATTGAAAAATATTTTTGTTAAACTAATTTTTTTTTATATAACTTTTGATTTATCGGTCGTCAGCGGATAAGTTAATTATCCGATATCCATCCATATTCGCGGTTACGGATATCCGATATCCGAAAATGATATCGGATGCAGATGCGAATATGACACTACCCGCATCTGAAAACTTTCACTGACAGGCCTAAATTTAGTTATGCGTATTTTGCTATTAAACCCCCTTAAAATATAAGTTTTATTCACCAACATTAGCATCATTTTCATGTCAACTTTAGGTATTTCTGCAACAGGAAAATGATGCGAATAAGATATTTTATAACATTTTTAGCTTCAAACACCAACTTTCAATTTTTTAGCGTGGAAGACAAATTTTACAACTAAATTTCGCAGAATGATAAAACTTTTAGTGAGAAGAACAAAGCACGGTAAATGAATTTGGATGATGGATGAGGTTCACAACCGTTTAAATGTAGACGCGCTAGGTCCCTACGGCGTTGACGATGATGTAGTATGATGGCAGATCTCGGCGATGGCTAGGATTTTGAAGGAGCATGAGCTGAAGTGCTTTGACGGTGGCGGCAAGTAAGGATGGAGAACGGGTGGCTCCGATGGCTACGGTGGCAGAAACAATGTGGTGAAGTAGATGTATTAGATGAGAGGTAGCAAACTAAGGAAGAAGAAAATATGGGAACTATGGAGAAAGACAAACTTTTAAAAAAAAAAATAAGACATCAAAAATTAGTTTTTGGCTGAAGGACAGAATGTTATTTATAGTAACATTATATTTAATGTTTACACTATATGAATGTTGGTTGACTAGCATTTTATTCAATTTACATAACACATGATGCTGCTTATAACTAGCATTGTACTTCGATCCAAAAAAAAAACGTGTTCCTCAGTCTACACTTTTTTCAAAGTTTGAATTATATCTATTTATATCTACAATATGTGTAGTAGTAGTTTATGAATTGAAGTAGTAGTTTTTGAACCGTAGTAGCAGTTTTTTTTTTAAATTATAATAACATATTATAAACAATCGTAATGATAATGTGGTGCATCGTTTTTTGTTTTTTAATAAATATAATTATATATGTTTTTATTCATAATTTTATTTTACAGTAGCAGTTTGTGAATTACGGCGGTAGTTTCCTAAATTGTACTAGTTTCTTTAAATTTTTGTAGTAGCAGTTTAAATAATTTTAGTATCTTTTTAAATGTGAAGTAATAATGTTGTACGGTATCAAATTTTTTAATAAATATAATATACTGTTCATAATGTTATTATTTTATAGTAGCATTTCATGAATTGTTAGAAGTTCTGAATTACTGTAGATTTTTTAAAATTGTTATGGCAGTTATAATTTTAGAAGTGTGTAGCAATGATACTATATGATATCATCTTCTTCTCTATTGTTATTTATTTACTTTTTTGTTCTTTGAACTTGATCCCTAACCCTTTATTGCAAAAAACAATAACTATAAAATGTATAAACAAAAACCAAAAATTATTTACACAATATTTATATATATATTTAAATGGGCTATTAAACAACCCATCTTTCCACCCGACCCACTTAAATTGGCAAAATCTAACCCTACCAACTTATGTTCATTTTGTTCCCTCGTTTCCTTTTCTAAACTCCTAGTTACTTTAATAGACACAAAAATGGCAGCACGTCGGAATTTTCTTCAACTGTTATTCTCCGTTTTTACTCTCACCGCCTCAAATCTAGGACAATCTCTCATAATAAGCCTTATGTCCTCTTTAACAACATCATAATCAGCACCAGAATGTTCCCATGCCGAAATCACTCCTTTTTCATTCAAGATGACTAGATTTTACATAGATCTAGGTATGGCCCAAGCCCAAGACAGGCAAGACAAATGTCTAGGGCAGCAATAGCACAAGGGGCAACAAATTTAATTTTTACCCTACTGCAAATAAATCGCTCGTTGCCTCAAGACTCCGACTGACGTCGCCGACCACGATGCCGCAAGGCCTGCAACCATTTGCCACAGCCTAGGCCCACTAATCGTCACCATCGACGTCTCCAATTCATCGACTACGAGCTCCAGTCTCCAGAATGGGTGCGTCTCGATCTCTTTTCTTTTTAGTTACAATTTTGATCTATTGGCTGCGTTTTTAGGAGAGTCGCTGGTTTGCTACTTGCAATTTTCATTTTGCGAGACTGTGAGAGCAAGGGTTTTTGGTTAATTTGCTCTATAGACTTGTAGTGCTGAAAAGGGAAGGTTTGTTGTATTTGTTTTGGGGTTACTAATAATGATGTAAACTCATTGTATGTACGTATGGATTACTTTCACGGTATTAATCGTGCTACTTAAATGCTAGAAAGATGTGGAATTTTCATGACTTGTAATTAATACAAATTAATAGGAAGGTGAAAGATAAAATTTAACCGTGTTATCTACAGGTTCTTTGTGACACTCGGTTGATGATGAAAGCAAACACCATATGTTGATTCATCATATGTTAAAGTCTACAGCTACCAAAAAAAAGTGAGTTTTCTGTTGGTTTTGATATTGCTTAATTTGGTTTTATATCATTGGTTAACTTGTTTAATGAATTAAATAATTTGTTGAATGAATTATGAATCAAATAATTAATATAGGTTTCATCTTCATTGATTTGTTTTGATATCGCTAAGTTTGTTGAACGAATCAAACAATTTATGTTGTCATATTATTTACTATGAATGAATCAAAAAATTGAATTCTTGCATCAAAATTTATAATTATATTGCATTTTACTTTGGACATATAAAAGTATTGTTATTTTTTAAAGTAGGGCAACAAAAAAATGATAAAAAATCCGTTTCGTCTTAGCATCAAATACTGCCGGGCCGGCCCTGTATAGATCTACTCGGATTATAAGAATTATCCAAATGCAAGGCTTCACTGTTCATCTTCCTACTTTTGGAGAAAAGTTACTTCTCTTCTGCACATGATTCTATTAGTACATAAGGTGAAATACCTCTTTGTCTATCCAAGAAACTAGTTGCTTTAACATCTAGGAATCAGGTTGATGTATCTTAAATGTTTGATATTGTATCTACTTGAAATTTCTCCTTGTAATTAAGTAATGAAGAAGAAGAAGAAATGTAAATTAAAATAGGTTTATATGTGCTCATACCAAAGTTCAGGTGGCTTATGGCCGGACATGGCATTCGTATGATCATATTACACCCATTCAAGTTAAAACCACATGGCTATGGTGGTTTGGTAAGCTTACACCCACTCTCTATACATGTTGTCATCATACATGATCTTATGGTTCATAAATCATGATTTTGTTGCATGTATCTTAACTAGTTCAAATATTTATATGCGTATGTATTGAACTGTGTTGTTGCTACCACCAAAAACTCTATTATTTTTCTCTTTCCAGATTACCTATATGCAGGTTGAAAGGTGATTTTGCAATATCACTGCTTTTGCGGCCATTATCGAATTTCAAAATCAATTTTTCAACCTCATTGTGTAATTCTAACGTTTTTGTTTGTGTGGCAAGTCATTTTAGCTTTATTGTGCATCATTTTCATGCGTGAGCACTAAATTTACAATGAATTGTATATGGTTTAAGTCCTCTACCTATTGATTACATAACATACATATTGGATCCACCATTATGCATCTCTTAATAAGCCTCTTTTTTTATTGATAGATAACTATTCATTGCTCTGTATATCAAAGTTGCCATTTTTGGAATGTGGATCTATTGAATTTTAGAGGAGAAGAGAGAATATGATGAATAATTAATTTTATCGTAATTTTTTTTTAATTCTACAAGCTATTTGTACATGATTATATGTAGCTTAATTCTACTAGCCACTGCTTATTTCCCAAATTATAATTCTAGTAGCCCCTGCGTATTTCCCAAATTATAACTCTACCAGGCGTTGCTTATTTTTCAACTTATAATTGCCTAATTACACCATAATTATAACAAAGCACCAAGTATACTAACAGTTGTATAATGGATGCTAGCTTTTTATCTGTTTCCTGTTTTTAGTCTAGATGAAATAGTCTGAGGCTATCATTCCTATTTCTCAACACTCCCCCTCAAATTAGGTTCAAATAAATTTATAGAACCCAACTTGTCAAGTATATTTAGATCACTCGTCTTGTATTTTGTGAAAATATCCGTCAGTTGCTCTTTGCTTTTGAAAAATGGAGTTTCTATTTCCCTGATTGCACTTTTTCTCTAACAAAGTGACAATCTACCTCTATATGTCTTGTCTTCTTATGGAAGACAGATTGGATACAATATGACGCACAGCTTGAGTATCACAGTACATTTGCATTGTTTTTGCGTGCTCTATCTTCACGTCACTAAGCAATTGTTTAATCAAGACAAGCTCACTTTTTGTGGATGTCATGGCTCGATATTCTACTTCTGCACTCGATCTAGCTACAACGTTCTGCTTCTTACTTTTTCAAGTGACCAAGTTACCACCTACAAATGTACAAAACTATGTGGTTGATTTTCAATCATAGTTTCCGACCCAATCTGCATCAGAAAAACCCAACGTCATTATAATTGTTTTTCTTCAGCCAAATTCCTTGACCTAGAGTACCTTTAAGATATCTCAATATCCTATCAATTGCACTCAAGTGGCTGGTAAGTAGAGCGTGCATAAATCGACTTATGACACTAACCGTAAAGGTAATATCAGTTCCGGTTACTATAAGATAAACTAATTTGTCTACCATCCTCTGATATCATCGTATGTCAGATACTGGCTCACCATCTTTAACTCCAAATTTTATATTTGTCTCCATAGGAGTATTAGTTGTTTTGCTTCTAATTTACCAGTCTCTTTTAACAGATCAAGGACATATTTTTTTTGGGATAGAAATAATCCTTTACTTGAGTGGGCTATTTCTATTCCAAGAAAATATGAAAGTTTTCTAAGGTGTTTGATGTCAAATTACTTTTTTACATATTGTTTAACCTTTCGATTTCCTCATTATTATTTCCAATGATGATAATGTCATTAACATAAATTAGAATAATAGTAGTGGTATTTTATGAGTGTTTGATGAATATAAAGGAATTAGTAGTACTTTAAAAAAATTAATCTTTAAAAGGGAAAAGTTTAGCTTAGCATACCATGCTTTTGGAAATTGCTTTAGGCCATATATCGTCTTTTTTAATTTACAGAGCAGCAATGATTCCGTCTTTCTTTTGTATCCCAAAGGAAGACTCATATAGACTTCCTCTTCTAAATTTTCTTGAAGGAATGCATTTTTTACATCCATTTGGAACAAATTCTATCCTAAGTTGGTGGTTGCTGATGACGAAATTCTAACCGTATTCAATTTTTTACTAGTGCAAAAGTCCCTTGATGGTCAATACTATACGTTTGGGTAAATCCTTTGGCCACTAACCTTACTTTGTACCTTTCAATAACATTATCACTATTGTATTTGATTTTTTATAACCATTTGCAACCTACCGATTTTTTATTTTTTGTACACTAATAATATCCCACGTGTCATTTTTTTCCAAGGCCCGAAGTTCTTCGTTCATAGCCTTACGCCAAATTGAGCTTTGATTGGCTTTACTAAAGTTGGTTGGTTCCGTTTGGTTAGTGATGTTACTTAAGTAGGCTCGATATGAAGGGGATACCCTGTTATATGAAATAAAATCTTGTATTAGATATATCACCTGTATGGATACATAATCCTTTAATTTGATAAGAGGTTGAGTTTGTCTTGTAGATCTTCTTATGGCATTTTCTTCTTGAGTTGGTTCTTCATGAGTTGGTTCTTCACTTGACTGATTTATCTCTTCTCCTCCCTCTGAACAAATCAGACTTGTTTCTCCGATTTGTTCTTCATTTGTATGATTAACCCGTTCTTGATTTTTTCTTCAAGAAACATGAAATTAGTTGGAGACAATGTGATCGGTTTACCTTGTGTATTTTGTTGTTTACTTGTTTGATAATATGGTTCATTTTCAAAAAAATGATACATCTCGTGAGATATAAAGTTTATGATTATTTGGATCATAACGTTTATGCCCCTTTTTGGGATGAGTATCCAAAAAATACGACTTTAACAACATTTTTATCTAACTTGTCATGTCTTTTTATGTGTATGAAACATGTACACCCTAAAACTCTTATGTGATCAAGATTTATTTTCCTATTCTTAAGAATTTCTAGGAGACTCATATTTTTAAGCATGACACTTTGCAATCAATTTATGAGGTGAGTCATAGTTAGCCGAGCATCCGACAAATAATATTTTAGAACGTTAGTTTGAAAAAGATGTGATCTAGTGACTTCAAATAAATGTCGATTTTTTCTTTCTGAAACTTTGTTTTGTTCAGGTGTATTAATTCAACTAGTTTGGTGAAATTCTTTTTAAAAAATTCTATGAAATCTTCGTTTACATATTTTGTCCCATTATCAGATCGAATTTTTTTAATTTTTGCATTATATTGATTTTCCATAAAAAAATTCTTGAAAATGTGGAAAAACTTCATTTTTTCCTTTTAAAAGGTAAAGCCAAGTAGTGCAAGAAAAACCATTAATAAATGTAACAAAGTACTTAAAACGATCATAAGAATCAACAAGGAAAAGATCGCAAACATCAGGGTGAATTAAATTAAACATTTTTCTGACTTATTAGTAGATAACGAAAATGGTAATCTAGTTTGTTTTGAAAGCTTACAAACATCATAATTTTTGGAATCTAATTTATAGCAGAAAAGTTTATTTAAAATTTGATCAGATGGATGACCAAATCTCTAATGCGGCAGTTTATCACGATCTACTAAATTTAATGCCACATGACATTTATTGGTGCTTTCATTAAGATAATAGAGGTTATTTTTTAGACATTCCTCACTAATCTTCTTGTCTGATTCTCGTTCCTGAAAGGTCACTTTATATGATGAGAATATAACATTGCAATTCAATTCATGGGTTATTTTGCTAATTGATAATAAATTTGAATTAAAGTCTGGTAAATATAAAATATTTTTCACATCTATTGTAAGAAATCCGTTGCATGAAAATCATGAATTTGGACTTATCTGTATTAGCAATCTTTACATGTAGAGGGTCTTTATTTTGTGTGACATTGGTTAATTTATTTTTGTTCCATGTCATGTGATCAGTAGTACCGGAGTCAATTATCCATCTCTTTGTATTTTAACACATTTTTGCAATTTCAAAATTGTTGGTGACTCTTGACGAATTAAAAACAGCATTAGAATGTACAAAATTTGAAGTTTGGTGCTGTAACAAACTGTTCAATTGAGTCAGTACGAGCATTCGGAATTAAGTAAATTCTGAATTCAATTTCTCTATGTGGTGGTAAAGATTCTACTTCTTTGAATACATCGGGAAAATACTGGACAATAGGAATGGACTCCAGACTAGGTTCTGGATATACCAAAGTATACATCAGTTTATCTCTTTTCGGACTAGGGTCTTCACACTAGGGTCTTCACAAGAAATTTTAACCGAATCTCCAAGTTTTGGTTTGACTAGAATCGTTCGATTGCTGCAATCTAACTTGGCTTCGTATTTCGATAACCAGTTCATCCCGAGTAGGATTTCAAATTCATTGAAGTCGAGAACATAAAGATTAATAGGAAATTTATGGCCAGAATAAGAGACAGACACCTATTTACAATATAGACAAAGATTAGCATGACCACCCACTGGATTTTTCAGACAATTAGGTTCATCGACAAACTTGAGTTTAAGTTTTAATTCGTCTACGATCTGCTGGGAGACAAAACTATGTGAAGCTCCCGTGTCGAAGAAAACTCTTAAAATTCTTTCACCGATAATAAGGTTACCCTCCAAAACTCCCTTTCCTTCATTCGCCTTAGAAGTTGAGGGGTTATCATTTATTGCACACACTTTCGCTATTTGTGCTCGTTTCTTTTTTGGGCAATTCTTAACTCCATGACCTGGCTGGTGACAACAATAACATTCCTTGGATCTTCGACTTGTCTTTACAAGTTGATTCTTCTTAATTTGTTTCCTTGGCTTCTCACAATCATTTGCTAAATGGCCTTTCTCCTGATAATTATAACAAACAACATTTCGGGCTGAATTCTCTTGAGTACTCCTCTTCTTCTCCTTGCCTTGAACCGACTTCTTTCCTTCGAATTTTCTTTTCTTCCAGTTCAAACTACTTGAACTCCTCTTCTCTTTCGAAACTTCCTGTATATCTAGAGTAGCATATCGATAACCCATATCAATCAAGTCTGAAAAATATTCTTTAATGTGGGTTGTCATTCTCTCGTGATACTCCTTATTCATTCCCCGAATGAATCTTTCATTTTCTTCAAGGGTGTACCTACTAGTTCCGGACCAAATCGAGACAATTCATTGAATTTATTCAACTCCTCAAATGATAGACTTCCTTGCTTCAAATCTAGGAACTCCTGGTACATTCAAGAGATACCAGAAAATGGAATATATCGCTGCTCAAACACTTCTTTAAATCGTCCCCAAGTAAACTTATCTTCTGACTCATCCACAGTAACTGTCTCCCACCAAGCTGATGCTTCTTCTTGGAGTTGCCAAGAAGTTATTAGTCGCTTTTGATCATCTTCCAACTTTAATCCTTTAAAAATTCTTTCACAGGATCTGATCCAAGCTTGGGCTTCTACAACAGATTCCCTACCAGTAAACAGCTTTCCACCAAGTCTCGAGAAGTTTTTATATAGATCAGCCAGATTCGGCTGAGATTGAGTAGGACTAGTTACGGTGGTATTTCTCTGTTCCCTACCTTGCCCTCTTCTTTCGCTCATTCTTACTATCTGTAAATAGCAAGAACACTTGATTTTGGTATACGAACAAGATATATAAGGAAACATCAATAGTTTAAAAGGAATAGACCAAGAAATTAGGGTTTCGGTCTTTTGATTTATACTCATTCTAGGGTACACTTCACCTTATCTCTAACGAGCCATCTAATGTGTTATACTCCGTAGCTAAAGTTCTTACTCAACCTTCCGCTCTGATACCAATTTGTCACGACCCAAAATTCAGCATTCAAAAGTCGACATCAAATACCTCACTTGTATTCGACTGCCGGAGATTCGAACGTCAAATTTCAGTTCGGACGGAGCTTATAACAACATCAGATGAATATAAAACAACGGAAACAAAATGAATGTCATATATCAAAACAGATACAACATGATACAATACCCAATACAACATAGATCCCAAATATCAGAGTGATACAAATATGATACAACAATAATATGACGACAGAAACTTCAACAAGTTTCCAACATACTTCAACTTCTACAAGGTCTTTGCATGGAGGGAAGCTAGTTTTGGAATTGCGTGCACGCGCATTCGAGAGGGCTTGGCAAAAAGCGACGAGCACGGCGGTCCAAGGCCTGGGGCAATCGTGATGTTGAGGCAATGGAGGAACTGGCGGCAACAAGGACGTGGTAGGGGGTTCGCGTGAGCGTGTAGGCTGATGGTCATTTTCGATCGAAGCATGGGAACTCGCGACTATCGAGCTCTAGCATCGTGGTCATGGTGGCCTCGAGGAAAATTGGCAGGTGATCAAGTACGGCTAGGGTTTCGTGCATGCGACTGTGTGGTGGGGCTCGAGCCTGGGTTTGCAGTGAGGTATATTTGTTTTTTGGGTTTTATTTTAATTGAAATATATATATATACACACATACTTATAAAGATAAATAGAAAAATAATGTGTTACGGTGAAGGTATAAATTTCTGTTTGTTTAAAGTTAAATGTAATTAACATTTTTTAATCAGAGAAATATTTATGCAGTTTAAATATTTTTATGCATGCAAAAAAATATATATGAGTTACTGTAATAGTTCTTATGTAAACATTAAAGGGGTTTATTAAGTTATAAAATAATTTTGTTTTTAACTTGATAAAATCTACATGCATGTTCCATTTTAAAAACAATAAAAATATTCATGTTTTAAATCAATATGGAAATTAATTTGTTTGATAAGCTTATTTAAAAATACTTTTAAAGGAAATTTAGTTTTAAATTTAATGTTTGGTTAAACAAAGATTTTAATTAAAAGGGAAGTTAGCTTTAAATCAAATTGTTAGTTTATTAGAATTATTTAAAAGGAAATAAATTATTCAATTTGTTCGAGTATTAATGAAATCTTATATAATTATTTATACAAGGTCTAAAACTGTGTGGAAATCAAGCTGGAAAGAAAATGAATTTGCGTGCGTTGGCAAAGGTGAGATCTTCTCACTCAATCGCTGATTTAATTTTTATAGTTAAATTTAAAATTGATTGATTGTGTGCATGAATAATTAATTTATTATTAGTTATATTAGTTTAGACCCTATGCGCCGCATAATAGCGGAGGTTATTATATTTAATCCTATATACCGCAATATTCTACCTCGAAGTGGAATTGGTGTTATATATGTATTTGGAGTTGTTGATTTCCCGCATTATATAGCGGATGAGACCCTATTGCGCCGCATAATAGCGGAAGATATAATATTAATCCCATATACCGTGATATTCCACCTAGAAGTAGAATTGGTATTTAATTGTTGTGCCAACGTCTGTGGATGCAGGGAAACAGGTTGGAGGGATCCAACTTGATTCCTCAAAACATATTGATTTGTTTTCAAAATTTTGTGTTGATTATTTATAATCTGTATGTGACTATTTGTGATTGAAACCACTGAAGGCTAAAATTTAGCCGAATATATTTTTGGTATCGTAGAATACCAGAAATATGAAACTGGATTTTTGGGAATTGAAGTAGGAAAGCCTAGACTGTTACAACTAAAGTATTAAAGTTGATTTTTATAATCCGATCGAATTAATTCCATAAATATGGGAAAATATTTTAATAAAGGAATTTCGAGTAATATTGTTTAATAGTTGAAGAATTTACTTAAGATACGTATTTTAAATAATTGAAAGAGATAAAGGAATTTATTTCAAAAGGAAATAAATTTAGAAATTAAATTTGGAATTTAGTTTGGAGTTGAAATTAAATTTTGAAATCAATTTGGGAGTTAATTTGGAGTTAAAATAAATCTTAGGAATCGATTTGGAAAATTTGGTTTGGTGATTTGGAAATAAATTGGGAAATCGATTTGAAATTAATTTGGTGTTAATAAATAAAACTTTGGTAAATTGATATGAAATTTTATTTGTTGTTTGGAATAAATTTAGAAATCAATTTGGAATTGAACTTGGTGATTGAAATAATTTAGAAATCAATTTGAAAATTGATTTGGTGTTGAAAGTGAGTACTTGGAAATCGATTCGCAAAATCATAAATTAATGGATATTTAAAACCTAAATCCACAATGGGAATTTTATAGAAGAAAGAGAAATTTGTTTTAAAAATAAATATCGTTTTATTTTTAAAAGTACTCGGATATCAAAAATATGCGGATATCAAAAATATATATTACTTTGTGATTGTTGTTGTTGAGGATCCTCAGATAAAGGTTGTTTACAACCGGGGGATGACATACTCGTGTCAGTAGTTACCTATTTTTGCAGAGGTAACCCGGCCTTGTGTTGACAGAGATCCGGTTAGGTTCTCAAGGCGTCCCTCCAGAGGCGTACCCATGTGGCAGTAGGAAGTTTCTTAGCCTGACCATTTGTTGGAAATCCAAAGAAACAATACGCGCACTGTACGGTTTTAGTTGTATAACCTGCCATGAAATATGGCGGTAACCTGCTATTGAACATGGTAGCTATAGTAGGCATAAGTGCGAAATGCCTATGCTAGCTAAGATTAATATTATACTTTTGAAATGTTTTCCACACTATGCACTAATAATAATAGCAAAGGATTTTGCGTATTAAGCATGTTTGACTATCATAAGGAGAAATCTCCTCCAATTCTGCGTTTGCATTGTGTGTGGCGAGAGGCCTTATGGTAGTTTCATTTTTCAAAAGCATAGTGGATTTATTTTTATTTTCTTTGTGAAAATAACCGTTTTTAAGATCTCACACCAATCCCACGACTGACCTGGAGTTTATTGTTCCCTTTCGAAACTCTGGATGCCCATAATTTTCCACACGGGCAGCCTAGAGTCAGGTTATCAAGTCATTCTGGCATTCAAAAGGTGCTGCGGAGCTCAAGAGATGAACTGGATGGCGTGACGTACTTCTGTATACTATTATCTTTTTCGCCGTGTATTCAATTGTAGGGACAAGTTTATATAATTGCCTAGTTGTGTGCTATGTAAGTGTTGTACTTTGATGATGTTGTGATGTAAAACATATACAGTTCTTTTGTTTTAAAGATTATTCATTTATCTATTATATATTGTTCCGCTGCGAAATGTAAGATTATGTTATTGTTTCTTTTCTTCTTCTATCTTCTTCTTCTTTAACCCTAACGGTTCGGTTTTTCGGCATTCGACTGTGCAACATTTGATGCAGTGGACGTATAAATGTCGACTTTCGGGCATCGTAAAATCGGGTCGTTAGAAGAAACCGCTGTCGAGTATCCATTTTCCTCTCTTTTTAAGTGGGACCTGTAAGAAAATTAATAATATCATCAGTATCCACTTTTTAATAGGATCCTAAGAGTTAGGCTATAGAAAACCAAACCCAAGAGGGTTTAGCATCCCTTTTGAAAAATATAATTTTTATTTTTATGCACAGATTCAAAAAACGAATTTATATATTTCTTTCTAATTAACCTATTGTTTGTTTTAGGAATCCATACTTTTATGGATTTTATATTGGATTTCTCTTTTAAATGTTCTTTTGTAGTCCAAGATTTATAATGATTTCTCTTTTTGTTTTTATTTTTAGGTGGAGCTTTTAATTTGTTTACATAACCTAAACCATTTTTGTTTGAAGCAGGTTGAGAATTTTAAAAATATTGGACAAATTTTCTCTTCCTTTATTAAAATTGGAAATGTTTTTAATAATGTCATCTAGCTTTGTTTTGAGACTAGTGTTATCTAACTCAACAATTTTGATTTTTGTTTTTAGTTCATGATTTTCAAAGACCAAAGCATCATTCTTTTCTTGTTGAGATTCTATTTCTTGACTTAGAAGAATGAGTTGAGAATTGTTAGAAAGTGAATCTTGAATTTTCTCAAGTTCTTCTTCTAATATTTTCTTCTCGTCTTTGAGCATATCTCTTTCGAATTCTGCTCTTTTCTGATTTTCCAAAGCTTCTTTATATTTCCTTTTGAGATTTTTCAAAGTGTCTAGTAGTTCTGAATTAATTTCTATCATATCATCAAAAGTTGAATCACTAACCTCATTATCTTTAGCCATGAAGCGTACATTTTCTTGTTCATTATCACTGTCGCTTTCGCTTTCAGAAGATAAAGAATCTGAGTCGTCCCATGTTACTGAAAAAGCTTTTCTCTTGAACTTGCCCTTCTTATTTTTGGTGTTGTATGCTTTCTTTTGTTCTCGACAGTCTTTTTGCATATGTCCCTTTTTGTGGCTGTTGAAACATTCTATTACTGGGTCGATGGTTTGTTGTTGAAACTTCGTTTTCCATTATTTTTGTTCTTTTTCCTATATTTCAAAAACTTTTTAAAGTTTTTGGCAATGAATGCTAGGTCTTCCTCATCTGAATCCGAGTCTTCTTCTTCAGCATGAAAAGCTATATTCTTCTGTCTTGTGCTTGTACTCATTTAGCCTGTAAATTTACTTCATAGGACATTAGATTTCCTATTAAATCTTGTGGTTTCATGGTAGAAAGATCATTAGCTTCTTCAATAGCTAAGATTTTTCTTTCCCATTCATCCGTTAAAGGGTTAAAGATTTTTGAAATAATCAAAGTCAGAATATATTTCTCCTAGTCCTAATAAAGAACGATGAATATCTTAAAATCTGGAATACATATCATTTATAGATTCATCTTGCTTCATCCTAAAATTTTGAAATGGATTCTTAAGCATAGATATTTTACTTTGCTTAACCTTGTTAGTACCTTCATGAGTGATTTTTAGTGTTCTCTATATTTCATAGGCAGTGTTGCACATACTAACACGATTAAATTCATTTTTTCTAAAGCACAAAATAACATGTTCATGGCTTTGGCATTTGAAGAAGCATCTTGTCTTTGTGTGTTTAACCATGTTGAATATTCAGCCATGGGTATGAGATATTCCGATTGTGTAATGTTCCATGAATCAAAACTATTTGCTTACATATACATATATATATATATATATATATATATATATATATGCATTCGTGTAGCCCAATAATTCATGCTATTAAACAGTGGAGGTTGTGCAGTGGATTGACCTTCGATAAAACTGGTGTTAGTGTTACTATCCATATTATCGCATAACTGTGTGACGGTTATAGGATGACCTTATGCTCTGATACCAAATGAAAGTGTGATATGCTATGGATCATGTAATATGGATATACAACAATGTAGAGAATAATGTAGATAACAATATAATTAATAATGCGGAAAATAAAAGCAGTAAGAAAATAACACCAAAGATTTTTATACTGGTTCGGAGCACCGTCCTACGTCCAGTCCCAGACTCCTTCTAGAATTACACTACAAGCAATATTCCAGTCCCAGACTCCTTCTAGAATCACACTACAAACAATATCCCTCACTTAACCCGTAGGAACATGTCTATACAACACCCAAACAACCGAACAGGATTTCTGTCTCAACAGCCGAAGAGGTCTTTCTGCCAAAACAACCGAACAAGACTTCTACTAGATGCATAAAACTTTGTTGACTAGTATGTTCTTGATAACACAGATATGTCTTGAAGTACACCCTTCCTATAATCAAATCTTCAAGAGATTTTGTGTGGCAATTGATTTGAAAGGAAGAAAATCACTTAAAATTAAAGAGTTAGAAAATTGTGTAAGTAAGGAAATCTCGTATAAACACCTAACTAATGGAAAATATATAAATAAATGTTTGGAAGTTTACAAAATAAATTAGGGAATTTATTAAATTAGCTACTAAAAGAAAAGTAAAGTTAAATTCCAAAAGCCTTAAAGTTTTAGGAAGATAAATTTTAGCGAGTGAAGCACAAGGGAAAGTTTGTTGCAAAGGCATGGGTCAATGTCCCTATACTAAAAAGCCAAAATCTATAAATGAAATTGTTTACCGGTTGTTTTTAAAAATAAAAGAAAAGTTTTTGAAAAGTTGAAATTGACTACATAGTTAGATAGAGTCCACTAAGGACGTTAAAATATTGACTAAACCTCATTTTCATATGGCGTGGCATAATTTGTTTTGAAAAAAATGTATACTTCTGAAAAATTTTATCCAAAATTCTTGGTTTTGGAAAATAAAATACCTTTGTGAAAAGTTTCTGAAAATTTATGTGATGAAAATTTTGAAGTTTAAATTTTTTATCGATAATGCAAAAATGTTATATAAAAAAATTTGAGCAGAAACAGAAGAAATTTTCTAATTTTCGGAATGAACCTACTTAGCATGGGGGAATAGTTGACGGGTTAGCTAATATGGATTTTACTATGCAGCAAAAGTGATAATAAAATAAAATACGGTTATAGATAGGGGAAAAGCTCTTTTAGCTATGGAGTCAATTCATCCATACCTTGTCCGTAGGTGAGCTAAATCGGGTTTAAAATAACTATGTTTTAAAATTTTAAATATTTAAATTAAAATTTACTTGTGCAGACTATGCTTGGGAAAAAGGGAAGAGAATTGGGGGTAAAAGAAAAGGTTCTAAGGTACAGTGAAAAAATGGTACATAAGAGAAGAGTGGAAATACATAATTTTCCATCTAAACCCTTTTTTGACATAAGAATATAGGTTTATAAAACTACATTTTTCTGAATTTGGATGTTAGCAACGTTGTGTTAGGATTTTAGATGATGGGGATTGGTTGAAAAATTAGTTGAACTATACTTCTATTCGTAAAAGTGTGCGAAAATTAGAATGCAAAGACAAAGTTTTTTCTTCTTCAAAATTTGCATACATCTAGAACTGCTTGTATATTTAGGTCTCTTGCACCATATTTTCAAAATTGTTTTAAAAGAATGCATTCATATAAGAGGCACTGATCAGAATTATTCTGCATACATACCAAATGTATTGTGACATACCATGCACTTGTATGTAAAATTAGTTATACACTTATTGGTTGGTTATTTTAGAACGGTTTTCCGTTACGTTACATTGTTTAGGCCTTGAGGAATTTCGATGATGAAATTCATTTAGGGAGAGAATGTAAAACCTGTGTAATCCTTTATCATAATTAATTGAAAATAAATAAATTAATAATTAGTAATGTCAAAAATAGAATTTTTACAAATAATAGAATTTCGCCATAAAACTTGCACTGTTGGGTCTGTGGCGATTTTCTGATCAACTTTCTTATATAAATTTTTTCTATCGGAGTTCAAACAAAAATGTTATTAACGTTTGAATTTTCAAGTCAGAAATAATTATATATATGATTAAGGAAACAGAAAATTAAGTTAACAGACCGGGGGACAGTGATTAGTGATTCATTGCATATGTAAGGTGTTAAATAATGTCAGTTAGATTTAACGGAAAGTTAACATTATTTAAGTGTTAAGAGAAATGTTAATGGAAAATAATTATTGCGATTGACCGAATAAGGCACAAAATTAAACAAATCTCAGCATGTTATGTAATTACAGGCTAAAGCATATGACTAGTCGACCCTTGGCTCCCTCAGGTTGATCGGTAGCAGTCGACCATTGTTTGTGTAAAATTAATAGTAATACATGGCCTATCAATCTGGATTTAATATAATTTAATCCGACGGTTTTCATTGATTTGAACCCTTATAAATACAGACCTAAACTTTCACTTCTAAACTCTTATTTTTAAAGTGATGCCGGAGCTCAGCCATTTTCTCTTCTCCGCAAAATTCTAAATTTCGTAGAAAAAATTATAGTTTATACGTAGAAGATGATTGAGAAAGAGAATATGGGAAAATCAAATCGCTAAGCCGAGGTAAATTGTAAATCCGAATCTAAATTTTAAATCAAATCCAAATCTCTTTTCTAATCTAGGTCTCTGATAAATCCGTGTAAGCTTGTGGTATATATATCCAAATAGGGAGAAGAGGGAGTCAAACTGGAATAATACGGATTAGATATGGATATTCGAAAAGCTAAAAAGGTGAGTGTGAAATTATATATTTTTATATAATATTAGATTTATATCCTTGTAAATCTATTCGTATATGCTTGAAATGTAAATTGGAGTTGTAAGCTAAATTTGTATATATGAAATAAAATTATAAACCCTGCCTACGTATTCTGCTATTGATAACTTGAATTGTATATTGCAAGTATGTAAACCTAGAAATTAATAGTCCATGAATTTAGTTGTTGAGATTTATAAAATATATGATTGCTGAATTTAATAGGACTTATGCAAATAAAAACGTAAATTAAGTTATCGTAGTAAATTGTAGGGATTTAAGTAGTATTTTAATTTATTGAATTATATAGCTTGTTGCAATGTAAATTTCTATACATTATCAAGTTTCAGATTTATAAATAAAAGTGTAGTGGTTGAAATAACAAGGAATACACCTAAAAAGAAAGAGATGTATTAAATAGGGATCTTTACCGTATTTTTCAATATCTACTTCAATAACTATGAAAAGATTATTCCTTGTACTTCCAAACATAACATAAATTTCTCTAAAGATATAAAAATTTACAGTATTAACCATTCCATTTGGGAGAAATCCAATGCATTAAAATATAGAAATCCCTAAGGTTAAATTAAAAGAATTATAAATGGGATAAAAACCGCCTACAAAAAGAATATGAACGATACAAGTAAGACAGAAGTGAAATAAAAGAAATGGAAAGAAAGACAAGTCTTAATTTAAAATAAAAGGGCATGGATAGTCCTTTAAAACAAGATAGGGTGTTAAAGGTTGAAAAGGAATAGAAATAGAAAGTAAAATAGCGGGAGAAAAAGGGAAGTATATGATAAAAGGTATTTAAATCTTTTACAAAGAAAGCGGTAAATGACCTTACTCTAAATGAGATGTAAACACATAAGTAATAGTGAAATATTCTTAACAGTGAAATGTAGAGGCATAATAATTAAACAATAATGAATAAAGAGATATATAAACACACACAGCCTCAAGATTGCATTTATGATGGGCATGAATTATTAAAAGCTTGTAAATAACTATTTTTATAAAAATGAAAAGTCACCAGTATAGGTTGGAATGAGAGGTTGGTGGTTTTACACAATAGAAGTCTGCCCAACACAAGGGGCCACCAGCGGTTTTGTATACATTGTACTGATGTGGGACATATCCAACTGTAGGACCGATGGAGTTATATACGCTTGCATGTAGGCGAAGGAATACCCTCAATAGAGTCTACTTCAATAAACTAGGGTAGGTATTGCCTTGAATTCATCGAGAAATCTAAATAACATGGTGAGTGCCTAGACGCTATGTCAGTGCGTGTTGGTACCAAATTAAGAATATGAACTGTACATAGATTGCGTATGTCATCATTCCTGCATGGTCAACAGGAAAGATAGGGTTACACCTAACAGGCTACAACTCCTACTAGGGTTGATCACATTAGGTCATGCACGACCATAGTTGTTTTCTAGTTTGATTGTTAGGGGCAAGGCTAGTTAACCTGTAAAAGAGATCTTTCAAAACGAATGGCGTAATCTAAGGAGGAAAGTCCTCTATAGTCTGTGGGGCTGAGTCCACAACAGGATGTAGAGAAGTAGTAAATCCCCAAGCCGAGATTAAATATGGCTAAGCTATTACCGTTGTTAGGCACTATGTGATGCACGACGGGGCATAAACTACCATTGAGAACTGGACAAGGATGGAGATGAGGAGACACATTGACGAGTCAACATTTTGGGTTCCCCTCCCTTTTGCGTAGTTGTTGTGTGGATAGCTGTAATATGAGAAATAGTTCTACATAGATGTGGTACTGCATTGATGATGGATCCTGATGTGGTGTCGGGCTATGGATACTAGCAGGGATAATATCTTGGTCTAAAGAGGGACTGTGGTTCTTATACACACACACACACACACATATATAGACACACACACGCATACATATATACATATCTAGTTATAATCTACTTCGGGTAGATGGAGCATATTTTATGAGTGCATGGAGTACAAACGACTAAGTAAAAAAAGGACATAACATGTAATGGAAGGCAATTGGCATAAACTAGCATTGTATGCAAAATGTATAACTTATCAATCACCATAACATTGTTCTGACCCCCTCCTCATCACAACCCATATGATAGCTTTAGAGCGATATGTACTCGTACAAGACTGGAACGGTGGAAGTACAGGTTTCCTTATGCAAGCTCGACACTGACAAGAACACTTAATCTTAGAAGTGTCAACCTTGGTCATTAATTATATGTTTTACTATAGTTTACTGTTCAGCTCTGTGTTTATATCAATAATGCTATGATATGCATTATTTATTTGTAAGATACCAAACCAACGATCCATACTTTAGTGGACTTAGGTTTTCAATTTAGCGAAAATTTGGGCTCACTGGAGTGCGGGTTGTCACACGCCACCTTTTGATATGACAAACATAAGTACTCAAGGGATGTGGCAATGGGAAAAGACCACACTGCAACCACGAGATCTTAACTTCATCCCCAAAATCATCAAATTTGGTTCAAAGATAAAGGCGACAACATAGTGTAGGTTGTGGAATTATGGATCACAAGGCAAATTAAACACTGGAGGGGGAATAATGTTTTCTAACTTATGTAAATCATATTAAATTTATTTCAAATCAAATATTTAACTACAAATTAACGAGAATTATACTATCAAACAGTCATAGATGCAATCATATATACAAACAAAAGTAGCAAAGTGAAGTAAAGAGTTGGAAAGATGACACTAGAAATATTATACTGGCTGGGATTTCTCCTACATCTAGTTTCATACAATTGCTAGTATAGATTTCTTTTCAAATGCTAGCCTTTTAGTGGGCAGAAGGCAAACCAAAATACAATCTCGATTTCAAGGATACGAGACACACCCTCCTGAATTTTCAGGTTCTGGGTACACCCAATTGATTTGAATGGCTACAACCACACCCACTAGATTTCTGGGCTACTAAGCACACCCACTTGATTTAAATGGGATAAAAGCACACCGCAAGCAAATACAAAATAGAGTTGATAGTTTTTCCAAAGATAATTTCTTGAACTTTGGATATAATGTATAATATAGCCACTTGGACAGCACTTTGATCTTTGAATTGAGTGAGAGATGTTTTCAAAATAGTAGGAAAGTAGTATTGAATCAATACAAAAAGGTATAAATTGACTCGATTTGATTTTGAGGAGAATAAAATATATTTTCAATGGAGTTTTCAAGAGAATAAGAGGAGGCAAGCAAATGAGTAAGTAATTATCATAAAATTCTTTTGAACTTCTTTTTATATAGTGAATAAAAAGATGTGTCTATTTATGAAGAGTTGGACGAATAGAAATTTCCTTTCAAAATTCAAAAAACCACTTGGCGGCTTATATGTCGACATATAATATATAGGTATGTCGATATACCTTGGTTAAAATCGAAAAATTGTTTTGTTTTAAATTGTTTTAAAAGTCTATACTTTGTAAAATATTTTAATACTCTGAAAAATAGTTTGAACATAGTTTATAAACACTTTGAACTTTGAAAAACTTTTATAAAATAGTTTTAAAATTTATTTGTTTAAAAATATAAAAGATAAAAAATAAGAGATAGAGATCAAAGATTGTTACCAAGGACTTTAGCAATATAAGCTATGACCCTATACACTAAATTATAATCTTGATATCGTCATTTGTTTTTCTAAAGGCCCGCAAATCCGTACCCCTTTGAACTAACAAAATTCCACCACAGTTCTGTCCAAAGTGGCACAAATGTACGAGTCTTCGTGTAAAAGAAGAAAGAGGTAGAAGAAGAAGAAAAGAAACAACATCAGAATCTCACATCGCAGCGGAATAAAATATATTATATAGAATACAGTTTTAAATACAAGAAATATGTACTGTATACATATACATACATACCATCATCAGAGTACATCAACATCCACACAAAGACAACTAATAATTGTCCATACACAACGGAAATAATAGTCAAATACGGAAGTACGCTCTGTCATCAGCTCGTCTCCTGAACTCCTTAGCTTTTAACCTGATCTTGCTTAACTCGGTCTGACCCGAGCATCATATAAAACAACACCCGAGTCAGTCTGGAAAACCAGCATGAGAAAATCACACTCAATTGTATTATTATATTTTCAAAAATCCTTTGAAAAACAAAAGCATCTCGTAAGACCACGCCACAAATAAACATGTCGGGTTTTTACCTTACGATAGCTAAAACACTTTTATTAAATTCGTTTGATATTATAGTAGTGTCTATAGAAAGTAAAATAGAATCTAGCTGAAATGCTTGCATCTCATGTTTCAGCAATAGTTGGGCACAATCAAAACCGTACAGGCGCTTATTGGAGATTGGATTCCATACAATGGCAGGGCTACCGGGGTACCGACCGTCATAGTACCTGGTCTAGATCAGAGTACCGAGGAGCCACCCTAACTCCCCTTCAACACAAGACCGGAACCATCCCTCACTGGACAGTCCCAAGCAAGATCACCCCGTGGTTGGTGCGACCAACCACCCACTAAGCCGAAATAAAAGGGACATCTAGACAGGGGAAACCTTACTCTCCAGTGGGGGCTACCCATGAAGTCTTGCTGCACTTCCCCTGTTTTAGCCATTCCCGGTTGATGAGGCTTGAGGCTAAGCGTTACCTTTCAAGAACGAGTCCCACTTAGAATGCTCATCGTCCACCTGACGATGTTCTGAAAGCATTCAATCCATACAAGTTTCCCTGGGTCTCGACAAACCAAATCACCGTCTTCAACTCTTCACGGTCTTCATTCATAGTCGTTCAAACCAGATCGAAGTGGTTTTCGAATAATTAAATCCGATCCCGGACTCTTCGAAACGATCAGCGCATTGTCGAATATTGATAGTCGGTTATTTAACTATCAATTCATCACTCACAAGCAACCATCAAATAATTTCTACAAATTATTTATCTCGAATATCTACTTAAGATATTATCTTCATACTTCAATGCCTTGAAAGTAGATTCAATTCACCCTATTTCTCGTGAAACCATTTAAGTCTTTGCCAACCATTTATAATATTTTCCCACTTCAATAGTTCTCAAAACTTGGAAAATATTTCTTTATCTCTTATTTCTTTCCTCAAAAATCATTTACAGTCTCATTTGTAAATTTTCCAAACCCATTTAGCTTAATAATATTTCAGGTTTCATTCCCGCTATTCTTGAGAATTTTATCTCACCTCGAAATTCACTAATCTTAAACTTGGGATTTATTTAAGTTCTCATCTCCCTCTATAAGATCTTCCCTAAAGATCTTATTCAAATTAACTACACTTGCTTTACTTCAAGAGGATTTATAATTGGATTTTCAAAACATTTTTGAAAAACATCTTGACTTATAAAGTAAGAATAATGGTTTTATTTCAAATTATGGTTTAAGGTAAAAATTTAATTCATATCCAGTTATTAATAAATTTTCAAAGCTGGTTTAGAAAACTATAATTTATTATAATAAGTACTAAGCATTAAAATAACTTTTTCGAAATATTCTAAATCTAGATAATAGTTCTTTACAAATTATACATAGTAATTTTTGAAAATATTCCTTTAAAACTAATTTATATTTTTAGAAAATCCAACATTCGCTCATAAATTCCTCTTGATCATGTTCTCATTTCTTACTTCCAGAATATTCAACTATTTCCTTCCAAAACCAATTTTCATAACTCAAATTAAGTCCTTACCATGACTTATCTCATTACGTATTCGTTAATATTTTCTATCTCATTTATAAACTCCGTTTATAAATTTATAACTCCCCTGAGTTTTCTTTTTATTTATAAAAAACAAATTTTTATTCAAAGATCCCATCTTTATAAATTTATTCTTCAATAAAATTCCATATTTTTTCTTTAACAAAATTTCATTTCTTAATAAGGTTCCCTTTTATTTTATTTCCTAATAAAGTTCTTATTTACTTTATTTCTTCATTAAGTTTGCTCTACTTCAAATTCATTTATCGATTACAATATTTCTTAGAGTCTTTGTACATAATTTAATTTTTTTTGCCAAACTCAACTTTAACTAATTTTAAGTTTAACCAAAGTAATAAATATTCTTTTAATTTTACTTTAGTCTCAATAGAAGTAAATTCAAATCCTAAATAAAAATACTTTTAATTTAAATTTCATTTAACTTCCTTCAATTAAATTATTTATAGCATTTTAAAAATTGGTAAATTCCAATTACCATGTTATTTAACACTATATAATTCAATTCGCATGCAATTCCATATCAATTCATTCATCCTGTCATATGACAACATATATATATATATAATAAATAAATGTCTTTGAGGAATCCTGTTGGATCCCTCCAACCGGTTCTCCCTACATCCACAAATGTTAGCACAATAACATATCAATTCCACTTCCAAAGTGAGATATCATGGTATATGAGTTTATAATATCATTCAGTGGATAAACTATTATAAATCATCCAAACACATCCAATGATTTAAATTTAACATTTAAATTAACTTTATGGCATCCAAATGAGTGAGAAAATCTCACCTTTGCTTTTAAGTTGCAACCCTTCCCAATCTTGACCCGATTCCCCGACTTTTGACCTTATATAAACAATTATATGATTTTATTAATATTTGAACAATCAAATGACAAATTTATCGTTTAATATTTCAGTTAACTTACAATTTGTTTAAGCTATTTATTTTCCGACTATTAACCTTATTAATCAGAAATACTAATAATATCCTGCTGTTACTTCCTATTAGTGAAATGCAAAGAATCAAAAATCCATTTTACGAATTTTAAACTTAAGAGACCTTTAAAATTTACTGTTTTGAAATCACCAACTTAAATCTTACTTTTTTTCTCAAAAATCAACACTTTTAAAATAAATGTTAATATAGCTCTACTATAATATTTTCTATTTAAAATAGTTTAACAAAATTGTTTTTCCTTTTTAATCCATACATATATATTAACAAAATTCTAAAAACTGGATCGTACCTCACTGCCGAACTACGGCCACCTCGCGAGCACACTTCGCCGACGCAGCCTCGAACAAGACTCACGCGACCGACCAGGCCATCTCGCGATGCCACCACAAACACCCACGCGACCAGATCTGGATGCCGCCACCACCTCAACTCGACCGCGAACCCTATACCATGCCACCTTCTCGAGCTCGCAAAACCCTCACGCGACCCATCCTTAATCGCACTGCAGCTACTGCCGCCCCATGTCGCACGCGAAGCTGCCCTCCAAACCCACACCGCCGCCAAGAATCGAGCCAGCGACGCGCCACGCGAACTCCATAAAGTCGCAACATGGCCTAAAGCACGAACGCGAATAGATTCGCGCGTTCGCCTGATTTGATTTAGGGTTTTCGATTTTTTTATTAAGAACACGGATTCGAGTTTGGGAATGAAAAGAGGAATGAAGAGGGTTCGGCAATTAACATATGAGGAAAGGGTTTCGTTTCGATTGAAGCAAAAATGAAAAGGGGAAAGAAGTGGAAGGAGGTAGCGGGCTTTGAAACGAACAAAGTCTTCGTTTCAATGTTTAGCTGCTCTGATGATTTTTATAAACGAAAAGGGGAGACCATGATTTAATTGAGGGGAAAGGAGGCGTATAAGAGAAGGTTGTAGTCATTTGATGTAAGATATTTTGAATTAAAACGATTAATTATTTTCGAAGCGTTTTTACCTCGTACGATCACTCAATCGCTTCGAAAATTACGAAATTTGAAATCCGGTAATAATTCAATATTACGAATCCAATGGAACTGGTTTCGTTGAATTCCGAGACTGTGCCTCGAAAGGTTATTTTTAAATATTAATTTAATCGATGAAATTTTAAAATCGGACAAACCAATGTTAAATTCAAATTTAACTCATCTTTTATTTTTAGTATTATTAATATAAATTCTGTAAGCCTTTAAAATATTTTAAACAAGCTTACTACCCCCGATTTTAATATTTTACCCGATATTCATTAACTATTTTAACAATTAATTTGTTCTATAGATTGTTAAATTCTGAATCCTTTTATTAAATAAAACCAAACTTTTCATATTCAAAATCAATTCACACTCAAACCAGATATTTAAATCCAATTTAAATATTGCAAATTAGCCGTTCAAAAATCCGGATCGTTACATTCCTCCCCCTTAAAAGAATTTTGTCCCCGAAATTACTAATTAGGAAGAATGGTCTAACACCCGTTACTATTTTTCAAAACCAACAATTCAACATCCTACTAACTATCTTTTTAATAAAAGACGCATTACCTTTCTTATTAACTTTCCAAACTTGTCCCTAGTTTCAAACTATACTATTTGTTTAACCATTCAAGATTCAATTTAAAAATCATATTTTGACTTATCAAAATTTTCTTAAAAATTTTCTAACTCACTAAATTCCCGAAATTTTTTACCAGCGTCTCCTTTGCGCGGCTAGCTCAGTACAACTACAAAATGGCTCTACGGCCTCTCAAAAACCCTAAAGAAAACAAAAATCCAAGTGGCTCAATCAAAATCCCAATCAATTTTCATATAGAAATTTAAACACATACCTTTTTGTCGAGCATTTCAAATTTATCTTCTGAAATCAAAATCAATTCTCTTTACCTTTATATTACCTGCATATCTTACGCAGCAATATGTCCAATCACAATATACAAAAGCAATTTATCGTCCTCCTTACAAATGTTAATACCTATTCATTCAAATATTATTTTAGATTATATTTGAAATATCAATTCCCAATTGAGAATGCATCATTCCTTACTTAAGTTGGTATAAGCATTTTATGTGTTTCTTATATTTATTTTCATCTTACCCCTTTAGTTTATATCCATTCTTATTCAATTGATTCTTCCATTTCCATATGAATTCAATTTATCTTTAACTCCGAATATTTAAATTCTATTTTTCATTTATATCAAATTCATGTCATTATTTTAAATTAGTTTCATTCACTAATTTATTCAATTTCCAGTTTGAAAACGTTTGTCGTTAACAAAATTTTCAAAAACTTCAGAAATTTTCTAACTCCCAAAATTTCCGAAATTTTTTGGCAGAGTCCTTTTTGTACGAATGAGCTTTTGCAATTTGAAAATAGATATAAATATATATACATCGACCCACACGGTCGGAAAAACAAAAAACAGTTCATATTTCCTAGTTTGTATTGCGTAGGCATACCTTATTTAGCATTTTGAGCAAGCGGCATATTTATTTAAGCATTTGCGCGTCCAAAATCTCGCTAAACGGTGTTCCGGTACCTGTACTTACTCAATTTAAACATATAAGCAACATATTTATGAAATTTATAACATTGCATTCATTTAAGCAACTACAACACATTAATAACATAAGCAATGCAATATAAATAACTTCATAACAAATTTATATAGTTTCCAAACTAGTTCCATTTGTTTATAACTGACACAAATACCGTTTGCATTCAACTTTAAGTGGGTTACAACACATTTACTTAACTCCAATTCATAATTATGTCCAAACAAACCCATTTTCAATTTAATTGATTTCAAAAATTAATTTCTGCTTCTTATCAATTCAAACCCATATTTTATAAACAATTATACGCGAATCAAGTTTTATAAACAAGTAATAAGGTTTCCAGATTGATTTAGTTGCTTTTACTTGATTTATATCATCTTATCCAATTCGGAATGATTTTCACATCATTCTTTTATTCAATTCATTCTTAATCCGAACTATTTTGTATTCATGGCAATTTATTCAAAAATCAAGTTTATTTACTTTTATTATTCCATAGAACTTTATTTAATCTTGTTTACGACAATAACAATTATTTCTATGCAAATTCGACAATATTCATTCAAACAAACAATTTCTTTAGTTTTAACTATTTTGAAATTGATTCCAACTCAAGTTATATGAAATTTCATTCCATTCTAATTTATGTTTTTTATACCATATCTTTGCATTGATTTTATTCAAAACCATTTTTATTAAGCTTGACAACCTCAATGCTTAAAATTTAACAATCACGTCCCAAATTTATATAAGTCATGCTTCATTGAATTTTGGACTTAAGTTAATTTACTTCAAATTATTTAATTTTCATAACTTAAGTTTATTTAATTTGCCCATAAATTCTTTTCCCATTTAATTTTATTTTATATCAATCAAATCTCTTCATTTACTTCCCAGCTCAATTAATTATTTCATTTAAAAAAAAATTTCAATTCCCATGTTCGATTCATTCTTGAACTTATTTAACTTATTACAAGACCATTTTCACTTTATTTATACACAATTGGATTTTTTTTGTACTTCTAACCATTATATTTAATCCAATTTCATTTTATTTGCTAACCAATCCAAGTTAAATTTTATATTTATAATTCAAGGTCTCTTCCTCCCATTTACTTTAATTCACTCTCCACTTTTATTAATTTACCATTCAACTTTTATTTAACCAATTCAAAATTTATCCACAAATTCAAGTTACTAATTTATCCCAAATTAGTTTACTCCCAATTTATAATTCAATACTTGATTTTTAACTTCAAAAATCTCTTCATTTAAATTTCTTTGGTTCAATTCTATTTTGTAATTCAGGTTCGGGTTTCTATTCATTTCCTAAATTCAAACAATTCTATTTGACTTATTTATTCCACCTTAATTTTATAAGTCCCACTACTTATTTATCTTCACACTTCCATTCATTTATAGTTAACCACATTCCCATTTCTATTTTAATTCGGGTTTATATATTTTTACTTAGCCAAGTATATATTTTTATTTCAACGCTTCTCAATTATTTTATAAGCTATCGAAGTCTTATTTATTCAAATTCAAGTTTCACTTAACTCAACTTACATTAAAGTCAATCTCATTTCATTATTATGAATTTTACCCAAGTGAGAGTTTTATTACAATATCATCTACATCTCAATTTAATTCATCTTTATTCAAATTCAAATATTAAATTAGCTTAAGATAATTCCAGTTCAATCAAAGTTCTCAATCCAATTAAATTTGCTATTTACCATCCAATCACATCCAAAGTTTAAGGTACTTTACCAATCTATTTTATTTAATGAACTTTCACTTTCTTCGAAATTACCTTTCCATAAATTTTAAATCTTAAGTTAATTTATTTATTGCAACTTCTTACTTAAATTCATTTCCAATTTATTTGATACTCATCTAGATCAAATCCTATGTGATTTAATTAGCCATTCTAAATTTGTTAAGATAATATCCAAGGCCAATTTATTCCATCCATACTTGATTTGGATTTTATTTGTAAATTCAACCTATCTTTACTTTAATCCAATTCATAATAATTGTGATTCATATTTAATTTTACTTACCATTTCAATGGATTTTCTATTTATAACTCAGGTTTCATCACCTAATCCCATTTTTAGTTCCAATTACAATTGAATTTTATTTTCAGTCTAATTCAATTTACTTCCATTCACATAACCTAAATTAATTTCAATCCACTTTAAGTTTTATTTCTCATTTAAACTTCATTTAAAATCTACTAATTTATCCCTTCCAAATCATTAATTAAATTCAAGTTTTAAATTTTAATCCAAGTTAAATTTCCATCTTTAACTTTTCTCTTTAAAATTTTAATTCCAAAATTCAACATTTAATGTTTTCCTTGATTAGATAACTATTTTAAATTTAATTATCTCATTTGTCAAAAATATTATCACCCAAACATCTAGGTTATAATAATTTCAGAAAATATTCCGTTTATATCAAAATATATTTTAGATGAAATTATTTCATCACCCACTTTTGAAAATCAATATTGTGTCGAATTGCTCTATATAAGTGTTTAGAAACCCCTTCGATACAGTTTTCGAGGCTGTGCCGACGAAGGTTCATATATCACTCAATAAATCAATCAACACAATATAAAACCACTTTATACTCACTAACAAATACGCGCTCATATCTATAAATACGCTCAACTCATTCTAGAGTACCATTGACTCTATTTTCTAATGAGTAATTCCCCACCAGAGCCAAGGTTCTCGCTTAACCTTTCAGCTCTGATACCAAGTGTAAAGTCCCGCAAATCCGTACCCCTTTGAACTAACAAAATTTCACCATAGTTCTGTCCAAAGTGGCACAAATGTACGAGTCTTCGGGTAAATGAAGAAAGAGGTAGAAGAAGAAGAAAAGAAACAATATCAGAATCTCACATCGCAGCGGAATAAAATATAATATATAGAATACAGTTTTAAATACAAGAAATCTGTACTGTATACATATACATACATACCATCATCAGAGTACATCAACATCCATACAGAGACAACTAATAATGGTCCATACACAGTGGAAATAATAGTCAAATACGGAAGTACGCTCTGTCATCAGCTCGTCTCTAGAACTCCTTAGCTTTTAACCTGATCCTGTTTAACTCGGTCTGACCCGAGCATCATATAAAACAACACCCGAGTCAGTCTGAAAACCAGCGTAAGAAAATCACACTCAATTGGATTATTATATTTTTAAAAATGTTTTGAAAAACAAAAGCATCTCTAAGACCACACCACAAATAAACATGTCGGGTTTTTACCTTACGATAGCTAGAACACTTTTATTAAATTCGTCTGATATTATAATAGTGTCTATAGAAAGTAAAATAGAATCTAGCTGAAATGCTCGCATCTCACGTTTCAGCAATAGTTGGGCACAATCAAAACCGTACAGGCGCTTATTGGAGATTGGATTCCATACAATGGCAGGGCTACTGGGGTACCGCCCGTCACAGTACCTGGTCTAGATCAGAGTACCGAGGAGCCACCCTAACTTCCCTGCAACACAAGACCGAAACCATCCCTTACTGGATAGTCCCAAGCAAGATCACCCCGTGGTTGGCGCAACCAACCACCCGCTAAGCCGAAATAAAAGGGACATTTAGACAGGAGAAACCTTACTCTCCAGTAGGGGCTACCCACGAAGTCTTGCTGCACCTCCCCTGTTTTAGCCATTCTCAGTTGATGAGGCTTGAGGCTAAGCGTTACCTTTCAAGAACGAGTCCCACTTAGAATGCTCATCGTCCACCTGACAATGTTCTGAAAGCATTCAATCCATACAAGTTGCCCTGGATCTGGACAAAACGAATCACCATCTTCAACTCTTCACGGTCTTCATTCGTAATCGTGCAAACCGGATCGAAGTGGTTTTCAGATAATTAAATCCGATCATGGACTCTTTGAAACGATCAGCGCATTGTCCAATATTGATAGTCGGTTATTTAACTATCAATTCATCATTCACAAAGCAACCATCAAATAATTTCTACAAATTATTTATCCCGAATATCTACTTAAGATATTATCTTCATACTTCAATGCCTTGAAATTAGATTCAATTCACCCTATTTCTCGTGAAACCATTTAAGTCTTTGCCAACCATTATAATATTTTCCCATTTCAATAGTTCTCAAAACTTGGAAAATATTTCTTTATCTCATATTTCTTTCCTCAAAAATCATTTACAGTCTCATTTGTAAATTTTCCAAAGCCATTTAGCTTAATAATATTTCAGGTTTCATTCCTGCTATTCTTGAGAATTTTATCTCACCTCGAAATTCACTAATCTTAAACTTGGGATTTATTCAAGTTCTCATCTCCCTCTATAAAATCTTCCCTAAAGATCTTATTCAAATTAATTACACTTACTTTACTTCAAGAGGATTTATAATTGGATTTTCAAAACATTTTTGAAAAACATCTTGACTTATAAAGTAAGAATAATGGTTTTATTTCAAATTATGGTTTAAGGTAAAAATTTAATTCATATCCAGTTATTAATAAATTTTCAAAGCTGGTTTAGAAAACTATAATTTATTATAATAAGTACTAAGCATTAAAATAACTTTTTCGAAATATTCTAAATCTGGATAATAGTTCTTTACAAATTATATATAGTAATTTTTGAAAATATTCCTTTAAAACTAATTTATATTTATAGAAAATCCAGTATTCGATCATAAATTCCTCTTGATCATGTTCTCATTTCTTACTTCCAGAAATATTCAACTATTTCCTTCCAAAACCAATTTTCATAACTCAAATTAAGTCATTACCATGACTTATCTCATTACGTATTCGCTAATATTTTCTATCTCATTTATAAACTCCGTTTATAAATTTATAACTCCCCTGAGTTTTCTTTTTATTTATAAAAAACAAATTTTTATTCAAAGATCCCATCTTTATAAATTTATACTTCAATAAAATTCCATATTTGTTCTTTAACAAAATTTCATTTCTTAATAAGGTTCCCTTTTATTTTATTTCCTAATAAAGTTCTTATTTACTTTATTTCTTAATAAAGTTTGCTCTACTTCAAATTCATTTATCGATTACAATATTTCTTAGAGTCTTTGTACATAATTTAATTTTTTTCCCAAACTCAACTTTAACTAATTTTAAGTTTAACCAAAGTAATAAATATTCTTTTAATTTTACTTTAGTATCAACAGAAGTAAATTCAAATCCTAAATAAATATTCTTTTAATTTAAATTTCATTTAACTTTCTTCAATTAAATTATTTATAGCATTTTAAAAATTGGAAAATTCCAATTACCACGTTATTTAACACTATATAATTCAATTCGCATGCAATTCCATATCAATTCATCCTGTCATATGACAACATATATATCAATTCCATATCAATTCATCCCGTCATATGACAACATATATATATAATAAATAAATATCTTTGAGGAATCCTGTTGGATCCCTCCAACCTGTTTTCCCTGCATCCACAAATGTTAGCACAATAACATATCAATTCCACTTCCAAAGTGGGATATCACGGTATATGAGTTTATAATATCATTCAGTGGATAAACTATTATAAATCATCCAAACACATCCAATGATTTAAATTTAACATTTAAATTAACTTTATGGCATCCAAATGAGTGAGAAAATCTCACCTTTGCTTTTAAGTTGCAACCCTTCCCAATCTTGACCCGATTCCCCGACTTTTGACCTTATATAAACAATTATATGATTTTATTAATATTTAAACAATCAAATGACAAATTTATCGTTTAATATTTTAGTTAACTTACAATTTATTTAAGCTATTTATTTTTCGACTATTAACCTTATTAATCAGAAATACTAATAATATCCTGATGTTACTTCCTATTAGTGAAATGCAAAGAATCAGAAATCCATTTTACGAATTTTAAACTTAAGAGACCTTTAAAATTTACTGTTTTGAAATCACCAACTTAAATCTTACTTTTTTCCTCAAAAATCAACACTTTTAAAATAAATGTTAATATAGCTCTACTATAATATTTTCTGTTTTAAACAGTTTAACAAAATTGTTTTTCCTTTTTAATCCATACATATATATTAACAAAATTCTAAAAACTGGAATCGTACCTCACTGCCGAACTACGGCCACCTCGCGAGCACACTTCGCCGACGCAGCCTCGAACAAGACTCACGCGACCGACCAGGCCATCACGCGATGCCACCACAAACACACGCGACCAGATCTGGATGCCGCCACCACCTTAACTCGACCGCGAACCCTATACCATGCCACCTTCTCGAGCTCGCAAAACCCTCACGCGATCCATCCTTAATCGCACCGCAGCTACTGCCGCCCTATGTCGCACGCGAAGCTGCCCCTCCAAACCCACTCCGCCGCCAAGAATCGAGCCAGCGACGCGCCACGCGAACTCCACAAAGTCGCGACGTGGCCTAAAGCACGAACGCGAATTGATTCGCGCGTTCGCCTGATTTGATTTAGGTTTTCGATTTTTTTTTAAGAATACGGATTCGAGTTTGGGAAAGAAAAGAGGAATGCAGAGGGTTCGACAATTAACATATGAGGAAAGGGTTTCGTTTCGATTTGATTTTGATTGAAGCAAAAATGAAAAGGGTAAAGAAGTGGAAGGAGGTAGCGGGCTTTGAAACGAACGAAGTCTTCGTTTCAATGTTTAGCTGCTCTGATGATTTTTATAAACGAAAAGGGGAGTCCATGATTTAATTGAGGGGAAAGGAGGCGTATAGGAGAAGGTTGTAGTGATTTGATGTAAGATATTTTGAATTAAAACGATTAATTATTTTCGAAGCGTTTTTACCTCGTACGATCACTCAATCGCTCCGAAAATTACGAAATTTGAAATCCGGTAATAATTCAATATTACAGATCCAATGGAACTGGTTTCGTCGAATTCCGAGATTGTGCCTCGGAAGGTTATTTTTAAATATTAATTTAAACGATGAAATTTTAAAATCGGACAAACCAAAGTTAAATTCAAATTTAACTCATCTATTATTTTTAGTATTATTAATATAAATTCTGTAAGCCTTTAAAATATTTTTAAACAAGCTTACTACCCCCGATTTTAATATTTTACCCGATATTCAATAACTATTTTAACAATTAATTTATTCTATAGATTGTTAAATTTTGAATCCTTTTATTAAATAAAACCAAACTTTTCATATTCAAAATAAATTCATAACTCAAACCAGATATTTAAATCCAATTTAAATATTGCAAATTAGCCGTTCAAAAATCCGGGTCGTTACAGTTTTGGTACTCATAAGTCTTCATGTTCATCTTTTAAGTCTTCATACTATACAGTCTTCGATTCAACACTCGTGTAACATTTTGCTTTCTATACTATATAACTTGGCAAAATGTTAGTATTTATATTTTATATGATGATATATGGTTATGAATGGTTGTTGTCATCAAAATCAATAACTGAGATATTAACAATCTCCCCTTTTTGATGATGACTAACATTAAATATTTCATACCTATAAAATATGATATAACCACCCTTGAGTTATATAACTCCCCAAAATATATGCATGTATATTTTATACCTTTCTCCCCCTTTGTCATAAACAAAAAATGGGAGAAAAATAAAAACTCCCCCTATATAAAATTCTTAGAAACTATAGGGTTAAAATCAATAATTAAGCAAATGAAATTAATGTGTGAAGAATTAAACAAATAAGATAAGATAATCTTTATTTATTCAAACTATACAATTCAAACATTAAAAGAAACCACAACATCTGATAATCCAAGCCAAATTAAATAACAACCTAATACTACCAACAATTTAAATTAGACAAGTCAAACTTTTAAACATACAAATTAACGCTTCTTTTTTATTATGTGAAACTTATGGATAGGGTAAAAGGGATAGTAGAGACAAAAGTTACCTTATTATTCTATGAGACTTCTATCACGATCGAAGCAAGCTTCTCCTACACTTTTGACCTTGTCATCACCCTCAGCGATGTCTTCCTTCTCCTCTTTCTCTTTCTCTTCCTCTTCATGATTCATGAGGTTGTGTATGACAAGAGAAGGAGGTTCTTCTTTGACTACTATTTGATTGGTTGCATTATCGAATAGATACTTCTAGAGATTTCGAAGGATGCATCCTTGCTTCTCTTGTTGTTTCAAGAGGCAAAACAAATGACCTCTATTTCTAAAAGCATATTGAGGACATGCTTCAGATCATCTTCAATCTTGATGACTTTGGCCATAGTGTTGGTTTGAAAGTGGCCTAAAGTGAGGGTTTCGAAGGAAATGGGGGGTGGGGGGTCTCTTCCCTTAGATGTTTGCAACTTGAGCGATCCATTGTTTTAAATTTATTTGAAATTTACAGAAATAAAAGGAGAGCAAAATGAGAAAGAAATCAAAATTTGATTGTTATACAACCACATTTTGAATTTTAGAGGAAAAAATAGTTTTCAAATTTCTGCAGTGTATGCCAATGTATACATAGATTGTATGTTGACATACATGTGTTAATTTTGATATTTTATTTTATTATTGAACATACAACTTATATGTTGTTATATTTATATTTCAAAGAAAGAACACATTCCTAACTCTCTTCTATGTTTAATAGAAGATGTTTGAGTTAATAGTTTTGTTAAAATATCAGCTTTTGATGTACGGTATTCATAAATTTGAGTGAAATTACTTCTTTATCTACATTATCTCTCAGAAAATGATGTATTATATCTATACGTTTGGTTCTAGCATATTGTGTTGGATTTTTAGATAGATTTATTGCACCAGTGTTATCACCATATATTAGTGGTTGAGTAAAATTTAAACAAAAATCTTTTAAAGTTTATTGCATATAAATAATTTTTGAGCAGACTACTATAGCTAAAATATATTCTGCCTCTATTATAGATAGAGACATAGAATTTTTCTTTTTACTAAACATGGAAACCAGAGAGTGTCCTAAAAAATGACAAGCTCAACTTGTACGTTTTCGGTCTGATTTACATCTACACAGTCAACATCACTACATGAAATTAAATTGAGATAATCTTCTTTTGGATAAAAGGGTTCATAGTTTAGTGTGTTGTTTACATATCTTAGTATTCGTTTTATGCATTTTAGCTGAGTTTCCTTTGGTTGAGATTGATATCTTGCATAGAGACAAAAACTATGCATTATATCTGGCCTACTAGCAGTTATATAGAGTAAGAATCATATCATACATCTATATAATTTTTGATCTACATCTTTTGAGTTTTCTTCCTTATTTAATTTCTCATTTTTTGTCATAGGAGTTGGCTTACCACTAGTATTTGACATATCAACTTTCTTAACTAAATCCTTAGCATATTTTTTTGACTTATAAATATATCATTATTTAGCTATCTTATTTGTAATCCTTAAAATAATATTAGTTCTCCTACATAACTCGTTTCAAATTCCTTAGTCATTATAAATGAAAATTCTTCACTTAACCGTTCATTTATTGATTCAAAAGTAATACCATCTACGTATATTTGTATAAGTTGAATATCATTATTATTTCTTTTAATAAATAAAGCACTGTAACATCCCAAAATTTATCAATATAAATCAATAATATAATTAAACTCTTGGAATTTAATTTGAAAATAAATTGGAAAAAATCTTAAAAACAAAATAAAAAATGATAATAATATATAAATTAATTCCAATTTTATTTTGACTTGAAAATATTGAAATAATGAATGTTTTTAAAATGTCATTTAAATTTAAAATCTTATACATATTTACTTTATATATATGAGTAAATTGAATACATATCGAAAATTAATTTAAATTACTAAGGATATGTGTGAATATAACAAATGGACAAAAATGTTTGTATTTCAAGTTTAAAATTTAAATTGAAATTTATAATAAGTGTTTTCAAAAAATAAGTATCATTTAAAAATTATTAAGATATAATATATGAAATGTAAATATTGGTTAAATTCTTTTAACATTGTACATACACACACACAAATGAATAAAGGAATACATTTATTTATAAAGTGTATATGATATAAAAATAAACAAAGTTTATAAATTTATTTTGTCTTGTAAAAAATTCACGCATGTAAACATACATGCACATGTGGGAATGGAGTAGAGTAATCAACAAAATCTAAAGCTTATGATTTTCATTTTACAAATGGCACAAACCATCATTACTTTAATAAATTAATCAAATAAAAATTTTATAAAAACTTTTCAGCTTCCCAATTCAAACTTATAATCCTCCAAATCTCTGAAATTTAGTAACCAAAAAGGATTTTGCAATCTTAACTCCAACACTCAAGCAAGAAACAAAAAAATCAGAAAAAGAAAGAAAGAGAAAAACTGCCGTCCTCTTCATTTCAATTCAAAAACTAAATCTAGAGTGTTTTTCTTAAGCGTCATAATTGTAGTGTGTTACATCTCTCAGGTAAGTTTTTAAAACTTTATAGTTAATAAAATTATGGTTTTGAAATCATATTTTAACAACAAATTCAAAAGAAAAACTGCAGATTTGTCTTAAAGGGGAAGCTTCAGGTTTTAGGCAGTGCAAGTTTTTGGAAAGAATTTAAAAGCAAGTAATTTTTTTTAAAATTTGAACTTGAAGTTATAGTCTATAATAAAGCACGAATTTAATACAATAATATCCAATCTATTGCAGGAAGAATCAAGATTTAAAAGCTTTAATCTACTTCTAGTTTAAAGTTGCAGAAAAAAGAAGTTCTCTGTTCTACAAAAAAATAAAATCCTAACAGTAAATAAATAAAATTGTTGTTATTGATTAATTAAGTGCATAAGTGCAACCAAGAATAATCATAGATCTGTAACCATCATTTGCAGATCTAAAACCCCAAAAATTAAAGTAGGAAAAGTAAGGAAGTTGCTAAGCTTCATCTCTGTTTTGAAACTGCAGGAACTTCTAAAAATAGATGAGTAAACTTTTGTTTTTCTTTCAATCTTTGTTGCTATGCGAATGCTTGAATGATTAGGAAGGTTTAGTCTTTGGTTTGCATGCAAAAAACAAAACCTTGAGTATATGAATGAATTTTTGGGTTTGTGCATGTTGATTATACAAGAATGCAATCCCTTTTTTAGCTTCAGGATATTAAAGCATGTCAAACCCCTTCTTTCCCTCTGTCTCTATTTGATCTAAGCGATAAACTATGGTTGGTCATGCATTATGTTTCAGTAAACAAGTTGGATTATTGTGTTTAAACTTGCACCATGTTTCAGAAACAAATCAAAGCAAGTTTGTAGTTTTTACTGGAAACTAAAAAGAAAAAAAAAACTCAGTAACATTTGAACTTTGGTTTACAGAGTAATCCACATCAAAAATCTAAATCATTCTCTTCCTCCTTGCTTCTAAAAAGATTGTAAACAAGTTAAAAATGTTGTTTAAACCTGTATATTATTTCAGTAATGAATTAAAGCAGCTTTTATATAGTTCTCTTCTTGGGAATTATGAAACACAGTTACCATTCAAACTTTTCAAGAAATTCGAACTTCACGAATTTTAACTTCAATAACACTATGTGAATCCCCTTGAAAAAGGATGATTTTTGAAACCAAAATGCAAAATTTTCATTAAGTTATCATCGAGATTTTTGGGATGGTCTGAAAAATGAACATATGCCAAATTCCGGCGACCAAGATGATCGTGGCCCTCGAGTTCGATGGCGATGATAGTTTGAGTATTATTGATCACCAGAAAAATACTAGTTAAGTTTATAAATCATTAAATCTTTGATTTGAGATCAAAATAGGATTTAAGAACCCATTTTTGTCCACGACCGAAATAATGGTGCTACACCATCCATAGGTGATCGGACTGCGCGTCAATGGAACTAATCGCGGCGTAGCATGCTTATGGAGGTTCGGTCCAAATATGGTGACCGTTGACGGTCAAGGGAGGTGGCGCGAGGAGTTTTCTGGTGACATTCCTCATGGGTGTTTTGGTCGTGATGCTTTGATTTGTGTTTTCAAAATAAAATCACATTCTGGGTGTTTGCATCGTCTTGGGCGATGGTAGTCGACTCGTGGATAGCTGCAGCTCCGACCAACGTTGGCGAAATTGGCTGTGCACGTGCACGTGGAGGTTTTGGGGTCAGTGTGATGGTTTGGGGAAGAAGGGATGCAGGTCAAAGAGCATCGCGGGGATTTGGGGTGGAAACTCGAAGTCAGGCTCGAGTTGTTTGACGTGGTATCTTGTTGTTTTAAACCTTAAACATATTTACGAAAAAAAAGAGCCACACAGGTCAAATTGGGGTAAAACTCGAAGCAGGGGATGTTTGGCTTGGGGTAAAACTCGAAGCAGTCTCAGGTAGGCATGCAAACAGCAAAGAAAACCCAGTTTTAACTGAATTTTGAAATACAAGTTAAATATTTTTTTGAAATCCGCTCTTTCTAAATTAATGATAATTGTAATGGAATTTCAGGTAAATGGTATTGAATCAATTATTTAAAATTTATGAAGTTCAAAGATATTTTTAAATCTCATATTTTCTTTTAAATAAAAGTTGTTTTAAAATTTTAACTATATAAAAATTTAAGAGTAAATCAAATATTCAAGTATTAACTTTAACCAAATTTGTTTATAATGATGAAGTAGTAATTAACAATTAATGTTTTGTAATGATTTTATAATTAATAATTAATTAACTAAAGAATAGTCAATTAATAAAAGTAATTAAACTTAATTAGTTAACAACCAAGAATTAATAAATTAAAATAATAAATTAAAGAATAATTAATTAATTAAGACAATTAAATTAATTCATAATTAAGTAAAAATTAAACATTGATTTAAAATAGCTAATAAAGATAATTATATTGTTAATTCACCTTAATCACAATCACCTTAATCAAAAATGATTGACCATCATCAAATATTTTATACTGGATTGATATTTCTGTTGTGATACTGTGATTGCTTTGTGATGAACTGTGATTTTGATCTGTTCCTATATGTATGTGAAAACCCCTTTTGCCCGTAAAATAGCATTTAAACTTCGATGCGACAGGGAGTCGGATTTCAGTTTGTTATTCGAAACCCACATCGAACCTTGAATGTGAATCCTTGTAATTGGTACACCCACATGTTTTAAAATTAAGCGCTCACTATTCGGATTAGCCGGGAGAGGACCATTGTGTCATATAACCCATTCCGAGTAGTGATTCGACGAAATGATTAGCATTTGAAGATGGTGGTGAAGACCGGGTGTCTTCGAAAACTATAGGATAACCTATCGATTGTATCTGCACTGAGTTGCTCTGGTATAGAGATTCCCTAAGTGATGGGAAGTCCAATCGGGATTGTGGACGCTCGGATTTGCAAGGGCTTCTTCCTTTATTGCACGAAGTGCCTTCGGTTCTGTTCAAACCCGGACCAGACTTGCTTATCTAGGTGAAACGTGATGGGGGATTCTCGTTTTTTGTTTAGTGGCGAGCAGGAGACTCTTACCCCCACACGTCCTCTTTAAGAGGTTGGTTAGCCGTAAGGTGTGACAGTTGAAAGGCTGGCCGTAAAAGCAAGTTTGGGGTACCAGTGTCAGCCATGGCGGGGCTGGGATGGTTGAAAAGCATACCAGTAGAGATTGGCCGCTGTTGATGGTTGAATAGCCTAGACCTTGACATGTGGTATCAGAGCTAAAGGTTGAGTAAAAACTTTAGCTACGGAGTATAACACATTAGATGGCTCATTAGAGATAGGGTCAAGTATACCCTAAAGTGAGTATAACTAAGACCGAAACCTCAAATTTTCTTAGTCTATTTCCTTTAACTGCTGAATTCCTTAAGATATATCGTCCGAATATCTAAATCGAATCTCTTACTAATTACAAATAGTAAGGATGAGCGGATGAAGAGGAAGAGCTGGGGGGCGAGGAAATGCCACAGCACCTAGCCAAGTTCCCCATACGGCAGAAGCAGCTTTACCTATTCAGCATCAGCCGAATCTGGCTAATTTATGTAAGAATTTCTCAAGGCTTGGTGGTAAGCCGTTCACCGGCAAGGAGTCTATTGTTAAGGCCCAAGCATGGATTAGACCGTGTGAGAAAATATTTAAAGGGCTTAAACTGCAAGATGATCAGATGTGTCTCATAGCTTCTTGGCAACTTCAAGATGAAGCTTTAGCATGGTGGGAGACAGTCATTATTTATAAGCCTGAAGACGAGTTTACATGGGGGAGATTCAAGGAATTATTTGAGAAGCTCTATATGCCATCAGTTGGGATTTCTCGTATGTACCAGGAATTCATGGACTTAAAGCATGGGAGTTTGTCATTCGAGGAGTATCCAAATAAATTCAATGAATTGTCTCGCTTCGGTCCAGAATTAGTGAACACACCTTTGAACAAGAATGAGATGTTCATTCGTGGGATGAATAAGAAGTTCCATGAAAGGATGACTGGCCATGTCAAAGAATCCTTCTCAGATTTGGTTGATATGGGATACCGTTATGCTACACTCGACATGCAAGAAGCACCGGTGGAGAAAGGAAATTCGAGCAATCAGAATTGGAAGAAGAGGAAATTTGGAGGTAAGAAACCATGGCACGGTAAAAAGAAAAAGAAGAGCAATCAGGGAAGCGAAGCAGAGAATGTCACTTGCTATAATTGCTTGGAGAATGGTCACTATTCTAGCAGATGCACGAAGCCTAAAAGACAAGTCAGTCAATCCGTTCAAGCGAAGCCCAGGAAATGCTATTATTGCCAGAAAGTGGGACATGAAGTTAAGGACTGCCCAGTTATGAAGCAAGCTCAGACAGCCAAGGTGTACACAATCAAAGACAAGCCCATATCTTCCAAAGAAGAAAAGGGGAAAGGAGTTCTTGAAGGTAATCTCACTATTTACGATAGCATTGTTAGAGTTCTTTTTTGACACTGGCGCTAAACATAGTTTATCTCTCAACAAGCTATTAATAAATTGAATCTTGGATTTGATTTTGTTGATGAGCCTATTTGCGTAAGGAATCCATGTGGGGGTCCCGCGAATCTTTGTCTTCGATGTGGAGATGTTCTATCTCATATTCTAGCAACCAATTCCCTATTGGTCTCTTCGTTCTTGATTTCAACAAGTTTGAAGTCTTGCTCGGGATGGATTGGCTAGCAAAATATGAAGCCAAAATGGATTGCAATAATTGATTGATTTCGATCAAAACCGAATTTGGGGATTTCATCGTGATTTCTTTTGAGGACCCTAGTCCTAAAAGAGAAGGGTTGATGCATAATTTGGGTTATCCTGAACCCTGTCTAGATTCCATACCTATTGTTAGAGATTTTCCAGATGTATTTGAAAAAGTGAAATCTCTACCTCCACACCGGGAAATAGAATTCAGAATCGACCATGTACCCAATGCTCGCCCTTTCGTTCATGCAAGTTGCAGGATGGCACCCAGGGAAACGGTTGAATTAGTCGAGTAAACTAGAGATTTACTAGAGAAAGGGTTGATTAGATCCAGTGTTTCTGAATGAGGTTCCGCCGTCGTATTTGTTGCTAAATCAGACGGATCTCTGAGATTGTGTGTAGATTACTGCGATCTCAATAAGCAGACTCTCAACAATAAATTTCCACTGCCCAAAATTGATGATTTATTTGATCAGTTGCAAGACGCTTGTTTCTTTTCGAAGATGGATCTAGCCCAAGGGTTCCTTCAACTATGAATAGCCGAAGACTGTGTTCATTCGACAGCTTTCAGGGGTCCCACTATTTTCTACGAATGGTTAGTCATGCCTTTCGGGCTAACCAATGCTCCAACGTACTTTGTAGAGCTTATGACTCGTGTGTTTGGGGATGTATTGAATAAATTTATGCTCGTATTTATTGATGACATGTTGGTCTATTCCAAGACCGAAGAGGAACATGCCGAACACCTTAGAATCGTTCTAGAGATATTAAGGAGAAATATTCTATATGCAAAATTTTCCAAATGCCATTTCTGGGTCAAAGAAGTCAAATTTCTTGGCCATATTGTTAATGAAGAAGGGATTTTTATTGATCCTAGCAAAATTTCCACTATTCTTGATTGGAGGAACCTACTACCCCAAAGGAAGTTCGAAGCTTTTTGGGTTTAGCAGGTTATTATCGAAAGTTTGTTCAGGACTTTTCGATGTTAGCTAGTCCGCTAACTAAGCCAACAATGAAGAATGCAAAATTCAATTGGACTCCAAAATGTGACACAGCTTTTGAGGAGATGAAGAAGAGATTAACCACCGCTCCTGTTCTCTCTATTATCAACGGGAATCAGGGTTTATCTGTTTATACCGATGCTTGTGGTGAAGGCTTGGGTGCAGTATTGATGCAGAACGGGAAGGTAATTGCCTACGCAAGTAGACAGTTACGCCCTCACGAAAGAAATTATCCAACCCATGATTTGGAGCTTCTAGCTGTTATCTTCGCTTTGAAAATATGGCGACATTATCTTCTGGGTAAGAATCTTTTCAGCTTTCTTAACAATCTACGAATTTAATTTAGCTTAACTTAACAAATATACTTATCGAACTCTCTTTATTTCTAGGTGAAAAATTTGAATTATTCACCGACCACAAATCTTTGAAATATCTCTTCATCCAGAAAGATCTGAATTTGCGACAACAACGCTGGTTGGAATTTCTGGCATCTTATGACCTAGACATTCTATATACGCCCGGAAAAGCCAATGTAGTTACCAACGCCTTGAGTCGAAAGCATGCTATTCTTGCCCACCTTGTCATTGCTCCTACTCTTCTTGAGACAATCGCCAACAAGCAAAAAGAGGACAAGTTTCTTCAGGTGGTATATGGGAGAATTCGTTGAGGTGAAGATTCTAGTTTTGCAATTGATGATAATGGGATTATAAGATTGAAAGGAAGAATATGTGTCCCAGACTTTACTGATCTGAAACGTGAAGTTTTGGACGAATGCCACAAATCTAAGCTTTGCATCCATCCAGGAGTTAACAAGATGTATCGTGATATCAAAAGAACTTTTTGATGGAAGACGATGAAAAGGGATATATCTATATATGTGAGTCGCTGTGCTACTTGCCAACAAATCAAGAGCGACCAAAAGAAAATGGCGGGTCTACTTCAGCCTTTAGAGGTGCCCAAGTGGAAATGGGACCAAGTATCGATGGATTTCATCGACGGTTTGCCTCGTACTCGGAAAGGCAGTGAAGCAATTTGGGTCATTGTGGACTGTTTGACTAAGGCAGCTCATTCTTGCCAGTGAAATCTTCCCGCACGGCTGCAAGTTTAGCCGAATTGTATGTGAAGGAAATTGTCCGTCTCCATGGCATACCTAACAGCATAGCGAGTGATTGTTATCTGATCTTCACTAGTAGATTTTGGGAGGCATTTCAAGACGCTTTGGAAACCAAGCTGAATTTCAACACTGCTTATCACCCACAGTTTGATGGGCAGACTAAGAGGATCAACCGAATCTTGGAGGACCTATTACGAGCTTGTATAGTTGATTTTGGTGGTTCTTGGGAAGACCATTTGCATCTGGTCGAGTTCTCTTATAACAACAGCTATCAGGCCAGTATAAGATGGCTCCTTTTATGGCTTTATATGGTCGTTTATGTCGTTCACCGGCATGCTGGATCGAGGCAGGTGATAGACTCGTCCTTGGACCAGATATGATTAAAGAAGCCACAGAGAAAGTTGATTCTATTCGGAAGAAATTGAAGACAGCTCAGAGTCGTCAAAAGAGTTATTATGATCGTAGAAGAAGGGATTTGGAATTTCAGATTGGGGACTCTGTCTTTCTTAAACTATCTTCTATGCGAGGTGTATTGAGGTTTGGGAAGCCTGGTAAGCTAGCACCACGATATATTGGTCCTTTTCCTCTTCTGGAGAGGGTCGGTTCTTTCGCCTATCGAGTGCAGTTGCCTAGATGGTTATCTGGTGTGCATGATGTATTCCACATTTCTAACCTTTGGAAGTATGTGCACGATCCGGATAGTATTATTGAAGAAGCTGCTCAACAGGATCTCGACATCACTCCCAATTTAGCAGTCAAAAGAGAACCGATAAAGATTGTTGATCGTGAAGAAAAGCAATTGAGGAACAAAGTTGTGAAGCTAGTTAAAGTTCAATGGAGTGGCGATCCAAAGGACTGCACTTAGGAAACTGAAGATAATATGCAGAAATCATATCCTAATTGTAGAGTGGATATCTCGGCTTAAGCCGGTAAGCCATTTCCTTATTCTTTCTGAATTCGTATATTTTTTGTTTGTTTTCTCTCTCTTTCAATTCCGAGAACGAAATTTTCTTAAGGAGGGGATATCTGTAACATCCCAAAATTTATCAATATAAATTAATAATATATTTAAACTCTTGGAATTTAATTTGAAAATAAATTGGAAAAAGAATCTTAAAAAATAAAATAAGTGATAATAATATATAAATAAATTCCAATTTTATTTTGAGTTGAAAATATTGAAATAATGAATGTTTTAAAATGTCATTTAAATTTAAAATCTTATACATATGTACTTTGCATATATGAGTAAATTGAATACATATTGAAAATTAATTTAAATTACTTAGGATATGTGTGAATATAACAAATGGACATAAATGTTTGTATTTCAAGTTTAAAATTGAAATTGAAATTTATAATAAGTGTTTTGAAAAATAAGTAGCATTTAAAAATTATTAAGATATGATATATGTAATGTAAATATTGGTTAAATTCTTTTAACATTGTACATATATATACACACAAATGAATAAAGGAATACATTTATTTATAAAGTGCATATGATAAAAAAATAAATAAAGTTTATAAATTTATTTTGGCTTGTAAAAAAATCACACATGTAAACATACATGCACATGTGAGAATGGAGTAGAGTAATCAACAAAATCTAAAGCTTATGATTTTCTTTTTACAAATGGCACAAACCATCATTACTTTAATAAATTAATCAAATAAAAATTTCAAAAAATTTTTCAGCTTCCCAATTCAATTTTTTATCCTCCAAATCTCTGAAGTTCAGTAACCAAAAAGGATTTTGCAATCTTAACTCCAAAACTCAAGCAAGAAACAAAAAAATCGGAAAAAAAGAAAGAGAAAAACTGCCACCCTATTCAATTCAATTCAAAAGCTAAGTCTGGAGTGTTTTTCTTGAGCTTCATAATTGTAGTGTGTTACATCTCTCAGGTAAGTTTTTAAAACTTTATAATTAATAAAATTATGGTTTTGAAATCATATTTTAACAACAAATTCAAAACAAAAACTACAGATTTGTCTTAAAGGGGAAGCTTCAGGTTTTAGGCAGTGCAAGTTACTGAAAAGAATTTTAAAGGCAAGTAATTTTTTTTAAAATTTGAACTTGAAGTTGTAGTCTGTAATAAAGCAGGAATTTAATACAATAATATCCAATCTATTGCAGGAAGAATCAAGATTTAAAAGCTTTAATCTACTTTTAGTTTCAAGCTGCAGAAAAAAGAAGTTCTCTGTTCTATAAAAAAAATCCTAGCAGTAAGTAAATAAAAATTGTTGTTATTGATTAATTAAGTGCATAAGTACAACCAAGAATAGTCATAGATCTGTAACCATCATTTGCAGATCTAAAACCCCAAAAATTAAAGTAGGAAAAGTAAGGAAGTTGCCAAGCTTCATCTCTGTTTTGAAACTGTCAGGAGCTTCTGAAAATAGGTGAGTAAACTTTTGTTTTTCTTTCAATCTTTATTGCTGTGTGAATGCTTGAATGATTAGGAAAGTTTAGTCTTTGGTTTGCATGCAAAAATAAATCTTGAGTATATGAATGAATTTTTGGGCTTGCGCATGTTGATTATACAAGAATGCAAACCCTGTTTCTAGCTTCAGGATATTAAAGCCTGTAAAACCCTTCTTTCCCTCTGTCTCTATTTGATCTGAATGATAAACTATGGTTGGTCATGCATTATGTTTCAGTAAACAAGTTGGAGTTTTGTATTTAAACTTGCACCATGTTTTAGAAACAAATCAAAGCAAGTTTGTAGTTTTTACTGAAAACTAAAAAGAAAAAAAAACTTAGTAACATCTGAACTTTGGTTTACAGAGTAACCCACATCAAAAATCTAAATCACTCTCTTCCTCTTTGCTTCTGAAAAGATTGTAAACAAGTTAAAATTTTTGTTTAAAACTGTATTTTATTTTAGTAATGAATTAAAGCAGGTTTTATATAGTTTTCTTCCTGGGAATTATGAAACACAGTTACCATTCAAACTTTTCAAGAAATTTGAACTTCACGAATTTTAACTTCAATAAAACTATGTGGATCCCCTTGAAAAATGATGATTTTTGAAACCAAAATGCAAATTTTTCATTGAGTTATCATCGAGATTATTAGGATGGTCTGAAAAATGAACATATGCCAAATTCCGGCGACCAAGATGATCGTGGCCCTCGAGTTCGACATAATGATAGTTTGGATATTATAGATCACCAGAAAAATACTAGTTAAATTTATAAATCATTAAATCTTTGATTTGAGATCAAAATAGGGTTTAAGGACCCATTTTTGTTTGCGACCAAAATGATGGTGCTACACCATCCACAGGTGATCCGACTGCGCGTCAATGGAGCTAATCGCGGCGTAGCACGCTTACGGAGATTTTGTCCAAATATGGCGACCGTTGACGGTCAGGGGAGGCGGCGCGAGGCATTTTCTGGTGACGTTCCAGATGGGTGTTTTTGTCGTGATGCTATGATTTGTGTTTTCAAAATAAAATCACATTCTGGATGGTTGCATCGTCTTGGGGGATGGTAGTTGACTCGTGGATGTCTGCAGCTCCGACCAACGTTGGCAAAATTGGCTGTGCATGTGCACGTGGAGATTGTGGTGTCAGTGTGATGGTTTGGGGAAGAAAGGAGGTAGCTCGAAGTGCAATGCGGGGATTTGGGGTGGAAACTCGAAGTCAGGCGCGAGTTGTTTGACGTTGTATCGTGTTGTTTTTTAACCTTAAACAAATTTTCGAAAAAAAAGTGTCACACAAGTCAAATTGGGGTAAAACTCGAAGCAGGGGATGTTTGGCTCGGGGCACATTGATTCCAATCCTATCTCTTTTTTTTTAAGAGATTCTTTTTTTTCTAATGAAGGGGTTTTTTCTTCCATTAAAAAAAGAAAGTAACCCCTTCCCTAAAAAAAAGAATTTACTGAACATATTTAATTAACCTCTCATTGATGTATTGCTTCGTCGAGATTTAAATCACGATGTCATTTTCTTGTTCCTGAATGGGCCCTAAAAGCATTAGATAAGAATCCAAAGATGAAGAGAGAAACAAAAAATATGACTACTGTGTAAACAAAGAGTTTGAGAGTAAGCATTACACAATCTCCAACATTTTTTTTGAAAAGGGAAATAGATTGCCTATTTTTTATCACATACACCATGTAAAACTCGAAGTAGTCTTGGGTAGGCATGCAAACAACAAAGAAAACCCAGTTTAACTGAATTTTGAAATACAAGTTAATTTTTTTTTTGAAATCCGCTCTTTCTAAATTAATGATAATTGTAAATGGAATTTCAGGTAAATGGTATTGAATCAATTATTTAAAATTTATGAAGTTCAAAGATATTTTTAAATCTCATATTTTCTTTTAAATAGAAGTTGTTTTAAAATTTTAACTTAATAAAAATTTAAGAATAAATCAAATATTCAAGTATTAACTTTAACCAAATTTGTTTATAATGATGAAGTAGTAATTAACAATTAATGTGTTGTAATGATTTTATAATTAATAATTAATTAATTAAAGAATAGTCAATTAATAAAAGTAATTAAACTTAATTAGTTAACAACCAAGAATTAGTAAATTAAAATAATAAATTAAAGAGTAATTAATTAATTAAGCCAATTAAATAAATTCATAATTAAGTAAAAATTAAACATTGATTTAAAATAGTTAATAAAGATAATTATATGGTTAATTCACCTTAATCACAATCACCTTAATCAAAGATGATTGACCATCATCAAATATTCTATACTGGATTGAAATTTCTGTTGTGATACTATGATTGCTTTGTGATGAACTGTGATTTTGATCTGTTCCTATATGTATGTGAAAACCCCTTTTGCCCGTAAAATAGCATTTAAACTTCGATGCGACAGGGAGTCGGATTTCAGTTTGTTATTCGAAACCCACATCGAACCTTGAATGTGAATCCTTGTAATTGGTACACCCACATGTTTTGAAATTTAGCGGTCACTATTTGGATTAGCCGGGAGAGGACCTTTGTGTCATATAACCCATTTTGAGTAGTGATTCGACTAAATGGGTAGCATTTGAAGAAGGTGGTGAAGACCGGGTGTCTTCGAAAACTATAGGATAACCTATCGATTGTCTCTGCACTGAGTTGCTTCGGTATAGAGATTCCTAAGTGATGGGAAGTCCGATCGGGATTGTGGATGCCGGGATTTGCAAGGGCTTCTTCCTTTGGACGAAGTGCCTTCGGTTCTGTTCGAACCCTGGACAGACTTGTATGGTCGTTTGTCTGACACTACACCTTGAGATATAAAGCCGATTTCTTTCAAATACATATCTGTTGGTGGCGGAGAATTTATTCTCTTTGCTTAACACCCTTCTCTGAGACGTACGAGCTCAGAGGTTATGTAGTTGAAGGTTATCAGCGATATATTCCTAATTTGGTAGTGTGGCATGCTAAGTGCTGCTGTATATTGATAATCATTTGTTGATCATTTGTGATCAAAGCATGGCTTTCGTGTAAAGCGTAGCTTTGTGGAAGAAACCTCATCGGACCTCACATACCGGAAATAGTCGAAACAGGAAAGATGCGACAAGGTTATGAGGGTCGCGCCCTTTAGGGTATGTCATTTCCTTCTGGAAAAAGGTGGTATCTTGGTATGGAGCCCAGATACTTACCTATGTGGTTGCTTCAATCTCATCTACTGTGTGGTTGTTGCTTTGTGATGGAGGGCCCTCGGATAAAGGTCCCAAAGGACCGGGGAATGGGCATAGTCGTGTAGTAGTTACCTAGTCACAGAGGTAACCCGGCCTTGTGTTGGCAGAGAACTGGTTAAGTTCTCGGGACGTCCAGCCAGAGGCGTACCCACAGCCTGACCATTTGTTGGAAATCCAATTCCCAATACGAACCCAATACGGTTTTAGTTCTAGAACCTGCCATTTAACATGGCAGCTATAGTAGGCATAGTATCATGGTACCTACGCTGGCTAGGATTAATATTCTACTTTCGAAATGTTTTCACACTAATAACATCAAAGAACTTTTCTCTTATTAATCATATTTGACTATCATAAGGGGAAATCATCCCCAAGTGTGCGATTGTGTGTGCGCCGGGAAGTCTTATGGTAGTTTCGTTTTCCAAAAGCATGAACGGTTTTCTTTTATAAATTTGTTTTATTTAAATGCAACTGTTTTTGTTTACTCATAACAGTCCCATGACTGACCCGGAGTTTATTGTTTCTTTTCTAAACACTGGGTGCCCACCATTTCTACACGGGCAGCCTAGTAGCAGGTTTTTCGTATTTTGGCATTAGCTGTATTTTGGTTTGGAGATTATCAGTTTTTGGGAGCTTTTACCTTGAAGACATTTTGGAAGCTTTTGGATCTCAAGATGCTTAGATTTGGATGTTCACTATCATTCTCTTTCTTTGAAGACTTTTGGCATATGATCTCTAGTTGTTATATTATGACATTCTATTTGGAGTTGTGATTCATGTATTATGATACTCTAATGTTGTAACAGATATTATTATGATGTTGTATCCGTGATGTAATGCATGATATTCATTTTATTTCCGTTGTTTTATATCCATCTAATGTTGTTATAAGCTCCATCCGACTGGAGTTCGATGTTTGAATCATTGACAGTCGAGTACAAGTGAGGTATTTGATGTCAATTTTCGAACGTCGGATTTCGGTCGTGACAAGCACTGTCTACTTTTCCTATTTAAAAATTAGATTACAATAAATAGGATTTAATTCTATCATACTATGCTCTAGGAGCTTCCTTCAGACTATATAAAGATTTTTTAATTTATAAACGTGATTATGAAGTTTTTCATCTTCAAAAAGTAGGGGTTGTTCTACATAAACGTCTTCTTTAATAAAACCACTTAAAATGACACTTTTGATAGTCATTTGAAATAATTTAAAATTATTATAATTTGCAAAAGCGAGTACAATTCTAATGGCTCCTAATTTGGCTATAGGAGCAAAGGTTTCATCAAAATCTATTCCTTCCTCCTAACTATAACCTTGAGAAATTAAACATGCTTTATTCCTATTGACTTCTCCTTGTTCATTCATTTTATTCTTATAAACCCATTTAGTTCCTATTATGACCTTATTTCAGGTTTCTGACTAATTTCCAAACATCATTTATGGTAAACTGATTCAGTTCCTCTTACATAGCAAGAATGCATGAATCATCTAATGATGCTTCTTTCGGATCTTTAGGTTCAATAGTTGAGACAAAAGAAACATTACTCCTTTTATTTAATTTATTTCTTATTTTCACAACAAATTCTATATTTCATAGAATATTCTCTATAGGGTGATCTTCAAATATTTTGTTCCTTTTATTTGGACGTGAATTTTCAGAGTTATTATTAATTTCATCATTAGTGATTTCATCATTTATAATTTCCTTAGTTTTATTAGCATTTTATTCTTCATCAAAACCGAAATGACTGATTTTAAAATACTCATCAAATGAAACGTGTAATGTCTCTTCGATGGGGTTAGCTCTGGTGTTTCAACCTCTATAGGCTTCACTTCTATTTCCAATAAAAGTTCCTTTATCTGATTTAGCACCAAATTTGTCTAAATATCTTTTATATTTAATATAAAACATTTATTGCTAAAAACTAGAAAATAAGATACTTTAGACTTTAAATTATAAAATATTTCATATGGAGTTTCTCAGCCAAAGGTCTTATTAAAATTTTATTTAAAATTAACATGTTGTAGCAACCTTTTCAGCCTAAAAACTTTTAGGTAATCCACTATCCTTTAACATTATTTTAACACATTCTTGTATAGTTCTATTTTTGTGTTCTACTACTCAATTTTGTTAGGGTGTTCTTGAAAAGAAAAGTTATGTGTAATTCCTTTCTTATTACAGAAGCTTTCAAAACTCTCACTTTCCAACTCTCCTCCATGATTACTCCTAATCGTCTGGACATTTGATTCTGAATTCTTTTAGTAAAAAATTTGAACATTTCAAAAGCTTCACTTTTAATTTTTAAGAAAATTGTCCATGTAAATCTAGAGAAATCCTATGTATTTTCTGAATTATAATTGATTGATTATATTTGCAAAGGACCAAAAAGGTCTAGGTGAAGAAATTAAAGACGTTGAGAAGTAGAAATCGTATATTTTGATTTAAAAGAACTTTTATGAAGTTTTCCTAGTTGATAGGCATCACATAAGTTATTGACATTGAAACTCATTTTAGGGGCCCTAACAAGTTCATATCCAGCAACTTTAGATAGATGTTTAAACTTCAAATGATTGAATCTTTTGTGCTAAATCCAAGAGTCATTAGATTCAACCAAAAGACACAAATTGTCATAAGACACTTCCATACTTAAAATATAAATGTTACGTTTTCTAATACGTCAAAGACAATATTTGACTCATTATCTTTGATATGTCAATTATCTTTTTCAAATTTAATTTTAAAACCCTTATCACACAATTGACTAATGCTATGCAGGTTATATTTCGAATTCCTAACTAATAAAACATTAGTAATAGTAGAATTTTAGAGTTGCCGACATTTCTGATGCCTATCAGATATCCTTTTGAGTTATCTTCGAAGTTAACCGATCCACTCTCTTTATAGACAATATCGTTCAAGATCTTTGGATTTCCAATCATGTTTCTTGAGCATCCACTGTCCAATATCCACTTGTCCTTGATTTTTGATGATTGAATATCAAGTCTCAGTTCACCATTTGCCATATAACATCCTTATTCCTGCAACAACATTATACCTTTCCAAAACATCAAGTGACTTTTCAGAATAATTGGTTTCTAATTTACTTGAAAATAGTATATTGGTTTCATAATATTGTTTTTCCTTAAAGATTCTTAAAAGAGTATTACTAGCCATTTATATTTTTCAAAAATCAAATCATGATTTTTTTTAAAACGTAGTGCTCTGATACCAAATGTGGGTTGTAGAATTATGGATCCTAAGGCTAATTAAGCACTAGGGGGGTGATTAGAGTTTTCTAACTTATGTAAATCTCTTTAAAATTCTTTTAAATTAAATATTAAATTACAGATAACAGCATAGAATTATAATATCAAATAGTCACTATTACAATCACAGATAAAAATAAAAGTAGTGAAGTAAAGAGTTAGAGAGATGACATTTGGGATTTTATACTGGTTCGGATTTCTCCTACATCCGTCCCATATAATTGCTGTATAATTTTATTTTCAAATCCCAATCTTTAAATGGGCATAAGGCATACTGTTAACGTAAAAATCAGATGCTAACACCTCAGTGTAAGTGTAGTGGATGTGAAAGCACCACCCGTTAACACGGGAATCAGAGAGAAACAGTAATTCACAGAAAATGCAGTAAAGAACACAGAGTTTATAGTGGTTCGGCTTATAATCAAGCCTACGTCCACTTCAGTCCTTTCTTATTGCTGATTTGATTACAACTTGTTACAATCTCTTTCAAGTACAATTTACTTCAAAAGACAAGTAGCTAGAAAAACTTCGATGTGAGAAAGTTCTTCGAATTCATGATTGAATGTCTTGAATTTCTGTTTGAAGTTGATCTAAGCGTCTTGTGTGTGATTGGAATGTTGGAGTGTAGATTGGCTTGAATATAGCAGAGTCTCGATGCCTTGAAGAAAAATGATCCAAAAGTCCCTTGAAAGTTGGAGATGGCAATGTATTTATAGAGAATTCTGGGCAGGAAACATTACCAAGTCCTAAATCGTAACCGGTATAAGTTGGGTCGCGGACGACTTAAACTAAGTCGTGGGTCGGTTGCGACCTAAATGCTGGGTCGATACTCCGGAAAGGCATCCTTGCTGAACTCTGGATATATCACAAGTCCTGAACCGTGTACGAGTTAAGAGGCCGCGTGCTAAGTAGCTGCATCGGACTTGCCTTCCTTTGCCTGGGTCGCGAACGACCTAGCATAGGTCGTAAGTCGGTAGCGACTCAAGTGTAGTTCGTGATCTTGTCCCTGTCCTGAGCAGTTAGGGCGACAACCTTCTTGGATAGTTAGATCGGCATCTATCTTAGGCCAGCATCCATGTTAGATCGGTAACCTACCTAAGCCTTGAGTCGGTATCCCCTTAAATCTTAGGTCGGCATCCCTGTTAAGACTTAGGTCGGTAACCTTGTTAAGGCATTAGGTCGGCATCCCTCTCAAGTCTGTTAGGTCGGTATCCCTCTTAGGGCTTAGGCAGTTAGATCGGCATCCATGTTAGGTCGGCAACCTTCTGGGTCGGTAACTTTTAAGTCGCTGAGTCATGGCCGAGGCGGAGTTAACATTTGCCCCTCGAAGTATACGCCTAATGGTTAGGTCATGTGCTTCGATATCCTCTAACTCGTCCACTCTCTAAGTCGGTAGGTCGTGTATGACCTAATAGTTAGGTCACACGCGCCGCTTCAGTTCTCACCACTGTAAGGTATAAGTCATTCATCTTCTTCCTCCTCTTCATTACTTGCTCCTTCGCTTGATTCGGCCATTAAAATTCTCCTGAGCTTCCAAAGGCGATTTCACTCCAATCAATTACTGATAACCTTTGCTATTCATCGCGTAAGTAAACCTTCTTCTTCCTCGATCATAGATTACCGTTGGTTCATGAATTCCGTCACTCAAACTTAAACCGCCTCCTTGTATAATGCTTCATCACGAATCCCATTACATCTATAGTTGATGAAGCTTAGGTTGCTCGGTTTGGCTTTAAATGACCGATGAGACGATGAAGATGGTTTACCATTTCAGGCTAGTCGATTCTGATTTGCGTTAGGATTGCAAGGTGTTGAACTCGTAGTGGTTTCGAACTGGTTTTATGGATGATCCGATAACATGAAACAGCATGAATGGAATGAGGGTTTTATGTGGATGGAGCGGCTATCGGGCTAACGGGTCGAGTGGATTGAGATATCGGCCTGGATTAGACCAAGCAATTTTTGGGCGACCTATCTTTGAGCCGACCTAATTTGATACGATCTAAACCTTAGATCGTGGCCGAACTAGCACTCGGGGAAATTTGCCGACCTAATCCTTAAATCGTGGCCGAACTAGCACTTGGGGAATCTTGCACCACTTTTTGAACCGGAGCCTTTCTCCTTACTACTCCTCACGACCTAAAGAACCACCGATTTAAGGAATCAGAGACTTAATCTTAACTCGCGAGAGATTCCTTGGGTCGCAGCCGAGTTAACACTTGGATGCCCAACTCGAATTCTCACTTAAAAGCAAAATTCCAACTTGAATACTTAACTTAATCTGCTGGACTGAATTGCTTAAATCCTAGATTGTTTTAACTTTGTTGCCTTATTTCACATATCACATTAACTTATAGGCTAACAACCTGCTGAAAACAACAATTATAGAAAACCAAGGGGAATATACTGCCACTGACTGCCCACATCAAATGACAGATTAGTCGACATAGAGTAATCAACTTAAACACACTGTATGAAATGCTGTGATCCAATCAACTAAAGTGAAATATCAATGCAAAGCATCGCTATCTTGAACTGATTTGTTTGCATCTACATTTCACTTTCATATTTAAAACAACAAACCCTGGACTTTATAACTGACAAATGCTTGCTAGTTTTTATTCCAGTTATATTCGCTTATTGCTTTGTTGATTTTACACAACACTTCACACATTTTAGGAAACGTGCACCTTCATGTTTGAATATCCAGTTGTTTGTGTAGAATGACTTCCCTCCAAGAAGAAGAAGTGGTAGCTCAAGCGGGAGAGACCTTTCAGACAGCTGTTCCCATAGAGAATCCTCCAGAGAGAACTTCGACTATCCTAACTCCGAGAGCGTTTATTCAGCTACGTACTCAATTTGGTTTTGCTGAAAATGATGCCCTACTTCCCGGGCCAAATGATACTGCCGACAGTCCTCCCCCGGTTTTGTCGCAGTCAATCGTCAAATGTGCCTAAGCGGGGCGATTCCTCCCTTTAACGACTTCCTTCGAACCCTTCTCCTTTGGTTGACAATCTCTCCGTTCCAACTTCATCCTAATGGCTACGCCATCTTGATGGGGTTGTGTGTATTGTTTAGGAGAACTCTTGATCGCTTGCCAAGTTTTGAAGAAATTCGCTACTTATGCTCGTTTGCAAAGAGTAAAGACCATCCTTCCCTTATTATTGTGAGAAGTGCTAGAAACCGCAAGCTTATTTCTGATCTTACCGAAAGTGTTCATGGATTTTTGAACCAGTTTTTCTTTGCTCGCTGCCCCTCAGGGTTTTATGCCATCTGGAGAGTAGGAAGTAAGATTACCTGTTTCTATTTTCTTCATTTTCAAACTTTTTCGAGATCCGAACTACCTATTGCTAATTTCATTCTTTGCTCTTTTCAGCACTTCCTCTTCCTTCTAGAGATCCAAGCCATAAGCAAGTTTTTGAAAGATTAAGTGCTGTGACTGCTAGAGAGAGAAGTATAAAGTTTTTGTTGAGGGACGAATTTTTGCATCAGTATGGACTTTTACACGCTTCTCGCTCTACACACCCCCATGAGGTTCTAGACTCCCCATCTAAAGCATTAGATGCCCCAATTTCCACTGACGAACCCATACCAAAAGAACCTGCCTCCGAGGCTTCTCTGGTGAAGTGTTCTACTACTGTCGATGTTGCGGGGTCGTCTGACAAATTCACACTTGCCCCAGTCATTGAGGAAGAAGAGCCTCAGGGATCTCTCCAACATTCACAGAAGTTTGGTGAAGAAGTCGGGAAAACAAGCCTTGTCAAGCAGAGAGGGGACGACACTTCCGAAGGGTTGAGCGACCTCTTTGTCACCTCACAGGAGCTCTTTAAAGACGACCCTGTCACTACTAAGGTTTCCTCTTCAGTAGTGGAAGCGACTTCTTCTTTGCAACAAGCTCCGTCGACCCGAGAGTTGACATTAACTATTACCCCCATGATTACTCCGCAATCAAAGAGTGGTTCGTATTTTGATGCGCGTAGTTTGCACATCACACACACTTAGAACCTTTCGGCACTTTCATGCACCTAACTCTTTGTACTTTGAAGATTCTAAAGTTACGCTTCTTTTCTCTGGAGACTTTTAAGACTTGTCTCTTTTATTATTTCAGATTCCCCAATGAGGTGAAGTGGTTCATATTACGACGACTTCAAGCAATATGGAAAGCGTGGTCAGTATGACTATAGATGCTATCTTCCCACTTATAGGGAAACTGATGAAGAGAGGGCTTCTCGAAAGGCTCAGGAGAGACGTTCTTATGAAGAACGCTATGGAAGAGGGGATGAGCGGTACGATTCTTCCCACAGAGAGGGTGATTCCCATAAACGTAAATCCCGTGATGACAGAGGGAAGAGCCACATGGCTGATGACCCAAGCAAACGGGCTAAAGTTAGTGAGCAATCTGTGCCTGTAATTTCTGAGAAGACCACTACTCCCATTCCTTCTCAATCTCCTGCCCATTCCCGTACTGATATTCAGACAATCATCAATAGGCCTTCATATCAAGTTGGGCCAGGTCCAGCTACTCTCCAAAGCCGGTTTCCACAATGGTGCTTGAAGGGGGTTCACTTCGATCTCGACTTAGTTCCAATTGACAAGCCTGCCATGCTGCGAAATCTCGATGCCGTCAGACTTGATATTGAAAGAATGTCGGGCTGGAAAAAGCTTGCCGACGAGCTTCAAAGGGTAAACCGTGCGAATCTCGAGGCCATTCTTACTATGGAAAATGACAAAGCTGAATGGCAGAAGGTTCTTGAGCAGCATGATACCGAGATGAGGAGCATCACTACTTATAATGAAGAGCTTGAAGCGAAAGTCGAAAAGCTCAAAGAAGAGCTTGCCACTTCTTCTACTTCCTGCACTCAAAAAGAAGAAGTGCTTCAGAAACAAGTGAGAGATGCTCATGCCGGCCAAAGAGACGCCGAAGACAGGCTCGATGTGCAAAAAAGAATCAATGAGGGCTATATTGCTGATATTGCAGAGCTTCGGAAGAAAACCAGCATCATCTCTCTAAAGCTTCAACTCTCCAAAGCTGAAAGAGAGCGTGATGAGGCCGTTGCCGGTAAAATTGCAGCTGAAGAATCTCATGAGGCAACGAAGACCAGCATCAGCTCGATATTATTTGACTTCTACCTGCATAGCATCTTGGGGCGCGGTAGTCTCGCCTTTCTAGGTCCCAAATATGAAATTACTCTGGCTGAGGTGTGGGAGGCCGCACTTGATATGCTTGGTGCTGGCTATGTCGAATCAGAGCTTGAGGAACATTATCTAGATGACGGAGCTCGCGCCGCTCTTGTCAGGGGAAAAGAACAACTTGCGAAATTAAGAGCCGAAATGGCAGAAGGGGAACGTTTAGGAAAAACTACTTCAACTGATCCAGTTCAACCTTCACCTTCGGCCGAAATCGACATTGTCGGCTCTAGTTCTCATTCTCCACCCCCTACTAAAGCTATTACAGAAGGTGCAACTGTCCATTACGGAGACGAAAGCCAAGAGAGCGGTGAAGTGCTGGGTTTTGAGATTGACGTAGCAAAGTCTACTTTGCCAGGTAATCCTAATGCTGATCTTGGTCAAATAGATTGCTCATTTGCTTCTTATGAGTTTGATGAGCTTCTTGACTATTTCTTAAATCTCAATGAGCCGCTATCTCCTTTCTTCACGGGAGATACTAATATTTTTGGCTTTTCTTCTTCTATAGCAAAAACGCCAAGTGCCACACAGACTTCTCCTCCTCCATCTATCCCTCCTCTGTTCCCTCAAATCACTCCTATTTCCCAGCCGGGATCACAGGAAGAATTGATAGGAGCCCTTTAAGGCTTGGATGATCCAATCGCCTCGCAAGAGCAGAAGGACGAAGGACTTGAAGGAGGCGACAAATCCCCGGAGCATACTATTTCCGATGACGTAAAACTGGCTGCTCTTATTACTCCGGGAAGTGAGTCTTCTTCAAGAAGGAGGAGGAAGCGTACCACTTCCAAGAAGACAAGGAAAAGCATTCTTGTTTCTGAAGAGGTACCGATGGTTGATCCGGTAGTAACCCTCTCTCCTTCATCCCCAACTCTCCCAAGCCGTTCTGAAAAACTGCCTATTAGGTCAGGCGAAGGCTCTAAGGGTGGCGGCAAGAAGAAGTAACGAGCCCTGCTTCCCTTTATTTTTACTTTTTGCTTTTTGCATGTACTGACCGGAGATTGTGCGGGTACCGGCCTCCTCTTTCCCTTTCCTTTTTATTTTGAAACCTGTACCTGTACAAATTTTGACAGTATTGAATAAAATGATTCTTTTTGTTTGTACAAACTTCTGTCTGTATTTGAGAATGCATTTACTATTCGTTTTTGTACAAGTTTCTTTATATGATACTGCAGTGAGCTTGTGGTATGTTGTTCGAGCGTAATTTTTACCAATGTAGTTATACCATGTTGCCCCTATACCATAAGCTCGTTGCAATATTTTATACTTTGAGGGGACTTGTACTCTTATTTTCTGGAGAATAATTATTCCATACTTGGAGGAATATTATTCTGCTCAAAATAGAGTACGGCTCGCTCCATATGAGTTTCTACGCTTCAACCTTCGAAGATATCACGTTTTCTTTTGTACATATACACATTTTTACAAAGTGAATTCTCCTATGTGGTAAAGCGGGCCTCTGAAGGGCACTTTAACTTCTTTTTGAGGAAGATTATTTTCAAGAATAGATGAACCAGTCTTCCTTTGAAAGCTAAAGTGTGCCTTTAAAGAGAGCTTCTCTTCTTTTTTTATTGCGCCTCGGTGGAGGGCTTTTGATCTTTGTTTTGCATTTCTGATGAAATGCTTCTTTGAAAAGTTGTACCTCTGAGTTTCACGTTTCAACACTTGGAAGTTTTATTTCAATCTCGGTGAAACGTGTGCCTCCGAAGAGTTGTGCCTCCGAAGAGGTCTTTCTGTTTGATTGTGCCCCTGGGAAGGGGTCTTTTTGTTCGATTGTGCCTCTTGGAAGAGGTCTTTTTATTCGATTGTGCCTCTTGGAAGAGGTCTTTTTGTTTCTGTCCCTTGGGAGAGGCTTTTATTTTTTCCCTGTTCGCTGGGAAGCGGGCCTCCGAAGAGGGCTTTTCACATTTCGACTCACGGGAGTGTATCACCGATCACGGTGAAATGTGTGCCTTTGAGTAGGGCTTTTGCCTGGAAGTTTGGAGTTTCTTTCTCTCAGTTGGACGAATTCACGGGAGTGTATCACCGATCAGTCCGCAACTTTATGTCGAGAAAGAACTCTCTTTTTTCTGGTTAGGCCTGCTCGAGGTCTTTTAGCATTTCAACTGTGGTGAAATGGGCCTCCGAAGAGGTCTTTTCACGTTTCAACGCTTGGAAGTTTTATTTCAATCTCGGTGAAACGTGTGCCTCTGTGTAGGGCTTTTGCCTGGAAGTTTGGAGTTTCTTTCTCTTAGTTGGATGGATTCACGGGAGTGTATCACCGATCAGTCCACAACTTTATGTCGAGAAAGAACTCTCTTTTTCTGGCGAGGCCCGCTCGAGGTCTTTAACCTCCGAAGAGTTGTGCCTCTGAAGAGGGCTTGTGCCTCCGAAGAGGTCTTTTGCTGTTTGATGCTTGCTCGCCCATGTCTCTTTGCCATCTATTCATGTCGGCTATCCCCGTTATCTTTTGCAAGTGTCATCCCTTTTTAGTTGCCAATAATTTTCCTTATCCAAAGAAATATACTTCATAGTTAAGCGAGTTGGTGGTGGTAGACACAGGCTATTTAACTGGATGCTTGTTTGTATAAACACTCGCAGTTAGTTAGAAATGGTCCACTTCCATCCACATCGCTAATTTTTGTTCGAAGCACTTCTATTGTAGGATTTGAGTATGGAAATTTTGAATGGTTTAGCGTTTTCTTGCTGGGTGACGTCGGAGATCGCTTGGTCTTGCGATGGGTAAGCTTTGTTTTTATGGCCTGCATTATTAAATCGACATTTTAGTAACACAATTAACGTATTTTATATGTCGAAATAAAACAAAGCAGTTTATAGTAGTAGAGAACACAAGATTTATAGTGGTTCGGCCAAAAGCTGGGCCTACATCCACTTTATAGCTTTTCATTATTCACTTGCTTTACAATTGCTTTCAATACAAGAATCATATATTCGTAGTTCTTTTACAACATTTTAGCAAAGCTTTTAAGTAAAATATGGACGCAAATGATTACTGTTCCAAGCTCTTGGGATTGGTTCTCCTTCGATAGTTGTGAGTTTGAACGTGCCATCAAGAAGTTTCGTGCCTATAACATACGGCCCCTCCCAGTTTGGCCCAAACACACCTGTGGCTGTCATAATTCTCTTCAGGACTAGGTCCCCAACTTCAAAGCTGCGTTAACAAACTTTGGAATTGAAGTGTCTGGCTATTCTTTGCTGATGAGCTGCAATTCTAAGCTTAGCCTCTTCTCTTCTTTCATCAAGGAGTTCAAGTGCTTCCAATTGCAATTTTTCATTCTCATCTTGATCAAAATGGATCCTTCTGTGTGAGGGGACTTCAGTTTCCACTGGAATCATCGCTTTTGATCCGTATGCCAATGAAAATGGAGTATGCCCAGTAGCAGTTTTGTGGGTGGTTCTGTATGCCCATAGTGCAAGCGGTAACTTATCGACCCAACCACCTTTTTCTTTTTCCAGCTGCTTTTTGATGGTTGATTTGATGATTTTGTTTACTTCTTCCACTTTCCCGTTTGCCTGCGGATGAGCCACTGCTGAGAAGCTTTTTCGGATCTTGAATCGTTTGCAGAAATCTTGGAACTCCTCACTTTCAAACTAGGTACCATTGTCTGTGATTATCTTCTGAGGCACACCATACCTTCAAATGATATTTTTAGTCACAAAACTTATCATTTTCTTAGAGGTAATAGTAGCCAATGGTTCGGCTTCAGCCCATTTAGTGAAATAATCAACAGCAACGATAGCATATTTAATTCCCGATTTGGCAGTCGGCAAAGGCCCAATGAGATCTATCCCCAGATGGCAAACGACCATGGACTGACCATTTGTGTTAGCTTTTTTAACCAGCACTGGATTTGATACCCAGTTTGGATAAGTAGATTCTCTGATGAAACCGTTCTCCATGAGCCGATCCACTTCTTCTTTTAACGCTGTCGTCCTCTCAGAACCCTGAGTTCTTCTTTTCTATTTCACGGGTGTAAACTTTGGATCAATGTTCAGAGTGTGTACTGCAAACTCTGGGGATATTCCACACATGTCAGCATAAGTCCAAGCGAATACATCCAAATTAGCCTTCAAAAATGAAATCAGAACATTCTGAACTGTTGTGTTGAGTTGTGAACCCACATTAAGCACTTTGTTTGGGTCCTTTGGGTCAATGGGTACCGGCACCGTTACCTCTACCAGTACTACCCTATTCTCCCCCGCACTGGCTTTCCTTGGATCCATCTCTCTTCGTGCGCCACTGTATTCACCAGCGCAGGGTTCACCCTGTAATTGCTACAAGGTTAGTTCTTTGGTGCGGACTGGAGCCGCCGCACCTTTTCCCATCTCTCTTTTCCTTGATTCACGCAGCTCTGTAAGATAACATTCTCGCCCCGCATCTTGGTCTCCTTTAATCACACCAACTCCGTTATCCGTGGGGAATTTTATAGTCAGACACCATGGAGCAAGAACAGCTTTGAATGCAGCAAGAGTTGGTCGACCTAACAATGCATTGTAAGCAGAGAATTCTTCAATAATTATAAAGGTTTGCTTTCGAGCCACCTTCCTTAGTCCTTTTCCAAGTTCTACAAACAAATCTATGGTCCCAATCGGCTGTTTGGGTTCTCCAGCAAACCCAGCAATCTTAAGTGATGGAGCTTGAACGTCAGCCATTGGAATTTTCATTTGATCAAAGGTCTTCTTGAAGAGAATGTTGCATGAAGCTCCACAATCAACTAGAACTCTTCTCACAGTAGCCGGCCCAATACCAGCGGATATGACCAAAGGATCTATGGTAGGAGCTTCGATACCCAAAGAATCTCTGGCACTGAATACAATGTCATCTGTGGAAGTCTTTTATTGCTTTAAAGGCGTATCATTTTCTAAAACAAAAACACTCTCTTCAGCTGGTACATGCCTCAAGGCCCGGGCATACCTTTCCATCTCGCCCCTTGCCTGCTGGGTGAGGCCCTCCAGTTATTATATTGATGACAGGTCTTTCCGATTCATGTTCTAGGCCTTCTCACTTGAGCTAGGACGGTGAGAGGGAGCTTGTTGTGCTTGAGTCGATAAGGCTGGGGTATTTCTATTCCTTTTCACATACTGCTGGAGCTTGTTCTCTTTCAAAAGTTGTTCAATTACCTCTTTCAACTGACGACATTCGTTGGTGTCATGGCCGGGTTGGTTGTGGAATCGGCAGAACCTTCCACTTTTTTCCATCTTATTCCCAACTCTCATTTTAGGTGGTGTCGGATAATTGACATTATCCTTGGTCGCAAAGAAGATGTTCTCAGGGGTATCGGTCAAGGGTGTGAAATTGAAAGGACGGCCTTTCTTAGCATCTCACTGTTTCTTTCCACCATCATTTCCCCTTTTCTGAGTGTTAGGTTCTTTCTTGTTCGAAGCAGCACCATTGTTCCCGGCTTCCACTGATACCACCTTAGCCGGTGTTTGGAGGCTCTCCAAGCGCATGAATTCATCCGCTTTCTTGTAGAATTTGTCAAGTGAGTTTGGTTCTTTCATTTTCAACCATTTTCCAAATTCGCTTGATTTGTCAATCGCCCTCATCAAGTATGTTAGGACCATGCGTGGCTCAGCATTATCTACCTCAGCTAATGCTATGTTAAAACGATTCAAAATGATCTGATGGATTCTCCTGGATTTTGCTCTAGACTTGACGGCGACATTATATCCTTTGCTTTTGAAGCATACAATCGAAATTGCTCCTTGAACTTCCTGGTCAAATCAGAGAACTGATCAATGGACCTGACCGGCAGCTTTGTAAACCACAATAGAGCCACACCTTCCAGATAAACCGAGAAATATCGACATTTGATTTCATCAGACGCTCTGGCACCCGTCATATGCCAGTCGTACTTGTACAGAAACTCGTTAGGATCACTTGTCCCCTTGTAGGCCGGAATAGTAGGGGGAACGAATTTCCTTGGGAACTCTGCCTTCAAGATCTTTTCAGTAAATGGAGTTTTGCTTGGAGCAAAACCCCACTCTTTCTCATCTTCATCTCTTCGCATATTTTCCTTCATGATTTGACGAACCATGCCCGAAAAATACTCTTCATCATTTAGAGGATCTGGAGGGCAAACATCAGCCACTCTCTCTGAATTATGTCTTGACAATCGTTCACGGAGGGTCGGCTGCGGCCCTGATCCTCCAGCTTGGGGAGGTGTCCTTTCCACAGGGTCTGCGGCTCTTTGAGAAATGTTCCCTTCAACATCTTGAACTCCCACAGTAGGGTTTCCATCATTATTAACCGGTTGACGGTTTGCCCCAAGTAGATCATTCAACTTACTTAAGATCAAGGCATTCTGGGCATTCTGGGCTTCCAACTGTGCATTTTGAGCATTCAATTGTTGATTCAACCCCAAAACTACGGCGTCCAATTCTGCTCGCGTAACTCCAACAGTTGGAGCTGCTTGACTTGAAGGAGGAGAGGTAGCAGTATTCTCTTGAACATTGTCGGATCTTACAGAACTTCGTTTTCTCCTAGGAGCCATTATTTCCAATAAACTTCTGGTTTTAAAAGAAATCCTTTCAACAAACCTTTGCGGAGCAATGGTGGAAGTATCCTGAGTTGGGTTCTCAGTGAAAGCACCAAAAATGTTAACGTAAAAATCAGATGCTAACACCCCAGTGTAAGTGTAGTGGATGTGAAAGCACCACCCGTTAACACGGGAATCAGAGAGAAACAGTAATTCACAAAAAATGCAGTAAAGAACACAGAGTTTATAGTGGTTCGGCTTATAATCAAGCCTACGTCCACTTCAGTCCTTTCTTATTGCTAATTTGATTACAACTTGTTACAATCTCTTTCAAGTACAATTTACTTCAAAAGACAAGTAGCTAGAAAAACTTCGATGTGAGAAAGTTCTTCGAATTCATGATTGAATGTCTTGAATTTCTGTTTGAAGTTGATCTAAGCATCTTGAGTGTGATTGGAATGTTGGAGTGTAGATTGGCTTGAAGATAGCAGAGTCTCGATGCCTTGAAGAAAAATGATCCAAAAGTCCCTTGAAAGTTGGAGATGGCAATGTATTTATAGAGAATTCTGGGCAGGAAACATTACCAAGTCCTAAATCGTAACCGGTCTAAGTTGGGTCGCGGACGACTTAAACTAAGTCGTGGGTCGGTTGCGACCTAAATGCTGGGTCGATACTCCGGAAAGGCATCCTTGCTGAACTCTGGATATATCACAAGTCCTGAACCGTGTACGAGTTAAGAGGCCGCGTGCTAAGTAGCTGCATCGGACTTGCCTTCCTTTGCCTGGGTCGCGAACGACCTAGCAAAGGTTGTAAGTCGGTAGCGACTCAAGTGTAGTTCGTGATCTTGTCCCTGTCCTGAGCAGTTAGGGCGGCAACCTCCTTGGATAGTTAGATCGGCATCTATCTTAGGCCAGCATCCATGTTAGATTGGTAACCTACCTAAGCCTTGAGTCGGTATCCCCTTAAATCTTAGGTCGGCATCCCTGTTAAGACTTAGGTCAGTAACCTTGTTAAGGCATTAGGTCGGCATCCCTCTCAAGTCTGTTAGGTCGGTATCCCTCTTAGGGCTTAGGCAGTTAGATCGGCATCCATGTTAGGTCGGAAACCTTTTGGGTCGGTAACTTTTAAGTCGCTGAGTCATGGCCGGAGCGGAGTTAACACATACCTATATACAATCTCGAACCCTTCTGAATTTTCAGGCTTAGGGTATATGTGATAACCTTGATTTTTTTTTTAACTAAGGAATACTGATTTTTATTTGGATTAAACAGATAAAATTGATAATTAAAAATATCTGAATATATATAAGTGAATTTGAATTTATAAAAAAATAAAAATTGTTAAAATTAACATGATGAATCTTACTGTAAATATATATAAATGGAGATGTGCAAACTATATAAATGCTAAAATTTTAAGTGTGCTTATATACATGTTTTGTGAACAGAAAACATTATTTAAATTCAAGATATTAAATTTCAAAGAAGATTTAAAGCTAAAATTTTATATTTCTAAAACACTAAAGAAAATGCTTATTAAGTTTAGATACTGTAGCTCAAGTTTAAAAATGGGATTTAGTAAAGAATCATACTTTCTTTAAAATATACATAAGTATTATATATAAAGTACTAAACATAAAGATATAAACATAATACGAAAACATAAATTCCTAAATAATTAACAAGTGTAAACACTTAAAATATGCATTGTGCATTTGTAAGCTAAAGACTTCATGAAAGGACAAGTGGCACCTCTCTTTAATTTGGAAAAGCTGTATTATGAATGTGAAAAAAAGAAAAAGAAAAGCAAAGCCTGAGAATAAATAAAATTGCAACAAAAATTTTCTCATATTTGAACTCAAGCTCTGGTCAAAAGCTTTAAAACAAAAATCAAACCTGAAATCCAAGATTTAATGTGAGCAACAGCAATGTTTCAAAATCTGAGCTAGGATATGCAAGAGATAAAGTTCAGGAAGCAGGAATCAAACCCAGATTCAATCAAGCAGTGTTTTCAAATCAGACCCAGTAGACCTGATTCAATTCCTTGTCCCTCTCTGTTCATACAAAAGTAGTGAGTAAACTAAAGCTTCAACGATTTTTTTTATAAAAGTGATGAATGTTGGGAGTGAGATTGTGATGCCTGTTTAAAATTTGTGAATGCATGTTTGTTTTAGTTCCTGAATCATGATTATATGAATGAATGCAAGTCTGGGTATTCATGAGTTCACCTCTGTTTTAGTTTCATAGGTTAAACTTAGATTAAAATCCCAATTCTTCTCACTCTAATTCTCTTATGGCTTAGGAATTTAAACAAAACATGATTGTTTTAAACTGAACTAAGGTTTAATAACATTTTTAAGAAAAATAAATAGAGATATTGTTTGAAAATAAATAAGAACAGTAAGATGCAAGGTATATCAAAATTTCAATTTTTATAATTGAATGATTCAATTACATATTCTGTTTTGCTATCTGAAATGATGGTTTTTAAAAATAAAATCAATATTTTTAGGCTTTTATTTCGAGAGTAATTCCTAGTTGATCGAAATCGAGAAGTTACATGATTCCTGGCGAACGGCAAAGAATTAGGGGTCGATTTTTTTTTCGGTTGAAGCAGGTTTGAAGGTCCGGGGTATCACGAAAAAATGGTGATGCATTTTTGTATTGATGGTGGTGGCTGGATGAGGTGATTGTAGGGTTTAGCCTTGCTTTTTTGTTGATTGCTCTTGCGAGCTTCATTCGTCGTCGTCTCGGTGTTCTAGATGATCACACTGGGGGGGGGGGGGGGGAGAGCTTTGGGGGTCTTTGGAGCAGCTGGGGTTGAAGGGGTGTGGACTCCGGTGACGTCACGCGGTGAAGCGGAGCGAATTTTGGCGATCAAATGGGTTCAGGGAAAAACATATGACCTTGAATTCGCTCGACTTTGTTTCAGTGGTGATTTCGTAACTTGGATTTGCACGAATCGTTTAGGGTGGTCGTCGATGACCTGAGAGCAACTGTAAGGTTGGTCGGAGGCGACCTGGCTGCCTGTACACGTGTACGTGTGTACGCGTGAGGGTCGAATTGTTTGGCTGTTGAGGAAGATATGGGTTCTCGGGAGAGACTCGAAGCATTTGAGTGAAAATCTCGAGGATTTTGGTGAGTCTGTTCGAGTTTTTGTGTGCACGGGCTCGAGTTGACTTAGTATAATTACCAGGTTTATGCAAATGAAGTACGTTTTCAAAATAAATGTACTAAGTTCCAAGGTAAAGTTAATCAAGTTCAAGATAAAAGTATTTATCGATTTCAATATAAATATGAAGTAATAGGGTTTGAAATTTAGTTTGTTTTGATTTGAAGAAATTGTCTCTATTGTTCAATATCAAGGGGTGAAATTTGGTAATGACTAAGATGAGGGTAATCTAGACTTTAATTAAATAAAGGTCTTAAGTGTTTTGAATAAGTTAATTACCTTAATTCCATTTAAATGATAATTAAAGAAATTTAATTAAGAGTCAATAAATTAAAAGGATAATTACATTAATTAAGGATTAATGGTTAATTAACTTATGATTGAAAATAATTAATTAAGGTAAATAAATAAGGTTAGTTAATTATGTAATTAACTTATAGGTTAATTTAATTAATGTGATTAATTAAGAATAATTAATTAAGGCGACTGATTAATTAATTTATATCAATTGATTTGTAATTGATTAATCAGGATTTGATCATTAATTCATAAGTAATTAAATAAAATTTTGAAGATAGTCGAAGGATTGGGCGTACACGTACACGTGTATCACCATGCACGCTGGATCCAGGCGAGTTACGGTGATTCGTCAATTCGATAGGTGGTGTGAAACATTTGGGTTCGACACTTGCCTTGGATAAGACGCGACTATATCGATTTGTCGGAGTCATTTATGTAATTGATCGAAGTGTGAAAATTCCGGAAGGGGAACTGGAATTGAGATTTGGGAAGATGAAGTGCTGATATTGAGTAATGGTTATTGTTGGATTTGGGCCGTTGCGTTGCGTTGTGGGATTATTTTAGTTCGGTGTTTAGTTTTTGGGTTGTGGTGTTTTGGGCCGAAGGACCCTTGTATATTTTAAGCAAGTTTTTTTTTTAAAAAGTATGATTTGAAAGTTATTTCAAAACTTAATTTACCAATGTATTTAAGGATTTAATTAAAAGATGAAGATTTATCTTAAAAGTAACAAAGGTTCGGGTGATTAATGGTTAATTAAATAATTGCAAGTGATTAATTAGTGGTTAGTTAATTAATTTAAACACTTGATGATCGATAAATAATTACTTAATTTAATTAATGGAAGTGTAATTACTTAGGGAAGTAATTAATTGATAATTACTGAATGTAATTAAAGATGTTTAATGATAAAGTAATTTGGATATAATTACTTTGGGATTAATAAAGGGATTAATTGAGATAATTAATTAAGGGTAATAATTTAAGGAATGAGTAATTAAGGGTAGTTAATTACTGAATGGAATTAATCAAGGGATTAATCAGAGAATAAATTTAAGGATTAATTTATTCAATGAAGTAATTAAAGGTTAATTACTGTATTTGGTTAAAGATAAATTAATTTGTGAAATTAATTAAGGGATAAATAGAATGATATTAGAAGCCTTTGATTAATTGTTATCCCTACTATGTGGTTCGTGATGCTATGTGATAAGATATGTTGATTTAAACTGTGATGATGTGATTATCTATTGTTGATGAATTAGGTGTCATCCTGTATTTAAAGTTGAGTTGTATTTCACTTGAATAATAAGTTAAGTTGATATAGATTACGAAGAGACCGGAGTCGGGTATTAGTAAATACCCGAAACCGCTTCGATTCTTTATAAATTGCTATGTGAAATCAATGTGCTGAAAAGAAATGATTTAAGAGAATTGAACCATGTAATATAAGGTTCTGGTACTTAGAAATTGATGTGTGAAATGAGTAATGTCTTTAACGACTTGTGAACTTATAAATTGATATCAGTTACCCCGGGTTCATATCAGTTGTATGCTTTTGTATTCCTAGTTAGATGAGTTTACTCATGCTGGTTTCCAGCCTGACCCGGGTGTTACTTTGATGTAATGCTCGGGTCAGACCGAGTATTACAGATATTCAGGTAAGAACGTTCTGGAGTTCAGGAGGCGAGCTGGATGGCAGGAACGTACGGAGCGATTTCCGCTGTGTATATTACTGCTGATTAGCTGGGACATGTTTTCAAATTTGTCCTGTGTTGTGTAATAGTTGTAACTCTGATGTATATAAATATAAATTGACAGATACAGTTTTCTTTGTATAATTGTTATTATTATTTTCTATTATATTTTATCCGCTGCGAATGAGAAATTCTGAGTTTGAGTTTTCTATTTCTTCTTCTTTCTCTTTTCTTCTTTCACTAACTATCTGGAATTTTCGGGATCGAAATTTTCGGGTCATTACATTTGGTATCAGAGCCGAAGGTTAAGTGAGAACCTTGGCTCTGTTGGGGATTACCCATTAAGGATTGGGTAAGTGGTACCCTATAATGAGTTGAGTGTATAAATACGAGAGAGCGTACTTATTATTTTCTTATATATAAAGGTTTTAAAATGATTTCAAAAGTAAATGAATCTTATATAAGAAATAGATTATCTATTATATTAAGAAAATTGGTTGTAGTATTAATTAAACTAAAAGTAATAGTAAGAATTAAGTGGTAATAAAATTACAACCAAATCGAAATTAAATTAAAGATTGAAATGGATTCAAACTGGAATTAAATCTTGAAATTGGGAAAGGGTTCAGGATAATCAATTAATTTATGTAATTAATTAAACTTTATTTAATGATATTAATTAATGGATAATAATTGGAAATGATAAATAAAGAGGGAGTTATTTAATGAAGTAACTAGAAGTAAGTAATTTAAAGAACAATTACTTAATTAAGGTAATTAAGAAATAAGTTAATTACCGAATGTGATTAATTGGAATTAAATAATGATGTAATTAATTTAAAGAAACAATAAATAATATTATTTAATGCATTTGAATGGAATGGTCCTTTTTCAAACAAGAGTTGTTTGAAAATTTAAAGGAATTTGATTTAAATAAATACCAAAGGTGGTTTAAAATTTTAAAGTGTAACTTGGTATGTGAAAGAAATAAATATGTATATATGTGAATATACATGATATCAAGGATAATTTGAAATAAACTCTAAATATTGAGTTTTAAATTTGGAATGAGATATGATACCCATAGTGATAAGTTTTTGAACTAAATAAATGGGAAGATACTTTATGAAAAGTTCAAAATTTGAAATGGAAGTTCAAATTGGGTAAGATTGACTGGATTAAGTGAATTAAGTTTAACTGGGAAAAAGGTTAAATAAGTTGAAATGATCAACCTGATTTGGAAATTTGAAGATGAAATTAAGATTTAACTTGGGAAGTTAAATGGTTAATCTGAATGGGGTGTTTGTGTGATCTCAAAATGGGTATTGAGATCTGGAAACTGAAAATCTTTAAGTTGTGAATTAGATTTGTTTAAATGAATGAGAAATGGAGTATGGTAACCCATTGTTGGGATAAAAAGGTAAATTGATTTAAAGGAATTAAATCAACATTTGAAGTATTAACTCGAATTTATATAATTCGAGACGGTTTAAATTTGAAATTAGTTCAAATTGAATTTGATTTGAATTGATTGAAATTGTGATTGAAGATGTATGGGTATAAGGTTCAAATGGAAAATTTAAATTGGATTGATTTAAATAATTTGGGATTGTAATTAAAGTTGAATAATTTTAAATTCAAACGGAATTTGAATTGAATTTGGGGGAAATCAAGAATAATTCAACTTGATTTGGAAATGGAGTTTGAAATTGGGATTAACTCAACCTGGGGTTGAAATGAATTGAAATTGGAACTAGTTCAATTAAAATTTATTTGAATTAGTAAATTTTGAGATCAAGATTGTATGAAGTTAAATTTGGAAAGAAACCGAGGTTAATTCAAATTGAATTGGGATTGAATCAATTTCAATGGAAATTGAAGTTATTTAAAAATTTGGAATTGGGTCAATTTAAATGTAAAAAGGGAATTTAATTTGAATTGATTGGGAATAGGGATTGGGAATTGAACAGTTTTGACTCTGGACTATTTTTTTAATATAAATTGTTTTAATATAAGCCTATTTTTTTTCAAGCTATTCATTATATAAACAACCTTTCTTTTAAAAGCCAAACTATCTTATACTTGTTTTACAATTATTTTTGAAACTGTTTAACAATTTTCTAACTATTTTATAAACTAATTACTATTTTCAACTACTAATTACTATTTTATAGCTATTTTGCAATTATTTAAAATTTCTATGACTATTTAACTATTTTCCAATTATTTTACAATTACTGAACAATTTAAGAGCTATTTTACAAACTAGTAATTATTTTTCAACTACTTATCCATTTCTTTAATTTTTCCAAGCTATTTTCTAAATAAACGGATCAGAGTTCAAACTGTTATTGGTTAAATACCAATCGAAATAAGAATAGAGGTGATAATCCGAATGGATTGAAGCAATTATGAGTAAGTGAATGAAAATCAAAGTGAATGTGAACAGAAATGAAATAAATTTGTCTAATAACCAATAAAGATAAATACGTAGGGTGTACGTATGTTATTCGCATAGTGATTTGATCCAGATTCAGGCACAGAATTTCGAGATAGCATGCCGATCTGAGTTGGGATTTTTCACTCGATTTTCCACGGCAAACCTGGATATGGATTGTTGATTGGTTCTGAATATTCTCTATCATAGTTATGACTATGCAAGGAGAATGACGGTTTCCGATCAAGAAACTAGATCTGAGTTCGCACTAGGAAGTCGGGTGGACAATACTAGTTCGGAAATGAAATTGTGTGATCGAGTGAGCGATCAGATTGGTATAGCGTACGGATGATATGTGTACATCGTACGGATTTGAATAAAATTGATACTGGGAATTTTTGGATAGGAAATGTGAAATGGTTTTTGAAATGAAAAATATATTTTGTGAAATATATGATGAAGTAAAGTGGAAATTGGATATTTCTATGGTTGAAATTTTGTTTATGGAAGTAAGTGATATGGTAAGTGGTTTTGTAAAGAGTAATCAAATTTGAATATTTGATTTTGAATAAACAAAGTTAAATATCTTTGTTTTATAAAATGAAACTCCCCTGTTGAATCCTTTGCTAGAAGAAAAGGATTTTGAAGGTGTTTTGAGGTATAAAAGGAGTTTATACAAGTTTGAAATGATCCAAAGTTTAAAAAGATTTTATATATCTGAATATATATATAAAAGATCATATGAGGATTTTGGAAAAAGGGTTTTGGGAACCTTTGGATTTGGAAAAGGCTTTTGATTTTTGGGTAAAATCAATGTGAGAATTTGAAAAAGCCTAGTTTGGGAATTATCGATTTTGGAGTAATTGATTTTGTGTAAAGGAGCTTTGTAGCATGCTAGGTGTATGATTTAAAGATACTATATATGTATAGTATAAAATGTTTTGATGATGCTCTGCGGAAAAAGGCGCTTCCTTGGAATGGACTTCTCAGGAGTACCACCGGGTGGTGCTGCCTTGAGCCCCAAGGGGGGTTCTAAAGTTGATCCTGTGAGGAGTCCGGACAAACTAGTTCCTGAGGATTTTTGGGTAGCGAAAGTCGAGGGCGCCGATGCCTACAGGGGCATTTGGGTTATGTTGTGACGACAGTGTAACTCGTTGTCACTGCGATCTGCTGTGGGGACCATAGCGAAAATCATGTGGAGGATGAGCCAACGGTCTACACTTGATTTTGCCGGGAAGACAACGCAACATCGGTAGACTGCGATCTATGGTCAAGTGGAGTGGAGAAGTTTCATTCTTTTGGCAGCGAAATTCGAGGGCGCTGATGCCTACAGTTATATGGGTTTTTGCTGTGATAGCTACGTAACCCCAGTTGTACCTGCGATCTATAGCGGGTTCCATGGTGTAATCGAGGGGCGGGAGGCCTACAGTTATCTGTGGATTTTGTCGGGACGGTAATGTAACCATCGGGTTAACTGCGACCATGAATGGGGGTGATGATTTCCAGAGCATTCTCACCAAAGATATATCCTCTATTTTCAAAAATTGTTTTCTAAATTTTCAATAAAATTATTTTCAAAGTATTTTCACTGGATGTTGAAAACGGGTCTGCCAAGCACTTGTAGATTTTCAGTTTTACGCCTGATCAACGTACGACCGAATTTCTATAAGAACAAGGTCGGACTGGCTGAAACATCGAGTTATGAAAAGTATTTTTACAAAACTATTTTATGATGTTTAAATTATGGTTTCGTTCCTTTTCGAGGACGAAAAGATTCAAAGGGGGGAGAAATGTGATAACCCTGATTTTTTTTAACTAGGGAATACTGATTTTTATTTGGATTAAACAGATAAAATTGATAATTAAAAATATTTGAATATATATAAGTGAATTTGAATTTATAAAAAAGTAAAATTTTTTAAAATTAACATGATGAATCTTACTGTAAATTTATATAAATGGAGATGTGCAAACTATATAAATGCTAAAAATTTAAGTGTGCTTATATACATGTTTTGTGAACATAAAACATTGTTTAAATTCAAGATATTAAATTTCCAAGATGATTTAAAGCTAAAATTTTATATTTCTAAAACACTAAAGAAAATGCTTATTAAGTTTAGATATGGTAGCTCAAGTTTAAAAATGGGATTTAGTAAAGAATCATACTTTCTTTAAAATATACATAAGTATTATATATAAAGTACTAAACATAAAGATATAAACATAATATGAAAACATAAATTCCTAAATAATTAACAAGTGTAAACACTTAAAATATGCATTGTGCATTTATAAGCTAAAGACTTCATGAAAGGACAATTGGCACCTCTCTTTAATTTGGAAAATCTGTATTATGAATGTGAAAAAAAGAAAAAGAAAAGCAGAGCCTGAGAATAAATAAATTTACAACAAAAATTTTCTCATATTTGAACTCAAGCTCTGGTCAAAAGCTTTAAAACAAAAATCAAACCTGAAATCCAAGATTTAATGTGAGCAACAGCAATGTTTCAAAATCTGAGCTAGGATATGCAAGAGATAAAGTTCAGGAAGCAGGAATCAAACCCAGATTCAATCAAGCAGTGTTTTCAAATCAGACCCGGTAGACCTGATTCAATTCCCTGTCCCTCTCTGTTCATACAAAAGTAGTGAGTAAACTAAAGCTTCAACGAATTTTTTTTATATAAGTGATGAATGTTGGGAGTGAGATTGTGATGCCTGTTTAAAATTTATGAATGCATGTTTGTTTTAGTTCCTGAATCATGATTATATGAATGAATGCAAGTCTGGGTATTCATGAGTTCACCTCTGTTTTAGTTTCATAGGTTAAACTTAGATTAAAATCCCAATTCTTCTCACTCTAATTCTCTTATGGCTTAGGAATTTAAGCAAAACATGATTGTTTTAAACTGAACTAAGGTTTAATAACATTTTTAAGAAAAATAAATAGAGGTATTGTCTGAAAATAAATAAGAACAGTAAGATGCAAGGTATATCAAAATTTCAATTTTTATAATTGAATGGTTCAATTACATATTCTATTTTGCTATCTGAAATGATGGTTTTTAAAAACAAAATCAATATTTTTAGGCTTTTATTTCGAGAGTAATTCCCAGTTGATCGAAATCGACAAGTTACACGATTCGTGGCGAACAGCAAAGAATTAGGGGCTGATTTTTTTTTTGGTTGAAGCAGGTTTGAAGGTCCTGGGTATCAGGAAAAAATGGTGATGCATTTTTGTATTGACGGTGGTGGCTGGATGAGGTGATTGTAGGGTGTAGACTTGCTTTTTTGTTGATTGCTCTTGCGAGCTTCATTCGTCGTCGTCTCGGTGTTCTAGATGATCGCACTGGGGGGAAGAGCTTCGGGGGTCTTTGGAGCAGCTGGGGTTGAAGGGGTGTGGACTCCGGTGACGTCACGCGGTGAAGCGGAGCGAATTTTGGCGATCAAATGGGTTCAGGGAAAAACATATGACCTTGAATTCGCTCGATTTTGTTTCAGTGGTGATTTCGTAACTTGGATTTGCACGAATTGTTTAGGGTGGTTGTCGATGACCTGAGAGCAACTGTAAGGTTGGTCGGAGGCGACCTGGCTGCCTGTACACGTGTACGTGTGTACGCGTGAGGGTCGAATTGTTTGGCTGTTGAGGAAGATATGGGTTCTCGGGAGAGACTCGAAGCATTTGAGTGAAAATCTCAGGGATTTTGGTGAGTCTGTTCGAGTTTTTGTGCGCACGGGCTCGAGTCGACTTAGTATAATTACCAGGTTTATACAAATGAAGTACGTTTTCAAAATAAATGTACTTAGTTCCAAGGTAAAGTTAATCAAGTTCAAGATAAAAGTATTTATCGATTTCAATATAAATATGAAGTAATAGGGTTTGAAATTTAGTTTGTTTTGATTTGAAGAATTTGTCTCTATTGTTCAATATCAAGGGGTAAAATTTGGTAATGACTAAGATGAGGGTAATCTAGACTTTAATTAAATAAAGGTCTTAAGTGTTTTTAATAAGTTAATTACCTTCATTCCATTTAAATGATAATTAAAGAAATTTAATTAAGAGTCAATAAATTAAAGGATAATTACATTAATTAAGGACTAATGATTAATGGTTAATTAACTTATGATTGAAAATAATTAATTAAGGTAAATAAATAAGGTTAGTTAATTATGTAATTAACTTATAGGTTAATTTAATTAATGTGATTAATTAAGAATAATTAATTAAGGCGACTGATTAATTAATTTATATCAATTGATTTGTAATTAATTAATCAGGATTTGATCATTAATTCATAAGTAATTAAATAAAATTTTAAAGATAGTCGGAGGATTGGGCGTACACGTACACGTGTATCACCATGCACGCTGGATCCAGGCGAGTTACAGTGATTCGTCAATTCGATAGGTGGTGTGAAACATTTGGGCTCGACACTTGTCTTGGATAAGATGCGACTATATCGATTTGTCGGAGTCATTGATGTAATTGATCGAAGTGTGAAATTCCGGAAGGGGAACTGGAATTGAGATTTGGGAAGATGAAGTGATGATATTGAGTAATGGTTATTGTTGGATTTGGGCCGTTGCGTTGCGTTGTGGGATTATTTTGGTTCGGTGTTTAGTTTTTGGGTTGTGGTGTTTTGGGCCGAAGGACCCTTGTATATTTTAAGCAAGTTTTTTTTTAAAAAAAGTATGTTTTGAAAGTTATTTCAAAACTTAATTTACCAATGTATTTAAGGATTTAATTAAAAGATGAAGATTTATCTTAAAAGTAACAAAGGTTCGGGTGATTAATGGTTAATTAAATAATTGCAAGTGATTAATTAGTGGTTAGTTAATTAATTTAAACACTTGATGATCGATAAATAATTACTTAATTTAATTAATGGAAGTGTAATTACTTAGGGAAGTAATTAATTGATAATTACTGAATGTAATTAAAGATGTTTAATGATAAAGTAATTTGGATATAATTACTTTGGGATTAATCAAGGGATTAATTGAGATAATTAATTAAGGGTAATTAATTTAAGGAATGAGTAATTAAGGGTAGTTAATTACTGAATGGAATTAATCAAGGGATTAATCACAGAATAAATTTAAGGATTAATTTATTCAATGAAGTAATTAAAGGTTAATTACTGTATTTGGTTAAAGATAAATTAATTTGTGAAATTAATTAAGGGATAAATAGAATGATATTGGAAGCCTTTGATTAATTGTTATCCCTAATATGTGGTTCGTGATGCCATGTGATAAGATATGTTGATTTAAACTGTGATGATGTGATTATCTATTGTTGGTGAGTTAGGTGACATCTTGTATTTAAAGTTGAGTTGTATTTCACTTGAATAATAAGTTAAGTTGATATAGATTACGAAGAGAGACCGGAGTCGGGTATTAGTAAATACCCGAAACCGCTTCGATTCTTTATAAATTGCTATGTGAAATCAATATGCTGAAAAGAAATGATTTAGGAGAATTGAACCATGTAATATAAGGTTCTGGTACTTAGAAATTGATGTGTGAGATGAGTAATGTCTTTAACGACTTGTGAACTTGTAAATTGATATCAGTTACCCCGGGTTCATATCAGTTGTATGCTTTTGTATTCCTAGTTAGATGAGTTTACTCACGCTGGTTTCCAGCCTGACCCGGGTGTTACTTTGATGTAATGCTCAGGTCAGACCGAGTATTACAGATATTCAGGTAAGGACGTTCTGGAGTTCAGGAGGCGAGCTGGATGGCAGGAACGTACAGAGCGATTTCCGCTGTGTATATTACTGCTGATTAGCTGGGACATGTTTTCAAATTTGTCCTGTGTTGTGTAATAGTTGTAACTCTGATGTATATAAATATAAATTGACAGATACAGTTTTCTTTGTATAACTGTTATTATTATTTGCTATTATATTTTATCCGCTGTGAATGTGAAATTCTGAGTTTGAGTTTTCTATTTCTTCTTCTTTCTCTTTTCTTCTTTCACTAACTATCTGGAATTTTCGGGATCGAAATTTTCGGGTCGTTACAGTATACCCACTTGATTTGAATGGGCTATAAGAAGACCCATTAGGTTTGTAGGCTATTAAGCACACCCACTTGATTTGAATGGGCTACAAGCACATCTAAAGCAAATGAAAATAGATTCAATAGTTTTTCCCAAGATAATTTCTTAGACTTTGGATACAATGGATCCTTTGGCCTCTTGGACATCACTTTGATCTTTGAATTGAGTAAGAGCTGTTTCCAAAACAGTAAGAAAGTAGACTGACTCAGTACAAAGAAGCATGAATTGATTCTATTTAATTTTGAAGAGAATATAGTATATTTTCAATGGAGTTTTCAAGAAAGTAAGAGGAGAGAAGAAATTGAGTAAGTAGTTATCAAAAAATTCATTTGAACTCCTCTTTACATAGCGAATAAACAGATGTGTACATTTGTGAAGAGTTGTGACGAATAGACACTTCCTTTCAAAATTAAAAAACCACTTAGCGGCATATATGTCGGCATATGATATATAAGTATGTCAATATAACTTAGTTAAAATTGAAAATTGTTTTGTTTTAAAATGTTTTAAATTCTATACTTTGTAAAATAGTTTGAACATCGTTTATAAACATTTTGAACTTCGAAAAACTTTCATGAAATATTTTGAAGTAATTTTTTTTAAATTTATTATTTTAAAAAATATAAAAGGTAGAAAATAGGAGATAGAGATCAAATATTGATACCAAGAACTTTAACAATATAAGCTATGGCTATATACACTAGATTATAATGACGAGTCTTCATATTCTTGTCTTTGTACTCATGAGTCTTCATGTCCATTTTTTATGTCTTCATACTATACAGTCTTCGATTCAGGACATGGGTAATATTTTGCATCATATGTTGTATAACTTGGAAAAACATCAGTATCTATATTTTATATGATAGCATATGGTTGTGTCATTAAAATCAATAACTGAGGTATTAACACGCAACACCCTCAATGTCGAGAGCAACACAAAATAGGATCATGCAGGGCAATCAACCTCCAAAATAGCAACAATACATTTTTCACCGAGCCACGCAACTCAACTCCTACTATCCCCAAAGCAGTACTATGCAAGTATTACAATTAAGATAGTGCAGCATAGCTTCACAAATATCGATGCAGCACAAAGGTTATACGACATCACCATCCTAGGCAACACAAGACTCCCAACAAAGTAGGGTGAGACCCAAAAGTGCTAATAATGACATAGCTCATTCTGGTAGGAAGAGCATTACCTCATTATAGTTTCATTCACATACATGTGCAATTCATAGGTCGGGTGCCTCTTAGAATCTGAAACGCACAGCCTATTCAAATTTGAGAGTTTCCTACCTCAGTTTCAAGCATTCCTGTTTCAATTTCAAACCTCCCGCCAAAGTTCAAAATCTAACCACTCAAATCATAGTTTCCTATCGAAGGCTACGTTAGCAACCCATGCAAATCGAATACTTAAGATGGATGTTTGACACATGGCGTAATTCAATGGTAGGAATCTAGAGAGCGAAATAGTGACGTTGGCAATACATGTGAATATCCGTATACTATAAATGAATAGGGTACTATAGCAGGAAAAGTGGGAGAATTTTCCTTTACTCTTTTAGGAGAGATAAAACCAAAATTTGTACTCTGTCTACCAATTTTTTTGTTTGTACCAAGAAATCAAGAAAGAAGAATTTAAAATTCAATCATAGACGTAAGATTCCTTTACATTTGAATGATGTAAACTCTTTATGTCCTTTTATTTTCAGCACTTTACTTTATTGTTGACATTTGCAAGTTATATAGATTGAAGTAAGTTCTACGTATTGAGCTAACATTCTTAATATTCCCTCTCGTGATTGGTAAGAATTAACTCAACATAATTATTCCTCTTAAAAGAAATTTTAATACCAATTAATTTTGTTGATTCATAGTCACAAAAGGGTTCAGCGCTGTGACTACAACATAAAAAAATACTTGGGTATTTCTGCTATGAAAAATCTCATTAACATTTTTAGCACTAGAAGGAGGGCCACCTTCTCTCTTCAGCAAAACTTACCTACAAAATACCATTACAATACTATGAACTCCGCAAATTCCACTCCCCTTCCCCAAGAACAACTTCACCTTACATCAAAAATGTGCAAAAGCCATTCCTTACTTCTATAACCCAATTGAGGTTGGGGCCTCTGTAGATCCTACTATGGACCCTGTTTTAGTAGCCACTCAAGCCTTTACAACCCAAATGAACCAATGCATGGAGGGATTAGAGAGATCAATGGCCCAACATACTGCTCTAAGGTTGGTATCCCCTTAATCATCCACAACTCACCGTCTTCACTCACCAAACTTGCTAGCAATGCGGCGTGTGAGAGGTAACGACACTCTCAAACATTAGAACGATAAAGCTGGCCCTAAAATTGATATTGAACTAAAATCTAAGATCTAGATCAATCCTCAAATCAAAATAAATCCCATTAACATCAATCCACTATTGTTAAAAAAGCAAGCATGAACTGCTTTTGATGATGACAAAGTTACTTCACTTTGCAGGGACGGTTCATCTCAAATGGATCCCAGGGAAGAAGAGATCAGAGAGCTAAAAGTACATTAGAACAACTAGCAAAACTCTACTAGCAAAATAATGGAGAAGAAGCAAGGGAGGAAGATTTTTCCTCATTTAGTGAAATCATCATAGAGGCTAATTTTCCTAACAACTTCAAGGCTCTGACGATTGATAAATTCAACGAAACCACAAACCCAGATGACGACATCTCACCTTTAAGTATTATATAGACATTTTGAAGATAGGAAGAAAGGTCCAGTGCAAACTCTTTCTATTTTATCTTGATGGTTTAGGAGGTATGGACCACGAGAATTCCGTTCTTGGCAGTAGTTATATGCTAATTTCTAAGACGGTTTAACTCTGAAAAGGAAGCTTCCTCATATGTAAACACCATGTCCTGTGTAAGGCAGGGTGAAAATAAGGTTCTATGAAACTTCATAAAATGTTTCTAATCCAAAGCACTTCAGATTGGGGTAACTTTTGAAGAAGCATTATTAATGGTAGCACATGCCGAATTAAAAGGGAAACTGCCATATAGGAAAAGAATACTAGAAAGCTATGTCATTGCGTGAAGGTCTTCTATGAAAGGGAAAGCGCTTATATAGAATGGAAGATGTCGGTCCAAAGCACATTCTGAGAGAACTTCTGCTCCAAATAACAAGAAGAAAAGGGGACCAGAAGGGTGCCTTCTACCCATAAAGCAATAGATGGATCTTAACCTCACAACTTAAACCCCCATCACTCATACCCCTGGACAGATATATGAAATGATATGGATTGAACTAGCCCATAATGTTCCAAACAAAGGGGAAAAGGCAGAGAAAAACAGAGGTGGAGTATACTGCCGCTTCCATAGAGCAAATGGCTACCACATTGACAATTGCTGATACATTAAGAATGAAATTAAGAGGTTAATTTAGAAAAGTGTACTAAGGTAGCTTCTAGAAAGAAAACAACGAGGAAGGGACAGAAAACCTCACACTAGACCTAAATGAAAATTTGGCAGGAAACACTTCTAACCCCACAGCCTCAATGTATGAAGGAGCACACTTGGTAGGAAGAAGCAGAAGGCACTAGAGCGACATGTGCAAGAAGCGAGAGTGAAGAAAAAAACCAATTTTCATATTAAGAAAAAGCCATTACAGGACATAATCTTTACGGCAGCTGATTGCACTAGAGTAGTCTTTCCACATCAGGATCCGCTTATTATCACGATGTAGACCTCAAACTGCACCATGAAGAAAGTTTTCGTTGATTCTAGAAGTTTAGTGAATGTAATCTTCAAATTGGCATTCAAAAAAATGAAGCTTCCAACTGAAATATTGAATCCCAACCTGGAACCATTCCACGGCTTCAACAACACTGCCGCTATTCCCATCAGATCAACATGACTGCTTGTCACTATCGGAACTGCTCCCCTTTACAAATCCAACTATGCGAGCTTCTTAATCATCGATTAATCATCGCCGTAAAATGCATTTTTAGGAAGACCCATGTTAATTGACTTAGGCGTGGCCATATCTCAGAAAGGCCTAGTCATGAAGTTTCATACCCCAACCAACATAGGATCAGTTAGGGGAGAATGGTTATTGGATGGAGAACTATATAATGTATACCTCAATCCTAGCAATAAAATTATTCAAAAATATTCTATCATCTCCTCTAATAATTATGATGATGCTAATAAAAAAGAAGTTTAGTCGGTTATAAGAACTACATCAGTAAAAGATACCAATACTGATGCCGAACCAAGCCGTTCTACGACCATAATATTGGAAAGAAAAGAAAAGAGAAAGTATATGCATATGATTGGCACTGATGAGTGTAAATCAATATATGCACATTATATTTTTGATGAAACTCGGAAATAAGTATCCTCCACCGCCTCTCAATCTGAAGAGAAAGAAGAAAATGAAATAGGCCCATGATTAGGGGTAATTAAAAGAGAATTGAAGCCAGTGGATGATATTAAACAAGTACAAATAGATCCCAAGGACCCCATGAAGGTTCTCAAGGTAGGAATGAATTTCAGTGCATAACCCAAAATCAAATTAATAGCCTTCTTAAAGAGGTCAACGGATTTGTCGCTTAGACGCACTCGAACATGGTAGACTTAGATCCATCCATCATCTGCCACACACTCAATATCGACCCCGATGCTCACTTAGTCAGACAAAAAAGCAAAACCTTGGGTTAGGAAAGGTACGATGCTCTACAAAGGTCTGTTGATGGATACTTTTAGATACGGATAGTGCCACATCTGCATCTGCATCCGAAAATATTTTTTGATATTGGACATCCGTATCCATGAACACGGATGAATATCAGATAATTATCTTATACATTAAAAATCGATAAATCAAGAAAGCATAAATAGAAAATTTTGGTTTAAAATACATTTTTTCAATCCCATTGATTCTAAATGTATGTAAATAAACAATATACATATTTTTGAAAAGTTAATATGCATTTAATGCATACAATATAAACTATTGACTTAATAAATGATAAATACATATTTTTAATTAAACTAAAATACATATAAAAAATTAAAATCTTGAGAAAACCAGGTGGATAATTTTCGGATGTAGATATCATTATATCCACTTTTCTGAATATCAGATATTTATCAATTTTTCAGATGCAGATGTAGATAGACGTTATAATTTTCAAGTATCCATTGACAGCCTTAGCTCTACTTAAAGAAGTCAAGAAGCTGAAGGCAAATGGAATCATCAGAGAAGTATACTGCCTAAAGTGGATAGCCAACCATGTTCTAGTGATGAGGCCTCGTGGGAAATGAAGAACTTTCATAAACTATACCAACCTTAACATGGCCTACCTAAAGGATAGCTTTCCCTTACCTAGAATTGACCAATTGGTGGACGCTACTAGTGGACATGAACTGCTCACATTCTTGGGTGCATACTCACTATATAATCATATAGCTATGTTCGAACTAGACCAGGAGCATACTAGTTCTATGATAGATAAAGGCTTATACTGCTATAAAGTGATGCCGTACGGACTGCAAAATGCTGGAGCAACCTACTAGATGTTGGTTAACATGATTTTTGTAGATCAGATTGACAAAAATGTTGAAGTATATATGGACGACATGCTAGTTAAGACAAAAGCGATGTCAAATCATATACAAGATCTGGAGGAAATGTTTGTGATTTTGAGGCAGTATAATATGATGTTAAAACCCTTCAAGTGTACTTTTGCTATTTAGTCGAGGAAGTTCCTAGGACAAATAGTAGGTACTCATGGCATAGAATAAAATTTGAAGCAGACTGAAGCCAAAAAGAATAGTGGGTCTCAAAGAAACCAAAAGGCATTATGAGCTTGAATGGTAAGGTAGCCACACTAAGCAGATTTATTTCAAAAGAAACCGACAAATGCATGTTGTTCTACGACCAAGTACAGAAGGGATGGAGTTTTGAATGGACCAAGGAATCCAAGATCGAATTCCAAAATCCGAAGGACCACCTGACTAATACCCCAATCCTATCAAAACTGGTAATATGTAAGGACTTATATGCACACTTAGCTATAACTGATAATGTTTTTAGTGCTATTGTGATCCAGGAAGATAAAGGAACCCAGAGGCATATCTACTTTATGAACAAATGCTTAATGGGAGCAGAACTCAACTATTCATTCATCGAGGAGCTAGCTTACAACCTGCTTCTCACAGCAAGGAATCCGCGACTCTATTTTCAGGAACATCCCATCAAAGCCCACACAGACAAGCTACTAAGACAAATACTATAAAAGCCAGAGACGTCGGATCACTTGCCAAAATGGGCAACGTAATTTAGTCAGTATGATATATCCTATTATTTGTGAAAAGCTATCAAAGGTCAAGCACTAGCAGATTTCATCGCGAAATGGACACTACTCACTGAGCCCTAACTCGAAGAAGAATTGCCCACGCCGTAGTTCTAGCAATTATTCGTGCATGGATCATCAAATGAACAAGGGTCAAGGCTTGGATATGCGCTAATCATTCCAGATAAAAAGAAAATATATGAAGCAGTGCAGCTTGGATTCAAACTTACCAATAATGTGGCAAAATACAAGGCTATCCTCCCAGTTGAAGGATGGCTTAGGTAATGAAGATAACCCATTTAAAATTTATAGTGATTCCCAATTAGTTGTGAACCAACTGTAGGGTAATTATCAAGCGAAGAAGCCAACTTTAGATAAATACATGGAACTTTCTAAGAAATTGTTACACTTCGAATAGTTTGGTATAGAACAAATCCCACGTGAGAACAATTCTTAATTCATTAGTAAAACTTGCCATCATGAAAGTAGCAAGTGAAATAAAAGTTATTCCAATAGGATACCAATCCAAACCAAGCATCATCGAAGTTGACTAGATTCAAGTCCTAACCATGGTCCAATGGGCAATGACCTAAGAAGTTCAGGACAAGAGAACAGAGGAAAATCAAGAGTACACAGTAATTGAGCCTACGCCTCAATAAATAGAAGAGAACACATTGATGATCTCTATCAAGCAGTTTTTAATAAATGGAATCTTACCCCCAACGTATTACTCCTTTGATGGCATATTAAGGCATATTATACAAGAGAGTTAATCAACCCCTTATCTTAGATGCATATCCAAATAGGAGGGAATATGGGTCATGAACAAAGTGCATGAAGAGATGGCGGGGATCAATATGGAGAAGTCAGATTAGCAAAAAAGGTACTGAGACATGGTTACTACTGCCCACTGCACTTCAAGATGCAAAAGAATATGTGAGAAGATGTGATAGATGTCAAAATTTTGCAAGCATCCTAATGCAACTATCTCACGTGTTCATCCCACTAGCCAGCCTATGGCCATTCGACATGTGGGGTATAGACTTGATAGGTCCACTTCCCATGTCAAAGGAAGGGGCAAGGTATGTTGTATTTGCAATAGACTACTGTACAAAATGGGTAGAAGCAGAGGCCCTAGCAATGATCATCGTAAAGAAAATAGTCACGTTTATGGTAAGAGAAATAATTACTAGTTTCATAATTCCCTACAAAATTATCTAAGATAATGGAACCCAAGTCAAAAACAAGGAGTTCATAGAGCTCTACAAAAGTAATGGTATAAAAAAAAATTTCGTCGGTCGCATACCCACATGCAAACATGTAAGCAAAATCAACAAACAAAAAATATCTAGAACTTACTTAAGAAAAGACTACAGAAAGTAAAAGGGAAGTGGGTGGAGGATTTATCTTTAGAATTGTGGCTTATAGGACCTCATCCATATCCCCAACTAGCCATATACTCTTCTCCTTAACAAATGACTATGGAGCCATGCTCCCATCGAAGTAAAGGTCCTATCACATAGAAGAATATCATATGCATCGGAATAGAATAAAGAATTAAAGAAGTTACTTTAGGTCTTATTCGAGGAAAAAGAGATGAGGTAGTAGTTGTTTCTGTCGCATACCAACAAAAAATGGAAAAAAACTACAATACTAGACTTAGGGAGAGGAACTTCTGCAATGACTTAGTGTTGTGAAGAGTAATTGAAAACGCCAAAGACCCAATGGATGGGGATCTGGAACCAAATTAAGAAGGCCCCTTGGTTATCGCAGAGGTCTTGGCGAATGGGGCCTAGATGCTATCAAAGCCTGATGGAAATCTAGTTCCAAGAACATGGAATTCAGAGCACCTCAGGCTTTATTTTGTATAATATGTATTACTTGAATATCAAACATTGTAATTATCATGAAAAATAGTAATACAATTAAGTGGATGTAGAGATATTAGATGGCCCAAAGCAATATAATATCTCTGTGTTAGTCTCTTGAACATAGCTAATACATAGGGTTGTACTATACATAATCCAGCTTCTCAACCGAATAATTACATTGGACATAAGGATATTATATGGCCTGAATCAATACAAAAAACCATGTGCATGAAATGAAAAGGTTGTAAATACATGATCCGTGCAAGGAAGTAATCATAAAAATACAGTCTGCTGCCAAATAGTGGAGTAAACCATGACAAGTGCTTTAACATGACACTGCCTCCAAATAGCAGGGCATGTCATGCTAAGCACGCAACATAGTTTGAATACAAAAGCCTTAATTTAGAAACATGAAATGTGCAAGGAAGTAATCATAAATGAAAAGAAAAGACGATGCACGGAATGCCAAAACAATCTATAAATTAGATGCAATTCCAGAAACAACATAAAGCTTACAAGTTAAATGCTAAAAACTAAGATTTACTAATACTTGTTGAAATCAACTCATTTCTGCACGATTCTTCACATTAGCATACACATCATAAATAAAAATAAAGTTATTATCACGTATAATTATATTAAAGGTTAAATTCAAAACTTATACTCATACTAAAATAAATTGTGTTATGGCTCCGACTCGCCCTTAAGGGAATCGTCGATTATGATTCTCTCGCAATAGCGAGACCTATAGCCGCCCAATGAAAAATGCTGACTAGAATTACCCTTTGCCTGAGGAGCTAAAACCAAGTCTTTTTTGTACCTATTCTTTAAGTCATAGAATATGTCCTCCTAATAATTCTTCAAATCATGTTCCAACTTCATCCATTGGGAACTACATGAGGATCGGCACTCTACGGAGGCAAAGGAGCAGGCCTTGACATGACATTGAGAGCCAAGGACTTAATAGGATCGTCTTCTACATTGGATTCCTTACTAATTTAAAGAGATAACTCTTCGAATTTGTTGTTCAATACCTTGATTTTACCTTCATATAAAGCCTTATATACACCTTCAGTATTTTTCAATAATCCTTCCAGATCAGAAACCCGAGTTAGAGCAGACTTGAGCTTTTCTTCCAAATCAGCTACATACCTTGATCTGTTGGGGTGGGCCGAAAATCAAGCAAGCTCAAACAAACAAACAAAAATTAAAAGGAAATATAACCAAGCAAAAAACCCATAAGGAATTTATACTTCCCCATGAAAGAATTTAATTTATATGGTCCTTTATGGGTATTGTACGACCGAAAGTATACTACAACATAAATTTACAAAAGTATTCTAACTTGCAAGATCCTCAAAGACAGCACTAACTATAAAAATACCTAAGGCACACTGGCCAAAGGTGGTACTGTCTTTCTTGGAAAATAATTAGCACCTTCTAGGTGGTCCTCCAGATCCTCTATAGTCACCTTAAAACCTTCAATGTTACAAAGGAATCTTAGGTCAAGCGTAGAGTAAAGATAACTAAAGACGTCCATAGCTCACTGTAAGGAGACCTGCCCCATTTACTCTTAATCTTCTCCTTTCTAAGTCTCTAGGCATGGAAAATTATCCCATCCTACCTAGGCATGTTAATTAGTGTTGCTACAAAACTGGTGGCAACCTAAGCTTTTCAAAGAGAATCTTCAAGCTTGTAGATCCTTAGCATGACATTCTTTCTTGTTTTCTCTAAAGTAAGAATCATGCCCTCATATTCTTTGCATTTCTAAAAAAGCCACTAAAGTATTTAAGATCATCCGCCATCCATCCCTTCTCCAAAAGTAAGGAAGTATCTTCGGCTCCTGATGCTCCGTTAGCTACTTGTAGTGAGCTTCCATCTCTTTAAGTTTACCCTGAAAGTGTACTTCCACCTTCATTTTCCATTCAATCGCCAAAGAGGGGTCCATACCTGTTGGCAGAGTAGGAGCCGCATCTAAGCTAAGCTCTCTTTTCCCCTTTCCTCCTTTGACACTCTCCTCTTCAATCCGGTAGGTAGCTTGAAGAGACATATCCTCTATAGTTTTGTTCAAATTCTTTATCATCGCTTTGTAAACAATCCCATACGCTGCCTTACTATCTTTCAATGATTGTTATAGTATATTCATCTTAAAATTGGCAGCTTCAAGCTCAGTGCACAACTTGGAACTACGTTGATATTGACGATTTACCACATCCTTAGTTACTTTAAGTTTCAAAAGGGCTTCTTTAAAAAAATTCAAGCCTTTTGTTGGTGAGTGTTAGATGGATATTCTCATCTTCTAAGGCACCGGTATAAGTCATGACCATACCCTCAAACTCGAGCACATTTTTGTCACCTGGGACATACATGATAGGACCAAGGGTATATTGGATTCAAAGGCTCTGGAAAACTTGAACGAAAGCCCACAGGGACGACCTATTTTATAGTAATTAAAATTTGATTCAAAGGAAATAAAAATACACAAAGTTAAGACTAAATAAGAACATGCCACATAAAGAACATTTTTTGTGGTAAGTCCAACAAATCCTCATGCAAGAAATGATAATAATATGTAGTGCTCAATCTCTATTCAGATTTCTATGCCTAAGATTAAACCACTCTAGGTGAGGACTATGAGATGGGAAACAACTTCTCTTTAAAGTATACTACCACTGACATTGAACAAAATCACTAAGTGCTTCCTTTTCTTTAACTATGCGATCAATTTAGGAGAGCGACCTTGCATTTCCTCTCTAATTTATGTAAACGACCCATCTAACTCTTTTTCACATCTATGAATCAATGTCGTACAAAGATCAAGATGTTCTATGGTTTGAGTTTGGATTTTGTCCGCTTTCCTTAGAAGTTTAGTAAATATAACTTCCTTAGAAGATTATAAAAAACAAAGGAATGAAAAAGGTATAGTCATACATGGTGTAATAACAACATAAAACAACAATTAAGGAAATTAGACACAACAGAATTAATTACGAGTTCATTTTTATTATATGTTAAGGAGTTTAGGATCAATTACAAAATTTAGGTAATTATATAAACTTAAGGAGTTGAGGTGACCTCAGCTTCCTTGGATGTCGCATCCTCATTTGGCTGCAAAGAAGCACTATCGGAAGCGAAAAGGAAAGCATTCACTACAGCTAGCTACTCAGTCCACTAGGTCATGCAGTAGGCGAGAGCGTCTGTGATCTTTTTAAGGTCCCCTAGGAAGCTAAGGTTAACATCGATGGAGAATTGATGTTAGAATGAGGCATACAATTGGTAAAGCACATAGTAAGTAATTCATAATAGATTGTCTTTGGATTCCTCCAATGCGTTCTCCTTCTCCCCAAACTCTTTATCCTTCAATACCAAGGCCTTATTGGCCGTCCTACTACCTCCTCTGCCTTTTTGACTTTCTCTCGCTGAGCTTTTAAGCTCTTTATCAATTTTAACTTTCTCAGAAGTGGATGCAGCAAGGTTTGCATCAAGCTTAGTAGTACGGGAAATATCTACAACTTGGTCATCTGCCCCCTACCGGACGTCAATTGCTAAGGCCCCAATCTATTACAAAGCAAGGGCACATCAATAGAAGGGTAGTTAAACAACATACATAAGTTCAAGATCTTTTAAGCTCAATAGCAAGCTCATAAAAGGAAAATGCAGGAAGTTGAAGGGTAAGTGGATAAGACTGTAAAGAAAAAGTAATACTAGATAGGTTGTCCAGGGTGACCCGCCTTAATCTCTCAGCAAGGTCAGTAATAGCACCCTCAGGCGAGGGAAAATAGCGAATGTGTAGATCTTGGAGGGATTGGAAGGGTGAAATGAGAAGCATCACTGAAGTAGGAATGAAGGGAGACATGGTAAGCTTTTACGAGGCTGGTCGGAAGCTCCACCCCTATTGGGTTTCCTCTTTAGATTTTTCTTCTTCAACGTCGTCAATTCTTTAGGATCGAGAAATGCATTAGCAAGATCTCCAACCATTTCACCTGTGCATAAGAAAAATTCCAGGTTTAGTAAGCACCTTTACAAGGACCAGGACCATAAGATAACAATTCTTTAATCTAATTTTAGTAAATCATACCCCAAGGTTCAACCGAAATTGTGGGAAACTTAAAAATGGATTGTGGTTTGGGCATAGAAAGTTACGCTTCTACAACATCGAATCAATAAAAATTAATTCCATTTTCCTCTTGTCTTCGCCTAAACCTAAGATACAATTCCTAGGCGATTCATAAAATTCAATAGCATTATTAGCAAAAATAACTCGATTAGGATGCAGACGGAAGAAAAAAGGAAAGTTATTAGATTTCGAAATAAAGAAATACAAATCGATCTATTTTTAGGTATTGCAAGGGATAGATGTAAGGATCGTTTTTTTTGGTTTGGGCATAATAAAACCCAACATCGCCCTTTGAAGGACTTTTGTGCATGTCGAACAGAAACCGGAGCTCCTCATAGATATGAGGAGAACCATTCTCCACATAAAGAGTGAAAGTAGAAATTACAAGGGAATAGGAAAGGATGGCAAGTTGGATAGGAACAAGATCGATAACCGTTAGCTATTCATGAAGAATTTGATTTTGGGGTAGATAAAGTCACTACCATATGTGTTTAGAAGTGATAGAGATAAACCCATCGGGAGGAGTTTGTATACGTTCATGAGATTGTGGAAATCTAACCCTATAACCCTTGAATCCAAAATGGTCCAAGATACTCTCTATGTCTCTTAGTTGGGTTGCCTTGTATTGTAAAGATAAAGGAGAGGAGGAAGATGATATATAAAATCCACAAGGTTGGTTACCGACTACTGTTAAAGTGTAAAGCAAACTAGAAAGGAAAGTAGATCCTTACTTTAGATTTGAATAAGTAACGAGCTTTGGAGAAAATGAGATTAGTAGCTATGTTTTTCTTTTTGAAAGCACGTAAAAGAATATGTAAGAATAAAAGAAGTACCTCGATAAAATCATAGCCACACAATCAAAATGATGAAGAAAATCCTCAAATGTTAATCGATTAATGACAACGAAAATAAGCGCAAGAATCAAAGCAGATTTTTGTAGTAGACAATTTTTTTTTTTACAGCTTTTCAAACAATTGACTAATGAAGGGAAGACACGTGTGCTTGAGCATTAAATGCGAAATGACTACAGAGAATTTTTATTTCTTTCGAAAGAAAGGGAGATGAAAGGTAAAAGTGATGGGTTGTAGGGAAAATATAAGGATAGGAACAAGTCCACACCCATCTACGATTGCTGCAGACTTAAGGGCAAGTTTTATACCCATATTTTCCAAACACAGTCAAGGTGAAATAAATAACAACATCGAGCTAGAAGAGTTGCTTCCACAATAAAAGTTGGAATAATGAAAGACATAAATTCAAGATCCATATTGTACTATGTTTAAAATAATATAAAAATGCGGCAAAATATGGGGACTGCACCTACTTATTCAATGGAACGTCGACATTATAATTTGAAATGGCTACGAGGTGTAGGAGTCGACTAACAACCATCACACTTGCTTCAACAGGTAGAACTGCGGCATGGCATCTAAGTAACAATGAGATATAGAAGCTGTACCATAGCCCCAAATGTCACGTTAAAAATACATGACTACAACACACCACCTTAAGCGACTATATGCAAATGAGGATGTACCACAAGCTTAAACTAAAATCTAAAAGTGCAAGGTATGCATCGCAATTTTGTATCAAAAGGCTATAGGGATGCATTGCCATTGTATATTGTTGTGACAGAATAGCACCGCATCTAATCTCAACACCAAATAGATGAAGAATGCACCGCCATTTTGATATGACAAAACACTGGGACTCAAGGGATGAGGCAATAGGAAAAGACTATGCAACCATCAAGAGACCCCAACTTCATCCTCAAAATCAACAAATTTGGTTTAAAGATAAAGGCGACAACACATTACCCCCAATGTCGAGAGCTGCTCAGAACAGGATCATGTAGGGAATTCAACCTTCGAAATAGAAACACGACCTTTTCTTAATAAGCCACGCAACTCAACTCCAACTATCCTCAACTCCAACTATCCTAGCATAGTACTATGCAAATATTGCAGATCGAACAGTACTACATAGTTTTACAAATATCGATGCAGTGCAAAGGCTATATGACATCACTAACCCGGACATGACATGGCTCTCAACAAAGTAAAATGAGACCCAGAAGTCCTCATAATGACATTGCTCACCCCAAAAGGAAGAGCAGTACCTAATCACAGTTTCATTCATGCACTTGTACAATTCATAAGCTCGGTGCCTCTCAGAATCAAAAATGAACATACTATTAAAATTTGAATTTTGCGCCTTAGTTTCAAGCATTCCCTCTTCAATTTTAAAACTCCTGCCAAAGTTCAAAATCCAACCGCTCAAATCACAATTTCCCCTTGAAGGCCACGTTAGCAATCCATGCACATTGAATACTCAAGATGGATGTTTGACATGTGATGTAATTTTACAACATGAATCTAGAGAGTGGAAGAGTGACGTTGGCAATCCACGTAAATATACGTATACTATAAATGAATGGTGTACTATAGCAGGAAAAGGAAGAGAATTTTCCTTTTCTCTTTTTGGAGAGACAAAACTAGAATTTGTACTTTGTCTGCCATTTTTTGTTTGTACCAAGAAATCAAGAAAAAAGATTAACAATTTATCCATGGGCATAGGATTCCTTAACATTTGAACGTGTAAATTATCTGTCTTTTTATTTTCAGCACTTTACTTTATTATTTACGTTTGCAAGTGACAAACATCGAAGTAAATTCTATGTATTGGGCTGACATTCTGAATATTCCCTCTCATAGTTGTGTAAGCGTTAATGCAGCATAGTTATTCCTCTTAAAGGTAATGTTAATACTAATTAATTTTGTTGATTCGTAGTCACGAAAGTGTTCAGTATCGTGACTACTACATAGAAATACTTGTATGTTTCTGAGATGAAAAATCTCACTAATAATGATTGAATTTGCTTAGGTCTTAATGTATTGATATATTGTTATATCCAGTTGCAAAGATGATGGAAGTCTTGAGATAATTATTGGATGAGACTGAGTTTGGTAGATGTTTAATTTAGTAAGTTTGGCTGAATGTTGAGTGAACCATATAAGCTTTTGTTGTCTTTTAAAGTGTGCATAATGGAAGCATGATTTCCTTTTGACCGCAACAAAATATCTCTTAAACATTGGGACCAGGAAGATGTTTTAACCTGTGGCCATGGACTTATGGTGCAAGGCTATCATCCAGTAATCGGAACTCTTGCGGCAGATCCTGATATCTGTTTGAATCATAGATTTGCTTAGCACTGAAAGTATGTTTACATCTATTTTTTATTTATCGAAATATTGAATTCATATAATTTTAGGGATTAATTAAATTATTGGTACAAATAAAGTTTTATCTTTTTGTTCCTCTTTTCATTATTCATAAATAACATAAATTATTTTAATGATTTAATTAACAATAGTATCATTAGTTTTTGTATAGGGCATTAGTTTTGCACTTGGCTTTAGGTACCAAAACATCTAGGTTTGGCCCTGTGATTATCTAGTACTAAATTTTATAAAGCTAGACAACAAAGAGTCAGTTTAGGACTTTTGCGAAGGTTTGATGCATTTCTACTCATGGAGGAATGCCTCAGTTTCTAAACTTAGGAAAAGAAATTCTTGAGTTAGTAGAGATATGTGACCGAGTTTCTAAACGTTTGATGATCATGAGTTTGTGGGACTGGTGTTGGTACCCATTTCCTTAGACATTTAGTGATTATACCCATAGAGAAGGACAATAAGTCATGAAGTAGTTAGTTTGGACTTATTTTAGCAGTCGAGTGCTTGGGAATTAATTGCACGATTATGGTAGCCAAAGGCAAGGAATCAATATTATGTTGATCGAGCATGGAGCTATAATAAGTAATTAGGTTGTGTATAGTCAACGCTTAGTGATTTGCGACATGTGTATGGTGGCAATTGAGAGAGTTTTTTCATGAAGAGCCTTACCATTTAGTTAGAGATCTTGGTATAAGCAAGAAGGTAAGATGTGTGCATTTGGTTCTTGGTGACTATGTGCAGGAAGTTCCAAGAGCTATTAGTATGTGAGGTATTGATGTAGTATTGGTGTTACATATGATATTATGGAAGCTAGTACGTAGGGAAGTCTACCAGGAGTTATATGGTTAAGTATTGGAATACACTTTTAAGACCATAGGTTGTAATACTAAGGGTATGGGCTTTAGATATGTGATTAGCATATCATAATATATTATGCGATCAGTTGGATGGAGCTAGTAGAAGTCTAGCATCAGAAAAGTTGGTTCTTTTTTAGGATCGTGATGTCAGGCCAAGGTTTCATGCTTCTTTTATTATTCCAAGGGAGCTTCGATGATGGAAGAATATGAGTATTACCATAAGAGAGAAGGACCAACAAGTGAGGATAAATCACAACTATATAAGATGGGTTTGGCAAGAAGACAAAACATGAATCATTTGACATCACCCATTGACGGACGATTTAGGTCTATCACATCGAGGACAAGATGGGTTATTAGATACGATTTTAGTTACATATATTTATAAGAACTAAAAGTGGATTATTAGGCTCTATTAGTAGATCATTTTTTTCATTATGTTTCCAAGTGCACATAACGTTTATGAACTACTTCTGTGCTATGATGTTATTACTAGGGATGCATGCCGAATTTATTGGAGATGTTTCACAAGCAGCACGTACATGACTTAGGAAGCAGAGGATATGATTAAAAATCATTATTAGTATATTTTTATGGTTTTTCTTTGTTTAACTAGTTTTTTGTTTATTTAGACTAATAGAGACACTGGCATTTTTGATATATGTTACCAATTGCACTAATACGCTATGTTGATTTTAGACTAGTAGATGGCTAGTGTATTGTATATCTTGTGTTGTACATTTCATGTTCTTTTATGCGCATTAGTGTGCCTTGTTCGAATTTCATTATGAATTTTTATAAGGAGAGAGGACAGTGGCTTCCCATATTTCGAAATGATGCTAATGGGAATGTTATAGTAAATAACTTTATTAAATAACTAGTTTAGCTTGAAAAGTAAATTTAAATGCTTAATCGATAATTTGATTAATAAATCTAATGACACTACAATGATTGAATTAAATTAAATGCAGGATAATTCGTTTTGATGCTTTAAAATAAAATACTACAAAAATAAAATGAAATAATTTTTGTCTATACGTTTGCAGAAGAACGATGTAGATATTGATGTAATAAGAGATGTTAATGAATTAACATATTACACAAAGAGTGATCCCAAATCCCATGATATTAATCCAAATGTTTCTTTTAAAAATTATTTTCACTTCATTCTACTTTCACATTACAAAGAAAACAAAACCCTAAGTTCAACCACTAATATAAAGAGAGGAGAGGAAAAGAAAAATCAAATATAAAGAGAAACTTCCATTTTTATGAAGAATATAAGATATTAATCAACTTTCTTCATCTAGATGATTATATTACAACCTTTTACTATTTAAACCTATTTATGTTTGGAGTTAATATTTACTTAATTTTTATGATGTACATAAACATGTTTTTCTGACTGTAGAATGATGTATATGAGTATAATGATAAATAGTTAAGATGATGAACAAGTTAGAAGTGAAACTAGATTATAACATTTAAATGATTTGAAATTTTGACATGATGATTATAATGTTAAATCAGAGATGTGTTATTAACTTCATAATTTTTTCATGTGTAGATTAAATATTGTGAATTTTCTATGGTGAGAGTAAATTGTTTTCAACTATAAAATAATGTTTATGAATATGATAAATTACATTTTTATCTAATTTTTCTAAAGAGATAAAATAATATATTTGAGATTTTATAGGAATTTTTAGGAATTTCCCATTATTTATGTAATTTATAAATCAAATGATATGACAACGAATTACCTTAATTAAAGAATTGATTAAGGATTCAACTAAATTAATAAGAAATTAATATAGAGGAATACCGTACATGGCATGCCTTTCCCGTTATGATTTGTAAATAACAAATGAAGATTTGATAATTGTAAAGATTAAGTCAAAAGCAATTACTTTGTTAGGTAATAAATTTATTTTATAATCATATACAAAATGCCATAGTTTCCTTATCTCCTGTGTCCTTTTCTTTTTGTATAAGATGTTACTATCACCAAATATGTTGTCACCTTATCTTTGAATATAAGATGTAATATCATGAATATGTTTTATCTTTATCACTAAACTATAGGAACATTTTTATTAAGATTCAAACTTTGTAAAATTTTGATTTAAGTGTTACCATCTCTTGTTTAGATAGCCACAATACTATGTTAAGAAATATATTAACTTTTAGAGTTGATAAAAAAAATCTATGAACTGATAAGTCTTTTTCATATAAGTCGATAGGAACCATCGCTATCCCATTGCATAAGCGTTGTTACCATTTCCTGACACTATGCAATCCCAAAGAGATCACTGGATAAATCGCAGGGATAACCAGAACTGGTCTGAACTAGTAAGCTACTATCACATGATCATTCGGTGTACCCATCTCGTAAGCCTTTAAGCCCTATTACATGGCTGATGTGTGAATCAACCAAAATGTATGAAATTGATAAGGCCCAATCCCAAGTGCTAAGTTACCTGGAAGCTAACCAATTTGCAGCTAGTACTAGTAATAATGCTGATAAGGCCATAACCTGAATTAACCATCGGATAGAGAAGGGAATGAAACGATATTACCTATTACATGACCCTAATACCTCTAATACCTAAGCCGATGTACCCATTACAATAATCGATGACATCGCATCTGATGAGACCATCATATTATATGTACTTATCGATGAAGTAATGCGGATGATATAATGAGACTATGTGCGTGGTGCATTAAGACCTAAGGCAACCCCTATACATAGATCAAAGTAGAAATTAGAGAAGGACCAAAACAAGGAGATCCAAACAACTTTGAAGGATAGGTTGAAGTGACCTTAGGGGAAACCCAAAGCAAATTATCAGACGAGAACTAAACCAGTTTTGAAAGATATGACTTATATTGGCTGATAATCATTATTTAAACTTAAATTTTGATTAAATAATGGTTCAAAGTTTGAGACGACATTTATAAATTTATGACCAATTTCAGAAAAAGTGAAAATGATAAATTAGCTAAATCTAAGCAAATAAATTTAAGATGAATAATGGATAAAGTTTGATTTATTTTAAATGATAAAATATATGGAAATATGACCTTTTATGCTTTTGTGTGACATAATATAGATATTTTTATATACCTATTATTATGTAAACACTGTTATTTGTTTAATGCTAACTTGTGATGATCATTTATATTACGTGATAAATGAATAACTTGTGTTATAAAAAGAGGATATACAGGGTTGAGTCTCGAGTGAGTAGAATTGCATTTGAGAGAGTAAAAGAATTTAAAAAGGAATGCAATAATCAATTATAACGAGTGAAGTATAACAAAAACCAAGGAGCTTTTAGGATTGGGACATTTTTATAGGTTAACGATAAGGACGCTTGTTGGGTAGTGTAACCCAAGATTGCGGGCATTTAATCATTACTAAGTGAGTTAGCGTGACCTAGGATCGTATAATCCCTTGAAATATGTTGCATGAAAAATTAAGGAGACATAGTAGCCTAAGTGTTGGGTTAACTCTTTATCAAACAAATGAATGAAATTAAAATGACACCTTATTATGATGCTTATGTGACATTAAGAGAATATACTATGATGTATAACCGACGGTTGGGTTAAATGTTAGTGAAGACATTTTATTAACTATGTAAGTTTTTTTGAGAATATACCAATTATGCATGTTAATCGTTGATATCCCATTTACATATTCATGATGAAATGTATGTTAAGCTGATGTTGCCATGTTTGGGATAGTGAGGGAAAATGTAATGCCCTACCTCTATACCCGTACTACCAAAGGGTATTACCAGGTAGTACTGCTTGATAATAGAATATTGAGACGATAGTGGGTGATTACACATGATTATTCCTTTAGGCTAACATTAGTTCATTTTCGAACATCAAATAACACAATCAGATATGTACAAAGTCTTGGCACAAAGCAATAAACAAGTAGACTATCCTAGAATAGAACAGTACACATTAATACAAATAAAACAAAGTCATCACAGAATTGCAGTAGAAAAAATATACTAGCATAAAATATACATATGGTCAATAGTGGGTCTACAAAATTGTAGTCATGGATCTACTATATCACAAGTATATAGCATGTCCAAAGAATATCTTCCTATATCATGGATAAGCAAACTCATGGATGGAAAAACTAGACATGAATTGTTATCATTCATGGATGCTTATTACAACCACAATCAAATTGCAATACATATTCCAGATCAAGAGCATGCAAGGTTTATTGTAGATTTAGGATCATAATGCTGTAAGGTAAAGCCATTTTGTTTGAAAGATGCTAGAGCTACTTGTCAGTCTCTAGTAAATAAGACTTTGTTAGAACAAACCAAATGGATGTCTGAGTTGTATGTGGACGATATGCTTACAAAATCAAGGATATCGATGGATCACATGAAATACAGATCAAAAATGTTTGATGTACTTCGAAAGTATGGGATGAAGCTAATTCCATTGAAGTGTTCTTTTATATTAGGATCAAGAAGAACATCTCTAGAAACTACCTACATAATCGAAGTCATTAAAAGGAATGAATGTGTACATCCATATAGTGGCATCGACTCATGCAGTAGCATTAGTGCATGAGAATGTAAAGGTTAGAGGTTGGTATATTATATCAGTGACTCACATGCACCGAAAAGCATTGCTCAAAAGTGAAGCTAATCTACTGCTTACTGCTAGCATCATGGAGGCTAAAGCCTTATTTCCATGCACATCCAATAAGATTGTTGACTGAAAAACCTCTTAGGCGGTAATTGCATTTCTATGAAACATCAGGATGATTATTATAGTGGAACATTGAGATGAGCTAGTAGAGATTACTTATCATCCCATAAAGGAAATTCGAGGACAAGCTTTTGGATATCATTATGGAACATACTATTTGAGGTGTTGAAAAAGAAGAATAGATAATTGAACTTTTATAATGGAAATTGTATGTGGATGGTGCATCTAATGACTATGACTCTAGACTATGAGTAGTCTTGGTAGCTTTTAATGGTCGAGGGTACACTACATATCAAAACCCGAGTTCTATGCTACAAATAACAAAGTTGAATATGAAGCATTGATTTATGGACTCAGATAGTGAAGGAATTAAGAGTATGATCATTACAAATACTTAATGACTCCCAATTGGTGTTTACTATGTGAAGAGAGAGTTCCAAGCTAAGGGTGCATGACTTTCCCAGTACATGCCAAAGGCGTGGACCTGCTGGATGAAATTGAGTAATACATTATTATGTGTATCCCTTGAGAGGAAAATATGAATGTAGGTTCTTTAACTAAACGAGCTAGCTATAGAGATGTGCAGTTGTTAAGAATCATTCTAGTAAAGGTGTTGAAGATTCCAAGAGCAAAGGATGTGGATTTCATCATGGACATATAGGAAAAAGAGTCATAGATGACCATATTTAAGGAATACTAAATAAGCGAACTTTTCTAAGAGCGCGAATGAAACTCAAAAAACCCTACGCAATGTGTCGCATTATATTATGCAAGATTGAGTACTATCTAAAAGTGGATTCTCAGCCCCTATGTTAAGAGGTATTAATACAGGTGAAGCAAATAAATGCTTGAGGACATCCATCAATGAAGCTATGGAGATCATATTAGGTGCAAAACCCAAAAAAGAAGGTACTTCATTATGGATATTTCTGGTCAGCTGTCAATTGAGATGTGTTGGAATTTTCTAAATTTTGAGATAAATGCTAGAAATTTACAAATATTCCAAGAACCCCATCCAAAAATTATGTAAATTGTTAGCCAATAGTCATTTTTGATTTTGGAAACTGATATTATTGAAGTGCTATCAATGACACGAGCAAGAGTGAAATATGTAGTCATTATGGTGGACTATTTCACAAAATGGGTTGAGGCAGTGCCTTTTCACCATAATCATTTTGAAAAATCGATTAACTTTTTAGTTCAAAATATTTTCGTATGTTTGAAGTACCTTAAGACATTATCTCTAACAATGAAACTTGGTTCGAAAATGCAAAATTAGTTGATTCTATGCTCGATATCGAACCCAAAAAGGTTTCTTGACGGTAGCACATCTACATGAGAATAGATAGGTGGAGGTGGTGAGCAAGACCGTTAAATCTATCATTAAGATGTAGTAAAGTAAGAAAAAGGAAATTGGATTGCTGAGTTACCACTAGCATTGTGGGCTTATTTGATGATCTAGAAATCAACAACTAAACAAACTCCATTAGCATTGGCTTACAGAACTAGTAATGAGTCCAATTAAAGCCGAAGTCCCCTCTCACCGTCATATGCATTACAACCAAGATGAAAGAGGAGCTATTGCTAGCTTCCACTAACATAGTCAAGGAAAGAGAGGAGGAAAATTTGAGCATAGCTGCTTATTAGCAAAAAGTAGCATCGAAGTTCAATACTAAGATACAAAATTGTAAGTTTGAGAATTGCAACCTAAGTTATAAATCGGTATTTCAATATGGAGAACTTGGTCCAATCGAGAACTACTTTATGTGATGGAGTAGATGCTTACTTTTAAGCTATCATATTTAGATGCGATCTCAATTCCACCGATGTGGAATAGTTAATATTTCTGCCGCTATTTCACTTGATCTACTTTTGTAGGCATTTTTCTTTTCGACGTTCATAGGATTAATTCTGTTAAAAAGATGACATTCTCTAGAGAAATTTTAATAAATTATTCTTTTTGGATTAATGGAATCATATTTATCAAGTCAACGTCATGGTGCAAGATCACTAGCACAAACATCATGTTTCTCTGAGTAGACCGAATGACTAATGGTACTTAGAGGTAGGTATCGACCGACTCCTTTGAATCAGGTTGATTCTTTTGCTCTAATTTAATGGCATATCAAATAATTTTCTCCCATATATTCAATCTTTGACTAACGCATGGAGATATGCGACGTTAAGGGCAGATGCATGGAGATAAGCAACGAAGGACATATGCAACGACCTATATTTTACATATAAGAGGATCGTAAAATATTATTTTTTAAATTACTATTGGTTCGTATGACTCTGTAGTATCGACATTTTTAACCTATATTAATTTTATCAAACGATTTTAACCCTGATTTATTTTTCAGCATTTTGGTAGTTACAAGTATTACGTCGATACGCACACCGACACATTGAAGAATTGAACAAACGAAAAACATCCTGCGGTCAAGGAGATCATGCATGAGCCGTGCAGTCAAAAATTTCTAGATCGGATGATCCTACGGCTCGCATGACTTAAAAATGTCCAAAAATAGTGTTTATGGGCGCAGTCTATGATTTCAACGATACCTATGCTGTTGGAACGGTAAAATACAAAGATTCATGCGCTAGAAGAACCGTCGCAATTGGATATATCTAAAAGCCATATGAGCACAAAACATGTGTTTAAATTTCAAAAATTAGAGAAAAAGGAGTACACACAGACCCTAACTCTACCCTCCCTGTAAATACTCCATCTTCTTTCTCTAGCCGCATCTCATTCCTTCCATTACAAATTTCTTCTTTGCCTTGAAACTCAACTCTCTTCATTCTCCTCTCCTCCTTATACTCCAGCAAACCATAACCATTTACAATGAAATGAAATCCAAGCCTCTCTAATTTTTCCATGGGATATGCAAGCATGGTCTTTGATTGACCTAGATCTGACTGTGGGGGCCGAAAATGGTGAATCTAGCAAAAAGGGTGATTTTTGGATGAGACCAGATTGGGAAACCATTGATATGGTTTATTCGTATTGGCAAGGGGAGTTCAAACATGCTGATCACTTGAGAAGTAGGGGACCGTGGGGGAGGTTGTGAGCATGAGAAGTTTGAGAAGCAATGAGTTTGGCCATGTTTTCATGGCTATGCAGGCCTGTGGGGTTGATGTTGACGGCTGAGATTGGTGGTTTAGGTGTTGCGTGAGGAGAGGTGGCCTATGAAGGGGTTACAGTGGCGTTAGTTGGTTAGGATGTGGCATAAAACGTACCAAGTAGAAAGCAGATGTTAAAAAGAAAAAAAATGCACACAATGATTGCTTGGAGGGACGGCCAGGGCTAGATGGTGCAGGAGGTATGGGCGGGGGCATGAGGTGTTGGTTGACGGTGATGGGTGGAGGCAGTAGGTGGTAGCGTTTGGCGGTCTTGGGTGGTAGTGCATTTTGGGTTGATGCATGCGTGTGGATGTGTGGGTGGAAGTACGTGCATGAAAGTTGCCTGCTACAGGAAATGAAAAGGTAAAGCGTAAAGGAAAAAGTAAGTAGGAAAGATAAGGGTGACTTGGCAAGCAAGGAGAAATGTCGACAGGTATGGAGATAAGGAGCTTGCGTGTAGAGAAAAAATGGAGGTAATTATGAAATTTATTAATTAGATTAACAAGTAATTAGGTTGAATAATTATTTAGTTAATTAATATATATACCAGAATCTTATATCGCCCATGCCTTTTCCATATGAGGTTCATTTTGGATGCGATTTTTTAAATTGGGCTCGTGACAGATAACTCTATGACTTGATGATGGTTTCGTCAGCTTTTGTTGAGGCGGGTAATCTTTTCTTAGTTTAGTTGAAAACGTCATTTGTAGTCGATATAATATTAGAAAATATCCCATAGAATAGCATTTTGTGCATAGAGTTTCTTGCATACCAATTTATCTGAAGATGAAGGACGAACTTGGGGATGTGCTTTGGATTTCAAGATGGATGCTGGAAGTTTTCGTTTGGTTGTATTCGACCATTTTTAGTTAAGCACACGACCAAAGTGGTTGTTATCGATTATTCTAGAGTGATCGATATCTACCACTACTGATGATGGTTGATTTGGCCAATTTTGACATGGATGATGGAAAGGCTACGAGGAGCATGATGTGGTGGTTCATTCGATATTTGATTTCCATGATATGGCTCTACGACGAGTGGTTTGGCATCGTAGCAAGGATGTGGTACTTCGATCGAAGACTTCGGGATTCAACGATGATGGTTCCATGACGGGAAGTGACAACTTCGATAATGGATAACTGTACTTCGAGATGCAGAGTAGGCGACGACGGTTCAGATTGATTGAACTGTCGAAGAAGGGCTATTGGACGCATGATGACATTCTATGATTGTTAGTATAGTATTAAAACGAAGTTTTGAAATGTTTTCTGACTTTAAAATGTTATTTCTAATATATTTAAACCTACAACTTATTTTATAAAAGAATTTAAAAGTGTTTTAAAATAATTATAAATCAAATATCACATTTTTCCTATTAACGCACCACTTTGACGATATCGCTAGACGTAGACTATTTTTGATATTAATCCCACATTGGTTGCTTGGATGTATAGGCTATTATTGGGGTTTGTATGCTTGTTCGTTGTTATGCTTAGTTTGGTTGAACATGCCTTTCATAGATGACATAGTATTAAAAAATATCCCATAAGATAGGATTTCGTGCATAAAGTTTTGTGGATATCGATTTATCAAAAGATGATGGGTGGACTTGGGGATGTGCTTTGGATATTGGGATGGAAGCCTGACGTTTTCATTTGGTTTGAACCTAGGAACTTTTAGTTTAGTACACGACCAAGTGGTGATTATCAACTACTCTGGAGTGGTCGATATCTACCACTATTGATGATGGTCGATTTGGTCAATTTTGACGTAGAAGATGGAGAGGTTTCGAGGAGCATGATATGATGGTTCGTTAAATATTTGATTTTGATGCTTTGGATGTTCGACAAGTGGTTTGACGCTGAAGGATGCGATGCTTAGACGCGATCACATTTGTGATTCGACGATGATGATTCCATGATATGAAGGCTACGACGATGGATAATTGTACTATGGGATGTAGTATAGGGAACGACGAGTTGGATTAATGGAATTGTCGGAGAAGAGTTATGAGGATGCAAGATGACATTCTATGACTAAAGATGGCTATCTAGAATAGTTCCCAAGAGCGATGCCTTCAGATGGGAGTTGTAAGAACAGTTCCAGGATGAGCTCTTCTATATATGATGTGTGAAAATGGATCATTGATATTCGTAGATTTTGATGTGTACTCGTAAAGCAGAGGTATGTGTGGAAGTACATATGGATAAGACGAATCCTTTTTCTCCGGATGGGAAATTCATGATGCTCACTTGGATCAGACGGATCTTTATCACCAGACGGGAGATTTATTTTACCCTGGACTGATGCGATGATAGTCTAGTTCCTGGCCTTCTACATGGCATGTATTCGAGTACTGAGAAACCTGGATGTTTAGTAGTCGTTGACTCTATGTGGGTGGTCATACAAGTGTCATATATCTGCACTGAGTGAGTGAATGTGAGAATGGATGATGGATGCTATGTTTTCTTGATTGTTTATCACTTTAGGGATGTCACATAATGCAGATATTATCGATGTAGATATCTAGACATTCTGGTACTTTATTGTATAGTACACCCATGACTACCATGATATAGAGTAGCATATATCCTATGTTATGTGCTACCACTTTGGATGTAGGGACATGTCAGGTATGATTCTCCATACCTTCTATCAATATACTACATCGACTTTTACCGTGTTTTGAGATTATTTATCTTTTACACCAAACTATTGTCTGATTTGAGTTTTATGCTTTGCTTGTTAGTGCTTGGATACTATTAAATGAGTATACCAGAAAGCATGTTGTGATAAACCTAATTTTGACTAACATTATTTAAAATATTTGATTGGATAAATAAAATAAAATAATGTCGATAGTTAAGAGATCGAGATTTGTTAAATAAGAAGTAGCCATGCCTTAATGAATGTGTTAGCAAAAGAGAACTAAAAATAAGTAGGAGGAATATGGTAAAGGTAAAATGGGGATAGCCTCTTTATTCCTCATTCATTTTAACAATCAAAAACAAAAAAAAACCCTAAAGAACTCGACCGACCACCATTAAGAGGATTCAAGGTGAAGAAAAGATAGGATTCAAGTAGAAAGCTTAAGAAAATCAATCTAAAGGCAAATCCCAACCTTTTTAAAATAAAGCCAAGGTGGGTAATTAATATGCATCTCACTTTCGATAACGATTTCAGTTTTAAGTTAGATCTGAACTATGTTTGCAAATAATATGCAATGTTATGTTTGTTAAAATGGATACATATGTATATATGCTTGTTGATGATTTATATGGTTTAATATAGATTTTATGATATGTTTGGATTAGAAAATCTATCAAATGACATCCAAGTGAGTTGTTTTTTTGATATATGGTCAAAAACATTATTTGAGAAGCGAGTTTCAAGTTTCATAATTTTCTAAGTGATTATGGATTTATTATGAATTTTATATGAGAGAAAATAGTTAATTTTAGGTTTAAATTATTTAAGGCAATTAAATAATGTTTTCGGATCTGAAATTTATATATGTTAGAATTTTTTTTTAAAGCGAATTATTGCAATTTTTGGGGATTTTTCCAGAGTGTTTAACTATGGTTGTTAAATTATTTAATTTAGAGGACTTAAATATTTTATTAAGGAAAATGGCTTATTTGTTTAAAATGTTTCAATTGTTCAATGCTGAATTCGGCAGCCTTTTTTGAAAAGAATTTTGATAAAGAATGGGTAACCAATCATATTTTGGTAAATTATGCAAGTTAGGTGAAAAGGAATTACTTTAAAAAGCATAAAACCGGTTTTATTTCGAATTACAACTTCGCCACTTCCATTGATTACTTCCCCTCAACATACCCAGTAAACCTTTCGCACCCATTCGAAACCAGTGCACATGGTATCAAGCAATTTGTACATAGTGTATTGGAGAAACGCGAAAGAAAAGGATGGTGTCGAGGGTATGCTTTCGAAAGGGTTGAACCTACTTTTATTAGCTTTCGAATTCATTAACTTGCCCTTCTTTTTAAAAGAAGCTTTCGAAAGGGTTGCCGGTTTTGAACCTCTTAGATACCTTAGCTGATGCATTACCTTTCACATTAGTTAGAGGCCACTTTTCTTTATAACCTTAAAACAATGCAATCGTAAGGAAGGCTTTCATCTTATTAATATTGAAGCCACCTTCCTAATAATTTCGAAAGGGGTGTCTTAGCCGCTTTTACTAATAGTTTCGGAGGCAATGGTTTCGAAGGAGTAGTTTCAAAGTTGCTCTCTTCCCCAATTCTTTCTTGAGATCAATGCTTTCGAAAGTGATGCTTTCACTTCTGTTTGACCCTATAGTCATATTAAATGTTGACCCAATGATTTTGAAAGAAATACCTTTAAATGGTTTCAAAGCTATGTTTTAAGCGCTCCGGAAGGCATGTTTTAAGTGTTTCAAAAGGCATGTTTTAAGCATTTCGAAATGCATGTTTTTAGTATTTCAAAAGGCATATTTTAAGTGTTTTGAAAGGCATTTTTTAAATATTTCGAAAGGGATGCTTTCTATGATTTCGAAAGGGGAATGTTTAAGATTTTAAACAATGATCTCAAAGGTATTGTTTTGGCTTTATAGTCTATTGTTTTCTAAGTTAAAAAGGACTGTAACTTATTTCAAAGAGATAACGAACCCTACTGATTTTAGGTTTTCATCAACATTTTTTGTAAAGCACATGTCATGGCATAAGTATTTTGAGTAAAGAAAAGAGTGCTATTTCCTTGTTTTATAAAGATAAGATTTCAAGGGTAAATCATTTGTAAAGATTGTTTTCAAGGAAATGAAATTTGAATAGGGTAGTGAACCCTTAGTATAGTGGCTCATATATTAGAAGACCAGGTGAGACTATTATGGGGTCGTGCCCTATACTTTAGCGAGTAGCACCTAGCTAATATAAGTCCAAAATTCCAATGTGTAGAGTTTATTGTAAAATGGTTTCAAAGAAATTGATGACTCAATATCTGTTCGTTCCTCACTCTTCAACGAGTGACCTGCTGTACATCGAGCCAGGCTTGTGGGATTGACGTGATAGGGTAGGGATGGCTATATTGCTGGGAGCGAATTCCAGGCTAATATGAAGCGCACGGATCCAAGTTATAGCTTTGTCACAGGTAAGACTAAAATGATGTTACACAAGGAAAGGAATACACAGAGTAGAAGTAGGTTATTAGTAAGCCCGCAAAACCATTAGGATCAGTTGAGCCTTGGAGAAGTAAGTTATGGATATCTCGTACAGTATTGTATTTAACAGAAGTTATAATATTTATTATGTCTACTAGGCTTGAGTAAGCCAGTGGTTAATAGTCAGCTTGATAAAACTATATTTTTCGAACGGATAGTCCATTGATTACATGATTTATATTCATTTATGTTGTTGCTATTTTTGTTATAATCATTTTGATAGCAAGATTTTGATTTGCAAAAGATATGATTTTAATAGGATATTAGTGAGGGAAACCTGATCCGCTAAATGGCGTGGTCTCACTTAATATTAGTAAACTGAGATGTATAGTATTATTCACACCAAGCTTTATGTCTGACTTAAAGTTTATGTTTTTCCCTTAAATTCTTAGGTGCTCAAAATTAAATTTGAGTAGATCGAGAGTTAAGGACTTTTCAGGTTTAGTAGGTTGGACGAATAAGCTTCCAAAGACATGTAGGAGGCAAAGCTAGCTATTTAGGAGTTATTTAGTATTGTTTCCTCTGTGACGTATTTATGACTATCTATCTAGTACTCTGATCATTCAAAGGACATCTTCATATGTCGCTCTTGGTGTATTTTGTAATAATTATATTTGATCAAAACATAGGAATCATTTTGGGATTATGTAACTGAATATGAAATATTGATTTGAAATGTAATCAGAAAAGCTATTTTTGAAATCTATGTTGATTTTATTTTATATTCATGTGCTTATGATATTACCGATACCATTAACATTACTGTATTTTTTCACCAGAAGTTAATACTATAGATGATGGCAGCATCTGTAGTGCTTAGCTTTGGGCCTCAAAATAGGAGATGTTACACATGTGCAAATAGTACATGGAGTTCTGTAGTTGGACTAGTAGGAGACAACGCTTTCTCATACTTATATTTGGGCTTATTATTGCATATTTCCGCCGTGACACTACGGAGCCTTGACAGTGTTGACTTACTATTATTTGAGACAGTTTATCGATGAGTTTGTTCAAAACTTGTATAAACTCTATTACTATTTTATATAATTATATAAGCCAGTATACTTTGATTCTATGTTTCATGTATTTGTTACTGTCTATTTTATTTTATATCTGTGATGACTATTATATTTTATTCGATGCGCTGTGTGATATACGATAGGTTCTGTGATTGTTTGAAGTTTCTTTCTCTTCTCTTCCTTTCTATTCCTTTTCTTTACTTCTATTTCTTTCCCTTGACAATCGTTCTACATCGACCGGATGCTCTAATAGTGCACTATTCGGTTATATGAGCACCAAAGGTGCAGGGTGGTCATCACATTTGGTATCAGAGCTTAGGTTATGTGATTAACTTGAGTTGATACCATGATCCAATAGAGATAGGGTAGGAGTTGTCACCATAATTTGGAAGCTTATTTGTTATATATTTTGATTTTTAAAACTATATAGTAGTATATAAAATGTATAAGCTACATTGCACACATGAGCACTATTGATGCAACTTTGTTTATGAGAGACCGATCATCCTTACCGTAGATTAGGAATGATCCGACATACGAGAAATGCTGTTATTTGACTCCATCTTCGAAGTCGAGGATTAGGTAGGATCAGGGACCACTAACCTCGATTTACAAAATATGTTTGTAAGGATAGTGCAAAACGTTAACTGGAATGCCTAAGTTGCTCCAAATAATTATGATGCTCAACTACAAATGCCTAGGTCGACTTTGCCTAATTATATAAAGACTAAATGAGTATAAGATGTAAACCGTTTCTTAGAACGAAGTCGGCTATTGAGGTGCAAGATGAGATGGGTATTTGAAAAAGGATCTTCGATGATGCAATGAGGTAGAAGTAGACCTCTAGATTACTCTAGGGATGAATAATGAACTAGTGGAGTGCACTTAAAGCTTCAATTCCCGAGGATCATTTTACTTAGGATTAGTTCATAGTTCACAGCAAAGAAAAATTTATCTTGACTTTTCAAAAGTCAGTGTTATTTAGGAAGTTCATCGACTTAAGGTAAGGCGATATATCTATGGCAGAATTTGATGTATTGTTAAAGTACGGTCTATCTTTCATTGATACTCCACTCAGAAAGAATAAAGGGTTTAAAACTGGGTTGAGCGATCATCTTAGGAAGCGATTGATTAGTAATATCGATGAGAGCTTCGAGAAGTTGATCCAGAAGGCTTTATGACGCGAGAGCCTGTGCCCAGTGTAAAAGGATTGTCCCGAACCAGCTATGTAGGGAAAAACTGGTAAGGCATATGCGTTGCCTTCCATTCATATTTTGTTGAGTCCTCTATCGATGAAAGAAAGGAAAATGGCATTACCATCTAGGGTATACCTTCCATTTATGGCATTCCATATGTATTTTATTCGACATTTAGGTTTCACATTCCTTCATATATAGTGATTTGACAAATAGATTAGGACCGAGGCTTGAGATAGTTAACTGACCTTTAAATTACAACGAACCTTGTTGGGGCTCAGCCAGCCCATACATTGTTTTTCTAGACTTAGCCTTATGGAGTCATGGATGATTGTGTATTTATTTGTTATTGATTTTCTTGGGGTTTAATTGGGTTTAGTAATGTAGACTGGGAATTGACTAGCCGAAGGGGGATGAAATAGTGGTGGATTGCGAGATGCCGTTGGTGAAAATAGGGACTGATGATGAGCAGAAGGTAGTGTTTGGCAGCTCACCTGATGATGAGATAATGGTTAGCTTTTTATATTTGTTAGATATCCCACACGATGAGTTGTCATCTATGCTTATAGCTATGGAGTGTCCGAACACATTCAATAAGGTAATCAGATTGCCACCGTATAGGGTTGGGTTCCATATGGATCTGGTTAGAGGTATTAGACTAGTAGTTATGCCTTTAAGGCACATGATGCCTAAAGAGCAGAGGAAGTTAAAGGTGCGAGCGGATGACCTATTGGTGCGAGGGTTCATTGTAGGAGCATATTTGAGTAGAATGCACCTATAGTATTCACCACTAAGGCCGATGGCTCTTTGAGATTATATGTTGATTACTGTGAGCTAAATGAGCCGATGGACAAGTATCCACTCCCACCTATTGATGGCTTGTTCGATCAGCTCTACGGTGTGAAGGTGTTCTCTCAGTTGGACCTTGTAATGGTTTTCATCCACCGAGAGTATCTAGAGAGAGAGTGTGTGTTGAACATAGCATTTCATACGCTACTTTGATTTTTGATTAAATGGTTATGACATTTAGGCTAACCAATGCGTCGGCATGCTTTATTGATCTCATGATTCGTGTTTCGAGGGATCACTTGAGCAAGTTCGTGCTTGTGCTCGTTGATGATACTTTCGTTTACTCATGAACGAAAGGGAAGCACAAGACATGATTGATGATTGTGTTGGAGGCATTGAGAAAACACCGATTGACGATGAGATTTTTAAAGTATCACTTCTGAAGGAGGGAAGTGAGATGCTTGGGTCACGTTGTTCTGGAGTATGGCATTGCTGTAGATCCTATGAAGGTTACGACGGTCTAGGATTTGATCAAACCGTAGAGTGCTACCGACGAGAAGTTTCCTTGGATTGGTGAGATATAATGCACGTTTTATCGAGGACTTCTCAAAAGTAATGATACCATTGACCGATCTGCCAATAGGAATCAGATTTCTTATTTAGGACGTGAGGTGTGGGCATGTGTTAGTGGGCCTGACAAAGAGTTGACAAGGGCATCAGTTTGTAATTCCAAGTGGGAATGAGTAGTCGATAATACACATATGCTTGTGGTACTTATCTAGGTGTGGTATCGATGCAAAAAGGTAAGGTTGTCACATATACTAGTCGAAAACTGAAACCAGATGAGAGGAAGTATCAGACTCTCTATTGGAGTTGGCAGCGGTTGTATTTGCTTTAAGGATTTGAAGGCTCTATCTATTAGGAAAGGGGTTCGAGTTGTTCACTGATCCCACATCATTGAATTATATCTTCTCCAAGAAGGTTTTCAACCTTCGCTAGTAACGATGGTCGGAATTCTTAGCCTCCTACATCTTTGACATTTGTTATACGTCTGTAAGGGTAATGTTGTCTTTGATGCTTTGAGTGGAAGTCATATCAGTTTGGGAGCGATATTCCTAGAGTGGACATTGCTCTAGTTTATTGCTGGTTATGACTTCAGAATTCGAGGTGAGCTAAGATGATGGATAGTTTGACTATCGCACTTGCTTTGATTTAGCAGATCAATACTAGTCAGAGGCATGAGGCTAGACTAGCGGAGATCATGACTAAGTTATAAAAGCGAGTAGTATCTGTAGAGATGAAGCAATGTGAATGCGACCAAGAAGGTTGGCTCCGTATGGATGAGATATTGTTCGTTTTCAATGTCGATGGGTTGAGCGATGAGGTACTATTAGAGTGCTCTTATTGAAGATTGACTATATGTAACAACCTGGTTTCTAAGGGTAATTAATAAAAGATAATAATTGTTATTTAATTGGATGAAATGGATTTTTGTAAGTTTAAAATGAATTTTGGAATATGGGTTTTTATAATAAAATATATGGTGATGAAATTAAAGGGTTTTGAGAATAATTATTTGTTTAAAAGAATGTAAAATAAATTAATTTGGAAATTAAATAATATATAGGATTAAAAATGTGATTATTGGATATTTAAATCTAAAAAAACTAAAATAAGGAAATAAATTCATAGAAAATTCTATAACATTAGGTGAACAATTAAGTGTTGAAAATATAATTATTATTTGGAATTTTATTGTGAATTGTTTTAAATTGAAATAGCTTGTAAAAGGAAAAGCAATGAAAAATTGAATGAATGAATGAATAAACATATATGTATTTCTAACTTAAACCCAAGTCCAATATCCTATAGCCCAATGCCCAAATAAAAATAAAAATATATTATTTCATATGGCTTCTATATCCAGACTTTCCTATTTTCCAAAGGCTTCTAATGCAAATATAAATATACACCAAGCCAATAACATTTAATTGTTTAGAAAATCATCTTCATCCCAAATCCTATTTCCATCTAACTTCAAAAATTGCAAACAAATAATATAAATTATTAAAAAACCTCATACTCTAATGCAGGCATTCTAACATGCTCCTACACCATCTAACAAGAGGAGACCTCACTCTAATCCGATGATTGTGAGCACTTGGAATTTATAGCAAGTGTAATTCAAGGAGAAGAAGGAGCTAAAGCATCTAGTTGGAGTTGATTATTTTCAGGTATGTGTTTTCACTCATGCATGTATATTTGATCATTTAAAACCTGATGTATACATATTGCTTGTCTCGAGTACGACTGACTTAAGTCATGTGCATTGAGACATAGAGGAACGATTGGAATCGTGGAAGGATTTTCCATTATAGGCAACCGAACTTATGGGAGATGAATGCCTGCTCTGGAGCAAAGTTGCTCCGGGTATTGATAACCGATGGACTGGTTAGCGTTGATCGGTGCATGAGCGGTGAATGAGCGCTAGGGTCTATGAGTGTTCATCTAGGTGTAAGCATGTGGTGTGAGTATGCTTATATATTTACTCATGTGTATATGTGGGTGTGCTTGGGTTAAACCTGGGTATGTATATGTGTATTCAAGTATGTGTGTCTACATCTATGTAAATAAATATATATGGGCGGCTATTCTTTTAAATGGTGTGTGCATGGGCTGTTATAGAATCTGGAGTACCTTTTCTTGCATTCCTTTGGCTCTCCCTTGTTTTGCATGTGTTAATGCATGAGATTCTGCATTCCTTTGAATCTCTTGCTTTATTGCTATGTGTGTTTGTATTTGAGTACTACATTCAATATTGCAATGCATTCCCTATTTAAACCTTACTAACTTTATTATTTTTACAATTGCAAGACTAATGTGACCATATATTTAACAGTGATTCATGCTATTCCTATCACTTGCGTATATGAATATGAACAACATTGTAAATCGAGCCTTGTTTTGCTATTGTTCTAGTGTCAAGTACTTGAGATTGCCTTGTTCTGTGTTACAACGGCATGTGTGCATGTTTTTATTTCGGGTATGCGTGCTTAGTGCGTGTGTGTCTATTTCGTTTATGCTTAGGCTATTTTAGTTTTGTGTGTCTATGTATGTATGTATGTATATGTATATATGTATGCACACGAGCGTGCAAGTTGGTGATGGTGCATCGTTTGGTACTTTGTGGGCATCTGAGAATATGTCTGTATGTGTAACCTTATATATGTGGAAGTGTAAGTTTTTAGAGATGTGCATGTGTTTATTTATTGTATGCATGAATATAGTTATATACATACACTTATGAGTTTTGGATATCGTAGTGTTGTATGCAAGCTCTTGTGTGTGCCTGTGAGTGGAATTCTTGCCGAGTATTGTACTTTTGCATGTGTGTATATATTCATGAGCGTGCGCGACAATTTATTTATTTTTATGCATGAGTGATTGTATTTATATAAGCTATGTTGCATTTGAATATATAAGTTTGTATGTGAATATGTTTCAACAACTCATCATTTTAGAACTCTTTATCTTTACAACGAAGTCCCAAAATAACATCTCGTTGGAAGATATACATATGATATACACAGAGAGCGCATAATATAATACTAAACTAACTAATAACTTTAGAATCTTACAGTGGATGTCAATAAATACTTTCTATCAAACAAATTTCAAATATAAATATGAATTTGTCAATACGGATATCATTGCATAAGTCTATATAATCCAAATCCAAATCCACACCACGCATTGTTACAATAAATCTTCAATACACATACTATTTTCAATATATATAGTATGTACAAGTAGCGTGTCAAAATCCATCTCATCTCTGGACTCCATCAACCTAAAGAGTATAGATAGAAAGATATAGACGTGGGTCAGACAAACATCTGCGTGAGTGAAACAAATCTAATTCAAGTATATTACTGTGATAGTGACATAACATGATTTAAGTCTAAATATGAAACTTTCTTGACCCACCAGCGCCGTGCAATAGAAAAACTATTATACTATATTAATAATCTTAAACGTAATCTGGTCTCGCCCATGCGGTAAAGGATCAAACATTAACGACTATCCAGCCTCGCCATATGTGGTAAAGGACAATCACACCTTGGATTCATGCCTGGTTCGGCCTTTTGTGCTACAGGTCATCTGTTTTCTACATCAAAATTTTCCTAGACCAGCATCAATGCCCTATAGGAGAACTTTACACCAATACTCTAAGATCAAGGACCCACTACATGCGCTACAAGATCTAGGTATTCATCGCTAACCATACATTTGTATTTATTTAAGACTCCAATATCCAAGCCACATAAACCATATTCATGTTTAGTCATTTCCATACGGGTATTACATTATGGCCCAATTTCCAAACCATACTTGTTATACTCTTATCATATTATCATTACTAAGATCACATATTCGTTCATCTATCCAAACCATATAGAAATATAGAAATATTTCTAAACAAACTGGTATAAGCAATAGCCTCCCCATTCTATAGAAAGATAAGGAAAACAAGGACAACTAAAAGATAGTTTGAAAAACAAAATAAGATAATAAATTTGAAATCATCATGCTCTGAAATCATAATACTTTGAAATCATAACACCTTTAAAATAATCTTCCTTTAAACCATTTAAATTCAATGTCAAATAATACTCATTTCAAAGTTGTAACATTTCTAAGTTCATTTATTTAATTATAAAATTTCCAAAACATTTTATTTTAGAAACAACAACACTTATAATATGTTGCAGTAGACATATTAGTATTTCAAATCAGTTCAATTTTAGAAATATTAATTTGGATATCATTTACTTATATTTATTAAAACAACTTTTATGAATGGAATATCCAAATTAAACTATACTTCATTTATTAAGTCAAAAGTTCATTATTTTACCTATTTCTTAATTTAACAAATAACCTAACACTTTATTTAAAATACTCATTTCATAAATAGGATATTCCTTCAATAAGTTACACTTTAAATTTCCATTTGAAAACCAAATTCTCAATAATCAAATTTTAGTGATATTAAAAATACATCTTAACTATTTAAATCAAAATTATTCATTTTACAAGACATGTCTATTTTATAAATAAAATATTGGGGAAATTAATTTAAAGGACAAAAATTTCTATATTTTTTGTCTCAAGGACACGACCTCAATATTTTTGCCACAAGGACAAACATTCTTCTAAAATTTATTCACAAGGACAAACATTTTCCAAAATTATTCATAAGGACAACAAAACTGATACCGAGCTAAAAACTGATACCTAAAAACTGCTACCGGTAACTACAAACTGATACCTAAAAACTGCTATCAATAACTAAAAACTGATACCTACAGAAAGTTGTCCTTCAGGATAAAATATTGAAGGTCTGTCCTTGAGGCTAAAAAGCTGTGAAATTTTGTCCTTGACAATAATTTCCTGTAAAATATTTTATTTATAAAATAGATATCATAGCAAATACAGCAATCAAATTTCTATACACCTTTATTCATTTATACATCAATTAAACTATGATTTCAAGTTAAATAAACCTTATTAAAAAAATATCCCATTCAAATATATTTTATTTTCTATTCAAAGATACATTGTTTAGTATACAAACATATTCATTTCAGGAAATAACCTTTATTAAAATTTCTGGGTCAGACTTAAGGTTCCATATTAAATCAAATTTGATTATTAAGTTATTTAAATAAAATCTCTTTAAATTTTCTTTTTTCTTTATTTACCTCTGTTAATCTTTTATAACCAAAATTTAAGTGTATAACATTTATTATAACCACTCAAATTTTATTTATAAAATCCTTTTATATTGTATATTATCTAATTACATTGTTAACTTTAAAAAAAAATTAAGGTAAGTTATATTGAAATGCAATTGTGTGTTATATAAATAAAACTTTCAAATTCAATTATCTCAAGTTTGAATCATTTATCCAAATTTTTAAATAATTTTTTTCTTTCATAATTGAAATTATTCTTTAAGATAGAATTTAAGAATTAAATTTCCGATTCCATTCAAACCATTTAGAGATAACTAATAATATATACATAATATGTCAAATCAAATTTCAATCATATATCTATATATATTAAAATCAAGTCATATTTTAGAAATTCAAATCAATTAAATTCCCAAAACAAAGCCGTAGTAAGACTACAGAACTGTCTCTACACTTCGAAACTCGAAAATGAATGTCGATGATGCTGCAGTCATCACCGAAGTTATTTTTCCGCGACCAAGAGAAGAGCACTAATTTTGAACTTTAAAATTCTTTGGAAACAAATTTCTACTTGAAAATACTTTAAATAATATCCTTTTAAAATTTTAAACATAAGGTTTGAAATCCATCGGAAATTGAATTCTCAAATTCTTGATTTAAATTAATGCAGTTCCCAAATTTATAAACAACTATTTATAAATTCATTTGTAGAACAATAAATGATAAATCAAGTATTATCATTTCAAATTATCAATTTAAATCAATTTATTAAGTTCCATAAATTTTCTTATATATCAAAATTTATTTCATTTCCCAAAATTTTTTAAAATAATATTGTGTCAGTTTGTTCTGTCAAAGTGTTTTGGAAATCTTATCGATAGCGTTGATCAGACGAATCGATCAAAAACCCAATCCAACATCAACAACTCAAACAACACAATATATAAAACAAAATATAGATTTACAAGTACAATTCAAAATGTTTGGAAGAATAGATTGGAAACAAAAGACAGGATGATAAAATACAGAGTAGGGAGGTGGATAAGCTGAAATAAATCAAGGGCAACCTTAACCGGGTCAACCGTGACTTAAAGAATAAGATCGATGTGGATTTTCTGGGTAAATCTACATTCGACCTCAAGAGACAAAGTTTGGGATAATATGAGATACTAGCATCTAAATCGAGGATAAATATAAATCTCTGGTGAATCGATGCTAATTGTAAAGGAGTTTCACCCCTTTACAAGAAAATTAGAATACTGGTGAGACCGCCAATTCACTATAAAGATCATTCGAAGTGGAGTTATGGGATACTCCGAAATCAAATAAAGATGAATAGTGGGGAATAAGAATGCATTTTGGAACCGCAGGGAACGTTCCAAAATTCCAAGGAATCGAGTCAAAAGAAAGAGATTCAACTCGAATGAAAGTGATTCTGTAAATACATCTACTCTATATGCTGAGTTTTGCCTAGAGCTATCAAAGCTCTGATACCAACTGTAACGACCCGATATTTTCAACCATTCGCATCCGCACATGTCGGACTTGAATTTCTCAAAATACCGCGTTGTAAATAAAATTTGGCAAATCTCAGAATATACAGTAAATACATAATCACAGATCACAGACACAGAGTATTTAATAATGCAGCAGAATTTAAAAGAAATAGTAGTTCATGAAGCTACTATATAAAAATAAGATACATCAGAGTTAAACATGATACAACAAAAGGTAACAAGATACATCAGGTACAAATCAGAATACATCACTGAAATCACTGGATACAGAAAGCAAAATAGATGGCTGGATCTTCAAGGAAAGCTCCAACTCAGGTGAATCTTGAATGCTAACTCACTCAATCTGACTCGAGCGTAAAGCAAAATACAAAACACTCGAGTCAGGACATAAATACTTATGAACTGTAAATAAACTCAAGTGAACAGTAACAAAAATGCATCAGTAACTTAAAGGATGCTTGGGATCGCCCATCCTTTAAGGATCCGTTAAACTATTTACTATGTAGTAATATTGCGCTACTATAATAATGTCTACAGTAAAAAATAACATACTTTTAAATAGCGTTCCGGGCTACCCATATCACCCTTCACACATAATAGTCCCAGTAGTCCATCCAATATCATGCCATCTCCACTCTGGGTGACTGTCAGAGGATACCACACGGGCTACGGGAGAAAAACAAACTCGTAGTAAAGGCTCGGTATGGTAGGTGACACGGCACACAAGGCAATGCCAGGGTAGATATACCAATTACGCACACGGGCTGGTGGTAACGCAGCAGCCACATTCGCCCACCTCGGAACGCACTCCCAATCAAAATCGGAGGATGGCCATCTAATCAATCACCAGTAAGAGTATAGTATCGAAGGAATGTGTCCGACCAGAGGAGCTACCCCTTTTGTCCCGAGATCGCTCCTGTTTTAGCCACCTTATGCCAACTCACGGGAGTTGGGTCCACGTAATATACCTCAAGAACGACGCCACCATCCTACTTCATTCTGGAAACTCCACTGCGTACACGGTTGTTAAAGTGGTTTTCGGAGTTGGCAGAGAGTATGACAACTTCCGATCCCGGTCTCTTTAACAACCAAACGTTATTATAACGCCGTGGTCATTTCAAAATAGTTTATACTTCAAGAATCAAATCATTTCATTTCAAAACTATATCCCTTTCAAAATAGTTATACTTCGAAACCGAAACCATTTTATTTCAAAACTATATTCAAATCAAAATAGTTTATACTTTATCAATTCCATTTCAAACGTATATTCACTTTCAAAAATCATAATACTTTCAAAGTTATAACTCTTCCGAAACCAAAATACTTGAAATCATTACACCTTGAAAATCATAACATTTTAAAATCATACATTTGAAATCATGGAACATTCTTTTAATTCTTTACATTTTACAAATTTATTCAATTAAACCAAAATTCCAAATTTCCAATTTAATTCAAATCAAACCATCAGTCTCAATTCAATTTAGTTTTCTAACAAAACATTTCAAATCTTATAAATTTCAAATATAGATTTGATCTACAAAATAACAATCCAATTTTAATATATTTCCAAACTTTAATATCCCACATTTCAAAACTAAACTTTATAATTCCATACATTCATATCTCAAATCTAATTTCATTATTATGTAGTTTTGAAATATTCATTTCATAAATCCAATATTATTAAAATAAACTTAAATTACAATTAAACCAAATATCTTTACATACAAATATAAACTTCAAATATTCCTTTATCAAATAAAGAAAAATCAAATATCATTCAACATTCACATTCTTTATTAAAATAAAGATCAAATCATTTCCAAACCATTTCAAAATCATTAAAATATTACATCCTTTCAAAACTTCATAATCAAATCATTATTTGAATTCAAATCCAAATATTCAAAGTTAAATATCATTTAAAAATCAAATATGTCATTCATTTATTATTTCAAACATCATTACCAAAAATACATTCCAAAATTCCATTCAAAAATTCATTTATTATATTACATTTCATTCCGTTTAACACATAACCAAGTAAACTTTATTTAAATTCAAATTCAATTTAAATTCCTTAAAAATTGAAATTTAAATATTCAAAACTTCTAAAATTTCACAGATAATCCATTTCAAAAGTTAAATTATTTAACACTTTAAAATATAGCCCAAACAGTGTTAAAATCTATAACATTTCAAAACATTGTCAAATTATAGCAACGACAGCATTTATAAAGTGCTATCGTAGCTTATATTTTCCAAAATGGTTTATTTCAAGAATAGCGACATTTATAAAATGTCGTAATAGATATTTAGTTATTTCAAACATTGTTAGATTCAAAACAATAGCATTAAAATGCTGTCAAAAGACTAAAGCATTTTGGAAATGCTATAAAATTCCAGGTTTCATTTTAGCTTTTCAAAAATAATATTAAAACTCCAAATTCTTATTATTACAACTTAAAAATCATATTTCTAGACTTCAAAATTTCACATTTAAAATCATTTTAACATATGATTTAACACAATAAAATTTTAAGATCAAATATTCAATTTTGCAAACTCCATTCATTTATTAAGTCAAAATTCACTGTTTATTAATTTATAAATTTAATAAACTTAAAATTTTACTTCAAATATCATTTAAAAACTTTAAATTTAATTTCCATTATTTATTTACATCTTAAAATAAAATTTAAAGTCAAACGTCACATTTACTCCAAATTTACATACTTGAATTCACTTAAATTCACAATTTCAAGATTTAATATTTAACTTTCTTAAAACCATAATATATATATTTTAAATCAAAATTTCCTACTTTTGAAGATACATATTTAAAAAAAATCATTTAAAAATATATCACGGGGTCTGCATATAATTTTCTAACCTAGGTCACGTGATACGGATATATATCATTTCAATCCGTAATTTACAAAGAAAACCGGGTTTTATCATTCCAAACCCGCAATCCCAAGCCAAATAAAATACAATAAAAATCGCTCACGCCTATCATTTCAGCCCATAACGATTTTTTCCTATTCTAAAGTCCGTTCGGGTATGTATCATTTCAACCCATAATGATTCTATTCTAACAGGGAACTTGCAGTGTGAATATATGCATAAACAATATAAACAATGTCAATGTCAAAATATAATGTCACATATCAGATGTCAAGGTTATAACTAACAGTTTTAACATGGTAACAACATGGCATAGCATATCATATGATCATCATTAACTTGCATAAACATTTTATATTACTAAACACTTGTCATCAATTCACTATTTCATAAGTATAAATGTCAGAGTGAGAAAGACTCACATTTTCGAAGCTAGAGACAAACAACACACCCAAGAGTGATTCCAAAGGCACGACAAGTATGACTTGATTTGAATGAGTGGAGAGAGCCAAGATATGATTTTGTATCAACAACCCAAAACAAAACAAACAAGGCAATATATAAATATTCAACACACAATAACATTGAAACAAGTTGAAATACAAAGCAAAAATGAACAAGATAGATTGGACCTTGCTTCAACCACTTCAATGCTTGGCCTTAGGGGACTCTATGCTCAGCCATGATGTGTTTTTGGGTCAAGTATGGCATCATATAGGTCAGGTTTAACATCATATAGGAAAGGCAACAAGTGGAGATGAAGGTGTAGTGGAGTGCAACAACATGAAGAACACATAGGAATAAAGCAATATAGGCAAGTTTGGTCAACATGTGGCTCGGCTATGGGTAAGTGGGGTTCGGCTATAGGGTTTTTCAGATCTGGACAGAGGTAGAGCTGCAGCTAAAGGTCAGGTCAGTAGGTGGTGGTGGAGCTAGGGGTGTGGCCGAAATGAATATTGAAAGGCTATGGTGAAGTTTGTGGCTTGGCAAGGCATTGTTGGAGGAGTTTGTGCAAATTTTGTGGAGCTATCATCATCAAGTGCTCATGGCTTGACTTTTTTGTCAGAGAAGGGGCTGATGGCTGCTGTAGATGGAGGAGGTGATGGTGGAGCTGATGGTGGAGAGGCTAGGCCAAGCAAAGCTAGGAGAAGAGGCGAGGCAAAATCAATGGAAATAAGAAGAAAAGTGAGAGGAAGAAGCCATTAACTTGCAAATATTTTTACAGAAAATAAAGTGGCCGTGAGAAATGAAGAGAGGAGAAGTTTCTCACGTGAGTTAGCAATGAGAATTCACGGCTAATGCAAGAAAAAGGTACGGCTAAAGCAAGGAGAGGAAAAGGCAAAAGAAAATGAAGAGGCGGAAAAACGAAGAGCCTTGAGCAACTAAAGAGACACAAACTCTTCAAATTTCCATTATTTTCTTTTTAAACCTTATATAACTGAAATATATATATAAAATCAGATAAAATACGAAAATTTAGTAAATAAACAAAAATAAATAAATTAATTATTAATTATATATAGTTTAATTAAATAAAACAGCAAAATTTGCAACTAGTCTTGAAAATTTGAAAAATAAGTGCAATGAACTTAGGAAATTTTTTATGTACTTAAAAGTATTTATAAATAAAGATAAGAAAACAAAATAAAAAGGAAATCACAAAAGTAAATAAATAAATTTTAATTTAAATATAGTTTAGATGAAGAAAATAGCAGAAAAAGGAAAATAGCCTTTTAAAAATAGGAAATCATCATAGTAAATTTTAGAAAAATTCTATTATCATTTTAAAAATATTTAAAAGTCAAAATATACATAATATAACATATTAAAACATATTAAAATAAAATATGACAAAGAAAAAATAAAATTTATATAATTTAAAATAACAAAATTGCAAATAAAGAACTTATACTCAAAATTGAAATGTACATATCTTTTGCAGTTTAACTCTGTTTTCCACGAAACAAAAAGCAGTGTTCAAGTTATTAAATCTATTTTCATAATAAAAGATAAAATTTAAAATTTAAAACTTTTAAATTTTTAATTTAAAAGACAAAGTTTGACTATTTGACCAAAAATTCACTTTTTCTGGAAATATTCAACTTACACAAGTTTTGGAATTATAATTCATATAAAAATCAAGATTTATATTTAAATAATAAAATTTAATCATTTCAATAAGTAAAATAAGTTTTTTTTTATCAAAATTTAAATTAAAATAATTAAAATATACAATTAAAATAATTACAAAATACAAGGTTGTTACAATTGATTTGAATTCTATCAACATGTAAGATTCTAAAACTTTCTCTAATGTGTTATTTGAATTTTAAATTGATGTTGCATAATCAATGTACTTGTTTTCAAATATTTCCTATGATTTTGATATATTATCTTCAAAACACGGTGTTTATCTCATTTTGAATCTTTTTATGTGTTTCAACTTTTATTAGGTTTTTAATCTGAAATGGAGGAGGGAAAAATCGAATTTTTTTTACCTTAAACCTTCTTTTAAAATAGAATAGATAGGTTATCTCTTTTAATTTTTACAAGGAAAAATACTCAATTTTTCTTCTTCCTTTAGCCACATTTTATTCTAAAATTTACAAAAATATTCTTTGCTTTTCTGGATCCATTTTGTTTCTCCAACCAATGACGAAAATCTAGGCCAATGTTATCCATGAAAAAAAACACCTCTTCCTCCACTAGAATTCTTCTCATGATCTTACAGCCTCTAAGCTTGCATCCCTACTCTTCTTTTTAAATTCAATTTCATCTAAAAGGATAGAATTCCCAACGAGAATATACATGGTTTTGGCAACACTTATAACAAAAGGCATACCACCAATCTCATATATATACCATGTTACACGTCATATTTTTTGCGATGTGGGACTTATCCATCCAACCCACGTATCCACAATGCGAGCCACACCTAACAGAGTTATATTGTTTCTCCGGGATGCAACTTCTGTCCTCTGTCAACTAACCAAATCCTCAGAACCCGACTAGTTATCAATCCAAACTATCGTTAGGCCTTTAACAACCAAAACCCGAGTAGCTATCAATCTAAACTGTTGTCCGGTTTTTAACAATCACCCAAAAAGCCCATTTGGGATCTTAACGCAAGTGTACAATTGAAGACATCAGTGTTAGAAGAAAACCACGGTAATAGAGAAATGAAATAGAACAGAGGTGTCGTGAAATTTGATGTGGGAAGTCCATAGTTGCTCGGACAGCGGTGATAATGGTGGCGATGCAGAAGCATTATTTGTTGAAGGGTGTGTGGGCTTTTTTAATAGAACTTGTGATTTCATTGTGTATAATAATACTGCCATTGTTATGAAAAATAGTTATTTTAAATATAGAATTTTATCTTGTTCTCATTTTTCATGTTTGGTTGGTGTATGGATGCATAAATTATGGGAATCACTAAAGAGAGGGTCCTTTTGGATAAAGAGTGAATAAAAGATTTTTTTTTTCATTTTTTTTGTTAAAAGAAGAATAATTCATTGTTTTATTTTATAAAAAGAAAGTGAAATTACAATTCTTTTTGACCTCGTCGTAATTTTCTTTACTCTATTCTTTCATATATTAGACTAATCATTCCACCAAAATCATTATTTCTTCCGCTCATCTCTAAAACGTAATTCTCTAATTCAGCAACTCATCTTTTTATTTTACAAAATAAACTGTTGAAAATTGAAGATCATGGAGGGGAACTCATCTCATTCTCCACCCAGATCTTCATCTATACAATTTAATATGGATATGCATAATTTTTGCTCTATTCAATATTTCAATGAATTGTTTTTCGAATCAAAGTGGAAAATTAGTACTTGAAATTTGTGGAAATCAGGAATTAGGGTTGGATATGAAATTGGCTTTGGATGCAGTATGCTAGAAAGCATGAGGTGTGGAAACTCGACAGCTGGAGAGTGGAAGGATGGTTGGATTTTGGTTAGTGACGACAGTGGTGGAAATTGCAACGGCGACTAGAATGAAGAACGAGTTCACGTTTTTTTTAGAAGAGAACAGAAATATGAGGGGTATTTTGGAGAGGATGGATTACTCTTTTATATTCAAAACAAATATAAACATTTTCCTCTTTACTACATTTTCCCCTATCCCATTATCCCATTATTCATTTCTGTTCTCCTTTTAACAGTTCCTTAAATTATTATCAAGCGAATAAGATAAATGCTTCTAAAAAAGGAACACGTTTCATTCGTTCATAGGTCTGAATTGTTGAAATTGTATGATAATTTGGTATATCAAAGTCTTTAAACATTCGTTTCAATTTGCATTTCACGGTGTAAGTGATTCATACAAGTTTGCCAAATTTGGTTGACAAAGAATACTAAAGTATAATTACACCGTGAAGTTTTGTGCATATCATTTGGTTATTTTTACATATAAATCAAATTACAGAGAAAAATATATTACAAACATTCGTTTTGTTCATCATTTGGATTTTAAACAGGATTTGAATCGTTGGAACAATGATCATCTCTATCCTTTTATTTTTCATCTCTTTACTCATCATCAGGAAATGTTAGTGGTGAAGTGCAATGCTGCAGGCTTACTAATGTGGCACTAAACACTTTAGATGGTTTCAAAATATAAAACAGGGGCAGGAACAACAGTGATAAGCACTACTGGCTTCTGTTGGTTATGCTGATGATCCTTTATTCATTATTGTTGCCATATGATTTGCAATTACTGCACTGTTCATGTTATATGGTTGTTGCTGTTACTGTTGCTGCTCTACTAGGAAAAAAAATAAAAAATTTCCATATGGCCTGTCTCTATCATTGCAGCCGAATGGTTGTTGCTAGTTGCTATCATGTGCTATATCTCAACTGGTGAGTGACATGGGCACATTTGGCCACAGATTGTACAGTTGATGTATATTCTATGTATGTATGTTACATATGCACAATTTGTCTGTATGCAATAATTTTCTTTACCATGTTCCTTGTATTATTGGTAATAAGAAAAATATAAAGACCAACAATTTGCTATAATTTCCGACCATAGATATGTCGCATCAATGATTTCAATAATTCATGGTCATCAATCATTTTTATTGATATTTGCAGGTCTTGAAGGTGATGTTGGAGAAACTTATAATATTATAATGTATCATCATATAGCTGAAGCCCTTGCTGGATCAGTGGCATGTATTGGGATAGACCTATCTTCTATTGTGCTCGAGAAGAGAAGGTGATGCATATCTGTCATTTGAACTGACTACGTCTAAGGTAACAGTTATCTTTTTTTCCCTCACTAAGTGTGTTATGTCTGTGGTCGCGTGCGTCCCTTCGTTGTCTTGCGATCATGAATCCGTGATATATAATCATCCTTTAAGTACATCAAATATTTATTTGAGGAAAATGACAGCTAATGCCTTTACTTATGGTGCTCATATTTTGATGGTTTAGACTTGCTATCAGTAAGCTGATCTATAAAAATGAGCTTTTTTCACGTCTATTGGGAGACTGAAATAGAATTCTGAAATCATTAGCCAATGGTAAATGCTGTGGGCATCGAAAGAGGTATGTATTAAATACATTTTTTTCCATCTTACATTAATCTATCTCTCATCTTAATAATGTTATTTTAATAAAACATATTAGTTTAGTAACGTCTTAGTCACTTTAAACTAATTATAATGGTTTCATAGCAGATTGGGTACATTATTCATTTTTTCACACCATTAAATAACCAAGTATCCGGACAAAAATGTCTTGATGATGGCTAATTTCAGTTTGCAGGACGCTATCCATGGATGAATTCCATGGAGAAGTTAGTACCACTCTGAAACCTTATTTGTGAAACAGGTGAAAAATAATTAAAGCAGCTAATTTAACTATTTTTTTTTGCTTTGGTTTTATACTGAGAACAATTTTGTTCAATTTTTAAACCTTTTCTGATGGTAATTTGGTGCTTTCTATCTGATTTTGACTATTATGTATGTTATGCATGCAACCCTTTTACCAGCATGTTCAGTTTCACAATCATCTTATAATAATTGTGTGTATGTTATATTGCTAAAGGCAATTCAAATCTTTCATATTCTTATTCTGCTATATTTTCAAACTGGATTAAATTGAAGAAATTTTAATGCTGGACGTGTGACATTTCAATATTTTATGAAGCTAAACTTACTCCATTTTTTAATTTGTTCAAAAATTTTCCCTACCTACTATATATCTTTGTTTGATTAGATTGTGGGGTAAGTTGATGAAAATAACTTGGAAAATTTCATTGATTTGATCCATAGAAGAAGATTTTCTTTTAAACGAAGGTGCAATTTTGTTATGAAAGACAAAACTCATTCACTTTTATCAGAAGCTGCTGGAGGCAAGTTTGGTTTTTCACTGTCTATTATTTTCCTTTTGCTTCCTACCTTCTTTTCTTTCCTTTTTCTCTCTCCTTTATTTCTTTTGAATTTTGAAAGGGAAAAAAATGTGTATCTAAAGTTCTGATTAGTCTACTGATCTCACTATATTTTTATTCGTTCAGCGTAAATTATCAATGAGGGTTTCCTATAAAGAAGGTTGAATTTGTATAAGATTAAATTACTATTTTCTACTATATGAAAAAAATTAAATTATTATTCTTGTATGGAATACGGCTAATGTTACGTGCCCAGTCTGTTAATGACTCGGCGAAGAATTGTCAAGAGGCTCTAAAACCCAATTGGTTATCTACGGGCGATAATTTTGTTTCATACAGTCGTTTACCATGTGTTGTTTCTGGTAATGTTGAAACATTATATAAGTAATAGTTTAGATTCTAACAGACTGTATAATACCTAAACTATATGATAGGATGGCAACATTTCATTTGATAGTACCTTGAAAATTAGCGATTTGAACCAACCATTTCTCCTTTTTTTTGTTCACTTAACACACATGCACACACACACACACACACACACACACACACACACACACACATGAATCAAGATCCCCTTCTATAAATCCACTTTTCATCCTCCTTCCATCTTTTTTGTGCTGAAAAATTCAATAATGTAATTTTGTTGATACGTTCTGTTAGTAAAAAAATATTATCAGCACAAAATATTAAACAGCTGGTTGGTAATTCAAATAACGAGATTAAATGTCACGAGTTTCATTATCGAGATCTACCGTTGTTGGCATTGATAAACCGTATTCAAGAAAAATATTGGATCGTTTCGATATGTACAACACCTTGAAAATTAGATTTCAAATCGACGGTTGAAATACACGTTTTCCAATAGTTCATACTTTTTTGTGGTTTTGAAGGGGCTAAAAATTTCCTAATGATTCAAAATTTTGGATAAATGATCTTGGCATCGATAAACCATATCCAAAAAATATATTGGATCGTTTCGATATGTACAACACCTTGAAAATTAGATTTCAAATCGACGGTTGAAATACACGTTTTCCAATTACAAAATTAGATTTCAATATTTTTTTCAATGGTATCGTTAAAATTATTCAATTACAAAAATATATGTTTTATAAATTAAAATATGGTAGAAACTTTTGTGCTGCAATTGCAAGTTATAAGTACACATTCCTCTAAAATGCATATTTGTTGCACTGTTGGAAGATGCAAAACATATGTTAAGTATTAACATTTTTTTTTGTTCGTCTACGTGCAACAAATTGATAACAACATGCGTAAGTTATGAATTAAAAAGGGGCTTTAAAAAGAGAAACGACACCTGAGAGATACGAACTCTCGCGGGGAAACCCCATGTACTTAGCAGGCACACGCCTTAACCACTCGGCCAAAGTGTCCTTTTCAATTATTTTGCAAAGACATAATATATATTCAGTAAGCTGTTTGATGGATAAAAGTTTTTTTGTTGTAAAAAGTTGAAAAAGACTTATATCAATGTTGAATCCTACTATAAAAAGCGTGTTTCGAAAAACATATTGTTTGCAAATAAGTTCAACAGTTTCTTGAATATGACCAATAATTCTCCAATTCCTTCTTATGTGTTGCTAAGAATATATATTTGATAATGATAATAATCATTTGCACATACATATCGAGTTCAAGAAATATAATAGCAGATTAAATGATTTTTTTAACATTAAATATCATGCATTTTCTTTAAATATCTATGAACGTAATATATGCAAATGGTAGGAAAGAAGTTTATGTTTATATTCACAAGCAATAAAGTTTGATAAAAGAGATACGATTGAATTACTAACAGTTTTATACTCAAACAACAATTGAAAGATAGCAAGTACAAAATTAAACCTGATTTGATAATATTTAACTCTGATATAAAGTATGTTCAATGCTGAAAGAATAACGGATATTAACAAGTCAGGGATTTAAAATCACTAAGATTCAATTTTACCTCCCTATTTCATAATGTCTCTCCATGTTTTGTCTCAAATTCAATTAATGTTTTCATTTTAAATACCTACTTGACAACAACTTATTGTAGATCAATCAACATTGATTTCTGTTCTCAACTTTTACCTTCGTTTTCATTTTGTTCTAATTTTAATTCCATGGAATTCTTAAAGTACTCTAAATTTGTATATAAAAGTTGAATTAAAGAACCATTTTTCACCATTAAATCAGAATTTTCATTAGCTTTAGATGTTATTTACATATGAGTCATATTTTTAAGCTTCAATAATATTCCATATAGAAACCGAAATAATGACTCATCAACACAATTAAAACACATGTATTGAAAACCTTTAACTACTCACATCATTAAATTCTATCTGTAAGGAGGAAGTCTGTTTTTCCTTAAAAAGAAGATTATTTTCTTTCTCAAAGTGTGAAAAAAGATCATCTTTGTTCAAAAAGTGTGAAGGAATATCAGCATTCTTATCGAATTGTGAATGAAAATTTTCTCTGTTTATTGTGTGAAGGTAAACCATCTTTTAAATATCGAACGGAAATTAGTTTCTTTTTCGAAGTAGTTCATAATTTCATTTTTCTTGTTTGATTATGATGGATGATTATGATGCATAGTGTGAAATACATTTTAGATATTATAGATGATTTCAAAATGCAGTTTCTTAGTATTTGTTCACAGTAATTTTTTTACCCAAAATCTATGATTCATAAAACATACGAGAGTTAGTACCTTTGTGGCTTTGTGTAGGAACACATTGGCGTAGGATTTCAATTATATATATGTACATTTAAATTAGGCAACGTAAATACTTTTTTTGTCAAGAAGGATTTAGGAAGAAAATCCATAATCTCCATCTACTAAAGTCACTGTCCTCGGCACGGCTCCAATATCCCATTACAACCTAGTCAAATGAATTAGTTGTTCAAATGTCAATATATGATCAACTTTAATCAACATTTTTTTCATCAATTACAAAATGCAAACTATATTATTTGCAAATACCTATGGATCCACAACGAAGTTGTCAAGTTATTTCAACTGCAATCCGATGTGTTTGTGAAAGCAAACAATAGTTAATTGCCATGATGAACCCGTTAAGGTATTTGAGTATTTACCATGCTTTCTTGTTAAACTCCAAAATGCACACACTTAACCACAAGCTCATCAACTGTTCCATGGTGACTATTTATTAACTAAAGATTATGATAAATAGGTGTAGCTTTACTAAACATGAAATAAAATATTCATTAGGAAAGCAAAATAGCTAATGAAGTATCATGGATGACATTATACGTCAACATTGTGTATTTATCATGTAACAATTTTGTCAAAAATGCATGGTCCTTTTGCTTTCAAAAGAAAACCATATCACGTCGTAACAGATCCATGATTTCAAGAATGGTTGTACTTAAAGGTCGAATGAATGTAATCTACCGAAGATAAAATATATTGAAGAGAAAATCAATGATAACCTAAATGAAATCAGGTAAACTTGAAAGGAAATTTTTTCTACAAAATATTCATTTTTCTTTGTTTCCCAAATGAGAAGCCTTTAGCTAAACAATGTCATCAATCAAAGATGCAAAATGATTTTTTATGAGGAAAAACTGGAAAGTAGCAAAAAAGGGAAATTAAAAGTTTGTGCATAAATTTAGATGGTTGTTTAACCCCTTTTCAATATACCATTCAGCATGTTGACATTCTAGTGATTATGAACGGGTTGAATTGGCTATTAAAATACAAATATTGTTACAGCGAATTTGCAAAAAAAATTCTTGAATCAAGGAGAGTTCTAAAAATGGGATGAGAATTAGTACAAGAAAAAAACTTAAATAGCCAAATATTCAACTTTTTATATAATATGATAGATATAAACCTCCCAGTAGAAAATTATAGCAGAGAGTGAACTCGTTTCCCTAATTAATGCTAATGCACTATCTGCATTCGACCTTGCCTTGTAGCATGTCTTGTGTAACTATTTATATATTTAAATAATTAAAGCCGAAGATACCCTCTTATGCCAGTTACCTCAAACATTGTCAATCTTTTTTACTGGTATGACATGTAAATTTGTTGGCATCCCTTCTACATTCATGTACACATCTTAATATCGTCTCCATCAAATTTCCATCTCCATCTATCCTCGCTAATATGTCATCCATATATCGGTTTTAGCTTTAAACTTGGAAATAATAAAATAATGGATGGCACGTAAAATACCAATATGCAATAATGTTAAAATTCTCAACTAAGTTGTATATAAATTATCAATTTAATTTTTTGTCAAATATATTATATTTCATTACGATTGAACTTCGATCTCCTATTCCAAAGAAAGAGTCAATAGCTATTTCTGTCTGCCCATTCCTGTTAGGAAGTTCCTATTAGACAGTTCTTGTTGGGTTGTTCCTACTAGGTAGTTCCTGATAGACTGTTCCTGCTAGACTATTCATGCTAAGTTGTTTCTGTTAGATTATTTCTACTAGGCAGTTCCTAGCTTTCTGTGAATTGTCTGCTGTTACTGCTGCAAGCTTGGTTCTCCATAATTGTTTGCTATTGTTGTTGGAAGCTTTGCTATTTATAAAAGTGGTGAGGTATGGTGGTCACTCCAGTAAATCAGGCAATTTCCATCTATAATTCGTTTGGTTCGGATGTTCCAATGCACACACGATATAATCATAAGTTTCCATATGTACTCAGATTTCATTCCATAAATAACTTGTTTGGGTTCGGTTGGACAAGCTCCATTCGGGGTCTGTTGGTTCGGTGGATGCACATCGTCATCTTGCTGGCCAAGTTCGTGCACCTCTCTCCTTTCTTCTGTAGATACCAAATCCACCAACCAGAAAATCATGTTTGGTACCTTAGGTACCAAACAAGATCGATGCTTTGGGTACTGAACGGATCAAAGTACTGAACAAGATTTCCTATTACGTTCCCTAGTAGACCATTCCTCATGTTCCACAAAAATAATGTACTTGTCAAGAATCAAACTAGCTTCTCTGTTGAAAGCTTGATGCTCAATCATTTGAGCTACATATTTTTTTATCATAATTCCTACATTTCAAATCAGAATTGAATGAAACTTGGACTAATAATTTCGTATCATTGAGTAGAGTATTCTAGTGCCTCTGAATGTTCAATTTACTTGAAGGAAGTAGTAGCTCTCTAAGATGGGGCTTGCGTCAGGAGGTGGACAAATTTGAAGATGATCATACCTTCCAATCCATAGCTCGGATTGAAATGCGGTTTCAACTTAGGTGCAAGCTTTGACTTCAGGGACATTTTACAAATGCTTTGACTATATTTTCTGATTATGCCCAATTTGTCCCTAGCGCTTTCCTTAGCCTTTGTGATTACTTGATGGCGTTTTTATTATGCAGCTTCCGATCATTTCTATGCTCCTTAACGTCTTTTCATATTCACCATGCTATAAACGAAAATGCCTACAACAACAGCTCTTTCTTATGAGTGAAAGAAAGTTACATGAGTGTTATCGTCATTTGGTGCTCATTTTCCTAAAAAAAATTAGAAATATATACAAAGTTTTCAATCTCCAAACTCAAAATTTAAAATTCAAAATTCAAAATTCAAAATTTCAAAATCCGATAACTGAAATTCTCAATTTTTTAGTTCCATATAGATTTATTCATTTTTCGAAGAAGGTTTACCGATTGAACTTTTTAGTTTTTAAATATTCAAATTTTGAAAAATAAATCAATTTTTCATATATTAATTTTCGAATACAAATTTTATAATCTAAAAATTTGAAATGTCATTTGAGAGTTCAAATCTAATACTTTCAAATTCAAACTTTCATTTTTTAATTTTTTGATTCGAAATTCAAATTTGAGTTTCAGTACTCATATTTAAAACTCATATTTTCAAAATTTTAATTTTAAACGTTAAATCCAAAATTTTAAACAAAACTGCAGCTTATTATATTTTTTGTTTCACGAATTACAAAAAAATTCCTCTAGAAATCTCCTACTCGTTGCACCATTATTAAAATTGCATGGCATGTCACAAATTCCCTGTAGAATATGTGCCATTCCCTCTCCCACCTCCTCTCACTTGCCATGCCCAATTCTTACTCCTTCCAAATCCCTAGTTCTCAATTTCGAAAATCTCAAAAACTCCTTAGTCCTAAAAGCCTTGTATACTAATCCGCTACCCTCCACTGCACATCTCCAATCCAAGCCCATCACTCTCGAATCCTCTCTTCTGCTCAATACTCCATAATATCCGAAGTGTTAATCCCGTTTCCAACTATTCTCCTTGTAAAATGCAAAACATGGGCTTGTTGCATGCCTTAATGAGAGAGTTTGTACTAGCTGTGATCAATGATGGTGATGACAAGATTCGATGTTTTCAGGGTGGACATGATGTGGTGCCGGAGATGTTTGTGCTTTTTGATGCTGTGTTTGCATGTTATTTTCCGATGATGGGTGATGAGGTGAGGAGTAGATTGCATTGGCGAAAGAATGTATGCTCAAGGTAGATTTTTTGAACCAGAAATTACTTTATCTTAAGTTGCATAAGAATGTGATGTTATCTTTTGCCTTGAACGTGTCTGATGAATGCTTGCTTGTGTTTGTTTTGTCTGAGTTACCATACAGTACCAATATCATCATTATTCACCATATTTTAGAAGTTGAATGGCCATTGGATACACTTGGAATTTCAATACGAATGTCATAATTTTTGGCGTCAATTTTTATTTGATGTTGCTATATCTGACCAGGTTTTTGTATTATGGCCATATTGTAGCTTGTTTTTGTATTATTGTCATTTTGTAGCTTGTGAGGAACTCCTAAATAAACGGTCCTAAGTTCGATTTTCTTACTCTGGTTTCTTCTACTTTTTTTTGCTGGGTTCAGACAGATTATGATCTTGAGGAATTGAGAGCAAACTAATTGAGAATGCATACCGAATATTTGCAGAAGCCATCATAATTATACATTGAAAACCGTAAACTGATATAGGACTGTTTACGTATTTGATCCAATATTTTTTTCAATGGTATCGTTAAAATTATTCAATTACAAAAATATATGTTTTATAAATTAAAATATGGTAGAAACTTTTGTGCTGCAATTGCAAGTTATAAGTACACATTCCTCTAAAATGCATCTTTGTTGCACTGTTGGAAGATGCAAAACATATATTAAGTATTTGTTATTCAGAACCACCGGAAAGTGTTACGAAACCAACTGTAACTTCAATAATAGTTACAGAATAACACAGAAGTAGTAACGACAAAAACTGTCACTAATTTTAATAAATTGTAACACAAAAATGCGTGACTAGATCTGTATGAAAAGTATTATCGATTATAGTGTCCGAGTCCAGTAGAAACTGTTTCATTGAAACAATATTGCCCCCTTATACGCACCGAAGGATATGAGCAATTTGTCTCCCAAGATGAAACAGACCGGCCCCGATATGCTGTGCGTGCAGACGGAGCGACGACGAACTGAAGTAATTATAGATCTGAGAGCAGTGAAGTGGGAAGAGGAGCAGGAAGAAGAAGAGAACTGTTTGTGTTTTTAATCTCGTTCTGCGGGCCCCTATATATAGGCTGGAGGAGGTGCCTATTCGGAGCGTTCGTGACTGTTGGAAAGGTTGCGACCCTTTAGCCGACTGACGCGCGCGTACAGGTGCGACGGTCTAATTCTGAAGCCCAAAATTAGCCGTTTTAGCGTAGTAGGCCCAAGCGGTAGGCGGAGGCCCATCTAATCACGAGATCCCAAGAGCCCCAAGGCCCAAGGTCCAAGGCCCAATCTTTGACATTTTAAATTTAAATATGAAGGCCCAAAGCCTATATTGCCACAAGTCTTCATGTCTCCTTCTTCTTTTCTTTTGATTTAGAATAGTGGGTTGTGATATATAAGGTGATATTGAAACAAATATCTCATGATATGAGACTTTGTTTCAATACACACTCTAATTGTTCCTTTTCCCCACTTCCTCGTTCATTCATTTCTAACAATCCCCCACATTAATGAGCATTTGTTTTTAGTTTCACGAACCATTTATCGTATCGGTTAAAGTAGCACAGAGGCCTTGAACTTTCCTAGTGTTTACCTATTTGAGTTACAGGTGAATCAGTAGACATAGAATGTCCTTGAACTATAAACCTTTCGTGTAATTCTACAATAAATAACACACGACAAATGTTTCTTATAATCCTTCTGAGACAACCCTCCCTAACTTGTCATTTTAATTGAATGACTCAATTTAGTCTGAGCTAAATTAAGGGTTGCACTCTTTCACAGACCAACTTTTTTTTTTAATATTTATGTTTTTATTTCCCAAGATCCAATCTGATCAATATAAAAATATTGATATACTTCTTTGCAAAAACTATTTGAATGTTCATATAAACATTCAGATCATTTTTTTTATTTTATCAGAGTATTTTTGGCAAAGGACAAGTCAATCTATTTTAACAAAAAAACTGAGGTTATACACAGTAAAAGTAATTGAGAAGATCCTTTCTATTTGAATCTCTGTGCAATTTAATTACCCAATTCCTATTTGTTTTCTTGTGCTTAGCATTTGTGTATTTAATAAAATATATGAACTAACTCATAACATTTAAATTCATCAAAGTTTGCTTTTCAAACAGTTAAACTGGGGTCGTGCATGCTTCTGTGCACCTGTGTGCACATAATCATACACAGTTGTAATTTGCTTCACCTTAGTCCTCAGGTGGACTAATTTGTTTAGGTAAGATTTCGTAATTAGTTAGTTATAATCTACAAGTTTCACTTACTCATATAATTATCAAATACATTTTTAAATCTGGGTTCATAACTCTTATGTTTCTATTCTTTTCCGCCTATGGGTTTTTCCTTACCTTATAATACCTGCAGTGGTTAAGTATATAGGTTCTAGTCTCTAAAACACTCTAGTACGTAAACATATATAACAGGTTCACTTATGCTTCAGGTCTACTACCAAACTTATTACTTTGGTTCATAAAATTTTTGTATGCTCACAGCTTCCAATATAAAGCTAAAGACCTTTATCATTTTTTTTTTTACTGAAGATGGTTTCATCGCAACATAATCTTTCCAAGCCATCCATTACATCACAGTCAAGTTTTTTTTAGCATAATTCAAACATCATTACATAAAATCTTTCAAATGAAATAAAACAGAAGAGCCATTCTCCTACAAAATCCTAGCTTAGTTAGTTTGCAATTTCTTCTTAGCATCATATATCTGCATCTTATTACTTAGCATCTCCTTTTCCTGCAACCATCTCATGACCTGCTCCAAATGCAAGTGAAGCACCCATTTGATGCAAGCAACAAACAGGTCAAATTGAAGTCTGGTGTGAGAAAAATCATTTGACAATGCATAAAGACTAAAAGATTAGGTTCCATATTACCTTTCTGTTTTCAGAGGTTAAGTGTTTCACTTAAGTTATTAAACTACTTTTCATGCTCAAATTGCTACATGTTATAACAAAGGTAAGTGTTATGCACTATTAACATTATCATGTATGCATTACTAGGCTAATTGGTCAACAGAAGCCTTTTATTCAATAATCATAATAGCCACCATAATTTAATACAGGCATACATATACATGAACAAACAACATCCATATCATTGAGCTAAAGTACCAATATAGAGTCTGCATATCAAGACGCCCACATACTTCTAGCATTTATACTTTTGCATGTGTATTCACTTCATGTCATTCATTTTAAGGGTCCAGTATGACAGTCATGGTTGCATTGGTGCACACTGCCTGGAACTGCTACTTGCATTCCAGTGCACCATAAGCTTTCTGGACATAACCATGCCATGTGCAAACTCACACCCCAACCTTAATGTAAGCCAACCACTATGCCATACCCACTTCGCTCTTACCCAACCTGATAGAGGTGACCCATGCCCTAAGTTTAATTACTAAATTCTTTCATATAACCCCATATTATCTATGTAATGTCATGCCCAACACTGTTGTATCCCTAACCAATGCATACTAGTAGTTTTTTTTATACATCCATCAAACATTCATCCACTTATATATTCAACGATCACTCATACTTGAAAATCATTTCCAGTTAGTTCCATTCAGAGATATACCTTTGGTTGAAGCATAACTCAGAGCATTTCCAAAGTGAAATGCTATTAAGGTTCTCTAGTAATAAGATTCTTACAATCAGCCCCCATATTATAGTGTATTTTCTTATTACTCAACCTTATTTCCAAAGAGTACTCAATGATGGATCAAGATTTAGCATATGGAAATTCCACTGCATCTCAACCATCCTTTCATATGCAAGACATGAGCCAGAGGACACCTTCCTCTTACTGCCTTGCACCTTACTTTTCTTATTAATTTATGCTTTAACCAAAAACATTTCTCAGGTTCATAATCATATAAATAAATCAGTTATTATCATCCTATCATTAAATATATATCATGTGTAAACAATCATTGGTTAAATGACAACCAAGCAATACAAGTCACATATCTTCAGAAACAGCAGAAAATGGTTAGACTAGAAATGCAAGCAAAACTTCAAACATAATTGAAATAAACTAGAGGTTAAATGGCTGCCTTTCATAGGTCTTAATGCCTTGCCAAGTGAGGGTTTACTCACCAAGGTTCTCCTTCCCAAATCTTGATTTAAGTCTGCCATTGATTTCCTAACTGCTGCCTGTTTCCTCTTTTTCTTTCCTATATTTTTATTTTCTGTTTCTCATGTGTAACCGTAGGAGATAATAATGTATATAGGGGAGTTGCTAGGGTTTTATGGTTAGTTGAGTAATTTATTTTCATCTGAAAATCCATCACCATTTCTGGTTTCACCCAACATTTCACCCTCTCCACTTTCCTTTCCTACCATCCCCCCCTTTTTCCTTGTCTTGGTTATTTTTAGTAAATTTCTTTACACACTATATGCATGATTTTTACCTATCTTATATTCATGCTCCTTCCACTTATTCAAACAGCTATGTTCCTGTTTAATTTTATGGGAAATTCAGACTAAAGCTGCCTATGTTACTTATACATTGTATTTAAGCTATAATGTACACATACTTACCAAGTCATGTGCTAATTTACCTCCTATGCCTTTGCTTACTAAATTACCTTACTCAGATAATATGTTAGAATAGCATACATATGCACAAGGCATACATTCTCATTCATACCCAAATGTTTTCCAGAGAAAAGAAAATTTTGCTTTCAACTAAATTGCTTTCTTTTACAGAGTATTTAACTTAAATATGTATATTTATCTTAAACTATGGGCTGTCACATACACCCCTCCTTTGAGAAATTGTGTCTCACAATTTAACACTTCTTACTATGTTAATCAAATGTCAAAATCAAACATGAATACACATTCTTAATTTAACCAAAGCATATATCAAACAAGCACATTCAACTTTGAATATCATGTTCAACTAAGTAAATTCAAGCATGAATATTAAAATACCTCTGCCTTAACTATCAGTTGCAAATAGTTGAGGGTATTGGACTTTTATCTTGTCTTCAACCTTCCATGTGCAATCATTAGGGTCTAAACTCCACTGCACCTTTACCAGTTTAATTATTTTGTTCCTCAATTTCTTATCTTCCTTGGCTATAATGCCTACTAGCTTCTTTTCATACACCAGATCTGGTCTAACTTCCACTTTGTTTGGTGACTGAACTACTGAAGCTTCATCATGCACACATTTTCTCAGTTGTGATACATGAAATACATTGTGTATCCCATTCATTTCTTCTGGTAACTTCAGCTTGTAAACCATCTTTCCTATTCTTGCAATAATCTCATATGGTCCTATATATCTTGGGGTCAGTTTTCCTGCCTTGCCAAACCTCAATACCTTCCTCATAGGTGAAACTTTCAAGTACACATAATCTCCTACTTCAAATTCAAGTGGCTTCCTTCTCCTATCTGCATATGATTTCATTCTATCTTGCACTGCCTTCATTCTCTGTCTGATCAATGTAATCTTAGCATTTGTCTCTTTCACATGATCTGGTCCTAACATTACCTTATCACCTACCTCTAACCAGCAAGCAGGTGACAAACAAGGCCTCCCATACAGAGCTTCATAGAGTGCCATTCCTATACTGCTCTAGTAGCTGTTGTTGTAGGCAAATTCTGCTAAATGAAGGTAGTCTTCCCAATTGCCACCATGATCAAGTACACAAGCTCTAAGCAGATCCTCTATGAATTTATTGACCACTTCTGTCTGACCATCTGTTTGGGGATGGTAGGTTGTGCTCAAGCACAACTCAACCCCCATTGCTTGTTGAAAGCTATTCCAAAATTTTGATGTGAATATGGTGTCTCTGTCACTAACGATAGTGGTAGGAACTCCATGTAGTTTCACTATTTCTTTCATGAAAACTTGTGCAAGCTTTGGTGCATTTCTATTACTCTTTACTGGTATGAAATGTGATGATTTAGTCAACCTATCCACTACCACCCAAATACTGTCATTGCCTTTCTTTGATCTTGGCAAGCCATCAATGCAATCCTGTAACGACCCAGAATTTTTATTAATTTAAAATTTGAATATTTAATTAATTTTAAATATTAATAAGTGAATTTATAAGTCGAATAAATTTTTATTTGAATTATTGGATTTAATTGAATAATTAAATCGATAATTTAATATGTTAAATTATGGAAATAATTGAAAATAGAGTTAAATATGATTGAAAATGATTTGTAAAATTTTATTTTATCATATTGAAGTTAGAAAGATATTTTAGAACTTTTAAAATCGAATTAAAAGTTAATTTGTGAAAATTGAATATTTTAATATTTAAATCGACTAGTGAAAATAGTCAATTTTTGAACAGTCTCAGAATTGAACGAAACTAGTTCCATTGGATCCGTAATAGTTAGTTATTACCGGATTTCAAATTTCGTGTCAATCGGAGTTATCGTTTGATCGTGGCAGCTCGAAACGCATCGAATTATTTTTAATTTAAATTTGGCGAGTGAGAATAGCCATTTTTCAAAAAGTCTCGGATTTCGACGAAACCAGTTTCATCGGATCCGTAATGTGATATTATTGTAAGGTTTCAAATTTCAAGTCAATTGGATTTACCGTTTGTCCGGTACAAATTAAAACGCCTAGAAATTGAGTTAAATCGGTTTAATTCAAATTGAACGTTTGTTGCCATAACTCGCACAGATGTCCGAGTTAGCTTTCGAAACCTATTCCATTATGTCCGGAACGCGGGATAAACCCTAGGAATGTCAGTTTCGGCGCATAAATCGGAGTTCGGAATTTCCGGATGAATAGTGTTCGAATTTTTCCTATAAATACACCCACCCCCTTCATAATTTAGAAAAAATAAATAAAAACCTAATCTAAAACCCTAGCCGCCACCTAACAAATGAATGGCCAGAATTGTCTCTCACTTCTCCCTCAATCTCTCTCAATCTACAAAGATTTAGCCAAGGTGTTCAACACGAAAGTCGTAGAGCTCGACGAGAGCTTTCAATCCATACGGTGATGATCGTGTTTGGAGCGACGTGGAGGGGGCAAGTGGGGGCCGACAGTCAGGGCCTGCGCACGCATTTCAATGAGAAGGGGGCAGCCGAGCTTGCTCTTCTTGGGGCCGAGCATGGAGGGGGTCAAGGGCTTCGACATGGAGCAAGTTGATCGAGTTCAAGTCGTTTGTGGATGAAGCTAAATTTAACCCTAGTTTCTATGTTTGGGTTCATGTTGTCGGCTAATTTCCTGAAGATGGACGAAGAAGAGAGGGATGGCACGAACGGTCATGATGCAAAGGGAAGAGATCATGCGGCCTGGAATTGTTGTGGGTTTTAAATTAGTTAAATTATGTTGTATTTGTTTATATAAATACGTGTAAAACTTGTAAAATACATATCTTTTTCATACGAGGTCGAAAACGCGCGAAACCAGTTGCGTTGGAATCGTATGGACGAGCAATACGCGATGGAGTTGGTTTGGAGTCGTTTGGAGTTAGTGAGAATTTTGGGTAAAATTAAACGTCCGTTTAATTTTATTCGAAATAAATCGCTAAAACGGAAATAAAATCAAGGTGAGAATTTCTCACTCAATCGAATCAGTTTCGATTTTATTTTAAATAGTTAGATTTAAAATATTTGAATGCATGTTTGAATGTTAATTGATATATATTGATTGTTAAAATAGACATTATGCGCCGTTAGTAAGCGGATGTTATTTATTAAAAACATATACCGCGAATATTTTATAAACAGTGAAATTGGTATTATATATAATATCAATATATATATATTGGCATATGTATATATTGCAGTTGTTGATTCCCCGCATTTTTTTAGCGGATGAGACCCTATTGCACCGTTATTAAGCGGATAATATTTAATAAGAACATATACCGCGATAATTTCGTACTGGAACGAAATTGGTATTGTGCTAATGTTTGTGGATGCAGGAAAACAGGTTGGAGGGATCCAACTGGATTCCTCAACAGTATTTATTAGATTTCAGATATTTTGATATTTGATGGATTATCATATCGATATATGATATCGTTGTTGTCGTGATTGACTATTTGGTATGTAGCATCATTGGACCAAATTTTGGGATTTTTAAAATGATTTTTAAAGTGATTTTTGAGAATATACTATATTTTGGAATTGATCCATTTTAAATAAATAAACGTTATAATTTTTAAAGTTATAAAAATTATGATTTTTAAGAAATATAGTTAAAAACTGATTTTTGAGAATATGATGCTATTGAGTTTATAAAATAGTTTAATCGAGATATTTTAGAATTATTGTGAAAAGTTTAAATATAGGATTTATAAAATTTGATTATTTTATAAATCAAGAGAAAGGATGAAATTGTTAATGAAGTATATTCACGTTTTGAATAGTGAATAACACGTTAAAGAAATTGTTTTGGATTTGGATGTTTTAAATAGAATTAAAACGATCGAACAATGTTTTAAAATGTGTTGAGATTCGAAACCATAGATTTCAACATTTATTGTTGAAATAGACGTTTTCGAGAAATGAAAAGGAAATAGTGGACTATAACACTGTTGTTATAGTAAATGATTTCCGAAAGGAAATGTTTTGTATAGTATTGGGATTTATATATCTATTTTAATTTCCAATCCCTATACTAGTGATTTTGGGTTGTCGTAACGATGTTTTACGCAACATTCGTTTTGGCCCAAATAAATATGTTTAAGAGAATGATTTCCTTAAAGAATGAAATATATACTTAATTTCGATTTAAGCATATTGAATATTTTCCAAGTGTTGAAAATAAATAAAATTTGTGAATTACTTATTAAATAAGTATGGAATTGTTTTCCAATATGAAGTGATATTTAGAATTTATCTTTTTGAAGATAAATTGAAAATGGATAATTGAAAACGTATATCAATAGATATTGTGAAATATAAATTCACTATTGAATTTATAAAGGAAATGAGAATTTGTTTAAAAGTAAATGTTGATTTATTTTTGAAATATTGAAATTATATATCTAGTGAAGATATTTTGGAAAATAAATAATTTGGAAAATTATTTGGAAACTGGTGATGTGTGCATATCCAGTGATAGTTCAATAACCGACTATCAATATTTCCCTTTGAATGGGTAATTGATGTGATTTGTTTGAATGTGAATGCTACGCTTATTTTTGAATAAGCGCTCACTATTCGGGTTAACCGGGAAAGGACCATGGGGTCGTATAACCCATTCCGAATATGTGATACGTCGTTATAATTGCATTGAAGATCAGTGTTGAAGACCCGGTATTTGCGAGAGCGATAGGATGACCTGTCGATTTACTCTGCACCGAGTTGCTCCGGTATAGAGTTCTCCATATGTGATGGTGAATCCGATCAGGATTATGAATATCCGGATTGCAAGGACTTCTTTGTAAGTGCCTTCGGTTTTGTTCGAGCCCGGAACAGACTTGTATAGATTGTATGTCTGACATTACAAGTTGAGATATAAAGCCGATTTCTTTCAAATATATTTCTGTTGGTGGCGAAGAATTTATTCTTTTAGCTTAACACCCTTCTCTGAGACGTACGAGCTCAGAGGTTATATAGTTGAAGTTATCAGCGATATATTCCCAATTTGGTAATGTGACATGCTGAGTGTTGCTGTAAATGATCATTGTGTTGATTATTGTGATAGGATCGTTTATTTGATCGTCTATCTTGGTGATCATTGTGTTGATCATTTGTTGACCCAAAGCATGGCTTTTGTATAAAGTATGTTTTTGTGGACGTGACTTCGTCGAGCCTCACACCCCGGAAATGGTCAAAACAGGAAAGATGCGGCAAGGTTATGAGGGGTAGCACCCTTTAGGGTATGTACATTTCCTTCTGGATAGAGGTGGTATCATGGTATGGAGCCCAGATATTTAACCTATGTGGTTACTACGAATTTATTACTTTGTGGTTGTTGGTTTTCGGGATCCCGTGAGAAAGGTCGTTTACGATCGGGGAATGCCGTGCTCGTGTCAGTAGTTACCCAGTTAGGGGTAACCCGGCCTTGTGTTGGCAGAGTTTCGGTTTGTTTCTCGGGGATGTCTTTCCAGAGGCATTCTCATGTGGCAATGGGAAGTTCCTTGGCCTGACCATTTGTTGGAAATCCAAAGAAACAATACGAAACTTGTACGGTTTTAGTTGTAGAACCTGCCATCTAATATGGTAGCTATTAGTAGGCATAATATAATGGTACCTATGCTGGCTAAGATTTATATTCTACTTTCGAAATGAATTTTCTACACCATGCACTAGTAATAATATCAAATGTTCTTTTTAAATGCGTATCAAGCATGTTTGGCTATCATAAGGAGAAATCTTCTCCAAGTCTGCGTTTGCATTGTGTGTGTGGCAGGAGGTCTTATGGTAGTCTCATTTTTAAAAGCATTGCGAATTGAAATAAAAATATTCCTCTATTTTTGATTTTAAAGATAAATAAACTGTTTTAAGTTCTCGCACCAGTCTTGTTAAGCTTTTTGGGCTATGTGATGGGGGGTTCTCGCTTCGCGGTTAGGTGGCGAACGGGAGACTCTTACTCCCACACATCCTCTTTTAGGGGGTTGGTTAGGTGTAACCTGAGACAGTCGAGAGGTGCCGTAAAAAAAGTTTGGGGTACCAGTGTAAGCCACGGTGGGACTGGGATGGTTGAAAAGCCTACCGGTTGTGACCGCTGTCGTCGATCGTTACAGTTGGTATCGGAGCTTATGGTTAAGCGACAACCATGGTTCTGTTGGGTATTACTCATTAGAGATAGAGTCAGTAGTACTCTAGATTGAGTTTGAGTGTAATAATAGCTATGAGAGCGTATTTGTTAGTGAATATAAAATTGTTTTATATTGTGATGATTGGTTTGTTGAGTGGGATATAGATTCTGGTTAATACGAGTAATTAACGTTGTTGATAGGGATCTCTAAACACTTGTACAGAACAATTCGGCACAGTATTGTTTTAAATTGGGTAAATGAAATAATTTTACCTAAGTATATTTTGTATATGAAGGAATAATTTTTCAGAATTATTAAAATGTGTATAAGTTGATTGTTTAGTTGTTTGAATAATCTAAATTAAAGAATTAATTGTATAAGTAAAAGAATTATAAGAATGGAATTATAATTAAAGTGATTGCAATTGTGAAATAAACTTATATATATGAGAAGTGAAATTATATGGATATATCTATGAATATGAGTTATAAATAAAAATGAATTTAAAGTTAAATAAAAATTTACTTTAGAAATGGAAATATAACTTAAGTGTTGTTGAATGGAGTTGATATTAGTATCAAAGTAAATTAGTAAAATTAAGTGATGAATATAAACTTGAGTTATATAAATGAAATTCAACTTTTGTAATAGAATTGAATGAATGGATTGACTATTAATCAATTAAATGTGAATTAAGTTGATATGGAATAATGAATGTAAGTGTTAATTCATTAAAATCTAATGTTATTAGAAAGTTGAATAATTGAATGAAAATCAATTAACTAAACCAATTGATAAGCAAAGGAATTTGGTTGTAATTATATATACATTGGTTGTTATATGATTGTTAGATGATTGTATATAATTCGTTAAGAATTAATGAAATTGAAAGCTAAAGTAACTGAAATTCAATTGGAAGTTAAGTGAAACTTAAATAGAATTGAATTTGATTTGGAAGTGAACCAACTTGAATATGAATTAGTGAATATAAACTAATTGAGAATAAATGTTAATAAAAACATCAACTATTAATAAATCAAATGTGATTTAAATTGAAAACCCAATTCATTTAATATTAATGAGAATATAAATGAATATCTATTGGTTATGGATGTTAGTTGAATGATAGTGGGTTGATGTTTGCATTTGTTGCTTTTGTTTCAGTTACTATATGTTGTATATTGATACTATTGTCTATATGCATGATTCTCATGTTGTTTGTTGAGTGATTAGTAGGTGCGGATCGCGTTTGCTTCGCATTTGGAGCTCGCTTTCGCGCTATATTAGCCGTATATGCTCGCTAATAAAATATAAGGTACATATCTCGGATTACATACCGTACTTTTACACTTTTTTCCCTACGGGATGCCTCATTACTTGATGAGATGTATATTTGTGATATATATACTGTCATTTTTTTTTTGGATCGAGCCGCGCAAAGGAGACTATGGCGAATTTTTCCGAAAATTTAAGGCGTTAGAAAATTTTTGAGAAATTTAGAAAAGTTTTGAAAACTTTAACTTTGATTTTGGAATTGAAAGTTAAATGATATAGTTTGGTTTTTGAAAAGATAACTAAGTATGATTTGAAAACTTAGTAAGTTATTATAAGAAATTTAACTATGAATTTTGGAAAGTTAATAAATTCTGTAACCTTTCTTACTTGTAATTTCGAGGACGAAATTCTTTTAAGTGGGGAAGATTGTAACGACCCAGAATTTTTATTAATTTAAAATTTGAATATTTAATTAATTTTAAATATTAATAAGTGAATTTATAAGTCGAATAAATTTTTATTTGAATTATTGGATTTAATTGAATAATTAAATCGATAATTTAATATGTTAAATTATGGAAATAATTGAAAATAGAGTTAAATATGATTGAAAATGATTTGTAAAATTTTATTTTATCATATTGAAGTTAGAAAGATATTTTAGAACTTTTAAAATCGAATTAAAAGTTAATTTGTGAAAATTGAATATTTTAATATTTAAATCGACTAGTGAAAATAGTCAATTTTTGAACAGTCTCAGAATTGAACGAAACCAGTTCCATTGGATCCGTAATAGTTAGTTATTATCGGATTTCAAATTTCGTGTCAATCGGAGTTATCGTTTGATCGTGGCAGCTCGAAACGCATCGAATTTTTTTTAATTTAAATTTGGCGAGTGAGAATACCCATTTTTCAAAAAGTCTCGGATTTCAACGAAACCAGTTTCATCGGATCCGTAATGTGATATTATTGTAAGGTTTCAAATTTCAAGTCAATTGGATTTACCGTTTGTCCGGTACAAATTAAAACGCCTAGAAATTGAGTTAAATCGGTTTAATTCAAATTGAACGTTTGTTGCCATAACTCGCACAGATGTCCGAGTTAGCTTTCGAAACCTGTTCCATTGTGTCCGGAACGTGGGATAAACCCTAGGAATGTCAGTTTCGGCGCGTAAATCGGAGTTCGGAATTTCCGGATGAATAGTGTTCGAATTTTTCCTATAAATACACCCACCCCCTTCATAATTTAGAAAAATAAAATAAAAACCTAATCTAAAACCCTAGCCGCCACCTAACAAATGAATGGACAGAATTGTCTCTCACTTCTCCCTCAATCTCTCTCAATCTACAAAGATTTAGCCAAGGTGTTCAACACGAAAGTCGTAGAGCTCGACGAGAGCTTTCAATCCATACGGTGATGATCGTGTTTGGAGCGACGTGGAGGGGGCAAGTGGGGGCCGACAGTCAGGGCCTGCGCACGCATTTCAATGAGATGGGGGCAGTCGAGCTTGCTCTTCTTGGGGCCGAGCATGGAGGGGGTCAAGGGCTTCGACATTGAGCAAGTTGATCGAGTTCATGTCGTTTGTGGATGAAGCTAAATTTAACCCTAGTTTCTATGTTTGGGTTCATGTTGTCGGCTAATTTCCTGAAGATGGACGAAGAAGAGAGGGATGGCACGAACGGTCATGATGCAAAGGGAAGAGATCATGCGGCCTGGAATTGTTGTGGGTTTTAAATTAGTTAAATTATGTTGTATTTGTTTATATAAATACGTGTAAAACTTGTAAAATACATATCTTTTTCATACGAGGTCGAAAACGCGCGAAACCAGTTGCGTTGGAATCGTATGGACGAGCACTACACGATGGAGTTGGTTTGGAGTCGTTTGGAGTTAGTGAGAATTTTGGGTAAAATTAAACGTCCGTTTAATTTTATTCGAAATAAATCGCTAAAACGGAAATAAAATCAAGGTGAGAATTTCTCACTCAATCGAATCAGTTTCGATTTTATTTTAAATAGTTAGATTTAAAATATTTGAATGCATGTTTGAATGTTGATTGATATATATTGATTGTTAAAATAGACATTATGCGCCGTTAGTAAGCGGATGTTATTTATTAAAAACATATACCGTGAATATTTCATAAACAGTGAAATTGGTATTATATATAATATCAATATATATATATTGGCATATGTATATATTGCAGTTGTTGATTCCCCGCATTTTTTTAGCGGATGAGACCCTATTGCGCCGTTATTAAGCGGATAATATTTAATAAGAACATATACCGCGATAATTTCGTACTGGAACGAAATTGGTATTGTGCTAATGTTTGTGGATGCAGGAAAACAGGTTGGAGGGATCCAACTGGATTCCTCAACAGTATTTATTAGATTTCAGATATTTTGGTATTTGATGGATTATCATATCGATATATGATATCGTTGTTGTCGTGATTGACTATTTGCTATGTAGCATCATTGGACCAAATTTTGGGATTTTAAAATGATTTTTAAAGTGATTTTTGAGAATATACTATATTTTTGAATTGATCCATTTTAAATAAATAAACGTTATAATTTTTAAAGTTATAAAAATTATGATTTTTAAGAAATATAGTTAAAAACTGATTTTTGAGAATATGATGCTATTGAGTTTATAAAATAGTTTAATCGAGATATTTTAGAATTATTGTGAAAAGTTTAAATATAGGATTTATAAAATTTGATTATTTTATAAATCAAGAGAAAGGATGAAATTGTTAATGAAGTATATTCACGTTTTGAATAGTGAATAACACGTTAAAGAAATTGTTTTGGATTTGGATGTTTTAAATAGAATTAAAATGATCGAACAATGTTTTAAAATGTGTTGAGATTCGAAACCATAGATTTCAACATTTATTGTTGAAATAGACGTTTTCGAGAAATGAAAAGGAAATAGTGGACTATAACACTGTTGTTATAGTAAATGATTTCCGAAAGGAAATGTTTTGTATAGTATTGGGATTTATATATCTATTTTAATTTCCAATCCCTATACTAGTGATTTTGGGTTGTCGTAACGATGTTTTACGCAACATTCGTTTTGGCCCAAATAAATATGTTTAAGAGAATGATTTCCTTAAAGAATGAAATATATACTTAATTTCGATTTAAGTATATTGAATATTTTCCAAGTGTTGAAAATAAATAAAATTTGTGAATTACTTATTAAATAAGTATGGAATTGTTTTCCAATATGAAGTGATATTTAGAATTTATCTTTTTGAAGATAAATTGAAAGTGGATAATTGAAAACGTATATCAATAGATATTGTGAAATATAAATTCACTATTGAATTTATAAAGGAAAGGAGAATTTGTTTAAAAGTAAATGTTGATTTATTTTTGAAATATTGAAATTATATATCTAGTGAAGATATTTTGGAAAATAAATAATTTGGAAAATTATTTGGAAACTGGTGATGTGTGCATATCCAGTGATAGTTCAATAACCGACTATCAATATTTCCCTTTGAATGGGTAATTGATGTGATTTGTTTGAATGTGAATGCTACGCTTATTTTTGAATAAGCGCTCACTATTCGGGTTAACCGGGAAAGGACCATGGGGTCGTATAACCCATTCCGAATATGTGATACGTCGTTATAATTGCATTGAAGATCGGTGGTGAAGACCCGGTATTTGCGAGAGCGATAGGATGACCTGTCGATTTACTCTGCACCGAGTTGCTCCGGTATAGAGTTCTCCATATGTGATGGTGAATCCGATCAGGATTGTGAATATCCGGATTGCAAGGACTTCTTTGTAAGTGCCTTCGGTTTTGTTCGAGCCCGGAACAGACTTGTATGGATTGTATGTCTGACATTACAAGTTGAGATATAAAGCCGATTTCTTTCAAATATATTTCTGTTGGTGGCGAAGAATTTATTCTTTTAGCTTAACACCCTTCTCTGAGACGTACGAGCTCAGAGGTTATATAGTTGAAGTTATCAGCGATATATTCCCAATTTGGTAATGTGACATGCTGAGTGTTGCTGTAAATGATCATTGTGTTGATTATTGTGATAGGATCGTTTATTTGATCGTCTATCTTGGTGATCATTGTGTTGATCATTTGTTGACCCAAAGCATGGCTTTTGTATAAAGTATGTTTTTGTGGACGTGACTTCGTCGTGCCTCACACCCCGGAAATGGCCAAACAGGAAAGATGCGGCAAGGTTATGAGGGGTAGCACCCTTTAGGGTATGTACATTTCCTTCTGGATAGAGGTGGTATCATGGTACGGAGCCCAGATATTTAACCTATGTGGTTACTACGAATTTATTACTTTGTGGTTGTTGGTTTTCGGGATCCCGTGAGAAAGGTCGTTTACGATCGGGGAATGGCGTGCTCGTGTCAGTAGTTACCCAGTTAGGGGTAACCCGGCCTTGTGTTGGCAGAGTTCCGGTTTGGTTCTCGGGGATGTCTTTCCAGAGGCATTCTCATGTGGCAATGGGAAGTTCCTTGGCCTGACCATTTGTTGGAAATCCAAAGAAACAATACGAAACTTGTACGGTTTTAGTTGTAGAACCTGCCATCTAATATGGTAGCTATTAGTAGGCATAATATAATGGTACCTATGCTGGCTAAGATTTATATTCTACTTTCGAAATGAATTTTCTACACTATGCACTAGTAATAATATCAAATGTTCTTTTTAAATGCGTATTAAGCATGTTTGGCTATCATAAGGAGAAATCTTCTCCAAGTCTGCGTTTGCATTGTGTGTGTGGCAGGAGGTCTTATGGTAGTCTCATTTTTAAAAGCAGTGCGAATTGAAATAAAAATATTCCTCTATTTTTGATTTTAAAGATAAATAAACTGTTTTGAGTTCTCACACCAGTCACATGACTGACTTGGAGTTTATTGTTTTCCTTCCTAAACTCTGGGTGCCCACCAATTTCCACACGGGCAGTCAAGAGTTAAGGTTTATCAGGATATTCTGGATATTCTGGAGACTCTGGAGGCAAGCTGGATGGCATGGCGAATTACTATTATATAGTATTTCTTTTTCCGCTGCACTGTTTGTTGTTGTTGTTGTATACTCTGATGATATGATGTAATGAAATGTGATGTAATGTAATAACTGATATAGTTCTTTGTTTAAAGATTATTTATTTATTATTATATGTTGTTCCGCTGCGAAAAGTGAGATTCTGATGTTGTTCTGTTGTTTTCTGTTCCGTTCTATTTTCTATTTTCTTTTCTATGTTCTTCTATTTTCTATCTCTTCTCTATTCTCTTTTCCTTCTATTTTAAAATTTTCTATCTTATGTTTTCTCTTCCCTCTATTATCTATTTTCTCTCTTCTTCTTTCTTTTCTTCTTTTCTTTTCCTAAAGTTTTCTTAAACCCCTAAGGGTTCGTATTTTCGTTCATCTTGAATTAATCAATGGAGATTAGTGTCTATTCAAGGAGTACGGATTTACGGGTCTTTACAAATCCATTGATATGCTTTCCCATTTCCACCTTGGGACTTCTAGAGGCTGTAACAGTCCACTGAGACTTTGATACTCAGCCTTGACTTGTTGGCAAGTCATACATTTTGCCACATATTCACCCACACTTCTTTTCATTCCTTTCCACTAATAACTTCTTTTTAGGTCATGATACATTTTAGTACTCCCTGGATGTATGGTGTACTTTGATTTGTGATGGACATCCAAGATCTTCCTTTGTAGAGCTTCTATGCTAGGCACACACAATCTTCCCTTATATCTTAAGCATCCTTTTCCATCTAGTTCAAATTTGTCAAGCTTTGAATCATTCTTTAACAATTCCTTTTTCTCCTTCAGAAATTCATCCATGTCTTGTGACTGGTTCACTTCTTCCACTAGGTCTGATTTTATTGTGATGAGGCTGAGCTTGCCATAGTGCTTCATGTCTTCCCTTAACTTCATAGTTTGCTCTCTCATGTTTTCTACTTCTACATCAGTCAGTATTGATAACATCTTATATTCCTCCATCATCAGTGTAGCTAACTTGGCATGTTGCCTACTCAATGCATCTGCCACTCTATTTGCTTTCCCTGGTGTATACATAATGTCCAAATCATAGGCAGCAAGGAATTCCACTCATCTATGTTGTCCCATGTTTAAATCTTTTTGAGAAAATAAGTACTTCAAAGCTTTGTGGTCAGTATAAAGCTCAAACTTTGCTCCTAACAGGTAGTGTCTCCAAAGTTTTAATGCATACGCTACAGTTGCCAGTTCCAAGTCATGTGTTGCATACTTGGTCTCACTTGGTTTCAGTTGTCTTGATGCATAAGCTATTACTCTACCATCTTGCATAAGAACAACTCCTAAACCTGATCCACATGCATCAGTGTATACCACTAAATTTTCATTGCCTTCTGGAATTTTTAGCACCGGTACTTCCATCAATGCCTTCTTCAATTGATTGAATGCCCTTTCACATTTCTCAGTCCACATAAAAGGCTGGTCTTTCCTTGTTAACTTGGTTAGTGGGATTACTTTTTTAGCAAATTTTTTTATAAATCTTCTGTAGTATCCTGCCATGCCCATGAATGATCTTACCTCAGTAACACTGCCGGGTCTCTTCCATGCTTGCACTGCCATGACCTTACTAAGGTCTACTGAAATTCCTTCTTGAGAAATTATGTGGCCTAAGAATTTTATTTCATTCTTCCAGAAAGAACACTTTGCAAACTTGGCTCTAAGGCCTTGTTACCTTAGTCTACTCAGTACCATATGCAAATGCTTTTCATGTTCACTATCTGACTTAGAATATATTAGTATATCATCAATAAAAATTAATACAAATTTATCTAAGTAATCTCTGAAAATCCTATTCATTAAGTCTACAAAATAGGATGGTGCATTAGTCAAACCAAATGGCATTACTAAGTATTCATACAAGCCATATCTGGTGTTGAAAGCTGTATATTTGATACTTTCTTCTTCCACTTTCATTTGGTGAAAACCAGATGCTAAATCAAGTCTAGAAAATACTTTAGCACCATTTAATTGATCAAAGTGATCGTCAATTCTAGGTAGAGGGTATTTGTTTTTGATGGTGACTGAGTTTAGTTCTCTATAGTCTATGCACATTCTCAAGGAACCATCATGCTTCTTAACAAATACTACTGGTGATCCCCAATTCGAACTACTAGGCCTAATGAAGCCTTTTTGTTCTAATTCTTCTAATTATTTCTTCAGCTCAATTAGTTCCTTAGGACCCATTCTAATTGGTTTCTTAATGACAGGGCTTGTTCCTGGTTTAAGTCTTATTTGAAATTCTACTGGCCTATTATGAGGAATGCCATTCACTTCACCAAATACATCAGTGTATTGGTTAACTATGGGTATCTTCTCTAGGCTTGATTCAACTTCACCACTGTTCAAGTCGAACATCCTGCCCATACCCCTATCATTGGCTACCTCAAACATGACCAAAACCCTTTTGCCATCAGGAAGTTGTAGTGAGATTGTAGAGTTTTCTAAATTAATAATAGCACAAAAACTTTTTAACCAATCCATTCCTAGTATGATATCCAACTTAGGATAATTTAACACATATAATTCTGAAATAAAGATGTGACCACTTATACATATTTCTACTTGCATGCATTTCATATTTGTAATGCAGGAACTACCTACAGGACTATCAACATGCAATGACTTATTAACAAGAATACATGTCAACCCTAGTTTCTGAACTATGTCATATGAGATAAAAGAGTGGGTAGCTCCTGTATCATAAACAACTGATATGGGTATGTCTTTAATAAATAATATACCTTCCACTTAGTTGGGTGCTTTCATTACTTTGCCTTTTCCTTCAAGAACAATCACCCTTGCCATTTCTGGACACTGCCTCTTCAGGTGCCCCTCTTTACCACAGTTGTAGCACTTAAGAATAGTTGACTTGGGTGCTTGGCATTTGGTCTTTATATGGCTTTCCTTCCCACAGTTATAACAGATAACTTTAGTTTTCTTGTTGTCAGGGTTCGCCACTTTACTTCCTTCTTCGTTCATTGCTTCTTCCTTCTTCTTCTCATATGGGTGTGCTCTATTCTTCCCCTTTTTATTATTCCTAGAATTCTTAAACTTTTCTCTGGCATTATCATGCTGCTCAAATGACAATGTCAAGTCCATAACCTGGTCAAATGTTCTGTCTTTGTATGGTAACATGGCTCTACTCAATCCAGCATTTAACCCCTGAATGTATCTAGCATTCCTTGCAACTTCATTTGGGATTAATGCTGCCCCATACTTGGACAACCCTTCAAACTTCTGAGTGTATTCAGTGACACTCATAGATCCTTGCCTCAATTTGATAAACTCCTCAACCAATGAAGCTTTTGCTGATGCTGGGACAAATCTGGCTTCTAGCATTTCTTTGAACTGATTCCATGTGATTTCTTGTTCTTGCCTGCCTTCAATAACCACTTCCCACCAGTTCAAAGCAATGCCTTTCAATTGTCTTGAAGCTATTTGCCTTCTTCTCTGATTATTGACTTGCATGTCTACAAAGATCCTCTCTACCGTTCTTAACCATGCCTGGACACCCATGACATTTTCTGTGCCATCAAAGCTACTGCCTCTTAGGTTTGTATATGTTTTAAGCAATTTGGACAGCTCCTCATGTGGATTATCTACCCTGGGTGCCATTCCATCCCTCAGCACTCGAACAGAATCTTGCATGTTAATCATTGGGGGACCAACAGCCATTTCAGTTGCTTGTTCAGTAGTATCAGAAGATTGACCATTTTCCCTTTCTCCTGTAGCCTGGGGATTGATTCTAACTGCTCTAGATCACTATTGAACATTTATAATGTAGTTAGTTCTAATTCCTATGCACTATTTTTACTTTTAAAACTAACAGTGAACTCATTCATTCATAATAAGTAAAGCAACTCAAGCAAACAATAAACAATGCACACAAATTCAAGCAAGTATTTGTTTTGGCTATGTATTTAATAACATAGCTCTGATACCAACTGAGACAACCCTCCCTAACTTGTCATTTTAATTGAATGACTCAATTTAGTCTGAGCTAAATTCAGGGTTGCACTCTTTCACAGACCAACTATTTTTTTATTTTTTTATTTTTTTATTTCCCAAGATCCAATCTGATCAATATAAAAATATTGATATACTTCTTTGTAAAAACTATTTGAATGTTCATATAAACATTCAGATCATTTTTTTAATTTATCAGAGTATTTTTGGTAATGGATAACTCAATCTATTTGAACAAAAAAAACTGAGGTTATACACGGTAAAAGTAATTGAGAAGATCCTTTCTATTTGAATCTCTGTGCAATTTAATTACCCAATTCCTATTTGTTTTCTTGTGCTTAGCATTTGTGTATTTAATAAAATATATGAACTAACTCATAACATTTAAATTCATCAAAGTTTGCTTTTCAAACAGTTAAACTGGGGTCGTGCATGCTTCTGTGCACCTGTGTGCACATAATCATACACAGTTGTAATTTGCTTCACCTTAGTCCTCAGGTGGACTAATTTGTTTAGGTAAGATTTCGGAATTAGTTAGTTATAATCTACAAGTTTCACTTACTCATATAATTATCAAATACATTTTTAAATCTGGGTTCATAACTCTTATGTTTCTCATTCTTTTCTGCCTATGTGTTTTTCCTTACCTTATAATACCTGCAGTGGTTAAGTAAATAGGTTCTGGTCTCCAAAACACTCTAGTACATAAACATATATAGCAGGTTCATTTATGCTTCAGATCTACTACCAAACTTATTACTTTGGTTCATAAAATTTTTGTATGCTTACAGCTTCTAATATAAAGCTAAAGACCTTTATCATTTTTTTTACTGAAGATGGTTTCATCTCAACATAATCTTTCCAAGCCATCCATTACATCACAGTCAAGTTTTTTTAGCACAATTCAAACATCATTACATAAAATCTTTCAACTGAAATAAAACAGAAGAGCCATTCTCCTACAAAATCCTAGCTTAGTTTGCAATTTCTTCTTAGCATCATATATCTGCATCTTATTACTTAGCATCTCCTTTTCCTGCAACCATCTCATGACCTACTCCACAATGCAAGTGAAGCACCCATTTGATGCAAGCAACAAACAGGTCAGATTGAAGTCTGGTGTGAGAAAAATCATTTGACAATGCATAAAGACTAAAAGAATAGGTTCCATATTACCTTTCTGTTTTCAGAGGTTAAGTGTTTCACTTAAGTTATTAAACTACTTTTCATGCTCAAATTGCTACATGTTATAACAGAGGTAAGTGTTATGCACTATTAACATTATCATGTATGCATTACTAGGCTAATTGGTCAACAGAAGCCTTTTATTCAATAATCATAATAGCCACCATAATTTAATACAGGCATACATATACATGAACAAACAACATCCATATCATTGAGCTAAAGTACCAATATTGAGTCTGCATATCAAGACTCCCACATACTTCTAGCATTTATACTTTTGCATGTGTATTCACTTCATGTCATTCATTTTAAGGGTCCAGTATCACAGTCATGGTTGCATTGGTGCACACTGCCTGGAACTGCTACTTGCATTCCAGTGCACCATAAGCTTTCTGGACATAACCATGTCATGTGCAAACTCACACCCTAACCTTGATGTAAGCCAACCACTATGCCATACCCACTTCCCTCTTACCCAACCTGATAGAGGTGACCCATGCCCTAAGTTTAAATACTAAATTCTTTCATATAACCCCATATTATCTATGCAGTGTCATGCCCAACACTGTTGTATCCCTAACCAATGCATACTAGTAGTTTTTTTATACATCCATCAAACATTCATCCACTTATATATTCAACAATCACTCACACTTGAATATCATTTCCAGTTAGTTCCATTCAGAGATATACCTTTGGTTGAAGCATAACTCAGAGCATTTCCAAAGTGAAATGCTATTAAGGTTCTCTAGTAATAAGGTTCTTACAATCAGCCCCCATATTATAGTGTATTTTCTTATTACTCAACCTTATTTCCAGAGAGTACTCAATGATGGATCAAGATTTAGCATATGGAAATTCCACTGCATCTCAACCATCCTTTCAGATGCAAGACATGAGCCAGAGGACCCCTTCCTCTTACTACCTTGCACCTTACTTTTCTTATTAATTTATGCTTTAACCAAAAACATTTCTCGGGTTCATAATCATATAAATAAATCAGTTATTATCATCCTATCATTAAATATATATCATGTGTAAACAATCATTGGTTAAATGACAACCAAGCAATACAAGTCACATATCTTCAGAAGCAGCAGAAAATGGTTAGACTAGAAATGCAAGCAAAACTTCAAACATTATTAAAATAAACTAGAGGTTAAATGGCTGCCTTTCATAGGTCTTAATGCCTTGCCAAGTGAGGGTTTACTCACCAAGGTTCTCCTTCCTAAATCTTGATTTAAGTCTGCCATTGATTTCCTAACTGCTGCCTGTTTCCTCTTTTTCTTTCCTATATTTTTATTTTCTGTTTCTCATGTGTAACCGTAGGAGATAATAATGTATATAGGAGAGTTGCTAGGGTTTTAAGGTTAGTTGAGTAATTTATATTCATCTGAAAATCCATCACCATTTCTGGTTTCACCCAACAGTTCACCCTCTCCACTTTCCTTTCCTACCATCCCCCCCTTTTTCCTTGTCTTGGTTACTTTTAGTAAATTTCTTTACAAACTATATGCATGATTTTTACCTATCTTATATTCATGCTCCTTCCACTTATTCGAGCAACTATGTTCCTGTTTAATTTTATGGGAAATTCATAATAAAGCTGCCTATGTTACTTATACATTGTATTTAAGCTATAATGTACACATACTTACCAAGTCATGTACTAATTTACCTCCTATGCCTTTGCTTACTAAATTACCTTACTCAGATAATATGTTAGAACAGCATACATATGTACAAGGGCATACATTCTCATTCATACCCAAATGTTTTCCAGAGAAAAGAAAATTTTGCTTTCAACTAACTAGCTTTCTTTTACAGAGTATTTAACTTATATATGTATATCTATCTTAAGCTATGGGCTGTCACACCTTCGTTCTCTGTATGTGTTCATTTTTGCCTTGAACACCTGTCTGGTATCATAAGTGATTAGAGAATTTGGCCTCATGATTCTCTTTGAAGCGGCGCCTTCGCACTTACGTAGGTGATTCTGTAAAGGGTATTCACAATTCCTCAAGTACAAACATCATTAAAAGTATCAATACTTATCCTATTTTTCCAACAAATAAAGCACTGACTTATCATAGGAATGGTTTGTGTGTAACTGTGCCGTCAAGTTTCTCTTAAACTTAGTTGCCCCTTTGAACCTAGATCTTGGTATCTCCAGTCAACTAAGTGTGGTTTCTATTAAAAAAAAACTTTTATTCTATGGGCCTTAACCCCATTCCCATCGATAAGGTTTGAAATTTCTCTCTTGGCAAGCCTTTAGTTAGTGGATCCGCTATGTTATCTTTTGACCTTATGTAGTCTATAGTGATAACTCCATCAGAGAGAAGTCTTATTGTTTTATGTCTACGACGAATATGCCTAGATTTACCATTGTATAGTGTACTATTAGCTCTTCCAATTGCTGATTGACTATCACAATGTATACATATTGGAGGCACATGTTTGCTCCAATTTGGAATATCTTCCAAGACTTCGAAGCCAGTCTGCTTCTTCTGCGGTCTTATCTAGTGCAATAAACTCTGATTCCATCGTAGATCTAGCTATACAAGTCTGTTTGGATGATTTCCATGATATTGCTCCATTTCCTAATGTGAACACATATCCACTTGTAGACTTTGTATCTTGTGATCCAGTTATCCAATTGGCATCACTGTATCCTTCCACTGTTGAAGGGTAGTTTGTATAGTGTAGACCATAGTTCTGTGTATACTTTAGGTATCCTAGAACTCTGATTATCGCTTTCCAATGATGTTTACCAGGATTACTGGTAAATCTACTCAGCTTACTTACAGTGTATGCGATATCTGGTCTAGTGCAGTTCATAACATACATGATACTTCCTAGTAGACGAGAGTATTCAAGCTGGTAGATACCATCACCAGTGTTCTTTACCCAATTTTGGTTCATATCTACGGGTGTTTTGCAACAGTTATATTATATTGCTTGAATTTTTCAAGTGTCTTACCCATGTAATGTGATTGGGATAATGCATATCCCTGTGGTGTTCTCAAAATTTTGACACCCAATATCACATCAGCCAGTCCTAGGTCTTTCATATCGAATCTAGAGGATAACATATTCTTTGTATATGTTATTATGGCCTTGTTATTTCCTAGGATCAATAGGTCATCAACATAATGACAAACAATGACATATCCTAAATGTGTGTGTTTCATGTAGACACATTTATCTGATTCATTTATTGTGAATCCATTTGATAACATAGTTTCATCAAATTTCTCATGCCATTTTTTTGGAGCTTGTTTAAGGCCATAAAGCGACTTTACTAATTTGCATACTTTATTTTCCTTTCCATAGCTCAGAAACCATTCAAGTTGCTTCATATATATTTCTTCCTCTAGGTCACCATTCAAAAATGCAGTTTTTACATCCATTTAATGTATTTCTAGCTCAAGTATGGATGCAATTGCAATAAGCATCCTAATTGATGTTATCCTTGTCACTGGTGAATATGTATTAAAATAGTCTAGTTCTTCCTTTTGTCTAAATATTTGGACTACAAGACGAGCTTTGTACTTGTCTATTGAACCATCAGGTTTCAATTTCTTTTTAAATATCCATTTATTACCTAAGGTCTTGCATCCTTGAGGTAAATCAACTAACTCCCAGGTATGGTTAGCCATAATGGATTCTATCTCATTGTTAATAGCCTCTTTCCAGTAAGGGGCATCGCTGGAGGACATAGCTTGTTTGTATGTCAATGGATCATCTTCTAACATAAAGGTATAAAAGTCTGGTCCAAAGGTTTTTGAGGTTCTAGACCTTTTACTTCTTCTTGGCTCCTCCACTTGTTGATCAGCACTAATTTGCTGAAGGTTATCTTCAGTATTCTTAAGAGAATTGGAGATTTCTTCTTTCCTTAGTCTCTTATGAGTATCACTGTCAGTGCCCTGCTTTAAAGGGAATATATGTTCGAAAAATCTTGCATTTCTCGACTCAATGATGGTATTTTCATGAATATCATCAGTTTCAGATTTGTGTACTAAAAATCGATAAGCAACACTGTTTTGTGCATATCCAATGAATACACAATCAATAATTTTTGGTCCTTTCTTGACCTTCTTTGGTTTAGATATCTCTACTTTGGCAAGACACCCCCACACTTTTAAGTATTTGTAGGATGCCGGTCTATTTTTCCAAAGTTCGTGAGGAGACTTGGATGTTTTCTTTCGTGGTATTTTATTTAAAATATGGTTTGCCGAAAGAATAGCTTCTCCCCAAAAGTTATCTGGCAAGCCAGAACTGATTAATAAAGCATTCATCGTTTCTTTAAGAGTTCTATTTTTCCGTTCGGCTATACCGTTTGATTGAGGTGAATATGGTGCTGTAGTTTGGTGTATAATGCCGTGCTCAGCGTAGAATTCCTCAAAAAGAAATTCATATTCTCCTCCTCTATCATTTCTTAAAGCTTTAATTTTCCTGTTGAGTTGATTCTCAACTTCTGCTTTATACTGTTTAAACACATCGAATGCTTCATCCTTGCTTCTAAGGAGATACACATAGCAGTACCTAGTACAATCATCAATAAATGTAATGAAATATCTTTTTCCTCCTCTAATTCACATTTTCAAATCACATACGTCAGTGTGTATAAGGTCTAGAGGTTCAGTTTCTCGTTCAACATGATGAAACGAGGTTCTTGTCAATTTTGCTTCTGCACAAATTTGACATTTATAGTTGGAGTCTATGTTACATTTTGGTATACATTCTAGATTATCATTTTTCACAGAGTATCAAAATTCACATGCCCTAATCTAGAATGCCATATGTTAGAAGAGTCAACAATATAAGCATAAGATTCACTTTTATTCATATCAATGTTTGGTACAATAGTTGTTACATTTGCCTTGAATAAACCATCACATACATATCCTCTTCCTACATACACTACATTCTTTGATAATACAAACTTATCGGATACAAAGGTTAATTTGAAACCATGCTTGCTAAGCAAGGACCCTGATATCAAATTTTTGCGGATTTCTGGAACGTGAAGAACATCACTCAAAGTAAGCTCTTTTCCAGAAGTTAGTTTCAGCACAACTTTTCCCTTGCCTTCGATCTTTGATGCAGATGAATTGCCCATGAAAAGTTGTTCATCATCAGTTGCAGTTTTATAAGTTGTAAACATCCACTTATTAGCATATATGTGTCGAGTGGCACCTGTGTCTACAAACCATTCCTTTGAATTACCAACAAGGTTGCATTTTGATATTACTGCACATAAATCCATATTAGAAATGCCATCTGTAACTTCAGCCGTATTTGCTTCTGATTTCTTCTTTTTGGGAGCGACATTCGGCTGCTTTATGCCCCTTCTTTCCACAGTTATGGCAAGAACCCTGAAATTTTTTCTTCGACTTCTGAGGCGCAATCTCACGTTTTCTCTTGTTAGGTTTATATGACTCAACAACATTTGCTTTGACAGCCATATTATGAGAGATCTTTTTCTCAGGATTTTTATTATCTTCCTCAATTCGCAGACGAACTATGAGTTCTTCCATTGTCATTTCCTTACGCTTATGCTTAAGGTAATTTTTGAAGTCCTTCCACGATGGAGAAAGTTTCTCAATGGTTGCGGCAACCTGGAAAGATTCGCTAAGTATCATCTCTTCATCTTGCAGTTGACGGATGATCAGTTGTAGTTCTTGAGTCTGCTTTATCACAGTCTTTGAATCAACCATTTTGAAGTTGAGAAATTTGCCAGCGATGAATTTCTTCATGCCTGCATCTTCAGTTTTGTACTTTCTGTCCAAGGCCGTCCAGAGTTCCTTGGATGTTGCAACAGTACAATAGACATTGTAGAGGCTATTATTCAGACCATTCAGAATATAGTTTTTACACATAAAGTTCGAATTTTTCTAGAAATTTGCGGCCTCCACTTTGATTGCATGGGGTTCGAGTTCGCCAACTTCAGGAGCATCTTCGGTTAGAAACTTGGCGATGCCTAATGTTGTTAGATAAAACAACATCTTCTATTGCCAACGCTTGAAGTCCGTCCCGTTGAACTTTTCTGGGCTTTCTCCAAGAGACAGTGCCATTGTTGGAACCAGAGGCGCTGGCTGAGTGTTTGTCACCGTCTGTGTCGGTACAGCGTTATTGCTGTTGCTATTTTGAGACATCGTCGTCTACAACAATAAAAAATTGTTTCAAGAGTGTTATTCGCAACCACCGAAAAGTGTTACGAAACCAACTGTAACTTCAATAATAGTTACATAATAACACAGAAGTAGTAACGACAAAAACTGTCACTAATTTTAATAAATTGTAACACAAAAATGCGTGACTAGATCTGTATGAAAAGTATTACCGATTATAGTGTCCGAGTCCAGTAGAAACTGTTTCCTTGAAACAATATTGCCCCCTTATACGCACCGAAGGATATGAGCAATTTGTCTCCCGGGTTGAAACAGACCGGCCCCGATATGCTGTGCGTGCAGACGGAGAGACGACGAACTGAAGTAATTATAGATCTGAGAGCAGTGAAGTGGGAAGAGGAGCATGAAGAAGAAGAGAACTGTTTTTGTGTTTTTAATCTCGTTCTGTGGTCCCCTATATATAGGCTAGAGGTGGTGCCTATTCGGAGCGGTCGTGACTGTTAGAAAGGTTGCGACCCTTTAACCGACAGACGCGCGCGCACAGGTGCGACGGTCTAATTCTGAAGCCCAAAATTAGCCGTTTTAGCGCAGCAGGCCCAAGCGGTAGGCGAAGACCTATCTAATCACGAGACCCCAAGAATCTCAAGGCCCAATCTTTGACATTTTAAATTTAAATATGAAGGCCTAAAGCCTATATTGCCACAAGTCTTCATGTCTCATTCTTCTTTTTTTTTTGATTTAGAATAGTGGGTTGTGATATATATTGTGATATATAAGGTGATATTGAAACAAATATCCCATGATATGGGACTTTGTTTCAATACACACTCTAATTGTTCCTCTTCCCCACTTCATTCTTCTTTTCTTTTGATTTAGAATAGTGGGTTGTGATATATATTGTGATATATAAGGTGATATTGAAACAAATATCTCATGATATGGGACTTTGTTTCAATACACACTCTAATTGTTCCTCTTCTCCACTTCCTCATTCATTCATTTCTAACAGTATTAACATTTTTTTTGTTCATCTACGTGCAACAAATTGATAACAACATGCGTAACTTATGAATTAAAAGGGACTTTAAAAAGAGAAACGACACCTGAGAGATTCGAACTCTCGCGGGGAAACCCCATGTACTTAGCAGGCACACGCCTTAACCACTCGGCCAAAGTGTCCTTTTCAATTATTTTGCAAAGGCATAATATATATTCAGTAATCTGTATGCATATAAAACAAGCTGTTTGACAGATAAAAGTTTTTTTGTTGTAAAAAGTTGAAAAAGACTTATATCAATGTTGAATCCTACTATGAAAAGCGCGTTTCGAAAAACATATTGTTTGCAAATAAGTTCAACGGTTTCTCGAATATGAACAATAATTCTCCAACTTCCTTCTTATGTGTTGCTAAGAATATATATTTGATAATGACAATAATCATTTGCACATACATATTGAGTTCAAGAAATATAATAGCATATTAAATGATTTTTTTAACATTAAATATCATGCATTTTCTTTAAATATCTATGAACGTAATATATGCAAATGGAGGAAAGAAGTTTATGTTTATATTCACAAGCAATAAAGTTTGATAAAAGATATACGATTGAATTACTAACAGTTTTATACTCAAACGATAATTGAAAGATAGCAAGTACAAAATTAAACCTGATTTGATAATATTTGACTCTGATATAAAGTATGTTCAGTGCTGAAACAATAACGGATATTAACAAGTCAGGGATTTAAAATCACTAAGATTCAATTTTACCTCCCCATTTCATAATGTCTCTCCATGTTTTGTCTCAAATTCAATTAATGTTTTCATTTTAAATCCCTACTTGACAACAACTTATTGTAGATCAATCAACATTGATTTCTGTTCTCAAATTTACCTTCGTTTTCATTTTGTTCTAATTTTAATTCCATGGAATTCTTAAAGTACTCTAAATTTGTATATAAAAGTTGGATTGAAGAACCATTTTTCACCATTAAATCAGAAATTTCATTAGCTTTAGATGTTATTTACATACGAGTCATATTTTTAAGCTTCAATAATATTCCATATAGAAACCGAAATAATGACTCATCAACAATATTAAAACACATGTATTGAAAAACCTTTAACTACTCACATCATTAAATTCTATCTTCTACTGTAAGGAGGAAGTCTGTTTTTCCTTAAAAAGAAGATTATTTTCTTTCTCAAAGTGTGAAAAAAGATCATCTTTGTTCTAAAAGTGTGAAGGAATATTAGCATTCTTATCGAATTGTGTATGAAAATTTTCTCTATTTATTGTGTGAAGGTGAACCATCTTTTAAATATGGGTTTAAGTCTTTGACACAAGACTGCAATTATACCGACTATTTTCATATTGCTGAAACCCAATATTGCTGAAACAGTGAAACCCAATATTGCTGAAATTCAATTTAGTGAATCCCAATATTACTGAAACCCAATATTGCTGAAGCAATTGACTATATTCATAATTTTAAATTAATGGCTAAAACAGAGCTGAATTTATTGCTAATGTTTTATTCAATTCGTTAACTGACAAACTCTTGTATACTATATTAAATAATTTTAGTTTTAATTTGAAATATTATTTCATGTGGCAAAACCAATACATATTTGAATGTTTTGTTAATAGATAATATGCCGAAAAAAGAAGACTATAAAAATCGAGTGAGATTTAGAAATCAAAATTCCAGAGCTTTTAACCAAAAGGTAAACAACGCCACGATGCAGTGGCTTCATCAATGGTGGGCTCAATATCTAAACTCTTTAATGCGAAAACAAAATAATCACTAAATTCTCGTAAAGTTGAAGAAGATAGTGAAGCTACTGATGAAAATATTGATAATGTTGTTGAGGATAAAATTAAAAATGAGGGCATTGATGTTAATGAAATTGAAAATGGCGGCATTAATGTAGATGTAACGATTAACATATGAATGGATTAGCAATGACCTCAACTGAAAGTGAGTTTTTGGAGAAACTAGATTGTGACAATTTAATTGAAGAATTCGCTACAAAAAATGCAAGACGAAATACATTTCTTTAAACAAGTTTTATATTTTGTATGGAATTTCATATTTCTTCGCTTTATGTAGCGGTTTTTGTATAAAAAGTTAATTTAACTTTATATAACTCCATTTATGTTAGTGGTTTTTGTATGAAAAATTGTTACATTATATGTTATATCATTTTTATTTGACGACATGCTTAATTTTAAATACAAAAAAAAAAAAAAATTCATTTAGGGGCAACAAAAATAATTTTGGGCTAGGGCAACCCAATCTTAGGGTCGGCGCTGATAACTTGCTACAAATATATAATATATTTCAAAATAAAAAAATTACAGAACATGACATATACCATTGATTTGAATTCTGTCAACATGTAAGATTCTAAAACTTTCTCTAATGTGTTATTTGAATTTTAAATTGATGTTGCTTAATCAATGTACTTGTTTTCAAATATTTCCTATGATTTTGATATATTATCTTCAAAACACGGTGTTTATCTCATTTTGAATCTTTTTATGTGTTTCAACTTTTATTAGGTTTTTAATCTGAAGTGAAGGAGGGGAAAATCGAAATTTTTTTTTACCTTAAACCTTCTTTTAAAATAGAATAGATAGGTTATCTCTTTTAATTTTTACAAGGAAAAATACTCAATTTTTCTTCTTCCTTTAGCCACATTTTATTCTAAAATTTACAAAAATATTCTTTTCTTTTCTGGATCCACTTTGTTTCTCCAACCAATGACGAAAATCTAGGCCAATGTTATCCATGAAAAAAAAACCCCTCTTCCTCCACTAGAATTCTTCTCATGATCTTACAGCCTCTAAGCTTGCATCCCTACTCTTCTTTTTAAATTCAATTTCATCTAAAAGGATAGAATTCCCAACGAGAATATACATGGTTTTGGCGACACTTATAACAAAAGGCATACCACCAATCTCATATATATATCATGTTACACGTCATATTTTTTGCGATGTGGGACTTATCCATCCAACCCACGTATCCACAATGCGAGCCACACCTAACAGAGTTATTTGTTTCTCCGGGATGCAACTTCAGTCCTCTGTCAACTAACCAAATCCCCAGAACCCGACTAGTTATCAATCCAAACCATCGTTACGCCTTTAACAACCAAAACCCGACTAGCTATCAATCTAAACTGTTGTTCGGTTTTTAACAATCACCCAAAAAGCCCATTTGGGATCTTAACGCAAGTGTACAATTGAAGACATTAGTGTTAGAAGGAAACCACGGTAATAGAGAAATGAAATAGAACAGTTGTGTCGTGAAATTTGATGTGGGAAGTCCATAATTGCTCGGACAGCGGTGATAATAGTGGCGATGCAGAAGCATTGTTTGTTAAAGGGTGCGTGGGCTTTTTTAATAGAACTTGTGATTTCATTGTGTATAATAACACTGCCATTGTTATGAAAAATAGGTATTTTAAATATAGAATTTTATCTTGTTCTCATTTTTCATGTTTGGTTAGTGTATGGATGCATAAATTATGGGAATCACTAAAGAGAGGGTCCTTTTGGATAAGGAGTGAATAAAAGATTTTGTTTTTTTTTCATTTTTTTTTGTTAAAAGAAGAATAATTCATTGTTTTCTTTTATAAAAAGAAAGTGAAATTACAATTATTTTTGACCTCGTCGTAGTTTTCTTTATTCTCTTCTTTCATATATTGGACTAATCATTCCACCAAAATCATTATTTCTTCCGCTCATCTCTAAAAAGTAATTCCCTAATTCAGCAACTCATCTTTTTACTTTACAAAATAAACTGTTGAAAATTGAAGATCATGGAGGGGAACTCATCTCATTCTCCACCCAGATCTTCATCTATACAATTTAATATGGATATGCATAACTTTTGCTCTATTCAATATTTCAATGAATTGTTTTTCGAATCAAAGTGGAAAATAAGTACTTGAAATTCGTGGAAATCAGGAATTAGGGTTGGATATGAAATTGGCTTTGGATGCAGTATGCTGGAAAGTATGAGGTGTGGAAACTCGACATCTGGAGAGTGGAAGGATGGTCGGATTTTGGTTAGTGATGACAGTGGTGGAAATTGAAGCGGCGACTGGAATGAAGAACGAGTTCACGTTTTCTCTTAGAAGTGAACAGAAATATGAGGGGTATTTTGGAGAGGATGGATTACTCTTTTATATTCAAAACAAATATAAACATTTTCCTCTTTACTACATTTTCCCCTATCCCATTATCCCTTTATTCATTTCTATTCTCCTTTTAACAGTTCCCTAAATTATTATCAAGCGAATAAGATAAATGCTTCTAAAAAGGAACACGTTTCATTCGTTCATAGGTCTAAATTGTTGAAATTGTGTGATAATTTGGTATATCAAAGTCTTTAAACATTCGTTTCAATTTGCATTTCACGGTGTAAGTGATTCATACAAGTTTGCCAAATTTGGTTGACAAAGAATACTAAAGTATAATTACACCGTGAAGTTTTGTGCATATCATTTGGTTATTTTTACATATTAATCAAATTACAGAGAAAAATATATTACAAACATTCGTTTTGTTCATCATTTGGATTTTAAATAGGATTTGAATCGTTGGACCAATGATCATCTCTATCCTTTTATGTTTCATCTCTTTACTCTTCATCAGGAAATGTTAGTGGTGAAGTGCAATGCTGCAGGCTTACTAATGTGGCACTAAACACTTTAGATGGTTTCAAAATATAAAACAGGGGCAGGAACAGCAGTGATAAGCACTACTGGCTTCTGTTGGTTATACTGATGATCCTTTATTCATTATTGTTGCCATATGATTTGCAATTACTGCACTGTTCATGTTATATGGTTGTTGCTATTACTGTTGCTGCTCTACTAGGAAAAAAAAAATTAATTTTCCATATGGCCTGTCTCTATCATTGCAGCCGAATGGTTGTTGCTAGTTGCTATCATGTGCTATATCTCAACTGATGAGTGACATGGGCACATTTGGCCACAGATTGTACAGTTGATGTATATTCTATGTATGTATGTTACATATGCACAATTTGTCTGTATGCAATAATTTTCTTTACCATGTTCCTTGTATTATTGGTAATAAGAAAAATATAAAGACCAACAATTTGCTATAATTTCCGACCATAGATATGTCGCATCAATGATTTCAATAATTCATGGTCATCAATCATTTTTATTGATATTTGCAGGTCTTGAAGGTGATGTTGGAGAAACTTATAATATTATAATGTATTGTCATATAGCTGAAGCCCTTGCTGGATCAGTGGCATGTATTGGGATAGACCCGACTTCTGTTGTGCTCGAGAAGAGAAGGTGATGCACATCTGTCATTTGGACTGACTACGTCTAAGGTAACAGTTATCTTTTTTTTCTTTTTTCCTCACTAAGTGTGTTATGTTTGTGGTCGCTTGCGTCCCGTTGTTGTCTTGCGATCGTGAATCCATGTTATATAATCATCCTTTAAGTACATCAAATATTTACTTGAGGAAAATGACAGTTAATGCCTTTACTTTTGGTGCTCATATTTTGATGGTTTAGACTTGCTATCAGTAACCTGATCTATAAAAATGAGCTTTTTTCACGTCTAGTGGAAGACTGAAATAGAATTCTGAAATCATTAGCCAATGGTAAATGCTGTGGGCATCGAAAGAGGTATGTATTAAATACATTTTTTTCTTCCATCTTACATTAATCTATCTCTCATCTTAATAATAAAGAGATTATTTTAATAAAACATATTAGTTTAGTAACGTAGTAGTCACTTTAAACTGATTATAATGGTTTCATGGTAGGACGCTATCCATGGATGAATTCCATGGAGAAGTTAGTACCAGTCTGAAACCTTATTTGTGAAACAGGTGAAAAATAATTAAAGCAGCTAATTTAACTTTTTTTTGCTTTGGTCTTATACTGAGAACAATTTTGTTCAATTTTTAAACCTTTTATGATGGTAATTTGGTGCTTTTGATCTGATTTTGACTATTGATGTATGTTATGTATGCAACCCTTTTACCAGCATGTTCAGTTTCACAAACATCTTATAATAATTGTGTGTATGTTATATTGCTAAAGGCAATTCAATTCTTTCATATTTTTATTCTGTTATATTTTCAAACTGGATTACATTGAAGAAATTTTAATGCTGGACGGGTGAAATTTCATTATTTTATGAAGTTAAACTTATCCATTCTTTAACTTGTTCAAAAATTTTCCCTACCTACTATATATCTTATATAGCATACTTAATATGGCTTAGTTAGTACAATACTGCTAAAATGGACATCATATCAATGTTTTGGAACGCTACTCAAGTTGAGGAAATGGAAGCCACTGCCATCATGTCAATGCTTTGCTAACAGATTTTACAGTACCTTTAACGGTCAAAAGGTAAACAAAGCATTACTAACAGCTCATTCTTTGCAGCAAAGACTTGGTTTATAGGACGTTAGTTCTAACAAACAGTCAGCAGCTTTTTACCATTCAAAACACCCCCCTCGTTATTCTCTTTTTTACAGAGCCCTACACCAACTTTTATTTCTTCTTCTTGCCTTACCCGTCTCTGACTGCAAAAGCTCACATAAACTTTACCCAAGCAGATTTTTACCCAGCATTTAAAAAACTTTGACCATCTATTTTTCCTTTCTTTTCTTTCCTAAAAATCACTTTTAAGTTTGGTGTAAAAATTAATCAAATAATAATTTTGAAATACTAATTCAATAAGTAGGTCATTTTTAATCTTTTCACAGTTTCTTGCACTGCTGCTACTCTTTTTTCCACCTAACACTTGTTCTAAATAAGCAAGAATAACAAAGGCACATGATGATATATTATTGGTGCCATCATATCAATGCTTGTTTGTCTCCTAATTTAGCGAGTTAAGTTAGCTGTATGTTTACTATTTTTTTACGTAATATTTATCGAGCTTATAATGCCAAAAAATATTTGTCAGGTGATTGTAAATTGATACATAGAAGAAGATTAGTTTGTTCAAAATTCTTTGTAAGTTGATGAAAATAACTTGGAAAATTTCATTGATTTGATCCATAGAAGAAGATTTTCTTTTAAACGAAGGTGCAATTTTGTTATGAAAGACAAAACTCATCCACTTTTATCAAAAGCTGCCGGAGGCAAACTTGGTTTTTCGCTGTCTATTATTTTCCTTTTGCTTTCTCCCTTCTTTTCTTTCCTTTTTCTCTCTCCTTTATTTCTTTTGAAATTTGAAAGGGAAAAAAAATGTGTATCTAAAGTTCTGATTAGTCTACTGATCTCACCATATTTTTTATTCGTTCAACGTAAACTATCAATGAGGGTTTTCTATAAAGAAGGTTGAATTTGTATAAGATTAAATTACTATTTTCTACTATATGAAAAAATTAAATTATTATTTTTGTATGGAGTACGGCTAATGTAATGTGCCCAGTCTATTAATGACTTGGCGAAGAATTGTCAACAGGCTCTAAAACCCAATTGGTTACCTACGGGCGATAATTTTGTTTCGTACCGTCGTTTACCATGTGTTCTTTCTGGTAATATTGAAACATTATATAGGTAACAGTTTAGATTCTAACAGACTGTATAATACCTGAACTATATGATAGGATGGAAACATTTCATTTTGATAGACCTTGAAAATTAGCGATTTGAGCCAACCATTTCTCCTTTTTTTTGTTCACTTAACACACATTCATATATATGGATCAAGATCCCCTTCTATAAATCCACTTTTCATCCTCCTTCCATCTTTTTTGTGCTGAAAAATTCAAAATAATGTAAATTTGTTGATACGTTCTGTTAGTCAAAAAATATTATCAGCACGAAATATTTAACAGCTGGTTGGTAATTCAAATTACGAGATTAAATGTCAGGAGTTTGATTATCGAGATCCATAGTTGTTGGCATTGATAAACCATATTCAAGAAAAATATTGGATCGTTTCGATATGTACAACACCTTGAAAATTAGATTTCAAATCGACGGTCAAAATGCACGTTTTCCGATGGTTCATACTGTTTTGTGGTTTTGAAGGGGCTAAAAGTTTCCTAATGATTCAAAATTTTAGATAAATGATCTTGGATACTAGTAGAACATATCCACAATATTACACTTTATTTCATTTTTTCCGGCATAAAAATACAGAAGAGGATTTAAACGAGGGGGATCATGTTCCTTCTATTTAAATTGGGGATCGATCAATCGCTTAAGCATCCTATATGCTAAAAAATGGGGATGATCTTAATCCTTGCTCATGTAGATATGTGAATAAGAGAGAAGGATTAAGATACTCCTCTCTTAATCCTTGCTATATTGATTAATACTGCTTGTGCAACTCAAAATTGCGCAAGCAGTATTTTCCTTCTGTCAAAGACAGAAAGCTACTGCAACCTTCTCTATCACATCACAATCATAGGAAAAGATATTAGCAATGCAAAGACATTAACAATGAAAAGAAATAAAGATTCGCAGTAAGGAATTAACATGTGAAGTAAAAAAACAAACATATGCAATGGCAAGTTAACACACTTCTTCCGTTACAAATAAATAAAAATATTGAATAACAAATATATACAACAACTCATACAATTTAACGCGAACATGTTTTTGTTCTTATGACCAATAGAACTACATTTTCTACATCCATTATGGTCAGAAGAAGATGGCAGATCCACGAAACCTTTGATTCGAATTGACCGTGGACGTCCTGAATTTCTGCGCACTGGTGGTGGTTGCATAATAGGACCATCGTAGGCATCCCAATGTCGACTATCCGGTACAAGGTGGAATAAAGAAGCATAAGCTGTGGCATACTTAGCCGTAGCGTACCACGTCGAGATTAAATCAAAATACGCTCTATTAGCACCACCCGAACCACGTGAATACGCCGTTAATACATAGGAGCATGGAAAATGATCTAACGTTGGCATGTTACATGAACATTTGGTGACATTATCTTCGATATTCACCGTATAATCAAACATACGAACATCTTTCACTTGTCATTCTATGAAGCTATATCTCTCTATAGACATGAGCCTTGACTCTTCCATTCTTCTCCGCGCTAATGCTTCCTACCTCGGTGCGAGCTGTGACGTCCACTCTTCTCCTTGACTTTGACGTTCGACGAAGTAATGGCTCAATCAATGAAACGCACGTGCAACCAAGGATCTAACAGGTAAATTTTTAGTTCCTTTCAGCACATCGTTAAAGCTTCCACACATTAGTTGTCATCATATTGAATCTTACTCCGTCTTCATGACAAAGAGTCCAACTTGATTTCTGATTTTTCAATCCACGCATCGGCATCTCGATTTACAGTCTTCAATTGTTTTCGAAGTTCATTATATTTTACAACCTTCGATGCCGTGACACATGCATGTAACAAATTTTGTAGCTCATCCTTTTCAAACCCCGCTTTCTTGAAATTTGCTTTAATACGACGAATATAAAAATGATGATGATGTTCAATTCGTCAAGCTTCTCTAAGCGTAGTGGAATTCCTTTCATACAATTTGAGATAAAAGTAACACATCTGGTATGGATGGATGGAATATAATTCCATATGCCACGAATAAACCAACTCCATGTTTACCACGACTCTGTTTGTACAATAACAAAGGCTAATGGAAATAGATCTTGATTTGCATCCGTAGCCGTAGCTACTAATAATGTACCCAGATACTTTGCGTATAAATGACTGACATTAATAGACAGTATATGTCGACAGTGGTTGAAACCATGAATAGAAGGTCCGAAGCCCAAAACGCACCATCAAAAACACTACGACTATGAATAACATCATACACGGTTCCAGGGTTGGTATGTTGCATGGCTCGAAGATGTTTTGGCAATTCCGCGTATGACGATTTTCAATCTCCATAAATCATTGCAACATCTTTCTGTAGTCTGTGCCACGCTCCACGCTGGAGACTAACTCACTTTAGTATGAAACATATTTGACATTGTCTCTTGAACAGTTCTTGCAGTCATGTTTGTTTCAGCTTTAATCAATGAAAATATTTTACTACATATAAACTTTGCAGTTGTCTGTCGATGGTTTGAGTTGACTGTTGCATTTAAACAAGTGTGATCGCTGTCATATGTTGTTATTTTCCACCAGTTTTGATTTTTTCTCATCGAATGGCTAGCATGCACTCGCCAAGGACATGTTTCATCCACATCACAACGGATTGCGTATTGATTTGCACGCGATTTCAGAATTTGAAAAGAAACCGAACATTTAATCGTCCATTCACATAAATGTTCAACAAGCTTCTGCTTATTTTCGAAAATTAACCTAACTCGTGGTCCTTTCTCAGCACACTCTTTCAAACACTTCCACGTCTAATTGACAATTTTCCATTATCAATTTCACCATCATTGTTGCAGTGCATAAATCATCGGCAAGAGACTCTTCTTAAGTGATTTGTTCATCTTCGACATTTATATCATCAGCCTCCTCGATGTCTGCATATATGATTGCATCATTGTTAACTTCCATTTGATGATCCAAGTTCTATCTACATCATTCGCACAACCTACTTCCGTGCTATTCAATTGCACTTCGCTCTCCTTTGCAATATCAACATGATCATCGTCGTCAAAGTCAGCACAACCAATTAATGCTTCTTCGACACTACGAGTACAAAAAATAATGGTAAGATATTTTACGTGAACGCAAGTCAAAATGCAAGTGCGAGAGTATAATATTACTCACTTTTCCAACCCTTGCGATTGATATGGATATACAGAGTTATGTATCATATTTTGTTCTTGACTTGAAGATACTCCAACCATTCCGCTGTACTTGTGAAGTAAGTTTGTGAACTCTCCGTCTTGATGACTTGTAAGATAAGAAGGATACGTCGACCATTGTGTTTCTTGTAACTGTGTGGTGGGTACATACTCATCCATAGAAATTATTATCAGTTGTGTTTCTACTACATTATCATGTTCCTTTTTCGCAACATATATTTCTATCACTCTCATTCCAACCGAAAACGTAGAGTTCAGATCAACGTAATCTTCCAAATCAATAGCGGATGAACCATCATCTCTAATCCATTTCACTGCTAATTTTAAATCATACATCACATGATTTACTTTTGTCACTTCAAAATCCCTTTGTTTAAACTCTTCAAACTACTAATTTTTATTGCCGATCAATTTCGTTTTCCGCCAACGTATCTAGGTTTACCTTAATCATCAATCACAGTTCTCCATCATTGTAAAATATAGTTTGAACCTTTGACATAATCTACAAAATAAGTTGCAATACACATTCAAAATCTTTGTTTTGTGACATAATTCTAAACAAAAATTTGTTGAATTAATGCCTTATTTCCTAAGAACTTGTTTCCGTAGACAATCTTCAAGCAAAAGTAGTCACTTCAATCTTTAAGAAAAATCAAGCAAGCGGATCAATATAATAACGTAGCCAATATATTTCACCAACATAATCAACACTATAGTTCAACAGTATGTTTAAACCCAAAATCACTTCAGTGTTTATCCAACTGCTTAGCTGGCACGCGGTACAGGTTAAAACAAAAACATACATTTTTCGAACATCATATTACTAATGCTACAGTTCAACAAAAAACCCAAATTTGACAACGTTAACCTAGTCCCAAATGACTACCAAAATCCACGTCTCCCACTGTTTTCTCTTAGTTCTTCATTCACCTTTTTGAGACGATTGATTTTGGCTTGCAATTTGTAAGCATACTTGAGTCCCCTTTCGCACAAGGGTTGATCAATCTACTTAAAATAATTACAACAACCAACTTCGCGAGGATTCAATCTGTGTTCATTGTACGAACTACAACCGAAAAATCTTTGTCCGGCATTCTTTTGCTTTTCGCAAACGACCACTACACATATGCTCACAATAACAATTTGGATATGGTCGTTGTCCCTTTGGCATGGATGGACCAACATGATGTTCATGCGTCAGCATATTTCTATCAACCGAATTTGATGACCGGGTCTTTCGGTAGAAACAATTTCACGTAAACAAGCGTGTAAGGTTGATGGTCCAGAATGGAAATTCGCGGTATTGTTTCGAACTGTGTTTTTGGAACATGTTCGGCATCAACGTTAATATGACTTGAGCTTGCACCACCGATTTGCGATCCAAGTTCATCACAATGTTTCATCAACGTTTCATCGTCAATCTTCCAAACATTCATGTCTACCGTCAAAATAAACAATAAAACATTAGCATATCAATTAGGGTTTCCAATTTACTACTAGGGTTTCCTAGTTCATTAATCATTAACAAATGATTCAATAGTAAGAACACCATTCCTAGTAATTAACATCACTAGCAACAATAACTCTTAATTTTCAACGACAAAAATAACAAAATTTGAGCACTGTTTTGATCGACATAAATTATTACCTTTGCTTTGTAATGATGAAAAGGAGTATTTCATATATAATTTTGCAACTATTTGATTGACAAGGTAATTGAGGATTTGGATATGGTAAAAAATTGGGTTTGGGATGAGAGTTTTGGAGTATTTTAAAAGGAAGATGAAGAAATGAGTAAATGAAGACAGATCTGCCCTTTCTGTCTTCTTGATGGTCGAAATTAAGTTTGCGCAATCCATAAACGCGCAAGCTTTATACATAGAGCTTGCGCATATATGGATTGCGCAAGCTTTATACATAGAGCTTGCGCACTTATGGAATGTGCAAGCTCTACGGATAAAAAAAATCCTGCTTGCGCAATCCATAATTGCGCAAAACATATTCAAAATGAGGCCTATTTTTACAATAAGCTTTTGATGAGGGCTAAAACTAAAATATAAATAATTATTTCTGCAGGTTCCTTTTGAAAGAAATGTCCTATTCTAAATTACTAAAGATTTAATTTCGCCTCCAATTTTGTAACGTTTCTTCACATTTTGTCTTAATTCAGTTGATGTTTACATTGAATCTTAACTCGACAACTTATCATAGATCAATCAGCATTAATTTCTATGGCAAATTTTTGAAGCGGGCTAATTTTCGAAACTATTTTGCGTTCAGAGTCGGTTTTCAAAATTATTGCCAAATAAAGCTGGTTTGCGCCCAGTCAGCAGCCACATAAACATTTTCTAAGGACAAATTTTCGAAGTGGACTGATTTTCGAAACTAGGTTCAAAGCTAGCTTGCAAACTTACTACCAAACATGGCTAGTTTGTGCCCAATCAGCAACCATGTCATTTTTTATAACTGCCAACTTCTGGGAATAACTATGAGTTGCGCCTATGTTATATTATTATAGACGCAACTCGCAGTTGCAACCAGATATTAAAAGAACTAACAGGCTCAACTATTAGTTGTGCCTGAAAATAATATACCATAGGCGTGCGCAACGCCTATGGTATATTATTTTTAGGCACAACTCATAGTTGTGCTTGTATGACTGGTTGTTTATAAAAATAGCAACAATCGCACTTTTCACCACATTCTCACCTTACCATTCATTCCTCCTCCCTACTCTCCTAATTTCGAACCCAAAGACCCCCAATGATCAAATTCTAATTTGTTCGTCAAATCCATTTAAAATAATCATATTTATGCATCATTAATCGATCAAAACAATGCTACAACAATCTTTGCAAGATAATTCGCTAAACTCTATTTTTAAATCTAGTGTCATTTTGAGTTCTTTTATGTTTTTGTGTTGATTTTTAGTTACCTTTCATATTAAGCTAGCCAAACCGATATGGATAATTAAGAGATCGAAGACGATGTATTTATGAAATATTATGAACAATAGGAAGCTGAATGTGAATTTGTTCCTGAAACTCAGTTTGAATAGTTCCTTAGGGTATTGGTGTTGTTGAATCCGGTTTGGAGAATTGGGTTCGCTTAGATGAACCTAATCAAAGACCGGGGAAATAAATTTGCCATGAAGGTAGAGTGAGACAACCAACACATCCAATTTGTCATTGTGGAATTTTGTGAGATAGTTGTATGTAGGAATCATACAAATGCAGCGCGTCGGTTTTATGGATGTGCACATTACCATGATCATAAGGTTAACTCGTATGGTGTTGAGTGCTGTAGATACTTCAAATGGATAGATTGTCCATTGTGTCCTAGGGGAACTGAATATGCCCTAGAAATGCAAGCCGAAGTGAGTCGAATGAAAAAGAAAAATAGTAAGCTACGACATCAGGTAGACTATTTACAGTCCTTAAAGCCATCAGAAGGGTCTACTAAAATAGTTAATGCAATTGTTATGTAATGGTTGTGTATCATGCTGATTTGATGGAGTTATGTATTCGGTAGTTTCAATGGTTGATGTATTACTTGATTGATATATTACTTGGTTGTTGTATTACTTAGTGGTTGTAATGGTTATGTAATGTTTGATATATTACTTTGTTTTTGTTTGACTTCGCGTATAATGGATATTGCGTACAAAAGTTGCGTACAGAATAAAATAGAAGTTCTACAATACACAAATGACATAAGTAGTAAAAGCAAACAAATTAGCTATTGTTTCATGCACGTTCTTCTTTTATGCCCCAAGTTACCACGTTGTCCACATTTGTACTGTCTTCTATTACCCATTTTGTCCATGACCTCCCTAATTCTTCTGGATTTTGATTTTTCTGTATTCCTACGTGTAGACGGTGGTTGTATGGTATGACCTTCATGTACATCTCAATATCTACTGTCGGGTACAAGATGATTATGTCTGTAACTTTCTGCTGTAAACCACGACAAAATAAGATCATGGTAAGGTATGTTAGTTCCTCCTCCGCATCATGCACATGCAGTCAAAACATGGAAAATGGACAAAAATAGAAATGTTGCATGAACAGTTGCAGCTGTCACGGGCAATATGTACTGTGTAGTTATATGCATTTGTATCTGTTGCTTGTCACTCAGTTAAGCTGAAATTGTAAATGCTCGTACTTCGTACTGTTGCATATTTTTCCATCATTTTTTCGTACATTGGCGTGAGTGCATGTGTACTCCAAGTCTATCAGTACATCTTCTGTCGAAGTAGCTTTTAAGGCGATAAAAGGTACATGCTAATAACATCTTCATCAGTAACGATCTTGTACCTTTTTGAACTTCATTAAAATTCTTCGAAGCATTGGTAGTCATCATACGAAATCTTTCACCATTCTTGTAAAGAGCCTTTTGTTCATCATTCCATCTAAGACTTCTGTCAATTTATTTGTTAGCAACCAGGCTAACAATTTTTAGTTGCTTTCTCGGTTTTTTGTATGCTATCTTGTCTCTTGCTTCAGCATAAGCATGTAATAAGTTCTACAAAATTTTGCTACCAAAACCGCATTTTTGAAGTTTGCTTTCAAATGACGAATGCAGAAGCAATGATGATGTCTTTTCCATTTTTCTTGTAAGGCGGTTGGAATTCCTTTCATTTTATCAGAAATGAATGTATTGTATCTTGCATTTAAAGATGAAATTAAGTGTTCCATGCATTAAAAAAACCATCAACAATTCTGCGCTGATTTGGTTCGTACAATGACAAATGTCAAAGGAAAAATGGATTAGTTTGCGTCATCTTGTAGCCACAAGCAATGTACATTGATATTTACCATAAAGACGCGTTTCATAAATAGAAAGAACTGGACGACAATGCTTGAAACCTTATATGCTTGGTCGAAATGTCCAAAAAGCTCCATAAAATTAAACGCCATCTATATGAACATGATAAATAGTGTCTGGATTGCTTTTCTGTATGCACGAAAACTATGACAATTCAATGTATGATGATTTCCAGTTGTCAAATATTTTTGACACAACTTTGCTTAGTTATTTCCAAGCTCTTATGTAACTTATTTGAATTTTGTTTGTAGTTGCCATATGCTCCTGGAAAGATTTTGCAGTGTAACTTGAGTTCGATCGAACATGTGGAAAGACTTTGGTACATATAAACTTCGTTGTTGCTTGTTTATAATTCGAGTTGATGATTGGATTTGAGCATGTGTGATCACCACCGTATTTTTTTATTACCCACCATCCAACATAATCTCTTTTAAAAACAATAGCACGAAGCCTCCATGGATAGTTATCATCAATATCACATATAATAATGAACTCTCTAGCACGATACTTGAATGTTTTTAATGAAACTGGATACTTTATCAACCATTCGCTTATATGTTCAATTAAAGATTCCTTTGATTAAAAAATCATACCGACCCGAGAGCCTTTTTTCATGCATTCCAAACCAAACATTTCATCGGTAAATTGAACATCTTGCATAATAGATCTTCCCATGATATCGTTGCATTGGTCGTCCTCTAATGGTTCTTAATCTTGATATGCTCACAATGTCATAAACTTCCTCTAAAATATCATCTAACAGAGCATCATTATTAACATTCAGAGCATATATACATATATCATCTTCTTCAAGGAAAGCAGCGATTTCCATGCTATCTAAATGTGGCATCATTATCAGCATTTTCACTCTCCATATATTCGGTTTCAACATCTTTATCTTCATTTTCTTGTACATTTGAAATCTGAGTTAGAATTGACTGCGGAGGATGCGACATGAAAGCAATACCCGTGTGACTACTGTGGATATGACATGAAACCATAGTCGGGTGTGACGAGCCACATTTTGGAAGGTTTAAATCAACTATAATCCAAACATGTCCAACTTAAACAATCTGAAACGTAGATAATCAATAGGGTTAAATAAGAAAAATAAGAAACGGAGAAGAAAACAAACATAGAATCTCACAGTGGAAACGATAAAAATATAATAATCAAATAACAGTTCATGAAGTTGTTTACTATACATTTGATTATAATCTATACACATTTATCAGAGTTATATATATATATGCACACATCAGAGATAAGTGATCAATATACAAGATAGCATGAATAAGGGAATAATAATAGTAGTAATATATCAAAATCTTCATTTTCGTCCTTCAGAGAATAATCTTTAATACGATGGAAAAAAACTCAGGACTGATCCGAGCATAATGAAAAGACAAAACACTCATGTCAGGACTAAATACTCTTATATAAGTCGAATCAATATCACAAAATATGACTGCAATAACTTAAGAGATGTTACGAGATCTTCCATCTCCCAAGGATCCGTTAAACTACTTAGATATAATAGTATACGCTATAATAGATAATGTCTGTCAGTAAAATAAATATCAAGCTAACGTTAAGGCTTTACATTGATCCACCTTAACACATTTGTATAGTTCTAAATCAAAGTCGTAACGGGCTCGTATAGAGAAAAATATGACAAGGCACGCGAGGCAATGCCTAAGGTATGATTCTACCGGTTTATCCTTTCTGGCTGGTCGAAACCCATCCATGGTCGACCGCGACTATCAATGCAAACGAAAAAGGTGCACCCATCGAATACGAAGTCACAATAGTAATACGAGGGATCAACATCGCTAGAGGTAGTTAACCTCATTGGCCAAACATAGGCTCATGTTTTAGTCATTTTAATTATGACATGAATATCAAAGCTATCCATCATCGTTCTCTTACTTCATTCCAGTAAACGTTCGCCAATTCAACCACTACATTCTGGATATCTTCCACTATGTATACAGTTGTTAAAGTGGTTCCAATATTGGCAGAGAGTATGCCAATAAGAGGCCTCGGTTTCTTTAACAACCAAACGTCGTTTACACATCGGTTGGTTCTTTTACATTTCGAAAACAGTTTGTACTTGATATCAAAATATCATATTCGCTTCAAAATCCAATTCATTCCGAAATTTTACATATTCGCTTAAAAAATCATATTTTACTTCAAAGATGTTAATTTAGTTCGATATATCAGTTCCACTTCAAATTCGATTCGAATTATAATTTAGGTTATAACTTTGCTTTAACCCAATTCGTATTTAAATCCAAGATTTAAATATAATCATTCCACTCTTTTAACCAGTTTGAACTTTAGAAAATAGTTTTAAATATTTTTAAGATAGTTAATAGTTAATATAGTCTAATAGAAAATAATTTGAGTAAAAAAATGGTTTGTATAATAAAATAGTTTGGAAAATCAAAATAGTTTGAAAATTTAAGAAAATAGATTTGAAATAGTTTATACTAAAATAATTTATTTAAAAATAGTTTCAAAGTCAAACCGATTCAATTTCAAATTTCCAATTTCCATTTCGATTTAATCGATCCAATTCCGATTTCAAATCGAATTCAATTTCAATTCCAAATCAATTTCAATTCCATTTCAAATTAATTTCAAACCCAACTCCAAATTTAAACCATTTCGATTTATATCAGTTTTCAAGTTCGATTTCCAAATGTCGATTCAAACACTTAAATCAAATTTTCCTTCAATCTCAAATTTAAAACCAAATCTACAAATATAATTAGATTCCGGTCTCAATTTCGAAATATCGTTATAAATCACTTTTACTTAGCAATATTCGAAATTCGAATAAAAGTCCAATCTTTTTAAAACAAATCAATTTCTGAAATTCACATCATATTCTGATTCTAACTTAAAAATCTCAACTTCGATTGAGTAAACAATCTTTGTTTCAAATTTAAATTTCAACATTCCGAGCTCATATTCGAAAATAATCCAATTTCCATAAATTCGATTTATTTATTTCTTAAAATCAATTGATTTAAATAATTTTTCAAATTGAATTTTAAAATCATTTAATTTAACAACCCGGTATCTTTATATTATTCTCTATCCTATGACCAAGTGAATCAATTATTTAAACTTAATTCCAGAGATGGATGTATATCATTTCAATCCAAATTTAATGCCATAGGTATATATCATTTTAACATATTTCTTAATTTATTCGAAATAATTCAATTTACAGTGTTATACATTGTAAACAACATACATGATGATAACATGATATATTAAACATAAATAAACATCCAAATATCCAAAATTCCAATCAAATTTCATCCATCACCATCCATCATCCAAACAGTCAATAATCACAACAATCAACCAATTATCGATAGATTGGGGATTTTACTAGCAGTTAAATTCTAAATAAATGTTTAACTATCAATTTAAATTCTATTGATAAATTCAGATGTCAATTAAATGTCAATTTAAAATTTATCCAACAACAACCGATAAATTCAAATTACTTCACGATATAAATTTTATTAATAAAGAATATAATAGTCAAACGTGAGCGTAAAAACACTCACCTTTACTTGAAACTGAAAATATTTCCAGCTACAAATAAATTCCAGCTCGATTCTATATTGTAGATGGCATCGATACGAATCCTCAGCAATTCGTTACACGCGAAACAGACCTCGTGCGAGAGAGTTACGATTTTATCAGTATAACGATAATAAAAATTTAAATTAACGGAATCAAACTAATCAATAAAATTAACTCAAACAAACATTACCCTAAACACGTATGTAACATGTCACGACCCACCCTTCTCGACCACGAAAATCGACATAAAATACTCCACAATATGATGTGCCGACGATAAGTGCCGGAAAAGACAGATTGTTAAGAATTTCTTTAATTTTCCTTTAACCCAATTTATTTATATTTAAATTTCCAGGTTGTATTCACCAATCAGAGCACAACGCAATTAAATTTCCAATTTATCTATTACAGTAAATAAATAGAGCATATCATAACATGATCTAAAGCAATTTTATCATAGAATATAAATGTGATATATTACAGAATATAAATAAATTTCTATTTGTGAGGAATCCAGTTAGATCCCTCCAACCTATTTTCTCTGCATCCACAGATATTAGCACAACAATATATATCGATTCAATTTGATGATAATTATCATATTCAACCAATCAAGCAATCATTTAAATATTGACTATTTAAATTAACTAATATTCCATATGTGAGTGAGTTAAACCCACCTTGGGTTTCGACGAGCGTTCAAATTTAAATTAAATCGAACGGCGTTCGATTTAACCTAAATTTTTACTTGCTCCGAATAACTCCAGAATTGCTCCACCGCGTAGATCGCGTCACTGCGACTCCGGCGTTTTTCGTTTCGTTGAATTCTGATTACACAAGCAAAAGTTATTTAGTTTTAAAGATTTTGTATATATAAAATTAAAACAAAAATCTTTTCTTATTATTATTACATCAGAACCGTTCGAATAGAAATGGAGATCTCGGCCGTTCCCATCTTCTTCCCTATCGCGAGCTACAGATGAATTGTCGAACCCAAAAAAAATCGCGCCTAGGGTTTGATGCCGCACCTCCAATCAATCGCCTAGGGGATGATCGGCCTCTGCCCTCACATGCGCCAACCCAAACCTTACCCACGCCCTCGATTCCAAAGCACTCGGCCTCAACAACACCTCGATAAACGTGCTCGACCACCCAACGAACGGAAGCAATTTACGCCACCAAACGACAGTTTCAAGCAATATCCACCGTTGGATGGGTAGTCCTCGGCGTGCTCTACAATAATGCAGTTGGAAGATTTGCGAATTATCGCGTGGATTGATCGCAAATTGAAGAGGAAGGTTGATGTTTTTCAGGCATTAAATAAGATAGTGACGGCGCTGAAAGATTTAGGGTTTTGGCCCTCCTCTCTAAACGTGTGTATATATATATACACGTTTGACCAATTATTTAATTATTTAATTCACTTAAAGCAACTTTTTCAAACGATCTCCAAATAACGCGTGCCGATAGGCGTTTCTAAGGTTTTACCTACATTCCGAACACAATGGCACGTGTTTCGGAGGCTAATTTGATCATATGCGCGAGTTACGGAAATAAACGATCAATTTTAAATTAAATCGATTAAAGTATTTTCTTTGCATTTTAAGCTGCCGGGGTCAAACAACAACTCTGATTGCTACGAAAATTGAAATCTGATAATAACTAACTATTACGGATCCAATGGAACTGTTTTCGTCGAATTCCGAGACTGTGCCTCGGAAGGCTATCTTAACACGTCGATAAATTCGGACTGTAATAACCCGCATATTTATCGAGTTTGTATTTAAATATTTTATTTAAATATTAACTCGTTAATCGGATTTTGGTCCTCTTTTGCAAACGGTCAAATTAGGACTCGAGACCACTTCCATTGAGTTCGAAATGTCGTTTACAACTTTTTTAAGTATAAACATCGATAGGTTTGGAGTTATAGCAATTTCACTAACTTTTCCCGCTTTGGACTTTGGGTTAGTTTAGCCTTTTAAGCCCAAGTTCCAACCCTCTTCTCCTCACTCTTCATAAATTTCCTAACTAACTCAAGCTTGGGCATTAACGGTGAAAAGAATGGGAAATTAAAACTCCAAGCACAAATTCAATTGCAAATCCAACATTCAACTCCAAATTCAAGTAGAAGATATTGGATTCAAGCTTTGGATTGCTTCTTCTTGCTTTCAAGCTTCATCTTCATAAACTTTAGTGCAAAGGTGAGATTTTTTATCTCACAAATCTAGTTTATAACTATATTTGACTGTTGGGAATGATTCCCTATCACTTTTGCATGCACATTTGCATTTGGTTTGGATTGGATTGGCGAAAAACTCCAATTTTTAGCGTTTTGGTGAATTTTCTGCACTTAGGTCGTTCTGGCCATTTTCGTGTGTTCGGAGTTAGGTCGCTCCCGACCTAACCCTTAGGTCGATCGCGACCTAACCCTTAGGTCATTCGCGTGTTATCGCGCTAGGTCGCACTGCCTTGAATCATCACTTCGGAGTTAGGTCGTTTCACGTTAGATCGTATGAGATTTAGGTCGTAGGTCGTTTCTGGCCTTAAATTCCCCCTGCAGCGTTAGGTCGTTAGCCTCGGAATTAGGTCGTTGGGCTTTAGGTCGCAAGCTCCTTAGGTCGTAGGTCGTTCGAATGTTAGGTCGCTCGGCCCTTATCCCCTTAGGTCGCTAGGTCGCGACGTTTTAGGTCGCTGCATCCTATGCCTCTATAGGTCGCTCGACCTCGTTTATGACCGTAGGTCGCTCACCCCCTCTTCGTTAGGTCGCTCGGCCTTGCCTTCCATTTTTAGGTCATTGCATCCTATGCCTCTATAGGTCGCTCGACCTCGTTTATGACCGTAGGTCGCTCACCCCCTCTTCGTTAGGTCGCTCGGCCTTGCCTTCCATTTTTAGGTCGCTAGGTCGCAACGTTTTTGGTCGTTAGGTCGCGACGTTTTTGGTCGCTTGACCTTGTTTTCCTCTAGGTCGCATGGCCTTTAGACCGTTAGGTCGCGAGCGTTAGGTCGTTAGACCTTACCTTCCTTAGGTCGCTTGACCGGTTAAACCTTTAGGTCGCTCAACCCTACTACCATTACTAGGTCGTTTGGCCATAGCTCGTTAGGTCGCATGACCTTATAAACCGATAGGTCACATGACATTTGTAACAACCCGCATATTTATCGAGTTTACATTTAAATATTTTTATTTAAATATTAAATCGTTAATCGGATTTTGGTCCGAAAAACTACTTTTTGCAAACGGTCAAATTAGGACTCGAGACCACTTCCATTGAGTTCGAAATGTCGTTTACAACTTTTTAAGTATAAACATCGATAGGTTTGGAGTTAGTGAAATTTCACTAACTTTTCCCGCTTTGGACTTTGGGTTAGTTTAGCCTATTAAGCCCAAGTTCCAACCCTCTTCTCCTCACTCTTCATAAATTTCCTAACTAACTCAAGCTTTAGCATTAATGGTGAAGAGAATGGGAAATTAAAACTCCAAGCTCAAATTCAATTGCAACTCCATCATTCAACTCCAAATTCAAGTAGAAGATATTGGATTCAAGCTTTGGATTGCTTCTCCTTGCTTTCAAGCTTCATCTTCATAAATTTTAGTGCAAAGGTGAAATTTTTATCTCACAATTCTAGCCTATAACTATATTGGACTGTTGGGAATGATTCCCCATCACTTTAGCATGTGCATTTGCATTTGGTTTGGATTGGATTGGCGAAAAACTCCAATTTTTAGCGTTTTTGACAAAAAACTGCAGTTAGGTCGCACTGCCTCGGAGTTAGGTCGTTCTGGCCTTAAGTCGTTTCTGGCCATCGCTAAGTCGTCCACGAGTTAAGCCTAAGTCGTAAGTCGCGCGCGTTGAAAAGTCACCGCCTTTGTATTTCTGTTCGCCTGTGTTGAGTCGTTCACGAGTTAGAGTGCTAAGTCGGCTGCGAGTTAAGAGCTAAGTCGTTCGTGTGTTATCTCGTAAGTCGTCTCCGACCTAAGCTCCAGTAAGTCGTTCGCGTGTTATCTCGTAAGTCGTCTCCGACCTATGCTCCACTAGGTCGTAGGTCGTATCCGACCTAAGCCTCTCTAAGTCGCGAATTGTTAAGTCGGCTGTCCTTAAGTCGTTCGACCCCACTAAGTCGTAGGTCGCCTCCGACCTTACCCTTAGGCCGTATGACCTGTTTGTTAAGTCGGCTGTCCTTAAGTCGTTCGACCCCACTAAGTCGTAGGTCGCCTCCGACCTTACCCTTAGGTCGTATGACCTGTTTGTTAAGTCGGCTGTCCTTAAGTCGTTCGACCCCACTAAGTCGTAGGTCGCCTCCGACCTTACCCTTAGGTCGTATGACCTGTCATCCACTAGGTCGCGCCACTTAGGTCGTATCCCTTAGGCCGCGAACTCTTTAGGTCGTTAGACCTCATTTTGCTTTAGGTTGTAAGCCGCTTGTCTTCACTTAGGTCGTACCGTGACGGGGCGCTGCCCCGCACCCCGCCGGGGGCGCTGCCCCCTGGACCCCCGCGACCTGACCGGGCAGGTCGAACCCCGTATAACTCTGCGTAGGCGATCTTATCTGAAAAACATTGAGCTGATTTCCTTGGATTTTATTCGCATCTCCGTATGCGATCTTTGTGACTGATTGTTTCTACACTTACTTATGTGTTTTGTCACTTTATAATATAAAGGTTTCAATACTAGTAGTAAATATCAAAACTCTTTTAACAAACAATTTCAACTCTATTTTTAATAACAAAGCTCTTTTCTTAAACCGTTTTCCAATCTATTAGTATATACAAGCCTTTACCTCACTCGGATGAGAAATCTAATTAAACGACTTAGTAAAACAAGTGGTATGAAACGCTTGCGTTCACTTCGTCGGTTAATTCTTGGACTTGTTCGATTGAACCTCTTATGACAATTTTATTAGTGAAGATTTACAGTTTGTTCGTAAATATTGAAGTTAAGCAAGTGGTTATGGGACATGAAGCTAAACTTATATATTTACTAGCTTAGTGTAATTGACACTTCTCGTTGATCTTGATGATCGCTCTATGAATTAGACTAGCAATTGCGCGATGTCTCTTTCATTGCAAGGTTAGACTAGACACCACTTGTGTGATTCCATTCACACATACCTTTCTGCTTTTTGGTTAGTCTTGACCTCATTCTGTGTGATTCCACTCACACATGTGGGGTAGCTCCCCATGGTCTTCGGACCGTCATGTGATAGGCCTCTTCCCTTTTTTTTATGATTTCTGGATTTCTCGTGTTGATTTCTGGAATTTATGTCATTGACTTGTTATGAGTACAAGTTTAGGGTATGATGCCCCCTTCGAATCTTTGAGAAGATTCTTGTGATATTGATTATCTCTTATTGATTGATCTTCTGTTGATCATTATTTACATACTTATAGTGGTATGTCGTTATGGATGTTTATGTTTATGCCATATCTTTTATGTTATATCATGTCATCTGATATTTATAGCTAGACTGATCCGTTTATTATTTTCTTAAATAATACTCGGATCAGACCGAGATGTTACAGGTGCTTCTGCTTGACTTCTTCCCAGGGATTCATCACTCTGACTTTTGGCTAACTGTTTAGATTAGCAGTTTTTGTTGTATACACTTGAGATATAGACTCATAGTTGTATTCTTTTGTATAGCACGTGTTGCTATTCTTTTGTATTATCGTGGATCTTATTGACCACTACTCTGATGTACACTTTCATGTGTTAGTTATATATTCATATCTTCTTCCGCCTTTGTGATATGGATATCTGTGACTGATTTGTGATATGATTATTTCTATGTTTGTTTCCGAAGATTATTTATAGCCACCATGTGATAAGCAATTACATGGATGGTCGCTCCTCAACAGCCTCATTCTCCGTGCTAGTTGACAGCACTACTCCGTAGTGTTCTTGGCTAGCGTGGGTATTGAGGTGGGGCGTCACAACATTATAACCCTATAGGTCATTGGACCTTTGACTCGTAGGTCGTTGGACCTTATCCCGATAGGTCGCTTGACCCCTTGGACTCCTAGGTCGCAACCCTTAGGTCGCTCGACCCTATTCCCCTTAGGTCGAACCCCGTAAGCGGTGGCGTTGCCCCCGCACCCCCACCTTGGGGGGTTGCCACCCCCCCTGGACCCCCCCTCCATAGGGGATCTTATCTGAAAAACATTGAGCTGATTTCCTTGGATTTTATTCACATCTCCGTATGCGATTTTTGTGAATGATTGTTTCTACAATTGCTTCTGTGTTTTGTCACTTTATAATATAAAGGTTTCAATACTAGTAGTAAATATCAAAACTCTTTCAACAAAATGATTTCAACTCTATTTTTAATAACAAAGCTCTTTTCTTAAACCGTTTTCCAATCTATTAGTATATACAAGCCTTTACCTCACTCGGATGAGAAATCTAATTAAACGACTTAGTAAAACAAGTGGTATGAAACGCTTGCGTTCACTTCGTCGGTTAATTCTTGGACTTGTTCGATTGAACCTCTTGTGACAATTTTATTAGTGAAGATTTACAGTTTGTTCGTAAATATTTAAGTTAAGCAAGTGGTTATGGGACATGAAGCTAAACTTCTATATTTACTAGCTTAGTGTAATTGACACTTCTCGTTGATCTTGACGATCGCTTTATGAATTAGACTAGCAATTGCGCGATGTCTCTTTCATTGCAAGGTTAGACTAGACACCACTTGTGTGATTCCATTCACACATACCTTTCTGCTTTTTGGTTAGTCTTGACCTCAATCTGTGTGATTCCATTCACACATGCGGGGTAGCTCCCCTTGGTCTTCGGACCGTCATGTGATAGGCCTCTTTCCCTTTTTATGATTTCTGGATTTCTCGTATTGATTTCTGGAATTTATGTCATTGACTTGTTATGAGTACAAGTTTAGGGTATGATGCCCTCTTTGGATCTTTGAGAAGATTCTTGTGATATTGATTTACCTCTTATCGATTGATCTTCTGTTGATCATCATTTGCATACTTATAGTAGTATGTCAGTATGGATATTTTATGTTTATGCCATATCTTTTATTTTATATCATGTCATCTGATATTTATAGCTAGACTGATCCGTTTATTATTTTCTCAAATAATACTCGGGTCAGACCGAGATGTTACAGGTGCTTCTGCTTGACTTCTTCCCAGGGATTCATCACTCTGACTTTTGGCTACTGTTTAGATTAACAGTTTTTGTTGTATACACTTGAGATATAGACTCATAGTTGTATTCTTTTGTATAACACGTGTTTCTATTCTTTTGTATTATCGTGGATCTTACTGACCACTACTCTGATGTACACTTTCATGTGTTAGTTATATATTCATATCTTCTTTCGCCTTTGTGATATGGATATCTGTGACTGATTTGTGATATGATTATTTCTATGTTTGTTTCCGAAGATTATTTATAGCCACCGTGTGATAAGCAATTACATGGATGGTCGCTCCTCAACAACCTTATTCTCCGTGCTAGTTGACAGCACTACTCCGAAGTGTTCTTGGCTAGCGTGGGTATAGAGGTGGGGCATCACACGGACGATTTTCAAAATCGTCGAAATCACTTGAAACTTCACTTTTAAAATTTTATTAACTCTATTATAACTCGTATAAAATTTATATTCCCATTAGAAATCATTCCAATTCGGTTTAAATCAAAATTTGATTATGTGCATTATTATATTATTAAATTAATTCCAAATTTAATCTACCGACTTTTAATTCCATGCAATAGTCCAATATTATAATTCAAACCCAAATAGAATTAAAATAAATTTTAGAATCTAATTTTATATCTATTTACACTCAGAATTACCAATTATCCAATTCTAATATTAAGCTATTTATTATTCAAATTTCAGTTGAATTTCCCATATTTGAAATTTAACTAATTCTATTAATTTAATCTAAATCTTTTTATTTCAAAATCAAATTATAATCCATACTCGACATTTCAAATGAATTAAATGTTCAAATTTGGCGACCCAAAATTCCCAATCGTTACATTCCTCCCCCCTTATAAAATTTTCGTCCCCGAAATTTGCTAAGGTAGAAAGAATGTTCCAAACTCAATAGCAAAACTTAATGAAATCTCAATTTCACTTTGCTCAAATTCTTTAGTTTCAAATCGAAACTACTAGTTTCAATTGCTACCCCAAATTTCTTTTTTATTAAATTTTAATTTGAAATCAATTTGTCGTTATCGAAACATTTCAAAATTTTCCAAAAAATTTCCAACTCCCAAAATTTTCGGAAAATTTTGCCAGAGTCTCCCCTGTACGGAGGAGCTTTTGCAATATCACAATAAATATAAATATATATACATCAACCAACACGGTCGGAAAAATCAAAAACAGTTCATATTTCCTATTTTTATTGCATAGGCGTACGTTTATTAGCATTTTTATAGCAAGCCGCTAAATAATATTGCATATACGCACTCAAACTCTATCTATTGCCTCCTTTACCTGTACTTACTTAGGCAAACACGTCAGTTTTTCAACGCATATGAGAATTTATTAACATTTTACTCATTTAAACTAACCAAGCACATCAATTTCATAGTTTAACTAAGCAAACTTCAGAATTTAACCATGTTAACCAAATTTTATCAGCACTTCAAAGATTCCAATCATCATTTTAAATTTCCTGAACAATTCAACTTCATTTTATTTCACTTGAATGATTTACATTCAAGTTTACTATTCTCAATCCATATTCACATCAATATGATTACATGTGTATCACTTGCATCAATTTACTTCAATTCAATCCCAAATTGATTCACAACCAAATTTTACTTTCAATTTGAAGAATTTTCATTTCTTTTATGATCCATTCTCATTTATGTGCAAAACCACAGAATAAAATTTCAATCCATTCCAATTGATTCAAAAATCAATTATTTGCTTACTTTAAACTATTTACCTCCGTTTACCACAAATCGACAAATTTTTAATGCAAATTTAAATGTTATTCATGTAATAACCATTACTTAAGCTTATAGTTATTTTAAATTAATCTTAACTAACTTTATATCAATTTTATTCAAATCTGCATGGTTCACAATCCAAACATTCTTATCACATTGCAATTATTAAATTAAATTCTTACCCTTACAATTTCATTTCATTAACCAATTCAAGTTTATATTAATCTCATCCCATTCTGTAATATTTGCAACTCATACATTCTTATTTATCATAATAATTAATTAAAATTCTTTTCACATGCATTTCAATGTTTATTACCTAAACAAATTTCATTCAAGATTACTTATAAAGCTCGACCATCGTCATTTTCCAATTTGCTTAAGTTCTTTCACAATATTTTCATTCCTTCTTAAATCAATTTTATTTTATTTTCACTTGATTCTCATTCAATCCAATTCCAATTCATTTACAATTTTTAATTCAGTTTGTTTATTTCTTCAATCCATTTTAAATTTATTTTATTAACAATGAGATCACTTTAAATCATTTCACAAATTTTGAATTCAAACCATCACTATTATAACCTAATTCCATTATTCACTCACACTCTCAGCTTTTTATTGCCAAAATTAAATCCCATACTCGAACTGGGTTTTTATTTTCCTTTTCAAAATTTTCTTAACAAACCACCAAAATTTCATCCATGCCAATACAGATTCCCTTTAATTTAGTTTACACTAAATTCGTCTTCAAGCTTCGCTTTATTTAATTTAGCTTACGCTAAATTCATTCTCAAACAATTCCTTTGAATTTAGTTGATTGAGTTAAAATTTTATCCATACAATATCCTTTCAACTTAATTAAATTTTCTTTCAATTCAATTTCTTTTTCAATTTAATTCAAGTTCAACTAAGTTTTATTTTTTTAGCCAACTTGAATTCATTCCATTTCTTTTACTATTCTAAATAAGAATTTAATTCTATTCAAAATTATTTGTAACACAACTGAATTTTGATTTTAATTCAATCAAAATTAAACTCAATTCCATTTAATCGAAGTCAAATTCAATTCAACCAAATTTTAATTTTCCATATACAAGTTCAAAATTTATTTACTGACTTAAGTTCATTCACGTCTTTTATATTTTATATTTTCTCCACCTTATTCCAATTCACATTTCATTTGAGATTAGGTTTGAATTCACCATACCACTCAACTATTTCCCATTAGTGATTATAATTCCATTTTCTATTTATAAGTTCACCAAATTATTTACTTCAAAGTTTATATTGCTCATTTGAATTATTTCCATCTTATAATCACAATTCCAAATTTTACATATATATGTATCATTGAATTCTTAAGGATACAAATTTTCCTTCACCTTAATCCTTTGTAAATTTTAAATCCACAATTTCAAATTATAAGTATAACACTTACTAGCTTATGAGTACAATTTATTACATAATGACCCACAATTACAAAGTCATTTTACATTTCAATTTAACCCAAATCAATTTAATTCTAAGCCCAATTTATTTAACTTATCCAAGTTAAATTCAAAATTTCTATTCACTTCAATATGTTTCATTCACTTCCATTTACTCAAGTTAAATTTTAATTCCAAGATTAAAATTTTCATTTCTTCCTTATTAATATCAACTGCACTTAATAAGTTCAATAGTTGATCCATTTTAGCCTTCACATTATTTAAATAGAATTTTTCAGAACTCAATTACACGGTTTTATTCCAAAACCATTTTGAAATATATCAAAATTTACCCATTTGGTATATCAATCAAATCTCGAGATTTCCAAAACAACTTGGTTGTACCAAAACAATTTCTTTTTGAAATTTCCAAATCAACTAGTATACCCAACAAGTCCAAACAATATCATAACCAACCACTTTGGTAGCAATCCATCACTTTAGAAACTCGAAAATGAATTCTAATGATGTGGCCATCATCATCAGGATTATTTTCCAACGACTAAAGTGAGTTCAGTGCTTCCTTACTTTCCCAAATTCATTCCAAAATAGTTTCATTCAAACATATTACCCAAAAATAATATTCCATTATTGCCTTCAAATACTTTGGAAAACATCTCAAACATTCCCAAGATTATAAATTCCCAAATTTTGTTTTCAATATATTTAAAATCCTTTTCAAAATCCTCGGGATTTAAATTCTGGTTCAATTTAAATTTAGTTATTCTTCTTTTGGCATAATTTGTACTTATAGAATTTTATTTGATTATAACCATTTCAAATTTTAGATCAAATTTTAGATTCTTATTTGATTACTGTGTTAACAACCAATCATCCAAATATATATAATAATTTTAGAAAATTATTTCTTTTATATCAAAATATAATTTTGGGTAAATTTATTTCATTTACCCACTTTAAAAACAATACTATGTCGGTTTATCTTATTTAAGAGTTTAGAAACCCCTATCGATACGGTTGTACTTCCCGTACCGATCAGAATTCATAAACACTCAACCGATAAGTCAACACAGTATAAAAACAATTTTATATTCACTAACAAGTACGCTCTCATATTTATTAATACACTCAACTCAATATAGAGTACTATTGACTCTGTTTAATGAGTAATTTTCCCCACCAAAGCCTAGGTTGTCGCCAACCTAAGCTCTGATACCAAGGGTCACGACCCGCCCTTCTCGACCTCGAAAATCGACACAAAATACTCCACAGTATGATATGCCGACGATCAAGTGTCGAAAAAGACAGATTGTTGAGGAAACAAAAAGAAGGTAGAAGAAAGAAGGAACTAAACAATATCAAAATCTCACAGTCGCAGCGGAATAAAATATAATACATAATATCAGATCTTTACACAAATGAATACAATATATGTTTTATATAATATATCATCAGAGTATCTCAACAAACAACATTTACCAGACAGACAATCCCATACAATCACAGCAGCGGATATATATACAAGTACGAATAATACGTCTCGGACTCCAGCTCCTCTCCTGCTCCATAGCATCCTGTCCTGAACATATAATACTCGGTCTGACCCGAGCATTATAATGAAATAACACCCGAGTCAGTCTGGAATACCAGCTGATAATAATGCACCCAAATTGATTATTAAAGTTTCAAAAATCCTTTTGAAAATAAAAGCATCTCGTAAGACCACGCCAAAAATAAACATTTCGGGTTTTAACCTTACGATAGCTAAACCAATTTTTATAGAAATCCTCTGATATTATAATAGGGTCTATTTACAAATACTTATAAATAGCCGAAATTGTTACATCTATTAAATTCCAGCTACTAGCCATAGAATGGGTAATACAAACAACACTCGTAAAAGGCTTGTAGGGAGAAAGGATTCCAACTAATGCCTAGGCATTATGGTACCACCTGTCACTGTACCTGGTCTAGATTAGTGTGCCGAGGAACACGCCCGGTCCCCTACAACACAAGGCCCGGATAATCCCTTAGTGGATAATCCCGAGTAAGATCACCCCGTGGTTGGGATCAGCAACCGCACCACTAAGCCAAAATAAATGGGACATCTAGACAGGAATGACCTTACCCGGAAATGGGTGCTGCCCACTAAGACTTGCTACATATCCCCTGATTTTCAGTCATTCCCGGTTGATGAGGCTTGAGTCTAAGCGTTACCTTTTAAAACGTTTCACTTAGAATGCCCATCGCACACCTGACGATGTTCCGAAAGCATTCGTCCATACAAGTCTGTCCCGGGTTCGAACGGAACCGAAGGCACTACTCCTACTACATCCATTTTGGAAATATCCTCAGAATTAGTAGCGACTAACCCTTGCACTTCACTGCTCCATCTTCGACTCCGAACACGTTTTTCCCACGAAACGTACAAACCGGATCGAAGTGGTTTCCGAGAAATAAATCTCGATCATGGTCTCTTTGAAACGACCAACGCATTTGTCCAATATTGATAGTCGGTGATTTAACTATTAATTAACATTCACAAACATCCATCACACAATAAATAATTGCCCACATTATTTATTTTCCACAAAAATATCTTCACGAGATATAATTTTCCTTTTCAAATTCCGTTGAAAACACTTTTCAAACTCAATTTCTCATGGAATAAATTACCTAAATTGTTACTTCCCTTCAAAGTGTCCAAGCACCAATCCTTAAGATTTAAAATAATTTAAATACTTTATTCTTGAAAATACATTAAAACATTCATATTAACACTTCTTACATACTTGATTTAATATATGTGTATATATAAATACTTTTAAAAATATCTCAAATCAAACTGCTTTAGAAAGTATGAACTATTCTCTTCAAAATAAAGTTAAGTCATACTAAATTTAAAATAAAGTTGTGAAACTCTATACCATTTCTAAATAAAACTTTGATTGATTATCTTTAAAATAGAACCATTTTATAAAGTATAAATAATAATAATAATCTTTAAAACATAATTCTAATTACCCTTTAAAAATAATTACTTCTATAACTACTTTGATATATGTTCACTTTTAAAATTCTTAAAACTTAAAAAAAATTCTTGAGACCATTCTTTAATATAACTTCAAACTCTAACGTTTCAAAAATCTATTTTAAAAACATACTTGGCTTTCAGGGAAATACACTTCCATCTTAGAATAACCAAAGAATTCTTTTTATCAATCCAACACGTTTTATCCCAATTCAATTTTACGTTCATCCCATAAAATCCTTTCCGTACTTTAAAAATAGCTCCTTTTATTTTAAACACATTGCTATTTCCTGGAAATCACTTTCAAATATACGTTTAAAATGAGCTCTAGAAATTATTTAATTGAAAATAATTCTTAAGGAAATATATAGGGGTTTCTAAAGTATTTTAAATAAAATTTAACTTTTAAAATAAGGTTATTAAATCAAATATTCATATTAAAATTTCCTTTTGAAAACTTAATACTACTTTACCTTTATAAAAATAATTAAATACCATAATTACTTAATCAAATATTTGCTTTCACTTAAAACATTTTAAAATAATATTTCTTTCTAAAAATATTCTAAACATATTTAAACTGCAAACTTATAATTTGTAAGATTTCTTAAAAACAAAATAAAATTTCCAGGAGAAAGCACACTTCGCATTCTTTTAAAATAAATCTCGCTATTACTTTTAAAAATTCTCAATTCCCTTTTTAAACCACAAATTCAAAAACTTCATATTATCAACCAATCACTTGAATTTAATTCCTTTAAAATTCTTTATTTAAGAATTTCTTTAATTTTCCTTTAACCAATTTATTTATATTTAAATTTCTAGGTTGTATTCACCAATTAGAGCACAATGCAATTAAATTTCCAATTTATCTATCATAGTAAATAAACAGAGCATAGCATAACATGATCTAAAACAATTTTATCACAGAATATAAATGTGATATATTACAGAATATAAATAAATTTCTATTTGTGAGGAATCCAGTTGGATCCCTCCAACCCGTTTTCCATGCATCCACAGATATTAGCACAACAATATATATCGATTCAATTTGATAATAATTATCATATTCAACCAATCAAGCGATCATTTAAATATTGACTATTTAAATTAACTAGTATACCAGATGTGAGTGAGTTAACTCACCTTGGGTTTCGACGAGCGTTCAAATTTAAATTAAATTGAAAAGCATTCGATTTAACCTAAATTTTTACTTGCTTCGAATAACTCCAGAATTGCTCCACTGCGTAGATCGCGTCGCTGCGATTTCGGCGCTTTTCGTTTCGTTGAATTCTGATTACACAAGCTAAAGTTATTTAGTTTTAAACATTTTGTATATATAAAATTAAAACAAAAATCTTTTCTTATTATTATTACATCAGAACCGTTTGAATAGAAAAGGAGATCTCACCTGTTCCCATCTTCTTCCCTATCGCGAGCTACAGATGAATTGCCGAACCCAAAAAAAATTGCGTCAGGGTTTGACGCCGTACCTCCAATCAATCGCCTAGGGGATGATCGGCCTCTGCCCTCACGTGCGCCAACCCAAACCTTACCCACGCCCTCGATTCCAAAGCACTCTGCCTCAACAACACCTCGATAAACGTGCTCGACCACCCAACGAACGGAAGCAATTTACGCCACCAAACGACAGTTTCAAGCAAGATCCACCGTTGGATGGGTAGTCCTCGGCGTGCTCTACAATAATGCAGTTGGAAGATTTGCGAATTATCGCGTGGATTGATCGGAAATGGATGACGAAGGTTGATGTTTTTCGACCATTAAATAAGATAGTGACGGCGCTGAAAGATTTAGGGTTTTGGCCCTCCTCTCTAAACGTATATACACACACACACACACACGTTTAACCAATTATTTAATTATTTAATTCACTTAAAGCAACTTTTTCAAACGATCTCCAAATAAAGCGTGCCGACAAGCATTTCTAAGGTTTTACCTACGTTTCGAACACAATGACATGTGTTTCGAAGGCTAATTTGATTATATGCGTGAGTTACGGAAATAAACGATCAATTTTAAATTAAATCGATTAAAGTATTTTCTGTGCGTTTTAACCTGCCGGGGTCAAACGACAACTCCGATTGCTACGAAAATTGAAATCCGATAATAACTAACTATTAAGGATCCAATGGAACTAGTTTCTTCGAATTCCGAGACTGTGCCTCGGAAGGCTATTAACACGTTGATAAATTCGGGCGATTTTCAAAATCGTCGAAATCACTTGAAACTTCACTTTTAAAATTTTATTAACTCTATTATAACTCGTATAAAATTTATATTCCCATTAGAAATCATTCCGATTCAGTTTAAATCAAAATTTGATTATGTGCATTATTATATTATTAAATTTCATTATTAAATTAATATAAAATTCCAAATTTAATCTATCGACTTTTAATTCCATCCAACAGTCCAATATTATAATTCATACCCAAATAGAATTAAAATAAATTTTAGAATCTAATTTTATATCTATTTACACTCGGAATTACCAATTATCCCAATTCTAATATTAAGCTATTTATTATTCAAATTTCAATTAAATTTCCCATATTTGAAATTTAACTAATTCTATTAATTTAATCTAAATCTTTTTATTTAAAAATCAAATTATAATCCATATTCGACATTTAAAATGAATTAAATGTTCAAATTTGGCAACCCAAAATTCCGGGTCGTTACATAACAACTGTCATCCTCTCCCTCATACGCGACTTCGACTGCCTTCCTTTTTTTCTGAACGCGATCGATCTCCCAAGGCACACTCGACATCAGGAAATCGGAGCCACATCGAGCGTCGCCTCCCTACGCACCTAGGTCGCCCACTTCGGCGCCCTCAAACCCCCCAACGTCTCTTGTCTTTACCACCTCGTTCAACCCCCATGAGCACTACGTGATCACATGTCGTTTGCTTTTTTTTAAATCTTCGTTCGATTTCCTTTTTCGTTGAGCAGCCGTTCTTTTTTTTATTTGGATTGAATCTCGTTCAATAAGCTGAAAAAAGGAGAAGTAAAGGGTACGGTGGATAAGGAACGTGGCTATAAGATTTTTTTTCCTTTTAATATAAATATATTATTATTATATTTGAAAATATCTCATCTGTAAACATCTGAAATTCTCGAGCACCAAAAGAAGTGCGCGGCCTGGCATTTGTAATATTTTACTCTTATTTAGAACACTGTGGAACTAGTTTCAGAAGCCAATTTGATCGCATGTAGAAGATTATTTTTTAAAATCAATTATTTTCATCAAATTCTGAAATAAATTTCTAGGTGTTACAAGCTTGCACGACCAACGACAAGTCCGATCGCTACGAAACTTGAAATCTTTCAATAACTCGCTATTACGGATACGATGTAACTAGTTTCATCGAAATGCGAGACATTGGCCAAAAGGACTATTTTTACTCGTTAATTATGATATAAAATTTTGAAATTCTAATTATTCACCTTTAAATCAAAATTTGAAAGTAAATGATCTTCATTCATATCTATATAAAATTTTAATCCATTTTCCAATGTTATTTTTATTCACATTAAATACAGAATTCCATTATTTCAATAATTTCAATATTAAATTTAAATAATTTAATTATCCGATAAATTACAATAATAAGCCCTTAAATCTCATCTCTAACCATTTTTATTCAATAATTATATCAAATCCTATAATTTAAACAGTTAAAAATATGGATCGTTACACCGGATGTCTTTGTATACAACCTGTAAACGAAATAATAATTATTAATTATATAAATATACAGAACAAGAATGAAACATACATGCATCACATGAAACCATACCTAGGTGTTTGTGTGTAAACGTTCGATGGCTAGTAGGAAAAATATAGATAATACATTTGACTTTGCTCGGCAGTATTACTCGGTTCAGGTTGGCTTGCATAAAAGTTAAGGACCACTAGGCACTAGCTCTAGTGGGAAGTGATATAACATGCAAGACTGAGGTTTTAGAGGTCTTGTGTTCGACCTCCCAAGACATCGAAATGAGTACTATGCTTGAATAAAGCATCATATTCTTTAGCGATGCAACTTCAGTCCTTTGTCAACTAATCAAATCCTCAAAACCCGAAAATTTATCCATCCAAACCATTGTTTGCTCTTTAACCACCACCCAAAAAGTACCTTTAGGATCTTAATGCAAATGTACAATTGAAAACGTTAGCGTTAGAATAAAATTGCAATGATAGAGAAATGAAATTAATGTCCTGAAATTTAATGTAGGAAGTCCATCGCTATTTGAACTAGCAGAGATATGCACGGGGATGCGAAATCATTTCCTGTTGAAGGATAAGTGGCACTTTTTAATTGGAAGTTGTGATTTCGGTGCGTTGTGCTGTAATGTACTGTGATTGTTATGAAAAGATAGATATTTTAGATATAATATTATCTTGTTTTCATTATCTTATTTTGTTAGTGTATGGATAAATTATGGGAATAACTAAAGTGAGGATTTATTTTTAGACAAGGAGAGAGAAAGATATTTTTTTCACTTCTTCTTCTTTTTTTCTTTTTTTTTCCTTTTCTGTTGAAAGAAGAATCAAAATATTGATTTTTCTCTTATACAAAGAAAGTAAGATTAATATTTTTTTACTTTTCTCTTTTCTTTCATGAAGTGTACTAATCATCCCACCATAATCATTTGTCTGTTCATTCTCTAAAACATGTTATAAATTAAAGAATTTTTTTAAGAGTAGAAATGGTACTTTATTCAAGCAAAACACTCGATTTTGATGTTTTTGGAGATCATACCTATGACCTTTAAAACATCGATCAAGGGCGCTTTATCACACGACACTTGAGCTAGTATTGACAAGAATTGAAGATCATAGAGAACTTATCTCAATCTTCATTCAAATCTTTGTCTATACAATTTGATACTGATGTGCATAACATTCCTTCTATTCAAAATTATTATGATGTATTTTTCAAATAAAAATGGAAAAAAGGACTTGAAATTTGTGAAAACTAGGATTTAGGGTTGGATATAAATCAGATTCTAGAGGCAGTTGTGACGCCCCACCTCTATACCCACGCTAGCCAAGAACATTACGGTGAATGCTGTCAACTAGCACGAAGAATAAGGTTGTTAAGGAGCGACCATCCGTGTAATTGCATTGCGCGAGCATCGATATGTCAGATAGTATAACATGCATTTCTTTATCAAGAGGGAAATCCGACATACCGACACAAACTCAAATCTACTACACAGTGGCTATAATATCTTCAGAAACAAATATAGAAATAAACATAACATAAATCAGTCACAGACAATTCACATCACAAAGGCGGAAATAGATATGAATATTACACTAGGAAGTGTACATCAGAGTAGTGGTCTAAAGATCCACAATATCACAAAAGAATAGTTACATGAACTACACAAAAGAATAAGTATACATTACGGAGTCTATATCTCAAATGTATACAACAAAAACTACTAATCTAAGTAGTTAACCAAAAGTCAAGGAGGTAATCCCGGATGTAAAGTCAAGCAGAAGCACCTGTAACATCTCGGTCTGACCCGAGTATTATTTAATGAGAAAATAATAAACGGATCAGTCTAACTATAAGTATCAGATGAAACGATATAGAGTAAGAGATATGACTAAACACATAATAATCACAATGCCAAGCTGTGATATATATATATATATATATATATATATATATAAGTAATTGAAAATCGACAAAGATTAATCAATATCACAAAATCTACACAAGAATCAAAGAAATGTCATACTCCTTATTTCGTTCACCAAACCATAAATATTGACGATTATATCAATGTCAATCACAAAAGTCAATGACACACAAATTCACCAATGCACAAATATTGATAAAACTTATCAATGGAAATCACGAAAATTGGTGAAACACAAATTCTAGAAATCATCTCAAGAAATCCAGAAATCACAAAAAGGGGGGAAGGCCTATCACAAACAGGAGCATAAAGCTCACCAACACGTGTATCACAAATGGAACGCTAATTTCATGGTTGCTAACCATCACAAATTGAGCCGAAGCTCCACAAACGACCCGAGGACCATGGGTTGCTACCCCACCAATTTGAGTCAAAACTCCACAAAACGGGGTTTAGTCTCCCTCGCAGACAAAAAGACATCGCACATTGCTAGTCTAAATCACAAAGATGATCGTCATGATCAACGGGAAGTGTCAATTACACTAAGCTAATAAATATATAAATTTAGCTTCATGTCCCATAACCACTAGCTTAACTTAAATATTTACGAACAGATTGTAGATCTCCACTAGAAAATTGTCACAAGAGTTTCAATCGAACAAGTCCAAGAATTAACCGATGAAGTAAACGCAAGCGTTTCATACCACTCGTTTTACTAGGTCGTTTAATTAGATTTCTCATACGAGTGAGGTAAAAGCTTGTATATACTAATAGATTGGAAAACGGTTTAAGAAACGAGCTTTGTAATAAAATAAATGTTGAAATCGTTTTGATGAAAGAATTTTGATATTTACTACTAGTATAGAAAACCTTTATATTTTTAAAGTGACAAATCACAAAGAAGATTGTAGGAACAATCAATCACTAAAATTCACATACGAAGATGTGAATAAAAATCCAAAGAAATCGATACCGAATCCATCAAAATGGATATTCCCAAAAATCACGATGAAAATGTCATCAAAGTCCATAATAAATGATAACAACAAAAAGGGAATCAACACGAATCGATTAAAGTTGGAAATGTACTCAAAAATAGCCAAAATAGGAAAATTAAACAGTTCCAGACGTCTGGTTGATTTGTTCTCTGGAAATATCCCAGAGAACACCCAGACGTCTAAAACATCAAGTCAGACGTCTGAGACCTAACCAGACGTCTGATCCTAAATTTCAGACGTCTGGAATTAGTCTCTGCCTTTTTTATATATTTTGCATGGCTATATTTTTCCTTTCCAGGTCCAAACCAGACGTCTGGACTTGGTCACCAGACGTCTGGTCACCTGGTCTGGGGAACAATTTGCCTAGGCTAAAGTGGCCAAAACATATCGGGAGCGATCGGACGAGCAACGACGACTAAGGATTTATGCCAAGCGACAACCCAGCCTTAAAAGCTCTTCAATGCACCACCAAAAACATGTTCAAACATCAAAGATTGGATTTTTAAAGATTTGACTACAAAACACCAAAAATTGAAATATTCACCAAATCAATCCAAACCAAAAGCAAATGAACATAAATAAGTGTTAGGAATTCATACCTAACAACAAAGATAGATAGAGACATAGATGTGAGATAAAAATCTCACCTTTGAACACAAACGATTGAAGAAGAAGCTTGAAAGCAAAGGAGAATGAACCACTCTTCAAGTTCAACTCAAGAAGCTTGATTCTAGGCTTTAAAAGAAGAACATTCCCAAAGTTAGGTTTAGGAATTTCTGAAATTGATAAGAGAATGAGTTGGAGAAGAAGAAGAGAAGCTTACCAATGGGTTCTTCTATTAGTTTGGAGCTAGAGTTTGATTTGCAAAAGAAAACTAGGGTTTTGGAGTTTTAATTTCCTCTTCCACTCTCCATTAATATAAAAGCATGAGTATTAGGAAATGAGGAATGAAGGAATGAAGAGGAGAAGGGGTTGGGACTGAATACATAAGTGGCTCAGCCCAAACCAAAACCTTAAGTAAAAAGTAGCAAAATTCAACTTTCTCCAAACATATCGAAGCTTATACTAAAAAAGGTCGCGAACGGCATTTTAAACTCAATGGGAGTGGTCCCGAGTCCTAATTCGACTGTATGCAAAAGGTAGCTTTTCGGACTAAATTCCGAGTATCGATAAAATATTTAAATATAAAATCGACAAATATGCGGGTTGTTACAGACTCCCCTCCTTAAAGGAATTGCATCCTCACAATATTTAAGAAGAAAATATAAAGTAACAACCATAAAAGCATATTCAACACAAAAGAAATTTGAAATAAAAGGTTCACCTTAAAGAGCACGGGAAAGTAAGTCCGGATGTGATCGCTCGATGAACTCTCTAGACTCCCAAGAACAATCCTTAGGATTTGAAGACCATTGAACTTTAACAAGCGGAACATCTTTATTTCGAAGTCGTCTGACTTCCGAAGCAATGATACGAATAGGATGTTGCTCATAAGTTAAATTAGGTGAAACTTCAATCTCTTCAACAACACCAGGCTCAAGAATAGAATCGGAATCTCGAAGACATTTCCGAAGTTGAGAAACGTGAAACACGTCATGGATAGCAGAATATTGAGCCGGTAATAAAAGGCGATAAGCCATGGAACCAATACGTTCAGTGATAGGAAATGGCCCAATATATCGGGGCGCCAATTTTCCCGATCGGTTGAAACGTACAACACCTTTCATAGGTGAAACACGAATAAAAACAAGATCTCCAACAGAAAATTCTAATTTCCTTCTCCGGTTATCGGCATAGGATTTTTGTCTACTCTGGGCTTCTTTCATCCTATGACGAATAAGATCAATCTTTTCTGTGGAATCACGAATAAAATCTTGACCTAAAACCAGCTTCTCACCGGCCTCAAGCCAACAAGAAGGAGACCGGCATGGCCTTCTATAGAGGGCCTCAAAAGGTGCCATACCAATAATGGATTGGAAGCTATTATTATAGGAAAATTCAACAAGAGGAATATGATCTTCCCAGCTTCCACCGAAATTAAGCACACAAACACGAAGAAGATCTTCAAGAGTTTGATTCACACGCTCGGTTTGTCCATCGGACTGGGGGTGATAAGCGGTGCTAAAATTAAGCTTTGTTCCCAAATCTTTTTGAAGACTCTTCCAAAATCCACTAGTAAACAATGGATCACGGTCACTAACATAGAAGTAGGAACTCCATGTAATTTAACAATCTCTTTAACAAAGAGTTTGGCCAAAAGAGGAACGGTTCAGTTAGACCGAAGGGGAATAAAATGGGCAGATTTAGTAAGTCTATCAACGATCACCCATAAGCTATCATGACCCGAACGAGAACAGGGAAGACCATCTATAAAATCCATGGAAATTTGATCTCACTTCCAAATTGGAATTTCTAAAGGTTGCAATAACCCACCGGGCCTTTGATGTTCGGCCTTAATGAGTTGGCAAGTCATGCAACACTAAACAAAGTTAGCAACATCAGATTTCATTCCCTCCCAATAATAAAGCCGCTTCATATCCGCGTACATTTTACTACTACCGGGATGAATGGTAAATTTAGAATGATGAGAATCTTCTAATATGTCTTTACGAAGATCACTAGTATTTGGCACGATAAGTCTACCAAATTTTCGAATGCCGCCACGAGAATCGATATTAAAGTCTTTCAAACCTTCAATATCAATTTTATCCTTAATATTTTGGCCAAGAAGAGACAATTCAGGATCTAGCCCTTGAGCTTCAAGAATGCGGTCCAAAAGAGAAGGATGAGCCTCAAGGCTACATAAAACAAGAGATGTGCATAAATCGGAAACACGGTCTCGAATTTCGGAAGTGGATAAAATTTCGAGATCGTTCCATTCGGATATCATCATAGAAACAACAGCTTGTTGTTTTCGGCTAAGAGCATCGGCGACACGATTACCCTTACCGGGAGTATAAAGAATATCAAGATCATATGGTGCAAGAAATTCGAGCCAACGCTGTTGACGCAAATTAAGTTCCTTTTGAGAGAATAAATACTTCAAGGATTTATGATCGGTATAAAGAACAAATTTCCCTCCTAAAAGATAATGACGCCAAATCCGAAGAGCAAAAACAATAGCCGCGAGCTCTAAATCATGAGTGGCATATCTAGTCTCAGCAGGCTTCAATTGCCTAGAAGCATAAGCAATAACACGTTCTCTTTGCATAAGAACGACACCCAAACCAACGCGACTAGCATCGGTATAAACAATGGAATCTTGATTCCCCTCGGGAATAACAAGAATAGGAGCATCAGAGAGGAGTTCTTTTAATTTCTGAAAAGAAGTTTCACATTTTTCCGACCAAATGTATTTAACACCTTTCTTCGTTAAGCTAGTGAGAGGCACGATAATCTTAGAAAAGTCTTTGATAAAACGGCGGTAATAACCCGCCAATCCAAGAAAACTAGAAATCTCCGTCACAATCTCCGGTCTCTTCCAATCTTGAATCGCTTCAATCTTTGAAGGATCCACGGAAATTCCGGATTCAAAAATAATATGACCGAGAAACTTCACACGAGATTGCCAAAAGTGGCATTTAGAAAACTTTGCTTTTAATTGATTACTCATAGGAGTTTCCAATACAATCCGAAGATGCTTCTCAAATTCCTCCTCGGTTTTTTAATACACAAGAATATCATCAATAAAGATGAGAACAAACCGGTCGAGGAAGTCTTTGAAAACTCTATTCATAAGGTCAACAAAATAAGCCAGGGCATTTGTTAGACCAAATGGCATAACAAGCCATTCATAAGATCCATAACGAGTACGGAACGATGTCAAAGGAATGTTATCCTCTGCAATACGAAGCTGATGAAATCCAGTAGCTAAGTCTAATTGTGAAAAGACTCTAGCACCACTAAGTTGATCGAATAGATCATCAATCCGAGGTAAAGGATATTTATTCTTGATAGTAAGATCATTAAGCTTGCGGTAGTCAACGCAAAGCCTAAGTGTACCATCGGATTTCTTCACGAAAATAGCCGAAGCTCCCCAAGGCGAGGAACTAGGGCGAATAAATTGCTTCGTCTCCAAATCAGATAATTGTTTTCGCATCTCCTCATTTTCTTTATTGGACATACGATAAGGAGGACGGGTGATAGGTTGAGCTCCAGGGATAAGATTAATTCTGAACTCAATTGCTCGCTTAGGTGGTAATCCTAAAACGGGCTCAAATATGTCGGAAAATTCACGAACAACGTGAATAAGAGAAATAATATCTTCCTCATCATCATTATCATCATCACGAGGATTTAAAGAATATAAAGATGCAACCAAGCTGGAATCCGAATCTTTAAGATTAATAGAAATCTGCTTAACAGATTGAGGATGTCGAAGATGAATAGTCCGCTCAGGACATAGGATATGAGCTTCATAATGGTTAAGCCAATCCATTCCTAAAATCATTCCAAAGCCTAAATAACGCATGACATGCAAATCGGCTAGGAAAGGAAAATCACACAAAATAATCTCCACATCTTTACAAAGCAAACTAAGAGTTGCGGATCCACCAACCGGATTCGCAATTCTCAAAGAAGTCATTAAAGCAACGACATCCAAAGAAAAAGTATCAACAAGTTCTTTTGATATAAAAGAATGGGACGCACCCGTATCAAAAAGAACTCGAATAGGATGATCACGAAATAAAATAATACCATCAAGAATAGAATGAGAAATACCTTGGCCACGCGATGTGTTGCCAGGGGCTTGAGAAACATTAAGCTTTCCCTCCTTCTTGCCCTGAAGCTTGGGGCATGAAGATATAACATGACCATGACCTTTGCAGTAGCGACAAGACAGAGACTTTGGATACTTGTTCGCGTAATGGTCCTTCGAACCACAATTATAGCATTCCCCACGACCATAGGAAGAAGTCTTTGCCACTGGGGTTGCTTACTTCCCTTTCTTATTGGGATAAGGGCCTTTGAATTTGTTTGGCCTTTTCTTGTTGTTGTTGAAGCCTGGTTTGGAACCCACCACTTCAACATCATTTTCCCTATCCGCCTCTTCAAGACGAAGAGCGATATCAATGAGTTGGTCGAAAGAAACTTCTAATTTTAGAAGTAATGGCTTCTTTAGATTTTTGTTTAAGCCGTATACAAACCTATGATTTTTCTTCAATGGGGTGTTGATATATTCAATCTCGTATTTGGAGAGAGATTCAAAAGATGCGACATAATCTGTCATGGAAGATTCACCTTGAACAAGGTCTATAAAACGGCGAGCCAAAGTCACCTTCTCAGCTTCTGGTACGAATTTTAACTCGAAGCGCTCTCGGAATTTCTCCCAGGTGAGATCCGCTTCATTAATCTCAGAAATAAGAAGTTTGTACCAGTCCAATGCTCTTTCTTGGAGTATACTAGGAGCCACCTGAACTCGGTGAAGATCAATGAGGTTCATGCGAGAAAAGATTCGATCGCATGTCCTTAACCAAGCCTGGACTTCAATAATAGTTTCAGAACCTTTAAATGGCTTCCCGCCCAGGTTGGTGTAATCACTGCACAAACGTGCAAACCCAGATTTAGGGTGAGTAGGTTCCGGATTAGAACCAGCTGCTTGAGCATTCGTGACAAGGTCAAGAAGTTGCTGGGTAGTCATAAAAACTCCATCTTGGGGAGTAGCACTAGATTGACCGGCGCTGGGACGGTCAGGTCTAACCATTTCTCTTCCTTTAGAAAGAAATAAAGAAGAAGAAAAAGGTTATTCACAAAAGGAGTATCAAGCAATCTTGATAGGTAAAACAAGGAATCATAAAGAAAATAGGATGAATCGGTACGAAGACTCGAATTAAATCCTAAGGCACGACTCCTAAGAAAGACTTAGGACATGATCCTTGCTAAATTATTCTACATTGTTCCGAAGTTTGGCTCTGATACCAAGCTGTGACGCCCCACCTCTATACCCACGCTAGCCAAGAACATTACGGTGAATGCTGTTAACTAGCACGGAGAATAAGGCTGTGGAGGAGCGACCATCCGTATAATTGCTTTGCGCGAGCATCGATATGTCAGATAGTATAACATGCATTTCTTTATCAAGAGGGAAATCCGACATACCAACACAAACTCAAAGCTACAACACAGTGGCTATAATATCTTCAGAAACAAATATAGAAATAAACATAACATAAATCAGACACAGACAATTCATATCACAAAGGAGGAAATAGATATGAATATTACACTAGGAAGTGTACATCAGAGTAGTGGTCTAAAAGATCCACAATATCACAAAAGAATAGTTACACGAACCATACAAAAGAATAAGTATACATTATGGAGTCTATATCTCAAATGTATACAACAAAAACTACTAATCTAAGTAGTTAATCAAAAGTCAAGGAGGTAATCTCGGATGTAAAGTCAAGCAGAAGCACCTGTAACATCTCGGTCTGACCCGAGTATTATTTAATAAGAAAATAATAAACGGATCAGTCTAACTATAAATATCAAATGAAACGATATAGAGTAAGAGATATGACTAAGCACATAATAATCACAATGCCAAGCTGTGATATTTATAAGTAATTGAAAATCGACAAGAGATTAATCAATATCACAAAATCTACATAAGAATCAAAGAAATGTCATACTCCTTATTTTGTTCACCAAACCATAAATATTGACGATTATATCAAAGTCAATCACAAAAGTGAATGACACACAAATTCACCAATGCATAAATATTGATAAAACTTATCAATGGAAATCACGAAAATTGGTGAAACATAAATTCTAGAAATCATCTAAAGAAATCCAAAAATCACAAAAAGGGGGGAAGGCCTATCACAAACGGGAGCATAAAGCTTACCAACACGTGTATCACAAACGGAACGCTAATTCCATGGTTGCTAACCATCACAAATTGAGCCGAAGCTCCACAAACAGCCCGAAGACCATGGGTTGCTACCCCACCAATTTGAGTCGAAACTCCACAAAACGGGGTTTAGTCTCCCTCGTAGACAAAGATACATCGCACATTGCTAGTCTAAATCACAAAGATGATCGTCATGATCAACGAGAAGTGTCGATTACACTAAGCTAGTAAATATATAAATTTAGCTTCATGTTCCATAACCACTAGCTTAACTTAAATATTTACGAACAAATTGTAGATCTCCACTAGAAAATTGTCACAAGAGTTTCAATCGAACAAGTCCAAGAATTAGCCAATGAAGTAAACGCAAGCGTTTCATACCACTCGTTTTACTAGGTCGTTTAATTAGATTTCTCATACGAGTGAGGTAAAGGCTTGTATATACTAATAGATTGGAAAACGGTTTAAGAAACGAGTTTTGTAATAAAATAAATGTTGAAATCGTTTTGATGAAAGAATTTTGATATTTACTACTAGTATAGAAAACCTTTATATTTTTAAAGTGACAAATCACAAAGAAGATTGTAGGAACAATCAATCACTAAAATTCACATACGAAGATGTGAATAAAATCCAAAGAAATCGATACCGAATCCATCAAAATGGGTATTCCCAAAAATCACGATGAAAATGTCATCAAAGTCCATAATAAATGATAACAACAAAAAGGGAATCAACACGAATCGATTAAAGTTGAAAATGTACTCAAAAATAGCCAAAATAGGCAAATTAAACAGTTCCAAACGTCTGGTTTTGAATCCAGACGTCTGGATTTGTTCTCTGGAAATATCCCAGAGAACACCCAGACGTCTGAAACATCAAGTCAGACGTCTGAGTCCTAACCATACGTCTGATCCTAAATTTCAGACGTTTGGAATTAGACTCCGCCTTTTTTATATATTCTGCGTGGCTATATTTTTCCTCTCCAGGTCCAAATCAGACGTCTGGACTTGGTCACCAGACGTCTGGTCACCTGGTCTGGGCAACAATTTGCCTAGGCTAAAGTGGCCAAAACGTATCGGGAGCGATCGGACGAGCAATGACGACTAAGGATTTATGCCAAGCGACAACCCAGCCTTAAAAGCTTTTCGATGCACCACCAAAATCATGTTCAAACATCAAAGATTGGATTTTTAAAATTTGACTACAAAACACCAAAAATTGAAATATTCACCTAACCAATCCAAACCAAAAGCAAATGAACATAAATAAATGTTAGGAATTCATACCTAACAACAAAGATAAATATAGACATAGATGTGAGATAAAAATCTCACCTTTGAACCCAAACGATTGAAGAAGAAGCTTGAAAGCAAAGGAGAATCAACCACTCTTCAAGTTCAACTCAAGAAGCTTGATTCTAGGCTTTAAAAGAAGAGCATTCCCAAAGTTAGGTTTAGGAATTTCTGAAATTGATAAGAGAATGAGTTGAAGAAGAAGAAGAGAAGCTTACCAATGGGTTCTTCTATTAGTTTGGAGCTAGAGTTTGATTTGCAAAAGAAACTAGGGTTTTGGAGTTTTAATTTCCTCTTCCACTCTCCATTAATATAAAAGCTTGAGTATTAGGAAATGAGGAATGAAGGAATGAAGAGGAGAAGGGGTTGGGACTGAATACATAAGTGGCTCAGCCCAAACCAAAACCCTAAGTAAAAAGTAGCAAAATTCAACTTTCTCCAAACATATCGAAGCTTATACTCAAAAAGGTCGCAAACGGCATTTTAAACTCAATGGGAGTGGTCCCGAGTCCTAATTCGACGGTATGCAAAAGGTAGCTTTTCGGACTAAATTCCGAGTATCGATAAAATATTTAAATAAAATTTTTAAATATAAAATTGACAAATATGCGGGTTGTTACAGCAGTGTTCTACTGAGGTAAAGCGATGGAAACTTGGGGTTGGGGAGTGGAAGGTTGGTCAATTTCGGTTAGTAGTGGTGGCAGTGGAAGCTGAAGCGTTGATTGGATTGAAGAATGAGTTCATAATTTTTCTTAGAAGTGAACAAGAAAATGAGAGGGGTATTTTTGGAAGAGGATGGATTACTCTTTTATATTCAAAAAAAAAGAGTATACAACAAGCATCTCTACCTTTATATGTTTTTCTCTTTGTTACATTCTCCCCCCATCAAATTATCCCTTCATTCATTTTAGATCTTTTAGCAGTGATCAAGAAAATAAGGTACATGCTTCTAAAAAATAAACATATTTTATTCATTCATGTCAGTGATTCATATGAGTTTGCATAAACCAATAGCTCTAAATTGTTGAAATTGTATGATAATGTGGTATATCAGAGTCTTTACAAATTTGTTCCAATTTGCATTTTAAGTTGCCAATGATGCATATAAGTTTGCTAAATTTTGTTGACAAAGAATGCTGTAGTATAATTATGCTAGAGTTTTGTGCACACCATTAAGTATTTACATAACAACTAGCATGAACCCGTGCTTCGCACACAATTATTTGTAGAAAGATTGATTTACAATGTAAATGCAACAAAGAAAAAGGTGGCTATTTACAACAAATCTATATAAAATCATGGAAAATAATAGAAAGCTATTTAGTTCTATGAAAAATTACATTTTTAGTCCATGATAATCTTCATAATCTCATTGATTCTTTCTCAGCAAATATTAGAAAAGTGGTGCAATTATTTTGAAGATGTAAAATTGAATGTCAAAAATAATATTTTTTGGGTATGAGCTTAAACTTTTAAACGATTAAGGAAAGAGAGAAATTAATGTTAGCGCTAGTTTGCTAGTTTAAAACAAACGTCTCATATTAGAAAAAAACAAACAAAATCATTTTAAGTTCAAAGAGTACTACATATTACATAAAAAATTAAATGTTAAGTCACCTTATCCCTATGTAGGTAATGATGAATGAAATAAAAACCATCGAAACTACTGTTGAATTCCGATGTAGCATTACAACTCACTAAAGCATTATTAACGTGATACTCACACAAGTTTTTTCTTCATTTGAATGATACTTCTACTTATCTGTTAGAAGGACATTAGTCGAACAAATTTACCGATATCTACTTTTTTATGCAATTTATTATGTTGGGATAATTAAAACTTGACGTTTTAATAACAATAAAAAAACATGTTATCATGTCATTTCATCGGAAAAATTGGTTATTTGATAAGACTTTACACAAATCTATCCTACGTTAAAATTGAATATATGAGGTACGATAAATTTTGAAATGCAATTAAAACTAAAATTGGTAGTTAACTATTTCATACATGCAGCCATCTATTATCCTATTAATGAAGATACCTTATTTTCTAGAACATTATGTTTTTTTAATCTATTAGAATTGAGTATCTTGGAAAATTAAGTGTTAAGTATCGGCGAATAATTGATTTCTACTCAAACATATGTGTGTTGATTCATGAATTCTGGATTGAGAATGTCTTAACTGATTTTGATAATAATCAATTTTTATCTCGATAATGATTCGTGAAGTACTTTTTTCCTCGATCTTTGGTTTCTTTCATTAAAGAGTTTTAATTTGCACGCGTTGGATCCTTCAAGAACATGAAGTCCTAAATCTGAGTGAATTATCTCAAAACATAAACAATTAAGCATAGACAGAAAATGATGAATAGCTTACCTTATGATGGTTTCCTACATATACTTTTACATGACAAACATTTACGTTCAAATTTAATACATCTTCCTAAATTTTAAGCTCATAAGTCCATATAATTTCATTAAAAGCTTGACAATCAATGTATGCATAGATTCCAATGCATTAGAATGTCAATATCTGTGTAGTATCACAAATGTTTCTAGTGCCACTATGCATCACTAAATTGGCATCATAACAAAACCACTAACTTTTTAGTGACGATCATTTTTCCAAATGAGCTTTTGATGTTATGAATTAAATTAGCAATGACATGACGATGCCAAAAACCCATTAGAAAGCTATAGGTTTATAGTAATGTACAACAATTTGTACATATAATACACTAGTTTATTCTATGCTAAATACTTCCAACCATTTTCTATCAATCCTTAAAGAATTTAGGGGGACAAAATCGTTTAACACTGAAAATTGAGAGCACCAATTTTTCATACTAATATGTTAGAAAATCATGAATGTAAAAATAAGAAAATTACATAGATAAAAGAACGATGATTTATAAACTAAAGTCGTCACTGCATAGTTTAAGTAAATAAACAAAATATCCTTCGTCGATAATTTATGTAAATCAGGTCCCTTTCCTTTGATATCCTTTATTAGTAACTGCTATTCTTATACCCATGTTAATACTTCATACTTAGATAGATTTCAAATAAATATAAGGAATGGCTGCCAAGTCCCTAGAATTGGAAGATAATGGAAGAAAAGTCCCTCCCGAAAAAGTTATGAAAATTTGGTCCATATCTTTAGTTTTAGACTAATTTATGCTACTTTTGCCCATGATTTGAATGTTGAGCCGATTTTCTAGAAGGGGAAAATTAGGTAAAAAAATAACAAAATAGGGATCTAATTTACGTAAGTTATTAGTAGGGACTTTTTGTGCATGGACACTGAGAATATGGACATTTGGTCCAAAACCCCTTGCAAATATTCAAAACACAATAACATTTTCTAGAAACATCAGATTGACAAACAGTTTTCACCATTAAATCAACGTATTTATGATCTTTTAAATGATATATGTTATTCATATGTAAATATTTAATCGTTGATTTTTTTTGAAAAATTATAGCCTTTCATATAGTATTGTATTTATAACCGCATCATTCAAAATGCAAATATAATTGCATCATTCAAATTAGCATGTACGAAATTAATAAATATGCAGTTAAAGACAATTCATATTTGATGTGCGTTTAAAATTATAACTATATTTCATAATGCGGTTAAATCACTACAGTTAACATCAAACAAAATCATTACTACAGCTAAATTAGTATTGCATCACACAAATGCAGTTAAAATATTCAGATGCAACAATAATTGCTTAATTTCGAAAATACTGCAAAATAATAACCGCTTTTGCTTAATGCAATTAAATTTTAACTACGTCACATAAATATAGTTGAAATATTCAATTTCAACCATCAAAATTCAAAATTGTCATTAAATTATAACTGCATTTTATTAATGTAGCTAAATTTTAATTGTATTAAGATTGAATAAGTTCCTGAAATGTAATCAAGTTTATTACTAAATCACATAAATATGGTTAAAAGTCTTCAAATATAATTAAATTTACCCAAAACTTGTTGGTATTGCATTTTCTTAATTTCATTAATTTATAACTGTTTTAAAATTGAATAAAATTACCAAATATAGTCAAAATCATCATAGTAAATGCAATTTAAAAAAAGCTAATGTAGTTAAATTAATTCAAAAAATGCCTATAAATTATTACACCATTTTTTGATGGGGTTAATTTGTAACTGCATTAAGTTTGAATAAATTGTCAAACATAATCAAAATTTATTTTATTACGTAATGCAGTTACAAAATTCAAAGGCAACCATAATTGTATAATTCAAAAAAAATATTCCTTTCAAATATGTTAAAAGATAATAAATGCATTATAATAATCTAGGTAAAACTACTATGTAATGTTTATGACCACCATAATAATGCTGTTATAGAAACGCGATACACATCGGTGACACAAAATAATTGGATTATATAAATGCAGTTAAAACTGCTATATAAAATTATAATTTTAAAAAATTTATTTTTAGCTATCAACAATGGATATCATTGGAAAGCATATTAAATTTGAGATTTTATAGTGAAAACGATTCCTAAATCCAATTAATGTAGAAATAGTTATCACATTTCAAAGTTTGGAATAGAAAGAAATTAAAAACGTGACAGTTCATTTTCCAAAATATGAAGGAAGCCTATGTGCTCTTGAAATCTAACTAAATAATAATAATATTGTATAGATCAGGTTACAAAGAACAACATATTAAGGATTCATTTTGTTCATCACCTAAATTTTGAGTAAGATTTGAATCAATGGACCAATGATCATCTCTATCCTTCCATTCATTTTACTTTTCTTCTTAATATTATAAAATGGTGCATCTCTTTGTTTTTCAGGAGGAAATGTAAGTGGTGAAGTACAACGGCGAAGGCTTACAAATGTGGCACTAAACACTTTCAACTGGTTTCAAAATATACAGGGGGTTTTGGAACATAAACGATAAGCACTATTGGTGAAACTTTTACATCATTGCAGTCGAATGGTTTGTGGTTATTGAACTATTCGTGTTATATGTTTATTTCTATAATTTTTGCTACACTACTGCACAGAAAAAAAACACTTATTTTCCCATGCGACCTCTCTCTGGCATTTCAACCTTATGGTTGCTGCTATCATATACTATATCATTAGTTTATACAAAACAATTGTTTACATATAAATAAGTATCTGAACTGATTTGGGACATTTGCACATTTTTCAATTGAGAGTGAATGTACATTCTATTTATATATTTTACGGAGGTGCAACTTGTATTTTTAATACTTGTTATAATATATGCAGTATTTTCTTTTCGATGTTACTTGTATTATCTTATATATTATAAAGTAAAACCTATATCAAATATTTTTACTTAAGGATGCACAACAAATTGTTTCTAGTAAATAACTTGTTATCAATTATCTCTTATTTAACTTTTAACAACAAAAGGTATAGTAGATACTCATGAACCATCATTTTGTGATTGCTTAGGGATGAATTTCTTAGCCACGAGGAAGCTCAACAAAGTTACAATATATTCTTATCAATTTAGAGAGAATATAGACATTATTATACATAGTTCATGGTTTGAAGGTGCTCATCAATCATAAGTATGCCTAGTGTTATATATATGCATTATATACAATCCTCTTTTTTAGTTATAACATTTGTAATATAATATTGAATCTTATGTTTATGTATATATTACTAAATAACACTTTAATTATAAGAATGTGATTGTAATCTTTCATGGACTATAACAGTTACGGGTCATATTACAATTTGGAATTATTTTGAATTTTAATTATTTATATATATGTATAATTTTAGTGAAAATAAAGGACATATCCCTAAAATCAAACTTAATATGCAAAACATCCTTTCAAAAAAAAATTACATCCCTATTTTCAAAATACTGCAATTTCTTCTCTAAAATACCCATATGTCAGCTGAACGTTGGTTCTTTATATGTGGATGTTATTCTCACATCCATAATTAAAATTTGCACCCCATTAATTATCAATCTTTAAAATACAATAAATTTTTATAGAAACGACGGATTAACAAATTGTTTTCATCATTAAATCATAAATTTTATTATCTTTCTAATGAGTGACATGATGCATATGTAAAAACAATGGCATTAATGTTTTTCATTTTTTCTACAATTATATGGTATGATTGTAGAAAATTCAGCAATTATAAGCAATAATTGCAAAAAAGCTTGCAATTATATGGTATAGTTGCACTTTTATGTGATTACTTGGAATAATTGCAGACTTTTCTGCAATTATTCCATATAATTGCATTACGCAAAAGTATCTCCGGATTTCCAAAATTTACAGAATTCAATTACCTGGTTTATTTATAAAACCATTTTAAAATCATAAATATACATGCTTACTTGGTATATTAAATCATATCTCTGGATTTTCAAAATAACTTGGTTTACCAAAACAATTCCCTTTCTGAAATGTTTAAACAAACTTGTCTACCAAACAAGTCCTAACAAATAATTATACCAAACTACCCTGGTAGCAATCCATCACTTAGAAACTCGAAAATGAATACTGATGATGTGGTCATCATCATCAGGATTATTTTCCAAAATAATACTTCATCATTTCCTTCTAGCACTTTGGAAAACATTTCAAAATTTCCATGATTTAAAATTCCTAAACTTTTTGTTCAAATTCATTTAAAAACATTTTCCAAATTTTCCGGGGTTTAAATTTTAGTTTAAATCAAATTTTGGTTATGTTCCATTGTGTTATTTCATACTTACATGATTCTATTTGGTTATAAATATAAACCACTTCAAATTTTAGATTTTTATATGTTTATAATGTTAACAACCAAACATCCAAATAAATATAATAATTTCAGAAAATTGTTTCTTTTATATCAAATATAATTTTGGAAAAAATTATTTCATTTACCCACTTTAAAAACAATACTATGTCGGTTTATCTTGTTTAAGAGTTTAGAAACCCCTATCGATACGGTTGTACTTCCCATACCGACCAGAATTCATGAACACTCAACCGATAAGTCAACACAGTATAAAAACAGTTTTATATTCACTGACAATTACGCGCTCATAGCTATTAATACACTCAACTCATTCTAGAGTACTATTGACTCTATCTTAATGAGTAATCCCCACCAAAGCCAAGGTTATCGCCAACCTGGCTCTAATACCATTGTAACGCCCCGTCCTTCCCGATGCTCGAAATTCGACACAAATACGCCACTGTATAATATGCCGACTATCGAGTGCCAGAAAACACAGATTGCTAAGGAAAGAAAGGAGGTAGAAGAAGAGAAAACAAAACAACATCAAAATCTCACAATCGCAGTAGAATAAAATATAATAGATAATAACTGTTCTTTACGCAAAAAGATTCTATATCTGTTTTATACATTACATCATCGGAATACATCACAATCAAAACAATTACTGGACAGTTATCTTAACTTGTCCTCATAAAGCTGACTATACAGCTTATACAGCACAGCGGAATATACTACAAATACGTGTGAACGTCTCGCCATCCAGCTCGTCTTCTGAGCTCCATAGCATCCTATCTTGTACTTACAATACTCGGTCTGACTCGAGCATTATAATAAAATAACACCCAAGTCAGTCTGGAAAACCAGCGTGAGAAAATACACTCAATTTAGTTATTAAAATTTTCAAAATCCTTTGGAAATCAAAGGTATCTTGTAAGACCATGCCACAAAGAAACATGTCGGGTTTTTACCTTACGATAACCAAAACATTTCTTATGAAATCCTCTGATATTATAATAGTGTCTAGGTACAAATACTTATTCAAATAGCCAAAATTGTTACATTATTAAATTCCAGCAATACTAGCCACAAAGTGGGTTCTACAAATAAAACCGTAAAGGCACGTAGGGAGAATGGATTTCCAACTAATGACTAGGCATTTGGGTACCACCTGTCACGGTACCTGATCTAGATCTGCATACCGAGGACCCCTCCATTCCTCTGCAACACAAGACTGGAGCTACCCCTTACTGGATATTTCGAATAAGATCACCTCGTGGTTGGGATTAGCAACCGCCCACACAGCCGAATAAACCGGGACTTCTAGACAGGGACGACCTTACCCTAATTGGGTGCTACCCTCTTAGCCTTGCTGCATAACCCATGATTTTCAGTCATTCCCGATTGATGAGGCTCGAGGCTCAACGTTACCTTTATAGAACACCTCACTTAGAATGCTCATTGTCCTCCTGACAATGTTCTAAAAGCATCATCCATACAAGTCTATTCGGGTTCGAATGGAACCGAAAGCACTACTCCTACTACATCCATTTTGGAATCACCATTAGGATTAGTAGCGATTAGTCCTTGCACTTCACTGTTCAATCTTCGACTCCAAGCTCTTGTCTTCATCACGAAAACGTACTCGTTGGATCGAAGTGGTTCTCGGATCTTAAATCCAATACCGGTCTCTTCGAAACAACGTTCGTTATTTTTCGGTAAACTCAACCCCGGTTCTTTAAGAATACTCAATCGAATAAGATCGATGTTACCTCCTAACTGTTAGCGGACGGATTTCCTTATAAACATCCTAAAAGAACGAACGAATTTATAGGTACAATATAGCATGTAACGTCTCGATTTTTCGTTGCCGAAAAACCAAAATGTTATGGGTTTAAGAAAAAGAAAAAGAGAGAAGAAGATAGAAAATAGAGGGAAAAGAAAATAGAAAATAGAAAGGAAAGAGAAGAAAACAGAAAACAACAGAACAATAACAGAATCTCACAATTCGCAGCGGAACAACATATAATAAATAAATGAATAATCTTTAAACAAAGAACTATATCAGTTATTACATTACATCACATTTCATTACATCATATCATCAGAGTGTACAACAACAAACAACAACAAACAGTGCAAAATAAATACTATATACTAATAATACGCCATGCCATCCATCTTGCCTCCAGCAATTCCAGAATATCCAGAATATCCTGATAAACCTAACTCTTGACTGCCCGTGTGGAAATTCGTGGGCACCCAGAGTTTAGGAAGGAAAACAATAAACTCCGAGTCAGTCATGTGACTGGTGTGAGAACTCAAAACAGTTTATTTATCTTTAAAATCAAAATAGAGGAATAATTTTAAAGTCAATTCGCAATGCTTTTAAAAATGAGACTACCATAAGGCCTCCCGCACACACACACAATGCAAACGCAGAATCAGAGGAGATTTCTCCTTATGATAGTCAAAGATGCTTGATATGCATTAAAAAGAACATTTGATATTATTATTAGTGTATAGTGTAAGAAAAATTCATTTCGAAAGTAGAATATAAATCTTAGCCAACATACGACCATTATCGTATGCCTACTATAGCTACCATCCAAACAGTGGTGACCACCATAAGTGAATGGCAGGTTCTACAACTAATACCGTACAGGGTTTCGTATTGGGAATTGGATTTCCAACGAATGATCAGGCCAAGGAACTTCCCATTGCCACATGAGAATGCCTCTGGATGGACATCCCCGAGAACCAAACCGGATCTCTACCAACACAAGGCCGGGTTACCCCTAACTGAGTAACAACTGACCGAATATGCCATCCCCCGGTCCTTTGGGACCTTTCACCGAGCGCTCGCAATCAATTCACACAATCATAAAGTGTTTTCAACATGAGTAAGTATCTGGGCTCCATACCATGACACCACCCTTTTCCAGAAGGAAATGCACATATCCTAAAGGGCGCTACCCCTCATAACCTTGCTGCATCTTTCCTGTTTTGACCATTCCGGGGTGTGAGGCTCGACGAAGTCACGTCCACAAAAACATACTTTATACAAAATCCATGCTTTGGGTCAACAAATGATCATAGAAATGATCACCAGGATAGACGATCAAATAAATGATCCTATCACAAATAATCAACACAATGATCATTTACACCAACACTCAGCATGCCACATTACCAAATTGGAAACATATTGCTGATAACCTTCAACTACATAACCTCTGAGCTCGTACGTCTCAGAGAAGGGTGTTAAGCTAAAAGAATAAATTCTCCACCACAAACAGAAATATATTTGAAAGAAATCTGCTTTATATCTCAATTTGTAACGTCAGACATACAATCCATACAAGTCTGTTCCGGGCACGAACAAAACCGAAGGCACTTCTCACGAAGCCCTTGCAATCCGGATATTCACTAATAACGTTCGGATTTCCCATCACTTAGGGAATCTCTATACCAGGAGCTACCCAGTGCAGAGACAATCGATAGGTCATCCTATCGCTTTCGCAAATACCCGATCTTCAACATCGGTCATCAAATGCAATTCATAACGACGTATCACATATTCGGAATGGGTTATGCGACCCCATGGTCCTTTCCCGGTTAACCCGAATAGTGAGCGCTTATTCAAAAATAAGTGTGGCATTCAAATTCAAACAAATCACATCAATTACCCATTCAAAGGGAAATATTGATAGTCGGTTGTTGAACTATCAATGGATATGCACACATCACCAGATTCCAAATAATTTTCCATATTATTTATTTTCCAAAATATCTTTACAAGATATATTATTTTCAATACTTCAAAAATAAATCAATATTTATTTTTAAACAAATTCTCCTTTTCTTTTATAAATTCCATAATGAATTTATATTTCACAATATCTATGAATATACGATTTCAATTATTCATTTCAATTTATCTTCAAAAAGATAAATTCTTAAGATATTCACTTTATATTGGAAAACATTTCCATACTTACTTATTCATAAGTAATTCACAAATTTTATTCATTTTCAACACTTAGACAATATTCAATATATTTAAATCGAGATTAAGTATATATTTCATTCTTTAAGGAAATCATCCTCTTAAACATATTTATTTGGGCCAAAAGGAATGTTACGTAAAACATCGTTACAACAACCCAAAATCACTAGTATAGGGATTCGAAATTAAAATAGATATATAAATCCCAATACTATACAAAACATTTCCTTTCGGAAATCATTTACTATAACAACTGTGTTATAGTCCACCATTTCCTTCTATTTCTCGAAAACGTCTATTTCAACAATGAATGTTGAAATCTATGGTTTCGAATCTCAACACAATTAAAAACATCGTTAGATCGTTTTAATTCAATTCAAAACATCAAATCTAAACATTTCTTTAACATATTATTCACTATTCAAAACGTGAATATACTACGTTAACAAATTTCATCCTTTTGTACATTTCATTTTAAAGGATTATTCACAGTCAAAAATGTGAATATAACTTCATTAATAGGCTTCAACAATTTACTTATCAAAATAAGTCGTTTACGAATTTATAAAACAACGTTTATAAATTCCATTTCTATTTATTTTATAACTACTTCCTTTATAAATTCCTTTATTAACCTATTCGATTTTATATCTCAATTATGAACTAAAAGTCCATATTATAAGTTAAATGCTTATAAAACGATTATTTTACAAAATCGTTCTTTTAAACTTCATAATTATAAATCTTATAACTTATAAGATTCAATTATTTATCCAAAACCATTGTTTTAATGACTTTATAAATTTTATAAAACTACTGCTTATAAAATTCCATTTATAACTTCACCGTTTATAATTCTATAAATTCCATTCACTTATGCAATCTATTTTCACTTCATTCAAACACTTATAAAAACTCGTTTTATAATGTCAATATTTCAATTTATAAATATCCATTTATAAATCTCTTAAATAAATAAATTTATATTATTCTTTTAAAACGTCTTTAAACTCCTTTAAAAACTTCATCATTTTGATTTATAAAATAATCAAATTTTATAAATCCTATATTTAAACTTTTTACAATAAATTCAGAAATCCAATTTAATTATTTTATAAAAACATTAACCCCATATTTTCAAAAATCAACTTTTAACTATTTTTCTCAAAAATCATAATTTTTATAACTTTAAAAATTATAACGTTTATTTATTTAAAACGAATCAATTCCAAACATATAGTATATTTTCAAAAATCACTTTAAAATCATTTTAAAATTCCAAAGTTTGGTCCAATGATGCTACATACCAAATAGTCAATCACGACAACAATGATATCATATATCGATATGATAATCAATCAAATATCAAAATATCTGAAATCAAATAAATACTGTTGAGGAATCCAGTTGGATCCCTCCAACCTGTTTTCCTGCATCCACAAACATTAGCAGAATACCAATTCCGCTCCAGTACGGAATTATCGCGGTATATGGGATATAAAATATTATCCGCTTAATAGACGACGCAATAGGGTCTCATCCGCTAAAAAATGCGGGAAATCAACAACTCCAATATATACATATGCCAATATATATATATTGCTATTATATATAATACCAATTTCACTGTTTATGAAATATTCGCGGTATATGTTTTTAATAAATAACATCCGCTTACTAACGGCGCATAATGTCAATTTTAACAATCAATAGATAACAATCATCATTCAAACATGCATTCAAATATTTTAAATCTAACTATTTAAAATAAAATCGAAACTAATTCGATTGAATGAGAAGTTCTCACCTTGATTTCAATTTCGTTTTAGCGATTTATTTCGAATAAAATTAAACGGACGTTTAATTTTACCCGAAATTCTCACTAACTCCAAACGACTCCAATCTAATTCCATCGCGTAGTGCTCGTCCATACGATTCCAACGCAACTGGTTTCGCGCGTTTTCGACCTCGTATGAAAAAGTTATGATTTTTCAAAGATTATACGAATTTATATACATAAATTTATAACATAATTTATAATTTTAAACCCTCAACAAATCAGGACCGTTGGATCTGCATCTAGAGAATCACGGCCTCACCCTCCTTCTCCCTCTCCCTCACGTTCAACAGCCGCACACAAGAACCCATACCATCAATATAGGGTTTCAATTTTCGACCTCCACGTTCGACTAAACTCCATCACACCACCGTCATGTTGAAGCCACCATCGCCTAGCACGAACGCCCAGAAGCACTTGAAGCTCGGCCTCCATCCTAGCGCGCACTTCGAGGCCGAACGACCAAAGTTCAAGCTCGAACTGCCATCAATCCACAAAGCCATTTGCAATCATAACCGTTGAACTTCAAGATCTCGCGTAGATCTACCACTTTCTAGTTGTAAGTTTTCGCTATTAATGAACGGATTTGGAGATTGGAGGGGAAGAATGTCGCGTGTTTCTGGCCGTTCATGCGTGGGTGGCGGCTAGGGTTTTATCTTTTTTTTTTTTATGAAGGAAGGGGGGCTATTTATAGAGAAAAACGAACACTATTCATCCCGGAAATTCCAAACTCCGATTCACGCGCCGTAACCAGCGTTTTTAGGGTTTACCCCGCGTTCCGGACACAATGGAATAGGTTTCGGAAGCTAATTCGGACATCTGTGCGAGTTATGGCAACAAACGTTTAATTTAAATTAAACCGGTTTAAACGATTTTCTAGGCGTTTTAATTTGTACCGGACAAACGGTAAATCCAATTGACACGAAATTTGAAACCTTACAATAATATCACATTACGGATCCGATGAAACTGGTTTCGTCGAAATCCGAGACTTTTTGAAAAATGACTATTTTAACTCGCCAAATTAAAATAAAAAATAATTTGATGCGTTTCGAGCTGCCACGATCAAACGACAACTCCGATTGACACGAAAATTGAAATCCGGTAATAACTAACTATTACGGATCCAATGAAACTGGTTTCGTTTAATTCTGAGACCGTTCAAAAATTGGCTATTTTCACTAGTCGATTTTAATATTAAAATATTCAATTTTCACAAATTAACTTTTAATTCGATTTTAAAAGTTCTAAAATATCTTCCTAACCTCAATATGATAAAATAAAATTTTACAAATCATTTTCAATCATATTTAACCCAATTTTCAATTATTTCCATAATTTAACATATTAAATTATCGATTTAATTATCCAATTAAATCCAATTATTCGAAATAAAATTTATTCGACTTATAAATTCACTTATTAATATTTAAAACTAATTAAATATTCAAATTTTAATTACTTAAAATCCTGGGTCGTTACAATCTTCCCCCCTTAAAAGAATTTCGTCCTCGAAATTATCAAGTAAGAAAAGTTATAGAATTTATTAACTTTCCATAATTTATAGCCAAACTCCTTATAATAACTTACTAAGTTTTCAAATCATACTTAGTTATCTTTTCAAACCAAACTACTATTGTTTAACTTTCAACTTCAAAATCAAAGTTAAAGTTTTCAAAATTTACCAATTTTTCTCAAATTTTTTCTAACGCCTTAAATTTCCGGAAAAATTCGCCATAGTCTCCTTTGCGCGGCTCGATCCGAAAAAAAATGACAGTATATATATCACAAATATACATCTCATCAAGTAATGAGGCATCCCGCAGGGAAAAAAGTGTAAAAGTACAATATTTAATCCGAGATATGTACTTTATATTTTATTAGCAAGCATATACGGCTAATATAGCGCGAAAGCGAGCTCCAAATGCGAAGCAAACGTGATCCGCACCTACTAATCACTCAACAAACAACATGAGAACCATGCATGTAGACAATAGTATCGATATACAACATATAGCAACATAATCACTATATATGTCAACATATCAAATGTAACGACCCGTAAATTTCCGATAATTAAAATAGCTAATTTAATAAGATTTCGTGATTTAGTGTTAGAAAAAAATTGTAATTCATTTGGAATAATAATAACTAGAATGAAATGCAACAAAATTTATCTAAGTTAAGTGTTTATTAATTGAATGAAATCCCAAATCAATTGAAATAAGATGTAGTCGAAGGTAATTGAATGAATTTGTATTGTATAGGTAATTGTGACGCTTGTTTGTAAATAATAAACTTATAAGTAATTAAAAGTCAACAGTGATAATTATTTAAGTTACCTATTCATTTAGTTAGTCGAATTGAATTTGTGAACCAATTGCAATTGAAATGAAAGTATATATATTAGTTGAGTGCATTATCTCTAACTGCAGTTAAATAATAACGTGGAATTCATCTAATGTAATATAGTAAATCGACTGATAATGAAATTTTTATTTAAAAATCCAATATTGAAATCCGTCAAATATTGAACAATTAAATTGTTTAAAATTTAATATTTGGAATTTATTGAATAATTGAATAAAGGGAATTGAATAATTGTTTTAATGAAAATGGTTGTTCTATAATTTGAATGTGTTAAATTTTATAAGTTCGTTTCGAATATTTCAAAAGATACTGATTTAAGAATAATAAAATTGTTTAAATTTAATATTACAAATGTTTGAATAATTAAATTCCGAATTTGATATGATTAATTTGATATTAGAATTTAATATATGAAAATAAAGTGAAAAATTAAAATTTGATTTAATATGATTCAATTTGGTTTCCAAAGTGAATGTAAGTTATATCAGGATTATAATAGAGTTAATAAGATTTTAAATTTGGAATTTATTGGATAAATTGAATAACGGGTTGAATATGACTAAAAATGATTTGTAACATTTTATTTTATCATACTAAAGTTAGAATGATGTGGTAGAACTTTTAAAATCGAATTAAAAGTAAATTTGTGAAAATTGAATATTTTAATATTTAATTATCGACTGGAAAATAGCCAAATTTTGAACAGTCTCAGAATTGGACGAAACTAGTTCCATTGGATCCGTAATAGTTAGTTATTATCAGATCTCAATTTTCGTAGAAATCGGAGTTGTCGTTTGACCGTGGCAGCTCGAAACGCATTGAAATTGTTTTAATATTAATTTAACGAGTTAAAATAGTCATTTTTCAAACGGTCTCGGATTTCGACGAAAATAGTTTCATCGGATCCGTAATATGATATTATTGTAATATTTCAAATTTCATGTCAATCGGGTTTACCGTTTGTCCGGGGCGAGCCAAAACGTATAGAAATTCGTTTAAATCGATTTAATTCAAATTGATCGTTTATCGCTATAACTGTCGCATATGATCGAATTAGCTTCCGAAACCTGTTCCATTGTGTCCGGAACGCGGGGTAAACCCTAGAAACGCCAGCCGGCACGTTTCGTTTGGAGATTGTTTGAAAAAGCATGTGAATTTTGGAATTAATAATAATATAATATAAAATCTTATATAAACATGTTTGAGCAGAAACCCTAGCCCTTTTCATTCGTGGCCGCCTCCTTTAGAATTCGATGGCCGAAAACTTACGACCTTCCACCCTCAATCTCTCCTCATCCATGTCGTTTTAGCCTAAACCTCCAACACGAATATCGTAGAGCTAGGAGAGATCTCTCCATCCAACGGTAGATTTTGTTTATCGTCGTCGTTTGGAGCCGCGGTGGGGCCGTGAACGTAGACCGTTCGATCTCGTTTTGCGTGCAGCATATAGGGCCGAGTGGGCCGCGGGTTGGGGCGTGGGTGTAGCTCGTGGAGGCGCTTGACATAGCGTCGCCTGATCGTCGTCTCGTGGGAAGTTGGAGGCTCGGCCTTTGGGGTTTTCGTGCGTGCTTGGGTTCGCTGTTTCTCGTGTGAACGAAGAAGAAGGTGAAAGGAAGGGGCGGTCTGGATTTGGTATCCTGGAAGCAACGGCTGAGATTAAAGGTTAATAATAATAATAAAGAGAAATAGAAAAGTTAATTTGTTTATATAAATTTGTATATAAAATTCAAACGGCTATAACTTTTTGATACGAGGTCCAAACTGGACGAAACAAATTGCGACAGGTCCGTATTGACGAGCACTACGCTATGGAGCTGGATTGGAAGCTTTTGGAGCTAGAGAAATTTTGGGTTAAATCGAACGTCGTTCGATTTGATTTTAAATCGAGAAAATCAAGGTGAGTGTTTTATAACGCTCACACCGTACTAAATATTTTTATGCTAGTTAAATTGACATTATAAAGTGATATGAATTTTATTGTCGTTGTTTGATATAAATTTAATTATCATATTGCTTGTTATTTGAATTAACCGTTGAAAACTCAAATTGACAGTTAAATTGAAATCGAAATTGAATTGCGATTTACTTACCTGACATCGATAACTATGAAATTGCCATGAATTGTATTGCTTATTGGACGATGTATTTCGATGGATGTTATTGGTTGATATTTGAGTGTTTGGATGTTTATTTGCTTATATATATCCTGTTATGCATACATATGATACTGTGATTTAATTTAAGTAATATATATTCATCCCTGACATTTAATTGAAATAAATAATTACTTGGCCATAGGATAGAAAATTATATACGGACACCGAATTGGCTAAATGAATAATTTTAAAAAATCGTCGATTTGAAGTTTATTTAAATGTTTTGATTTAAAGGTTATAAATAGAAATCAATTTATAGAAATCGAATTTATTGAAAAATTGAGTTTTGAAATGATGAAATAAATCTTGGTTATAAGAAATTGTTAAGTAATATGATTCGAGACTTTGAAATTTAAAAATTAGAATTTGATTGAATTTCGAAAATTGATTTGTTTAAAGATTTAACCTTAATTCGAGCTTTGAAGATTTCCAAGTAAATGTGATATAAAAATGACATTTTGACATCGAGTTTGGAATTGAATCATATTTGAAATTGGAATTTAGACTTGAATATTGATGGAAAATTTGTTAAGTGTTATAAATGGATATTTTGAAATCAAGCTCCAAATCGAAAAAAAAATTGAAATTGAATAAATTGAAGGTGAATGTAGAATTGAATTGATTTGAAGTTAAAGTTGACATTGTTTTGAATTGAAATCGAAATTGAATCGGTAAAATGGAAATTGAAATTGATTGGAATTGGGAAGTTGTAATTGAAATGGATTGGTTTTGAAGCTGTTTTAAATTGTTTTCCAAATTACTCTGTTATATAAACCATTTTGAATACTTAAACTATTTTAATCTATTTTTAATCTACTTAACCCAATTTAAATTATTTTAAACTAATTTATCTATTTTAAATCCATTGCAAGATTTTAATTATTTTTAACTATTTTAATTATTTGAACTACTTTTAAACTACTTAAAACTATTTTCTAAAAATTTCAAGCTGGTTAATAAGGTGGAATGTTTATGTTTAAATCTTGAATTTAAATACGAATTGGGTTAAATGAAGTTGCAACATAAAATTTAAATTCGGGATGATTTTGAAACCGAAATAAGATATTGAGACGCAAAATGATTTTTGAAAAGGAACCTTATACTTTGAATGGCTATGTCGATATTTGAAATGGATTTGATTTTGAAGTGAATATGACATTTGATATCAATCATGAATCGATTCGAAATGTAAAGGAGCCAACGGTGTAATAATACGTAGTTATTAAAGAGACCGGGATCGGATATGGACATACTCTCTGTCGATACCGAAAACCACTTTAATAACTATTATACGCGGAGTGTTGATCCAGAATGAAGTGGATGGTTTAGTGAACGCGTTGACTGAAGAAAGAGAACGATTATTGGATGACCCCTGACATGACTAAAACAGGAGCCGCGCCGGGCCATTGAGGTTCGCCACCTCTAGCGGACACACTTCTTCGATACCATATCTATTACATTTGTGATGCGATTTGGGTGCACCCCTTGATTTCGGAGTGTTGTTTCGCGGTGTTGGGGTAGCTGCTGGCTATGCCCAACATCAGTCCGGATCACGCAACTACTAGTATCCTAGTTGGTATTGCCTCATGTACCTTGTCATACTGATTATCCTATTCGCGACCACTACGTTTTGATGTGTACCTTGAGTATATGGATTGCCCTCTGGTGACTTCCGGTTTTGGGGAAACTACGGTCTTGTATATGCTTTTGGGAATATAAAATGTGTTAAGGGGGATTATGGTAACGCCTTAACGCTATTTTGATATTTTATATTACTGATAGACATTATCTACTTAGCGTATATTACTACATAGTAGATAGTTTCACGGATCCTTGAGAGATGGAAAATCCCGTAACATCTCTTAAGTTATTGCACGCACGTTGACACTGGATATGAGATGTAAAACCCCGTAAACATCTCTGACGCCGTCACACTCATATTTATTGACGATTGATTTAACTTTCATAAGGATATTTTAGTCCTGACTCGAGTGTTTTGTCTTTTCATTACGCTCGGGTCAGTCCTGAGTTTTCAGTTTAGGTGAAGATCATTTCCTTGGAGGACGGAGACGAAGATTTGGTATATTATCTACTACTATTATATTCATTCCATTCCGCTGCATTGTTGTATGATATTTGTTGTGTATGTAACTCTGATAAATGTTGTATAATAATAATCAAATGTATTCATTTCAAATGTATTCATTTAATTAACAGCTTCATGAACTGTTATTTTATTATTATACTTTAGCCTTCCGCTGTGAGATTCTGTGTTGTTTCATTTCCTTTATTTCCCTTCCTTTTCTTTTCTTAATTACCCAATAACTATCTGCCCTTTTAATGGTTTGGAATCGACATGGGTATTTGATCGTCGGTTTAAACTGTCCAAAGGCGGGTCGTTACAGTTGGTATCAGAGCTTTGGTTTAGCGATAAACCTTGGCTCTAGTGGGGAGTAACTCATTGAAATAGAGGTAAACTATATGAATGAGTTGAGTGTATATGAGAGAGCGTACTTGTTAGTGATATAAAATGTTTTATATTGTGTCGGTTGTTTTGTTGAGTGGCTTATGGATTCTGGTCAGTACGAGTAATTAACGTCATTGATAGGGATCTCTAAACACTTAAACAGAACAATTCGACATAGTATTGTTTTGAAATTGGGTAAATGAAATAATTTTGCCCTAATTATATTTTGTATATAAAGAAAATTCTTCAGAAATTAGTGTGACTTATCTAGCTTACCTGGCTGTTAGGAATAAAAATATTGGTTATTATCACTAATTGGATATTGTAATTTGATAACTAAGTTGAATTACAAAAGAACAGTAATAAAATACTTGTGGAATGTTTTAAGAAAGAAATTCCTATAATTTGAAGAAAATATAAAACACTTGTGAAATCTTATAAGAATATTTTATAAAGGTGACTTATGAATTAAAATAGATTTAAATTGGAAAATATTGAATTATGTCCCGGAGGTTTTAAAATGGTTTTCCAAGCTTTGAAGAAATATATATTAATATTAGTTGGAAATTGTTTATGGAAATATTTTGAAAGGATTTTTAAAGGAAGGAATAAATTTAGTACTCCTCTCTTATGTCGCTGGAAGATAATTTCGGTGATGACTGCGCAGCATCATCGACGTTCATTTTCGAGTCTCAAAGTGGGGGAGACTTCTAAGAAGCTTTGCTTTTCTTTAAAAATTATTTTGGGTAAATGAGTTTTGGTTTAAACTCCAAAGGTATGATTTGATATATATAAAAAAAAAAAATATAATAATATAAGTATTTGTTTATTTCAAACAATTTGAAAGGAACCGAGCATTTAAATTTCTAAGTTATGTTAATTAGAAATTTTCAAATTATTTAAATGAAATGGGAATAACCAAAATTTATAAAAATAAGAGGATTAAGATATCTAAGCTATTGTTTAGGAAAACTTTAAAGTTGAAAGGTAAAAGGGATTTAAACAAATTAAATTGTGAACATTCTAAATTAGTAAAATGAAATTCTATAAATTTGTATAATACCGAAAATTTGCATTCTGATAACACATAACAAGACTTACCAAATATTAAGAAGTTAAATGATGTTTTGGATATGTAATGAGATGTTGTACAAATAAACAGAACCTGAAAGTAATTGAAGTATACAAGTAAGGAAAACTCAAAATGAATTAAAATGTGTAAATGAAAATTTTGGTTGTGGAAAAATGTTATATACTTAAATATAACCTGAAATGGTGAATGAATAAATGGAACAAGTAAGTGAACTTAAGAAATGAATCGTATTATATCTTTGTAAATTGGTTATAGAAAAAAAATATAAATTGCAAAGGGATTGTAAAATAATTAAATTTGTAACCTTTAAGATATCTGTAAACTAAGAGAAGTCATATATGAGAAGTTAGACTTTTATGAGATGACAATAAACTAAAGTAATGATTAAAAAAAAAATGTTCCACAAATGAATTCGTTATTAACTGGAATTATGAAAATGCAATAAGTATAAACAAAGGAATTTCTTATAGCTAAGAATCAATTTTAAAATGAAATTGAATTTAATTAAATTATATAGAATGTTTGAAAATGAACTTGAGTAAGCGAATTCTTTGATAAGGTGTTAAGAAAAGATAATGTTGAAGAATATGCTATGTAAAGAAATGGATATATTAACTAAATAATGGATTGTGAATAATAAATGGTAAATAAAATGAAAGTCAATAAAATAATTTAGTATAGATAAATTGGATAGAAATCTATTGGAAGGTAATACGTGGGATTGTACGTATATTATTTTATTCGCATAACGATTTGATCCAAATTCGAGCACAAAATTTCGAGATGATTTATATCGATCCAATTTAGGATTTTTCACTCGATTTCTGACGACGAACCCTAGATATGGATTTTTAATTGATTCTGGAATTCTCTATCATAGCATATGGCTATGCAAGGAGAGTAACAGTTTCCAATCAAGAAACCAAATCCGAGTCCGCACTAGAGAGTCGTGTGAACGATACTAGTTTGGAAGTGAAATTGTGTGATCGAATAAGCGATTAGATTGATATTGCTTACGGATGATATATGTACGGCTTACGGATTTAATTAAAGTTAATATTGGAAATATAAGATGCCAAATATAAAATGATTCTTTTAAATTGTATAATTGGAATTGAAGGAGATAAACCAAATTGAATGTAAAATTAATATTTTGGTTATGTGGGGTATGATTTGGTTGTTATATGATTGTTAGTGGATTGCATATAATTCATTAAGTGTTAATGAAATTGAAAGCTATAAATCACTGAAATCAAATTGAAAGTTAAATGAATTTAATTTGATTCAAATTGGAAGTGAACTAATGTAAATATAAATTAGTGAATGTTAACTAATTGAATTGAGGATGAATGTTAGAAAAATCCAACGTTAATGAATCAACTATGATTAAAATTGAAACCTAGTCAATAAATATTAATGAGAAGTGAATTTATATTGATTGGTTATGGATTTGTTGGATGATAGTTGATTGATGGTTGCATTTGTTGTTTTGTTGCATTTGCTATGTTGGCACATGTAGTTGTTATGTTGCTATATTGTGTATATTGATATTATTTTCATATATGCATGTTTCTCATGGTTTGTTGAGTGTTTAGTAGGTGCGGATTGCGCTTGCTTCGCATTTGGAGCTCGCTTTCACGCTATATTATTCGTATATGCTCGCTAATAAAAATATAAGGTACATGTTTATTTTATCATTGGATTTGGTGATTTTTGATGAGCCACTTGGCTTTTGGATTTTCTTTTGTTTGTTTGGGGCCCGTAGAGGCGTTTTGTAGTTGTACCGATCGAGCCGCGCAAAGGAGACTCTGCCGAAATTTTTCGTAAATCCGGGTGTTAGAAAAATTTTCAAGTTTTAAAATTTTTATAACTTGTTTTGATAACTAACTTTAAATTTAGAAAGCCGTTGGAATAACTTAGTGGAAGCGTAGTTATAACTTTATAAATGGAATTTCATTGTTTTATAAGTTAATAACTTTGAATGAAATATATCTAATGCGAATTCTATACTTAGTTCTTTTCCCTTCTTTTTCCTTTTCGGGGACGAAAAGTTTTGAGTGGGGGAGACTGTAACGACCCGTAAATTTCCGATAATTAAAATAGCTAATTTAATAAGATTTCGTGATTTAGTGTTAGAAAAAAATTGTAATTCATTTGGAATAATAATAACTAGAATGAAATGCAACAAAATTTATCTAAGTTAAGTGTTTATTAATTGAATGAAATCCCAAATCAATTGAAATAAGATGTAGTCGAAGGTAATTGAATGAATTTGTATTGTATAGGTAATTGTGACGCTTGTTTGTAAATAATAAACTTATAAGTAATTAAAAGTCAACAGTGATAATTATTTAAGTTACCTATTCATTTAGTTAGTCGAATTGAATTTGTGAACCAATTGCAATTGAAATGAAAGTATATATATTAGTTGAGTGCATTATCTCTAACTGCAGTTAAATAATAATGTGGAATTCATCTAATGTAATATAGTAAATCGACTGATAATGAAATTTTTATTTAAAAATCCAATATTGAAATCCGTCAAATATTGAACAATTAAATTGTTTAAAATTTAATATTTGGAATTTATTGAATAATTGAATAAAGGGAATTGAATAATTGTTTTAATGAAAATGGTTGTTCTATAATTTGAATGTGTTAAATTTTATAAGTTCGTTTCGAATATTTCAAAAGATACTGATTTAAGAATAATAAAATTGTTTAAATTTAATATTACAAATGTTTGAATAATTAAATTCCGAATTTGATATGATTAATTTGATATTAGAATTTAATATATGAAAATAAAGTGAAAAATTAAAATTTGATTTAATATGATTCAATTTGGTTTCCAAAGTGAATGTAAGTTATATCAGGATTATAATAGAGTTAATAAGATTTTAAATTTGGAATTTATTGGATAAATTGAATAACGGGTTGAATATGACTAAAAATGATTTGTAACATTTTATTTTATCATACTAAAGTTAGAATGATGTGGTAGAACTTTTAAAATCGAATTAAAAGTAAATTTGTGAAAATTGAATATTTTAATATTTAATTATCGACTGGAAAATAGCCAAATTTTGAACAGTCTCAGAATTGGACGAAACTAGTTCCATTGGATCCGTAATAGTTAGTTATTATCAGATCTCAATTTTCGTAGAAATCGGAGTTGTCGTTTGACCGTGGCAGCTCGAAACGCATTGAAATTGTTTTAATATTAATTTAACGAGTTAAAATAGTCATTTTTCAAACGGTCTCGGATTTCGACGAAAATAGTTTCATCGGATCCGTAATATGATATTATTGTAATATTTCAAATTTCATGTCAATCGGGTTTACCGTTTGTCCGGGGCGAGCCAAAACGTATAGAAATTCGTTTAAATCGATTTAATTCAAATTGATCGTTTATCGCTATAACTGTCGCATATGATCGAATTAGCTTCCGAAACCTGTTCCATTGTGTCCGGAACGCGGGGTAAACCCTAGAAACGCCAGCCGGCACGTTTCGTTTGGAGATTGTTTGAAAAAGCATGTGAATTTTGGAATTAATAATAATATAATATAAAATCTTATATAAACATGTTTGAGCAGAAACCCTAGCCCTTTTCATTCGTGGCCGCCTCCTTTAGAATTCGATGGCCGAAAACTTACGACCTTCCACCCTCAATCTCTCCTCATCCATGTCGTTTTAGCCTAAACCTCCAACACGAATATCGTAGAGCTAGGAGAGATCTCTCCATCCAACGGTAGATTTTGTTTATCGTCGTCGTTTGGAGCCGCGGTGGGGCCGTGAACGTAGACCGTTCGATCTCGTTTTGCGTGCAGCATATAGGGCCGAGTGGGCCGCGGGTTGGGGCGTGGGTGTAGCTCGTGGAGGCGCTTGACATAGCGTCGCCTGATCGTCGTCTCGTGGGAAGTTGGAGGCTCGGCCTTTGGGGTTTTCGTGCGTGCTTGGGTTCGCTGTTTCTCGTGTGAACGAAGAAGAAGGTGAAAGGAAGGGGCGGTCTGGATTTGGTATCCTGGAAGCAACGGCTGAGATTAAAGGTTAATAATAATAATAAAGAGAAATAGAAAAGTTAATTTGTTTATATAAATTTGTATATAAAATTCAAACGGCTATAACTTTTTGATACGAGGTCCAAACTGGACGAAACAAATTGCGACAGGTCCGTATTGACGAGCACTACGCTATGGAGCTGGATTGGAAGCTTTTGGAGCTAGAGAAATTTTGGGTTAAATCGAACGTCGTTCGATTTGATTTTAAATCGAGAAAATCAAGGTGAGTGTTTTATAACGCTCACACCGTACTAAATATTTTTATGCTAGTTAAATTGACATTATAAAGTGATATGAATTTTATTGTCGTTGTTTGATATAAATTTAATTATCATATTGCTTGTTATTTGAATTAACCGTTGAAAACTCAAATTGACAGTTAAATTGAAATTGAAATTGAATTGCGATTTACTTACCTGACATCGATAACTATGAAATTGCCATGAATTGTATTGCTTATTGGACGATGTATTTCGATGGATGTTATTGGTTGATATTTGAGTGTTTGGATGTTTATTTGCTTATATATATCCTGTTATGCATACATATGATACTGTGATTTAATTTAAGTAATATATATTCATCCCTGACATTTAATTGAAATAAATAATTACTTGGCCATAGGATAGAAAATTATATACGGACACCGAATTGGCTAAATGAATAATTTTAAAAAATCGTCGATTTGAAGTTTATTTAAATGTTTTGATTTAAAGGTTATAAATAGAAATCAATTTATAGAAATCGAATTTATTGAAAAATTGAGTTTTGAAATGATGAAATAAATCTTGGTTATAAGAAATTGTTAAGTAATATGATTCGAGACTTTGAAATTTAAAAATTAGAATTTGATTGAATTTCGAAAATTGATTTGTTTAAAGATTTAACCTTAATTCGAGCTTTGAAGATTTCCAAGTAAATGTGATATAAAAATGACATTTTGACATCGAGTTTGGAATTGAATCATATTTGAAATTGGAATTTAGACTTGAATATTGATGGAAAATTTGTTAAGTGTTATAAATGGATATTTTGAAATCAAGCTCCAAATCGAAAAAAAAATTGAAATTGAATAAATTGAAGGTGAATGTAGAATTGAATTGATTTGAAGTTAAAGTTGACATTGTTTTGAATTGAAATCGAAATTGAATCGGTAAAATGGAAATTGAAATTGATTGGAATTGGGAAGTTGTAATTGAAATGGATTGGTTTTGAAGCTGTTTTAAATTGTTTTCCAAATTACTCTGTTATATAAACCATTTTGAATACTTAAACTATTTTAATCTATTTTTAATCTACTTAACCCAATTTAAATTATTTTAAACTAATTTATCTATTTTAAATCCATTGCAAGATTTTAATTATTTTTAACTATTTTAATTATTTGAACTACTTTTAAACTACTTAAAACTATTTTCTAAAAATTTCAAGCTGGTTAATAAGGTGGAATGTTTATGTTTAAATCTTGAATTTAAATACGAATTGGGTTAAATGAAGTTGCAACATAAAATTTAAATTCGGGATGATTTTGAAACCGAAATAAGATATTGAGACGCAAAATGATTTTTGAAAAGGAACCTTATACTTTGAATGGCTATGTCGATATTTGAAATGGATTTGATTTTGAAGTGAATATGACATTTGATATCAATCATGAATCGATTCGAAATGTAAAGGAGCCAACGGTGTAATAATACGTAGTTATTAAAGAGACCGGGATCGGATATGGACATACTCTCTGTCGATACCGAAAACCACTTTAATAACTATTATACGCGGAGTGTTGATCCAGAATGAAGTGGATGGTTTGGTGAACGCGTTGACTGAAGAAAGAGAACGATTATTGGATGACCCCTGACATGACTAAAACAGGAGCCGCGCCGGGCCATTGAGGTTCGCCACCTCTAGCGGACACACTTCTTCGATACCATATCTATTACATTTGTGATGCGATTTGGGTGCACCCCTTGATTTCGGAGTGTTGTTTCGCGGTGTTGGGGTAGCTGCTGGCTATGCCCAACATCAGTCCGGATCACGCAACTACTAGTATCCTAGTTGGTATTGCCTCATGTACCTTGTCATACTGATTATCCTATTCGCGACCACTACGTTTTGATGTGTACCTTGAGTATATGGATTGCCCTCTGGTGACTTCCGGTTTTGGGGAAACTACGGTCTTGTATATGCTTTTGGGAATATAAAATGTGTTAAGGGGGATTATGGTAACGCCTTAACGCTATTTTGATATTTTATATTACTGATAGACATTATCTACTTAGCGTATATTACTACATAGTAGATAGTTTCACGGATCCTTGAGAGATGGAAAATCCCGTAACATCTCTTAAGTTATTGCACGCACGTTGACACTGGATATGAGATGTAAAACCCCGTAAACATCTCTGACGCCGTCACACTCATATTTATTGACGATTGATTTAACTTTCATAAGGATATTTTAGTCCTGACTCGAGTGTTTTGTCTTTTCATTACGCTCGGGTCAGTCCTGAGTTTTCAGTTTAGGTGAAGATCATTTCCTTGGAGGACGGAGACGAAGATTTGGTATATTATCTACTACTATTATATTCATTCCATTCCGCTGCATTGTTGTATGATATTTGTTGTGTATGTAACTTTGATAAATGTTGTATAATAATAATCAAATGTATTCATTTCAAATGTATTCATTTAATTAACAGCTTCATGAACTGTTATTTTATTATTATACTTTAGCCTTCCGCTGTGAGATTCTGTGTTGTTTCATTTCCTTTATTTCCCTTCCTTTTCTTTTCTTAATTACCCAATAACTATCTGCCCTTTTAATGGTTTGGAATCGACATGGGTATTTGATCGTCGGTTTAAACTGTCCAAAGGCGGGTCGTTACATCAAATGTAGTAAAAGCAATATATTCAACCATCAACCAATAATCATCCAACTAACATTCATTTTCAATTAGTTTGCATTCACTAATTCATATTCAAGTTGGTTCACTTCCAAATCAAATTCAAATCTATTTAAGATTCATTTAACTTCCAATTGAATTCCAATTACTTTAGCTTCCAATTTCATTAATACTTAATGAATTATATACAATCAACTAACAATCAAATATCAACTAATGTATATTTATTACAACCAATTTCCTTTGCTTATATTCATTCAATTTGGTTTAACACCTTTACTTTCAATTGGTTCAATTAAATTGAGTTTCAGTCAATCTTTCAACTTCCAATAACATTAGATTTTAATGAATTAACACTTACATTCTTTATTTCATATCAATTATTCACATTCAATTGATTAACATTTAATCCATTAATTCAATTCAATTACAAAAGTTGAATTTTATTACATATAACTCAAGTTCACATTTATCACTTAATTTTATTAATTTACTTGGATACCAAAATCAACTTCATTCACCATCTCTTAAGTTATATTCATATAGTTTCACTTCTTATATATATAAGTTTATTTCACAATTGTAAATCACTTTAATTATAATTCAATTCTTATAATTCTTTTGCTTATACAATTATTCTTTTATTTAGATTATTCAAACATCTTATTCAATAACCAAACAATCAACTTATATACTTTAAATAATTCTGAAAAATTATTTCTTTATATATAAAAATATAATCAAGGTAAAATTATTTCATTTACCCAATTTAAAACAATACTGTGTCGAATTGTTCTGTACAAGTGTTTAGAGATCCCTATCAACAACGTTAATTACTCGTATTAATCAGAATCTGTATACCACTCAACAAACCAATCATCACAACATAAAACAATTTTATATTCACTAACAAATACGCACTCGTATCTATTATTACACTCGAACTCATTCTAGAGTACTACTAACTCTATCTCTAATGAGTAATACCCAACAGAACCATGGTTGCCGCTTAACCATATGCTCTGATACCAAATGTAACGTCTCGATTTTTCGTTGCCGAAAAACCGAAATGTTATGGGTTTAAGAAAAAGAAAAAGAGAGAAGAAGATAGAAAATAGAGGGAAAAGAAAATAGAAAATAGAAAGGAAAGAGAAGAAAATAGAAAACAATAGAACAATAACAGAATCTCACAATTCGCAGCGGAACAACATATAATAAATAAATGAATAATCTTTAAACAAAGAACTATATCAGTTATTACATTACATCACATTTCATTACATCATATCATCAGAGTGTACAACAACAAACAACAACAAACAGTGCAAAAGAAATACTATATACTAATAATACGCCATGCCATCCATCTTGCCTCCAGCAATTCCAGAATATCCAGAATATCCTGATAAACCTAAAGAGAGAAGAAGATAGAAAATAGAGGGAAAAGAAAATAGAAAATAGAAAGGAAAGAGAAGAAAACAGAAAACAATAGAACAATAACAGAATCTCACAATTCACAGCGGAACAACATATAATAAATAAATGAATAATCTTTAAACAAAGAACTATATCAGTTATTACATTACATCACATTTCATTACATCATATCATCAGAGTGTACAACAACAAACAACAACAAACAGTGCAAAAGAAATACTATATACTAATAATACGCCATGCCATCCATCTTGCCTCCAGCAATTCCAGAATATCCAGAATATCCTGATAAACCTAACTCTTGACTGCTCGTGTGGAAATTGGTGGGCACCCAGAGTTTAGGAAGGAAAACAATAAACTCCGAGTCAGTCATGTGACTGGTGTGAGAACTCAAAACAGTTTATTTATCTTTAAAATCAAAATAGAGGAATATTTTTAAAGTCAATTCGCAATGCTTTTAAAAATGAGACTACCATAAGGCCTCCCGCACACACACACAATGCAAACGCAGAATCGGAGGAGATTTCTCCTTATGATAGTCAAAGATGTTTGATACGCATTAAAAAGAACATTTGATATTATTATTAGTGTATAGTGTAAGAAAAATTCATTTCGAAAGTAGAATATAAATCTTAGCCAACATACGACCATTACCGTATGCCTACTATAGCTACCATCCAAACAGTGGTGACCACCATAAGTGAATGGCAGGTTCTACAACTAATACCGTACAGGGTTTCGTATTGGGAATTGGATTTCCAACGAATGATCAGGCCAAGGAACTTCCCATTGCCACATGAGAATGCCTCTGGATGGACATCCCCGAGAACCAAACCGGATCTCTACCAACACAAGGCCGGGTTACCCCTAACTGAGTAACAACTGACCGAATATGCCATCCCCCGGTCCTTTGGGACCTTTCACCGAGCGCTCGCAATCAATTCACACAATCACAAAGTGTTTTCAACATGAGTAAGTATCTGGGATCCATACCATGACACCACCCTTTTCCAGAAGGAAATGCACATATCCTAAAGGGCGCTACCCCTCATAACCTTGCTGCATCTTTCCTGTTTTGACCATTCCGGGGTGTGAGGCTCGACGAAGTCACGTCCACAAAAACATACTTTATACAAAAGCCATGCTTTGGGTCAACAAATGATCATAGAAATGATCACCAGGATAGACGATCAAATAAATGATCCTATCACAAATAATCAACACAATGATCATTTACAGCAACACTCAGCATGTCACATTACCAAATTGGGAACATATTGCTGATAACCTTCAACTACATAACCTCTGAGCTCGTACGTCTCAGAGAAGGGTGTTAAGCTAAAAGAATAAATTCTCCGCCACCAACAGAAATATATTTGAAAGAAATCTGCTTTATATCTCAATTTGTAACGTCAGACATACAATCCATACAAGTCTGTTCCGGGCACGAACAAAACCGAAGGCACTTCTCACGAAGCCCTTGCAATCCGGATATTCACTAATAACGTTCGGATTTCCCATCACTTAAGGAATCTCTATACCAGGAGCTACCCAGTGCAGAGACAATCGATAGGTCATCCTATCGCTTTCGCAAATACCCGGTCTTCAACACCGGTCATCAAATGCAATTCATAACGACGTATCACATATTCGGAATGGGTTATGCGACCCCATGGTCCTTTCCCGGTTAACCCGAATAGTGAGCGCTTATTCAAAAATAAGTGTGGCATTCAAATTCAAACAAATCACATCAATTACCCATTCAAAGGGAAATATTAATAGTCGGTTGTTGAACTATCAATGGATATCCACACATCACCAGATTCCAAATAATTTTCCAAATTATTTATTTTCCAAAATATCTTTACAAGATATATTATTTTCAATACTTCAAAAATAAATCAATATTTATTTTTAAACAAATTCTCCTTTTCTTTTATAAATTCCATAATGAATTTATATTTCACAATATCTATGAATATACGATTTCAATTATTCATTTCAATTTGTCTTCAAAAAGATAAATTCTTAAGATATTCACTTTATATTGGAAAACATTTCCATACTTACTTATTCATAAGTAATTCACAAATTTTATTCATTTTCAACACTTAGACAATATTCAATATACTTAAATCGAGATTAAGTATATATTTCATTCTTTAAGGAAATCATCCTCTTAAACATATTTATTTGCGCCAAAAGGAATGTTACGTAAAACATCGTTACAACAACCCAAAATCACTAGTATAGGGATTCGAAATTAAAATAGATATATAAATCCCAATACTATACAAAACATTTCCTTTCGGAAATCATTTACTATAACAACTGTGTTATAGTCCAACATTTCCTTCTATTTCTCGAAAACGTCTATTTCAACAATGAATGTTAAAATCTATGGTTTCGAATCTCAACACCATTAAAAACATCGTTAGATCGTTTTAATTCAATTCAAAACATCAAATCTAAACATTTCTTTAACATATTATTCACTATTCAAAACGTGAATATATTACGTTAACTAATTTCATCCTCTTATACATTTCATTTTAAAGGATTATTCACAGTCAAAAATGTGAATATAACTTCATTAATAGGTTTCAACAATTTACTTATCAAAATAAGTCGTTTACGAATTTATAAAACAACGTTTATAAATTCCATTTCTATTTATTTTATAACTACTTCCTTTATAAATTCCTTTATTAACCTATTCGATTTTATATCTCAATTATGAACTAAAAGTCCATATTATAAGTTAAATGCTTATAAAACGATTATTTTACAAAATCGTTCTTTTAAACTTCATAATTATAAATCTTATAACTTATAAGATTCAATTATTTATCCAAAACCATTCTTTTAATGACTTTATAAATTTTATAAAACTACTGCTTATAAAATTCCATTTATAACTTCACCGTTTATAATTCTATAAATTCCATTCACTTATGCAATCTATTTTCACTTCATTCAAACACTTAAAAAAACTCGTTTTATAATGTCAATATTTCAATTTATAAATATCCATTTATAAATCTCTTAAATAAATAAATTTATATTATTCTTTTAAAACGTCTTTAAACTCCTTTAAAAACTTCATCATTTTGATTTATAAAATAATCAAATTTTATAAATCCTATATTTAAACTTTTTACAATAAATTCAGAAATCCAATTTAATTATTTTATAAAAACATTAACCCCATATTTTCAAAAATCAACTTTTAACTATTTTTATCAAAAATCATAATTTTTATAACTTTAAAAATTATAACATTTATTTATTTAAAACGAATCAATTCCAAACATATAGTATATTTTCAAAAATCACTTTAAAATCATTTTAAAATTCCAAAGTTTGGTCCAATGATGCTACATGCCAAATAGTCAATCACGACAACAACGATATCATATATCGATATGATAATCAATCAAATATCAAAATATCTGAAATCAAATAAATACTGTTGAGGAATCCAGTTGGATCCCTCCAACCTGTTTTCCTGCATCCACAAACATTAGCACAATACCAATTCCGCTCCAGTACGGAATTATCGCGGTATATGGGATTTAAAATATTATCCGCTTAATAGACGGCGCAATAGGGTCTCATCCGCTAAAAAATGCGGGAAATCAACAACTCCAATATATACATATGCCAATATATATATATTGCTATTATATATAATACCAATTTCACTGTTTATGAAATATTCGCGGTATATGTTTTTAATAAATAACATCCGCTTACTAATTGCGCATAATGTCAATTTTAACAATCAATAGATAACAATCATCATTCAAACATGCATTCAAATATTTTAAATCTAACTATTTAAAATAAAATCGAAACTGATTCGATTGAGTGAGAAGTTCTCACCTTGATTTCAATTTCGTTTTAGCGATTTATTTCGAATAAAATTAAACGGACGTTTAATTTTACCCGAAATTCTCACTAACTCCAAATGACTCCAATCCAATTCCATCGCGTAGTGCTCGTCCATATGATTCCAACGCAACTGGTTTCGCGCGTTTTCGACCTCGTATGAAAAAGTTATGATTTTTCAAAGTTTATACGAATTTATATACATAAATTTATAACATAATTTATAATTTTAAACCCTCAACAAATCAGGACCGTTGGATCTGCATCTAGAGAATCACGGCCGCACCCTCCTTCTCCCTCTCCCTCACGTTCAACAGCCGCACACAAGAACCCATACCATCAAATTAGGGTTTCAATTTTCGACCTCCACGTTCGACTAAACTCCATCACACCACCGCCATGTCGAAGCCACCATCGCCTAGCACGAACGCCCAGAAGCACTTGAAGCTCGGCCTCCATCCTAGCGCGCACTTCGAGGCCGAACGGCCAGAGTTCAAGCTCGAACTGCCATCAATCCACAAAGCCATTTGCAATCATAACCGTTGAACTTCAAGATCTCGCGTAGCACTACCACTTTCTAGTTGTAAGTTTTCGCTATTAATGAACGGATTTGGAGATTGGAGGGGAAGAATGTCGCGTGTTTCTGGCCGTTCATGCGTGGGTGGCAGCTAGGGTTTTATCTTTTATTTTTATTTTTTATTTTTTATTTATGAAGGAAGGGGGGGCTATTTATAGAGAAAAACGAACACTATTCATCCCGGAAATTCCAAACTCCGATTCACGCGCCGTAACCAGCGTTTTTAAGGTTTACCCCGCGTTCCGGACACAATGGAACAGGTTTTGGAAGCTAATTCAGACATCTGTGCGAGTTATGGCGATAAACGTTTAATTTAAATTAAACCGATTTAAACGATTTTCTAGGCGTTTTAATTTGTACCGGACAAACGGTAAATCCAATTGACACGAAATTTGAAACCTTACAATAATATCACATTACGGATCCGATGAAACTGGTTTCGTCGAAATCCGAGACTTTTTGAAAAATGACTATTTTAACTCGCCAAATTAAAATAAAAAATAATTCGATGCGTTTCGAGCTGCCACGATCAAACGACAACTCCGATTGACACGAAAATTGAAATCCGGTAATAACTAACTATTACGGATCCAATGAAACTGGTTTCGTTCAATTTTGAGACTGTTCAAAAATTGGCTATTTTCACTAGTCGATTTTAATATTAAAATATTCAATTTTCACAAATTAACTTTTAATTCGATTTTAAAAGTTCTAAAATATCTTTCTAACCTCGATATGATAAAATAAAATTTTACAAATCATTTTCAATCATATTTAACCCAATTTTCAATTATTTCCATAATTTAACATATTAAATTATCGATTTAATTATCCAATTAAATCCAATTATTCGAAATAAAATTTATTCGACTTATAAATTCACTTATTAATATTTAAAATTAATTAAATATTAAAATTTTAATTACTTAAAATCCTGGGTCATTACATAGCACTTTGAACAGTAACTGTACCATATAATTCTCTTACCTCTTCTAGGTAATCCAAATTTATATTTGCGTCCAGATTTGATAGTCGGTTATTTAACTATCAAATAAACAATCAGTTCAACCAACTATTTATTTTCACTGAAAAGCCAAGTCTCATAAAATTAAAATTTTATAATTTAAATCACTTTATCTAAAAATATATACTTAAAACATTTAAAAATAAAACTACTTAAATTACTTCACTCAAAATGAGAGTTATGAAATTCTGTAATAATTTTCCAAGTAAAACTTAAGCCACAAACTATTTTTAAAATAAAGTTTTATATAAAGTATAAATATTAGAAAATTGCTTTCAAAAATATAATACTAATTTAACTTTAAAAATAATTACTACTAAAATAAATTTTTGAATAATATTTACTTTAAAATTCTAAAAAAATTAAAAATGGTAAATTTCTCTAAAGCGTTACTTTTTAAATAATTTTAAAACCTTAAACTTATACATAAAAATTCTCCTTTGTAAATGTACTTGGCTTTATAGGGAAATACACTTCCATTTTAATATAACCCATATAATCCTTTTATAAATCCTACTCGATTTATCCCAATTTAATTTACATTCCAATCCCGTAAATTTCTTCCAACACTTTAAAAATAAAACACTATTTATTTTTAAACATATTTCCCATCTCCTTTTAATCACTTTCAAAATATATATTCTTGAATTATTTAAAATAAAGCTACTAAAGTCTTTATTTAAAACAATACTTATGAAAATATATAAGAGTATCTTGAGTAAAATTTAAACCAAAATTACCTTTTTTAGAATAAAGTTATTATATTAATATTTATGTTAAAATTCCCTTTCAAAAATCATAATACTAATCTACCTTTAAATAAAATTAACTACCATAATTAACTTAAATAATATTTACTTTTCACTTAAAAATAATTAAAATAACAAATTCCTAAAAACATTCAAAAAAACAATTTTGAACTTCTAGTTTATACATTGAAATTTTTTCTTTAAAATATACTTAGTTTTTCAGGAAAATATGTTTTCCAGCTTTTAAAAATAAAATCACCTTTTTATTTTTAAAAGTGAATTACAACTTTTCTTATAAATTCCTACCGGAATTTATACTTCCAAATTTATCCGCTGATAAATATTCCACTTTATTTATAAATCCAGTTTACAAATTTCCTTTCCTTATTTTCCTTTAAATCACAGTTTTCAAAATACTTAATCAATTTGAAACTAATATCCTGTTTAAATTCCCCTTAAATTTATAACTCAATTTACCCAAATTCCCAATAATTATTTACTTAAAAATTCCCTTTTCATTTCCTTTAAAACCCAATTCAATCTATTCTATATTTTAAAATACCAAATTTTATTCATCCAAACCATAGTATCGAATAACTTAAATTCCAATTCAATTCTATCACAGAATATCAAATAATATATCACTGATTATGGAAATAATATTAATATTCTGAGGAATCCAATTGTATCCCTCCAACCTGTTTCCCTGCATCCACAGATGTTAGCACAATAAAAATACCAATTCCACTTTGAGGTGGAATATCGCGGTATATAGGTTTATCTGCTATATAATGCGGGAAATCAATAACTCCAATATATATTTGTGTGTGTATATATATATATATATTACCACTATATATAATATCACATTAAATTAATCAATAATTTAAATTTAAACTATTTAAATTAACTAGTCAACCAGATGTGAGTGAGATTAACTCACCTTGAGTTTAAAACGCAGAGCGTTTCAATTTTAAATTAAATCGAGCGCCTTCGATTTAATCTACAATTTTCATGAGCTCTAATTGCCTCCGGATCTGCTGCAGCACGTAGATTGCATCGCTGCGATTCCGTCGCTTCTTGTTTCGTCGGAATCCGACCATGCATGCAAAAGATATGCAGTGTTAAAGATTGTTCGATTTAAAATATAATATATTTTCATTTTGTTTTATGTTTTACACAAACCAAAATCGAGACTGTTCAAAAGCAGGAAAAAACCAAGGCCACTGATTGCTTCCCTCTCCATCGTCTTCACCCAACAAACAAAACCCAAAGCCACCATTCTTTGACCAAAAATCGAGATCAGCACGATAAAGTTGAAGACGATCCAAACCTTCCACGCCGCACTCCAAATGGCACGCACCCACAGCCAGAACGCGGCTAAGCTCGGCCTCGCCGTTGCTCCAAAAAGCACGCTCGAACGCGTGACTAACCGCCCAAAAATCGAGATGATCCACCATGCCGATTCCAATCACGACCGTATGGATTTGTAAAGCTTGAGATGCTCTACAATCTTGCAGTAGACTGATTCTGCAGATACTCGATGGATTAAGAGAATTTAGGGGATTTGATTCGAAAATTTTCGACCATTGGTTTCTTGTAAATGGCGGCCGAGCAAAAGAAAACTAGGGTTTCGGTTGTGATGCACATATATACGTGCACCATAATTATTTTAGTAATATATTTTTCACAAATTACTTGATTTTCAAACGAATTCCAATTGAACCATGCCTACAGGCGTTTATAATGTTTTACCCACGTTCCGAACAAAATGGAACGTGTTTCGGAGCCCAATTCAAATGTATGTGGAAGATAGCTTTTTGAATTGATTTAAAATATAAAATTATCGATTTTTAATTTCCACGCGTTTCTCACCAGTACGAACAAACGATAACTCCAAATGTTACGAAATTTGAAATCCGATAATAAATAACTATTACGAATCCAATGGAACTTGTTTTGTCGAATTCCGGGACTGTGCCTCGGAAGGCTATTTTAACTCGTCGATTAAATCAAGCTATTTTCCAAATCCTCGAAATCATTTAAATTTTCACACTTTACTAACTTAATTATAAATCATATACAATTTATATTCACATTAGAAATCATCCTGATTCATTTAAATCAATATCTGATTATTTACTTTATTATTATATATATTAAATTCCATTTATTAAATTAATATAAAAATTCCAATTTAACTTATCGACCTTTGATTCCATCCAAAGGTCCAATATTAAAACTCAAATCCACTAGATTTTAAATAAATCGTAGAAACTATTTCCATATCTATATACACCTAGATTCACAAATTATCCTAATTTCAAATATTAAATTATTATTATCCAAATCAAATTAAATTTGCCATATTTGAAATTATAACTAATCTTATTGATTTAACCAAAATCTTCTTAATTTCAAAATCAATTTATAATCCACATTCAACATTTAAAATAAATTAAATGTTCAAAATTAATGACCAAATTCTCCAAGTTGTACATTCCTCCTCCCTTATAAAAATTTCGTCCCCGAAATTTGCTAAGGTAGGAAAAATGCTCCTAAACCCATTAACTTTTCCAAAAATCCACTTAATTAAAACTTAAGTTCGTTTCTCAAAACCCTTTAGTTTATTCCAAAACTATTTGCCTACATTTCCAACTCAAAAACTTTGATTTCAAACACTGTTTCAAAAATCAACTTTCTAGTTAACCACATTTTCCAAAATTTTCAATAAATTTCTAACTTCCAAAATTTTCGAAAAATCTTGACAGTGTCTCCTTTGTATGGAGAGCCTTTTACAATATCACAAATATGATAGATATATATATAAAGCGACCCATACGGTCGAAAAACAAAATATATAACAATATATTATCATTTCTTAATTTTATTGCGTTGGCGTACCTTACATTAGCGTTTTATAAGCGAGCGGCTAATTTATGATGCATTTACGCGTTCCAAACTCTATCTGATTGCCTCCCGTACCTGTACTTACTCAAACAAGCAAACAAGTTTCCAAAATCATGAAATTTTAACAACATTCCACTTATTTAACTAGCCAAACACATCAATTACATAGCCCAAACAAATAATTTATGATGCATTTACGCGTTCCAAACTCTATCTGATTGCCTCCCGTACCTGTACTTACTCAAACAAGCAAACAAGTTTCCAAAATCATGAAATTTTAACAACATTCCACTTATTTAACTAGCCAAACACATCAATTACATAGCCCAAACAAATAAACTTCATAATCCAACATTCTAATTTTTATCACTTTATTAATTTAAATCCCTACTCTTGCATTTCAGTTTCATTATCCAAACAGGTTTTATTCAAAATGATTTACAACCAAATTCACTATATTCAATTCACCTTTGCACCAACTAATCCCATATCCATATCACATTGCTTTATATGCCTTACTTACACAATTTCATCTTTTCCCGACTTCCAAATTTATTTATTTGCATCATATTTATGATTCACTTCATTTACATGCAAATCCATCTAATTAAATTTCAATTTATTCCAATTGATTTAAAAACCAATTTTATTCACTTCTTTTAATTTATCTACTTGTTTACGACAAATGGTGCAAGTTTGATTTTATTCAAGCAAATAACAATTACTTAATCTTATAACCATTTTAAATTAATTCTAACTCAATATATATTAATCTTATTCCATTTCGAATTATCTACACCCATACATTTTCATTTCGATTCAAAACCATTCTAAAAAGCTCGATAATAATTGTCACGACCCGAAATCCAACGATTGAAAATTAACATCAAATATCTCACTTGTATTCGACTGCCGGAGATTCAAATGTCGAACTCTAGTTCAGATGGAGCTTATAACATGAATATAACAACGGAAACAAAATGAATTATCATTGACCAACATCACAGATATAACATCATCACAATATCCATTACAACATTTATCATCAAATTCAGAGAATTGTATATGTATAACACAACTACAAAATGGAAACATCACAGTGGAACAAAAAAGTTATCACTAAATCAAGAAGGTCTCCAAAGAAAGAGAGCGAGAATCCCAACTAAGCACCTTAGATCCATAAAGCTTCAAAAAGATTCCCAAGTCAGAAGCCTCCAAATCCGATAGCTTTCGAACAAAAAGACTTCAAAAGATTCCAAGCCAGCACCAAAACATGGAAAACCTGCTTCTAGGATGCCCATGTGGAAATTATGGGCACTCAGAGTTTAGAAAGGGAACAATAAACTCCGTGTCAGTCATGAGAATGGTATGAGTAAACAAAAGCAGTTGTTTGTACAAAAACAATTTATAAAAGTAAATCCGGTATACTTTTGGAAAATGAAACTTCCATAATGCCTCCCGACACACACACAATGCAATCGCACACTTGGGTGAGATTTCTTCTTCTGATAGTCAAATATGCTTAAAACTTATTGATATTATTGTTAGTGCATAGTGTAGAAAATATTTTTGAAAGTATAATATTAATCTTAGCCAGCATACATACCATTATAGTATGCCTACTATAACTACCATGTTAAATGGCAGGTTCTACAACTAAAGTCGTACAGGGTTCGTATTGGTGATTGGATTTCCAACAATGGTCAGGCTAAGGAACTTCCTGGGCCACATGGGTATGCCTTTGGAAGGACGCCTTGAGAACCTAACCGAATCTCTACCAACACAAGGCCGGGTTACCTCTTTAACTAGGTAACTGCTACACGAGTATGTCATCCCCCAGTCGTAACCAACCTTTATCCGGGCCCCAACAACAACAATCACAAAGCAACATAATTACAATATCAACATAAGTTAAGTATCTGGGCTTCATACCATGATACCACTTCTATCCAGAAGGAAATGTACATACCCTAAGGGCCGCTACCCCTAGTAACCTTGCTGCATCCTTCCTGTTTCGACCGTTACCGGGTTGTGAGGTTCAACGAAGTCTCATCCACAAAGCTACACTTTTCACAAAAGGCATGCTTCGATCAACAAATGATCAGAAGCACTCGGCATGCCACACTACCAAGTTGGGAGTATATCATTGATAACCTTCAACTACATAACCTCTGAGCTCGTACGTCTCAGAGAAGGGTGTTAAGCTAAGAGAATAAATTCTCTGCCACCAACAGAAATGTATTTGAAAGAGATCTTCTTTATATCTCAAAGTGTAATGTCAGATATACAACCATATAAGTCTGTTCCGGGTTCGAACAGAACCGAAGGCACATCCAAAGAGGCACTTGCAATCCGGGCATCCACAATCCCGATCGGACTCTCCATCACATATGGAGATCTTTATACTGGAGCAATTCAATGCAGAGTCATTCGACAGGTTATCCTATCGTTCTCGAAGACACCTGATCTTCACCACCATCTTCAAATGCTATCCATTTTGTTGTATCACTATTTAGAATGGGTTATATGACACAAAGGTCCTCTCCTGGCTAAACCGAATAGTGAGCATCAATTTAAAAACATGTGGATATGTCATTCACAACGATTCGCAGGTTCGATGTGGGTTTCGAATAACCAACTGGAATCCGACTCCCTATCGCATCGAAATTCAAAAGCCTTTTTATAGCCAATAGGTTTTCACATTCACACAGAAACAATCATAGATATTACAGCTCGGCACAGGGTAAATCATATCACAAAGCATCACCATCACATATCAGATATATTAATCAGTACACAACATTCACTAATAATTAATCATCTACAATTAAGGTGAATTAATCGTGTGATTCAAATTAATTAATCACATAATTACTTTCATTAATTATCTTTAATCAATGATTAGTTATCTTTAATTATAAATTAATTAAATCTTAATCACCTTCATTAATTAATTTTTTTATTTTATTAATTGTCTTAATTAATTAATCCTTAATTGTTAATTAATTAAATCTTAGTTACTTTTATTAATTAATTATTCCTTAATTAATTATCTTAATTAATTAATCCTTAATAGTTAATTAAATCTTAATTACTTTTATTAATTAATTAAATCTTAATTACTTTTACTGATTAATTATTCCTTATTAATTATCTTAATTAATTAATCCTTAATTGTTAATTAATTAAATCTTAATTACTTTTATTAATTAATAATTCCATAATTAATTTTCTTCATTAATTAGTCCTTAATTGTTTATTAATTAAATCTTAATTACTTTTATTATTTAATTATTCCTTAATTAATTAATCATTAATATAAATCAATTAACCTTAATGATTTACTTAATTAATCTTTAATATTAAGTAATTAATTAAAAAGTTATTCTTTAAATAATTTATTGACAAATCATTAATTACTTAATAAATTTAAAAGATAAATCTTTTTACCTTTGTTAATCATTTTGATTATCTTGTAAACCTTATTTAATGAATCATCCTTATCATATAAATTAACTTAAAGGATTAAGATTTAGTTTAAATAGCATTTCATCTTAATTATCCTTCTTAATTGCATTATTTAATCGATATAAATAATTTTACAACAATAATGTAACAAAATTTTGTTTAAATTTAATTACTTTAAAAATGTCTTACTTAAAACCTTAATTAGTTTAAACTTAAATCAAAATTATCTTTACATGGATTTAAAATTGTTTAAAAGTTTGATTTTTTTTTTCAAAGTAAAACTGTTTTGTGTATCAACTCTGAGTCCACTACGAGTCTTACCCAAACAAAAATGCTCCTTGCTTCGAGTCATTTCCGAATCCTACCCGTGTGCCTTAATTTTTTTAACTTTAATTTGTTTAAGTACAAACCCGCGCAACCCAAAATTTACTTCGAGTCCATACCCGAGCTCGAACCCTTATCTCCCAAAGGCTACTTCGAGTTTCCCCTTTCTTCCCAAACCTATGTCTACCGACACAGCTAAAGCCATGTGCACGTGAACCAATCATCTATGAAGCTTCGACCTCCAAGACCATCGCCGACACACCATCAACAACCCACCAATTCAATTCCGACCACCCAGAATTCTCCTGGAACCCAAAATCGAAATCGAAGTAACTCGAGCAGTTCCTGAAACAATGACCTCGTCGGAAAATCCTTAAAACTTCCAACGCCAATCATCAGAGGTTGCGTAACTCCAACCAAAGTTGCGTCTAACTTCAACGCTTCGATCGCTACCGGTGCGATCAACTTCGGTGCGACGACGAAGCTGCAGCAACCTAAATACTTGACTTCGACCAAACATGGGTTTAAACCCTAGTTCAGCAATTTCCGATCACCACGGCGGCTTATAAATTCAATCATTAATTTTCTGATGATCCCAGATCATCCACCAAGCTCTAAACACGATTACGAGATTTATCATAACCCCGATCATTTGAATCTGCACCAAAACTCCATATCATTCAATTCACAAATTCCCAGTGAATTCAAGTTTAAAATTTTTGATCTTAGCTTTAAAAATCGTTATTTTCAAAATGTTTCCGATAATATAATTTAAATCAGGAACAATGATGGTCGAAATTTTGACAGAAATGAGTTTTCCTGTAATTTCAATCTTTTTCATAGAATGCTGTGATGATCCAGATTTTTGGATAACTGTTAATCGAAAAATTAACTGATTTTATTAACGAGATATTAATTTTTTTGATGGGTCGAACAAAGGAATTTCTGATAATTAAAATATCTGGATATAAATTAAGTACTTAAGCCTTGGCTAAGAGTAAAAGTATAAATATAAATATATGTTTAAATAGGAATAAAGGTATATACGTAACTTATATTGTTGTATGTAATATAAAGTAAAACATATAAAATATTCCATGGTACGATATGAATATTTGTATGCAAGGCCATAAGACAAAATATGATATGTATACATTTGTATAGGATATGTATATACATGTGATTTGATATGTATGTAAACATTCTATGAGACATTAGCATGACAAGAACTAAATGCAAGCATACAAAAACTTCAACTCAAGCATAAAAAAAAGGCCAAATCCACCTCCAATGAACAACAGCAGCAACATTATATCAAATCATTGAATGCAAAAAAAAGAGAAATATGAAAAGCCTGGAAACAAGCCTCAGCCTAGCTTCTACCATACACCTCCACCCTATATATATATATATATATGTGCAAATACATGCCGCTACATGGGAAATACATCCTCACTAACAAAAGAAAATCAAAGCATCTCATCAGCATAGCATTTTGGCTTTAAGAAGATCACTGCAATGCTAGGTTTTCCAGTTTTCTGCATCTGCTTCAAACTCTAACAGGTGAGTAAATGCAATATTTAAGAACTTAAGTAAACTAAGATATACGCATGTGATTCTTGAATTAATTGTGCTTGTATGTGAATTTTCAAGTATGTATCTCTGTGCATAAACGTGTTTGTTTTGTGCATGCTGAATATGCCTGATCTTCTCTGTTATCTTAGTTACAGAGTCGAAAAATAAACAAATAAATTCAATTTATCTTCATCTAGTCACTGATAGGCTTAGAGTTTCAAAAAACAAGTTTGTTTAAACATTAATTGAGATCTAAAAATAGTTTTAAGTATGATTGTGATTTATGGCATCTGTAAAATTAGTTTTACAGAGAGAATTTTAAAATATGTTAAATTCGAATGTTGAAAATTGTTGTTCATTATATAACTTGAATCATCGTTAGAAAATAGGATTTTTAAGATGAAATTGCTGATTTTTAGATTAGTATATGTTGGGAATTTCTGAGATGATCAAAAATTGGGTATTTATTAAATTCTGACTTTCGCGACGCTTAGATATGTCGGGGTTGGGGTCTAAGCTAGCTGAAAGGTAGACGTATTCGAGAAATGTAACAACCCGCATATTTATCGGTTGTATATTTAAATATTTTATTTAAATATAACATCAATTGTCGGATCATAGTCCGAAAAGTTACTTTCTGCAAACGGTCGAATTAGGTCTCAAGACCACTTCCATTGAGTTCAAAACGTCGTTTGTGATCTTTTTGAGTATAAGCTTCGATATATTTGGAGTAAGTCGAATTTTGCTATTTGCTAAGTGGGCTTTTGGGTTTGGGTTTCACCCAAACTGTTCTATAAACCAACTCAACCCTTCTCTCCTTCCATTCACTTATTCATTTCATAAAAACTTAAGCTAAAAACTGATAATGGTGGAAGAGAAAGGAAATTAGAAATTACTAGCCCTAGATCCTCTTGCAAATCCAAATTCTTGCTCCAAAATCAAAGAGAAGCCATTGGTAAGCTCTTCTTCATCTTCTCCAACTCTTCTCCCCTTCAATTTCAGAAAGTTTTCCTAAACCTAACTTAGGAAAATACTTGTTTGTTCTTTGATTGAAGCTTGTTGGGTTGAAGTAGTGATTAGTTGGTTTTCTCCTTGTGACTTAGCTCCTCCATCTTCTTTGGTTGTGGGATAAAATGTGAGTTTTGAACTCACATCTACCTCTTTTGATATCATAGTTGTTGGGTATGAATTCCTAACACCTTGTTCATATGCTCTTGCTTTTGGTTTGGATTGAATTGGTGAATATCCAAATTTTTAGTGTTTGGGTTCAATTCTTTAAAGATCCTAACTTTGATGTTTGAATATGTTTATGGTTGCGAATCGGAGAGCTAATGGAGCTGGGATATCTATTGGCTAAGGCTTCTTAACTCCATTGCTCGAAAGGTCGCATTTTGGAAGAACTTGCAATTCATTGGAAAAAAGGGCAGAAACTGCAAATTTATGCAGTTCGGCCGACCGAGCCCTGTAGCCGGTCGACCGACCTGCTCATGTCGTGTGTTTTTATTTCCTGCATCTGGCCAGCCGACCGAGCCCTGCTACCGGTCGACCGACCTGCTCATGTTTTGCCTGTTTTGCCTAGTTTTGCATATTTTGATTTGTTTTCCAAATTTTATCGATTCAAGTTGCTTCTTAGTGGTTGTTATTGCCTCTTTGACTTTGATAACTTATTTTTGACTTCATCCACGGGTTTTTATAAAATAATCTTTCTAATCATATTAAAAGCTCGTTTCTCCAATTTATAAATTATATTTAAACACACGCACAATTTCGCACTTCGAGCGAAGTGGAAAGGTGATTAAATGGTTGGGCAAAACACGGACCATGAATATGTGCGTTTATCTTTCCGATTAATCCCCGACCTATTCAATTGATCGTTTTGACCTTCGGGTTTCGTTTACTGAGGATATGAGGTGAACTTTGTACTGCTTCGAGTGTGAAATTAACTAATGGATAGTAAACCGTTTAGTGCGAACGGGTGAAATTAACTAATGCATCCGGCACAAACTTTAGTTCGAATCGTTCCCGGAATTGCTCCCAAGTAAGATCCGCTTCTATGATTTCAGAAACTAAAAGCTCATACCAATCTAATGCTCTTTCTTGGAGCATGCTAGAAGCCACTTGGACTCGATGAAGGTCAATAAGATTCATGCGAGAAAAGATACGATCGCATGATTGAGCCAAGCTTGAATTTCTATAACACTCTCGGATCCCTTGAATGGCCTTCCACCCAAATCGGTGTAGTCTCTACACAAGCGTGCAAAATCGGATCTAGGATGAGTAGGCTCTGGATTGGGTCCAGCTGCTTGAGCGTTCTTAACAAGATCTAAAAGCTGCTAGGCAGACATAAATACTCCATCCTGGGGAGTAGCACTAGATTGACCGGCGTTGGGACAGCCAGGTCTAACCATTTCTCTTCCTTAAGAAAGAAAGAAGGAAGAAGAAGAAGGTTATTCACAAAATGAATATCAAGCAGTCTTGATAGATAAAACAAGGAATCATAGAGAAAATAGGATGAATCGGTACGAAGACTCGAATAAAATCCTAAAGCACGACTCCTAAGATGGACTTAGGACGATGACCCTTGTTATAATATTTCATATTGTTCCGAAGTTTCGCTCTGATACCAAGCTGTGACGCCCCACCTCTATACCCACGCTAGCCAAGAATACTACGATGTAAGGCTGTCAACTAGCACGGAGAATAAGGCTGTTGAGGAGCGACCATCCATGTAATTGCTTTGAGTGAGCACCAATATGTCAGATAGTACAACATGCATTTTATTTCAAGAGAGGAAATCCGATATACCGATAAAATATTTAAATAAAATATTTAAATATAAAATCGATAAATATGCGGGTTGTTACAAAACTGTTTTGAATTAAACCAAAGGTGGTTTAAATTTAAAAAAAAATGGCTTAAAGGCAAAGAAGTAAATATGTATATGTGTGAATGTATATAATATCAAGGATGATTTGAAATAAACTCGAGGATGTTGAGTTTTGATTTTCCCTAAAGTGTGAAGTAAAAACCCAAAATAATATAAGTTTTGAGCTTATGAGTAGGAAGGAATTTTGATAGAAATTTGAAATTTGAAGTAAGAATTCATATCGGGTAAAGTCGACTGAATAATTTAAATTGGATTTAACGTAAAGGAAGTTAAATAAGTTTAGAATGAACACCCTGAATTGGAAATTTCAAGATGGAATTAAGATTTAACTTAGAGAAGTTAAATGGGTTGATTTGGTAGGGAATTATATGTGATTTCAAATACGGTTGAGATTTAATAATGGGAAGTGCATGATGAATGTTTTAAGTAAATTTGATGTTTACTTACCTTGATATCATCCTGTTATTATCAGTAACTTAAAACTATGAATTGAATTGTTTAAAATGAATTAAGAAATGGATTGAGATAATCTATATATCCATTACCGAGATTAAGTGGAAGTAAAACCATACTTGAAGTTGGTTAAAAGATTTTGATTTTTGGAGTAAAATTTGAAACAGAGAAGAGGAATCATTTTGGACTTAAAGATTTGAATGTTTAAGATAAATTGCAACTGAGATTGCTAAAAATTGGTTTCAAAGTTGAAATTGGGTGGTAAATTGGGTCTCAAAGGATTAAATTGTTTAAAAGAATTTGATTTATTATATGAACTTTGAAATAAGTTATGGGAATTTTAAACGTTTGGACTCAGAATTAAATTGTGCAAAGATTTGGGATTGTTAAATTAAAAAGGTAAAGGTTAATTTGATTTAAAGGAATTAAATCAACATTTGAAAATTTAACTCGAATTTGTATAATTCGTGATGATTTAAAGTGAGATTGAATTTGAAATTCAAATTGAAATTTGATTTAAATAATTGGGACTTGTGATTGAAATTGAATAGTTTTAAATTCAAAAGAAATTGATTTGTATCTGAAGAGAATCGAGGTTAATTCAACTCGAATGGGGGTTAATTCAAGTTGGAACTGAAATGAATTGAAGTTATTTAAAATTGAATTGAAGTTGAGTCAATTCTACAGAAAGTGGAGATTTAAATGAAATTGATGGGAATGGAGATTGAGAATTGAACAGTTTGGCTCTGGACTATTTTCGAATAAATTATTTTAATTTAAACTGTTTTTAATCTATTTTCCAAATTAGTTATTATACAACTTTTTTTAAAAAAAAAACCAAAACTATCTTATACTTGTTTTGCAACTACTTTTGGAGCTATTTAACTATTTTTCAACTGTTTATTAACTAATTATTATTTTTCAACTATTTTACAAAGTAATTACTATTTTACAACTATTTTGCAATTATCTAAAATTTATATAACTATTTGACTATTTTCCAACTATTTTACAATTACTTAACTATTTTACAGCTATTTTACAAACTAATAATTATTTTTCAACTACTTATCTATTTTAACTTTTCAAGCTATTTTCTAAATATAAGCTGGTCAGAGTGCAAACTGTTTATGATTAAATTTCCAATTGAGATAAGAATTTTAGTGATAATCCAAATGGGGTTGAGGCAAATGATAATAAGTGAATAGAAATTATAAGTGATGTGAATAGAAAAGGGAATTGATTTGGTTAATAGCCAATAAAGATAAATATGTAGGATGTACGTATATTATTCTATTCGCATAGTGATTTGATCAAGATTCGAGCATAGAATTTCGAGATAGTTATAACGATCCGAGTTGGGATTTTTCACTCGAATTTCGACAGCGGACCTGGATATGGATTTTTGATTGGTTCTGGATATTCTCCATCATAGTTATGGCTATGCAAGGAGAATGACGGTTTATGATCAAGAAACCAGATCTGAGTCCGCACTAGAAAGTCGGGTGGACGATACTAGTTCGGAAGAGAAATTGTGTGATCGAGTGAGCGATTAGATTGATATTGCATATGGATGATATGTGTACATCGTACAGATTGGAATGAAATGGATATTAAAAGTTTGTAGATAAGAACTGCAAAATGGTTTTTGAAGTGGAAAAGATATTTTGTGAAATATATGATGAAGTAAAGTGGAAATTTGATATTTCTATGGTAATAACTTACCTTTTGAAAGTAAGTAATTTGGTAGGTTATCTATAGAGTAATCAACTTTGAATATTTGATTTGGAATAAAAAAAAGTTATGTATCTTTGTTATATAAGATAAATCTCCCCTTGTTGAATCTATAGTCGAAAGGAAAGGATTTTTGAAAAGTATTTGAAGTATAAAAGGGAATTTATACAAGTTTGAAGTAATCCAAAGATTTTCAAAACTATATATATCTCTGTATGTGTGTGTGTGTGTGTGTCTATATATATAAAATATTTCATAAGCATGATTTTGAGGAAAAGGTTTTTGGAACCTATGGATTTGGTAAGGTTTTTGATTTATGGAGAAAATTAATTTTAGGAAGTTGGAAAAGCCTAATTTGAGAATTATCGATTTTGGGATAATTGATTTTTAGAAAGGAGATTTATATGGGATTCATACTAGGTGTATGATTTGGAAGATACTATATGTGCACAATATAAAGTGTTTTGAAAATGGCTTTGGAGAAAAAGGCACTCCCTTGAAATGAACTTCTCAGGAGTACCATAGGTTGGTACTGCCTTGAGCCTCAAAGGGGGAGGTTCTAAAGTTGATCTTCTGAGGAGTCCGGACAAAACTAGTTCTTGAGGATTATGTGTAGTGCGTAGTGAAAGTCGAGGGCGCTGAGGCCTACAGAGGCATTTGGGTTATGCTGTGACGACAGTGTAACTCGATGTCACTGCGATCTACTGCAGACCATAGCGAAAGTCGTGTGTGCCGCTGAGAACCAACAATCTACGTTTGATTTTATATCGGTAAACTGCGACCTATGGTAACATAGCGAAAGTCGTGTGTGCTGCTGAGAGCCAACAGTCTGTGTTTGATTTTGAATCGGTAAACTATGACCTATGTGGGAGTGGAGAAGTTTCATTTTTGGCAGCGAAAATCGAGGGCGCTGATGCCTACGTTTGTATGGACTTTTGCTGAGATGGCAACGTAACCCTCGAATGTAACAGTGATATGTTGTGGGTTCCATGGCGTAATCGAGGGACGCGGAGTGCCTACAGTTGAATGGACTTTTGCTGCGATGGCAAAGTAACCCAAGATGTAACTGCGACCATGGATGGGGTGATGGTTTCCATAGCATTCTCACCAAAGATATTTTCTCTATTTCAAAATGATTTCTACATTTTCAATAAATTGTTTTCCAAATATTTTCAATGGGTGTTAAAATGGGTTTACCAAGTACTTATAGAATTTCAGTCCTACACCTGATCAATGTATGACCGAATTTCTATGAGAACGAAGATAGACTTGTTGAGACATCGAGTTATAAAAAGTATTTTTTATTTAAAAAATATTTGGAAATATTATGTAGATTTTAAAGTGTTTTAAGAAATTTAAATAAAAGAATAAAGAGTTAAAAATGTCTAAAGAATAATTTAACTAATAACTAACAGTATAATTTAATTTCTTTCTTCGTTCCTTTTCGAGGACGAAAAGTTCTAAAGGGGGAGGAACGTGACGACCCGGATTTTTGGATATCTGTTAATCGAAAAATTAACTGATTTTATTAACGAGATATTAATTTTTTTGATGGGCCGAACAAAGGAATTTCTGATAATTAAAATATCTGGATATAAATTAAGTACTTAAGCCTTGGCTAAGAGTAAAAGTATAAATAAATATATGTTTAAATAGGAATAAAGGCATATAAGTAACTTATAATATTGTATGTAATATAAAGTAAAACATATAAAATTTACCATGGTATGATATGAATATTTGTATGCAAGGCAATGAGACAAAATATGATACATATACACATATGTATAGGATATGTATATACATGTGATTTGATATGTATGTAAACATTATATGAGACATTAGCACAACAAGAATTAAATGCAAGCATATAAAAACTTCAACTCAAGCACAAAAAAAATGTCAAATCCACCTCCAGTGAATCATAGCAGCATACAATATATCAAATCATTGAAAGCAAAAACAAGAGAAATGTGAAAAGCCTGGAAACAAACCTCAGCCTAGCTTCTACCACACACCTCCGCCCTATATATATATGTGTGTGTGTGTGTGTGTACAAATACATGCCGGTACCTGGTAAATACACCCTTACTAACAATAGAAAATCAAAGCATCTCATCAGCACAACATTTTGGCTTCAAGAAGATCACTGCAATGCTAGGTTTTCCAGTTTTCTGCATCTGCTTCAGACTCTAACAGGTGAGTAAACGCAATATTTAAGAACTTAAGTAAACTAAGATATACGCATGTGATTCTTGAATTAATTGTGCTTGAATGAAAATTTTCAAGTATGTATCTCTGTGTATAAACGTGTTTGTTCTGTGCATGCTGAATATACCTGATCTTCTCTGTTATCTTAGTTACAGAGTCGAAAAATAAACAAAGAAATTCAATTTATCTTCATCTAGTCACTGATAGGCTTAGAGTTTCAAACAGAACAAGTTTGTTTAAGCATAAACTGAGATCCAAAAATTGTTTTAAGGATGATTGTGATTTATGGCATGTGGAAAATTAGTTTTGCAGAGAAAATTTTAAAATATGTTAAATTCGAATGTTGAAAATTGTTGTTTCAATTATATTACTTGAGTCATCGTTAGAAAATAGGATTTTTAAGATGAAATTGGTGATTTTTAGATTAGTATATGTTGGGAATTTCTGAGATGATCAGAAATTGGGTATTTATCAAATTCTAACGATCACGACGCTTAGATGTGTCGGGGTTGGGGTCGAAGCTAGCTAAAAGGTAGACGTATTCGGAAAAAATGGAGAATGATTTTTCTGGTGGCTGTGGTGATTGGGAAGGGACTTAGTATGGTGGTCTGTGTAATCGAGATGTTTGAGGTATTCGCGATGCCGTGAGAAGGCCGGAAGGAATCGCGACCTGAGCGATCGATTTATAATGTCAAGGCGATGCTCTGGTACGATCGACGATGGTACTTGAAGGCGAAATCATCGGTGGATGATTATTTCATCGGACTGTTGGGTTTCTAGTTTTTCCTGGATAATCAATTTGTCGACAGGTTGTTTCGTTCGGGGTTTTGGGTGGTCAAGGGACTTGCTGGGCTCAGAGTGGATGAATATGGATGGTCAAAGGCATGGTCGCCGTCCAGGGAATGGTGTGCATGTACACCGTGATATGGTGTGCAAGTGGATGGAAGAACTCGAAGAAGAAGATGGAGTCACTCGAGTTCAACGCGAGGTTGTTTCGTGAATTGCTCGAAGTATTTGAGTTTGTGAATTTTTTTTCTTTTCTTTTCTCGGGCTGGACTCGAGAACAACAAATTTTGGCCCGGGTTTTATTTTTAACCTGGAGATTTGTTATGTTTTCGAATAAATGATTTTAAACTTATTAAATTTAATTTTAATTTAATTTAAATTAAAATGGTAGATAAGAGTTTAATGTAATGTTTGAGTTATCTTAATTTAATCTTGTTTTATTAACAAAGGAAGTTAAGGTATAATTACTTAAGTTAATTAAGATGTTTAATTTAGTACTCAAATTAAGATAAAATAACTTATAATTGATTTAGTGTAGTTGATTACTTAAATTTGGTTTGATTAATCTAAGTAATCAAAGGTTCATTAATTAAGCAATAATTAATTAATGGATGTAATTAGAGATTAATTATTGTATGTTAAAAGGATTTTAAGAGTTATCACTTAATGAAGTAATTAAGTAAATAGAAATGAATTGATTGGTAATTAAGAATTAATTACCTTGTAATTAATAATGGTTAATTTAAACTTTAATTACTTAGAGAAGTAATTGGAGAATTGTTAATAGTTAATGAAGGTCATTTACTAGGAATTATGAAATGGTTAATTAATATGATTAATTTAAGATAATTAATTAGATTAATTAATTAAGTATAATCATTTGTGGAATTGGATAAGAATAGTTACTTAATGAAAGAAATTAAGGATTAATTACGTAGTGTAATTAATTTAGGATTTGATTGACTAAGAAAACTAACAAAGGGTTAGTTAATTAATGAACGTGATTAATTATAGGATAATTAATCAATATAAGTGATTTTAGGACGATTAATTTGTGTAATTAAATAAGATTTAATTACTTGTTGTAATAAAAGAATAATTAGTCAAGGGCGATTAATTAAGCAGGGTAATTAAAGGATGATTGATTAATTAATTTATAACTGATAAATATTAAGTAAAGGTAATCTAAGTGATTAAGATTAGTAATTAATTTAATTGGAGGCAAATTAAATTAATTTTCGAAAGTAATCAATCTTGCATATGAATGAATGAATGATGTTAAATGATTTAAAATGGTTGATATCTCTGATATGAAATGTTTTGTGATATGATATGTTTGGACAATGATAATGTGGTTATCTATCTATGATAATTTGCTATGTACAGGTGACATCCGATATTTTAAAATTTAATTGTATTCTCCTAAAAACTTGGATTAAGAGGATATTGGATTCGAAGAGGCTGGGGTCTAGTATTTGTAAATATCCGAAACCACTTCGATTTGGAATTTACAATAGTTCTTTATTGATTTGATGTGTGAAGTCAATAGATTGAAATGGGATAATATGGACTTTTGAACTAAGTTAGAATACTTAGAATTTGATTTGTGAAATAAAAGTTGAGCAAATCAAGTACTGAACTTGTAGTGAAGTACGAGTTACCCGGGTTTTCTTTTATGATTTGAACTTAGTACTTCAAATTATATGGGTTTACTCACGCTGGTTTCCAGCCTGTCCCAGATGTTACTTTGATGTAATGCTCCGGTCAGACCGAGTATTACAGATTTTTAGGTAAGGACATTTAGAGCTCAGGAGACGAGATGGATAGTAGGAACGTATGGAGCATTTCCGCAGTGAGATATTTCTATTTATCTGAGATATGTTGATTTGTATATATCCAGTGTTTGTGTATGAGAGTGACTCTGATGTATTATAAATGTATTTGACAGATACAAAATTCTTTGTATGCTGTTACTATTTGATATTATATTTTGATACGCTGCGAATGTGAGAATCTGTGTTGTGTTTCTGTTTCTTCTTCTTCTTCTTCTATCTCTTTCTTCTTCTTCTAAGAATCTAGAATTTTCGGGATTTAAAATTCTGGGTCGTTACAAATGCTTTGATTTATCTTACTGAAATTTATTTTTAAGATATGAAACATATTTAAACAAGCAAAACTTGTTTAGATCCTATGGCCTAATAAGGATCAGAGGGGGAGAAATCAAAATTTGAACGTGTTTTTAGAAAACCTGGGAACACAGAGCCATATATGTCTGCAAAAGAGACATGCACAGAACATTCATATAGGTTTATGCACATGCAAGCATTATTTTACAACTTATCTTCAAAAAAATTCACTACAACATTAAGATTTGCTCAGATTTCAAATAGTTTTATTCACCTGAGTATTTTGAACAGAGAGACTTGGAAATGGTTTGAAGGTTTTAAAAGCTGTTCTTAAAATTTGATCTTGAATTCTTTTCTACAGCTAATTGATATAAATTTTTCTTAGTTTTCTGATGTATTTACTTGCTTAATTCCTCAACAACAAATTCTAGTTCAATTTTTTTGAAAAGACCTACTTACAGTTCGATTTTCATATGAAAACAGAGAAGAATTTTGGTCTGAAGACTGGAATTCAAAGGTCTGAGGTAATTTAGATTATGTTGTTGAAGTTGAATCTTAAAGGCTTGTTCTTGAAAAAAATGCGATGCTTGAACTTGCTTTGATGTTGAACTGCTTGTTTGAGAGGGTTACAGGTTTTGATTTATTTGAATACATATGCAGAGTTTTCTTTTTGAGTTTGAACTAGAATTGTTTTGATTTGGTTACTTTGTTGCTGATGATTCTTTTCTTCTTTCTTATTTTAAAATTTGTACAGGCTTAAGAAATGAATAAAAGAGATAAGAGGGAGGAGATGAAGTAACTTATATAGATTTAAATCTTCTTTTTATTAATTTTCAAAAATTAAAATGACGCTTGTTCATTTTCTTTCTACATGGATTGCACTTGTATAATTTAAATTCAAATGATTTTAAAACATTTATTATTTCAAATTTTAAACTCAAATGAAATTGAAATCTTGTTCATACAATTTAACACTTATTTTATTTGATTTGAACCTTTCAAATTAATCTCAAATTAAATTCAAGAATTCAAATAAATTACTAAATTAAATTGGTAAAATTTTGGGATGTTATAGATTTTCCCCCTTAAGAAAATTTCGTCCTCGAAATTTGAAAGAGAGAGAAAAGCAAACAAAGGAAGAAAGAAAAAAAAGAAGGGCTTACCAGTTTAAGCCGGAATATCCACTCTGCAATTGGGATGGGACTTTTGCATGCTGTCATCTGTCTTCCAAGTACAGTCCTTTGAATCACCGCTCCATTGCACTTTAACCAATTTCACAACTTTGTTCCTTAATTGTTTTTCATCACGGTCGATTATTTTCAATGGATCTCTTTTAACAGTTAATTTTGGGGTGATTTCAAGATCATGCTGTGCTGCCTCTTCAATGATAATATCTGGATCGTGCTCATATTTTCGAAGATGTGAAACATGAAATACATCGTGTACGCCAGATAACCAGCTAGATAGCTGCACTCGATATGCAAGAGGACCGATCCTTCCCAATATAGGAAAAGGACCAATATATCGTGGTGCCAACTTACTAGTCTTTCCGAATCTTAACACACCACGCATTGGAGACACTTTCAAGAAAATGGAGTCTCCAACTTGAAATTCTAAAGCTCTTCTCATGTGGTCGCAATAACTCTTATGGTGACATTGAGCAGTTATTAACTTCTTCTGATCGTTTTTTGTTTATCGATAAGTAGCATAGCGACTCATATATATAGATATATCCCTTTTCATTGTCTTCCACCAGAAAGTTCTTTTGATATCTCTATACATCTTATTAACTCCTGGATGGATACTGAGTTTAGATTTGTGACACTTATCTAAAACTTCAAGTTTCAGATCAGGGATGTCTAGGACACACATCCTGCCTTTTAATCTTATAATCCCACTATTATCGATTCCAAAGCTGGAATCCTCACCTCGATGAATCCTCCCATATATTTCCTGAAGAAACTTTTCTTTGTTTTGCTTGTTGGCGATTTTCTCAAGAAGAGTAGGAGTGACAATAAGATGAGCAAGAATAGCATGCTTCCTACTTAAAGCATCAGCAACCACATTGGCCTTTCCGGTCGTATACAGAATATCTAGGTCATATGACGCTAGAAATTCTAACCATCTTTGTTGCCTCAAATTTAAATCTTTCTGAGTGAAGAGGTATTTCAAAGATTTATGGTCGGTGAATAATTCAAAATTTTCACCTAGAATAAGAAGGATTCATTAAGTATATACCTTAAATTAAATTAAACTTTTAAATTTTTGTAAAGCTAAAAAAAAGAAGATTTTTACCCAGAAGATAGTGTCGCCAGATTTTCAAAGCGAAAATAACAGCTAAAAGCTCGAGATCATGAGTTGGATAATTTTTCTCATACAGATGTAATTGTCTACTCGCGTAGGCAATTACTTTCCCATTCTACATTAGCACCGCACCCAAACCATCTCCACAAGTATCAGTATCGACAGATAAACCTTGGTTCCCATTAATGATAGCGAGAACGAGAGTGGTAGTTAATCTCCTTTTCAACTCTTCGAAAGCTTCATCACATTTTGAAGTCCAATCGAATTTAGCATTCTTCATTGTTAGCTTAGTCAATGAACTGGCCAACTTGGAGAAATCTTGGAAAAACTTTCTATAATATCCCGCTAAACCCAGAAAACTTCAAACTTCTTTTGGGGTAGTGGGTCGCTTCCAATCTAGAATAGCAGAAATCTTTCCTGGATCAACAGAGATTCCTTCTTCATTGACAATATGGTCGAAAAATCCGACTTCTTTGACCCAAAAATGGTATTTAGAAAACTTTGCAAACATAATGTTCTTCCTTAATATCTCTAAAACAATTCTAAGATGCTCTGCATGCTCCTTTTTGGTTTTGGAGTAGAGTAGGATATCATCAATAAACACATGTACAAATTTATTCAGCACTTCTCGGAATACACGGGTCATTAAATCTATGAAGTATGTGGGAGCATTTGTTAGTCTGAAAGTCATGACTAACCATTCGTATAAAATGTCTGGACCCCTGAAAGCGGTCAAGTGAACACAGTCTTCGGTTATTCGTAGCTGATGGAATCCCTGGGATAGATCCATCATAGAAAAGAATCGAGCGCCATGAAGTTGATCGAATGGATCGTTGATTCTAGGTAAAGGCAATTTTCTCTTGAGAGTTTGTTTATTGAGATTGTGGTAGTCTACACACAATCTCAAGGATCCGTCGGATTTAGCCACAAACAATACAGTGAAACCCCATTCGGAAACACTCGGACGAATCAACCCTTTTTCTAGCAATTGTTTTACATTGTGATGATTGTTTTGTTGAGTGGTATATGGATCTGGTCGGTATAATCAGTACAACTCTATTGATAGGGATATATAAACGCGTGTGCAGAACAATTCGGTACAGTATTGTTTTAAAATAGGGTAAATGAAATAATTTTACCCAAACTATATTTGTATATAAAAGGAAATGATTTCCATAAACCATTACAGTATATGGTTGTTTGGTTGTTAAGGGAATGGTAATATTAAACTATTATCATTATTGAATAAGAAATTGAAATCGTAACTAAAAATTTAAGAAATAAAATCCATATACAAATGGGATTTGTAAATATAAATTGTAAATGTGATTTATAATTTGAAAAAGAATTCCAGAGGAATATTTGAAACTGTTTTGGAAAGGATTAGAAATTTGAAAAGTTTGGAAATTAAACCCCTTTTTAGTTTGAAAACGATTTTCAAAGGTTTTGGAAATCATTTTGAAGGGATAAAAGCATTAAACTCTTTTCAATCGTTGGAAAATAAGATTCGCGGCATTGAAGGGGATCGGGACGCTGTGGGTTTCGCGATGGATTCAATTTGGAAACATCGGTAAGGTTTTCTTTTTTATCAATTTATATATCGAAGAATGTATATATATTTGGTTAGAAATATATTTATGCAGTAAACATGAGAAGCATTGATTTGTTTATTCAATTTAAAATTAAAAAAAAATTAATTTAAATATTTGTATGGTTGATAGTAAAATAAATTACCATGATTATTTACAGGAAATAGAAAATATTTTATACAAGAAAAGTTTGAAAAAAAATAAATATAGCTATAAATTTATATAGATTATTTTTAAAGGCGAGAATAAAGTAAATATATACGGCAAGAATAAAGTAAATATATACATACATACATAAGATTTTGGAATATAAAAGTTTATATAAAGAAAATTTGATTTTCAAAGTCTATAAATAGAGTTTCAAAATGAAATACATAAACCTATACATATTTTTTAATTTTAAATTTTTTATATTATAAAGGTAGGTTTAATTAATAAACGTATTCAATTTATTTTAGTTACCCAAGATTATTTAAAAAAGGAAATTAAGTTTCAAATTTAACTTTTAGTTAAATAAATTTGTTAAAAGGGATTTGTTTAGAAATTTAAATTATTGGTTTAAAATTAATCTATTTAATTATCTTAAGATACTAAAAAGAGAATTTTTTGGTTTAAAATAAAATTAATAAAATCATTATTTAACTAAATTTATCCAATAGGAATTTAAATTGTTCGATTTGCTCGAATATTAATAAAAATCATACAATTGTTTGATGCAAGGTCTTAAATGAAGAAACAAGCCGAAATGGAAATGAGTTAGAATGGATTGCAAATAAAAGATAAGATCCTCTCACTCAATCAGATTTTTCTGATATAATTTTAAATAGTTAAATTTAAAATGGTTGATTGTGTACTTGGATGATATATAATTATCAGTATATTGAATTAGACCTTATGCGCCTCATAATAGCAGATGATATTATATTAAACCCATATACCGTGATATTCCACCTCGAAGTGAAATTGGTATTATATATGTATTTGGAGCGACTGATTTCCCGCATTATATAGCGGATGAGACCCTATGCACCGCATAATAGCGGATGATATTGTATTAATCCCATATACAGCGATATTCCACCACGAAGTGGAATTGGTATTTAATTGTTGTGCAAACGTATATGGATCCAGGGAAACTGGTTGGAGGGATCCAACAGGATTCCTCAAATATTTGAATTTGTCTCAATATTGTATGTTGATTATGTATAATCTGTGTATGATTATATTTGTGATTGAAATCGTTGAAGGCTATAGTTTAGCCGAATATATTTTTGGTATCGTAGGATATCAGACATAAATAAAATTGGATTTTTGAAATTCAAGTAGAAAATTTATCATAAATTCATTTAAATAATTTGGTGAATTTAAAAGAAGAAATTCAAATAGATAAAGTTTTATTTTTAAAAACGTATTGAATAAATTCCAAAAATACGGGAGAAGATTTTTATAAATGGGTTTTGAGTAATATTGTTAATAGTTGAAGGATTTATTTGAAATTCGGATTTTAAATAGATTGGAAGAGATAAAGGAACTTATTTTAAAAGGAAATAAATTTAGAAATCAAATTTGGAATGTAATTTGGTGACTGAAAATGAATCATTGGGAAATCAAGTTGAAATTTGATTCGGTGTCTGAAATAAATTTTTGAAATCAATTTGGGATTTGATTTGGTGTTTCAAAGTGTATATTTGGAAAACGATTTGAAAATCGTATATTATTGGATATTTGGAAATTTAAATTCACAATGGCAATTTAGAAAGGATGAATTTAAAAAGGGAAGGGAAATTTGTTTTAAAAATAAATATTCTTTTATTTGTAAAAGTATGGAAAGGAATTTACGGATTTGGAACATAAATTTAAAATAAATCCAGAGAGATTTGTAAATTGATTTGAATGTACCATTTTAGAATAGAAGGTGTACTCTCTCTGGAAAGCCTAGTATGTTTTCAATATAGTTTATAAATATAAATTGAAGTTGTAAAGATGGTTTTAAGGATAAAAAAATATTTTGGATAAAATTATCTATTTAGGTTATTTTGAAAGTCTTTAAAATAAAGATTTATTTTAATTTATTATAGAAGTGATTATTTGAAGTTTTAGTTGATATTTGTTTTAGAAAATGGATATTTAAATAGTTATATCCTATGTACTAATTTTATTTTTAAAATTAGTTTGGACTTGAATTCTTTTTGAGATATTAGTATAATATTTTCATAACTAATATTTAAGCAAGCGTTTTAAAATGATTTTATTTTAAATGTTTCCAATTATATTTTGGATAAGTGTTTAAATTTATTTTTGAAGTATTTGAACTCGGTAAATACTCAGTGGAATTAAATAAATATTTGAAAATTTATTCCATGTAAGGGAAGCGATTTGAAATTTGTTTTCAAAAGATTGAAAGTTGAAAAGTGATTGAAATTTGTTTTCAAATGGTTGAAGTGTTAAAATTATATCTTGCGAAGATATTATGAAAATAATAATTAGGGGAAAATTATTTGAAATCCAGTAGTTGTTGTGAATGATGATTGATAGTTAAATAATCGACTATAAATATTGGCTTGTTAATAGCATTCGAATTTCGATGCGGCCGGGGGTCGGATTCCAAATGGATATTCAAAAACCACATCGAACCTTTGTGATTGTGATGGATCTTTTATTTAAAAGATCAAAGTGAAAATTTGTTGTGATGTGTTTGAAATCTGAATGTAACACTTATTTTTATAACTCGTTATTCGGATTAGCCGGAGAGGACTTTGTGTCATAAAACTCATTTCGAATAATGATACGACGAAATGGGATTGCATTTGAAGATGGTGTTGAAGACCGGGTATTTTCGAAAACGAAAGGATTACCTGTCGAATGTCTTTGCACCGGGTTGCTCCGGTATAGAGATTTTATCACCCTTTGTGTTGGGGGAGGAGAATTTATTCTCTTAGCTTAACAAGCTTCTCTGAGACGTATGAGCTCATAGGTTATGTAGTTGATAGTTACTGGTGATATATTCTCAATTTGGTAATGTGGCATACGAAGTGCTGCTGATCATTTGTTGATCGAAGCATGGCTTTTGTGAAAAGCGTAGCTTTGTGGACGAGACTTCATCGGACCTCACAACCCGAAATGGTCGAAACACGAAGGATGCAGCAAGGTTATTTGGGGTAGCGCCCACTGAGGGTTTGTCATTTCCTTCTGGAAAAGGATCGTATCATGGTATGGAGCCCAGATACTTAACTTATGTGGTTACTGCAAATTTATTATACTTTGTGGTTGTTGCTTTGTGGTTGAGGATCCTCGGATAAAGGTCAAAAACGACCGAAGGTGGCATACTCGTGTAGTAGTTACCTAGTTACAGAGGTAACCCGGCCTTGTGTTGGCAGAGATCCAGTTAGGTTCTTGGGGTGTCCCTCTAGAGGCATACCCATGTGGCCCAGGAAGTTCCTTAGCCTGACCATTTATTGGAAATCCAATCACCAATACGCGCCTTCTACAGTTTTAGTTGTAGAACCTGCCATCCAATATGGTAGCTATACTACAATGGTACGTATGCTGGCTAAGATTTATATTATACTTGCAAATGTTTTTCCGCTATGCACTAATAATAATATTAAAAGAGATTTTGCGTATCAAGCATGTTTGACTATCATAAGGAGAAATCTCCCCTAAGTGTGCGATTGCATTGTATGTGTGCCGAGATGTAAAAAACCAATGATTTTTGATCCAGAAAATTCCAGATAATTAGGGAAAAGAAGAAGAGAGATAGAAGAAGAAGAAAAAGAAACACCAAACACAGATTCTCACATTCGCCGCGGATCAAAATATAATATCAAATAAAATAGCAGTTATACAAAGGAAACTGTTTCCGTTAATTTACATCAATATATTAGAGTTTACAACATATACACAAACACTGGACAGATACAACCTACATGTCCCAATAAACATCAATATATCACAGCGGAATACACTCCATAAGTTCCTGCCATCCAGCTTGCCTCCTGAGCTCCAGAACGTCCTTACCTGAAAAACTGTAATAATCGGTCTGACTCGAGCATTACATTAAAGTAACACCCGGGTCAGGCTGGAAACCAGCGTGAGTAAACTCATCTAACAAGACATTCCAATGAAAAGAACGATTTAAAACCCGGGGTAACTCGTACCTTACTACGAGTTCTTAACCTGTTATAGTCATCACTTTATTCACAAATCAATTCCTAGGTAATATTTACTTAGTTTAAAAGATTCATATTATTTCATTCCAGCCTATTTACTTCTAAACTCAAATTTATAAAGAATCGAAGTGGTTTGGGGTATTTGCTGATACCCGACCTCTGCCTCTTTGAATCCAAAGTTATTTATTAAACCAAGTGTGTAAGTTAAACAATACAATTTATATTTAGGATTTTATATTCACATAACAATTTATCTTAGTTAGATAAACCATAATATCACAATTCAACAAAAATATCTCATATCTCAAAGCATCACATATCAAAGATATCAACCAATTCAAGTCATCCAATGTCATTCAACCATCCTTAAGTAAGATTTATAAGATATATAATTCTCAATTAATTTAATAAATCTCCAATTAAGTTAACCACCAACTTTAATCACTTAGATTACCTTAATTCTGCTTACTTAACATTAATTAATTTCAACTCAATTAATTAATCATTCCTTAACTATCCATCTTAATCAACCGCTAATTGATTATTTTTAATTAATCATCCTAGGTTAATTATTCCTTAATTACATTTAAGTAATTAACTCTTAATTAATTACACAAACAATTTAATTAACCTTTATCATCCATATTGATTACGTTGATCCCTAATTAATTACTTAAATTAATTATTCTATAACCACTTATATTGATTAATTATCCTTTAATTAATCACACTCATTAATTAACTAATCCTTAATTAATCACATAAATAAATTAACCTTAAGTTAATTACATTATTAATCAATCCTTTAATCATCAATTAATTATCTTTAATTCCTTTCACTAAGTAATTAACCTTAAATTAGTAATTAATTAACCTTAATTAATCATTACATTAAGTGATATTCTCTGATTTACTTCCAATAAACAATTATTATTTAATTACTTTCATTAAACAATTATTATTTAATTACTTTATTAAGTAATTCAACCTTTCATTAAATTATTCTTCGAAACCCTTTTGTCTTCCTTAATTACCACTTAATTACTTTATTTAGTTTATTTAGGATAATTTTAGAATAAAGTTTTATTTGTAATTTAACACTAAAGAAATAATTTTGTTTACCAAGTTGAAATCTGATTTACACCAAATCATCAGACCCGAGCCATACCCCCAAATTCCCGATGCCAACCCGAGCAAATCACAATACTTCCTACAGGATAAAACTCGAGCTTGACGCGAGTCAATCCCTCATCTTTCCTGAGCTTCCTCTCAAACTTGATTCTACCCAACCACCAGCCAATACCCAAATGCACAGTTGAAAACCTGTACACGCGCACGTATCGTAGGAGCAGCGGCAATCGCTTATGACCCCGTCACCAAGTCGTCAACGTCTCTCTCATGTGCCCCGACCACCCAGAAACCCAAAGCCACCTCCAAATATTAATCGACGAGTACGAAACCCACCGGAAAGAGAACGATTACCTAAAAGCCATCCGCGTCACCACCCCAGATCATCGGTGGTCACAAAATTCCGGCCAGAAGCTCATCACGACCAACTCCACCCATTCCCCTCCGCGTGCACGACTCTGATCATCCATCGACTTCCCAATCAAACCAGAGCCCAACTCGACTAAAATGCTACTAAAACCCTACTTTCCCCTTTTCCTATCACCATGGACATCGAGAATTTCGATCGCCTTTTTTCCCTCAAACTTTATCCAACAAACATCCTTCGATCCGAACCCCAAGACCACAGATTCACGTGATTGTCGAAAATTGGTAAATTTCCAATTTTCGATCAACATGCAAATCCTCTTGAATTATAAGTCTAAAAATCATGATTTTAACTTCAAAAATCCTAGATTTTAAAATCAAATTCGATTATACACTCGATTCCAGAAATCACTAAAGTCGAATATTTGCTATGATTAAGATCCTACTGTTTTTCTTACTTTTTGTTAAAACCAGCTTAAAATCTTGCCTGAAAACAATTCTAGACCAAACTTATTGTCATTTCAAACAAGTTTTGTTTATACACCAGAGTTTAAAATAAATCAGAGAAAGAGATATTTAAATTTTGTACAGATTTTGGAACCTGTATTACTCGAACAGAGTGTTCATTTGTATTCAAACACGCACGCCATGTAATCATGTATATATCTACATACAATTCATATAAATACTTACCATACTTTGTTCTCAAGTAATTTCCGCATGTAACAGAATTATTTAAAAAAACAGATTAAAAACTTGGTTTACTCACCTTACAGAGAACAGTACATTTTATTAGTTCTGAAAATTTGTTTGATGTTGAAGCTGATGTTTGATCTGGTACTTGATGTAAAACTTAATCTTTGTTGAGTTGATTTGCCATTGGAAATTTGACTTTTTTTCCTTTGGCTTTGATCTGGTTTCAGCTTGAAAATTGATGTTTGATTTCTATTATCTTTTTCTATTTCATTTTTATAGAGAAGAAAATCTGGTTTCACAAAAATGAATACATCTCTAACCTTGATTTTCTACACATTAATTATATAAAAATTTCCAAAAGAAACAAATTCCACTTGTCCTTACATGTAGTCTTTATCTTACAAATGCTTAATGCATATTTTAGATGTTTACATTTGTAAATTTTGCCTAAATTTATGTTTTCATATTGTATTTGTAACGACCCGCCTTTTTGGACAGTTTAAACCGATGATCAAATACAAATGCCGGTTCCAAACCATTAAAAAAAGGCATATGGTTATTGGGGTAATTAAGAAAAGAAAAGAAATAAAGGAAATGAAACAACACAGAATCTCGCGGCGGAACGATAAAATATAATAGTCAAATAAACAGTTCATGAAGCTGTTTACTATACTTAGACAATTATTTATACAACATTTATCAGAGTTATACATATACAACAGAACAAATAAATAATGCAACAGACAACATGATGCACAGATAATAATAGTAATAGTATACCAAATCTTCGTCTTCGTCCTCCAGAATAGATCTACAAAAATCTGAAAACTCAAGACTGACCCGAGCGTAATGAAAAGACAAAACACTCGAGTCAGGACTAAAATATCCATATGAAAGTTAAATCAGTCGTAAATAAATATGAGTGTGACGGCGTCAGAGATGTTTACAGGGTTTGACATCTCATATCCAGTGTCAACGTGCGTGCAATAACTTAAGAGATGTTACGGGATTTTCCACCTTTCAAGGATCCGTTAAACTATCTACTAGGTAGTAATGTACGCTAAGTAGATAATGTCTATCAGTAATATAAAGTATCAAAATAGCGTTAATGCGTTACCATAATCCCCCTTAACACATTTTATATTCCCAAAAGTATATACAAGACCGTAGTTTCCCCAAAACCGGAAGTCACCAGAGGGCAATCCATATACTCAAGGTACAAACCAAAACGTAGTGGTCGCGAATAGGATAATCAGTATGACAAGGTACATGAGGCGATACCAACTAGGATACTAGTAGTTGCGTGATCCGGACTGATGTTGAGCATAGCAGCTACTACCTCAACACCGCGAAACAACACTTCCAAATCAAGGGGTGCACCCAAATCAAATCACAAATGTAATAGATATGGTATCGAAGAAGTGTGTCCACTAGAGGTGGCGAACCTCAATGGCCCGGCGCGGCTCCTGTTTTAGTCATGTCAGGGGTCATCCAATATCGTTCTCTTTCTTCAGTCAACGCGTTCACCAAACCATCCACTTCATTCTGGATCAACACTCTGCGTATAATAGTTATTAAAGTGGTTTTCGGTATCGACAGAGAGTATGTCCATATCCGATCCCGGTCTCTTTAATAACTACGTATTATTACACTGATGGCTCTTTTATATTTCAAATTGATTCATGATTGATAACAAAATATCATATTCGCTTTAAAATCAAATCCATTTCAAAATCATCATATATTCAAAATTATCAATTTTGTCCGATAAATCAATTTCACTTCAAAATTTGATTCGAATTCAATTTAGGTGCACCCCTTGAAACGCGTTGACTGAAGAATAACCTAAATTGAATTCGAATCAAATTTTGAAGTGAAATTGATTTATCGGACAAAATTGATAATTTTGAATATATGATGATTTTGAAATGGATTTGATTTTAAAGCGAATATGATATTTTGTTATCAATCATGAATCAATTTGAAATATAAAAGAGCCATCAGTGTAATAATACGTAGTTATTAAAGAGACCGGGATCGGATATGGACATACTCTCTGTCGATACCGAAAACCACTTTAATAACTATTATACGCGGAGTGTTGATCCAGAATGAAGTGGATGGTTTGGTGAACGCGTTGACTGAAGAAAGAGAACGATATTGGATGACCCCTGACATGACTAAAACAGGAGCCGTGCCGGGCCATTGAGGTTCGCCACCTCTAGCGGACACACTTCTTCGATACCATATCTATTACATTTGTGATTTGATTTGGGTGCACCCCTTGATTTGGGAGTGTTGTTTCGCGGTGTTGAGGTAGTAGCTGCTATGCTCAACATCAGTCCGGATCACGTAACTACTAGTATCCTAGTTGGTATCACCTCATGTACCTTGTCATACTGATTATCCTATTCGCGACCACTACGTTTTGGTTTGTACCTTGAGTATATGGATTGCCCTCTGGTGACTTCCGGTTTTGGGGAAACTACGGTCTTGTATATGCTTTTGGGAATATAAAATGTGTTAAGGGGGATTATGGTAATGCCTTAACGCTATTTTGATACTTTATATTACTGATAGACATTATCTACTTAGCGTACATTACTACCTAGTAGATAGTTTAACGGATCCTTGAAAGGTGGAAAATCCCGTAACATCTCTTAAGTTATTGCACGCACGTTGACACAGGATATGAGATGTCAAACCCCGTAAACATCTCTGACGCCGTCACACTCATATTTATTTACGATTGATTTAACTTTCATATGGATATTTTAGTCCTGACTCGAGTGTTTTGTCTTTTCATTACGCTCGGGTCAGTCCTGAGTTTTCAGATTTTTGAAGATCTATTCTGGAGGACGAAGACGAAGATTTGGTATACTATTACTATTATTATCTGTGCATCATGTTGTCTGCTGCATTATTTATTTGTTCTGTTGTATATGTATAACTCTGATAAATGTTGTATAAATAATTGTCTAAGTATAGTAAACAACTTCATGAACTGTTTATTTGACTATTATATTTTATCGTTCCGCTGCGAGATTCTGTGTTGTTTCATTTCCTTTATTTCTTTTCTTTTCTTAATTACCCCAATAACCATCTGCCTTTTTTTAATGGTTTGGAACCGGCATGTGTATTTGATCGTCGGTTTAAACTGTCTAAAAAGGCGGGTCGTTACAGTTGGTATCAGAGCTTTGGTTTAGCGATAAACCTTGGCTCTAGTGGGGAATAACTCATTGAAATAGAGGTAAACTATATGAATGAGTTGAGTGTATATGAGAGAGCATACTTGTTATTTGATATAAAATGGTTTTATATTGTGTTAATTTGTTCCGTTGAGTATTTATGAATTCTGGTCGATACTTGGGACGCCAAGGCGTCGATAGGAATTTCTAAACACTCGAATAGGACAAACCAACACAATATCATTTTGGAATATATTTTATATAAAAGAATTATTTGAATATTTATTCATTTTGATTGAATTGATTGTTAGGAGATGATAATATTAGATTATTATCGTTATTGTTTGATCAGTCAATATTTAAAACAATTGATTAAATAACAATGGATTTAGGAAAATGAAATCTTGTAAACACAATTGATAATGAATATAAATGAATTTTAACTTGGATTTGGGAATTTAAATTCCGGTGTTTGAGATTGACTTACAAGAATTTCAAAAATATAATATGAGCATTATATGATAGTATAATTGAGTTGAAATTGTTTTCGAAGGATTTTTTTTATGATAAGTGTTATATTCCCTTCTCTTGACGCTAGAAAATGATTTCGATGATGTGTGCATGCATCATTGGCGTTTATTTTCGAGAGTCCGAGTGGGGGAGACCACTTAATAGCTTGTCTAAACCTTGTTTTGGCTCAAATTTTATTTTGTTTTGCATTCTCTATAGTATGATTTGATATATAAATTATATAAGTATATATTATTTCAAACCTTGATTTGAAATGAAACCGGGATTGGAATTCTTAAGTTCTTTAATAATTAATGATTTTTTTTTATGATTGAAATGAATTTAGACTTGAATCATTAAGGAACTTCTGAATTGTGAAATGAGAAATGAACCTAAGAGCTAAGTGAAAATATCAATTGAAGTAGAAATCCTTAGAATTAGGAAATTATGAACTTAAAATAAAATTGAAACTGTAAAACTCACATAGTATTAAATTTCATTCTATAGCTTAGATATAACTTACCAAAATACTTAAGAAGTTCAAAAATGTTATATGAATTGTTAATTGGATAATATACAAATATAGCTTTGAATAATGAAATATGCATTTAATTAATGGTTTGCAAATATAAATAAAATTGTTAGTAAATAATTGGAATTTAAATTAACATTTAAAGGTGATTCACAATTATGTTAATATAAAATGAAAATACTATATGTGAATGTAAATGTGAAATTAAATTATAGTGAAATTTAAGTAATGACTTAAGAATTGATAAATTGAAAATTCAACTTTAAATGAAAAGAAGTTGTATGTTGTTTAACTACATTCTATTTGCATAACTATAACTTACCAAATACTTAAAGGGTTTAAAATGCTAATAAGGATAAGTAGAGAAATAATATACCAGTGCGAGAGTGAAAAATAAAATGTAAAGATCTATTGATAGTTGTAAATATAAAAGAAATTTGAGCTGTAAAATGAATGATACATGTATAAGTGAATGAATAAAATTTAAACTTAATGAAATATAAAATTGGTAAATGAAAACTAATTAAATTTGAATATAACTAAATGTCAATAAACTTGGAAGTGTATGAAATTAAAATTGACTTGGAAATGTATAATTGATTTAGTGTAGATTTTAGATGGATGTTAATGTTTGATATGCATTGGTTGTTAGATGGATGATAATTGATTAAGTAGAATTCATTAGTGTTAATGGAATTGAATAAACGGAATAAAATTTTAAATAATTAAATTCAAATTGGGAGCAAATTGACTTGAATTAAAAATGTGAATGAAACAAACTTGAATAAATCGGAAACAAATTGAATGTAAACCTATTGCATGGATGAATAAGAAAATAGATGACTTTCTGTTTATGATTGTTCTTTAGAAAATTTGAAGTTTTGATGTTTTGTACTTTGAAATAATAAAAGCAAATTTTTGGAAAAAAAAAATCCAACATTGTCCAATATATACTGAAACGAAAACAACCATAACTTTTAAATGGCTAAACGGAATTCGACGATTTTGGACTTTTCGGAAATCTTAGAAACTATAGCACAACTTTTGTTTAGATAACTTGAGAAAATTCCTTCGTCTGCTTGGTTAAAAACTTGAATGTTACTCGCTGTCCTGAGTAAAAATAAGTAAAATCAGTAGTATACACCCTTAATATTTTCGCCATATATTTTGACTGGATTATCGAATTTTGATGATCTTGCACTTTCTGGAAATCTAAGAACTTAAGCTAAAACTTTTGTTTTAAGTGATTTGTGTTTTGACATCGTTTAGAAGGTCGAAAATGTTGGTGAACGTCGCTGACCTGCGCAATTCATTGCCCAGGCTGAGGCGTATCCTCTAAGTAAAACGGCCGTAACTTTTGATTGTATGGTCCGAATTCGATGATTTTGGACATTCCGGAAAGCTTGAAATGAATACAACAACTTTTGTTGAGATTCTATTGCCAAATTTTATAGTTTATGTGACCTAAAACTGAGATTTGTTTGCTGTCCTGAAATTGGAATCTCAGTTTTGAAGCTAAATAGGTTATATATATGTTGTGTAGGCTAAATATATCGATCTATCTTTATATGCATGGTTCTAACTTAGTTATTGAGCATTTTAGTAGGTAGAAAAGGGGTTGCGCTTCGTTGTAGAGCTCGCTTCTGTGCTAAATACAAAATGTAAGTAAACTACTAATAAATGCTAAATAAAAGGTACGCTTATGGTTTTATATGGTATTGGTGATATATATATGTTGTTTTCCCAGATATGGGATGCCTCATCATTGAGATGAGATGTATATTTGATATATATTGGTTATATTTGTGTTATATATTGAATTGTAAAATTTTTCGATCGAGCCGCGTAAAGGAGACCCTGCCGAAATTTTCCGTGAATCCGGGTGTTAGAAAATTTTTCAAGTTTTTAAATTTTATAACTTGTTTTGATAACTAACTTTTAAATTTAGAAAGCCGTTCGGAGTAACATTGTGGAAGCGTAGTTATGACTTTATAAATGGAATTTCATTGTTTTATAAGTTGGTAACTTTGAATAAAATATATCTAATGTTGAATTCTGTACTTAGTTCCTTTTCCCTTCTTTTCCTTTTCGGGGACGAAAAGTTTTGAGTGGGGGAGAGTGTAACGACCCATATTTTTAGCTATTTTAATTAGAAAATTTAAGGTGATTATTGAAGGAAAATGATTATTAATGTAATTTGTTGAATAATTTAATATTTGAAATTATTTGAATAATTGGATAACGGGTTTAATATGATTAAAAATGATTTGTAAAATTCTATTTTATCATATTAAAGTTAGAATGATGTTGTAGTACTTTTAAAATTGAATTAAAAGTAAATTTGTGAAAATTGAATATTTTAATATTTAATTGACGAGTTAAAATAGCCATTTTTCAAACAGTCTCGGATTTCGACGAAACTTGTTTCATCGGATCCGTAACAGTAAATTATGGTAGGATTTCAATTTTCGTAGCAATTGGACTTGTCGTTTGGCCGCGCGAGCTTGAAACGCGTAGAAATTTAATTTCGAATTTAATTAAAATAATCGACTTCGAAAAGCTATCTTCCAGATATGATCGAATTAGGCCTTGAAACTAGTTCCATTGCGTCCGAAATGAGGGTAAAACCTTATAAACGCCTGGCGGCACGTCTCGATTGGAGTTCGGATGATTTTGGACCTACCTATATAAATACGCACGCAAACCGAGACAGTTTTATTATTATTTAACCCAGAAACCCTAATTCTAAATCATGGCCGCCACCTATTCCATGGCCAGAAATTGCCTATCTTCTTTCCTTAATATCTCTCAATCCGTTCGACGAAATCGAAAAATTCCAAAAGAAAAGGTGTAAATCTCGACGAGCTCTTCAAATCCATATGGTTGATGTATGCTAATTTTTCGTGGAATCGTCCAGATCTGACTTGGAAGTGTGTACGTATTTCCTTGGATTGCGTGCAAACGACGGCGAATGACGGGATGAAACTTGGCGCGTAGGTGGCTCTGGTGAAGGGCTTCGTGGTGGCGCTAGCTGATCGTTCTGGAAGTCGACGAGGTGGTCATGAAAATTGCTTGAAGATCGGCGGCTAATGGGTTTGCATACGTAAATTTCACGTTGGGGAGGAAGCGCCGGAATCGCGGAGATGAGAGATGCGCTGCAGTGCAGATCCGAAAGTGTTTGGAGCTCATTAAAATTTTATGTTAAATCGAACGTCGTTCGATTTGATTTAAAATCGTAAAATCAAGGTGAGTGTTTTATAACGCTCACAACGTACTGAATATCTTTATGCTAGTTAAATTTGACATTATGCATAGTTATGATTTTTATTTGTTGTTGTTTGATAAAATTTAATTATCATATTGATTGTCATTTGAATTCGCCGTTAAAAAAATTAAATTGACAGTTAAATTAAAATTAAAATTGAATTGCGATTAAATTACCTGACATTGATAAATATGAAATTGCCGTGAATTGTATTGCCTATTGGATGATGTATTTCGATGGATGTTATTGGTTGATATTTAAATGTTTGGATGTTTATTTGTTTATATATAACCTGCTATGTATACATATGACACTGTGATTGATTTAAATGATATATTCATCCCTGACATTTAATTGTAATAACTAATCACTTGGCCATATGTTAGAAAATTATATACGGACACCGAGTTGGATAAATTAAATGATTTTAAAAGTTGTTTTGAAATTATTTAAATGAATTGATTTTAAGAATAAAATCCAATTTATGGAAATTGAATTATTTTGAATTGGAGCTCGAAATGTTAGAATTTAAACTTGGTAAACGAAATTATTAAATAAAATCGAAGTTTAGATTTAAATTGAAAATTGAAATACGGTGTAAATTTTTGAAAGTTGATTTGTTTTAAAAGATTGGACTTTTAATCGAACTCTGAATATTTCTAAGAAAATTGATATGAAATGATATTTCAAGTTTGAGTTTGGAATTGAAAATTTATTTGAAATTCAGATTTAAATTAATTTGGAATTGAATTGAAATTTAAAGAAATTTGTGAATTGAAATCGAAATTTACATGGAATAGAAATTTATTCAAGTTGAAATTGGAATAAATCGATTAAATCGAAATGGAATTTTGATTTGATTTGGATAGGGAATTTGGGGAGTTGACCGGTTTGACTTTGGAATTATTTATCAAATAATTTTTGATTTTTTTCAAACTATTTTATATATAAACCATTTTATATTCAAATTATTTTCGATTAAACTATTTAAATATTTTCTATTAAACTATTTTTAATTATTTAACTATTTTAAACTATTTAAACTATTTTCTTAAATTCAAACTAGTTAAAGAGACGGAAATGTTTATATTTAAACCTTTAGTTTAAATACGAACTAGGTTAAAGTAGAGATTATAACCTAAATTGAATTCAAATCAAATTTTGAAGTGAAATTGATTTATCGGACAAAATTGATAATTTTGAATATATGATGATTTTGAATTGGATTTGATTTTAAAGCGAATATGATATTTTGTTATCAATCATGAATCAATTTGAAATATAAAAGAGCCATCAGTGTAATAATACGTAGTTATTAAAGAGACCGGGATCGGATATGGACATACTCTCTGTCGATACCGAAAACCACTTTAATAACTATTATACGCGGAGTGTTGATCCAGAATGAAGTGGATGGTTTGGTGAACGCGTTGACTGAAGAAAGAGAACGATATTGGATGACCCCTGACATGACTAAAACAGGAGCCGCGCCGGGCCATTGAGGTTCGCCACCTCTAGCGGACACACTTCTTCGATACCATATCTATTACATTTGTGATTTGATTTGGGTGCACCCCTTGATTTGGGAGTGTTGTTTCGCGGTGTTGAGGTAGTAGCTGCTATGCTCAACATCAGTCCGGATCACGCAACTACTAGTATCCTAGTTGGTATCGCCTCATGTACCTTGTCATACTGATTATCCTATTCGCGACCACTACGTTTTGGTTTGTACCTTGAGTGTATGGATTGCCCTCTGGTGACTTCCGGTTTTGGGGAAACTACGGTCTTGTATATGCTTTTGGGAATATAAAACGTGTTAAGGGGGATTATGGTAACGCCTTAACGCTATTTTGATACTTTATATTACTGACAGACATTATCTACTTAGCGTACATTACTACCTAGTAGATAGTTTAACGGATCCTTGAAAGGTGGAAAATCCCGTAACATCTCTTAAGTTATTGCACGCACGTTGACACAGGATATGAGATGTCAAACCCCATAAACATCTCTGACGCCGTCACACTCATATTTATTTACGATTGATTTAACTTTCATATGGATATTTTAGTCCTGACTCGAGTGTTTTGTCTTTTCATTACGCTCGGGTCAGTCCTGAGTTTTCAGATTTTTGAAGATCTATTCTGGAGGACGAAGACGAAGATTTGGTATACTATTACTATTATTATCTGTGCATCATGTTGTCTGCTGCATTATTTATTTGTTCTGTTGTATATGTATAACTCTGATAAATGTTGTATAAATAATTGTCTAAGTATAGTAAACAACTTCATGAACTGTTTATTTGACTATTATATTTTATCGTTCCGCTGCGAGATTCTGTGTTGTTTCATTTCCTTTATTTCTTTTCTTTTCTTAATTACCCCAATAACCATCTGCCTTTTTTTAATGGTTTGGAACCGGCATGTGTATTTGATCGTCGGTTTAAACTGTCCAAAAAGGCGGGTCGTTACAGTATTTATTCTTAAGTTTAATACTTTCATACATATACAATTTGTACATACATTTAAAGAAAGTATGAATCCTATTGAGTTCTATTTTAAACTTGAGCTTTAATACTTTAACAAGTAAATACACACACACACACACTATCTTTATTGTTGTAAAAATATAGAATTTATTTTTAATAACTTGAAAATAAATTTTGAATTTAAACCATAGCTAACATTTACAATATACATATATATATATATATATATACATATTATAATAGAAAACATATTTATTTGTAAAAGATAAAATTTTCCAAATTGAATAATTATAAAGAAAATCATTAAACAAATATCATCAAATTTCAATAGTTATATCAGGGGATTATCAAATGAATATTTATCCTGATATTTATAATTCAACATTTATTATAGTTCTAATTCATCTATATATCCAGATATATATATACCCGAATTTTATTTGTTCAATTTACAAATTAGTATTTTTAATAAAGAGAATTGGTTAATTATCCAATTACCGAATGTCGAAAAATCCGGGTTATCACACGGGAGGCCTTATGGTAGTTTCATTTTCCAAAAGCATAGCGGATTTATTTTCCTTTCTTTTTGAAAATAATTATTTTTAAGATCTCACACCAGTCCCATGACTGACCTGGAGTTTATTGTTCCCATTCTAAACTCTGGATGCCTATAATTTTCCACATGGGCGGCCTAGAGTCAGGTTATCAGTCATTCGGAAGCAAAGTCAAAGAGATGCTATGGAGATCTGGAGTTTAAGCTGGATGGCAAGACGTACCACTTACACTATGTAGTGTCTGTTGCGTTTGGGTTTGAGCAAGTCAAGTTTTCTTATACACAAGTTATTATAACTATCAGTATTGCGTTTGGTGTTGTTGTAAAATCTAATAATATGATGTATGTAAAACTGATATAATGCTTTTGTTTTAAAGATATTCATTCATCTATTATATATTGTTCCGCTGCGAAATGTGAGATTCTGTTATTGCGTCTATTTCTTCTTCTATCTTCTTCTTTAACCCCAATAGTTCGATTTTCCGGCATTCGACAGTGCGTCATTTGATAAGTGGGTGTATTGATGTCGACTTTCGAAAGTCAAAAAATCGGGTCGTTACAAAGTGGTATCAGAGCAATTGGTTAAACGAAAACCTTGGCTCTGTTGGGGATTACTCATTAGAGATTGATTCAGTAGTGCTCTAGAATGAGTTTGAGTGTAATAATAGATATGAGCACGTATTTGTTAGTGAATATAAAAATTATTTTATATTGTGATGATTGGTTTGTTGAATGGTATATGGATTCTGGTCGGTATAGTCTGTACGACTCTATCGATAGGGATTTCTAAACACTTGTACAGAACAATTCGACACGATATTATTTTAAAATAAGGGTAAATGAAATAATTTTACCCAAATTATTTTTGTATAGAAAAGAAATCAATTTCCGTAAATTATTACAGTATATGGTTGCTTGGCTACTAGGAAGTGATAATATTAAATTATTATCATTGATTATAGAATAATAAATTGAAATCGTAACTCAAAAGCTATGAAAATAAAATTCATATGTAAATGGGATTTGTAAATGTGATTTATGAATGAATCCAAGAGAAATAATTGGAAATGTTTTTGAAAAGATTTGAAATTTGGAAAGTTTGGAAATTAAATCCCTTTTTAGTTTGAAAATGATTTTCAAAGGTTTTGGAAAAATGTTTTTGAAGAGATAAAAGCACTAAACTCTTTTCGGTCGCTGGAAAACAATTCCGGTGATGATCGCGGCATCATCGATGTTCATTTTCGAGTTTCCAGGAAAAGAATTGCTGCCAATTGTTTTAAAAATTGAAATTGTTTGCAAACTGGATTGGGTTTTTCAAAAGATAATTTGAATTGATTTCAAAAAATGATTTTTGAATGTTGGAAAGACTCTGGAATTTTATAAAAATTGGTTACGGAATAAACTTTATTAAGGTGGAAAAATTAAACCGTGAATGAATAAATGAATTTACAGTTGTAATTAAATGAAATTGAAACTGAATGTTGAAAATTCGTTTTGAATTTGTAAGTAAATGAAATTCTAGCTGAATATTGGAAATTGAATTGATTTGTGATAAACAAAGCGAAGTATTAAAACAAAATTAGTAAGTGGAACTAATTGAAGGAATGATAAAGAAAATATGGTTAGAAATGAATTGAATTCATATGGAATTTGAAATCCACTTTAAACAAAGTATAGATAAAACCAAAGTGGTGAATTGAAAACAACATAAGAACTTATATTAAATATTTATTAAACTTGAGAAATAAATGGCAAAATTCTTAAGTAAATTTTGAATTGAGGAAATATTCTAAGTTGATGATTGAGTGAAGATTAAACTAGAAATTTGTGAGATGATAATTGTGAATAAATGAATCAATGTAAACAAGGGATAAGAAAATTGATAAAGCTAATAATCAATTAAAAATGAATACGTAGGATATACGTATATTATTTTCGCATAGCGATTTGATCCAGAATTCAAGCATAGAATTTTGATATAATTATATCGATCCGAGTTGGAATTTTTCACTCGATTTTTGACGACGAACTTGAATACGGATTTTTGTTGATTCTGCAAATTCCCTATCGTAGTTTAGAACTATGCAAGGAGAATGATAGTTTATGATCAAGAAACCAGATCTAAGTCCGCATTAGGAAGTCGAATGAACGACACTAGTTCGGAAGTGAAATTGTGTGATCGAGTGAGCGATCGAATTTGATATTGCGTACGAATGATGTATGTATACCGTACGGATTTGAATGTAATATATATATATTGAAACTTTTGTAATGAAATGTGCAAAATGATTTTTGAATGTAGAAATTGGATATGGTTGTTAAATAGCATACAGGTATTATAAAGGAAAATGGAATTCGGATTTTGATTTCAAAGATAAATTCTGAATTGCTCGTTAAAACGGTATGTATTTAAATTTCAATATGAAATTTGATGACTTTCTTATCCTGTCGCTTGGCCTTTTGTTTCCTTTTTGAATCTGGGGGCCCGTGGTGCCATTTTGTAGTTGTACCGAGCTAGCCGCACAAAGGAGACGCTGGTGAAATTTTTCGAATATTTTAGGAGTTAGAAATTTTTTGACAATTTAAAATTTAAAATTTGAATGGTTAAGAAAACAATGTTGTTTGGAATCTATGAACGATTTTGGAAAGATAGTTGAAGTGATAACGGGTCTTTAATAAAAAGATTTTTTTGACAAATTAATAAAACTATTGGGTTTTGGGAAAATGGTAAACGTGTTAAGGATCATTCTTCTTAAGTAGTAATTTCAGGACGAAATTCTTCTAAGGCGGGAAGAATGTGACGACCCAGCATTTTGAACATTTGAAATCAGAAATATTTAATTGATTTTGAATGTTTGGGAGTTAATTTAAACTTGGATTTCAAATATAACTATAAATTTGGCAATCAAATTGTTGAATTTAATAATGTGAAGTTGGGTAAAAATTTGTATCTCCAATTTTAAGCTGATTAAAAATATTTTTAAGGATTAGAAAATTTATATTGATAATATTGAAGATAATGAAAGCTTCAAAATTGAATTTGAAAGTAATTTGTTTAGTTTTGAAATTATATAGTTCAACTCGATATTTAAAAATGGACTTCTGAGGCATAGTCTCGGAATTTAACGAAACATGTTCTATTGGATCCGTAATAGTGTATCATTATCGTATTTAAATTTTCGTTGCGTTTGGAGTGATCGTTTGGCCGTATGATAAGCAAACGTGCTAAAAATTTGTATCGAAATTTAATTTAATAACTGAGTTCAAAATGCTATCTTCTTCATACGATCGAATTTAGACTCAGAACATTTCCGTTGCGTTTGAAATAGGCGTATAACATTATAAATGCCTAGCGGCACGTCTCGATTGGAAATCGAGATTTTGAGTTGCATTTATTGAGGTAGTTTGATTTTAAATTTAAAATTTGAATATAATAACTATTTTCACAAGGCAAATGACACGTTCTTCTCTTTTTCAAACACTTGGCAAATTAAAAAGGACACACGTTCGTTTGAATTAAATATTGGTGTAAAATAATCTCGTTTAAAGAAAAGAAGAAAATTAATAAAAACCAAGCTTCGTTTTTTTATCTTCATACATTTGAATCCATGGCCGTGAAAAAGAAGAAAAAAAGAGAAAAATATCTCATAATCAAAATCAAATGGACGCCATTTCTCTCTGTTGATTCAAATCAACCGAACTCTATTTAAAATCGAAAATCCTCTCCCCTCAGTTTTAAATTCGATCGAAATTCATGATATAAAAAAATGGCGACTTCGCTTACGAGCGCACAGTAGTAAGCACCGATTGAACTCGAGGCGGCACAATCATTCGAACGGATGTGTCGCGATGTGGTCGGGCTCGAACAGCGAGCGAGACGAAGGTCGCGACAGGTGATGGATGATCGACGACGCTCTGGAGACGTGGTCGCAATCAATCACTGTAACAACCCGTAGATTTAACCGGTTTTGTAACGTATTAATTGAAATTTTATGGGATTTTAAACGATAAAATTTTGAAATATAAATTTGATATTTGGAATGCGTCTAGCTAAACATAGCAACTGGTAAATTTTCGTCCGAAAATACGAAAGTTTATTTCGTGCGTAAATTTACTTCAATTTAATCAGTTAAAAAGCGATGAAAATAAAAAAATTCAAAACCAAAATATTTTTACATAGAAAAATTCTAAATCTTCTTCTGAGCAAGCCGTCAGTTTGTCGTTTTTTCAAATTCGGACATCTTTAGCTTCGTCAATCTTATTTTTCTGTGTTTTTCATGCATTTTCCGCTAGTATAAAAAGTCGAATTTTTATACTTCAATCGAATCACTGATATTTATATACCGTTTTGATCGTCTCATCGTGCTAATCTCCACGATATATTCAATTTGGTATTTTGATGTTCGGAACGCGGTGAAACCGGCGATCGGTAGCCGAACCGATAATTGTTTCAGTCTTTTGTTCCTCTGTGCCTTTCCATTTTCCAATGTAGTAAATTAATAGCCGTTTGTTATTATTATATTCCACCGTTTATTTACTAGAAACCTTTCATCATTATTGTTTTGAATCCAAATGACTGGCTTTACACTTTTCAATGTAATTTTTTTTAATCTATGCGTTACTTCTCTCTGTATATTGGAAAAACAAAGGGAAACAGCTCATTCTTCTTCCTTTCCCCTCCTATTATCTATATTCTAAAACAAATGCACAGAACCCCATTCCAGAAGTCGGCCGCATCTTCCACCCTGGCCGCCGAATCGCTCCACCACCTCTGAGCCATGACACATCTCTGCACTCTCATTTTCTTTCTCTTCTTCTCGCGCCATGAAGCCCACTCCAATGGCCGGCACCTTCCCCTCCTTAGCCGAACACAGGCAACTCATCTTCCTTCCTGAGCGAGCACTGATTTCATCGGTTCGCCCCTCCCAGCGGCCACAAGCCCATCACCTTAACACACACCCATTCATTCACCTCTGCTCTCTATGCCGTTCACCTCCCTAACTCCCTAACATAGTGCCAACCGAACTAACTGAGTCCTCCATAGCTACCTCAGCCTACCGAAGCCACAGTAGCTCCAACGTCACCACCTACCTTCAGCCGAGGCAAATAATTCTTCTCTCGTAGACATAAGAAGATATATATGAATTTATATTATATATGTGTACTTACAAAGAAAAATTATAATATGGGTTTATGTATGAGTCGCGCGAGTTATATATGCATTTGTCTAAGTCTTACTCGATCTGTTGATTTTATACGAAGTTTTTTTTTTGGTGAGCTTACCTGATTTTTTTTATGATAAAGTGCGGTCTGTATATACATAATGGGTATTCATATAGGTTATTGCAGTTTTATATGTATATATTACATTTTATGCTTTTCAAAAGGAAGATTTTATATGTATGAGACATAAGTAGTTTATAGGTAATAGTCTGTTATTGATATTTTAAAGTATAGGTTTATGCAAGTTTAAAGGTATTTGTACGTTTGTATATTTATAGTTTGCACGAGTTTATATACATATTGGCGGTACAGAAGCTTGAGCCGGTTCTATAGGTTAGTTATAAATACTATAATAGGGTGAGTTATATTTACTTTATTTTTTTTTTGTTAGTTACGTGTACTTGTTGTATGTATATATAGGTATTCAGTTGATGTTTTGTATCTTTTATAGCATACGTTAGTTATATATATATATTATCATTTTAATCTTAAATTTAATATAAGTTATATATTAGTATTTTATTCGGTTTTATAAGGTGATATGTACAAAATGTCCATTTATATAAATATATGTGTTGTATTAGTATTATTTTATTAATATAAATTTGTATACATATTTCAGTAATATAAATTAATATTATATTAATATAAGTTCAAGCTGCAGTTTATATTTATGAGTGGAACTATATAAAGAATTATATGTAAGCTATATGCAGTTTATATCTAGATTTGTACTCGAATTTTAAAGTTTGTATACCTTTTTATATATTTGTTTATATTTACAAGTATATATATAGTTATAATATATGATTGCTACATTTCAATGTTATATACATATGGTTGTCTATGAATACAACCTGCATGCACATATTAGTTGTATGTATACACACACACTAACCTGTTTTGATATAACTTTCAAATCTGTTATATATTAATTTATATATATATATATAAGTATGCATTTGCCGGCTTTCAAATTTATAAATATGAAGATTTTGTTTATATGTTAATTATTAATTTGAGATATATGTTTAAATTGATTTTAGTAAAATAGTAATAATAATAATACACATTTTGTTCTGTTATATCAAACTAACTTTTGTTCTTGATTCCCAATCTATCAGCTTTGTTCGTTGATTCGTGCCAATCTTACTTCGTTCGAAATTCATGCTTGGATTATAACTCATTTCATCGTCAAATCTCTCTAGCCTCGAAAGGTGAGCAATCACTCACGATTAATTTTCTTTTATTTATTAAATTTGATTTCAATTGAAACGACAATTGAAATATGTTGCTGTTAGTTAGCTACACTGTTATTTATGCTATTACCTGTATATGTTCACCTTTGACATCTGACACCATTATTTGTTATTTATGCAATGATTATCTAGTTTGTTTGATAAATGATTGATTGTTAAGTTGAAATTGGATGTTAAATTTTTAATGTAGTAAGTGATAAATAAATTGAAATTGAAATTGACGTAGGATAATTACAATTCGAATTGACGTATACGTTGAATTTGATTAGTTAAATATGACCCCTTTTAATGGTTAAATTAATTGACAGGTAGAATAGTGATAATTACACTTGAACCATTGAACGTATTGGATTAATTGTTGTAGTGTAAAATTGAAATCGAATGACAAGCGAAGAACCCGTATGAATAATTAGTATAATAATCTCTACATGAAATGATAGTGTAGATTCTAGAAGTAATTATATTAATTCGCACGAACAACGATGTGAATTAATACGATTACTTCGTGATTATGTGAAATGATTATTGAATTTTTATTAATTGTTGTTTATTGCTTGTTTATTTACTTTGACACCATCCCAGTTATCACACTGCAAGTTCCCTTTATTATGCTTGAACTTGAATTGAAATTGGAATCGGGTTGAAATGATATATACCCAAATGAACTTGACCTAGGATAGAGAATTAAATAAAATCTGACTGGTCAATGAATTGATTTAAAAATAAAATAATGATTTTATTCGAGCAAAGAATAAGTTTTGAAATGAAGTTGGAATTTGAATTTTTTTTGAAAGGAAAATGTAAATATTGAAATCTGTACAAACATTAACGTAGTAATTGATGAAAGAACGTTGTTTGAAATTTAATTATTTAATAATTAAATTTGGAATTATTAATAATAATTTGGAATTAGTAATAATTGAGTTTTGAAATTATTAAGTTTGAAATCATTTAATAATTAAATTTGAAATTATAATTAAGTTTGAAATTATAATTAAGTTTGAAATTATAATTAAGTTTAAAACTATTAAGTTGAATTTATAATTAAGTTGAAATGATTTGATAATTAAGTTTGAATTCATAATTAAGTGGAAATGATTTAATAATTATGTTTAAATTTATAACCAAGTTTGTAATTACTAAATTTTGGAAATTATTAATAATTAAGATTGAAATTATTTAATAATTGAATAAGATTGAATTATTTGATAATTGAATAAAAATTGAATTCTTCGTTAAGAGAAATTGAACTTATGAACAAGTGAATGTGAACTTCGTTAATAAATGAAATTGGGTTTCTTTATTTATTTAGATTTGGAAAATTATTTAAGTATGCTAATAAGTGAAATTGAACTTCTTGAATATGTGAAATTTGGTTCTTTATTGATTGAGTTTTTGGGATTTGTAACTAAGTAAGCAAATAAATGTAACTGAATTTTTTTAACAAGAGATAATTGCATTTTATTGAAACAAATGTAAGATTTGTAATTTAAAGAATTTGATTTGACGAATTTAATTTAATTAAATTTGTAAGTTTTGATATAATGGATATGGACTTAAGTAATTGATTTAATGAATTGGAGATTTAATGTTAATTGTTTTGAATTGATAAATTTATATAGCGAATATTGCATAAAATCGATAAATGAATTTAAATTGATTTGAATGTAAATTAAATTAATTAAAATGATTTTGGAATGAAATTTATTATATCGATATTTGAATTGTTTAAATAAAAGTTGAAATTGAATTTTTAGATTTTGAAATGGTAATTTGGAAGTTTTGAAACGTAAACTTTGGAATTGATTTAGAAAGACAAATGAAATGTTGATTTATAAATTCTAATTGGAATTGAATTTGATTTGGTTTTGAAATATATTAAACGACCAATCGGTGTAATAATTACGAAAGTTATTAAAGAAACAGGAATTGGTTATGGACATACTCTCTGTCTAAACCAAAAACCACTTTAATATCTATACGCGGAGTGATGATCCAGAATGAAGTGGTTGGAATGATGTACATGATGATTGAAGAAAGAGAACGATAATGGATAGCCTTGACACTTGTGTCAAATTAGAAATGACTAAATTCAAGAGCCGTGCCGGGCCAAATGGGGTTAGCTACCTCGAGCGAACACACTTCTTCATAACTACTACTCATTACTTATGATTGATTGGTGCACCCTCGGAATTTTAGGAGTGTTGTTTCGCGGTGTTGCGATCGTTGCGGCGATGCTTTCTCACCAGTCTGGATCAGGCAAATGGTAGTTTCACTACCTTGGGTATTGCCTCATGTGCCTTGTCATACTTGTATTCCTATATACGCGACCACTACGAATTTGTTTTGTGTTATACCTATGGAGTACCCCCTGATATCCCACCAGTTTACGGTGGAGTTACAGTGCTGTATAGACTATGACATTTATATAAAATGTTTTAAGGGGGATAATGGAACGCCTTAACGCTATTTTGATACATTATATTACCGATAGACATTATCTATTTAGCGTACACTACTACATAGTAGATAGTTTAAAGGATCCTTAGAGGTTGGTGATTCCAACATTCTTTGAGTTACTTGTATTTCAATTATTATTTCACTTGAGTTGGATTTATTGATATAAGAATATTAATCCTGACTCGAGTGTTTTGTGTTTTTCCTTTACGCTCGGGTCAGACTGAGTGTACCAGTATTCGAGGCTCACCTTTGGAGTTGGAGCTTTGCTTGAAGATCCAGCCATCTATTCTGCTTTCAGTATTCAATGATCCCAGTGATGTATTCTGATTTGCACTTGATGTATTGTATTACTCTTTTGTTGTAAACTCTGATGTATCTTATATATTTATATAGTAGCTTCATGAACTACTATCTCTTCTGCTTCCGCTGCATATTATTACTCTGTGTCTGTGATTCTGCGATTATTTATTTACTGTATATCTGAGGTTTGCCAAATTTAAATTAACAATTCGGTATTTTGAATTATTCAAGTCCGACATGTGCGGATGCGAATAGTCAAAAATAGCGGGTCGTTACAATCACGACGGCTAGGGTTTCGATTCAAGCAAGGCCGCGAATTCCATTGCATCGATGGTTCATGGAGTGGGGCTAAGTCGAAGGGCGGAGCAAGCAGCATCGACGAGGAGGAAGTCAGCTGGATGGTCGGCGACACGTGGAAAAGAGGCGTGATGATCTGGAAGCGTGTTGCGCGTGCGAGATGGGGTGTTCGACTTTGATTGCATACGATTCGCGGCATCGAAGGGGATTGCGAAGCTGTGGGTTTCACGATGGATTCGATTCGGGATTGTCTGTAAGGCTCTCTTGTTTTTTATCAATTTATATATCGAAGAATATATATATATATATATATATATATATATATATATATATATATATATGGTTAGAAATATATGTATGCAGTAAATATGGGAAGCATTGATTTGTTTATTCAATTTAAAATTGAAAACAAAATTAATTTACATATTTGTATGATTGACAGTAAAATAAATTACTGTGATTATTTACAGGAAATTGAAAATATGTTATATAAGTAAAGTTCGAAAAAAATATAGATATTTAAATTTATATAGATTATTAAAAAGAAAAGATTAAAGTAAATATATATGCATACACAAGATTTTTGAATATAAAAGTTTATATAAAGAAAATTTGATTTTCAAAGTCTATAAATAGAGTTTCAATATGAAATAAATAAACCTATATATATTTTTTAATTTTAAATTTTTTTATATTATAAAGATAAATTTAATTAATAAACGTATTCAATTTATTTTATTTACCCAACATTATTTAAAAAGGAAATTCAATTTCAAATTTAAATTTTAGTTAAATAAATTTGTTAAAAGGATTTGTTTAGAAATTAAAAGCATTGGTTTAAAATTAATCTATTTAATTATCTTAAGATACTAAAAAGAGAATTTTTTGTTTTAAAATTAAATTAATAAAATCATTGGTTAATTAAATTTATCCAGTAGGAACTTAAATTGTTCGATTTGTTCGAATATTAATAAAAATCATACATTTGTTTAATACAAGGTCTAAAATGTAGAAACAAGCCGGAATGGAAATGAGTTGAAATGGATGTTAAATAAAAGGTGAGATCTTCTCACTCAATCAGATTTTTCTGATTTAATTTTAAATACTTAAATTTAAATGGTTGATTGTGTACTTGGATGATAAATAATTATCAGTATATTGAATTAGACCCTATGCACCGTATAATAGTGGATGATATTATATTAAACCGCCGCGATATTCCATCTCGAAGTGGAATTGGTATTATATATGTATTTGGAGTGATTGATTTCCCGCATTTTATAGCGGATGAGACCATATGCGCCTCATAATAGCGGATGATATTATATTAATCCCATATACCATGATATTCCACCTCGAAATAGAATTGGAATTTAATTGTTGTGCTAACGTCTGTGGATGCAGGGAACAGGTTGGAGGAATCCAACTGAATTCCTCAAATACTTGAATTTGTTTCAATATTGTGTGTTGATTATATATAATCTATATGTGATTATATTTATGACTGAAATCGTTGAAGGCTATAGTTTAGCCGAATATATTTTTGGTATCGTAGGATACCGAAAATAAATAAAATTAGATTTTTGAAATTCAAGTAGAATATTTATCATAAATTCATTTAAAGAATTTGGTGAATTTAAAAGAAGAAGTCAAATAGATAAAGTTTTATTATTGAAAACTTATTGAATAAATTCCAAAAATATGGGAGAATATTTTTATAAATGGGATTTGGTAATATTGTTAATAGTTAAAGGATTTTTTTGAAATTCGGATTTTAAATAGATAGGAAGAGACAAAGGAATTTATTTTAAAAGAAAATAAATTTAGAAATCAAATTTGGAATTTAATTTGGTGATTTAAAATTTATCTTTAGGAAATCAATTAGAAATTTGATTTGGTGTTTGAAATAAATTTTTGAAATCAATTTGGGATTTGGTTTGGTGTTTGAAAGTGAATATTTGGAAAACGATTCAAAACTCGTATATTATTGGATATTTGGAAATTTAAATTGATAATAGGAATTTAAAAAGGAAAGGGAATTTTTTTTATAAATAAAAAATGTTTTATTTTCAGAAGTGTTGAAAGGAATTTACGGATTTGGAACGTAAATTTAAAATAAATCCACAAAGATTTATAAATTGATTTGAACAAACCATTTTAGAATGGAGGTGTATTCTTCGTAGAAAGCCGAGTATGTTTTCAATATAGTTTATAAATACAAATTGAAGTTGTAAAGATGGTTTTAAGGATAAAAAATATTTTCGAGGAAATTATTTATTTAGGTTATTTTGAAAATCTTTAAAATAAAGATTTACTTTAATTTATTATAGAAGTGATTATTTAAAGTTTTAGTTGATATTTGTTTTATAAAATGGATATTTAAATAGTTATATCCTATCTACTAATTTTATTTTTAAAATTAGTTTGGACTTGAATTTTTTTGAGATATTAGTATAATATTTTCATAACTATTATTTGAGCAAGCATTTTAAAGTGATTTTATTTTAAATGTTTCCAAGTATATTTTGGATAAGTGTTTAAATTTATTTTTGATGTATTTGAACTTGGCAAATTTTCAGTGGAATTAAATAAATATTTGAAAATTTATTCAACGTGAGGGAAGCGATTTGAAATTTGTTTTAAAAAGATTGAAAGTTGAAAAGTGATTTGAAATTTGTTTTCAAATGGTTGAAGTGTTAAAATTATATCTTGTGAAGATATTTTAAAAATAATAATTGGGGGAAAATTATTTGAAACCTTGTGATTGTTGTGAATGATGATTGAGGGTTAAATAACCGACTAACAATATTGGCCTTTTTAATGGCATTCGAATTTCGATGCGACCGGGGGTCGGATTCTAAATGGATATTCGAAAACCACATCAAACCTTTGTGATTGTGATGGATCTTTTGTTTAAAAGATCAAAGTGGAAATTTTTTGTGATATGTTTGAATCTGAATGTAACACTTATTTTTAAAATAAGCACTCGTTATTCGGATTAGCCGGGAGAGGACTGTGTCATAAAATCCATTTCGAATAATGATATGACGAAATGGGATTGCATTTGAAGATGGTGTTGAAGATAGGGTATTTTCAAAAATGAAAGGATTACCTGTCGAATGACTCGGCACCGGGTTGCTCCGGTACATAGATTCTATCACCCTTTGTAATGGGGATTTCGGACATGATTAGTGAATATCCGGATTGCAAGGACTTCTTTGAAGTGCCTTCGTTTTCGTTCGATCCTGGAACGGACTTGTATGGATGTGTGTCTGATTCTGTCAAATATATTTCTGTTGGTGGCGGAGAATTTATTCTCTTAGCTTAACACCCTTCTTTGAGACGTACGAGCTCAGAGGTTATGTAGTTGATAGTCACTAGTGATACATTTCCAATTTGGTAATGTGGCATACGAAGTGTTGCTGATCATTTGTTGATCGAAGCATGGATTTTGTGAAAAGCGTAGCTTTGTGGATGAGACTTCGTCAGACCTCACAACCCGGAATGGTCGAAACGGGAAGGATGCAGCAAGGTTATTTGGGATAGCGCCTCCTGAGGATATGTCATTTCCTTTTGGAAAAGAGTGATATCATGGTATGGAGTCCAGATACTTAACTTACGTGATTGTTGTAAATTTATTATACTTTGTGGTTGTTGCTTTGTGGTTGAGGATTCTCGGATAAAGGTCGCAAACGACCGAGAGATGACATACTCGTGCAGTAGTTACCTAGTTACAAAGATAACCCGGCCTTGTGTTGGCATAGATCCGGTTATGTTCTCGGGGAGTCCTTCCAGAGGCGTATCCATGTGGCCCAGGAAGTTCCTTAGCCTGACCATTTGTTGGAAATCCAATCAACGATACGCGTCTTGTACGGTTTTAGTTGTAGAACCTGCCATCTAATATGGTAGCTATAGTAGGCATACTATAATGGTACGTATGCTGGCTAAAATTTATATTATACTTGCAAATGTTTTTCTGCTATGCACTAATAATAATATTAAAAGAGATTTTGCGTATCAAGCATGTTTGACTATCATAAGGAGAAATCTCCCCCAAGTGTGCGGTTGCATTGTGTGTGTGCCGGGAGACCTTATGGTAGTTTCATTTTCAAAAGCATAGCGGATTTCTTTTCCTTTCTTTGTGAAAATAGCTATTTTTAAGATCTCACACCAGTCCCATGACTGACCTGGAGTTTATTGTTCCCTTTCTAAACACTGGATGCCCATAATTTTTCGCACGGGCAGCTAGAGTCAAGTTATCAATCGTTCGAAAGCGAAGTCAAAGAGATGCTGTGGAGATCTGGAGTTCAAGCTGGATGGCGAGACGTACCACTTATACTATGTAGTGTCTGTTGCGTTTGGGTTAGTGCAAGTCAAATTTTCTTATACACAAGTTATTATAACTACCAGTGTTGTGTTTGGTGTTGTTGTAAAATCTGATAATGTGATGTATGTAAAACTGATATAGTGCTTTTGTTTTAAAGATATTCATTTATCTATTATATGTTGTTCCGCTGTGAAATGTGAGATTCTTTTATTGCTTCTTTTTCTTCTTCTATCTTCTTCTTTAACCCTAACGGTTCGGTTTTCCAGCATTCGACTGTGCGGCATTTGATACAGTGAGCGTATTGGTGTTAACTTTTGTAAGTCGAAAAATTGGGTCGTTACACGACCCGAAATCCAGCGATTGAAAATCGACATCAAATACCTCACTTGTATTCAACTACCGGAGATTCAAACGTCGAACTCCAGTTCGGATAGAGCTTATAACAACATTAAATGAATATAAACAGCGAAAACAAAATGTATTATCATTGATCAACATCACAGATACAACATCATCATAATATCCATGACAACATTAATCACCACCTTCAGAGAATTGTATATGTATAACACAACTACAAATTGGAAACATCACAGCGGAACAACAAAGTTATCACTATTTCAAGAAGATCTCCAAAGAAAGAGAGCGAGAATCCCAACTAAGCACCTTAGATCCAAAAAGCTTCAAAAAGATCCCCAAGTCAAAAGCCTCCAAATCTGATAGCTTCCGAACCAAAAGACTTCAAAAGATTCCAAGCCAGCACCAAAACACGGAAAACCTACTTCTAGGCTGCCCGTGTGGAAATTATGGACACCCAGAGTTTAGGAAGGGAACAATAAACTCCGAGTCAGTCATGGGACTGGTATGAGTAAACAAAAATATTTGTTTGTACAAAAACAGTTTATAAAAGAAAATCTGGTATGCTTTTGGAAAATGAAACTACCATAAGGCCTCCCGGCACACACACAATGCAATCGCACACTTGGGGGAGATTTCTCCTTATGATAGTCAAATATGCTTTATACGAGAAAACTTTTTGATATTATTGTTAGTGCATAGTGTAGAAAACATTTTCGAAAGTATAATATTAATCTTAACCAGCATACGTATCATTATAGTATGCCTATTATAGCTACCATGTTAAATTGGCAGGTTCTACAACTAAAGCCATACAGGGATCGTATTGGTGATTGGATTTCCAATAATGATCAGGCTAAGGAACTTCTTGGGCCACATGGGTACACCTCTGGAGGGATCCCCCAAGAACCTAACCGGATCTCTTCCAACACAAGGCCGAGTTACCTCTGTAACTAGGTAACTACTACACGAGTATGTCATCCCCTGGTCGTAACCAACCTTTATCCGGGGCCCCAACAACAACAATCACAAAGCAACATAATTGCAATATCAACATAAGTTAAGTATCTGCGCTCCATATCATGATACCACTTCTATCCAGAACAAAATGTACATCCCTAAGGGGCCCTACCCCCAATAACCTTGCTGCATCCTTCACGTTTCGACCATTCTCGGGCTGTGAGGTTCGACGAAGTCTCGTCCACAAAGCTACGCTTTTCACAAAAGCCATGCTTCGATCAACAAATGATCAGCAGTACTCAGCATGCCACACTACCAAGTTGGGAGTATATCACTGATAACCTTCAACTACATAACCTCTGAGCTCGTTCGTCTCAGAGAAGGGTGTTAAACTAAGAGAATAAATTCTCCGCCACCAACAGAAATGTATTTGACAGAAATCTTCTTTATATCTCAAAGTGTAATGTCAGACATACAACCATACAAGTCTGTTTCGGGTTCGAACAAAACCGAAGGCACTTCCGAAGATGCCCTTGCATTCCGAGCATCCACAATCCCGATCGGACTCCCCATCACTTATGGAGATCTCTATACCGGAGCAACTCAGTGCAAAGTCATTCGACAAGTTATCCTATCATCCTCGAAGACACCCGATCTTCACCACCATCTTCAAATGCTATCCATTTCGTCGTATCACCATTCAGAATAGGTTATATGACACAAAGGTCCTCTCCCGGCAAAACCGAATAATGAGCGTCAATTTAAAAACATGTGGATATGTCGTTCATAAAGTTTCACAGGTTCGTTGTGGGTTTCAGATAACCAACTGGAATCCGACTCCCTGTCGCTTCGAAATTCACAAGCCGTTTTACGGCCAATGGGTTTTCACATTCACACAGAAACAATCACAAATATTACAGCTCAACACAGGGTAAATCATATCACAAAGCATCACCATCACATATCAGAGATATTAATTAGTACACAGAATTCACTAATAATTAATCATCTACAATTAAGTTGAATTAATCATGTGATTTAAATTAATTAATCACACAATTGCTTTCATTAATTATCTTTAATCAATGATTACTCATCCTTAATTATAAATCAATTAAATCTTAATCACCTTCATTAATTAATTATGTATTTTTATTTTATTAATTATCTTAATTAATTAATCGTTAATTGTTAATTAATTAAATCTTAATTACTTTTATTAATTAATTATTCCTTAATTGATTATCATAATTAATTAATCCATAATTGTTAATTGATTAAATCTTAATTACTTTTATTAATTAATTATTCCTCAATTAATTATCTTAATTAATCCTTAATTGTTAACTAATTAAACCTTAATTACTTTTATTAATTAATTAATTATCTTAATTAATTAATCCTTAATTGATAATTAATTAAATCTTAATTACTTTTATTGATTAATTATTCCCTAATTAATTATCTTAATTAATCAATCCTTAATTGTTAATTAATTAAATCTCAATTACTTTTATTAATTAATTATTCCTTAATTAATTAATCATTAATACAAATCAATTAACCGTAATGATTTACTTAATTAATCTTTAATATTAAGTAATTAATTAAATAGTTATTCTTTAAATAATTTATTGATAAATCATTAATTACCTAATAAATTTAAAAGGTAAATCTTTTTACCTTTGTTAATCATTTTGATTATCTTGTAAACCTTATTTAATAAATCATTCTTATCATATAAATTAACTTAAAGGATTAAGATTTAGTTTAAATAGCATTTCATCTTAATTATCCTTTTTAATTGCATTATTTAATCAATATAAATATTTTTATAAAAATAATGTAACAAAATTTATTTTAAATTTAATTGCTTTAAAAATGTCTTACTTAAAACCTTAATTAGTTTAAACTTAAATCAAAATTATCATTTAAAAACATGGATTTAAAATTGTTTAAAAGTTTGAATTTTTTTCTTCAATGTAAAACTGTTTTGTGTATCAACCCTGAGTCCACTTCGAGTCTCACGCAAACAAAAATGCTCCTTGCTTCGAGTCGTTTCCAAAACCTATCCGTGTGACAATTTTTTTAACTTTAATTTGTTTAAGTACAAACCCGTGCAACCCAAAATTTACTTCGAGTCCATACCCGAGCTCGAACCCTATCTCCCGAAGGCTACTTCGAGTTTCCCCTTTCTTCCCAAACCTATGTCTACTGACACAAGCTAAAGCCATGTGCACGTGCACCGTTCATCTGCGAATCTCCGACCTCCAAGACCATCACCGACATACCATCGACGACCTGCCAATCCAATTCTGACTACCCAGAATTCGCCTGGAACCCAAAAATCAAAATCGAAGTTACTCGAGCAGTTCCTAGAACAATGACCTCGCCTGAAAATCCTTCAAACTCCCAACGCCGACCATCAGAGTTCGCGTAACTCCAACCGAAGCTGCGTTTGACTTCCACGCTTTGATCGCAACCGGTGCGATCAACTCTAGTGCGACGACGAAGCTGCAGCAACCCAAATACTTGACTTCGACCAGACATGGGTTTAAACACTATTTCAGCAATATCCGATCACCACGACGACTTATAAATTCAATCAGTAATTTTCTGATGATCCCAGATCATCCACCAAGCTCCAAACACGATTGCGAGATTAATCATAACCCCGATCACCTGAATCTGCCCCAAAACCCCATATCATTCGATTCACAAATTTCCAGTGAACTCAAGTTTAAAATTTTTGATCTTAGCTTTAAAAATCATTATTTTCGAAAACATTTCCGATAATATAATTTAAATCAGGAACGATGATGGTCGAAATTTTAACAGAAATGTGTTTGCCTGTAATTTCAATCTTTTTCAGAGAATGCTTTGGTTTATTTTACTGAAATTTATTTTTTAGATATGAAACATGTTTAAACAAGTAAAACGTGTTTAGATCCTAAGGTCTAATAAGGATTAGAGGGGGAGAAATCAAAATTTTGAATAGGTTTTTGGAAAACCTGAGAGCACAGAGGCATATATGTCTGTAAAACAGACATGCACAGAAATTCATATGGGTTCATTCACATGCAGGCATCAATTTACAATTTATCTTCATAAAAATTCATCACAACATCAAGATTTGCTCAGATTTTAAATAGTTTAACTCACCTGAGTATTTTGAACAGAGAGACTTGGAAATGGTTTGAAGGTCTAGAGAGCTATTTTTAAAATTTGATCTGGAATTATTTTCTGCAGCTAATTGATTGTGACGACCCGGAATTTTAACGAATTAAATTGGAATAATTAATTGTTTTTAAATATTTAAAAGTTAATTTTAACTTGAATTCCAGGTAACAATATTTACTGGATAATTAAATCATTGAATTATATAGTTTAAATATTGAATTTAATAATTGAAATTTGGTAAATTGTTGAATCAGAAATTTCTAAGCCTATTTAAAATAATTTGAAGGCTTATAAAATTTATAATGATGATACTGAATATAGTAAAGGTGTTAAAATCGAATTTGGAAGTGTTTTGTTCCGTTTTGAAAATATATCGTTTAAATTGGTATTTAAAAATAGCCGTCCGAGGCACAGTCTTAGAATTCGACGAAACCAGTTCCATTGGATCCGTAATAGTTAGTTTTTATCAGATTTCAATTTTCGTAGCAATCGGAGTTGTCGTTTGACCGTGGCAGCTCAAAACGCTTAGAACTATTTTAATCGATTTAATTTAAAATCGATCATTTTCTTCTATAACTCACGCATGTGACTGAATTAGCTTCCGAAACACGTTTCATTGTGTTCGGAATGCGGGTAAAACCTGATAAACGTTGGTCAGCATGTTTGATTCGGGATTCGGGATTCGGGATTTCGCGTTATGTAACACGAGATATTTCTAATATTTTATTATCTTGTAACAAGCGTGCGCAGGAAGTTTTCCCAATCGGTACTTTATCATCTTTCTCCCCTCTAATCTTCGAACGAAAATCAAACTTTTATAAAAAAAAGAAGAATAAATCAAATGGCTGCAGCCTTCGGTCCAAAGCAAATCCGAAATCGAAGAGGGGGGCTCAAAAATCAACCGCGGCTTCCTCCTTCAAATTGAGGAGTCGAACGAACGAATCGTGTTCACTTCAATCCAAAGAAATGCGGTATATTCGCCTCTATAACCCTAAGTCGTTCGCTCCTGATTGAAGCAGGTCGGGACTCATGCGAGATGATGGAGGAGTGTAGGAGGAATTGATGCTCGATTGACGCCGCGTTGGGGTTTACCGATGGTCTCGAGAGCGTGATGGGAATCGAGGAAGTTTGGGGCTTTAGGGTATGCTCTGTGACGCCCCACCTCTATACCCACGCTAGCCAAGAACACTACGATGTAATGCTGTCAACTAGCACGGAGAATAAGGCTGTTGAGGAGCGACACTCCATGTAATTTCTTTGTGCAAGCACCGATATGTCAGATAGTACAACATGCATTTTATTTCAAGAGAGGAAATCCGACATACCGATACAAACTCAAAAATACTACACAGTGGCTATATAAATCCTTCGGAAACAAATATAGAAATAAGCATAACATAAATCAGTCACAGATAATTCATATCACAAAGGCGGAAATAGATATGAATATTCTACTAGGAAGTGTACATCAGAGTAGTGGTCTAAAAAGATCCACAATAATACAAAAGAATAGCAACACGTGCTATACAACAGAATACAACTATGAGTCCATATCTCAAGTGTATACAACAAAATAAACTACTAATCTAAGTAGTTAGCTAAAAGTCATAGAAATCAATCCCAAGTGAGAATTCATGCTAAAGCACTTGTAACATCTCGGTCTGACCCGAGTATTATTTAATAAGAAAATAATAAACGGATCAGTCAAACTATAAATATCAGATGAAACGATATAGAATCAGAGATATGACTAAACACATAATAATCACAATACCAAGCTGTGATATATATATAAGTAATTGAAAATCAACAAGAGATTAATCAATATCACCAAATCTACACAAGAATCAAAGGAAATGTCATACTCCTTATTTCGTTCACCAAACCATAAATATTGACGATTGCATCAATGTCAATCACAAAAGTCAATGACACACGAATTCACCAATGCACACATATTGATAAAACTTATCAATGGAAATCACGAAAATTGGTGAAGCATAAATTCTAGAAATCATCTCAAGAAATCCAGTCAATGACACACGAATTCACCTATGCACAAAAATTGATAAATCATATCAATAGAAATCACAAAAATAGGTGAAGAAGAAAATTCCAGAATTCGACACACGAAATCCAGAAATCACACAAAATAGGGGGAGGCCTATCACACGAACGGGAGCATGAAAACTCACCAACATATGTATCACACGAACGAGACGCTACCTCATGGTAGCTAGCCATTAATTTTTGACACACGAACGGCCCGAAGACCATGGGGCGCTACCCCATCAATTTGAGTCGAAACTCCACAAAACGGGGTTTAGTCTCCCTCGCAGACAAAGAGACATCGCACATTGCTAGTCTAAATCACAAAAATGATCGTCATGATCGTCAAGAAGTGTCAATTATAGTAAGCTAGTAAATATATGAGCTTAGCTTCATGTCCCATAACCACTAGCTTAACTTAAATATTTACGAACAAATTGTAGATTTCCACTAGAAAATTCTCACAAGAGATTCAATAGAACAAGTCCAAGAATTAACCGGCGAAGTAAACGCAAGCGTTTCATACCACTCGTTTTACTAAGTCCTTTAATTAGATTTCTCATACGAGTGAGGTAAAGGTTTGTATATACTAATAGATTGGAAATCGGTTTGAGAAAACGAGCTTTGTTATAAAATAGTGTTGAAATCATTTGAAGAAAGAGTTTTGATATTTACTATTTGTATAGAAACCTTTATATTTTTAAAGTGACAAATCACAAAGAAGATTGTAGGGACAATCAATCACTAAAATTCACATACGAAGATGTGAATAAAAATCCAATGAAATCGATAAAGAATCCATCGAAATGGATATTCAAAAATCCCTAAAAAGGAGTCATCAAAGTCATAACAAATGATAACAACACATAGGAAACAACACGAATCTATTAAAGTTGGAAATTCAAACAACTAGGCGAAAGAGGCAAAAATGCACCAGGTCGGTCAGCCGGCTACAGAGCTCGGTCGACCGGACCCTGTTCCACAAAAATTCTCGGGAAGCAGGTCGGTCGGCTGAGCCCTGTAGCCAGTCGACCGGACCAGAGATAGAAAGGTGCCTATGCACCATAGTAGCAGGTCGGTCGACCGGCCACAGGGCTCGGTCGGCCGAACCTAATCCCAGTCCCTTCCTAGCCCATTGAATATAATGGCCAATCACTACCAAATTGCAACCGTACGAGCATCGACACTAAGGATTTATGCCAATCGACTACCCGGCCCTATGAGCTCCTTGTTGCCTCACCAAAAACACATTTGAACATCAAAGCTATGGTTTTTAAGAATTTGGCTTTCAAAACACCAAAATTGGAATATTCACAGAACCATTCCAAACCAAAAGCAAATGCACACGAATAAGTGTTAGGAATTCATACCTAACAATCCAAGATAAATATAAGCATAGATGTGAGATAAAAATCTCACCTTTGAACCCAAGCAATTGGAAAAAGAAGCTTGAAAGCAAAGGAGAATCAACCACTCTTCAAATTCAACTCAAGAAGCTTGATGTCAGGACCCGATTCTTCGACTCCCGAAATTCGACATCAATACGTCCACTGTATCGAATGCCTATCAGTCGGATGCCGAAAAACCGAACAATGAGGGTTTAAGAGAGAAGAAAGAGGAAAAGAAGAGGTAGAAGAAGAGAGAAAGAATAGAAAATAGAACGGAAAGAAATAACAGAACAACATCAGAATCTCACAATTCGCAGCGGAACAACATATAATAGATAAATGAATAATCTTTAAACAAAGAACTATATCAGTTATTACATTACATTTCATTACATCAGAGTGTACAACATCAAACAACAACAAACAGCGGAAAAAGAAATACTATATACTAGTGATTACGCTATGCCATCCATCTTGCCTCCAGCAACTCCTGAATTCCAGAATATCATGATAAACCTTAACTCTTGACTGCCCGTGTAGAAATTGGTGGGCACCCAGAGTTTAGGAAGGGAAACAATAAAACTCCGAGTCAGTTATGTGACTGGTGTGAGAATTCAAAAACAGTTTATTTATCTTTAAAATCAAAATAGAGGAATATTTTTAAAGTCAATTCGAAATGCTTTTAAGAATGAGACTACCATAAGACCTCCTGCCACACACACAATGCAAACGCAGACTTGGAGGAAATTTCTTCTTATGTTAGTCAAAGATGCTTACTACGCAAATCCAAATCAATTTTGATATTATTATTAGTGCATAGTGTAGAAAACATTTCGAAAGTAGAATAAAAATCTTAGCCAGCATAGGTACCACTATATTATGCCTACTATAGCTACCTCCTGAGGAATCAGGTTCTACAATTAAAACCGTACAAGATCGTATTGTTTCTTTGGATTTCCAACGAATGGTCAGGCCAAGGAACTTCCCATTGCCACATGAGAACGCCTCTGGAAGGACGTCCCCGAGAACCAAACCGGATCTCTACCAACATAAGTCCGGGTTACCCCTAATTGGGTAACAACTGACACGACTATGCCATCCCCCGGTCCTTTGGGACCTTTCACCGAGCGCTCGTAATCAACATCACACCATAATAATAAGTGTTTCAACATGAGTAAGCATCTGGGCTCCATACCATGATACCACCCTTTTCCAGAAGGAAATGCACACACCCTAAAGGGAGCTACCCCTCATAACCTTGCTGCATCTTTCCTGTTTTGACCATTCCGGGGTGTGAGGCTCGACGAAGTCACGTCCACAAAGCCACGCTTTATACAAAGTCATGCTTTGGGTCAACAAATGATCATAGAAATGATCACCAAGATAGACGATCAAACAAATGATCCTATCACAAATAATCAACACAATGATCATTTCACAGCAACACTCAGCATGTCTCATTACCAAATTGGGAGTATATTGCTAATAACCTTCGACTATATAAACTCTGAGCTCGTACGTCTCAGAGAAGGGTGTTAAGCTAAGAGAATAAATTCTCCGCCACCAACAGAAATATATTTGAAAGAAATCAGCTTTATATCTCAATTTGTAATGTCACACATACAATCCATACAAGTCTGTTCTGGGATTGAACAGAACCGAAGGCACTTACAAAGAAGTCCTTGCAATCCGGATAATCTCTAATCACGCCCGAATTTCCCATCACATATGGATATCTCTATACCGGGGATCAGCCAGTGCAGAGATAATCAACAAGAAACCCTTTCGTTTTCGAAAATATCCAGTCTTCAACACCGATCTTCAAATGAAATTCATAACGACGTATCGCATATTCGGAATGGGTTATACGACCCCAAGGTCCTTTCCCGGTTAACCCGAATAGTGAGCGCTTATTTTAAAAAAAATAAGTGTGGCATTCAAATTCAAGAAAATCACAACAAATACCTATTTAAAGGTAAATATTGATAGTCGGTTATTGAACTATCAATGGATATGCACAACATCACCAAATTCTAAATAATTTTCCAAATTATTTATTTTCCAAAAATATCTTTACAAGATATATATTTTCCATTCCTCAAAAATAAATCAATATTTATTTTTAAACCCATTTTCCAAATTTCATTTTTAAATTCCATATTGAATTTACATTTCCAAAATAACTATGAATATACGTTTTCAATTATTCATTTTCAATTTATCATCAAAAAGATAAATTCAAACTATTCACTTAATATTGGAAAAACATTTCCATTCCTATTTATTTATAAGTAATTCACAAATCTTTTTATTTTCTACACTTGGAAGATATTCAATATACTCTAATCGAAATTAAGTATATATTTCATTCTTTAAGGAAATCATTCTCTTAAACATATTTATTTGGGACAAAACGAATGTTGCGTAAAACATCGTTACGAGAACCCAAAATCACCAGTATAGGGATTCGAAATTAAAATAGATATATAAATCCCAATACTATACAAAACATTTCCTTTCGGAAATCATCAATTATAACAATAGTGTTATAGTCCACTATTTCCTTTTATTTCTCGAAAACGTCTATTTCAACAATGAATGTTGAAATCTATGGTTTCGAATCTTAATACATTTAAAACATCGTTAGATCGTTTTAATTCAATTTAAAACATCACATTCAAAACCATTTCTTTAACATATTATTCACTATTCAAAAACATGAATATACTTGTTAACCAATTTCTATCATTTCTATTCATTTTATTTTAAAGGATTATTCACCATCTAAAATGTGAATATAACTCCATTAACAAGTTACAACAATTTACTTATCAAAATAAGTAGTTGCGGATTTATAAAACAATGTTTATAAATTCCATTTCTATTTATTTTATAACTACTTCCTTTATAAATCTCCTTTATTAACCTATTCGATTTATAACTCAATTATAAACCAAAAGTTCATGTTATAAGTTAAATACTTAGAATTTATTTGTTTGCAAAATCGTTCCTTTAAACTTCATAATTATAAATCTTATAACTTATAAGATTCAATTATTTATCCACATCTATTCCTTAAATAACTTTATAAATTTTATAAACCTACTGCTTATAAAATTCCATTTATAACTTCACCGTTTATAATTCTATAAATTTGATTCATTTATGAAATTCATTCACAATTCCTTCTAACACTTATAAAAGCTCGTTTTACAATTCCAATATTTTTAATTTATAAATATCAATTTATAAAGCTTTTATATGGATCAATTTATATTATTCTTTTAAAACGTCTTTAAACTCCTTTATAATTCATCATTTTGATTTATAAAACAATCAAATTTCATAAATCCTATTTTTAAACTTTTTATAATAATCTCAGAAATCCCAGTTTAAACTGTTTTATAAAATCATTAATCCCATATTTTCAAAAATCAACTTTTAACTGTATTTCTCAACAATCATAATTTTTTATAATATTAAAATTATAACGTTTATTTATTTAAGATGAATTAATTCCAAAAATATTTTATAAACATATACTTTCAAAAATCACTTTAGAAATCCCTTAAAAATAAAAATCGTTATTTTTAAACTTCAAAATGGGATTTGATGATGCAACACATCAAATATTCAATCACGACTTTCAAACATCATATATCGATATGATAAACAATCAAATATCACAATATCTAAAATCATTAAATATTTGTGAGGAATCCTGTTGGATCCCTCCAACCTGTTTCCCTGCATCCACAGACATTAGCACAATACCATTCCCGTTTCAAGATGGGATATCGCGGTATATGGGATTTATAAAATATTATTCGCTTAATAGGCGGCGCAATAGGGTCTCATCCGCTATACAATGCGGGAAATCATCAACTGCAATATATACATATGCCAATATATATATATATTGCCATATATATAGATATATCCTACTATATCTAATATCACAACCAATATAGCAATCAATAAATACTGCAAATCCAACTTATAAATTTTTGAGTGAGAAGTTCTCACCTTAGATTTTAATTTGCAGTCCATTTTCCATCTTGATTTTTCTTGATTTATACCTTGTATAAATATTTACACAATTCATTAATATTCGAACAGATCGAATAATAAATTTTCATTTGATTTAACTAGTTTATAATTTAATTTGGGCTTAATCACTCATTCCAAACAAATTCCCTTTTTAATTTTAAACAGATTACTCTTAACAAATTTATCTAATAAAATTTAAATCTCAACTAAATTTACTTAAATAAATTTATTTAACTAAACCTTTAAATTTTAAAACTAAATTTTTCTCTTTTAATAAATTTATTTTAACTAATTCCTTCTTTTAACAAAATAATTTCTTTTATAGATTATATTTAGAAATAATAATAAAAATAATTATATAAGTTTATTAAATACTTAAAAACTCCCATTTTTATTTTCCATATTTGTCTATTCTATATACTTCCTTTAAACTGTATATATATTTATTTACTTTGAATACTTCTACCTAATAACAAAAATTATCATAGTACATTTTTTTCTTTATAACTTTGCTAATACAAACTTAACCAAAACTTCTATTTTTTTTTTCAAAGCTTTATTTGTATATACAATCTTCTATTTTTCTGTAAATTTATAAAAATCTGCAGTATATTAAAATTAAGTTAAAATTTACTTGTTTCTGAACATATCTACATATTTTATTTTCACAAACTTCTGAATTTTAAAATTCTATCTAACATCTAAATTTAAATAAGCTATAAACATTACCTAACAGCCTCCCTCAAATTGACGACAACTGCCGAAACTCGAATTGTACCAAAACCCAATGTCAACGCAAACCCAAACCCAGCCTCCATCACCAACTCACCACCGCGAATGGCGACGTGCTGCAGTTCCCAAATCTTCGATCTCGAGTCCCCCTTGCAGCTGCTACGACACCGCCCCCCCAACACCATCGCCAAACCCAAATCGAACGTGCGCTGTAACAGCCCGCAAATCCGTACCTCTTGAGTCAGCACTATTCTACAACAACCAACTCAAGTTGCACAGAAATACGAACCATTTGGGTTTAAGAAGAAGAGGGAGAAGAAGAGAAAACAAAATCAACATCAGAATCTAACCATCGCAGCGGAATAAAATATAATAGAGAATTAATAATCTTTACTCAAAATCAAATATATCAGTTTACATATATTACATCATCAGAGTACATCAATCACAGCTCACATCAATAACATACAATGGGTACATAACAACTCAACTCAGCGGAAATACATATATATAAGTACGAGAGTACGTATCGTCATCCAGCTCGTCTCCTGAGCCCACAGCATCATATCCTGTATCCTATAATACTCGGTCTGACCCGAGCATTACAGTTAAATAATACCCGAGTCAGTCTGGAATACCAGAGTGAGAAAATCACACCCAATTGATTATTAAAGTTTCAAAAATCCTTTAAAAACCAAAAGCATCTCGTAAGACCACGCCACAAATAAACATGTCGGGTTTTTACCTTACGATAGCTAAAACAATTTTTATATAGAAATCCTCTGATATTATAATAGGGTCTATATACAAATACTTATAAAATAGCCGAAATTGTTACATTCATTAAATTCCAGCTACTAGCCACAAAAGTGGGTAATACAAACAAAACTCGTACAAGGCTCGTAGGGAGAATGGATTTCCAACAATGACTAGGCACTGGGGTACCACCTATCACAGTACGGGGCCTAGATCACCGTACCGAGGATTACTCCCTTCATCCCCTGCAACACAAGGCCGGAACCATTCCTTACTGAACAGTCCCGAACAAGATAAACCCCGTGGTTGGCGCGACCAACCACCCACTAAGCCGAAATAAATAAGGGACATCTAGACAGGGGAATTATCTTGTCCTGCTTGGGCATGGCCCACCTAACCTTGCTGCATATCCCTTGATTTTCAGTCATTCCTATTTGATGAGGCTTGAGACTAAGCGTTACCTTTAGAACGTTTTCACTCAGAATGCCCATCGCCCACCTAACGATGTTTTGCAAGCATTCATCCATACAAGTCCGTCCCGGGTTCGAACGGAACCGAAGGCACTACTCCTACTACATCCATTTTGGAAATATCCTCAGGATTAGTAGCGACTAGCCCTTGCACTTCATTGCTCCATCTTCGAATCCAAAAATCGTTTACACGAAACGTACAAACCGAATCGAAGTGGTTTTCGAGAAATTAATCTCGATCCCGGTCTCTTCGAAACGATTAACGCATTGTCCCATATTGATAGTCGGTTATTTAACTATCAATTAATATTCACAACATCCATCACACAATAAATAATTTCCCAAATTATTTATTAACTTCAAAATATCTTCACAAGATATATTTCTATTTTCAATCCTTTGAAAACAGTTTCAAAACCATCATTCTTCTCAGAATGAACCTTTCCAAATATTTTATATCTCCTCTGAAATCACCAAGCACAAAACTAGATTTTTGAAAATAAATTTTAAAAACACTTTACTTTGAAAATATATGTTTTTAAAACATTTAAATTAAAGCTACTTTAATAATTTGATAAAATTCATTCTTATATAAATTTTTGAAAACAAAGTTACTTAATAAAATATAAACTAAATTTCCACTTTTGAAACAAAATACTAAGTCACTGGTTTAAAGAATTACTACTATAATAGATTTGAGAAAATACTTACTATAGAATTTAAATATTAAAAATAATAAATTTTACAAGACCTGCTTTCTAAAATAAACAACTTTAAAGCATTTAATTTATATTTACAAATTTACTTTTAAAAATGTGTACTTGGCCATCCAGGGAGAATTCCAACTTTATGCACTTAAATCAATTTCCCGAATTGATTTCCAATTCATTCTATTTAAAATAAATTTCTTTACTTGCTCGGTTCATTTCAAAATTCATTACTTATGGACTTTATTTTATTATTATTATTTGCTGTTTGATTTTAAATTTTTTTAACTGAAATATACAAATTTCAGGCTTTTCCCATTTTTCCCATTTTCTTCTTTGACTCTTCCAAAATTTAGAATCCTAAATTTAAAATAAATGTTTTGTTCTTTTAGGTATTAGCATTGGAGTTTCCAATTCATTAACTTTCTACTTATTCAAAAATCTCTTTTCTATACTTAAGATTTATTAATTAGAATTCTTATATCACTTTATTTTATTTTTATTTCATTCTTAAATTTATTCAAATGTTCATAATTATTTTACTTATAAATTCACTTTCTTTCTTTCCAACATCCAAGTTATATATTTTCTGGGAATTCATTATACCTAATTATCCAATCGAGACATAACATTCAATATTCAACATAATCCATCATAAAATATCCAATCATCATAACAAGGGAATTTAAAAAAAATTTAAATAACTGTTGAGGGTTGGATCCCTCCAACCTGTTTTCCCTGCATCCACAAATATTAGCACAATATACAATACCAATTTCAAATATATATCACACTATAGCATACCAGCCAATCCAATCATTCAACAATTATTTAAATTTAATCATTTAAATCTAATTTTAACTGAGTGAGATTAACTCACCTTCGCTTTTTGTTTGCAATCATTTCCCATTTCCGGCTTGCTTCCTTTCAGAGTTTGACCTTGTATAAATATTTTATGATTTTATTAATATTCAAACGGTCTGAAGAATTAATCTCCATTTGACAAATTTAATTTATTTTGTTTTAATTAATGATTTTAAATTTGAACTAAGGATTAAGTTTAAACTGAATTTTCCTCTACAAATCTTTAGTAACTAAAATAATTTAAATACGTTAGCAAAGCAAAAGGTCAATCACCAACATACTCTCTTTTTTTTTTATAAAAATAATAACCTATTAATTTCAAAGGTAGGTATATACTTATTTATTTTACTTTTGGAATAATCTATATGGATTTTTAAATATATTTCTCAAAACCTACCTATATACATTACTGTTTGTACTTATATATATATATATATATATATATATATATATATATATTTACTGTTTTAACTAATGTTTTTATTAACCTTTCAGTTCTGATCATAAACAAATTTACTAAGACAAATTAAATGAAAGGTAACGAATACCTCACCACCGTCAAATCGAACGAAGCCGCAGCTCCCTGTGATCTTGTTCTCGCACAAACAATCCTTGCTGAACAGCGTCGACGTTCCTCTACTTGCCTCGCTTGACTGCCTCCCTCTCAACCCCGTGCTCGAGAAAAACCCCAAACTACAGCCGAGCTTCGAGTACGACGAGAAGCCCTCTCATTGACCCAAATCGAGACGCCGAAGCTCGAAATCCCATCTCACGACGCGACCCATCACCATGCCTGTGACGCCGACCTCGAGCTCACGCCCCCATACCCGAACGCGAAGCGATTGTCATCGCGACGAACGGCACAGACCAGATTAAGCTCGATTCGAAAATAGCATGTCGCCCTCCCCCCTCTTTTCCCCTTTGAAACGAATTCGATTACGAGGCCGAAAATTTGAGTAGGGTATTCGAAATCAATTTATAAGAAAAAGGGGCTTCGGTCATTATAGAATTTCGAATTGAAGGGGGTGGAGTTGTTACTTCTGGAGGAAACAAGGGATTCGATTATATATATTTTTCTTTCGGTAGCTTGCTTTAGAATCCTTACGTTGAACGGCTCAGGTATTATAAGTATTATTATTTTCTAAAAAAAAACAAAGCATGTTTAAGAAGGCTCGACCAATAAAAACTTACCTTAGCTGACGTGAAATTATCTCGACGGAAGGTTTACTGGTTAAACAATGTATTAATTAAATTTCAAATTTCAATTTAAATCGACTATTATCGATGAAATTCCAGCGCGAATATACTTCATACACTCACACACTCGTTCCAAACAATACGAAATTTGAAATCCGATAATAATTCAATATCACGGACCCAATGGAACTGGTTTCGTCAAATTCCGAGACTGTCCCTTGGAAAGTTATTTTTAAATTCAATTTAAACAATATAAATTTCAGAACTGAACAAACAACTTTCAAATTCAATTTTAACATTTTTACTATCTTCACTATAAATTTTATAAGCCTTCAAATTATTTTTAAACAGACTTAGAGTCCCAGATTTCATATCTTATCTCACTTCAAATTATTTAATTCAATAATTTAATTATCAAATAAATGGTGATAGTTGAATTCGAGTTAAAATTAACTCTGAAATATTTAAAATCAATTAAATATTCTGATTATAAATGCTGGAAAATTCCGGGTCGTCACATTCCTCCCCCCTTAAAAGAATTTCGTCCCCGAAATTACTAGTTAGGAAGAATAATCCAATACCCGTTACTATTTTTCCCAAAACCAAACAGTCCAACACCTATCCAACTATCTTTTATAAAAGACTCATTATCTTTCTTACTAACTTCCAAACCTTTCTCTAGTTTCAAACCATACCATTTGTTTAACCATTCAGGTTTCAATTTAAAACCAAATTTTGAGTTATCAAAAATTTCTCAAAATTTTTCTAACTCCCTAAAATCCCGAAAAATTTCGCCAGCGTCTCCTTTGCGCGGCTAGCTCGGTACAACTACAAAATGGCTCTACGGCCTCCCAAATCCAAAAAGAAAACAAAAAGCCAAGTGGCTCAATCCAAATCCAAATCCCAATCAAATTCCATACCAAATTTAAATACATACCTTATTGTCGGGCAATTCAAATTTATCTTTTGAATCAAAAACCAATTCTCTTTTCCCCTTTTACAATACCTGCATAACCTGCTTGGTACTAATATCCAATCACAATATTCCAAAACAATTTATCGATTTTCTTACAAAATGTCAATATCTATTCTTTTCAATATTATCTTAGATTATATTTGTAATATCAATTTCCAATCTAGAATTTACCATTCCTTTCTTAAGTTAGTACAAACATTTTATATGTTTCTTATCTTTATTTCTCTTTACCACTTTTAGTTTATACTTACTTCTATTCAAATCGATTTCCACATTACATATGTATTCCATTTATTTTCGACTTTGAATTTTTAAATTTTATCCTTCATTTATAACTAATTTAAGTCATTACTTTAATTAGTGTCATTTACTAACTTATTTTAGTTTCCCATTCTAAATAGTTTTGTCGTTAACAAAATTTTCCAAAATTTTCAAAAATTTTCTAACTCCCAAAATTTCTGAAAATTTTTGGCAGAGTCCCCTTTGTACGGAGGAGCTTTTGCAATTTGACAAAAGAGATAAATATATATACATCGACCCACACGGTCGGAAAAACCAAAAACAGTTCATATTTCCTATTTTTATTGCGTAGGCGTACCTTATTTAGCATTTTAAGCAAGCAGCTTATTATTTTTAGCAAATAGCCCAACCCAAATCCAGCCATACGGCTTCCAGGTACCTGTACTTACTCAATTTAAACATGTAAGTGCCAAATATATGCAGTTTAACTATATTTCACTTATTAGCAATAGTTAAAACATATGAATTCTAAAAGCAATTCACACCAAACATTTTTCCGTAAGCAATTTATATAGTTTCCATGCCGATTCAATTGCTTTCAATTTATTTATAAACCATTTTTATTTAATTCGAATGGTTTTCAATCCATTCGTATACAACTTCATCAATGTGAATGGTTTAAAATTCAATCACTTACATTAATTCATTTTTAAGCAACTGAACTCATATTTAATCCAATTGCTTTCAAAATCAATTTATTTTACTACTCTCACTCATAGAATATTTAATTACCCCATTTACAACAAATAACAATTTATTTCATGCAATTTGACGAGATTTAGGTGAATAAATAAGCATTTATGTTTTATAACCAATTCAAATTGATTTCACTCTATTTCCAAATTTATTCACAATCCAATTATCCTCGCTTCCATTTCGGATTTGAATACATTCACATGTATTTCATTTATTAACCAAACTAGTTCATACAAAACTATTAACATCTTAGGTCCGTCTTCATTACCAATTTAATTACTCTTTTATTTTAATTCATTCACAAGCATTTATTTACATTTCATTCCATATTTGTTTATTCCAATCTATTTTATTTAGCTCGAAAACAATTCGGGCTATTTTATTCAATAACCATTTCTCAACTTATTTAAACTATATTTCATTTGATACTTATTTATTCCATCATTTATTCATTCAATATAATCTGTTTATCCACATTTACTTGAACCATTTCAAATAAACTCGAAACATTCTATTTCCTTATTGTCTCAAATTATTTCAATTCCTTAATAATGTAAATGGTTTACAATCATTTATTCTAGAACTTCATTCCATTGACATTATTTATAACTCACCGAATTTTTATTTCGGTTAAAAATTTATTTTCACTTGATTAAAACCAATCCAATATTATTAAACTTTGTTTAAGTTGAATTCAATTCAACTCTCCTGCATTTATTTAGCTTAAGTCAATTTCCTTCAATTTATTCAAATTTTATACTTAAGCTCATTCTCATTTTGCAAACAAAGTTCTCTTTTATACTCAACTTAACTCAATTAATTCCAAGGCCATATCCAATTTATTTCCACTTATTGGATTTCATTTGCATATTCAAACCATTACTATTTTAATCCATTTACATTTTTATTTTATACATCTCAAATTATATTTACTTTGTTAACACTTCACAATAAATTTTAATTAATAACTCAAGTTCTGAATCCATTATCCATTTTCAATTTTACCCTCAAAATTCATGAACCCACACTTCATGTACATTTACTTCATTTACAATTTAAGTCGAATTTAATTTATAACTTGAGTTTTATTTTCAACCTTAATCATAATCTCACAATTCATTTAACACTTGATTTTTAATTCCAAACATCACTTTATTTAATTTTCTTGGTTCAATTTATTTAATAATACAAATTTGGATTTTCCTTCCATTATCCAAACATCAAACAATATTTATTTTAGATTTTCTATTTCACTTTCAAAATTTATAAGCCACAACTTATTATTTACACAATTCCATCCATTATAGGCTTGAATATGTTATTCTTTTATTTTAACTCAAGCCTTATGCTTCTTTATAACCCAAGCATATATTTTATTCATGCATTTTAATTCTTTTATAAATTATTCTGGTTTATTTATTTCAATCTAATTCTTATCCAACTTATTTTCTAGTTATCTAGGTAAGAATCAATTCCAATTCAATTTATTCAATTGAATTTTTATTCCAGTTCAATTCTATTTTAAACTCAGATTTATTTGACTCAATTCGATTTTAACTTAATTCGAATACAACTGGATATTATTTCCAGCCTATTCAATGAATTTCAATCCAATCAAATTTTTATTTCCAATTCCAAGTAAATTTTCATTTTCAATTTTTATCTTTAAATTTAAATTCCAACCTTCAAAGTTTATATTCCATTCCTGATTTAAAATCATCGCAATTTATAAGCTGACAACTTATCTTATCCGGATTTTTAAACTCCCGGCTTTGGTTTCAAATCATTTTGAAATCTCCAACGTCACAAATCACATTTCTCAAAAGTTACACCAATCCTGGTTTTACCCACAACAAATTCCCTTTGAAAATTCCAAAACCAACTAACTTTTCTAAATAAATCAATTTGGTAGCAATTCATCACTTAGAAACTCGAAAATGAACATCGATGATGCTGCAGTCATCATCGAAGTTATTTTCCAGTGACTGAAGTGAATTCAATGCTATATCATTTTCAAAACCTATTTAAAATAATTTCCATCCAGAAATACTTCCAAACTAATAATGTTATCATTTATCTTCAAAACACTTCGATGACATTCCCAAAATCTCTGAAATTTTGAATTTCCAAATCCTGCTTAAATACATTTTAACTATGATTCATTTGTATAATTTATGCTTATACAAATTTCTATTTGATTGTATTTCAATTCATAAATTACATTTATAATTCATATTTATAAATTTCATTTCATAATTGGGTTTATCTTCTCAATCTTTGATTATATTCACAATTTCTAGTTAAATTTTCACTTAACAATGATAATATTTTATTTCTAACATCCAAGCAACCATATAATAGCTATATTGTTTACCAAAAACTTTCTTTATATCCAAAAATATATTTTTGGGTAAAATTATTTCATTTACCCATATTTAAAACAATACCGTGTCGATTGTTCTATTTAAGTGTTTAGAAACCCCTTCGATACAGTTTTCGAGGCTGTGCCGACGAAGGTTCATATACCACTCCATAAACCAATCAACACAATATAAAACCATTTTATATTCACTAACAAATACGCGCTCATATCTATTAATACGCTCAAACTCATTATAGAGTACTACGGACTCTAATTTATGAGTAATTCCCACCAGAGCCAAGGTTATCACCAACCTAAGCTCTGATGCCAACTGTAACAGCCCGCAAATCCGTACCTCTTGAGTCAGCACTATTCTACAACAACCAACTCAAGTTGCACAGAAATACGAACCATTTGGGTTTAAGAAGAAGAGGGAGAAGAAGAGAAAACAAAATCAACATCAGAATCTAACCATCGCAGCGGAATAAAATATAATAGAGAATTAATAATCTTTACTCAAAATCAAATATATCAGTTTACATATATTACATCATCAGAGTACATCAATCACAGCTCACATCAATAACATACAATGGGTACATAACAACTCAACTCAGCGGAAATACATATATATAAGTACGAGAGTACGTATCGTCATCCAGCTCGTCTCCTGAGCCCACAACATCATATCCTGTATCCTATAATACTCGGTCTGACCCGAGCATTACAGTTAAATAATACCCGAGTCAGTCTGGAATACCAGAGTGAGAAAATCACACCCAATTGATTATTGAAGTTTCAAAAATCCTTTAAAAACCAAAAGCATCTCGTAAGACCACGCCACAAATAAACATGTCGGGTTTTTACCTTACGATAGCTAAAACAATTTTTATATAGAAATCCTCTGATATTATAATAGGGTCTATATACAAATACTTATAAAATAGCCGAAATTGTTACATTCATTAAATTCCAGCTACTAGCCACAAAAGTGGGTAATACAAACAAAACTCGTACAAGGCTCGTAGGGAGAATGGATTTCCAACAATGACTAGGCACTGGGGTACCACCTATCACAGTACGGGGCCTAGAACACCGTACCGAGGATTACTCCCTTCATCCCCTGCAACACAAGGCCGGAACCATTCCTTACTGAACAGTCCCGAACAAGATAAACCCCGTGGTTGGCGCGACCAACCACCCACTAAGCCGAAATAAATAAGGGACATCTAGACAGGGGAATTATCTTGTCCTGCTTGGGCATGACCCACCTAACCTTGCTGCATATCCCCTGATTTTCAGTCATTCCTATTTGATGAGGCTTGAGGCTAAGCGTTACCTTTAGAACGTTTTCACTCAGAATGCCCATCGCCCACCTAACGATGTTTTGCAAGCATTCATCCATACAAGTCCGTCCCGGGTTCGAACGGAACCGAAGGCACTACTCCTACTACATCCATTTTGGAAATATCCTCAGGATTAGTAGCGACTAGCCCTTGCACTTCATTGCTCCATCTTCGAATCCAAAAATCGTTTACACGAAACGTACAAACCGAATCGAAGTGGTTTTCGAGAAATTAATCTCGATCCCGGTCTCTTCGAAACGATTAACGCATTGTCCCATATTGATAGTCGGTTATTTAACTATCAATTAATATTCACAACATCCATCACACAATAAATAATTTCCCAAATTATTTATTAACTTCAAAATATCTTCACAAGATATATTTCTATTTTTAATCCTTTGAAAACAGTTTCAAAACCATCATTCTTCTCAGAATGAACCTTTCCAAATATTTTATATCTCCTCTGAAATCACCAAGCACAAAACTAGATTTTTGAAAATAAATTTTAAAAACACTTTACTTTGAAAATATATGTTTTTAAAACATTTAAATTAAAGCTACTTTAATAATTTGATAAAATTCATTCTTATATAAATTTTTGAAAACAAAGTTACTTAATAAAATATAAACTAAATTTCCACTTTTGAAACAAAATACTAAGTCACTAGTTTAAAGAATTACTACTATAATAGATTTGAGAAAATACTTACTATAGAATTTAAATATTAAAAATAATAAATTTTACAAGACCTGCTTTCTAAAATAAACAACTTTAAAGCATTTAATTTATATTTGCAAATTTACTTTTAAAAATGTGTACTTGGCCATCCAGGGAGAATTCCAACTTTATGCACTTAAATCAATTTCCCGAATTGATTTCCAATTCATTCTATTTAAAATAAATTTCTTTACTTGCTCGGTTCAATTCAAAATTCATTACTTATGGACTTTATTTTATTATTATTATTTGCTGTTTGATTTTAAATTTTTTTAACTGAAATATACAAATTTCAGGCTTTTCCCATTTTTCCCATTTTCTTCTTTGACTCTTCCAAAATTTAGAATCCTAAATTTAAAATAAATGTTTTGTTCTTTTAGGTATTAGCATTGGAGTTTCCAATTCATTAACTTTCTACTTATTCAAAAATCTCTTTTCTATACTTAAGATTTATTAATTAGAATTCTTATATCACTTTATTTTATTTTTATTTCATTCTTAAATTTATTCAAATGTTCATAATTATTTTACTTATAAATTCACTTTCTTTCTTTCCAACATCCAAGTTATATATTTTCTGGGAATTCATTATACCTAATTATCCAATCGAGACATAGCATTCAATATTCAACATAATCCATCATAAAATATCCAATCATCATAACAAGGGAATTTAAAAAAAATTTAAATAACTGTTGAGGGTTGGATCCCTCCAACCTGTTTTCCCTGCATCCACAAATATTAGCACAATATACAATACCAATTTCAAATATATATCACACTATAGCATACCAGCCAATCCAATCATTCAACAATTATTTAAATTTAATCATTTAAATCTAATTTTAACTGAGTGAGATTAACTCACCTTCGCTTTTTGTTTGCAATCATTTCCCATTTCCGGCTTGCTTCCTTTCAGAGTTTGACCTTGTATAAATATTTTATGATTTTATTAATATTCAAACGGTCTGAAGAATTAATCTCCATTTGATAAATTTAATTTATTTTGTTTTAATTAATGATTTTAAATTTGAACTAAGGATTAAGTTTAAACTGAATTTTCCTCTACAAATCTTTAGTAACTAAAATAATTTAAATACGTTAGCAAAGCAAAAGGTCAATCACCAACATACTCTCTTTTTTTTTTTATAAAAATAATAACCTATTAATTTCAAAGGTAGGTATATACTTATTTATTTTACTTTTGGAATAATCTATATGGATTTTTAAATATATTTCTCAAAACCTACCTATATACATTACTGTTTGTACTTATATATATATATATATATATATATATATATATATTTACTGTTTTAACTAATGTTTTTATTAACCTTTCAGTTCTGATCATAAACAAATTTACTAAGACAAATTAAATGAAAGGTAACGAATACCTCACCACCGTCAAATCGAACGAAGCCGCAGCTCCCTGTGATCTTGTTCTCGCACAACCAATCCTTGCTGAACAGCGTCGACGTTCCTCTACTTGCCTCGCTTGACTGCCTCCCTCTCAACCCCGTGCTCGAGAAAAACCCCAAACTACAGCCGAGCTTCGAGTACGACGAGAAGCCCTCTCATTGACCCAAATCGAGACGCCGAAGCTCGAAATCCCATCTCACGACGCGACCCATCACCATGCCTGTGACGCCGACCTCGAGCTCACGCCCCCATACCCGAACGCGAAGCGATTGTCATCGCGACGAACGGCACAGACCAGATTAAGCTCGATTCGAAAATAGCATGTCGCCCTCCCCCCTCTTTTCCTCTTTGAAACGAATTCGATTACGAGGCCGAAAATTTGAGTAGGGTATTCGAAATCAATTTATAAGAAAAAGGGGCTTCGGTCATTATAGAATTTCGAATTGAAGGGGGTGGAGTTGTTACTTCTGGAGGAAACAAGGGATTCGATTATATATATTTTTCTTTCGGTAGCTTGCTTTAGAATCCTTACGTTGAACGGCTCAGGTATTATAAGTATTATTATTTTCTAAAAAAAAACAAAGCGTGTTTAAGAAGGCTCGACCAATAAAAACTTACCTTAGCTGACGTGAAATTATCTCGACGGAAGGTTTACTGGTTAAACAATGTATTAATTAAATTTCAAATTTCAATTTAAATCGACTATTATCGATGAAATTCCAGCGCGAATATACTTCATACACTCACACACTCGTTCCAAACAATACGAAATTTGAAATTCGATAATAATTCAATATCACGGACCCAATGGAACTGGTTTCGTCAAATTCCGAGACTGTCCCTTGGAAAGTTATTTTTAAATTCAATTTAAACAATATAAATTTCAGAACTGAACAAACAACTTTCAAATTCAATTTTAACATTTTTACTATCTTCACTATAAATTTTATAAGCCTTCAAATTATTTTTAAACAGACTTAGAGTCCCAGATTTCATATCTTATCTCACTTCAAATTATTTAATTCAATAATTTAATTATCAAATAAATGGTGATAGTTGAATTCGAGTTAAAATTAACTCTGAAATATTTAAAATCAATTAAATATTCTGATTATAAATGCTGGAAAATTCCGGGTCGTCACATGCGCTCCACGTACGCTGCCTAGATCCGCCTCACCACCATCAACGATGCACGGTCGCCATCCTTCTCCTTCAATCGCGAGCACCGCGCGTGAAGGTCACATCGCCGCCCCACTCCTCTTCAGTTGCTTGAACCCTAGCCTCCACAGCTTGCTCGCGCACTGCGACTAGCTCGCGAGCATCCCCTCCGAATCGTGCGCCACTGCAGATCGTCGCTGCCTCGTGCCGCGCGCACGCGCGCCTCAAATGTTGATCGCGACTTTGATTTAGGGCTTCGGCCGTTGTTTTGAACGAGAGGAGTTGATTTTCATTTCTGTACGCAGCCATTTTTGTTTTTATTTTTCTTGTTTGAAATAAAAGAGGAACGAAGATGGATTTGCTTTTATTTATTTTTTTTCAAACGACAGGGCCATGCTTAGCACGATTTATTTCGTGATCTCAGGCGTGATCCTAGGCATTTTTTTAGGGAAGATAACGTGTACATGTTGACTAATTAAAAATTTTAAATTTAAATTTAAATTGAACTCTTTGAAAATTTCAACGCGTTTACTCACCGTGTGCTCACATATCAACTCAGAAAAATACGAAATTTAAAATCCGGCAATAATTCAATATTACGGACCCAATGGAACTGGTTTCGTCGAATTCCGAGACTGTGCCTCGGACGGCTATTTTTAACTATCGATTCAAACGATATAATTTCAAAACTGAACAATTCACTTCCAAATTAAATTCTGAAGCTTCTATAACCTTCAGTATTATCAATATGAATTTTACAAGCCTTTGAAATATTTTAAATCAGCTTAAAATTGAAGATTCACATTTTTATTCAGCTCTCAATAGATTAAATTTTATAATTTAATCACCAAATTCATTCTGATAATTTGAAACTCAATTCAAACCATCATTCAAATATCTAAAATAAATTAAATATTTTCAAATTAAATTGTTAAAAATTCTGGGTCGTTCCAGTTGATTCTAAGCTAATAAGAGAAACATTTTCCAAATTAGGTTTAGAAATTTTCTGAAATCAAAGAGAGAAAGAGTTGGAGAAGAAGAAGAGAAGCTTACCAATGGGTTCTTCTATTAGTTTGGAGCTAGAGTTTGATTTGCAAAAGAAAACTAGGGTTTTGGAGTTTTAATTTCCCATCTCTCCCACCATTGATGCTTTTAGAACTGAAAAGAGGAGAAAGTGAGGGTGAATGGGGAGGAGTGGCTCAGATTTGGGTATAAGTTAAACATAGGGCTGAACCCAAACCTAAATCCAAAGTGAAAAAGTAGCAAAAATAACCTTTCTCCAAACATATCGAAGATTATACTCAAAAAGGTCGCAAACGGCATTTAAATTCAATGGGAGTGGTCCCGAGTCCTAATTCGACCGTATGCAAAAAGTAGCTTTTCGGACTAAATTCCGAGTATCAATAAAATATTTAAATAAAACATTTAAATATAAAATCAACAAATATGCGGGTTGTTACAGACTCCCCTCCTTAAAGAAATTGCGTTCTCGCAATATTTAAGAAGAGAATATAAAGTAACAACCGTCAAAGCATATTCAACACAAAAGAAATTTGAAATAAAAGGTTCACCTTAAAGCGCACGGGAAAGTAAGTCCGGATGTGATCGCTCGATGAACTCTCTAGACTCCCAAGAACAATCCTTAGGATTTGAAGACCATTGAACTTTCACAAGCGGAACATCTTTATTTCGAAGACGTTTGACCTCCGAAGCAATAATTCGAATAGGATGCTGCTCATAAGTTAAATTAGGAGAAACTTCAATTTCTTCCACAACACCGGGCTCAAGAATAGAATCGAAATCTCGAAGACACTTCCGAAGTTGAAAAACGTGAAACACGTCATGGATAGAAGAAAATTGAGCCGGTAATAAAAGGCGATAAGCCATGGAACCAATACGTTCAGTGATAGGAAATGGCCCAATATATCGAGGCGCCAACTTTCCCGATCGACTGAAACGTATAAAACCCTTCATAGGTGAAACACGAATGAACACAAGATCTTCCACAGAAAATTCTAACTTCCTTCTTCGGTTATCGGTATAGGATTTTTGTCTACTCTGGGCTTCTTTCATCCTATGTCGAATAAGTTCAATCTTTTCTGTGGAATCATGAATAAAATATGGACCTAAAACCAGCTTCTCACCGGCCCCAAGCCAACAAGAAGGAGATCGGCATGGCCTTCCATAGAGTGCCTCGAAAGGTGCCATACCAATACTAGATTGGAAGCTATTATTATAGGAAAATTCAACAAGTGAAATATGATCTTCCCAACTTCCACCAAAATCAAGAACACATGCACGAAGAAGATCTTCAAGAGTTTGATTCACACTCTCGGTTTGTCCATCGGACTGAGGATGATAAGCGGTGCTAAAATTAAGCTTCGTTCCCAAAGCTTTTTGAAGACTCTTCCAAAATCCACTAGTAAACAATGGATCACGATCATTAACAATAGAAGTAGGAACTCCATGCAATTTAACAATTTCTTTAATAAAAAGTTTGGCCAAAAGAAGTACGGTCCGATTGGACCGAACGGGAATAAAATGAGCAGATTTAGTAAGCCTATCAACAATCACCCATAAGCTATCATGACCCGAATGAGAACGGGGAAGGCCATCAATAAAATCCATGGAAATCTGATCCCACTTCCAAATTGGAATTTCTAAAGGTTGCAATAACCCACCGAGCCTTTGATGTTCGGTCTTAACGAGTTGGCAAGTCATGCAACGCTTAACGAAGTTAACGATGTCAAGTTTCATTCCCTCCCAATAATAAAGTCGCTTCATATCCGCGTACATTTTTCTACTACCGGGATGAATGGTAAATTTGGAGCGATGGGAATCTTCTAAAATATCTTTACGAAGATCACTAATATTTGGTACGATAAGTCTACCAAATTTCCGAATGCCGCCACGAGAATCGATATCAAAGTCTTTTAAACCTTCAATATCAATTTTATCCTTAATATTTTGGCCAAGAGGAGCCAACTCGAAATCTAGCCTTTGAGCTTCGGAAATGCGGTCTAAAAGAGAAGGATGGGCCTCAAGTCTACATAAAACAAATGATAAGCATAAATCGGATACGCGGTCTCGAATCTCACAAGTGGATAAGATCTCTAGATTGTTCCATTCGGATATCATCATAGAAACAACAGCTTGTTGTTTACGGCTAAGAGCATCGGCGACACGATTACCCTTACCGGGAGTATAAAGAATATCAAGATAATATGGTGCAAGAAATTCGAGCCAACGCTGTTGACGCAAATTAAGTTCCTTTTGAGAGAATAAATACTTCAAGGATTTATGATCGGTATAAAGAACAAATTTCTCTCCTAAAAGATAATGACGCCAAATCCGAAGAGCAAAAACAATAGCTGCGAGCTCTAAATCATGAGTGGCATATCTAGTCTCGGCAGGCTTCAATTGCCTGGAAGCATAAGCAATAACACGTTCTCTTTGCATAAGAACGGCACCAAAACCAACGCGACTAGCATCGGTATAAACAATAAAATCTTGGTTTCCATTGGGAATCACAAGAATAGGAGCATCGGAAAGGAGTTCCTTTAATTTCTGAAAATAAGCTTCACATTTGTTCGACCAAATGTATTTAACACCTTTCTTTGTTAACCCAGTAAGTGGGACGACAATTTTAGAAAAGTCTTTAATGAACCGACGGTAATAACCCGCCAATCCGAGAAAACTACGAATCTCTGTCACATTCTCCGGTCTCTTCCAATCTTGAATCGCTTCAATCTTTGAAGGATCCACTGAAATTCCGGATTCGGATATAATATGACCAAGAAACTTCACACTAGATTGCCAAAAATGGCATTTAGAAAATTTTTCTTTCAATTGATTACTCCTAAGAGTTTCCAATACAATCCGAAGATGCTTGTCATGTTCCTCCTCGGTTTTTGAATACACAAGAATATCATCAATAAAGATGAGAACAAACCGGTCGAGGAAGTCTTTGAAAACTCTATTCATAAGGTCAATGAAATAAGCCGGAGCATTCGTTAGACCAAATGGCATAACAAGCCATTCATAAGATCCATAATGAGTAAGGAACGATGTCAAAGGAATGCTATCCTCTGCAATACGAAGTTGATGAAATCCAGTAGCCAAGTCTAATTGTGAAAAGACTCTAGCCCCACTAAGTTGATCGAATAGATCATCAATCCGAGGTAAAGGATATTTATTTTTGATATTAAGATCATTAAGCTTGCGGTAGTCAACGCAAAGCCTAAGTGTTCCATCGGATTTCTTCACAAAAATAGCCGAAGCTCCCTAAGGCGAGGAACTAGAGCGAATAAACTGCTTCGTCTCCAATTCGGATAATTGTTTACGCATCTCCTCGTTTTCTTTATTGGACATTACGATAAGGAGGGCGAGTGATAGGTTGAGCTACAGGAATGAGATTAATTCTGAACTCAATTTCTCTCTTATGTGGTAATCCTAAAACGGGCTCAAATATGTCGGAAAATTCACGAACGACGTGAATAAGAGAAATAATATCACCCTCGTCATCATCATCTTCATCACGAGGGTTTAAAGAATATAAAGATGCAACCAAAGCAGAATCCGAATCTTTAAGAATAACAGAAACCTGATTAACAGATTGAGGATGTCGAAGATGAATAGTCCGCTCAGGACATAGGATATGAGCTTCATAACGGTTAAGCCAATCCATTCCCAAAATCATTCCAAAGCCTAAATAACGCATGACATGCAAATCGGCTAGGAAAGGAAAATCACACAAAATAATCTCGACATCTTTACACAATAAACTGATTGTTGCGGATCCACCAACCGGATTCGCAATTTTCAAAGAAGTCATTAAACACAAAACATCAAAAGAAAAAGTATCAACAAGTTCTTTTGATATAAAAGAATGGGACGCACCCGTATCAAAAAGAACTCGAATAGGATGATCACGAAATAAAATAATTCCATCAAGGATAGAATGAGATATACCTTGACCACGAGATGTGTTGCCAGGGGCTTGAGCAACATTAAGCTTTCCCTCCTTCCTATTTTGAAGTTTGGGACATACATGCATAAAATGGTCCGGGCTTTTGTAATAGCGATAAGTACGAGGCTTTGAACACTTGTTCGCAAAATGGTCTTTCGAACCACAATTATAGCATTTCCCTTGAGTAGGGGAGAAGGTCTTTTCAAACGGAGTTGCTTGCCTCCCTTTCTTATTGGGATAAGGGCCTTTGAATTTGTTTGGCCTCTTCTTGTTGTTGAAGTTTGGTTTGGAACCCACCACTTCAACATCATTCTCCCTATCCGCCTCTTTAAGACGAAGAGCGATATCAATGAGTTAGTCGAAAGAAACTTCTAATTTTAGAAGTAATGGCTTCTTGAGATTTTTGTTTAAGCCATAGACGAACCTCTGGTTCTTCTTTAAAGGGGTGTTGATGTATTCAACCCCATATTTGGAAAGCGACTCGAAGGAGGCGACATAATCTGTCACGGAAGAATCACCTTGAACAAGGTCTATAAATCGTCGAGCCAATGTCACTTTCTCTGCTTCTGGTACAAATTTCAACTCGAAGCATTCCCGAAATTGCTCCCAGGTGAGATCCTCTTCATTAATCTCAAAAACAAGAAGTTCGTACCAGTCCAATGCTCTTTCTCGGAGCATACTAGAGGCCACCTGAACTCGGTGAAGGTCAATAAGATTCATGCGAGAAAAGATTCGATCGCATGACCTTAGCCAAGCCTGTACTTCAATAATTGTTTCGGAACCTTTGAATGGCTCCCCACCCAAATTAGTGTAATCGCTGCACAAGCGTGCAAATCCCGACTTTGGGTGAGTAGGTTCCGGGTTAGCTCCAGCTGCTTGAGCATTTGTCACTAAATCAAGAAGCTGTTGAGCAGTCATAAAAACTCCATCTTGGGGTGGAGTGCTAGAAGGTATCGGCCTGGTCTAGACGTTTCTCTTCCTTTAGAAAGAAAGAAGAACAAGAAGAAGATTATTCACTAATGGATATCAAGCAATCTTGATAGATAAAACAAGGAATCATGAAAGAAAATAGGATGAATCGGTTCGAAGACTCGAAGTAAATCCTAAAGCACGACTCCTAAGATGGACTTAGGACGATGATCCTTGTTATATTATTCCATATTGTTCCGAAGTTTGGCTCTGATACCAAGCTGTGACGCCCCACCTCTATACCCACGCTAGCCAAGAACACTACGATGTAATGCTGTCAACTAGCACGGAGAATAAGGCTGTTGAGGAGCGACCCTCCATGTAATTGCTTTGTGCGAGCACCGATATGTCAGATAGTACAACATGCATTTTATTTCAAGAGAGGAAATCCGACATACCGATACAAACTCAAAACTACTACACAATGGCTATATAAATCCTTCGGAAACAAATATAGAAATAAGCATAACATAAATCAGTCACAGATAATTCATATCACAAAGGCGGAAATAGATATGAATATTCTACTAGGAAGTGTACATCAGAGTAGTGGTCTAAAAAGATCCACAGTAATAAAAAAGAATAGTAACACATGCTATACAAAAGAATACAACTATGAGTCCATATCTCAAGTGTATACAACAAAATAAACTACTAATCTAAGTAGTTAGCCAAAAGTCAGAGAAATCAATCCCAAGTGAGAAGTCAAGCTGAAGCACCTGTAACATCTCGGTCTGACCCGAGTATTATTTAATAAGAAAATAATAAACGGATCAGTCTAACTATAAATATCAGATGAAACGATATAGAATCAGAGATATGACTAAACACATAATAATCACAATACCAAGCTGTGATATATTTATATAAGTAATTGAAAATCAACAAGAGATTAATCAATATCACCAAATCTACACAAGAATCAAAGGAAATGTCATACTCCTTATTTCGTTCACCAAACCATAAATATTGACGATTACATCAATGTCAATCACAAAAGTCAATGACACACGAATTCACCAATGCACACATATTGATAAAACTTATCGATCGAAATCAGAAAAATTGGTGAAGCATAAATTCTAGAAATCATCTCAAGAAATCCAATCAATGACACACGAATTCACCTATGCACAAAAATTGATAAATCATATCAATAGAAATCACAAAAATAGCTAAAGAAGAAAATTCCAGAATTCGACACACGAAATCCAGAAATCACACAAAATAGGGGGGAGGCCTATCACACGAACAGGAGCATGAAAACTCACCAACATATGTATCACACGAACGAGACGCTATCTCATGGTAGCTAGCCATTAATTTTTGACACACGAACGGCCCAAAGACCATGGGGCGCTACCCCATCAATTTGAGTCGAAACTCCACAAAACGGGGTTTAGTCTCCCTCGCAGACAAAAAGACATCGCACATTGCTAGTCTAAATCACAAAAATGATCGTCATGATCATCAAGAAGTGTCAATTACAGTAAGCTAGTAAATATATGAGCATTGCTTCATGTCTCATAACCACTAGCTTAACTTAAATATTTACGAACAAATTGTAGATTTCCAATAGAAAATTGTCACAAGAGATTTAATCGAACAAGTCCAAAAATTAACCGACGAAGTAAATGCAAGCGTTTCATACCACTTGTTTTACTAAGTCGTTTAATTAGATTTCTCATACGAGTGAGGTAAAGGTTTGTATATACTAATAGATTGGAAATCGGTTTGAGAAAACGAGCTTTGATATAAAATAGTGTTGAAATCATTTGAAGAAAGAGTTTTGATATTTACTACTAGTATAGAAACCTTTATATTTTTAAAGTGACAAATCACAAAGAAGATTGTAGGGACAATCAATCACTAAAATTCACATACGAAGATGTGAATAAAAATCCAACGAAATCGATAAAGAATCCATCGATATGGATATTCAAAAATCCCTAAAAAGGAGTCATCAAAGTCATAACAAATGATAATAACACATAGGAAACAACACGAATCGATTAAAGTTGGAAATTCGAACAACTAGGCGAAATAGGCAAAAATGCACCAGGTCGGTCGGCCGGCTACAGAGCTCGGTCGACCGGACCCTGTTCCACAAAAATTCTCGGGAAACAGGTCGGTCGGCTGAGCCCTGTAGCCAGTCGACCGGACCAGAGACAGAAAGGTGCCTATGCACCATAGTAGCAGGTCGGTCGACCGGCCACAGGGCTCGGTCGGCCGAACTTGTTCCCAGTCCCTTCCTAGCCCATTGAATACAATGGCCAATCACTACCAAATTGCAACCGTACGAGCATCGGCACTAAGGATTTATGCCAATCGACTACCTGGCCCTATGAGCTCCTTGTTGCCTCACCAAAAACATATTTGAACATCAAATCTATGGTTTTTAAGAATTTGGCTTTCAAAACACCAAAATTGGAATATTCACAAAACCATTCCAAACCAAAAGCAAATGCACACAAATATGTGTTAGGAATTCATACCTAACAATCGAAGATAAATATAAGCATAGATGTGAGATAAAAATCTCACCTTTGAACCCAAGCAATTGGAAAAAGAAGCTTGAAAGCAAAGGAGAATCAACCACTCTTCAAATTCAACTCAAGAAGCTTGATTCTAAGCTAATAAGAGAAACATTTCCCAAATTAGGTTTAGGAATTTTCTGAAATCAAAGAGAGAAAGAGTTGGAGAAGAAGAAGAGAAGCTTACCAATGGGTTCTTCTATTAGTTTGGAGCTAGAGTTTGATTTGAAAAGGAAAACTAGGGTTTTGGAATTTTAATTTCCCATCTCTCCCTCCATTGAAGCTTTTAGAACTGAAAAGAGGAGAAAGTGAGGGTGAATGGGGAGGAGTGGCTCAGATTTGGGTATAAGTTAAACATAGGGCTGAACCCAAATGCAAACCCAAAGTGAAAAAGTAGCAAAAATCAACTTTCTCCAAACATATCGAAGCTTATACTCAAAAAGGTCGCAAACGGCATTTTAAACTCAATGGGAGTGGTCCCGAGTCCTAATTCGACCGTATGCAAAAAGTAGCTTTTCGTACTAAATTCCGAGTATCAATAAAATATTTAAATAAAACATTTAAATATAAAATCAACAAATATGCGGGTTATTACATGCTCGGTCGCAACTTGTACGGCGACAGCTCGAGACAATCGAAGTCGACCTTCAGGGAGGGTGCGTGCTAGAGTTTAATCTCTGTAGGTAATTTTTTTATTATTTTAGTTAAATAAGTTTAAAACCCATTGGATTTGATTTGTTCATTATTAACTATCAGGATATACATATCTCTATAACTCAGTATATTGTTTTTCGTCAAAGTATGTTTACTGTTTAAATTTTAAAATGCCAGAGTTTAAATTTGTATACATATATAAAGGTACAAGAGATTTATTTAAGATTTTTGGAAGAAAATTAAATAAGGAATTTGGTGATAAAATTGTATGACTGCCCTATTTAACTTATTTTAGTTACTAATGATTTTTAAAAGGGGAATCATTGGTTTAAATTAAATAAAATTATTAGTAAATTAAATTTTGTTAATGATAATAAAATGTATGGTTTAAAAATGAAAATAATAAATATACATATATACAGTTGAAGTTACTAATGTGCTTTAGAATAAAGTTTTGTGATGACTAGCTTGTTTAATTTACCTATTTAATAATTATAAAATATTTTTATGGGCAAATTTTTTAGTTGAAGTTAAGGTGGTAGTTAATTAAATTTATTAAAATAAATAAATAAATAAATAAAAGGGTAATATATTGTTTGATTATTTCAAATATTGATAAACCGTATAAATGTTTATTCAAGGTTAAAATCTGAAAGGAAACAAGTCGAGATTGTATTTGGATGCAAAATCAAAGGTGAGTAAATCTCACTCTATTGGATTTTATTTATTTAAATTTAAATGGTTAAATTTAAATAATTGGTTGAATGATTAAATTGATTGGATGTGCACTGATGATGGTGTGACTTTGGTTTGGTTGGTTCTTGAGTTACTTGTTGCTTGACTCGAAATATTCGATTTTAGATTGTTTTAAACTTAAATTATGAATAAGAGAATGTTTTCATTTAAAGGTCAATAAGGGTTTAATGAATTGTGATTCATTTAAATAGTAGGTAATTCAAACGGATAATTAATTAATTCAATTAATTAATGTTTTGGGTTGATTAATTTAGTAATTAAGGGTTTGAAGTTATTTATTAGGGATGAAGTTAATTAACGAGGATTAATTAATTTAGAATAATCAATGGATGGTTTGATAGGCAATGACTTAATGAAATCAATAAAATATAATTACTTTGAGAAATTAGTCAAGAGAATAATTAAGATAGTTAATTAATGAGTAATTTATTTATTTAATGAAGTAAATATAAAGGTGAATAATTGCAGGATGAGATAAATCGAGAGTGATAATATTTGCGGTTTAATTAACGATTAAGTGTTTAAGGTAATTAATTTAGCTTAGGATAAATTGAAATATAATTGGAAATCAATGATTCATATAATCAACGATGTAATTAAAGATTGATTGGTTAAGATGAATTAATCATAAGTGAATCATGAGAAATTAATAAATTAATGTAAGTAATTAAGAATTAGTGTAATTGATTATAGTTAATTAATTTGTGAAATAATTAAAGATTACTCATTGATATGGTTAAGAATAATTAATATCATAAAATTAAATAAAGGTAATTACTTGAATGTAATTGAAAATAATTAATCCAGGGTGATTAATTAAGATGAATTATGAAGGAATGGTTGATTAATTGATTTGAAACTAATTAATGTTAAATGAAGGAATCTAAGTGACTGAGGATTGAAATTCAATTAGGATCAATTGAATTAATTTGGAAACGATCTTGTTTATGGATGATTGAATGGTATTGGATGTTTTGGAAGAGTTAATATCTCTGATAATGAAATGTCGTGTATTTCATTTGTATAACTTGGGTTAGGATGACTTGTGACTATAAGAGGTCTGGATCGGGTATTGGGAAATACCCGAAACCACTTCAGATTCATATAAATTGATATGTGAGATTAATAATTTGGAATGAAACGTTATAAGTGAATCGGACTATTTGATCAAAATTTGGCACTTAGGAAACTTATGTGTGAAATAAGTTAAGTCTATAACATATTGTGGACTTGTAAAATTGGTTTAGGTTACTCGGGTTCTATATAAGTTGTATGATTTTTATTCCATGTTAGATGGGTTTACTCACGCTATTTTCCAGCCTGACCCGGGTGTTACTTTGGTGTAATGCTCAGGTCAGACCGACTATTACAAATTTTCAGGTAGGTACGTTCTGGAGATCAGAAGGCAAGCAGGATGGCAATATCGCTTAGAATATTTCCGCTGTAATTATATTATTGTAATTCTGTGATAAATTGATTGTATATAACCAGCATTTGAATATATGTGAAACTCTGATGTATTGAAATGTAATCAACAGATATAGTATTCTTTTGCAAGCTATTATTATTTATTATTATATTTTATCCGCTACGATTGTGAGATGTTTGGTGTTTATGTTCTTCTTTTCTATCTCTTTCTTCTTTTTCATAACTATCTGGAATTTTCGGGTTAGAAAATTTCGGGTCGTTACATTTGGTATCTGAGCTGAAAGGTTAAGCGAGAACCTTGGCTCTGGGTGGGAATTATTCATTTAATAGAGTCTGTAGTACTCTAAAAATGAGTTGAGTATAAATAAAAATGAGTTGAGTATAAATATATGAGAGCGTATTTGTTATTTTCGTATAAAAAGTTTTTAAATGATTTTATATAAAATATATTTTGATATATAAAGAAATATTTTATTCTAATAAATATTAAGGTAATTGGTTGTTAATTATTGAAATTAAAATTAAGAAGTAATATAGTACAACCAAATTGAATTCTTGAATTGTAATTAAATTAAGTAGAAATAGAAATACAACTAAATTAAAATTTAAGTGATTGAAAATGAAATTCTAAATCTGGTCCCAGAATTTGAAAATTTTGTTTCAAAGTAATGAAAAATAATAAATAAGTATTATTTGGATAACTGGGACTTGTTGAAAACAATGGGTTTTTTGAAGTTTGATTTGAATTTAAAACCAAGGGTGGTTTAAAATTTTAAAACATGGTTGGGTGGGCCAAGAAAATAAATATTTGTATATGTATGGATATACATAATATCAAAGATAATTTGAAATAATGAAGTAAACTCTAAGAGGTTGAGTTTTGATTTTTTTTCCTGAAGTGTGATGTAAAAACCCAAAAGTGATATAAGTTTTGAACTTATAAGAGGGAAAGAATTTTGAAGTTGAAGCGGAAATTCAAATTGAGTAAGGTTGACTGGATTAAGTAAATTGAATTTAACTTGGGAGAAGTTAAATAAGTTGAATGAACAATTTGAATTAGTAGTTTGTGTGATCTCAAATCGGGTTTGAGATTTAAAAATTGAAAATGGATGGACATTTTAAATAAATTGGATGATATCATCCTATTGTTAATAAAAATCTTTAATTTGAGAATGGTATTGTATAAATAAAATAAATTTGAATAATTAAGTTTGTAAATTAAAATTGTTTAAGAATTGGCTTCAAATTGGAAGATAAAGTTTAATAATAAATTAAATTTTTAAGAATAAAATTGCATTGAATTCTTATTTGAACATTGAAATACATAAGTTAAGATAATTTAAAATGGAATTTGGAGAATTGAACTCAGAAATTAAATTGGATTATGTTGAAATAATTTGAATTAAAACGGGTTAAATTGTTAATAATTCAAATGGATTGGAATAATTTGAAATTAAATTGATTCGACTTGAATTGGTTTAAATAAATAGAAACTGAAGTTATTCAAATTAGAATGGGATCAATTCAAATGGAAGTGTACATTGAATTATTGGGGTAGTGAACAGTTTGACTCTTGACTATTTTATATAAATTGTTTTAATAGAAACTTATTTTTCTAAGCTATTAAATATATACAACCTTTCATTCTTAACGCCAAATTATTTTATACTTGTTTTACAATTATTTTTGAAGCTATTTAACCATTTTTCAACTGTTTTCTAAACTAATTACTATTTTTCAACTATGTTACAAATTAACTACTATTTTACAAGTATTTTGCAATTATCTAAAATTTCTGAAACTTTTAACTATTTCTCAACTATTGTACAATTAGTTAACCATTTTACAGCTATTTTGCAAACTAATAATTATTTTTCAACTACTTATTCATTTTTAAAATTTTCAAGCTATTTTCTAAATATAAACTGGTCGAAGTTCAAACTGTTATTGATTAAATACCCAACTGAGATAAGAATTGATGGAATAATCCAAACGGGGATTAATGAAATTGTGAGTAAGTGGATAGAATCTAAAGGAAATGTGAATAGAAAGAGGAATTTATTCGGCTAATAGTCAATGAAGTTAAATACGTAGGATGTACGTATATTATTCTATTTGCATAGTGGTTTGATCCAGATTCGAGCATAGAATTTCGAGATAGTTTATCGATCCGAGTTGGGATTTTTCACTCGATTTTCGACGGTGAACCTGGATATGGATTGTTGATTGGTTCTAGATATTCTCTATCATAGTTATGGCTATGCAAGGAGAATGACATTTTCTAATCAAGAAATCAGATCTGTGTCCGCATTAGGAAGTCGGGTGGACGATACTAGTTCGAAAGTGAAATTGTGTGATCGAGTGAGCGATCAGATTGGTATAGCGTACGAATGATAAGTGTACATCATGCGGATTTGAATGAAATTGATATTGGAAAGAGAAGTCAAATTTGAATATTTGATTCTGTATAAATGAAGCTATATATCTTTGTTATCTGAGATAAAACTCCCCTTGATAAATCTATAGCCAGAAGAAAATATTTTTGAAAGTGTTTGACGTATAAAAGGGTTTTATACAAGTTTGAAATGATCCAAAGTTTTAAAAAATTATATATATCTGTATATATATACATAAAGGATCTTATGAGGATTTTGGAAAAGGTTTTGAGAACCTTTGGAATTTGAAAGGCTTTTGATTTTGGGTAAAATCAATATTGAATTTGGAAATCCTAGTTTGAGAATTATCGATTTTGGAATAATCGATTTTGTATAAATGAGCTTTGTACGAGATCATACTAGGTGTATGATTTGAAGATACTATATGTGTGTAGTATAAAATGTTTTGATGATGGCTCTGGGGAAAAAGGCGCTCCCTTGAAATGAACTTCTCAGGAGTGCCATCGGGTGGTGCTGCCTTGAGCCCCAAGGGGGGTTCTAAAGTTGATCCTGTGAGGAGTCCGGACAAAACTAGTTCCTGAGGATTATTGGGTAGCGAAAGTCGAGGGCGCTGATGCCTACAGAGGCATTTGGGTTATGCTATGACGATAGTGTAACTCAGTGTCGCTGCGATCTACTGTGGGGACCATAGCAAAATCGTGTGGAGGATGAGTGCCAACAGTCTACACTTGATTTTGCCGGGAAGGCAACGCAACATCGGTAGACTGCGATCTATGGTCAAGTGGAGTGGAGAAGTTTCATTTTTGGCAGCGAAATTCGATGGCGCTGATGCCTACAGTTATATGGGTTTTTGCTGTGATAGCTACGTAACCCCAGTTGTAGCTGCGATCTGTCGTGGGTTCCATGGTGTAATTGAGGGGCGCGGAGGCCTACAGTTTTCTATGGATTTTGTCGGGATGGCAACGTAACCATCGGGTTAACTACGACCATGGATGGGGGTGATGATTTCCAGAGCATCCTCACCAAAGATATTTCCTCTATTTTCAAAAACTGTTTTATATATTTTAATAAAATTATTTTTCCAAGTATTTTCATTGGGTGTTGAAAACGGGTTTACTAAGTACTTATAGATTTTCAGTCCTACGCCTGAGCAACGTATGATTGAATTTCTGTGAGAACAAGGATGGACTAGTTGAGACATCGAGTTATAAAAAGTATTTTTATAAAAAGCTATATCAATAGAATTATGTGAATTTAAAAGCTTTTCTAAAATTTTAAAATAAAAGATTAGAAGTTGGAAATGAATTCAATTATAAATAGAATTTGACTTGGATTTGATAATGAATTAAATAGTGGAGATGCTATAAAAATAAAAATAAATAGAGTTGGAAAGAAAATGTGATGGTTTGAATTACAAATAAAATCCAAAGATAATTTGAATAATATTAACAAAATTTGCAAGTAAATTGAATATAAGAGAAGTGATTATAATAGAAATAGTTTGAGTTGGAAAAAAAACCCAAATGAATAGAAATAAATTGACAATAGAAGTGCACTAATAAAATAAATTCAATAACGAAATTAAGTAATTGAATTAAAAATTAAAATGGGTCAATTGAGTCAAATAATAAATGGATGAAGTCTGATAGAATAAAAACTAAATCAAAGCTGTGATTGGAATTGGATTATCAAACTGAACTTAAGTTCAGTGGCATATTAATTTGAAGTATAAATGAGTCAAGTATGTGCTTGGATATTATTTTGATAAATTGAGAAGGTGAATTTAAATTTAAAATTGATGGGCTAACTGAATTTAATGGAAGTTGATTAAATGAGGATAAAATGGAAGTAAACTTAAGTTTGATGTTGGAATAAATTAAAGTAAATTAACTTAAGTTTAAAATTTATGGAAGTTTGGCTTCGAATAAGAGTGAAAGCCCATTAAATAAAAGTTTGGATTGAATTAATTTGGGAATGGCTAGTAGTATGCAAGAATGAAATGTGTCGAGCTAAATTATTGGTTGGTGAATAAATTAGAAATGAAATGGAATTAAATATAAAATGAATTGATTTTTTTTAAAGTAGCTATAAACTAAAATAGAATACCCTGTTAAGCGAATATTGCCGAGATTGCATAACAATAATTATTGTTTGGCGTAAACGAAAGTAATTAAATTCTATGAGTTAATAGAGATTAAATAAATTTGATTCTGAATCATGTGAAGTGAAAATGAGCTTATTTGGATTATAAATCAATGAAATGTCAGAAATTGAGTTGTGAACCTTTAAAACTTAAATGAAACGACTTATGAATTTGTTGGAAAGAACTTGAATTAGCTTTAAAGCATATAAATTGTTTATAGGAAGTGTTTGGTGCTTGATGTTTAGTAATGTATATGTTTAGCTATTGAAAGTAAGTAGAATGTTAATAAATTCTCTATATATGGCACTTACATATTTAAATTGAGTAAGTACAGGTATCTGAAGACCGTTTGGCTGGATTTGGATTGCACTAAATGCTAAAATAAATAAGGTGCTTGCCTAAAATGCTAAAAAAGGTACGCCTACGCAATAAAAATAGGAAATATGAACTGTTTTTGCTTTTTCCGACCGGGTAAGTCGATGTATATATATTTATATCTCTTGTCAAATTGCAAAAGCTCCTCCGTACAAAGGAGAATCTGCCAAAAAAATTCGAAAATTTTGGGAGTTAGAAAATTTTTGAGGAAAAAAAATTGGTTAAAGACAAAACGATTTCAAATTGGAAATTAAAGTAAATTAGTAAATGAAACTAATATGAATCAGATATACATGAAAGATTAAATTCAACATTCAAAATTTAAAGTAAACTGAATGCGTATGAAAGTGGGGAAAACTAGTTTGAATAGAAATGAATATGAAAACTTCTATAAGGAAAGGTATGTAAAGATGTGAAAGGGCTATGATTGGATATTATTGCTAAGTATGTTATGCAGGTATATAAAGAGGGAAAAGAAAATTGGATTTGATTCCAAAAGATAAATTTGAATTGCCCGACAAAAAGGTACGTATTTGAGTTTCTGTATGAAATTGGATTGGGTTTTTGATGTAGCCACTTGGCTTTTGTTTTCTTTTGGAATTTGGGAGCCTTTAGAGGCCTTTTGTAGTTGTACCGAGCTAGCCGCGCAAAGCAGATGCTGGCAAAATTTTTTGGAAATTTAGAGAGTTAGAAAAATTTTGAGAAAATATTGATAATTCAAAATTTGATTTAAAATTGAAATTTAGATAATTGAGCAAAGGGATATGATTTGAAACTATGAAGGGTTTTGAGAAGTTGGTTGATGTGATAATAGGTTTTTAATAAAAGATAGTTGGTAAGATGTTGAATAGGGAGTTTTGGAAAGAGGTAAACGGGTATTGGTCCATTATTCCTAACTAGTAATTTCGGGGACGAAATTCTTTTAAGGGGGAGGAATGTGACGACCCGGAAATTTTAACGAATTAAATTGGAATAATTAATTGTTTTTAAATATTTAAAAGTTAATTTTAACTTGAATTCCAGGTAACAATATTTACTGGATAATTAAATCATTGAATTATATAGTTTAAATATTGAATTTAATAATTGAAATTTGGTAAATTGTTGATTCAGAAATTTCTAAGCCTGCTTAAAATAATTTGAAGGCTTATAAAATTTATAATGATGATACGGAATATAGTAAAGGTGTTAAAATCGAATTTGGAAGTGTTTTGTTCCGTTTTGAAAATATATCGTTTAAATTGGTATTTAAAAATAGCCTTCCGAGGCACAGTCTTAGAATTCGACGAAACCAGCTCCATTGGATCCGTAATAGTTAGTTATTATCGGATTTCAATTTTCGTAGCAATCGGAGTTGTCGTTTGACCATGGCAGCTCAAAACGCTTAGAACTATTTTAATCGATTTAATTTAAAATTGATCGTTTTCTTCTGTAACTCACGCATGTGACTGAATTAGCTTCCGAAACATGTTTCATTGTGTTTGGAATGCGGGTAAAACCTTATAAACGTTGGTCAGCATGTTTGATTCGGGATTCGGGATTTCGCGTTATGTAACACGAGATATTTCTGATATTTTATTATCTTGTAACAAGCGTGCGCAGGAAGTTTTCCCAATCGGTATTTTATCATCTTTCTCCCCTCTAATCTTCGAACGAAAATCAAACTTTTTTAAAAAAAAAGAATAAAATCAAATGGCTGCAGCCTTCGGTCCAAAGCAAATCAGAAATCGAAGAGGGGGGCTCAAAAATCAACCGCGGCTTCCTCCTTCAAATTGAGGAGTCGAACGAACGAATCGTGTTCACTTCAATCCAAAGCAATGCGGTATATTCGCCTCTATAACCCTAATTCGTTCGCTCCTGATTGAAGCAGGTCGCGACTCATGCGAGATGATGGAGGAGTGCAAGAGGAATTGATGCTCGAGTGACGCCGCGTTGGGGTTTACCGATGGTCTCGAGAGCGTGATGGGAATCGAGGCAGTTTGGGGCTTTAGGGTATGCTCGGTCGCGACTTGTACGGCGACAGCTCGAGACAATCGAAGTCGAGCTTCAGGGAGGTTGCGTGCTAGAGTTTAATCTCTGTAGGTAATTTTTTATTATTATTTTAGTTAAATAAGCTTAAAACCCTTTGGATTTGATTTGTTCATTATTAACTATCAGGATATACATATCTCTATAACTTAGTATATTGTTTTTCGTTAAAGTATGTTTACTGTTTAAATTTTAAAATGCCAGAGTTTAAATTTGTATACATATATAAAGGTACAATAGATTTATATAAGATTTTTGGAAGAAAATTATATAAGGAATTTGGTGATAAAATTGTATGACTGCCCTATTTAATTTATTTTAGTTACTAATGATTTTTAAAAGGGGAATCATTGGTTTAAATTAAATAAAATTATTAGTAAATTAAATTTTGTTAATGATAATAAACTGTGTGGTTTCAAAAGGAAAAAAATAAATATACATATAAACAGTTGAAGTTACTAATATGCTTTAGAATAAAGTTTTGTGATGACTAGCTTGTTTAATTTACCTATTTAATAATTATAAAATATTTTTATGGGCAAATTTATTAGTTGAAGTTAAGGTGGTAGTTAATTAAATTTATTAAAATAAATAAATAAATAAAAGGGTAATAGATTGTTTGATTATTTCAAATATTGATAAACCGTATAAATGTTTATTCAAGGTTAAAATCTGAAAGGAAACAAGTCGAGATTGGATTTGGATGCAAAATCAAAGGTGAGTAAATCTCACTATGTTGGATTTTATTTATTTAAATTTAAATGGTTAAATTTAAATAATTGGTTGAATGATTAAATTGATTGGATGTGCACTGATGATGGTGTGACTTTGGTTTGGTTGGTTCTTGAGTTACTTGTTGCTTGACTCAAAGTATTCGAGTTTTAAATTGCTTTAAACTTAAATTATGAATAAGAGAATGTTTTCATTTAAAGGTCAATAAGGGTTTAATGAATTGTGATTTATTTAAATAGTAGGTAATTCAAACGGATAATTAATTAATTCAATTAATTAATGATTTGGGTTGATTAATTTAGTAACTAAGGGTTTGAAGTTATTTATTAGGGATGAAGTTAATTAACGAGGATTAATTAATTTAGAATAATCAATGGATGGTTTGATAGGTAATGACTTAATGAAATTAATAAAATATAATTACTTTGAGAAATTAGTCAAGAGAATAATTAAGATAGTTAATTAATGAGTAATTAATTTATTTAATGAAGTAAGTAAAAAGGTGAATAATTACAGGATGAGATAAATCGAGAGTGATAAAATTTGCGATTTAATTAACGATTAAGTGTTTAAGGTAATTAATTTAGCTTAGGATAAATTGAAATATAATTGGAAATCAATGATTTATATAATCAACGATGTAATTAAAGATTTATTGGTTAAGATGAATTAATCATAAGTGACTCATGAGAAATTAATGTAAGTAATTAAGAATTAGTGTAATTGATTATGGTTAATTAATTTGTGAAATAATTAAAGATTACTCATTGATATGGTTAAGAATGATTAATATCATAAAATTAAATAAAGGTAATTACTTGAATGTAATTGAAAATAATTAATCCAGGGTGATTAATTAAGATGAATTATGAAGGAATGGTTGATTAATTGATTTGAAACTAATTAATGTTAAATGAAGGAATCTAAGTGATTGAGGATTGAAATTCAATTAGGATCAATTGAATTAATTTGGAAATGATCAAAATTTGTTTATGGATGATTGAATGGTATTGGATGTTTTGGATGAGTTAATATCTCTGATAATGAAATGTCGTGTATTTTATTTGTATAACTTGGGTTAGGATGACTTGTGACTATAAGAGGTCGGGATCGGGTATTGGGAAATACCCGAAACCACTTCGGATTCCTATAAATTGATATGTGAGATTAATAAGTTGGAATGAAATGTTATAAGTGAATCGGACTATTTGATCAAAATTCGGCACTTAGGAAACTTATGTGTGAAATAAGTTAAGTCTATAACATATCGTGGACTTGTAAAATTGGTTTAGGTTACACGGGTTCTATATAAGTTGTATGATTTGTATTCCATGTTAGATGGGTTTACTCACGCTGGTTTCCAGCCTGACCCGGGTGTTACTTTGGTGTAATGCTCGGGTCAGACCGAGTATTACAGATTTTCAGGTAGGTACGTTCTGGAGCTCAGGAGGCAAGTAGGATGGCAATATCGCTTAGAATATTTCCGCTGTAATTATATTATTGTAATTCTGTGATAAATTGATTGTATATGACCAGGATTTGAATATATGTGAAACTCTGATGTATTGAAATGTAATCAACAGATATAGTATTCTTTTGTAAGCTATTATTATTTATTATTATATTTTATCCGCTGCGATTGTGAGATGTTTGGTGTTTCTGTTCTTCTTCTTCTATCTCTTTCTTCTTTTTCATAACTATTTGGAATTCTCGGGTTAGAAAATTTTGGGTCGTTACATTGATATAAATTTTGCTTAGTTTCTGATGTACTTACTTGCTTAATTTCTCAACAACAAATTCTAGTTCAAATTTTTAAAAGGACCTGCTTACAGTTTGAATTTTATACGAAAACAGAGAAGAACTATGGTCTGAAGACTTGAACACTGGAATTCAAAGGTCTGAGGTGATTCAGATTGTGTATTGAAGTTCAATCTTAATGGTTTGATCTTGAAAAAAAATGTGATGCTTGAACTTGCTTTGATGTTGAACTGCTTGTTTGAGAGGGTTATAGTTTTTGATTTAATTGAATATGTATGCAGGGTTTTCTTTTTGAGTTTGAACTTGAATTGTTTTGATTTGGTTACTTTTTTGCTGATGATTCTTTTCTTCTTTCTGGTTTTAAAATTCGTACAGGCTTAAGAAAGGAATAAAAGAGATAAGAGGGAGGAGATGAAGTAACTTATATAGATTTAAATCTTCTTTTTATTAATTTTCAAAAATAAAATGTCACTTGTTCATTTTCTTTCTACATGGATTACACTTGTTAATCCACTTACTTAAATTTTAACACTTGTCTTTATGTATATTACTTATTTAACATTTGTAGTTTCATTAGAATAATATGTTTTCTTCATTATTTAAATTGAATTTAAATTTACAATTTCCATTTTCTAAAGACATTTGCTTTATTTTAATAAATACTATTTAAAAGAAAATTTTGAAATTAAATACACATTAAATAAATTACATATATATATTTAAATCCAAATTATATTATTAAAGCATTTATTTAAAATCTAAATTCAAATTCAAAGCCAAATTCAAATCTACTCACATATACACACATATGTATAATTTAAATTAAAATGGTTTTAAAAACATTTATTATTTCAAATTTTAAACTCAAATGAAATTGAAATCTTGTTCATACAATTTAACACATATTTTATTTGTTTTAAACTTTTTTAAATTAATCTCAAATTAAATTCAAAAATTCAAATAAATTACTAAATTAAATTGATAAAATTTTAGGATGTTACAACAATCCTTTCACAACTTTTGTTATTTCAACTCCATTTCTTATTGCTTCAATTCTATTTCAGTTTAATTTGATTCTTATCTAACCAAATGCCAATTTGTTTTCTAATTTTAATTCACTTCCAATCTTAAATCAACATTTGATTTTTATTTCATTTACCAAGATATCAAGCAAATTTTTACTTTGGCTTTTACTTCTTTTCAATTTTATTCAAGCTCAACTAAATTTTATTTAATCAGCTTAAATCCATACCATTTCTTTCACTAATTTAAATAAGAATTTAATTTCATTAAATATTATTTACAGCTCATCTGAATTTGGATTTCAATCCAATTTAAATTTTTATTTCTCAATTTATAAGTTCAAAAACTTATGTACTTACCTAAGTCCATTTACAATTGTATTTTACTTTATCTTATTTAAATTCATATTTCATTTAGAACTAATTGTTTTAACTTTCCATTTTCCTATTCATAAGTTCATAACTTATTTATTTAAAATCTTATGTCACTCACTTGAGTCTAATTACATCTTATATTCATAATCTGGATTATTTATTTCACTTAAGAACTTAAGTGTATTCATTCCATTCAATAATTGTAACCAATACTTATACAATTATCCTACCTTTCCACTTGATATCCAAATCCACATTAAATTTTATTTAACTTATCTTAAGTTAAATTTCAATATACCTTATCCACTTTGATTTACTCAAGTTATAATTTTAATTTCCAGGATTAAAATTTTCACTTCCCTTTCTTATTTAGATCAACTTGATTTTATAAGTTCAATACCGATTTCTCTCAATTCCCAGATCTTCTAAATAGAATCTCCAAAATTCAATTACCTGGTTTATTTACAAAACCAATTTAAAATCATAAATATACATACTTGGTGTATTAAATCATATCTTCAGATTTTCAAAACAACTTGGTTTTACCAAAACAATTCCCTTTTTGAAATGTCTAAACAAACTTGTCTACCAAACAAGTCCCAACAAATAATTATACCAAACTACCCTGGTAGCAATCCATCACTTAAAAACTCAAAAATGAATACTGATGATGTGGCCATCATCATCAGGATTATTTTCCAGCGACTGAAGTAAGTTCAGTGCTTGCTTACTTCCCATAATTTATTTCCCAAAATAATACTCCATTATTTCCTTCTAACACTTCAGAAAATATTTCAAAATTTCCAAGATTTAAAATTCCTAAACTTTTTGTTCAAATTCATCTAAAAACATTTTCTAAAATTCTCGGGGTTTAAATTCTGTTTAAATCAAATTTTGGTTATGTTCCATTGTGTTATTTCATACTTACATAATTCTATTTGGCTATAAATATAAACCATTTCAAATTTTAGATTATTATATGTTTATAATATTAACAACCAAACATCCAAATAAATAAAATAATTTCAGAAAATTGTTTAATTTATATCAAAATATAATTTTAGGAAAAATTATTTCATTTACCAACTTTAAAAACAATACTATGTCAATTTATCTTGTTTAAGAGTTTAGAAACCCCTATCGATACAGTTGTACTTCCCGTACTGACCAAAATTCATAAACACTCAACCGATAAGTCAACATGGCATAAAAACAGTTTTATATTCACTAACAATTACATGCTCATAGCTATTAATACACTCAACTCATTCTAGAGTACTATTGACTCTATCTTAATGAGTAATCCCCATCAGAGCCAAGGTTATCGCCAACCTGCTCTGATACCACTATAACGACCTGTCCTTCTCGATCCTCGAAATTCGACACAAATATGCCACTGTATAATATGCAGACTATCGAGTGCCAGAAAAGACAGATTGCTGAGGAAAGCAAGAATGAGATAGAAGAAGAGAAAACAAAACAACATCAGAATCTCACAATTGTTGCGAAATAAAATACAATAGATAATAACTGATCTTTACACAAAAATAATATATATCTGTTTTATACATTACATCATCGGAATACATCACAATCAAAACAATTACTAGACGGTTATCTTAAATTGTCCTCACAATGCTGACCATATAGCTTATACAGCACAATGTAATATACTTCAAAAACCTATGATACGTCTCGCCATCCAGCTTGTCTCTTGAGCTCTACAGCATCCTACCATGTACTTATAATACTCGGTCCGACCCAAGCATTATAATAAAATAACACCCGAGTCAGTCTGGAAAACCAACGTGAGAATAGTACGCACAATTTAATTATTAAAGTTTTCAAAATCCTTTGGAATCAAAGGTATCTCGTAAGACCACGCCACAAATAAACATGTCGGGTTTTTACCTTACGATAACCAAAACATTTCTTATAAATCCTCTGATATTATAATAGTGTCTAAGTACAAATACTTATTCAAATAGCCGAAATTGTTCCATTATCAAAATCGAGCAATACTAGCCACAAAGTGAGTTTTACAAACAAAATCGTAAAGGCACGTAAGGAGAATGGATTTCCAACTAATGACTAGGCACTGGGGTACCACCTATCACGGTACCTGGTCTAGATCAGCATAGCGAGGACGCCTCCATTCCTCTGCAACACAAGACCGGAGCTACCCAATACTGGATAGTCCGAATAAGATCACCCCGTGGTTGGGATCAGCAACCGCCACAGGGATGACCTTACCTTAATTGGGTGCTACCCACTTAGTCTTGCCGCATAACCCCTGATTTTCAGTCATTCCCGGTTGATGACGCTCGAGGCTCAGCATTACCTTTTTGGAACACATCTCACTTAGAATGCTCATCGTCCTCCTGATGATGTTCTAAAAGGATTCATCCATACAAGTCCATTCCAAGTTCGAACGGAACCGAAGGCACTACTCCTACTACATACATTTTGGAATTACCCTTAGGATTAGTAGCGATTAGCCCTTGCACTTCACTGTTCCATCTTCGACTCCAAGCACTTGTCTTCATCACAAAAACGTACTCGTTGGATCGGAGTGGTTTTCGGATCTTAAATCCGATACCGATCTCTTCGAAACAACGTTCTCTATTTCCCGATAAACTCAACCCGGTTCTTTAGGAATACTTAGATGAGAATAAGATCGGAGTTCACCTCCTAACCATTAGTGGACGGATTTCCTTATAAACGTCCTAGAAGAACAAATGAGTTTATACGTACAATATAGCACCTCGAACGGTAACTGTACCATATAATTCTCATACCTCTTCTAGGTATTCCAATGTTATATTTGGGTCCAGATTTGATATTCGGCTATTTTAGTATCAAATAAACAATCAATTCAACCAATTATTTATTTTCACTGAAATGCCAAGTCTCATAAAATTAGAATTTTAGAACGGTAACTGTTTTGTTTGCGGTGGCATTGTTACAGTTTGCTCCACTCTAACTCCATATGCTCCTGCATTTATTCCTATAAATTGGTTCTGAGGCTCTACAGCTCTAGTTATTCCTCGTTGTCAAATTCTTCGAAAAAATCCTTCAAGCAATTCCTGTTGTCTAGTTATCGTTTCATACTGCATCTCCTTTAACATTTTTTCAATCTCTTCTCCGGTCACGTAGAAGGATGGATGAGAATTTAAGGACACCTACCGGATGCTCCCATGCTCTGGTTGACTTCCTCCAATCTAAGATCTTGTGTTAAGTCTCTTCATCTTCTCTAAATCTCATATTCAAACTTCAAGTCTTCTGATCTAATCCGCTCTCAGTGAAAGCTTCAAAATGTTAACCCAGAAAACGTATAACATCTAGAAATCTGTTGAAAGCACAAGTTCAAATAAAGTAAATAGAAAAACAGTAAAAGGAAACACAATTTTTATAGCCATTCGGTGTAAACTCCAGCATACGTCCACTTTAATCTTGTATTAGTTGCTCTCTTTGGATTACAACTAATTATCTTAGATCTGACAACAATCAAGTGGATCTCAGATTTACAACGATATTTATGAAGGGTATGAGAGCCACTAGTGCTAGAGATTTGACAAGCAACAAATAGTGGCTTCCTATGTGACTCTAGTGGAAGGGGGGTAAGATGTCAAGAAGAAGATGTCTCCAATAGCAGAGAGATTAGATCCCATTTTGTTTGCAGGTAGGCTTGTATTTATAGGGAAACATGTGTACAGGTTTGGAAGCCTACTTGCAGCAGAGTCTAGGAGTTAGCCTAATGCCACATGAGACCACAAGGCTCCCCGAGTCATTATAATAACTCGATGCCGACCTAAATAACTCGGCATTGAGTTATTTTGGCTTGTCCAAATCACTTTCTTTCACTTGCTAACTCCTTCTATCTTCTTCTTGAGTTGTTCTAAGTCCTCCATCGGCTTTGAGCTGATTAGTGCGATCTTCCTAATAGCTGCTTTCTTTGCTTTCTTCTCGTCCATCCTTGAAATTGCTCGTCATACTCATTGGAAAATCACTTGAATGCGAGTTATTGAAGTTGCACAACAGGTATATGGTGTTTATGAGGTATGAACAAGGGGAAATAGGTCGGGACCGACCTATTTAACTCAAGATCGACCTATTTACTTAGCCAAATTCCTGTCCAAACTTCTAAAGTTCCATTTTCTAGTCCTTATGAGTGTGCTTCCAAATTCGTGAATCGTTTTATTCTTGTTTTGATCTTCTAAGTCCAGTTGAAATCTACTTTTCTCAAAAAGAAAGTTAACAAGAAGATATAATATTTATAAGTTGAAAGACTCACGTAGATGCTTCTAAGCTCAACGAATGTAAATATCTAGACCTATTGAATTCACTTTCAAATGAATATTATGAAATCTTAGAATTTGTCTCGACATTTTTCTTTAGTCTTTTAATCTCATATCTTACCTCAATGATGGTGGATTAACATACCCAATAAAAAATGTGTGTAAACATTAAAATTTTCAAATCCCCTTAATTTATATACCAAATTGAAGCGCACGACGAGACGATGAGATTGCAAGGGTTCATGTCACAAACGTGTTTGGGTTGACTAAAACTCAAAGAAGAAGCTAGTTACATCTGCTATAGTTCAACGGTGAAACAAAGAATATGCGACGATTGGTGGATACAATGGTGTAAAGAAGGCCGAGGGAAATCAACATGTGGTGACTGATCTATTAGATAGTCCATGGTGGAATGAAACAGAGAGAAGTCGACCGACTTGGGTTGGCGCCAACGGTGACATAGGGCAACATGGAAGTGTTAGCAAGGTTAATGGTGGTGAGAGGAGCTCGAGTTTGGTCTCTAGATCAATAACTAGAAGTCAATAGTGACAGTAACACGGTGAAGGTGGCGGCTGTAAGGGTATTGCATTTTGGAAGGTACTATTGCACGAGATTTTACTTTAATTTAGTTAATAAATTACCAAAATGCCTATACTACCTCTAATTGTCATATCTTTTGCATATGACCCACATTTCACGCATGGTTTGTTGCATTTTGATTGTAATGAGATTCTATGCATGACAGTGAGACTTGAATCAACGATTGAATTTCTGGAAAATATGGTTAAAGTGGCTGGAAATGGCTTCGTACTCTTTAAAAATCCATATATACTCTTATACATGTCCATACGAGATGTAAGTGGTGAGATGGTTTTGGACATACACACATAGTTATCACTTTATTGATGGAAAATTGGATACAGACATAACCGACATAGGTTAGTTGCATGAAGTCCTAAGGCGTCAATCACTTTATTTGGAAATACACATTTATTTATCCTTATATTGCTTGGATTGCTCATATTTCTCGTATTTCTTAGATTGTTGATATTATTTGTATTTCTTGTATTCCTTATGTTAAAACAAAATATTACCATTTACGAAAATATTAGAAAAGGGTATGATTTAATATGTCTCAAATAGACTAACGATCCGATAAAGAACCCAATATAATACACACACGCGCGTGTGTGTTGTATTACACACTACACCACGCTGTCCATTTTGCCGCGTCCCAACGCGGAAAATTTGCCATCGTCTTGAGTCGTGGCAATTTTACCACGGTTTTGATCCATGCTAAAATAAATTGCTAAGGTTACGGGCCATGGTAATTTTGCAATGGCTTCAGACTGTTGCAAAATTATCCTAATTTTTTAACTGCCCCACCTTACCATATACAACCTAACACCTTTCTTAAAAACCATCGCTCCGTTCTCTAACTCATTATTTTCGATCCCCTCCCTAACAAATTCGATCCCGCACCATAACTCATTAATTTCCGCCACTCCTTGAATCCACATCAATTTCACTGCTCTTAGATTAGTCCGATCGTTTTGTGATTAGTTTCTGAAAACGAATCACTCTCACTCAAATCGTGTGAACCCAGGTTCGCTCTACTCAGCCATCTTCATCATCGTTCAGCTCCGCCTATCAGAAGACCTTCAATATCGCCTTGGACGGCCGTCTGTGCCACCAGCTACAGAATACGTTATCGAATTTATTTATTTATTATTATTTTTATGAAGTAATTGAAATTAGATAATGAGGTTTATTTCCAACTGTGTATTTTTTGTTAGAAGTATTTTTTAATTTGAATGTTATATTGTTGGATTCTTAATTTTTTTTGGTTTGAATGTTTTTGCAATTGAGCAATTGCATTGACGAATGCCCATGATTGACTGTCCATGTAAAAATATGTTTTGATTTGTAAGAATATGTTTTGATTTGTTACAAAATATCAGTGACTTATTGTGTTATTTGTAATCTTGCACAAGTCATCACAGTATTATGCTTAATGCTTTATAATAGCTAAATGCCATCTCTCTGTTGATTTAAATTGTCATTGTACTGTATTTGACGCTGAAAGGCCAGGGTGTAAATTTTCAGTCAAGCAGCGGGTAGAGACGTACTTCTACAAGGTATTAAATGTTATTAACAAATGCTATATATGTAAAACACATTGATCACGACATCACTAAGCTGGCACTTGTGGTTCCTAGAATAAAAAATAAATTATAAAATCAATGAAATGTTATCCTCTACTTTAACAACCTTAGTATAACGCATTGTGTTGTATAATTTTTTACCAATACTTGTTTCTACTGATCTGTATGTAGGGTATCTTATACAACATACACGACTCGAATATTTTCTATACTAACAAATATACTGTAACATTTTCATTCTAGTTCTTATATGGCAACATAACAATCACCTTTTTCCTGCAACTTACTTAACTGTTTCACTCTAGTTCTCATATAACGGCACATATGACATGAATATTAAGCTAATTGCTTAAAATATTCTTGTAGTTTAGAACCTAATATGGCTACACAAACTATGCTAACACCAAAACTAAGACTTGGTAAGGGGAAAAGCAAGGTCGCACATAAAGTTGATCTTACCAGCAGATCCAAAGATGACATTCTTTCCATTGGGTCCTTCTGTACACTGCAAAGAAAACTCGAGAATCAATTATCTACGACAAAGAAAATAATACGTTGAGAGATAACTACATAATACAGCTACATTTTTACCCCCATAGGTAAAACAATAGTTCAAAGAAAAGAGGAGGAAGATATTTTATTAACGACCTGGATTTTCTCGCCATTCGATTTTGAATATATAAATGGTTTATATACTGAATTTGGAATTTTAATTGAGTTAGTAAGATTTTAAAACTAGAATTTCAAGTGATTTCGTTGATTTTTGAAAATGTCGATTTAATCGACGCGTTAAACTAGCAATTTCGGGACACAATCTCAAAATTCGACGAAACCAGTTCCATTGGATCTGTAATATTGTATGAGTATCGAATTCAAATTTCGTAGTGCTTGGAGTTATCGTCTGATCGTACGGGATAACCCGCTGAAATTTATATTGCAAATTCAATATAATAATTGGGTCCAAAAAGTTATCTTCTCCATACGATCGAATTAGGACTCGCAACCTTTTTCATTACATTCGAAATAGGGGTATAACAATATAAATGTCTAGCGGCACGTCTCGGTAGGAGTTTGGGATTTTCAGTTGTATTAAATGAGATATTTTATAATCAGATAATATTATAATTGCAAAAGTGATTCATGTCATTTTCATTCTTTTCAGCACTACCGTGTTCAAGACATCTCCCTTACCATCAAATCGTGTTCCCTCCCCTTCATTTCAAAACAATAGCGGGTTTCTTTTAAAAAAAAGAGAAAGAACGAAAACGAAATCATAAAAAAAGGAGATCGTTCCTCTCAAAAATCGAAATCAAGTCAGATCAAAGCAATCGCCGAGTAGAGCACGTCCTAAAGGGGAGGGAAGATGATTGATGGCAGTAAGGGGAAGCATGCGCACGAATGTAGAGAACCCGATTTTGAGTCGCGTAAGCAGGGCGATGGGGAGGCTCAAATAAAATTAGTAGGTTGGAGGCACCGTTGTTTGTGTACGCGTGATGCGTATGCGTCGATAAGGAGGGTGAGGCGACTTGCGATGGTATGGGGGAGGCAGTCGCGTTCGATCTGGGGTGACATGTGGGAGAGGAGGGTAATGGGTATGTTGTGGGGGATGTCGCTATACTTGGATGATGGCGTGTGACTTCAAACATTAATAGATGTCGACGAAGAGGGAGGAGGGGGCAGTTCGTGGTGGTAGGGTTCAACGTTGTCCAGGGCAGTTCGGCGTTAGGTAGGCGTTAGTTCGGTCATGCGATGGTGCAGCGATGGGAAAGGATAATAATGGCAGTGAGTTTTTTAGGTAATTATTTAACTTATAGAGTTTAGAAAAAAATTAATTAATTTGTTTGTTGAATTGAAAATCTTATAAATGTTGTAACGTATTCATACGAGGTTTAAAAATCATGGAAGCGAGTCATGATGGATCCGCGGTAGAAAACATTACACAATCGAATAAAATGGGAGTTGAAACGATCAACAATTTTGGACGATCAAGGTGAGAATTTCTCACTCATTTGGATTACCAAAATTTAAATTTTAAATAGTTCAAATTAAATTTTGGATGCTTGTTGAATGTATAAATTATTGTTTGTTGGATGATATAATATATATAGTAGTGTATATTAGTAGTTGGAGTGATATTGCCGCACATTATAGCGGATAAGACCGTATGCCCCCCGCATAATAGCGGATGACCCCATATACCGCTAGAAATGGGGTTAATATTTTTATGTTGTATTAACATCCATGGATGCAGGGAAACAGGTTGGAGGGGTCTAACTGGATTCCTCAAATATATTGTTTATTTTTCACGTATAGTGATACATGATGTGAATAGGTAATCTGTTATAGATTATTGTTGTAATTTGAATTATTGGATGCTGTTTTAGCAATGGCTTGAATTTTGATATTTTAAATACCATAAATATATTTTTAAAATTTAAGGGATAAAAGGGAATTTTGAGATAAAAATATTTATATTAGAATTGGAGTTACTTTAAAGAAATTGATTTAGAAAAATATATTTGATTTTTTTATACTTAATTGTTGTGAATTATTAAATGGAGATTTTTAAAAAATGAATTATATAAAAAGAGAATTTATAAATGAAATTAATGAAATATAAAAAGGAGTTAAGTCGATACTAAAAATAGATTGGAAGTTACAAATGGGATTTATAAAAGAATGGATTTGTAAAAATGAGATTTTATGAATAGAAATTGGTTTTATAAACAAGTGAAACTCAAAGGAGTTTATAAATTTATAAACGATGTTTATAAATACGGAAATTGATGGTCAGTTGATAAATTGAAAATATAAGTTTACGATATGAATTTATATCGAGTTATGGAAATCATTTTGGTAAAGAAAGAGCGGAATCTATTTTTGAATGCGAGTATAGTGGTAGAGTTGAGATGTAATCGATGTGATACGAATCGAGGGGGATTAATGAACTAAAATTTGGAAATATTAGATTTTTTAAAAATAGATTTTTATCGAGAAATTAAAATTTGTTTTAAATTGGATTTTAAATTACTTTACTACGTAACTTAAATTATTATTTATAATATTACGAATAGTTAGATATTCTAATATTTATTATTTATTGATAACAAGTTCTAATTTTATGAATCTGCTTGTAAATTAATTAGTTGTTTAAAAAAAGATTTGGAAAACGGGTTATCGAAGTTTTTAAAATGTTTTGATATTTTAAAATTTACTTAAACATATTTTACTAATAAACTATTATTCTTCAAAAAATACTTATTTTATACATATATAGTTTTAAAAGATTGAATTTATTTATAAATCCTCTCGAGATTGGAAGTGAAGTTTGTTAAACGAGTATGATTTTAGAAGAGAAGTCTAATAATGGGATTTTAGGAGCTTGAAGAAAAATTCCAAGTGTTAAAAATACGAGAAATTCAGAAAATGAATTAGAATTCATAAAAGGAGTTAGAAATGGGTATTTAGAGATATCGGCAAGTTTATCCGACTTTGGAAATATTAAGGAATTTACAAATAATTTTTTTCAAGGATTTGAGAAATAGGAAAATAAACAGACTATTTTCCAAATATTAGAGATAAAAAGATCTTTGGAGATATAATTATAAATATTCCTAAGTAGTGAATTGGACGGTTTGAAATATTTAACTTCGAGATTTTTATTACAGAAATGTTTAAAACGGGGATGAAATTCAGATGGATGCGACGAAAAATATGTGTAAGTATTAAAACGATTTGGAAATATCATGTTGTGGATATAAGCAATTGATGTCATTCAAATATTGAATATATTGAAGAGATTTGGATACATACATACATATATATATATGTACACACACATGTATATCTTTGTAAAGATATTTTGAAATGAGGGTTTTCAAAGGATTTAAAAATAATGGGCCCTGGTGACTGCTTATGGATGTTTTATTGATGGTTAAATAAATGACTATCAGTATTGGCCTATTTCATTAATCGTTTTGAAGAGACTGGGATCAGATTTAATTATCCGAAAACCACTTCGATCCAGTTTGAACGTAACGAACGAATACCATGAAGATGATGAAGACGGTGATTCGGTTTGTCCAGACACATGACAACTTGTATGGATGAATAGTATTAGAACATCGTCATTGGATATCGTCGCATACAAGTAGGGTATGTTATCACTTTTCTAGATGTCCTCGGAAACCTATTTATTATGGATATTGCTATGCATGAAAGAAGGAGCGCTCGATAGCAAGGGTGGAAACACCCGGGGTGATAACATATTCGGTCTGTCCAAGTTAGGGGTAGGTCGGTCTTATGTAGCAAGGGGTCCCTGCGTGGTCCTCGGTACACTATTCTAGAGCTGTACTGTGACGAGCAGTACCCCAGTGGCCCAGTCATTCGTTGGAATCCATTCTCTAATATGAGATTACAGTTTTTTGTAAAACCTAGTATGTTGGAATTTAATTAATGTAAAAATTTCAGCTATTTGAATAAGTATTTGTATTTAGACATTATTATAATATCACTGGATTTTTTACAAAATGTTTGGTTATCGTATGGTGAAACCGGTCGTGTTTATGTGTGACGTAGTCTTACGAGATACCTTTGTTTTTCAAAGCATTTTTACAACTCTAATGATTCAAATTGAGTGTGTTTTCTCACGCTGATTTTCCAAACTGACTGGGGTGTTATTTTATTATAATGCTTAGGTCAGACTGAGTATTACAAATTCATGATAGAATGCTACGGAGCTCAGAAGACGAGTTGAATGACAGAGACGTATCGCTGTACTTGGCTTATATTTCCACTGTGTAAGGACAAGCTATAAAATTGTCCAGTTTGATGTATTGATTGTTGTACTCTGATGATTGTAAATATAAAATAATTACAGATTCTTTTGAAAAAAAATCTTTTATCATATATTATATTTTGTTCCGCTGCGATTGTGAGATTCTATGTTGTTGTTTTATTTTTCTCCTACCTCTTTCTTCTTCTTTAACCTAGTTATTCACTCTTTCGTACACCTTGGGTTGAGCGAGGGGAAATTATTATCAACTCAAGAGGTACAGAATTGCGGATCGTTACATTTTAGCTTAGTTACTGTTGCGGATAATCATGTGCAAGCATTCATTCTATATGCAACCGATTATACAAGTTTCTACCATTGCCACAACATATTAGATTTTAATTTTTTAACCATCAATTATGATCACGATCATGTATATAAAGAGATATTTTCAGTGTTTCGTTTATATAAATAATCAATTATATTGTAAAATAGTATTTATCGTTTATATCATTTGTCATCGTAAATCTATATGGCAAGCTGCAACTATATGTGAGCGTGCGACGTTAGTTTCATACGCGTCTTTCCTACACGAGTGCATATAATGACAAGTTATATAAGCTTATCCAAATTCTTGACACTTTGAAACACAAAAAGGGATAATAGACAAATGGTATTGTATTCCACTTTCCATGCCAAGTTCTTCTCATGTTTCGACGTGCAGACAAGAACGGGTTTTTGTAATTACGCCAGCAATCTATGCACATCACTTTGTGCACATCGATTTTCAAATTCTTGGTCATATAATGTAATTTTCAAATGGCCTAATGTACTATTTTATACTTCACATCAAATGGCCTACTATTGATCATAGTAAATGGCTTAATATACTTTTCAATTTCTTGGTCATATAATATAATTTTCTTGGATACCAAGAGACGATTTAAACTGTCTTGATACCTTGGAGGACCATTTTCTTGGATATAAAGTGTGAATCCCTACATACATTGAATAATATGATAATATTTTTTTGCTAGACTATAATATGGTATTATGACATTTGATATCTTAGTGGAATGCAAATAATTTGTTTACTATTTATGCCATACAAGAAAGTGGCATGGTCCCTCAATGGCCTCAACACCCACTTTACCTACAACAACAACTAAAATAGCATCATGTATAGAATAAAGATGTTTGAATCCATAAATTACATATATTTAATGTCAGGACAAGTTTCCTTATATGAAATAAAATCCTACCTTATTAAATCATAATATATGCGCAATTATACTGTCATGCTGGCATGGTTGTACCACTATGCAATTTTAAAATAAAGTAATAAACATAGAATGCACTTACTTGGTTGGAATAGGATACTCAAGGATAAAAGTTTAATACGCCATTTTAAAATTACATTATACGACTAAGTTTCTACCTTCTTTAGGGTATGTCAATCATCAATATAATTTACATTGCACACTTCTCATGCCTTCATGTTCTCTACATAAATTTGTTAACCATAACAAAGTTCATCATTCCAAGTGCATTATGTAGGCATTTTTCTTGTCATTTCTTCGAATACTCGATACCAGATAATAAATGGGTTGGAACGTCTAGTAGAAGCATCGCCGATAGGAAAAAAATTCCAACTGTTGCAATGGCTTTCGTTGTTGGCATACAATTTGCCAACAATGTTTACGGTGGTATGCAGTTTGTTGACTGGGCTAGAATGAGCGGCGTTCAGTGATCAACGTATTTTGTTTTTGTTTTTTTTTTGCTACATTACTATTTTCTAAATTTCATTTTCGTCAATTTGTTTTTGACAGTAACATGAGATATGTAAATTAAAAATGTACAGAATTTTCTTATCAGGTAGGTTTTCAAATCGACTATTTAAATTTAAAACTTACCTAAACAAATTTCTATGCGTTTTAGCTTGCCACGACTAAACCTTAAATCCGATTGACGCGAAATTTGAAATCCTACAATAATATAACATTACGGATCCAATGAAACTATTTTCGTCGAAATCCAAAACTGTTTGAAAATGACTATTTTTACACGTTAATTAAATATTAAAATATTCAATCTCTACAGATTAACTTTTAATTTAATTTTAAAAGTTCTCTAACATCATTCTAACTCAAATAAAATTTAATTCAACTTTATAAATCATTTTTATTCATATTAAATCCAATTTTCAATTATTTATGCAATTTCAAATAATAAATTAATAATTTAATTACCCATCAAATCCATATATTCGAAATATAGGTTATTCATCTTATAAAATTTACTTGAGAATATTTAAAATCAATTAAATATACGAATTTCAATTGATCAAAATTTTGGATCATTACACCTGATTATCAAACTGCCATCCATTATTTGAGATCATCTGGAGTGGAACTCCATACAAGATAAAGTAATCCGCGGCCACTATTGCATACTTAGCTCCACCCATAGCTATTAAAAATTCTCCATTTAGATGATGCCCGTGAGATTTCTTTTTCTAGGGTTTCCCACCGGTGTGGTCTCCTCGACTACCTTGGTGTATATTATCCAATGTTTTCTTAGTTTCCTCTGCAGCCATGCATCTTAGAAGCGAGTTAGTGAAAAACCTTCTATATAGGATAACATTATGTATGGTGTACCGAGTCGCCTTGCGCATCACCTTTCTTGCTTCACTTCGGTTTATGGTGAGGTTTTTACTAGAACCAATCCAAAAGTTAATCATTTCCTGAGCAAGCCAATTTCTCTAATTATCGGCATCTCGATTACCCTCATATAGGACATGCTTAACCATATAGCATCGTTTACATTAAGTAAAGCATTTATCCTTTTTCTTTTTAAGCAGTACGCCAACCGTTCTCCTTTGACTTGGAACTTCTGAAATGCTTGATTCACAACCAATTGCAGGTCACTATAGATACATAGAGTTACTATTCCTAATTCTTTTGCTACTCCCAATCCTATTATTGGTGTACCCTATGTTATCCTTCGGTCTAGCCTACAATTTAAGAGGCCTATCTAACTCGCAGGGTCAAGAACATTCTTTCTTGCCCAGCCATTAGTATTTTTCTCACTTCCACAAGTGTCAAATAATCATATGTCATGGTGTTATTTATGCCTTAGGTATTTTATTTAAATATTATTTGAAATGTACATTAAAGTAAGTCATATCTTTGCATTGTTGTTCTCACATTCTATGGGATATTCAGTCTCTTCAATATCATGCTTCATATTCATATGAAGTTAACTCTATCTCTAGGGTTTTTTTTGAAAATATTATGCTCCTCCATCTCTAGTAATGCCTGGCCCTACCTATCAGAGAAGCTAAACCTATCCTCCTGTGGTCTTGAGGATGGAGTAAAACCCTGCTTTCGGGACTAGAAGCTTATGCTCCGCTATTTGATTACTCTGTTCTTCACAATTTTTATGCATATCTATCGTTGGATATCTAGTATGAAGACATGCTCTATTGTCCAAGGAAGGAACCAACAACATGCACACGAGCATGATTTACACCCTTTCTTCGTAGGGACTCATTTCTGTTGAGGGACCGCAGTCTAGATTTATGGCATTCTCGATGGAGTTACCCTAGTGTTTCAACCCAGAGTGTACCTACAAGATCTATCTATATTTATTGGTCTCATAACCATAAACATCATGGAACATGAAGTATTTGTTGATTTCCATCTCTACAACATTTAATTATATATCCGTAATTCGATGTAATCAATTGTTTCCATAATTGTAAGATAGATTCTTTATGGAGTCTCCATAAACTGCAAAAACAAAAGCTCGCCTTGTCTTTTGAAGTGTTTCCTATCCTAAATCTCTTTGTATCTAACCTGGTTGACATCTATCATCCTGTCTTGATATCATAAACCTCTAAGCTCATGAACTTATCGGCTTGATAGTATAAGTCCTCCAAATTGGAAGTTAAAATTTTCTTCTGTTCCTTGTAAAACTCCATTTACCTACCAATTCCTAAAGCGACAACCATAAGGACAATCCATTAATTAAGTTGTCGCATAATGACTGCTAAGTCATTGAGCCATGCAAGATTGTTCCGTAAGTTTTCTTTATCATTTTGTTTCCTTCGTAGCTCCAAATGCTTCCATACGCTGATTCTAGCATATCCATTGTATTCAAGGGTTGGTTTTTTTTCCAATGTATTACACCATGACTAGTGTCTTAATATCCAAGGGTTGACTGCACATTCAATGTTCAGCGTGAATTGATTATCGTCCATCTTGTCAATCTCCGGTCTCCTACTCCACTTTCTTAACAATCAATGCATTAGTCCAAGGACGCGCTCCCCGCTATTGGAATGCTTCCTTATGTTGCTTGACGGGCCACATTATGCCCTCTGTGCAATGGATCAATCACCTATGTAGTAGTCGATATGAACTCGAGCAGTTCCGTTTTGGTAGCCAGGTGTATGGTTCTAACATCAGCATTGAGTTCTAGTGACATATCCTCCCTTGGTCCGGCATGGAATATATCTTTGGCTTGGTACTGATTAGATCTACATTAGTCCGATTTGGTTCGAGCCTAAGCTAGTTTTGTTTGTGGAAGTCCATATTTCCATGGCACCTTCCTGCCTTATCAGCTCCTTTGCAGCCATTCTCGATGGTTGCAAAAAAATTCAAGATTTGGTTTCTCTGTACCTGCATTAGTGCCACTTTATCTAAGAGTCTAAGGAATACTCCATTATCTTCAAATTCATAGCTAGTATAGAAGCTACTGTATTTTCCATCATCATTTGTGGTCATTACCAGACTCTTCTCTAGTAGCTATACTAGGCTATCTTCTAATGCAACATACTCCAATCTTATATACTTTGCTGACTTATGGATGAACTCCTTTAGTATGGCCGATTTCTCCACTATCGGTCTTTGAACATCGCACAATAATGAGTTAATCCTAAGGGTAAACCATAAAACTACATAATGGCTAAGTCTGGCAAGAATATAGGAAAGCGCTTGAATAAGACTTCCTCTATGGCTCCGCTAATCAGCATGTAGCGGGTATACCATTTTCAATATACTATGGGGTAAGGCGGTCCTTTATACGGCTCCATAGTAGGCATCCTAAAATCTCTGGGGTTCCTTGTAGTTCTATCCCTAGGGAGAAGGTATTGCTAAACCTAAATCCAATTCCTCACTCCACTTGTTCACATTTGAAGGAATTGTCTAATTATTCAGGTCATCCTATCCTTCTGTTTGGGTGACTGTCAATGATAGCTCGACCTTTCCATTCAGGGGGGTCTTTCGTCTTCCCTACGATGACTTGACCTCCAGTTGCGGGCATGGTTATGACTCTTAGATCTGTCCCAGTAATCATTTTATACTCCGTTGACCATAATTCAATGAGGTGATAAGAAGTGTTTGTTGCAACCACTCTAGTTCAACTTCGTCATGTTTAGTTCGGTGCCGAATTGCTTCGCAGATCTAGCTTTGGGACGACCTATTGCTCATTTCCTCCCTTTAGCATTCCCTCTTCCAGCTGCTGAACCTTCTTGATTGGATTCATTGTTAGAGTGTGACCTCCTTCGTCTTTTAGATCCCTTAAACTAGGATCACCCTTGTGTTCAAGTGTTTGACCAATAGTTTGCGCCTGCCCCGAGCATGTCATTAGTTGGTCCACCATTACTTGATGTTGGGCAATGATACTTTCACTTAGCTTAGTGAAATTCTATCGAGGTTGCCTTTGGTAGTTACATCAACTAGCATCGAAGTGCTTGCTAAGTGATCATCCTGATTGGTGGATGTTTTATTCGGTGTGTGCGCGTTCCCTACATTTCTATTGGTAGCACCAACCCTGTTATTTGATTTTAAAGGCATACTAAGAATCGACTCTTAGTGAAAGCACATAAAAATAGGCAAATACCTCCGATCTATTTTTTGTAGAGATTTGTACACGGAGTGTGCAACATAGCTATTATATTTTTATTGTGATTGATTTTTAAAGAGCGGACCACATATAGGTCATGTAGAAAGTCAATTGCAGTAAAGTAAAGAATGCAACGATTTATAGTGGTTCAGCTAGAATATGCCTACATGCACTATCCATTTTCATTATTCTTATAGATCTTTGATACTATGCCTGAGATATAAAATACAATGATCCGTAGCTCAAAAGAAAGTAAGATATAGCGCAAGGAAGTCTATTTAGCTATTCTTGTTAGCCTATTTCTGTCTGCCCATTCCTATTAGACTGTTCTTGTTGGGTTGTTCCTACTAGGTAGGTCCTGATAGACTGTTCCTGTTAGACTATTCCTGCTAAGTAGTTCCTGTTTGATTATTTCTAATAGGCAGCTCCTAGCTTTTTGTGAATTTTCTACTATTAGCGCTATAAGCTTGGCTCTCCATAATTTTTCGCTATTGTTGTTGGAAGCTTTGCTATTTATAAGAGTGGAGGGATATGGTGGTCACTCCAGTAAATCAGGCAATTTCCATCTACAGTTCGTTTGGTTTGGATGTTCCAATACACACACACACACGATATAATCATAAGTTTCCATATGTACTCAGATTTCATTCCATAAATAGCCTATTTGGGTTCGATTGGAGAAGCTTCGTTAGGGGTCTGTTGGTTCGGTGGATGCACATCGTCATCTTGCTGGCCAAGTTCGTGCACCTCTCTCCTTTGTTCTGTAGATACCAAATCCACCAACCAGATAATCATGTTTGGTACCTTAGGTACCAAACAGGATTGATACTTTGGGCACTGAACGTATCGAAGCACAGAACAAGATTTCCTATTACGTTCCCTACTAGAGCATTCCTCATGTTCCATAAAAATAATGTACTTGCCAAGAATCAAACTAGCCTCTCTGTTGAAAGCTTGATGCTCAATCATTTGAGCTACACATATTTTTGTATCATAATTCCTTCATTTCAAATCAGAATTGAATGAAACTTGGACCAATAGCTTCGTATCATTGAGTAGAGTATTCTAGTACCTCTGAATGTTCAATTTACCTAAAGGAAGTAGTAGCTCTCTAAGATGGGGCTTGAGTCAGGAGGTGGACAAATTTGAAGATGATCATACCTTCCAATCCGTAGCTCGGATTGAGATGCAGTTTCAACTTAGGTGCAAGCCTGACTTCAAGGACATTTTACAAGTGCTTTGACTATATCTTCTGATTATGCCAAATTTGTCCCTAGCGCTTTCGTTAGCCTTTGTGATTACATGATGGCATTTTTATTATGCAGCTTTCTATCATTTCTATGCTCCTTAACGTCTTTTCATCTTCACCATGCTATAAGCGAAAATGGCTACAACAACAGCTCTTTCTTATGAGTGTAAAAGAAAATCATATGAGTGTTATCCTCCTTTGGTGCTCATTTTCCTTAAAAAATTAGAAATATACATAAAGTTCTCAACCTCCAAACTCAAAATTTATAATTCAAAATTGCAAAATCCAATAACTGAAATTCTCAAATTTCAAATTCCGTATAGATTTATTCATTTTTCGAAGAAGGTTTACCGATTGAACTTTTTAGTTTTTAAAATATTCAAATTTTGAAAAATAAATCAATTTTTCATATATGAATTTTCGAATACAAATTTGTAATCTAAAAAATTGAAATATCATTTGAGAGTTCAAATCTAAATTTCAAATTCAAACTTTCATTTTTGAATTTTTTGATTCGAAATTCAAATTTGAGTTTCAGTACTCATATTTAAAACTCATATTTTCAAAAAATTTATTTTAAACGTTAGATCCAAAATTTTAAACAAAACTGCAGCTTATTGTATTTTTTGTTTCACAAATTACTAAAAAAAATCCTCCAGAAATCTCCTACTCGGTTGCACCATTGTTAAAAGAGCATGGCACGTCCCAAATTCCCTGTAGAATATGTGCCATTCCCTCTCCCACCTCCTCTCACTTGCCATGCCCAATTCTTACTCCTTCCAAATCCCTATTCTTAATTTCAAAAATCTCAAAAACTCCTTAGTCCTAAAAGCCTTGTATACTAATCCGCTACCCTCCACTGCACATCTCCAATCCAAGCCCATCACTCTCGAATCCTCTCTTCTACTCAATTCTCCATAATATCCGAAGCGTTAATCCTGTTTCCAACTATTCTTCTCGTAAGTAGAATGGTGGAAAAAGCAAAACGCGAGCTTGTTGCATGCCTTCATGAGAGCCTGTTTGTGCTGGCTGTGATCAATGATGGTGATGACAGGATTCGATGTTTTCAGGGTGGACATGATGTGGTGTCGAAGATGTTTGTGCCTTTTGATGCTGTGTTTGCATGTTATTTTCTGGTGATTGGGGATGAGGTGAGGAGTAGATTGCATTGGTGAAAAGAATGTATGCTCAAGGTAGATTTTTTGAACCGGAAATTACTTTATCTTAAGTTGCATAAGAATGTGATGTTATCTTTTGCCTTGAACGTGTCTGATGAATGCTTGCTTGTGTTTGTTTTGTCCGAGTTACCATACACTACCAAAAATATCATCATTATTCACCATATTTTAGAAGTTGAATGGCCATTGGATATACTTGGGTTCTCAATACGAACGTCATAATTGTTGGTGTCAATTTTTATTTGATGGTGCTATATCTGACCAGGTTTTTGTATTATGGGCATTTTGTAGCTTGTGAGGAACTCCTAAATAAATGATACTAAGTTCGATTTTCTTACTCTGGTTTTCTTCTTTTTTTTTTCCTGGGTTCGGATAGAATATGATCTTGAGGAATTGAGAGCAAACTAATTGAGAATGCATACCGAATATTTTCATAAGGCATCATCATTATACATTGAAACTCGTAAATTGATCTAGGATTGTTTACGTATTTGATCCAATATTTTTTTCAATGGTATCATTAAAATTATTCAATTACAAAAATATATGTTTTCTGGTTTAAATATGAAATTGGTTTCACCATTATGTACTCGTGGTAGTAAAAATTCTGGGCTTTTTGCATGCTAAGACATGTATAATAGCTAACCTTCAACAATAAATATTAGTTACTAAATTCATTTGTTGCCTAAAACACTATGAGTCATTTTTTTAACCTTATATTGTTGAACCAAAATTGTTTCCAACTAGATTACCCAAGATATATCTTACGACAATAAAGATTTTATAATTAGTTTCCTGACTAATATATCTAAGATATCAAACTATGCAAAAACCATGACCACAAAATACATGTTAAGTAGCGTTGTATAATTATTCAGCTTATATTGGCTAAATTTAAAAAAGGGAAATAAGTAAAGACTTTGACCTGACAAATTGCTCTTATGTTGGCTATATAGGGTAAATAAAATTAAAATATGGTAGAAACTTTTATGCTGCAATTGCAAGTCAAAAGTACACATTCCTCTAAAATGCATCTTTGTTGCACAGTTTGAAGATGCAAAACATACATTAACATTTTTTTGTTCATCCAAGTGCAACAAATTGATAATAGCATGCGTAACGTATGAATCAAAAAGGGACTGCAAAAAGAGAAACGACACCTGAGAGATTCGAACTCTCGCAGGGAAACCCCATGTACTTAGCAGGCACACGCCTTAACCACTCGGCCAAGTGTCCTTTTTGATTATTTTGCAAAGGTAAAATATATACTCAATAATCTGTATGCATATAAAACAAACTGTTTGACGGATAAAAGTTTTTTTGTTGTAAAAAGTTGAAAAAGACTTATGTCAATGTTGAATCCTACTATGAAAAGCGCGTTTCGAAAAACATATTGTTTGCAAATAAGTCCAACAATTTCTCAAATATGACCAATAATTCTCCAACTTTCTTCTTATGTGTTGCTAAGAATATATATTTGATAATGATAATAATCATTTGCACATACATATTGAGTTCAAGAAATACAATAGCAGATTAAATGATTTTTTTTAAAATTAAATATCATGCATTGTCTTTAAAAATCTATGAACATAATATATGCAAATGGTAGGAAAGAAGTTTATGTTTATATTCACAAGCAATAAAGTTTGATAAAAGAGATACGATTGAATTACTAACACTTTTATACTCAAATGACAATTGAAAGATAGCAAGTACAAAATTAAACCTGATTTGATAATATTTGAATCTAATATAAAGTATGTTCAATGCTGAAACAATAACGGATATTAACTAGTCAGGGATTTAAAATCACTAAGATTCAATTTTACCTCCCTATTTCATAACGTCTCTCCATGATTTGTCTCAAATTCAATTAATGTTTTCATTTTAAATCCCTACTTGACAACAACTTATTGTAGATCAATCAACATTGATTTCTGTTCCCAAATTAACCTTCGTTTTCATTTTATTCTAATTTTAGGAATTCTAAAGTACTCTAAATTTGTATGTAGAAGTTGGATTGAAAAACCATTTTTCACCATTAAATCAAAATTTTCATTAGCTTTAGATGTTATTTACATACGAGTCATATTTTTAAGCTTCAATAATATTCCATATAGAAACCGAAATAATGACTCATCAGCACAATTAAAACACATGTATTGAAAACCTTTAACTACTCACAACATTAAATTCTATCTTCTACTGTATGGAGGAAGTATGTTTTTCCTTAAAAAGAAGATTATTTTCTTTCTCAAAGTGTGAAAAAGATCATCTTTGTTCTAAAAGTGTGAAGGAACAACATCATTCTTATCGAATTGTGAATGAAAATTTTCTCTGTTTATTGTGTGAAGGTAAAGCATCTTTTAAATATGGAACGAAAATTAGTTTCTTTTTCGAAGTAGTTCATAATATCATTATTCTTATTTGATTATGAAGGATGATTATCTTTTTTCCCAAATACAAAAGAATATCTTTTTATGTTTCATAAAAGAAAAAAAAAGATAAAGTGGAAGACTATCTTTCCTTATAGAATTATTTTAGATCATCTTTTTTTCTTAACTGTGAATGGAAACACTCGTCTTTTTTCTTGAATCATGAAAAAGTTGTCATTTATTCTTGACGTGTGATAGAAGATCATGTTTCTTCTTGAGCTATGATGAAGTCAATGTTATTCTCAAAACAGAAAATCATATTTATTTTCTCAAACTGTGTTTCTTCTTGCATATGAGGGAATCGTATGTTGTCAATAGTTATATTAAATTATTGACTATTTTTTGCATCTGAAAATAAATCATTGTCGAAAGGTTCATGAATGGTGTATTTTTTTATTTCCAGTATCCAATTGCTAGCTATGGTTGTTTCTTGTGTAGTGTGATTTTTTTAATAGCATTGACATTGACGGCATTAAGAACGAGTCAACATGTATGATGTATTTTTCTCTCTTGTTTTTTTACTCTCTAACTTAGTGAGTTTTGACCATTTATCAATTTTCCTCTTAATAAGACACATTTTATTTTATAATATTCATTAAATTTCTAAATTTTACCAACTTTTCTGTTGTACTCTTTTCAAAATTTTAACCTTGTATAATTTTGTTATGACATATTAGTGTTCAAAATTACATTGTTAACATATATTTTTATTCATAGGAATATTAGCGAATGTTCAATTTTTTTACTATTTACAACATTTTATGTTCATAAACCATTTACCATTTGCGCTTCCTCTGCTTGTAGGTCAATATGCAGTTCTTTTGCTGATTGCACAAGCTTATAGATTGCAATTTTATTATACCATTGCACAAAAATCTGTTATATAACTTGCTACAAATATATAATATATTTCAAAATAAAAAATTACAGAACACGACATATATCATTGATTTGAATTCTGTCAACATGTAAGATTCTAAAACTTTCTCTAATATGTTATTTGAATTTTAAATTGATGTTGCACAATCAAAGTACTTGTTTTCAAATATTTCCTATGATTTTGATATATTATCTTCAAACACGGTTTTTATTTCATTTTGAATCTTTTTATTGAGTTCAACTTTTACAATTAGGTTTTTAATGTGAAGTGGAGGAGGGAAAAATCGAATTTTTTTTTACCTTAAACCTTCTTTTAAAATAGAATAGATAGGTTATTTCTTTCAATTTTTACAAGGAAAAATACTCAATTTTTCTTCTTCCTTTAGCCCCATTTTATTCTAAAATTTACAAAAATATTCTTTGCTTTTCTGGATCCATTTTGTTTCACCTACCAATGACGAAAATCTATGCCAATGTTATCCATGAAAAAAAAATTCCTCCACTAGAATTCTTCTAATGACCTTACAGCCTCTAAGCTTGCATCCCTTCTCTTCTTTTTAAATTCAGTTTCATCTAACAGGATAGAATTTCCAACGAGAATATACATGGTTTTGACAACACTTCCAACAAAAAGCATGCCACCAATCTCAGACACACACACACACCATGTTATACGTCATATTTCTTGCAATGTAGGACTTATCCATCCAATCCATGCATCCACAATACGAGCCACACATAACAGAGTTATATTGTTTCTCCGTGATGCAACTTCAGTCCTCTGTCAATTAACCAAATCCCCGAAACCTGACTAGTTATCAATCCAAACCATCGTTGGGCCTTTAACAACCAAAACCCGACTAGCTATCAATCCAAACCGTTGTTCGGTTTTTAACAATCACCCAAAAAGCCCCTTTGGGATCTTTATGCAAGTGTACAATTGAAGACATTAGCGTTAGAAGAAAACCACGGTAATGGAGAAATGAAATAGAACGGTGGTGTTATGAAATTTGATGTGAGAAGTACGTAGTTGCTCGGACAGCGGTGATAATGGTGGCGATGCAGAAGCATTGTTTGTTGAAGGGTGTGTGGGCTTTTTTAATAGAACTTGTGATTTCATTGTGTATAATATCATTGTCATTGTTATGAAAAGATAGATATTTTAAATATAGAATTTTCTCTTGTTCTCATTTTTCATGTTTGGTTGGTGTATGGATGCATAAATTATGGGAACACTAAAGAGAGGGTCCTTTTGGATAAGGAGTGAATCAAAGATTTATTATTATTATTATTATTATTATTATTATTATTATTATTATTCATTTTTGTTTTGTTAAAAGAAGAATAATTCATTGTTTTCTTTTATGAAAATAAAGTGAAATTACAATTCTTTTTGACCTCGTCGTAATTTTCTTTATTCTCTTCTTTCATATATTGGACTAATCATCCCACCAAAATCATTATTTCTTCCGCTCATCCCTAAAACGTAATTCCCTAATTCAACAACTCATCTTTTTATTTTACAAAATAAACTATTGAAAATTGAAGATCATAGAGGGGAACTCATCTCATTCTCCACCCAGATCTTCATCTATACAATTTAATATGGATATGCATAACTTTTGCTCTATTCAATATTTCAATGAATTGTTTTTCGAATCAAAGTGGAAAATACGTACTTGAAATTTGTGGAAATCAGGATTTAGGGTTGGATATGAAATTGGCTTTGGATGCAGTATGCTAGAAAGTATGAGGTGTGGAAACTCTACGGCTGGAGAGTGGAAGGATGGTCGGATTTTGATTAGTGACGACAGTGGTGGAAATTGAAGCGGCTACTGAAATGAAGAACGAGTTCACGTTTTTTCTTAGAAGAGAACAGAAATATGAGGGGTATTTTGGAGAGGATGGATTACTCTTTTATATTCAGAACAAATATAAACATTTTCCTCTTTACTAATTTTCCTCTATCCCATTATCCCTATATATTCATTTCTGTTCTCCTTTTAACAGTTCCCTAAATTATTATCAAGCAAATAAGATAAATGCTTCTAAAAAAGAAACACATTTCATTCGTTCATAGGTCTAAATTGTTGAAATTGTATGATTGTAACAACCCGCATATTTATCGATTTTATATTTAAATATTTTATCGTTCGTCGGATTTTGGTCCGAAAAGCTACTTTTTGCAAACAGTCGAATTGGGACTCGAGACCACCCCCATTGAGTTCAAAATGACGTTTGCGACCTTTTTGAGTATAAACTTCGATATGTTTGGAGATAGTAGAATTTTGACCTTTTTCACTTAGGGCTTTGGTTTGGGCTGAACCCATTAGCCACTTACTAACTCAGTCCCAACCCCTTCTCCTCTTCATCACATCATTCCTCATTTCCTAACCCTTCAAGCTTTAGCAAAAATGGTGGAAGAGAGAGGAAATTAGGAAATCCTAAGCCCTAGTTTCCATTAGCAAATCCATCTTCTAGCTCCAAACTCAAGAAAACCCAAAGGTAAGCATCTCCTTCTTCTTACCCAACTCATTCTCTCATTGATTTCAGAAATTTCCTAAACCTAACTTAGGGAATGTTCTTCTTTTAAGCTTAGATTCAAGCTTCTAGTGTTGAGATTGAAGTGTGGTTGATCTTCCTTTGTCTTCAAGCTTCTCATTCATTGATTTGGGTTTAATGGTGAGATTTTTATCTCACATCTATGCTTATAATTATCTTCGAATGTTAGGTATGAATTCCTAACACTTATTCGTGTGCATTTGCTTTTGGTTTGGATTGATTTGGTGAATATTTCAATTTTTAGTGTTTTTAGTTCAATTCGTTAAAAATCCTAACTTGGATGTTTGAACATGTTTTTGGTGATGCATTGAGGAGCATATAGGGCCGGGTAGTCGATTGGCATAAACCCTTAGCGCCGATGCTCGTGCGATTGCAAATTGATCGAGATTTGCACCTCATTTGAAATAGGGCATGGGAGTGCCAGCAACAGGTTCGGCCGACCGAGCCCCTGGGCCGGCCGACCGACCTGTAGAACGGGCACTTCCTGCCTCTGTTTGGAAGTGCAGGCTACAGGGCTCGGTCGACCGAGCTCAGGGTCCGGTCGACCGACCTGCTACCCCGTGCACTTCTGTTTTTGGTTCGGTAAACCGACTCAGGGAGTCCGGTCGACCGACCTACTGCAATTTGCCAACTATGCCTATTTTGCCTAGTTGTCTGAATTTCCAACTCTAATCGATTTGTGTTATTTCCCTATTTGTTGTTATCATTTGTTATTGACATTGATGACTTATTTTGTTCGGGAATTCTTGAAATATCCATTTCGATGGATTCGGTATTGATTTCTTTGGATTTTATTCACGTTTTCGAATGTGAATCTTAGTGATTGATTGTTCCTACAATCTTCTTTGTGATTTGTCACTTTAAAAATATAAAGGTTTTCTATACTAGTAGTAAATATCAAAACTCCTTCTTCAAATGATTTCAACACTATTTTATTACAAGGCTGGTTTTTCTTAAACCGTTTTCCAATCTATTAGTATATACAAGCCTTTACCTTACTCGTATGAGAAATCTAATTAAACGACTTAGTAAAACGAGTGGTATGAAACGCTTGCGTTTACTTCGTCGGTTAATTCTTGGACTTGTTCGATTGAATCTCTTGTGACAATTTTATAGTGGAGATCTACAATTTGTTCGTAAATATTTAAGTTAAGCTAGTGGTTATGGGACATGAAGCTAAGCTCATATATTTACTAGCTTACTGTAATTGACACTTCTCTGTGATCATGATAATCATTTTTATGTCTTAGACTAGCATTGTGCGATGTCTTTTGACTTGGTCCATCGGATGTCACGCTGTACGACGTCGATGCTCCGAATTATTTGATTCATTTGATGTACCGTTTGCACTACATCAATGATATACTTTTGATACATTGGATGTACCGTTTGCACTACATCAATGATATACTTTTGATACATTAGATGTACCGTTTGCACTACATCAATGTCTTTGCTTTTGATACATTGGATGTACCGTTTGCACTACATCAATGTCTTTGCTTTTGATTCATTGGATGTACCGTTTGCACTACATCAATGATATGTTTTTGATACATTGGATGTACCGTTTGCACTACATCAATGTCTTTGCTTTTGATTCATTGGATGTACCGTTTGCACTACATCAATGTCTTTGCTTTTGATACATTGGATGTACCGTTTGCACTACATCAATGTCTTTGCTTTTGATTCATTGGATGTACCGTTTGCACTACATCAATGCTATGCTTTTGATACATTGGATGTACCGTTTGCACTACATCAATGTCTTTGCTTTTGATACATTGGATGTACCGTTTGCACTACATCAATGTCTTTGCTTTTGATTCATTGGATGTACCGTTTGCACTACATCAATGATATGCTTTTGATACATTGGATGTACCGTTTGCACTACATCAATGTCTTTGCTTTTGATTCATTGGATGTACCGTTTGCACTACATCAATGTCTTGGCCATCCTTTTCTTGTGACTTCTGGATTTCGTGTGTTGAATTCTGGAATTTATGTTTCACCAACTTTTACGATTGGCATTGATATATATGTCATTTATTGTGGCTTGGTGAATGAAATTAGGAGTATGACATTCCTTTTTATCTTTGAGAAGATCTTTGCGATATTGATTAATCTCTTATTGATTTTTCAATTAGTTATTTATCACAGCTTGGCATTGTGATTATTATACGTTTAGTCATATCTCTTATTCTATATCATTTCATCTGATATTTATAGCTAGACTGATCCGTTTATTATTTTCTTCTTAAATAATACTCGGGTCAGACTGAGGTATTACAGGTGCTTCCTCATGGCTTCCTATCTGGAACCATCTTCTGACTTTTGGCTAACTACTTTAGTTTAGTAGTTTTTGTTGTATACATTTGAGATACAGACTCTATGATGTATACTTATTCTTTTGTCTAGCACTTGTATCTATTCTTTTTTTGATATTGTGGATCTTGTTTGACCACTACTCTGATGTACACTTTCATGTGTTAGTTATATATTCATATCTATTTCCGCCTTTGTGATATGAATTGTCTGTGACTGATTTATGTTATGTTTATTTCTATATTTGTTTTCTGAAGATATTATAGCCACTGTGTAGTGGCTTTGAGTTTGTGTCGGTATGTCGGATTTCCCTCTTGATAAAGAAATGCATGTTATACTATCTAACATATCGATGCTCACGCAAAGCAATTACACGGATGGTCGCTCCTCAACAACCTTATTCTCCATGCTAGTTGACAGGATTCACCGTAATGTTCTTGGCTAGCGTGGGTATAGAGGTGGGGCGTCACAGCTTGGTATCAGAGCCAAACTTCGGAACAATATGGAATATTATAACAAGGATCATCGTCCTAAGTCCATCTTAGGAGTCGTGCTTTAGGATTTAATTCGAGTCTTCGTACCGATTCATCCTATTTTCTTTATGATTCCTTGTTTTATCAATCAAGTTTGATTGAAGTTTATTTTGAGAATAACTTTTTCCTCTTCTTTCTTTCTTTCTTAAAGAAGAGAAATGGTTAGACCTGACCGTCCCAGCGCCGGTCAATCTAGTGCTACTCCCCACGATGGAGTATTTATGTCTGCCCAGCAGCTTTTAGATCTTGTTAAGAACGCTCAAGCAGCTGGACCCAATCCAGAGCCTACTCATCCTAGATCCGGTTTTGCACGCTTGTGCAGAGACTATACCGATTTGGGTGGAAGGCCATTCAGGGGATCCGAGAGTGTTATTGAAATTCAAGTTTGGCTCAAATCATGCGATCGCATCTTTTCTCGCATGAACCTTATTGATCTACATCGACTCCAAGCGGCTTCTAGCATGCTCCAAGAAAGAGCATTAGATTGGTATGAGCTTTTAATTTCTGAAATCATTGAGGCGGATCTCACTTGGGAGCAATTCCGGGGAAGATTCGAATTGAAATTTGTGCCGGAGGCTGAAAAAGTTACTTTGGCCCGGCGTTTTATCGACCTTGTTCAAGGTGAATCTTCTGTGACAGATTATGTCGCATCTTTCGAATCTCTTTCTAAATACGAGATTGAGTACATTAATACCCCATTTAAGAAAAATCAGAGATTTGTCTATGGCTTGAATAAGAATCTTAAGAAGCCATTACTCTTGAAACTTGAGGTTTCATTTGATCAGCTTGTTGATATCGCTCTTCGTCTTGAAGAGGCCGATAATGAAGGTGATGTTGAAGTTGTGCGTGCCCAACTGAACTTCGACAATAACTTGAAGAGGCCTATTAAATTCAAAGGCCTCAATTCTAATAAGAAAGGGAAGCAACAAATTCCGGTAGCAAAGACTCCTACTTCTAGTCGTGGTCAATGCTACAATTGTGGTTCCACGGACCATTATGCAAGGGAGTGTCCGAAACCCTTCTTTTGTCGGTATTGCAAAGGTTCGGGCCATCTTTTATCTTCGTTTCCTAAGCTTCCAAGCAAGAGAGAAGGAAAGCTGCAAGCTCCTCGCAACTCTTCTCTTGGTCAAGGTATTTTTCACTCAATCCTTGATGGCATTGTTTTATTTCGTGACCTTCTTATTCGAGTTCTTTTTGATATGGGTTCCATCTCATTATTTTATATCAAAAGAACTTGTTGATTCTTTTTCTTTGAAAATATTTTGGACTTGTCGACTTCTTTGAGGATTGTGAATCTGGATTAGTGGATCCGCAACACTCAATTTGCTTTCTATTGATGTCGAAATTATTTTATGTGATTTTTCTTTCCGAGCCGATATTTTTTACTTAGGCTTCGGAATTGATTTTTGTAAGGATTGGCTTAATCGTTGTGAGGTCCATATCCTATTTTTCCGTGTGGACTATTCATCTTCGACATTTTCTATCTGTTAAGCAGCTTTCTATTTTTCTTTGTGATTCCGATTTCAAATTTTTGGTGGAATCATTTTATTCCTTAAGTCCACTTATAAGGAAAGTGTTGTTTCTCTCATTCATGTAGTTTGAGAAATTTTTCGGTATTTTTAAATTTGTCTTAGGACTGTCACCTAAACAATCTTTTGTGTGGTGTTAAGGTCTTTCTAGTTCGACCTTGCCACCGATTTTCATTTGGCTACGAGTTGCGGGAGTTAGCTTTCCACTTACGCACTCCGCGCTAGTTATGATTCTTATGAATGACTTATTATGTCATTCGGTTTGCCCATCTTGTTTCATCCATTTGATAAATCGAGTATTTTATGAATATCTCGATAACTTCATTTTTGTATTTATTGATTTTGGATGAAAATAGAAATTTAAAATTTTGTAAATCTTTTTCGTAAGATTTATTTATAAGTACGATTTGATTTTGCTCTTAAACGAGCAAAGAATATTCTTAAAGGTTTTTAAGAAACATTCATATAGAAGATGATTTTGTGATTGTATTACCCGTTGAGTGCTTTAAGAATTCTGGTCGATGCGCTTAATCAACGTTATCGATAAGAATCTCCTAAACGCTTTGATGAGACAGTCAGACACGATATATTGACTTGTAAAAATGTAATTTTTTGTAGAAAGATTATTACATAAAAATAAAAATGTAATTTTGAAAGTTTTAACTTTTTGGGAAAGAGGATTGTTTAAAAGAACTCTTCCTTTCGATACTCTTATTCTTATGATTCTTGAAGGGGAACCAAGACTTTGCTATTTGTACCGATACTAGTCGTATTGGTTTGGATGCCATTCTCTTGCAAAGGAGAACGTGCTATCACTTGTGCTTCTAAATCATTATAGCTTATCGAGACTAGATATGCCACTCATGATCTAGTGCTCGCGGCTATTGTTTTTACTTTTGGAATTTGGCATCATCATATTTGGATGAGAAATTTGTTCTCTACCTCGATCATAAATCTTTGGAATATTTATTTTCTCATAAGGAACTTCATGTTGACTCGAGTTCTTAGCATCTTATGATCTTGATATTCTTTTATTCTCGAAAGGGAAATCGTGTTGCCAACGCGCTTTGTCGTAGGCAACAAGTTGGTTATTCTTTGATGTTGTCGGAATGGAATTTTCTTTTTATCAAGTTCATCGGGCGTTTTGATGTACTTCGTTTTATTGAGTTTCATCTCACCTCTTTTATGGACTAGCGTCCGATGTTCTTTTATGGTGTTCGGTTCATCAGATGTATTGTTATTATACTACATCGATGTTCCGTCTTATCTGGATCAATGGATGTACCATTATTATACTACATCGTTGTTCCAGTTTATTGGTTCATTGGACGTACCATTTTTGTACTACGTCGGTGTTCCAAATTATTTGAGTTTCTAGTTTCTCGGGTGTACTGTTATTATACTACGTCGTTGCACCTGCTCAATTTTCTGCTATTCTTGACGTTCTCCACGTCATTTATCTACGGAAATGCCTTAGGGATTCCGGTTTTTATTCTTGAGCCCGGTGATATTGTAGAAACTGAAGTTTCACCAGATTTGACTTATGAGCAACATTTTATTCGCATCATTGCTTCGGAGGTTGAGCGCCTTCGGAATAAAGATTCCCTTCTTGTGAGAGTTCAATGGTTCTCAAATCTTAGGGATTACTCTTGGGAATCTAGAGAATTCATCGAACGATCCCGTTCGTGCTAACTCTTTCGTGCTCTTTATGGTGAACTTCTTATTTCAATTTTCTTTTGTGTTGATATGCTTTTATGGTTGTTACTCTTTATTTTCTTCTTAAGTATTGCGAGGACGCAATTTCTTTAAGGAGGGGAGTCTTTAACAACCCGCATATTTATCGATTTTATATTTAAATATTTTATTTAAATATTTTATCGTTCGTCGGATTTTGGTCCGAAAAGCTACTTTTTGCAAACAGTCGAATTGGGACTCGAGACCACCCCCATTGAGTTCAAAATGACGTTTGCGACCTTTTTGAGTATAAACTTCGATATGTTTGGAGATAGTAGAATTTTGACCTTTTTCACTTAGGGCTTTGGTTTGGGCTGAACCCATTAGCCACTTACTAACTCAGTCCCAACCCCCTCTCCTCTTCATTACATCATTCCTCATTTCCTAACCCTTCAAGCTTTAGCAAAAATGGTGGAAGAGAGAGGAAATTAGGAAATCCTAAGCCCTAGTTTCCATTAGCAAATCCATCTTCTAGCTCCAAACTCAAGAAAACCATTGGTAAGCATCTCCTTCTTCTTCCCCAACTCATTCTCTCATTGATTTCAGAAATTTCCTACACCTAACTTAGGGAATGTTCTTCTTTTAAGCTTAGATTCAAGCTTCTAGTGTTGAGATTGAAGTGTGGTTGATCTTCCTTTGTCTTCAAGCTTCTCATTCATTGATTTGGGTTTAAAGGTGAGATTTTTATCTCACATCTATGCTTATAATTATCTTCGAATGTTAGGTATGAATTCCTAACACTTATTCGTGTGCATTTGCTTTTGGTTTGGATTGATTTGGTGAATATTTCAATTTTTAGTGTTTTGAGTTCAATTCATTAAAAATCCTAACTTGGATGTTTGAACATGTTTTTGGTGATGCATCGAGGAGCATATAGGGTCGGGTAGTCGATTGGCATAAACCCTTAGCGCCGATGGTCGTGCGATTGCAAATTGATCGAGATTTGCACCTCATTTGAAATAGGGCATGGGAGTGCCAGCAACAGGTTCGACCGATCGAGCCCCTGGGCTGGCCGACCTACCTGTAGAACGGGCACTTCCTGCCTCTGTTTGGAAGTGCAGGCTACAGGGCTCGGTCGACCGAGCTCAGGGTCCGGTCGACCGACCTGCTACCCCGTGCACTTCTATTTTTGGTTCGGTAAACCGACTCAGGGAGTCTGGTCGACCGACCTGCTGCTATTTGCCAACTATGCCTATTTTGCGTAGTTGTCTGAATTTCCAACTCTAATCGATTTGTGTTATTTCCCTATTTGTTGTTATCATTTGTTATTGACTTTGATGACTTATTTTGTTCGGGAATTCTTGAAATATCCATTTCGATGGATTCGGTATCGATTTCTTTGGATTTTATTCACGTTTTCAAATGTGAATCTTAATGATTGATTGTTCCTACAATCTTCTTTGTGAGTTGTCACTTTAAAAATATAAAGGTTTTCTATACTAGTAGTAAATATCAAAACTCCTTCTTCAAATGATTTCAACACTATTTTATTACAAGGCTCGTTTTTCTTAAACCGTTTTCCAATCTATTAGTATATACAAGCCTTTACCTCACTCGTATGAGAAATCTAATTAAACGACTTAGTAAAACGAGTGGTATGAAACGCTTGTGTTTACTTTGTCGGTTAATTCTTGGACTTGTTCGATTGAATCTCTTGTGAAAATTTTATAGTGGAGATCTACAATTTTTTCGTAAATATTTAAGTTAAGCTAGTGGTTATGGGACATGAAGCTAAGCTCATATATTTACTAGCTTACTGTAATTGACACTTCTCTGTGATCGTGACGATCATTTTTATGTTTTAGACTAGCATTGTGCGATGTCCTTTGACTTGGTCCATCGGATGTCACGCTGTACGACGTCGATGCTCCGAATTATTTGATTCATTTGATGTACCGTTTGCACTACATCAATGATATACTTTTGATACATTGGATGTACCGTTTGCACTACATCAATGATATACTTTTGATACATTGGATGTACCGTTTGCACTACATCAATGTCTTTGCTTTTGATACATTGGATGTACCGTTTGAACTACATCAATGTCTTTGCTTTTGATTCATTGGATGTACCGTTTTCTCTACATCAATGATATGCTTTTGATACATTGGATGTACCGTTTGCACTACATCAATTTCTTTGCTTTTGATTCATTGGATGTACCGTTTGCACTACATCAATGTCTTTGCTTTTGATACATTGGATGTACCGTTTGCACTACATCAATGTCTTTGCTGTTGATTCATTGGATGTACAGTTTGCACTACATCAATGACATGCTTTTGATACATTAGATGTACCGTTTGCACTACATCAATGTCTTTGCTTTTGATACATTGGATGTACCGTTTGCACTACATCAATGTCTTTGCTTTTGATTCATTGGATGTACCGTTTGCAATACATCAATGATATGCTTTTGATACATTGGATGTACCGTTTTCACTACATCAATGTCTTTGCTTTTGATTCATTGGATGTACCGTTTGCACTACATCAATGTCTTGGCCATCCTTTTCTTGTGACTTCTGGATTTCGTGTGTTGAATTTTGGAATTTATGTTTCACCAACTTTTACGATTGGCATTGATATATATGTCATTTATTGTGGCTTGGTGAATGAAATTAGGAGAATGACATTCCTTTTTATCTTTGAGAAGATCTTTGCGATATTGATTAATCTCTTATTGATTTTTCAATTAGTTATTTATCACAGCTTGGCATTGTGATTATTATACGTTTAGTCATATCTCTTATTCTATATCATTTCATCTAATATTTATAGCTAGACTGATCCGTTTATTATTTTCTTCTTAAATAATACTCGGTTCAGACTTAGGTATTACAGGTGCTTCCTCATGGCTTCCTATCTGGAACCATCTTCTGACTTTTGGCTAACTACTTTAGTTTAGTAGTTTTTGTTGTATACATTTGAGATACAGACTCTATGATGTATACTTATTCTTTTGTCTAGCACTTGTATCTATTCTTTTTTTGATATTGTGGATCTTGTTTGACCACTACTCTGATGTACACTTTCATGTGTTAGTTATATATTCATATCTATTTCCTCCTTTGTGATATGAATTGTCTGTGACTGATTTATGTTATGTTTATTTCTATATTTGTTTTCTGAAGATATTATAGCCACTGTGTAGTGGCTTTGAGTTTGTGTCGGTATGTCGGATTTCCCTCTTGATAAAGAAATGCATGTTATACTATCTAACATATCGATGCTCACGCAAAGCAATTACACGGATGGTCGCTCCTCAACAACCTTATTCTCCATGCTAGTTGACAGGATTCACCGTAATGTTCTTGGCTAGCGTGGGTATAGAGGTGGGGCGTCACAATGATAATTTGGTATATCAAAGTCTTTAGACATTTGTTTCAATTTGCATTTCACGGTGTAAGTGATGCTTGCAAGTTTGCCAAATTTGGTTGACAAAGAATTCTAAAGTATAATTACACCGTGAAGTTTTGTGCATATCATTTGGTTATTTTTACATATTAATCAAATTACAGAGAAAGATATATTACAAACATTCGTTTTGTTCATCATTTGGATTTTAAACAGGATTTGAATCGTTGGACCAATGATCATCTCTCTCCTTTTATTTTTCATCTCTTTACTCTTCATCAGGAAATGTTAGTGGTGAAGTACAATGCTGCAGGCTTACTAATGTGGCACTAAACACTTTAGATGGTTTCAAAATATAAAACAGGGGCAGGAACAGCAGTGATAAGCACTACTGGCTTCTGTTGATTATACCGATGATCCTTTATTCATCATTGTTGCCATATGATTTGCAATTAATGCACTGTTCATGTTATATGGTTGTTTCTATTATTGTTGCTGCTCTACTAGGAAAAAAATTTGATTTTCCATATGGCCTCTCTCTATCATTGCAGCCGAATGGTTGTTTCTATCATGTGCTATATCTCAACTGATGAGTGACATCATGTGCTATATCAGTGATTTCAATAATTCATGGTCATCGATCATTTTTATTGATATTTGCAGGTCTTAAAGGTGATGTTGGAGAAACTTATAATATTATAATGTATCATCATATAGCTGAAGCCCTTGCTGGCTCAGTGGCATGTATTGGAATAGACCTATCTTCTATTGTGCTCAAGAAGAGAAGGTGATGCATATCTGTCATTTGAACTGACTACGTCTAAGGTAACAGTTGTCTTTTTTTTCTTTTTTTTTCCCTCACTAAGTGTGTTATTTCTGTGGTCGCGTGCGTCCCTTTGTTGTCTTGCAATCCTGAATTCATGAGATATAATCATCCTTTAAGTACATCAAATATTTATTTGAGGAAAATGATAGCTAATGCCTTTACTTATGGTGCTCATATTTTGATGGTTTAGACTTGCTATGAATAAGCTGATCTATAAAAATGAGCTTTCTTCACGTCTATTGGGAGACTGAAATAGAATTCTGAAATCATTAGCCAATGGTAAATGCTGTGGGCACCGAATGAGTTTGATTATCGAGATCTACCTTTGTTGGCATTGATAAACCATATTCAAGAAAAATATTGGATCGTTTCGATATGTACAACACCTTGAAAATTAGATTTCAAATCGACGGTTGAAATACACGTTTTCCAATAGTTCATACTGTTTTGTGGTATTGAAGGGGCTAAAAGTTTCCTAATGATTCAAAATTTTGGACAAATGATCTTGGCATCGATAAACAATATTCAAAAAAATATTGGATCGTTTCGATATGTACAACACCTTGAAAATTAGATTTCAAATCGATGGTTGAAATACACGTTTTCCAATGGTTCATACTATTTTGTGGTTTGAAGGGGCTAAAATTTTCCTAATGATTCAAAATTTTGGATAAATGATCTTGGATACTAGTAGAACATACCCACAATATTACACTTTATTTCATTTTTCGTGGCATAAAAATACAGAGGAGGATTTAAGCATGGAGGATCATGTTCCTTCTATTTAAATTGGGGATCGATCAATCACTTAAGATCCTCCTCTCTTAATCCTTGCTATATTGATTAACTAGTGTGAACCCGTGCTTTGCACGACACTGGCATACATATACAAATAATTAAGTGTATTTAAATGAAATATATGATTATAAAAATAAAACCATGATTGTTGAGGAATGAAAGTTTGCTGATGATAATTTCGATTGTCCAATTATGAGTACACAATTTAATTTGTCACTCTAGTCATTTTCACATATGAAGTAATAATATATTCTTATTTGTAAGAAGTCATATATATGTGTGTGTGTGTATCAACAATTGCAATTTAAACATGTTAAATGTCTTCATAAATTGCAATAGCTTGGACATTCATCGCTTACATTTCATGCATCCAATCCTATATTCTTATCTGAAGTAAAGGCACAAAACGCATATGTAACTTTAATTAAAAAGAATAGTATTTGTTCATATGTAGAAAGCATATGCAGTTATGATTTAAAAGGCATATACGAATCCAAGCACACGAAAGATTGTGTGCACACTCCACGTTAGAAGGCACATGATATGAGATAATAAATGATAAAAGCTCATTCTAACCTACTTATGGAATGAACTTCTCACTTAAAATGAAACTAATAAGATTGTCGCACCTTATAAACATAGAGGGAATATCATGCACATGATGTTTTTGACTTCAACATATATTTTGTACAACAAAATTGTTTATATAATGTTAACTAATGAATTTTCTAAAATACAATGCATACGCGAACTTAAAAATGGTAGAAATTATATCCCAAAGCATCTATGATATACCATTTTCTATTACTAATATAATACGCTCGTTTTTACAAAATCCTAAATCTGTAGATGACATCGGTGTACAATTTTCTTAATATCCATGCAAATATAATCCAATGTTGCAAAATGTAGCAGATCATAGTATCACAATTGATAAAAATCATTAAGTATGTCTGAATTATTGAAATGCTTCAATTCGTATGTTAGCAAACTGAATTTCTTAGCCTTTCTTGAGTACTTTAAACAGTAGCCGCCATCCTTATAAGCTGAAAAGCTACATATTTTCATTCATCTCCTCCCTCGTCATTTTTTATACTATTGTAATTACTTCGCTCCCTTCTATTTGCATTTTTTTATTTTCTATAGCATCACCCCATCTTGATCGGGTACAAAAATTATCCTGGTTTGTCAATGTATCTGAGAAATGAAACGAATCCATGTAACCAAACAATATGTTAGTTGGAGACACTAATCATTTGAACTTTAAAACAATATGTATCCCTTGGAAAACTTATTTTCCCTTTTTAGTAACATATAATAGCACAGTTCAATATTTGTAGAGATAAGGCTGAATTATTATTGTATTGAGTTTGCCCAACTAAACGTATTTGGGCTTTTGTTCTTTCTGTTTATTTATTATTGGCCATAACCATTCATATGACCAATAAAGTTCCTCGAAGATCCTTGAAAAGTGCAATTCAATTGCACAAAAGTCATAATGTGCCGGTGCTAATCTGCAAAATAAAAATAGATAAAAGCTAACATGAGAACCAAAACAGTATTTGTTTTGTATCCAATTTAAAAAATCTATATATGACATCATTTATGTAATATAACCAGAATACATTTTGAGTGTTTGTATGACGTCTTACCCTCATTCATTTGAATTACAAACTGTATTTAAGAAACTCAATTAAGAACCATTATAATTGTTTATATTCTAATCAAACCTATTATAACAATACATATTATTAAAGATTAAGTATATGAATTCTCTTTAGACCAAGAACCTGTAAAGTGATTCCGAAATCTGTTTGATTTGTTTAAAAAATCTTTGAATTACCAATCTTTCTATTATGTCTGCTATTCTAAGAGCTTCATCAAGATACTCAACCCGCGTCTCTCCTCTGGTCACCAATGAGTATAAACAATTCCGAATTGAGTCTATCAGCAATTTTGTGGAAGCATCATCCTCTTCTGAATGGATCTACAAAATAATAGCAAACATAATTAGAAACAACTTATAACAACAGCCGAAGGATTACTGTTTTTTACTCATGTACCTAAATGAACTTTCATTTTAATGTGATTAAATCATACATATGGTTAATTGAATTTTGAGTTAGAAATTTCACTCAAGTTCATAGGCAGTTTAAGTACGATAGTGGATATAAAGTTTTTTTAGTTTTCTACTAAAAATCTTATATTTGATTATTGGGCTGAAATCGAGATATTGCTAAAAATTAGGAGCAAAACATTTTTGTTATCATATGAGCCAAGGGTGCGTATCTTAAGTGACAAATAAGGGTTCGAATCAGTTAAACATAGGTTAGTGTTGACTTATGATGAATTTTGACTTATTGAGGTCGAGACTGGTAACCTATTATCATGACGTATATGCATGAGTTGGAGAAGACAACCAATGTGACCATGAGGGTGATGTTTGTTGAATATTCAAGGTACAGGCAAAATAATAGCTAGCTACAGAATTGAACTCAATGTGTGCTATGTAGACAATAGCTTTGGTGAATTGAAAAGATAGGAGTATGCATGTCTATATGGTATTATATTATGACTCACCTGAAAGCTATGCCTCTTTATTTCTAATATATAACCAACATTGACATCTTAAATTTACCCCATAAGCAGTAGAACAGACCATAATATCAAACAACAAATGAATCACTTCCATTTTAATGTGTGATGTGATGCTTCTCGGTAACATCTATATTTTTGTATCCATTTTCAACTAAACATAAGCATATGCCAAACTATTTACCCTATATTTTAAGGCTCAACTGATAACTTAGGTTTTATCAATAACAAAAAATCATAACCTTTTAGGTTTTTTGTTATTATTTCAGTTTTATGAAATTCTTTGGTATTGGCACTTGTAATCATTATTTCTACTTTTTAATTTTAACGATCCATTTTGTTGTTTATGCTTTTAACCATACAAAATAGTTTGAAAAAACAAAATGTGTTTTTGTATAATGCTAGATCTGTCATAATGGTGATAAAAATATAGTTCCTATCATCAAGCACTTATGTATATATTTGGTAAGAATTTACTATTTGTTAAGAATTCTACCCATCCAGCGGATGATTTGCAAAGCATTTACTATGTGAAGGGATGAAAAAAATGTGTGATACCATGGTTTAATTGTCTTGCTAGACAATTCTGAACTCATTTTGTTTAATACTCTAAAACATTCCAAATGTTAAAATTATCGTTGATTACTAATCATGGATAGTGTGAAATACATTTTAGATATTATGGATGATTTCAAAATGCAGTTTCTCTGTATTTGTTCACAGTAATTTTTTTACCCAAAATCTATGATTCATAAAACATACGAGAGTTAGTATCTTTGTGGCTTTGTGCAGGAACACATTGACATAGGATTTCAATTATATATATATATATATATATATATATTTAAATTACGCAACATAAATACTTTTTTTGTCAAGAAGGATTTAGGAAGAAAATCCATAATCTCCATCTAATAAAGTTACTGTCCTCGGCACCGCTCCAATATCCCATCACAACCTAGTCAAATGAATTAGTTGTTCAAATGTCAATATATGAACAACTTTAATCAACATTTTCTGCATCAATTACAAAATGCAAACTATATTATTTGTGAATACCTATGGATCCACAATGAAGTAGTCAAGTTATTTCAACTGCAATCCGATGTGTTTGTTAAAGCAAACAATAGTTAATTGCCATGATGAACCTGTTAAGGTATTTGAGTATTTGCCATGCTTTCTTGTTCAACTCCGAAAAGCACACACTTAACCACAAGCTCATCAATTGTTCCATGGTGGCTCTTTATTAACTAAAGATTATGATAAATAAGTGTAGCTTTACTAAACATGAAATAAAATATTTATTAGGAAAGCAAAATAGCTAATGAAGTATCATGGATGACATTATACGTCAACATTGTGTATTTACCATGTAATAATTTTGTCGAAAATGCATGGTCCTTTTGCTTTCAAAAGAAAACCATATCACGTCGTAACAGATCCATGATTTCAAGAATGGTTGTACTTAAAGGTCGAATGAATGTAATCCTACTGAAGAGAAAATATATTGAAGAGAAAATCAATGATAACCTAAATGAAATCGGGTACACTTGAAAGGAAAATTTTTCTACAAAATATTCATTTTTCTTTGTTTCCCAAATGAGAAGCCTTTAGCTAAACAATGTCATCAATCAAAGATGCAAGGTGATTTTTTATGTGGAAAAACCGAAAAGTAGCGAAAAAGGGAAATTAAAAGTTTGTGCATAACCTTAGATGGTTGTTTAACCCCTTTTCAATATACCATTTAGCATGTTGACATTCTAGTGACCATGAACGGGTTGAATTGGCTATTAAAATACAAATATTGTTACAACGAATTTGCAAAAAAATTCCTTGAATCAATGAGAGTTCTAAAAAGGGATGAGAATTAGCATGAGAAAAAAACTTAAATAGTCAAATATTCAACTTTTTATATAATATGATAGATATAAACCTCTCAGTAGAAAATTATAGCAGAGAGTGAACTCATTTCCCTAATTAATGCTAATGCACTATATGCATTCGACCTTGCCTTGTAGCATGTCTTGGGTAACTATTTATATTTAAATAATTAAAGCTGAAGATACCCTCTTATGCCAATTACCTCAAACATTGTCAATCTTTTTTACTGGCATGACATGTAAATTTGTTGGCATCCCTTCTACATTCATGTACACATCTTAATATCGTCTTCATCAAATTTCCATCTCCATCTATCCTTGCTAATATGTCATCCATATATCGCTTTTAGCTTTAAACATGGAATTAATAAATAATGGATGGCACGTAAAATACCAATAGGTAATAATGTTAAAATTCTCAACTAAGTTGTATATAAATTATCAATTTAAAATTTTGTCAAATATATTATATTTCATTACGATTGAACTTCGATCTCCTATTCCAAAGAAAAAGTCAATAGCTATTTCTGTCTGCCCATTCCTGTTAGGAAGTTCCTATTAGACAGTTCTTGTTGGGTTGTTCCTACTAGGTAGTTTCTGATAGACTGTTCCTGCTAGACTATTCATGCTAAGTAGTTTCTGTTAGATTATTTCTACTAGGCAGTTCCTAGCTTTCTATAAATTGTCTGATGTTACTGCTGCAAGCTTGGCTCGCCATAATTGTCTGCTATTGTTGTTGGAAGCTTTGCTATTTATAAAAGTGGTGAGGTATAATGGTCACTCCAGTAAATCAGACAATTTCCATCTACAATTCGTTTGGTTCGGATGTTCCAATGTACACACGATATAATCATAAGTTTCCATATGTACTTAGATTTCATTCCATAAATAACTTGTTTGGGTTCGGTTGGAGAAGCTCCATTCGGGGTCTGTTGGTTCGGTGGATGCACATCGTCATCTTGCTGGCCAAGTTCGTGCACCTCTCTCCTTTGTTCTGTGGATACCAAATCCACCAACCAGAAAATCATGTTTGGTACCTTAGGTACCAAACAGGATCGATACTTTGGGTACTGAACGGATCAAAGTACTGAACAAGATTTCTTATTATGTTCACCTAGTAGACCATTCCTCATGTTCCACAAAAATAATGTACTTGCCAAGAATCAAAATAGCTTCTCTGTTCAAAGCTTGATGCTCAATCATTTGAGCTACATATATATTTGTATCATAATTCCTTCATTTCAAATCAAAATTGAATGAAACTTGGACTAATAATTTCTTATCATTGAGTAGAGTATTCTAGTGCCTCTGAATGTTCAATTTACTTGAAGGAAGTAGTAGCTCTCTAAGATGGGGCTTGCGTCAGGAGGTGGACAAATTTGAAGATGATCATACCTTCCAATCCATAGCTCGGATTGAAGTGCGGTTTCAACTTAGGTGCAAGCTTTGACTTCAAGGACATTTTACAAATGCTTTGACTATATCTTCTGATTATGCCAAATTTGTCCCTAGCGCTTTCCTTAGCCTTTGTGATTACTTGATGGCGTTTTTATTATGCAGCTTCTGATCATTTCTACGCCCCTTAACGTCTTTTCATCTTCACCATGCTATAAACAAAAATGCCTACAACAACAGCTCTTTCTTATGAGTGTAAAAGAAAATTACGTGAGTGTTATCCTCATTTGGTGCTCATTTTCCTAAAAAATTAGAAATATATACAAAGTTTTCAACCTCCAAACTCAATTTTCAAATTCAAAATTCAAAATTTCAACATCCGATAACTGAAATTCTCAAATTTTAAGTTCCATATAGATTTATTCATTTTTCGAAGAAGGTTTACCGATTGAACATTTTAGTTTTTAAATATTCAAATTTTGAAAAATAAATCAATTTTTCATATATGAATTTTTGAATACAAACTTTATAATCTAAAAATTTGAAATGTCATTTGAGAGTTCAAATCTAATACTTTCAAATTCAAACTTTCATTTTTGAATTTTTTGATTCGAAATTCAAATTTGAGTTTCAGTACTCATATTTAAAACTCATATTTTCAAAATTTTAATTTTAAATGTTAAATCCAAAATTTTAAACAAAACTGCAGCTTATTATATTTTTTGTTTCACAAATTACAAAAAAAATTCCTCTAGAAATCTCCTACTCGTTGCACCATTATTAAAATTGCATGGCACGTCACAAATTCCCTGTAGATCATGTGCCATTCCCTCTCCCACCTCCTCTCACTTGCCATGCCCAATTCTTACTCCTTCCAAATCCCTAGTTCTCAATTTCGAAAATCTCAAAAACTCCTTAGTCCTAAAAGCCCTATATACTAATCCGCTACCCTCCACTGCACATCTCCAATCCAAGCCCATCACTCTCGAATCCTCTCTTCCGCTTAATACTGCATAATATCCGAAGTGTTAATCTTGTTTCCAACTGTAACGATCCCGAATTTTAATTAATTTTTAAATTGATAATTAAATTTGTTTTTGGATAAAAAAATTGTGAAATTAATTGATAAATTGGTTTGAGTTTCCCCCAAATTCCAATTAAATATGTATTAAATCATTTGAATTTGAGTTTAAGTAAATGGTTTAAAGATAATTTGAATTTATAATATAAATAGGAAGATAAATAAATATCTTAAAATTCTAGTTATGCAAACTATAAAATAAATTCAAATGATATGTCAATTTTAGAACTTCCTTTATACTATAAAGTAACTAAAACAAAAGTATATATTTTCATTTAATTTAAAGTTTTATAACATTGGACTAAAACAATAATTATAACAAGTTTACATAAGCTTATAAAAACAAGACAACAAATAAATATCTATATAAAGAATAAAAATAAAATAAAATATAAAGTGTTAACAATACAAATGTAAGCTAAGGAAAGAATGCAAGGAAACAAACAAAGTAAAATAAAACACAAACAAAATGTACTTACAAAATACATCAAAATATAAACTATTGAAAATAAATGTACCTAAGTATATAAACAAACATAGTCAAAGCAAACAAGTCAGTATAAAAAAAAAATGAAACAAGTAGTGTTGCAGGCTGAAATAAAGAAATGCAAAGCTAAAGACAAAAACAAAACAAAATATGCATATATAACAAGTATGAATAGAAATGAGAATAGTATATGTAGATTTGTACAAAAGTCATTAATACCAAATGTCCTTAGTATTAAATGTTGCCATATCTCTAGCAGCAAACAAAATTGATTCGAATTGTTGAAGAATCATTTCAGCCAAAACAAATAAAATAGGTATATGTATGTAGCCTGTTGAAAGTTAGAAAGGCAAGGATAGAACAAAGCAAAAGGAAAGAAGGAATATATGGACACAAGTAAACAAAAAATAAATATAGGTATGTAAATAAATGAATATGCATGTAAATTAAGCTTGCAAAGGAAGCCAAAGAAAATACCTCATATTTGTACAAACAAAATGAAAAAAATAATATGAGTTTGCACAAAGCTAATTAATGCAGCCATCAAAATGTGAACTATCAGCCGAAATAAGTTTACATCTGGTAAACAAGAAATAAGACAAAGACAAAGAAAAATGAAAAAAATATATGATAAACATAAGCTTATAAAATAAGACAATGGCAATTAATGTTAGCACACAACATAATATCTAACATTTCATATCAGCCACTATAGCCGAAATGAAAACTTGCATAGCCAACAAAGAAGAAAAATATCTCGTACAATAATATCATCACCTACAAACTTCATTTTTCTATATATATCAATTTTCATTCAGTTCATCCATAAGCTAAGAAAAAAAAAGCTGAGGCAATATCATTTAAATTGAAACAAAAGCTTCATCTTGAACAACAAATCCAACAATACAAACTCAATTCAAACTAGAGATCAGGTGAAGACTTCCAGCTAGCAAACTCAAACCAGATTTAACCATTGTAAATTCAAAAAGGACCCCAACATCAATCTGAAAGCTTCTAGGACTAAGGATGTTAAAGGTGAGTAACTTTTCTTTTAAAACCTTAAGTACCTACATTAGTTTCAAGTTTATATCTGGAAAATTTGCACACTACAACAAAACTTGGTTTTGACAGCATTAAATCTCAGCGTTTGAACCTTTAATGCTGTTGATTATATTTTCCCAAGAGTTATTTCTAGGGTTAAACGCTGAAAAAAGTATTCACGTACGTTTATTTTGGTTTGCCGCCTAACTCACATTTACTTAAGAAAAAAGTCAAGTTCCCCCTCTTTTAATTATTCGTCTCCCTCTTTATCGATTTTCATCTTCCCTCCCGTCCATTTCGATTTCAGTTTGCTTGCTCCAGAAATCGCATCTTCCTTCATCCTCCGTGTCTGATCTCGATCAAGCATCTCTCTCGTTAGCTTTTTATGCACGTTGAATCCCCGTTTGATTGCCCTAAACTGGGTGGAACTGGTGAGTTTTTTATTCGTAAAATTAGTTTTCAATTGAGTTCAAAATCGCTATGTATCATATCTGATTGAGTTTATCGTATAGCCTGAATTCCTTTGGTTTGTGGCTGAGTTCTTATGGATGTAAATTGTTTGAACAGAATTATCATTTGTGTAAATTGTTTTTAATGGAACCTGTGACATATAAGGGGCTTTTTATTTGAACAGAATTATCATTTGTGTAAATTATCATTTGGTTTGTGGCTTAAGGTATTAGCATACCATTTATCATGTTCTAACTGATTCTTGGGAGATAATATTTCTTCATTTTTACTCGCAGCAAATATTTGAATTCTTATAATTTACTTTAATCTTTTCATTTAGTCTTCTATTATTTTATTTTATACTGTTATGTAGATTTGAGTGTGGAATAGTATGGTATTTGAAGACTGCTATTTATATATCAATTATCTGCAGCAAAGGATATGTGATATCATACACTTATTCATCCACTTAGGTGGTAATGCAGTTGAATGTGAAGTAGTAAACTTGTTGTATAATGGTTGGTTAGTAGTTGCAGTTGGGGATGGATGTGCAGGCTGGTGGTGACCAGCGAGGAGGCTGGAGGCAGTTAAGGCAGAGGAAGGATTGGTGAATTTTTTATGGGATGAGGCAGTGGTTTGGGATGTATGTGTGGGATGGAAAGAAATGGGTAGATGTTATAAGAGGTGGTTTGATGCAGAATGATATGTAGCAAGTGAGGATGTCAAGGGGTTGTTGTTATAGTTACAGTATAGAAGTATGATGAATTATGATGGTTAACCGAGGGTGGAAGATTGCGATAATACTAAATAATTGTTCCTGTATGTGTAGTGTGTGCTAGCTGGTTTCAATATATTTTCTCTTCATTTAATAAAGGCTAAACTATTCATGCTCCCAGTCAAAAAAAACAAAAACAATAATGATTTCCTCCGATCGTCCATCACCGTTTCTTTCCAATATGTGTCCATTCTTTGTTATTCAGACGATTTTACAGTTTGTCTTCTATGATTATCAATATCAATATAACTTCGCTGCAATGGTAGTTCATTTTGCTTCTGGGACGATTTGATGTAACCTGAACTTTGTCCAGTAGAAAACTATCACTACGTGAATCAATAATTAGCAAAGCATATTATTTATGGTCCTACTTTTATACATAGTCACTGGCTTTGTTTTCATTTTTTTTTAAAAGACTTTAGCACTACTGACAATAAATGAATTCAAAAGATACAATTAGATGCAACGTTGTTCTATCAACTACAAAAGAGTGTACCAAAAGTCATGAGAAGTATGAGTTATTTCTCAATATAATATACCCATCATTCCATATTGCAAAATATGTTATTGTATGATGTGGGCAAAATAGTTTGTAGCTTTTGTATGAATCACAGGAAGCAAAACTTTATCAATAGATATTTGATCAGTCGTCTTCAAAAGAAATTTGTAATGACAGTATTAGGCAACAGTATTCAGGAGTGGAAGGTTATATGGATGGTCAGTGAAGTGTAGGGGGAGTAGTTGCAAGTTGATGGCAGTTGCAAGAAGTTGTCGTAATATGTGCACTAAGATATGCACAGATGTGCACAGTGAGGAGTATGCAGGCAATGTTGCTGCAGTGTTGTGAGGAGTATGAAGTGGATGGGTGGGCAGTAGATATGCGACTGTAGTAAGGAGATGAAACCTAGTTGTTGTTATGGTGATTGCAAGGCAAAGGTTGGTTTTGTGGTGGTATGGTGCAAGGCAGTGAAGCAGTTGTGACTGTTGTTTGTAGGGCAGTAGGTTTTGTTTGTTGGAATGAAGTAGGTTTGTTTGTTTGAGGTGAACTGACATGCACAGGGGCTGATGAGAAATTCTGTGGGTAATGATCAGTGATGGGGGAGTAGTTAGCAGCAATATGATGTAGTGATGTTGGTGGAGTTCAGATAGTCAGAAGGCAGTTCAGTTGTTCAGGGGTGATGACTGTGCACTGCAATAGGTTGTATGCAGTGACTCAAATTGATGGTGCAGAGGCAAGTCAGAAGTGAAGTAGGTGCACTGATATGTGACTGTGTGCACTGATATGAGACAAAATTTGTGTTGTTGTGGGTGGTCAATGTTGAAGTTTGTGGTCAGTGGGAAATGAAGGCAGAGAAGAGTGTTGTTGTGAATTAGATGATGTGGCAGAGGTGGTTGTAGATGATGACATTGAATGGTTAGAAATAAGAGACAGTAATGGTTTTGTATGCAGGTGAATGAAGTATGGCAGCAGTTGGCAATAGGAAGTTGTTATATGGTTTATGCTGTATTGGTCGTTGATAGGGCAGTGGGTGGAAGCAAGTGGGAGGAAGTGGATTGGTTGCACTGTGCAGATGGTAGGATTGTTTGATGAGGAAAGGTTGTAATGTGGTAGCTTTTAGTATGATATGTAACTTTTCCTACACCCATGTATATAATTTAGTCCTGCTCTATCATTTCGCATATAGGAGGTACTCACTATACACAAATAATACTTCAGTCAGAAAGACAAAACATGAGCTAAGGGAGGAGGAGATACTGCTATGGAACCCCACTAAGCTGAACACAAACATAATCAATTTAAGAAATAGCTGCACTTTGAACAGCTGAAACAACCATTTGTAGATTTTCCAATGGAAACTTTGATCAATTATGAACTGAAACTAATTATCTATGCTTTTTCATTCAATTGTAAATTATATTTTTATATGTCTTTTCAAAATGAAGTTGCATAGTTAAATTGTTACCTTAGGTTTTTTGTTTCAATGAGCAGCTTGCATCTTCACCCTAAATCTGATTATATATGCGTTCTCATTCAAGTATCGTTTCTTCCATAGCACAATTTGAGCATGCCCGACCTACAGAAAGGCAAACGTTGTTAAATATTAGCAACTATAGCTGATACCAACAAATCTAACTGCAGGGTTTTGCACCAACGCTAAATGGTAAAATGCCATGTGGTAAATAATTCATTTTATATTAGTTAAAGTTGGGTTTCAAAATTATGTTAGAAAAATATATTAAGAAACGTGAAACATGAGAATGATGATGTGTCATAATCAAATCTCAAGCAGAATGTATCAATGTGGACACGTTAGAAGAAATTATTGGTAAAAGAAATCCTTGGTCATCAATAAAAAAAATTATTGGCAATCTGTTTTAGTTTATTTCTAAATCTTGGTCATTATGGTCATCTTGAAAATTCTTTTCAGTTTAATGAGCGTGACATTTATACATGTGTAATTTATACAGTTTGGGTTCAGCCAGAGCAGTCAACAGGATGATATAGATGTTGTCACTATCGTATAAGGTCTAAATGATATTGATGAGGCATAGTTGAATAACATAAAAATTGGGAAGATTCCTAAATTTTATGCTATTTAGCTCTTGCCTTATCAATATCATAGGTAATCTGAAGATTCTGGACTTTGGTTAAGCTCCTTTACTGGGCTGGATGTGTTGCTTCACCCTACGTGTGGGACTCCGGTTCATGCTGTGATGGCACAAAGGTAACCTAAATTCTCATCACGCAAAGGTAACTAATAATATTATTTAGTTATTTTCAGCAAGTAATTTCCTTTATGTTATATACCTGATTATTTCTGAAGCATACTGTTCCTAATCCAATGGTGAGATCATTTGGTTAACAGTGAGTCTAACAAACCTCTCTTTTTTGATTTAATTCAAGCATACTTTGGCTTGCAAATACAGCTTTTAAGTGATCAAAATAATTAAGCCTTTTAAGTGATTTGATCATTCAAATTGTTCAAGTTGTTGAATTAACATCCTTTTGCATGTACAGTCATGCTAGATTCATATTCTTTTATTATATACACACGTGTGCGCACATTTTGTGATGTCAATGAGAAACACAAGTTTCTCAGCAGGATCAAATTCCAACATCAATAATGAACTCCTTAAAAGTTAACATGCATTTTCGCTTTACCACTTTACATGGCTATTAAAAAGAATGAAATCACTATATTCTTATAGCATGCAGATATGATCACTTGTCAACAAAAAAGGAAATAACATCTTAGCATGTTCAATTAAAATGGAGGTAGTTTAGGTGATACCCCATGTTCCAGTATGAATGTTTAATCAGTTGAGAAAAAGGTTTCAGCCACTAACACAAATGAAAATATAAAATAGTATTGACTAGTAGGTGGTGTATTTGAGCTGATATCGACATTTAATTTTCAGTACATTGTTTTAATTTTTCAGTACATTGATTTTTCTAGCAGTCATTTTATAGGCTGATCACCCTGTGCAAGCCAATTTACTTTAGATTTATGTGTATATGTATATCCATAGCTTCAATATTTAACATGGACAGAAGCACTAATAAATTTGACTTATATTCCTGGATCAGTTAAGAATCATGGGGATCGTCGATTAGTTGGAGATATATAGAGTTATTCAGCTCTCCAATGTTGCCACGTTATTTCTTTATTCCTATTCTATTAATGTTCCAGTTTTAAGGTTGTTTTTGATCGATTTGAGCCTTTGTATGGACTTGAAAACTAGGCTAAATTGAGTATTTGCTGTAAGTAATTTTCGATGCATTGTGAATATCCACTTACATTGGATTTGTTTAATTGGTATTTTCTTAATTTGGTTAAGAATAAATGTGATGTATATAACTACATACATATTAATTTGTCATTCAATTCATCACAGGTTGAGAAGACTTTGTGGACAAAAGTTTAATTGGAAAGGTTGCTAAAATAAGCAAATCTTGACATCTAGTTGCTAGGGGAGAGTATATATTTACAGGTTTCTTCCACTCTTCATTTTTGTTATATGTAAAAAATCAATTCTGTAAATTTAGATACATGAACAAACCGAAAGAATATGCAATATTTTGCATTCAGGTTGAAAGGATGGAATTCCTGCAGGGTAAGCTTACAGCTATGGGTAGTTGTTTGTTGAGGAGTAAAGGCAGTGGAAGGCAAGTGAGTTTTGTTGCTATAGGGAAGGCGGGTGTAGTCCTGGTGCAGCAGTTGTCAATAGTTTGAATGCAGGTGGTCGTGTTGCTGTGGTGATAGTCCGCTGATATGTAAGTGTTGTGAGAAAGAAGAGTTTGTGGGAGTGAGTCAGGCATAAGTGGTTTGTTGAGATGATGTTGTGGTCTCAAGTTGTGAAGGAAGTGGTATGAACTGTTGTAGGAGTAGATGTATAGGAAGGAGGAATGCGGGCAGTAGCAAGTGAAGGAAGAAGATGGTTTAGTGATATTGATGAACTGTGTTGTATGTATGGCTGGTGGTAGCAAGTTGGAGGAGGGGTGAGAATGAAGTTGAACTGCAGTTGTGAGTGTGAAGTTGAACAAGGTTATGTGAGGATGGTGGCAGATGCGTTGGAAAAGTCAGTGGCAGGTGGGTGGTTGCTGTTCAGGCTGATGGCAGCGGTTTGTTGGGCAGTTGTATGGTGATGGAGATGCACACAGTTGTGTGGACAGTTGAAGGTGATATGTGTTGTCGGATATGCGTTGTCTGATATGCTTATATGCGAACAGTTGAAGGTGATATGTTTGAAGGGTTGTTATACTGAATGTATATATTTGTAATTGTAATATACTGAACGTATATATCATGTAAATGTTTATGTATCTAATTAATAGTTATTAGAACATGTTATATATGCTAGTTGCTTCAATATACTCAAAATATAATTCTGGAATATTCAAAAATAGAGTGGAATATTAAAGCTGTTATATAAATAGAAGACAGCGTTTGATTAATGCTGTCAATGAAGAAACAACAGCGTTTAATTCGTGCTGTAATTATCTTGAAATTGTCAATAACAGCGTTTTTTACATGCTGTCGAAATAGTTGATGATTCAATAACAGCGTTTTAAACATGCTGTCGAAATTGTTGATGATTCAATAACAGCGTTTAGAAAACATAATACAGCACGTTATAAACGCTGTTGAAAACATTATTGACAGCTCGTAATAAACGCTGTCACAGAGATGTTTCAACAGCGTTTATAGAAACGCTGTTGTAAGTTATGTATATACGACAGCATGTCGTTATACAGCGTTTCTAATAACGCTGTTGTATCATATTACAGCGTTTATCAAACGCTGTTAAAAGCCTTTTGTGGTGTAGTGGCATGTTGAATTTATTCTTGGGTATATATATATATATGTATATATATATATATATATATATATATATATATATATATGAATGTATAAAATATGTTTGCCTGTACAAATTTGAGGCACCTCTGTTTTTATTTTCCCAGGCTCAGATGTACAATCAAATATTTATCTCTTGATCTAACAAACTATTAACACTTAGGATTAAAACAAAAACTGTTTGTTATAGCATCTATTAAAGTTTAGAAATTTGTTTAAGTTAAAACAATTTGCAAATATTCTCTGGAAACCCAAATTTTTGGAACAAACTTAAGATGATTAAATTTTCGAATCTCTTAATTTTCAAATTCAGGTATGCGAATGAAATCTAGATGCTAAAACGTGATTTTTAAAGTCTAAATCCTGATTTTTAGTGATAAAGATTGAGAGTAGGTTGTGTTTATCTGTATTTGACATTTCAAGTTGCCATGGGTGATTTAGTCGACTGGAGGGGTCGGATTTTTTGTCTGGAGTTGGAGGAGGCTAGCGTGGGTCAGGTAAAAATGAGCGGAGGTGATGGAAGCAACGGTGGCGTCGGCGGCGAGGGGTCAAATTTTCTAAACCTAGTTTTGTGAGCTCGGGGATTTTTGGCTTGTTCGTCGCCATCGTTCGACCGAGTGTCTCGCAGTTTGGAGGGATGGTGGATGGGTCGTAGGTGAAGCTGCGGCCGGAGTTTGGAGGCGAACGGTGGCGGAGCGTGGGGAACGTCGCGTTGACAGGTTCGGGGAATGTTGGGTTCGAGTGTTCCTGGTTTTCAAGCTCGAACTCGAATTTGAATCTCGAGATGATGAAGCGATTCGAATGATTGGAGTACGTTCTGGAGTTGATGGTCGACATGCTCGACGTCGTGATGATGACCGGCGCCGGTCGGAGCTACTGTGCACGTACACGAGCTCTGTTGCTTGGATTTTTCTGTTGCCTGGGAAGGAGTAGCGTTTTTTTTCCACGCGTTATACTCGAGTGAATCGAGTAGTTTACTCGAAGTATAGAAGGAAAGTTCTCGGGTCGAATTCCTGTTTCAGTTTTAAACTGAAACCTTGTTTTTTTTTCTATTTTGAAAATTTTAAAACCAAATTTGAATATTAAACCAAAGTTAAAGAAACTGAGTTCAAATGAAAATGTAAATGTGAATCCAAGTTGAATTAAAATTTAGTTTGGACGTGAATAAAGCTTTAAATTCAATTTGTTTTAATAATTTAAAAGCAATTGAATGTATGAGAAAAATTTGAATATTAAATAAAAAATTGTAAAGTTAAATTTGTAGCTATTGTAAATTCTTTTTTTATTTGAAATGGAATTTAAAAGCGAATTTGAAACAAAATGTTTCAAATGTGTTTGAGTATGATAATTAAATCATTACTAAAATAATGTTTTATCTTTTAAAGATCTTAAGTAATTATGGTTTATAAATGTAAATAATTAAAGGTTAGTTATTAATTACCTTATGAACTTGATTAAAGATAATTACTTAATTTAAAGTAATTAATTAATGATTAAAGATTAAGTAATCAAGTGATTAACGAGAATTACTCAACGTCATTAATTGATAAATAAAAGTGATTAAGAATAATCACTTATGGAAATTGATTAAGGGTTAATTTATTCTAACTAATAATGATTAATCTAAGATAATTTCTTAAGGAAGTAATTTAAGAAATGTTATTTGTAAATGAAAATAACTAAGGATTAATCACTTATCGTAATTTATTTTGGATATTTTGATTTATTAAAGTTACTTTAATTATATAATTGGTTCAAAAGTTAATTTAATTAATATGATTGATTAAGAGTAATTTAATAATTTAAAGTGTTTGATAAATTAATTTATATCAAATGATTTGGAATTAATAAATCAGAATTGGATAATAAGTTCATAAGTAATTAATTTAATTTGAGATAAATTAATTAGGATTAAACAATTAATTAATCCTGCTTATAAATGATCATTAAATGCTTGACCTTACTTATGAATGGTTGTACTGTATGAGATTCCTTGAATTGATTGTCCTATATGCTCTGTGATATTTCGTTCTGTGGATTATGCTGTGTATAATTTATTCATTTATTTACATTTGTATATTATCTGTGAATCTGTGAATGGACGATAAGCGTTATGCTTTATAACGCTTATCAACTATATTTCTGTCTTTTGATCTGTGATGATTGAATGATGTTGCACTGTTGTGTTAAACCCTGGACCACACCTATACACACACAAATAAAGATTTCACGAGGAAATCGATTAGGTCACAGATTTTTGAAAATAGTTTAGAATTTGAATATTTAAATTCAAATGGTTTGAAAATAAGATTGGGTTTAAATTGAAAAGCTTTTGAAATGGAATTTCAAAGATGAAATATAGTTTGAATAACTTGATTGAATTTTAGAATTTAAATATTTTGATTTAAATTCGAATTCAATATTTGAAATTGAATTCTATGATCTGGAAACTAGGGACTAGAGATGATATACCAGTTTATATGGGTTAAACTATTTTAAAGGTATTGATTTGGAAATTTGAATTTAAATTCAAAGGCTTTTACTCGTGTTAATAAAATTGGATTCTTTTGAACTGAAAATATTTGTTTTCAAATAATAAAAGCTTTCACCTAAGTAATGAACTTCCAAATTGTGTAAAAAGGGATTTCAAGTTAAAAATGAAAAATGATTTTCCAAATTATGGAAACGATTTGAAAGCTATAAGTTAAATCTTTAATTTAAAGATTTAACAAGTTAATCCAATTGAAATGGAAATTGATTTGAAATCCGTAAATGAATCTTTGTGAATGGGGTGAACTTTGTGAATTAAATCTTTTGTTTAAAAGATTAAAGTGTGGAAATTGTTTAAACCACTGAAGTTTTTTGAAATAAATCTTTTGTTTAAAAGATTTGAAAATGGTAAATTGTTTAAACCATTTGAAGAAAGTTTGAATTATTAAGTTGTGACTTAATTGAAATCCCATATCCATATGTTTTAAATGTTGCGCTCACTATTCGGTTTAGCCGGGAGAGGACGTTTATGTCGTATAACCCATTCCGAATATGTGATACGTCGTTATGGATAGCATTTGAAGACCGGTGGTGAAGACCGGGTGTTTGTGAAAACGATAGGATGACCTATCGATTGTCTCTGCACTGAGTTGCTCTGGTATAGAGATTCCCTAAGTGATGGGAAGTCCGATCGGGATTGTGAATACCCGGATTGCAAGGGCTTCTTCGGAAGTGCCTTCGGTTCTATTCGAACCCCGAACAGACTTGTATGGTTACATGTCTGACACTACACTATGAGATATAAAGAAGATTTCTTTCAAATACATTTCTGTTGGTGGCAGAGAATTTATTCTCTTAGCTTAACACCCTTCTCTGAGACGTACGAGCTCAGAGGTTATGTAGTTGAAGGTTGTCAGCGATATACTCCCAATTTGGTAGTGTGGCATGCTGAGTGCTATTGTGTGTTGATGATCATTTGTTGATCATTTATGATCAGATCATGGCTTTTGTATAAAGCGTAGCTTTGTGGACGAGACTGCATCAGGACCTCACACCCCGGAAATGGTCGAAACAGGAAAGATGCGGCAAGGTTATGAGGGTCGCGCCCTTTAGGGTGTGTCATTTCCTTCTGGTAAAGGGTGGTATTAGGTATGGAGCCCTGATATTTAACCTATGTGGTAGCTCCAATCTCATTTACTGTGTGGTTGTAGAGGCGCCTCGGATAAAGGTCCCAAAGGACCGGGGAGTGGCATGCTCGAGTAGTAGTTACCTAGTTACAGAGGTAACCCGGCCTTGTGTTGGCAGAGAGCCGGGTAGGTTCTCGGGACGTCCCGCCCGAGGCGATCCCATGTGGCAGTAGGAAGTTCCTTAGCCTGACCATTTGTTGGAAAATCCAAAGAAACAATACGCGCCCTGTACGGTTTTAGTTGTATTACCTGCCATGGAATGTGGTGGTAACCTGCTATTGAACATGGTAGCTATAGTAGGCATACGATAATGGTCGTATGCTGGCTAAGATTTATATTCTACTTTCGAAATGTTTTCTACACTTTGCACTTATAATAATAATATCAAAGAACATTATACGTATCAAGCATGTTTGACTATCATAAGAAGAAATCTCCTCCAATTCTGCGTTTGCATTGTGTGTGTGGCGGGAGGTCTTATGGTAGTTTCATTTTCTAAAAAGCATATCGGATTTTCTTTTATAAACCTTGTTTATTTTTAAAGATAAACTATTTTTGTTACTCACACCAGTCCCATGACTGACTCGGAGTTTATTGTTCCTTTCCTAAACTCTGGGTGCTCACTATTTTCCACACGAGCAGTCTAGAGTTGGGTTTTTCAGATAGTTAGGTTCAATTGATCATCTAGAGCTAGTTTAGTCTTTGGATATGGACGAGACTTGCTTGTCTTAGTCCATCGTGATGTTGGTTCGAGCTACTGCTGGAGTACTCCCTTGAAGACTATCTTAGAGTTATTTGTTCCGCTGCTAGTGTTATTTAGTTTCTTTCCGTTGCTATTTTATTGTATCATATCTCTGATGTATATCGATATTCTTTTGTATTATCTGTTGTATCAGGATGTTGTATCAGATGTTGTATATTGATATTCATTATTTTTCCGCTGTGTTGTTATACTTAATTGTGTTATAAGCTCCGGCGACTCGGATTTGAACGGTCGGATCTACGGCATTCGAGTACGATGTAAAGTATGGATGTCGATTTTCGAACGGGCAAAATCCGCTTCGTCACATTTGGTATCAGAGCTGAGGGTTAAATTTTAGCTCAGGAGTGTAACACATTAAGTAGCTCATTAGAGATAGGGTGAAGTATCCCTAAAATGAATAATCACTAAGATATCTGTTCGAATGCCTCAGTAAATTCTCTTTCTATCCACTGATAGTGAGTATGAGTGCAAGAAGAGGACGAGATTGGGGACAGAGAAATATGACTACAAATGGTCAATACCCTGCGACAGTGGAAACAATCTTTCTCTATCAATTTTCTTTGATTCGATTCCGAATTCTGTTGATTTCTTCGTGACATCTCCAGAAGAAATTTCAGTGCAATGATGCCTTACGAATCGTTGTAGGAAATTCTTACTTCGTATCTTCATCGGTTTCTTATCAGTTTGATTTAAACCTTAATGGATATGAATTGAAAATTTGAAACTGAAATTTTAAATAAATTGGAAATTTTAGATTGAGTTAAATTGGTTAATAGAATATGAAGCTAAATTTGAATTATATCAATAAAACGATTTCGTTTAAAGCCAAATTCGAAATTCTGTTGTAATTTCTCGGGTTGATCGAAGTCCGAGGAGGGGCAAATTATATATACTTTGGAATATTCCAAACTCAATTTGGAATCCATATCTTGTGTTCGAAAAATTGTAGAAGATTGAATCTATCTCTTTTGTTCAGCATCTCTTTTCAAATTCTTTGATAGTTCCTTGTAGATCCAGGAAGAAGATTTGACATATTAGTGTGGGACACAAACTCCGGATAGACCACAATTGTTTGCTTGGAAGTATTGGTTGTTTTGTTTGCTTTGGTTGCTATTGTTGATTGGTATAAATTGGTTTTTAAACTCAACATTTTAAAATTGTATCCATATATCTGTCAATATTTGGGTCCAGATATATATTACGAATGGTTAGCTATCCTTTCGAACTAACCAATGACGCTGCATATTTCGTAGATCTGGATGACCCGAATACCTTGTGGAAAATTAAATAGATTTGTTCTTATATCTATTATAGATATTCTGATTTGGTAAGCCAAATGCAGAATAGAAGTTCGGTTTGATTTGATGAAATGTTGTTCATCTATCTTTGTGTCTCCTTGGCGAATTTCGAGGACGAAATTCCTTTTAAGGGGAGAAGTCTGTAACAATTCCGAATTTTAATTAATTTTTAAATTGATAATCAAATTTATTTTTGGATAAAAAAATTGTGAAATTAATTGATAAATTGGTTTGATTTTCCCCCAAATTCCAATTAAATATGTATTAAATCATTTGAATTTGAGTTTAAGTAAATGGTTTAAAAATAATTTGAATTTATAATATAAATAGGAAGATAAATAAATATCTTAAAATTTTAGTTATGCAAACTATAAAATAAATTCAAATGATATGTCAATTTTAGAACTTCCTTTGTACTATAAAGTAACGAAAACAAAAGTATATATTTTCATTTAAGTTAAAGTTTTATAACAATGGACTAAAACAATAATTATAACAAGTTTGCATAAGCTTATAAAAACAAGACAACAAATAAATATCTATATAAAGAATAAAAATAAAATAAAATATAAAGTGTTAACAATACAAATGTAAGCTAAGGAAATAATGCAAGGAAACAAACAAAGTAAAATAAAACACAATCAAATTGTACTTACAAAATACATCAAAATATAAACTATTGAAAATAAATATACCCAAGTATATAAACAAACATAGTCAAAGCAAACAAGTCAGTATAAAAAAAAAGAAACAAGTAGTGTTGCGGGCTGAAATAAAGAAATGCAAAGCTAAAGACAAAAAAAAACAAAATATGCATATATAACAAGTATGAATAGAAATGAGAATAGTATATGTAGATTTGTACAATAGTCATTAATACCAAATGTCCTTCGCATTATATGTTACCATATCTCTAGCAGCAAACAAAATTGATTCGAATTGTTGAAGAATCATTTCAGCCAAAACAAATAAAATAGGTATATGTATGTAGCCTGTTGAAAGTTAGAAAGGCAAGGATAGAACAAAGCAAAAGGAAAGAAGGAATATATGGACACAAGTAAACAAAAAATAAATATAGGTATGTAAATAAATGAATATGCATGTAAATTAAGCTTGCAAAGGAAGCCAAAGAAAATACCTCATATTTGTACAAACAAAATGAAAAAAATAATATGAGTTTGCACAAAGCTAATTAATGCAGCCATCAAAATGTGAACTATCAGCCGAAATTAGTTTACATCTGGTAAACAAGAAATAAGACAAAGACAAAGAAAAATGAAAAAAATATATGATAAACATAAGATTATAAAATAAGACAATGGCAATTAATGTTAGGACCCAACATAATATCAAACATTTCATATCAGCCACTATAGCCGAAATGAAAACATGCATAGCCAACAAAGAAGAAAAATATCTCGTACAATAATATCATCACCTACATACTTCATTTTTCTATATGTATATATATCAATTTTCATTCAGTTCATCCATAAGCTAAGAAAAAAAAAGCTGAGGCAATATCATTTAAATTGAAACAAAAGCTTCAACTTGAACAACAAATCCAACAATACAAACTCAATTCAAACTAGAGATCAAGTGAAGACTTCCAGCTAGCAAACTCAAACCAGATTTCAACATTGTAAATTCAAAAAGGACCCCAACATCAATCTGAAAGCTTCTAGGACTAAGGATGTTAAAGGTGAGTAACTTTTCTTTTAAAACCTTAAGTACCCACATTAGTTTCAAGTTTATATCTGGAAAATTTGCATGTTGAATTTATTCCTGGGTATATATATATGAATGTATAAAATATGTATGCCTGTACAAATTTGAGGCACCTCTGTTTTTATTTTCCCAGGCTCAGATGTACAATCAAATATTTATCTCTTGATCTAACAAACTATTAACACTTAGGATTAAAACAAAAACTGTTTGTTATAGCATCTATTAAAGTTTAGAAATTTGTTTAAGTTAAAACAATTTGCAAATATTCTCTGGAAACCCAAATTTTTGGAACAAACTTAAGATGATTAAATTTTCGAATCTCTTAATTTTCAAATTCAGGTATGCGAATGAAATCTAGATGCTAAAACGTGATTTTTAAAGTTTAAATCCTGATTTTTAGTGATAAAGATTGAGAGTAGGTTGTGTTTATCTGTATTTGACATTTCAAGTTGCCATGGGTGATTTAGTCGACTGGAGGGGTCGGATTTTTTGTCTGGAGTTGGAGGAGGCTAGCGTGGGTCAGGTAAAAATGACCGGAGATGATGGAAGCAACGGTGGCGTCGGCGGCGAGGGGTCAAATTTTCTAAACCTAGTTTTATGAGCTCGGGGATTTTTGGCTTGTTCGTCGCCATCGTTCGACCGAGTGTCTCGCAGTTTGGAGGGATGGTGGATGGGTCGTAGGTGAAGCTGCGGCCGGAGTTTGGAGGCGAACGGTGGCGGAGCGTGGGGAACGTCGCGTTGACAGGTTCGGGGAATGTTTGGTTCGAGTGTTCCTTGTTTTCAAGCTCGAACTCGAATTTGACTCTCGAGATGATGAAGCGATTCGAATGATTGGAGTACGTTCTGGAGTTGATGGTCGACATGCTCGACGTCGTGATGATGACCGGCGCCGGTCGGAGCTACTGTGCACGTACACGAGCTCTGTTGCTTGGATTTTTCTGTTGCCTGGGAAGGAGTAGCGTTTTTTTTCCACGCGTTATACTCGAGTGAATCGAGTAGTTTACTCGAAGTATAGAAGGAAAGTTCTCGGGTCGAATTCCTGTTTCAGTTTTAAACTGAAACCTTGTTTTTTTTTCTGTTTTGAAAATTTTAAAACCAAATTTGAATATTAAACCAAAGTTAAAGAAACTGAGTTCAAATGAAAATGTAAATGTGAATCCAAGTTGAATTAAAATTTAGTTTGGACATGAATAAAGCTTTAAATTCAATTTGTTTTAATAATTTAAAAGCAATTGAATGTATGAGAAAAATTTGAATATTAAATAAAAAATTGTAAAGTTAAATTTGTAGCTATTGTAAATTCTTTTTTTATTTGAAATGGAATTTAAAAGTGAATTTGAAACAAAATGTTTCAAATGTGTTTGAGTATGATAATTAAATCATTACTAAAATAATGTTTTATCTTTTAAAGATCTTAAGTAATTATGGTTTATAAATGTAAATAATTAAAGGTTAGTTATTAATTACCTTATGAACTTGATTAAAGATAATTACTTAATTTAAAGTAATTAATTAATGATTAAAGATTAAGTAATCAAGTGATTAATGAGAATTACTCAACGTCATTAATTGATAAATAAAAGTGATTAAGAATAATCACTTATGGAAATTGATTAAGGGTTAATTTATTCTAACTAATAATGATTAATCTAAGATAATTTCTTAAGGAAGTAATTTAAGAAATGTTATTTGTAAATGAAAATAACTAAGGATTAATCACTTATCGTAATTTATTTTGGATATTTTGATTTATTAAAGTTACTTTAATTATATAATTGGTTCAAAAGTTAATTTAATTAATATGATTGATTAAGAGTAATTTAATAATTTAAAGTGTTTGATAAATTAATTTATATCAAATGATTTGGAATTAATAAATCAGAATTGGATAATAAGTTCATAAGTAATTAATTTAATTTGAGATAAATTAATTAGGATTAAACAATTAATTAATCCTGCTTATAAATGATCATTAAATGCTTGACCTTACTTATGAATGGTTGTACTGTATGAGATTCCTTGAATTGATTGTCCTATATGCTCTGTGATATTTTGTTCTATGGATTATGATGTGTATAATTTATTCATTTATTTACATTTGTATATTATCTGTGAATCTGTGAATGGATGATAAGCGTTATGCTTTATAACGCTTATCAACTATATTTCTGTGTTTTGATCTGTGATGATTGAATGATGTTGCACTATTGTGTTAAACCCTGGACCACACCTATACACACACAAATATGGATTTCACGAGGAAATCGATTAGGTCACAGATTTTTGAAAATAGTTTAGAATTTGAATTTTTAAATTCAAATGGTTTGAAAATAAGTTTGGGTTTAAATTGAAAAGCTTTTGAAATGGAATTTCAAAGATGAAATATAGTTTGAATAACTTGATTGAATTTTAGAATTTAAATATTTTGATTTAAATTCGAATTCAATATTTGAAATTGAATTCTATGATCTGGAAACTAGGGACTAGAGATGATATACCAGTTTATATGGGTTAAACTATTTTAAAGGTATTGATTTGGAAATTTGAATTTAAATTCAAAGGCTTTTACTCGTGTTAATAAAATTGGATTCTTTTGAACTGAAAATATTTGTTTTCAAATAATAAAAGATTTCACCTAAGTAATGAACTTCCAAATTGTGTAAAAAGGGATTTCAAGTTAAAAATGAAAAATGATTTTCCAAATTATGGAAACGATTTGAAAGCTATAAGTTAAATCTTTAATTTAAAGATTTAACAAGTTAATCCAATTGAAATGGAAATTGATTTGAAATCCGTAAATGAATCTTTGTGAATGGGGTGAACTTTGTGAATTAAATCTTTTGTTTAAAAGATTAAAGTGTGGAAATTGTTTAAACCACTGAAGTTTTTTGAAATAAATCTTTTGTTTAAAAGATTTGAAAATGGTAAATTGTTTAAACCATTTGAAGAAAGTTTGAATTATTAAGTTGTGACTTAATTGAAATCCCATATCCATATGTTTTAAATGTTGCGCTCACTATTCGGTTTAGCCGGGAGAGGACCTTTATGTCGTATAACCCATTCCGAATATGTGATACGTCGTTATGGATAGCATTTGAAGACCGGTGGTGAAGACCGGGTGTTTGTGAAAACGATAGGATGACCTATCGATTGTCTCTGCACTGAGTTGCTCTGGTATAGAGATTCCCTAAGTGATGGGAAGTCCGATCGGGATTGTGAATACCCGGATTGTAAGGGCTTCTTCGGAAGTGCCTTCGGTTCTGTTCGAACCCCGAACAGACTTGTATGGTTACATGTCTGACACTACACTATGAGATATAAAGAAGATTTCTTTCAAATACATTTCTGTTGGTGGCAGAGAATTTATTCTCTTAGCTTAACACCCTTCTCTGAGACGTACGAGCTCAGAGGTTATGTAGTTGAAGGTTGTCAGCGATATACTCCCAATTTGGTAGTGTGGCATGCTGAGTGCTGTTGTGTGTTGATGATCATTTGTTGATCATTTATGATCAGAGCATGGCTTTTGTATAAAGCGTAGCTTTGTGGACGAGACTGCATCAGGACCTCACACCCCGGAAATGGTCAAAACAGGAAAGATGCGGCAAGGTTATGAGGGTCGCGCCCTTTAGGGTGTGTCATTTCCTTCTGGTAAAGGGTGGTATTAGGTATGGAGCCCTGATATTTAACCTATGTGGTAGCTCCAATCTCATTTACTGTGTGGTTGTAGAGGCGCCTCGGATAAAGGTCCCAAAGGACCGGGGAGTGGCATGCTCGAGTAGTAGTTACCTAGTTACATAGGTAACCCGGCCTTGTGTTGGCAGAGAACCGGGTAGGTTCTCGGGACGTCCCGCCAGAGGCGATCCCATGTGGCAGTAGGAAGTTCCTTAGCCTGACCATTTGTTGGAAAATCCAAAGAAACAATACGCGCCCTGTACGGTTTTAGTTGTATTACCTGCCATGGAATGTGGTGGTAACCTACTATTGAACATGGTAGCTATAGTAGGCATACGATAATGGTCGTATGCTGGCTAAGATTTATATTCTACTTTCGAAATGTTTTCTGCGCTTTGCACTTATAATAATAATATCAAAGAACTTTATACGTATCAAGCATGTTTGACTATCATAAGAAGAAATCTCCTCCAATTCTGCGTTTGCATTGTGTGTGTGGCGGGAGGTCTTATGGTAGTTTCATTTTCTAAAAAGCATATCGGATTTTCTTTTATAAATCTTGTTTATTTTTAAAGATAAACTATTTTTGTTACTCACACCAGTCCCATGACTGACTCGGAGTTTATTGTTCCTTTCCTAAACTCTGGGTGCTCACTATTTTCCACACGAGCAGTCTAGAGTTGGGTTTTTCAGATAGTTAGGTTCTAATTGATCATCTAGAGCTAGTTCAGTCTTTGGATATGGACGAGACTTGCTTGTCTTAGTCCATCGTGATGTTGGTTCGAGCTACTGCTGGAGTACTCCCTTGAAGACTATCTTAGAGTTATTTGTTCCGTTGCTAGTGTTATTTAGTTTCTTTCCGTTGCTATTTTATTGTATCATATCTCTGATGTATATCGATATTCTTTTGTATTATCTATTGTATCAGGATGTTGTATCAGATGTTGTATATTGATATTCATTATTTTTTCCGCTGTGTTGTTATACTTAATTGTGTTATAAGCTCCGGCGACTCGGATTTGAACGGTCGGATCTACGGCATTCGAGTACGATGTAAAGTATGGATGTCGATTTTCGAACGGGCAAAATCCGCTTCGTCACATTTGGTATCAGAGCTGAGGGTTAAATTTTAGCTCAGGAGTGTAACACATTAAGTAGCTCATTAGAGATAGGGTGAAGTATCCCTAAAATGAGTAATCCCTAAGATATCTGTTCGAATGCCTCAGTAAATTCTCTTTCTATCCACTGATAGTGAGTATGAGTGCAAGAAGAGGACGAGATTGGGGACAGAGAAATATGACTACAAATGGTCAATACCCTGCGACAGTGGAAACAATCTTTCTCTATCAATTTTCTTTGATTCGATTCCGAATTCTTTTGATTTCTTCGTGACATCTCTAGAAGAAATTTCGGTGCAATGATGCCTTACGAATCGTTGTAGGAAATTCTTACTTCGTATCTTCATCGGTTTCTTATCAGTTTGATTTAAACCTTAATGGATATGAATTGAAAATTTGAAACTGAAATTTTAAATAAATTGGAAATTTTAGATTGAGTTAAATTGGTTAATAGAATATGAAGCTAAATTTGAATTATATCAATAAAACGATTTCGTTTAAAGCCAAATTCGAAATTCTGTTGTAATTTCTCGGGTTGATCGAAGTCCGAGGAGGGGCAAATTATATATACTTTGGAATATTCCAAACTCAATTTGGAATCCATATCTTGTGTTCGAAAAATTGTAGAAGATTGAATCTATCTCTTTTGTTCAGCATCTCTTTTCAAATTCTTTGATAGTTCCTGGTAGATCCAGGAAGAAGATTTGATATATTAGTGTGGGACACAAACTCCGGATAGACCACAATTGTTTGCTTGGATGTATTGGTTGTTTTGTTTGCTTTGGTTGCTATGGTTGATAGGTATAAATTGGTTTTTAAACTCAACATTTTAAAATTGTATCCATATATCTGTCAATATTTGGGTCCAGATATATATTACAAATGGTTAGCTATCCTTTCGAACTAACCAATGACGCTGCATATTTCGTAGATCTGGATGACCCGAATATCTTGTGGAAAATTAAATAGATTCGTTCTTATATCTATTATAGATATTCTGATTTGGTAAGCCAAATGCAGAATAGAAGTTCGGTTTGATTTGATGAAATGTTGTTCATCTATCTTTGTGTCTCCTTGGCGAATTTCGAGGACGAAATTCCTTTTAAGGGGGGAAGTCTGTAACGATCCCGAATTTTAATTAATTTTTAAATTGATAATCAAATTTATTTTTGGATAAAAAAATTGTGAAATTAATTGATAAATTGGTTTGATTTTCCCCCAAATTCCAATTAAATATGTATTAAATCATTTGAATTTGAGTTTAAGTAAATGGTTTAAAGATGATTTGAATTTATAATATAAATAGGAAGATAAATAAATATCTTAAAATTTTAGTTATGCAAACTATAAAATAAATTCAAATGATATGTCAATTTTAGAACTTCCTTTGTACTATAAAGTAACGAAAACAAAAGTAAATATTTTCATTTAAGTTAAAGTTTTATAACAATGGACTAAAACAATAATTATAACAAGTTTGCATATGCTGATAAAAACAAGACAACAAATAAATATCTATATAAAGAACAAAAATAAAATAAAATATAAAGTGTTAACAATGCAAATGTAAGCTAAGGAAAGAATGCAAGGAAACAAACAAAGTAAAATAAAACACAAACAAAATGTACTTACAAAATACATCAAAATATAAACTATTGAAAATAAATATACCCAAGTATATAAACAAACATAGTCAAAGCAAACAAGTCAGTATAAAAAAAAGAAACAAGTAGTGCTGCGGGCTGAAATAAAGAAATGCAAAGCTAAAGACAAAAAAAAAAACAAAATATGCATATATAACAAGTACGAATAGAAATGAGAATAGTATATGTAGATTTGTACAATAGTCATTAATACCAAATGTCCTTAGCATTAAATGTTGCCATATCTCTAGCAGCAAACAAAATTGATTCGAATTGTTGAAGAATCATTTCAGCCAAAACAAATAAAATAGGTATATGTATGTAGCCTGTTGAAAGTTAGAAAGGCAAGGATAGAACAAAGCAAAAGGAAAGAAGGAATATATGGACACAAGTAAACAAAAAATAAATATAGGTATGTAAATAAATGAATATGCATGTAAATTAAGCTTGCAAAGGAAGCCAAAGAAAATACCTCATATTTGTACAAACGAAATGAAAAAAAATATGAGTTTGTACAAAGCGAATTAATGCAGCCATCAAAATGTGAACTATCAGCCGAAATAAGTTTACATCTGGTAAACAAGAAATAAGACAAAGACAAAGAAAAATGAAAAAAAAATATGATAAACATAAGCTTATAAAATAAGACAATGGCAATTAATGTTAGCACACAACATAATATCAAACATTTCATATCAGCCACTATAGCCGAAATGAAAACATGCATAGCCAACAAAGAAGAAAAATATCTCGTGCAATAATATCATCACCTACATACTTCATTTTTCTATATATATATATATATATCAATTTTCATTCAGTTCATCCATAAGCTAAGAAAAAAAAAGCTGAGGCAATATCATTTAAATTGAAACAAAAGCTTCAACTTGAACAACAAATCCAACAATACAAACTCAATTCAAACTAGAGATCAAGTGAAGACTTCCAGCTAGCAAACTCAAACTAGATTTCAACTTTGTAAATTCAAAAAGGACCCCAACATCAATCTGAAAGCTTCAGGGGCTAAGGATGTTAAAGGTGAGTAACTTTTCTTTTAAAACCTTAAGTACCTACATTAGTTTCAAGTTTATATCTGGAAAATTTGCATGTTGAATTTATTCCTGGGTATATATATATATGAATGTATAAAATATGTATGCCTGTACAAATTTGAGGCACCTCTGTTTTTATTTTCCCAGGCTCAGATGTACAATCAAATATTTAGCTCTTGATCTAACAAACTATTAACACTTAGGATTAAAACAAAAACTGTTTGTTATAGCATCTATTAAAGTTTAGAAATTTGTTTAAGTTAAAACAATTTGCAAATATTCTCTGGAAACCCAAATTTTTGGAACAAACTTAAGATGATTAAATTTTCGAATCTCTTAATTTTCAAATTCAGGTATGCGAATGAAATCTAGATGCTAAAACGTGATTTTTAAAGTTTAAATCCTGATTTTTAGTGATAAAGATTGAGAGTAGGTTGTGTTTATCTGTATTTGACATTTTAAGTTGCCATGGGTGATTTAGTCGACTGGAGGGGTCGGATTTTTTGTCTGGAGTTGGAGGAGGCTAGCGTGGGTCAGGGAAAAATGACCGGAGGTGATGGAAGCGACGGTGGCGTCGGCGGCGAGGGGTCAAATTTTCTAAACCTAGTTTTGTGAGCTCGGGGATTTTTGGCTTGTTCGTCGCCATCGTTCGACCGAGTGTCTCGCGGTTTGGAGGGATGGTGGATGGGTCATAGGTGAAGCTGCGGCCGGAGTTTGGTGGCGAACGGTGGTCGTAGCGTGGGGAACGTCGCGTTGACAGGTTCGGGGAATGTTGGGTTCGAGTGTTCCAGGTTTTCAAGCTCGAACTCGAATTTGAATCTCGAGATGATGAAGCGATTCGAATGATTGGAGTACGTTCAGGAGTTGATGGTCGACATGCTCGACGTCGTGATGATGACCGGCGCCGGTCGGAGCTACTGTGCACGTACACGAGCTCTGTTGCTTGGATTTTTCTGTTGCCTGGGAAGGAGTAGCGTTTTCTTTTCCACGCGTTATACTCGAGTGAATCGAGTAGTTTACTCAAAGTATAGAAGGAAAGTTCTCAGGTCGAATTCCTGTTTTAGTTTTAAACTGAAACCTTGTTTTTTTTTCTGTTTTGAAAATTTTAAAACCAAATTTGAATATTAAACCAAAGTTAAAGAAACTGAGTTCAAATGAAAATGTAAATGTGAATCCAAGTTGAATTAAAATTTAGTTTGGACATGAATAAAGTTTTAAATTCAATTTTTTTTAATAATTTAAAAGCAATTGAATGTATGAGAAAAATTTGAATATTAAATAAAAAATTGTAAAGTTAAATTTGTAGCTATTGTAAATTCTTTTTTTTATTTGAAATGGAATTTAAAAGTGAATTTGAAACAAAATGTTTCAAATGTGTTTGAGTATGTTAATTAAATCATTACTAAAATAATGTTTTATCTTTTAAAGATCTTAAGTAATTATGGTTTATAAATGTAAATAATTAAAGGTTAGTTATTAATTACCTATGAACTTGATTAAAGATAATTACTTAATTTAAAGTAATTAATTAATGATTAAAGATTAAGTAATCAAGTGATTAACGAGAATTACTCAACGTCATTAATTGATAAATAAAAGTGATTAAGAATAATCACTTATGGAAATTGATTAAGGGTTAATTTATTATAACTAATAATGATTAATCTAAGATAATTTCCTAAGGAAGTAATTTAAGAAATGTTATTTGTAAATGAAAATAACTAAGGATTAATCACTTATCGTAATTTATTTTGGATATTTTGATTTATTAAAGTTAATTTAATTATATAATTGGTTCAAAAATTAATTTAATTAATATGATTGATTAAGAGTAATTTAATTAATTTAAAGTGTTTGATAAATTAATTTATATCAAATGATTTGGAATTAATAAATCAGAATAGGATAATAAGTTCATAAGTAATTAATTTAATTTGAGATAAATTAATTAGGATTAAACAATTAATTAATCCTGCTTATAAATGATCATTAAATGCTTGACCTTACTTATGAATGGTTGTATTGTATGAGATTCCTTGAATTGATTGTCCTATGTGCTCTGTGATATTTTGTTCTGTGGATTATGCTATGTATAATTTATTCATTTATTTACATTTGTATATTTTCTATGAATCTGTGAATGGACGATAAGCGTTATGCTTTATACCGCTTATCAACTATATTTCTGTGTTTTGATCTGCGATGATTGAATGATGTTGCACTATTGTGTTAAACCCTGGACCACACCTATACAGACACAAATATGGATTTCATGAGGAAATCGGTTAGGTCACAGATTTTTGAAAATAGTTTAGAATTTGAATTTTTAAATTCAAATGGTTTGAAAATAAGATTGGGTTTAAGTTGAAAAGCTTTTGAAATGGAATTTCAAAGATGAAATATAGTTTGAATAACTTGATTGAATTTTAGAATTTAAATATTTTGATTTAAATTCGAATTCAATATTTGAAATTGAATTCTATGATCTGGAAACTAGGGACTAAAGATGATATACCAGTTTATATGGGTTAAACTATTTTAAAGGTATTGATTTGGAAATTTGAATTTAAATTCAAAGGCTTTAACTCATGTTAATAAAATTGGATTCTTTTGAACTGAAAATATTTGTTTTCAAATAATAAAAGCTTTCACCTAAGTAATGAACTTCCAAATTGTGTAAAAAGGGATTTCAAGTTAAAAATGAAAAATGATTTTCCAAATTATGGAAACGATTTGAAAGCTATAAGTTAAATCTTTAATTTAAAGATTTAACAAGTTAATCCAATTGAAATGGAAATTGATTTGAAATCCGTAAATGAATCTTTGTGAATGGGGTGAACTTTGTGAATTAAATCTTTTGTTTAAAAGATTAAAGTGTGGAAATTGTTTAAACCACTGAAGGTTTTTGAAATAAATCTTTTGTTTAAAAGATTGGAAAATGGTAAATTGTTTAAACCATTTGAAGAAAGTTTGAATTATTAAGTGGTGACTTAATTGAAATCCCATATCCATATGTTTTAAATGTTGCGCTCACTATTCGGTTTAGCCGGGAGAGGAACTTTATGTCGTATAACCCATTCCGAATATGTGATACGTCGTTATGGATAGCATTTGAAGACCGGTGGTGAAGACCGGGTGTTTGCGAAAACGATAGGATGACTATCGATTGTCTCTGCACTGAGTTGCTCTGGTATAGAGATTCCCTAAGTGATGGGAAGTCCGATCGGGATTGTGAATACCCGGATTGCAAGGGCTTCTTCGGAAGTGCCTTCGGTTCTGTTCGAACCCGGAACAGACTTGTATGGTTACATGTCTGACACTACACTTTGAGATATAAAGAAGATTTCTTTCAAATACATTTCTGTTGGTGGCAGAGAATTTATTCTCTTAGCTTAACACCCTTCTTTGAGACGTACGAGCTCAGAGGTTATGTAGTTGAAGGTTGTCAGCGATATACTCCCAATTTGGTAGTGTGGCATGCTGAGTGCTGCTGTGTGTTGATGATCATTTGTTGATCATTTATGATCAGAGCATGGCTTTTGTATAAAGCGTAGCTTTGTGGACGAGACTGCATCAGGACCTCACACCCCGGAAATGGTCAAAACAGGAAAGATGCGGCAAGTTTATAAGGGTCGCGCCCTTTAGGGTGTGTCATTTCCTTCTGGTAAAGGATGGTATTAGGTATGGAGCCCTGATATTTAACCTATGTGGTAGCTCCAATCTCATTTACTGTGTGGTTGTTGCTTAGAGGTGCCTCGGATAACGGTCCCAAAGGACCGGAGAGTGGCATGCTCGAGTAGTAGTTACCTAGTTACAGAGGTAACCCAACCTTGTGTTGGCAGAGAGCCGGGTAGGTTCTCGGGACGTCCCGCCAGAGGCGATCCCATGTGGCAGTAGGAAGTTCCTTAGCCTGACCATTTGTTGGAAAATCCAAAGAAACAATACGCGCCCTGTACGGTTTTAGTTGTATTACCTGCCATGGAATGTGGTGGTAACCTGCTATTGAATATGGTAGCTATAGTATGCATATGATAATGGTCGTATGCTGGCTAAGATTTATATTATACTTTCGAAATGTTTTCTGCACTTTGCACTTATAATAATAATATCAAAGAACTTTATACGTATCAAGCATGTTTGACTATCATAAGAAGAAATCTCCTCCAATTCTGCATTTGCATTGTGTGTGTGGTGGGAGGTCTTATGGTAGTTTCATTTTCTAAAAAGCATATCGGATTTTCTTTTATAAATCTTTTTTATTTTTAAAGATAAACTATTTTTGATTACTCACACCAGTCCCATGACTGACTCGGAGTTTATTGTTCCTTTCCTAAACTCTGGGTGCTCACTATTTTCCACACGAGTAGTCTAGAGTTGGGTTTTTCAGATAGTTAGGTTCAGTTGATCATCTAGAGCTAGTTCAGTCTTTGGATATGGACGAGACTTGCTTGTCTTAGTCCATTGTGATGTTGGTTTGAGCTGCTGCTGGAGTTCTCCCTTGAAGACTATCTTATAGTTATTTGTTCCGCTGCTAGTGTTATTTAGTTTCTTTCCGTTGCTATTTTATTGTATCATATCTCTGATGTATATCGATATTCTTTTGTATTATCTGTTGTATCAGGATGTTGTATCAGATGTTGTATATTGATATTCATAATTTTTTCCGCTGTGTTGTTATACTTAATTGTGTTATAAGCTCCGGCGACTCGGATTTGAACGGTCGGATCTACGGCATTCGAGTACGATGTAAAGTATGGATGTCGATTTTCGAACGGGCAAAATCCGCTTCGTCACACCAACTATTCTCCTCGTAAGTAGAATGGTGGGAAAAGCAAAACGTGAGCTTGTTGCATGCCTTCATGAGAGTCTGTTTGTGCTGGGGTTGATCAATGATGGTGATGACAGGATTCGATGTTTTCAGGGTGGACATGATGTGGTGCCGAAGATGTTTGTGCCTTTTGATGCTGTGTTTGCATGTTATTTTCCGGTGATGGGTGATGAGGTGAGAAGTAGATTGCATTGGCAAAAAGAATGTATGCTCAAGGTAGATTTTTTGAACCGGAAATTACTTTATCTTATGTTGCATAAGAATGTGATGTTATCTTTTGCCGTGAACGTGTCTAATGAATGCTTGCTTGTGTTTGTTTTGTCTGAATTGCCATACACTACAAAAATGCCATCATTATTCACCATATTTTAGAAGTTGAATGGCCATTGGATACACTTGGGTTTTCAATACGAATGTCATAATTTTTGGCGTCAATTTTTATTTGATGGTGCTATATCCGACCAGGTTTTTGTATTATGGCCATATTGTAGCTTGTTTTTGTATTATTTTCATTTTGCAGCTTGCGAGGAACTCCTAAATAAACGATACTAAGTTCGATTTTTTTATTCTGGTTTCTTCTCCTTTTTTTTGCAGGGTTCAGACAGATTATGATCTTGAGGAAATGAGAGCAAACTATTTGAGAATGCATACCGAATATTTGCATAAGCCATCATCATTATACATTGAAAACCGTAAACTAATACAGGATTGTTTACAATTTTTTTGTTCATCTACGTGCAACAAACTGATAACAGCATGCACAACTTATGAATAAAAAAGGGACTTCAAAAACAGAAACGACACCTGAGGTTCAAACTCTTGCGGGGAAACCCCATGTACTTAGCAGGCACACGCCTTAACCACTCGGCCAAAGTGCCGTTTTCAATTATTTTGCAAAGGCATAATATATATTCAGTAATATGTATGCATATAAAACAAGCTGTTTGACGGATAAAAGTTTTTTTGTCGTAAAAAGTTGAAAAAGACTTATATCAATGTTGAATCCTACTATGAAAAGCGCGTTTCGAAAAACATAATGTTTGCAAATAAGTTCAACAGTTTCTCAAATGTGACCAATAATTCTCCAACTTCCTTCTTATGTGTTGCTAAGAATATATATTTGATAATGATAATAATCATTTGCACATACATATTGAGTTCAAGAAATATAATAGCAGATTAAATGATTTTTTTAACAATAAATATCATGCATTTTCTTTAAATATCTATGAACGTAATATATGCAAATGGTAGGAAAGAAGTTTATGTTTATATTCACAAGCAATAAAGTTTGATAAAAGAGATACGATTGAATTACTAACAGTTTTATACTCAAACGAGAATTGAAAGATAGCAAGTACAAAATTAAACCTGATTTGATAATATTTGACTCTGATATAAAGTATGTTCAGTGCTGAAACAATAACGGATATTAACAAGTCAGGGATTTAAAATCACTAAGATTCAATTTTACCTCCCTATTTCATAATGTCTCTCCATGTTTTGTCTCAAATTCAATTAATGTTTTCATTTTAAATCCCTACTTGACAACAACTTATTGTAGATCAATCAACATTGATTTCTGTTCTCAAATTTACCTTCATTTTCATTTTGTTCTAATTTTAATTCCAAGGAATTCTTAAAGTACTCTAAATTTGTATATAAAAGTTGGGTGAAGAACCATTTTTCACCATTAAATCAGAATTTTCATTAGCTTTAGATGTTATTTACATACAAGTCATATTTTTAAGCTTCAATAATATTCCATATAGAAACCGAAATAATGACTCATCAACAATATTAAAACACATGTATTGAAAAACCTTTCACTACTCACATCATTAAATTCTATCTTCTACTGTAACTTATTGCTAGCTATGGTTGTTTTTTATGTAGTGTGATTTTTTAATAGCATTGGCATTGACGACATTAAGAACGAGTGAACATGTATGATGTGTTTTTCTCTCTTGTTTTTTTACTCTCTAACTTAGTGAGTTTTGACAGTTTATCAATTTTCCTCTTAATAAGACACATTTTATTTTATACTATTCATTAAATTTCTAAATTTTACCAACTTTTCTGTTGTACTCTTTTCAAAATTTTAACCTTGTATAATTTTTGTATGACATATTAGTGTTCAAAATTACATTGTTAGTATATATTTTTATTCATAGGAATATTAGAAAATGTTCAAATTTTTTTACTATGTATAACATTTTATGTTCGCTAACCATTTACCATTTGCGCTTCCTCTGCTTGTAGGTCAATATGCAGTTCTTTTGCTGATTGCACAAGCTTATAGATTGCAGTTTTATTATACCATTGCACAAAAATCTGTTGTATAACTTGCTACAAATATATAATATATTTCAAAATAAAAAATTACAGAACTTGACATATACCATTGATTTGAATTCTGTCAACATGTAAGATTCTAAAACTTTTTCTAATGTGTTATTTGAATTTTAAATTGATGTTGCATAATCAATGTACTTGTTTTCAAATATTTCCTATGATTTTGATATATTATCTTCAAAACACGGTTTTTATCTCATTTTGAATCTTTTTATGAGTTTCAACTTTTATTAGGTTTTTAATTTGAAGTGGAGGAGGGAAAAATCGAATTTTTTTTACCTTAAACCTTCTTTTAAAATAGAATAGATAGGTTATCTCTTTTAATTTTTACAAGGAAAAATACTCAATTTTTCTTTCCTTTAGCCACATTTATTCTAAAATTTACAAAAATATTCTTTGCTTTTCTGGATCCATTTTGTTTCTCATACCAATGACGAAAATCTAAGCCAACGTTATCTATGAAAAAAAAACACCCTTTTCCTCCACTAGAATTCTTCTCATGATCTTACAGCCTCTAAGCTTGCATCCCTTCTCTTCTTTTTAAATACAATTTCATCTAAAAGGATAGAATTCCCAACGAGAATATACATGGTTTTGGCAACACTTATAACAAAAGGCATACCATCAATCTCATATATATACCATGTTACACGTCATATTTCTTGCGGTGTGGGACTTATCCGTCCAACCCACGTACCCACAATGCGAGCCACACCTAACAGAGTTATATTGTTTCTCCAGGATGCAACTTCAGTCCTCTATCAACTAACCAAATCCCCAGAACCCGACTAGTTATCAATCCAAACCATCATTAGGCCTTTAACAACCAAAAGCCGACTAGCTATCAATCTAAACTGTTGTTCGGTTTTTAACAATCACCCAAAAAGCCCATTTGGGATCTTAACGCAAGTGTACAATTGAAGACATTAGTGTTAGAAGGAAACCACGGTAATAGAGAAATGAAATAGAACAATGGTGTCGTGAAATTTGATGTGGGAAGTCCATAGTTGCTCAGACAGCGGTGATAATGGTGGCGATGCAGAAGCATTGTTTGTTGAAGGGTGCGTGGGCTTATTTAATAGAACTTGTGATTTCATTGTGTATAATAACACTGCCATTGTTATGAAAAATAGGTATTTTAAATATAGAATTTTATCTTGTTCTCATTTTTCATGTTTGGTTGGTGTATGCATGCATAAATTATGGGAATCGCTAAAGAGAGGGTCCTTTTGGATAAGGAGTGAATAAAAGATTTTGTTTGTTTTTTTTCATTTTTTTGTTAAAAGAAGAATAATTCATTGTTTTCTTTTATAAAAAGAAAGTGAAATTACAATTCTTTTTGACCTCGTCATAATTTTCTTTATTCTCTTCTTTCATATATTGGACTAATCATTCCACCAAAATCATTATTTCTTCCGCTCATCTCTAAAACGTAATTCCCTAATTCAGCAACTCATCTTTTTATTTTACAAAATAAACTGTTGTAAATTGAAGATCATGGAGGGGAACTCATCTCATTCTCCACCCAGATCTTCATCTATACAATTTAATATGGATATGCATAACTTTTGCTCTATTCAATATTACAATGAATTGTTTTTCGAATCAAAGTGGAAAATAAGTACTTGAAATTTGTGGAAATCAAGAATTAGGGTTGGATATGAAATTGGCTTTGGATGCAGTATGCTAGAAAGTATAAGGTGTGGAAACTCGACATCTGGAGAGTGGAAGGATGGTCAGATTTTGGTTAGTGACGACAGTGGTGGAAATTGAAGCGGCGACTGGAATGAAGAACGAGTTCACGTTTTTTCTTAGAAGTGAACAGAAATATGAGGGGTATTTTGGAGAGGATGGATTACTCTTTTATATTCAAAACAAATATAGACATTTTCCTCTTTATTACATTTTCCCCTATCCCATTATCCCTTTATTCATTTCTGTTCTCCTTTTAACAGTTCCCTAAATTATTATCAAGCGAATAAGATAAATGCTTCTAAAAAAGGATCACGTTTCATTCGTTCATAGGTCTAAATTGTTGAAATTGTATGATAATTTGGTATATCAAAGTCTTTAAACATTCGTTTCAATTTGCATTTCACGGTGTAAGTGATTCATACAAGTTTGCCAAATTTGGTTGACAAAGAATACTAAAGTATAATTACACCGTGAGGTTTTGTGCATATCATTTGGTTATTTTTACATATTAATCAAATTACAGAGAAAAATATATTACAAACATTCGTTTTGTTCATCATTTGGATTTTAAGCAGGATTTGAATCGTTGGACCAATGATCATCTCTATCCTTTTATTTTTCATCTCTTTACTCTTCATCAGGAAATGTTAGTAGTGAAGTGCAATGCTGCAGGCTTACTAATATGGCACTAAACACTTTAGATGGTTTCAAAATATAAAACAGGGGCAGGAACAGCAGTGATAAGCACTACTGGCTTCTGTTGGTTATACTGATGATCCTTTATTCATTATTGTTTCCATATGATTTGCAATTACTGCACTGTTCATGTTATATGGTTGTTGCTATTACTGTTGCTGCTCTACTAGGGAAAAAAAAAATTAATTTTCCATATGGCCTGTCTCTATCATTGCAGCCGAATGGTTGTTGCTATCATGTGCTATATCTCAACTGATGAGTGACATGGGCACATTTGGCCACAGATTGTACGGTTGATGTATATTCTATGTATGTATGTTACATATGCACAATTTGTTTGTAAGCAATAATTTTCTTTACCATGTTCCTTGTATTATTGGTAATAAGAAAAATATAAAGACCAACAATTTACTATAATTTCCGACCATAGATATGTCACATCAATGATTTCAATAATTCATGGTCATCAATCATTTTTATTGATATTTGCAGGTCTTAAAGGTGATGTTGGAGAAACTTATAATATTATAATGTATTGTCATATAGCTGAAGCCCTTGCTGGATCAGTGGCATGTATTGGGATAGACCCGACTTCTGTTGTGCTCGAGAAGAGAAGGTGATGCACATCTGTCATTTGGACTGACTACGTCTGAGGTTACAGTTATCTTTTTTTTTCTTTTTTTTTCTTTTTTCCTCACTAAGTGTGTTATGTTTGTGGTCGCTTGCGTCCCATTGTTGTCTTGCGATCGTGAATCCATGATATATAATCATCCTTTAAGTACATCAGATATTTACTTGAGGAAAATGACAGTTAATGCCTTTACTTTTGGTGCTCATATTTTGATGGTTTAGACTTGCTATCAGTAACCTGATCTATAAAAATGAGCTTTTTTCACGTCTAGTGGAAGACCGAAATAGAATTCCGAAATCATTAGCCAATGGTAAATGCTGTGGGCATCGAAAGAGGTATGTATTAAATACATTTTTTTCTTCCATCTTACATTAGTCTATCTCTCATCTTAATAATAAAGGGATTATTTTAATAAAACATATTAGTTTAGTAACGTAGTAGTCACTTTAAACTGATTATAATGGTTTCATGGTAGGACGCTATCCATGGATGAATTCCATGGAGAAGTTAGTACCACTCTGAAACCTTATTTGTGAAACAGGTGAAAAATAATTAAAGCAGCTAATTTAACTTTTTTTTGCTTTAGTCTTATACCGAGAACAATTTTGTTCAATTTTTAAACCTTTTCTGATGGTAATTTGGTGCTTTTGATCTGAGTTTGACTATTGATGTATGTTATGTATGCAACCCTTTTACCAGCCTGTTCAGTTTCACAAACATCTTATAATAATTGTGTGTATGTTATATTGCTAAAGGCAATTCAATTCTTTCATATTTTTATTCTGTTATATTTTCAAACTGGATTACATTGAAGAAATTTTAATGCTGGACGGGTGAAATTTCATTATTTTATGAAGTTAAACTTATCCATTCTTTAACTTGTTCAAAAATTTTCCCTACCTACTATATATCTTATATTGCATACTTAATATGGCTTAGTTAGTACAATACTGCTAAAATGTTACTTAGTATTGGACATCATATCAATTTTTTGGAACGCTACTCAAGTTGAGGAAGTGGAAGCCACTGCCATCATGTCAATGCTTTGCTAACAGATTATACAGTACCTTTAACGGTCAAAAGGTAAACAAAGCATTACTAACAGCTCATTCTTTGTAGCAAAGACTTGGTTTATAGGACGATAGATTAATAATCTCATCCTTCGAATCCAGTGGGTCTAACAAACAGTCAGCAGCCTTTTACCATTCGAAACCCCCCACAGGCAATCGAGTACTCAATTATTGCTTCAAAACACCTCCACGTTATTCTCTTTTTTACAGAGCCCTACACCAACTTTTATTTCTTCTTCTTGCCTTACCGTTTCTGACTGCAAAAGCTCACATAAACTTTACCCAAGCAGATTTTTACCTAGCATTTAAAACTTTGACCATCTATTTTTCCTTTCTTTTCTTTCCTAAAAATTACTTTTAAATTTGGTGTAAAAATTAATCAAATAATAATTTTGAAGAACTAATTCAATAAGTAGGTCATTTTTAATCTTTTCACGGTTTCTTGCACTGCTGCTACTCTTTTTTACACCTAACACTTGTTCTAAATAAGCAAGAATAACAAAGGCACATGATGATATATTATTGGTGCCATCATATCAATGCTTGTTTGTCTCCTAATTTAGCGAGTTAAGTTAGCTGTATATTTACTATTTTCTTACGTAACATTTATTGGGCTTGTAATGCCAAAATGATCTAACGTTGGCATGTTACATGAACATTTGGTGACATTATCTTCGATATTCACCATATAATCAAACATACGAACATCTTTCACTTGCCATTCTATGAAGCTATATCTCTCTATAGACATGAGCCTTGATTCTTCCATTCTTCTCCGCGCTAATGCTTCCTACCTCGGTGTGAGCTGTGACGTCCACTCTTCTCCTTGACTTTGACGTTCGACGAAGTAATGGCTCAATCGATGAAACGTACGTGCAACCAAGGATCTAACAGGTAAATTTTTAGTTCCTTTCAGCACATCGTTAAAGCTTCCACACATTAGTTGTCATCATATTGAATCTTACGCCGCCTTCGTGACAAAGAGTCCAACTTGATTTCTGATTTTTCAATCCACGCATCGGCATCTCGATTTACAGTCTTCAATTGTTTTCGAAGTTCATTATATTTTACAACCTCCGATGCCGTGATACATGCATGTAACAAATTTTTTAGCTCATCCTTTCCAAATCCCGCTTTCTTGAAATTTGCTTTAATACGACGAATATAAAAATGATGATGATGTTCAATTCGTCAAGCTTCTCTAAGCGCAGTCGAATTCCTTTCATACAATTTGAGATAAAAGTAACACATCTGGTATGGATGGATGGAATATAATTCCATATGCCACGAATAAACCAACTCCACGTTTGCCACGACTCTGTTTGTACAATAACAAAGGCTAATGGAAATAGATCTTGATTTGCGTCCCTAGCCGTAGCGACTAGTAATGTACCCAGATACTTTGCGTATAAATGAGTGACATTAATAGACGGTATAGGTCGACAGTGGTTGAAACCATGAATAGAAGGTCCGAAGCCCAAAACGCACCATCAAAAACACCACGACTATGAATAACATTATACATGGTTCCAGGGTTGGTATGTTGCAGGGCTCGAAGATATTTTGGCAATTCCGCGTATAACGATTTTCAATCTCCGTAAATCGTTGCAACATCTTTCTGTAGTCTGTGCCACGCTCCACGCTGGAGACTAACTCACTTTAATATGAAACATATTTGACATTGTCACTTGAACAGTTCTTGTAGTCATGTTTGTTTCAGCTTTAATAAATGTAAATATTTTACTACATATAAACTTTGCAGTTGTCTGTCGATGGTTTGAGTTGACTGTTGCATTTAAACAAGTGTGATCGCCGTCATATGTTGTTATTTTCCACCAGGTTTGATTTTTTCTCACTGAAAGGCTAGCATGCACTCGCCAAGGACATGTTTCATCCACATCACAACGGATTGCGTATTGATTTGCATGCGATTTCAGAATTTGAAAAGAAACCGAACATTTAATCGTCCATTCACATAAATATTCAACAAGATTCTGCTTATTTTCGAAAATTAACCTAACTCGTGGTCCTTTCTCAGCACACTCTTTCAAACACTTCCACGTCTAATTGACAATTTTCCATTATCAATTTCACCATCATTGCTGTAGTGCATAAATCATCGGCAAGAGACTCTTCCTAAGTGATTTGTTCATCTTCGACATTTATGTCATCATCCTCCTCGATGTCTGCATATATGATTGCTTCATTGTTAACTTCCATTTGATGGATCCAAGTTCTATCAACATCATTCGCATAACCTACTCCCGTGCCATTCAATTGCACTTCGCTCTCCTTTGCAATATCAACATGATCATCGTCGTCAAAGTCAGCACAACCAATTAATGCTTCTTCGACACTATGAGTACGAAAAATAATGGTAAGCTATTTTGCATGAACGTAAGTCAAAATGCAAGTGCGAGAGTATAATATTACTCAGTTTTCCAACCCTTGCGATTGATATGGATATACAGAGTTATGTATCATATTTTGTTCTTGACTTGAAGATACTCCAACCATTCCGCTGTACTTGTGAAGTAAGTTTGTGAACTCTTCGTCTTGATGACTTGTAAGATACGAAGGATACGTCGACCATTGTGTTTCTTGTAACTGTGTGGTGGGTACATACTCATCCATAAAAATTATTATCGGTTGTGTTTATACTACATTATCATGTTCCTTTTTCGCAACATATATTTCTATCACTCTCATTCCAACCGAAAACGTAGAGTTGAAATCAACGTAATCATCCAAATCAATAGCGGATGAACCATCATCTCTAATCCATTTCACTGCTAATTTTAAATCATACATCACATGATTAACTTTTGTCACTTCAAAAGCCCTTTGTTTAAGCTCTTCAAACTACTAATTTTTATTGTCGGTCATTTTCGTTTTCCGCCAACATATCTAGGTCTACCTTCATCATCAATCACAGTTTCCCATCATAGTAAAATATAGTTTGAACCTTTGACATAATCTACAAAATAAGTTGCAATACACATTCAAAATCTTTGTTTTGTGACATAATTATAAACATAAATTTGTTGAGTTAATGACTTATTTCCTAAGAACTTGTTTCCGTAGACAATCTTCAAGCAAAAGCAGTCACATCAATCTTTAAGAAAAATCAAGCAAGCGGATCAATATAATAACGTAGCCAATATATTTCACCAACATAATCAACATTATAGTTCAACAGTATGTTTAAACCCAAAATCACTTCAGTGTTTATCCAATTGCTTAGCTGGCACGCGATATAGGTTAAAAAAACATACATTTTTCGAACATCATATTATTAATACTACAGTTCAACAAAAAACCCAAATTTGACAACGTTAACCTAGTCCCAAACGACTACCAAAATCCACGTCTCCCACTGTTTTCTCTTAGTTCTTCATTCACCTTTTTGAGACGATTGATTTTGGCTTGTAATTTGTAAGCATATTTGAGCCCCCTTTCGCACAAGGGTTAATCAATCTACATAAAATAATTACAACAACCAACTTCGCGAGGATTCAATCTGTGTTCATTGTACGAACTACAATCGAAAAATCTTTGTCCGGCATTCTTTTGCTTTTCGCAAACGACCACTACACATATCCTCACAATAACAATTTGGATAAATGATCTTGGATACTAGTAGAACATGTCCACAATATTACACTTTATTTCATTTTTTCTGGCATAAAAATACAGAAGAGGATTTAAACAAGGAGGATCATGTTCCTTCTATTTAAAGTGGGGATCGATCGATCGCTTACGCATCCTATATGCTAAAAAATGGGGATGATCTTAATCCTTGTTCATGTAGATATGTGAATAAGAGAGAAGGATTAAGATCCTCCTCTCTTAATCCTTGCTATATTGATTAATACTGCTTGTGCAACTCAAAATTGCGCAAGCAGTATTTTCCTTCTATCAAAGACAGAAAGCTGCTGCAACCTTCTCTATCACATCACAATCATAGGAAAAGATATTAGCAATGCAAAGAAATTAACAATGAAAAGAAATAAAGATTCGTAGTAAGAAATTAACATGTGAAGTAAAAAAACAAACATATGCAATAGCAAGTTAACACACTTCTTCCGTTACAAATAAATAAAAATATTGAATAACAGAGATATACAACAACTCATACAATTTAACACGAACATGTTTTTGTTCTTATGACCAATAGAACCACATTTGCTACATCCATTATGGTCGGAAGAAGATGACGGATCCACGAAACCTTTGATTCGAATTGACCGTGGACGTCCTGAATTTATGTGCACTGGTGGTGGTTGCATAATAGGACCATCGTAGGCATCCCAAAGTCGACTATTTGGTACAAGGTGGAATAAAGGAGCATAAGCTGTGGTATACTTTGCCGTAGTGTGCCACGTCGAGATTAAGTCAAAATACGCTCTATTACCATGTGAATACGCTGTTAATACATAGGAGCATGGAAAATGATCTAACGTTGGCATGTTACATGAACATTTGGTGACATTATCTTCGATATTCACCGTATAATCAAACATACGAACATCTTTCACTTGCCATTCTATGAAGCTATATCTCTCTATAGATATGAGCCTTGATTCTTCCATTCTTCTCCGCGCTAATGCTTCCTACCTCGGTGCGAGCTGTGACGTCCACTCTTCTCCTTGACTTTGACGTTCGACGAAGTAATGCCTCAATCGGTGAAATGTACGTGCAACCAAGGTTCTAACAGGTAAATTTTTAGTTCCTTTCAACACATCGTTAAAGCTTCCGCACGTTAGTTATCATATTGAATCTTACGCCGCATTCGTGACAAAGAGTCCAACTTGATTTCTGATTTTTCAATCCACGCATCGGCATCTCGATTTACAGCCTTCAATTGTTTTCAAAGTTCATTATATTTTACAACCTCCGATGCCGTGACACATGCATGTAACAAATTTTGTAGCTCATCCTTTCCAAACCCTGATTTCTTGAAATTTGCTTTAATACGACGAATATAAAAATAATGATGATGTTCAATTCGTCAAGCTTCTCTAAGCGCAGTGGAATTCCTTTATACAATTTGAGGTAAAAGTAACACATCCGGTATGGATGGATGGAATATAATTTCATATGCTACGAATAAACCGACTCCACGTTTGCCACGACTCTGTTTGTACAATAGCAAAGGCTAATGGAAATAGATCTTGATTTGCGTCCGTAGCCGTAGCTACTAATAATGTACCCAGATACTTTGCGTATAAATGAGTGACATTAATAGACAGTATAGGTCGACAGTGGTTGAAACCATGAATAGAAGGTCCGAAGCCCAAAACGCACCATCAAAAACACCACGACTATGTATAACATCATACACGGTTCCATGGTTGGTATGTTGCAGGGTTCAAAGATATTTTGGCAATTCCGCGTATGACGATTCTCAATCTCCATAAATCCTTGCAACATCTTTCTGTAGTTTGTGCCACGCTCCACGCTAGAGACTAACTCACTTTAATATGAAATATGTTTGACATTGTCTCTTGAACAGTTCTTGCAGTCATGTTTGTTTCAACTTTAATCAATGGAAATATTTTACTACATATAAACTTTGCAGTTGTCTGTCGATGGTTTGAGTTGACTGTTGCATTTAAACAAGTGTGATCGCCGTCATATGTTGTTTTCCACCAGTTTTGATTTTTTCTCATCGGAAGGCTAGCATGCACTCGCAAAGGACATGTTTCATCCACATCACAACGGATTGTGTATTGATTTGCAGGCGATTTCAGAATTTGAAAAGAAACTGAACATTTAATCGTCCATTCACACAACTGTTCAACAAGCTTCTTCTTACTTTCGAAAAATAACCCAACTCGTGGACCTTTCTCAGCACACTCTTTCACACACTTACACGTCTAATTGACAATTTTCAATTATCAATTTCACCATCATTGCTACAGTGCATAAATCATCGCCAAGAGACTCTTCATAAGTGATTTGTTCATCTTCGACATTTATATCATCAGCCTCCTCGATGTCTGCATATATGATTGCATCATTGTTAACTTCCATTTGATGGATCCAAGTTCTATCTACATCATCCGCACAGCTACTTCCATGCTATTCAATTGCACTTCGCTCTCGTTTTCAATATCAACATGATCATCGTCGTCAACGTCAGCACAACCAATTAATGCTTCTTCGACACTACGAGTACAAAAAATAACGGTAAGATATTTTGCATGAACATAAGTTAAAATGCCAGTGCGAGAGTATAATATTACTCACTTTTCCAAGCCTTGCGATTGATATGGATATATAGAGTTATGTATCATATTTTGTTATTGACTTGAAGATACTCCAACCATTCCGTTGTACTTGTGAAGTAAGTTTGTAAACTCTCCGTCTTGATGACTTGTAAGATAAGAAGGATATGCCGACCATTGTGTTTCTTGTAACTGTGTGGTGGGTACATACTCATTCACAGAAATTACTATCGGTTGTGTTTCTACTACATTATCATGTTCCTTTTTGGCAACATATATTTCTATCACTCTCATTCCAACCGAAAACGTAGAGTTCAAATCAATGTCATCTTCCAAATCAATAGCGAATGAACCATCATCTCTAATCCATTTCACTGCTAATTTTAAATGATACATCACATGATTTACTTTTTTCACTTCTAAAGCCCTTTGTTTAAGCTCTTCAAACTACTAATTTTTATTGTCGATCCTTTTCGTTTTTCGCCAACATATCTAGGTTTACCTTCATCATCAATCACAGTTCTCCATCATAGTAAAATATAGTTTGAACCTTTGACATAATCTACAAAATAAGTTGCAATACACATTCAAAATCTTTATTTTATGACATAATTCTAAACATAAATTTGTTGAATTAAGGCCTTATTTCCCAAGAACTTGTTTCCGTAGACAATCTTCAAGCAAAAGCAATCACATCAATCTTTAAGAAAAATTAAGCAAGTGGATTAATATAATAACGTAGCCAATATATTTCACCAACATAATCAACACTATAGTTCTACAGTACGTTTAAACCCAAAATCACTTCAGTGTTTATCCAGCTTCTTAGGTGACACGCAGTACAGGTTAAAACAAAAACATACATTTTTCGAACATCATATTACTAATACTACAGTTCAACAAAAAACCCAAATTTGACAACGTTAACCTAGTCCCAAACGACTGCCAAAATCCACATCTCCCACTGTTTTCTCTTAGTTCTTCATTCACCTTTTTGAGACGATTGATTTTGGCTTGCAATTTGTAGGCATACTTGAGTCCCCTTCGCACAAGGGTTGATTAATCAACTTAAAATAATTACAACAACCAACTTCGCGAGGATTCAATGTGTTCGTTGTGCGAACTACAACCTAAAAATCTTTGTCCGACATTCTTTTGCTTTTCGCAAACGACCACTACACATATCCTCACAATAACAATTTGGATATGGTCGTTGTCCCTTTGGCATGGATGGACCATCAAGATGTCCATGCATCAGCATATTTCTGTCAACCGAATTTGATGACCGGGTCTTTCGGTAGAAACAATTTCACGTAAACGAGCGTGTAAGGTTGATGGTCTAGAATGGAATTTCGCGGTATTGTTTCGAACTGTGTTCATCAACGTTAATATGACTTGAGCTTGCACCACTGATTTGCGATCCAAGTTCATCACAATGTTTCAACAATGTTCACCGTCAATCTCCCAAACATTCATGTCTACCGTCAAAATAAACAATAAAACATTAGCATATCAATTAGGGTTTCCAATTTACTACTAGAGTTTCCTAGTTCTTTAATCATTAACAAATGATTCAATAGTAAGAACACCATTGTATAGTAATTAACATAACTAGCAACAATAAATCTTAATTTTCAACGACAAAAATAACAAAATTTGAGCACTGTATTGATCGACATAAATTATTACCTTTGCTTTGTAAGGATGAAAAAGAGTATTTCATATATAATTTAGCAACTATTTGATTGACAAGGTAATTGAGGATTTTGATTTGGTAAAAAATTGGGTTTGGGATGAGAATTTTGGAGTATTTTGAAAGGAAGATGAAGAAATGAGTAAATGAAGACAGATCTGGCCTTTCTGTCTTCTTGATGGTCGAAATTAAGCTTGCGCAATCCATAAGCGCGCAAGCTTTAAATATAAAGCTTGCGCATATATGGATTGCGCAAGCTTTATAAATAGAGCTTGCGCACTTATGGAATGCGCAAGCTCTATGGATAAAAAAAAATCTTGCTTGCGCAATCCATAATTGCGCAAAACATATTCAAAATGAGTCATATTTTAACAATAAGTTTTTGATGAGGGCTAAAACTAAAATAATTATTTCTACAGGTTCCTTTTGAAAAAATGTCCTATTCCAAGTTACTAAAGATTTAATTTCGCCTCCTATTTTGTAACGTTTCTTCACATTTCGTCTTAATTCAGTTGATGTTAACTCAACAACTTATCATAGATCAATCAATATTAATTTCTATGGCAGATTTTCGAAGTGGGCTAATTTTCGAAAATATTTCGCGTTCAGAGCCGGTTTTCAAACTTATTGCCAAATAAGGCTGGTTTGCATCCAGTCAACAGCCACATTAACATTATCTAAGGACAAATTTTCGAAGTGGACTGATTTTCGAAACTAGGTTCAAAGCTAGTTTGCAAACTTACTACCAAACATGGCTAGTTTGTGCCCAATCAACAACCATGTCATTTTTTGTAACTGCCAACTGCTAGGCATAACTATGAGTTGCGCCTATGTTATATTATTATAGACGCAACTCGCAGTTGCAACCAGATATTAAAAAACTAACAGGCATAACTATTAGTTGCGCCTAAAAATAATATACCATAGGCGTGCGCAACGCCTATGGTATATTATTTTTAAGCACAACTCATAGTTGTGCTTGTATGACTTGTTGTTTATAAAAATAACAACAGTCACACTTTTCACCACATTCTCACCTTACCATTCATTCCTTCTCCCTACTCTCCTAATTTCGAACCCAAAGACCTCAATCATCAAATTCTAATTTGTTCGTCAAATCCATTTAAAATCATCATATTTCTGCATCATTAATCGATTAAAACAACGCTACAACAATCTTTGCAGGATAATTCGCTAAACTCTATTTTTAAATCTAGTGTCATTTTGAGTTCTTTTATGTTTTTGTGTTGATTTTTAGTTACCTTTCATATTAAGCTAGCCAAACCGATATGGATAATTGAGAGATCGAAGATGATGTATTTATGAAATATTATGAAAATGGGAAGCTGAATGTGAATTTGTTCCTGAAACTCAGTTTGAATAGTTCCTTAGTGTATTGGTGCTGTTGTTGAATCTGGTTTGGAGAATTGGTTCGCTTAGATGAACCTAATCAAAGACCGGATAAATTTGCCATGAAAGTGGAGTGGGACAACCAACACATCCAATTTGTCATTGGGGAATTTTGTGAGATAGCTGTATGTAGGAATCATACAAATGCAGGGCGTCGGTTTTATGGATGTGCACATTACCAAGTTCATAAGGTTAACTCGTATGGTGTTGGGTGCTGTAGATACTTTAAATGGATAGATTGTCCGTTGTGTCCTAGGGGAACTGAATATGCCCTAGAAATACAAGCCAAAGTTGGTCGAATGAAAAAGAAAAATAGTAAGCTACGACATCAGGTAGACTATTTACAGTCCTTAAAGCCATTAGAAGGGTCTACAAAAATAGTTAATGCAATTGTTATGTAATGGTTGTGTACCATGTTGATTTGATGGAGTTATGTATTCAGTAGTTTCATTGGTTGATGTATTACTTGATTGATATATTACTTGGTTGTTGTATTACTTAGTAGTTGTAATGGTTATGTAATGTTTGATGTATTACTTTGTTTTTGTTTGACTTAGCGTATAATGGATATTGCGTACAGAATAAAATAAAAGTTCTGCAATACACAAATGTCATAAGTAGTAAAAGCAAACAAATTAGCTATTGTTTCATGCACGTTCTTCTTTTATGACCCAAGTTACCACATTATCCACATCTGTACTGTCTTCTATTACCCATTTCGTCCGTGACCTCCCAAATTCTAGTGGATTTTGATTTTCCTGCATTTCTACGTGTAGACGGTGGTTGTATGGTATGACCTTCATGTACATCTCAATATCTACTGTCGGGCACAAGATGATTATGTCTGTAACTTTCTGCTATAAACCACGACAAAATAAGATCATGGTAAGCTATGTTAGTTCCTCCTCTGCATCGTGCACGTGCAGTCAAAACATGGAAAGTGGACAAAAATAGAAATATTGCATGAATAGTTGCAGCTGTCATGGGCAATATGTACTGTGTAGTTATATGCATTTGTGTCTGTTGCTTGCCACTCCATCAAGCTGAAATTGTTAATGCTCGTACTTCGTACTATTGCATATTTTCCCATCATTTTTTCGTACATTGGTGTGAGAGCATGTGTACTCCAAGTCTATTATCGAAGTAGCTTTTAAGGCGATAAAAGGTGCATGCTAATAACATCTTCATTAGTAAAGATCTTGCACCTTTTAGAACTTCATTAAAACTCTTCGAAGCATTGGTAGTCATCATAAGAAATCTTTCGCCATTCTTGTAGAGAGCCTTTTGTTCATCATTCTGTCTAAGACTTATGCCAATTCATCTGTTAGCAACCAAGCTAACAATTTTTAGCTGCTTTCTTGGTTTTTTGTATGCTACCTTGTCTCTTGCTTCAGCATAAGCATGTAATAAGTTCTGCAAAATTTTGCTACCAAAACCGCATTTTTGAAGTTTGCTTTCAAATGAAAAATGCAGAAGCGATGATGATATCTTTTCCATTTTTCTTGTAAGGCGGTTGGAATTCCTTTCATTTTATCAGAAATGAATGTATTGTATCTTGCATTTAAAGATGAAATTAAGCGTTCTATGCATAAAAAAACAATCAAGTCTACATTGATTTGGTTCGTACAATGACAAATGTTAAAGGAAAAATAGAGTAGTTTGCGTCATCTTGTAGCCACAAGCAATGTAAATTGATATTTACCATAAAGACGCGTTTCATAAATAGAAAGAACTGGACGACAATGCTTGAAACCATATATGCTTGGTCGAAATGTCCAGAAAGCTCCATAAAATTAAATGGCATCTATATGAACATGATAAATAGTGTCTGGATTGCTTTTCTGTATGCACGAAAAACTATGACAATTCATTGTGTGATGATTTCCAGTTGCCAAATATTTTCGACACAGCTTTGCTTAGTTATTTCCGAGCTCTTATGTAACTTATTTGAATTGTATGTAGTTTCCATATGCTCCTGGAAAGACTTTGTAGTGTAACTTGAGTTCGATCGAACATGTGGAAGGACTTTGGTACATATAAACTTCGTTGTTTCTTGTTTATAATTCAAGTTGATGATTGGATTTGAGCATGTGTGATCACCAGCGTATTTTTTTATTACTCACCATCTGACATAATCTCTTTTAAAAACAATAGCGTGAAGCCTCCGTGGATAGTTATCATCAATATCACATATAATAATGAACACTCTAGCACGAGACTTGAATGTTTTTTAATGAAACCGAATACTTTATCGACCATTTGCTTATATGTTCAATTAAAGATTCCTTTGATTAAAAAATCATACCGACCCGAGAGCCTTTTTCCACACATTCCAGACCAAACATTTCATCGGTAAATCGAACTTCTTACATAATAGATCTTTTCATGATTGTGTCGTTGCATTGGTCGTCCTCTAACAGTTCTTCATCTTGATATGCTCATCAATGTCATAAACTTCCTCTGAAATATCATCTAACGGAGCATCATTATTAACATTCAGAGCATGTATACATAATAAATCTTCATCAAGGAAAGCAGCGATTTCCATGCTATCTAAATGTGACATCATTATCAGCATTTTCACTCTCCATATCTTCGGTTTCAACATCTTTATCTTCATTTTCTTGTACATTTGAAATCTGAGTTGGAATTGACTACGGAGGATGCGACATGAAAGCCATACCCGGATGACTACTGTGGATATGACATGAAACCATAGCCGGGTGTGACGATCCACATTTCGGAAGGTTTAAATCAACAATAATTCACACATGTCCAACTTAAACAATTTGAAACGTGGATAATCAATAGGGTTAAATAAGAAAAATAAGAAAAGGAGAATAAAACAAACATATAATCTCACAGCGGAAATGATAGAATATAATAATCAAATAACAGTTCATGAAGTTGTTTACTATACATTTGACTAAAATCTATACACATTTATCAGAGTTTTATATATATATATATATATATATGCACACATCAGAGATAAGTGATCAATATACAAGATAGCATGAATAAGGGAATAATAATAGTAATATATCAAAATCTTCATTTTCGTCTTTCATTTTCGGTTCAGGTTGGCTTGCATAAAAGTTAAGGACCACTAGGCACTAGCTCTAGTGGGAAGTGATATAACGTGCAAGACTGAGGTTTTAGAGGTCTTGTGTTCGACCTTCCAAGACATTGAAATGAGTGCTTGAATAAAATATCACTCTTATTCTTAAAAAAAACACAAAATGCAATGACAAGCTATCATATTCTTTAGCAATGCAACTTCAGTCCTTTGTCAACTAATCAAATCCTTGAAACCCAACAATTTATCCATCCAAACCATTGTTGGATCTTTAACCACCACCCAAAAAGCCCCTTTAGGATCTTAATGCAAGTGTACAATTGAAAACGTTAGCATTAGAATAAAACTGCAATGATAGAGAAATGAAATTAATGTCCTGAAATTTGATGCAGGAAGTCCATCACTATTTGAACTAGCAGAGATATGCGTGGGGATGCGAAATCATTTCCTGTTGAAGGATAAGTGATACTTTTTAATCGGAACTGGCGATTTCGGTGCGTTGTGCCGTAATGTTACTATGATTGTTATGAAAAGATAGATATTTTAGATATAATATTCTCGTGTTTTCATTATCTTATTTTATTAGTGTATGGATAAATTATGGGAATAACTAAAGTGAGGATTTATTTTCAGACAAGGAGAGAGAAAGATATTTTTTTCCACTTCTTCTTCTTTTTTTTCTTTTTTGTTGAAAGAAGATTCAAAATATTGATTTTTCTCTTATACAAAGAAAGTAAAATTAATATTTTTTACTTTTCTCTTTTCTTTCATGAAGTGTACTAATTATCCAACCAAAATCATTTATGTCTGTTCAGTCTCTAAAACATGTTAAAAATTAAAGATAATTTTTTTAAGAATAAAAATGGTATTTCAAGCAAAACACTCAATTTTGATGTTTTTGGAGATCGAACCTATGACCTTTAAAACATCGATCAATGGCACTTTATCACACGACACTTGAGCTATTATTGACAAGAATTGAAGATCATAGAGAACTTATCTCAATCTTTATTCAAATCTTTGTCTATACAATTTGATACTGATATGCATAACATTCCTTCTATTCAAAATTATTATGATGTATTTTTCAAATAAAAATGGAAAAAGGACTTGAAATTTGTGAAAACTAGAATTTAGGGTTGGATATAAATCAGATTATGTAGGCAGTGTTCTACTGAGGTAAAGCGATGGAAACTCGGGGATGGGGAGTGGAAGGATGGTCAAATTTCGGTTAGTAGTTGTAACGTCCCGCCCTTTTGCGCGATTTAAATGGACACACATGCCAATTTAAACCATACGGAAGGGCAGATTGTTATGGGGTAAATAAGAAAAAAAACAGGGAAAGAAAAACAAAATAGAATCTCACAGCGGAAGGATAAAATATAATAATAAATGTACAGTTCATAAACTGTTTACAAACATTTGATTCTTCTTTATACAATAAATATCAGAGTTTACATACCAATCATAATCAATGCATCGGAATTGAATAGTGGAGTGGAATATAATTAAGAATAATAGTAGAAATCTCTGTCTTCGTCCTCCAGATCTAAAGTCTTCGATCCTGAAATGCTCGGACTGACCCGAGCGAATTTGAAAAGACAAAAACACTCGAGTCAGAACTAAAAGATCTTATGTGAGTTAAATTAACAGAAATAAATATTAGTGCAGTAAATCAAGAGATGCTCGAGATTTACATCTCCTAAGGATCCGTTAAACTATTTACTATATAGTATATTGCGTTATTATAATAGTGTCTATTTGTAAAATAAACTTACTTTTTAATAGCGTTAAGGGGTTACCCATATAGCCCTTAACACAAATAATGCCAATAGTCTATACAGTACCGTAATACCTCCTCATCGGGAGGCTACCAGAGGATACTCCATAGGTACGACACAAATAGAAACTCGTACAAGGCGCGATAGGGTAGGTGACACGGCACAACTAGGCAATGCCAGGGTAGATATACCAATTACGCTTCCGGGTCGGTGGTAACGCGTAGCGCGCAGCTACCGCCCACCTCGAGCCACACCCCCAAATAAAATCAAAAGTGGCCACTGAATCAATCCAAAGTCAAAGTATAATATCGAAGGGATGTGTCCGATCAAAGGTGCTACCTTATTAACCCGTCGATCGTTCCTGTTTTAGCCACCTTATGCCAACTCATGGGAATCGGGTCCACGTATTTACCTTAAAGGAAATGCCACCACCATCCTACTTCATTCTGGAATCTCCACCGCGTACACGGTTGTTAAATTGGTTTTCGAAGTTGGCAGAGAGTATGACAAATTCCGATCCCGGTCTCTTCAACATTATTATAACACCGCAGTCATTTAAAAAGTTTATACTTTTAAAACCAGAATAAAATCTCTATTTCAAAACCGTATAATTACAATATCCTTTCCATTTCAAGACAAACTCTTTTGATATTATTTTTGTAAAAACCCAAATTAATATAATATCATTTTATTTCAAATATATATTTCTTTTTCCAAAATCATATTGTTTCAAATTTATAATAATTGGAAACCAAACATTGAATCATAACCTTCAAACTATAATACTTCGAAAATTCATAGCTTTAAACCATAGCTTCTAAAACTTGGATGGTTTGGATATCCAAACGGTATATAGAATAAAATAGTTGATTTCATATTACTTTATAAAGTAAATAATCTTCACGGCTTTACAAATTTATTCATTTAAAATTTAGTCTAAATCCATAAATTTTAAATTCACTTCCAGTTAAATAAACCACTTCGATTTCAATATATTCCTAACTTTGAGTATTTAACAATTTCGAAACTTAAGGTTGGAAATTCTATTCAACAATTTATTGTCCTATTATTTAATTTTGAAATATTCATAAAATAAATCCATAAAATAAAACTCAAATTTCTACCAATTAAATATTTCATTCAATTTATTTATACTATAAATATTCATTTAATTTATCTTGAATAAAATCCAGTTATAAATATCATACATTTAAAACTTCCAAGTTTAAATAAGTTACATCACTTGTAGAGTTTAATTCTTAAATACGCTCAATTCCAATTAAATTTTTAATTTACCTTCCAATCTAGATTGATTTAAATCATTAGAACTCCATTATTCAACTTATTTAGTTTATTTAACACATTATACATATCTTAAATTTAATAATTTAACTATATATTTATATATAAAATATATTTATATCATATCCAAATTTAATATTTATTAAAACGTATCATATCCAAACCATAAATCATTTCAAAAATAATTATATATATATATACACACCGCGGTGCCTGTATAAAATTTTCTATCCTATGGTCAAGTGATACGGATATCTATCATTTCAATCCGCAATTTAAAAATAAAAAAATGCGGTTGTATATCATTTCAAACCGCAATCCCGAAAGAAATGAAAATGCATGATAACTTGCAGATTATATAAAATACAACACATCATCCATTCACCCAATATCAATCATCAACCAATTTATTTCAATCATCATCAATTTAAACAAACATCAATATATATAGCATATAAAATATAACAGGTAATAAATGACAGTTATCAACTAACAATTTATATCCAATAATAAATTAATAACAGTTAAACTGGAAGTTTATATGCACACTAAATAAATTTTAACTGTAAATTTATATGCAATAATAAAATTAATTAATAGTTAAATTAAATAAATGCGATTTAACAGAGATGATGAATAAAGCATGCCAAACAGTCATAAATAAATTTCTACTCATATCTAAAGTCAATTTAACAAACATAGGAAATTTTAGAAATTGTGAGTGGGTTAAAACACTCACCTTTTGAATTTAAATTCAATTTAAACTCAAAAATTTGATAGTCTCCAAATTGGTCCAAACCAGTGTCAACAGATCCAAAATTTTATTACGATCCTAACAAAAAAATCTCGCGTGAAATGGATATCGAATGAAGAAGTTATTCGAATAAAACGTTTGAAAATCAAAATTAAAAAAAAATATAAAACAAAGCATACCACAAAGGTTCGACCACATCACCGAAACTCACGCAACCCTAATCCACGTCTCCAGGCAATTGCGCCGCCACCAGCCAAACACCTAACGCCGCCAAATCCATCGCCAATCCCCAGATCCGAGGCCGCCATCTGCCACCTTCGGCCGTCCCCTGTAGCCACGCGCGCACGACCCTAATTTCCCCAAAACGCCACGCCTCTGCTACGTACAAATGCCAATTCTAGCGAATCTAGGTGCCGTTGAGTCGAAGTGAACCGTTGGATTAGTGTCTCTCGGTCCCCTCGACGCTCCCAAACTTCCCGATCTTCGAAACAACGACGATCTACCGATGAAACCAAACCCCAATACGAACGGCCGAGGATAAACGGCTAATTTCTGAGCAACCAATAACTCCAATCGAAAAACGAATACCACCAGGGGATTACGCTCATCAAGAGCATCAACGTATATTTTTTTGGAATTTTCTAGGGACTTTAAATTTTTGACTTTTGATTTGATTTTTGAAATTGGATATAGGGTAGGGTTTGCAGCCATTGGGAAGAAGAGAAGCTGAATAAATGAACGCACAAACAAAGAGAATAGATGGAGGCTAGGGTTTATAATTGATTTTATATAGGTAGGTTAGAAATAGATTATATGGATTCGATAAACAAACGTGCTGACGCTAACGTGGCCCAAAAAGCCCGTTCTGACCCCGGAACGAAATTGAGTAAACCCATATATCAAAATAGGTGTTTTGAAATATTCTGAACGCGTTGAAAAAAGTTTCACGTCCAAATTCGATCGTATGAAGAAGTTATGCTGAAAACAATATTTTCAAATTGATTTCAATTAAAACGATTTCAAGGCGTTTCGCGTTCGTACGATCAAACGACAAGTCCGATCGCTACGAAACTTGAAAGCCTACAATAATTCACTGTTACGGATCCGATGAAACTGGTTTCGTCGAAATCTGAGTCCGTGACCAAAATGACTATTTTTATATTAATTAAATAAATTCAAAAATAAATAAATAAAATCCAATTTATATATTTAGATTCTAAAATTGACCCATTTTATCACTTTTAAAAATTCTTAACCATTTACAAAATTCCAACAAGTTTAGATGTCAAATTAAAGAAGGTAAATTTATAAATTTCAATATAAATCTTTAATTCCATTAAATTCACAAATTATAAATAATATCCTAAAATTTCATTTAGTTAAATAAGTTAGTTAGTATTCCATACATTCATGTCAAATAGATGGATCTACCATTGGATTTAAGATTATCACATAAATATTTCCTGTTTTCAACTAAATTTCCAATTAATGTAAAATTTTATATTTAATTTTAAATTAATTGCAATAAAATCCAAATAAATACATAAAGCTTGATTCTCTTTTAAACATTTAACTCATTTGATTGCAATTAACCTTTTTATAGTAAATTAAATTCCGATATTAATGAAACTTTATTTCCATTCTTTTTTTATTCACAGATCATCATATTGTGAAGAACATTTACGTTATTCCCCGTTTATTACCTTAATTTATTTATCGTAGCATTTAATTTATATTTATTGCAATGCTTTCCGATTTAATTGAAGGAACTAAGTATATAACTCATAATAGTTGTGGTAAAACTATTAATCCCACATTTATATGTATATCCTTATCCGTTATACCTATTAATTAAATAAATTCCACTTTTAAGTGTGTTTAAGTTTATTACTAAGTACCCATTTACTTTTTCCCAAAAAAAATTTGAATTCCATTCATTTACCATGCAATCACTTTCCCATTCACACCTTATTATCAACCCACAATTATTGCAATTCATTATCTTATATTGATTTTATACAATTACCATTAACTTTACATTCAATTACTATTCAATGCATATTTATTCATCAATCAATTCGATATTTACTTTTCTTTCCTTCTATTTGATAAATAACCTAGTATGCATTTACATACATTCATTTCATTCCATTCATTTATGGGTATTGCATTGAAATTTAATTTATTAGCTGATACCAACATTATTACCATTAATTACAATTGGATTCCCAATTTTATTTAATACCCTGAATAAATAACATATATATTAATCAAATCCTTACATTTGTTTTTGTCATATTCCATTTAAAATCAAATCATACATTTAAATGATTTTATTGAATTGGAATTTCATTCAAGTCACAAATTATTATCTTGCATTAACATGATTCCTTAATTTATTCCAATTACCGTTTACACTCTTTTATTGCATTAAATCAATTTAATATTTTTATTAATTTCTCATATTAAATTTTATATCCATGTAAGAATCTTCTTTTTTTCTACTTAACTCATTTGGATTTTATTCAAATTTCTATAACTAGGTTTTAAGTCACCATTTACATAATTTATTTTAGCCTTCATTTTAACATTTATTTATCCCCTTTATTGTTTCTACTAAAATAAATTACAAAAGTGCTATTAAATAAAAAAAATTAAATTGTCGAAATTTACGGGTCGTTACAGTAGTGGTGGCAGTGGAAACTGAAGCGGTGATTGCATTGAAGAATGAGTTCATAATTTTTCTTAGAAGTGAACAAGAAAATGAGAGGGGTATTTTTGCAAGAGGATGGATTACTCTTTTATATTCAAAAAAAAGTATACTACAAACATCTCTCCCTTTATCTATTTTTCTTTGCTACATTCTCCCCCCATCCCATTATCCCTTCATTCATTTTAGTTCTTTTAACAATGATCAAGAAAATAAGATACATGCTTCTAAAAAATAAACATATTTCATTCATTCATGTATGTTGGTGATTCATATAAGTTTGCATAAACCAATAGCTCTAAATTGTTGAAATTGTATGATAATGTGGTATATCGGAGTTTTTACAGATTTGTTCCAATTTGCATTTTAAGTTGCCAGTGATGCATATAAGTTTGCTAAATTTTGTTGACAAAGAATACTGTAGTATAATTATGCTAGAGTTTTGTGCATACCATTAAGTATTTACATAATAACTAGCATTAACCCGTGCTTCGCACACGGTTATTTGTAGAAAGATTGATCTACAATGTAAATGCAATAAAGTAAAGGTGGCTATTTACAACAAATCTATATAAAATCGTAGAACATAATAGAAAGCTATTTAATTCTATGAAAAATTACATTTTTATTCCATGATAATCTTCATAATCTCATTGATTCTTTCTCAGCAAATATTAGAAAGTGGCACAACTATTTTGAAGATGTAAAATTGAATGTCAAAAATAATATTTTTTGGGTTTGAGCTTAAACTTTTAAACGATTAAGGAAAGAGAGAAAATTAATGATAGCCCTAGTTTGCTAGCTTAAAACAAACGTCTCATATTAGAAGAAAAAAAACAAACAAAATCATTTTAAGTTCAAAGAGTACTACATATTGCATAAAAAATTAAACGTTAAGTCACCTTATCCCTGTGAAGGTAATGATGAATGAAACAAAAACCATCGAAACTACTGTTGAATTCCTATTGTAGCATTACAACTCACTAAAGCATTATTAACGTGATGTTCACACAAGTTTTTTCTTCATGTGAATGATACTTCTACTTATCTGTTAGAAGGACATTAGTCGAACAAATTTACCGATATCTAATTTTTTTGTGCAATTTATTAAGTTGGGATAATTAAAACTTTAAGTTTTAATAACAATAAAAAAAAATGTCATCATGTCATTTTATCAGAAAAATTGGTTATTTGATAAGAATTTACACAAATCTATCCTACGTTAAAATTGAATATGTGAGGTATGGTAAATTTTGAAATGCAATTAAAACTAAAACCGGCAGTTAACTATTTCATACATGCAGCCGTTTATTATCCTATTAATTAAGATACCTTATTTTATTAGAATTGAGTACCTTGGAAAATTAAGTGTTATTAAGTATTGGTGAATAATTGATTTCTACTCAAACATATAGTGTGTTGATTCATGAATTTTGAATTGAGAAAGTCTTAACTGATTTTGATAATAATCAATTTTTATCTCGATAATGATTCGTGAAGTACTTTTTTCCTCGATCTTTGGTTTCTTTCATTAAAGAGTTTTAATTTGCACGCGTTGGATCCTTCAAGAACATGAAGTCTTGAATCTGAGTGAATCATTTCAAAACGTAAACAACTAAGCATAGAGAGAAAATGACGAATACTTTACCTTATGATGGTTTTCTACATACTTTTACATGACAGACATTTACGTTGGAATTTAATACATCTTCCTAAATTTTAAGCTCATAAGTCCATATAATTTCATTAAAATCTTGACAATCAATGTAAGCATAGATTCCAGTGCATTAGAATGTCAATATCTATATAGCATCACAAATGTTTCTAGTGTCACTATGCATCACTAAATTGGCATCATAACGAAACCACTAACTTTTTAGGGACGATCATTATTCCATATGAGCTTTTGATGTTATGAATTAAATTAGCAATGACATAACGATGCCAAAAACCCATTAGAAAGCTATAGGTTTATAGTAGCGTACAGACAAAAAACCGCATTACACTTTTTAATTCTAACATACAAAATTAAAACAATGAAATCCCTAACAATTAATAGTCTTATAACATTATCGTGAAGCAATTCGATATACCATTTAAAAATTCTGGCGATCCTAACCAAATGTACATTAATAATTAAATGAAATCTTCGACTCGGTAGATTGCTAATCTTCGACCTATTGAAGAGAAAAATGCGTTTGTACATATAGTACACTAGTTTATTCTATGCTAAATACTTCCAACCATTTTCTATCAATCATTAAAGAATTTAGGGGGACAAAACCGTTTAACACTCAAAATTGAAAGCACCAATTTTGCATACTAATATGTTAGAAAGTCATGAATGTAAAAATAAGAAAAGTACATAGATAAAAGAATGATGCTTTTATAAACTGGAGTCATCGCTGCATAGTTTAAGTAATTAAACAAAATATCCTTCGTCGATAATTTATGTAATTCAGGTCCCTTTCCTTTGATATCTTTTATTAGTAACTGCTATTCTTATACCCATGTTAATACTTCATACTTATATAGATTTCAAATAAATAGAAGGAACGGCTGCCAAGTCCATAGAATTGGAAGATAATGGAAGAAAAGTCCCTCCCGAAAAAATTATGAAAATTTGGTCCCTTTCTTTAGTTTTTGACTAATTTATGCTACATTTGCCCCTGATTTGAATGTTGGGCCGATTTTCTAGAAGGGGACAATTGGGTAAAAATAACAAAACAGGGATCTAATTTACGTGGGTTTATTAGTAGGGACTTTTTGTGCATGGACATTGAGAATAGGGACATTTGGTCCAAAACCGTTTGCAAATATTCAAAACACAATAACATTTTCTAGAAACATCAGATTGACAAACAGTTTTCACCTTAAATCAACGTATTTATGATCTTTTAAATGATATATGTTATTCATATGTAAATATTCAATCGTTGATTTTTTTTGAAAAATTATAGTCTTTCATATAGATATTGTATTTATAACCGCATCATTCAAAATGCAAATATAATTGCATCATTCAATTCGCATGTACGAAATTAATAAATATGCAGTTAAAGTCAATTCATATTTGGCGTGCATTTAAAATTATAACTATATTTCATAACGTGGTTAAATCACTATCGTTAACATCAAAAAAATCATTACTACAACTAAATTAGTATTGCATCACACAAATGCAGTTAAAATATTTAGATGCAACAATAATTGCTTAATTTCGAAAATACTGCAAAATAATAACCGTTTTTGCTTAATGACATTAAATTTTAACTACAGTAAGCTCGAATAAATCATCATTTACAACCAAAATTACTACTACGTCACATAAATATAGTTGAAATATTCAATTTCAACCATGCATAATCCAAAATTGTCATTAAATTATAATTGCATTTTATTAGTGTAGTTAAATTTTAATTGTATTAAGATTGAATAAATTTCTAAAATGTAGTCAAGTTTATTACTACATCACATAAATATGGTTAAAATCTTCAAATATAGTTAAATTTACCCAAAACTTGCTGGTATTGCATTTTCTTAATTTCATTAATTTATAACTGTTTTAAAATTGAATAAAATTATCAAATATAGTCAAAATCATCATAGTAAATGCAATTTAAAAAAAGCTAATGTAGTTAAATTTATTCAAAAAATGCCTATAAATTACTACACCATTTTTTGATGGGGTTATTTGTAACTGCATTAAGTTTGAATAAACTATCAAACACAATCAAAATTTACTTTTTACATAATGCGGTTACAAAATTCAAAGGCAACCATAATTGTATAATTCAAAAAAAATATTCCTTTCAAATAGTTAAAAGATAATAAATGCATTATAATAATCTAGGTAAAACTACTATGTAATGTTTATGATCATCATAATAATGCTGTTATAGAAACGCGGTACACGTCGGTGACACAAAATAATTGGATTATATAAATGCAGTTAAAACTGCTATATAAAATTATGCTTTTAAAAAATTTATTTTTAGTTATCAACAATGGATATCATTGGAAAGCATATTAAATTTGAGATTTCATATTGAAAACAATTCTTAAATGCAATTAATGTAGAAAAAGTTATCACATTTCGAAGTTTGGAATAGAAAGAAATTAAAAACGTGACTGTTCATTTTTCAAAATATGAAGGAGGCCTGTGTGCTCTTGAAATTTAACTAAATAATAATAACATAGTATAGATCAGGTTACAAAGAACAACATATTAACGATTCATTGTGTTCACTATCTAAATTTTGAGTAAGATTTGAATCAATGGACCAATGATCATCTCTATCCTTCCATTCATTTTATTTTTCTTCTTAATATTATATAATGGCGCATCTCTTTGTTTTTTAGGAGGAAATGTAAGTGGTGAAGTACAATGGCGAAGGATTACAAATGTGGCACTAAATACTTTCAACTGGTTCCAAAATATACAAGGGGTTTTGGAACATAAACGATAAGCACTATTTGTTAAACTTTTACATCATTGCAGTTGCATGGTTTGTGGTTATTGAACTATTCATGTTATATGGTAATTTCTATCATTTTTGCTGCACTACTGCACAGAAAAATAAACGCTTATTTTTCCATGCGGCCTCTCTCTGGCATTTCAGCCTTATGGTTGTTGCTATCATATACTATATCATTAGTTTATACAAAACAATTGTTTACATATAAATAAGTATCTGAACTGATTAGGGACATTTGCACATTTTTCCATTGAGAGTAAATGTACATTCTATTTATATATTTTATGTAGGTGCAACTTGTATTTTTAATACTTGTTATAATATATGCAGATTTTCTTTTCGATGTTACTTGTACTATCTTATATATTATAAAGTAAAACCTATATCAAATATTTTTACTTAAGGATGCACAACAAATTGTTTCTAGTAAATAACTTGTTATTAATTATCTCGTATTTAACTTTTAACAACAAAAGTTACAATAGATACTCATGAACCATCATTTTGTGATTGCTTAGGGATGAATTTCTTAACCATAAGGAAGCTCAACAAAGTTACAATATATTCTTATCAATTTAGAGAGATTATAAACGTTATTATACATAGTTCATGGTTTGAAGGTGCTCATCAATCATAAGTATGCATAGTGTTATATATATGCATTATATACAATCCTCTTATTTAGTTATAACATTTGTAATATAATATTGAATCTTATGTTTATGTATATATTACTAAATAACACTTTAATTATAAGAATGTGATTGTAATCTTTCATGGACTATAACAGTTACGGATCATATTACAATTCAGAATTATTTTGAATTTTAATTATTTATATATATATGTATATTTTTAAGTGAAAATAAGGGACATATCCCTAAAATCAAACTTAATATACAAAACATCCTTTCAAAAAAAATATAAATTACATCTCTATTTTCAAATACTGCAATTTTCTTCTCTAAAATACCCATATGTCGGCTGAACGTTGGTTCTTTTTATGTGGATATTATTCTTACATCCATAAATAAAATTTGCACCCCATTAATTATCAATCTTTAAAACACAATAAATTTTATAGAAACGACGGATTAACAAATCGTTTTCACCATTAAATCATAAATTTTATTATCTTTCTAATGAGTGACATTACGCATATGTAAAAACAACGGCATTGATGTTTTTCAATTTTTCTACAATTATATGGTATGATTGCAGACAATTCAGCAGTTATAAGCAATAATTGCAAAAAAGGTTGCAATTATATGGTATAGTTGCACTTTTCTGTGATTACGTTGAATAAATGCAGACTTTTCTGCAATTATTCCATATAATAGAATAATGCAAAAAGTATCTCCTGATTTCCAAACTTTATAGAATTCAATTACCTTGTTTTTTTACAAAACCATTTTAAAATAATAAATATACAGACTTACTTGGTATATTAAATCATATCTCCGGATTTTCATAACAACTTTGTTTACCAAAACAATTCCCTTTTTGAAATGTCTAAACAAACTTGTCTACCAAACAAGTCCCAACAAATAATATACCAAACTACCATGGTAGCAATCCATCACTTAGAAACTCGAAAATGAATACTGATGATGTGGCCATCATCATCAGGATTATTTTCCAACGACTGAAGTGAGTTTAGTGCTTCCTTACTTCCCACAATTTATTTTCCAAAATAATACCTCTTCATTTCCTTCTAACACTTTGGAAAACATTTCAAAATTTTCAAGATTTAAATTTCCTAAACTTTTTGTTCAAATTGATTTAAAAACATTTTCCAAAATTCCTGGGGTTTAAATTCTAGTTTAAATCAAATTTTGGTTATGCTCCATTGTGTTATTTCATACTTACGTAATTTTATTTGGTTATAAATATAAACCATTTCAAATTTTAGATTTTTATATGTTTATAATATTAACAACCAAACATCCAAATAAATATAATAATTTCAGAAAATTGTTTCTTTTATATCAAAATATAATTTTGAGAAAAATTATTTCAGTTACCCACTTTAAAAACAATACTATGTCGGTTTATCTTGTTTAAGAGTTAAGAAACACCTATCGATACGGTTGTACTTCCCATACCGACCAGTATTCATAAAAACTCAACGGATAAGTCAACACAGTATAAAAACAGTTTTATATTCACTAACAGTTACGTACTCATAGCTATTAATACACTCAAATCATTCTATAGTACATTGACTCTATCTTAATGAATAATCCCCACTAAAGCCAAGGTTAACGCCAACCTCGCTCTAATACCACTGTAACAACCGGTCCTTCTCGACGCTCGAAATTCGACACAAATACGCCAATGTATAATATGCCGACTTTCGAGTGTCAGAAAACACAGATTGCTGAGGAAAGAAAGGAGGTAGAAGAAGAGAAAACAAAACAACATCAGAATCTCACAATCAAAGTAGAATAAAATATAATAGATAATAACTGATCTTTACACAAAAAGAATCTATATATGTTTTATACATTACATCATCGGAATACATCACAATCAAAACAATTACTGGACAGTTATCTTAACTTGACGTTACAAAACGGACTATACAACTTATACAACACAACGGAATATACTTCAAATACGTGTGATACGTCTCGCCACCCAGCTTGTCTCCTCAGCTCCATAGCATCCTACCATATACTTATAATACTCGGTCTGACCGGAGCATTATAATAAAATAGCACCCAAGTCAGTCTGGAAAACCAGCGTGAGAAAAATACACTCAATTTAATTATTAAAATTTTCAAAATCCTTTGGAAATCAAAGGTATTTCATAAGACTACGCCATAAATAAACATGTCGGGTTTTTACCATACGATAACCAAAACATTTCTTATAAAATCCTCTGATATTATAATAGTGTCTAAGTACAAATACTTATTCAAATAGCCAAAATTGTTACATTATTAAGTTCCAGCAATATTATCCACAAAGTGGGTTCTACAAACAAAACCTTAAAGGCACGTAGGGAGAATGGATTTTCAACTAATGACTAGGCATTTGGGTACCACCTGTCACAGTACTTGGTCTAGATCAGCATACCGAGGACCCCTCCGTTCCTCTGCAACACAAGACTGAAGCTACACCTTACTGGATATTCCGAATAAGATCACCCTGTGGTTGGGATCAGCAATCGCCCACACAGCCGAATAAACAGGGACCTCTAGGTAGAGATGACCCTACCCTAATTGGGTGCTACCCACTTAGCCTTGCTGCGTAACCCCTGATTTTCAGTCATTTCCGGTTGATGAGGCTCGAGTCTTAGTGTTACCTTTTTAGAACACCTCACTTAGAATGCTCATCATCCTCCTGACAATGTTCTGAAAGTATTCATCCATACAAGTCTGTTCCAGGTTCGAACGAAACCGAAGGCACTACTCCTACTACATCCATTTTGGAATCACCATTAGGATTAGTAGCGATTAGCCCTTGCACTTCACTGTTCCATCTTCGACTCCAAGCTCTTGTCTTCATCACGTAAACGTACTCGTTGGATCGAAGTGGTTTTTGGATCTTAAATCCGATACCGGTCTCTTCGAAACGACGTTCGTTGTTTTTCGGTAAACTCAACCCCGGTTCTTTAAGAATACTTAGACAAGAATAAGATCAGAGTTCATCTCCTAACCGTTAGCGGACGAATTTCCTTATAAACATCCTAGAAGAACGAACGAGTTTATAGGTACAATATAGCACGTTGAACAGTAACTGTACCATATAATTCTCATACCTCTTCTAGGTATTCCAAAGTTATATTTTGGTCCAGATTTGATAGTCGGTTATTTAACTATCAAATAAACAATCAATTCAACCAATTATTTATTTTCACTGAAACGCCAAGTCTCTTAAAATTATAATTTTATAACTGAAATCACTTTTTCTAAAAATATATACTTAAAACATTTAAAAATAAAACTACTTAAATTACTTTACTCAAAATGATAGTTATGAAATTCTGTAATAATTTTCCAAGTAAAACTTAAGCAACAAACTATTTTTGAAATAATGTTTTATATAAAGTATAAATATTAGAAAATTTCTTTTAAAAGTATAATACTAATTTAAATTTAAAAATAATTACTACTAAAATAAATTTTTAAATAATATTTACTTTAAAATTCTAAAAAATTAAAAATAATAAATTTCTCTAAAGAATTACTTTCTAAATAATTTTAAAACCTTAAACTTACGCATAAAAATTCTCCTTTGAAAATGTACTTGGCTTTTTAAGGAAATACACTTCCATTTTAATATAACCCATATAATTCTTTTATAAATCCTGCTCGATTTATCCCAATTTAATTTACATTCCAATCCCATAAATTTCTTCCAACACTTTAAAAATAAAACACTATTTATTTTTAAACATATTTCCCATCTCCTTATAATCACTTTCGAAATATATATTCTTGAATTGTTTAAAATAAAGCTACTAAAGTCTTTATTTAAAATAATACTTATGAAAATCTATAAGAGTATCTTGAGTAAAATTTAAACCAAAATTACCTTTTTTAAAATAAAGTTATTATATTAATCTTTTTGTTAAAATTCCCTTTTAAAAATCATAATACTAATCCACCTTTAAATAAAATTAACTACCATAATTAACTTAAATAAATATTTAATTTTCACTTAAAAATAATTAAAATAATAAATTCTTAAAAACATTCAAAAAAAAACAATTTCGAACTTCTGGGTTATACTTTGAAAAATTTTCTTTAAAATATACTTAGTTTTCCAGGAAAATATGTTTTCCAGCTTTTAAAAATAAAATCACCTTTTTATTTTTAAAAGCGAATTACAACTTTTCTTATAAATTCCCACCAGAATCTATACTTCCAAATTTATCCGCTGATAAATATTCTACTTTATTTATAAATCCAGTTTACAAATTTCCATTCCTCATTTTCCTTTAAATCACAGTTTTCAAAATACTTAATCAATTTCAAACCGATATCCTATTTAAATTCCCTTTAAATTTATAACTCAATTTACCCAAATTCCCAATAATTATTTACTTAAAAATTCCCTTTTCATTTCCTTTAAAACCCAATTCAATCTATTTTATATTTTAAAATACCAAATTTTATTCATCCAAACCATAGTATCGAATAACTTAAAATTCCAATTCAATTCTATCACAAAATATCAAATAACATATCACTGATTATGGAAATATTAATGTTCTGAGGAATCCAGTTGGATCCCTCCAACCTGTTTCCCTGCATCCACAGATGTTAGCACAATAAAAATACCAATTCCACTTCGAGGTGGAATATCGTGGTATATAGGGTCATCTGCTATATAATGCGGGAAATCAATCACTCTAATATATGTGTGTATATATATACACACATTACTACTATATATAATATCACATTCAATCAATCAATAATTTAAATTTAAACTATTTAAATTAACTAGTCAACCAGATGTGAGTGAGATTAACTCACCTTGAGTTTAAAACGCAAAGCATTTCAATTTTAAATTAAATCGAGCACCTTCGATTTAATCTAAAATTTTCATGAGCTCTAATTGCCTCCGGATCTACTGTAGCGCGTAGATTGCATCGCTGCGATTCCGTCGCTTCTTGTTTCGTCGGAATTCGACCATGCATGCAAAAGATATGTAGTGTTGAAGATTATTCGATCTAAAATATAATATATTTTCATTTTGTTCTATGTTTTACACAAACCAAAATCGAGATCGTTCAAAAGCAAGAAAAACCCAAAGCCGCTGATTGCTTCCCTCTCCTTCGTCTTCACCCAGCAAACAAAACCCAAAGCCACCATTCTTTGACCAAAAATCGAGATCACCACGATAACGTTGAAGACGATCCAAACCTTCCACGCCGCAGCTCCAAATGGCACGCACCCACAGCCAGAACGTGTCCAAGCTCGGCCTCGCCATTGCTCCAAAAAGTGCGCTCGAACTCGTGACTAACCGCCCAAAAATCGAGATGATCCACCACGCTGATTCTAATCACGACCATATGGATTTGTAAAGCTTGAGATTTCCTACAATCTTGCAGTTGACTGATTCTGCAAATACTCGATGGATTAAGAGAATTTAGGGGGTTTGATTCGAAAATTTTCGGCATTAGTTTCTAGTAAATGGCGGCCGAGCAAAAGAAAACTAGGGTTTTGGTTGTGATGCACATATATACGTGCACCATAATTATTTTAATAATACATTTTTCACAAATTACTTGATTTTCAAACGAATTCCAATTGAACCGTGCTGACATGCGTTTATAATGTTTTACCCGCGTTTCGAACAAAATGGAACGTGTTTTGGAGCCCAATTCAAATGTATGTGGAAGATAGCTTTTTGAATCGATTTAAAATATTAAATTATCGATTTTTAATTTCAAAGCGTTTCTCACCCGGACGAACAAACGGTAACTCCAAATATTACGAAATTTGAAATCCGATAATAATTAACAATTACAGATACAATGGAACTGGTTTTGTCGAATTCCGAGACTGTCAAAAACAATGAATGAGAAGCTTGAAGACAAGGGAAGATCAACCACACTTCAATCTCAACACAAGAAGCTTGAATCTAAGCTTAAAAGAGAAATTAGGAATTTTCTGAAATCAAAGAGAGAATGAGTTGGAGAAGAAGGAGATGATACTTACCAATGCTTCTCTTTGAATTTGGAGCTAGAACTTGATTTGCAAATGGAAACTAGGGCTTAGGATTTTAATTATTTTTCTTTTCCCCCATTATTCTCTTTAGAACTGAAAAGATAAGGAAGAGGGAATGAATGAAGAGAAGTGGTCAGTTTGGGGTATTAATTTGGCTAGTGGGCTGAACCCAAACCCAAACCCAAAGTGAAAAAGGTCAACTTTTTAGCTAGCTCCAAACATATCAATATTTATACTCAAAAAGGTTTCAAACGACATTTTGAACTCAATGGAAGGGGTCTCGAGTCCCAATTCCACTGTTTGCTAAAAGTAGTTTTTCGGACTAAAATCTGACGAACGATGAAATATTTAAATAAAATCTTCAAATATACAATCGATAAATATGCGGGTTGTTACAGACTCCCCTCCTTAAAGAAATTGCGTCCTCGCAATACTTAAGAAGAAAATAAAGAGTAACAACCATAAAAGCATATCAACACAAAAGAAATTTGAAATAGGAAGTTCACCATAAAGAGCAAGAAAGAGTAAGCCTGAACGGGATCGCTCGATGAATTCCCAGGATTTCCAAGAGCAATCCTTAGGATCTGAGAACCATTGAACTTTCACAAGTAGAACATCTTTTTTTCCGAAGGCGCTCAACCTCCAAAGATATGATGCGAATGGAATGTTGCTCATAAGTCAAATCTGGTGAAACTTCAATTTCCTCAATAACACCGGGCTCAAGAATAAAATAGGTATCCCTAGGGCATTTCCGTTGTAGAAAGACATGAGAAAACGTCATGAATAATAGAAAACTGAGCCGGTGCAACGACGTAGAATAATAACAGTACGCCCGAGAAACTAGAAACTCGAATAATTTGGAACAACAGCGTAGTACAATGACGGTACGCCAGATGAACCAAAGCTCAAATAATTCGGAACATCGACACAGCACAAAAAGGTACGTCTAATGAACCGAAGCTCAAATAATTCAGAACATCAACGCAGTACAAAAACGGTACGTCCAATGAACCGAACACCATAAAAGAACATCAGACGCAAGCCTATAAAAGAAATGAGACGAAGCTCAATAAAACAAGGTACATCGAAACGTCCGATGAACTTGGTAAAAGATCATTCCATTTAGACATCATCCAAAAGACAACCACTTGTTGCTTACGACTAAGGGCATTGGCAACATGATTTCCCTTCCGGGAGTATACAAAGAATATTAAGATCATAAGATGCAAGGAACTCTAGACAACATTAAGTTCCTTATGAGAAAATAAATATTCCAAAGATTTATGATCGGGGTAGAGAACAAATTTCTCATCCAAAAATGATGATGCCATATTCTAAAAGTGAAATCAATAGTCGCGAGCACTAGATCATGAATGGCATATCTGGTCTCGCTAGGCTTTAATGATTTAGAAACATAAATGATAGCACGTTCTCTTTTGCAAGAGAACGACACCCAAACCAATATGACTAGTATTGGTGCAAATAATGAAGTTTTGATTCCCTTCGGGGACCACAAGGATATGAGTATCGGAAAAGAGTTCTTTTAAATAATATTCTTTTCCGAAAAGCTAAAACTTTCAAATTACAATTATCTTTATGTAATCATTTTTCTAGAAAAAATTACTTTTTATAAGTCAATTTGTTGTGTAAAACTGTCTCATCAAAGCATTTAGGAGATTCCTATCGATAACGTTGATCAAGCGCATCGAGCAGAATTCTTAAAGCACTCAACGGGCAATACAATCACAAAATCATCTTCTCTATGATGAAAATATCTCTTAAAAGTTTTGAGAATATTCTTTGCTCGTTTAAGATCAAAATCCAATTGTACTTATAAATAAATCTTATGAAAAAGACTTGCAAAATTTTAAATTTCTATTTTCATCCAAAATCAATGAATACAAGAATGGAATTATCGACATATTCATAGAATACTCGATTTATAAAATGGATGAAACAAGATGGGCAAACTGAATGACATAATAAGTCATTCATAAGAATCATAACGAGTGCGGAATGCGGTAAGTGGAATGCTAACTGCCGCAACTCATAGAAAATGAAAACCGGCGGCAAGGTCGAGCTGAAAAGACCTTAACACCACACAAGATATTGCTTAGGTGATGATCCTAAGACATACTCCAAAAATACCGAAAAATTCTCAAACTACATGAACGAGAGAAATAACACTTTTCTCATGATGAGGGCTTAAAGAATAAAATGATGCCACCAAAAATTTGAAATCGGAATCACAAAGAAAAATGGAAATCTGCTTTACAAATAGGAAATGTCGAAGGTGAATAGTCCGCTCGGAAAATTAGGATATGGGCTTCACAATGATTAAGCCAATCCTTCCACAAAATTCAATTTTCGAAGCCTAAGCAACGCCTAACATGCAAATTGGCTCAGAAAGAAAAATCACATAAAATAATCTCGACATAAATACAAGAAACTGAGTGTTGCGAATTGGCCAACCGGATTAGCAAATCTCAGTGAAGTCATCAAGCCCAAAATGTTTAAAGAAAAAGAATCAACAAGTTCTTTTGATATAAAAATGATAAGATGAACCCATATCAACAAGATCACGAAATAAAACAATAGCATCAAGGATTGAATGAAAAATACCTTGAGCAGGAGAAGGGTCACTAGGAGCTTTAAGCTTTCCCTCTCTCCTACTTTGAAGTTTGGGACATGTAGATAAGTAATGACCTGAGTCTTTGCAATAGCGACAATAAAGGGGTTTCGGGCACTTAATTACATAATGGTCCACGGAACCACAATTGTAGCATTGTCCACGATTAGAAGTAGGAGTCTTGGCTGCCGAAGTTTCTTTCTTGCTTGGAAGTTTAGGACATGCAGAAATATGATGACCTGAATTTTTGCAATAACGGCAAAAGAGTGGTTCCGAACACTCCTTTGCATAGTGGTCCTTAGAATTACAATTGTAGCATCCTCCACGATTAGGGATTGGAGTCTTTGTTACCAAAATAATTTGCTTCACTTTCTTATTGGGATTAGGGCTCGTGAACTTAATATGCCTCTTCTTGGAAATCCCAATATCACTATCACTTCCTTTACTAACCTCTTCATGTCGAAGAGTGATATCCACAAGCTGATTGAAAGGAACTTCAAGTCTCAAAGGTAAAATCTTTTCGGGGTTCTTACTCAAAGCACAAATAAACTCTTGATTCTTTACAAGATCCAAAAGTTGTTGGGCAGACATAAATACGCCATCCAGAGAAGGGCTACCGGATTGACCAGCGCTAGGGCTGCCAAAACTAACCATTTCTTCTTCTTTAAGAAAGAAAAAAAGAAGAGGAAAAAGGTTACTCTCAGAATGAATATCAAACAGTCATGATTGATAAAACATGAAATCATAAAGAAAAATAGGATGAATCGGTACGAAGACTCGAATAAAACCCTAAAGCACGACTCCTAAGAAAAACTTAGGACATGATCCTTGCTAGATTATTCTATATTGTTCCGAAGTTTGGCTCCGATACCAAGCTGTGACGCCCCACCTCTATACCCACACTAGCTAAGGACACTATGGTGTAATGCCGTCAACTAGCACGGAGAATAAGGCTGTTGAGGAGCGACCATCCGTGTAATTGCTTTGTGCGAGCACCGGTATGTCAGATAGAATAACATGCAATTCATTTCGAGAGGAAATCCGACATACCGATACAAACTCAATGCTACTACACAGTGGCTATAATATCTTCGGAAACAAATATAGAAATAAGCATAACATAAATCAGTCACAGATAATTCGTATCCCAAAGGCGGAAACAGATATGAATATTACACATAAAAGTGTATATCAGAGTAGTGGTCAAAAAAGATCCACAATAACACAAAAGAATAGATACAATTGCTAGACAAAAGAATATGTATACATCAAGGAGTTTATACCTCAAATGTATACAACAAAAACTACTAGACTAAAGTAGTTAAGCAAAAGTCAGAAGATGGTTCCAAATAGGAAGTCATGAGGAAGCACCAGCAATATCTCAGTCTGACCCGAGTATTATTTAAAAAGAAAATAATAAACGGACCAGTCTAACTATAAATATCAAATAAAAATGAGATAGAAGAAGAGATATGATAAAAACATATGATAACAAAAATGTCATACTACGACAAGTATAAATTAAATAATAACAAAAACCATACAATATCTTAAGAAATCTCGAAGCAATAAAAAGAATGTCATATACTTTGTTTTATTCACTAAACCACAAATATTGACAATCATATCAATGCCAACCGTACAATTTGTTGAAACATAAATTCATCGATGCACAAATAATGATAAAGCTTATCAGTGTAAATCATGAAATGTTAATGACACACAAATTCACCAATGCACAACTATTGATAGAACTGATCAATGTAAATCACGAAAATTGGTGAAACAAAAATTCCAGAAATCGATCAATAGAAATCCAGAAATCACAAAAAGGGGGAAAGAGGCCTGTCACTAGAACGGGAGCATAAAAACTCACAAACATGTGTATCACAAAATGGAAAGCTATTCCATGGTTGCTAACCATTAATTTTGAACCGAAGCTCCACAAAAACGGCCCGAAGACCTTTGAGCCGAAGCTCCACTAAAATGGTCGGAAGACCTTTGAGCCGAAGTTCCACTAAAACGGTCCGAAGACCATGGGTCGCTACCCCACCAAGCCGAAGCTCCACTAAAAACGGGGTTTAGTCTCCCTCGCAGACAAAGAGACATCGCACATTCCTAGTCTAAATCACAAATTGATCATCATTGATCGATATGTGTAAATTACACTAAGCTAGTAAATAAATGAGCTTAGCTTCATGTCCTATAACCACTAGCTTAACTTAATTATTTACGAACAAATTGTAGACTTCCACTCGAGGTTAAGTGTCAATTACATTAAGCTAGCAAATATATGAGTTTAGCTTCATGTTCCGTAACCACTAGCTTAACTTAAATATTTACGAACAAATTGTTGATCTCCACTAGAAATTTGTCACAAGAGATTCAATCGAACAAGTCCAAGAATTAATTGACGAAGTAAACGCAAGCGTTTCATACCACTTGTTTTACTAAGTCATTTAATTAGATTTCTCATATGAGTGAGGTAAAGGTCTGTATATACTGGTAGGTTGGAAAACTGTTTTATAAGCGAGTTTGATATTGAAAATAGAGTTTAAATAATCTTTGATAAAGAGTTTGAATATTTACTACTAGTATGGAATCCATTGTATTTTAAAGTGACAAAACATAAAAATGGTTGTAAAAACAATCAATCATAAAAATCCACATACGAAGACGTGAATCAAATCCAAAGAAACCGATAAAGAATCTATCGAAATGGATATTCAAAAATCCCTAAAAAGGAGTCATCAAAGTCGTAATAAATGATAACAACAAATAGGATCATCACGAATCGATTCAAATTGTAAATTCAATCCCAAAAGGCAAAGTGGGCTGAAACAGCAAATTCAGTTGACTAAACAGAGATTTCAATTGACTAAACAGCAAATTCAGTTGACTAAACAGAGATTTTCAATTGACTGAATTCTGCCTGGAAACATTCTGTTTCCAGGTTCAGTCGACTAAACAGAGAATTCAGTCGGCTAAACCATGCCTGGGTTGTTTTTCAGCCTATCCAAATGAAGAGCAAACTCTTCAAAATGCAACCGGACGAACATTGGCTCTAAGGGTTTATGCCAATAGGCAACCCGACCCTATATGCTCCTCGACGCATCACCAAAACATGATCAAAACATCAGAGTTAGGGTTTTAAAGATTTGGACCCAAAACACTAAAAATTGGAATATTCACTAATTCAACCCAAACCAAAAGCAAATGCACATGAATAAGTGTTAGGAATTCATACCTAACAACCAAAGATAATTATAGTCATAGATGTGAGATAAAAATCTCACCTTTGAACCCAAAAACAATGAATGAGAAGCTTGAAGACAAGGGAAGATCAACCACACTTCAATCTCAACACAAGAAGCTTGAATCTAAGCTTAAAAGAGAAACATTTCCCAAATTAGGTTTAGGAGTTTTCTGAAATCAAAGAGAGAATGAGTTGGAGAAGAAGGAGATGATACTTACCAATGCTTCTCTTTGAATTTGGAGCTAGAACTTGATTTGCAAATGGAAACTGGGGCTTAGGATTTTAATTCTTTTTCTTTTCCCCCATTATTCTCTTTAGAACTGAAAAGATAAGGAAGAGGGAATGAATGAAGAGAAGTGGTTCAGTTTGGGGTATTAAGTTGGCTAGTGGGCTGAACCCAAACCCAAACCCAAAGTGAAAAGGTCAAATTTTTAGCTAGCTCCAAACATATCAATATTTATACTCAAAAAGGTTGCAAACGGCATTTTGAACTCAATGGAAGGGGTCTCGAGTCTCAATTCGACTGTTTGCTAAAAGTAGGTTTTCAGACTAAAATACGACGAACGATGTAATATTTAAATAAAATATTTAAATATACAATCGATAAATATGAGGGTTGTTACATTAAGCGAGGAGGATCATGTTCCTTCTATTTAAATTGGGGATCGATCAATCACTTAAGCATCCTATATGCTAAAAATGGGGATGCTCTTAATCCTTGCTCATGTAGATATGTGTATAAGAGAGAAGGATTAAGATCCTCCTCTCTTAATCCTTGCTATATTGATTAACTAGTGTGAACCCGTGCTTCGCACGGCACTGGCGTACATATACAAATAATTAAGTGTATTTAAATGAAATATATGATTATAAAAATAAAACCATGATTGTTGAGGAATGAAAGTTTGCTAATGATAATTTCGATTGTCCAATTATGAGTACACAATTTAATTTGTCACTCTAGTCATTTTCACACAAGAAGTAATAATATATTCTTGTCTGTAAGAAGTCATATATATATATGTGTGTGTGTGTGTGTGTGTGTGTGTGTGTATCAACAATTGCAATTTAAACATGTTAAATGTTTTCATAAATTGCAGTAGCTTGGACATTCATCGCTTACATTTCATGCATCCAATCCTATATTCTTATCTGAAGTAAAAGCACAAAAAGCATATGTAACTTTAATTAAAAAGAATAGTATTTGTTCATATGTAGAAAGCATATGCAGTTATGATTTAAAAGGCATATACGAATCCAAGCACACGAAAGATTGTGTGCGCACTCCATGTTAGAAGGCACATGATATGAGATAATAAATGATCAAAGCCCATTCCAACCTACTTATGGAATGAACTTCTCACTTAGAAATGAAACTAATAAGATTGCCGCACCTTATAAACATAGAGGGAATATCATGCACATGATGTTTTTGACTTCAACATATATTTATACAACAAAATTGTCTATATAATGTTAATTAATGAATTTTCTAAAATACAATGCATACGTGAACTTTAAAATGGTAGAAATTATATCCCAAAGCATTTATGATACACCATTTTCTATTACTAATATAATGCACTCATTTTTACAAAATGCAAAATCTATAGATGACATCGGTGTACAATTTTCTTAATATCCATGCAAATATAATCCAATGTTGCAAAATGTAGCAGATCATAGTATTACAATTGATAAAAATCATTAAGTATGTCTGAATTATTGAAATGCTCCAATTCGTATGTTAGCAAATTGAATTTCTTAGCCTTTCTTGACTACTTTAAATAGTAGCCGCCATCTTTATAAGCTGAAAAGCTACATATTTTCATTCATCTCTTCCCTCCTCATTTTTTATACTACTATAATTTCTTCGCTCCCTTCTATTTTCATTTTTTTATTTTCTATAGCATCACCCCATCTTGATCGGGTACAAAAATTATCCTGGTTTGTCAATATATCTGAGAAATGAAACGAATCCATGTAACCAAACAATATGTTAGTTGGAGACACTAATCATTTGAACTTTCAAATAATATGTATCCCTTGGAAAACTTATTTTCCCTTTTTAGTAACATATAATAGCACGGTTCAATATTTGTAGAGATAAGGCTGAATTATTATTGTATTCAGTTTGCCCAACTAAACGTATTTGGGCTTTTGTTCTTTCTATTTATTTATTATTGGCCATAACCATTCATATGACCAATAAAGTTCCTCGAAGATCCTTGAAAAGTGCAATTCAATTGCACAAAAGTCATAATGTGCGGGTGCTAATCTGCAAAACTAAAAATAGATAAAAGCTAACATGAGAACCAAAACAGTATTTGTTTTGTATCCAATTTAAAAAATCTATATATGACATCATTTATGTAATATAACTAGAATACATTTTGAGTGTTTGTATGATGTCTTACCCTCATTCATTTGAATTACAAACTGTATTTAAGAAACTCAATTAAGAACCATTACAATTGTTTATATTCTAATCAAACCTATTATAACAATACATATTATTAAAGATTAAGTATATGAATGCTCTTTAGACCAAGAACCTGTAAATTGATTCCGAAATCTGTTTGATTTGTTTAAAAAATCTTTGAATTCCCAATCTTTCTATTATGTCCGCTATTCTAAGAGCTTCATCAAAGATACTCAACCCGTGTCTCTCCTCTGGTCACCAATGAGTATAAACAATTCCGAATTGAGTCTATCAGCAATTTTGAGGGAGCATCATCCTCTTCTGAATGGATCTACAAAATAATAGCAAACATAATTAGAAACAACTTATAACAACAGCTAAAGGATTACTGTTTTTTACCCATGTACCTAAATGAACTTTCATTTTAATGCGATCAAATCATACATATGGTTAATTGAATTTTGAATTAGAAATTTCACTCAAGTTCATAGGCAGTTTAATTACGATAGTGGATATAAAGTTTTTTAGTTTTCTACTAGAAAAAAATCTTATATTTGATTATTGGGCTGAAATCGAGATATTGCTAAAAATTAGGAGCAAAACATTTTTATTATCATATGAGCCAAGGGTGCATATCTTAAGTGACAAATAAGGGTTCGAATCAGTTAAACATAGATTAGTGATGACTTATGATGAATTTTGACTTATTGAGGTCGAGACGGTAACCTATTATCCTGACGTATATGCATGAGTTGGAGAAGACAGCCAATGTGACCATAAGGGTGATGTTTGTTGAATATTCAAGGTACAGGCAAAACAATAGCTAGCTACAGGAGTGAACTCAATGTGTGCTATGTAGATAATAGCTTTGGTGAGTTGAAAAGATAGGAGTATGCATGTCTATATTGTATTATATTATCACTCACCTAAAAGCTATGCCTCTTTATTTCTAATATATAACCAACATTGACATCTTAAATTTACCCTGTAAGCAGTAGAACAGACCATAATATCAAACAACAAATGAATCACTTCCATTTTAATGTGTGATGTGATGCTTCTCGGTAACATCTATATTTTTGTATCCGTTTTCAACTAAAGATAAGCATATGCCAAACTATTTACCCTATATTTTAAGGCTCAACTGATAACTTAGGTTTTATCGATAACAAAAAATCATAACCTTTTAGGTTTTTCGTTATTATTTCAGTTTTATGAAATTCTTTGGTGTTGGCACTTGTAATCATTATTTCTACTTTTTAATCTTAACGATCCATTTTGTTGTTTATTCTTCTAACCATACAAAATAGTTTGACAAAACAAAATGTGTTTTTGTATAATGCTATATCTGTCATAATGGTGACAAAAATATAGTTCCTATCATCAAGCACTTATATACGTATATATTTGGTAAGAATTTACTATTTGTTAAGAATTCTACCTATCCAGCGGATGATTTGCAAAGCATTTACTATGTGAAGGGATGAAAAAAACGTGTGATACCATGGTTTAATTGTCTTGCTAGACGATTCTGAACTCATTTTGTTTAATACTCTAAAACATTCCAAATGTTAAAATTATCGTTGATTACTAATCATGGATAGTGTGAAATACATTTTAGATATTATGGGTGATTTTAAAATGCAGTTTCTCAGTATTTGTTCACAGTAATTTTATTACCCAAAATCTATGATTCATAAAACATACGAGATTTGGTATCTTTGTGGCTTTGTGCAGGAACACATTGACATAGGATTTCAATTATATATATATTTATTTAAATTAGGCAACATAAATACTTTTTTTGTCAAGAAGGATTTAGGAAGAATATCTGTAATCTCCATCTACTGAAGTCACTGTCCTCGGCACGGCTCCAATATCCCATCCCAACCAAGTCAAATGAATTAGTTGTTCAAATGTCAATATATGAACAACTTTAATCAACATTTTTTGCATCAATTACAAAATGCAAACTATATTATTTGCGAATACCTATGGATCCACAACGAAGTTGTCAAGTTATTTCAACTACAATCTGATGTGTTTGTGAAAGCAAACAATAGTTAATTGCCATGATGAACCTGTTAAGGTATTTGAGTATTTACCATGCTTTCTTGTTCAACTCCAAAAAGCACACATTTAACCACAAGCTCATCAACTGTTCCATGGTGGCTCTTTATTAACTAAAGATTACGATAAATAAGTGTAGCATTACTAAACATGAAATAAAATATTTATTAGGAAAGCAAAATAGCTAATGAAGTATCATGGATGACATTATACGTCAACATTGTGTATTTACCATGTAACAATTTTGTCAAAAATGCATGGTCCTTTTGCTTTCAAAAGAAAACCATATCACGTCGTAACAGATTCATGATTTCAAGAATGGTTGTACTTAAAGGTCGAATGAATGTAATCTACCGAAGAGAAAATATATTGAAGAGAAAATCAATGATAACCTAAATGAAATCAGGTAAACTTGAAAGGAAAATTTTTCTACAAAATATTCATTTTTCTTTGTTTCCCAAACGAGAAGCCTTTAGCTAAACAATGTCATCAATCAAAGATGCAAGATGATTTTTTATGAGGAAAAATCGGAAAGTAGCGAAAAAGGGAAATTAAAAGTTTGTGCATAAATTTAGATGGTTGTTGAACCCCTTTTCAATATACCATTCATCATGTTGACATTCTAGTGACTATGAACGGGTTGAATTGGCTATTAAAATACAAATATTGTTACAGCGAATTTGTAAAAAAATTCCTTGAATCAAGGAGAGTTCTAAAAATGGGATGAGAATCAGCATGAGAAAAAAACTTAAATAGTCAAATATTCAACTTTTTATATAATATGATAGATGTAAACCTCTCAGTAGAAAATTATAGCAGAGGGTGAACTCATTTCCCTAATTAATGCTAATGCACTATATGCATTCGACCTTGCCTTGTAGCATGTCTTGGGTAACTATTTATATATTTAAATAATTAAAGCTGAAGATACCCTTTATGCCTATTACCTCAAATATTGTCAATCTTTTTTACTGGCATGACATGTAAATTTGTTGGCATCCCTTCTACATTCATGTACACATCTTAATATCTTCTCCATCAAATTTCCATCTCCATCTATCCTTGCTAATATGTCATCCATATATCGCTTTTAGCTTTAAACTTGGAAATAATAAAATAATGGATGACACGTAAAATACCAATAGGTAATAATGTTAAAATTCTCATCTAAGTTGTATATAAATTATCAATTTAAAATTTTGTCAAATATATTATATTTCATTACGATTGAACTTCGATCTCCTATTCCAAAGAAAAAGTCAATACCTATTTATGTCTGCCCATTCCTGCTAGGAAGTTCCTATTAGACAGTTCTTGTTGGGTTGTTCCTACTAGGTAGTTCCTGATAGACTGTTCCTGCTAGACTATTCATGCTAAGTGGTTTCTGTTAGATTATTTCTACTAGGCAGTTCCTAGCTTCCTGTGAATTGTCTGTTGTTACTGCTGCAAGCTTGACTCTCCGTAATTGTCTGCTATTGTTGTTGGAAGCTTTGCTATTTATAAAAGTGGAGAGGCATGGTGGTCACTCCAGTAAATCAGACAATTTCCATCTACAATTCGTTTGGTTCGGATGTTCCAATACACACACGATATAATCATAAGTTTCCATATATACTCAGATTTCATTCCATAAATAACTTGTTTGGGTTCGGTTGGAGAAGCTCCATTCGGGGTCTGTTGGTTCGGTGGATGCACATCGTCATCTTGTTGGCCAAGTTCATGCACCTCTCTCCTTTGTTCGGTAGATACCAAATCCACCAACCAGAAAATCATGTTTGGTACCTTAGGTACCAAACAGGATCGATACTTTGGGTACTGAACGGATCAAATTACTGATCAAGATTTCCTGTTACGTTCCCTAGTAGACCATTTCTCATGTTCCACAAAAATAATGTACTTGCCAAGAATCAAACTAGCTTCTCTAGTGAAAGCTTGATGCTTAATCATTTGAGCTACATATATATTTGTATCATAATTCCTTCATTTCAAATCAGAATTGAATGAAACTTGGACTAATAATTTTGTATCATTGAGTAGATTATTCTAGTGCCTCTGAATGTTCAATTTACTTGAAGGAAGTAGTATCTCTCTAAGATGGGGCTTGCGTCAAGAGGTGGACAAATTTGAAGATGATCATACCTTCCAATCCATAGCTCGGATTGAAATGCGGTTTTAACTTAGGTGCAAGCTTTGACTTCATGGACATTTTACAAATGCTTTGACTATATCTTCCGATTATGCCAGATTTGTCCCTAGCGCTTTCTTTAGTGTTTGTGATTACTTGATGGCGTTTTTATTATGCAGCTTCCGATCATTTCTATGCTCCTTAACGTCTTTTCATCTTCACCATGCTATAAACGAAAATGACAACAACAACAGCACTTTCTTATGAGTGTAAAAGAAAATTACATGAGTGTTATCCTCATTTGGTGCGCATTTTCCTAAAAAAATTTAGAAATATATACAATGTTTTCAACCTCCAAACTCAAAATTTCAAATTCAAAATTCAAAATTCAAAAATTCAAAATCCGATAACTGAAATTCTCAAATTTTAAGTTCCATATAGATTTATTCATTTTTCGAAGAAGGTTTACCGATTGAATTTTTTAGTTTTTAAACATTCAAATTTTGAAAAATAAATCAAATTTTCATGTATGAATTTTTGAATACAAATTTTATAATCTAAAAATTTGAAATGTCATTTGAGAGTTCAAATCCAATACTTTCAAATTCAAACTTTCAATTTTGAATTTTTTGATTCGAAATTCAAATTTGAGTTTCAGTACTCATATTTAAAACTCATATTTTCAAAATTTTGATGTTAAACGTTAAATCCAAAATTTTAAACAAAACTGCAGCTTATTATATTTTTTGTTTCACAAATTACAAAAAAAAATTCCTCTACAAATCTCCTACTCGTTGCACCATTATTAAAATTGCATGGCACGTTACAAATTCCCTGTAGAATATGTGCCATTCCCTCTCCCACCTCCTCTCACTTGCCATGCCCAATTCTTACTCCTTCCAAATCCTTAGTTCTCAATTTCGAAAATCTCAAAAATCGAAAACTCCTTAGTCCTAAAAGCCCTGTATACTAATCCGCTACCCTCCACTGCACATCTCCAATCCAAGCCCATCACTCTCGAATCCTCTCTTCTGCTCAATACTCCATAATATCCGAAGAGTTAATCCTGTTTCCAACTATTCTCCTCGTAAGTAGAATAGTGGAAAAAGAAAAACGTGAGCTTGTTGCATGCCTTCATGAGAGTCTGTTCGTGCTGGCTGTGATCAATGATGGTGATGACAGGATTCGATGTTTTCAGGGTGGACATGATGTGGTGCCGAAGATGTTTGTGCCTTTTGATGATGTGTTTGCATGTCATTTTCTAGTGATGGGTGATGAGGTGAGGAGTAGATTGCATTGGCGAAAAGAATGTATGCTCAAGGTAGATTTTTTGAACCGGAAATTACTTTATCTTAAGTTGCAAAAGAATGTGATGTTATCTTTTGCCTTGAACGTGTCTGATGAATGCTTGCTTGTGTTTGTTTTGTCTGAGTTACCATACACTACCAAAATATCATCATTATTCACCATTTTTAGAAGTTGAATGGCCATTGGATACACTTGGGTTTTCAATACGAATGTCATAATTTTTGGCGTCAATTTTTATTTGATGGTGCTATATCCGACCAGGTTTTTGTATTATGGCCATATTGTAGCTTATTTTTGTATTATTGTCATTTTGTAGCTTGTGAGGAACTCCTAAATAAACGACACTAAGTTCGATTTTCTTACTCTGGTTTCTTCTACTTTTTTTTGCTGGGTTCAGACAGATTATGATCTTGAGAAATTGAGAGCAAACTAATTGAGAATGCATACCCAATATATGCATAAGCCATCATCATTATACATTGAAAACCGTAAACTGATATAGGATTGTTTACGTATTTGAACCAATATTTTTTTCAATGGTATCGTTAAAATTATTCAATTACAAAAATATATGTTTTATAAATTAAAATATGTTAGAAATTTTTGTGCTGCAATTGCAAGTCAAAAGTACACATTCCTCCAAAATGCATCTTTGTTGCACTGTTGGCAGATGCAAAACATATATTAACATTTTTTTTGTTCATCTACGTGCAACAAACTGATAACAGCATGCGCAACTTATGAATTAAAAAGGGACTTTAATAGAGAAACGACACCTGAGAGATTCGAACTCTCGCGGGGAAACCCCATGTACTTAGCAGGCACACACCTTAACCACTCGGCCAAAGTGTCATTTTCAATTATCTTGCAAAGGCATAATATATATATTCAGTAATCTGTGTGCATATAAAACAAGCTGTTTGACGGATAAAAGTTTTTTTGTTGTAAAAAGTTGAAAAAGACTTATATCAATGTTGAATCCTACTATGAAAAGCGCGTTTCGAAAAACATATTGTTCGCAAATAAGTGCAACAGTTTCTCGAATATGACCAATAATTCTCCAACTTCCTTCTTATGTGTTGCTAAGAATATATATTTGATAATGATAATAATCATTTGCACTTACATATTGAGTTTAAGAAATATAACAACAGATTAAATGATTTTTTTAACATTAAATATCATGCATTTTCTTTAAATATCTATGAACGTAATATATGCAAATGGTAGGGAAGAAGTTTATGTTTATATTCACAAGCAATAAAGTTTGATAAAAGAGATACGATTGAATTACTAACAGTTTTATACTCAAACGACAATTGAAAGATGCAAGTACAAAATTAAACCTGATTTGATAATATTTGACTATGATATATAGTATGTTCAGTGCTGAAACAATAACGGATATTAACAAGTCAGGGATTTAAAATCACTAAGATTCAATTTTACCTCCCTATTTCATAATGTCTCTCCATGTTTTCTCTCAAATTCAATTAATGTTTTCATTTTAAATCCCTATTTGACAACAACTTATTGTAGATCAATCAACATTGATTTCTGTTCTCAAATTTACCTTTTTTTTCATTTTGTTCTAATTTTAATTCCGTGGAATTTTTAAAGTACTCTAAATTTGTATATAAAAGTTGGATTGAAGAACCATTTTTCACCATTAAATCAGAATTTTCATTAGCTTTAGATGTTATTTACATACGAGTCATATTTTCAAGCTTCAACAATATTCCATATAGAAACCGAAATAATGACTCATCAACAATATTAAAACACATGTATTGAAAAACCTTTAACTACTCACATCTTTAAATTCTATCTTCTACTGTAAGGAGGAAGTCTGTTTTTCCTTAAAAAGAAGATTATTTTCTTTCTCAAAGTGTGAAAAAAGATCATCTTTGTTCTAAAAGTGTGAAGGAATATCAGCATTCTTATCAAATTGTGAATGAAAATTGTTAACGTAAAAATCAGACGCTAACACCCCAGTGTAGATTGAAGTTGATCGAAAGCACCACCCGCGAACACGGGAACTTAAAACAAGTAGAAAATTCACTGAGAAAGCAGAAAACACAACAGCTTTTATAGTGGTTCGGCTTAGGGTGAGCCTACGTCCACTTTAACTCTCTTTATTACTGAATTGATTACAACTTTTACGACAATCTTCAACTACAATTCTGATGAGACAAACAACTAGAACTTTGATGTAGAAGAATTCTTTGAATCCATGTAGATTGCGTTAGATTTCCTCTCGAAGTTAGTTGAGATGCCTTTTGTACTTGAAGTGTCGAGTGAGCCGAGAATTCAGCAGAGTATCGGCGCTTAAAGAGATCGGCCAAAAGTCATTTTCATGCTTGAGGTAGGTTTGTATTTATAGGGAAATCCCCCCTTAGGTAATAAGTCGTGACCGGTCTAAGGTAAGTCGTGGCCGACTCATCTGGCCCCTTCCTGGTTTCACAAAGGTTTGTTTGTATAAGTCCCAGGTTGCCCCCGAGTCAACACGACCTTGTATCAGTAGTACGGCATCGAGCTTACATTTAGTAGCTTTAGGTCGTGGACGACTCAAGCTAGGTCGTGAGTCGTGAACGAGTTAACTGGCAAGTCTCAAGTCATGGCTTAACTGGTAAGTCCTGGATCATGTACGAGTTAAGAGGCCGCTGTGCCAAGTAGCTGCATTGAACTTGCCTTCCTTTGCTTGGGTCGTGAACGACTTAACATAGGTTATAGGTCCGTTGCGACTTAGGTCAGTAGCTATCTTAGGTCGGTAGCTATCTTAGGTCGGTAGCTATCTTAGGTCGGCAACCTTGTTAAAGCATTAGGTCGGTAACCTTGTTAAAGTATTAGGTCGGCTTCCTTGGTAAAGTATTAGGTCGGCATCCTTCTTAGCCTGTTAGGTCGGTATCCTTTTTTAGGCCTTAGGTCGGCATCCTTCTTAGCCTGTTAGGTCGGTATCCTTTCAAGTCGCTGAGTCAAAACCAGGGCGGAGTTAACAATTGCCCCTCGAAGTGTATGCCTATTGGTTAGGTCGTGTGCTTCGATATCCTCTAACTCGTCCACTCTCTAAGTCGGTAGGTCGTACGCGACCTAACAGTTAGGTCGTACGTGCCCCTTCAGATCCCTCCACTGCAAGGTATAAGTCACATCTTCTTCCTCCTTCTCATTACCTACTCCCTTGATTCTGCCATTAAAAACTTTCCTGAGCTCCAAAAGGCGATTTCACTCCAATCAATTACTGACAACCTTTGCTACTCATTGCGTAAGTGATTCTGCTCTTCTCTTGATCCCTTATTGTCATCGATTCACGAATTCCATTCAAACCAAACCCACCCCTTGCGCACTGCTTCACTGCGAATCTCATTACACCTGTAGTTTGTGAGCCCGAGTTAGCTTGGTTTTGGCTTTAAATGATCGATGAGATGATGAAGATGGTTTATTGCTTCTGGCTAGTTGATTTTGATTTGTGTTAGGATTGCAAGGTGTTGAACTTGTAGTGGTTTCGAACTGGTTTATTGGATGATCCGATATCATGAATGAAACAGCATGAATGGAATGAGGGTTTTTTATGGATGGAGTGGCTAACGGGTTAACGGGTTGAGTGGAGTGAGATGCTGACTTGGACGCGACCGAGTGATTTTGGGTGACCTAACCTTTGGCCGACCTAATCCTTAAATCGTGGCCGAGTTAAACCTTGGGGGAAAAACTGCCGACCTAATCTTCTGCCGATCCAACCCTTAAACCGTGGCCGAGTTAACCCTTAAACCGTGGCCGAGTTAACCCTTGGGGAATTTCGCACCACTTTTTTTTAAACCGGAGCCTTCCTCCTTACTACTCCTCATGACTTAAAGAACCACCGATTTAAGGAATTGGAAACTTTAATCTTAACTCGCGAGAGATTCCTTGAGTCGCAGCCGAGTTATCACTTGGATGCCCAACTTGAATTCTCACTTAAAAGCATAGTTCCAATTTGAATTCTTAACTTGATCTATTGTACTGAACTGCTTAAATTCTAGATTGTTTCAACTTTGCTGCCTTATTTCGCAGACCACATTAACTCATAGGCTAACAACCTGCTGAAAACAACAATCACAAAAAACCAAGGCGAATATACTGCCATTGACTGCCCACATCAAATGACAGATTAGTCAATATAAAGTAATCAACTTAAACACATTGTATGAAATGCTGTGAACCAATCAACTAAAGTGAAGTATTAATGCACATCATCGCTAACTTGAACTGATTTGTTTGCATCAACATTACACTTGCATATTAAAACACCGTACCCTGGACTTTATAACTGACAAATACTTACTAGTTTTTATTCCAGTTACATTTTCTTATTACTTGATTGATTTTACACAACACTCCACACACTTTAGGAAACGTGCACCTTCATGTTTGAATATCCAGTTGTTTGTGTAGAATGACTTCCCATCAAGAAGAAGAAGGGGTAGCTCAAGCTGAAGAGACCTTTCCGATAGCTATTCCCGTAGAGAACCCTCCAGAGAGAACTTCGACTATCCTAACTCCGAGAGCGTTTATTCAGCTACGTATACAATTTGGTTTTGCTGAAAATGATGCCATACTTCCCGGGCCAAATGATACTGCCGACAGTCCTCCCCACGGTTTCGTCGCAGTCAATCGTCAAATGTGCTTAAGCGGGGCGATTCCTCCCTTTAATGACTTCCTCCGAACCCTTCTCCTTCGGTTGACAATCTCTCCATTCTAACTTCATCCTAATGGCTACGCCATCTTGATGGGGTTGTGTGTTTTGTTTAGGAGAACTCTTGATCGCTTGCCAAGTTTTGAAGAAATTCGCTACTTATGCTCGTTTGCAAAGAGTAAAGACCATCCTTCCCTCATTATTGTGAGAAGTGCTAGGAACCGCAAGCTCATTTCTGATCTTACCGAAAGTGTTCATGGATTTTTGAACCAGTTTTTCTTTGCTCGCTGCCCCCCAGGGTTTTATGCCATCTGGAGAGTAGGAAGTAAGATTACCTGTTTCTATTTTCTCCATTTTCAAATTTTTTCGAGATCCGAAATACCAGTTGCTAATTTCATTCTTTGCTCTTTTCAGCACTTCCTCTCCCTTCTAGAGATCCAATCCATAGGCAAGTTTTTGAAAGATTAAGTGCTGTGGCCGTAGAAGAGAGAAGTATAAAATTTTTGTTGAGGGACGAACTTTTGCATCAGTATGGGCTTTTACACATTTCTCGTTCTACACATCCTCATGAGGTCCCAGACTCCCCGGCTAAAGCACTAGATGCCCCAGTCTCTTCTGACGCACCCATACCAAAAGAACCTGCCCCTGAGGCTTCTCTAGTGAAGTGCTCTACTACTATCGATGTTGCGGGGTCGTTTGGCAAATCCACACTTGCCCCAGTCATTGAGGAAAAAGAGCCTCAGGGATCTCCCCAGCGTTCACAGAAGTATGGCGAAGAAGCCGGGAAAACATGCCCTGTCAAGCAGAGCGGGGACGACGCTTTCGAAGGGTTGAGCGACCTCTTTGCCACCTCACAGGAGATCTTTAAAGACGACCCTATCACTACTAGGGTTTCTTCTTCAGTAGTGGAAGCGACTTCTTCTTTGCAACAAGCTCCGTCGACCCAAGAGTTGACGTTAACTACTACCCCCACGATTACTCCGCGATCAAAGAGTGGTTCGTAGTTTGATGCGCGTAGTTTGCACATCACACACACTTAGAATCTTTCGGCACTTTTATACTCCTAACTCTTTGTACTTTGAAGATTCTAAAGTTATGCTTCTTTTCTCTGAAGACTTTTTAAGACTTGTTTTTTTATTTCAGATTCTCCGATGGGACGCAGCGGCTCTTACTATGACGACTTTCAGCGCTACGGGATGCGTAGTCAATATGATTATAGACGCTACCTTCCCGTTTACAAAGAAACCGATGAAGAGAGAGCCGCCTGAAAGGCTCAGGAGAGGAGGGCTCAAGAAGAGCGTTATGAGAGAAAAGAAAGGGAAGAGCACCATGATTCTTCCTAGAGAGGTGACGACTCTCACAAGAGAAAGTCGCATGATGATCGGGGAAAAAGCCATATGGTTGATGACCCAAGCAAGCGTGCCCGGCACGGTGAGAAGCATGCATCTACAACTCCTGAAAAGGCCACTGCCCCCGTTTCTCTTGACATCCCTTCTGGCTCTCCTACTGTCGGGAAGACAGACATTCAGGCAATAGTCAATAGGCCTAAATTACAAATTGGACCAGGCCCAGCCACTCTGCAAAGCCAGTTTCCACAGTGGTGCCTAAAGGGAGTGCGGTTCGATCTTGACTTGGTCCCTATTGACAAGCCTGCCATGCTGCGAAATCTCGATGCCGTCAAACTTGATATTGAAAGAATGTTGAACTGGCAAAAGCTTGTTGACGAGCTTCAAAGGGTAAACCGTGCGAATCTCGAGGCCATGCTTACTATGGAAAATGACAAGGATGAATGGCAAAAGGTTCTTGAGCAGCATGATACTGAGATGAGGAGCATTACTACTTATAATGAAGAGCTTGAAGCGAAGGTCGAGAAGCTTAAAGAAGAACTCGCCACTTCTTCTACTTCCTACACTCAAAAAGAAGATGTGCTTCAGAAACAAGTGAGAGATGCTCATGCCGGCCAAAGAGACGCCGAAGACAGGCTCGAAGTGTAAAAAAGAATCAATGAGGGCTATATTGCTGATATTGCAGAGCTTCGGAAGAAAACTGACTCTCAAGAGGCGGAGATCGAAATGCTTAAGCTTCAACTCTCCAAAGCTGAAAGAGAGCGTGATGAAGCCGTTGCCGGTAAAATTGCAGCTGAAGAATCTCATGAGGCAACGAAGACCAACATCAGCTCGACATTATTTGACTTCTACCTGCATAGCGTCTTGGGGCGCGGTAGCCTCGCCTTCCTAGGTCCCAAATATGAAATTACTCTGGCTAAAGTGTGGGAGGCCGCGCTTGACATGCTTAGCGTTAAAGGTGCTGGCTATGCCGAATCCGCTCTTGAGGAGCATTACTTGGATGACGATGCTCGTGCCGCTCTCGCCAAGGGAAAAGAACAACTTGCAAAATTAAGAGCCGAGATGGACGAAGGGGAACGTTTAGGAAAAACTACTTCAACTATTCCAGTCCAGCCTTCACCTTCAGCCGAAATCGACATTGTCGGCTCCAGTTCTCATTCTCCATCCCTGGTTAAAGTTACAACTGAGATTACAAGTACACAGGGTGGAGACGAAGGCGAAGAGAGCGCCAAAGCACAGGCTTATGAGGTTGATATCAGGAAGCTGACTTCTCCAGGTAACTCTACTGTTAATCTTGCCCAAGTAGATTGCTCATTTGCTTCTTATGAGTTCGATGAGCTTCTCGACTATTTCCTGAACCTCAATGAGCCTTTATCTCCTCTCATTACTGACTTTAACTTCTTTTGTTCTGTAGAGAAAGTGTCGAGCATCGTTCAGACTCCTCCTCCTTCAATTATTCCTCCTCCGCCTCTCCAGGTCACTCCTCCATCCGCCTCTCAACCCGGGTCGCAAGAGGAGAAAATAGAGGCTCTTCATGGCTTAGATGATCCTATTGCTTCTCAAGAACACGGGGGAGAAGGGCCTGGAGAAGGCAATGAGTCTCCGAAGCGAACCACTTCTGATAACATAAAATTATCTGCTCTTGTTACTCCGGGAAGTGAGTCTTCTTCAAGGAGAAGGAGGAAGTGTGTCACTTCCAATAAGAGAAGGAAAGACATTCTTGTTTCTGAAGAGGAAACAAAAGTTGATCCGGCAGTAACCCTCTCTCCTTCATCCCCAACTCTCCCAAGCCGTCCTGAAAAGCTGCCTATTAGGTCAGGTGAAGGCTCTAAGGGTGGTGGACGGAAGAAGTAAGGTGTCCTGCTTTGATTTATTTTTACTTTTTGCTTTTTGCATGTACTGGCCGGAGATTGTGCGGGTACCGGCCTCCGCTTTTCTTTTTATTTTGAAACATGTACCTGTACAAAATTTTGACAGTATTGAATAAAATGATTCTTTTTGTTTGTACAAACTTCTGTCTGTATTTGAGAATGCATTTACTATTCATTTTTGTACAAGTTTCTTTATATGATATTGCAGTGAGCTTGTGGTATGTTGTTTGAGCGTAATTCTTACCAATGTAGCTATACCATGTTGCCCCTATACCATAAGCTCGTTGCAATATTTTATAATTTGAGGGGACTTGCACTCTTATTTTCTGGAGAATAATTATTCCGTACTTGGGGGAATACTATTCTGCTCAAAATAGAGTACAGCTCACTCCATATGAGTTTCTACGCTTCATCCTTCGAAGATATCACTTTTTCTTTTGTGCTTTCACACATTTTTACCAAGTGAATTCTCCTATGTGGTAAAGCGGGCCTCTGAAGGGCACTTTAACTTCTTTTTGAGGAAGAATATTTTCAAGAATAGAAGAACCAGTCTTCCTTTGAAGGCTAAAGTGTGCCTTTGAAGAGGGCTTTTTTTTATTGCGCCTCGGTGGAGGGCTTTTGATCTTTGCTTTGCATTTCTGGTGAAATGCTTCTTTGAAAAGTTATACCTCTGAGGAGAGCTTTTCCACGTTTCAACACTTGGAAGTTTTATATCAATCTCGGTGAAATGTGTGCCTCCGAAGAGTTGTGCCTCCGAGGAGGGCTTTCCACGTTTCAACACTTGGAAGTTTTATTTCAATCTCGGTGAAACGTGTGCCTCCGAAGTGGTCTTTCTGTTTGATTGCACCTCTGGGAAGAGGTTTTTCTATTTGATTGTGTCCCTGGGAAGGGGTTTTTTCTGTTTGATTGTGCCTCTTGGAAGGGGTCTTTTTATGTGATTGTGCCTCTGGGAAGAGGTCTTTTGTTTCTGCCCCTTGGGAGAGGCTTTTATTTTTCCCTGTTCGCCGGGAAGCGGGCCTCCGAAGAGGGCTTTTCACATTTCATCTCACGGGAGTGTATCACCGATCACGGTGAAATATGTGCCTCGGAGTAGGGTTTTGGCCTGGAAGTTTGGAGTTTCTTTCTCTCGGTTGGACGGATTCACGGGAGTGTATCGACCGATCAGTCCACAACTTTGTATCGAGAAAGATCTCTCTTTTTCTGGTTTAGCCCGCTCGAGGTCTTTTAGCATTTCAACTGTGGTGAAATGGGCCTCCGAAGAGGGCTTTTCATGTTTCAACACTTAGAAGTTTTATTTCAATCTCGGTGAAACGTGTGCCTCTGAGTAGGGCTTTTGCCTGGAAGTTTGGAGTTTCTTTCTCTCGGTTGGACGGATTCACGGGAGTGTATTGACCGATCAGTCTGCAACTTTGTATCGAGAAAGATCTCTCTTTTTCTGGTTGAGCCCGCTCGAGGTCTTTATCCTCCGAAGAATTGTGCCTCCGAAGAGGGCTTGTGCCTCCGAAGAGGTCTTTTGTTGTTTGATGCTTGCTCGCCCATGTCTCTTTGCCATCTATTCATGTTGGCGATCCCCGTTGTCTTTTGCAAGTGTCATCCCTTTTTAGTTGCCAATAATTTCCCTTATCCAAAGAAATATACTTCATAGTTAAGCGAGTTGGTGGTGGTAGACACAGGCTATTTAACTGGTTGTTTGTTTGTACAAACATTTGCAGTTAGTTAGAAATGGTCCATTTTCATCCACATCGCTAACTTTTGTTCGAAGCACTTCATTTGTAGGATTTGAGTATGGAAATTTTGAATGGTTTAGCATTTGCTAGCTGGGTGATGTCGGAGATCGCTTGGTCTTGCGATGGGTAGGCTTTGTTTTTATGGCCTGCATTATTAAATCGACATTTTAGTAACACAGTTAACGTATTTTATATGTCGAAATAAAACAAAGCAGTTTATAATAGTAGAGAACACAAGATTTATAGTGGTTCGGCCAAAACTGGGCCTACATCCACTTTATAGCTTTTCATTATTCACTTGCTTTACAATTTCTTTCAAACAAGAATCATATATTCATAATTCTTTTACAACATTTCAGCAAAGCTTTCAAGTAAAATAGGGACGCAAATGATTGCTGTTCCAAGGTCTTGGGATTGGTTCTCCTTCGATAGTTGTGAGTTTGAATGTGCCATCAAGGAGTTTCGCGCCTATAACATATGGCCCTTCCCAGTTTGGCCCAAACACACCTATGGCTGTCATAATTCTCTTCAGGACTAAGTCCCCAACTTCAAAGCTGCGCTGACGAACTATGGAATTGAAGTGCCTAGCTATTCATTGCTGGTGAGCTACAATTCTAAGTCTAGCCTCTTCTCTTTTTTCATCAAGGAGGTCAAGTGCTTCCAATTGCAATTTTTCATTCTCATTTTGATCAAAATGGATCCTTCTATGTGAGGGGACTTCAGTTTCCACTGGAATCATCGCTTCTGATCCGTATGCCAATGAAAATGGAGTATGCCCAGTCGCAGTTTGGTTCTGTATGCCCATGGTGCAAGCGGTAACTTATCGACCCAACCACCTTTTGCTTTTTCCAGCTATTTTTTGATGGTTGACTTGATGATTTTGTTTACTGCTTCCACTTGTCCGTTTGCCTACGGATGAGCCACTGCTGAGAAGCTTTTTCGGATCTTGAATCGTTTGCAGAAATCTTGGAACTCCTCACTTTCAAACTAAGTACCATTGTCTGTGATTATCTTCTGAGGCACACCATACCTGCAAATGATATTTTTAGTCACAAAACTTATCATTTTCTTAGAGGTAATAGTAGCCAATGGTTCGGCTTCAGCCCATTTAGTGAAGTAATCAACAGCAACGACAGCATATTTAACCCCCGATTTGGCATTCGACAATGGCCCAATGAGATCTATTCCCCAGATAGCAAACGGCCATGGACTGACCATTTGTGTTAACTCAGTGGAAGCTGCTCTAGGAATTTTAGCGAATCTCTGGCATTTATCACACTTTCGGGAATAGTCAGCAGCATCCTTATTAATTTCTGGCCAAAAGTATCCATAACGGAGGATTTTCTTTGCTAAAGTTTTACCACATGTATGATCCCCACATTCCCCTCCGTGTACTTCAGTCAGAATTGTCTTTGCTTCTTCCTTTGTCACGCATCGGAGTAATGGCATTGAAAATCCTCGTCTGTACAAACGACCATCTTGAACTATATATCTGGAGGCTTTCCTCATCAGCTTTTGTCGTTCTTTTGAACTTTCTGGCAAAGAACCATTGAGCAAATATTCAAGTATCGGAGTCATCCATGATTCTTGACCTTAGGATACATTCATAACCCAATCAACATCCATTTCATCTGTGCTTGGAGCTGACAAGACTTCGACGGGAATTAATCCCAATAGTTGAGCTTCACCAGTACTTGAATACTTTGCGAGAGAATCCGCCTTCATGTTCTCTTCTCAGGTTATATGGTTTATTGAATAACGGTCAAAATCTTGAAGGAGCTCCCAGGCTTTTGATAAATAGATGGGTAGATTCCCTCCTTTAGCTTGAAATTCCTTCCTGACTTGGCAAACAATAAGTTGAGAATCTTTGAAGATCTGTAATGCCTTGATGTTTAGTTCATTAGCGATCCTTAAACCAGTGATGAGAGCTTCATATTCAGCTTCATTGTTTGTCGAAGGGAATTCTAATCTCAGCGCATAACATAGCGATCGCCCTTCTGGGGTTTCAAGGACAACCCCTGCTCCGGAACAGTAATCATTCCTTGCGCCATCGACATACAATTTCCATTGGATTGGGACGCTATCAGTGACTTCTTCCTCACTGTAACCCTTATCCGTACATTCTGCGATGAAATCTGCCAAAGCTTGTCCAGTGATTGCTTTTCGGGGATGGTAAGTGATGTCATATTGGCTGAGTTCTATATTCCATTTCAAAAGACGGCCCGAAGTCTCAGGATAGAATAGGACATGCTTTAGAGGTTGATCAGTGAGGACTTTGATGGGATGAGCTTGGAAATACGGCCTCAGTTTTCTTGATGCGATCAACAAACAATAGGCGAGCTTTTCTAATCTTGAATAGTTCATCTTTGCCCCAGTGAATCTTTTGCTGATATAATAGACTGGGCGTTGAATCCTTGCGTCTTCCCGTACCAACACTGCACTGAGAGCATGAGACGAAATCGCCAAATATATGAAGAAATCTTCACCACTGTCAGGCTTTGAAAGTATCGGAGGCACTTCCATATGACGAACCAACTCATCAAATGCTTTCTGACATTCAGGAGTCCACTCAAAGTTTTTTCTTCCTTTCTTCAGAGCATCAAAGAATGGAATGAATTTGTCAGTAGCTTTGGAAATGAACCGACTCAAAGCAGCAACCTTTCCATTGAGACTTTGCAATTCCTTCTTCGTTCTAGGAGCCTTGACCTCTCTCAGGGCAGTGATCTGAGCTGGATTGGCTTCAATACCCCTAGCGCACACAATGAAACCCAAAAACTTTCCGGACTCCACTCCAAATGAACATTTCAGGGGATTAATCTTCATTCTGTACTTTCGGAGTACTGCGAACATCTCTGCTAAGTGATCCATGTGGTCCACTGCTTTCTTAGACTTTACTAGCATGCCATCAACATAAACTTCCATTGTCTTGCCAATCTGTGGTTTAAACATGGCATTAACAAGCCTTTGGTAAGTTGCCCCTGCATTTTTAAGTCCGAAGGGCATGACCTTGTAGCAGTAGAGTCCAACATCGGTGATGAAGCTTGTATCCTCTTGATCTGGCTCATGCATCATAATCTGGTTATATCCGGAGTATGCATCCATAAAAGATAACAATTCATGCCCTGCCGTCCCATCCACAAACTGATCGATCCTGGGCAGCGGGAAATAGTCTTTGGGGCAGGCTTTGTGCAAATCTGAAAAATCAATGCATACCTCTCCACTTTCCGTTAGCCTTTTTCACCAGTACTGGATTTGATACCCAATTTGGATAAGTAGATTCTCTAATGAAACCGTTCTCCATGAGCCGATCCACTTCTTCCTTTAATGCTGCCGTTCTCTCAGGACCCTGGGTTCTTCTCTTCTGTTTCACAGGTGTAAAATTTGTATCAATGTTCAGAGTGTGTACTGCAATCTCTGGGGATATTCCATACATGTCAGCATGAGTCCAAGCGAATACATCCAAATTAGCCTTCAAAAATGAAATCAGAACATTCTGAACTGTTGTGTTGAGTTGTGATCCCACATTAAGCACTTTGTTTGGGTCCTTTGGGTCAACGGGAACTGACACTGTTACCTCTACCGGTACTACCCTATTCTCCCCTGCACTGGTTTTCCTTGGATCCATCTCTCTTCGTGCACCACTACATTCGCCAGTGCAGGGTCCACCCTGTAATTGCTACAAGGTTGGTTCTTTGATGCGGACTGGAGCCACCGCACCTTTTCCCATTTCTCTTTTCCTTGATTCTCGCAACTCTGCAAAGTAACATCCTCGCCCCGCATCTTGGTCTCCCTTAATCACACCAACTCCGTTATGTGTGGGGAATTTTAGAGTCAGACACCATGGGGCAAGAACAGCTTTGAACGCAGCAAGAGTTGGTCGACCTAAAAAGGCATTGTAGGCAGAGAATTCTTCAACAATTATAAAGGTTTGCTTTCGAGCCACCTTCCTCAATCCCTTTCCAAGTTCCACAAACAAATCTATGGTCCCAATCGGCTGTTTGGGTTCTCCAGCAAACCCAGCAATCTTAAGTGATGAAGATTGAACGTCAGCCATTGGAATTTTCATTTGATCAAAGGTCTTCTTGAAGAGGATGTTGCATGAAGCTCCACAATCAACTATAACTCTTCTCACAGTTGCTGGCCCAATACCAGCGGATATGACCAGAGGATCTATGGTAGGAGCCTCGATACCCAAGGAATCTCTGGCACTAAATACAATATCATCTGTGGAAGTCTTTTGTTGCTTTAAAGGTGCATCATTCTCTAAAACAAAAACATTCTCTTCAGCTGGTACATGCCTCAATGCCCGGGCATACCTTTCCATCTCGCCCCAGCTTTTACCTGCTGGGTGAGGTCCTCCAGTAATTATGTTGATAATAGGTCTTTCTGATTCATGTTCCACGACCTTCTCACTCGAGCCCGGACGGTGAGCAGGTACTTGTTGTCCTGGAGTTGACGGTATTTCTTTTCACATACTGCTGGAGTTTGTTTTCCTTCAAGAGTTGTTCAATTACCTCTTTCAACTGACGACATTCGTTGGTGTCATGGCCGGGTTGGTTGTGGAACCGGCAGAACCTTCCACTTTTTTCCATTTTATTCGCAACTCTCATTTTAGGTGGTGTCGGATAATTGACATCATCTTTGGTTGCAAAGAAGATGTTTTCAGGAGTATCGGTCAAGGGTGTGAAATTGAAAGAACGGCCTTTCTTAGCATCTCCCTGTTTCTTTCCACCATCATTTCCCCTTTTCTGAGTGTTAGGTTCTTTCTTGTTCGAAGGAGCACCATTGTTCCCGGTTTCCACTGATACCACTTTAGCCGGTGTTTGGAGGCTCTCCAAGCGCATGAATTCATCCGCTTTCTTGTAGAATTTTTCAAGCGAGTTTGGTTCTTTCATTTTCAACCATTTTCCAAACTCACTCAATTTTTCAATCGCCCTCATCAAGTATGTTAGGACCATGCGTGGCTCAACATTATCTACCTCGGCCAATGCTATGTTAAAACGATTCAAAAATGATCTGATAGATTCTCCCGGATTTTGCTCTAGACTTGACAGTGACATTATATCCTTTTCTTTAGAAGCATACAATCGAAATTGCTCCTTGAATTTCCTAGTCAAATCGGAGAATTGATCAATGGACCTGACTGGCAGCTTTGTAAACCACAATAGAGCCACACCTTCGAGATATACCGGGAAATATCGACATTTAATTTCATCGGACGCCCTGGCACCAGTCATATGCCAGTCGTACTTATACAGAAACTCATTAGGATCACTCGTCCCCTTGTGAGCCGGAATAGTAGGGGGAACGAATTTCCTTGGGAACTCTGCCTTCAAGATCTTTTCAGTAAATGGAGTTTTGCTTGGAGAAAAACCCCACTCTTTCTCATCTTCATCTCTTCGCATATTTTCCTTCATGATTTGACGAACCATACCCGAAAAACACTCTTCATCATTTAGAGGCTCTGGAGGGCACACATCAGCCACTCTCTCTGAATTCTGCCTTAACAATCGTTCACGGAGGGTTGGCTGCGGCCCTGATCCTCCAGCTTGAGGAGGAGTCCTTTCTACAGGGTCTGCGGCTCTTTGAGAAATGTTCCCTTCAACATCCTGAACTCTCACAGTAGGGTTCCCATCATTATTAACCGGTTGACGATTTACCCCTAGCAGATCATTCAACTTACTCAAGACCAGGGCATTCTGGGCATTCTGGGCTTCCAACTGCGCATTCTGAGCATTCAATTGTTGATTCAGTCCCAAAACTACGACGTCCAATTCTGTTCGCGTAACTCCAACAGTTGGAGCTGCTTGACTTGAAGGAGGAGAGGTAGCAGTATTCTCTTGAACATTGTCGAATCTTAGAGAACTTCGTTTTCTCCCAAGAGCCATTATTTCCAATAAACTTCTGGTTTTAAAAGATATCCTTTCAACAGAACTTTGCGGAGCAATGGTGGAAGTTTCCTGAGTTGGGTTCTCAGTGAAAGCACCAAAAATGTTAACGTAAAAATCAGACGCTAACACCCCGGTGTAGATTGAAGTTGAGCGAAAGCACCAACCGCGAACACGGGAACTTAAAACAAGTAGAAAAGTCACAGAGAAAGCAGAAAAGACAACAGCTTTTATAGTGGTTCGGCTTAGGGTAAGCCTACGTCCACTTTAACTCTCTTTATTACTGAATTGATTACAACTTTTACAACAATCTTCAACTACAATTCTGATGAGACAAACAACTAGAACTTTGATGTAGAAGAATTCTTTGAATCCATGTAGATTGCGTTAGATTTCCTATCGAAGTTAGTTGAGATGCCTTTCGTACTTGACGTGTCGAGTGAGCCGAGAATTCAGTAGAGTATCGGCGCTTAAATAGATCGGCCAAAAGTCCTTTTCATGCTTGAGGTAGGTTGGTATTTATAGGGAAATCCCCCCCTTAGGTCGTAAGTTGTGACCAGTCTAAGGTAAGTCGTGGCCGACTCATCTGGCCCCTCCTTGGTTTCACAAAGGTTTGTTTGTATAAGTCCCAGTTCACCCCCGAGTCAACAAGACCTTGTATCAGTAGTACGGCATCGGGCTTACATTTAGTAGCTTTAGGTCGTGGACGACTCAAGCTAGGTCGTGAGTCGTGAATGAGTTAACTGGCAAGTCGCAAGTCACAAGTCACGGCTTAACTGGTAAGTCCTGGATCATGTACGAGTTAAGAGGCCACTGTGCCAAGTAGCTGCATTGAACTTGCCTTCCTTTGCTTGGGTCGTGAACGACTTAACATAGGTCATAGGTCGGTTGCGACTTAGGTCGGTAGCTATCTTAGGTCGGTAGCTAACTTAGGTCGGCAACCTTGTTAAAGCATTTGGTCGGTAACCTTGTTAAAGTATTAGGTCGGCATCCTTGTTAAAGTATTAGGTCGGCATCCTTCTTAGCCTGTTAGGTCGGTATCCTTTTTTAGGCCTTAGGTCGACATCCTTCTTAGCCTGTTAGGTCGGTATCCTTTCAAGTCGCTGAGTCAAAAACGGGGCGGAAATAACAAAAAATTTCTCTGTTTATTGTGTGAAGTCAAACCATTTTTTAAATATGGAACGAAAATTAGATTCTTTTTCGAAGTAGCTCATAATATCATTTTTCTTATTTGATTATGATGGATGATTATCTTTGTTAACCCCGTTTTCACCAACGAGTTAAGACTCAGGCCGACTCAACTTGTTATGACTTAATTAGCTAACTACTTAAGGATCACGGCGACTTAAAGGAATGGAACGACTCATGGGGATTAGCGGTTCATGAGACAGGCCGACACAGTGAGTTACCGACTCAACGAAGTTTATGATTCATATGAGATGACTCAAGGCCTAGACCGATCCAACGACTCAGGGCTTGTAACGACTCAGTGGATCAACGACTCAACTGAACCGAGGAATTGCACGAGTTAAAGAATTGCGCGACTCACGACTTATGGGGGTTAACGACTCAACGAGTTAATGCCTTAGAGGAGCAGAGTGGCTTAACTAGTTAACGGTTCACAAGGCAGACTGACTCAGTGCATTACCGACTCATCAAGGCTATCGCCTCAGCGACTCAACAAGTCCACGACTCATCATAAGAAACGACTCAAGAGGATTGACAACCTAAGAAGATAAGTCCCTAAGTCACTTCACCTATATACCGCTACCTGATAAGTCGTTAATGACTTAGCGACTCATGACTCAGAACGACTCATCCACGACTTAAAACCATTGAGTCGTAGTCTATTGCCACAGTGCCTATGCCAATGAGGATTGACTCGTAAGCGACTCAGGACTTGGCTTAAAATCCAGCAAAGGAATGGGCCATGGAGAAACCAAGGGCTTGGTTCGATGAGTCGGCCACGACCTAATTTGACTCGGCCACGAGCCAAGCATGAGTCGAACACGACTCACGACTCAGGGCTGAAAACTCCTATAAATACATGGCCACCTCCAACATTCAGGGGACTTTTTCGGCTCATTCATTCTAAGCGTCGTTACTCTGCTGCATTCTGAACTACTCCAACACTTAAAGCTTTTGAGATATAAAGAACGCCTCAAGGAACTTCACGAAGAAATGATACATGTTCAACATGAGTTCAAAGATTTGGATCGACATTGAAGTTTAGGCTACTTGTTCTAAGTCACTTGTAACTCGAAGTGTGTTGTAATCAAAGTGTAATTGCATCGACTTGTAATCAAATCGTCAATAAAGATATTCAAAGTGGACGTAGGCTCTCTCTTAAGCCGAACCACTATAAAATTGCTGTTGTTTACTGCTTTTTCGCTATCATCTGCTTATAATATGTTCCCGAGCTATCGGGTGGTGCTTTCACAATTTCACTTCATACACCGGGGTGTTAGCGTTCAAATTTTAGCGTTAACATCTTTGGTGCTTTCACTGAGAAGACTGAACTCAGGCAAATCGTCATCATTGCTCCACGAAAGTTTGTTGAAGTAACCTCTCTGAAGACTAGAAGTTTATTCGAAATCATGGCTCCGGGGAGAAAGAGTAGATCTGTAAGATCTGGAAATGCTCAAGAGGGAACCTCCGCTTCCCCTGTATCAAATCAAGCCACTCCAGCTGTCGGAGTTACAAAGGCAGAGTTGGATGCTGCAATCTTAGGGCCGAACCAACAGATAAATGCCCAAAATGCACAATTCGAGGCTCAGAATGCCCAAAATGCTCTAATTCTGAATAGGTTGAACGATTTGCTTAGGGCAAACCGTCAACCGGCAGGTAATGAAAGGAACTTTGCTGGCAACATTCATGATGCTGAAGAAAGGAATGCTCCTGAAAGGGCTGCTAGCCCCTTTGAACAAACACTTCCTGAGGTTGGTGGATCTAGAACTCGACATGATGAGGAGTATCTTTCTGGAATTGTCCGACAAATCATGAAAGAGAGTATGCAGAGGGTTGAAGACGAGAAAGAATGGGGTTTTGCCCCAAGTAAAACTCCATTTACTGAGAAAATCTTAAAGGCTGAATTCCCAAGGAAGTTTGTCCCTCCAACCATTCCAGCTTACAAGGGGACAAGCGATCCGAACGAATTCTTATACAAGTATGATTGGCACATGACAGGTGCCAGAGCCTCTGATGAGATAAAGTGCCGATATTTTCCTGTATATCTAGAAGGTGTGGCTCTACTGTGGTTCACCAACCTACCAGTCCGATCTATTGACCAGTTTTCGGACTTGACCCGGAAATTCAAGGAGTAGTTCAGACTATATGCTTCAAAAGCCAAGGACATCATGTCGTTGTCAAGTTTAGAACAGAATCCAGGGGAGACTATCAGATCTTTCTTAAACCGCTTTAATATAGCACTGGCCGAGGTGGACAATGCAGAACCGCGAATGATATTGACTTATCTGATGAGGGCTATTGACAAGTCGAGCGAATTTGGGAAATGGCTAAACATGAAGGAACCAAATTCCCTTGAAAAATTCTATAAAAAAGAAGATGAATTCATATGCCTGGAAAGCCGCCCCGTACCGGTTAAGGCAGTATTGGAAAAAGCTGAAGATAACACTGTTGCTCCACACAAGAATGAATCTGTAGGGCAAAAAAGGGAAAATAACAATGGGAAGAAACAGAGTAATCTGAAGAAGCCTCGATCCTTCAAGCCATCAGAGTATACCCCTTTATCAGATACGCCGGAGCGTATCTACCTTGCCACTAAAGATTCTGTTGATTTTCCTAAACCTCTTCCTCTGAGGACCGGGAAAAAGGCTATACAGAGTGGCAAGTTCTGCCGCTTCCATAATCAACCCGGTCATGAGACCGACGAATGCCGCCAATTGAAAAATCTGATTGAAAAGTTGCTAAGGGAAAACAAGCTGCAGCAATTTGTGAAAAATAATAGCAACAATCCTGCTTCGTCTAGTCAGGGGCAACAAGCTCCTGCTCATCAGCCTAGGATAGGTGAGAAGGCTGCAGGGCATGAATCTGGAAGGCCCATTATCAATGTCATTACAGGAGGACCTCACCCAACAGGCAGAAGCTGGGGTGAGATGGAAAGGTATACCCGAGCTTTGAAGTATGTACCGACCGAGGAAGATGTATTCGTTTTGGAAGGTGCTATGCCCCTGAAGCAACAAAGAACTTTCAATGATGATATTGTGTTCAGAGCCAGGGATTCCGCAGGTATTGAAGCTCCTACCTTGGATCCCTTAGTCATCTCGGCTGGTATCGAGCCAGCTATTGTCAGAAGAGTTCTCATTGATTGTGGCGCATCCTGCAATATCCTCTTCAAGAAAACATTCGACCAAATGAAGATCCCTATGGCTGATGTGCAAGCCTCATCGCAGAAAATCGCTGGCTTCACTGGGGAGCCAAAACAGCCGATAGGAACCGTTGATTTGTTTGTGGAACTTGGAGAGGGAGAGAGAAAAGTGGTCCGCAAGCAAACTTTTGTGATTGTCGACGAATTTTCTGCTTACAATGCTTTCCTTGGCCGTCCAACTCTCGCAGCATTCAAAGTTGTTCTGGCCCCATGGTGCCTCACCATTAAATTTCCCACAGATAATGGATTGGGAGTTATAAAAGGGGATCAAAATGCGGGGCGGGAATGTTATCTAACAGAGCTACGAGAAACCAGAAAAAGAGAAATGGGAAAGGATGCGGCAGCCCCAGTCCGCATCAAAGAACCAGCCTTGTAGCAATTACAGGGCGGACCCTGCACTGGCGAGCACAGCGGAGCAAGGAAAGAGATGGATCCTAGAAAAGTCAGTGCAGGGGAGAATAGAGTGGTACCAGTGGAAACGACAATACCAGTACCTGTTGACCCAAAGGACCCAAACAAGGTGTTGAATGTGGGATCACAACTTAATGTGTCAATTCAGAATATCTTAATATCTTTTTTAAAGGCAAATTTGGATGTTTTTTGCTTGGACTCATGCCGATATGCGTGGGATATCCCCAGAAGTTGCAGTACACGCTCTAAATATTGATCCAAATTTTACACCTGTGAAGCAGAAAAGGAGAACTCAAGGTCCAGAAAGGTCGGCAGCGTTAAAAGAAGAAGTTGATCGGCTCATGGAGAATAATTTTATCAAAGAATCTACCTATCCGAATTGGGTTTCAAATCCAGTGTTGGTTAAGAAAGCCAACGGAAAATGGAGAGTATGCATCGATTTTTCAGATTTAAACAAGGCCTGCCCCAAAGACTGCTTCCCTTTACCCAGGATCGACCAACTGGTTGACGGAACAGCGGGACACGAATTGTTATCTTTTATGGATGCCTACTCCGGATATAACCAGATCATGATGCATGAGCCAGATCAGGAGGACACGAGCTTTATCACCGACGTTGGTCTGTACTGCTACAGAGTTATGCCCTTCGGGCTGAAAAATGCAGGGGCAACATACCAAAGACTTGTTAATGCTATGTTCAAACCGCAATTGGACAAGACTATGGAAGTCTACGTCGATGACATGTTAGTAAAGTCTAAGAAAGCAGTGGATCACATAGAACACTTAGCAGACATGTTCGCAGTCCTCCGAAAATATGGAATGAAGCTCAATCCTTTAAAATGTTCATTTGGAGTGGAATCCGGAAAGTTTTTAGGTTTCATCGTGAGCGTTAGGGGCATTGAGGCTAGTCCAGCTCAAATTACTGCCTTAAAGGAAGTCAAAGCTCCTAGAACAAAGAAGGAATTGCAAAGTCTCAATGGAAAAGTCGCTGCCTTAAGTCGGTTCATTTCCAAAGCCACAGATAAATGCATCCCATTCTTTGATGCCCTAAAGAAAGGAAAGAAAAACTTCGATTGGACTCCCGAATGCCAAAAAGCCTTTGATGAATTGATTCGCCATATGGAAACGCCTCCAATACTTTCTAGGCCTGGCGATGGCGAGGATCTTCTTATATACTTGGCGGTATCATCTCATGCTTTAAGTGCAGCGCTGATACGAGAAGACAAAGGGATTCAACATCCAGTTTACTATATCAGCAAAAGACTCACTGGGGCAGAGATGAATTACTCTAAGTTGGAAAAACTCGCCTATTGCCTACTAATTGCATCTAGGAAGTTGAGGCAATATTTCCAAGCTCATCCTATCAGAGTCCTCACTGATCAACCTTTAAAGCAAGTCCTGTTTCGCCCTGAGACTTCGGGTCGTCTTCTAAAGTGGAATATTGAACTCAGTCAATATGACATCACTTATCATCCCCGAAAAGCAATCAATGGACAGGCTTTAGCGGATTTCATCGCAGAATTCACAGATAAGGGTAATGGTGAGGAGGAAACGATCGACGATTCCCCAATCCAATGGAAGTTATATGTCGATGGCGCGAGAAACGACTACTGCTCTGGAGCCGGAGTTGTACTCGAGACCCCTGAAGGTCGATCATTATGGTACGCACTAAGATTGGAATTTCCTTTGACAAACAATGAAGCAGAATATGAAGCCCTTATCGCTGGCTTGAGGATTGCTAAAGAATTAAACATCCGAGCGTTACAGATCTTCAGTGATTCTCAGCTTATTGTATGCCAAGTTAAAAAGGAATTCCAAGCGAAAGGGGGGAATCTGCCTGCCTACTTGTCAAAGGCTTGGGAACTCCTGAGTGATTTCGATCATTACATGATAAGTTACATTCCTCGAGAAGAAAACATGAAAGCATATTCTCTCGCAAAGTATTCTAGCACAGGCGAAGCTCAATTTCTGGTGTTAACTCCAGTGGAGATTCTGTCGACCCCAAGCATTGATGAGATGGATATTGATTGGATCATGAGCGTGTCTCAAGGGCAAGAATCATGGATGACTCCAATAACAGAATATCTGCTCAATGGATCTTTACTGGAAAGTTCAAAAGAACGAAAGAAGCTATTGAGGAAAGCCTCTCGCTATATAGTCCAGGATGGCCAGTTATACAGACGGGGATTCTCAATGCCGTTACTTCGATGTGTATCCAGGGAAGAGTCCAAAACAATCCTAGCTGAGGTGCATGGGGAAGAATGTGGTGATCATTTAGGTGGTCAAACTTTACCGAAGAAGATTCTCCGATACGGATATTTTTGGCCAGAAATTAATCGAGATGCAGCAGACTATTCCCGAAAATGTGACAGATGCCAAAGATTCGCCAAAATTCCTAGAGCTCCTTCCACTGAACTCACACAGATGGTTAGTCCATGGCCATTTGCGATATGGGGAATAGACCTTGTAGGACCGTTACCAACTGCCAAATCTGGAATTAAATATGCCATTGTTGCTGTAGATTATTTTACTAAGTGGGCAGAAGCGAACCACTGGCTACTATCACCTCAAAAAAGATGATAAGTTTTGTGACTAAAAGTACCATTTGCAGATACGGTGTGCCTCAAAAAATAATTACAGACAATGGTACTCAGTTCGAAAGTGAAGAATTCCAAGAATTTTGCAAACGGTTCAAAATCCGAAAGAGCTTCTCAGCAGTAGCCCATCCGCAGGCAAACGGGCAAGTGGAAGCCGTAAATAAAATTATCAAGTCAACCATCAAGAAGCAACTTGAAAGAGCAAAAGGTCGTTGGGTCGATAAGCTACCGCTGGCACTATGGGCATACAGAACTACCCACAAAACTGCGACTGGGCTTACTCCGTTTTCATTGGCATACGGATCAGAGGCAATGATTCTGGTAGAAACAGAGGTCCCTTCACATAGAAGAATCCATTTCAATCAAGCGGAGAATGAGAAACTACAGCTTGAGGCACTAGATCTCCTTGATGAAAAAAGAGAAGAGGCTGAGCTCAGAATCGCATCTTATCAGCAAAGGATAGCCAGACATTTCAATTCCAAAGTTCGCCAATGCAGCTTTGAAATTGGAGATCTAGTCCTAAAGAGAATTATGACAGCAACAGGTGTGTTTGGGCCAAATTGGGAAGGACCATATGTCATAGGTCAAAAGCTTCTGGACGGCACATTCAAACTCACTACTGTCGAGGGAGACCAAATTCCAAGAGCTTGGAACAGCAATCACTTGCGTCCATACTTTACTTGATAGCTTTGTTGAAATATTGTAAAAAGAATTATGAATGTATGATTCCTGTAATTGAAAGCGATTGTAAAACTGATGCAAGTGAATAATGAAAGACTATAAAGTGGATGTAGGCCCAAATTCTTGGCCGAACCACTATAAATCTTGTGTTCCTTATTATTATTACATGTTTGCTTTATTTTCGATATGAAAAATACATTAAATGTATTACTGAAATATCGATTTAAATTTTTGCAGGCAACGAAAACAAAACTTGCACATTACAAGACCAAGTGATTCTTGTTATCATTCAACAAACAAATTCCAAGTCGCAAAATTCCCGAGCTTAAATCCAAGATAAGAAGTGCTTCAATTGAACGGTCAATGATTTCACCGAAAACGGGCTTTCTCTAATAAATTGAGAAGTTTGAACAAACAAACATCCAATTAAGAAGCTTATGTCCGTTCTCGTGAACTGGCCTAGCAATGAAATACACTTCTTTGGATTAAACAGGCTACTTGTAAGAGAAGGGAGTGCAAGCTTAAAAAAAAATATATATAGAGGATCACTGAAAAGGCATAAGCAAGTGGACAAGGAACAACTAAAGTCCTCTTCGGAGGCACAACTCTTCGGAGGATAAAGACCTCTAACGAAGCATATGCCGTAAAAAAGAAAGTTCTCTACTCAACCAAAAAAGATTGGAGGATTCATGACCCTCCAACCATGAGAGAGTAACTTCCAGGCAATCTTCGGAGGCACATTTCACCAGGAGTTGAAGTGTGACAGCCGCTCTTCGGAATTTCACTTCAGCAGAGTTGAAATGTAAAACAAAATAAAAGCCCTCTTCGGAGGCCCATTTCACCAGGAGTTGAAGTGTTATAACCGCTCTTCGGAATTTCACTTCACCAGAGTTGAAATGTAAAACAAAAATAAAAGCCCTCTTCGGAGGCCCATTTCACCAGGAGTCGAAGTATTACAACCGCTCTTCGGAGTTTCACTTCACCTAAGTTGAAATGCAAAACAAAATAAAAAACCTCCTCCCGGAGACACAATCAAGAAGAAAGACCTCTTCGTAAGCCCACGTTTCACCGAGATTGAAATAAAACTTCCAAGTGTTGAAACGTGAAAAGGCTTCCTTCAAAGGCACAATTCTTTGGAGGTACACGTTTCACCAAGATTGAAATAAAACTTCCAAGTGTTGAAACGTGAAAAAATCCCTCCTCAGAGGTACAACTTTCTATGTAAAAAAAAAATCCTCATCAAGAGCACACTTTAACTTTCAAAGGAAGAGTGATTTACCTATTCTGGAAAATAACCTTCCTCCAAAAAAAAAAAGAGTTAAAGTACCCTTCAGAGGCCCGCTTTACCTCATAGAAGAATTCACTTGGTAAAACGTGTACATAAGCAAAAGAAAAGGTGATTTCTTCGAAGGACAAAGCGTAAAAACTTATATGAAGGGAGTTGTACTCTACGAAGAATTTCTTCAAGAATGAAATAATTATTCTTCAGAAAATAAGAGTGCAAGTCCCCTCGAAGTATAAAATATTGCAGCAAGCTTATGGTATGGGGGCAACATGGTATAGTTATATACAATATGGTATAGCCACATCGACGAAAGTAATGCTCAAACAACATGCCATAAGCCTGCTACAATATCATATAAATAAACTTGTGCAAAAATGAATAATAAATGCATTCTCAAATTTAAACAGGAGTCTGTACAAATAAAGGATCATTTTATTCAACACTATTTTATATACAGGTACAGGTTCCAACAGAAGAAAAGCGGGGGGCCGGTACCCGCACAATTTCCGGTCATTGCATGCAAAAAGGGCAAAAAAGCGATATGAAAGCCACAGAACCAGAGCCATCATTTCTTCTTCCGCCCACCTTTTGAGCCCGCACCTGGCCGAATGACCAACTTTTTAGGTCGGCTTGTAAGGGTAGGGGATGAAGGAGAAAGAGGCTCGATCGGACTTTCTTCCGTCTCTTCTTCGCCAGTTAGAGATTCCTTCTTACCCTTCTTCTTGGAAACTCCCTGCTTCCCTCTCTTTTTGGAGGAAGGCCCACTCCCTGGAGAAAAAAGTTTGGATAACGGTTCAGCGTCGGAGCCAGTGGGTTCTGGCGTCCTCTCACTTCCTTCAGTTTCTTCTCCTTTCGGATCTTGAGAAGCAACGGGATCATCTAAGCCGTAAAGGGCTTCTATTTGCTCTTCCTGTGACCCGGGTTGCGAGGCAGAAGGAGGAGTGACCTTAGGAAGCGGAGAAGGAATAATTGGAGGAGGAGAACCCTGAACAATGCCCAACGTTTTCTCTGCAGAAGGAAAAAAGTTTAAGTCAGCAAAAAGCGGAGATAAAGGTTCGCCGAGATTCAAGAAGTAGTCGAAAATCCCATCAAGTTCATAAGAAACAGATGAGCAGTCTACGCAGGCAAGATTGTCAGTAGGGTTACCTGCAGAAGTCGGTTCCCTGATGTCAACTTCGTAAGCCTGTGCCTCAGCACTCTCGCCGCCCTCATCTCCACCTTGTATGCTTGTAATATCAGTGGTGACTTTAGTAGGAGAAGGGGAATGAGAACTAGAACCGATAATATCAATTTCGGCTGAAGGAGAAGGTTGTATTGGAGTAGTCGAGGTGATTTTTCCTAAATATTCTCCTGCCGCTATTTCGGCTCTCAATCTTGCAAGCTGTTCTCTCCCCTTGGCAAGAGCGGCGCGGGCATCATCATCAAGATAATGCTCTTCAAGAGCTGACTCAGCGTAACCAGTACCACCGAGCATATCGAGTGCTGCCTTCCAAACTTCAGCTAGTGTAATTTCATACTTAGGACCTAGAAAGGCAAGGCTACCACGCCCCAAAATGCTGTGCAGATAGAAATCAAATAATGTTGAGCTAATGTTGGCTTTCGTTGCCTCGTGAGAATCTTCAGCTGCAATTTTGCCGGCAACGGCCTCATCACGCTCCATTTCAGCTTTAGAAAGTTGAAGCTTAAGCATTTGAATCTCCGCCTCTTGGGAGCTGTTTTTCTTCTGAAGCTCTTCAATGTCAGCGACATAGCCCTCGCTAATTCTTTTCTGCACTTCGAGCCTGTCTTCGGCATCCCTTTGGCTAGCGTGGGCATCTCTCACTTGTTTGAGGAGCACTTCTTCTTTTTGAGAATAAGAAGTAGAGGAAGCAACAAGCTCTTGTTTCAGTTCTTCAACTTTTGCTTCAAGCTCCTCATTGTAAGAAGCAATGCTTCTCATCTCGGTGTCATGTTGCTCGAGCACCTTTTGCCATTCGGCTTTATCATTTTCCATGGTGAGCATGGCCTCTATGTTCGCACGGTTAACCCTCTGAAGCTCGTCAACAAGTTTCTGCCAGTTCGACATCCTCTCAATGTCAAGCTTAACGGCGTCAAGGTTTTGTAACATGGCAGACTTGTCAATGGGGACCAAGTCAAGGTCAAACCTTACTCCCTTCAGACACCACTGAGGAAATCGGCTTTGCAAAGTGGCAGGACCCGGTCCAACTTGGAATTTGGGTCTGCTGATTATAGTTTGGATGTCCGACTTCCCGAGAGCGGGAGAGCCGGAAGGAATATCAAGCGAGGCAGGGGCGGTAACCTTTTCAGGAGTTATAGTGGTGTGCTTCTCACCATGTCGCGCTCGCTTGCTCGAATCTTCAACCACGTGACCTTTTCCTCTGTCATCATGGGTTTTTCTTTTATGGGAATCGTCACCTCTCTATGAAGAATCATGGCGCTCTTCCCTCTCCCTTCTTTCGTAGCGCTCCTCTTGAGCCCTCTTCTCTTGAGCCTTTCGGGCAGCTCTTTCTTCATCGGATTCTCTGTAAGAGGGGAGGTAACACCTATAATCATATTGGCTACGCCTCCCGTAGCGCTGGAAATCATCGTAATATGAGCTGCTGCGCCCCATTGGAGAATCTAAAAAAAAAAGCTTTAGAAATCTTTAAAGTATAAGAAGATAAGTGCGTAGAAGTGCTAAAAAATCCTAAGTGTTGTGTAATGTGTAAACTACACGCATCAAGCTACAGACCACTCTGTGGAGTAGAGGTGGTGATAACTTGAGTAGGAGGAGTTGACATTTGTTGTAGAGAAGATGTCGCCTCGATTACAGAAGAGATAGTTTTGGAAACATCATCTTTAAAAAGTTCTTGTGAAGTCACGATTAGGTCGCTCAACCCCTCAAAAACATCATCACCATCATGCTTTTTAGGACTCCCTTTCTCAACTCCTTCGTCAGCAGATCTCCCGGAAGATCGTGGAGGTTCTTCCTCTTCGATAACTGGGGCAAGTACAGACTTGTCAGACGGCCCCGCAGCATCCTTCGGAGTTGAACACTTCACTAGTGGAGTTTATATAGAGGTTTCTCCCCGCATGTGCTCTTTAGTAGAGACCGGGGCATCAGGAGTTTCCATCGGAGAATCGGGAATTTCAGTTGGAACTTCATGAGGCTGAGTGAAGCGAGAGGAATGAAGAAGCCCATATTGATGTAAAAATTCATCATTTAACAAAAACTTTATACTCCTCTCTTCTGCCGCCACGGCATTCAATCTTTCAAAAATTTGCTTATAGCATGGATCTCTAGAGGGAGGAGGAAGTGCTAAAACAGGAAAAAAAGAAGCGAAGTTAGCATTTAGCAACTCAGATTTCGAAAAGCTCAAGAATGGAGAAATGAGAACAGGAAATCTTACTTCCTACTCTCCAGATGGCATAAAACCCTGGAGGACAGCGAACGAAGAAAAACTGATTTAGAAATCCATGAACGCTTTCAGGAAGATCAGTGATGAGTTTGCGATTTCGAGCACTCCTTATAACTACGATAGAGGGATGATCTTTAATTTTTTTGAATGAGCAGAAGTAGCAGATTTCCCCAAAGCTCGGTAATCGGTCCAAAACTCTCCTAAATAGCACACATAACCCCATCAGAATGGCATGGCCGTTGGGGTGCAATTGGAATGGAGAGATAGATAACCGGAGCAGGAACTGCTGAAGGAAGTCATTAAAAGGTGGGATGGCACCGCTCAGGCACATTTGGCGATTGACAGCAATAAAGCCAAGAGGGGGCCTATCTGCAGTATCATTTGGCCCCGGCAGTAAGGCATCAGCTTCGGCTATGCCAAACTGGATGCGCAATTGGTTAAACACCCGCTGATTGTGGAAGTTCTCTCCAGAGGGTTATCCAATGGGTTGGCTACTGGGAAGACATCTTCAGCCTGGCCCATCGGTTCTTCTTGTTGAGAAGTCATTCTACACAAGCAACTGGATGTTCAAATGCGAAGGTGCACGTTTCCTAAAAGTGTGAAGTGTTGTGCAGAACTAATGAAGATAAACAAGTAAATATAACTGAAATTAAGCTAGTTGGCAATTGATCAATTACTAAATTTCAGGACTTGTTAATTTAAAGTTTCAGGTATAGTGTTAGTGCAAACTGGTCAATTTCAGTTGACTATTTCAACATTGCTTTAGCACTCTACTTGGATTCGTTGGTTTAAAGTACTTCATTCACGCAATCTATTTAACATTTATCTTCTATTGACTAATTTGTCATTGGATGTGGGCAATTAATGGCAGTATATTCGTCCCGATTTTCTGTGATTGTTGTATTAAACAGGTTGTATACTTGCAAACTGAAGCAATCTGTAAAACTAAAATATGCAACAAAGTTTAGCAGGTTAAAGTCCAAACAATTCAATATTCAGGCAGTTTATTTCAGCAACTCAAGTCAAAGATCGAGTCAGAATTATGCTTCAAAGCAGTACAATGTGATAACTCGTCCACGTTTTAAAGGTTATGAAGCAAGTTAAGCTAGGTTGTTTATGCTCCAAGACATTGATGCCTTGAGTCACCGGTTCTCTAAGTCGTAAGGCACAGTAATGGGAGAAATTTTTTAGTTCAAAGCAGTGTGAAATTCTCCAAGTCCTGTGTCGGCCGCGACTCAAATCCTGGGTTGCATCTAATTGAGCCGGTCATAGGCTCAAACCACAAGGAGCAACTCGGTATGAAAAATAGTCCAAGTGCTGAGTCGTTCGCGACCTATGAGTTGAGTCGTTCACGACCTATGAGTTGAGTTGTTCATGGCCTATGGCTTAAGTTGTTCGCGGCAGATGGATTGAGTCGTTCACGGTTCAAAGGATGAGTCGCAGTGAGGATCTAAAGGGCTGAGTCGCTCGTACGACCAAAAACCTAAGTCATCAAAAAAGCCAACTAGGTCATGAGAATCCTAGGTCATTTCCTCGACCGGTCATCTTCTCTCTAACCCATTAACCCGTTAAGGATCATTTCATATCTCCCAAACTCGCAGACCAGATAATTCAAGGCACTATAATCCATTGTCTTCACCTCACGCCATCAAAAAATCACTCAAAGGATCAATTCGAATCGCTTCAAGTTTGCGACGAATCTGACGCGCTGTTATGTTATCGCGAACAATAACAATAATATAATCGATGGCAGTTGTAAATTGATCAAAAAAATGCATGAGTCGCGATGGAACATGGCACAAAGATGCATCGGAGTCAGAAAAATGAGGAGTCCGGATTCATAATTCAATAACAGTAAGGAATCGAGAGAGAATCAGACTCACTTACGCAACAAAGATTATTAGCAGGAAGTTGGAATAGAATTGCTTTCGAAAGCTCGGAGGAATGTTAATGGCAGAAAACGACTTACGAGATTGGTATGAGAAGAAGAAGATAAAAGTGACGATTCATGCCTTTTATACCAGAGTGGAGGAACATGAGTCGGCACATGCGAGTCAAGATGAGTCGAAGTACACGACCTACGACTTAGGCGTGTACTTCGAGGGGCAAATGTTAACCCCGTTTTCACCAACGAGTTAAGACTCAGGCCGACTCAACTTGTTATGACTTAATTAGCTAACGAGTTAAGGATCACGGCGACTTAAAGGAATAGAACGACTCATGGGGATTAGCGGTTCATGAGACAGGCCGACACAGTGAGTTACCGACTCAACGAAGTTTACGATTCATATGAGATGACTCAAGGCCTAGACCAATCCAACGACTCAGGGCTTGTAACGACTCAGTGGATCAACGACTCAACTGAACTGAGGAATTGCACGAGTTAAAGAATTGCGCCACTCATGACTTATGGGGGTCAACGACTCAACGAGTTAATGCCTTAGAGGAGCAGAGTGGCTTAACTAGTTAACGGTTCACAAGGCAGACCGACTCAGTGCATTACCGACTCATCAAGGCTATCGCCTCAGCGACTCAACAAGTCCACGACTCATCATAAGAAACGACTCAAGAGGATTGACAACCTAAGAAGATAAGTCCCTAAGTCACTTCACCTATATACCGCTACCTGATAAGTCGTTAATGACTTAGCGACTCATGACTCAGAACGACTCATCCACGACTTAAAACCATTGAGTCGTAGTCTATTGCCACAGTGCCTATGCCAATGAGGATTGACTCGTAAGCGACTCAGGACTTGGCTTAAAATCCAGCAAAGGAATGGGCCAGGGAGAAACCAAGGGCTTGGTTCGATGAGTCGGCCACGACCTAATTTGACTCGGCCACGAGCCAAGCATGAGTCGAACACGACTCACGACTCATGGCTGAAAACTCCTATAAATACATGGCCACCTCCAACATTCAGGAGACTTTTTCGGCTCATTCATTCTAAGCGTCGTTACTCTGCTGCATTCTGAACTACTCCAACACTTAAAGCTTTTGAGATATAAAGAACGCCTCAAGGAACTTCACGAAAAAATGATACATGTTCAACATGAGTTCAATGATTTGGATCGACATTGAAGTTTAGGCTACTTGTTCTAAGTCACTTGTAACTCGAAGTGTGTTGTAATCAAAGTGTAATTGCATCGACTTGTAATCAAATCGCCAATAAAGATATTCAAAGTGGACGTAGGCTCTCTCTTAAGCCGAACCACTATAAAATTGCTGTTGTTTACTGCTTTTTCGCTATTATCTGCTTATAATCTGTTCCCGAGCTATCGGGTGGTGCTTTCACAATTTCACTTCATACACCGGGGTGTTAGCATTCAAATTTTAGCGTTAACAATCTTTTTTCCCAAATACGAAAGAATATCATTTTATGTTTCAGCAAAAGGAAAAAAAGGTAAATAGGAAGACTATATTTCCTTATAGAATTATTTTAGATCATCTTTTTTTTTTAACTGTGAAGGGAAACGGCTCGTCTTTTTTCTTGAATCATGAAAAAAGTTGTCATTTATTCTTGACGTGTGACGGAAAATCATGTTTCTTCGTGAGCTATGATGAAGTCAAAATTATTCTCAAAACAGAAAATCATATTTATTTTCTCAAATGTATTTCTTCTTGCATACGAGGGAATAGTTTGTTGTCTGTAGTTATATTAAATTATTGACTATTTTTTGCATCTGAAAATAAATCATTGTCGAAAGGTTCATGAATGGTATATATTTTTATTTCCAGTATCCAATTGCTAGCTATGGTTGTTTCTTATGTAGTGTGATTTTTTAATAGCATTGACATTGACGACATTAAGAACGAGTGAACATGTATGATGTGTTTTTCTCTCTTGTTTTTTTACTCTCTAACTTAGTGAGTTTTGACAGTTTATCAATTTTCCTCTTAATAAGACACATTTTATTTTATACTATTCATTAAATTTCTAAATTTTACTAACTTTTCTGTTGTACTCTTTTCAAAATTTTAACCTTGTATAATTATTTTTTGACATATTAGTGTTCAAAATTACATTGTTAGTATATATTTTTATTCATAGGAATATTTGAAAATGTTCAATTTTTTTTTTTACTATGTATAACATTTTATGTTCGCTAAACATTTACCATTTGCGCTTCCTCTGCTTGTAGGTCAATATGCAGTTCTTTTGCTGATTACACAAGCTTATAGATTGCAGTTTTACTATACCATTGCACAAAAATCTGCGGTATAACTTGCTACAAATATATAATATATTTCAAAATAAAAAATTACAGAACATGACATATACCATTATTTGAATTCTGTCAACATGTAAGATTCTAAAACTTTCTCTAATGTGTTATTGAATTTTAAATTGATGTTGCATAATCAATGTACTTGTTTTCAAATATTTCCTATGATTTTGATATATTATCTTCAAAACACGGTTTTTATCTCATTTTGAATCTTTTTATGATTTTCAACTTTTATTAGGTTTTTAATTTGAAGTGGAGGAGGGAAAAATCAAATTTTTTTACCTTAAACCCTCTTTTAAAATAGAATAGATAGGTTATCTCTTTTAATTTTTACAAGGAAAAATACTCAATTTTTCTTCTTCCTTTAGCCACATTTTATTCTAAAATTTACAGAGATATTCTTTGCTTTTCTGGATCCATTTTGTTTCTCCTACCAATGACGAAAATCTAGGCCAATGTTATCCATGAAAAAAAAAAACCCTCTTCCTCCACTACAATTCTTCTCATGATCTTACAGCCTCTATGCTTGCATCCCTTCTCTTCTTTGTAAATTCAATTTTATCTAAAAGGATAGAATTCTCAACGAGAATATACATGGTTTTGACAACACTTATAACAAAAGGAATACCACCAATCTCATATATATACACCATGTTACACGTCATATTTCTTGCGATGTGGGACTTACCCATCCAACCCACGTACCCACAATGCTAGCCACACCTATCAGAGTTATATTGTTTCTCCGGGATGCAACTTCAGTCCTCTGTCAACTAACCAAATCCCCAGAACCCGACTAGTTATCAATCCATACCATCGTTTGGCCTTTAACAACCAAAACCCGACTAGCTATCAATCTAAACTGTTGTTCGGTTTTTAACAATCACCCAAAAAGCCCATTTGGGATCTTAACGCAAGTGTACAATTGAAGACATTAGTGTTAGAAGGAAACCACGGTAATAGAGAAATGAAATAGAACAGTGGTGTCGTGAAATTTGATGTGGGAAGTCCATAGTTGCTCGGACAGCGGTGATAACGGTGGCGATGCAGGAGCATTGTTTGTTGAAGGGTGCGTGGGCTTATTTAATAGAACTTGTGATTTCATTGTGTATAATAACACTGCCATTGTTATGAAAAATAGGTATTTTAAAAATAGAATTTTATCTTGTTCTCATTTTTCATGTTTGGTTGGTGTATGGATGCATAAATTATGGGAATCACTAAAGAGAGGGTCCTTTTGGATAAGGAGTGAATAAAAGATTTTGTTTTTTTTTTCGTTTTTTTGTTAAAAGATGAATAATTCATTGTTTTCTTTTATAAAAAGAAAGTGAAATTACATTTCTTTTTGACCTCGTCATAATTTTCTTTACTCTCTTCTTTCATATATTGGACTAATCATTCCACCAAAATCATTATTTCTTCCCCTCATCTCTAAAACGTAATTCCCTAATTCAGCAACTCATCTTTTTATTTTACAAAATAAACTGTTGAAAATTGAAGATCATGGAAGGGAACTCATCTCATTCTCCACCCAGATCTTCATCTATACAATTTAATATGGATATGCATAACTTTTGCTCTATTCAATATTTCAATGAATTGTTTTTCGAATCAAGGTGGAAAATAAGTACTTGAAATTTGTGGAAATCAGGAATTAGGGTTGCATATGAAATTGGCTTTGGATGCAGTATGCTAGAAAGTATGAGGTGTGGAAATTCGACATCTGGAGAGTGGAAGGATGATCGGATTTTGGTTAGTGACGACAGTGGTGGAAATTGAAGCGGCGACTGGAATGAAGAACGAGTTCACGTTTTTTCTTAGAAGTGAACAGAAATATGAGGGGTATTTTGGAGAGGATGGATTACTCTTTTATATTCAAAACAAATATAAACATTTTCCTCTTTACTACGTTTTCCCCTATCTCATTATCCCTTTATTCATTTCTGTTCTCCTTTTAACAGTTCCCTAAATTATTATCAAGCGAATAAGATAAATGCTTCTAAAAAAGGAACATATTTCGTTCGTTCATAGGTATAAATTGTTGAAATTGTATGATAATTTGGTATATCAAAGTCTTTAAACATTTGTTTCAATTTGCATTTCACGGTGTAAGTGATTCATACAAGTTTGCCAGATTTGGTTGACAAAGAATACTAAAGTATAATTACACCGTGAAGTTTTGTGCATATCATTTGGTTATTTTTACATATTAATCAAATTACAGAGAAAAATATATTACAAACATTCGTTTTGTTCATCATTTGGATTTTAAACAGGATTTGAATCGTTGGACCAATGATCATCTCTATCCTTTTATTTTTCATCTCTTTACTCTTCATCAGGAAATGTTAGTGGTGAAGTGCAATGCTGCAGGCTTACTAATATGGCACTAAACACTTCAGATGGTTTCAAAATATAAAACAGGGGCAGGAACAGCAGTGATAAGCACTACTGGCTTCTATTGCTTATACTGATGATCCTTTATTCATTATTGTTGCCATATGATTTGCAATTACTGCACTGTTCATGTTATATGGTTGTTGCTGCACTACAAGGAAAAAAAAATAATTTTCCATATGGCCTGTCTCTATCATTGCAGCCGAATGGTTGTTGCTATCATGTGCTATATCTCAACTGATGAGTGACATGGGCACATTTGGCCACAGATTGTACAGTTGATGTATATTCTATGTATGTATGTTACATATGCACAATTTGTCTGTATGCAATAATTTTCTTTACCATGTTCCTTGTATTATTGGTAATAAGAAAAATATAAAGACCAACAATTTGCTATAATTTCCGACCATAGATATGTCGCATCAGTGATTTCAATAATTCATGGTCATCAATCATTTTTATTGATATTTGCAGGTCTTAAAGGTGATGTTGGGGAAACTTATAATATTATAATGTATTGTCATATAGCTGAAGCCCTTGCTGGATCAGTGGCATGTATTGGGATAGACCCAACTTCTGTTGTGCTCGAGAAGAGAAGGTGATGCACATCTGTCATTTGGACTGACTACGTCTAAGGTAACAGTTATCTTTTTTATCTTTTTTTTTCTTTTTTCCTCACTAAGTGTGCTATGTTTGTGGTCGCTTGCGTCGCTTTGTTGTCTTGCGATCGTGAATCCATGATATATAATCATCCTTTAAGTACATCAGATATTTACTTGAGGAAAATGACAGTTAATGCCTTTACTTTTGGTGCTCATATTTTGATGGTTTAGACTTGCTATCAGTAACCTGATCTATAAAAATGAGCTTTTTTCACGTCTAGTGGAAGACTGAAATAGAATTCTGAAATCATTAGCCAATGGTAAATGCTGTGGGCATCGAAAGAGGTATGTATTAAATACATTTTTTTCTTCCATCTTACATTAAGCTATATCTCATCTTAATAATAAAGAGATTATTTTAATAAAACATATTAGTTTAGTAACGTAGTAGTCACTTAAAACTGATTATAATGGTTTCATGGTAGATGGGGTATATTATTCATTTTTTCACACCATTAAATAATCAAGTATCCGGACAAAAATGTCTTGATGATGGCTAATTTTAGTTTGCAGGACGCTATCCATTGATGAATTCCATGGAGAAGTTAGTACCACTCTGAAACCTTATTTGTGAAACAGGTGAAAAATAATTAAAGCAGCTAATTTAACTTTTTTTTGCTTTGGTCTTATACTGAGAACAATTTTGTTCAATTTTTAAACCTTTTCTGATGGTACTTTGGTGCTTTCGATCTGATTTTGACTATTGATGTATGTTATGTAAGAAACCCTTTTACCAGCATGTTCAGTTTCACAAACATCTTATAATAATTGTGTGTATGTTATATTGCTAAAGGCAATTCAATTCTTTCATATTTTTATTCTGTTATATTTTCAAACTGGATTACATTGACGAAATTTTAATGCTGGACGGGTAAAATTTCATTATTTTATGAAGTTAAATTTATCCATTCTTTAACTTGTTCAAAAATTTTCCCTACCTACTATATATCTTATATAGCATACTTAATATGGCTTAGTTAGTACAATACTGCTAAAATGTTACTTAGTATTGGACATCATATCAATGTTTTGGAACGCTACTCAAGTTGAGGAAGTGGAAGCCACTGCCATCATGTCAATGCTTTGCTGACAGATTATACAGTACCTTTAACGGTCAAAAGGTAAACAAAGCATTACTAACAGCTCATTTTTTGCAGCAAAGACTTGGTTTATAGGACGATAGATTAATAATCTCATCCTTCGAATCCAGTGGGTCTAACAAACAGTCAGCAGCTTTTTACCATTCGAAACCCCCCACAGGCAATCGAGTACTCAATTATTGCTTCAAAACACCTCCACGTTATTCTCTTTTTTACAGAGCCCTACACCAACTTTTATTTCTTCTTCTTGCCTTACCCGTTTCTGACTGCAAAAGCTCACATAAACTTTACCCAAGCAGATTTTTACCCAGCATTTAAAACTTTGACCATCTATTTTTCCTTTCTTTTCTTTCCTAAAAATTACTTTTAAATTTGGTGTAAAAATTAATCAAATAATAATTTTGAAGTACTAATTCAATAAGTAGGTCATTTTTAATCTTTTCACAGTTTCTTGCACTGATGCTACTCTTTTTTACACCTAGCACTTGTTCTAAATAAGCAAGAATAACAAAGGCACATGATGATATATTATTGGTGCCATCATATCAATGCTTGTTTGTCTCCTAATTTAGCGAGTTAAGTTAGCTGTATATTTACTATTTTCTTACGTAACATTTATTGGGCTTGTAATGCCAAAAAATATTTGTCAGGTGATAGTAAATTGATATATAGAAGAAGACTAGTTTGTTCAAAAATCTTTGTAAGTTGATGAAAATAACTTGGAAAATTTCATTGATTTGATCCATAAAAGAAGATTTTCTTTTAAACGAAGGTGCAATTTTGTTATGAAAGACAATACTCATACACTTTTATCAAAAGCTGCTGGAGGCAAATTTGATTTTTCACTGTCTATTATTTTCCTTTTCCTTTTGCTTTCTCCTTTCTTTTCTTTCCTTTTTCTCTCCTTTATTTCTTTTGAATTTTGAAAGGGAAAAAAATGTTTATCTAAAGTTCTGATTAGTCTACTGATCTCACCATATTTTTATTCGTTCAACGTAAACTATCAATGAGGGTTTTCTATAAAGAAGGTTGAATTTGTATAAGACTAAATTACTATTTTCTACTATATGAAAAAATTAAATTATTACTTTTGTATGGAGTACGGCTAATGTTACGTGCCCAGTCTGTTAATGACTTGGCGAAGAATTGTCAAGAGGCTCTAAAACCCAATTGGTTACCTACGGGCGATAATTTTGTTTCGTACTGTCGTTTACCATGTGTTCTTTCTGGTAATATTGAAAGATTATATAGGTAATAGTTTAGATTCGATCAAATTGTATAATCCTAAACTATAAAATAGGATGGCAACATTTCATTTTGTTAGTGCCTTGAAAATTAGCGATTTGAACCAACCATTTCTCATTTTTTTTGTTCACTTGACACACATGCATATATATGGATCAAGATCCCCTTCTATAAATCCACTTTTCATCCTCCTTCCATCTTTTTTGTGCTGAAAAATTCAAAATAATGTAATTTTGTTGATACGTTCTGTTAGTCAAAAAATATTATCAGCACGAAATATTTAACAGCTGGTTGGTAATTCAAATTACGAGATTAAATGTCATGAGTTTGATTATCGAGGTCTACAGTTGTTGGCATTGATAAACCATATTCAAGAAAAATATTGGATCGTTTCGATATGTACAACACCTTGAAAATTAGATTTCAAATCGACGGTTGAAATGCACGTTTTCCGATGGTTCGTACTGTTTTGTGGTTTTGAAGGGGCTAAAATTTTCCTAATGATTCAAAATTTTAGATAAATGATCTTGGATACTAGTAGAACATATCCACAATATTACACTTTATTTCATTTTTTCTGGCATAAAAATACAGAAGAGGATTTAAACGAGGAGGATCATGTTCCTTCTATTTAAATTGGGGATCGATCAATCGCTTAAGCATCTTATATGCTAAAAAATGGGGACGATCTTAATCCTTGCTCGTGTAGATATGTGAATAAGAGAGAAGGATTAAAATGCTCCTCTCTTAATCCTTGCTATATTGATTAATACTGCTTGTGCAACTCAAAATTGCGCAAGCAGTATTTTCCTTCGGGCAAAGACAGAAAGCTGCTGCAACGTTCTCTATCACATCACAATCATAGGAAAAGATATTAGCAATGCAAAGAAATTAACAATGAAAAGAAATAAAGATTCGCAGTAAGAAATTAACATGTGAAGTAAAAAAACAAACATATGCAATAGCAAGTTAACACGCTTCTTCCGTTACAAATAAATAAAAATATTGAATAACAAAGATATACAACAACTCATACAATTTAACGCGAACATGTTTTTGTTCTTATGACCAATGGAACTACATTTGCTACATCCATTATGGTCGAAAGAAGATGGCGGATCCACGAAACCTTTGATTCGAATTGACCGTGGACGTCCTGAATTTCTGCGCACTGGTGGTGGTTGCATAATAGAACCATCGTAGGCATCCCAATGTCGACTATCTGGTACAAGGTGGAATAAAGGAGCATAAGCTGTGTTATACTTAGCCGTAGCGTACCACGTCGAGATTAAATCAAAATACGCTCTATTAGCACCACCCGAACCACGTGAATACGCTGTTAATACATAGGAGCATGGAAAATGATCTAACGTTGGCATGTTACATGAACATTTGGTGACATTATCTTCGATATTCACCGTATAATCAAACATACGAACATCTTTCACTTGCCATTCTATGAAGCTATATCTCTCAATAGACATGAGCCTTGATTCTTCCATTCTTCTCTGCACTAATGCTTCCTACCTCGGTGCGAGCTGTGATGTCCACTCTTCTCCTTGACTTTGACTTTCGACGAAGTAATGGCTCAATCGATGAAACGTACGTGCAACCAAGGATATAACAGGTAAATTTTTAGTTCCTTTCAACACATCGTTAAAGCTTCCACACATTAGTTGTCATCATATTGAATCTTACGCCGCCTTCGTGACAAAGAGTCCAACTTGATTTTTGATTTTTCAATCCACGCATCGGCATCTCGATTTACAGTCTTCAATTGTTTTCGAAGTTCATTATATTTTACAACCTCCGATAACGTGACACATGCATGAAACAAATTTTTTAGCTCATCCTTTCCAAATCCCGCTTTCTTGAAATTTTCTTTAATACGACGAATATAAAAATGATGACGATAATTCCGTGACAAAGAGTCAAGCTTCTCTAAGCGCAGTCGAATTCCTTTTACACAATTTGAGATAAAAGTAACACAGCTGGTATGGATGGATGGAATATAATTCCATATGCCACGAATAAACCAACTCCACGTTTGCCACGACTCTGTTTGTACCATAGCAAAGGCTAATGTAAATAGATCTTGATTTGCGTCCCTAGCCGTAGCGACTAGTAATGTACCCAGATACTTTGCGTATAAATGAGTGACATTAATAGACGGTATATGTCGACAGTGGTTGAAACCATGAATAGAAGGTCCGAAGCCCAAAACGCACCATCAAAAACACCACGACTATGAATAACATTATACACGGTTCCAGGGTTGGTATGTTGCGGGGCTCGAAGATATTTTGGCAATTCCGCGTATGACGATTTTCAATCTCCATAAATCATTGCAACATCTTTCTGTAGTCTGTGCCACGCTCCACGCTGGAGACTAACTCACTTTAATATGAAACATATTTGACATTGTCTCTTGAACAGTTCTTGCAGTCATGTTTGTTTCAGCTTTAATCAATGGAAATATTTTACTACATATAAACTTTGCAGTTGTCTGTCGATGGTTTAAGTTGACTGTTGCATTTAAACAAGTGTTATCGCCGTCATATGTTGTTATTTTCCACCAGTTTTGATTTTTTCTCACTGAAAGGCTAGCATGCACTCGCCAAGGACATGTTTCATCCACATCACAACGGATTGCGTATTGATTTGCACGCGATTTCAGAATTTGAAAAGAAACCGAACATTTAATCGTCCATTCACATAAATGTTCAACAAGCTTCTGCTTACTTTCGAAAATTAACTTAACTCGTGGTCCTTTCTCAGCACACTCTTTCAAACACTTCCACATCTAATTGACAATTTTCCATTATCAATTTCACCATCATTGCTGCAGTGCATAAATCATCGGCAAGAGACTCTTCCTAAGTGATTTGTTCATCTTCGACATTTATATCATCAGCCTCCTCGATGTCTGCATATATGATTGCATCATTGTAAACTTCCATTTGATGGATCCAAGTTCTATCAACATCATTCGCATAACCTACTTCCGTGCCATTGAATTGCACTTCGCTCTTCTTTGCAATATCAACATGATCATCGTCGTCAAAGTCAGCACAACCAATTAATGCTTCTTCGACACTACGAGTACAAAAAATAATGGTAAGATATTTTGCACGAACGTAAGTCAAAATGCAAGTGCGAGAGTATAATATTACTCACTTTTCCAACCCTTGCGATTGATATGGATATACAGAGTTATGTATCTTATTTTTTTCTTGACTTGAAGATACTCCAACCATTCCGCTGTACTTGTGAAGTAAGTTTGTGAACTCTTCGTCTTGATGACTTGTAAGATAAGAAGGATACGTCGACCATTGTTTTCCTTGTAACTGTGTGGTGGGTACATACTCATCCATAGAAATTATTATTGGTTGTGTTTATACTACATTATCATGTTCCTTTTTCGCAACATATATTTCTATCACTCTCATTCCAACCGAAAACGTAGAGTTGAAATCAACGTAATCATCCAAATCAATAGCGGATGAACCATCATCTCTAATCCATTTCACTGCTAATTTTAAATCATACATCACATGATTAACTTTTGTCACTTCAAAAGCCCTTTGTTTGAGCTCTTCAAACTACTAAATTTTATTGTCGATCATTTTCGTTCTCCGCCAACATATCTAGGTTTACCTTCATCATCAATCACAATTCCCCATCATAGTAAAATATAGTTTGAACCTTTGACATAATCTACAAAATAAGTTGCAATACACATTCAAAATCTTTGTTTTGTGACATAATTATAAACATAAATTTGTTGAATTAATGCCTTATTTCCTAAGAACTTGTTTCCGTAGACAATCTTCAAGAAAAAGCAGTCACATCAATCTTTAAGAAAAATCAAGCAAGCGGATCAATATAATAATGTAGCCAATATATTTCACTAACATAATCAACATTATAGTTCAATAGTATGTTTAAACGCAAAATCACTTCAGTGTTTATCCAATTGCTTAGCTGGCACGCGATATAGGTTAAAACAAAAACATACATTTTTCGAACATCATATTACTAATACTACAGTTCAACAAAAAACCCAAATTGGACAACGTTAACCTAGTCCCAAAAGACTACCAAAATCCACGTCTCCCACTGTTTTCCCTTAGTTCTTCATTCACCTTTTTGAGATGATTGATTTTGGCTTGCAATTTGTAAGCATATTTGAGCCCCCGTTCGCACAAGGGTTAATCAATCTACTTAAAATAATTACAACAACCAACTTCGCGAGGATTCAATCTGTGTTCATTGTACGAACTACAACCGAAAAATCTTTGTCTGGCATTCTTTTGCTTTTCGCAAACGACCACTACACATATCCTCACAATAACAATTTGGATAAATGATCATGGATACTAGTAGAACATATCCACAATATTAAACTTTATTTCATTTTTTCTGGCATAAAAATACGGTAGAGGATTTAAACAAGGAGGATCATGTTCCTTCTATTTAAAGTGGGGATCGATCGATTGCTTATGCATCCTATATGTTAAAAAATGGGGATGATCTTAATCCTTGTTCATGTAGATATGTGAATAAGAGAGAAGGATTAAGATCCTCCTCTCTTAATCCATGCTATATTGATTAATACTGCTTGTGCAACTCAAAATTGCGCAAGCAGTATTTTCCTTCTATCAAAGACAGAAAGCTGCTGCAACCTTCTCTATCACATCACAATCATAGGAAAAGATATTAGCAATGCAAAGAAATTAACAATGAAAAGAAATAAAGATTCGCAGTAAGAAATTAACATGTGAAGTAAAAAAACAAACATATGCAATAACAAGTTAACACACTTCTTCCGTTACAAATAAATAAAAATATTGAATAACAGAGATATACAACAACTCATACAATTTAACAAGAACATGTTTTTGTTCTTATAACCAATAGAACCACATTTGCTGCATCCATTATGGTCGGAAGAAGATGACGGATCCACGAAACCTTTGATTCGAATTGACCGTGGACGTCCTGAATTTCTGCGCACTGGTGGTGGTTGCATAATAGGACCATCGTAGGCATCCCAATGTCGACTATCTGGTACAAGGTGGAATAAAGGAGCATAACCTGTGGTATACTTAGCCGTAGTGTACCACGTCGAGATTAAGTCAAAATATGCTCTATTAGCACCATCTGAACCACGTGAATTCACTGTTAATACATAGGAGCATGGAAAATGATCTAACGTTGGCATGTTACATGAACATTTGGTGACATTATCTTCGATATTCACCATATAATCAAACATACGAACATCTTTCACTTGCCATTCTATGAAGCTATATCTCTCTATAGATATGAGCCTTGATTCTTCCATTCTTCTCCGCGCTAATGCTTCATACCTCAGTGCGAGCTGTGACGTCCACTCTTCTCCTCGACTTTGACGTTCGACGATGTAATGCCTCAATCGATGAAATGTACGTGCAACCAAGGTTCTAACAGGTAAATTTTTAGTTCCTTTCAACACATCGTTAAAGCTTCCACACGTTAGTTGTCATATTGAATCTTACGCCGCATTCGTGACAAAGAGTCCAACTTGATTTCTGATTTTTCAATCCACGCATCGGCATCTCAATTTATAGCCTTCAATTGTTTTCAAAGTTCATTATATTTTACAACCTCCGATGCCGTGACACATGCATGTAACAAATTTTGTAGCTCATCCTTTCCAAACCTCGATTTCTTGAAATTTGCTTTAATACGACGAATATAAAAATGATGATGATGTTCAATTCGTCAAGCTTCTCTAAGCGCAGTGGAATTCCTTTCATACAATTTGAGGTAAAAGTAACACATCTGGTATGGATGGATGGAATATAATTTCATATGCTACGAATAAACCAACTCCACGTTTTCCACGACTCTGTTTGTACAATAGCAAAGGCTAATGGAAATAGATCTTGATTTGCGTCTGTAGCCGTAGCTACTAATAATGTACCCAGATACTTTGCGTATAAATGAGTGACATTAATAGACAGTATAGGTCGACAGTGGTTGAAACCATGAATAGAAGGTGCGAAGCCCAAAACGCACCATCAAAAACACCACGACTATGTATAACATCATACACGGTTCCAGGGTTGGTATGTTGCAGGGTTCAAAGATATTTTGGCAATTCCGCGTATGACGATTCTCAATCTCCATAAATCATTGCAACATCTTTCTGTAGTCAGTGCCACGCTCCACGCTAGAGACTAACTCACTTTAATATGAAATATATTTGACATTGTCTCTTGAACAGTTCTTGCAGTCATGTTTGTTTCAACTTTAATCAATGGAAATATTTTACAACATATAAACTTTGCAGTTGTCTGTCGATGGTTTGAGTTGACTGTTGCATTTAAACAAGTGTGATCGCCGTCATATGTTGTTTTCCACCAGTTTTGATTTTTTCTCATCAGAAGGCTAGCATACACTCGCAAAGGACATGTTTCATCCACATCACAATGGATTGTGTATTGATTTGCAGGCAATTTCAGAATTTGAAAAGAAACTGAACATTTAATCGTCCATTCACACAACTGTTCAACAAGCTTCTGCTTACTTTCGAAAAATAACCCAACTCGTGGACCTTTCTCAGCACACTCTTTCACACACTTACACGTCTAATTGACAATTTTCCATTATCAATTTCACCATCATTGCTGCAGTGCATAAATCATCGGCAAGAGACTCTTCATAAGTGATTTGTTCATCTTCGACATTTATATCATCAGCCTCCTCAATGTCTGCATATATGATTGCATCATTGTTAACTTCCATTTGATGGATCCAAGTTCTATCTACATCATCCGCACAGCTACTTCCGTGCTATTCAATTGCACTTCGCTCTCGTTTTCAATATCAACATGATCATCGTCGTCAACGTCAGCACAACCAATTAACGCTTCTTCGACACTACGAGTACAAAAAATAACGGTAAGATATTTTGCATGAACGTAAGTCAAAATGCAAGTGCGAGAGTATAATATTACTCACTTTTCCAAGCCTTGCGATTGATATGGATATATAGAGTTATGTATCATATTTTGTTATTGACTTGAAGATACTCCAACCATTCCGCTGTACTTGTGAAGTAAGTTTGTAAACTCTCCGTCTTGATGACTTGTAAGATAAGAAGGATACGCCAACCATTGTGTTTCTTGTAACTGTGTGGTGGGTACATACTCATTCACAGAAATTACTATCGGTTGTGTTTCTACTACATTATCATGTTCCTTTTTGGCAACATATATTTCTATCACTCTCATTCCAACCGAAAACGTAGAGTTCAATTCAGTGTCATCTTCCAAATCAATAGCGGATGAACCATCATCTCTAATCCATTTCACTGCTAATTTTAAATAATACATCACATGATTTACTTTTTTCACTTCAAAAACCCTTTGTTTAAGCTCTTCAAACTACTAATTTTTATTGTCGATCCTTTTCGTTTTTCGCCAACATATCTAGGTTTACCTTCATCATCAATCACAGTTCTCCATCATAGTAAAATATAGTTTGAACCTTTGACATAATCTACAAAATAAGTCGCAATACACATTCAAAATCTTTATTTTATGACATAATTCTAAACATAAATTTGTTGAATTAATGCCTTATTTCCCAAGAACTTGTTTCCGTAGACAATCTTCAAGCAAAAGCAATCACATCAATCTTTAAGAAAAATTAAGCAAGTGGATCAATGTAATAACGTAGCCAATATATTTCACCAACATAATCAACACTATAGTTCTACAGTACGTTTAAACCCAAAATCACTTCAGTGTTTATCCAGCTGCTTAGGTGGCACGCAGTACAGGTTAAAACAAAAACATACATTTTTCGAACATCATATTACTAATACTACAGTTCAACAAAAAACCCAAATTTGACAACGTTAACCTAGTCCCAAACGACTGCCAAAATCCACATCTCCCACTGTTTTCTCTTAGTTCTTCATTCACCTTTTTGAGACAATTGATTTTGGCTTGCAATTTGTACGCATACTTGAGTCCCCTTTCGCACAAGGGTTGATTAATCCACTTAAAATAATTACAACAACCAACTTCGCGAGGATTCAATGTGTTCGTTGTGCGAACTACAACCTAAAAATCTTTGTCCGACATGGTCGTTGTCCCTTTGGCATGGATGGACCATCAGGATGTCCATGCGTCAGCATATTTCTGTCAACCGAATTTGATGACCGGGTCTTTCGGTAGAAACAATTTCACGTAAACGAGCGTGTAAGGTTGATGGTCCAGAATGGAATTTCGCGGTATTGTTTCGAACTGTATTCATCAATGTTAATATGACTTGAGCTTGCATCACTGATTTGCGATCCAAGTTCATCACAATGTTTCAACAACGTTCACTGTCAATCTCCCAAGCATTCATGTCTACCGTCAAAATAAACAATAAACATTAGCATATCAATTAGGGTTTCCAATTTACTACTAGAGTTTCCTAGTTCTTTAATCATTAACAAATGATTCAATTGTAAGAACACCATTGTATAGTAATTAACATCACTAGCAATAATAAATCTTAATTTTCAACGACAAAAATAACAAAATTTGAGCACCGTATTGATCGACATAAATTATTACCTTGTCTTTGTAAGGATGAAAAAGAGTATTTCATATATAATTTAGCAACTATTTGATTGACAAGGTAATTGAGGATTTTGATTTGGTAAAAAATTGGGTTTGGGATGAGAGTTTTGGAGTATTTTGAAAGGAAGATGAAGAAATGAGTAAATGATGACAGATCTGGCCTTTCTGTCTTCTTGATGGTCGAAATTAAGCTTGCGCAATCCATAAGCGTGCAAGCTTTAAATATAAAGCTTGCGCATATATGGATTGCGCAAGCTTTATAAATAGCTTGCGCACTTATGGAATGCGCAAGCTCTACGGATAAAAAAAAATAATCCTACTTGCGCAATCCATAATTGCGCAAAACATATTCAAAATGAGGCATATTTTTACAATAAGTTTTTGATGAGGGCTAAAACTAAAATAATTATTTCTGCAGGTTCCTTTTGAAAAAATGTCCTATTCTAAGTTACTAAAGATTTAATTTCGCCTCCTATTTTGTAACGTTTCTTCACATTTCGTCTTAATTCAGTTGATGTTAACTCGACAACTTATCATAGATCAATCAATATTAATTTCTACCGTAGATTTTCGAAGTGGGCTAATTTTCAAAAATATTTCGCGTTCAGAGCCGGTTTTCAAACTTATTGCCAAATAAGGCTGGTTTGCGTCCAGTCAACAGCCACATTAACATTATCTAAGGACAAATTTTCGAAGTGGACTGATTTTCTAAACTAGGTTCAAATCTAGTTTGCAAACTTACTACCAAACATGGCTAGTTTGTGCCCAATCAGTAACCATGTCATTTTTTGTAACTGCCAACTGCTGGGCATAACTATGAGTTGCGCCTATGTTATATTATTATAGACGCAACTCGTAGTTGCAACCAGATATTAAAAAACTAACATGCACAACTATTAGTTGCGCCTAAAAATAATATACCATAGGCGTGCGCAACGCCTATGGTATATTATTTTTAAGCACAACTCATAGTTGTGCTTGTATGACTTGTTGTTTATAAAAATAGCAACAGTCACACTTTTCACCACATTCTCACCTTACCATTCATTCCTCCTCCCTACTATCCTAATTTCGAACCCAAAGACTTCAATCATCAAATTCTAATTTGTTCGTCAAATCCATTTAAAATCATCACACTTCTGCATCATTAATCGATTAAAACAATGCTACAACAATCTTTGCAGGATAATTTGCTAAACTCTATTTTTAAATCTAGTGTCATTTTGAGTTCTTTTATGTTTTTGTGTTGATTTTTAGTTACCTTTCATATTAAGCTAGCCAAACCGATATGGATAATTGAGAGATCGAAGATGATGTATTTATGAAATATTATGAACAATGGGAAGCTGAATGTGAATTTGTTCCTGAAACTCAGTTTGAATAGTTCCTTAGTGTATTGGTGCTGTTGTTGAATCTGGTTTGGAGAATCGGTTCGCTTAGATGAACCTAATCAAAGACCGGGGAAATAAATTTGCCATGAAAGTGGAGTGAGACAACCAACACATCCAATTTGTCATTGTGGAATTTTGTGAGATAGCTGTATGTAGGAATCATACAAATGCAGGGCGTCGGTTTTATGGATGTGCACATTACCAAGATCATAAGGTTAACTCGTATGGTGTTGGGTGCTGTAGATACTTTAAATGGATAGATTGTCCGTTGTGTCCTAGGGGAACTGAATATGCCCTAGAAATACAAGCCAAAGTGGGTCGAATGAAAAAGAAAAATAGTAAGCTACGACATCAGGTAGACTATTTACAGTCCTTAAAGCCATTAGAAGGGTCTACAAAATAGTTAATGCAATTGTTATGTAATGGTTGTGTACCATGTTGATTTGATGGAGTTATGTATTCAGTAGTTTCAATGGTTGATGTATTACTTGATTGATATATTACTTGGTTGTTGTATTACTTAGTAGTTGTAATGGTTATGTAATGTTTGATGTATTACTTTGTTTTTGTTTGACTTAGCGTATAATGGATATTGCGTACAAAAGTTGCGTACAGAATAAAATAAAAGTTCTGCAATACACAAATGACATAAGTAGTAAAAGCAAACAAATTAGCTATTGTTTCATGCACGTTCTTCTTTTATGACCCAAGTTACCACATTATCCACATCTGTACTGTCTTTTATTACCCATTTCATCCGTGACCTCCCAAATTCTAGTGGATTTTGATTTTCCTGCATTCCTACGTGTAGACGGTGGTTGCATGGTATGACCTTCATGTACATCTCAATATCTACTGTCGGGCACAAGATGATTATGTCTGTAACTTTCTGCTGTAAACCATGACAAAATAAGATCATGGTAAGCTATGTTAGTTCCTCCTCTGCATCATGCACATGCAGTCAAAACATGGAAAGTGGACAAAAATAGAAATATTGCATGAACAGTTGCAGTTGTCATGGGCAATATGTACTGTGTAGTTATATGCATTTGTGTCTGTTGCTTGCCACTCCGTCAAGCTGAAATTTTTAATGCTCCTACTTCGTACTATTGCATATTTTCCCATCATTTTTTCATACATTGGTGTGAGAGCATGTGTACTCCAAGTCTATTATCGAAGTAGCTTTTAAGGCGATAAAAGGTACATGCTAATAACATCTTCATTAGTAAAGATCTTGCACCTTTTAGAACTTCATTAAAACTCTTCGAAGCATTGGTAGTCATCATACGAAATCTTTCACCATTCTTGTAGAGAGCCTTTTGTTCATCATTCTGTCTAAGACTTATGTCCATTCATCTGTTAGCAACCAAGCTAACAATTTTTAGTTGCTTTCTTGGTTTTTTGTATGTTACCATGTCTCTTGCTTCAGCATAAGCATGTAATAAGTTCTGCAAAATTTTGCTACCAAAACCGCATTTTTGAAGTTTGCTTTCAAATGACAAATGCAGAAGCGATGATGATATCTTTTCCATTTTTCTTGTAAGGCGGTTGGAATTCCTTTCATTTTATCAAAAATGAATGTATTGTATCTTTCATTTAAAGATGAAATTAAGCGTTCCATGCATAAAAAAACAATCAAGTCTGCACTAATTTGGTTCGTAAAATGACAAATGTTAAAGGAAAAATAGAGTAGTTTGCGTCATCTTGTAGCCACAAGCAATGTAAATTGATATTTACCATAAAGACGTGTTTCATAAATAGAAAGAACTGGACGACAATGCTTGAAACCATATATGCTTGGTCGAAATGTCCAGAAAGCTCCATAAAATTAAATGCCATCTATATGAACATGATAAATAGTGTCTGGATCTCTTTTCTGTATGCACGAAAAACTATGACAATTCATTGTATGATGATTTCTAGTTGTCAAATATTTTTGACACAGCTTTGCTTAGTTATTTCCGAGCTCTTATGTAACTTATTTGAATTGTATGTAGTTTCCATATGCTCCTGGAAAGACTTTGCAGTGTAACTTGAGTTCGATCGAACATGTGGAAGGACTTTGGTACATATAAACTTCGTTGTTTCTTGTTTATAATTCGAGTTGATGATTGAATTTGAGCATGTGTGATCACCATCGTATTTTTTTATTACTCACCATCTGACATAATCTCTTTTAAAAACAATAGCATGAAGCCTCCGTGGATAGTTATCATCAATATCACATATAATAATGAACACTCTAGCACGAGACTTGAATGTTTTTTAATGAAACCGAATACATTATCGACCATTTGCTTATATGTTCAATTAAAGATTCCTTTGATTAAAAAATCATACCGACCCGAGAGCCTTTTTCCACACATTCCAGACCAAACATTTCATCGGTAAATTGAACTTCTTGCATAATAGATCTTTTCATGATTGTGTCGTTGCATTGGTCGTCCTCTAACGGTTCTTCATCTTGATATGCTCATCAATGTCATAAACTTCCTCTGAAATATCATCTAACGGAGCATCGTTATTAACATTCAGAGCATGTATACATATATCATCTTCATCAAGGAAAGCAGCGATTTCCATGCTATCTAAATGTGACATCATTATCAGCATTTTCACTCTCCATATCTTCGGTTTCAACATCTTTATCTTCATTTTCTTATACATTTGAAATCTGAGTTGGAATTGACTACGGAGGATGCGACATGAAAGCCATACCCGGATGACTACTGTGGATATGACATGAAACCATAGCCGGTGTGACGACCCACATTTCGGAAGGTTTAAATCAACAATAATTCACACATGTCCAACTTAAACAATTTGAAACGTAGATAATCAATAGGGTTAAATAAGAAAAATAAGAAAAGGAGAATAAAACAAACATATAATCTCACAGCGGAAACGATAAAATATAATCAAATAACAGTTCATGAAGTTGTTTACTATACATTTGACTATAATCTATACACATTTATCAGAGTTATATATATATATATATATATGCACACATCGGAGATAAGTGATCAATATACAAGATAGCATGAATAAGGGAATAATAATAGTAATATATCAAAATCTTCATTTTCGTCCTTCATTTTCGGTTCAGGTTGGCTTGCATAAAAGTTAAGGACCACTAGGCACTAGATCAAGTGGGAAGTGATATAACATGCAAGACTGAGGTTTTAGAGGTCTTGTGTTCGACCTTCCAAGACATTGAAATGAGTGCTTGAATAAAATATCACTCTTATTCTTAAAAAAAACACAAAATGCAATGACAAGCTATCATATTCTTTAGCAATGCAACTTCAGTCCTTTGTCAACTAATCAAATCCTTGAAACCCAACAATGTATCCATCCAAACCATTGTTGGCTCTTTAACCACCACCCAAAAAGCCCCTTTAGGATCTTAATGCAAGTGTACAATTGAAAACGTTAGCATTAGAATAAAATTGCAATGATAGAGAAATGAAATTAATGTCCTGAAATTTGATGCAGGAAGTCCATCACTATTTGAACTGGCAGAGATATGCGCGGGGATGCGAAATCATTTCCTGTTGAAGGATAAGTTGCACTTTTTAATCGGAACTGGCGATTTCGGTGCGTTGTGCCGTAATGTTACTATGATTGTTATGAAAAGATAGATATTTTAGATATAATATTCTCGTGTTTTCATTATCTTATTTTATTAGTGTATGGATAAATTATGGGAATAACTAAAGTGAGGATTTATTTTCAGACAAGGAGAGAGAAAGATTTTTTTTTCCACTTCTTCTTTTTTTTCTTTTTTGTTGAAAGAAGATTCAAAATATTGATTTTTCTCTTATACAAAGAAAGTAAAATTAATATTTACTTTTCTCTTTTCTTTCATGAAGTGTACTAATTATCCCACCAAAATCATTTATGTCTGTTCAGTCTCTAAAACATGTTAAAAATTAAAGATAATTTTTTTAAGAATAGAAATGGTATTTCAAGAAAAACACTCGATTTTGATGTTTTTGGAGATCGAACCTATGACCTTTAAAACATCGATCAATGGCGCTTTATCACACGACACTTGAGCTAGTATTGACAAGAATTGAAGATCATAGAGAACTTATCTCAATCTTTATTCAAATCTTTGTCTATACAATTTGATACTGATATGCATAACATTCCTTCTATTCAAAATTATTATGATGTATTTTTCAAATAAAAATGGAAAAAAGGACTTGAAATTTGTGAAAACTAGAATTTAGGGTTGGATGTAAATCAGATTATGTAGGCAGTGTTCTACTGAGGTAAAGCGATGGAAACTTGGGGTTGGGGAGTGGAAGGATGGTCAAATTTCGGTTAGTAGTTGTAACGTCCCGCCCTTTTGCGCGATTTAAATAGACACACGTGCCATTTCAAACCATACGGAAGGGCGGATTGTTATGGGGTAAATAAGAAAAAAACAAGGAAAGAAAAACAAAATAGAATCTCACAGCGGAAGGATAAAATATAATAATAAATGTACAGTTCATAAACTGTTTACAAACATTTGATTCTTCTTCATACAATAAATATCAGAGTTCACATACCAATCATAATCATTGCATCGGAATTAAATAGTGTAGTGGAATATAATTAAGAATAATAGTAGAAATCTCTGTCTTCGTCCTCCAGATCTAAAGTCTTCGATCCTGAAACGCTCGGACTGACCCGAGCGAATTTGAAAAGACAAAAACACTCGAGTCAGAACTAAAAGATCTTATGTGAGTTAAATTAACAGAAATAAATATGAGTGCAGTTACTCAAGAGATGCTCGAGATTTACATCTCCTAAGGATCCGTTAAACTATTTACTATATAGTATATTACGTTATTATAATAGTGTCTATTTGTAAAATAAACTTACTTTTTAATAGCGTTAAGGGGTTACCCATATAGCCCTTAACACAAATAATGCCAATAGTCTATACAGTACCGTAATACCTCCTGATCGGGAGGCTACCAGAGGATACTCCATAGGTACGACACAAATAGAAACTCGTACAAGACGCGATAGGGTAGGTGACACGGCACAACTAGGCAATGCCAGGGTAGATATACCAATTACGCTTCCGGGTCAGTGGTAACGCGTAGCGCGCAGCTACCGCCCACCTCGAGCCACACCCCCAAATAAAATCAAAAGTGGCCACCGAATCAATCCAAAGTCAAAGTATAATATCGAAGGGATGTGTCCGATCAAAGGTGCTACGTTATTAACCCGTCGATCGTTCCTGTTTTAGCCACCTTATGCCAACTCACAGGAGTCGGGTCCACGTATTTACCTTACAGGAAACGCCACCACCATCCTACTTCATTCTGGAATCTCCACCGCGTACACGGTTGTTAAATTGGTTTTCGAAGTTGGCAGAGAGTATGACAACTTCCGATCACGGTCTCTTCAACAACCAAACATTATTATAACACCGCGGTCATTTAAAAAGTTTATACTTTCAAAACCAGAATAGAATCTCTATTTCAAAACCGTATAATTACGATATCCTTTCCATTTCAAGACAAACTCTTTTGATATTATTTTTATAAAAACCCAAATTAATATAATATCATTTTATTTCAAATATATATTTCTTTTTCCAAAATCATATTGTTTCAAATTTATAATAATTGGAAACCAAACATTGAATCATAACCTTCAAACTATAATACTTCGAAAATTCATAGCTTTAAACCATAGCTTCTAAAACTTGGATGGTTTGGATATCCAAACGGTATATAGAATAAAATAGTTAATTTCATATTACTTTATAAAGTAAATAATCTTCACGGCTTTACAAATTTATTCATTTAAAATTTAGTCTAAATCCATAAATTTTAAATTCACTTCCAGTTAAATAAACCACTTCAATTTCAAAATATTCCTAACTTTGAGCATTTAACAATTTCGAAACTTAAGGTTGGAAATTCTATTCAACAATTTATTGTCCTATTATTTAGTTTTGAAATATTCATAAAATAAATCCATAAAATAAAACTCAAATTTCTAACAATTAAATATTTCCTTCAATTTATTTATACTATAAATATTCATTTAATTTATCTTGAATAAAATCCAGTTATAAATATCATACCTTTAAAATTTCGAAGTTTAAATAAGTTACATCACTTGTAGAGTTTAATTCTTAAATTCGTTCAATTCCAATTAAATTTTTAATTTACCTTCCAATCTAGATTGATTTAAATCATTAGAACTCCATTATTCAACTTATTTAGTTTATTTAACACATTATACATATCTTAAATTTAATAATTTAACTATATATTTATATATAAAATATATTTATATCATATTCAAATTTAATATTTATTAAACCGTAGCATAACCAAACCATAAATCATTTCAAAAATAATTATATGTATATATATATATATATACCGCGGTGCCTGTATAAAATTTTCTATCCTATGGTCAAGTGATACGGATATCTATCATTTCAATCCGCAATTTAAAAATAAAAAAATGCGGTTGTATATCATTTCAAACCGTAATCCCGAAAGAAATGAAAATGCATGATAACTTGCAGATTATATAAAATAGAACACATCATCCATTCACCCAATATCAATCATCAACCAATTTATTTCAATCATCATCAATTTAAACAAACATCAATATTTATAGCATATAAAATATAACATGTAATAAATGACAGTTATCAACTAACAATTTATATCCAATAATAAATTAATAACTGTTAAACTGGAAGTTTATATGCACACTAAATAAATTTTAACTGTAAATTTATATGCAATAATAAAATTAATTAATAGTTAAATTAAATAAATGCGATTTAACAGAGATGATGAATAAAACATGCCAAATAGTCATAAATAAATTTCTACTCATATCTAAAGTCAATTTAACAAACATAGGAAATTTTAGAAATTGTGAGTGGGTTAAAACACTCACCTTTTGAATTTAAATTGAATTTAAATTCAATTTAAACTCAAAAATTTGATAGTCTCCAAATTGGTCCAAACTAGTGTCAACAGATCCGAAATTTTATTACGATCCTAACAAAAAAATCTCACGTGAAACGGATATCGAATGAAGAAGTTATTCGAATAAAACGTTTGAAAACCAAAATTAAAAAAAATATATAAAACAAAGTATACCACAAAGGTTCGACCACGTCACCGAAACTCACGCAACCCTAATTCGCGTCTCCAGGCAATTGCGCCGCCACCAGCCAAACACCTAGCACCGCCAAATCCATCGCCAAGCCCCAGATCTGAGGCCGCCATCTGCCATCTTCGGCCGTCCCCTGTAGCCACGCGCGCACGACCCTAACTTCCCCAAAACGCCACGCCTCTGCTACGTACAAACGCCAATTCTGGCGAACCTAGGTGCCGTTGAGTCGAAGTGAACCGTTGGATTAGTGTCTCTCGGTCCCCTCTACGCTCCCAAACTTCCCGATCTTCGAAACAACGACGATCTACCGTTGAAACCAACCCCCAATACGAACGACCGAGGATAAACGGCTAATTTCTGAGCAACCGATAACTCCAATCGAAAAACGAATACCACTAAGGTATTACACTCATCAAGAGCATCAACATATATTTTTTGCGGAATTTTCTAGGGACTTTAAATTTTTGACTTTTGATTTGATTTTTGAAATTGGATATAGGGTAGGGTTTGCAGCCATTGGGAAGAAGAGAAGCTGAATAAATGAACGCACAAACAAATGAGAATAGATGGAGGCTAGGGTTTATAACTGGGTTTATATAGGTAGGTTAGAAATAGATTATGTGGATCCGATAAACAAACGTGCTGACGCTAACGTGGCACAAAAAGCCCGTTCTGACCCCGGAGCGAAATTGGGTAAACCCATATATCAAAATAGGTGTTTCAAAATATTCTGAACGCGATGGAAAAAGTTTCACGTCCAAATTCGATCGTATGAAGAAGTTTTGCTGAAAACAATATTTTCAAATTGATTTCAATTAAAACGATTTCATGGCGTTTCGCGTTCGTACGATCAAACGACAAGTCCGATCGCTACGAAACTTGAAAGCCTACGATAATTCACTGTTACGGATCCGATGAAACTGGTTTCGTCGAAATCCGAGTCCATGACCAAAATGTCTATTTTTATATTAATTAAATAAATTCAAAAATAAATAAATAAAATCCAATTTATATATTTAGATTCTAAAATTGACCAATTTTATCACTTTTAAAAATTCTTTAACCATTTACAAAATTCCAACAAGTTTAGATGTCAAATTAAAGAAGGTAAATTTATAAATTTCAATATAAATATTTAATTCCATTAAATTCACAAATTATAAATAATATCCTAAAATTTCGTTTAGTTAAATAAGTTAGTTAGTATTCTATTCATTCATGTCAAATAGATGGATCTACCATTGGATTTAAGATTATCACATAAATATTTCCCGTTTTCAACTAAATTTCCAATTAATGTAAAATTTTATATTTAATTTTAAATTAATTGCAATAAATCCAAATAAATACATAAAGCTTGATTCCCGTTTAAACATTTAACTCATTTGATTGCAATTAACCTTTTTATAGTAAATTAAATTCCGATATTAATGAAACTTTATTTCCATTCTTTTTTTATTCACAGATCATCATATTATTAAGAACATTTACGTTATTCCCCGTTTATTACCTTAATTTATTTATCGTAGCATTTAATTTATATTTATTGCAATGCTTTCCGATTTAATTGAAGGAACTAAGTATATAACTCATAATAGTTGTGGTAAAACTATTAATCCCACATTTATAAGTATATCCTTATCCGTTATACCTATTAATTAAATAAATTCCACTTTTAAGTGTGTTTAAGTTTATTACTAAGCGCCCATTTACTTTTTCCCAAAAAAATTTGAATTCCATTCATTTACCATACAATCACTTTCCCATTCACACCTTATTATTAACCCACAATTATCGCAATTCATTATCTTATATTGATTTTATACAATTACCATTAACTTTACATTCAATTACTATTCAATGCATATTTATTCATCAATCAATTCGATATTTACTTTTCTTTCCTTCTATTTTATAAATAACCTAGTATACATTTACATACATTCATTTCATTCCATTCATTTATGGGTATTGCAATGGAATTTAATTTATTAGCTGATACCAACATTATTACCATTAATTACAGTTGGATTCCCAATTTTATTTAATACCCTGAATAAATAACATATATATTAATCAAATCCTTACATTTGTTTTTCTCATATTCCATTTAAAATCAAATCATACATTTAAATGATTTAATTGAATTGGAATTTCGTCCAAGTCACAAATTATTATCTTGCATTAACATGATTCCTTAATTTATTCCAATTACCGTTTACACTCTTTTATTGCATTAAATCAATTTAATATTTTCATTAATTTCTCATATTAAATTTTATATCCATGTAAGAATCTTTTTTTTTCTACTTAATTCATTTGGATTTTATTCAAATTTCTATAACTAGGTTTTAAGTCACCATTTACATAATTTATTTTAGCCTTCATTTTAACATTTATTTATCCCCTTTATTGTTTCTACTAAAATAAATTACAAAAATCCTATTAAACAAACAAATTAAATTGACGAAATTTACGGGTCGTTATAGTAGTGGTGGCAGTGGAAACTGAAGCGGTGATTGCATTGAAGAATGAGTTCATAATTTTTCTTAGAAGTGAACAAGAAAATGAGAGGGGTATTTTTGCAAGAGGATGGATTACTCTTTTATATTCAAAAAAAAGTATACTACAAACATCTCTCCCTTTATCTGTTTTTCTTCGTTACATTCTCCCCCCATCCTATTATCCCTTCATTCATTTTAGTTCTTTTAACAGTGATCAAGAAAATAAGATACATGCTTCTAAAAAATAAACATTCTAAAAAATAAACATATTTCATTCATTCATGTATGTTGGTGATTCATATAAGTTTGCATAAACCAATAGCTCTAAATTGTTGAAATTGTATGATAATGTGGTATATCGGAGTTTTTACAGATTTGTTCCAATTTGCATTTTAAGTTGCCAGTGATGCATATAAGTTTGCTAAATTTTGTTGACAAAGAATATTGTAGTTTAATTATGCTAGAGTTTTGTGCATACCATTAAGTATTTACATAATAACTAGCATGAACCCGTGCTTCGCACACGGTTATTTGTAGAAAGATTGATCTACAATGTAAATGCAATAAAGTAAAGGTGGCTATTTACAACAAATCTATATAAAATCGTAGAACATAATAGAAAGCTATTTAATTCTATGAAAAATTACATTTCTAATCCATGATAATCTTCATAATCTCATTGATTCTTTCTCAGCAAATATTAGAAAGTGGTACAACTATTTTGAAGATGTATAATTGAATGTCAAAAATAATATTTTTTGGGTTTGAGCTTAAACTTTTAAACGATTAAGGAAAGAGAGAAAATTAATGATAGCGCTAGTTTGCTAGTTTAAAACAAACGTCTCATATTAGAAAAAAAACAAACAAAATCATTTTAAGTTCAAAGAGTACTACATATTGCATAAAAAATTAAACGTTAAGTCACCTTATCCCTGTGAAGGTAATGATGAATGAAACAAAAACCATCGAAACTACTGTTGAATTCCTATTGTAGCATTACAACTCACTAAAGCATTATTAACGTGATGTTCACACAAGTTTTTTCTTCATGTGAATGATACTTCTACTTATCTGTTAGAAGGACATTAGTCGAACAAATTTACCGATATCAAATTTTTTGTGCAATTTATTAAGTTGGGATAATTAAAACTTTAAGTTTTAATAACAATAAAAAAACATGTTATCATGTCATTTTATCAGAAAAATTGGTTATTTGATAAGAATTTACACAAATCTATCCTACGTTAAAATTGAATATGTGAGGTATGATAAATTTTGAAATGCAATTAAAACTAAAACTGGCAGTTAACTATTTCATACATGCGGCCATTTATTATCCTATTAATGAAGATACCTTATTCTATTAGAATTGAGTACCTTAGAAAATTAAGTGTTATTAAGTATTGGTGAATAATTGATTTTTATCAAACATATGGTGTGTTGATTCATGAATTTTGAATTGAGAAAGTCTTAACTGATTTTGATAATAATCAATTTTTATCTCGATAATGATTCGTGAAGTACTTTTTTCCTCGATCTTTGGTTTCTTTCATTAAAGAGTTTTAATTTGCATGCGTTGGATCCTTCAAGAACATGAAGTCTTGAATCTGAGTGAATCATTTCAAAACGTAAACAATTAAGCATAGAGAGAAATTGACGAATACCTTACCATATGATGGTTTTCTACATATACTTTTACATGACAGACATTTACGTTGGAATTTAATACATCTTCCTAAATTTTAAGCTCATAAGTCCATATAATTTCATTAAAAGCTTGACAATCAATGTAAGCATAGATTCCAGTGCATCAGAATGTCAATATCTATATAGCATCACAAATGTTTCTAGTGTCACTATGCATCACTAAATTGGCATCATAACGAAACCACTAACTTTTTAGTGACGATCATTTTTCCATATGAGCTTTTGATGTTATGAATTAAATTAGCAATGACATAACGATGCCAAAAACCCATTAGAAAGCTATAGGTTTATAGTAGCGTACAGACAAAAAACCGCATTACACTTTTTAATTCTAACATACAAAATTAAAACAATGAAATCCCTAACAATTAATAGTCTTATAACATTATCGTGAAGCAATTCGATATACCCATTAAAAAATTCTGGCGATCCTAACCAAACGTACATTAATAATTAAATGAAATCTTCGACTCGGTAGATTGCTAATCTTCGACCTATTGAAGAGAAAAATGCGTTTGTACATATAGTACACTAGTTTATTCTATGCTAAATACTTCCAACCATTTTCTATCAATCATTAAAGAATTTAGAGGGACAAAACCGTTTAACACTGAAAATTGAAAGCACCAATTTTGCATACTAATATGTTAGAAAGTCATGAATGTAAAAATAAGAAAAGTACATAGATAAAAGAACGATGCTTTTATAAGCTGGAGTCATCGCTGCATAGTTTAAGTAATTAAACAAAATATCCTTCGTCGATAATTTATGTAAATCAGGTCCCTTTCCTTTGATATCTTTTATTAGTAACTGCTATTCTTATACCCATGTTAATACTTCATACTTATATAGATTTCAAATAAATATAAGGAATGGCTGCCAAGTCCATAGAATTGAAAGATAATGGAAGAAAAGTCCCTCCCGAAAAAGTTATGAAAATTTGGTCCCTTTTTTTAGTTTTTGACTAATTTATGCTACATTTGCCCCTGATTTGAATGTTGGGCCGATTTTCTAGAAGGGGACAATTGGGTAAAAAATAACAAAACAGGGATCTAATTTACGTGGGTTTATTAGTAGGGACTTTTTGTGCATGGACATTGAGAATAGGGACATTTGGTCCAAAACCGTTTGCAAATATTCAAAACACAATAACATTTTCCAGAAACATCAGATTGACAAACAGTTTTCACCTCAAATCAACGTATTTATGATCTTTTAAATGATATATGTTATTCATATGTAAATATTCAATCGTTGATTTTTTTTGAAAAATTATAGTCTTTCATATAGATATTATATTTATAACCGCATCATTCAAAATGCAAATATAATTGCATCATTCAAATTAGCATATACGAAATTAATAAATATGCAGTTAAAGTCAATTCATATTTGGCGTGCGTTTAAAATTATAACTATATTTCATAACGTGGTTAAATCACTATCGTTAACATCAAAAAAATCATTACTATAACTAAATTAGTATTGCATCACACAAATGCAGTTAAAATATTTAGATGCAACAATAATTGCTTAATTTCGAAAATACTGCAAAATAATAACCGCTTTTGCTTAATGACACTAAATTTTAACTACAGTAAGCTCGAATAAATCATCATTTACAACCAAAATTATTACTATGTCACATAAATATAGTTGAAATATTCAATTTCAACCATGCATAATTCAAAATTGTCATTAAATTATAACTGCATTTTATTAGTGTAGTTAAATTTTAATTGTATTAAGATTGAATAAATTTCTAAAATGTAGTCAAGTTTATTACTACATCACATAAATATGGTTAAAATATTCAAATATAGTTAAATTTACCCAAAACTTGCTGGTATTGCATTTTCTTAATTTCATTAATTTATAACTGTTTTAAAATTGAATAAAATTATCAAATATAGTCAAAATCATCATAGTAAATGCAATTTAAAAAAAGCTAATGTAGTTAAATTAATTCAAAAAATGCCTATAACTTACTACACCATTTTTTGATGGGGTTAATTTGTAACTGCATTAAGTTTGAATAAACTATCAAACACAATCAAAATTTACTTTTTACATAATGCAGTTACAAAATTCAAAGGCAACCATAATTGTATAATTCAAAAAAAATATTCCTTTCAAATAGTTAAAAGATAATAAATGCATTATAATAATCTAGGTAAAACTACTATATAATGTTTATGATCATCATAATAATGCTGTTATAGAAACGCGATACACATCGGTGACACAAAATAATTGGATTATATAAATGCAGTTAAAACTGCTATATAAAATTATGCTTTTAAAAAATTTATTTTTAGTTATCAACAATGGATATCATTGGAAAGCATATTAAATTTGAGATTTCATATTGAAAACAATTCTTAAATCCAATTAATGTCGAAAAAGTTATCACTTTTCGAAGTTTGGAATGGAAAGAAATTAAAAACGTGACTGTTCATTTTTCAAAATATGAAGTAGGCCTGTGTGCTCTTGAAATTTAACTAAATAATAATAATATAGTATAGATCAGGTTACAAAGAACAGCATATTAACGATTCATTTTGTTCACTATCTAAATTTTGAGTAAGATTTGAATCAATGGACCAATGATCATCTCTATCCTTCCATTCATTTTATTTTTCTTCTTAATATTATATAATGGCGCATCTCTTTGTTTTTTAGGAGGAAATGTAAGTGGTGAAGTACAATGGCGAAGGCTTACAAATGTGGCACTAAACACTTTCAACTGGTTCCAAAATATACAGGGGGTTTTGGAACATAAACGATAAGCACTATTTGTGAAACTTTTACATCATTGCAGTTGCATGGTTTGTGGTTATTGAACTATTCATGTTATATGGTAATTTCTATCATTTTTGCTGCACTACTGCACAGAAAAATAAACGCTTATTTTTCCATGCGGCCTCTCTCTGGCATTTCAGCCTTATGGTTGTTGCTATCATATATTGTATCATTAGTTTGTACAAAACAATTGTTTACATATAAATAAGTATCTGAACTGATTAGGGACATTTGCACATTTTTCCATTGAGAGTAAATGTACATTCTATTTATATATTTTACGTAGGTGCAACTTGTATTTTTAATACTTGTTATAATGTATGCAGATTTTCTTTTCGATGTTACTTGTACTATCTTATATATTATAAAATAAAACCTATATCAAATATTTTTACTTAAGGATGCACAACAAATTGTTTCTAGCAAATAACTTGTTATTAATTATCTCGTATTTAACTTTTAACAACAAAAGTTACAATAGATACTCATGAACCATCATTTTGTGATTGCTTAGGGATGAATTTCTTAACCATAAGGAAGCTCAACAAAGTTACAATATATTCTTATAAATTTAGAGAGAATATAAACGTTATTATACATAGTTCATGGTTTGAAGGTGCTCATCAATCATAAGTATGCATAGTGTTATATATATGCATTATATACAATCCTCTTATTTGTTATAACATTTGTAAAATAATATTGAATCTTATGTTTATGTATATATTACTAAATAACACTTTAATTATAAGAATGTGATTGTAATCTTTCATGGACTATAACAGTTACGGATCATATTACAATTCAGAATTATTTTGAATTTTAATTATTTATATATATGTATATTTTTATGTGAAAATAAGGGACATATACCTAAAATCAAACTTAATATACAAAACATCCTTTCAAAAAAATATGTAAATTACATCCCTATTTTCAAATACTGCAATTTTCTTCTCTAAAATACCCATATGTCGGTTGAACGTTGGTTCTTTATATGTGGATATTATTCTCACATCCATAAATAAAATTTGCACCACATTAATTATCAATCTTTAAAAACACAATAAATTTTATAGAAACGACGGATTAACAAATCGTTTTCACCATTAAATCATAAATTTGATTATCTTTCTAATGAGTGACATTATGCATATGTAAAAACAATGGCATTGATGTTTTTCAATTTTTCTACAATTATATGGTATGATTGCAGACAATTCAGCAGTTATAAGCAATAATTGCAAAAAAGTTTGCAATTATATGGTATAGTTGCACTTTTCTGTGATTACTTTGAATAAATGCAGACTTTTCTGCAATTATTCCATATAATAGAATAATGCAAAAAGTATCTCCTGATTTCCAAACTTTATAGAATTCAATTACCTGGTTTTTTTACAAAACCATTTTAAAATAATAAATATACATACTTACTTGGTATATTAAATCATATCTCCGGATTTTAAAAACAACTTTGTTTACCAAAACAATTCCCTTTTTGAAATGTCTAAACAAACTTGTCTACCAAACAAGTCCCAACAAATAATTATACCAAACTACCATGGTAGCAATCCATCACTTAGAAACTCAAAAATGAATACTGATGATGTGGCCATCATCATCAGGATTATTTTCCAACGACTGAAGTGAGTTTAGTGCTTCCTTACTTCCCACAATTTATTTTCCAAAATAATACTTCATTATTTCCTTCTAACACTTTGGAAAACATTTCAAAATTTTCAAGATTTAAAATTCCTAAACTTTTTGTTCAAATTGATTTAAAAACATTTTCCAAAATTCCTGGGGTTTAAATTCTAGTTTAAATCAAATTTTGGTTATGTTCTATTGTGTTATTTCATACTTACGTAATTTTATTTGGTTATAAATATAAACCATTTCAAATTTTAGATTTTTATATGTTTATAATATTAACGACCAAACATCCAAATAAATATAATAATTTCAGAAAATTGTTTCTTTTATATCAAAATATAATTTTGAGAAAAATTATTTCATTTACCCACTTTAAAAACGATACTATGTCGGTTTATCTTGTTTAAGAGTTAAGAAACACCTATCGATACGGTTGTGCTTCCCATACCGACCAGAATTCATAAAAACTCAAAGGATAAGTCAGCACGGTATAAAAACAGTTTTATATTCAATAACAATTACGCATTCATAGCTATTAATACACTCAAATCATTCTATAGTACTATTGACTCTATCTTAATGAATAATCCCCACTAAAGCCAAGGTTAACGCCAACCTGGCTCTAATACCACTGTAACAACCCGTCCTTCTCGACGCTCGAAATTCGACACAAATACGCCAATGTATAATATGCCGACTATCGAGTGCCGGAAAACACAGATTGCTGAGGAAAGAAAGGAGGTAGAAGAAGAGAAAACAAGACAACATCAGAATTTTACAATCGTAGTAGAATAAAATATAATAGATAATAACTGATCTTTACACAAAAAGAATCTATATATGTTTTATACATTACATCATTGGAATACATCACAATCAAAACAATTACTAGACAGTTATCTTAACTTGTCGTTACAAAGCGGACTATACAGCTTATACAGCACAGCGGAATATACTTCAAATACGTGTGATACGTCTCGCCATCCAGCTCGTCTCCTCAGCTCCATAGCATCCTACCATGTACTTATAATACTCGGTCTGACCAGAGCATTATAATAAAATAGCACCCAAGTCAGTCTGGAAAACTAGCGTGAGAAAAATACACTCAATTTAATTATTAAAATTTTCAAAATCCTTTGGAAATCAAAGGTATTTCATAAGACTACGCCATAAATAAACATGTCGGGTTTTTACCTTACGATAACCAAAACATTTCTTATAAAATCCTCTGATATTATAATAGTGTCTAAGTACAAATACTTATTCAAATCGCCAAAATTGTTACATTATTAAGTTTCAGCAATATTATCCACAAAGTGGGTTCTACAAACAAAACCTTAAAGGCATGTAGGGAGAATGGATTTTCAACTAATGACTAGGCATTTGGGTACCACCTGTCACAGTACTTGGTCTAGATCAGCATACCGAGGACCCCTCCGTTCCTCTGCAACACAAGACTAGAGCTACACCTTACTGGATATTCCGAATAAGATCACCATGTGGTTGGGATCAGCAACCGCCCACACAGCCGAATAAACAGGGACCTCTAGATAGAGACGACCCTACCCTAATTGGGTGCTATCCACTTAGCCTTGCTGCGTAACCCCTGATTTTCAGTCATTTCCGGTTGATTAGGCTCGAGGCTTAGCGTTACCTTTTTAGAACACCTCACTTAGAATGCTCATCATCCTCGTGACAATGTTCTGAAAGCATTCATCCATACAAGTCTGTTCCAGGTTCGAACGGAACCGAAGGCACTACTCCTACTACATCCATTTTGGAATCACCATTAGGATTAGTAGCGATTAGCCCTTGCACTTCACTGTTCCATCTTCGACTCTAAGCTCTTGTCTTCATCATGAAAACGTACTCGTTGGATCGAAGTGGTTTTCGGATCTTAAATCCGATACCGGTCTCTTCGAAACGACGTTCGTTATTTTTTGGTAAACTCAACCCCGGTTCTTTAAGAATACTTAGACAAGAATAAGATCGGAGTTCACCTCCTAACCGTTAGCGGACGAATTTCCTTATAAACATCCTAGAAGAACGAACGAGTTTATAGGTACAATATAATACATTGAACAGTAACTGTACCATATAATTCTCACACCTCTTCTAGGTATTCCAAAGTTATATTTTGGTCCAGATTTGATAGTCGGTTATTTAACTATCAAATAAACAATCAATTCAACCAATTATTTATTTTCACTGAAACGCCAAGTCTCATAAAATTAGAATTTTATAATTGAAATCACTTTTTCTAAAAATATATACTTAAAACATTTAAAAATAAAACTACTTAAATTACTTTACTCAAAATGATAGTTATGAAATTCTGTAATAATTTTCCAAGTAAAACTTAAGCAACAAACTATTTTTAAAATAATGTTTTATATAAAGTATAAATATTAGAAAATTTCTTTCAAAAATATAATATTAATTTAAATTTAAAAATAATTACTACTAAAATAAATTTTTAAATAATATTTACTTTAAAATTCTAAAAAATAAAAAATAATAAATTTCTCTAAAGAATTACTTTCTAAATAATTTTAAAACCTTAAACTTACGCATAAAAATTCTCCTTTGAAAATATACTTGGCTTTTTAAGGAAATACACTTCCATTTTAATATAACCCGTATAATCCTTTTACAAATCCTGCTCGATTTATCCCAATTTAATTTACATTCCAATCCCATAAATTTCTTCTAACACTTTAAAAATAAAACACTATTTATTTTTAAACATATTTCCCATCTCCTTATAATCACTTTCGAAATATATATTCTAGAATTGTTTAAAATAAAGCTACTAAAGTCTTTATTTAAAATAATACTTATGAAAATCTATAAGAGTATCTTGAGTAAAATGTAAACCAAAATTACCTTTTTTAAAATAAAGTTATTATATTAATCTTTTTGTTAAAATTCCCTTTTAAAAAACATAATACTAATCTACCTTTAAATAAAATTAACTACCAGAATTAACTTAAATAAATATTTAATTTTCACTTAAAAATAATTAAAATAATAAATTCCTAAAAACATTCAAAAAAAAAAACAATTTCGAACTTCTAGGTTATACTTTGAAAATTTTTCTTTAAAATATACTTAGTTTTCCAAGAAAATTTGTTTTCCAGCTTTTAAAAATAAAATCACCTTTTTATTTTTAAAAGCGAATTACAACTTTTCTTATAAATTCCCACCAGAATCTATACTTCCAAATTTATCCGCTGATAAATATTCTACTTTATTTATAAATCCAGTTTACAAATTTGCATTCCTCATTTTCCTTTAAATCACAGTTTTCAAAATACTTAATCAATTTCAAACCGATATCCTATTTAAATTCCCTTTAAATTTATAACTCAATTTACCCAAATTCCCAATAATTATTTACTTAAAAATTCCCTTTTCATTTCCTTTAAAACCCAATTCAATCTATTTTATATTTTAAAATACCAAATTTTATTCATCCAAACCATAGTATCGAATAACTTAAATTCCAATTCAATTCTATCACAAAATATCAAATAACATATCACTGATTATGGAAATACTATTAATGTTCTGAGGAATCCAGTTGGATCCCTCTAACCTGTTTCCCTGCATCCACAGATGTTAGCACAAAAAAATACCAATTCCACTTCGAGGTGGAATATCGTGGTATATAGGGTCATCTGCTATATAATGCGGGAAATCAATCACTCTAATATATGTGTGTGTGTATACACATTAATACTATATATAATATCACATTCAATCAATCAATAATTTAAATTTAAACTATTTAAATTAACTAGTCAACCAGATGTGAGTGAGATTAACTCACCTTGAGTTTAAAACGCAAAGCATTTAAATTTTAAATTAAATCGAGCACCTTCGATTTAATCTAAAATTTTCACGAGCTCCAATTGCCTCCGGATCTACTGCAGCGCGCAGATTGCATCGCTGCGATTCCGTCGCTTCTTGTTTCGTCGGAATTCGACCATGCATGCAAAAGATATGCAGTGTTGAAGATTATTCGATCTAAAATATAATATATTTTCATTTTGTTCTATGTTTTACACAAACCAAAATCGAGATCGTTCAAAAGCAAGAAAAACCCAAGGCCGCTGATTGCTTCCCTCTCCTTCGTCTTCACCCAGCAAACAAAACCCAAAGCCACCATTCTTTGACCAAAAATCGAGATCACCACGATAACGTTGAAGACGATCCAAACCTTCCACGCCGCAGCTCCAAATGGTACGCACCCACAGCCAGAACGTGTCCAAGCTCGGCCTCGCCGTTGCTCCAAAAAGTGCGGTCGAACTCGTGACTAACCGCCCAAAAATCGAGATGATCCACCACGCTGATTCTAATCACGACCGTATGGATTTGTAAAGCTTGAGATGCCCTACAATCTTGCGGTTGACTGATTCTGCAAATACTCGATGGATTAAGAGAATTTAGGGGATTTGATTCGAAAATTTTCGGCATTGGTTTCTAGTAAATGGCGGTCGAGCAAAAGAAAACTAGGGTTTCGGTTATGATGCATATATATACGTGCACCGTAATTATTTTAATAATACATTTTTCACAAATTACTTGATTTTCAAACGAATTCCAATTGAACCGTGCCCATATGCGTTTATAATGTTTTACCCGCGTTTCGAACAAAATGGAACGTGTTTTGGAGCCCAATTCAAATGTATGTGGAAGATAGCTTTTTGAATCGATTTAAATTATTAAATTATCGATTTTTAATTTCAATGCGTTTCTCACCCGGACGAACAAACGGTAACTCAAAATATTACGAAATTTGAAATCCGATAATAATTAACTATTACAGATTCAATGGAACTGGTTTTGTCGAATTCCGAGACTGTGCCTCGGAAGGCTAATTTAACTCGTCGATTAAATCGAGCTATTTTCCAAATCGTCGAAATCATTTAAATTTTCACTTTTAAAACATTACTAACTTAATTATAAATCATGTAGAATTTATATTCACATTAGAAATCATCCTGATTCATTTAAATCAAAATCTGATTATTTACATTATTATATACATATATATTAAATTCCACTTATTAAATTAATATAAAAATTCCAATTTAACTTATCGACCTTTGACTCCATCCAAAGGTCCAATATTAAAATTCAAATCCACTAGACTTTAAATAAATCGTAGAAACCATTTCCATATCTATATACACCCAGATTCTCAAATTATCCTAATTTCAAATATTAAATTATTATTATCCAAATCAAATTAAATTTGCCATATTTGAAATTATAACTAATCTTATTGATTTAACCGAAATCTTTTTATTTTTAAAATCAATTTATAATCCACATTTAACATTTAAAATAAATTAAATGTTGAAAATTAATGACCAAATTCTCCAAATTGTTACATTCCTCCACACTTAGAAAAATTTCGTCTCCGAAATTTGCTAAGGTAGGAAAAATGCTCCTAAACCCATTAACTTTTCCAAAAATCCACTTAATTAAAACATAAGTTCATTTCTCAAAACCCTTTAGTTTATTCCAAAACTATTTGCCTACATTTCCAACTCAAAAACTTTGATTTCATACATTGTTTCAAAAATCAACTTTCTAGTTAACCAAATTTTCCAAAATTTTCAAAAAATTTCTAACTCCTAAAATTTTCGAAAAAATTTGACAGTGTCTCCTTTGTATGGAGAGCCTTTTACAATATCATAAATATGATAAATATATATATATAAATCGACCCATACGGTCGGAAAACAAAATATATAACAATATATTATCATTTCTTAATTTTATTGCGTAGGCGTACCTTACATTAGCGTTTTATAAGCGAGCGGCTAATTTATGATGCATTTACGCGTTCCAAACTCTATCCGATTGCCTCCTATACCTGTACTTACTCAAACAAGCAAATAAGTTTCCAAAATCATGAAATTTTAACAACATTCCACTTACTTAACTAGCCAAATACATCAATTACATAGCCCAAACAAATAAACTTCATAATCCCACATTCTCATTTTTATCACTTTATTAATTTAAATCCCTACTCTTGCATTTCAGTTTCATTATCCAAACAAGTTTTATTCAAAATGATTTACGACCAAGTTCACTATATTCAATTCGCCTTTGCACCAACTAATCCCATATCTTCACTATTTCAATTCACCTTTGCACCAACTATTCCCATATCCATATCAAATTGGTCTATACGCCTTACTTACATAATTTCACCTTTTCCCGACTTCCAAATTTATTTATTTGCATCATATTTATGATTCACTTCATTTACATGCAAATCCATCTGATTAAATTTCAATTTATTCCAATTGATTTAAAAACCAATTTTATTCACTTCTTTTAATTTATCTACTTGTTTACGACAAATGACAAATTTCTGTGCAAGTTTGATGTTATTCAAGCAAACAACAATTACTTAAGCTTATAACCATTTTAAATTAATTCTAACTCAATTTATTTTAATCTTATTCCATTCTGAATTATCTACACCCATACATTCTCATTTCGATTCAAAACCATTCTGAAAAGCTCGACAATAATTGTCACGGTCCAAATTCCAGCGATTGAAAATCGACATCAAATACGACACTTGTATTCGACTGCCGAAGATTCAAATGTCGAACTCTAGGTCGGATGGAGCTTATAACAACATTAGATGAATATAACAGCGGAAACAAAATGAATTATCATTGATCAACATCATAGATACAATATCATCACAATATCCATTACAACATTTATCACCACCTTTAGAGAATTGTATATGTATAACACAACTACAAAATGGAAACATCACAGCGGAACAACAAAGTTATCACTATTTCAAGATGGTCTCCAAAGAAAGAGAGCGAGAATCCCAACTAAGCACCTTAGATCCATAAAGCTTCAAAAAGATCCCCAAGTCAGAAGCCTCCAAATCTGATAGCTTCCTAACCAAAAGACTTCAAAAGATTCCAAGCCAGCACCAAAACATAGAAAACCTGCTTCTAGGTTACCCGTGTGGAAATTATGGACACTCAGAGTTTAGGAAGGGAACATAAACTCCGTGTCAGTCATGGGACTAGTATGAGTAAACAAAAACAGTTGTTTGTACAAAAACAGTTTATAAAAGAAAATCCGGTATGCTTTTGGAAAATGAAACTACCATAAGGCCTTTGGACACACAACACAATGCAATCGCACACTTGGGGGATATTTCATCTTATGATAGGCAAATATGCTTTATACGAGAAAACTTTTTGATATTATTATTAATGCATAGTGTAGAAAACATTTTCGAAAGTATAATATTAATCTTAGCTAGCATACGTACCATTATAGTATGCCTACTATAGCTACCATGTGAAACGGAAGGTTCTACAAATAAAGTCGTCCAGGGTTCGTATTGGTGATTGGATGTCCAACAATGGTCAGGCTAAGGAACTTCTTAGGCCACATGGGTATGCCTTTGGAGGGACGCCTCGAGAACCTAACCGAATCTCTACCAACACAAGGTTGGGTTACATCTGTAACTAGGTAACTACTACACGAGTATGCCATCCCCCGGTTGTAACCAACCTTTATCCGGGGTCCCAACAACAACAATAACAAAGCAACATAATTGCAATATCAACATAAGTTAAGTATCTGGGTTCCATACCATGATAGCACTTCTATCCAGAAGGAAATGTACATACCCTAAGGGGTGCTACCTCCAATAACCTTGTTGCGTCCTTCATGTTTCGACCGTTACCGGGTTGCGAGGTTCGACGAAGTCTCATCCATAAAGCTACGCTTTTCACAAAAGGCATGCTTCGATCAACAAATGATCGGCAGCACTCAGCATGCCACACTACCAAGTTGGGAGTATATCACTGATAACCTTCAACTACATAACCTCTGAGCTCGTACGTCTCAGTGAAGCGTTTTCAGCTAAGAGAATAAATTTTCCGCCACTAAAGAAATGTATTTGAAAGAAATCTGCTTTATATCTCAAAGTGTAATATCAGACATACAACCATACAAGTCTATTCCGGGTTCGAACAGAACCGAATGCACTTCCGAAGAAGCCCTTGCAATCTGGACATCCACAATCCCGATCGGACTCTCCATCACATATGGAGATCTTTATACTGGAGCAACTTAGTGCAGAGTCATTCGATAGGTTATCCTATCATTCTCGAAGACACCCGATCTTCACCACCGTCTTCAAATGCTATCCATTTTGTCGTATCACTATTCAGAATGGGTTATATGACACAATGGTCCTCTCCCAGCTAAACCGAATAGTGAGCGTCAATTTAAAAACATGTGGATATGTCGTTCATAAAGATTCACAGGTTCGATGTGGATTTCGAATAACCAACTGGAATCCGACTCCATGTCGCCTCGAAATTCAAAAGCGGTTTTACGGCCAATGGGTTTTCACATTCACACAGAAACAATCACAGATATTACAGCTCAGCGCAGGGTAAATCATAATACAAAGCATCACCATCACATATCAGAGGTATTAATCAGTACACAACATTCACTGATAATTAATCATCTACAATTAAGGTGAATTAATCGTGTGATTTAAATTAATTAATCACATAATTACTTTCATTAATTATCTTTAACCAATGATTAGTTATCCTTAATTATAAATTAATTAAATCTTAATCACCTTCATTAATTAATTTTTTTATTTTATTAATTATCTTAATTAATTAATCCTTAATTGTTCATTAATTAAATCTTAGTTACTTTTATTAATTAATTATTCCTTAATTAATTATCTTAATTAATTAATCCTTAATTGTTAATTAATTAAATCTTAATTACTTTTATTAATTAATTATTCCTTCATGAATTATCTTAATTAATTAATCCTTGATTGTTGATTAATTAAATCTTAATTACTTTTATTAATTAATTATCTTAATTAATTAATCCTGAATTGTTAATTAATTAAATCTTAATTACTTTTATTAATTAAGTATTCCTTAATTAATTATCTTAAGTAATTAGTCGTTAATTGTTAATTAATTAAATCTTAATTATTTTTATTAGTTAATTATTCCTTAATTAATTAATCATTGATACAAATCAATTAACCTTAATGATTTACTTAACTAATCTTTAATATTATGTAATTAATTAAATAGTTATTCTTTAAATAATTTATTGACAAATCATTAATTACTTAATAAATTTAAAAGATAAGTCTTTTTACCTTTGTTATTCATTTTGATTATCTTGTAAACCTTGCTTAATAAATCGTCCTTATCATATAAATTAACTTAAAGGATTAAGATTTACTTTAAATAGCATTTCATCTTAATTATCCTTCTTAATTGCATTATTTAATCGATATAAATAACTTTATAAAAATAATGTAACAAAATTTAGTTTAAATTTAATTACTTTAAAAATGTCTTACTTAAAAGCTTAATTAGTTTAAACTTAAATCAAAATTATCTTTACATGGATTTAAAATTGTTTAAATGTTTGATTTTTTTTTTCAAAGTAAAACGGTTTTGTGTATCAACCCTGAGTCCACTTCGAGTCTCACCCGAACAAAAATGCTCCTTGCTTCGAGTCGCTTCCAAAACCTACCCGTGTGCCTTAATTTATTTTTATTTTAATTTATTTAAGTACAAACCCGTGCAACCCAATATTTACTTCGAGTCCATACCCGAGCTCGAACCCTTATCTTCCGAAGGCTACTTCGAGTTTCCCTTTCTTCCCAAACCTATGTCTACTGATATAGCTAAAGCCATATGCACATGCACCGACCATCTGTGAAGCTCCGACCTCCAAGACCATCGCCAATACACCATCAACGACCCACCAATTCAATTCCGACCACCCAGAATTCGCCTGCAACCCAAAATCGAAATCGAAGTTACTCGAGCAGTTCCTGGAACAATGACCTTGCCTGAAAATCCTTCAAACTTCCGGACGCCGGCCATACGAGGTCACGTAACTCCAACCAAAGCTGCGTCTGACTTCAACGCTTCGATCGCCACCGGTGCAATCAACTCTGGTGCGACGACGAAGCTGCAGCAACCCAAGTACTTGACTTCGACCAGACATGGGTTTAAACCTTAGTTCAGAAATTTTTGATCACCAAGGTGACATATAAATTCAATTGGTAATTTTTTGATGATCCCAGATCATCCACCAAGCTCCAAACACGATTACGAGATTTATCATAACCCCGATCACCTGAATTTGCCCCAAAACTCCATATCATTCAATTCACAAATTCCCAATGAATTCAAATTTAAAAATTTTGATCTTAGCTTTAAAAATCATTACTTTCAAAAATGTTTCCGATGATATAATTTAAATCAGGAATGATGATGGTCGAAATTTTGATAGAAATGAGTTTGCCTGTAATTCCAATCTTTTTTAGAGAATGGTTTGATTTATTTTACTGAAATTTATTTTTAAGATATGAATCATATTTAAACAAGCAAAACTTGTTTAGATCCTAAGGCCTAATAAGGATCAGAGGGGGAGAAATCAAAATTTGAACAGGTTTTTGGAAAACTTGAGAACACAGAGGCATATAGGTCTGCAAAACAGACATGCACAGAACATTCATATGCGTTTATTCACATGCAGGCATTATTTTACAACTTATCTTCAAAAAAATTCATCACAACATCAAGATTTTCTCAGATTTTAAATAGTTTTACTCACCTGAGTATTTTGAACAGAGAGACTTAAAAATGGTTTGAAGGTTTTGAAAGCTGTTTTTAAAATTTGATCTTGGATTCTTTTCTACAGCTAATTGATATAAATTTTGCTTAGTTTTCTGATGTATTTACTTGCTTAATTGCTCAATAATGAATTCTTGTTCAAATTTTTGAAAAGACCTACTTACAGCTTGATTTTTATATGAAAACAGAGAAGAGCTTTGGTCTGAAGACTTGAAGACTGGAATTCAAAGGTCTGAGGTGATTCAGATTGTGTTGTTGAAGTTGAATCTTAATGGCTTAATCTTGAAAAAAATTATGATGCTTGAACTTGCTTTGATGTTGAACTGCTTGTTTGAGAGGGTTACATGTTTTGATTTATTTGAATATGTATGCAGGATTTTCTTTTTGAGTTTGAACTTGAATTTTTTTGATTTGGTTACTTTGTTGGTGATGATTCATTTCTTCTTTCTGGTTTTAAAATTTGTACAGGCTTAAGAAATGAATAAAAGAGATAAGAGGGAGGGGATGAAGTAACTTATATAGATTTAAATCTTCTTTTTATTAATTTTCGAAAATAAAAATGACACTTGTTCATTTTCTTTCTACATGGATTACACTTGTTAATCCACTTACTTAAATTTTAACACTTGTCTTTATGTATATTACTTATTTAAGATTTGTATTTTCATTAGAATAGTATATTTTTTTCATTATTTAAATTGAATTTAAATTTACACTTTCCATTTTCTAAAGACATTTGCTTTATTTTAATAAATACTATTTAAAAGAAAATTTTGAAATTAAATACACATTAAATAAATTACATATTTATATATTTGTAAGTCCAAATAATATTATTAAAGCATTTATTTAAAATTCAAATTCAAAGCCAAATTCAAATTTACTCACATATACACACATATGTATAATTAAATTTCAAATGATTTTGAAAACATTTATTATTTCAAATTTTAAACTCAAATGAAATTGAAATGTTCTTCATACAATTTAACACTTATTTTATTTGATTTTAACTTTTCAAATTAATCTCAAATTAAATTCAAAAATTCAAGTACTAAATTAAATTGATAAAATTTTGGGATGTTATAGATTTCCCCCCTTAAAAAAATTTCGTCCACGAATTTTGAAAGAGAGAGGAAAGCAAACAAAGAAAGAAAGAAAAAAAAACAGAGAAGGGCTTACCAGTTTAATCCGGAATATCCACTCTGCAATTGGGATGTGACTTTTGCATGCTGTTCTCTGTCTTCCAAGTACAGTCCTTTGGATCACCGCTCCATTACACTTTAACCGATTTCACAACTTTGTTCCTCGGTTGTTTTTTATCACGGTCGACTATTCAATGGCTCTCTTTTAACTGCTAAGTTTGGAGTGATTTAAAGATCCTGTGGTGCTACCTCTTCAATGATACTATCTGGATCGTGCTCATATTTTCGAAGATGTGAAATGTGAAATACATCGTGTACGCCAGATAACTAGTTAGGTAGCTGCACTCGATATGCCAGAGGACCGATCCTTTCCAATATAGGAAAAGGACCAATATATCATGGTGCCAACTTACCAGTCTTCCGAAATCTTAACACATCACGCATTGGAGACACTTTCAAGAAAACAGAATCTCCAACTTGAAATTCTAAAGCTCTTCTCCTACGGTCGTAATAACTCTTCTGGTGACTTTGAGCAGTTATTAACTTCTTATGATCGCTTTTACTTTGTTGACAAGTAGCACGGCGACTCATATATATATATATATATATATATATATATATATATATATGTATATGTATATATATATATCCCTTTTCATTGTCTTCCACCAGAAAGTTCTTTTGATATCTCTATATATTTTATTAACTCCTGAATGGATACTGAGTTTTGATTTGTGACACTCATCTAAAACTTCGCGTTTCAGATCAGGGATGTCTGGGACACACATCCTGCCTTTTAATCTTATAATCCCATCATTATCGATTCCAAAGCTGGAATCCTCACCGCGGATGAATCATCCCATATATTTCCTGAAGAAACTTGTCTTCATTTTGCTTGTTGGTGATTTTCTCAAGAAGAGTAGGAGTGACAACAAGATGAGCAAGAATAGCATGCTTCCTACTTAAAGCATCGGCAACAATAGTGGCCTTTCTGGGCGTATACACAATATCTAGTCATATTACGCTAGAAATTCTAACCATCGTTGTTGCCTCAAATTTAAATCTTTCTGAGTGAAGAGGTATTTCAAAGATTTGTGGTCGGTGAATAATTCAAAATTTTCACCTAGAACAAGAAGGATTCATTAAGTATATACCTTAAATTAAATTAAATTTTTAAGTTTTTGTAAAGCTAAAAAAAGAAGATTTTTACCCAGAAGATAGTGTTGCCAGATTTTCAAAGCAAAAATAACAACTAGAAGCTCGAGATCATGAGTTGGATAATTTTTCTCATGCGGACGTAACTGTCAACTCGCATAGAAAATTACTTTCCCATTCTGCATTAGCACCGCACCCAAACCATCTCTGTAACAACCCTGTATTTTCTGATTATTGTAATTGTATATTTTAATTATTTTAATTTAAATTCCTAATTTAAAAACTTTATTTTATTTATTAAAATGAATATATTTTGTTAATTGAAATATAAATGTTGATTTTGATGTGGATTAGAATTTCAATCATGCATAAATTGAATATTTCCAGAAAAGTGAATTTTGGTCAAAATGGTCAAACTTTGCTTTTAAATTTAAAATTTAAAATTTGAAAGTTTGAAAATTTGAATTTTATATTTTATTATGAAAGTAAATAAAATTTTAAGAACACTGCTTTTCGTTTCGTTCAAATCTGATTTATAATGTGAAAGTTGTGCCTTTTTAACTATTGTGTGAAATTTGCTGTATTTAACAAAATTGTTTATTTTAAATTATATAAATAATCTTTTTAATTGTCATATCTTATTCTAAATTGTATTATATGCTATGTTACATATATTTTTAGCTCTAGGCAAAACTCAGTATATAGGGTAAATGAAATTGCAGAATCACTTCCATTCGAGTTTAAATCTCTTCCTTTTGACTCGATTCATTTGAATTTTTGGAACATTCCCTGCGGGTCCAAAATCCATTCGTGTCACTCACTATTCGTCTTCTTTTGATTTTGGAGTATCCCATAACTCCACTTCAAAAGGATCTTTATAATGAGTCGGCGGTCTCGCCAATCTCAAATTGATTTGTAAAGGGGTGAAACTCCTTTACAACAGCATCGATTCACCAAAGATTTTATATCCTCGGTTTAGATGCTAGTATCTCTTATTATCATAAACTCTATCTCTTGAGGTCGAATGTAGATTTACCCAGAAATCCACATCGAACTTATACATTAAGTCACGGTTGACCCGGTTAAGGTTGCCCGCGATTTATATAAGCTTATCCATCTCCCTATTCTGTTATTTAATCATCTCATCTTTGTTTCCAACTTATCTTCAAATTATTCTTGAAGTGTATTTGTAAACTAATATTTAAAATGTTTTATATATTGTGTTGTTTGAGTTATTGATGTTAATTTGGGTTTCTAATCGATTCGTCTGATCAACGCTATCGATAAGATTTCCAAAACACTTGAACAGAGCAAACTGACACAATATGTTGAAATAAATTTTGTGAAATAAATTTTGTAACTATATTATAAATCTTTATATGGGTTTTATTTGAATTGGTTGTTAAGAAATAATATTTGATTTTATATATCATTTTCTATTGTTTCATATATCTAATTGAACTATAAAACATGGTTATAAATTTATTTGAAAATTTAAAATGAATGTAAAACAAGAATTTGAGAATTTAATTTCCGATGGATTTCAAACTTTGTATTTAAAGTTTTAAAGGATATATTATTTAAATTATTTTCGAATAGAAATTTGTTTCCAAAGAATTTTAAATTTAAATTTAGTGCTCTTCTCTTTGTCGCTGGAAAATAATTTCGGTGATGACTGCAGCATCATCGACATTCATTTTCGAGTTTCGAAGTGAAGAGACCATTCTGTAGTCTTGCTACAGTTTTGTTTTTGGAAAATTTAATTGATTTTAATTTCTAAAATAAGAATGGATTTATAATATATGCTGATATATGATTTAAATTTGAATGGATATATATATATAGTATATGAGCATTTATTTATCTCTAAATAATTTGGAATTTATCGGAAATTTAATTCCTAAATTTTATCTTCAAAGATAATTTCTAAGTATAATTTCAAGATTTGGATAAATATTCAAGCTTGAAATAATTTAATTAGAAATTTTTATTTGTATAATACACAATTTCATTCCAATATAACTTACCTTAGTTTTCAGAAGTTGAATATGTAATTGGATAATGTACAATATAAAAAAAAAGATTTTATAAATAAAATTTGAGTGGTTATTATAAATGTTATATACTTAAATTTTAGTTATAAAAGGGATTAACAGAGGTAAATAAAGAAAAGGGTAATGGAATAATTTACAATATAAAATGATGTTAAAGAAACTGAGAATAAATTAAAGCAGTTATAATTAGTATAAATATATTTAACATGGGTGATAAGATATATTGAGAGAAATAAACTTAATTTTAATTAGAAATGAAGAAGAATTAAATTTTATTTGGTACATTTTGAGTATAATAAAAGATTTTTCAAATACATGATTTTAAGGATTTGTTAATTTAAGATAATTGGATGATAAGATAATGAAAGAGATGCTTAAGATTTATTTGACTTATGTAAAATTAATTTTCAGTTTAAGTTGAAATTTTATGGTTTCAAATTTATTATTTTATTTTGTTTTTCAAACTATCTTTTGGTTGTCCTAATTTCCCTTATCTTGCTACAGAATGGGAGGCTATTGCATATACCAGTCTGTTTAGAAATCTTTCTATAATCTTTAATAATCTTTGGTACTCATCTTTGAATCTAAGCACTGCTTTCCATCCACAGACCGTCGGTCAAACGGGAAGGGTGAATCAGATTCTAAAAGATTTTTTTCCATGCTTGTGTTCTTGAATTCTGGAAGATCTTGGAAAGATCATCTCCACATTGTTAAACTTACCTCTAGCAACAGTTATCAGGTATAATTTTAATCTTCTTGTCATCTTGTCTTAATACTATTTCATTCTATCTTTTTCTGTGCTTTCCCGTACCTCATTCCTTTTAGGGGACGAAAAGATTTGAGTGGGGGAGAGTGTAACAACCCTGTATTTTCTGATTATTGTAATTGTATATTTTAATTATTTTAATTTAAATTCCTAATTTAAAAACTTTATTTTATTTATTAAAATGAATATATTTTGTTAATTGAAATATAAATGTTGATTTTGATGTGGATTAGAATTTCAATCATGCATAAATTGAATATTTCCAGAAAAGTGAACTTTGGTCAAAATGGTCAAACTTTGACTTTTAAATTTAAAATTTGAAAGTTTGAAAATTTGTATTTTATATTTTATTATGAAAGTAAATAAAATTTTAAGAACACTGCTTTTACTTTCGTTGAAATCTGATTTATAATGTGAAAGTTATGCCTTTTTAACTATTGTGTGAAATTTGTTGTATTTAACAAAATTGTTTATTTTAAATTATATAAATAATCTTTTTAATTGTAATATCTTATTCTAAATTATATTATATGCTATGTTACATATATTTTTACCTTTTAAATATTTTTAAAGTGATGTTTGAATTTTTCTAAAGCTCATTGGATTTATTTTCTATTTTTAAAGGTTAGTTTCCATTTTTCTGATATTTTCTTCATTTAAATTATATTTAATTAAAATTTATTTATTCATTTTTATGTGTGCATTTTATTTTTATTTTTTATCTTTATTTATAAATATTTTTTATGTACATACAATTCTCCCAAAGTTCATTTCATTTATTTTCAAATTTTCAAGCCTAATTTACATTTTCTTTGTTATTTTCTTAATTTAATTATATTTAATTAATATTTATTTATTTATTTTTGTTCATTTACTATATTTTCGTGTTTTATCTGTATTTATACATATTTTACATGTATTTAAATTTTAAAAAGAAATGGAAATACAAAAAGACTTAAACCTTTCATTTGCATGTGACTTTTCACCTACCTTTGGCTTTACACCTTCTGTTGACTTTTCATTTTGACCTAGCCGTTCATTTCTTTTGCATTGTCCATGTATTTCGTGTTGATTCACGTGAAAAACCTTACCATCTCATCACCATTCATGGATATTTTATTTGAGAAAAAAAAAAGAGCAATGGCCTCCTTTATCTCTTCTCCTCTTCAATTTTCATTGATTTGCTTCTTCCTCTCTAGTCTTGCTCGGCCTAGCCTCTACCACCCTCATCTCCACCGACCACCACCACCACCATACATGGCAGCAACCACTCCTCTCCCCTCTGTCCAGATCTGGCCTTGACCACTACTCGAAGCTAGCACCACAAACTTTGCACCAAACCCCTTGAAATTGCGTAGCCTAGCCATAAACTTCACTATCTCCTTCATATCTTGCCTTGGCCACCTCCTATTGCTCCACCACCTCCACGATACCACCTCTGACCATCCACCTACCCACTGACCAGATCTGAAACCCCCTATGCTCGAGCTCCAATTGACCCATGCCGAGCCAAAAAGTTGAACAACTTGCCTCTTTTGCATTGTCTTTGGTATGCTTCATGCTATCACCACTACACCTTCATCTTCACTTGTTTTGGATGCCATACTTGACACAAACCTGACCTATATGATACCAAACCTGAGCTTAACACATCATTGGCTGAGCTCATGGTCCACCTTGGTCGAGCATTTGAATGGTAAAGACAAGGTCTTGTCTTTATTGCCTTGTATTTCAACTTGTTTCTATATAATTTTGTGTTGAATATTCATATGTTATATTGTCTTGTTTTTGGTTGTTTACAAGATGATTGGCTCTCTCCACTCATTTGAATCACTAGTCGTGCTGTATCGTGCTTGTCAAGCCTTTGGAATCGTTTTGTGTGTCGTAGTGGTCTTCAGCTTGAAAAAGTGAGTCTTTCTCACTCTGACATTTATACTTATGAAATAGTGAATTGATGACAAGTATTTAGTAATATAAAATGTTATGCAAGTTAATGTTGATCATATGATATGCTATATCATGTTATTGCCATGTTAAAACTGTTAATTATCACCTGACATCTGATATATGACATTATATTGTGACATTGACATTGTTTATATTGTTTATGCATATATTCACACTGCAAGTTCCCTGTTAGAATAGAATCACTATGGGTTGAAATGATACATACCCGAACGGACTTTAGAATAGGGAAAAATCGTTATGGGCTGAAATGATAGGCCTGAGCGATTTTTATTGTATTTTATTGGACTTGGGATTGCGGGTTTGAAATGATAGAACCCGGATTTTCTTTGTAAACTGCGGATTGAAATGATATATATTTGTATCACTTGACCTAGGTTAGAAAATTATATACAGACCCCGTGGTATATTTTTAAATGATTTTTATTAAAAATATGTATTTTCAAAAGTATGAAATTTTGATTTAAAAATATATATATTATGGTTTTAAGAAAGTTAAATATTAAATCTTGAAATTGTGAATTTAAGTGAATTCAAGTATGTAAATTTGGAGTAAATGTGATTTTAGACTTTAAATTTTATTTTAAAATGTAAATAAATAATGGAAATTAAATTTAAAGTTTTGAAATTGTATTTGAAGTAAAATTTTAAGTTTTATTTAATTTATATGTTAATAAACAGTGAAGTTTGACTTAATAAATGAATGGAGTTTTTAAATTGAATATTTGATCTAAAAATTTTGTTGTGTTAAATCATACGTTAAAATGATTTTAAATGTGAAATTTTAAAGTCTAGAAATATGATTTTTAAGTTATAATAAAAATTTGGAGTTTTATTTTTATTTTTGAAAAGCTAAAATGAAATCTGGAATTTTATAGCATTTTGAAAATGTTGTAGTCTTTTGACAGCATTTTTAAATGCTATTGTTTTGAATCTAACAATGTTGAAATAACTAAATATCTATTACGACATTTTATAAATGCCGTTATTCTTGATCTAAACCATTTTTGGAAGCTATAAGCTACGATAGCACTTTATAAATGCTGTCGTTGCTATAATTTGACAATGTTTGAAATGTTATAGATTTTAACACTGTTTGAGTTATATTTTAAAGTGTTAAATGATTTAACTTTTGGAAATTGATTAATTGTGAAATCTAAGAAGTTTTGAATATATTTTAATATTTAAATTTTAATTTTTAAGGAATTTAAATTTTAGTTTGAAATTTAAATAAAGTTTACTTGGTTATGTGTTAAACGGAATGAGATGTAATGAGATAAATGAATTTTTGAATGGAATTTTGAAATGTATTTTGTATTGATGTTTGAAATAATAAATGAATGAAATATTTTATTTATAAATGATATTTAAATTTGAATATTTGGATTTAAATTCAAATAATGATTTGATTATGAAGTTTTGAAAGGATGTAATATTTTAATGATTTTGAAATGATTGGAAATGATTTGATCTTTATTTTAGCAAAGAATGTGAATGTGGAATGATATTTGATTTTGATTTATTTGATAAAGGAATATTGAAGTTTATATTTGTATAAAAAGATATTTGGTTTTATTGTAATGTAAGTTTATTTAAATAATATTGGATTTATGAAATGAATATTTCAAAACTAAGTAATAATGAACTAGATTTGAGATATATTGAATTATAAAAAAAATTAGTTTTTGAAATGCAGGATATGAAAGCTTTGAAATATATTAAAAATTGAATAGTTTAATTTATGGATCAAATCTATATTTGAAATTGATATGATTTGAAATAGTTATTGGCAAATTTAATTGAAACTGATGGTTTGAATTGAATTAAGTTGGAAATTGAAAATTTTGGTTTCATGGAATAAATTTATAAAGTGTAAAAAATTAAAAAATTGATTTCAAATGAATGATTTCGGAATGTTATGATTTTCAAAGTGTAATGATTTCAAGTATTTTGGTTTTGGTTAAGTTACACTTTGAAAGTATTATGAATTTTTTTAAAGGTGAATATATGTTTGAAATGGAAATGATAAACTATTTGATTTGAATATAGTTTTGAAATAAAAATGGTTTTGGTTTCAAAGTGTAAACTATTTTGAAAGGAATATAGTTTTGAAATGAAATGATTTGATCCTTTTGAAGTATAAACTATTTTGAAATGACCACGGCGTTATAATAACGTTTGGTTGTTAAAGAGACCGGGATTGGAAGTTGTCATACTCTCTGCCAACTCCGAAAACCACTTTAACAACCGTGTATGTGGTGGAGATTCCAGAATGAAGTAGGATGGTGGCGACGTTCTTGAGGTATATTACGTGGACCCAACTCCCGTGAGTTGGCATAAGGTGGCTAAAACAGGAGCGATCTCGGGCCAAAGGAGGTAGCACCTCTGGTCGGACACATTCCTTCGATACTATACTCTTACTGGTGATTGATTTGATGGCCATCCTCCGATTTTGATTGGGAGTGTGTTTCGAGGTGGGCGTATGTGGCTGCTGCGTTACCACCAGCCCGTGTGCGTAATTGGTATATCTACCCTGGCATTGCCTTGTGTGCCGTGTCACCTACCATACCGAGCCTTTACTACGAGTTTCTATTTGTGTCGTACCTATGCAGTATCTTCTCATAGTCTCCCGATCAGGAGATATGCAGGTACTGTATAGACTATTGGCATTAATTGTGTTAAGATGGAAAATGTAAAGCCTTAACGCTATTTAAATATGTTTATTTTACTGTAGACATTATTACAGTAGCGCAATATTACTACATAGTAAATAGTTTAACGGACCCTTAAAGGATGGGCGATCCCAAGCATCCTTTAAGTTACTGATGCATTTTTGTTACTGTTCACTTGAGTTTATTTACAGTTCATAAGTATTTATGTCCTGACTCGAGTGTTTTGTATTTTGCTTTACGCTCGAGTCAGATTGATTGAGTTAGCATTCAAGATTCACTTTCGGAGTTGGAGCTTTCCTTGAAGATCCAGCCATCTATTTTGTTTCAGTATCAAGTGTTTCAGTGATGTATTCTGATTTGTACCTGATGCATCTTGTTACTCTTCTGTTGTATCTTATTTAACTCTAATGTATCTTATTTAACTCTAATGCCAAATTTTTATTTACAACGCGGTATTTGGAGAAATTCAATTCTGGCTTGAGTGTCTACCTATACACTTATAATGGATGCGAATGGTCGAAAATATCGGGTCGTCACAATCTCCACAAGCATCAGTATAGACGGATAAAGCTTGGTTCCCGTTAATGATAGCGAGAACAGGAGTGGTAGTTAATCTCCTTTTCAACTCTTGGAAAGCTTCATCACATTTTGGTGTCCAATCGAATTTAGCATTCTTTATTGTTAGCTTAGTCAATGGACTGGCCAAATTGGAGAAATTTTGGACAAACTTTAAATAATATCCCACTAAATCCAGAAAACTTCAAACTTCTTTTGGGGTAGTGAGTCGCTACCAGTCTAGAATAGCAGAAATCTTTCCCGGATCAACGGAGATTCCTTCTTCATTAACATTATGGCCGAGAAATCTTACTTCTTTAACCCAAAAATGGCATTTATAAAACTTTACAAACAGAATGTTCTTCCTTAATATCTCTAAAACAATTCTAAGATGCTATGCATGCTCCTTTTCGCTTTTGGCGTAGAGTAAGATATCATCAATAAACACAAGTACAAATTTATTCAGCACTTCCCGGAATACACGGGTCATTAAATCTACGAAGTATGTGGGAGCATTTATTATTCCGGAAGGCATGACTAACCATTCGTGGAAATTGTATGGACCCCTGAAAGCGGTCAAGTGAGCACAGTATTCGGCTATTCATAGTTGATGGAATCACTGGGATAGATCCATCTTAGAAAAGAATCGAGCGCCATGAAGTTGATCGAATAGATCGTCGATTCTAGGTAAAGGCAATTTGTTGTTGAGAGTTTGTTTATTGAGATCGCGGTAGTCTACACACAATCTCAAAGATCCATCGAATTTAGCCACAAACACTACAGCTGAACCCCATTCGAAAATGCTAGGACGTATCAACCCTTTCTCTAGCAATTGTTTTATATTGTGATGATTGGTTTATTGAGTGGTATATGGATTCTTGTCGGTATAGTCTGTACAACTCTATTGATAGGGATCTCTAAACGCTTGTGCAGAACGATTCGGCACAGTATTGTTTTAAAATAGGGTAAATGAAATAGTTTTACCCAAAATATATTTGTATAAAAAAGGAAATGATTCCCATAAACTATTATAGTATATGGTTGTTTGGTTGTTAAGGGAATGGTAATATTAAACTATTATCATCATTGAATAAGAAATTGAAATCGTAACTAAAAAGTTAAGAAATAAAATCCATATACAAATGGGATTTGTAAATATAAATTGTAAATGTGATTTATAATTTGAAATAGAATTCCAGAGGAATATTTGAAACTGTTTTAGAAAGGATTAGAAATTTGGAAAGTTTGGAAATTAAATCCCTTTTTAGTTTGAAAACGATTTTCAAAGGTTTTGGAAAAATGTTTTGAAGGGATAAAAGCATTAAACTCTTTTTAGTCGCTGGAAAATAAGATTCGCGGCATCGAAGGGGATCAAGACGCTTTGGGTTTCGCGACGCTGTGGGTTTCGCGATGGATTCAATTTGGGAACATCTGCAAGGCTCTCTTGTTTTTTATCAATTAATATATCGAAGAATATATATATATATATATTTGGTTAGAAATATATGTATGCAGTAAGCATGAGAAGCATTGATTTGTTTATTCAATTTAAAATTGAAAAAAAAAATTAGTTTAAATATTTGTATGATTGATAGTAAAATAAATTACTATGATTATTTACAGGAAACTAGAAATATTTTATATAAGTAAATTTAACAAAAAAATGTTGATATAAATTTATATAGATTATTTTTAAAGAAAAGAATAAAGTAAATATATACATACATAAGATTTTGGAATATATAAGTTTATATAAAGAAAAATTGATTTTCAAAGTCTATAAATAGAGTTTCAAAATGAAATAAATAAACCTATACATATTTTTAAGTTTTAAATTTTTTATATTATAAAGATAAATTTAATTAATAAATGTATTCAATTTATTTTAGTTACCCAAGATTATTTTAAAAGGAAATTCAGTTTCAAATTTAACTTTAGTTAAATAAATTTTTTAAAAGGGATTTGTTTAGAAATTAAAAGTATTGGTTTAAAATTAATCTATTTAATTATCTTAAGATACTAAAAAGAGTATTTTTTTTGGTTTAAAATTAAATTATTAAAATCATTAGTTAATTAAATTTATCCAATAGGAATTTAAATTGTTCGATTTGTTCGAATATTAATAAAAATCATATAATTGTTTGATACAAGGTCTAAAATGAAGAAACAAGCCGGAATGGAAATGAGTTGGAATGGATTGCACATAAAAGATAAGATCCTCTCACTCAATCAGATTTTTCTGATTTAATTTTAAATAGTTAAATTTAAAATGGTTGATTGTGCACTTGGATGATAAATAATTATCAGTATATTGAATTAGACCATATGCGTCGTATAGTAGTAAATGATATTATATTAAACCCACATACCGCGATATTCTACCTCAAAGTGGAATTGGTGTTATATATGTATTTGGAATGATTGATTTCCCGCATTATATAGCGGATGAGACCCTATGCACCGCATAATAGCGGATGATATTATATTAATTCCATATACCGCAATATTTCACCACGAAGTGGAATTGGTATTTAATTGTTGTGCTAACGAATGTGGATGTAAGGAAACAGGTTGGAGGGATCCAACTAGATTCCTCAAAAATTTGAATTTGTTTCAATATTGTGTGTTGATTATGTATAATCTGTATATGATTATATTTGTGATTGAAATCGTTGAAGGCTATAGTTTAGCCGAATATATTTTTGGTATCGTAGGATACCAGATATAAATAAAATTAGGTTTCTGAAATTCAAGTAGAAAATTTATCATAAATTCATTTAAATAATTTAGTGAATTTAAAAGAAGAAATTCAAATAGATAAAGTTTTATTTTTAAAAACTTATTGAATAAATTCCAAAAATATGGGAGAAGATTTTATAAATGGGTTTTGGGTAATATTGTTAATAGTTGAAGGATTTATTTGAAATTCGGATTTTAAATAGACTGGAAGAGATAAAGGAATTTATTTTAAAAGGAAATAAATTTAGAAATCAAATTTGGAATTTAATTTGGTGATTGAAAATGAATCATTTGGAAATCAATTTGAAATTTGATTTGGTGTCGGAAATAAAATTTTGAAATCAATTTGGGATTTGATTTGGTGTTTGAAAGTGTATATTTGGAAAACGATTTGAAAATCGTATATTATTGGATATATGGAAATTTAAATTCACAATGGGAATTTAAAAAGGAAAAGGAAATTTGTTTTAAAAATAAATATTGTTTTATCTTTTAAAAGTGTGCAAAGGAATTTACGGATTTGGAACGTAAATTAAAAATAAATTCAGAAAGATTTATAAACTGATTTGAATGTACCTTTTTAGAATAGATGGTGTACTCTCTCTGGAAAGCCGAGTATGTTTTCAATATAGTTTATAAATATAAATTGAAGTTGTAAAGATGGTTTTAAGGATAAAAAAATATTCCGGAGAAAATTATTTATTTAGGTTATTTTAAAAATCTTTAAAATAAATATTTATTTTAATTTATTATAGAAGTGATTATTTAAAGTTTTAGTTGATATTTGTTTTAGAAAATGGATATTTAAATAGTTATATCCTATCTACTAATTTTATTTTTAAAATTAGTTTAGACTTGATTTTTTTTTGAGATATTAGTATAATATTTTCATAACTAATATTTAAGCAAGCGTTTTAAAATGTTAAATGTTTCCAAGTATATTTTGGATGTGTAATTAAATTTATTTTTGAAGTATTTGAACTCTGCAAATTTTCAGTGGAATTAAATAAATATCTGAAAATTTATTCCACGTGAGGGAAGCGATTTGAAATTTGTTTTCAAATGGTTGAAGTGTCAAAATTATATCTTGCGAAGATATTTTGAAAATAATAATTAGGGGAAAATTATCTGAAATCCAGTGATTGTTGTGAATGATGATTGATAGTTAAATAACCGATTATAAATATAGGCTTTTTAATGGCATTTGAATTTCGATGCGACCGCGGGTCGGATTCTAAATGGATATTCAAAAACCATATCGAACCTTTGCGATTGTGATGGATCTTTTATTTAAAAGATCAAAGTGAAAATTTGTTGTGATGTGTTTGAAATCTGAATGCAACACTTATTTTTAAAATAAGCACTCGTTATTCGGATTAGCCGGTAGAGGATTTTGTGTCATAAAACCCATTTCAAATAATGATACGACGAAATGGGATTGCATTTGAAGATGGTGTTGAAGACTGGGTATTTTCGAAAACGAAAGGATTGCCTGTCGAAAGTCTTTGCACCGGGTTGCTCCGGTATAGAGATTTTATCGCCCTTTGTGTGGAGGCGGAGAATTTATTCTCTTAGCTTAACAAGCTTCTCTGAGACGTACGAGCTCAGAGGTTATTCAGTTGATAGTTACTAGTGATATATTCCCAATTTGGTAATGTGGCATTCGAAGTGCTGCTGATCATTTGTTGATCAAAGCATGAATTTTGTGAAAAGCGTAGCTTTGTGGGCGAGACTTCACTGGACCTCACATCCAGGAATGGTCGAAACACGAAGGATGCAGCAAGGTTATTTGGGGTAGCGCCTCCTGAGGGTATGTCATTTCCTTCTGGAAAATGGTGGTATCATGGTATGGAGCCCAGACACTTAACTTATGTGGTTGCTGCAAATTTATTATACTTTGTGGTTGTTGCTTTGTGGTTGAGAACCTCGGATAAAGGTCGCAAACGACCAGGGGTGGCATACTCGTGTAGTAGTTACCTAGTTACAGATGTAACCCGGCCTTGTGTTGGCAGAGATCCGGTTAGGTTCTTGGGGCGTCCCTCCAGAGGCGTACCCATATGGCCTAGAAAGTTCCTTAGCCTAGCCATTTGTTGGAAATCCAATCGCCAATACGTGCCTTGTATTGTATTAGTTGTAGAACCTGCCATCTAATACGGTAGCTATACTATAATGGTACGTATGCTGGCTAAGATTTATATTATACTTGCAAATGTTTTTCCACTATGCACTAATAATAATATTAAAATAGATTTTGTGTATCAAGCATGTTTGACTATCATAAGGAGAAATCTCCCCAAAGTATGCGATTGCATTATATGTGTGCCGAGATGTAAAGACCCGATGATTTTCGATCCAGGAAATTCCAGATAGTTAGGGAAAAGAAGAAGAGAGATAGAAGAAGAAGAAGAAGAAGAGAAAGAAACACCATCCACAGATTCTCACATTCACAGCGGATCAAAATATAATATCAAACAAAATAGCAGTGATACAAAAGAAACTGTTTCAGTTAATTTACATCAATATATCAGAGTTTACAACATATACACAAACATTGGACAGATACAACCTACATGTCCCAACAAACTTCAATATATCACAGCGGAATACACTCCATGCGTTCCTGCCATGCAGCTCGCCTCCTGAGCTCCAGAACGTCCTTCCGTGAAAAACAGTAATAATCGATCTGACCTAAGCATTACATTAAAGTAACACCCAGGTCAGGCTGGAAACGAGCGTGAGTAAACTTGTGACGCCCCACCTCTATACCCACGCTAGCCAAGAACACTACGGTGTAATGTTGTCAACTAGCGCGGAGAATAAGGCTGTTGAGGAGCGGCCATCAGTAGTTAGGCCTTACACTATTATTGGTTATCTCGATAGGAGTGGTATATATATATATATTCTTTCATTTTTCATCTCTGATTTATTTACCCCCATCGACATACCCCAATTCCAGTGTAAAACGAACTACGATGGTTCATAATAGTTTAGAACAGTAGATATAATAATAACACAGATAATATCAATAAATGTGGAACACGGATAAAACAGAAAAGTCTCATATATATAACTGAAGTCAGTTACAATACATTTGACATAGAACATATGATACAACTACAATTGTCGACTCAGGAAGTTACATATACAAGTACATTATCGACTAACATACATGAACACATATCAACCTATGCTATGACACGACAACTCCCAAAAGATATGAAAAGTCTTTATAGCTCAAATAGCTACCCAAAGCAAGATATCTACGACCTGAAATAACTCGGTCTGACCCGAGTATTAAATTAAAAAGAAAATAATACACGGGTCAGTCTAATTCAAACTCAGTTATTAGTGCACAGAAGCAATAATAATTAAATAATGAATAGACGACGGTCACAATAAATCTCGTCTATCCGATCCTTAAATAAAGAAATCGGATAGCGATAAATATAACACGTAACAGTGTTAAACAACAAATCAGCAAATTAAACCAAATCAGAATACAATTCAGAATATTGAATTGAATAAACAAAACAATTCAAACCACTGAAATATCAATTAAAATATTAATTCGAGTAGGGCTGCAGTACACGCACGCGTGCACTGCCTCGCCACTACAGCATAAGGAATATGCAAAAGATCAATAAATCAAAATAAGATAGAATATCAATAAAAGCAATGTCGTGTGGCTGCAGTACACGCTTGCGTGCACTGCCTTGCCACTCCAGATATGATGTACACAAAAGATCAACGAACCAAAATCAATGAAGATTCACATATCAATGCCACAGCCTCAGTGGCAAAGTAGACAGACAAGGAGATAATTTAGAAAACATCAAATTAAACCAAATCTTAATTGAATACACAAAACAATTCAAGTATTTAAAATATCAATTCATAATGTCGATACCGTGTGGCTGCAGTGCACGCACGCATGCACGGCCTACCCACAATAGCATATACAGAAATAGCAACAAGGCACAAAGGCCAATGCGCAAGAATTCACAGTCCAAACAAATGCAATAAGCAAGTGACATTAGTGAAAAGCCTAAAAAAAGTGAATATGCAATATGTACACAAATAAATGTACGTAACAATCTGCACATGGACAAAATGAACCAGAGGTGTAGCAAGGAGGGCTCTGCATCACGAAAATGCAACAAAATGAAACTGCAGAGGTCAAGTCACTAATATCATGACCCAACTCTATTGCAAAACAACTCAACTCGAATGGCCAGTGCACAAGGCAGTGGTACAACATGAAGACCAGACAACATGGCTCCTGTGGGAGTGCACATACAAATAGGTGAAGCAACAAATGACAACAAGTATGACAGGAATGCATACATACTCCAAAGATGAAACCCAAACAACAACATCAAGTGGCAGTTCAAATCAAAGAACAGCATAATGTGAACCTGTGCACATATATACACAAGAAGCCTACAGGTAAAACCAATGAAGCAGCTACCCAAAAATGGAACAAGAGATAGTACAGCCTCGACATCAAAGAAGTAGGCCCAAAATACATGAAAACATCAGAATGAAGGTGAGAGCATCAACAATATGGCACCCCACACCCAACATTGAAAGACACAGAAAATCAGTACCCAACAGAGGCAATTGGCAATCACATGTATACATATGCATGCTACTAGAAAGCAACATGGAGCTACAGAAGGAAACAGAGGTGGCAGTATGGAACTACTGACCAACAAAACACCAAAACAAAACATCAACAAAGTTCAAATAAATATAGGCAGCAGCTCCGAATATAATGCAGCAGTGCATATATATAACAAGCATACTGCACCCAAGATAAGTCAAAACAGCAAGGCACAGCAACAATTTCCAGTGGACAGTGACAGTGCCAAGGTCATCAAAATCAAAGATATAAGGGCCGAAACCATTACACAAAAATGTAAAGCCAACGTCGAACAAAACAACACAAAAAACAATTTCAAGCTTAAATAGATAGTTCGAACAAAGCCACAAGACAGTGTCGAACCCAATTGCACATGGCAGAAGGGAGTTTACAGTGCAAGTTTGCACGAGTTCAGAAAATAACAAAAGTAGGGGAATCACAAATAAACAAGGCCAAAGATGCACTGAGGTGGAACCACAACACAAGTGCGACAGATATAAGGTGATGCACAAGCAGGAATATGAAGGCAAATATATACACTACGGTAAGGCATGTACATGTATGGACAACAACTACAACTGTTCATGAACACAACTAGGGATCAAATGCAGGTGAACTCAAGAATTGAACTAAAAATCCAAATGTACAAGTACATGAACAACAAAGAACCCAGCTACGTAATGAAAATCATCGCAGACCAAAAATCATCAACATCGAACAAAATCAAATAATGCCGAGATAAATTGAATCACAATTCCAATGGACAGAATATAGGAATTCAAACCCTAATAAACCCGAGATTGAAGCAGATGTGAGTGAAAAGAATCACTCACCTTTATTCGACGCGTACTGAAGTAGCCGTGATCACTGAGAGGAATTGAAGCATCGCCGCGTTCAATTTGGCGAAGCGGCGATCTCATGCTCGAAGCCCTAATCTGGACAAAGAGGAACGAACGAAAATTAACGAGGCCGCCAATTTCGTTTCTTTTATTTCGTATTCTATGGTTTTTCGAACGAATGGGAAAAATAAAAAGGGTGGAGCGGTTTGCCTTTGTTTAGTTTAGGGTTTGCCACTGAAAATTGAACAAAGATAGGAACCGGGTTATCTACACTGGATAATTATCATGGCACAAAGATAAGATGTGGGCTAAAAATCTCGTTTACAGCCCGCATAACGCTTAAACAAATTTTTGAAAAGAATATCGACCGATAAAAATTCCAAACAGCAATAAGCTATCGCCATTAATCATTTAACGATGATCATAAATTGGTGAAAAAATCTCAGGTTGTTACAAAACTCATCTAACAAGACATTACAATTCAAAGAACGATTTAAAACCCAGGGTAACTCGTACCTTACAACATGTTCTTAACCTTTTGTAGTCATCACTTTATTCACAAATAAATTCCTAAGTAATATTTACTTAGTTTCAAAGGTTCATATTATTTCATCTAGCCTATTTACTTCTAAACTCAAATTTATAAAGAATCGAAGTGGTTTCGGGTATTTGCTGATACCCGACCCCTGCCTCTTCGAATCCAAAGTTATTCATTAAACCAAGTGTGTAAGTTAAACAATACAATTTATATTTAGGATTTCATATTCACATAACAATTAATCTAAGATAAATAAACCATAATATCATAGTTCATCCAAAATATCTCATATCTCAAAGCATCACATATCAGAGATATCAACCAATTCAAGTCATCCAATATCATTCAACCATCCTTAAGTAAGATTTATAAGATATATAATTCTCAATTAATTTAATAAATCTCCAATTAAGTTAATCACCAACTTTAATCACTTGGATTACCTTAATTCTGCTTGCTTAACATTAATTAATTTAAACTCAATTAATTAATCATTCCTTAACTATCCATCTTAATCAACCTCTTAATTGATTATTTTCAATGAATCATCCTTGGTTAATTATTCCTTAATTTCATTTAAGTAATTAACTCTTAATTAATTACACAAACAATTTAATTAACCTTTACCCATCCATATTGATTACGTTGATCCCTAATTAATTACTTAAATTAATTATTCTATAATCACTTATATTGATTAATTATCCTTTAATTAATCACACTCATTAATTAACTAATCCTTAATTAATCACATAAATAAATTAACCTTAAGTTAATTACATTATTAATCAATCCTTTAACCATCAATTAATTATCCTTAATTCTTTTCATTAAGTAATTAACCTTAAATTAGTAATTAATTAATCTTAATTAATCCTTACATTAATTGATTATTCTTTGATTTACTTCGATTAAACAATTATTATTTAATTACTTTTATTAAACAATTATTATTTAATTACTTTATTAAGTAATTCAACCTTTCATTAAATTATTCTTTAAAACCCTTTTATCTTCCCTAATTACCACTTAATTACTTTATTTAGTTTATTTAGGATAACTTTAGAATAAAGTTTTATGTGTAATTTAACACTAAAGAAATAATTTTGTTTACCAAGTTGAAATCTGATTTACACCAAATCATCATACCCGAGCCACACCCCCAAATTCCCGATGCCAACCTGAGCAAATCACAATACATCCTACAGGAGAAAAACTCGAGCTTGACTCGAGTCAATCCCTCATCTTTCCCGAGCTTCCTCTCGAACCTGATTCTACCCAACCACCAGCCAATGCCCAAATGCATAGTTGAAAGCCTGTACATGTGCACGTATCGGTGGAGCAGCGGCGATCGCTTATGACCCCGTCACCAAGTCGTCAACGTCTCTCTCATGTGCCCCGACCACCCAGAAACCCAAAGCCACCGTCAAATCGTAATCGACGAGTACGAAACCCACCGAAAAGAGAATGATTACCTAAAAGCCATCCACATCACCACCCCAGATCATCGGTGATCACAAAACTCCAGCCAGAACCTCATCACGACCTACTCCACCCTTTCCCCTCCGCGTACACGACTCTGATCATCCATCGACTTCCCAATCGAACCAGAGCCCAACTCGGCCAAAATGCCGCCTAAAATCCTATTTTCCCCTTTTCCTGTCACCCTGGCTATCGAGAATTTCAATCACCATTTTTCCCTCAAACTTCATCCAACAAACATCCTCCGATCCGAACCCCAAGACCACAGATTCACGTGATTGTCGGAAATTGGTAAATTTCCAATTTCCGGTCAACATGCAAATCCTCTTGAATTATAAGTCTAAAAATCATGATTTTAACTTCAAAAATCCTAGATTTTAAAATCAAATTCGATTATACACTCGATTTCAAAAATCACTAAAGTCGAATATTTGCTATGATTAAGATCCTACTGTTTTTCTTACTTTTTGTTAAAACCAGCTTAAAATGTTACCTGAAAAAAATTCTAGACCAAACTTCTTGTCATTTCAAACAAGTTTAGTTTATAAACCAGAGTTTAAAATAAATCAGAGAAAGAGATATTTAAATCTTGTACAGATTTTGGAACCTGTATTACTCAAACAGAGTGTTCATTTGTACTCAGATACGCACACCATGTAATCATGCATATATCTACACGCAATTCATATAAATACTTATCATACTTTGTTTTCAAGTAATTTCTGCATGCAACAGAATTATTTAAAAAAAACAGACTAAAAACTTAGTTTACTCACCTTTAAGAGAACAGTACTTTTTATTATCTGAAAACTTGTTTGATGTTGAAGCTGATGTTTGATCTGGTACTTGATGTAAAACTTAATCTTTGTTGAGTGGATTTGCCATTGGAAATTTGATTTTTTTTTTTTTTGCTTTGGCTTTGATTAGGTTTCAGCTTGAAAATTGTTGTTTGGTTTCTATTCTTTTTTTATTTTTTTATAGAAGAAAGTTTGGTTTCACAAAAATAAATACATCTCTAACCTCGATTTTCTACACATTAATTATATAAAAATTTCCTTAAGAAATAAATGCCACTTGTCCTTACATGTAGTCTTTATCTTACAAATGCTTAATGCATATTTTAAATGTTTACATTTGTAAATTTTTGCCTAATATGTTTTCATATTGTATTTATTCTTAAGTTTAATACTTTATACGTATACAATTTGTACATATGTTTAAAGAAAGTATGAATCTTATTAAGTTCTATTTTAAACTTAAGCTTTAATACTTTAACAAGTAAATATATATATACACACACACACACTCACTATCTTTATTGTTGTAAAAATATAGAATTTATTTTTAATAACTTGAAAATAAATTTTGAATTTAAACCATAGCTAACATTTACAATATACATGTGTATATATATATACACATTATAATAGAAAACATATTTATTTGTAAAAGATAAATTTTGCCAAATTGAATAATTATAAAGAAAATCATTAAACAAATATCATCAAATTTCAATAGTTATATCAGGAGATTATCAAATGAATATTTATCCTGATATTTATAATTCAACATTTATTATAGTTCTAATTCATCTATGTATCCATATATATATACACACCAGAATTTTATTTGTTCAATTTACAAATTAGTATTTTTAATAGAGAGAATTAGTTAATTATCCAATTACCGAACGTCCAAAAATCCGAGTTATCACACATGAGGCCTTATCGTAGTTTCATTTTCCAAAAGCATAGCGGATTCCTTTTCCTTTCTTTGTGAAAATAACTATTTTTAAGATCTCACGCAAGTCCCATGACTGACCTGGAGTTTATTGTTCTCTTTCTAAAATCTGGATGCCCATAATTTTCCACATGGGTAGCCTAGAGTCAAGTTATCAGTCGTTCGGAAGCAAAGTCAAAGAGATGCAGTGGAAATCTGGAGTTCAAGCTGGATGGCAAGACGTACCACTTACACTATGTAGTGTCTGTTGCGTTTGGGTTAGTGCAAGTCAAATTTTCTTGTACACAAGTTATTATAACTGCCAGTGTTGTGTTTGGTGTTGTTGTAAAATCTGATAATGTGATGTATGTAAAACTGATATAGTGCTTTTGTTTTAAAGATATTCATTTATCTATTATATATTATTCCGCTGCGAAATGTGAGATTCTATTATTGCGTCTGTTTCTTCTTTATCTTCTTCTTTAACCCTAACAGTTCGGTTTCCGGCATTCGATTATGTGGCATTTGATAAAGTTGGCGTATTGATGTCGACTTTCGGAAGTCGAAAAACTAGGTCGTTACAAAGTGGTATCAGAGCAATTGGTTAAGCGACAACCTTGGCTCTGTTGGGGATTACTCATTAGAGATAGAGTCAGTAGTACTCTAGAATGAGTTTGAGTGTAATAATAGATATGAGCACGTATTTGTTAGTGAATATAAAATTATTTTATATTGTGATGATCGATTTGTTGAGTGGTATATGGATTCTGGTCAGTATAGTCTGTACAACTCTATCGATAAGGATCTCTAAACACTTGTACAGAAAAATTCGACACGATATTGTTTTAAAATAAGGGTAAATGAAATAATTTTACCCAAACTATTTTTGTATAGAAGAGAAATCATTTTCCATAAATTATTATAGTATATGGTTGCTTGGTTGCCAGGAAGTGATAATATTAAATTATTATCATTGATTATTGAATAAGAAATTGAAATCGTAACTCAAAAGCTAAGAAAATAAAATCCATATATAAATGGGATTTGTAAATGTGATTTATAAATAGAATTCCAGAGAAATAATTGGAAATGTTTTTGAAAAGATTTGAAATTTGGAAAGTTTGGAAATTAAATCCCTTTTTAGTTTGAAAATGATTTTCAAAGGTTTTGGAAAAAATGTTTTTGAAGGGATAAAAGCACTAAACTCTTTTTGATCGTGGGAAAATGATTCTGATGACGATCGCAACATCATCGGTGTTCATTTTCGAGTTTCCAAGAAAGAAATTGCTGCCAAATCGTTTTAAAAATTGAAATTGTTTGCAAACTGGTTAGGTTTTTCAAAAGATAATTTGTATTGATTTCAAAAAATGATTTTTGAATGTTGGAAAGACTCAGGAATTTTATAAAAATTGGTTATGGAATAAAATTTATTAAGGTGAAAAAATAAAATTGTGAATGAATAAATGAATTTACAGCTGCAATTGAATGAAATTGAAACTGAATCTTGAAAACTCGTTTTGAATTTGTAAGTAAATGAAATTCTAGCTGAATATTGGAAATTGAATTTGATTTGTGATAAACAAGGCGAAGTATTAAAACAAAATTAGTAAGTGGAACTAATTGAAGGAATGATAAAGAAAATATGGTTAGAAATGAATTGAATTCATATGGAATTTGAAATCCACTTTAAATAAAGTAAAGATAAAACCAAAGTGGCGAATTGAAAATAATATAAGAACTTATATTAAATATTTATTGAACTTGAGAAATAAATGGCAAAATTCTTAAGTAAATTTTGAATTGAGGAAATATTCTAAGTTGATGATTGAGTGAAGATTAAACTGGAAATTTATGAGATGATAATTGTGAATAAATGAATCAATGTAAATAAGGGAAAAGAAAATTGATAAAGCTAATAATCAATTAGAAATGAATACGTAGGATATACGTATATTATTTTCGCATAGCGATTTGATCCAGAATTCGAGCACAAAATTTCGAGATAACTATATATAGATCCGAGTTGGAATTTTTCACTCGATTTTTGACGGCGAACCTGGACACGGATTTTTGGTTGATTCTGGAAATTCTCTATCGTAGTTTAGAAATATGCAAGGAGAATGACAGTTTCTGACCAAGAAACCAGATCTGAGTCCGCACTAGGATGTCGGATGAACGATACAAGTTCGGAAGTGAAATTGTGTGATCGAGTGGGCGATCGAATTTGATATTGCGTACGAATGATGTATGTATACCGTACGGATTTGAATGAAATATATATATTGAAATTTTTGTAATGGAATGTGCAAAATGATTTTTGAATGTAGAAATTGGATATGGTTGTTAAATAGCATACGGGTATTATAAAGGAAAATGGAATTGGGATTTTGATTTCGAAGATAAATTTTGAATTACTCGTTAAAAAGGTATGTATTTAAATTTCAATATGAAATTTGATGATTTTCTTGTCCAGCCATATGGCATTTTGTTTTCTTTTTGAATCTGGGAGCCCGTGGTGCCATTTTGTAGTCGTACCGAGCTAGCCGCGCAAAGGAGACGCTGGCGAAATTTTTAGGAGTTAGAAAACTTTTGACAATTTAAAATTTAAAATTTGAATTTAAATTTGAATGGTTAAGAAAACAATGTTGTTTGGAATCTATGGAAGATTTTGGAAAGATACTTGAAGTGATAACGGGTCTTTATTAAAAAGATTTTTTTGACAAATTAATAAAACTGTTTGGTTTTGGAAAATGGTAAACGTGTTAAGGATCATTCTTCTTAACTAGTAATTTCGGGACGAAATTCTTTTAAGGGGGGAAGGATTTGACGACTCAGAATTTTGAACATTTGAAATTGGACATATTTAATTGATTTTGAATGTTTGGGAGTTAATTTAAACTTGGATTTCAAATATAACTATGAATTTGGCAATTAAATTGTTGAATTTAATAATGCGAAGTTGGGTAAAAATTTGTATCTTCAATTTTAAGCTGATTAAAAATATTTTTAAGGCTTAGAAAATTTATATTGATAATACTAAAGATAATGAAAGCTTCAAAATTGAATTTGAAAGTGATTTGTTCAATTTTGAAATTATATAGTTTAAATCGATATTTAAAAATGGCATTCCGAGGCATATTCTCGGAAATAGACGAAACCGATTCCATTGGATCCGTAATAGTGTATTATTATCGGATTTAAATTTTCGTAGCGTTTGGAGTGATCGTTTGGCCGTACGATAAGCAAACACGCTGAAAATTTATTCGTTTGAATTAAATGTTGATGTAAAAAAATCTCGTTTAAAGAAAATAAAAGAATAAAAAAAACCGAGCTTCGTCGTTTTATCTTCAAAACAAATCGATTTCTTCTTCATAAATTTGAATCCATGGTCGTGAAAAAGAAGGAAAAAAAAGAGAAACAAGATCTCGTAATCAAAATCAAATGGCCGCCATTTCTCTCTGTTGATTCAAAATCAACCGAACTCTATTCAAAATCGAAAGCCCTCTCCCCTCAGTTTTAAATTCGATCGAAATTCACGATATAAAAAAATGGTGACTTCGCTTACGAGCGCACAGCAGTAAGCATCGATTGAACTCGAGGTGGCACGATCATTCGAATGGATGTGTCGCGATGTGGTTGGGCTCGAACGGCGAGTGAGACGAAGGTCGCGGCAGGTGATGGATGATGGACGACGCTCTGGAGATGTGGTCGCAATCAATCACGGCGGCTAGGGTTTCGATTCAAGCAAGGCCGCGAATTCCACTACGTAAACGGTTCATGGAGTGGCGCGAAGTCGAAGGGCGGAGCAAGCGGCATCGACGAGGAGGCAGTCAGCTGGATGGTCGGCGACACATGGAAAGTGGCGTGATGATCTGGAAGCGTGCCGCGCATGCGAGATGGGGTGTTCGACTTTGATTGCATGCGATTCGCGGCATCGAATGGGATTGCGACACTGTGGGTTCCGCGAGGGATTCTATTTGGGATCATCTGTATGGCTCTCTTGTTTTTTTATCAATTTATATATTGATGAATATATATATATATATATATATATATATATATATATATTTGGTTAGAAATATTTGTATGCAGTAAAGATGAGAAGCATTGATTTATTTATTCGATTTAAAATTGAAAAAAAATAATTTAAAATTTGTATGATTGACAGTAAATAAATTACTATGATTATTTACAGGAAACAGAAAATATTTTATATAAGTAAAGTTTGAAAAAATATAGATATTTAAATTTATATAGATTATTTAAAAAGAAAAGAATAAAGTAAATATATATACACAAGATTTTTGAATAAAAAAGTTTATATAAAGAAAATTTGATTTTCAAAGTCTATAAATTGAGTTCCAATATGAAATAAATAAGCCAGTATATATTTTTTAATTTTAGAAATTTTATGTTATAAAGATAAATTTAATTAATAAACGTATTCAATTTATTTTATTTACCCAAGATTATTTAAAAAGGAAATTCAATTTCAAATTTAACTTTTAGTTAAATAAATTTGTTAAAAGGCATTTGTTTAGAATACTTTAAATTTAACTTTTAGTTAAATAAATTTGTTAAAAGGCATTTGTTTAGAAATTAAAAGTATTGGTTTAAAATTAATCTATTTAATTATCTTAAGATACTAAAAAGAGAATTTTTTTTGGTTTAAAATTAAACTAATAAAATCATTGGTTAATTAAATTTATCCAATAGGAATTTAAATTATTCGATTTGTTCGAATATTAATAAGAATCATACAATTGTTTGATACAAGGTCTAAAATGTAAAAACAAGCCGGAATGGAAATGAGTTGGAACGGATGTTAAATAAAAGTTAAGATCCTCTCACTCAATCAGATTTTTCTGATTTAATTTTAAATAGTTAAATTTAAAATGGTTGATTGTGTACTTGGATGATAAATAATTATCAGTATATTAAATTAGACCCTATGCGCCGCATAATAGCGGATGATATTATATTAAACCCATATGCCGCGATATTCCACCTCGGAGTGGAATTAGTATTATATATGTATTTGGAGTGATTGATTTCCCGCATTTTATAGTGGATGGGACACTATGCGCCGCATAATAGCGGATGATATTATATTAATCCCATACACCACGATATTCCAACTCGAAGTGGAATGGGAATTTAATTGTTGTCCTAAAGTCTGTGGATGTAGGGAAACAGGTTCGAGGGATCCAACTGGATTCCTCAAATACTTGAATTTGTTTCAATATTATGTGTTGGTTATATATAATCTGTGTGTGATTATATTTGTGATTGAAATCGTTGAAGGCTATAGTTTAGCCGAATATATTTTTGGTATCGTAGGATACCGGAAATAAATAAAATTGGATTTTTGAAATTCAAGTAGAAAATTTATCATAAATTCATTTAAAGAATTTAGTGAATTTAAAAGAAGAAATTCAAATGGATAAAGTTTTATTTTTGAAAACTTATTAAATAAGTTCCAAAAGTATGGCAGAAGATTTTTATAAATGGTTTTTGAGTAATTTTGTTAATAGTTGAAGGATTTATTTGAAATTCGGATTTTAAATAGATTGGAAGAGATAAAGGAATTTATTTTAAAAGGAAATAAATTTAGAAATCAAATTTGGAATTTAGTTTGGTGATTGAAAATTAATCTTTAGGAAATCAATTTGAAATTCGATTTGGTGTCTGAAATAAATTTTTGAAATCAATTTGTGATTTGATTTGGTATTTGAGAGTGAATATTTGGAAAACGATTTAAAAATCGTATATTATTGGATATTTGGGAATTTAAATTCATAATAGGAATTTAAAAAGGAAAGAGAAATTTGTTTTATAAATAAATATTGTTTATTTTTAAAAGTGTTGAAAGGAATTTACGGATTTGGAACGTAAATTTGAAATAAATACAGAAAGATTTATAAATTGATTTGAACGAACCATTTTAAAATGGAAGGTGTATTCTCCCTGGAAAGTCGAGTATGTCTTCAATATAGTTTATAGATATAAATTAAAGTTGTAAAGATAGTTTTAAGGATAAAATAAATATTTTCGAAGAAATTATTTATTTAGGTTATTTTGAAAATATTTAAAATAAAGATTTATTTTAATTTACTATAGAAGTGATCGTTTAAAGTTTTAGTTGATATTTGTTTTAGAAAATGGATATTTAAATAGTTATATCCTATCTACTAATTTTATTTTCAAAATTAGTTTGGGCTTGAATTTTTTTGAGATATTAGTATAATATTTTCATAACTAATACTGAAGCAAGCATTTTAAAATGATTTTATTTTAAATGTTTCCAAGTATATTTTGGATAAGTATTTAAATTTATTTTTGAAGTAGTTGAACTCGGCAAATTTTTAGTGGAATTAAATAAATATTTGAAAAAAAATTCAACGTGAGGGAAGAAATTTGAAATTTGTTTTCAAAAGATTAAAAGTTGAAAAGCGATTTGAAATTTGTTTTCAAATGGTTGAAGTGTTAAAATTATATCTTGCGAAGATATTTTGAAAACAATAATTGGGGGAAAATTATTTGAAATCCTATGATTGTTGTGAAAGATGATTGATAGTTAACTAACCAACTATCTATATTGGCCTTTTTAATGGCATTCGAATTTCGATGCGATCGGGGGTCGGATTCCAAATGGATATTCGAAAACCACTTCGAACCTTTGTGATTGTGATGGATCTTTTGTTTAAAAGATCAAAGTGAAAATTTGTTGTGATGTGTTTGAAATTTGAATGTAACACTTATTTTTAAAATAAGCACTCGTTATTCTGATTAGCCGGGAGAGGACTTTGTGTCATAAAACCCATTTCGAGTAATGATACGACGAAATGGGATTGCATTTGAAGATGGTGTTGAAGACAAGGTATTTTCGAAAATGAATGGATTACCTGTCGAATGTCTCTGCACCGGGTTGCTCCGGTATAGAGATTCTATCACTCTTTGTAATGGGGATTCCAGACGTGATTAGTGAATATCCGTATTGCAAGGACTTCTTTGAAGTGGCTACGGTTCCGTTCGATCCCGGAACAGACTTGTATGGATGTGTGTTTGACGTTACACTTTGAGATGTAAAGATGGTTTCTATCAAATATATTTCTGTTGGTGGCGGAGAATTTATTCTCTTAGCTTAACACCCTTCTATGAGACGTACGAGCTTAGAGGTTATGTAGTTGATAGTTACTAATGATACATTTCCAATTTGGTAATGTGGCATACGAAGTGCTGTTGATCATTTGTTGATCGAAGCATGGCTTTTGTGAAAAGCGTAGCTTTATGGATGAGACTTCGTCGGACCTCACAACCCGGAATGATCGAAACAGGAAGGATGCAGCAAGGTTATTTGGGGTAACGCCCCCTGAGGGTATGTCATTTCCTTTTGAAAGAGATTGGTATCATGGTATGGAGCCCATAGCGGATTTCATTTTCGAAAATCTTGTGGTAGTTTCATTTTCCAAAAGCATAGCGGATTTCTTTTCCTTTCTTTGTGAAAATACTATTTTTAAGATCTCACTCCAGTCCCATAACTGACCTGGAGTTTATTGTTCACTTTCTAAACTCTGGATGCCCATAATTTTCCACATGAGCAACTTAGAGTCAGGTTATCAGTTGTTCGAAAGCGAAGTCAAAGAGATGCTGTGGAGATCTGGAGTTTAAGCTGGATGCCGAGACGTACCACTTATACTATGTAGTGTCTGTTGCATTTGGGTTAGTGCAAGTCAAATTTTCTTGTACACAAGTTATTATAACTGCCCGTGTTGTGTTTGGTGTTGTTGTAAAATCTGAGAATGTGATGTATATAAAACTGATATAGTGCTATTGTTTTAAAGATATTCATTTATCTATTATATGTTGTTCTGCTGCGAAATATGAGATTCTGTTATTGCTTCTGTTTCTTCTTTTATCTTCTTCTTTGACCCTAACGGTTCGATTTTCTGGCATTCGATTGTGCGACATTTGATACAGTGGGCGTATTGACGTCGACTTTTAAAAGTCGAAAAATCGGGTCGGCACACGACCCGAAATCCAGTGATTGAAAAGCGACATCAAATACCTCACTTGTATTCGACTACCGGAGATTCAAACGTCGAACTCCAGTTCGGATGGAGCTTATAACAACATTAGATGAATATAAACAGCGGAAATAAAATGAATTATCATTGATCAACATCACAGATACACCATCATCCTAATATCCATGACAACATTAATCACCACCTTCAGAGAATTGTATATGTATAACACAACTACAAATTGGTAACATCACAGCGGAACAACAAAGTGATCACCATTTCAAGAAGGTCTACAAAGAAAGAGAGCGAGAATCCCAACTAAGCACCTTAGATCCAAAAACCTTCAAAAAGATCCCCAAGTCAAAAGCGTCCAAATCCGATAGCTTTCGAACCAAAAGACTTCAAAAGATTCCAAGCCAGCACCAAAACACGAAAAACCTGCTTCTAGGCCACCCGTGTGGAAATTATGGGTACTCGGAGTTTAGGAAGGGAACAATAAACTCTAGATCAGTCATGGGACTGGTATGAGTAAACAAAAACATTTGTTTGTACAAAAATAATTTACAAAAGAAAATCCGGTATGCTTTTGGAAAATGAAACTACCATAAGGCCTCTCGGCACGCACACAATGCAATCGCACGCTTGGGGGAGATTTCTCCTTATGATAGTCAAATATATTTATACGAGAAAACTTTTTGATATTATTGTTAGTGCATAGTGTAGAAAACATTTTCGAAAGTATAATATTAATCTTAGCCAGCATACATACCATTATAGTATGCCTACTATAGCTATCATGTTAAATGGCAGGTTCTACAACTAAAGTCGTACATGGTTCGTATTGGTGATTGGATTTCCAACAATGATCAGGTTAAGGAACTTCTTGGGCCACATGGGTACGCCTCCGGAGGGACGCCCCAAGAACCTAAACGGATCTCTGCCAACATAAGGCCGGGTTACCTCTGTAACTAGGCAACTACTACATGAGTATGCCATCCCCCGGCTGTAACCAACCTTTAGCCGGGGACCCAACAACAACAATCACAAAGCAACATAATTGCAATATCAACATAATTTCAGCATCTGGGCTCCATACCATGATACCACTTCTATCCAGAAGGAAATGTACATACCCTAAGGGGCGCTACCCCCAATAACCTTGCTGCATCCTTCATGTTTCGATCATTCCCAGGTTGTGAGGTTCGACGAAGTCTCGTCCACAAAGCTATGCTTTTCACAAAAGCCATGCTTCGATCAACAAATGATCGGCAGCACTCAGCATGCCACACTACCAAGTTGGGAGTATATCATTGATAACCTTCAACTACATAACCTCTAAGCTCGTTTGTCTCAGAGAAGGGTGTTAAGCTAAGAGAATAAATTCTCTTCCACCAACAAAAATGTGTTTGAAAGAAATCTATTTTATATCTCAAAGTGTAATGTCAGACATACAACCATACAAGTCTGTTCCGGGTTCGAACAGAACCGAAGGCACTTCCGAAGATGCCCTTGTAATCCTGGCATCCACAATCCCGATCGGACTTCCCATCACATACGGAGATCTCTATACCGGAGCAACTCAGTGCAGAGTCATTCGATAAGTTATCCTATCGTCCTCGAAGACACCCGGTCTTCACCACCGTCTTCAAATGCTATCCATTTCGTCGTATCACCATTCAGAATGGGTTATATGACACAAAGGTTCTCTCCCAGCAAAACCGAATAGTGAGCGTCAATTTAAAAACATGTGGATATGTCGTTCACAAAGTTTTACAGGTTCGATGTGGGTTTCAGATAACCAACTGGAATCCGACTCCCTGTCGCATCGAAATTCAAAAGCCGTCTTACGGCCAATGGGCTTTCACATTCACACAGAAACAATCACAGATATTACAGCTCAACACAGGGTAAATCATATCACAAAGCATCACCATCACATATCAGAGATATTAATCAGTACACAGCATTCACTAATAATTAATCATCTATAATTAAGGTGAATTAATCGTGTGATTTAAATTAATTAAACACACAATTACTTTCATTAATTATCTTTAATCAATGATTACTCATCCTTAGTTATAAATTAATTAAATCTTAATCACCTTCATCAATTAATTATGTTTTTTTATTTTTTTAGTTATCTTAATTAATTAATACTTAATTGTTAATTAATTAAATCTTAATTACTTTATTAATTTATTATTCCTTAATTAATTATCTTAATTAATTAATCCTTAATTGTTAAATAATTAAATCTTAATTACTTTTATGAAATAATTATTCCTTAACTAATTATCTTAATCAATTAATCCTTAATTTTTAATTAATTAAATCTTAATTACTTTTATTAATTAATTATCTTAATTAATTAATCCTTAATTGCTAATTAGTTAAATCTTAGTTACTTTTATTAATTAATTATTCCTTAATTAATTATCTTAATTAATTAATCCTTAATTGTTAATTAATTAAATCTTAATTACTTTTATTAATTAATTATTCCTTAATTAATTAATCACAAATACAAATCAATTAACCTTAATGATTTACTTAATTAATCTTTAATATTAAGTAATTAATTAAATGGTTATTCTTTAAATAATTTATTGCTAAATCATTAATTACTTAATAAATTTAAATGATAAATCATTTTACCTTTGTTAATCATTTTGATTATCTTGTAAACATTGTTTAATAAATCATTCTTATCATATAAATTAACTTAAAGGATTAAGATTTAGTTTAGATAGCATTTCATCTTAATTATCCTTCTTAATTGCATTATTTAATCGATATAAATAATTTTATAAAAATAATGTAACAAAATTTAGTTTAAATTTAATTACTTTAAAAATGTCTTACTTAAAACCTTAATTAGTTTAAACTTAAATCAAAATTATCTTCTAAAAACATAGATTTAAAATTGTTTAAAAGTTTGAATTTTTTTTCAAAGTAAAACTGTTTTGTGTATCAACCCTGAGTGCACTTCGATTCTCACCCAAAAAAAAATTCTCCTTTCTTTGATTCGTTTCCAAAACCTACCCTTGTGCCTAATTTTTTTAACTTTAATTTGTTTAAGTACAAACCCGTGCAATCCAAAATTTACTTCGAGTCCATACCCGAGCTCGAACCTTATCTCCCGAAGGCTACTTCGAGTTTCCTTTTTCTTCCCAAACCTATGTCTACTGACACAGCTAAAGCCATATGCACGTGCACCGATCATCTGCGAAGCTCTGACCTCCAAGTCCATCACCGACACACCATCGACGACCCAACAATCCAATTCCGACCACCCAGAATTCGCTTGGAACCCAAAATTGAAATCGAAGTTACTCGAGCAGTTCCTGGAACAATGACCTCGCCTGAAAATCCTTCGAACTCCCAACGCCGACCATCAGAGGTCGCGTAACTCCAACCAAAGTTGCGTTTGACTTCAACGCTTCGATCGAAACCGGTGCGATCAACTCCGGTGCGACGACGAAGCTGCACAAACCCAAATACTTGACTTCGACCAGACATGGGTTTAAACCCTAGTTCGGCAATTTCCGATCACCACGACGACTTATAAATTCAATCAGTAATTTTCTGATGATCCCAGATCATCCACCAATCCCCAAACACGATTACAACATTTATCATAACCCCGATCACCTGAATCTGCCCCGAAACCCCATATCATTCAATTCACAAATTCCCAGTGAATTCAAGTTTATAAGTTTTGATCTTAGCTTAAAAAATCATTAATTTAAAAAACGTTTCCGTTAATATAATTTAAATCAGGAATGATGATGGTCGAAATTTTGACAGAAATGTGTATGCCTGTAATTTCAATCTTTTTCAAAGAATGCTTTGATTTATTTTGCTGAAATTTATTTTTTAGATATGAAACATGTTTAGATCCTAAGGTCTAATATGGATTAGAGGGGGAGAAATCAAAATTTTGAACCAGCTTTTGGAAAACCTGGGAACACAGAGGCATATATGTCTGTAAAACAGACATGCACAGAACATTCATATAGGTTCATTCACATGCAGGCATTATTTTACAACTTATCTTCAAAAAAATTCATCACAACATCAAGATTTGCTCAGATTTTAAATAGTTTTACTCCCTTAGTATTTTGAACAGAGAGACTTGGAAATGGTTTGAAGGTCTAGAAAGCTGTTTTTAAATTTGATCTTGAATTCTGCAGCTATTTGATATAAATTTTTCTTAGTTTTCTGATGTATTTACTTGCTTAATTTCTCAACAACAAATTCTAGTTCAAATTTTTGAAAAGACCAATTTACAGTTTGATTTTTATACGAAAACAGTGAAGAACTTTGGTCTGAAGACTTGAACATTGGAATTCAAAGTTCTAAGGTGATACATATTGTGTTGTTGAAGTTGAATCTTAAAGGCTTGATCTTGAAAAAAAAATGCAATGCTTGAATTTGCTTTGATGTTGAACTGCTTGTTTGAGAGGGTTACAGGTTTTGATTTATTTAAGTATGTATGCAGGGTTTTCTTTTTGAGTTTGAACTTGAATTGTTTTGATTTGGTTACTTTGTTGCTGATGATTCTTTTCTTCTTACTGGTTTAAAATTTTTACAGGCTTAAGAAATGAATACAAGGGATAAGAGGGAGGAGATGAAGTAACTTATATAGATTTAAATCTTCTTTTTATTAACTTTCAAAAATAAAAATGACACTTGTTCATTTTCTTTCTACATGGATTACACTTGTTAATCCACTTACTTAAATTTTAACACTTGTCTTTATGTATATTACTTATTTAACATTTGTATTTTCATTAGAATAATATGTTTTCTTCATTATTTAAATTGAATTTAAATTTACATTTTCTATTTTCTAAAGACATTAGCTTTATTTTAATAAATACTATTTAAAAGAAAATTTTGAAATTAAATACATATTAAATAAATTACACACACACACACATTTATATATATATATATATATATATATTTAAGTCTAAATTATATTATTATAGCATTTATTTAAAATTTAAATACAAATTCAAAGCCAAATTCAAATCTACTCATATATACACACATATGTATAATTTAAATTCAAATGGTTTTAAAAACATTTATTATTTCAAATTTTAAACTCAAATGAAATTGAAATCTTGTTCATACAATTTAACACTTATTTTATTTGATTTGAACGTTTTCAAATTAATCTCAAATTAAATTCAAAAATTCAAATAAATTACTAAATTAAATTGATAAAATTTTGGGATGCTACAACAATCCTTTCTCAACATTTGTTATTTCAACTCCATTTCTTGTTGCATCGATTCTATTTCAATTTAATTTGATTCTTATCTTACCAAATGCCAATTTGTTTTCTAATTTTAATTGACTTCCAATCTTAAATCAACATTTGATTTTTATTTCATTTACCAAGATATCAAGCAAATTTTTACTTTGGGTTTTACTTCTATTCAATTTTATTCAAGATCGACTAAATTTTATTTAACCAACTTAAATCCATACCATTTCTTTTAATAATTTAAATAAGAATTTAATTTCATTAAATATTATTTACAACTCATCTGAATTTGGATTTCAATTCAATCCAATTTAAATTTTTATTTCCCAATTTATAAGTTCAAAAAATTATTTACTTACCTAAGTCCATTTACATTTATATTTTACTTTATCTTATTTAAATTCACATTTCATTTAGAATTAATTTTTTTAACTTTCCATTTTCCTATTCATAACTTCACAACTTATTTATTTAAAATCTTATGTTACTCACTTGGGTCTAATTACATCTTATATTCATAATCTGGACTATTTATTTCACTTAAGAACTTAAGTGTATTCATTCCATTTAATAATTGTAACCTATACTTTTACAATTATCCTCCACTTGATATCTAAATCCACATTAAATTTTATTTAACTCAAGTTAAATTTCAATATACCTTATCCACTTTGATTTACTCCGGTTATAATTTTAATTTCCAGGATTAAAATTTTCACTTCCCTTTCTTATTTAGATCAACTTCATTTTATAAATTCAATACTGATTTCTTTCAATTCCCAAATCTTCTAAATAGAATTTCCAAAATTCTATTACCAGATTTATTTACGAAACCATTTTAAAATCATAAATATACATACTTGGTGTATTAAATCATAACTTCGGACTTTCAAAACAACTTGGTTTTACCAAAACAATTCCCTTTTTGAAATGTTTAAACAAACTTGTCTGCCAAACAAGTCCCAACAAATAATTATACTAAACTACCCTGGTGGCAATCCATCACTTAGAAACTCAAAAACGAACACTAATGATGTGGCCATCATCATCAGGATTATTTTCCAGCGACTGAAGTGAGCTCGGTGCTTGCTTACTTCCCGTAATTTATTTCCCAAAATAATACTCCATTATTTCCTTCTAACACTTTGGAAAATATTTCAAAATTTCCAAGATTAAAATTCCCAAACTTTTTGTTCAAATTCATTTAAAAACATTTTCCAAAATTCTCGGAATTTAAATTCTGTTTTAAATCAAATTTTGGTTATGTTCCATTGTGTTATTTCATACTTACATAATTCTATTTGGTTATGAATATAAACCATTTCAAATTTTAGATTATTATATGTTTATAATATTAACAACCAAACATCCAAATAAATATAATAATTTCAGAAAATTGTTTCATTTATATCAAAATATAATTGTAGGAAAAATTATTTCATTTACCAAGTGTAAAAACAATACTATGTCGATTTATCTTGTTTAAGAGTTTAGAAACACCTATCGATATAGTTGTACTTCCCGTACTGACGAATATTCATAAACACTCAACCGATAAGTCAACACAGTATAAAACCAGCTTTATATTCACTAACAATTACATGCTCATAGCTATTAATACACTCAATTCATTCTAGAGTACTATTGACTCTATCTTAATGAGTAATCCCCACCAGAGCCAAGGTTATCGCCAACCTGGCTCTGATACCACTATAACGACCCGTCCTACTCGATCCTCGAAATTCGACACAAATACGCCATTGTATAATATGCTGACTATCGAGTGCCAGAAAAGACATATTGCTGAGGAAAGAAAGAATGAGATAGAAGAAGAGAAAATAAAACAACAACAGAATCTCACAATCGCAGCGGAATAAAATACAATAGATAATAACTGATCTTTACACAAAAAGAATCTATATTTGTTTTATACATTACATCATTCGTTTCCAAAACCTACCCTTGTGCCTAATTTTTTTAACTTTAATTTGTTTAAGTACAAACCCGTGCAATCCAAAATTTACTTCGAGTCCATACCCGAGCTCGAACCTTATCTCCCGAAGGCTACATCGAGTTTCCTTTTTCTTCCCAAACCTATGTCTACTGACACAGCTAAATCCATATGCACGTGCACCGATCATCTGCGTAGCTCTGACCTCCAAGTCAATCACCGACACACCATCGACGACCCACCAATCCAATTCCAACCACCCAAAATTCGCTTGGAACCCAAAATCGAAATCGAAGTTACTCGAGCAGTTCCTGGAACAATGACCTCGCTTGAAAATCCTTCGAACTCCCAACGCCGACCATCAGAGGTCGCGTAACTCCAACCGAAGTTGCGTTTGACTTCAACGCTTCGATCCAAACCGGTGCGATCAACTCCGGTGCGACGGCGAAGCTACAGCAACCCAAATACTTGACTTCGACCATACATGGGTTTAAACCCAAGTTCAGCAATTTCCGATCACCACGACGACTTATAAATTCAATCAGTAATTTTCTGATGATCCCAGATCATCCACCAAGCCCCAAACACGATTACAACATTTATCATAACCCCGATCACCTGAATCTGCCCCGAAACCCCAGATCATTCAATTCACAAATTCCCAGTGAATTCAAGTTTATAAGTTTTGATCTTAGCTTTAAAAATCATTATTTCAAAAAACGTTTCCGTTAATATAATTTAAATCAGGAATGATGATGGTCAAATTTTGACAGAAATGTGTATGCCTGTAATTTCAATCTTTTTCAAAGAATGCTTTGATTTATTTTGCTGAAATTTATTTTTTAGATATGAAACATGTTTAAACAAGCAAAACTTGTTTAGATCCTAAGGTCTAATATGGATTAGAGGGGGAGAAATCAAAATTTTGAACAGGCTTTTGGAAAACCTGGGAACACAGAGGCATATATGTCTGTAAAACAGACATGCACAGAACATTCATATGGGTTCATTCACATGCAGGCATTATTTTACAACTTATCTTAAAAAAAATTCATCACAACATCAAGATTTGCTCAGATTTTAAATAGTTTTACTCCCTTAGTATTTTGAACAGAGAGACTTGGAAATGGTTTGAAGGTCTAGAAAGTTGTTTTTAAATTTGATCTTGAATTCTGCAGCTAATTGATATAAATTTTTCTTGGTTTTCTAATGTATTTACTTGCTTAATTTATTAACAACAAATTCTAGTTCAAACTTTTGAAAAGACCTATTTACAGTTTGATTTTTATACGAAAACAGAGAAGAACTTTGGTCTGAAGACTTGAACACTGGAATCCAAAGTTCTAAGGTGATACAGATTGTGTTGTTGAAGTTGAATCCTAAAGGCTTGATCTTGAAAAAAAATGCAATGCTTGAACTTGCTTTGATGTTGAACTGCTTGTTTGAGAGGGTTACAGGTTTTGATTTATTTAAATATGTATGCAGGGTTTTCTTTTTGAGTTTGAACTTGAATTGTTTTGATTTGGTTACTTTGTTGCTGGGAGGAGATGAAGTAACGTATATAGATTTAAATCTTCTTTTTATTAACTTTCAAAAATAAAAATGACACTTGTTCATTTTCTTTCTACATGGATTACACTTGTTATTCATTAGAATAATATGTTTTCTTCATTATTTAAATTGAATTTAAATTTACATTTTCCATTTTCTAAAGACATTAGCTTTATTTTAATAAATACTGTTTAAAAGAAAATTTTGAAATTAAATACATATTAAATAAATTACACACACACACACACACACACACACACACACATATATATATATATATATTTAGGTCCAAATTATATTATTATAGCATTTATTTAAAATTTATATACAAATTCAAAGCCAAATTCAAATCTACTCATATATACACACATATGTATAATTTAAATTCAAATGGTTTTAAAAACATTTATTATTTCAAATTTTAAACTCAAATGAGATTGAAATCTTGTTCATACAATTTAACACTTATTTTATTTGATTTGAACATTTTCAAATTAATCTCAAATTAAATTCAAAAATTCAAATAAATTACTAAATTAAATTGATAAAATTTTGGGATGTTACAACAATCCTTTCTCAACATTTGTTATTTCAACTCCATTTCTTCTTGCATCAATTCTATTTCAATTTAATTTGATTCTTATCTTACCAAATGCCAATTTGTTTTCTAATTTTAATTGACTTCCAATCTTAAATCAACATTTGATTTTTATTTCATTTACCAAGATATCAAGCAAATTTTTACTTTGGGTTTTACTTCTTTTCATTTTATTCAAGCTCGACTAAATTTTATTTAACGAACTTAAATCCATACCATTTCTTTTACTAATTTAAATAAGAATTTAATTTCATTAAATATTATTTACAGCTCATCTGAATTTGGATTTCAATTCAATCCAATTTAAATTTTTATTTCCCAATTTATAAGTTCAAAAAATTATTTACTTACCTAAGTCCATTTACATTTATATTTTACTTTATCTTATTTAAATTCAAATTTCATTTAGAATTAATTTTTTTAACTTTCCATTTTCCTATTCATAAGTTCACAACTTATTTATTTAAAATCTTATGTTACTCACTTGAGTCTAACTACATCTTATATTCATAATCTGGATTATTTATTTCACTTAAGAACTTAAGTGTATTCATTCCATTTAATAATTGTAACCTATACTTATACAATTATCCTCCACTTGATATCTAAATCCACATTAAATTTTATTTAACTCAAGTTAAATTTCAATATACCTTATCCACTTTGATTTACTCCGGTTATAATTTTAATTTCCAGGATTAAAATTTTCACTTCCCTTTCTTATTTAGATCAACTTCATTTTATAAAATCAATACCGATTTCTTTCAATTCCCAAATCTTCTAAATAGAATTTCCAAAATTCAATTACCCGGTTTATTTACGAAACCATTTTAAAATCATAAACATACATACTTGGTGTATTAAATCATAACTTCGGATTTTCAAAACAACTTGGTTTTACCAAAACAATTCCCTTTTTGAAATGTTTAAACAAACTTGTCTACCAAACAAGTCCCAACAAATAATTATACTAAACTACCCTGGTGGCAATCCATCACTTAGAAACTCAAAAACGAACACTGATGATGTGGCCATCATCATCAGGATTATTTTCCAGCAACTGAAGTGAGCTCGGTGCTTGCTTACTTCCCGTAATTTATTTCCCAAAATAATACTCCATTATTTCCTTCTAACACTTTGGAAAATATTTCAAAATTTCCAAGATTTAAAATTCCCAAACTTTTTGTTCAAATTCATTTAAAAACATTTTCCAAAATTCTCGGGGTTTAAATTCTGTTTTAAATCAAATTTTGGTTATGTTCCATTGTGTTATTTCATACTTACATAGTTCTATTTGGTTATGAATATAAACCATTTCAAATTTTAGATTATTATATGTTTATAATATTAACAACCAAACATCCAAATAAATATAATAATTTCAGGAAATTGTTTCATTTATATCAAAATATAATTGTAGGAAAAATTATTTCATTTACCAAGTGTAAAAACAATACTATGTCGATTTATCTTGTTTAAGAGTTTAGAAACCCCTATCGATATAGTTGTACTTCCCGTACTGATGAATATTCATAAACACTCAACCAATAAGTCAACACAGTATAAAAACAGCTTTATGTTCACTAACAATTACATGCTCATAGCTATTAGTACACTCAACTCATTCTAGAGTACTATTGACTCTATCTTAATGAGTAATCCCCACAAGAGCCAAGGTTATCGCCAACCTGGCTCTGATACCACTATAACGACCCGTCCTTCTCGATCCTCGAAACTCGACACAAATACGCCACTGTATAATATGCTGACTATCGAGTGCCAGAAAAGACATATTGCTGAGGAAAGAAAGAATGAGATAGAAGAAGAGAAAATAAAACAACAACAGAATCTCACAATCGCAGCGGAATAAAATACAATAGATAATAACTGATTTTTACACAAAAAGAATCTATATTTGTTTTATACATTACATCATCAGAATACATTACAATCAAAACAAGTACTGGACAGTTGTCTTAACTTGCCCTCACAAAGCTACATACAGCTTATACAGCACAACGTAATATACTTCAAATACGTGTGATATGTCTCGCCATCCAGCTTGTCTCCTAAGCTCCACAACATCCTCCCATGTACTTATAATACTCGGTCTGACCCAAGCATTATAATAAAATAATACCCGAGTCGGTCTTGAAAACCAGCGTGAGAAAAATACGCTCAATTTAATTATTAAAGTTTTCAAAATCCTTTGAAAATCAAGGTTATCTCGTAAGACCATGCCACAAATAAACATGTCGGGTTTTTACCTTACGATAACCAAAACATTTCTTATAAAATCCTCTGATATTATAATAGTGTCTAAGTACAAATACTTATTCAAATAGCCGAAATTATTACATTATTAAAATCCAGCAATACTAGCCACAAAGTGGGTTCTACAAACAAAACCGTAAAGGCACGCAGGGAGAATGGATTTCCAACTAATGACTAGGCATTGGGGTACCACCTGTCATGGTAACTGATCTAGATCAGCATACCGAGGACGTTCCTATGCAACACAAGGCCGGAGCTACCTCTTACTGGATAGTCCGAATAAGATCACCCTGCGGTTGGGATCAGCAACCGCCCACACAGCCGAATAAAAGGGACCTTTAGACAGTGATGACCTTACCTTAATTGGTTGCTACCCACTTAGCCTTACTGCATAACCCCTGATTTTCAATCATTCCCGGTTGATGAGGCTCGAGGCTCAGCGTTACCTTTTTAGAACACATCTCACTTAGGATGCTCATCGTCCTCCTAACGATGTTATAAAAGCATTCATCCATACAAGTCCGTTCCAGGTTCGAACGGAACCGAAGGCACTACTTCTACTACATCCATTTTGGAATCACCCTCAGGATTAGTAGCGATTAGCCCTTGCACTTCACTGTTCCATCTTCGACTCCAGGCTCTTTCCTTCATCACGAAAACGTACTCCTCGGATCGGAGTGGTTTTCGGATCTTAAATCCGATACCGGTCTCTTCGAAACAACGTTCGCTATTTCCCGATAAACTCAACCCCGGTTCTTTAGGAATACTCAGATGAGAATAAGATCGGAGTTCACCTCCTAACCGTTTGTGGAAGGATTTACTTATAAACGTTCTAGAAGAACGAACGAGTTTATACGTACAGTATAGCACCTCGAACGGTAACTGTACCATATAATTCTCATAATCTTTTAGGTATTCCAATGTTATATTTCGATCCAGATTTGATAGTCAGTTATTTAAGTATCAAATAAACAATAAATTCAACCAATTATTTATTTTCACTGAAATGCCAAGTCTCACAAAATTAGAATTTTATAATTTAAATCATTTTATCTAAAAATATATAATTAAAACATTTAAAAATAAAACTACTTAAATTACATTACTCAAAATGATAGTTATGAAATTCTATAATAGTTTTCCAAGTAAAACTTAAGCCACAATCTATTTTTAAAATAAAGTTCTATATAAAGTATAAATATTAAAAAAAAAATCTTTTAAAAACATACTACTAATTTGACTTTAAAAATAATTACTATAAAATAAATTTTTAGTTAATATTTACTTTAAAATTTTAAAACAAATAAAAATAATAAATTTCTCCAAAGCATTACTTTTTAAATAATTTTAAAACCTAAAACTTATACATAAAAATTCTCCTTTGTAAATGTACTTGGCTTTTCAGGGAAATACACTTCCATTTCAATATAACCCATATAATCCTTTTATAAATTCTGCTCGATTTATCCCAATTTAATTTACGTTCTAATCCCGTAAATTTCTTCCAATACTTTAAAAATAAAACACTATTTATTTTTAAACATATTTCCCATCTCCTTATAATCACTTTCAAAATATATGTTCTTAAATTATTTAAAATAAAGCAACTAAATACTTATGAAAATCTATAAGAGTATCTTGAGTAAAACTTAAACCAAAATTACCTTTTTTAAAATAAAGTTATTATATTAATATTTATGTTAAAATTCCCTTTTAAAAATCATAATACTAATCTACCTTTAAATATAATTAACTACTATAATTAACTTAAATAAATATTTAATTTTCACTTAAAAATAATTAAAATAATTTGAACTTCTAGTTTATAGTTTGAAAACTTTTCTTTAAAATATACTTAGTTTTCTAGGAAAATATGTTTTCTAGCTTTTAAAAATAAAATCACCTTTTTATTTTTAAAAGTGAATTATAACTTTTTTTATAAATTTCCACCGTAATCTATACTTCCAAATTTATCCACTGATAAATATTCCACTTTATTTATAAACCCAGTTTACAAATTTCCATTCCTCATTTTTCTTTAAATCACAGTTTTCAAAATACTTAATCAATTTCAAACTGATATCCTGTTTAAATTCCCTTTAAATTTATAACTCAATTTACCCAAATTCCCAATAATTATTTACTTAAAATTCCCTTTTCATTTCCTTTAAAACCCAATTCAATCTATTCTTTATTTTAAAATACCAAATTTTATTCATCTAAACAATAGTGTCGAATAACTTAAAATTCCAATTCAGTTCTATCACAAAATATCAAATAACATATCATTGATTATGGAAATAATATTTATATTCTGAGAAATCCAATTAGATCCCTCCAACCAGTTTCCCTGCATCCATAGATGGTAGCACAATAAAAATACCAATTCCACTTCGAGGTGGAATATCGCGGTATATAGGGTCATCCGCGATTATGCGGGGCGCATAGGGTCTCATCCACTATATAATGCGTGAAATCAATTACTCCAATACACACACACACACACACTCTACTATATATAATATCACATTCAATCAATCAATAATTTAAATTTAAACATTTTAAATTAAATAGTCAATCAGATGTGAGTGAGATTAACTCAACTTGAGTTTAAAATGTAGAGCGTTCCAATTTTAAATTAAATCAAGCGCCTTTGATTTAACCTAAAATTTTCACGAGCACCAGTTGCCTTCGGATCTACTGCAGCGCATAGATTGTGTCGCTGCGATTCCTTCTCTTCTTGTTTCGTCGGAATCTGACCACGCATGCAAAAGATATGCAGTATTAAAGATTGTTTGATTTAAAATATAATTTATTTTCATTTTATTCTATGTTTTACACCAACCCAAATCGAGGCCGTTCAAAAGCAAGAAAAACCCAAGGCCACTGATTGCTTCCCTCTCCTTCATCTTCACCCAGCACAAAAAACCCAAAGCCACCATGCTTTGACCAAAAATCGAGATCATCACGATAACGTAGAAGATGATCCAAACCTTCCACGCGGCAGCTCCAAATTGCATGCACCCATGGCCAGAACACGGCGAAGCTCGGCATCGCCGTTACTCCAAAAAGCGCGCTCGAACGCTTGACTAATGGCCCAAAAATCGAGACGATCCACCATGCTGATTCCAATCACGGCCGTATGGATTTGTAGAGCTTGAGATGCTCTACAATCATCCAGTTGACTGATTTTGCAAATACTCAATGGATTAAGAGAATTTAGGGGATTTGATTCGAAAATTTTCGGCCATTGGTTTCCAGTAAATGGCAGCTGTGCAAAAGAAAACAATGTTTCGGTTGTGATGCATATATATACATGCACCATAATTATTTTAATAATATATTTTTCACAAATTACTTAATTTTCAAACGAATTCCAATTAAACCGTACCAACAGGCATTTATAATGTTTTACCCGTGTTCTGAGCACAATGGAACGTGTTTCGAAGCCCAATTGAAATGTATGTGGAAGATAGCCTTTTGAATCGATTTAAAATATTAAATTATTGATTTTTAATTTCAATGCGTTTCTCACCCGTACGAACAAATGGTAACTCCAAATGTTACGAAATTTGAAATCCGATAATAATTGACTATTACGGATCCAATGGAACCGGGTTTGTCGAATTCTAAGAATATGTCTCGGAAGGCTATTTTAACTCGTCGATTAAATCGAGCGATTTTCAAAACCGTCGAAATCATTTAAAATTTCACTTTTAAAATTTACTAACTTAATTATAAATCATATAGAATTTATATTCACATTATGAATCATCATGATTCATTTAAATCAAAATATGATTATTTACATTATTATTATATATATTAAATTCCACTTATTAAATTAATATAAAAATTCCAATTTAACTTATCGACCTTTGATTCCATCCGAAGGTCCAATATTAAAATTCAAATCCACTAGACTTGAAATAAATCTTAGAAACCATCTCCATATTTATATACATCCAGATTCATAAATTATACTAATTTCAAATACTAAAGTATTATTATCCAAATGAAATTAAATTTTCCATATTTGAAATTATAACTAATCTTATTTATTTAACCAAAATCATCTTATTTTCGAAATCAATGTATAATATACATTCAACATTTAAAATAAATTAATTGTTCAAAAGTAACGACCAAATTCTCCGGGTTGTTACAGTTGCAACTGGTTGCTTAAAACCAGTTCTTCTATTAGATCACAATTATGTCAGCATTCATTCGTTTCATGTCCATCCATCTCATGGACGATGCGGAACTCTCTAGATCTTTTCTCCCGATCAGTGGACCCTCTTTTAGCTGGCTTTCGATAGGGGATCTATACCTTAGTGTTCAATTTATCTTCTCCGGGGTCTTTATTAAATCAGTTTAGGAGGAGAATTTCAGCTCCCCTTTTTGTCGTTTTGGTTCCGCAAAGTCATCATCGGCTTTTTTTTACCTTTTCTGTTTACTGCTCCGAATAATCCTCTATCATCTACATCATTAATTTCAGCGTTCTCGATCTCGACCTCTTCCTGATGCAAATATCTCTTTGTTTCATAGTAAAATTCCATGAGATCCATCAGTAGTTCCCTTTCCAAAGCAATCTTGAAGTCGGTCCTGTTTGCGACTCCAGATACTATTGCATTTAGATTATTGATGGATCTGACTTATCGATGGCTGCAGCTACCATGTTGAATCTTGTCAAATAGCTTCTAAAGGTATCGTCGAGAAATTGTTTCATGTTTCATAGTGTCATCACATTCTTTGATCACGAGACATGAACTATGAACCGTATGAAGAACTTATTAACCATGTCGGTCCACGTGCTAATGGACCAATTTTCTCACTGTCTAAACCACATTACCGCTAAGTTTCTTAGATATAATGGAAAGAACTCTCCCATCACCTTCTCCAGAGCACCCAACACCTCTATATGTCAGATATATTGCATTAGATGGACCGTCGGATCCGTTTTTCCATTATACATGCATCAAAAGTTTAAAATCATAAGGATTCCTCGCATTTCGGATATTAAAAGTGAACAGATTCCTACTCATGTCCTCTAAGCTTTGATTTGGGAGTCACCCCTAGTTATCCTCCTTACCAACTCAACAATTCGGATTTTTCCGTCCAATAATGGTCTTCGATCAAAAGCGATATTCTGCCCCCTGCTGCTGTAAGGGAATTATGGCACATATTCTGACACATACTCCTCTGGCTGCACGTTAACATTCTGACCTACTCCTTTGGCTTAATTCTGTCTTCTCTTCCTATGGGGAGGTTCTGACACATATTCTTCAAGTCTGTGATTATTCGTTTTTCGATTCATGTTTCTAGCATCATCTGTTCCTAGCATCCCAGTAGTCACACCAACATTGTCCTTTAGTATAGTTTCCTTGGTACGAAGTTGATTTAGGTCGGTATTGAACTGTTCTATTTGCGGTGGCATTGTTACAGTTTGCTCCACTCTAACTCCAATGCTCCTGCATTTATTCCCAGAACTTGGTTCTCAGGTTCTATAGCTCTATTTATTCCTCATTGTCCAATTCTTTGAAAAAATCCTTCAAGCATTTCCTATTGTCTAGTTATCGTTTCAAACTGCATCTCCTTCAAGATTTTTTCCATCTCTTCTCCAGTCACGTAGAGGGATGGATGAGAATCTAAGGACACCTACTAGCTACTCTCATGCTCTGGTTGACTTCCTCTAATCTTAGATCTTGTGTTAAGTCTCTTCATCTTCTCCAAATATCATATTCAAACTTCAAGTCTTTTGATCTAAACCGTTCTCAGTGAAAGCTTCAAAATGTTAACCCAGAAAATAGATCAACATCTAGAAATCTGGTGAAAGCACAAGTTCAAATAAAGTAAACAAAAAAACAGTAAATGGAAACTCAATTTTTATAGCGGTTCGACGTAATCTAGCATACGTCCACTTTAATATTATATTAGTTGCTCTTTGGATTACAGCTAATTATCTTAGATCTGACAACAATCAAGCGGGTCTCAGATTTACAACGATATTTCTGAAGGGTATGAGAGTCACTAGTGCTAGAGATTTGATAAGCAACAAATAGTGGCTTCCTATGTGACTCTAGTGGAAAGGAGTAAGATGTCAAGAAGAAGAAGTCTCCAATAGCAGAGAGATTAGATCCCATTTTGTTTGCAGGTAGGCTTGTATTTATAGGGAAACAAGTGTACAGGTCTGGAAGCCTACTTGCAGTAGAGTCTAGGAGTTAGCCTAATGCCACATGAGACCAAAGGCTCCCCGAGTCATTATAATAACTCGATGCCGACCTAAATAACTCGACATTGAGTTATTTTGGCTTGTTTAAATCACTTTCTTTCACTTTCTAACTCCTTCTATCTTCTTCTTGAGTTGTTCTAAGTCCTCCATCGGCTTTGAGTCGATTAGTGCGATCTTCCTAATAGCTGCTTTCTTTGCTTTCTTCTCATCCATCCTTGGAATTGCTCGTTATACTAATTGGAAAATCACTTGAATGCAAGTTATTAAAGTTTCACAAGAGGTATATGGTGTTTATGAGGTATGAACAAGGGGAAATAGGTCGGGATCGGCCTATTTAACTCAAGATCGACCTATTTACTTAGCTAAATTCCTATCCAAACTTCTAAAGCTCCATTTTCTAGTCCTTATGAGTGTGCTTCCAAATTCGTGAATCGTTTTGTTCTTGTTTTGATCTTCTAAGTCCAGTTGAAATCTACTTTGCTCAAAAAGAAAGTTAACAAGAAGATATAATATTTATAAGTTTAAAGACTCATCTAGATGCTTCTAAGCTTAACGAATGTAAATATCTAGACCTATTGAATTTACTTTCAAATGAATATTGTGAAATCTTAGAATCTGTCTCGACATTTTTCTTTTATCTTTTATTCTCGTATCTTACCCCAATGATGGTGGATTAACATACCACAATAAAAAATGTGTATAAACATTAAAATTTTCAAATCCCCATAATTTATATACCAAATTGAAGCGCACGACGAGACGATGAGATTGCAAGGGTTCATGTCACAAAAGTATTTGGGTCGACTAGAATTTAGAGAAGAAGCTAGTTACATCCGCTTTAGTTTAATGGTGAAACAAACAATATGCGACGATTGGAGGATACAATGGTGTTAAGAAGGCCGAGGGAAATCAACATTTGGTGACTGATCTATTAGATAGTCACCATGGTGGAATGAAACAGAGAGAAGTCGACCGACTTGGGTTTTGCCAACGGTGACATTGGGCAATATGGAGGTGTTAGCAAGGTTAATGGTGGTGAGAGGAGCTCGACTTTGGTCTCTAGATCAACAACTAGAAGCGAATGGTGATGGTAACACGATGAAGGTGGCGGCTGTAAGGGTATTGCATTTTGGAAGGTACTATTGCACGAGATTTTATTTTAATTTAGTTAATAAATTACCAAAATGCCTATACTACCTCTAGTTTTCATATCTTTTTCATATGACCCACAATTTATGCATGGTTTGTTGCATTTTCATTGTAATGAGATTCTATGCATGACAGTGAGACTTGAATCAATGATTGAATTTCTGGAAAATATGGTTAAAGTGGCTGGAAATGGCTTCATACTCTTTAAAAATCCATATATACTCTTATACATGTCCATACGAGATGTTAGTGGTGAGATGGTTTTGGACATACACACATAGTTATCACTTTATTGATTGAAAATTGGATACGGACAAAACCGACATAGGTTAGTTGCATGAAGTCCTAAGGCGTCGATCACATTATTTGGAAATACACATTTATTTATCCTTATATTGCTTGGATTGCTCATATTTCTCGTATTCTTAGATTTTTGATACTATTTGTATTTCTTGTATTCCTTATGATAAAACAAAATGTTACCATTTACGGGAAAATTAGAAAAGGGTATGATTTAATATGACTCAAATAGACTAACGATCCAATAAAGAACCCAATATAATACACACACGCACGTGTGTGTTGTATTATACACTACACCACGCTATCCATTTTGCCACGCCCCAACGCAGAAAATTTGCCATGGTCTTGAGCCGTGCCAATTTTACCACGGTTTCGGTCCGTGCTAAAATAAATTGCCAAGGTTACGGGGCCGTGGTAATTTTGCAATGGCTTGAGACCGTTGCAAAATTATCCTAATTTTTTAACTGCCCCACCTTATCATATACAACCTAACACCTTTCTCAAAAAACATCGCTCCGTTCCCTAACTCGTTATTTTCGATCCCCTCCCTAATAATTTCGATCCCGTGCCATAACTCCTTAATTTCCGCTGCTCCTTGAATCCACATCAATTCCACTGCCCTTAGAATAGTCCGGTCTTTTTGTGATTAGTTTTTGAAAATGAATCGCTCTCACTCAAATCGTGTGAATCCAGGTTCACTCTAATCGGCCATCTTCATCATCGTTCAGCTCCGCCTATCAGAAGACCTTCAACATCGCCTTGGACGGCCATCTGTGCCACCAGCTACAGCATACATTATCGAATTTATTTATTTATTATTATTTTTATGAAGTAATTGAAATTAGATAATGAGGTTTATTTCCAGCTGTGTATTTTTTTGCCAGAAGAATTTTTTTAATTTTGAATGTTTTATTGTTGGATTCTTAATTTTTTTTGGTTTGAATGTTTTTGTAATTGAGAAATTGCATTGACTGATGCCCATGATTGACTGTCCATGTAAAAATATGTTTTGATTTGTAAGAATATGTTTTGATTTGTTAGAAAATACCAGTGACTTATTGTGTTATTTGTAATCTTGCACAAGTCATCACACTATTATGCTTAATGCTTCAACAATAGCTAATTGCCATCTCTTTATTGATTTAAATTGTCATTGTAGTGTATTTGGAGTTGAAAGGCCAGGGTGTAAATTTTCAGTTAAGCAGCGAGTAGAGACGTACTTCTACAAGGTATTAAATGTTATTAACAAGTGTTATATATGTAAAACACATTGAGCACGACATCACTAAGCTAGCACTTGTGGTTCCTAGAATAAAAAACAAATTATAAAATTAGTGAAATGCTATCCTCTACTTTAACAATCTCAGTATAACGCATTGTGTTGCATAATTTTTGACCAATATTTATTTCTACTGAATTGTATGCAGGGTATTTTAGAAAACATATATGACCCGAATATTTTCAATACTAACAAATATTACTGTAACAGTTTCATTCTAGTTCTTATATGGCAACATAACTGTCACCTTTTTCCTATAGCTTACTTAACTGTTTCACTCTAGTTCTCATATAGCAGCACATATGACATGAATATTAAGCTAAGTTGCTCAAAATCTTCTTGTAGTTTAGAACCTAATATGGCTACACAAACTATACTAACACCAAAACTTAGACTTGGTAAGGGGAAAAGCAAGGTCGCATACAGAGTTGATCTTACCTGTAGATCCAAAGATGACATTCTTTCCATTGGGTCTTCTGTACACTGCAAAGAAAATTCGAGAATTAATTGTCTACGGCAAAGAAAATATAACATTGAGCGATAACTACATAATACAGCTACATTTTTACTCCCATTGGTAAAACCATAATTCGAAGAAAAGAAAAGAAAAGGAAGATATTTTATGTAACGACCTAGATTTTCTCGCCGTTCAATTTTGAATATTTAAATGGTTAAAATATTGAATTGGGAATTTTAATTGATTTAGTAAGATTTTAAAACTAGAATTTCAAGTGATTTCGTTAATTTTTGAAAATGTCGATTTAATCGACACGTTAAAATAGCGATTAGGGGGCATAGTCTCGAAATTCGATGAAACCAGTTCCATTGGATCCGTAATATTGTATTATTATCGAATTTCAAATTTTGTAGTGTTTGGAGTTATCGTCTGATCGTACGGGATAACCCGCTGAAATTTATATCGAAAATTCAATATAATAATTGGATCCAAAAAGCTATCTTCTCCATACGATCGAATTAGGACTCGCAACCTTTTCCATTACATTCGGAATAGGGGTATAACAATATAAATGTCTAGCGACACGTCTTGGTAGGAGTTTGGGATTTTCAGTTGTATTAAATGAGAAATTTTATAATCAAATAATATTATAATTGGAAAATTTATTCACATCATTTTCATTCTTTTCGGCACTACCGTGTTCAAGACGTCTCCCCTACCATCAATCGTGTTCCCTTCCATTCATTTCAAAACGATAGCGGGTTTCTTTTTTTTAAAAAGGGAAAGAACAAAAATGAAATCAGAAAAAAAGGAGATCGTTCCTCTCAAAAAACGAAATCAAGTCAGATCAAAGCAGTCGTCGAGTCAAGCATGACCTGCGGGGGGGGGGGGGGGGAGATGATTGATGGCAGTAAGGGGAAGCGCATGCACGAATGTGGATAACGTGATTTTGAATCGCGCAAGCAGGGCGTTGGGGAGGCTCAAATAAAATTAGTAGGTTGGAGGCACCTCTGTTTGTGTACGCGTGATGCGTATGCGTACAAGGAGGGTGAGGCGACTTGCGATGGTGTGGGGGAGGCAGTCGCGTTCGATCTGGGGTGACGTGTAGGAGAGGTGGGTAATGGATATGCTGTGGGCGGTGTCGCTGTATCTGGATGATGGCGTGTGACTTCAGACATTAATAGTTGTCGACGAAGAGGGAGGAGGGGGCAGTTCGTGGTGATAGGGTTCAACGTTGTCTAAGGCAATTCGGCGTTAGGTAGGCGTTAGTTCGGTCGTGCGATGGTGCAGCGATGGGAGAGGAGAATCATGGCAGTGAGTTTTTTAGGTAATTATTTAACTTATGGTGTTTAGAAAAAAATTAATTAATTTGTTTGTTGAATTAAAAATCTTATAAATGCTGTAACGTATTCATACGAGGTTTAAAAATCATGGAAACGAGTCACGATGGATCCGTGGTAGAAAATATTACACAGTTGAATAAAATAGGAGCTGAAACGATCGACAATTTTTGATGATCAAGGTGAGTATTTCTCACTCATTTGGATTACCAAAATTTAAATTTTAAATAGTTGAAATTAAATTTTGGATGCTTGTTGAATTTATAAATTTTTGCTTGTTGAATGATTTAATATATATAGTAGTATATATATATATATTAGTAGTTGGAGTGACATTGCCGCACATTATAGCGGATAAGACCGTATTCCCCCCGCATAATAGCGGATGACCCCATATACCGCTCGAAATGGGATTAATATTTTTATGTTGTATTAACATCTGTGGATGCAAAAAAACAGGTTGGAGGGGTCAAACTGGATTCCTCAAATATATTGTTTATTTTTCATGTATAGTGATATATGATGTGAATAGGCAATCTGTTATAGATTATTTGTAACGACCCGGAATTTCTATCATTTGAAATTCGTATATTTAATTGATTTTTAAATATAAACAAGTAAAATTTGTAAGTCGAATAAATTATATTTCAAATATCTAGATTTAATTAGATAATTGAATCGATAATTTGATATTTGAAATTACTGAAATAATTGGAAATTGGGCTTAATGTGATTAAATTTGATTTATAAAGTTGTATTAAATCATATTGGAGTTAGAATGATGTTATAGAACTTTTAAAATTGAATTAAAAGTTAAATTGCAGAAATTGAATATTTTAATATTTAATTGACGAGTAAAAATAGCCATTTTTCAAACAGTCTCGGATTTTGACGAAACCAGTTTCATCGGATCCGTAATATTTTATTTTTATATGGTTTCAAATTTCATATCAATCGGATTTATGGTTTGTCCGGAGCAAGCTAAAACGCGTAGAAATCGATTCGAGTGAATTTTTAATTTAAATGGTCGATTCAAAAACTTATCTTCCAAATTTGATCGAATTAGCTCCCGATATACATTCCTATGCGTTTAAAATAGGGGAAAACATTATAAACGCTAGGCGGCATGCTTCGGTTGGAGTTCGGAAAAATTTCGGGTGAATAGTGTCGCGTAATTTTCTATATAAGGACCTCAACCTTCATTATTTATACTAAACCCTAACCCTAAAGCTTCATCCGCCACCTCCAACTCTAATGGCCAAAATTTATTCTCCTTCCTCATTTTTCTTGCAATCCACTAATCGATTCAAAATAGTTTCAACTACAATATTGTAGACAACAACGAGAACCACATATCCAACGGCTGTGATAAAAAATGGAGCTCCGGATCGTCGTCAAATAGGCCAAGTTCACCATAAGGTTGCGCATGTTTTCCGATGCAAGCACATGACCGAGTTCACTAAGCTACTGGCCGTGGATAGCTCATGTGGCGGGCTTCGAAATGCCGTTGGCCGATCGTCTTCAAATGGCTCGAGGAGATCGTGAAAATTCGATTTGATGTGGCGGCTATGGGTTCGAATTCGTGCGCGTTATTTATTGTGTTGGGGAAGAAAAGGCCGAACGGCCAGGATCTTCCTTGTGTTGGCAAAGATCCGGTTAGGTTCTCGGGGCGTCCTTCCAGAGGCGTTTCCATGTGGCAATGGGAAGTTCCTTGGCCTGACCATTTGTTGGAAATCCAAAGAAATAATACTGGTTTTGTACGGTTTTAGTTGTAGAACCTGCCATTTAATATGGTAGCTATAGTAGGCATATTATAATGGTACCTATGCTGGCTAAGATTAATATTGTACTTTCGAAATGTTTTTCCTGCACTTTGCACTTATAATAATAATATTGAAAAGAAATTTGCGTATCAAGCATATTTGACTATCATAAGGAGAAATCTCCTCCAATTCTGCGTTTGCATGTGTGTGTGGCAGGAGGCCATATGGTAGTTACATTTTTTATAAGCATTGCGGATCTATTTTAAAATATTTCTTTGTTTGTTTTTAAAGATAAACTGTTTTAAGTTCTCACACCAATCCCATGACTGACTTGGAGTTTATTGTTTCCTTCTTAAACTCTGGGTGCCCAATTTTAACACGGGCAGTCTAGAATTAGGTTATCAGGTCATTTTGGAATTCGGGTGTTGCTGTAGAGATCTGAAGGCAGGCTGGAAAGCTTGACGTATCAACTAGTACATAGTATTTCTTGTCCGCTGTTTGTTGTTGTACACTCTGATAATGTAATGTAATGTGATGTAATGTAATAACTGATATAGTTCTTTGTTTTAAAGATATTCATTTATCTATTATATGTTGTTCCGCTGTGATTGTGAGATTCTGATATTGTTTTATGTTGCTTCTTTCTTTCTTCTTCTATCTTTTTCTTCTTCTTAAACCCTAACGGTTCGGTTTTTCGGCCTTCGATTGCTCGGCAGTTGATACAGTGGACGTATTAATGTCGACTTTCGTGAGTCGAAGAATCGGTTCCTTACAAAGTGGTATCAGAGCATATGATTAAGTGACAACCTTAGCTCTGTAGGGTGTTACTCATTAGAGATAGAGTCAGTAGTACTCTAGAATGAGTGTGAGTGTAATATAACTATGAGAGCGTACTTGTTAGTGAATATAAATTGTTTCATATTGTGATGATTGGTTTGTTGAGTGGTATATGGATTCTGGTCAATACGAGTAATTAACGTTGTTGATAGGTGTAACAACCCGCATATTTATCGATTTTATATTTAAATATTTTATCGTTCATCGGATTTTAGTCCGAAAAGCTACTTTTCGCAAACAACCGAATTAGGACTCGGGACCATTCCCATTGAGTTTAAAATGCCGTTTGCGACCTTTTTGAGTATAAGCTTCGATATGTTTGGAGATAGTAGAATTTTGACCTTTTACACTTAGGGCTTTGGTTTGGGCTGAACCCATTAGCCACTTACTAACTCAGTCCCAACCCTCTCCAACTCTTCATTACTTCATTTCTAATTCCTAACACTCAAGGTCAAGCAAAAATGGTGGAAGAAAATGGGAATTAGAAACTCCAAGCCCTAGTTCCTTTTGCTAGCTCAAGTTCTTGCTCCAAAAACAAAGAGAACCCATTAGTAAGCATCTCCTTCTTCTTCTCCAACTCATTCTCTCTTTGATTTCAGAAATTTCCTAAACCTAACTTAGGGAATGTTCTTCTTTTAAGCTTACATTCAAGCTTCTAGTGTTGAGATTGAAGTGTGGTTGATCTCCCCTTGTCTTCAAGCTTCTCATTCATTGTTTTTGGGTTCAAAGGTGAGATTTTTATCTCACATCTATGCTTATATTTATCTTCGATTGTTAGGTATGAATTCCTAACACTTATTCATGTGCATTTGCTTTTGATTTGGATTGCTTTTGTGAATATTCCAATTTTTAGTGTTTTGGGTTCAAATCTTTAAAAATCCTAACCTTGATGTTTGAATGTGTTTTTGATTGTGCATCGAAGAGCTTTTAGGGTCGGGTAGTCGATAGGCATAAACCCTTAGCGCCGTTGCTCGAGCGAATGCAATTTGATCGAGTTTGCACCTCCTTTGAATTAGGGCAGGGGAGTGCTGGCAACAGGTTCGGCCGACCGAGCCGCTGGGCCGGTCGACCGACCTGCTATCCAGGCACTTCCTGCTTCTGTTTGGGAGTGCCGTTTACAGGCCTCGGCTGACCGAGCCCCTGGGCCGGTCGACCGACCTAGTGCCCCAGGCACTTCCAACCCTTGGTTCGGCCAACCGACTCAGGGAGTCCGGTCGACCGACCTGCTCCTATTTGCAAGTTTTGCCTATTTGCTTGAGAATTCCAACTTCTATCGATTCGTGTTGATTCCCTTTTGTTATTATCACTTATTATCGACTTTGATGACATTTTCTTCGTGATTTATGGGAATATCCATTTTGATGGATTCAGTATCGATTTCTTTGGATTTTATTCACGTCTTTGAATGTGAATCTTTATGAGTTGATTGTTTCTACAATCACTTCTATGCTTTGTCACTTAAAAATATAAAGGTTTTCTATACTAGTAGTAAATATCAAAACTCTTTCCTCAAACGATTTCAATACTATTTTAATACCAAATTCGTTTATAAAACCGTTTTCCAATCTATTAGTATATATAAGCCTTTACCTCACTCGTTTGAGAAATCTAATTAAACGACTTAGTAAAACAAGTGGTATGAAACGCTTGCGTTTACTTCGTCGGTTAATTCTTGGACTTGTTTGATTGAATCTCTTGTGACAATTTTCTAGTGGAGACCTACAATTTGTTCGTAAATATTTAAGTTAAGCTAGTGGTTATGGGACATGAAGCTAAGCGCATATATTTACTAGCTTACTGTAATCGACACTTCTCTTTGATCATGACGATCATCTTTGTGGTTTAGACTAGCAACATTGATGCAGATCAGGCCAAAGCAATGCGTCGTTCACGACTTAAGATGGTACCTATAAGTCGTTTCCGACCTAAGGAGTCACAGGGGGAAGGCATACGAGTTAGTAAAGAAGGATTGAGTCGCCTCCGAGCTAACTGGATACCAGAGGGAAAATGGTGCTGAGTTAACGACCTAAATCTAACGAGTCACGACCTAAGGTCTTAGGTCGGCAACGGCCTAATGTGTTGCATATGTGCCGAGTTAACGAGTTACGACTCATGATAAGTCGACCCAGTTAAGTCGTTTGAGAAGCTATGAGTTTGGGAGTTAAGTCGTCCGTGTTCTTTAAGTCGTGTGATATTATAGGTCGTCACCGACTTATGTGTGTGTTGTTGCAGTATGTTTTCTTGGAGTCGTAGGTCGTTAGGTCGCATACGACCTAAATGTGTTGAGTCTGTAATTTTGTGGCAGTATAACTTAAGTCGTGTACGACTTAAGAGTTGGGTCTTGTGTCTGTGTCTTGGGTCGTTAGGTCGGTCATGCAGGGTCATTTGTTGAGTCGTGTTGTGTTGTACATATGTTTGCGTTGTTAAGTCGTAAGTCGGCAAGGGATGTAAGTCGGTCATGTATATGTGTTGTATTGTAACTGAGGCGTGAAGCATCGGTTAGGTCGGCAACGACCTAGTTGAGTCGTGGGTCGTAAGTCGCAGCCGACTTAAGGGTCGGGGGTGAAATACTATAAATACGCGTGAGTTGTACATTTGAAGACGGTTGATTTTTGAATAAAATTCTTGTTTGATTGCTGTGTGCTTTCATCCTAAATTGGTAGTTGAGTGTAATCTCCTATCTCCACTTTCGGATATTCGAGTGCGCTCGAATCAACAATTGTTGAAGCCGATTCGCGAAATCAAGTGTGCTTGATCAACGCTTGAAGAATTGAAGATCTTCTCTCACGGTATCGTGCGCGATCAACGTGTCGAAGATAGCTAGAATTCGGTATCTTTGTGATCAACGAATTTGGGCATTTCAGTATCTTCAATCCACTGATTGCTACTTTCATCGATCCATATCGTTTTGTTAATTATCCGCTGCGTCAGTTTTGGTATCAGAGCTTGACTTAGCCAATCATAGCTAAGACGAGTCTTGGAGCCAAAGAATTTGAAGTTTGGTGTTCATCGTGTTCATCTTGAAGTTGCAACAAGTTTGGTGTTCATCGTGTTCATCTTGAAGTTGCAACAAGTTTGGAGTTTTCGACCCATTCCATTTTGGATCAAAATCCAGAAGTTGTTTGAATTTGATTTGTGTTGAAGGTGAAGGCCGAGCATAACATCGTGTTAAGTATAGATCGTGCATCAGTTTTGGTATCATTGTTTGAAGTGCTAAGCCGTGCGAGCAAGTTAAGTCATGAGGCTTTGTTTCGAGCTAAGTTTAGAAGCCGAGACCAAGTTAGACCGTTTGGGATTTGATTGCCGAGCTAAAGGTTTGTGCGAGCTAGTGTAGAGCCGTGACTTGTTGTTGTGTTGAAGCTTTGTTGAAGAATTTTGAAGTATTTGTTGAAGTGTTGTGAAATTTAACCATCCCATCAAGGAGAGCTAATCGTCATCAAAATGTTGAAGCCTTGTATAGAAGAAAAGAAGCCGAGCTTATGGAACAACGTATTAATGAGAAATTTGATGAAGGCATTGGAAAGTTAGAGAAGTTGATGAATGATTTGAATCAAAATCAAAGGAGGAGATCACCAATCTCGAACCATGGAGGAGACCGAGTTTCGCCATCGGTTACGGAAGCGAGGAGGGTATCACCGCAATCTTTTAGAGAGAGAAGAGAAACATCAATTTCATCGAGAAGATATCACCATGATTATAGGCATGAAGAGAGGAGAACTCCACGTGAGTTTGAATATGAACCATATAGAGATGAAGAGAGACATAGTAGAAGAGACATGCATGATCGAAGGGATGATAATGTTCGAGATCGATATAGACGTACATTTGATTTTGATGAAGAGGGTGATAGAGCTAGCATTCATTATCGAGATCGAGACCCATTTCGAAATTCATATCGAGATGTGGATGATGATCGTTGATCGGGAATTGGGTATGAAGATGGGAATTCCTGAATTTAAAGGTGGAATGGTAGCTGAAGAATTTCTTGATTGGTTGTCTAATGTTGAAGAGATCTTTGATTTCAAGGAAGTTCCGGAGAATCGTCGAGTGAAGTTGGTTGCTACTAGGTTGAGGGGGAGAGCTTTGGCGTGGTGGCAGCAAACTAAACTTACAAGAGAGAGAATGGGGAAGTCAAAGATTGAATCTTAGGATAAGATGAAGAAGTTGATGAGAGCTACATTTCTACCTTACAACTATCAATCACTTATGTACCAGAGATTGCAGAATCTAAGGCAGGGGATGAAGTCAGTTAATGATTATGCAGATGAATTTTACCAACTCATTGCCAGAAATGATATTATGGAGACGGAAGAACAGCTAATTGCTAGATTTGTTGGAGGGTTGCGAATGCAGATCCAGGATATGGTTAATATGTTTGATCCGAGATCTGTTGCAGAAGCACATCAGAAAGCGTTGGCTTGGGAGAAGCAAGGAAGGCGTGGAGGTGGTGTGTTTACTAATTCCAATAATCAAGTGAAGGGTGTTAGTGGGAGTTCTAATGTTCCTAAACCTGTCAGTAAGCCAGTAGTAAAGGAGGCTGAGAAGGCAAAGGTTAGCAGTGGTTTCAAATGTTACAATTATCAGGAGTTGGGTCATAAAAGCAATGAGTGTCCAAAGCCTAAGAAGCGAGTGATGGTTGCGGAAGCTGAAGATGAGGAAGTAGAAGCTGAATGTTCACATGCACCTTATGTTGAGGAGGAAGACTTATTGTCCGGGGATGAGGGTTGTAATTTAATGATGAGGAGAAGTTATTTGGCACCGAAACAAGAAGAGGAAAACAGTTGGTTGAGGAATAACATATTTCAGTCCACATGCACTATTCTAGGAAAAGTTTGCAAGTTCGTTATTGATGCTGGGAGTTGTGACAATATTATCTCTACAGAAGCAGTAAAGAAGTTGAACTTGAAAACTGAGAAGCATCCTAAACCGTACAAGTTAGCATGGTTAAGGAAGGGTGGTGAAGTGAAGGTTTGTCGAAGAGCTTGTGTTAATTTTTCTATTGGAAAGAGATACAAAGATGAAATTTGGTGTGATGTTGTAGACATGGATGTGTGTCATCTGTTGTTGGGGAGACCATGGCAGTTTGATAGAGCAGTACAACATGATGGACGTGCTAATAGCTACAGTTTCATGTTTGAAGGTACTAAAATCACGTTAGTTCCCAAGAAGCAGCAACAGAAAGAAAGCAAGCTGGAGGAAATTGAAGAATTGAAAACTCTGTTAACTTTGAAGGAGTTTGTTAAGGAAGTGGAAGACGAGCCTGAAGTCTATTTGTTGATTGGACGAGAGTGTCATGAAGGGGTTGAAATTCCAGAAGAAGCGAGGCCAGTTTTGAAAGAATTTGAGGATGTATTTCCAGAAGAATTGCCTAAGGAATTACCGCCACTGAGAGACATTCAACATCAAATCGATTTTGTTCCGGGAGCAGTATTACCGCATAGACCACATTATCGAATGAGTCCGAAGGAACATGAAGAGTTACGAAGGCAGGTGGAAGAGTTGTTAGAGCAGGGACGTGTGCAGGAAAGTTTAAGTCCATGTGCTGTGCCAGCTTTATTAGTACCAAAGAAGGATGGAACATGGATAATGTGTACCGATAGTAGAGCTTTGAACAAGATTACTGTTCGTTATAGGTTTCCTATGCCAAGGTTGGATGACTTGCTAGATCAGTTGAGTGGGGCTACTATCTTTTCGAAGATTGATTTGAAGAGTGGTTATCATCAGATTCGAATTAGACCGGGAGACGAATGGAAGACCGCATTCAAGACGAGGGAAGGTTTATATGAATGGTTGGTTATGCCGTTTGGTCTATCAAATGCACCAAGTACATTTATGAGGGTGATGAATCAAATTTTCAGACAGTACATTGGGAAGTTTGTTGTAGTTTACTTTGATGATATTCTGATTTATAGTGCGAGGACGGAGGAGCATGTTCAACATTTGAGAAAGGTGTTAATTATTCTTCGTGAGGAACAATTTTATGCAGCTACGAAGAAATGTGTGTTCATGACTCGAAGTGTATTATTTTTGGGATATGTTGTATCTGAGAAGGGAATCTAGGTGGACCAGATTAAAGTTGAAGCTATTAGAAATTGGCCACAACTAAGGACTATCGCTGAAGTTAGAAGTTTTCATGGATTGGCATCATTCTACCGAAGATTCATTCCACACTTCAGTAGCGTGATGGCACCAGTTACTGATTGCATGAAAGGGAAGAAGTTTTCTTGGTCAGAGGAAGCAGGAGTTGCTTTTGAACGAATCAAAGAACTTTTGACGACAACACCAATTCTTGTATTACCAGATTTTCAGTTGTTGTTTGAGCTACACACTGATGCATCTAAGGTTGGAATCGGAGGGGTGTTGAGTCAGCAGGGGCGTCCTATTGCATATTTCAGTGAGAAGTTATCAGGGGCAAAGATGAGATATAGTACATACGATGTTGAGTTTTATGCTGTTGTGCAAGCTGTTAAACACTGGAGACATTATCTGTTTCAGAAAGAGTTTGTTCTTTACATTGATCATGAGGCTTTGAAGCATTTGCAAGGACAGGATAAGATTTCTGTGAGACATGCATCATGGATTGCTTATTTACAACAGTTTACTTTTGTCGTGAAACATAAATCTGGGGCAACGAATCGTGTGGCTGATGCTTTGAGTAGGAGGAGCCATTTGTTGACTACAATGAAAGTTGAGGTGACAGGGTTTGAATTATTGCCAGAATTGAGGAGGATCCTTACTTTGCAAAGTTTTTTGAGAAAGTTAAGGATGGGAGTACTGATGAATTTACGTTAGTTGATGGTTTCTTATTCAAGGGGAATCGATTATGTATACCAGATAGCAGTTTGAGAATGAGGATTATCAAAGAGTTGCACGAGGAAGGACATGTGGGCCGTGATCGTACATTGCATTTGATTTCTCAATCTTACTTTTGGCCATCGATGAGGAAAGAGGTTGAAAGGTTTGTGGAGAGACGTCATATATGTCAGGTTTCAAAGGGAACTGCGGCCAATGCAGGATTGTATATGCCGTTACCTGTACCGTCTAAACCATGGGTTGATATCAGCATGGATTTCGTTTTGGGTTTGCCTAGAACTCAAAGGGGGAATGATTCTATATTTGTTGTGGTGGACAGGTTTTCGAAAATGGCGCATTTTATTGCTTGTAAGAAGACGGCGGATGCTGTTCGTGTTGCTCAGTTATTTTTCAAGGAAATCTATCGTTTACATGGTTTGCCGGAGTCTATTGTTTCAGACAGGGATACCAGATTTTTGAGTCATTTTTGGCTTAGTTTGTGGAAGATGGTTGGAACAAAGCTGAAATTTAGTAGCGCTTATCATCCGCAAACTGATGGACATACAGAAGTTGTTAACAGATCGTTGGGAAATTTGTTGCGATGTCTTGTACAGGACAATCTGAAGAGTTGGGACATGAAGTTATGCCAGGCAGAGTTTGCACATAATCAAGCGGTGAATCGTAGCACGGGTTTCAGTCCATTTCAGATTGTATATTCAAATCTACCCAGGGGACCGTTAGATTTAACAGTAGTACCACAACCAAAGGAAACAGTTAAACGAGCTACAGATTTTGTTGACGAGCTGACTGAATGTCATAAAATCGTTAAGAAACGATTGGTGAAAGCGAATGAGAGGTATATGCGAACTGCAGATTTGAAGAGACAAAATGTTGAATTTAACGAAGGGGATTTGGTTTACGCTGTGTTAACCAAAGATCGTTGTCCAGTAGGCGCTTATAACAAGTTGAAAGCCAGGAAAATTGGTCCTGTAGAAGTTGTGAAACGAATTAATGAAAATGCTTATAAGTTGAAGCTACTGGAGGATGTATGCACTTCTGACGTATTCATTGTTAAGCATCTTGTACCATATTATGGGGGTAAACAATCCGATGTGGAAGAATTTACAAATTCGAGGACAAATTTTTCTCAACCAGGGGAGGATGATGCAGATCAGGCCAAAGCAATGAGTCGTTCACGACTTAAGATGGTACCTATAAGTCGTTTCCGACCTAAGGAGTCACAGGGGGAAGGCATACGAGTTAGTAAAGAAGGATTGAGTCGCCTCCGAGCTAACTGGATACCAGAGGGAAAATGGTGCCGAGTTAACGACCTAAATCTAACGAGTCACGACCTAAGGTCTTAGGTCGGCAACGGCCTAATGTGTTGCATATGTGCCGAGTTAACGAGTTACGACTCATGATAAGTCGACCCAGTTAAGTCGTTTGAGAAGCTATGAGTTTGGGAGTTAAGTCGTCCGTGTTCTTTAAGTCATGTGATATTATAGGTCGTCACCGACTTATGTGTGTGTTGTTGCAGTATGTTTTCTTGGAGTCGTAGGTCGTTAGGTCGCATATGACTTAAGTGTGTTGAGTCTGTAATTTTGTGGCAGTATAACTTAAGTCGTGTACGACTTAAGAGTTGGGTCTTGTGTCTGTGTCTTGGGTCGTTAGGTCGGTCATGAAGGGTCATTTGTTGAGTCGTGTTGTGTTGTACATATGTTTGCATTGTTAAGTCGTAAGTCGGCAAGGGTTGTAAGTCGGTCATGTATATGTGTTGTATTGTAACTGAGGCATGAAGCATCGGTTAGGTCGGCAACGACCTAGTTGAATCGTGGGTCGTAAGTCGCAGCCGATTTAAGGGTCGGGGGTGAAATACTATAAATACGCGTGAGTTGTACATTTGAAGAGGGTTGATTTTTGAATAAAATTCTTGTTTGATTGCTGTGTGCTTTCATCCTAAATTGGTAGTTAAGTATAGTCTCCTATCTCCACTTTCGGATATTCGAGTGCGCTCGAATCAACGATTGTTGAAGCCGATTCGCGGAATCAAGTGTGCTTGATCAGCGCTTGAAGAATTGAAGATCTTCTCTCACGGTATCGTGCGTGATCAACGTGTCGAAGATAGCTAGAATTCGGTATCTTTGTGATCAACGAATTTGGGCATTTCAGTATCTTCAATCCACCGATTGCTACTTTCATCGATCCATATCGTTTTGTAAATTATCCGCTGCGTCAAATATGCGATGTCTCTTTGTCTATGTGGAGGACTGTTCTTCATTTTTATTGAGCTTCGTCTCATTTCTTTATGGGCTAGCATCCCATGTACTTTTAACGTGTTTTGATTCATTGGATGTACCGTTTGTACTACATCAATGTCTTTTCTTTTGACTCATTGGATGTACCATTTGTACTACATCGATGTCTTTGCTTTTGATTCATTGGATGTACCGTTTGCACTACATCAATGCCTTTGCTTTATGATTCATTGGATGTACCATTTGTACTACATCGATGTCTTTGCTTTTGATTCATTGGATGTACCGTTTGCATTACATCAATGTCTTGGCCATCCTTTTATTGTGATTTCTGGATTTCTATTTGGTGATTTCTGGAATTTATGTTTCACCAACTTTTACGATTGGCATTGATATATATGTCATTTATTGTGGCTTGGTGAATGAAATAAGGAGTATGACATTCCTTTTTATCTTTGAGAAGATCTTTGCGATATTGATTAATCTCTTGTTGATTTTTCAATTACTTATTTATCACAGTTTGGCATTGTGATTATTATACATTTAGTCACATCTCTTATTCTATATCATTTCTTCTGGTATTTATAGCTAGACTGATCCATTTATTATTTTCTTCTTAAATAATACTCGGGTCAGACTGAGATATTACAGGTGCTCCCTCTTGGCTTCCTATCTGGAACCATCTTCTGACTTTTGGCTAACTACTTTAGTTTAGTAGTTTTTGTTGTATACATTTGAGATACAGACTCTATGATGTATACTTATTCTTTTGTCTAGCACTTGTATCTATTCTTTTTGATATTGTGGATCTTGTTTGACCACTACTCTGATGTACACTTTCATGTGTTATATTCATATCTATTTCCGTCATTGTGATATGAATTGTCTGTGACTGATTTATGTTATGTTTATATCTATATTTGTTTCCGAAGATCTTTATAGCCACTGTGTAGTAGCTTTGAGTTTGTGTCGGTATGTCGGTTTTCCCTCTTGATAAAGAAATGCGTGTTATACTATCTGACATATCGATGCTCGCGCAAAGCAATTACACGGATGGTCGCTCCTCAACAGCCTTATTCTCTGTGCTAGTCGACAGCATTCACCGTAATGTTCTTGGCTAGCATGGGTATAGAGGTGGGGCGTCACAATAGGTATCTCTAAACACTTGTACAGAACAATTTGACACGATATCGTTTTAAAAATTGGGTAAATGAAATAATTTTACCTCGATTATATTTTATATATAAAGGAATTATTTTTCAGAATTATTATAGTGTATATGAATTGATTATTTGGTTGTTGAAAATATAAGAATATATATAAGTTAATTAAAAAAAAATTGTATAAGCAAATGAATTATAAAGTATGGAATTATAATTAATGTGATTTACAATTGTGAAATAATCTTATATATAAGAAGTGAAACTATATTAATATATTTATAAATATGAGTTGTAAATAAAAATGAATTAGCAATTGAATTAATGAATGAATTGAATGTAAATCAATTGAGTGTAAATAAATTGATAAGAAATAATGGATGTAAGTGTTAATTCATTAAAGCTAATTTAAAGTGATGAACCAAATTGAATGAATGTAAGCGAATTAAATAAATTTGGTTGTATTGGATATATATTGATTTTTAGATTGTTAGTTGGTTGTATAGAAATTCATATGAAGCTGAACTGATAAAAAAAATTGGAAGCTATGAAATTTGATTTGAATGTGGAAGTGAACCAACTTGAATATGAATTAGTGAATGTAAACTAAATGAATATGAATGAATGCTAGGAAAGTCCAATGTTAATGAATCAAAAGTGATTAAATGAAAAAACCAATTCATTGAATATTAATGAGAAGTGAAAGTGTATTGATTTGGTTATGAATGTTAGTTGAACGCTAGTTGGTTGATGGTTGAATTTATTGCTTTTGATTGCATTTTCTATATTGACATATATAGTTGTTGGTATATGTTGCATATCGATATTATTTTCTATATACATGTTCTCATTTGTTTGTTGAGTGTTTAGTACGTGTGGATTGCGCATTGCTTCGCATTTGGAGCTCGTTTTCGCGCTATATTAGCCGTATATGCTCGCTAATAATATATAGGGTACATATCTCGGATTGCATATCGTACTTTTACATTTTTTTCCCTGCGGGATGCCTTATTACTTGATGATATGTATATTTGTGATATATATATTTCCATTTTTTTTATCGGATCGAGCCGCGCAAAGGAGACTATGGCAAATTTTTCTGAAAATTTAAAGCGTTAGAATATTTTTGAGAAAATTGGAAAATTTTGAAAAGATAACTAAGTATAATTTGAAAACTTAGTAAAGTTATTATAAGAAGTTTAACTATTGGATTTTGGGAAAGTTAAACACTTAAGTGAATTTGAAATCTAATTTGAATGGTTTTGAAAAGTTAATGGATTTCAAGACTTTTTCTTACTTGGTAATTTCGTGGAGAAAAATTCTTTTAAGGGGGAAGTTTGTAACGACCCAGAATTTTTGTCATTTGAAATTCGTATATTTAATTGATTTTTAAATATAAACAAGTAAAATATGTAAGTCGAATAAATTATATTTCGAATATCTAGATTTAATTGGATAATTAAATAGATAATTTGATATTTGAAATTACTGAAATAATTGGAAATTGGGTTTAATGTGATTAAACTTGATTTGTAAAGTTGTATTAAATCATATTGGAGTTAGAATGATGTTATAGAACTTTTAAAATTGAATTAAAAGTTAAGTTGCAGAAATTGAATATTTTAATATTTAATTGACAAGTAAAACTAGCCTTTTTTCAAACAGTCTCGGATTTCGACGAAACTAGTTTCATCGGATCCATAATGTTTTATTTTTGTATGGTTTCAAATTTCGTGTCAGTCGGATTTACGGTTTGTCCGAGGCAAGCTAAAACGCGTAGAAATCAATTCGAGTGAATTTTGAATTTAAATTGTCGATTCAAAAACTTGTCTTCCAAATTTGATCCAATTGGCTTCCGATATACATTCCATTGCGTTCGAAATAGGGGTAAAACATTATAAACGATAGGCGGGACGCTTCGTTTGGAGTTCGGAAAATTTTTGGATGAATAGTGTCGCGTAATTTTCTATATAAGGACCTCAACCTTCATTATTTACACTAAACCCTAACCCTAAAGCTTCAGCCGCCACCTCCAACTCTAATGGCCGAAATTTATTCTCCTTCCTCCTCATTTTTCTTGCAATCCACTAATCGATTCAAAATAGTTTCAACTACAATATTGTAGACAACAACGAGAACCACATATCCAACGGCTGTGATAAAAAATGGAGCGCCGAATCGTCGTCAAATGGGCCACGTTCACCATCAGGTTGCGCACGTTTTCCGATGCAAGCACGTGACTGAGTTCACCAAGCTACTGTCTATGGATATCTCATGTGGCGGGCTTCGAAACGCCGTTGATCGATCGTCTTCAAATGGCTCGAGGAGGTCGCGAAAATTCGATTTGATATGGTGGCTATGGGTTCGAATTCATGCACGTTATTTACTGTGTTGGGGAAGAAAAGGCCGAACGGCCAGGATCTAAGGCAAACAAAGTGCACGGTCCAGATTACAAGGTTATAAAAATATAAATAAAAAGTAAATTAATTTATAAATTAATTCGTATAATGTTTAAAACGCTATAACTTTTTCATACGAGGTCCGTTTTGGATGAAACGAATTGCGTTAGCTTCGTATTGACGAACACTACGCGATGGAGCTGGATTGAAGTTGATTTGAGCTAGTGAAATTTTGGGTAAAATTAAATGCACGTTTAATTTTATTCGAAATAAAACGCTGCAACTTTTATTTGAAACAAGGTGAGAACTTCTCACTCAATCGAAACTGTTTCGATTTAAATTTTAAATAGTTAGATTTAAAATTGCTTGATTTTGTTGATTGTATGCTTGGATGATACATTGCTATCTATTGTTTTGAAATAGACCCTACACGCCGTATATTAAGCGGATGTTATTCATTAAACACATATACCGCGATATTCCATCTTGAAGTGGAATTGGTATTATATATATACTTGGAGTTGATTTTCCCGCATTATATAGCGGATGAGACCCTATTGTGCCGCATAATAGCGGATAATATTTTATATAAACCCATGTACCGCGATATTCCGTATTGAAACGGAATTGGTATTGTGCTAACATCTGTGGATGCAGGGAAACAGGTTGGAGGGATCCAACTGGATTCCTCGCCCGTATTGATTTATTACAGATATTGTGATATATCTTGTTATCATATGATATATGATATTTTGGATGCCATGATTATTATATTTAGTGTTGTTGCAGCATTGGGCCTATTTTGGAAAATTTAGAAGTGTTAAAGTGATGATTTTCAAATTTAAAAAAAAAAAGATTTCTAAAGCGATTTTTGAAAATATACGCTTTATTGAATTTTGGAATTATTCATTTTTAAATAAATAAACGTTATAATTTTTATGTTATAAAAGTTATGATTTTTGTGAAATATAACCGAAATGTGATTTTTGAAATAAGTAGTTGATTTATTTGTAAAATGTTTTAAATTGGGATTTTTGAATTATTATAAACGGATTATATAAAAGATTTATAAAATTGATATTTATAAGTCAAAATATTGGAATTATAAAATGAGTTTTTATAAGTGTTAAAATGAAGTATAAATGGATTTCATAAGTGAATGAAATTTATAGATTTATAAATTTTGAAGTTATAAAATGAATAGATTTTTGTAAAATACAAGATATACAAGTAATTAACTTATAAATTGGATTTTGGCATTTAAAGGGAATATGGACAGAATCTGTTAATAAAGTGATTTTATAAGTTGAAGTTGGTACAATATATAAATGGAATTTATGAACATTGTTTTATAAATCTGAAATCGACTTATTTTGATAAGTTAATTATTATAGCTTTTTAAAGGAGATATATCCACAATTTTGGACAGTGGATAATCCTTTAAATAAAATGTGTAGAAATGTTGAATTTGGTTAATGAAGTATATTCACGATTTTGGACAGTGAATAATATATTAAAGAAATGTTTAGGAAGTGATCTTTTAAATAGAATTTAAAACGATTTGAAGTTGTTTTAAAATGTATTAAGTATCGAAATCATAGATTTCAACATTCATTGTTGAAATAGACGTTTTTGAGAAATAAGGAAATGGTGGACTATAACACTGCTGTTATAGTAAATGATTTTCGAAAGGAAATGTTTTATATAGTATTGGGATTTATATATCTATCTTAATTTCGAATCCCTATACTAGTGATTTTGGGTTGTCGTAACGATGTTTTACGCAACATTTGTTTTGACTCGAATCAATGTGTTTAAAGAGAACGTTTCCTTAAAGGAATAAAATATATACTTAATCGGGTTGTAAGTACATTGAATATTTTCTAAGTATTGAAAATAAATAGATTTGTGAATTACTTATTGCTAAATAAGTATTTGGAAATGTTTTCCAATGTAGAAATTGAAATGGTTTAGAGAATATATCCTTTTAAAGATAAATTGAAGTGAATATTTGGCAAGTTATTTAATTTACGGAAGATTAACAAAAAGGGCCTAGTGATTGTTATGGTGTTTAGTATTTGTTGGTTTGCTTTGATAGTTAAATAACCGACTATCAATATTTACCTTTAAATGGGTATTTATTTTGATTTGCTTGAATTTGAATGCTACACTTATTTTTTTTAAAATAAGCGCTCGTTATTCGCTTTAGTCTGGAGAGGACCTTTGGGTCATAAATCCCATTCCGAACAGTGATATGTCGAAATGGATAGCATTTGAAGACCGGTGTTGAAGACCGGATATTTTCGAAAACAAAAAGATTACCGTCGAATGACTCTGCATTGGCTGATCTTCGATATAGAGATTTTATCACCCTTTGTGATGGGAAGTCCGGTCGTGATTAGTGAATATCCGAATTGCAAGGGCTTCTTTGGAAGTGCCTTCGGTTCCGGTTCGATCCCGGAACGGACTTGTATGGATGTGTGTCTGACGTTACAATTTGAGATGTAAAGCTGGTTTCTATCAAATATATTTCTGTTCGTGGCGGAGAATTTATTCTCTTAGCTTAACACCCTTTCTCTGAGACGTACGAGCTCAGAAGTTATGTAGTTGATGGTTACTAGTGATACATTCCTAATTTGGTAATGTGGCATACGAAGTGCTGCTGATCATTTGTTGATCAAAGCACAGCTTTTGTATAAAGCGTAGCTTTGTGGACGAGACTTCGTCGGACCTCACACCCCGATAATGGTCAAAACAGGAAAGATGCGGCAAGGTTATTAGGGGATAGCGCCCCTTTAGTGTATGTCATTTCCTTCCGGATAAAGGTGGTATCATGGTATGGAGCCTAGATACTTAACCTATGTTGTTGCTGCAAACTTATTATTTTATGGTTGTTGGTGAATCCCGGGATTATGGTTGGTTACGACCGGGGGATGAAATACTCATGTCAGTTGTTACCCAACTAGGGGTAACCCGACCTTGTGTTGGCAGAGATCTGGTTAGGTTCTCGGGGAGTCCTTCCAGAGGCGTTTCCATGTGGCAATGGGAAGTTCCTTGGCCTGACAATTTGTTGGAAATCCATAGAAACAATACGAGCCTTGTACGGTTTTAGTTGTAGAACCTGCCATTTAATATGGTAGCTATAGTTGGCATACTATAATGGTACCTATGCTGGCTAAGATTAATATTGTACTTTCGAAATGTTTTTCCTGCACTTTACACTTATAATAATAATATTGAAAAGAAATTTGTGTATCAAGCATATTTGACTATCATAAGGAGAAATCTCCTCCAATTCTGCGTTTGCATTGTGTGTGTGGCAGGAGGACTTATGGTATTTACATTTTCTATAAGCATTGCGGATTTATTTTAAAATATTTCTTTGTTTGTTTTCAAAGATAAACTGTTTTAAGTTCTCACATCAGTCTCATGACTGACCTGGAGTTTATTGTTCCTTCCTAAACTCTAGGTGCCCACCAATTTTAACATGGGCAGTCTAGAGTCAGGTTATCAGGTCATTCTGGAATTCGGGTTTTGCTGTAGAGATCTGGAGGCAGGCTGAAAGGCTTGACGTATCAACTAGTACATAGTATTTCTTTGCCGCTGTTTGTTGTTGTACACTCTGATAATGTAATGTAATGTGATGTAATGTAATAACTGACATAGTTCTTTGTTTTAAAGATATTCATTTATCTATTATATGTTGTTCCGCTGCGATTGTGAGATTCTGATATTGTTTTCTGTTGCTTCTTTCTTTCTTCTTCCATCCTTTTCTTCTTTTTAAACCCTAAGGGTTCGGTTTTCCGACCTTCGATTGCTCGGCAGTTGATACAGTGGACGTATTAATGTCGACTTTCGTGAGTCGAAGAATTGGTTCCTTACATTATTGTTGTAGTTTGAATTATTGGATGTTATTTTAGCAATGGCTTGAATTTTGATATTTTAAGTACCATAAATATATTTTTAAAATTTAAGGGATATAAGGGAATTTCGATATAAAAATATTTATATTAGAATTGGAGTTATTTTAAAGAAATTGAGTTAGAAAAATATATTTGATTTTTTTATACTTAACTGTTGTGAATTATTAAATGGAGATTTTAAAAAAATGAATTATATAAAAGAGAATTTATAAATGACATAGGGAAATATAAAAAGGAGTTAAATCGATACTAAAAATAGATTGGAAGTTACAAATAGGATTTATAAAAGAATGATTTGTAAAAATGAAATTTTATAAATAGAAATTGGTTTTATAAACAAATGAAACTCAGAGGAGTTTATAAATTTATAAACGATGTTTATAAATACGGAAATTGATGGTTAGTTGATAAATTGAAAATATAAGTTTACGATATGAATTTATATCGAGTTATGGAAATCGTTTTGGTAAAGAAGGAGCGAAATCTATTTTTGAATGTGAGAATAGTGGTAGAGTTGAGATGTAATCAATGTGATACGAATCGAGGGGGATTTATAAACTGAATTTGGAAATATTGGATTTATTAAAAATAGTTTTTTATCGAGAAATTAAAATTTGTTTTAAATTGGATTTTAAATTACTGTACAACGTAACTTAAATTATTATTTATAATATTACGAATAGTTAGTTATTCTAATATTTAATATTTATGATAACAAATTCTAATTTTATGAATCTGCTTGTAAATTAATTAGTTGTTTTAAAAAAAGATTTGGAAAATGGGTTATCGAAGTTTTTAAAATGTTTTAATATTTTAAAATTTACTTAAATATATTTTACAAATAAACTATTATTCTTTAAAAAATACTTATTTTATACATATATAGTTTTAAAAGATTGTGTTTATTTATAAGTCCTCTCGAGATTGGGAGTGAAGTTTGTTAAACGAGTATGATTTTAGAAGAGAAGTCTAATAATGGGATTTTGGGAGCTTGAAGAAAAATTCCAAGTGTTAAAAATATGAGAAATTCAGAAAATGATTTAGAATTCATAAAAGGAGTTAGAAATGGGTATTTGGAGATATAGGCAAGTGTATCCGACTTTGGAAATATTAAGGAATTTACAAATAAAATTTTCTAAAGGATTTGAGAAATAGGAAAATAAACGGACTATTTTACAAATATTAGAGATAAAAAGATCTTATGAGATATAATTACAAATATTCCTAAGTACTGGACTGGAAGGTTTGAAATATTTAACTTCGATATTTTTATTATAGAAATGTTTAAAAGGGGGATGAAATTCATATGGAAGCAACGAAAAATATGTCTAAGTGTTAAAACGATTTGGAAATATCCTGTTATGGATATAAGCAATTGATGTCGTTCAAATATTGAATATATTGAAGAGATTTGGATATATATGTACACACACACACACATATATCTTTGTAAAGATATTTTGAAATGAGTGTTTTCAACCCTGGTGACTGCTTATAGATGTTTTATTGATGGTTAAATAAACGACTATCAATATTAGCCAATTTCGTTAATCGTTTCGAAGAGACTGGGATCAGATTTAATTTGTCCGAAAACCACTTCGATCTAGTTTGAATGTAATGAACGAATACCATGAAGATGATGAAGATGGTGGTTCGGTTTGTCCAGACACAGGACAACTTGTATGGATGAATAGTATTAGAACATCGTCATTGGATACCGCCGCATCCAAGTAGGGTATGTTATCACTTTTCTAGATGTCCTCGGAAACCTATTTATTATGGATATGGTTGTGCATGAAAGAAGGAGCGCTCGATAGTAAGGGTGGAAACACCCAGGGTGATAACATATTCGGTCTATCCAAGTTAGGGGTAGATCGGTCTTGTGTAGCAAGGGGTCCCGGCGTGGTCCTCGGTACACTGTTCTAGAGGTGTACTGTGACGGACGGTACCCCAGTGGCCCAATCATTCGTTGGAATCCATTCTCTAATATGAGATTACGGTTTTTTGTAAAACCTAGTTTGCTGGAATTTAATTAATGTAAAAATTTCAGCTATTTGAATAAGTATTTGTATTTAGATATTATGATAATATCACTGGATTTTCTACAAAATGTTTTGGTTATCGTAAGGTAAAACCGGTCGTGTTTATGTGTGACGTAGTCTTACGAGATACCTTTGTTTTTCAAAGTATTTTTACAACTTTAATAATTCAAATGGAGTGTGTTTTCTCACGCTGATTTCCCAGACTGACTGGGGGTGTTATTTTATTATAATGCTTAGGTCAGACTGAGTATTGCAGATTCATGATAGAATGCTACGGAGCTCAGGAGACGAGTTGGATGACAAAGACGTATCTCCGTGCTTGGCTTATATTTCCACTGTGTAAGGACAAGCTATAAAATTGTCTAGTTGATATATTGATTGTTGTACTTTGATGATTGTAAATATAAAATAGTTACAGATTCTTTTGTAGAAAAATCTTTTATCATATGTTATATTTTGTTCCGCTGCGATTGTGAGATTCTATGTTGTTGTTTTATTTTTCTCCTACCTCTTTCTTCTTCTTTAACCTAGTTATTCACTCTTTCGTACACCTTGGGTTGAGCGAGGGGAAATTATTATCAACTCAAGAGGTACGAAATTGCGGGTCATTACATTTTAGCCTAGTTACTGTCGCGGATAATCATGTGCAAGCATTCATTCTATATGCAACCGATTATACAAGTTTCTACCATTGCCACAACATATTAGTTTTTTATTTTTTAACCATCAATTATGATCACGATTATGTATATAAAGAGATATCTTCAGTGTTTCATTTATTTAAATAATCAATTATATTGTAAAATAGCATTTATCATTTATATCATTTGTCATCGTAAATCTATATGGCAAGCTGCAATTATATGTGAGCCTGTGACGTTAGTTTCATACGCGTCTTTCCGACAAGAGTGCATATAATGACAGTTTATATAAGCTTATCCAAATTCTTGACACTTTGAAACACAAAAAGGGATAATAGACAAATGGTATTGTATTCCACTTTCCATGCCAAGTTCTTCTCATGTTTCGACGTGAAGACAAGAATGAGTTTTCGTAATTCGCCAGCAATCTGTGCACATCACTTTGTGCACATCAATTTTCAAATTTGGCCATATAGTGTAATTTTCAAATTGCCTAATGAACTTTTTTATACTTCACATCAAATGGCCTACCATTGATCATAATAAATGGCTTAATATACTTTTCAATTTCTTGGCTATATAATATAATTTTCTTGGATACCAAGAGACGATTTAAACTATCTTGATACCCTGGAGGACCATTTTCTTGGATATAAAGTGTGAATCCCTGCATACATTGAATAATATGATAATATTTTTTTACTAGATTATTATATGGTATTATGACATTTGATATCTTAGTGGAATGAAAATAATTTGTTTACTATTTGTGCCATACAAGAAAGTGGCATGGTCCCTTAATGGCCTCAACACCCACTTTACCTACAACAACAACTAAAATAGCATCATGTATAGAATAAAGACGTCTGAATCCATAAATTGCATATATCTAATGTCAGGATAAGTTTCCTTATATGAAAAAAATCCTACCTTATTAAATCATAATATATGCGCAATTATACTGTTATGCTGGCATGGTTGTACCATTACGCAATTTTAAAATAAAGTAATAAACATAGAATGCACTTACTTGGTTGGAATAGGATAGTCAAGGATAAAAAGTTTAATATGCCATTTTAAAATTACATTATACGACTAAGTTTCTACCTTCTTTAGGGTATGTCAATCATCAATATAATTTACATCGTACACTTCTCATGCCTTCATGTTCTCTACATAAATTCGTTAACCATAACAAAGTTCATCATTCCAAGTGCATTATATAGGCATTTTTCTTGTCGTTTCTTCAAATACTTGAAACCAGATAATAAATGGGTTGGTACGTCTAGTAGAAGCATCGCCGGTAGGAAAAAAATTCCAATTGTTGCAATGGATTTTGTTGTCGGCATACAATTTTCCAACAATGTTTACGGTGGTATGCGGTTTGTTGACTGGGCTAGAATGAGCGGCGTTCAGTGATCACCGTATTTTGTTTTTGTTTTTGCTACATTACTATTTTCTAAATTTCATTTTTGTCAATTTTTTTGAAAGTAACATGAGATATGTAAATTAAAAAGGTACAGAATTTTCTTATCAGGTAGGTTTTCAAATCGACTATTTAAATTTAAAACCTACTTAAACAAATTTCTACGCGTTTTAGCTTGCCACGACTAAACCTTAAATCCGATTGACGTGAAATTTGAAATCCTGCAATAATATAACATTACGGATCCAATGAAACTATTTTCGTCGAGATCCGAAACTGTTTGAAAAATGACTATTTTACACGTTAATTAAATATTAAAATATTCAATCTCTACAAATTAACTTTTAATTCAATTTTAAAAGTTCTCTACATCATTCTAATCCAAATAAAATTTAATTCAACTTTATAAATCATTTTTATTCATATTAAATCCAATTTTCAATTATTTATGCAATTTCAAATTATAAATTAACAATTTAATTATCCCATCAAATCCATATGTTCGAAATATAGGTTATTCATCTCATAAAATTTACCTGTGAATATTTAAAACCAATTAAATATATGAATTTCAATTGACCAAAATTCTAGATCATTACACCTGATTATCAAACTGCCATCCATTATTTGAGATCATCTGGAGTGGAACTCAATACAAGATAAAGTAATCTGCAGCCACTATTGCATACTTTGCTCCACCCATAGCAGTTAAAAATTCTCCATTTAGATGATGCCCGTGTGATTTCTTTTTCTAGGGTTTCCCACTGGTGTGGTCTCCTCGATTACCTTGGTGTATGTTATCCAATATTTTCTTAGCTTCCTCTACAGCCATGCATCTTAGAAGTGAGTTAGTGAAAAAACTTCTATATAGGATAACATTATGTATGGTGTACCGAGCCGCCTTGTGCATCACCTTCCTTGCTTCACTCCGGTTTATGGGCGAGGTTTTTACTAGAACCAATCCAAAGTGAATCATTTCCCGAGCAAGCCAATTTTTCTAATTTTGGCATCTCGATTACCCTCATATAGGACATGCTTAACCATATAGCATCTTTTACATTAAGTAAAGCATTTATCCTTTTTCTTTTTAAGTGGTACGCCAACCGTTCTCATTGGACTTGGAACTTCTGAAATGCTTCATTCACAACCATTTGCAGGTCACTATAGATACATAGAGTTACTGTTCCTAATTCTTTTGCTACTTCCAATCCTGTTATTGGTGTACCCTATGTTATCCTTCGGTCTAGCCTACAAGTTAAGAGGCCTATCGAACTCGCAGGGTCAAGAACATTCTTTCTTGCCCAGCCATTGGTATTTTTCTCACTTCCACAAGTGTCACATAATCATATGGCATGGTGTTATTTATGCCTAAGGTATTTTATTTAAATATCATTTGAAATTTGCATTAAATAAGTCATATCATTGCATTGTTGTTCTCGCATTCTATGGGGGTATTCAATCTCTTCAATATCATGCTTCATATTCCTCTATCTCTAGGTTTTTTTGAGAAAATATTATGCTCCGCCATCTCTAGTAATACCTGGTCCTACCGATCGAAGAAGCTGAACCTAGCCTCATGTGGTCTTGAGGATGGAGTAAAACCCTGCTTCCGGGGCTAGAAGTTTATGCTCCGCTATTTGATTACTCCAATCTTCACAATTTTTATGCACATCTATCGTTGGATATCTAGTATGAAGACATGCTCTATTGTCTAAGGAAGGAACTAACAACATGCACACGAGCATGCCTTACACCCTTTCTTCGTAGGGACTCATTTCTGTAGAGGAACCGCGGTTTAGATTTATGGCATTCTCGATGGAGTTACCCTAGTGTTTCAACCCAGAGTGTATCTACAAGATCTATCTATATTTATTGGTATCATAACCATAAACATCATGTAACATGAAGTATTTGTTGATTTCCATCTCTACAACATTTAATTATCTATCCGTAATTCGATGTAATCAATTGTTTCCATAATTGTAAGATAGATTCTTTCTGGAGTCTCTATAAACTGCATAAACAAAAGCTCGCCTTGTCTTCTGAAGTGTTTCCTATCCTAAATCTCTTTGTATCTAACCTGGTTTACATCTATCCATCATGTCTTGATATCATAAACCTCTAAGCTCATGAACTTATCGACTTGATGGTATAAGTCCTCCAAATTGACAGTTAAAATTTTCTTCTGTTCCTTGTAAAACTCCATTTACCTACCAATTCCTAAAGCGACAACCACAAGGACAATCCATTAATTAAGTTGTCGCATAGCGATTGCTAAGTCATTGAGCCATGCAACATTGTTCCGTAAGTTTTCTTTATCATTTTGCTTCCTTCATAGCTCCAAATGCTTCCATATGCTGAATGTAGCATATCCATTGTATTCGAGGGTTGGTTTTTTCCAATGTATTACACCATGACTAGTGTCTTAATATCCAGGGGTTGACTGCACATTCAATGTTCAGCGTGAATTGATTATCGTCCATCTTGTCAATCTCCGGTCTCCTACTCCACTTTCTTAACGATCAATGCATTAGTCCAGGGACTCGCTCCCCGCTATTGGAATGCTTCCTTATGTTGCTTGACGGGCCACATTGTGCCCTCTGTGCAATGGATCAACCACCTTTGTACTAGTTGATATGAACTCGAGCGGTTCCGTTTTGGCAGCCAGGTGTATGGTTCTAACATCAGCATTGAGTTCTAGTGAGATATCCTCCCTTGGTCCGGCATGGAATATATCTTTGGCTTGCTACTGATTAGTTCTACATCAGTCTGATTTGGTTCGAGCCTAAGCTAGTTTTGTTTGTGGAAGTCCATATTTCCATGGCACCTTCCTGCCTTACCATCTCCTTTGCATCCATTCTCGATGGTTGCAAAAAATATATTCTAGATTTGGTTTCTGCGTACCTGCATTGGTGTTACTTTCTCTAAGAGTCTAAGGAATGCTCCATTATCTTCAAATGCATAGCTAGTACAGAAGCTACTGTATTTTCCATCATCATTTGTGGTCATTACCAGACTCTTCTCTATTAGCTATACTAGGCTATCTTCTAATGCAACATATTCCAATCTTATATACTTTGTTGACTTATAGATGAACTCCTCTAGTGTGGCCGATTTCTCCACTATCGGTCTCTTAACATCACACAATAATGAGTTAATCCTAAGGGTAAACCATAAAACTACATAATGGCTAAGTTTGGCAAGAATATAGGAAAGCGCTTGAATAAGACTTCCTCTATGGCTCCGCTAATCAGCATGTAGCGGGTATACCATTTTCAATATACTATGGGGTAAGGCGGTCCTTTATACGGCTCCATAGTAGGCATCCTAAAATCTATGGGTTTCCTTACAGTTCTATCCCTAGGGAGAAGGTACTGCTAAACCTAAATCCAATTCGTCACCCCAACTTTTCACATTTGAATGAATTGTCTAATGATTCAGGCCATCGTATCCTTCTGTTTGGGTGACTGCCAATGATAGCTCGACCTTTCCATTCAGGGGGATCTTTCGTCTTCCCTAAGATGACTTGACCTTCAGTTGCGGGCATGGTTATGACTCTTAGATCTGTCCTAGTAATTATTTTATACTCCATTGACCATAATTAAATTAGGTGATAAGAAATGTTTGTTGCAACCGCTCTAGTTCAACTTCACCATGTTTTGTTTGGTGTCGAATTACTTCGCAGATCTAGCTTTGGGACAACCTCTTGCTCATTTCCTCCCTCCAACATTACTTCTACCAGCTGCTGGACCTTCTTGATCGGATTCATTGTTAGAGTGTGACCTCCTTCGTCTTTTAGATCCCTTAAACTAGGATCAACCTTGTGTTCAAGTGTTTGACCAATAGTTTGCGCCTGCCTCGAGCATGTCATTAGTTGGTCCACCATTACTCGATGTTGGGAAATTATACTTTAACTTAGCTTATCGAAATTCTATCGAGGTTGCCTTTGGTAGTTACATCAACTAGCATCGAAGTGCTTGCTAAGTGATCATCCTGATTGGTGGATGTTTTATTCGGTGTGTGCGCGTTACCTACATTTCTGTTGGTAGCACCAACCCTGTTATTTGATCTCAAAGGCATACTAAGAATCGACTCTCAGTGAAAGCACAAAAAAATAGGTAAATACCTCCCAACTATTTTTTGTAGAGCTTTGTATACGGAGTGTGCAACATAGCTATTATATTTTTATTGTGACTGATTTTTAAAGAGCGGACGACCACATATAGGTCGTGTAGAAAGTCAATTGCAGTAAAGTAAAGAATGCAACGATTTATAGTGGTTCAGCTAGAATATGCCTACATCCACTATCCATTTTCATTATTCTCATAGATCTTTGATACTATGTCTGAGATATAAAATACAATGATCCGTAAACAGTACAACAACAGCTCTTTCTTATGAGTGTAAAAGAAAATCATATGAGTGTTATCCTCCTTTGGTGCTCATTTTCCTTAAAAAATTAGAAATGTACATAAAGTTTTCAACCTCCAAACTCAAAATTTCTAATTCAAAATTTCAAAATTCAATAACTGATATTCTCAAATTTCAAATTCCGTATAGATTTATTCATTTTTCGAAGAAGGTTTACCGATTGAACTTTTTAGTTTTTAAAATATTCAAAATTTGAAAAATAAATCAAATTTTCATATATGAATTTTCGAATACAAATTTTCTAATCTAAAAATTTGAAATGTCATTTGAAAGTTTAAATCTAATAATTTCAAATTCAAACTTTCATTTTTGATTTTTTGATCCGAAATTCAAATTTGAGTTTCAGTACTCATATTTAAAACTCATATTTTCAAAATATTAATTTTAAACGTTAGATCCAAAATTTTAAACAAAACTGCAGCTTATTATATTTTTTGTTTCACAAATTACCAAAAAAATTCCTCCAGAAATCTCCTACTCGGTTGCACCATTATTAAAAGAGCATGGCACGTCACAAATTCCCTATAGAATATGTGCCATTCCCTCTCCCACCTCCTCTCACTTGCCATGCCCAATTCTTACTCCTTCCAAATCCCTAGTTCTTAATTTCGAAAATCTCAAAAACTCCTTAGTCCTAAAAGCCCTTTATACTAATCCGCTACCCTCCACTGCACATCTCCAATCCAAGCCCATCACTCTCGAATCCTCTCTTCTGCTCAATTCTCCATAATATCTGAAGTGTTAATCCTGTTTCCAACTATTCTCCTCGTAAGTAGAATGGTGGAAAAAGCAAAACGTGAGCTTGTTGCATGCCTTCATGAGAGCCTGTTTGTGCTGGCTGTGATAAATGATGGTGATGACAGGATTCGGTGTTTTCAGGGTGGACATGATGTGGTGCCGAAGATGTTTCTGTCGTTTGATACTGTGTTTTCATGTTATTTTCCGGTGATTGGTGATGAGGTGAGGAGTAGATTGCATTGGCGGAAAGATTGTATGCTCAAGATAGATTTTTTTGAACAGGAAATTACTTTATCTTAAGTTGCATAAGAACGCGATGTTATCTTTTGCCTTGAACGTGTCTGATGAATGCTTGCTTGTGTTTGTTTCGTCTGAGTTACCATACACTACCAAAAATATCATCATTATTCACCATATTTTAGAAGTTGAATGGCCATTGGATATACTTGGGTTCTCAATACGAACGTCATAATTGTTGGTGTCAATTTTTATTTTATGGTGCTATATCTGACCAAGTTTTTGTATTATGGCCATATTGTAGCTTGTTTCTGTATTATGGGCATTTTGTAGCTTGTAAGGAACTCCTAAATAAATGATACTAAGTTTGATTTTCTTACTCTGGTTTTCTTCTTCTTCTTTTTCGTGGGTTCGGATAGAATATGATCTTGAGGAATTGAAAGCAAACTAATTGAGAATGCATACCGAATATTTGCATAAGGCATCATCATTATACATTGAAACCCGTAAACTGATCTACGATTGTTTACGTATTTGATCCAATATTTTTTTCAATGGTATCGTTAAATTATTCAATTACAAAAATATATGTTTTATGGTTTAAATATGAAATTGGTTTCACCATTATGTACTCGTGGTAGTAAAAATGCTAGGCTTTTTGCATGTTAAGACATGTGTAATAGCTAACCTTCAACAATAAATATTAGTTACTGAATTCATTTGTTGCCTAAAACACTATGAGTCATTATTTTAATCTTATTTTATTGAATCAAAATTGTTTCCAACTAGAATACCCTAGATATATCTTACGACAATAAAGATTTTACAATTAATTTCCCGACTAATATATCTAAGATATCAAACTATGAAAAAACCATGACCACAAAATACATGTTAAGTAGCATTGTATAATTATTCAGCTTATATTGGCTAAATTTAAAAAAGGGGAATAAGTAAAGACTTTGACCCGACAAATTGCTCTTATGTCGGCTATATAGGGTAAATAAAATTAAAATATGGTTGAAACTTTTATGCTGCAATTGCAAGTCAACAGTACACATTCCTCTAAAATGCATCTTTGTTGCACAGTTTGAAGATGCAAAACATACATTAACATTTTTTTGTTCATCCAAGTGCAACAAATTGATAACAGCATGCGTAACTTATGAATCAAAAAGGGACTTCAAAAAGAGAAACGACACCTGAGAGATTCGAACTCTCGTAGGGAAACCCCATGTACTTAGCAGGCACACGCCTTAACCACTCGGCCAAAGTGTCCTTTTTGATTATTTTGCAAAGGTAAAATATATATTCAATAATTTGTATGCATATAAAACAAACTGTTTGAGGGATAAAAGTTTTTTTGTTGTAAAAAGTTGAAAAAGACTTATGTCAATGTTGAATCCTACTATGAAAAGCGCGTTTCGAAAAACATATTGTTTGCAAATAAGTCCAATAATTTCTCAAATATGACCAATAGTTCTCCAACTTCCTTCTTATGTGTTGCTAAGAATATATATATTTGATAATGATAATAATCATTTGCACATACATATTGAGTTCAAGAAATACAATAGCAGATTAAATGATTTTTTAAAACTAAATGTCATGCATTGTCTTTAAACATCTATGAACGTAATATATGCAAATGGTAGGAAAGAAGTTTATGTTTATATTCACAAGCAATAAAGTTTGATAAAAGAGATACGATTGAATTACTAACGCTATTATACTCAAACAACAATTGAAAGATAGCAAGTACAAAATTAAACCTGATTTGATAATATTTGACTCTGATATAAAGTATGTTTAATGCCGAAACAATAACGGATATTAACTAGTCAGGGATTTAAAATCACTAAGATCCAATTTTACCTCTCTATTTCATAACGTCTCTCCATGATTTGTATCAAATTCAATTAATGTTTTCATTTTAAATCCCTACTTGACAACAACTTATTGTAGATCAATCAACATTGATTTCTGTTCTCAAATTTACCTTCGTTTTCATTTTATTATAATTTTAGGAATTCTAAAGTACTCTAAATTTGTATATAGAAGTTGGATTGAAAAACCATTTTTCACCATTAAATCAGAATTTTTATTAGCTTTAGATGTTATTTACATACGAGTCATATTATTAAGCTTCAATAATTTTCCATATAGAAACCGAAATAATGACTCATCAGCACAATTAAAACACATGTATTGAAAGTTAACTACTCACATCATTAAATTATATCCTCTATTGTAAGGAGGAAGTCTGTTTTTCCTGAAAAAGAAGATTATTTTCTTTGTCAAAGTGTTAAAAAAGATCATCTTTGTTCTAAAAGTGTGAAGGAACATCATCATTCTTATCGAATTGTGAATGAAAATTTTCTCTGTTTATTATGTGAAGGTAAACCATCTTTTAAATATGGAACGAAAATTAGTTTCTTTTTCGAAGTAGTTCATAATATCATTTTTCTTATTTGATTATGAAGGATGATTATCTTTTTTCCCAAATACTGTAATGATGAGGATTTTTCGCGCTCGAAAATCGACATCCATACTTTACATCGTACTCGAATGCCGTAGATTCGACCGTTCAAATCCGAGTCGCCGGAGCTTATAACAACATTAAGTAAACAACACAGCGGAAAAAGGAATAATACATTGATATACAATATCTGATACAACAGAGTGATATATACATCAAAGATATGATACAAGAAAATAGCAACGGAGAAGGAAAATAGATAACATCTAGCAGCGGAACAATATAACTCTAAGATAGTCTTCAAAAGAGAACTCCAGAAGCAGCAGCTCGATTCAACATCACGATACGCAAAGACAAGCAAGTCTCGTCCACATCCAAAGACTGAACTAGCTCCAGATAATTCACTGAACTTGACTATCTGAAAAACCCAACTCTAAACTGCTCGTGTAGAAAATTTTGAGCACCCAGAGTTTAGGAAAGAAACAATAAACTCCGGATCAGTCATGGGTCTAGTGTGAGCAACAAAAACAGTTTATCTTTCAAAAACAAACAGCAAGAGAATTTTAAATTAGATTCGCAATGCTTTTTAGAAATGAGTCTACATAAGGCCTTCCGCGCACACACACAATGCAAACGCGGAATCGGAAGAGATTTCTCCCTATGATAGTCAAATATGCTTGATACGCGAATTCCTTTGATATTATCACTATAAGTGCAAAGTGGAGAAAACAATTTCGAAAGTATAATATAAATCTTAGCCAGCATAGACATTTCGCACTTATGCCTACTATAGCTACCATGTTCAATAGCAGGTTACCACCACATTCCATGGCAGGTTATACAACTAAAACCGTACAGGGTACGTATTTGAAGAATGGATTTCCAACAAATGGTCAGGCAAAGGAACTTCCCAAACCGAAATGGAACGCCTCTGGAAGGACGTCCCGAGCATCCCAAATGGATCTCTGCCAAACAAGGCCGGCTACCCCTTTCCCAAGGAGTAAGAAACCTCAGATATACCACCCTCGGTCCTTTTGGACCTTTATACGAGGCCTCGATTCCAACAACACCACATAGTAATAGATATAGTGTATCCACATGAGTAAGTATCTGGGCTCCATACCATGATGCTACCCCTTTCCAGAAGGAATGGTCATACCCTAGGGACGCGATCCCTGAAACCTTGCTGCCACGATTCCTGTTTCGACCATTACCGGGTTGTGAGGCTCGACGAAGTCTCGTCCACAAAGCCATGCTTTTTACAAAAGCCACCCTTTGATCAACAAATGATCAGCAGAACTCAACATGCCACATTACCAAGTTGGGAACATATCGCTGATAACCTTCAACTACATAACCTCTGAGCTCGTACGTCTCAGAGAAGGGTGTTAATGCTAAGAGAATTAATTCTCCCCCACCAAAAGAAATGTATTTGAAAGAAATCCGCTTTATATCTCAAAATGTAATGTCAGACATACAATCTATACAAGTCTGTTCTGGATTTAGAACAAAACCGGAGGCACTTCCAAAGAAGTCCTTGCAATCCGGGTATTCACAATCCCGATCGAACTTCCCATCACTTAGGGAATCTCTATTCCGTAGCTACTCGATGCAGAGACAATCGATAGGTCATCCTATCGTTCTTGTAAATACCCGGTCTTCACCACCGGTCTCCAAATGCTATCCACAACGCCGAATCACATATTCGGAATGGTTATACGACCCAAAGGTCCTTTCCCGGCTAACCCGAATAGTAAGCGCAACTTTTAAAAGATATGGATATGGGATTTCAATTAAGTCACAACTTAATAATTCAAAACTTTCTTTCAAATGGTTTAAACCAATTACCATTTCCAAATCTTTTAAACAAAAGATTTATTTCACTAAGTTCACCCATTTTCACAAAGATTCATTCCCGGATTTCAAAACAATTTCACCTTAATTGTATTAATTCATTTAAATCTTTAAATCAAGATTTTATCTTATAGCTTTCAAACAGTTTCGATAACTTGGGAAATCATTTTCATTTTTAACTTGAATTCCTTTTTAACACAATTTGGAAGTTCACTTCCTATATGAAAGCTTTTATTATTTGAAAAAGAATAGTTTCATTTCAGAAAGATTCAATTTTTAATTTGCACGAATTAAAGCCTTTGAATTTAAATTCAAATTCCCAAATCAATACATTTAAAATGGTTTAAAACTCATATAACTCATTTTTTAAGTTGAATAACTTTTCTTTATATCCTAGTTTCCAAATCATAGAATTCAATTTCAAATATTGAATTCAAATTTAAATCAAAATATTTAAATTTAAAAACTCAATCAAGTTATCAATAATAAATTTCATCTTTGAAATTCCATTTCTAAAGCTTTTCACTTTAATCTCAATCCATTTCCAAAACATTTGAATTCAAATATTCAATTTTATAAATCATTTCAAAATCTGTGACTTAATTGATTTCCTCCTGAAATCCATATATGTGTGGGTATAAGTGTGGTTCAGGGGTTTAACACGATAGTGCAACATCATTCAATCATCACAGATTAAAACACAGAAATATAGTTGATAAGCGATATAAACATAACGCTTATCGCTCATTCACAGATTCACAGATAATATACAAATGTAAATAAATGAATAATCATACACGGCTCAATCTACAGATCAAAATATCACAGATCAGATAGGGCAATTAATTCAAGGCATCACACATAATACGATCATCCATAAGTAAGATCGGTTAGTTGTTTGATTAATTCAAATCAATTTTAATTGCTTATGAATAATCACTAATCCTGGTTAATTACTATTAATTAACTCCAACCTATTTGATTAATTATCCTTTAATCATGTATTAATCAACATTTTATTATTAATTAATTATTCTTAATTGGTTACAATAATTCATTTACTTTAAATTAATTACAAGATTAATTAATTCTAAATTAATAAACATCCCTTAATTACTTTCCCAAATTAATTACCCTTTTATTTATCCTTCATTCTCAAATTGATTATCTTAATTAATCAATTCCAACCTTTAATTACTTATTTAATTAAATCCAAATCGATAATTAATTAAATAATTTATCCATTTTTAATTAACTTAATAATTTAATGAATTTCAAATCATTAAATCCCAATTAACTTTAAGAAAAACATTATTCTTATTAATGATTAAATTATCATTAACAAAGTATTTAAAACAATTTATTTTCAAATTTATTTTCATATTTTCATTTTATACTTAAGATTTAAAATGGATACAATTTTAACTTTAACAAAAGTAAAGGACAATTCAAAACAATTTAAAACATTTAGCCTTAACCCATTTTTTCCTTGAAATCTGTTTGAAAGCTTATTAACATTTACACTTTATAAAACTTATTTATTTACACATTTTGATTTCACTTTGTTTAAATCCTTTCCTTTACAATTTAAGTTTCATTTTTTTAAAATTCAAATTTCCTTTTTAATACTTAAGCATTTTTCTATTTATTTTGTTTACTTATTTAAAAATGATTTTAATTTCATTTTAAGATTCAAAAGTTCCATCTAAATTTTACTTAAAACTTTGAATTCAAACACTGTTTAAATCCTGGTTCAAATTTTGAACTAAATTTTTAAAAGATTGTTTACCTCCTGTTTTAAAATTTTGAACTAAATTAAACCTGAAACAATCAGGTTTACTAAAACCTGAAATACTCCACTGTCTCAAGTGAACCCAGGTTGCTTCGAGTAAGACACTCGAATTACTCGAGTAAAATTCGAGTCTCTCTTCTTGTAACAACCCAGAATTTTTAGTAATTTAAATTTGAGTATTTAATTAATTTTAAATATTAATAAGTGAATTTTTGGAGTCGAATAAATTTTATTTTGAATTTTGGATTTAATTTTGCAATTAAATCGATTTATTTAATAGTGAAATTCCACAAATAATTAGATATTGGGTTAAATATGATTGAAAATGGTTTGGAAAATTTTATTTTATCATATTAAAGTTATAGAAATGTTTTAGAACTTGTAAAACTGAATTTGGAGTTAATTTGTAAAAATTGAATATTTTAATATTTAATTATCGACTGAAAAATAACCAATTTTTGAACAGTCTCAGAATTGAACGAGACCAGTTCCATTGGATCCGGAATAGTTAGTTATTATCGGATTTCAAATTTCGTAGCAAACGGAGTTGTCGTTTGACCGTGGCAGCTCGAAACGCATCGATATCGTTTTAATATTAATTTAGCGTGTTAAAATAGCCATTTTTCAAACGGTCTCGGATTTCGATGAAACCAGTTTCATCGGATCCGTAATGTGATATTATTGTAAGATCTCAAATTTTAAGTCGTTTGGATTTATCGTTTGTCCGGTACAAGCCAAAACGCCTAGAAATCGCTTAAATCGGTTTAAATTTAAATCGACTGTTTATTGCCGTATCTCACACATACTTCCGAATTAGCTTACGAAACCTGTTCCATTGTGTCCGGAATGCGGAAAAACCTTAGGATCGCCTGGCGGCACGCGTCGTTTGGAGTTCATTTGCAAAAGTGTTAAATTGGAGATTTTATTATTAAAATAATAATAATAGTTGTTTATAAATGCAATTATCTCTAAACCCTAGCCCATTTTTGCTCCAGCCGCCACTTCCATGTCTATGGCCAGAAACGAGCGAAATTCATCCCTCATAATCTCAAAATCCATGCATCGAATCGAGAAACTTTCAACACGAAACTTGTAGAGGACGTCAGGATCTATCCATCCAACGGTGGATCTGGCGAATCGTCGCCGTTTGGAGGGTATAATTGCCCGCGTTCCCTGATGTTGCGCGCGCAGCCCTAGGCACCAGGTGGGGCCGAGCTTGGCCTAGCTCTGGGCGTTGGTGGCTCTTGTCGAGGCCGTTCGGTTGGCGCTCCCCGATCGTGTTTTCATGCAGCGAGGAGGTGGTGAGATCAAACCCTAGTTCTAGCTTGTATGGGTTCTTGTTGCGTTCATCACCTGTAGCCGTGCGTGCACATGAGGAAGAGAAGGAGGGGGAAGGAGATGTGCGGCCAGGATCAATTTAGGTTGAGAAATGTAAAATAATGTTGATTTATTCATATTTAAATCGTGTACAAACTTTAAACTGCGATATCTTTTTGCTGCGAGGTCCGATTTGGGCGAATCAAAGTGCGTTGGAATCGTATGGTCGCGCTCTTCGCAATGCAACTAGTTTGGAGTCGATTGGAGCTCGTTTGAATTTCGGGTAAAATTAAACGTTCGTTTAATTTTATTCGAAACGAACGCCGAAACCGGAAATAAAATCAAGGTGAGAACTCCTCACTCAATCGAAAGGTTTTGTTTAAAATTTTAAGTAGTTAATGTTGATTGATGATTGCTGTTTGATTGTGCTAGTAGATATAGTAGGATATATATTATATATAGCAATATATATATATTGGCATATGTATATATTGGATTTGATTTCCCGCCTCGTATAGCGGATGAGACCCTATTGCGCCGCCTATTAAGCGGATATTTTATAAAATCCCATATACCGCGATATTCCACCTCGAAGTGGAATTGGTATTGTGCTAACGTCTGTGGATGCAGGGTAACAGGTTGGAGGGATCCAACTGGATTCCTCGCATATTTATTTGTTTATAAATATTATGTTGATTGTTGATAATCATATTGATATATGACACTTATTCCCGTGGTTGACCATCTGATGTTGTTGCATCATCGGATTCAAATTTTTAAAATTAAAATAACGGTTTTGAATTTAAAAAGGGGTTTTAAATCGATTTTTCAAAGAATATGGTTTATTAAAATTTTGAATTGATTAAATTTTAAAATAAATAGATGGATAAAATTTTATGTTTTAAAAATTTATATTTTTATAAAATATAACTTAAAAGAAATTTTTAACAATAATAGGTTTTTATAAAATAGTTAAATTTGGTTTTTTGGGGAGTTATTATTATTAATGGTTTATATAAAGGATTTTATAAATGGATGTTTTTAAATAAAAAATTATTGAAGTTATAGAATAAATTTATAAAGTGTTAAGTTGATGTATAACATGCATTTCACTAGGATTTATAGATTAATAAATGTGAAATTTATAAAACGAATGGTTATTGGAAAATTTTAAGTTTATAAGTTATTAACTTATAGAAATGGATTTGGGCATTAAAAAGGGGAATTTTATAGAAATTGTTAATAAATGAAGATTTCATTAGTTGAAATTATTATAAACCATAAAGAAATCTTGTAAGTGATAAGATTTTAAATTGGTGAAGTTCAAAGGAACGATTTGGTAAATAAATAATATTATAAGTATTTAACTTACAATATGGCTTTTGGGTATGAAATTGGGTTATGTAAATTGCATCGGATTAATAAAGGAATTTATAAAATTGGGGTTTATAATAGAAATGGAATTTATAAACTATGTTTATAAATTTGAAATCCATCGAATTTGATAAATTGAAATATGGGAATTTGTTAAGTGGGCTATATTCACCATTTTGAATATTGAATAGATTATTAAATAAAATGGGTTTGTTTTTGGGAAAGGAATGTTTTAAATGGAATTTAAAACGAATTAAAGGTGTTTTAAAATGTATTGAGTATTGAAAACATAGATTTCAACATTGATTGTTGAAATAGACGTTTTCGAGAAACAGAAGGGGATAATTTGTATAGTATTGGATTTATATATCTATTTTTAATTTCAAATCCATATACTAGTGTTTTTGGGTTGTCGTAACGATGTTTTACGCAACATTCGTTTTTAACCCAAATAAATGTGAATAAAAGAATGTTTTCTTAAAGAGAATGGAATAAAATACTTAACGGTAACTTAAGTATATTGAATATTTCCAAATTGTTGAAAATAAATAAATTTGTGAATTACTTATTTTTAAAATAAGCATGGGAATGGTTTTCTAATATGAAATGGAACGGTTTTTGTGAATTCACCTTTAAAGTAATTGAAAGCAAATAACTTGAAATCGATTTGGGAATCGTATGCTAGTAGATGCTTGGAATTTAAATCCACTTTGGAATTTATATATATGAAGGGAAATTTGTTTAAAAATAAATGTTGATTTATTTTGAAATATGAAAATATAATTTACGAATTTGGAACGTAAGTTAAAATAAATCGGTAAAGATTTATTTGGTGGTTTGAAATTTGTTTCAAAAAGTATATATGGTTAAGGTGATTTGAAATTAGTTTTCAAATGGTTAAGGTGATTTGAAATTGGTTTGCAAATGGTTAATGTAATTTGAAAATTGGTTTTCAAATGGTAAAGGTAAATTGAAAATTGGTTTTCAATTGGTTAAGTGTGGAAAATTATATCGTGAAGGTGTTTTGGTAAAGCAAATAAATTGGGCAATTATTTGGAAATTGTGTATATATATCTTGTAAAGATATTTTGGGACTTAATAATTTTGGAAAATTATTTGGAATCTGATGATGTGGCGCATCTTTATTGATAGTTAAATAACCGACTATCAATATTTACCCTTGGATGGTATTGATTGTGTTTGTTTGGAATTGAATGCACACTTGTTTTTAAAATAAGCGCTCGCTATTCGGTTTAGCCGGGAGAGGACCTTTGTGTCATATATCCCATTCCGAATATGCGATACGTCGTTTGGATTGCATATTGAAGACCGGTGTTGAAGACCGGGTATTTGTGAAAACGATAGGATGACCTATCGATTGTCTCCGCATCGTTAGCTACGATATGGAGATTTCCTTTGTGATGGGAAATTTTATCGGGATTGTGAATACCCGGATTGCAAGGGCTTCTTTGGAAGTGCCTTCGGTTCTGTTCGAACCCGGAACAGACTTGTATGGTTACGTGTCTGACATTACATTTTGAGAGATAGAGCAGATTTCTTTCAAATACATTTCTGTTGGTGGCGGAGAATTTATTCTCTTAGCTTAACACCCTTCTCTGAGACGTACGAGCTCAGAGGTTATGTAGTTGAAGGTTATCAGCGATATTTCCCAATCTGGTAATGTGGCATGCTGAGTGCTGCTGCGTGATGATCATTGGTTGGTCATTTGTGATATGATCATTTGTTTGATCATTTATCTTTGTGATTATTGCTTTGGTCATCTGTGGACCCGAAGCATGGCTTTGTTACACAAAGCGTAGCTTTGTGGACGAGACTTCGTCAGGACCTCACTCCCCGGAAATGGTCGAAACAGGAATATGCGGCAAGGTTATGAGGGTCGCGCCCTTTAGGGTATGTCATTCCCTTCTGGAAAAGGGTGGTATCATGGTATGGAGCCCAGATATTTACTCATGTGGAAAACACTATATCTATTTCTGTGTGGTGTTGTTGGTATCGAGCGCTCGGATAAAGGTCCCAAAGGACCGGGGGATGACATATTCGTGTAGTAGTTACCTAGTTACAGAGGTAACCCGGCCTTGTGTTGGCAGAGATCTAACCGTAACGTTAGTTTCTCGGGACGTCCCGCCAGAGGCGATCCCATGTGGCAGTAGGAAGTTCCTTAGCCTGACCATTTGTTGGAAATCCAATCAAAACAATACGCGCCTTGTACGGTTTTAGTTGTATTACCTGCCATTCACTTATGGTGGTCACCACTGTTTGGATGGTAGCTATAGTAGGCATAGTTCGGAATGTCTATGCTGGCTAGGATTTATATTCTACTTTCGAAATTGTTTTCTACACTATGCACTAGTAATAATATCAAAAATGATTTGATTTTCGCGTAGTAAGCATCTTTGACTATCATAAGGAGAAATCTCCTCCAATTCTGCGTTTGCATTGTGTGTGTGGCGGGAGGCCTTATGGTAGTTTCATTTTCCAAAAAGCATTGCGGATTTCAAAATTTAAATTTTCTTGTTGCTTGTTTAAAGATAAACTGTTTTTGAGTTCTCACACCAGTCCCATGACTGACCTGGAGTTTATTGTTCCTTTCCTAAACTCTGGGTGCCCAATATTTTCCACACGGGCAGTCTAGAGTTAGGTTGTCAGGTTATTCTGGATTCGGGAGTTGCTGTGCAGATCTGGAGGCGAGCCAGATAGCGTAGTCTATTATCTATTGTATATATATCTTTTCTTTTTCCGCTGTTGTTGTTGTACACTCTGATTGATGTAATGTAATGTGATGTAATGTATAAAAATGTATAGTTCTTTTGTTTTAATGAATATTCATTTATCTATTATATGTTGTTCCGCTGCGACTGTGAGATTCTGATATTGTTCCTGTTCTGTTACTTGTTTTTGTTTTCTTCTCTCTTTTCTTTCTTCTATCTTTCTCTCTCTTCTCCTACTTTTTTCTTCTTCTTCTTCTTAAACCCTAACGGTTCGATTTTTCGGCAACGAAAAATCCCGATCGTTACATTTGGTATCAGAGCATATGGTTAAGCGACAACCTGCTCTGTTGGGTATTACTCATTAGAGATAGAGTCAGTAGTACTCTAGAATGAGTGTGAGTGTAATAATAGATATGAGTGCGTATTTGTTAGTGAATATAAAATTGTTTTATATTGTGATGATTGGTTTGTTGAGTGGTATATGAACCTTCGTCGGCGCAGCCTCGAAAACTGAATCGAAGGGGTTCCTAAACACTTGAATAGAACAATTCGACACAATATTGTTTTAAATTGGGTAAATGAAATAATTTTGCCTCGATTATATTTTATATATAAAAAAAAAAAAAAAAATTTTTTCAAGGATTATTGAAGTGTGTATATAATTGATTGCTTGGTTGTTGTAAATGATATATATATAAAATAATTAAAAGTTGTTTGAATAAGCTAATAAAAGCAACTATTGTAAAAGAATAATGGTATAAACCAATGAATCATAAGATGGAATTATAATTAATAATGAGTTACAATTGTAAGATAATCATGTATGTATATAAGAAGTAAAAATTATATAAGTAAAAGGGTTATAAAAGTGATTTATGAATAGAAAGAAACTTTTTGAAAGAATAATTAGCATTGATTTCACTATTGTCACTGGGAAATAATAAGGGTGATGACTGCAGCATCATCAGTATCATTTTCGAGTTTCTATGTGATGGATTTGCTACAAAAATGAATTTAAAAATTTAAGTTTTGTTGTAATAAACCAATTTGAAATTAAAATTCAACCTAAAGTTGATAAATATAAGCGAAATAGGTTTTGAACTTATAATATAAGTTAGAAGTTGAATAATAAGTTTTATAACTTATTAAATGGGAGAATGTAAGTAAAACCAATTATTGAAATGGTTAAACAATTAAGTTAAATAAAATGGAATATGAATTTGAATATTGATATGAATTTGACTTAAGTAAAAGTTAAATGGGATTTACTTTGGAATTTAAAATCCGAATTGAATTGATAAGTAAAACTTAAGTTTAATTGAACAAATGATGTTTAATGAAGTATAACTTAAGTGAAGTTGAATAAAAAATCGATCTTTGCATCAAAGTTAAATAATCAAGTGAATTAAATGATGTAAATAAAGTTGGAATGGAATGCAAGTTAAGTAATGTTGAAAGAATTGATGTTAATATCAAAGTAAGTGAATAAAGTGAGTAAATAAAATTGTTAAAGATGTGAACTTAAGTTATATAAATGAAATTCAATTTTATTTGTAAAAAGAACTAGCAATTGAGTTAAAGTATGAATTGAATGTTAATCAATAGAATATGAATAAGTTGATATGAAATGATGCATGCAAGTGTAAATTCATTTGAAAATAGTTGAAAAGTAGAATGAAAATCAATTGAATGTTAAACCAATTGAAATTAAAACAGTTGAACCAAATTGAATGTAAGTAAAATGGATAAAATTTGGTTGTATTGGATGTGCATTGGTTGTTATTTGCTTGTTGGTTGATTGTATGAAAATTCCTTAAGTGTTAACGAAATTGAATCTGCTAATTTGAAAGCTATGTAATTGAATTCAAACGAAAATTGGAATGCAAAGTTGAATAAAAATGAATATGCAACTTTAATAGTAAACTAAAAGTGGTATAAGAAGCATGCATTGGAAATTTTGAACTTGAATTGGCAAAATAGTTTGAATGTTGGAATTGAATACTACTACTAGCAGGATATACAGGTATATAATGGAATTGGGATTTTGATTTCAAAGTTAAAAATTTGTAACGCTCGACAAAAAGGTACGTATTTCAATTTTTATATGAGATTTGATGATTTCCTTCTCCAGCCACTTGGCTTTCTCTTTTCTTTTTGATTCTGAGGGGCCGTAGAGCCGTTTTGTAGTCGTACCGATCTAGCCGCGCAAAGGAGACTCTGGCGAAATTTTTCGAAAATTTAGGGAGTTAGTAAAATTTTGAGAAATTTTGAAAGTTTGAAATTTGAATTTAAATTTAAATTTGAATTGTTGAGTAAACAATGTTGTTTGAAACCTATAATTGAGTTTGGAAAGCTAATTGAAATGATAGTAGATCTTTAATAAAAAGATTTGTTTGAAAAGTTGATAAAACTAATTAGTTTTGGAAAAATAATAAACGGATTATGAATTATTCTCCTTAACTTGCAATTTCGAGGACGAAATTCTTTTAAGGGGGGAAGATTGTAACAACCCAGAATTTTTAGTAATTTAAATTTGAGTATTTAATTAATTTTAAATATTAATAAGTGAATTTTTGGAGTCGAATAAATTTTATTTTGAATTTTGGATTTAATTTTGCAATTAAATCGATTTATTTAATAGTGAAATTCCACAAATAATTAGATATTGGGTTAAATATGATTGAAAATGGTTTGGAAAATTTTATTTTATCATATTAAAGTTATAGAAATGTTTTAGAACTTGTAAAACTGAATTTGGAGTTAATTTGTAAAAATTGAATATTTTAATATTTAATTATCGACTGAAAAATAACCAATTTTTGAACAGTCTCAGAATTGAACGAGACCAGTTCCATTGGATCCGGAATAGTTAGTTATTATCGGATTTCAAATTTCGTAGCAAACGGAGTTGTCGTTTGACCGTGGCAGCTCGAAACGCATCGATATCGTTTTAATATTAATTTAGCGTGTTAAAATAGCCATTTTTCAAACGGTCTCGGATTTCGATGAAACCAGTTTCATCGGATCCGTAATGTGATATTATTGTAAGATCTCAAATTTTAAGTCGTTTGGATTTATCGTTTGTCCGGTACAAGCCAAAACGCCTAGAAATCGCTTAAATCGGTTTAAATTTAAATCGACTGTTTATTGCCGTATCTCACACATACTTCCGAATTAGCTTACGAAACCTGTTCCATTGTGTCCGGAATGCGGAAAAACCTTAGGATCGCCTGGCGGCACGCGTCGTTTGGAGTTCATTTGCAAAAGTGTTAAATTGGAGATTTTATTATTAAAATAATAATAATAGTTGTTTATAAATGCAATTATCTCTAAACCCTAGCCCATTTTTGCTCCAGCCGCCACTTCCATGTCTATGGCCAGAAACGAGCGAAATTCATCCCTCATAATCTCAAAATCCATGCATCGAATCGAGAAACTTTCAACACGAAACTTGTAGAGGACGTCAGGATCTATCCATCCAACGGTGGATCTGGCGAATCGTCGCCGTTTGGAGGGTATAATTGCCCGCGTTCCCTGATGTTGCGCGCGCAGCCCTAGGCACCAGGTGGGGCCGAGCTTGGCCTAGCTCTGGGCGTTGGTGGCTCTTGTCGAGGCCGTTCGGTTGGCGCTCCCCGATCGTGTTTTCATGCAGCGAGGAGGTGGTGAGATCAAACCCTAGTTCTAGCTTGTATGGGTTCTTGTTGCGTTCATCACCTGTAGCCGTGCGTGCACATGAGGAAGAGAAGGAGGGGGAAGGAGATGTGCGGCCAGGATCAATTTAGGTTGAGAAATGTAAAATAATGTTGATTTATTCATATTTAAATCGTGTACAAACTTTAAACTGCGATATCTTTTTGCTGCGAGGTCCGATTTGGGCGAATCAAAGTGCGTTGGAATCGTATGGTCGCGCTCTTCGCAATGCAACTAGTTTGGAGTCGATTGGAGCTCGTTTGAATTTCGGGTAAAATTAAACGTTCGTTTAATTTTATTCGAAACGAACGCCGAAACCGGAAATAAAATCAAGGTGAGAACTCCTCACTCAATCGAAAGGTTTTGTTTAAAATTTTAAGTAGTTAATGTTGATTGATGATTGCTGTTTGATTGTGCTAGTAGATATAGTAGGATATATATTATATATAGCAATATATATATATTGGCATATGTATATATTGGATTTGATTTCCCGCCTCGTATAGCGGATGAGACCCTATTGCGCCGCCTATTAAGCGGATATTTTATAAAATCCCATATACCGCGATATTCCACCTCGAAGTGGAATTGGTATTGTGCTAACGTCTGTGGATGCAGGGTAACAGGTTGGAGGGATCCAACTGGATTCCTCGCATATTTATTTGTTTATAAATATTATGTTGATTGTTGATAATCATATTGATATATGACACTTATTCCCGTGGTTGACCATCTGATGTTGTTGCATCATCGGATTCAAATTTTTAAAATTAAAATAACGGTTTTGAATTTAAAAAGGGGTTTTAAATCGATTTTTCAAAGAATATGGTTTATTAAAATTTTGAATTGATTAAATTTTAAAATAAATAGATGGATAAAATTTTATGTTTTAAAAATTTATATTTTTATAAAATATAACTTAAAAGAAATTTTTAACAATAATAGGTTTTTATAAAATAGTTAAATTTGGTTTTTTGGGGAGTTATTATTATTAATGGTTTATATAAAGGATTTTATAAATGGATGTTTTTAAATAAAAAATTATTGAAGTTATAGAATAAATTTATAAAGTGTTAAGTTGATGTATAACATGCATTTCACTAGGATTTATAGATTAATAAATGTGAAATTTATAAAACGAATGGTTATTGGAAAATTTTAAGTTTATAAGTTATTAACTTATAGAAATGGATTTGGGCATTAAAAAGGGGAATTTTATAGAAATTGTTAATAAATGAAGATTTCATTAGTTGAAATTATTATAAACCATAAAGAAATCTTGTAAGTGATAAGATTTTAAATTGGTGAAGTTCAAAGGAACGATTTGGTAAATAAATAATATTATAAGTATTTAACTTACAATATGGCTTTTGGGTATGAAATTGGGTTATGTAAATTGCATCGGATTAATAAAGGAATTTATAAAATTGGGGTTTATAATAGAAATGGAATTTATAAACTATGTTTATAAATTTGAAATCCATCGAATTTGATAAATTGAAATATGGGAATTTGTTAAGTGGGCTATATTCACCATTTTGAATATTGAATAGATTATTAAATAAAATGGGTTTGTTTTTGGGAAAGGAATGTTTTAAATGGAATTTAAAACGAATTAAAGGTGTTTTAAAATGTATTGAGTATTGAAAACATAGATTTCAACATTGATTGTTGAAATAGACGTTTTCGAGAAACAGAAGGGGATAATTTGTATAGTATTGGATTTATATATCTATTTTTAATTTCAAATCCATATACTAGTGTTTTTGGGTTGTCGTAACGATGTTTTACGCAACATTCGTTTTTAACCCAAATAAATGTGAATAAAAGAATGTTTTCTTAAAGAGAATGGAATAAAATACTTAACGGTAACTTAAGTATATTGAATATTTCCAAATTGTTGAAAATAAATAAATTTGTGAATTACTTATTTTTAAAATAAGCATGGGAATGGTTTTCTAATATGAAATGGAACGGTTTTTGTGAATTCACCTTTAAAGTAATTGAAAGCAAATAACTTGAAATCGATTTGGGAATCGTATGCTAGTAGATGCTTGGAATTTAAATCCACTTTGGAATTTATATATATGAAGGGAAATTTGTTTAAAAATAAATGTTGATTTATTTTGAAATATGAAAATATAATTTACGAATTTGGAACGTAAGTTAAAATAAATCGGTAAAGATTTATTTGGTGGTTTGAAATTTGTTTCAAAAAGTATATATGGTTAAGGTGATTTGAAATTAGTTTTCAAATGGTTAAGGTGATTTGAAATTGGTTTGCAAATGGTTAATGTAATTTGAAAATTGGTTTTCAAATGGTAAAGGTAAATTGAAAATTGGTTTTCAATTGGTTAAGTGTGGAAAATTATATCGTGAAGGTGTTTTGGTAAAGCAAATAAATTGGGCAATTATTTGGAAATTGTGTATATATATCTTGTAAAGATATTTTGGGACTTAATAATTTTGGAAAATTATTTGGAATCTGATGATGTGGCGCATCTTTATTGATAGTTAAATAACCGACTATCAATATTTACCCTTGGATGGTATTGATTGTGTTTGTTTGGAATTGAATGCACACTTGTTTTTAAAATAAGCGCTCGCTATTCGGTTTAGCCGGGAGAGGACCTTTGTGTCATATATCCCATTCCGAATATGCGATACGTCGTTTGGATTGCATATTGAAGACCGGTGTTGAAGACCGGGTATTTGTGAAAACGATAGGATGACCTATCGATTGTCTCCGCATCGTTAGCTACGATATGGAGATTTCCTTTGTGATGGGAAATTTTATCGGGATTGTGAATACCCGGATTGCAAGGGCTTCTTTGGAAGTGCCTTCGGTTCTGTTCGAACCCGGAACAGACTTGTATGGTTACGTGTCTGACATTACATTTTGAGAGATAGAGCAGATTTCTTTCAAATACATTTCTGTTGGTGGCGGAGAATTTATTCTCTTAGCTTAACACCCTTCTCTGAGACGTACGAGCTCAGAGGTTATGTAGTTGAAGGTTATCAGCGATATTTCCCAATCTGGTAATGTGGCATGCTGAGTGCTGCTGCGTGATGATCATTGGTTGGTCATTTGTGATATGATCATTTGTTTGATCATTTATCTTTGTGATTATTGCTTTGGTCATCTGTGGACCCGAAGCATGGCTTTGTTACACAAAGCGTAGCTTTGTGGACGAGACTTCGTCAGGACCTCACTCCCCGGAAATGGTCGAAACAGGAATATGCGGCAAGGTTATGAGGGTCGCGCCCTTTAGGGTATGTCATTCCCTTCTGGAAAAGGGTGGTATCATGGTATGGAGCCCAGATATTTACTCATGTGGAAAACACTATATCTATTTCTGTGTGGTGTTGTTGGTATCGAGCGCTCGGATAAAGGTCCCAAAGGACCGGGGGATGACATATTCGTGTAGTAGTTACCTAGTTACAGAGGTAACCCGGCCTTGTGTTGGCAGAGATCTAACCGTAACGTTAGTTTCTCGGGACGTCCCGCCAGAGGCGATCCCATGTGGCAGTAGGAAGTTCCTTAGCCTGACCATTTGTTGGAAATCCAATCAAAACAATACGCGCCTTGTACGGTTTTAGTTGTATTACCTGCCATTCACTTATGGTGGTCACCACTGTTTGGATGGTAGCTATAGTAGGCATAGTTCGGAATGTCTATGCTGGCTAGGATTTATATTCTACTTTCGAAATTGTTTTCTACACTATGCACTAGTAATAATATCAAAAATGATTTGATTTTCGCGTAGTAAGCATCTTTGACTATCATAAGGAGAAATCTCCTCCAATTCTGCGTTTGCATTGTGTGTGTGGCGGGAGGCCTTATGGTAGTTTCATTTTCCAAAAAGCATTGCGGATTTCAAAATTTAAATTTTCTTGTTGCTTGTTTAAAGATAAACTGTTTTTGAGTTCTCACACCAGTCCCATGACTGACCTGGAGTTTATTGTTCCTTTCCTAAACTCTGGGTGCCCAATATTTTCCACACGGGCAGTCTAGAGTTAGGTTGTCAGGTTATTCTGGATTCGGGAGTTGCTGTGCAGATCTGGAGGCGAGCCAGATAGCGTAGTCTATTATCTATTGTATATATATCTTTTCTTTTTCCGCTGTTGTTGTTGTACACTCTGATTGATGTAATGTAATGTGATGTAATGTATAAAAATGTATAGTTCTTTTGTTTTAATGAATATTCATTTATCTATTATATGTTGTTCCGCTGCGACTGTGAGATTCTGATATTGTTCCTGTTCTGTTACTTGTTTTTGTTTTCTTCTCTCTTTTCTTTCTTCTATCTTTCTCTCTCTTCTCCTACTTTTTTCTTCTTCTTCTTCTTAAACCCTAACGGTTCGATTTTTCGGCAACGAAAAATCCCGATCGTTACACTTCTGCTTCCCAAAAACCAACATCATCAGACAAATATCCCACCGTGCATATGCACGGTGGCTCCAGCCACCGTTGATCATCAACACTGATCGCCACCCATCAGTACTCGCCTCGACATCTCACCTCGATCATTGAAACGCGTCCAACCACCGGAAATCGAAACGAGCTCCCTCTCATCAAAACCTGGAACAAGCTAGACTACCCAACCCAAAACCTGGAACAACGGCTCGCTCTCTCCGCCTCGACCACCGGAGGCGCTGAAATTCCGGTCACGGCCTCATCATCCCCTCACTTCCAATCCCCAGGAGCACACGACACTCGATCGATACCAGGCGTGGAACGAATCGAACAAAACGGCCTCACCAAAATTAGGTTAAAAATATTCAAAACCCCACCGCCTCTTCCACGTCAAACTGGAGCAACTCCAGATATTTTTCCCAACTCCTCCGGAGGCTCCTTCACACCCACGCGAAACGCCGAGCATTCCGGTCCACTCGATCACCCAAAAATCGACCATAACCCATTTCCGTTCATCCCGGAACTGCAGCTTAATCCTAGCTCTAAAAATTTTGATTCGAGCTTTAAAAATCATATTAAAGTATAACAACCCCATTTATACATCTGAATTCATAAATTACGAAGTTCGAATTCTTGCTCTTTTTGAAGTTAGTTGGGTTGTCTTACTTTCCAGAGAAAGTTAAACTTGGTTTTAACTTATATAAATTTTTAATCTCAAGTTTATACCATAACAACCAATTTCCATTTTGATTCTAAGTCCACTCTATAAGCAGATTGAAAGAAAAAGAATTTTGAATCAAAGATGTTTTGTTCATGAACTTAAAACAGAGAGGTATTTAAAATTCAGCCTGCACACCAATTCCATCGCCAAGAACACACACATATGTATAAAAACTTATGTATTCAAAGACATGTTGTTGCAACATTTCCTTTTATTTATTTTACTTTTCAATAAAAAAAAAATATGATACTCACATTTTGGTTTGGAAGCAGGGAGTTTTTTTGCCAGATTTGCTGCTGAGATATTTTTTTGTTAAAAAAATAAGGTTGTAGCCTCATAATCATTCCTTGTTTATGAACCAAAATCTACTATTGTTTATATAAGTAGCAATTTTTTTTTCTTTTGTAATGGGTTTATAAGCTTGTAAATTTAACAAAGAGTATACATTTGTGAATATATATAACATACACACAGACATGCATTCTCACAGAACATCATAGTTCAATGCAACTTTCACAACAGCTAGAAGTATCACATATATAAAGAGATTCAATCATTAGAACAGGTCAGTTTGCTCACAGATATACCTATATATATAAGAAACAGTTTTATACTTTAAAAGTATCTGAAAGGAATAAGTTACTCACTTGGTTTAGAAATGAACAGAGCTTGCTTTGTGTTGAAACAGGCTGGGAAATTTCAAGCTTGATTCTTCTGTAATCTTCTTACTTTTTGTTTATTGCTTAAATGATGTTTGAGTTTGTAAAAAAATAAAAAAAAATGCTTGCAATACAATTTTTGGGTTTTCTGTGTAGTGAACGAATGAAGTAAGAAGGATATATATAAAAGAAATGAGTTACAGGGTGATAAAATTGACAGGTTTTGTAGGCTGATAGTTTCTTGTGTACAAAAGGCATGATAAGGGTGCTTGCATTAAATGCTAGAAGTATGTTGCATTTATTACCTTAGTCCTTTATGTCTTCAGCCATGACTTATTTCTTTTCTTGTTTACACTCTTATGCTATGTATTGTTATGTATGTATTTTATTTTGTCTTTGTGTGCATGTTGTACATTTGGAGGCTGTAGTGATTTTGTATTACTTTTCTTTTTACTTTGCTTGAGTTCATTATATGTTTATTGTCTTCTTGCCTGCATACTTATTTTTTTTCCTTTTGTCTTGTTTTATATGCCTGTGTATTTACATTTTCATTTGTTTGCTTTGTTTGTGTTTGATACATATTTATTTTACTTAATTATTTATATGAAGATTTTGTATTGCTGGCTAATGATTTTCTCTACTTATTTAGGTGGCTGAAATGATATTGATTTGGTGGCTAAAGATATATTTTGTTTGTTCATGCTTGAATCAATGTTTGCACTGTCTTGTTTTGCAAGCTCAAAGATTTGATATTTCAAATCTGCATTCTTATTTTTATACTTGTGTTAGCCCTACATACTTTCTTTTACTTGTTTGTAAATAGATACTTAGGTATATTTATTTTCAATAGTTTATATTTTGATGTATTTTGTTTGTACATTTTGTTTATGTTTTATTTTACTTTGTTTATTTGCTTTTATTTTAACTTAAATATTTATTTCAAAAAATTTGTTATATTTATACAACTTCTAAAATACATTTCATAAGATTGAACTCAAATATTTCTATATTAATGTTGTTTAAAAATAACTCAATACTAAATTAAAATAATTTATAAAATAAACTATATCTTTCTTAATAAAAAAAATAATCTATTTGGATTTGGATAAACTCAAATCAATTTATCATTTAATTTCACAATTTTAAATAAAAAATAAATGTAATCATCAATTAAAATAAATTAAAATTCGGGATCGTTACAGACTTCCCCCCTTAAAGAAATTTCATCCCCGAAATTTGCAGGCACGAAAATAACACAGAGATAGATGAAAAATATTTAATCAAATTAAACTGAATATTTATTCTGCATTTGGCTTACCAAATCAGAATATCGTAAATTGATACAAAAACGAATCTATTTAACACTCGCAAGATACTTGGGTTATCAGATCTACGAAACATGCAAGGCACTAATTAGTTCGAAGGATAACTAACCATCGGTAGAATATATCGAGACCCAAACAATAGATAAATGGATTAAATCTTCCATAATTCTCAAACACTATGGATGGATTCCAAACTCAAGTCGGAATATCTCAAAATATATATACCAATTTGTCCCTTTTCGGACTTTGATATACCCAAGAAATTATAATAGAATTTCAAAATTTGGTTTTAAACGAAATCGTTTTATCGATATAATTCAAATTATCCTTCATATTCTATTAATCAATTTAACTCAAATTAAAATTTCCAATTTATTTAAAATTTCCAATTTATTTAAAATTTCCAATTCATATTCATTAAGGTTTAAATCAAAAATTGACAAGAAATCGATGAAGATACAAAGTAAGGATTTTCTACAATAATTCGTAGGGCATCACCGCATCGAAACTTCTTCTTGCAACTGCCACAAGGCAAATCAAAAGAATTTGGAAAGATGAATCGAAAGAGATTGATAGAGAAAGTTCGTTTCCACTGTTGCAGGGCATTGACCATTTATAGTCGTATTCCCCTGTCCCCTGTCTCGTTCTCTTCTTGCACTCATACTCAGTAGCAGTGAATAATAAGAGAATTTACTGAGGCATTTAAACGGATATCTTAGGGATATACTCATTCTAAGGTTTACTTCACCCTATCTATAATGAGCTACTTAATGTGTTATACTCCTGAGCTAAAGTTTAACCTTAGCTCTGATACCAAATGTAACGATGAGGATTTTTCGCGCTCGAAAATCGACATCCATACTTTACATCGTACTCGAATGCCGTAGATTCGACAGTTCAAATACGAGTCGCCGGAGCTTATAACAACATTAAGTAAACAACACAGCGGAAAAAAGAATAATACATTGATATACAATATCTGATACAACAGAGTGATACAATGAATATCAATATACATCAGAGATATGATACAAGAAAATAGCAGCGGAAAAGGAAAATAGATAACATTTAGCAGCGGAACAATATAACTCTAAGATAGTCTTCAAAAGAGAACTCCAGAAGCAGCAGCTCGATTCAACATCACGATACGCAAAGACAAGCAAGTCTCGTCCGCATCCAAAGACTGAACTAGCTCCAGATAATTCACTGAACTTGACTATCTGAAAAACCCAACTCTAGACTGCTCGTGTAGAAAATTTTGAGCACCCAGAGTTTAGGAAGAAACAATAAACTCCGGATCAGTCATGGGACTGGTGTGAGCAACAAAAACAGTTTATCTTTTAAAAACAAACAGCAAGAGAATTTTAAATTAGATTCGCAATGCTTTTTAGAAATGAGTCTACCACAAGGCCTCTCGCACACACACACACAATGCAAACGCAGAATCGGAGGAGATTCTCCTTATGATAGTCAAATATGCTTGATACGCGAATTCCTTTGATATTATTACTATAAGTGCAAAGTGGAGAAAACAATTTCGAAAGTATAATATAAATCTTAGCCAGCATAGACATTCCGCACTTATGCCTACTATAGCTACCATATTCAATAGCAGGTTACCACCACATTCCATGGCAAGTTATACAACTAAAACCGTACAGGGTACGTATTTGAAGAATGGATTTCCAACAAATGGTCGGGCAAAGGAACTTCCCAAACCGAAATGGAACGCCTCTGGAAGAACATCCTCGAGCATCCTAAATGGATCTCTGCCAAACAAGGCCGGCTACCCCTTTTCCAGGGAGTAAGAAGCCTCAGATATACCACCCCCGGTCCTTTTGGACCTTTATACGAGGCCTCGATTCCAACAACACCACACAGTAATAGATATAGTGTATCCACATGAGTAAGTATCTGGGCTCCGTACCATGATGCTACCCCTTTCCAGAAGGAATGGTCATACCCTAGGGACGCGATCCCTGAAACCTTGCTGCCACGATTCCTGTTTCGACCATTACCGGGTTGTGAGGCTCGACGAAGTCTCGTCCACAAAGCTACGCTTTTTAAAAAAGCCACCCTTTGATCAACAAATGATCAGCAGCACTCAGCATGCCACATTACCAAGTTGGGAACATATCGCTGATAACCTTCAACTACATAACCTCTGAGCTCGTACGTCTCAGAGAAGGGTGTTAATGCTAAGAGAATTAATTCTCCGCCATGAACAAAAATGTATTTGAAAGAAATCTGCTTTATATCTCAAAATGTAATGTCAGACATACAATCTATACAAGTCTGTTCTGGATTTAGAACAGAACCGAAGGAACTTCCAAAGAAGTCCTTGCAATCCGGGTATTCACAATCCCGATCGAACTTCCCATCACTTAGGAATCTCTATACCGTAGCTACTCGGTGCAGAGACAATCGATAGGTCATCCTATCGTTCTCGTAAATACCCGGTCTTCACCACCGGTCTTCAAATGCTATCCATAACGTCGAATCACATATTCGGAATAGGTTATACGACCCAAAGGTCCTTTCCCGGCTAACCCGAATAGTAAGCGCAACATTTAAAACATATGGATATGGGATTTCAATTAAGTCACAACTTAATAATTCAAAACTTTCTTTCAAGTGGTTTAAACCAATTACCATTCCCAAATCTTTTAAACAAAAGATTTATTTCACTAAGTTCACCCATTTTCACAAAGATTCATTCCCGGATTTCAAAACAATTTCACCTTAATTGGATTAATTCATTTAAATCTTTAAATCAAGGTTTTATCTTATAGCTTTCAAACAGTTTCGATAACTTGGGAAATCATTTTCATTTTTAACTTGAAATCCTTTTTAACACAATTTGGAAGTTCACTTCCTATATGAAATCTTTTATTATTTGAAAAAGAATAGTTTCATTTCAGAAAGATCCAATTTTTTATTTACACGAATTAAAGCCTTTGAATTTAAATTCAAATTCCCAAATCAATACATTTAAAATGGTTTAAAAACTCATATAACTCATTTTTTAAGTTGAATAACTTTTCTTTATATCCTAGTTTCCAAATCATAGAATTCAGTTTCAAATATTGAATTCAAATTTAAATGAAAATATTTAAATTTCAAAACTCAATCAAGTTATCAATAATAAATTTCATCTTTGAAATTCCATTTCTAAAGCTTTTCACTTTAATCTCAATCCATTTCCAAAACATTTGAATTCAAATATTCAATTTTGTAAATCATTTCAAAATCTATGACTTAATCGATTTCCTTGTGAAATCCATATTTGTGTGGGTATAAGTGTGGTTCGGGGGTTTAACACAATAGTGCAACATCATTCAATCATCACAGCTTAAAACACAGAAATATAGTTGATAAGCGATATAAACATAACGCTTATCGCTCATTCATAGATTCACAGATAATATACAAATGTAAATGAATGAATAATCATACACGGCTCAATCTACAGATCAAAATATCACAGATCAGATAGGGCAATTAATTCAAGGCATCACACATAATACGATCATCCATAAGTAAGATCGGTTAGTTGTTTGATTAATTCAAATCAATTTTAATTGCTTATGAATAATCACTAATCCTGGTTAATTACTATTAATTAACTCCAACCTATTTGATTAATTATCCTTTAATCATGTATTAATCAACATTTTATTATTAATTAATTATTCTTTAATTAATTATTCTTAATTGGTTACAACAATTTATTTACTTTAAATTAATTACAAGATTAATTAACTCTATATTAATAAACATCCCTTAGTTACTTTCCCAAATTAGTTACCCTTTTATTTATCGTTCATTCTCAAATTGATTATCTTAATTAATCAATTCCAACCTTTAATTACTTAGTTAATCAAATCCAAATTGATAATTAATTAAATAATTTATCCATTTTTAATTAACTTAATAATTTAATGAATTTCAAATCATTAAATCCCAATTAACTTTAAGAAAAACATTATTCTTATTAATGATTAAATTATCATTAACAAAGTATTTAAAACAATTTACTTTCAAATTTATTTTCATATTTTCATTTTATACTTAAGATTTAAAATGGTTACAATTTTAACTTTAACAAAAGTTAAGGACAATTCAAAACAATTTAAAACATTTAGCCTTAACCCATTTTTTCCTTGAAATCTGTTTGAAAGCTTATTAACATTTACACTTTATAAAACTTATTTATTTACACATTTTGATTTAACTTTGTTTAAATCCTTTCCTTTACAATTTAAGTTTCATTTTTTTAAAATTCAAATTTCCTTTTCAATACTTAAGCATTTTTTCTATTTATTTATTTAAAAATGATTTTAATTTCATTTTAAGATTCAAAAGTTCCATCTAAATTTTACTTAAAATTTTGAATTCAAACATTGTTTAAATCCTGGTTCAAATTTTGAACTAAATTTTTAAAAGTGTTTACCTCCTGTTTTAAAATTTTGAACTAAATTAAACCTGAAACAATCAGGTTTACTAAAACCTGAAATACTCCACTGTCTCAAGTGAACCAAGGTTGCTTCGAGTAAGACACTCGAATTACTCGAGTAAAATTCGAGTCTCTCTTCTGCTTCCCAAAAACCAACATCATCAGACAAATATCCCACCGTGCATATGCACGGTGGCTCCAGCCACCGTTGATCATCAACACTGATCGCCACTCCTCAGTACTCGCCTCAACATCTCACCTCGATCATCGAAACGCGTCCAACCACCGGAAATCGAAACGAGCTCCCCCTCATCAAAACCTGGAACAAGCTAGACTACCCAACCCAAAACCTGGAACAACGGCTCGCTCTCTCCGCCTCGATCACCGGAGGCGCTGAAATTCTGGTCACGGCCTCATCATCTCCCCCACTTCCAATCCCCAAGAGCACGCGACACTCGATCGATACCAGGCGTGGAACGAATCGAACAAAACGGCCTCACCAAAATTAGGTTAAAAATATTCAAAACCGCACCGCCTCTTCCACGTCGAACTGGAGAAACTCCAGATATTTTTCCCAACTCCTCCGGAAGCTCCTTCACCCCCACGCGAAACGCCAAGCATTCCGGTCCACTCGATCACCCAAAAATTGACCATAGCCCATTTCTGTTCATCCCGGAACTGCAGCTTAATCCTAGCTCTAAAAATTTTGATTCGAGCTTTAAAAATCATATTAAAGTATAACAACCCCATTTATACATCTGAATTCATAAATTACGAAGTTCGAATTCTTGCTCTTTTTGAAGTTAGCTGGGTTATCTTACTTTCCAGAGAAAGTTAAACTTGGTTTTAACTTAATTAAATTTTTAATCTCAAGTTTATACCATAACAACCAATTTCCATTTTGATTCTAAGTCCACTCTATAAGCAGATTGAAAGAAAAAGAATATTGAATCAAAGATGTTTTGTTCATGAACTTAAAACAGAGAGGTATTTAAATATCAGCCTGCACACCCAGAACACACACATATATAAAAACTTATGTATTCAAAGACATGTAGTTGCAACATTTCCTTTTATTTATTTTACTTTTCAATAAAAAAAGAAAACAAATATGATACTCACATTTTGGTTTGGAAGCAGGGAGTTTTTTTGCCAGATTTGCTGTTGAGATATTTTTTTAAAAAAAATAAGGTTATAGCCTCATAATCATTCCTTGTTTATGAACCAAAATCTACTATTGTTTATATAAGTAGCAATTTTTTTTTCTTTTGTAATGGGTTTATAAGCTTGTAAATTTAACAAAGAGTATACATTTGTGAATATATATAACATACACACAGACATGCATTCTCATAGAACATCATAGTTCAAAGCAACTTTCACAACAGCTAGAAGTATCACATATATAAAGAGATCAATCATTAGAACAGGTCAGTTTGCTCACAGATATACCTATATATATATAAGCAATAGTTTTATACTTTAAAAGTATTTAAAAAGAATAAGTTACTCACTTGGTTTAGAAATGAACAGAGCTTGCTTTGTGTTGAAACAGACTGGGAAATTTCAAGCTTGATTCTTCTGTAATCTTCTTACTTTTTGTTTATTGCTTAAATGATGCTTGAGTTTGTAAAAAAAAAATGCTTGCAATACAACTTTTCGGGTTGGCTGTGTAGTGAACGAATGAAATAAGAAGGATATATATGAAAGAAATGAGTTACAGGGTGATAAAATTGATAGGTTTTGTAGGCTGATAGTTTCTTGTGTACAAAAGGCATGCTAAGGGTGCTTGCATTAAATGCTAGAAGTATGTTGCATTTATTATCTTAGTCCTTTATGTCTTCAGCCATGACTTATTTCTTTTCTTGTTTACACTCTTATGCTATGTATTGTTATGTATGTATTTTATTTTGTCTTTGTCTGCATGTTGTACATTTGGTGGCTGTAGTGATTTTGTATTACTTTTCTTTTTACTTTGCTTGAGTTCATTATATGTTTATTGTCTTCTTGCCTGCTTACTTATATTTTTTTTCCTTTTGTCTTGTTTTATATTCCTATGTATTTACATTTTCATTTGTTTGCTTTGTTTATGTTTGATACATATTTATTTTACTTAATTATTTATATGAAGATTTTGTATTGCTGGCTAATGATTTTCTCTACTTACTTAGGTGGCTGAAATGATATTGATTTGGTGACTTAAGATATATTTTGTTTGTTCATGCTTGAATCAATGTTTGCACTGTCTTGTTTTGCAAGCTCAAAGATTTGATATTTCAAATCTGCATTCTTATTTTTATACTTGTGTTAGCCCTACATACTTTCTTTTACTTGTTTGTAAATAGATACTTGGGTATATTTATTTTCAATAGTTTATATTTTGATGTATTTTGTTTATACATTTTGTTTATGTTTTATTTTACTTTGTATATTTGCTTTTATTTTAACTTAAATATTTATTTCAAAAATTTTGTTATATTTATACAACTTCTAAAATACATTTCATAAGATTGAACTCAAATATTTCTATATTAATATTGTTTAAAAATAACTCAATACTAAATTAAAATAATTTATAAAAAAACTATATCTTTCTTAATTAAAAAAACATAATCTATTTGGATTTGGATAAACTCAAATCAATTTATCATTTAATTTCACAATTTTAAATCAAAAATAAATCTAATCATCAATTAAAATAAATTAAAATTCAGGATCGTTACAAATACGAAAGAATATCTTTTTATGTTTCAGAAAAAGAAAAAGAAAAGATAAAGAGGAAGACTATCTTTCCTTATAGAACTATTTTAGATCATCTTTTTTTCTTAACTGTGAATGGAAACACTTGTCTTTTTTCTTGAATCATGAAAAAGTTGTCATTTATTCTTGACGCGTGATGGAAGATCATGTTTCTTCTTGAGCTATGATGAAGTCAACGTTATTCTCAAAACAGAAAATCATATTTATTTTCTCAAATTGTGTTTCTTCTTGCATATGAGGGAATAGTATGTTGTCAATAGTTATATTAAATTATTGACTATTTTTTGCATCTGAAAATAAATCATTATCGAAAGGTCCATGAATGGTATATTTTTTTATTTCTAGTATCCAATTGCTAGCTATGGTTGTTTCTTTTGTAGTGTGATTTTTTAATAGCATTGACGTTGACGGCATTAAGAATGAGTCAACGTGTATGATGAGTTTTTCTCTCTTGTTTTTTCTACTCTCTAACTTAGTGAGTTTTGATCGTTTATCAATTTTCCTCTTAATAAGATACATTTTATTTTATAATTTTCATTAAATTTCAAAATTTTACTAACTTTTCTGTTGTACTCTTTTCAAAATTTTAACATTGTATAATTTTGTTATGACGTATTAGTGTTCAAAATTACATTGTTAATATATATTTTTATTCATAGGAATATTAGCGTATGTTTAATTTTTTTACTATTTATAACATTTTATGTTCACTAACCATTTACCATTTGCGCTTCCTCTGCTTGTAGGTCAATATGCAGTTCTTTTACCGATTGCACAAGTTTATAGATTGCAGTTTTATTATACCATTGCACAAAAATTTGTTGTATAACTTGCTACAAATATATAATATATTTCAAAATAAAAAGTTACAGAACACGACATATATCATTAATTTGAATTCTGTCAACATGTAAGATTCAAAAACTTTCTCTAATGTGTTATTTGAATTTTAAATTGATGTTGCATAATCAAAGTACTTGTTTTCAAATATTTCCTATGATTTTGATATATTATCTTCAAACCCGGTTTTTATTTCATTTTGAATCTTTTTATTGAGTTCAACTTTTACAATTCGGTTTTAATGTGAAGTGGAGGAGGGAAAAATTGAATTTTTTTTTTTACCTTGAACCTTCTTTTAAAATAGAATAGATAGGTTATTTCTTTTAATTTTTACAAGGAAAAATACTTAGTTTTTCTTCTTCCTTTAGCCACATTTTATTCTAAAACTTACAAAAATATTCTTTGCTTTTCTGGATCCATTTTGTTTCTCCTACCAATGACGAAAATCTAGGCCAATGTTATCCATGAAAAAAAAAACTTCCTCCACTAGAATTCTTTTAATGACCTTACAGCCTCTAAGCTTGCATCCCTTCTCTTCTTTTTAAATTCATTTTCATCTAAAAGGATAGAATTTCCATCGAGAATATACATGGTTTTGACATCACTTCCAATAAAAAGCATGCCACCAGTCTCATATATACACACACACGCCATGTTATACGTCATATTTCTTGCGATGTGGGACTTATCCATCCAATCCATGCATCCACAATACGAGCCACACATAACAGAGTTATATTCTTTCTCCGTGATGCAACTTCAGTCCTCTGTCAACTAACCAAATCCCCAGAACCCGACTAGTTATCAATCCAAACCATCGTTGGGCCTTTAACAACCAAAACCCGACTAACTATCAATCCAAACCGTTGTTCGATTTTTAACAATCACCCAAAAATCCCCTTTGAGATCTTAATGCAAGTGTACAATTGAAGACATTAGCGTTAGAAGAAAACCACGGTAATAGAGAAATGAAATAGAACGGTGGTGTTGTGAAATTTGATGTGAGAAGTCCGTAGTTGCTCGGACAGCGGTGATAATGGTGGCGATGCAGAAGCATTGTTTGTTGAAGGGTGCGTGGGCTTTTTAATAGAACTTGCGATTTCATTGTGTATAATATCATTGTCATTATTGTGAAAAGATAGATATTTTAAATATAGAATTTTCTCTTGTTCTCGTTTTTCATGTTTGGTTGGTGTATGGATGCATAAATTATGGGAACCACTAAAGAGATGGTCCTTTTGGATAAGGAGTGAATCAAAGATTTATTATTATTATTATTATTATTCATTTTTGTTTTGTTAAAAGAAGAATAATTCATTGTTTTCTTTTATAAAAAGAAAGTGAAATTACAATTCTTTTTGACCTCGTCGTAATTTTCTTTATTCTCTTCTTTCATATATTAGACTAATCATCCCACCAAAATCATTATTTCTTCCGCTCATCTCTAATACGTAATTCCCTAATTCAACAACTCATCTTTTTATTTTACAAAATAAACTGTTGAAAATTGAAGATCATGGAGGGGAACTCATCTCATTCTCCACCCAGATCTTCATCTATACAATTTAATATGGATATGCATAACTTTTGCTCTATTCAATATTTCAATGAATTGTTTTTCGAATCAAAGTGGAAAATACGTACTTGAAATTTGTGGAAATCAGGATTTAGGGTTGGATATGAAATTGGCTTTGGATGCAGTATGCTACGAAGTATGAGGTGTGGAAACTCGACGACTGGAGAGTGGAAGGATGATCGGATTTTGGTTAGTGACGACAGTGGTGGAAATTGAAGCGGTTACTGAAATAAAGAATGAGTTCACGTTTTTTCTTAGAAGAGAACAGAAATATGAGGGGTATTTTGGAGAGGATGGATTACTCTTTTATATTCAGAACAAATATAAACATTTTCCGCTTTACTACATTTTCCCCTATCCCATTATCCCTATATTCATTTCTTTTCTCCTTTTAACAGTTCCCTAAATTATTATCAAGCAAATGAGATAAATGCTTCTAAAAAAGAAACACATTTCATTCGTTCATAGGTCTAAATTGTTGAAATTGTATGATAATTTGGTATATCAAAGTCTTTAAACATTTGTTTGAATTTGCAATTCACGGTATAAGTGATGCATGCAAGTTTGCCAAATTTGGTTGACAAAGAATACTAAAGTATAATTACACCGTGAAGTTTTGTGCATATCATTTGGTTATTTTTACATATTAATCAAATTACAGAGAAAAATATATTACAACCATTCGTTTTGTTCATCATTTGGATTTTAAACAGGATTTGAATCGTTGGACCAATGATCATCTCTCTCCTTTTATTTTTCATCTCTTTACTCTTAATCAGGAAATGTTAGTGGTGAAGTACAATGCTGCAGGCTTACTAATGTGGTACTAAACACTTTAGATGGTTTCAAAATATAAAATAGGGGCAGGAACAGCAGTGATAAGCACTACTGGCTTCTGTTTGTTTATACTGATGATCATTTATTCATCATTGTTGCCTTATGATTTGCAATTACTGCACTGTTCATGTTATGTGGTTGTTGCTATTATTGTTGCTGCTCTACTAGGAATTCATTTTTTTAATTTTCCATATGGCCTCTCTGTATCATTGCAATCGATTGGTTGTTGCTATCATGTGCTATTTCGTAACTGATGAGTGACATGGGCACATTTGGCTGCAAATTGTACAGTTGATGTATATTCTATATATGTTGCATATGCACAATTTGTTTGTATGCAATAATTTTCTTTACCATGTTCCTTGTATTATTGGTAATAAGAAAAATATAAAGACCACCGATTTGCTATAATTTCTGACCATAGATATGTCGCATCAGTGATTTCAATAATTCATGGTCATCAATCATTTTTATTGATATTTGCAGGTCTTAGAGGTGATGTTGGAGAAACTTATAATATTATAATGTATCATCATATAGCTGGATCAGTGGCATCTATTGGGATAGACATATCTTCTTTTGTGCTCGAGAGGAGAAGGTGATGCATATCTGTCATTTGAACTGACTACGTCTAAGGTAACAGTTATCTTTTTTTTCTTTTTTTTCCTCACTAAGTGTGTTATGTCTGTGGTCGCGTGCGTCCCTTTGCTGTCTTGCGATCATGAATCCGTGATATATAATCATCCTCTAAGTACATCAAATATTTATTTGAGGAAAATGACAGCTAATGCCTTTACTTATGGTGCTCATATTTTGATGGTTTAGACTTGCTATCAGTAAGCTGATCTATAAAAATGAGCTTTTTTCACGTCTATTGGGAGACTAAAATAGAATTCTGAAATCATTAGCCGATGGTAAATGCTGTGGGAATCGAAAGAGGTATGTATTAAATACATTTTTTTTCCATCTTACATTAATATATCTCTCATCTTAATAATATTATTTTAATAAAACATATTAGTTTTGTAACGTCGTAGTCACTTTAAACTGATTATAATGGTTTCATAGCAGATTGGCACATTATTCATTTTTTCACACCATTAAATAACCAAGTATCCGGACAAAAATGTCTTGATGATGGCTAACTTCAGTTTGCAGGACGCTATCCATGGATGAATTCCATGGAGAAGTTAGTACCACTCTGAAACCTTATTTGTGAAACAGGTGAAAAATAATTAAAGCAGCTAATTTAACTCTTTTTTGCTTTGATTTTATACTGAGAACAATTTTGTTCAATTTTTAAACCTTTTCTGACAGTAATTTGGTGCTTTCTATCTGATTTTGACTATTATATATGTTATGCATGCAACCCTTTTACCAGCATGTTCAGTTTCACAAACATCTTATAATAATTGTGTGTATGTCATATTGCTGAAGGCAATTCAAATCTTTCATATTCTTATTCTGTTATATTTTCAAACTGGATTAAATTGTAGAAATTTTAACGTTGGACGTGTGACATTTCATTATTTTATGAAGCTAAACTTACTCCATTCTTTAATTTGTTCAAAAAATTTCCCCACCTACTATATATCTTGGTTTGATTAGTTTGTGGGGGCAAGTTGATGAAAATAACTTGGAAAATTTCATTGATTTGATCCATAGAAGAGGATTTTCTTTTTAACGAAGGTGCAATTTTGTTATGAAAGACAAAACTCATTCACTTTTATCAAAAGCTGCTGGAGGCAAATTTGGTTTTTCACTGTCTATTATTTTCCTTTTGCTTTCTACCTTCTTTTCTTTCCTTTTTCTCTCTCCTTTATTTCTTTTGAATTTTGAAAGGGAAAAAAATGTGTATCTATAGTTCTGATTAGTCTACTGATCTCACCATATTTTTATTCGTTCAGCGTAAACTATCAATGAGGGTTTCCTATAAAGAAGGTTGAATTTGTATAAGATTAAATTACTATTTTCTACTATATGAAAAAATTAAATTATTATTCTTGTATGGAATACGGCTAATGTTACGTGCCCAGTCTACTAATGACTCGGCGAAGAATTGTCAAGAGGCTCTAAAACCCAATTGGTTATCTACGGACGATAATTTTGTTTCATACAGTCGTTTACCATATGTTCTTCTGGTAATATTGAAACATTATATAGGTAATAGTTTAGATTCTAACAGACTGTATAATACCTAAACTATAGGATAGGATAGCAACATTTCATTTGATAATACCTTGAAAATTAGCAATTTGAACCAACCATTTCTCCATTTTTTGTTCACTAAACACACATGCATATATGGATCAAGATCCCCTTCTATACATCCACTTTTCATCCTCCTTCCATCTTTTTTTTGCTGAAAAATTCAAAATAATGTAATTTTGTTGATACGTTCTGTTAGTAAAAAAAATATTATCAGCACAAAATATTGAACAGCTGGTTGGTAATTCAAATTACGAGATTAAATGTCACGAGTTTGATTATCGAGATCTACCGTTGTTGGCATTGATAAACCATATTCAAGAAAAATATTGGATCGTTTCGATATGTACAACACCTTGAAAATTAGATTTCAAATCGACGGTTGAAATACCCGTTTTCCAATAGTTCATCCTGTTTTGTGGTTTTGAAGGGGCTAAAAGTTTCCTAATGATTCAAAATTTTGGATAAATGATCTTGGAATCGATAAACCATATTCAAAAAAAATATTGGATCGTTTCTGTAACGACCCTGGATTTCGGCCCTATTTATTTTAATAAATATTCAAATCAATTTAAATAAAATGTATACTGAATCATTTGAAACGGATGTGATTTTGAAATAATTGCCATTGTTTATATAAATGGTATTTTTAAAAGGAAATTGATTTGGAAGTTTAATAAATTTTTCTCAATAATATTCATAATAAAATTTGTCTTTTATGATTGAATTAAAATATCTTACTTTGTTTATCTTGGGTGAGTATACATATGATGATAATGTTTGAAATAGAATTAAAATATAAATGTGAAATATAAGTCAAGTTTATGCATATAATTTAAATAAAATACAAATGGTGATAAATATAAAATAAGTATAAATGTAAATAAATCATATTGTACATAATTTAAATATTTATAGTTAAATACAAATAAAATAAAATAAATATAAAGAATGAGTAAACTCACGAATCTAATTTAAATATTGACAGTTAAAATATAAATATAAGAATATTAAGTATAACACATGACTATAACTAAATTAAGAATAAAGTATAGAGTAAAATAAAAACAATATATAAAATAAAATAACACAAATAGAATTTAAATAAATAAACAAGCATACAACATAATCTTAAAATTTGTAAGCAAAATAAAATGGAATATGACACTTATATGCAAAATATTCAAACTAGAAGCTGTCAAAAACAAATACATATTGACACATCTTCTTTCACAAGCCTTAGACCTACTTGCAAGTATACTAATCAATTTCATATAAAATATTTAATGACAGAGAAGATATAATATAGCAAAACATGATAATTATGCAAATATTTTAATAATTATGCTGACATACAAAATTCTTTTACATAGCTTCTTGTGTAAGCTGTGCTGGCCTGCAAAGTGAAAGAGAACAAATTAATATACTTATGCAGGGTACAAAACAATTATATATGATTATGTATGTGCAGCTGAAGATAATGAGTATGTAAACCTATTTAGGAAGCAACCATTTAATGCTATTATCTCAGCCTCCATTTTGTCAAGTCAAGGTATTTATCAAGAAACTTCTATCTAGTTGAAGCCTTCATTCTGTTCTTTATTTATATGTATCTCATGCTACTTCTACTTCGTGAAATAAAAAAATTAAAAAAAATGAAAACCAGAAGAAGCTAAAATAAGAAAAAGAGAAAACATATTCAAATCAAAAAGAAAAAGGCAGATTCATGGATAAACTCAGGTATTCCATCTGCAGTTTTCAAGTCAAAAAGAGGGCTTGTTTTTCAACAATTTTTTGAGGTGAGTAAACATATAAATTTGCAAACTTGTTTTTTTTAAAAAGCAGTATGATATTTCATTGAATACAGGGTAGTATGTGTTTTATGATGATATGATTCTGTGTTTGCAAATATTCATTTCATCTCTGCTCTGCTATATGTTACTCTGTTGTACAGTACATGCTTTTGATCTAAACATAAATTATGATCATCAAATAGTGTTAATCTGTAAGTATTTTACTTAAACAATAGGATTAAAGGTTCTTAACTAATTAATGAAACTAAGTATAATAAATATACCTCTGTAACTAGTTTAACAGGTAATTTAATCATTCCTTGATAAATTTTAATGTCATAAATTACCAACTCAAGTTTATATCATGAATTATTATTAAAAGATGTGATTTTTAAAAGTTGAATGGGAATTTTTAGTTCAATATATCAAGAGCAGTTCCATGTTGATCAAAAACTGAACTTTCATCAAATTTTCGAAAATTACTCAATGTAAAATGCTGAAATTCGAATCGAAGCAAGTATGAAGGTCAGTGATCTTAGGAAAAATATTCATTAATTTTTTCATTGCATAGGAATTGGATACGAGGTCAACATAGGGTTTACTGTGTGATTTTGTACCTGTCAGTGAAATGAGGGAATCGATGTGTACACGTGACCGAGTGAATCAAGGCTCGGGTGGAAGGTTTCTGGTGATGTTGACAAGATGTGGTTGAGATGGCATCGCCTATGGTGAACCGTGCGTGGGTGACGAAACGATTTGGTGGATGGTCGAGTTTTCTATTTTCGAGCTGGAGACTTAATTTTGGACTTGAATGCCTTTGTTGTTATTCGAGTTTTTGTTGTATTTGTGATTTGCTGGAATGATGGATGTTCGTCGAAGTCAGGTCGTACCACCGTGCACGTGTACAGCACGGTGGTATTTCAGTGGTTGAAGGATGGAAGGGGGGCACTATCGCGAGTTTCTTCTCGGGTTTATGGGTTTGCGCTTCGTGTTTTACCTGGGGGTGTTGCGTGAGATAACTGTAGTTTTTAACTCCTGCTCATGTTTAAAAGTATAAACTTAAAAAAAAAGGGAGAAGATGAAGTTGCGGGGGAATGGAGGGGAGACTAGGGGAAATCCTGTATGCAACTCGAAGGGCACTCGAGTAAGGACGGGGGAAGCCTCGGGTTAATATTTGCTTTGAACTGTTGTTTTTAAAATAAAAGGGGAGTTAGGTAAATTTTGGGTTTACCAAGATTTAAACAGTGTAAGTTAATAAATGTTGACGATTAGAATTATTTTTATATACTAGTTTAATTATTTGTTATTGCATAACAATGTCTAAACTCTTAACTAATATTTTATTAAGTGATTAATTTAAGTTAATATAAGATTCATTATCGTTTGAGATTATAATTAATAATAAGTTAGTCTCCAAAATTTAAGGAAGACTTTTAGTGTTTAATTTAGTTGAACAGCTAATATTAATTAATTATTTTAGAGAGAAACTAAGGATAATTACATTAGAATTATAATTAGGGATTCGTTAATCAATGAACTTTGTGATTGATTAAATTGTAATTAACTACTTAAGTTAATTAATGAATGCTTAACAGATGATTAATTAGGTAATTTAATTACGAATTAATAATTAATTAATTAATTATGTAACTAATGGTTAATCAATGGATAATTAAGTTTTATAAGTTAATAATTAAAGTTATTAATTAATAATTAAGAGTAATTAACTAAGTAATTAAGATATAATTGTTAATTAAGAAATGATTTATTAATTAAATAATTTGAAATGGAATAAGTAATGAATTATTAACTAATGATTAATCTAACAGGATTAAGAGGTTAATCCTCAAGTAATTGGTTTAATTGAATTGACTAAATTTAGAATTCAAGATGATTGCTTATGGATGTTGTATGTGTTGTATATTTGTTTGTGTTGTTTATTGATGATATTCTGTGATGCTCTCTGATATGCTTTAATATATCCATGGCAATTGTGTATGAATTATCTGTGATAAGTGTTATATTAATTCAATTGTTGAATTTAAATTATTAATCTGTTTAAGTTAATTAGACAACTTGGCCTTTAAAATGGCGTTTGGATTTCGATGAGACCGGGATCGGGTATCCAATTGATATTCCGAAAACCACATCGATCCAAATTAAACGTTAGGTCATGAATTCTCAAGTGAAGATCGAGATGGTGTTTCCAGAATGCAAGGGTTATCGTCGTTGACTCTGAGAGTGATTCCAAAATGAGTGTAACGAGATAATGCCTTCGGTTTCGTTCGAACCCGGAACGAACTTGTATGGATTGAATGCTTTCAACACATCGTCGGGCGGACGATGAGCATTCTAAGAAATATATCCTATAAAGGTAATCGCAGACTTAAGCCTCATCAACCGGGAATGGCTAAAACAGGGGAGGTGCAGCAAGGTTAGGTGGGTCATGCCCAAGCAGGACGAGATATACCCCTGTCCAGATGTCCCTTTATTTCGGTTGTGTGGGCGGTTGGAAATGCGCACCAACTGCGGGGTTATCTTGTTCGGGACTGTTCAGTAAGGAATGGTTCCGGCCTTGTGTTGCAGGGGAGTTAGGGTGGCTCCTCGGTACAGTGATCTAGACCACGTACTGTGACGGGCGGTACCCCAGTAGCCCTGCCATTGTATGGGATCCAATTTCCAATAAGCGCCGTACGTTTTGATTGTGCCCAACTACGTTGGAATGTGAGATGTAAGCATTTCAGCTATTTCTGTATTTTACTTGAAAACCCTAGACACTATTATAATATCACTGGATTTCCTATAAAATGTTTTGGTTAGCGTAAGGTAAAAACTTACCGTTATTTATTTGTGGGGAGTCTTACGTGATACTTTGTTTCTAAAAGGTTTTCAAATTTAAACAATTTAAACCGTTTACTCATACCAGACCCATGTCTGATCCGGAGTTTATATTTTGTTTTTCATAAACTCTCGGGTACCCTAATTTTTATGGGTAGCCAAGGGATTTAGGTTGGCTTTGACAAATTCTGGAGGAGCAATGGAGCAGGAGGCTTCAGCGTTGTAGATATCTATCTAGTTCCGCTGTGTTATTTGATGTATACTATATCTCTGATGTATATAGTGACAGATGTATGTATGATTGTCATGTATATTAATATTATATAACTCTGTTATATGTAAATCTATATAATAGATATGTGATATATTATATTTTGTTCCGTTCCGCTGTGAGATTCTGATGTTTTTGTTCTTTCTTTTCTATTTCTATCCCTTTCTTTCTTAATGATGATGCGTCTTTCTGGTAGTGAGAAGGTTGGGTCGTCACACCTGGTATCGGAGCACTAGGTTGAGTGAATACCTAGGCTCTTGAGTGATTTCTTTCTTGAGAGAGCGTATTTGTAATTTTGATATATATATATATATATATAATTATTTATTTATTCTATCTATTTATTGGGTTACCTGTTCGGGTATTCCAATATAAGTTATAAAGGTAGATAAGATAGTGGTGTCTGAAACACGACTACTAATGGTTGGAGTTTTGCATATTTGTAGCGGGAGTGTATCTGCTGAGACTGTAGACCTATTACCGTCTCGAGTGAGCTTTGGGTGATGTGAGAATTTCATTGTTGGAATGTAAATTTTGATGAACTTGAGTTTGGATCTATCGAATGGACAGGAGCAAGTAATACATCTTGATATCTCAGGGTGTAGCAACTATGTAATGAGACTCAGAGAGTTTGAATGTCTCCGAAGATGTTCCTTTGGAACAAGTTAAGGAAGTATGTCCGTTTCGGAATTATGACTAAGTTCAGTAGGGTAATTTTGTTTAGATGAGGCCCGAGTTTCTCGAAGAACTTTGAATAGAAGTCTTTGGTCATCGAGGTTAGCCATATAGCTGGTAGTGTTCTGTGTGCTGTCGAGAAGGTTTGATGATTAGCAGTTTTCTTGAGGTGATTTCAGAAGTAGCAGAGTGGTTTCATTAACAAACAGTATATGACTGTTCTGGATTGTGAAGGGAGAACAGTTTAGTTACAAACTTATTTGGGTTGAATTGCCAGAGTGTCGTGTGACAATTTTGGAATTTATTTGAGTAGTCTTTTATTGGAGTTAGGACTTCTCAAGAGAAATTTTAAGTTATTGTTGTGATCCAAATTGGAAGAGAGATAGAGTTTCGTGTTGATTTGATTTCAAGGTAGTGCTAGTGATTCAGCCTAGTTAGAGGATGGTTCCGAGAAAGGGAGTAGAGTTCGTTGAGCTGATTTAGGATCGATAAGAGTATGAATAAGTTTGTTTATGTATATCCTAAGTTTGAAGAAGAGCTCAAGCTGTATTCGAGAATAGTGTTGGAGACACTAAGGAGGCAAGTTTTGAAGGCGAGTTCTTTAAGTGCCATTTTTGGAAACCGAAAGTTATTTTGAGGCACATTATTTTGGGTGAAGATATCTCTGTAGACGCAGCGAAGGGAGAATCTATTCTAAGAATGGAAGACGAGGCTAACCAGAGCTCCAGTGATTGTTATTCCGGAAGGAAAGGGAAGCTTTGGAATTTATACGGATGCTTGTATAATTGGTTTGGGAAGCAGAGTTGATGCAAGAGTGAAGAGTAACTGCGTATGCGTGACAGCAATTAAAGCAGCATGAAGGGAACTACGCTACGCATGACCTTAAGTAGTTAGCCATTGTATTTGTTTTGAAAATTTGGAGGCACTATCTGTTGGAAGAGAAGTTGGGTTATTAACGGATCACAAACCATTGAAATATTCTCTTTCCCTAAAGGGATTTTAATTTGTGGCAGCCATGGCGAGTCGAATTTCTGACCTCATATGATATGGATATGTTGTATACCCAGGAGAAGCGAATGTTGTGGTTGATGCTCTTAGTAGGAATGCGGTATTGTTCTTTTAGAAGTTGTTTCTTCTCTCCAGTGCAGAATCATAAGTAAGCTAAGGGAGGATAGATCTTTTAAGGAATTGATTCTTAAACTAAGGATAGACTGTGTTCAGATTGTAAGGTAGGTGATCAAGGTGCTTAAAGGATTAGTGGCAGTTTGTGTGCTTGATATGGATGAATTGAGGAAATAAGATTAAGGTGAATGACATCACCCCAGACTGAATATTCACCCGGAATCTTTAAGGATGTATAAAGATATAAGGAGAATCTTCTGAAGATCGAGCATAAAGAGAGTCGTAGCTGCTTTCGTTTATAGTTGTACTTTCTATCAGCAAGTTAAGGTGATCATTAGAAGTTGTCCAGGATTATTGCAATCTTTAGAAATCTCAGATGGAAGTGGGCGATGATTTTGATGGATTTCATCAACGGTTTGCCAAGAAACGAAAAGAAGCGATGGAATATGGATTGTTGTGGATCGATTAACTAAGAATGCTCATTATATACCAGTTAAGGTAACTCGGACTACAGTTTCTGGTCAAAAATTTTCTTGAGGAAAATAGTAAGATTGCTTGGAATTCCTGTTAGCATAATAAGTGATAGTGACATTATTTTTTCATCAGCAAAATTCTGGAAGATTCTACAATTGACTTTGGGATTGAAATTGGAATTTAGTATCCTATTATCCTCAGACGGACGAACAGAGAGACTGAATCGTATTTTAGAGGATATGCGACAAGTTTGAGTTTTGGATTTTGGTGAATTGTGGAAAGACTATCTTGTGTTCGGACCAGTTTTGATTTGTGAAGTTTTTGCTAAGATTAGGCTTATCAAAGGATAAGATAAGAGCTTCTCAAGACCGTTAGAAGAAGTACGCAGATAAGAAGGAGACAACTGGAATTTGAGTTTGGTAATTTGTTTTTGGCCAAAGTTTACCGATGAAAAAGGAACTATTAGATTCGGAAGGCGGAAAAATTTGACCCGAGATATATTGGACCATTTTGGATATTGAAAAGATTAGAACTATAGCTTGAAGAGTCGAATTGTCAGAAAAGATGTCTGGAATTCATAGTGTATTCTGTGTGACCCATCTAAAGGAATTTGTTCTTGATTCAGTATTAGTTGCAGAATCAATATTACAGGAAGACTTGGAAGATGAGCCGTATGTGACTGTGGATAGAAATTCAATTCAGATTGTTAGTTAAGGTGAGAGGCTACTCAGGAGTATAGTAGTGTAGCTTGTCATAGTATAGTGGAGCGAGGATTCCAGAGATTTCACCTATAAACTCTGGATAGTTTTAGAAAAGCTTATCTGGATTTGTGTCCGGATGGCTAGCGATGTTTGTTAGGATAGATGTTGGTTGTTTGTTAATATATGAATGATATGTATGTTTGAATGGTTGATATGACAACTTTTAAATTATCTTTGTTTTAAATTTCGGGCACGAAATTCTTTTAAGGGGGGAGGAATGTAACGACCCTGGATTTCGGCCCTATTTATTTTAATAAATATTCAAATCAATTTAAATAAAATGTATACTGAATCATTTGAAACGGATGTGATTTTGAAATAATTGCCATTGTTTATATAAATGGTATTTTTAAAAGGAAATTGATGTGGAAGTTTAATAAATTTTTCTCAATAATATTCATAATAAAATTTGTCTTTTATGATTGAATTAAAATATCTTACTTTGTTTATCTTGGGTGAGTATACATATGATGATAATGTTTGAAATAGAATTAAAATATAAATGTGAAATATAAGTCAAGTTTATGCATATAATTTAAATAAAATACAAATGGTGATAAATATAAAATAAGTATAAATGTAAATAAATCATATTGTACATAATTTAAATATTTATAGTTAAATACAAATAAAATAAAATAAATATAAAGAATGAGTAAACTCACGAATCTAATTTAAATATTGACAGTTAAAATATAAATATAAGAATATTAAGTATAACACATGACTATAACTAAATTAAGAATAAAGTATAGAGTAAAATAAAAACAATATATAAAATAAAATAACACAAATAGAATTTAAATAAATAAACAAGCATACAACATAATCTTAAAATTTGTAAGCAAAATAAAATGGAATATGACACTTATATGCAAAATATTCAAACTAGAAGCTGTCAAAAACAAATACATATTGACACATCTTCTTTCACAAGCCTTAGACCTACTTGCAAGTATACTAATCAATTTCATATAAAATATTTAATGACAGAGAAGATATAATATAGCAAAACATGATAATTATGCAAATATTTTAATAATTATGCTGACATACAAAATTCTTTTACATAGCTTCTTGTGTAAGCTGTGCTGGCCTGCAAAGTGAAAGAGAACAAATTAATATACTTATGCAGGGTACAAAACAATTATATATGATTATGTATGTGCAGCTGAAGATAATGAGTATGTAAACCTATTTAGGAAGCAACCATTTAATGCTATTATCTCAGCCTCCATTTTGTCAAGTCAAGGTATTTATCAAGAAACTTCTATCTAGTTGAAGCCTTCATTCTGTTCTTTATTTATATGTATCTCATGCTACTTCTACTTCGTGAAATAAAAAAATTAAAAAAAATGAAAACCAGAAGAAGCTAAAATAAGAAAAAGAGAAAACATATTCAAATCAAAAAGAAAAAGGCAGATTCATGGATAAACTCAGGTATTCCATCTGCAGTTTTCAAGTCAAAAAGAGGGCTTGTTTTTCAACAATTTTTTGAGGTGAGTAAACATATAAATTTGCAAACTTGTTTTTTTTAAAAAGCAGTATGATATTTCATTGAATACAGGGTAGTATGTGTTTTATGATGATATGATTCTGTGTTTGCAAATATTCATTTCATCTCTGCTCTGCTATATGTTACTCTGTTGTACAGTACATGCTTTTGATCTAAACATAAATTATGCTCATCAAATAGTGTTAATCTGTAAGTATTTTACTTAAACAATAGGATTAAAGGTTCTTAACTAATTAATGAAACTAAGTATAATAAATATACCTCTGTAACTAGTTTAACAGGTAATTTAATCATTCCTTGATAAATTTTAATGTCATAAATTACCAACTCAAGTTTATATCATGAATTATTATTAAAAGATGTGATTTTTAAAAGTTGAATGGGAATTTTTAGTTCAATATATCAAGAGCAGTTCCATGTTGATCAAAAACTGAACTTTCATCAAATTTTCGAAAATTACTCAATGTAAAATGCTGAAATTCGAATCGAAGCAAGTATGAAGGTCAGTGATCTTAGGAAAAATATTCATTAATTTTTTCATTGCATAGGAATTGGATACGAGGTCAACATAGGGTTTACTGTGTGATTTTGTACCTGTCAGTGAAATGAGGGAATCGATGTGTACACTTGACCGAGTGAATCAAGGCTCGGGTGGAAGGTTTCTGGTGATGTTGACAAGATGTGGTTGAGATGGCATCGCCTATGGTGAACCGTGCGTGGGTGACGAAACGATTTGGTGGATGGCCGAGTTTTCTGTTTTCGAGCTGGAGACTTAATTTTCGACTTGAATGCCTTTGTTGCTATTCGAGTTTGATTTTCGAGTTTTTGTGGTATTTGTGATTTGCTGGAATGATGGATGTTCGTCGAAGTCAGGTTGTACCACCGTGCACATGTACAGCACGGTGGTGTATCAGTGGTTGAAGGATGGAAGGGGGGCACTATCGCGAGTTTCTTCTCGGGTTTATGGGTTTGCGCTTCGTGTTTTACCTGGGGGTGTTGCGTGAGATAACTGTAGTTTTTAACTCCTTCTCATGTTTAAAAGTATAAACTTAAAAAAAAAAGGGAGAAGATGAAGTTGCGGGGGAATGGAGGGGAGACTAGGGGAAATCCTGTATGCAACTCGAAGGGCACTCGAGTAAGGACGGGGGAAGCCTCGGGTTAATATTTGCTTTGAACTGTTGTTTTTAAAATAAAAGGGGAGTTAGGTAAATTTTGGGTTTACCAGGATTTAAACAGTGTAAGTTAATAAATGTTGACGATTAGAATTATTTTTATATACTAGTTTAATTATTAGTTATTGCATAACAATGTCTAAACTCTTAACTAATATTTTATTAAGTGATTAATTTAAGTTAATATAAGATTCATTATCGTTTGAGATTATAATTAAGAATAAGTTAGTCTCCAAAATTTAAGGAAGACTTTTAGTGTTTAATTTAGTTGAACAGCTAATATTAATTAATTATTTTAGAGAGAAACTAAGGATAATTACATTAGAATTATAATTAGGGATTCGTTAATCAATGAACTTTGTGATTGATTAAATTGTAATTAACTACTTAAGTTAATTAATGAATGCTTAATAGATGATTAATTAGGTAATTTAATTACGAATTAATAATTAATTAATTAATTATGTAACTAATGGTTAATCAATGGATAATTAAGTTGTATAAGTTAATAATTAAAGTTATTAATTAATAATTAAGAGTAATTAACTAAGTAATTAAGATATAATTGTTAATTAAGAAATGATTTATTAATTAAATAATTTGAAATGGAATAAGTAATGAATTATTAACTAATGATTAATCTAACACGATTAAGAGGTTAATCCTCAAGTAATTGGTTTAATTGAATTGACTAAATTTAGAATTCAAGATGATTGCTTATGGATGTTGTATGTGTTGTATATTTGTTTGTGTTGTTTATTGATGATATTCTGTGATGCTCTCTGATATGCTTTAATATATCCATGGCAATTGTGTATGAATTATCTGTGATAAGTGTTATATTAATTCAATTGTTGAATTTAAATTATTAAACTGTTTAAGTTAATTAGACAACTTGGCCTTTAAAATGGCGTTTGGATTTCGATGAGACCGGGATCGGGTATCCAATTGATATTCCGAAAACCACATCGATCCAAATTAAACGTTAGGTCGTGAATTCTCAAGTGAAGATCGAGATGGTGTTTCCAGAATGCAAGGGTTATCGTCGTTGACTCTGAGGGTGATTCCAAAATGAGTGTAACGAGATAATGCCTTCGGTTTCGTTCGAACCCGGAACGAACTTGTATGGATTAAATGCTTTCAACACATCGTCAGGCGGACGATGAGCATTCTAAGAAATATATCCTATAAAGGTAATCGCAGCCTCAAGCCTCATCAACCGGGAATGGCTAAAACAAGGGAGGTGCAGCAAGGTTAGGTGGGTCATGCCTAAGCAGGACGAGATATACCCCTATCTAGATGTCCCTTTATTTCGGCTGTGTGGGCGGTTGGAAATGCGCACCAACTGCAGGGTTATCTTGTTCGGGACTGTTCAGTAAGGAATGGTTCCGGCCTTGTGTTGCAGGGGAGTTAGGGTGGCTCCTCGGTACAGTGATCTAGACCACGTACTGTGACGGGCGGTACCCCAGTAGCCCTGCCATTGTATGGGATCCAATTTCCAATAAGCGCCGTACGTTTTGATTGTGCCCAACTACGTTGGAATGTGAGATGTAAGCATTTCAGCTATTTCTGTATTTTACTTGAAAACCCTAGACACTATTATAATATCACTGGATTTCCTATAAAATGTTTTGGTTAGCGTAAGGTAAAAACTTACCCGTATTTATTTATGGGGAGTCTTACGTTATACCTTTGTTTTTAAATGGTTTTCAAATTTAAACAATTTAAACCGTTTACTCATACCAGACCCATGTCTGACCCGGAGTTTATATTTTATTTTTCATAAACTCTCGGGTACCTTAATTTTTATGGGTAGCCAAGGGATTTAGGTTGGCTTTGACAAATTCTGGAGGAGCAATGGAGAAGGAGGCTTCAGCATTGTAGATATCTATCAAGTTCCGCTGTGTTATTTGATGTATACTGTATCTCTGATGTATATAGTGACAGATGTATATATGATTGTCATGTATATTGATATTATATAACTCTGATATATGTAAATCTATATAATAGATATGTGATATATTATATTTTGTTCCGTTCCACTGTGAGATTCTGATGTTTTTGTTCTTTCTTTTCTATTCTTTTCTATTTCTATCCCTTTCTTTCTTAATGATGATGCGTCTTTCTGGTAGTGAGAAGGGCGGGTCGTCACAGTTTCGATATGTACAACACCTTGAGAATTAGATTTCAAATCGACGGTTGAAATACACGTTTTCCAATGGTTCATACTGTTTTGTGGTTTGAAGGGGCAAAAAGTTTCCTAATGATTCGAAATTTTGGATAAATGATCTTGGATACTAGTAGAACATACCCACAATATTACACTTTATTGCATTTTTTATGGCATAAAAATACATAGGAGGATTTAAGTGTGACGCCCCCACCTCTATACCCACACTAGCCAAGGACACTACGGTGTAATGCTGTCAACTAGCACGGAGAATAAGGCTGTTGAGGGGCGACCATCCGTGTAATTTCTTTGTGCGAGCACCAGTATGTCAGATAGAATAACGTGCAATTCTTTTCGAGAGGAAATCCGACCTACCGATACAAACTCAAAGCTACTACACAGTGGCTATAATATATTCGGAAACAAATATAGAAATAAGCATAACATAAATCACTCACAGATAATTCGTATCACAAAGGCGGAAACAGATATGAATATTACACATAAAAGTGTATATCAGAGTAGTGGTCAAAAAAGATCCACAATAACACAAAAGAATAGATACAAGTGCTAGACAAAAGAATATGTATACATCAAGGAGTCTATATCTCAAATGTATACAACAAAAACAACTAGACTAAAGTAGTTAAGCAAAAGTCAGAAGATGGTTTCAGATACGAAGTCATGAGAAAGCACCTGCAATATCTCAGTCTGACCCGAGTATTATTTAAGAAGAAAATAATAAACGGATCAGTCTAACTATAAATATCAAATAAAAATGAGATAGAAGAAGAGATATGATAAAAACATATGATAACAAAAATGTCATACTACGACAAGTATACATTAGATAATAACAAAAATCATACAATATCTTAAAAAATCTCGAAGCACTAAAAAGAATGTCATATACTTTGTTTTATTCACTAAATCATAAATATTGACAATCATATCAATGCCAACCGTACAAGTTGTTGAAACATAAATTCACCGATGCATAAATAATGATAAAGCTTATCAGTGTAAATCACGAAATGTTAATAACACACAAATTCACCAATGCACAAATATTGATAGAACTTATCAATGTAAATCACGAAAATTGGTGAAACGCAAATTCTAGAAATCGATCAATAGAAATCTAGAAATCACAAAAAGGGGGAAGAGGTCTGTCACTAGAACGGGAGCATAAAAACTCACCAACACGTGTATCAAAAAACGGAAAGCTATTCCATGGTTGCTAACCATTAATTTTGAACCGAAGCTCCACAAAAACTGTAACGACCCGATATTTTCAACTCTTCGCATCCGCACATGTCGTACTTGAATTGTTCAAAATACCGCGTTGTAAATAAAATTTGGCAAATCTCAAAATATACAGTAAATAAATAATCACAGAATCACAGATATCAGAAAACTCGCAGCGGAATTTAAAAATACTTAGTGGTTCATGAAGCCACTATAAATAGTCTCAATCAAATAAAAATTACATAGTCTTTAATCCAAATATAGTTTGAAATCATCAGTAGAACAATCCAAATGTCCACTAGTCTTGATTTCAAAATTTTGGATAAAGAACTGGAAGGGAAGTTTGCCAGCAGCTTGAAAGTGATCTACAAAAATCCTAGCTCCGGGATGAAATGAACTGCAACTCAGGCTGACCCGAGCGTAAAATAAAACATGAACACTCGAGTCAGGACATACATACTTATACAGTGTAAAATAATTCAAGTGTACTGTAATATTGTAACAACCCATATTTTGAAAAAATATTAAATTTAATAAGGTTTTGGGCTTTAATATTGTCAGAAATTAAAATTTATGATTTATTAAATTGAATCTTATTAGATTTGAAATTTTGGCTTTAAGATAAATCTTAAAACAAATAATTTAATGAGATAAAACATATAATTGGCTAATATTGATTGAATGTAATTGACTACTATACTATGTTAACGTAATTTCAATTAATTTAAATAATGAAGGTTAATAAGGAATAGAATAAATGATGTATACATTGATGTAATCTTATGTTATTAATTGCAATTGGTTTTAATATGGAGTATGAAATCAATTATTTTGTACGTAAATTTATTAACCTTTGTTTGTAAAGAATAAGTTAATAGATATAGATTATTAACGTATAACCATTGTTTCATTTATTATTAAATTGGTTAGAAATTTATTTGGTAATTAATGGAGAATTAACGTAATTAAAATATTACAATTGATACAAGAAGAATACGTTAACTGTTGAGTGGTGAGTGTAAAACTTATGTCAATCAATTGCATAAGGGAATAGTTGATTTAATAATAAGAATGTAAACCAAAATAAAAGGATTTTTTTGAAATTTAAATATATAATGAACAGGTTTTATTACATTTGTAATTAAATGATGGAATTAAATTGGTATATAGATACTGGGTTTAACATAGAAAATTGGATTTCAAAGGAAACAAGTGGATTAATTATCTTCCCTGTATTAGGGTATGTTTTGAGATTTAATCATTGTAAGTAATAGTAATTATGTCTTGCCATTAATAAGAGATAGAAGTAAATGATAATTAATTAATGATATGTGCAACATATGTTTTATGTTAAAAATATAATGAGAATTTCATTGAGAAATATTACGTTCAAATTGTAAGCACTTAAATTTGGTACAAATATAATGATAATATGAAATTATTGATAAAGAAATGATGTGGTTGTACGAAGTATTATTTCTGTGACTCTTTAATGGGATAATCTTTAAATATAAGTTGGTTTAATGAAAAGAACATTCATTATCAAATAAAACGGATCTTTCATTTGTGAATGTAGTTTTAATTTCATTAAAATAAAGAATAGAATGATTGATTTAAAGGAAAAAATATAAGTATATTTGAACTGTGTTTTAGCATATAGATGAATCACAAGAGTGGAAAAATAATTTATTTAAGTAAGTTATTTATTTCTCTACTGTATAAGCAACAAATTTATAAATGTGCTTAAATGACTAAAGGAAACAATTATTCTATTTTTCATCCATTTTAGTTGTCTGTTTTGAAATTTAACTTTATAAGTTACTGTAATTAATATAATTGAAATATTTCAATGAGAAGGGAAGAAAATGTTGACTGCAATTAATAGATTTAATAAAAGAAACGCATCTTTTGTGTTAAACAGAAAGGATGTTTTAATGGAAATAAAAGATCATTTTGGGAAAACCAAATTGAACGTTTTCATTTTTATGGTAAGTAATTTTATTTATTATGCATAGATAAAAAAAATTAAATGCATACAAATTTGAATATTATTTGAGTTAATGAAGTCAATTTGGTTACGTTTCACAAATTGAATTTCAAAAAGGTTGTGCGATGTACATGGACCCTTCATTTCTTTTGTTATTAATTGTTGCATGTTTTGAGACGTATAAAAATAAAACTTTCATTTTGAACAAGAATGATTTTGGATAAAAAAAATTGAATTTTAGAATAACATATACACACACACGCACATTAATATTCAAACTTTTAAATATATCAGAGGGTTCATGGTTGTGTAAATATCGTGGAATCAATTAGAAATTACTTTTTTTTTACAGTTGTACATTGATTACATAAGTTTATATTCATTTTTCCATTTTATATATGGTTAAAATTTGTAAATGCATTCCATTAATGCGACCATTACAGTAATTAAAAAGTAAAGTAAATCATTTTTATAGTGCATAGGTTGATATATATTCATTAATCAATAAAATTTGTTTGAGTAACGTAAATAAATATATATTGAATGTTTGATTAATTGATTGGTTGATTGTTAATTGATTGATTGAGTTAATGTAGTGTGCACTTATATTAGCATAAAACGAATGTTTTAATATGGAATTTAATAATGTAAATATATGTATATTTGGGTTTATTGATATAAATTAATTGGAGCAAGTTTTGGAATGTGGACCCAAAAGGTTTGTTTATAGGAAATAGGTGGTCCCTTCATTTACTTTACATTTATTATCACCTTGCAATCCCTCTCTTTTCGTATTCAAGCAGTCTAATAATTAAACTACTCATTCATTTCTTATAAATTAATGGTTGCTTCATTTGATTTATTTATAATTACTAATTTCCACATTCTTTTCATTTGTTTCTCCTTTATTCGTTTGCTCTTTTTAAATGCTTTACTTGAACTTTTTTCCTTTTCTGTTTTTTCGTTTTTAATGCGAACATCCAAATTAATATGCATGCCCTCTAATTAGCATTTACTATTTTCCGTTTCAAAAGTTTGTTTTTCTTATGCATCATTAGTTCTTGTAGCTTTCTTTCATTCGCAATTCTTGAAACTTTATATTTAAAACGGAAGATTTATTTTTATCTTTATTGATATATTTATTCCTTTAGATTACATCTTTCAATAATACATTTTAGGGCTATTCATATTTTTACTTTATTTCAATTCCTAGTTTGTTTATGTATACCTTATTAGCTTTTCATTTTTTTTCATCTTCATTCCTGTAGCCTCATTTCTAATCTCATCTTCTGTAGCTTCATTTTTCCAAATAAAATTTTCATCTCATTTCTTTTCACTCTTCACCTTCCTCATTCCCTTTTCTTTTTTTTAAAATCTCCTTCTTCTCTTTTTTTTGCTTCATTTTTATGCTTTTTTTATTCTTCTTCAAATCTTCTTCTTCTTTTTCAAAGCTTCCTTTTGTTTTTCAATTCTTCATCTGTTTAAATTTTCTTCTTCTTTTCCAAGCATTCTTCTTTTTCCAAATCCTTTTCTTCATATCCAGATCTATACAAACTTCTCTGTCTCTTCCAAAACATTCCAAAAAAAGATTAAGATCGCAAGGAAATAAATCAAAAGGAGGAAGGCGTAGCGGATTCAAATCTAACTAGACAAGGGAAATCCAAAAGGTGAGTGTTTAAACTCACTCACGAAATACTAAAATTTTGTTGCAAGTTAAACCAGGTCAAATAGTGATAAATTTTTGATTGTTGGTTTGGAATATTTATAAAAATTTAATTGGAATAGCTAAATTCCAATATGTGATGACTAATAATTACTGTGACATGTTATTGAATTGGTCGATTTGTTGAATTGATTGATTTGAATGTTGAATGGATTGTGCTTGAATGTATATTTGTTCATTTATTTGATATATCCTTGTTATCACCCTATAGTTTATTGTAATTACTTAAATTTTCATATTGATTATTTGCACACTGAATAAGGATGTAAAACCCATGAATTTCAAGTATTTACATCATAGGAAAAATAGTATGTTTAGATTTACTATTTGAACCATAAAAATGATTTTGGGAAGTAAACTGTCGTTACCTTACTTGAAAGTTTTCAAAATTAAATTTTGAAACATTGGGAAGTTTCCAAAAAAGTGAATATTGAAACTTTGGAACATTTTTATAAATCACATCTCTAAAACTATGAAATTTAACTGGGAATTGTTCTGTAAATTTGAAATTTACTAGAATGGATCTATTGTGAAATCCATTTTATTTTGAATATGGAAATAATAACATTTCCAGAAATTTGAACCTTCAAAAAATGTATATATCTGCATTCCTTATTTCATATACTTTTGATTTAATTGGATAAGAATTTTAGTTCTGACTCGAGTGTATTATCTTCCTTTACGCTCGGGTCAGCCCGAGTTTTTCAGCATTGAAGGTTATTTCTGGTGGACGAAGACGAAGATTCGGTATATTATTGCTATTTATTATTCCACTACATTCTGTGTTCCGTTGCATTATTGGTTATTTATGATTTATGTATAACTTTGATTTGAATTTGTAAAAGTGTAATCAAATGTTATTTGTAAAACAGCTTCATGAACTATTTATTTGATTATTATATTTTGTCGTTACGCTGCGAGATTCTGTATTTTGTTTTTCTCTTTCCTTTTTTTCTTCTCATTTACCCCATTAACAATCCTCCCTTTTGAATGGTTTGATTCTGACATGTGTGGTTTATTGTTGATTTGAACCATCCAAAAGGGTGGGTCATTACAAATATAGAGCAAATAACTTAAAGGATGCTTGGGACTGCCCATCCTCTAAGGATCCATTAAACTATTTACTATATAGTAATAATTTCGCTATTATAATAGTGTCTATTAAAATAAACTTACTTTTAAATAGCGTTAAGGAGTGACCCAATATTCCCCTTAACACGTAATAGTCCCAGTAGTCCATCCAATATCATAATCCCTCCTGATCGGGAAGCCACCAGAGGATACCACACGGGCTACGGGAGAAAACCAAACTCGTACAAGGCTCGCTATGGTAGGTGACATGGCACAACTAGGCAATGCCAGGGTAGATATACCAATTATGCTTCTGGACCGATGGTAACGCGTAGCGCGCAGCTACCGCCCACCTCGAACAACACTCCCAAATCAAAGGTGCGCACCAATACAATCACAAAAGTAATAGAATGGCATACGAAGAAGTGCGTCCGATCAGAGGTGCTACCTCATTAATCCGTCAATCGCTCATGTTTTAGCCACCTTATGCCAACTCACGGGAGTCAGGTCCACGTATTTACCTCAAAGGAAATGTCTCCACCATCCTACTTCATTCTAGAATCTCCACCGCGTACACGGTTGTCAAAGTGGTTTTCGGTATCGACAGAGAGAATGCCAGATATCTGATCCCGGTCTCTTTAACAACCAAACGTTATTATAACCCGTGGTTACAACTTTTAAAAATGGTATTTATACTTTAAAAATCAAAATAAATTTCAAATACATTTCAATATCATAATATCATTTCAAACATCATTTATTTGAACATCAGTCATTTTATTTAATATAAAATACCATTTAAATCTATTCAATTTATTTAGGAATTAATTGCCTTTCAACTCACATTTAAAAGTTAAATTCTTCCATTTAAAACCATTTAAAGTCAATTCCTTATTTTTGTTAATTACATATTAAATTCCAAAATTTAAGCCTTTTTCCCAAAGATTATTAAATTTTATTAAAACAATCAAAAATTCAGTTTCCGTAGCACTTATAAAATGCTACCTAAAGTTATAGGTTAAACAGTTCATTTACAAAAGACAACATTTAAGTGTTGTAATAGATTTCTTTATTTCCAACTAAACTTTAGTTATCTTTATCAACTATAGCACTTACAAAGTGCTATAATAGCTTTTAGTTCAAATTAGCCTTTAAGTTAATTTAAATTTAACTACAACATTTACAAATGCTGTAATATCCTTTATATTTAAAATTTCAAGGTTTAACTATGATTTCATAACTAAGTAAATTTTTCATATAAATCATATATTTTCACATTATAAAGTCATAATTTCAATACTCGTATTTTTATGAATTTACAAGTAAATTTTCATACAAAAATCAAATTTTATTATGAATTTCTTATTTAAATCCAAGTATTAAATTCCCATTTCTTTAATTAAATTATTAACTTAACAATTAAGTTTAAATTCCCAAAATATAACTTATTGTCAATTATTTTACTTAACTAAAATCTCACTTTTAACAAAAATTCAGAATTTTCGAAAATAAGTTATATTTCAAAATTTTACTTAAACATTCACTTATTTAACATTTCGACTCATTCAAAAATCATTATAAATTTTATAAAAATCATTTAAATACATTTTAAACCAGAATATTATAAATTTTCCATTAAAAATATTTTTAAAAACTTTCAGAAAAATATTATATAAACCACGGGTCTGTATATAGTTTTCTAGCCTAGGTCAAGTGATACGGATATATATCATTTCAATCCGCAATTAACAAAGAAAACCCGGTTTCTATCATTTCAAACCCGTAATCCCAAGTTAAATAATAAATAATTAAATAATTAAATAAATGAATAAATAGTTATCGTTCAGGCCAATCATTTCAGCCTGTAACGATTTCTATTCTACAGGGAACTTGCAGTGTGATTCAAACAGTAAATAATAATAAATAGTATAACTGCAAAATATAACAATAGATAATACAACTGATGATGTGTCAATTAAATAATGGGGTTTAACATCATAAGTTAATATCACAGGCAAATAAAATTAAATAAAATAAGTTTACAATTACACTTGTGATTAATTCACAAATATACAAGTATGTTTGTCTGGTGAGGAATACACACCTTAAAGCTGCAGAAAATTAGATTCAAACGATTGTATCACTTGATAAAGAAACGTACAAACGGCACGATCAGATTTCCATGGAGGCAACGTCTTGATTCAAATCTTGAACAAGATGAATGAAAAACTAAGTATTTGCATTTTACTATGATTATTTGAAAACAGAATAAGAAAATTTTGACCCAAATTCTCGACCACTCCACCCACATCTTGGCCATGTTCTCACTGCTCAGCCCACCTTTTATTTGAGTTATATGAACGCACTCTATACTAAAACAGTGGATAAATCATTGAGATACTATTTCAAAAAGTGGTGCTCAGCCTATCCATTCTATTTTACTTCTCTTTTTTTTCTTTTTTTTTACTACACAACTGCACTTATAAAAATTTACTTGCTCTTGCTGCTACAATAGGACACGGCCCTGACTATCAAAAAGCATGCACGCATGCACTTGTATCATGAATATTTAACAAAGTTTGTCAAATAAAAGGATTGGCTTGGAGGAGGAGTTGGCAACAGTAGTGATGGAGGGGGTAGGGTGCGGCCGAGCATGAAGTGTATGACAAAATATATCAAAAAAGAAGAAGGAAGGAAAAATAAATAAACCATTACCTGATTCCCTGCTCACGAAAAAGAAAGAAGTAGATGGAGATGCAGACAATTTTGAGGTGAGGAAATGTGATATGAGGTTTGTATTTATAGGCAGAAGCTTTGTACGCAAGGAAAAGTAACGTGTGCAAATCAATGGGAACAAAAAGGCAAGCAAATATTTTTGCTTTGATATGGGATGTTGAATTATTGCTTTTATAAGGCAAAGATTACTTAAATCAAATAGTTAATTTTTGCAGTGGTATCTTGGACCACATATCCAAAAGTAACGTACATTGATTTGATAAAGGAATGGCAAAAAATCAAAAATGTGAACGGTTATGGATTTACAAGATTTTATACTTATTAAAATAAATGGAAGGTGAAATATCTTTAAACGCATTGACAAGGCACGGTTGAATTTTCCTCTTTTAAAAGTGCATGGCAATTTATCTAGGAACAAAGGCAAAAATTATAATTCGATTAGAACGTGTTAAAGATAGGAAGCTTGCATTTATTAGGGGAAAACGGCATGTAAATTTTCAAATTTTAGACGTAAAAGGAAGAAAATGATTTTCCTGCATTGCATTAATTAACGGTTGCGCGATTTGCAATTTAAATAGGTTGAGCGAATTAAGAAAAGTAACTGCAAGGAATAATATTTGTCTTTGAAAATGGAGATGGAGTTTGGACAAATTTGTGAACGTTACGCTAATAAAGATTTTATACCAACTTAAGACCAATGAAAGCTATGGAAAGTGTAACTTTTGGCTAAAGCAATTCTTTAACTGATTTTTTTTTCATATAGATATTGCGGTATGAATTTTAAAATGCGCAAAACCGACGCAATAAAATACCCCCAAATTGATACAAAAGTAACGTTTTTTAATTAATACGTTTTCCTATTTTTTACCTTATTTATTCCATTAAATATCGTACCCTTATAAATGCGTAATTTTAACAGTTTATTAATACACTGAATTCTTAAAAGTTACTCCTTAACATGTTTACATTATTCTGATTTATTTACCATTTCCAACGAAATTTATTATTCAAAAAATATTACACATTTTTAAAGAAAGTAGATAATCCATTTCTTTATTTAAAATTCCAATTAGAGTTATCCTTAACAAAGTTAAACATTTCAGAAACTTTAATTTTTATTATAGAATTTTGGGAAATGATTTACTCAAATTAAAAATTTATATTAAAATAAATTCCAAGGTTTTATAAATAAAAGAATAAAGTGCTTGTAATATTTCTCTCTCTCTCTCTCTTAGCAAATGAGAAAATAAAGAAGATGAGAAAAAGAGAAACTTGTACGTGAATTGTAAGGCAAAATATACGGCTAAACTAAAGGAATGAATGGCTAGAAAGGAACAAATGTTAGGAAAACTAAAAGGCAAGAATTAAGGAAACCTTTCATTTCTTTCCCTAAAAACAGGTAATCAATCTAGAGCTTAATTATGTATATGGAGAGAGAAACCTTTCATTCTTTCTCTAATCAAATTTATTGATTAATTAAATGTCCTTAACAATCTATTTATTCATGGCATGGAATGTAACTATGTCCAAATGTATTCTACAGTAAATTATGTAAGGCAATATTAGATTGTGTACAAAGATGATGTTTCCTTCATATATATCTTTATTGGTCATAGTATTATTAAAAACATATATGTATACGTGTGTGTGTGTGTGTGTGTGTGTGTGTGTATAATAGACTTATACATATAAATGTGTTAAAATTAAGTTTCACTATTTTATGAGCCTAAAATTAAAGACAACAATTTTGAACCTAATCTCCAGATTAAAAGGGTTTAAGATTAAAAAAAGTTATGACTTTCATACAAGTCCATCTTATAAATCTTAAGTTAAATTAACGCATACACATATGTATATACAAATCATTGTAAATAATGTCTTAAACTTAATATAACATCTTTATGTTAAAATTTATAACTTAGTAAATTCTTTATATTAAGCAATAAATTAAGGTCTAACGTTAATTTAAAAGGAAATAAAAGGAATCGTGATATTTTGTAAAATTCAAGTTATTTATAAAGAAGCCCCCTCTTTTTTAACTTTAAACAAAAGCATGCAAAAACCAAAAGAATGGATTTAAATAATGAACACATATTTTTTCTATTTGAGTCAATAACAGAAATATTACATTAATTAAGGCTTAAATTTAAATTACAATAAGTTTTTTTTCCCAAAACTTATTAACTTAAAAATTTAATTATTGAAAATTTTACTTTAAAAAAACAACGTTTTCAAGTAAAACTTAATTAAAATATTTACAAAATTATGGGTTGTTACAAAAACAGCCCGAAGACCTTTGAGCCGAAGCTCCACTAAAACGGTTCGAAGACCTTTGAGCCGAAGTTCCACTAAAACGGTCCGAAGACCATGGGTCGCTAGCCCACCAAGCCGTAGCTCCACTAAAAACGGGGTTTAGTCTCCCTCGCAGACAAAGAGACATCGCACATTGCTAGTCTAAATCACAAATTGATCATCATTGATCGATAAGTGCACTAAGCTAGTAAATAAATGAGTTTAGCTTCATGTCCTATAACCACTAGCTTAACTTAATTATTCACGAACAAATTGTAGACTTCCACTCGAGGTTAAGTGTCAATTACACTAAGCTAGCAAATATATGAGTTTAGCTTCATGTCCCATAACCACTAGCTTAACTTAAATATTTATGAACAAATTGTAGATCTCCACTAGAAAATTGTCACAAGAGATTCAATCGAACAAGTCCAAGAATTAACCGACGAAGTAAACGCAATTGTTTCATACCACTTTTTTTACTAAGTCGTTTAATTAGATTTCTCATACGAGTGAGGTAAGGTTTGTATACACTAGTAGGTTGGGAAACGGTTTTACAAGCAAGTTTGATATTGAAAATAGAGTTTAAATAATCTTTGATAAAGAGTTTGAATATTTACTACTAGTATAGAATCACTTGTATTTTAAAGTGACAAAACATAAAAATGATTGCAAAAACAATCAATCATAAAAATCCGCATACGAAGACGTGAATCAAATCCAAAGAAACCGATAAAGAATCCATCGAAATGGATATTCAAAATTCCCTAAAAAGGAGTCATCAAAGTCGTAATAAATGATAACAACAAATAGGATCATCACGAATCGATTCAAATTGGAAATCCAATCCCAAAAGGCAAAGTGGGATGAAACAGCAAATTCAGTTGGCTAAACAGAGATTTCAGTTGACTAAACAGCAAATTCAGTTGACTAAAAAGGAGTCATCAAAGTCGTAATAAATGATAACAACAAATAGGATCATCTCTGTTTCCAGGTTCAGTCGACTAAATAGAGAATTCAGTCGACTAAACCATGCCTGGGCTGTTTTTCAGCCTATCCAAATGAAGAGCAAACTCTTCCAAAATGCAACCGGACGAACATTGGCTCTAAGGGTTTATGCCAATAGGCAACCCGGCCCTATATACTCCTCGACGCATCGCCAAAACATGATCAAAACATCAAAGCTAGGGTTTTAAAGATTTGGACCCAAAACACTAAAATTGGAATATTCACTAATTCAACCCAAACCAAAAGCAAATGCACATGAATAAGTGTAAGGAATTCATACCTAACAACCAAAGATAATTATAGTCATAGATGTGAGATAAAAATCTCACCTTTGAACCCAAAAACAATGAATGAGAAGCTTGAAGACAAGGAAAGATCAACCACACTTCAATCTCAACATAAGAAGCTTGAATCTAAGCTTAAAAGAGAAACATTTCCCAAATTAGGTTTAGAAAATTTCTGAAATCAAAGAGAGAATGAGTTGGAGAAGAAGGAGATGATACTTACCAATGCTTCTCTTTGAATTTGGAGCTAGAACTTGATTTGCAAATGGAAACTAGGGCTTAGGATTTTAATTCTTTTTCTTTTCCCCCATTATTCTCTTTAGAACTAAAAAAATAAGGAAGAGGGAATGAATGAAGAGAAGTGGTTCAGTTTGGGGTATTAAGTTGGCTAGTGGGCTGAACCCAAACCCAAACCCAAAGTGAAAAGGTTAAATTTTTAGCTAGCTCCAAACATATCATTATTTATACTAAAAAAGGTTGCAAACAGCATTTTGAACTCAATGGAAGGGGTTTCGAGTCTCAATTCGACTATTTGCTAAAAGTAGGTTTTCGGACTAAAATCTGACGAACGATGAAATATTTAAATAAAATATTTAAATATACAATCGATAAATATGCGGGTTGTTACATATCAATATTTATACTCAAAAAGGTTGCAAACGGCATTTTGAACTCAATGGAAGGGGTCTCGAGTCCCAATTTGACTTTTTGCTAAAAGTAGGTTTTCGGACTAAAATCCGACGAACGATGAAATATTTAAATAAAATCTTTAAATATACAATCGATAAATATGCGAGTTGTTACGGACTCCCCTCCTTAAAGAAATTGCGTCCTCGCAATACTTAAGAAGAAAATAAAGAGTAACAACCATAAAAGCATATCAACACAAAAGAAATTTGAAATAGGAAGTTCACCATAAAAAGCATGAAAGAGTAAGCCTGAACAGGATCGCTAGATGAATTCCCAGGATTCCCAAGAGCAATCCTTAGGATCTGAGAACCATTGAACTTTCACAAGAAGAACATCTTCTTTTCCGAAGGCGCACAACCTCCGAAGCAATGATGCGAATGGAATGTTGCTCATAAGTCAAATCTGGTGAAACTTCAATTTCCTCAATAATACCGGGCTCAAGAATAAAAATCGGAATCCCTAAGGCATTTCCGTTGTAGAAAGACGTGAGAAAACGTCATGAATAATAGAAAATTGAGCCGGTGCAACGACGTAGAATAATAACAGTACGTCCGAGAACTAGAAACTCGAATAATTTGGAACAACGGCGTAGTACAATGACGGTACGCCAGATGAACCAAAGCTCAAATAATTCGGAACATCGACGCAGTACAAAAAGGTACGTCTAATGAACCAAAGCTCAAATAATTCGGAACATCGACGCAGTACAAAAAGGTACGTCTAATGAACCGAAGCACAAATAATTCGGAACACCAACGTAGTACAAAAACGGTACGCCCAATGAACCGAACACCATAAAAGAACATCGGACGCAAGCCCATAAAAGAAATGAGACGAAGCTCAATAAAACATGGTACATCGAAACGTCCGAAGAACTTGGTAAAAGATCATTCCATTCGGACATCATCAAAAAGACAACCACTTGTTGCTTATGACTAAGGGTATTGGCAACATGATTTCCCTTCCAGGAGTATACAAAGAATATTAAGATCATAAGATGCAAGGAACTCTAGCCAACATTAAGTTCCTTATGAGAAAATAAATATTCCAAAGATTTATGATCGGGGTAGAGAACAAATTTCTCATCCAAAAATGATGATGCCAGATTCTAAAAGTGAAATCAATAGCCGCGAGCACTAGATCATGAATGGCATATCTAGTCTCGATAGGCTTTAATGATTTAGAAACATAAATGATAGCACGTTCTCTTTTGCAAGAGAACGACACCCAAACCATTATGACTAGTATTGGTGCAAATAATGAAGTTTTGATTCCCTTCGGGGACCACAAGGATATGAGTATCCGAAAAGAGTTCTTTTAAATAATATTCTTTTCCGAAAAGCTAAAACTTCCAAAATTACAATTATCTTTATGTAATCATTTTTCTAGAAAAAATTGCCTTTTATAAGTCAATTTGTTGTGTCAAACTGTCTCATCAAAGCGTTTAGGAGATTCCTATCGATAACGTTGATCAAGCGCATCGAGCAGAATTCTTAAAGCACTCAACGGGCAATACAATCACAAAATCATCTTCTCTATGATGAAAATATCTCTTAAAAGTTTTGAGAATATTCTTTGCTCGTTTAAGATCAAAATCCAATTTTCTTATAATAAATCTTATGAAAAAGACTTGCAAAATTTTAAATTTCTATTTTCATCCAAAATCAATTAATAAAGAATGGAATTATCGACATATTCATAGAATACTCGATTTATAAAATGGATGAAACGAGATGGGCAAACTGAATGACATAATAAGTCATTCATAAGAATCATAACGAGTGCGGAATGCGGTAAGTGGAATGCTAACTGCCGTAACTCGTAGCAAATGAAAACCGGTGGCCAGGTCGAGCTGAAAAGACCTTAACACCACACAAGATATTGCTTAGGTGATGATCCTAAGACAAACTCCAAAAATACCGAAAAATTCTCAAACTACATGAATGAGAGAAATAACACTTTTCTCATGATGAGGTCTTAAAGAATAAAATGATGCCACCAAAAATTTGAAATCGGAATCACAAAGAAAAATAGAAATCTGCTTTACAGATAGGAAATGTCGAAGGTGAATAGTCTGCTCGGAAAAATAGGATATGGGCTTCACAATGATTAAGCCAATCCTTCCACAAAATTTAATTTTCGAAGCCTAAGCAACGCATAACATGCAAATTGGCTCGGAAAGAAAAATCACATAAAATAATCTCGACATAAATACAAGAAACCGAGTGTTGCGGATCCGCCAACCGGATTAGTAAATCTCAGTGAAGTCATCAAGCCCGAAATGTTTAACGGAAAAGAATCAACAAGTTCTTTTGATATAAAAATGATAAGATGAACCCATATCAACAAGAACTCAAATAGGAAGATCACGAAATAAAATAATAGCATCAAGGATTGAATGAAAAATACCTTGACCAAGAGAAGAGTCACTAGGAGCTTTAAGCTTTCCCTCTCTCCTACTTTGAAGTTTGGGACATGTAGATAAGTAATGACCCGAGTCTTTGCAATAGCGACAATAAAGGGGTTTCGGGCACTTAATTACATAATGGTCCATGGAACCACAATTGTAGCATTGTCCACGATTAGAAGTAGGAGTCTTGGCTACAGAAGTTTCTTTCTTGCTTGGAAGTTTGGGGCATGCAGAAATATGATGACCTGAATTTTTGCAATAACGACAAAAGAGTGGTTCCGAACACTCCTTTGCATAGTGGTCCATAGAATTACAATTGTAGTATCCTCCACGATTAGGGATTGGAGTCTTTGCTACCAAAGTAATTTGCTTCACTTTCTTATTGGGATTAGGGCTCGTGAACTTAATATGCCTCTTCTTGGAAATCCCAATATCACTATCACTTCCTTTACTAACCTCTTCATGTCGAAGAGTGATATCCACAAGCTGATTGAAAGGAACTTCAAGTCTCAAAGGTAAAATCTTTTCAGGGTTCTTACTCAAAGCACAAATAAACTCTTGATTCTTTACAAGATCCAAAAGTTGTTGGGCAGACATAAATACGCCATCTAAAGAAGGGCTACCGGATTGACCAGCGCTAGGGCTGCCAGAACTAACCATTTCTTCTTCTTTAAGAAAGAAAGAAAGAAGAGGAAAAAGGTTACTCTCAGAATGAATATCAAACAGTCATGATTGATAAAACATGGTATCATAAAGAAAAATAGGATGAATCGGTACGAAGACTCGAATAAAACCCTAAAGCACGACTCCTAAGAAAGACTTAGGACATGATCCTTGCTAGATTATTCTATATTGTTCCGAAGTTTGGCTCCGATACCAAGCTGTGACGCCCCACCTCTATACCCACACTAGCCAAGGACACTACGATGTAATGCCGTCAACTAGCATGGAGAATAAGGCTGTTGAGGAGCGACCATCCGTGTAATTGCTTTGTGCGAGCACCGGTATGTCAGATAGAATAACATGCAATTCATTTCGAGAGGAAATCCGACATACCGATACAAACTCAAAGCTACTACACAGTGGCTATAATATCTTCGGAAACAAATATAGAAATAAGCATAACATAAATTAGTCACAGATAATTCGTATCACAAAGGCGGAAACAGATATGAATATTACACATAAAAGTGTTTATCAGAGTAGTGGTCAAAAAAGATCCACAGTAACACAAAAGAATAGATACAAGTGCTAGAAAAAAGAATATGTGTAGCGACCCAACTTCCAAACTCTAGGAATTCGTATCGCTAATAAGAAAGAAAGGGATAGAAAAGAGAAAGAAAGAGAAGAAGAAGAAACCACACATCAGAATCTAAATAGCAGAACGAATAAATTATATTAATAACATAAAATATTACATAGTTTACAACCACTATCAGAGTACACAGATATACACCATATACTAGACAGTTATAAACACTTGTCTAGTATTTACAACATAATACAATCCAGAGACAACACAGAGACACACAGCGGAATACTATATATCTAACGATTTAGCCTCCTGTTCTCTTGCTCTTTCAATATTCGACAAAGCTAACCTGAATCCCTTGGCTACTCGTAAAAATTTGATTACCCAAGAGTTTATGAAAACAAAAGTAAACCCCGGGTCAGTCATGGGTCTGGTGTGAGTAACAGGTTAAAGTTGCTTAACTTTCAAAAACCTTTTGAAAAGAAAGGTATCACGTAAGACTTCCCACACATAAACATGGAAAAGTTTTTACCTTACGCTAACCAAAACATTTGATAGGAAATCCAGTGATATTATAATAGGTCTAGGGTTTTCAAGTAAATATGAAATAGCCGAAATTGTTACATTTATTAAATTCTAGCTACTAGCCACAGAAGTGGGTAATACAATCCATACAATCCAGCTAGTGCACCTCCCCTGTTTTAGCCATTCTCGGTTGATGAGGCTTGAGGCTACGATTACCTTTATAGGACACATTATCTTAGAATTCTCATCATCCACCTGACGATGTTCTGAAAGCATTCAATCCATACAAGTTCGTTCTGGGTTCGAACGAAACTGAAGGCATTATCTCGATACACTCATTACGGAATCACCCACAGAGTTAACGACGATAACCCTTGCACTCTGAATCTCCATCTCGAATCTATAAGTACTATTCCGTCAAACTCATTACGGAATCACCTACAGAGTTATACTGACGTATAGCCCTTACACCTCGAGTCTTCACTCTTCACATAAGATTCACGACCTATCGTTAATTTGGATCGATGTGGTTTTCGGATATCCAAATATGGAAACCCGATCCCGGTCTCATCGAAATCCAAAACGTGTCTTTTAGGTCCAAGTTGTTTTAGAGTTTAAAATAATTCAATTATATTATCTATATACGCACAGATAGATAATTCATAGATTCATAACAGGTAATTATCATTATCATAACATAAGATAATCCATACTATCACTATCAAAGATAATTAATATCATCATCACGATGCAACCAATGCATCCATATCACTCAACATTTTTAATCTCATAGCTGAGATTCAAAACCATTCAAAGCAACCTATATCAACCATCTATAAGCAATGACTTATAATCATACCATCTATAATCAATTTAAAATGAATTAAATTAATTACATCATCTTTAATTAATTTAAAATGAATTAAATTAATTACTTACACAATATAAATCTTGCTTACATCATTATTAATCAATTATTAATTAATTAACTACCTCTAATTTATCATCTTAATTAATCAATCCTGATTAATTATACTTTAATTAATTTCACAAAATTAATTACTCTAAACCAAATACGGTAATTAACCTTTAATTACTTCATTAATTAATTAACTATAATTAATTACATTTAACCTTAATTAATTACAATTAATTAATTACACTTAATCACTTATAAATGATTAATTGATCTTGATTAATCAATCTTAATTACTTCATTAATTATATTAATTAATGATTCTTAATTATATTTAATTAATTACTCAATTAGATTAATTATCTTCAGTAGTTAATCTCACTTAATCCATAATTATTAATCATTTTTTATTAATCTCATTATATGATTAACTACCCTTAATTACTTATCAAATTAATTATTCCTTAATTAATTTATGAATTAATCTCTTTGTTAATGGTACAAAATAATTTAATCCAAATTTCATTCACAATTCCAACACCTATCCACTAATTACATCCTGTAATTATGTCTAATTACTTAACCGAGTAATTCCATTAATTACATTAAGTAATTATTATCAAATCAAATGTTTAGAATTAATTAAACTTAATTAATTAATTTAAACCAACCTTAATAAACTTTATTAATTACATTAAGTAATCAATGTCTTAATTACTTTATTTAAGTAATTAAATTTAAATAAATTTCACAATTTATTATCATTAATTAATTAATCTAATTAATTATTAAAAATTAATCATATTAATTAATTACTAAATAAACTTTAGTTAATGATCATCTTTAGCTATTATTATTTCTTTAATTACTTTTCTTAAATTATTTCTTAATTAATCTCTAATTAAAATTTATCCAAATCATTAATTTTAAATTAAATAAATAAGTCACTTCTTAATTATCTTATTTATTTAATTATTTTAATATCTTAATAATTTTTAAGATAAACCATTCCTTATTATTAATTATATAAATATTAGAGTGTACTTAGAATATTGCATTTAAATTTAAATTCAAATTCCAAATTTGAATCTAAAATTCAATAATGATATTTATTAAAGCATTATCAAATTTAAATTCCATTTGTGTTCCTTTTTAGAATAAATGTAAATAAAATTTATTACTTATAATAAAACTTATATAAGATAAGTCTTAATATACTTAAAAATTAAGTTTGAAATACATTAATATTTAAATTTCAAATTCAAGTTAATAATCATTTAACTTTCTATTATAAATCTTTTATAAATGACTTTATTCAAAGAGGAAATCAAGTTTAAATCATTTGTTTGGAAACAAATTTACTTCTAATAAACAATTTAAATTTAAACTTGTTTCAAAAACATTCAAATTTTAAACTTATTCAAATATCAGTTTTTAAATTCAATACATTTGAACCCTGATTTTAAAATTTCTTTATCCAAAATTCAAATTTCATTTTAAAAAAACTGAAGATTCATAACCCTTAAGAAACAAGACTTAAATTCAAATTTGCTATTAAAATTTTTGTTTTCACGTTCAAATGAAAATTCCATTTTCAGGAAAGAAACTGTCAGGTTTTTTTTTCTTTTTTCCTTATTTATTTTAAAATTGAAACATCTTCAAATTTGAAAGCTTATAAGATTTTCAAAATCATTTGAAACTCTAATACATATTAGATTAAAACTTAACTTAGATTTAAAACTAGTTTTAATCTCTTTTAAAAACTTTACTTTCCTTTTTAAATGCAAGTTTTAAATTTTATTTTTATATTAAAAAAAACTGAAACCACATTCAAATTTTAAAACATATAAGATTTCAAACTTCTTTAAACTAAAACTCTTCTGTAGATTTAAACTTATTTAAATCTTATCACAACTACTCATTCATTTTAAATTTTGATTTAGATTTTAAAACTGCAGACAGTTTCTACAGGAAACTGTAATACAACATGCTCCCGAGCTCACTCCATTTCTCTTCGAGGCAACAAGCCCAATGCTTCGAGCAGTACACAGCACGTACTCGAGTAATTCTCGAGTTCCGACTCTGCTTCCACCCAGATATCAACAGGAATTAAAATTTGCACGGTGCACATGCACCGTGCCTACGATCATCACCAGCCACCTCCGGTGGCTTCCCTACGTCGGCCACCAACCCCAAATCCAACCACGACCATCAAATCACCCTTTCACGATTCAAAAACGAATTTGAGTTTAAACTCCAACCTAGAAACAACAGAATGCGCCAATCCCCAAACCTGTCATCGGCTCATCTACGGCCATCTGATCACCAATATCTCAGCAACTCCGTCCACATCCTCATCATCCACCATGCCATCGATCCCCAAATTCTTGTTAAACTCGATCGTCTCTATAGGTCGAGCCAACCAAATCAATTTACCCAGCTAAAACTAGGGTTACCGGAGATAAATTGCTTCCGTAGCCTCCTCGACGAGGTTCAACACCACTCACCATTTTTCCACACATCACCGATCACTTCTCTATCAACACCCAAGATCCCTACCCTTCCAAACACATAGATAAACAGAATTTCCCAAAAACCCAAAAATAGTGCAAATCAGAATTGCACCTTCAATCCTAATTTAAAAATTGGGAATTTCGTGTTATAAATCATGGTTTGGATTATGTATTCACTTTATAATACTGAATTCATAGATTTTGCAGTTTGATATTTCCATATTATTCGACATTCTTTGAATTTCTTGGTTAAACAGAAATACTAGATTTTTAATTTAGCTATATTAAGTTTTTAATCCTTAATCTATAATAATTTAAACATCCTTGGTTTGTAAATCAAGTACTAACAAACACTAGATCAGGGGAAAGAAATTTAAAAAAAAATAAAAAAAAATAATCTTGAGTCTGGGAATAAATATAAAACAGAGTAGAAAATCACTATACACACCAATACATCCATATAAATAATCAGAGATATACTTATAAATGCATTCACTAACATATTTGTTTCAGTGATAAAACATGCAACATAGTTATACTTTAAACCTTTTAAATTATGATGTTACTCGCCTTTTAAAAGAAGAACAGAGTCCCCAGATTTGTTTTGAAAAGCCTGAAAACTGAAACCCTCTTTCTTGAATTAAAACTTTATACTTGAAAATGAAGTTGCTTGCTTTGATTAGAAACTAGAATGTTTTGCTTAGATCCAGGTTTGTTTTGCATGCAGCTACTACAGGATTTTCAGATTTTGAAATAAATGCAGGCTAAAGAAAGTGTTACAGTTAATTTGATCTCTGGTTGAAGATGGTTGCAGATTTATAATTTGGTTTAGGAGGATGTTTGCAGTATTTAATTTGAGGAAAATGAATTGAATTTCAGATTTTCTTTGTTTGCAAATGAGATTGGGAAAGAAAAGAAATGAGAGATGTTTGTTTATAAAACTTATCTTATGGTTTAATAAAAAAAATCAAAGAAAGAAAAATAAAATAAAATTTAAACATGACATTTGTCAAAACTCTTGCTTATTTATTTACACTTGTTTAAAATAACATAATATGCATACACTTGTCTTTTTAAGTAATTATCATTCATTAAATGTTAATTAGTATTTTGTTAGATGTTAATATAGGATAAATGTAAGCTTGTATTAATTAATTAGTTAATCATGTATTTATTTACATGTACATAAATTTTAAAATGAATAAATATTAAACTTATACAAATGATTCAAAATCAAAATAAATTAAAAACAATTATACTTTAGATTTAAAACTTTGAATTCATGTTCAAATTGAATTTTTCTTGAAATCCAGTTTATTTACAAATACGACTACAAATTTCAATTTTGAAAAACAATAATTTTTGTTGAAAAATTTATTCACAAAAACAAAGTATTATTATATTTTTAGAAATAACAATATTAAATAACCATAAATAACTTATAAAAGAAATTATTTCTTTATTAATAAGTTATTTATTATCATATTATATTTAAAAGAAACTCAAAATGACCTCATTGTTATTTATTTAAATTTTAAACTTGAGTTACACATATTTTAAATCATTTAATATTTATATTAAGTATTTAAAACCATATTTTATTTATTAAATGTCTTTTAAAAAGTTTAACTTTTAAATAAAATCATAATTTCCAATTTTACTAAAGATATAAATTTTACAGAAAACATGATTCATTTAAAACAATACATATTTACAATATATACAATATTCTATATATATTACAAATATAAAACAAATATTAGATTTAAAAAGATAAAATCTTATCAATCAAATATTTATTCAATAAGATTATTAAATTAATTCAAATCTTATTAACAAAGATTATCAAACCAATTTAATTTTTAATTCAGATTATTAAATTGATATTGCTTTAAAAATTCCGGGTCATCACATTCCTCCCCCCTTAAAAGAATTTCGTCGCCGAAATTTAAAACAAAGGTAATTTAATAATCTATTTAAAGATTTAATTTTAAAACACAAGCATATACCAATGATATGCTAACAACAATAGCAATCAATTCACCCAATCAAACAAATCTATTATCCAGAATAATTCTGGATACAATTTTCACGAGTTTCCCCGGTATATAAAAATATCGGGATACTCGCTCTATAAATTCCAAACAATCAATACTATTAAACTATAGAGCTCCTATTCATCTATATCTACAGAACTATACAGCATATCAGACTTCAGACGAGTCTGATTCAACAACCAAACTCCATAACTGCTGGTTCTAAAATCAGAGATAGACCATACACGTACTCCCTCAGAGATATGTGAAACTCATTGAACTTCAGTTATCCTAACTGACAATTCAATCCTGAAAAAACCAAACACCAATCCAACCAAAACACGGAGAAGAGATCCAAACGTCACTGAGCTAGCGTCCCAGACTTATTCAAAACTTATAGCTCCTGAATCAGAGAAAACTCCAAAAATAACAAAGTCTCCAACTTCGAATTCCAAATTTCTCCGTCCCTTATCCACAAAAGCCTTCAGACAAATCCTAGGCTGCCAACATCCAAACTGATCAGCTTAACCCTTGCTGATTCCTTTAGAACAATCAGAACCAAAAACAACCCAACACAATGATCTCCTCAAGATCAATCCAAACCAAAACACAATTCTACTCCATAACCAGTAGAAGACTGCAAACTTCTCCCAGTCCGGAAAAGAAAATCAGAAACACTATCAAACTGCTTCCGTTGCACAACTCTGATCCATAGTAGATAAGAAAATACTGACAAGGAACACAAGCACCAACTGGACATCACCTCCGGAAATATGGTTCTACAGATCCATAAAGAAACTCAGAAATTTCCCTAAAACCTGAGTTACTTCATCAAACTCCATCTCTAGGAATCATCCTTCAATTAAATAGATCCACCGGTTCCACTCCTGGAATACTGGTTGATAAGGAAACTCAATCTCCAGATGCTGACGATCCTTCGCCTTCTCAGAAGACATCCAGAAAATCTCCAACCATCTAAAAGAACACTCAAACAATCGCAAGTCACTTTTGCGATCAACCCAGATCAATTTCCAAATAAAACTGTTCTCTCTTAACAAATAGAACAGCTTACACTGGTCTAGTCAATCCATTGAAGATACGGATTCCCTTAACAGCTTCAGAACTCCATTTCCAGAAAAACTACTCAGCTAAGACCTCTCTGTCGGCACACAGAACACTCCGAGCTGCACTGCTGTCGCCAATGCCAAACTTCTTAATCCAAAGTTCTCGAGAAACTCGGACTTCAAAGCTAACCACAACAACCTGCTGAATCCAGCCACAACTTCGGGACAGTCACACTTCTCAAACTTGTTCCAAAGAAAACATCTTCGGAAACAATCCATAGTCACTGCATCTCATCACGCCGTTACAACTTCCTGAGGTATCAAAATACCATCACTTGCTCCAGCTCAACTGACAGAGCCAAACTCTACTCAACAAACTCTGCACTTCAAAGATGTTTCCGAACCTTACAGGTTTCCTTCAAAGATAGATGAAATACTTCAACACAACTAAACTTATTCGAGACGGTATTAGGTCTACAGTCTCGACAAATAAACTTCCAATCTCAACATCAGACTCCAATCAATGGTAGTAATCGTGTTACAAACACTACTACCTTATCTACCTTTATAACCTATATTGGAAAACCCGAACAGGTAACCCAACAAATAGGTAGAAATAGATATATATATATATATATATATATATATATATATATATATATTTAAAATTACATATACGCTCTCTCAACATAGACACCACTCCAGAGCCTAGGTATTCACTCAACCTAATGCTCTGATACCACCTGTAGCGACCCAACTTCCAAACTCCAGAAAGTCGTATCGCTAATAAGAAAGAAAGGGATAGAAAAGAGAAAGAAAGAGAAGAAGAAGAAACCACACATCAGAATCTAAACAGCGGAACGAATAAATTATATTAATAACATAAAATATTACATAGTTTACAACCACTATCAGAGTACACAGATATACAGCATATACTAGACAGTTATATACACTTGTCTAGTATTTACAACATAATACAATCCAGAGACAACACAGAGACACACAGTGGAATACTATATATCCAACGCAGAAGCCTCCTGCTCCCTTTCTCCTCCAATATTCGTCAAAGCTAACCTGAATCCCTTGGCTACTCGTAAAAATTTGAGTACCCAAGAGTTTATGAAAACAAAAGTAAACTCCGGGTCAGACATGGGTCTAGTGTGAGTAACAGGTTAAAGTTGCTTAACTTTCAAAAACCTTTTAAAAAGAAAGGTATCACATAAGACTTCCCACACATAAACATGGAAAAGTTTTTACCTTACGCTAACCAAAACATTTGATAGGAAATCCAGTGATATTATAATAGGTCTAGGGTTTTCAAGTAAATATGAAATAGCCGAAATTGTTACATTTATTAAATTCCAGCTACTAGCCACAAAAGTGGGTAATACAATCAGAACCGTTGGCACTTATTGAATTTTGGATTCCATACAATGGCAGGGCTATGGGGGTACCGTCCGTCACAGTACGTGGCCTAGATCAACGTACCGAGGAGTACTCCCAATCCCCTGCAACACAAGGCCGGACCCATTCCTTACTGAATAGTTCCGAACAAGACAACCCCGCAGTTGGTGCGCGATTCCAACTGCCCACTAAGCCGAATAAAAAGGGACCTCTAGACAGGGATAAATCTTGCTCTCCAGTGGGAGCTACCCCACGAAGCCTTGCTGCACCTCCCATGTTTTAGCCATTCCCGGTTGATGAGGCTTGAGGCTACGATTACCTTTATAGGACACATTATCTTAGAATGCTCATCGTCCACCTGACGATGTTCTGAAAGCATTCAATCCATACAAGTTCGTTTCGGGTTCGAACGAAACCGAAGGCATTATCTCGTTACACTCATTACGGAATCACCCACAGAGTTAACGACGATAACCCTTGCACTCTGAATCTCCATCTCGAATCTATAAGTACTATTCCGTCAAACTCATTACGGAATCAACCACAGAGTTATACTGACGTATAGCCCTTACACCTCGAGTCTTCACTCTTCACATAAGATTCATGACCTATCGTTAATTTGGATCGATGTGGTTTTCAGATATCCAAATATGGAAACCCGATCCCGGTCTCATCGAAATCCAAAACGTGTCTTTTAGGTCCAAGTTGTTTTAGAGTTTAAAACAATTCAATTATATTATCTATATACACACAGATAGATAATTCATAGATTCACAACAGGTAATTATCATTATCATAACACCAAATAATCCATACTATCACTATCAAAGATAATTAATATCATCATCACAATGCAACCAATGCATCCATATCACTCAACATTTTTAATCTCATAGCTGAGATTCAAAACCATTCAAAGCAACCAATATCAACAATCTATAAGCAATGACTTATAATCATACCATCTATAATCAATTTAAAATGAATTAAATTAATTACATCATCTTTAATTAATTTAAAATGAATTAAATTAATTACTTACACAATATAAATCTTGCTTACATCACTATTAATTAATTACAAATTAATTAATTAACTACCTCTAATTTATCATCTTAATTAATCAATCCTGATTAATTATACGTTAATTAATTTCGCAAAATTAATTACTCTAAACCAAATACGGTAATTAACCTTTAATTACTTCATTAATTAATTAACTATAATTAATTACATTTAACCTTAATTAATTACAATTAATTAATTACACTTAATCACTTACAAATGATTAATTGATCTTAATTAATCAATCTTAATTACTTCATTAATTATATTAATTAATGATTCTTAATTATATTTAATTAATTACTCAATTAGATTAATTATCTTCAGTAATTAATCTCACTTAATCCATAATTATTAATCATTTTTTATTAATCTCATTCTATGATTAACCCTTAATTACTTATCAAATTAATTATTCCTTAATTAATTTATGAATTAATCTCTTGATTAATGATACAAAATAATTTAATCCAAATTTCATTCACAATTCCAACACCTATCCACTAATTACATCCTATAATTATCTCTAATTACTTAACTGAGTAATTCCATTAATTACATTAAGTAATTATTATCAAATCAAATGTTTAGAATTAATTAAACTTAATTAATTAATTTAAACCAACCTTAATAAACTTTATTAATTACATTAAGTAATTAATGTCTTAATTACTTTATTTAAGTAATTAAATTTAAATAAATTTCACAATTTATTATCATTAATTAATTAATCTAATTAATTATTAAAAATTAATCATATTAATTAATTACTAAATAAACTTTAGTTAATGATCATCATTAACTATTATTATTTCTTTAATTACTTTTCTTAAATTATTTCTTAATTAATCTCTAATTAAAATTTATCCAAATCATTAATTTTAAATTAAATAAATAAGTCACTTCTTAATTATCTTATTTATTTAATTATTTTAATATCTTAATAATTTTTAAGATAAACCATTCTTTATTATTAATTATATAAATATTAGAGTGTACATAGAATATTGCATTTAAATTTAAATTCAAATTCCAAATTTTTATCTAAAATTCAATAATGATATTTATTAAAGCATTATCAAATTTAAATTCCATTTATGTTCCTTTTTAGAATAAATGTAAATAACATTTATTAATTATAATAAAACTTATATAAGATAAGTCTTAATATACTTAAAAATTAAGTTTGAAATACATTACTATTTAAATTTCAAATTCAAGTTAATAATCATTTAACTTTCTATTATAAATCTTTTATAAATGACTTTATTCAAAGAGGAAATCAAGTTTAAATCATTTGTTTGGAAACAAATTTACTTCTAATAAACAATTTAAATTTAAACTTGTTTCAAAAACATTCAAATTTTAAACTTATTCAAATATCAGTTTTTAAATTCAATACATTTGAACCCTGATTTTAAAACTTCTTTATCCAAAATTCAAATTTCATTTTAAAAAAACTGAAGATTCATAACCCTTAAGAAACAAGACTTAAATTCAAATTTGCTATTTAACTTTTTGTTTTCAGGTTCAAATGAAAATTCCATTTTCAGGAAAGAAACTGTCAGGTTTTTTTTCTTTTTTTTAATTTATTTTAAAACCGAAACATCTTCAAATTTGAAAGCTTATAAGATTTTCAAAATCATTTGAAACTCTAATGCATATTAGATTAAAACTTAACTTAGATTTAAAACTAGATTTAAATCTCTTTTAAAAACTTTACTTTCCTTTTTAAATGCAGGTTTTAAATTCTATTTTTATTTTTAAAAAACTGAAACCACATTCAAATTTTAAAACATATAAGATTTCAAACTTCTTTAAACTAAAACTCTTCTACGGATTTAAACTTATTTAAATCTTATCACAACTACTCATTCATTTTAAATTTTGATTTAGATTTTAAAACTGCAGACAGTTTCTACAGGAAACTGTAATACAACATGCTCCCGAGCTCACTCCATTTCTCTTCGAGGCAACAAGCCCAATGCTTTGAGCAGTACACAGCACGTACTCGAGTAATTCTCGAGTTCCCACTCTGCTTCCACCCAGATATCAACAGGAATTAAAATTTGCACGGTGCACATGCACCGTGCCTACGATCATCACCAGCCAACTCCGGTGGCTTCCCTACGTCGGCCACCAACCCCAAATCCAACCACGACCATCAAATCACCCTTTCACGATTCAAAAATGAATTTGAGTTTAAACTCCAACCTGGAAACAACAGAACGCGCCAATCCCCAAACCTGTCATCGGCTCATCCATGGCCATCTGATCACCAATATCTCAGCAACTCCGTCCACAGCCTCATCATCCACCATGCCATTGATCCCCAAATTCTTGTTGAACTCGATCGCCTCTATAGGTCGAGCCAACCAAACCAATTTACCCAGCTAAAACTAGGGTTACTGGAGATAAATTGCTTCCGCAGCCTCCTCGACGAGGTTCAACACCACTCACCATTTTTCCACACAACACCGACCACTTCTCTATCAACACCCAATATCCCTACCCTTCCAAACACATAGATCAACAGAATTTCCCAAAAACCCAAAAATAGTGCAAATCAGAATTGCACCTTCAATCCTAATTTAAAAATTGGGAATTTCGTGTTATAAATCATGGTTTGGATTATGTATTCACTTTATAATACTGAATTCATAGATTTTGCAGTTTGATATTTCCATATTATTCAACATTCTCTGAACTTCTTGGTTAAACAGAGATACCATATTTTTAATTTAGCTATATTAAGTTTTTAATCCTTAATCTATAATAATTTAAACATCCTTGGTTTGTAAATCAAGTACTAACAAACACTAGATCAGGGGAAAGAAATTTTAAAAAAAAAATAATCTTGAGTCTGGGAATAAATATAAAACAGAGCAGAAAATCACTATACACACCAATACATCCATATAAATAATCAGAGATATACTTATAAATGCATTCACCGACATATTTGTTTCAGTGATAAAACATGCAACAAGTTATACTTTAAACCTTGTAAATTATGATGTTACTCACCTTTTAAAAGAAGAACAGAGTCCCCAGATTTGTTTTGAAAAGCCTGAAAACTGAAACCCTCTTTCTTGAATTAAAACTTTATACTTGAAAATGAAGTTGCTTGCTTTGATTAGAAACTGGAATGTTTTGCTTAGATCCAGGTTTGTTTTGCATGCAGCTACTACAGGATTTTCAGATTTTGAAATAAATGCAGGCTAAAGAAAGTGTTACAGTTAATTTGATCTCTGGTTGAAGATGATTGCAGATTTATATTTTGGTTTAGGAGGATGTTTGCAGGATTTAATTTGAGGAAGATGAATTGAATTTCAGATTTTCTTTGTTTGCAAATGAGATTGGGAAAAGAAAAGAAATGAGAGATGTTTGTTTATAAAACTTATCTTATGGTTTAATAAAAAAAATCAAAGAAAGAAAAATAAAATAAAATTTAAACATGACATTTGTCAAAACTCTTGCTTATTTATTTACACTAGTTTAAAATAACATAATATGCATACACTTGTCTTTTTAAGTAATTATCATTCATTAAATGTTAATTAGTATTTTGTTAGATGTTAATATAGGATAAATGTAAGCTTGTATTAATTAATTAGTTAATCATGTATTTATTTACATGTACATAAATTTGAAAATGAATAAATATTAAACATATACAAATGATTCAAAATCAAAATAAATTAAAAACAATTATACTTTAGATTTAAAACTTTGAATTCATGTTCAAATTGAATTTTTTTGAAATCCGGTTTATTCACAAATACAACTACAAATTTGAATTTTGAAAAACAATAATTTTTGTTTAAAAATTTATTCACTAAAAAAAAGTATTATTATATTTAGAAATAACAATATTAAATAACCATAAATAACTTATAAAAGAAATTATTTCTTTATTAATAAGTTATTTATTATCACATTATATTTAAAAGAAACTCAAAATGACCTCATTATTATTTATTTAAATTTTAAACTTGAGTTACACATATTTTTAATCATTTAATATTTATCTTAGGTATTTAAAACCATATTTTATATATTAAATGGCTTTTAAAAAGTTTAACTTTTAAATAAAATCATAATTTCCAATTTTACTAAAGATATAAATTTTGCAGAAAACAGGATTCATTTAAAACAATACATATTTACAATATATACAATATTCTATATATATTACAAATATAAAACAAATATTAGATTTAAAAAGATAAAATCTTATCAATCAAATATTTATTTAATAAGATTATTAAATTAATTCAAATCTTATTAACAAAGATTATCAAATCAATTTAATTTTTAATTCAGATTATTAAATTGATATTACTTTAAAAATTCCGGGTCATCACAATATGTATACATCAAGGAGTCATATCTCAAATGTATACAAAAAAACTACTAGACTAAAGTAGTTAAGCAAAAGTCAGAAGATGGTTCTAGATAGGAAGTCATGAGGAAGCACCTGCAATATCTCAGTCTGACCCGAGTATTATTTAAGAAGAAAATAATAAATGGATGAGTCTAACTATAAATATCATATAAAAATGAGATAGAAGAAGAGATATGATAAAAACATATGATAACAAAAATGTCATACTACGACAAGTATACATTAAATAATAACAAAAAACATACAATATCTTAAGAAATCTCGAAGCACTAAAAAGAATGTCATATACTTTGTTTTATTCACTAAACCACAAATATTGACAATCATATCAATGCTGACTGTACAAGTTGTTGAAACATAAATTCACGGATGCACAAATAATGATAAAGCTTATTAGTGTAAATCATGAAATGTTAATGACACACAAATTCACCAATGCACAAATATTGATAGAACTTATCAATGTAAATCACGAAAATTGGTGAAACACAAATTCTTGAAATCGATCAATTGAAATCCAAAAATCACAAAAAGGGAGAAAGCGGCCTGTCACTAGAACGGGAGCATAAAAACTCACCAACACGTGTATCAAAAAACGGAAAGCTATTCCATGGTTGCTAACCATTAGTTTTGAACCGAAGCTCCACAAAAACGGTCCGAAGACCTTTGAGCCGAAGCTCCACTAAAACGGTCCGAAGACCTTTGAGCCGAAGTTCCACTAAAACGGTCCGAAGACCATGGGTCGCTACCTCACCAAGCCGAAGCACCACTAAAAACGGGGTTTAGTCTCCCTCGCAGACAAAGAGACATCGCACATTGCTAGTCTAAATCACAAATTGATCATCATTGATCGATAAGTATAAATTACACTAAGCTAGTAAATAAATGAGTTTAGCATCATGTCCTATAACCACCAGCTTAACTTAATTATTTACGAAAAAATTGTAAACTTCCACTCGAGGTTAAGTGTCAATTACACTAAGCTAGCAAATATATGAGTTTAGCTTCTTGTCCCATAACCACTAGCTTAACTTAAATATTTACGAACAAATTGTTGATCTCCACTAGAAAATTGTCACAAGAGATTCAATCGAACAAGTCCAAGAATTAATCGACGAAGTAAACGCAAGCGTTTCATACCACTTGTTTTACTAAGTCGTTTAATTAGATTTCTCATACGAGTGAGGTAAATGTTTGTATATACTAGTAGGTTGGAAAACGGTTTTATAAGCAAGTTTGATATTGAAAATAGAGTTTAAATAATCTTTGATAAAAAGTTTGAATATTTACTACTAGTATGGAATCATTTGTATTTTAAAGTGACAAAACATAAAAATGATTGTAAAAACAATCAATCATAAAAATCCACATACGAATACGTGAATCAAATCCAAAGAAACCGATAAAGAATCCATCGAAATGGATATTCAAAAATCCCTAAAAAGGAGTCATCAAAGTCATAATAAATGATAACAACAAATAGGATCATCACAAATCAATTTAAATTGTAAATTCAATCCCAAAAGGAAAAGTGGGCTGAAAGAGCAAATTCAGTTGACTAAACAGAGATTTTAGTTGACTAAACAGCAAATTCAGTTGACTAAACAGAGATTTTTAGTTGACTGAATTCTGCCTGGAAACATTCTGTTTCCAGGTTCAGTCGACTAAACAGAGAATTCAGTCGACTAAACCATGCCTAGGCTATTTTTCAGCCTATCCAAATGAAGAGCAAACTCTTCCAAAATGCAACCGGACGAACATTTGCTCTAAGGGTTTATGCCAATAGGCAACCCGGCCCTATATGCTCCTCGACGCATCACCAAAACATGATCAAAACATCAAAGTTAGGGTTTTAAAGATTTGGACCCAAAACACTAAAAATTGGAATATTCACCAATTCAACCCAAACCAAAAGCAAATGCACATGATAAGTGTTAGGAATTCATACCTAACAACCAAAGATAATTATAGTCATAGATGTGAGATAAAAATCTCACCTTTGAACCAAAAACAATGAATGAGAAGCTTGAAGACAAGGGAAGATCAACCACACTTCAATCTCAACACAAGAAGCTTGAATCTAAGCTTAAAAGAGAAATTAGGATTTTTCTGAAATCAAAGAGAGAATGAGTTGGAGAAGAAGGAGATGATACTTACCAATGCTTCTCTTTGAATTTGGAGCTAGAACTTGATTTGCAAATGAAAACTAGGGCTTAGGATTTTAATTCTTTTTCTTTTCCCCCATTATTCTCTTTAGAACTGAAAAGATAAGGAAGAGGGAATGAATGAAGAGAAGTGGCTCAGTTTGGGGAATTAAGTTGGCTAGTGGGCTGAACCCAAACCCAAACCCAAAGTGAAAAAGGTCAACTTTTTAGCTAGCTCCAAACATATCAATATTTATACTCAAAAAGGTTGCAAACGGCATTTTGAACTGAATGGAAGGGGTCTCGGTTCCCAATTCCACTGTTTGCTAAAAGTAGTTTTTCGGACTAAAATCCGACGAACGATGAAATATTTAAATAAAATCTCTAAATATACAATCGATAAATATGCGGGTTGTTACAGACTCCCCTCCTTAAAGAAATTGCGTCCTCGCAATACTAAAGAAGAAAATAAAGAGTAACAACCATAAAAGCATATCAAAACAAAAGAAATTTGAAATAGCAAGTTCACCATAAAGAGCATGAAAGAGTAATCCTGAACGGGATCGCTCGATGAATTCCCATGATTCCCAAGAGCAATCCTTAGGATCTGAGAACCATTGAACTTTCACAAGAAGAACATCTTTTTTTTCCGAAGGCGTTCAACCTTCAAAGCAATGATGCGAATGGAATGTTGCTCATAAGTCAAATCCGATGAAACTTCAATTTCCTCAATATCACCGGGCTCAAGAATAAAAATAGGTATCCCTAAGGCATTTCCGTTGTAGAAAGACATGAGAAAACGTCATGAATAATAGAAAACTGAGCCGGTGCAACGACGTAGAATAATAACAGCGTAGTACAATGATGGTACGCCAGATGAACCAAAGCTAAAATAATTCAGAACATCGACACAGTACAAAAAGGTACGTCTAATGAACCGAAGCTCAAATAATTCGGAACGCCAACGCAGTACAAAAACGGTACGTCCAATGAACCGAACACCATAAAAGAACATCAGACGCAAGCCCATAAAAGAAATGAGACGAAGCTCAATAAAACAAGGTACATCGAAACGTCCGATGAACTTGGTAAAAGATCATTCCATTCGCACATCATCGAAAAGACAACCACTTATTGCTTACGACTAAGGGCATTGGCAACATGATTTCCCTTCCGGGAGTATACAAAGAATATTAAGATCATAAGATGCAAGGAACTCTAGACAACATTAAGTTCCTTATGAGAAAATAAATATTCCAAAGATTTATGATCGGGGTAGAGAACAAATTTCTCATCCAAAAATGATGATGCCATATTCTAAAAGTGAAATCAATAGGCGCGAGCACTAGATCATGAATAACATATCTAGTCTCGATAGGCTTTAATGATTTAGAAACATAAATGATAGCACGTTCTCTTTTGCAAGAGAACGACACCCAAACCAATATGACTAGTATTGGTGCAAATAATGAAGTTTTGATTCCCTTCGGGGACCACAAGGATATGAGTATCGGAGAAGAGTTCTTTTAAATAATAATCTTTTCCGAAAAGCTAAAACTTCCAAATTACAATTATCTTTATGTAATCATTTTTCTAGAAAAAATTACTTTTTATAAGTCAATTTGTTGTGTAAAACTGTCTCATCAAAGCATTTAGGAGATTCCTATCGAGAACATTGATCAAGCGCATCGAGCAGAATTCTTAAAGCACTCAACGGGCAATACAATCACAAAATCATCTTCTCTATGATGAAAATATCTCTTAAAAGTTTTGAGAATATTCTTTGCTCGTTTAAGATCAAAATCCAATTGTACTTATAAATAAATCTTATGAAAAAGACTTGCAAAATTTCAAATTTCTATTTTCATCCAAAATCAATAAATACAAGAATGGAATTATCGACATATTCATAGAATACTCGATTTATAAAATGGATGAAACAAGATGGGCAAACTGAATGACATAATAAGTCATTCATAAGAATCATAACGAGTGCGGAATGCGGTAAGTGGAATGCTAACTTCCGCAACTCATAGCAAATGAAAACCGGTGGCAAGGTCGAGCTGAAAAGACCTTAACACCACACAAGATATTGCTTAGGTGATGATCCTAAGACAAACGCCAAAAATACCGAAAAATTCTCAAACTAAATGAATGAGAGAAATAACACTTTTCTCATGATGAGGGCTTAAATAATAAAATGATGCCACCAAAAATTTGAAATCGGAATCACAAAGAAAAATGGAAATCTGCTTTACAGATAGGAAATGTCGAAGGTGAATAGTCTGCTCGGAAAAATAGGATATGGGCTTCACAATGATTAAGCCAATCCTTCCACAAAATTCAATTTTCGAAGCCTAAGCAACGCATAACATGCAAATTGGCTCAGAAAGAAAAATCACATAAAATAATCTCGACATAAATACAAGAAACTGAGTGTTGCGGATTCGCCAACTGGATTAGCAAATCTCAGTGAAGTCATCAAGCCAAAAATGTTTAAAGAAAAAGAATCAACAAGTTCTTTTGATATAAAAATGATAAGATGAACCCATATCAACAAGATCACGAAATAAAACAATAGCATCAAGGATTGAATGAAAAATACCTTGACCAGGAGAAGAGTCACTAGGAGCTTTAAGCTTTCCCTCTCTCCTACTTTGAAGTTTGGGACATGTAGATAAGTAATGACCCAAGTCTTTGCAATAGCGACAATAAAGGGGTTTCGGGCACTTAATTACATAATGGTCCACGGAAGCACAATTGTAGCATTGTCCACGATTAGAAGTAGGAGTCTTGGCTACCGAAGTTTCTTTCTTGCTTGGAAGTTTAGGACATGCAGAAATATGATGACCTGAATTTTTGCAATAACGACAAAAGAGTGGTTCCGAACACTCCTTTGCATAGTGGTCCTTAGAATTACAATTGTAGCATCCTCCACGACTACGGATTGGAGTCTTTGCTACCAAAATAATTTGCTTCACTTTCTTATTGGGATTAGGGCTCGTGAACTTAATATGCCTCTTCTTGGAAATCCCAATATCACTATCACTTCCTTTACTAACCTCTTCATGTCGAAGAGTGATATCCACAAGCTGATTGAAAGGAACTTCAAGTCTCAAAGGTAAAATCTTTTCGGGGTTCTTACTCAAACCACAAATAAACTCTTGATTCTTTACAAGATCCAAAAGTTGTTGGGCAGACATAAATACGCCATCCAGAGAAGGGATACCGGATTGACCAGTGCTAGGGCTGCCAGAACTAACCATTTCTTCTTCTTTAAGAAAGAAAAAAAGAAGAGGAAAAAGGTTACTCTCAGAATGAATATCAAACAGTCATGATTGATAAAACATGAAATCATAAAGAAAAATAGGATGAATCAGTACGAAGACTCGAATAAAACCCTAAAGCACGACTCCTAAGAAAGACTTAGGACATGATCCTTGCTTGATTATTCTATATTGTTACGAAGTTTGGCTCCGATACCAAGCTGTGACGCCCCACCTCTATACCCACACTAGCCAAGGATAGTATGGTGTAATGTCGTCAACTAGCACGGAGAATAAGGCTGTTGAGGAGTGACCATCCATGTAATTGCTTTGTGCGAGCACTGGTATGTCAGATAGAATAACATGCAATTCATTTCGAGAGGAATCCGACATACCGATACAAACTCAAAGCTACTACACAGTGGCTATAATATCTTCGGAAACAAATAAAGAAATAAGCATAACATAAACCAGTCACAGATAATTCGTATCCCAAAGGCGGAAACAGTTATGAATATTACACATAAAAGTGTATATCAGAGTAGTGGTCAAAAAAGATCCACAATAACACAAAAGAATAGATACAATTGCTAGACAAAAGAATATGTATACATCAAGGAGACTATATCTCAAATGTATACAACAAAAACTACTAGACTAAAGTAGTTAAGAAAAAGTCAGAAGATGGTTCCAGATAGGAAGTCATGAGGAAGCACCTGCAATATCTCAGTCTGACCCGAGTATTATTTAAGAAGAAAATAATAAACGGATCAGTCTAACTATAAATATCAAATAAAAATGAGATAGAAGAAGAGATATGATAAAAACATATAATAACAAAAATGTCATACTACGAGAAGTATACATTAAATAATAACAAAAACCATACAATATCTTAAGAAATCTCGAAGCAATAAAAAGAATGTCATATACTTTGTTTTATTCACTAAACCACAAATATTGACAATCATATCAATGCCAACCGTACAAATTGTTGAAACATAAATTCACCGATGCACAAATAATGATAAAGCTTATCAGTGTAAATCACGAAATATTAATGACACACAAATTCACCAATGCACAAATATTGATAGAACTGATCAATGTAAATCACGAAAATTGGTGAAACAAAAATTCTAGAAATCGATCAATAGAAATCCAGAAATCACAGAAAGGGGGAAAGAGGCCTGTCACTAGAATGGGAGCATAAAAACTCACAAACATGTGTATCACAAAATGGAAAGCTATTCCATGGTTGCTAACCATTAATTTTGAACCGAAGCTCCATAAAAACGGCCCGAAGAGCTTTGAGCCAAAGCTCCACTAAAATGGTCGGAAGACCTTTGAGCCGAAGTCCCACTAAAACGGTCCGAAGACCATGGGTCGCTACCCCACCAAGCCGAAGCTCCACTAAAAACGGGGTTTAGTCTCCCTCGCAGACAAAGAGACATCTCACATTGCTAGTCTAAATCACAAATTGATCATCATTGATCGATAAGTGTAAATTACACTAAGCTAGTAAATAAATGAGCATAGCTTCATGTCCTATAACTACTAGCTTAACTTAATTATTTACGAACAAATTGTAGACTTCCACTCGAGGTTAAGTGTCAATTACATTAAGCTAGCAAATATATGAGTTTAGCTTCATGTTCCGTAACCACTAGCTTAACTTAAATATTTACGAACAAATTGTTGATCTCCACTAGAAAATTGTCACAAGAGATTTAATCGAACAAGTCCAAGAATTAATCGACGAAGTAAACGCAAGCGTTTCATACCACTTATTTTACTAAGTCGTTTAATTAGATTTCTTATACGAGTGAGGTAAAGGTCTGTATATACTAGTAGGTTGGAAAACTGTTTTATAAGCGAGTTTGATATTGAAAATAGAGTTTAAATAATCTTTGATAAAGAGTTTGAATATTTACTACTAGTATAAAATCCATTGTATTTTAAAGTGACAAAACATAAAAATGATTGTAAAAACAATCAATCATAAAAATCCACATACGAAGACGTGAATCAAATCCAAAGAAACCGATAAAGAATCCATCGAAATGGATATTCAAAAATCCCTAAAAAGGAGTCATCAAAGTCGTAATAAATGATAACAACAAATAGGATCATCACGAATCGATTCAAATTGTAAATTCAATCCCAAAAGGCAAAGTGGGCTGAAACAGTAAATTCAGTTGACTAAACAGAGATTTCAATTGACTAAACAGCAAATTTAGTTGACTAAACAGAGATTTTCAATTGACTGAATTCTGCCTAGAAACATTCTGTTTCCAGGTTCAGTCGACTAAACAGAGAATTCAGTCGACTAAACCATGCCTGGGTTGTTTTTCAGCCTATCCAAATGAAGAGCAAACTCTTCCAAAATGCAACCGGACGAACATTGGCTCTAAGGGTTTATGCCAATAGGCAACCCGGCCCTATATGCTCCTCGACGCATCACCAAAACATGATCAAAACATCAGGGTTAGGGTTTTAAAGATTTGGACCCAAAACACTAAAAATTGGAATATTCACTAATTCAACCCAAACCAAAAGCAAATGCACATGAATAAGTGTTAGGAATTCATACCTAACAACCAAAGATAATTATAGTCATAGATGTGAGATAAAAATCTCACCTTTGAACCCAAAAACAATGAATGAGAAGCTTGAAGACAAGGGAAGATCAACCACACTTCAATCTCTAACACAAGAAGCTTGAATCTAAGCTTAAAAGAGAAACATTTCCCAAATTAGGTTTAGGAATTTTCCGAAATCAAAGAGAGAATGAGTTGGAGAAGAAGGAGATGATACTTACCAATGCTTCTCTTTGAATTTGGAGCTAGAACTTGATTTGCAAATGGAAACTAGGGCTTAGGATTTTAATTCTTTTTCTTTTCCCCCATTATTCTCTTTAGAACTGAAAAGATAAGGAAGAGGGAATGAATGAAGAGAAGTGGTTCAGTTTGGGGTATTAAGTTGGCTAGTGGGCTGAACCCAAACCCAAAGTGAAAAGGTCAAATTTTTAGCTAGCTCCAAACATATCAATATTTATACTCAAAAAGGTTGCAAACGGCATTTTGAACTCAATGGAAGGGGTCTTGAGTCCCAATTCGACTGTTTGCTAAAAGTTTGTTTTCGGACAAAAATACGACGAACGATGTAATATTTAAATATACAATCGATAAATATGAGGGTTGTTACATTAAGCGAGGAGGATCATGTTCGTTCTATTTAAATTGGGGATCGATCAATCACTTAAGCATCCTATATGCTAAAAATGGGGATGCTCTTAATCCTTGCTCATGTAGATATGTGTATAAGAGAGAAGGATTAAGATCCTCCTCTCTTAATCCTTGCTATATTGATTAACTAGTGTGAACCCGTGCTTCGCACGGCACTGGCATACATATACAAATAATTAAGTGTATTTAAATGAAATATATGATTATAAAAATAAAACCATGATTGTTGAGGAATGAAAGTTTGCTAATGATAATTTCGATTGTCCAATTATGAGTACACAATTTAATTTGTCACTCTAGTCATTTTTACACAAGAAGTAATAATATATTCTTGTCTGTAAGAAGTCATATATATATATGTGTGTGTGTGTGTGTGTGTGTGTGTGTGTGTGTGTATCAACAATTGCAATTTAAACATGTTAAATGTTTTCATAAATTGCAGTAGCTTGGATATTCATCGCTTACATTTCATGCATCCAATCCTATATTCTTATCTGAAGTAAAAGCACAAAAAGCATATGTAACTTTAATTAAAAAGAATAGTATTTGTTCATATATAGAAAGCATATGCAGTTATGATTTAAAAGCCATATACGAATCCAAGCACATGAAAGATTATGTGCGCACTCCACGTTAGAAGGCACATGATATGAGATAATAAATGATAAAAGCTCATTCCAACCTACTTATGGAATGAACTTCTCACTTAGAAATGAAACTAATAAGATTGCCGCACCTTATAAACATAGAGGGAATATCATGCACATGATGTTTTTGATTTCAACATATATTTATACAACAAAATTGTTTATATAATGTTAATTAATGAATTTTCCAAAATACAATGCATACGTGAACTTTAAAATGGTAGAAATTATATCCCAAAGCATTTATGATACACCATTTTCTATTACTAATATAATGCACTCATTTTTACAAAATGCAAAATCTATAGATGACATCGGTGTACAATTTTCTTAATATCCATGCAAATATAATCCAATGTTGCAAAATGTAGCAGATCATAGTATTACAATTGATAAAAATCATTAAGTATGTCTGAATTATTGAAATGCTCCAATTCGTATGTTAGCAAATTGAATTTCTTAGCCTTTCTTGACTACTTTAAATAGTAGCCGCCATCCTTATAAGCTGAAAAGCTACATATTTTCATTCATCACTTCCCTCCTCATTTTTTATACTACTATAATTACTTCGCTCCCTTCTATTTGCTTTTTTTTATTTTCTATAGCATCACCCCATCTTGATCGGATACAAAAATTATCCTGGTTTGTCAATATATCTGAGAAATGAAACGAATCCATGTAACCAAACAATATGTTAGTTGGAGACACTAATCATTTGAACTTTCAAATAATATGTATCCCTTGGAAAACTTATTTTCCCTTTTTAGTAACATATAATAGCACAGTTCAATATTTGTAGAGATAAGGCTGAATTATTATTGTATTCAGTTTGCCCAACTAAACATATTTGGGCTTTTGTTCTTTCTATTTATTTATTATTGGCCATAACCATTCATATGACCAATAAAGTTCCTCGAAGATCCTTGAAAAGTGCAATTCAATTGCACAAAAGTCATAATGTGCGGGTGCTAATCTGCAAAATTAAAAATAGATAAAAGCTAACATGAGAACCAAAACAGTATTTGTTTTGTATCCAATTTAAAAAATCTATATATGACATCATTTATGTAATATAACTAGAATACATTTTGAGTGTTTGTATGATGTCTTACCCTCATTCATTTGAATTACAAACTATATTTAAGAAACTCAATTAAGAACCATTACAATTGTTTGTATTCTAATCAAACCTATTATAACAATACATATTATTAAAGATTAAGTATATGAATGCTCTTTAGACCAAGAACCTGTAAAGTGATTCCGAAATCTGTTTGATTTGTTTAAAAAATATTTGAATTCCCAATCTTTCTATTATGTCTGCTATTCTAAGAGCTTCATCAAAGATACTCAACCCGTGTCTCTCCTCTGGTCACCAATGAGTATAAACAATTCCGAATTGAGTCTATCAGCAATTTTGAGGGAGCATCATCCTCTTCTGAATGGATCTACAAAATAATAGCAAACATAATTAGAAACAACTTATAACAATAGCTGAAGGATTACTGTTTTTTACCCATGTACCTAAATGAACTTTCATTTTAATGCGATTAAATCATAGATATGGTTAATTGAATTTTGAATTAGAAATTTCACACAAGTTCATAGGCAGTTTAATTACGATAGTGGATATAAAGTTTTTTTAGTTTTCTACTAGAAAAAATCTTATATTTGATTATTGGGCTGAAATCGAGATATTGCTAAAAATTAGGAGCAAAACATTTTTATTATCATATGAGCCAAGGGTGCATATCTTAAGTGACAAATAAGGGTTCGAATCAGTTAAACTTAGGTTAGTGATGACTTATGATGAATTTTGACTTATTGAGGTCGAGACGGTAACCTATTATCATGACGTATATGCATGAGTTGGAGAAGACAGCCAATGTGACCATAAGGGTGATGTTTGTTGAATATTCAAGGTACAGGCAAAACAATAGCTAGCTACAGAAGTGAACTCAATGTGTGCTATGTAGACAATAGCTTTGGTGAGTTGAAAAGATAGGAGTATGCATGTCTATATGGTATTATATTATGACTGACCTGAAAGCTATGCCTCTTTATTTCTAATATATAACCAACATTGACATCTTAAATTTACCCTGTAAGCAGTAGAACAGACCATAATATCAAACAACAAATGAATCACTTCCATTTTAATGTGTGATGTGATGCTTCTCGGTAACATCTATATTTTTGTATCTGTTTTCAACTAAAGATAAGCATATGCCAAACTATTTACCCTATATTTTAAGGCTCAGCTGATAACTTAGGTTTTATCGATAACAAAAAATCATAACCTTTTAGGTTTTTTGTTATTATTTCAGTTTTATGAAATTCTTTGGTATTGGCACTTGTAATCATTATTTCTACTTTTTAATCTTAACGACCCATTTTGTTGTTTATTCTTCTAACCATACAAAATAGTTTGACAAAACAAAATGTGTTTTTGTATAATGCTAGATCTGTCATAATGGTGACAAAAATATAGTTCCTATCATCAAGCACTTATATATATATATTTGGTAAGAATTTACTATTTATTAAGAATTCTACCTATCCAGCGGATGATTTGCAAAGCATTTACTATGTGAAGGGATGAAAAAAACGTGTGATACCATGGTTTAATTGTCTTGCTAGATGATTCTGAACTCATTTTGTTTAATACTCTAAAACATTCCAAATGTTAAAATTATCGTTGATTACTAATCATGGATAGTGTGAAATACATTTTAGATATTATGGATGATTTTAAAATGCAGTTTCTCAGTATTTGTTCACAGTAATTTTATTACCCAAAATCTATGATTCATAAAACATACGAGATTTGGTATCTTTGTGGCTTTGTGCAGGAACACATTGACATAGGATTTCAATTATATATATATTTATTTAAATTAGGCAACATAAATACTTTTTTTGTCAAGAAGGATTTAGGAAGAAAATCTGTAATCTCCATCTACTGAAGTCGCTGTCCTCGGCACGACTCCAATATCCCATCACAACCAAGTCAAATGAATTAGTTGTTCAAATGTCAATATATGAACAACTTTAATCAACATTTTTTGCATCAATTACAAAATGCAAACTATATTATTTGCGAATACCTATGGATCCACAACGAAGTTGTCAAGTTATTTCAACTACAATCTGATGTGTTTGTGAAAGCAAACAATAGTTAATTGCCATGATGAACCTGTTAAGGTATTTGAGTATTTACCATGCTTTCTTGTTCAACTCCAAAAAGCATACATTTAACCACAAGCTCATCAACTGTTCCATGGTGGCTCTTTATTAACTAAAGATTACGATAAATAAGTGTAGCTTTACTAAACATGAAATAAAATATTTATTAGGAAAGCAAAATAGCCAATGAAGTATCATGGATGACATTATACGTCAACATTGTGTATTTACCATGTAACAATTTTGTCAAAAATGCATGGTCCTTTTGCTTTCAAAATAAAACCATATCACGTCGTAACAGATTCATGATTTCAAGAATGGTTGTACTTAAAGGTCGAATGAATGTAATCTACCGAAGAGAAAATATATTGAAGAGAAAATCAATGATAACCTAAATGAAATCAGGTAAACTTGAAAGGAAAATTTTTCTACAAAATATTCATTTTTCTTTGTTTCCCAAACGAGAAGCCTTTAGCTAAACAATGTCATCAATCAAAGATGCAAGATGATTTTTTATGAGGAAAAATCGGAAAGTAGCGAAAAAGGGAAATTAAAAGTTTGTGCATAAATTTAGATGGTTGTTGAACCCCTTTTCAATATACCATTCAGCATGTTGACATTCTAGTGACTATGAACGGGTTGAATTGGCTATTAAAATACAAATATTGTTACAACGAATTTGTAAAAAAATTCCTTGAATCAAGGAGAGTTCTAAAAATGGGATGAGAATCAGCATGAGAAAAAAACTTAAATAGTCAAATATTCAACTTTTTATATAATATGATAGATATAAACCTCTCAGTAGAAAATTATAGCAGAGAGTGAACTCATTTCCCTAATTAATGCTAATGCACTATATGCATTCGACCTTGCCTTGTAGCATTCTTGGGTAACTATTTATATATTTAAATAATTAAAGCTGAAGATACCCTTTATGCCTATTACCTCAAATATTGTCAATCTTTTTTACTGGCATGACATGTAAATTTGTTGGCATCCCTTCTACATTCATGTACACATCTTAATATCGTCTCCATCAAATTTCCATCTCCATCTATCCTTGCTAATATGTCATCCATATATCGCTTTTAACTTTAAACTTGGAAATAATAAAATAATGGATGACACATAAAATACCAATAGGTAATAATGTTAAAATTCTCAACTAAGTTGTATATAAATTATCAATTTAAAATTTTGTCAAATATATTATATTTCATTACGATTGAACTTCGATCTCCTATTCCAAAGAAAAAGTCAATAGTTATTTCTGTCTGCCCATTCCTGTTAGGAAGTTCCTATTAGACAGTTCTTGTTGGGTTGTTCCTACTAGGTAGTTCCTGATAGACTGTTCCTGCTAGACTATTCATGCTAAGTGGTTTCTGTTAGATTATTTCTACTAGGCAGTTCCTAGCTTCCTGTGAATTGTCTGTTGTTACTGCTGCAAGCTTGACTCTCCGTAATTGTCTGCTATTGTTGTTGGAAGCTTTGCTATTTATAAAAGTGGAGAGGTATGGTGGTCACTCCAGTAAATCAGACAATTTCCATCTACAATTCGTTTGGTCCGGATGTTCCAATACACACACGATATAATCATAAGTTTCCATATAACTCAGATTTCATTCCATAAATAACTTGTTTGGGTTCGGTTGGAGAAGCTCCATTCGGGATCTGTTGGTTCGGTGGATGCACATCGTCATCTTGCTGGCCAAGTTCATGCACCTCTCTCCTTTGTTCGGTAGATACCAAATCCACCAACCAGAAAATCATGTTTGGTACCTTAGGTACCAAACATGATCGATACTTTGGGTACTGAACGGAACAAATTACTGATCAAGATTTCCTATTACAATCCCTAGTAGACCATTTCTCATGTTCCACAAAAATAATGTACTTGCCAAGAATCAAACTAGCTTCTCTAGTGAAAGCTTGATGCTTAATCATTTGAGCTACATATATATTTGTGTCATAATTCCTTCATTTCAAATCAGAATTGAATGAAACTTGGACTAATAATTTCGTATCATTGAGTAGATTATTCTAGTGCCTCTGAATGTTCAATTTACTTGAAGGAAGTAGTAGCCCTCTAAGATGGGGCTTGTGTCAAGAGGTGGACAAATTTGAAGATGGTCATACCTTCCAATCCATAGCTCGGATTGAAATGCGGTTTTAACTTAGGTGCAAGCTTTGACTTCAAGGACATTTTACAAATGCTTTGACTATATCTTTCGATTATGCCAGATTTGTCCCTAGCGCTTTACTTAGCGTTTGTGATTACTTGATGGCGTTTTTATTATGCAGCTTCCGATCATTTCTATGCTCCTTAACGTCTTTTCATCTTCACCATGCTATAAACGAAAATGCCAACAACAACAGCTCGTTCTTATGAGTGTAAAAGAAAATTACATGAGTGTTATCCTCATTTGGTGCGCATTTTCCTAAAAAAAATTAGAAATATATACAACGTTTTCAACCTCCAAACTCAAAATTTCAAATTCAAAATTCAAAATTCAAAAATTCAAAATTCAAAAATTCAAAATCCGATAACTGAAATTCTCAAATTTTAAGTTCCATATAAATTTATTCATTTTTCGAAGAAGGTTTACCGATTGAATTTTTTAGTTTTTAAGCATTCAAATTTTGAAAAATAAATCAAATTTTCATGTATGAATTTTTGAATACAAATTTTATAATCTAAAAATTTGAAATGTCATTTGAGAGTTCAAATCTAATACTTTCAAATTCAAACTTTCATTTTTGAATATTTTGATTCGAAATTCAAATTTGAGTTTCAGTACTCATATTTAAAACTCATATTTTCAAAATTTTGATTTTAAATGTTAAATCCAAAATTTTAAACAAAACCGCAGCTTATTATATTTTTTGTTTCACAAATTACAAAAAAAATTCCTCTACGAATCTCCTACTCGTTGCAGCATTATTAAAATTGCATGGCACGTTACAAATTCCCTGTAGAATATGTGCCATTCCCTCTCCCACCTCCTCTCACTTGCCATGCCCAATTCTTACTCCTTCCAAATCCCTAGTTCTCAATTTCGAAAATCTCAAAAATCGAAAACTCCTTAGTCCTAAAAGCCCTCTATACTAATCCTCTAACCTCCACTGCACATCTCCAACCCAAGCCCATCGCTCTCGAATCCTCTCTTCTGCTCAATACTCCATAATATCCGAAGAGTTAATCCTGTTTCCAAATATTCTCCTCGTAAGTAGAATGGTGGAAAAAGCAAAACGTGAGCTTGTTGCATGCCTTCATGAGAGTCTGTTCGTGCTGGCTGTGATCAATGATGGTGATGACAGGATTCGATGTTTTCAGGGTGGACATGATGTGGTGCCGAAGATGTTTGTGCCTTTTGATGCTGTGTTTGCATGTCATTTTCTGGTGATGGGTGATGAGGTGAGGAGTAGATTGCATTGGCGAAAAGAATGTATGCTCAAGGTAGATTTTTTGAACCGGAAATTACTTTATCTTAAGTTGCAAAAGAATGTGATGTTATCTTTTGCCTTGAACGTGCCTGATGAATGCTTGCTTGTGTTTGTTTTGTCTGAGTTACCATACACTACCAAAAATATCATCATTATTCACTATATTTTAGAAGTTGAATGGCCATTGGATACACTTGGGTTTTCAATACGAATGTCATAATTCTTGGCGTCAATTTTTATTTGATGGTGCTATATCCGACCAGGTTTTTGTATTATGGCCATATTGTAGCTTATTTTTGTATTATTGTCATTTTGTAGCTTGTGAGGAACTCCTAAATAAACGACACTAAGTTCGATTTTCTTACTCTGGTTTCTTCTACTTTTTTTTGCTGGGTTCAGACAGATTATGATCTTGAGAAATTGAGAGCAAACTAATTGAGAATGCATACCCTATATATGCATAAGCCATCATCATTATAAATTGAAAACCGTAAACTGATATAGGATTGTTTACGTATTTGATTCAATATTTTTTTCAATGGTATCGTTAAAATTATTCAATTACAAAAATATATGTTTTATAAATTAAAATATGTTAGAAATTTTTGTGCTGCAATTGCAAGTCAAAAGTACACATTCCTCCAAAATGCATCTTTGTTGCACTGTTGGCAGATGCAAAACATATATTAACATTTTTTTTGTTCATCTACGTGCAACAAACTGATAACAGCATGCGCAACTTATGAATTAAAAAGGGACTTTAATAGAGAAACGACACCTGAGAGATTCGAACTCTCGCGGGGAAACCCCATGTACTTAGCAGGCACACGCCTTAACCACTCGGCCAAAGTGTCCTTTTCAATTATCTTGCAAAGGCATAACATATATATTCAGTAATCTGTATGCATATAAAACAAGCTGTTTGACGGATAAAAGTATTTTTGTTGTAAAAAGTTGAAAAAGACTTATATCAATGTTGAATCCTACTATGAAAAGCGCGTTTTGAAAAACATATTGTTTGCAAATAAGTGCAACCGTTTCTCGAATATGACCAATAATTCTCCAACTTCCTTCTTATGTGTTGCTAAGAATATATATTTGATAATGATAATAATCATTTGCACTTACATATTGAGTTCAAGAAATATAACAGCAGATTAAATGATTTTTTTAACATTAAATATCATGCATTTTCTTTAAATATCTATGAACGTAATATATGCAAATGGTAGGGAAGAAGTTTATGTTTATATTTACAAGCAATAAAGTTTGATAAAAGAGATACGATTGAATTACTAACAGTTTTATACTCAAACGACAATTGAAAGATAGCAAGTACAAAATTAAACCTGATTTGATAATATTTGACTATGATATAAAGTATGTTCAGTGCTGAAACAATAACGGATATTAACAAGTCAGAGATTTAAAATCACTAAGATTCAATTTTACCTCCCTATTTCATAATGTCTCTCCATGTTTTCTCTCAAATTCAATTGATGTTTTCATTTTAAATCCCTATTTGACAACAACTTATTGCAGATCAATCAACATTGATTTCTGTTCTCAAATTTACCTTTGTTTTCATTTTGTTCTAATTTTAATTCCATGGAATTTTTAAAGTACTCTAAATTTGTATATAAAAGTTGGATTGAAGAACCATTTTTCACCATTAAATTAGAATTTTCATTAGCTTTAGATGTTATTTACATACGAGTCATATTTTCAAGCTTCAACAATATTCCATATAGAAACCGAAATAATGACTCATCAACAATATTAAAACACATGTATTGAAAAACCTTTAACTACTCACATCTTTAAATTCTATCTTCTACTATAAGGAGGAAGTCTGTTTTTCCTTAAAAAGAAGATTATTTTCTTTCTCAAAGTGTGAAAAAAGATCATCTTTGTTCTAAAAGTGTGAAGGAATATCAGCATTCTTATCAAATTGTGAATGAAAATTTTCTCTGTTTATTGTGTGAAGGTAAACCGTTTTTTAAATATGGAACGGAAATTAGATTCTTTTTCGAAGTAGTTCATAATATCATTTTTCTTATTTGATTATGATGGATGATTATCTTTTTTCCCAAATACGAAAGAATATCATTTTATGTTTCAGCAAAAGGAAAAAAAAGGTAAATAGGAAGACTATATTTCCTTATAGAATTATTTTAGATCATCTTTTTTTTTAACTGTGAAGGGAAACGGCTCGTCTTTTTTCTTGAATCATGAAAAAAGTTGTCATTTATTCTTGACGTGTGACGGAAAATCATGTTTCTTCTTGAGCTATGATGAAGTCAACATTATTCTCAAAACAGAAAATCATATTTATTTTCTCAAATGTATTTCTTCTTGCATACGAGGGAATAGTTTGTTGTCTGTAGTTATATTAAATTATTGACTATTTTTTGCATCTGAAAATAAATCATTGTCGAAAGGTTCATGAACGGTATATTTTTTTATTTCCAGTATCCAATTGCTAGCTATGGTTGTTTCTTATGTAGTGTGATTTTTTAATAACATTGACATTGACGACTTTAAGAACGAGTGAACATGTATGATGTGTTTTTCTCTCTTGTTTTTTTTACTCTCTAACTTAGTGAGTTTTGATAGTTTATCAATTTTCCTCTTAATAAGACACATTTTATTTTATACCATTCATTAAATTTCTAAATTTTACTAACTTTTCTGTTGTACTCTTTTCAAAATTTTAACCTTGTATAATTTTTTTTATGACATATTAGTGTTCAAAATTACATTGTTAGTATATATTTTTATTCATAGGAATATTAGAAAATGTTCAATTTTTTTTTTCACTATGTATAACATTTTATGTTCGCTAAACATTTACCATTTGCGCTTCCTCTGCTTGTAGGTCAATATGCAGTTCTTTTGCTGATTGCACAAGCTTATAGATTGCAGTTTACTATACCATTGCACAAAAATCTGCGGTATAACTTGCTACAAATATATAATATATTTCAAAATAAAAAATTACAGAACATGACATATACCATTGATTTGAATTCTGTCAACATGTAAGATTCTAAAACTTTCTCTAATGTGTTATTGAATTTTAAATTGATGTTGCATAATCAATGTACTTGTTTTCAAATATTTCCTATGATTTTGATATATTATCTTCAAAACACGGTTTTTATCTCATTTTGAATCTTTTTATGAGTTTCAACTTTTATTAGGTTTTTAATTTGAAGTGGAGGAGGGAAAAATCGAATTTTTTTACCTTAAACCCTCTTTTAAAATAGAATAGATAGGTTATCTCTTTTAATTTTTACAAGGAAAAATACTCAATTTTTCTTCTTCCTTTAGCCACATTTTATTTTAAAATTTACAAAGATATTCTTTGCTTTTCTGGATCCATTTTGTTTCTCCTACCAATGATGAAAATCTAGGCCAATGTTATCCATGAAAAAAAAACCCCCTCTTCCTCCACTAGAATTCTTCTCATGATCTTACAGCCTCTAAGCTTGCATCCCTTCTCTTCTTTGTAAATTCAATTTTATCTAAAAGGATAGAATTCTCAACGACAATATACATGGTTATGACAACACTTATAACAAAAGGCATACCACCAATCTCATATATATACACCATGTTACACGTCATATTTCTTGCGATGTGGGACTTATCCATCCAACCCACGTACCCACAATGCGAGCCACACCTATCAGAGTTATATTGTTTCTCCGGGATGCAACTTCAGTCCTCTGTCAACTAACCAAATCCCCAGAACCCGACTAGTTATCAATCCAAACCATCGTTAGGCCTTTAACAACCAAAACCCGACTAGCTATCAATCTAAACTATTGTTCGGTTTTTAACAATCACCCAAAAAGCCCATTTGGGATCTTAACGCAAGTGTACAATTGAAGACATTAGTGTTAGAAGGAAACCACGGTAATAGAGAAATGAAATAGAACAGTGGTGTCGTGAAATTTGATGTGGGAAGTCCATAGTTGCTCGGACAGCGGTGATAATGGTGGCGATGCAGGAGCATTGTTTGTTGAAGGGTGCGTGGGCTTATTTAATAGAACTTGTGATTTCATTGTGTATAATAACACTGCCATTGTTATGAAAAATAGGTATTTTAAAAATAGAATTTTATCTTGTTCTCATTTTTCACGTTTGGTTGGTGTATGGATGCATAAATTATGGGAATCACTAAAGAGAGGGTCCTTTTGGATAAGGAGTGAATAAAAGATTTTGTTTTGTTTTTTTTCCATTTTTTTTTTGTTAAAAGAAGAATAATTCATTGTTTTCTATTATAAAAACAAAGTGAAATTACATTTCTTTTTGACCTCGTCGTAATTTTCTTTATTCTCTTCTTTCATATATTGGACTAATCATTCCACCAAAATCATTATTTCTTCCCCTCATCTCTAAAACGTAATTCCCTAATTCAGCAACTCATCTTTTTATTTTACAAAATAAACTGTTGAAAATTGAAGATCATGGAAGGGAACTCATCTCATTCTCCATCTAGATCTTCATCTATACAATTTAATATGGATATGCATAACTTTTGCTCTATTCAATATTTCAATGAATTGTTTTTCGAATCAAGGTGGAAAATAAGTACTTGAAATTTGTGGAAATCAGGAATTAGGGTTGGATATGAAATTGGCTTTGGATGCAGTATGCTAGAAAGTATGAGGTGTGGAAACTCGACATCTGGAGAGTGGAAGGATGGTCGGATTTTGGTTAGTGACGACAGTGGTGGAAATTGAAGCGGCGACTGGAATGAAGAACGAGTTCACGTTTTTTCTTAGAAGTGAACAGAAATATGAGGGGTATTTTGGAGAGGATGGATTACTCTTTTATATTCAAAACAAATATAAACATTTTCCTCTTTACTATGTTTTCCCCTATCCCATTATCCCTTTATTCATTTCTGTTCTCCTTTTAACAGTTCCCTAAATTATTATCAAGCGAATAAGATAAATGCTTCTAAAAAAGGAACATGTTTCGTTCGTTCATAGGTCTAAATTGTTGAAATTGTATGATAATTTGGTATATCAAAGTCTTTAAACATTCGTTTCAATTTGCATTTCACGGTGTAAGTGATTCATACAAGTTTGCCAAATTTGGTTGACAAAGAATACTAAAGTATAATTACACCGTGAAGTTTTGTGCATATCATTTGGTTATTTTTACATATTAATCAAATTACAGAGAAAAATATATTACAAACATTCGTTTTGTTCATCATTTGGATTTTAAACAGGATTTGAATCGTTGGACCAATGATCATCTCTATCCTTTTATTTTTCATCTCTTTACTCTTCATCAGGAAATGTTAGTGGTGAAGTGCAATGCTGCAGGCTTACTAATATGGCACTAAACACTTTAGATGGTTTCAAAATATAAAACAGGGGCAGGAACAGCAGTGATAAGCACTACTGGCTTCTGTTGGTTATACTGATGATCCTTTATTCATTATTGTTGCCATATGATTTGCAATTACTGCACTGTTCATGTTATATGGTTGTTGCTGTTACTGTTGCTGCTCTACTAGGAAAAAAAAAATTAATTTTCCATATGGCCTGTCTCTATCATTGCAGCCGAATGGTTGTTGCTAGTTGCTATCATGTGCTATATCTCAACTGATGAGTGACATGGGCACATTTGGCCACAGATTGTACAGTTGATGTATATTCTATGTATGTATGTTACGTATGCACAATTTGTCTGTATGCAATAATTTTCTTTACCATGTTCCTTGTATTTTTGGTAATAAGAAAAATATAAAGACCAACAATTTGCTATAATTTCCGACCATAGATATGTCGCATCAATGATTTCAATAATTCATGGTCATCAATCATTTTTATTGATATTTGCAGGTCTTGAAGGTGATGTTGGAGAAACTTATAATATTATAACGTATTGTCATATAGCTGAAGCCCTTGCTGGATCAGTGGCATGTATTGGGATAGACCCGACTTCTGTTGTGCTCGAGAAGAGAAGGTGATGCACATCTGTCATTTGGACTGACTACGTCTAAGGTAACAGTTATCTTTTTTTTCTTTTTTCCTCACTAAGTGTGTTATGTTTGTGGTCGCTTGCGTCCCTTTGTTGTCTTGCGATCGTGAATCCATGTTATATAATCATCCTTTAAGTACATCAGATATTTACTTGAGGAAAATGACAGTTAATGCCTTTACTTTTGGTGCTCATATTTTGATGGTTTAGACTTGCTATCAGTAACCTGATCTATAAAAATGAGCTTTTTTCACGTCTAGTGGAAGACTGAAATAGAATTCTGAAATCATTAGCCAATGGTAAATGCTGTGGGCATCGGAAGAGGTATGTATTAAATACATTTTTTTCTTCCATCTTACATTAATCTATCTCTCATCTTAATAATAAAGAGATTATTTTAATAAAACATATTAGTTTAGTAACGTAGTAGTCACTTTAAACTGATTATAATGGTTTCATGGTAGGACGCTATCCATGGATGAATTCCATGGAGAAGTTAGTACCACTCTGAAACCTTATTTGTGAAACAGGTGAAAAATAATTAAAGCAGCTAATTTAACTTTTTTTTGCTTTGGTCTTATACTGAGAACAATTTTGTTCAATTTTTAAACCTTTTCTGATGGTAATTTGGTGCTTTTGATCTGATTTTGACTATTGATGTATGTTATGTATGCAACCCTTTACCAGCATGTTCAGTTTCACAAACATCTTATAATAATTGTATGTATGTTATATTGCTAAAGGCAATTCAATTCTTTCATATTTTTATTCTGTTATATTTTCAAACTGGATTACATTGAAGAAATTTTAATGCTGGACGGGTGAAATTTCATTATTTTATGAAGTTAAACTTATCCATTCTTTAACTTGTTCAAAAATTTTCCCTACCTACTATATATCTTATATTGCATACTTAATATGGCTTAGTTAGTACAATACTGCTAAAATGTTACTTAGTATTGGACATCATATCAATGTTTTGGAACGCTACTCAAGTTGAGGAAGTGGAAGCCACTGCCATCATGTCAATGCTTTGCTAACAGATTATACAGTACCTTTAACGGTCAAAAGGTAAACAAAGCATTACTAACAGCTCATTCTTTGCAGCAAAGACTTGGTTTATAGGACGATAGATTAATAATCTCATCCTTCGAATCCAGTGGGTCTAACAAACAGTCAGCAGCTTTTTACCATTCGAAACCCCCCACAGGCAATCGAGTACTCAATTATTGCTTCAAAACACCTCCACGTTATTCTCTTTTTTACAGAGCCCTACACCAACTTTTATTTCTTCTTCTTGCCTTACCCGTTTCTGACTGCAAAAGCTCACATAAACTTTACCCAAGCAGATTTTTACCCAGCATTTAAAACTTTGACCATCTATTTTTCCTTTCTTTTCTTTCCTAAAAATTACTTTTAAATTTGGTGTAAAAATTAATCAAATAATAATTTTGAAGTACTAATTCAATAAGTAGGTCATTTTTAATCTTTTCACAGTTTCTTGCACTGCTGCTACTCTTTTTTACACCTAACACTTGTTCTAAATAAGCAAGAATAACAAAGGCACATGATGATATATTATTGGTGCCATCATATCAATGCTTGTTTGTCTCCTAATTTAGCGAGTTAAGTTGGCTGTATATTTACTATTTTCTTACGTAACATTTATTGGGCTTGTAATGCCAAAAAATATTTGTCAGGTGATTGTAAATTGATATATAGAAGAAGACTAGTTTGTTCAAAAATCTTTGTAAGTTGATGAAAATAACTTGGAAAATTTCATTGATTTGATCCGTAGAAGAAGATTTTCTTTTAAACGAAGGTGCAATTTTGTTATGAAAGACAATACTCATACACTTTTATCAAAAGCTGCTGGAGGCAAATTTGATTTTTCACTGTCTATTATTTTCCTTTTGCTTTCTCCTTTCTTTTCTTTCCTTTTTCTCTCCTTTATTTCTTTTGAATTTTGAAAGGGAAAAAAAATGTGTATCTAAAGTTCTGATTAGTCTACTAATCTCACCATATTTTTATTCGTTCAACGTAAACTATCAATGAGGGTTTTCTATAAAGAAGGTTGAATTTGTATAAGACTAAATTACTATTTTCTACTATATGAAAAAATTAAATTATTATTTTTGTATGGAGTACAGCTAATGTTACGTGCCCAGTCTGTTAATGACTTGGCGAAGAATTGTCAAGAGGCTCTAAAACCCAATTGGTTACCTACGGGCGATAATTTTGTTTCGTACTGTCGTTTGCCATGTGTTCTTTCTGGTAATATTGAAACATTATATAGGTTATAGTTTAGATTCTATCAGACTGTATAATCCTAAACTATAAAATAGGATGGCAACATTTCATTTTGTTAGTGCCTTGAAAATTAGCGATTTGAACCAACCATTTCTCCTTTTTTTGTTCACTTGACACACATGCATATATATGGATCAAGATCCCCTTCTATAAATCCACTTTTCATCCTCCTTCCATCTTTTTTGTGCTGAAAAATTCAAAATAATGTAATTTTGTTGATACGTTCTGTTAGTCAAAAAATATTATCAGCACGAAATATTTAACAGCTGGTTGGTAATTCAAATTACGAGATTAAATGTCACGAGTTTGATTATCGAGGTCTACAGTTGTTGGCATTGATAAACCATATTCAAGAAAAATATTGGATCGTTTCGATATGTACAACACCTTGAAAATTAGATTTCAAATCGACGGTTGAAATGCACGTTTTCCGATGGTTCATACTGTTTTGTGGTTTTGAAGGGGCTAAAAGTTTCCTAATGATTCAAAATTTTAGATAAATGATCTTGGATACTAGTAGAACATATCCACAATATTACACTTTATTTCATTTTTTCTGGCATAAAAATACAGAAGAGGATTTAAACGAGGAGGATCATGTTCCTTCTATTTAAATTGGGAATCGATCAATTGCTTAAGCATCTTATATGCTAAAAAATGGGGACGATCTTAATCCTTGCTCATGTAGATATGTGAATAAGAGAGAAGGATTAAAATGCTCCTCTCTTAATCCTTGCTATATTGATTAATACTGCTTGTGCAACTCAAAATTGCGCAAGCAGTATTTTCCTTCGGGCAAAGACAGAAAGCTGCTGCAACCTTCTCTATCACATCACAATCATAGGAAAGGATATTAGCAATGCAAAGAAATTAACAATGAAAAGAAATAAAGATTCGCAGTAAGAAATTAACATGTGAAGTAAAAAAACAAACATATGCAATAGCAAGTTAACACGCTTCTTCCGTTACAAATAAATAAAAATATTGAATAACAAAGATATACAACAACTCATACAATTTAACGCGAACATGTTTTTGTTCTTATGACCAATGAAACTACATTTGCTACATCCATTATGGTCGGAAGAAGATGGCGGATCCACGAAACCTTTGATTCGAATTGACCATGGACGTCCTGAATTTCTGCGCACTGGTGGTGGTTGCATAATAGGACCATCGTAGGCATCCCAATGTCGACTATCCGGTACAAGGTGGAATAAAGGAGCATAAGCTGTGTTATACTTAGCCGTAGCGTACCACGTCGAGATTAAATCAAAATACGCTCTATTAGCACCACCCGAACCACGTGAATACGCTGTTAATACATAGGAGCATGGAAATTGATCTAACGTTGGCATGTTACATGAACATTTGGTGGCATTATCTTCGATATTCACCGTATAATCAAACATACGAACATCATTCACTTGCCATTCTATGAAGCTATATCTCTCAATAGACATGAGCCTTGATTCTTTCATTCTTCTCTGCACTAATGCTTCCTACCTCGGTGCGAGCTGTGACGTCCACTCTTCTCCTTGACTTTGACGTTCGACGAAGTAATGGCTCAATCGATGAAACGTACGTGCAACCAAGGATCTAACAGGTAAATTTTTAGTTCCTTTCAACACATCGTTAAAGCTTCCACACATTAGTTGTCATCATATTGAATCTTACGCCGCCTTCGTGACAAAGAGTCCAACTTGATTTTTGATTTTTCAATCCACGCATCGGCATCTCGATTTACAGTCTTCAATTGTTTTCGAAGTTCATTATATTTTACAACCTCCGATGCCGTGACACATGCATGTAACAAATTTTTTAGCTCATCCTTTCCAAATCCCGCTTTCTTGAAATTTGCTTTAATACGACGAATATAAAAATGATGATGATGTTCAATTCGTCAAGCTTCTCTAAGCGCAGTCGAATTCCTTTCATACAATTTGAGATAAAAGTAACACAGCTGATATGGATGGATGGAATATAATTCCATATGCCACGAATAAACCAACTCCACGTTTGCCACGACTCTGTTTGTACCATAGCAAAGGCTAATGGAAATGGATCTTGATTTGCGTCCCTAGCCGTAGCGACTAGTAATGTACCCAGATACTTTGCGTATAAATGAGTGACATTAATAGACGGTATATGTCGACAGTGGTTGAAACCATGAATAGAAGGTCCGAAGCCCAAAGCGCACCATCAAAAACACCACGACTATGAATAACATTATACACGGTTCCAGGGTTGGTATGTTGCAGGGCTCGAAGATATTTTGGCAATTCCGCGTATGACGATTTTCAATCTTCATAAATCGTTGCAACATCTTTCTGTAGTCTGTGCCACGCTCCACACTGGAGACTAACTCACTTTAATATGAAACATATTTGACATTGTCTCTTGAATAGTTCTTGCAGTCATGTTTGTTTCAGCTTTAATCAATGGAAATATTTTACTACATATAAACTTTGTAGTTGTCTGTCGATGGTTTGAGTTGACTGTTGCATTTAAACAAGTGTTATCGCCGTCATATGTTGTTATTTTCCACCAGTTTTGATTTTTTCTCACTGAAAGGCTAGCATGCACTCGCCAAGGACATGTTTCATCCACATCACAACGGATTGCGTATTGATTTGCACGCGATTTCAGAATTTGAAAAGAAACCGAACATTTAATCGTCCATTCACATAAATGTTCAACAAGCTTCTGCTTACTTTCGAAAATTAACTTAACTCGTGGTCCTTTCTCAGCATACTCTTTCAAACACTTACACATCTAATTGACAATTTTCCATTATCAATTTCACCATCATTGCTGCAGTGCATAAATCATCGGCAAGAGACTCTTCCTAAGTGATTTGTTCATCTTCGACATTTATATCATCAGCCTCCTCGATGTCTGCATATATGATTGCATCATTGTTAACTTCCATTTGATGGATCCAAGTTCTATCAACATCATTCGCATAACCTACTTCCGTGCCATTGAATTGCACTTCGCTCTTCTTTGCAATATCAACATGATCATCGTCGTCAAAGTCAGCACAACCAATTAATGCTTCTTCGACACTACGAGTACAAAAAATAATGGTAAGATATTTTGCATGAACGTAACTCAAAATGCAAGTGCGAGAGTATAATATTACTCACTTTTCCAACCCTTGCGATTGATATGGGTATACAGAGTTATGTATCATTTTTGTTCTTGACTTGAAGATACTCCAACCATTCCGCTGTACTTGTGAAGTAAGTTTGTGAACTCTTCGTCTTGATGACTTGTAAGATAAGAAGGATACGTCGACCATTGTTTTCCTTGTAACTGTGTGGTGGGTACATACTCATCCATAGAAATTATTATTGGTTGTGTTTATACTACATTATCATGTTCCTTTTTCGCAACATATATTTCTATCACTCTCATTCCAACCGAAAACGTAGAGTTGAAATCAACGTAATCATCCAAATCAATAGCGGATGGACCATCATCTCTAATCCATTTCACTGCTAATTTTAAATCATACATCACATGATTAACTTTTGTCACTTCAAAAGCCCTTTGTTTGAGCTCTTCAAACTACTAAATTTTATTTCGATCATTTTCGTTTTCCGCCAACATATCTAGGTTTACCTTCATCATCAATCACAATTCCCCATCATAGTAAAATATAGTTTGAACCTTTGACATAATCTACAAAATAAGTTGCAATACACATTCGAAATCTTTGTTTTGTGACATAATTATAAACATAAATTTGTTGAATTAATGCCTTATTTCCTAAGAACTTGTTTCCGTAGACAATCTTCAAGAAAAAGCAGTCACGTCAATCTTTAAGAAAAATCAAGCAAGCGGATCAATATAATAATGTAGCCAATATAATTCACCAACATAATCAACATTATAGTTCAATAGTATGTTTAAACCCAAAATCACTTCAGTGTTTATCCAATTGCTTAGCTGGCACGCGATATAGGTTAAAACAAAAACATACATTTTTCGAACATCATATTACTAATACTACAGTTTAACAAAAAACCCAAATTTGACAACGTTAACCTAGTCCCAAATGACTACCAAAATCCACGTCTCCCACTGTTTTCTCTTAGTTCTTCATTCACCTTTTTGAGATGATTGATTTTGGCTTGCAATTTGTAAGCATATTTGAGCCCCCTTTCGCACAAGGGTTAATCAATCTACTTAAAATAATTACAACAACCAACTTCGCGAGGATTCAATCCGTGTTCATTGTACGAACTACAACCGAAAAATCTTTGTCCGGCATTCTTTTGCTTTTCGTAAACGACCACTACACATATCCTCACAATAACAATTTGGATAAATGATCTTGGATACTAGTAGAACATATCCACAATATTACACTTTATTTCATTTTTTCTGGCATAAAAATACAGAAGAGGATTTAAACAAGGAGGATCATGTTCCTTCTATTTAAAGTGCGGATCGATCGATTGCTTATGCATCCTATATGTTAAAAAATGGGGATGATCTTAATCCTTGTTCATGTAGATATGTGAATAAGAGAGAAGGATTAAGATCCTCCTCTCTTAATCCTTGCTATATTGATTAATACTACTTGTGCAACTCAAAATTGCGCAAGCAGTATTTTCCTTCTATCAAAGATAGAAAGCTGCTGCAACCTTCTCTATCACATCACAATCATAGGAAAAGATATTAGCAATGCAAAGAAATTAACAATGAAAAGAAATAAAGATTCGCAGTAAGAAATTAACATGTGAAGTAAAAAAACAAACATATGCAATAACAAGTTAACACACTTCTTCCGTTACAAATAAATAAAAATATTGAATAACAAAGATATACAACAACTCATACAATTTAACACAAACATGTTTTGTTCTTATAACCAATAGAACCACATTTGCTACATCCATTATGGTCAGAAGAAGATGACGGATCCACGAAACCTTTGATTCGAATTGACCGTGGACGTCCTGAATTTCTGCGCACTGGTGGTGGTTGCATAATAGGACCATCGTAGGCATCCCAATGTCGACTATCTGGTACAAGGTGGAATAAAGGAGCATAAGCTGTGGTATACTTAGCCGTAGTGTACCACGTCGAGATTAAGTCAAAATACGCTCTATTAGCACCATCTGAACCACGTGAATTCACTGTTAATACATAGGAGCATGGAAAATGATCTAACGTTGGCATGTTACATGAACATTTGGTGACATTATCTTCGATATTCACCATATAATCAAACATACGAACATCTTTCACTTGCCATTCTATGAAGCTATATCTCTCTATAGATATGAGCCTTGATTCTTCCATTCTTCTCCGCGCTAATGCTTCATACCTCAGTGCGAGCTGTGACGTCCACTCTTCTCCTTGACTTTGACGTTCGACGAAGTAATGCCTCAATCGATGAAATGTACGTGCAACCAAGGTTCTAACTGGTAAATTTTTAGTTCCTTTCAACACATCGTTAAAGCTTCCACATGTTAGTAGTCATATTGAATCTTACGCCGCATTCGTGACAAAGAGTCCAACTTGATTTCTGATTTTTCAATCCACGCATCGGCATCTCGATTTATAGCCTTCAATTGTTTTCAAAGTTCATTATATTTTACAACCTCCGATGCCGTGACACATGCATGTAACAAATTTTGTAGCTCATCCTTTCCAAACCCCGATTTCTTGAAATTTGCTTTAATACGACGAATATAAAAATGATGATGATGTTCAATTCGTCAAGCTTCTCTAAGCGCAGTGGAATTCCTTTCATACAATTTGAGGTAAAAGTAACACATCTGGTATGGATGGATGGAATATAATTTCATATGCTACGAATAAACCAACTCCACGTTTGCCACGACTCTGTTTTTACAATAGCAAAGGCTAATGGAAATAGATCTTGATTTGCGTCCGTAGCCGTAGCTACTAATAATGTACCCAGATACTTTGCGTATAAATGAGTGACATTAATAGACAGTATAGGTCGATAGTGGTTGAAACCATGAATAGAAGGTGCGAAGCCCAAAACGCACCATCAAAAACACCACGACTATGTATAACATCATACACGGTTCCAGGGTTGGTATGTTGCAGGGTTCAAAGATATTTTGGCAATTCTGCGTATGACGATTCTCAATCTCCATAAATCATTGCAACATCTTTCTGTAGTCAGTGCCACGCTCCACGCTAGAGACTAACTCACTTTAATATGAAATATATTTGACATTATCTCTTGAACAGTTCTTGCAGTCATGTTTGTTTCAACTTTAATCAACGGAAATATTTTACTACATATAAACTTTGCAGTTGTCTGTCGATGGTTTGAGTTGACTGTTGCATTTAAACAAGTGTGATCGCCGTCATATGTTGTTTTCCACCAGTTTTGATTTTTTCTCATCGGAAGGCTAGCATACACTCGCAAAGGACATATTTCATCCACATCACAACGGATTGTGTATTGATTTGCAGGCAATTTCAGAATTTGAAAAGAAACTGAACATTTAATCGTCCATTCACACAACTGTTCAACAAGCTTCTGCTTACTTTCGAAAAATAACCCAACTCGTGGACCTTTCTCAGCACACTCTTTCACACACTTACACGTCTAATTGACAATTTTCCATTATCAATTTCACCATTATTGCTGCAGTGCATAAATCATCGGCAAGAGACTCTTCATAAGTGATTTGTTCATCTTCGACATTTATATCGTCAGCCTCCTCAATGTCTGCATATATGATTGCATCATTGTTAACTTCCATTTGATGGACCCAAGTTCTATCTACATCATCCGCATAGCTACTTCCGTGCAATTCAATTGCACTTCGCTCTCGTTTTCAATATCAACATGATCATCGTCGTCAACGTCAGCACAACCAATTAACGCTTCTTCGACACTACGAGTACAAAAAATAACGGTAAGATATTTTGCATGAACGTAAGTCAAAATGCAAGTGCGAGAGTATAATATTACTCACTTTTCCAAGCCTTGCGATTGATATGGATATATAGAGTTATGTATCATATTTTGTTATTGACTTGAAGATACTCCAACCATTCCGCTGTACTTGTGAAGTAAGTTTGTAAACTCTCCGACTTGATGACTTGTAAGATAAGAAGGATACGCCGACCATTGTGTTTCTTGTAACTGTGTGGTGGGTACATACTCATTCACAGAAATTACTATCGGTTGTGTTTCTACTACATTATCATGTTCCTTTTTGGCAACATATATTTCTATCACTCTCATTCCAACCGAAAACGTAGAGTTCAATTCAGTGTCATCTTCCAAATCAATAGCGGATGAACCATCATCTCTAATCCATTTCACTGCTAATTTTAAATGATACATCACATGATTTACTTTTGTCACTTCAAAAGCCCTTTGTTAAAGCTCTTCAAACTACTAATTTTTATTGTCGATCCTTTTCGTTTTTCGCCAACATATCTAGGTTTACCTTCATCATCAATCACAGTTCTCCATCATAGTAAAATATAGTTTGAACCTTTGACATAATCTACAAAATAAGTCGCAATACACATTCAAAATCTTTATTTTATGACATAATTCTAAACATAAATTTGTTGAATTAATGCCTTATTTCCCAAGAACTTGTTTCCGTAGACAATCTTCAAGCAAAAGCAATCACATCAATCTTTAAGAAAAATTAAGCAAGTGGATCAATGTAATAACGTAGCCAATATATTTCACCAACATAATCAACACTATAGTTCTACAGTACGTTTAAACCCAAAATCACTTCAGTGTTTATCCAGCTTCTTAGGTGACACGCGGTACAGGTTAAAACAAAAACATACATTTTTCGAACATCATATTACTAATACTACAGTTCAACAAAAAACTCAAATTTGACAACGTTAACCTAGTCCCAAACGACTGCCAAAATCCACATCTCCCACTGTTTTCTCTTAGTTCTTCATTCACCTTTTTGAGACGATTGATTTTGGCTTGCAATTTGTAGGCATACTTGAGTCCCCTTTCGCACAAGGGTTGATTAATCCACTTAAAATAATTACAACAACCAACTTCGCGAGGATTCAATGTGTTCATTGTGCGAACTACAACCTAAAAATCTTTGTCCGACATGGTCGTTGTCCCTTTGGCATGGATGGACCATCAGGATGTCCATGCGTCAGCATATTTCCGTCAACCGAATTTGATGACCGGGTCTTTCGGTAGAAACAATTTCACGTAAACGAGCGTGTAAGGTTGATGGTCCAGAATGGAATTTCGCGGTATTGTTTCGAACTGTGTTCATCAACGTTAATATGACTTGAGATTGCATCACTGATTTGCGATCCAAGTTCATCACAATGTTTCAACAACGTTCACCGTCAATCTCCCAAGCATTCATGTCTACCGTCAAAATAAACAATAAAACATTAGCATATCAATCAGGGTTTCCAATTTACTACTAGAGTTTCCTAGTTCTTTAATCATTAACAAATGATTCAATAGTAAGAACACCATTGTATAGTAATTAACATCACTAGCAATAATAAATCTTAATTTTCAACGACAAAAATAACAAAATTTGAGCACTGTATTGATCGACATAAATTATTACCTTTGCTTTGTAAGGATGAAAAAGAGTATTTCATATATAATTTAGCAACTATTTGATTGACAAGGTAATTGAGGATTTTGATTTGGTAAAAAATTGGGTTCGGGATGAGAGTTTTGGAGTATTTTGAAAGGAAGATGAAGAAATGAGTAAATGAAGACAGATCTGGCCTTTCTGTCTTCTTGATGGTCGAAATTAAGCTTGCGCAATCCATAAGCGTGCAAGCTTTAAATATAAAGCTTGCGCATATATGGATTGCGCAAGCTTTATAAATAAAGCTTGCGCACTTATGAAATGCGCAAGCTCTACGGATAAAAAAAAAATCCTGCTTGCGCAATCCATAATTGCGCAAAACATATTCAAAATGAGGCATATTTTTACAATAAGTTTTTGATGAAGGCTAAAACTAAAATAATTATTTCTGCAGGTTCCTTTTGAAAAAATGTCCTATTCTAAGTTACTAAAGATTTAATTTCGCCTCCTATTTTGTAACGTTTCTTCACATTTCGTCTTAATTCAGTTGATGTTAACTCGACAACTTATCATAGATCAATCAATATTAATTTCTACGGCAGATTTTCGAAGTGGGCTAATTTTCGAAAATATTTCGCGTTCAGAGCCGGTTTTAAAACTTATTGCCAAATAAGGCTGGTTTGCGTCCAGTCAACAGCCACATTAACATTATCTAAGGACAAATTTTCGAAGTGGACTGATTTTCGAAACTAGGTTCAAAGCTAGTTTGCAAACTTACTACCAAACATGGCTAGTTTGTGCCCAATCAGCAACCATGTCATTTTTTGTAACTGCCAACTGCTGGGCATAACTATGAGTTGCGCCTATGTTATATTATTATAGACGCAACTCGCAGTTGCAACCAGATATTAAAAAACTAACATGCACAACTGTAACGACCCGCCTTTTTGGACAGTTTAAACCGACGATCAAATACACATGTCGATTCCAAACCATTAAAAGGGAAGATAGTTATTGGGGTAAATAAGAAAAGAAAAGGAAGGGAAATAAAGGAAATGAACAACACAGAATCTCACAGCGGAAGGCTAAAGTATAATAATAAAATAACAGTTCATGAAGCTGTTAATTAAATGAATACATTTGAAATGAATACATTTGATTATTCTTATACAATATTTATCAGAGTTACATACACAACAAATATCATACAACAATGCAGCGGAATGGAATGAATATAATAATAGTAGATAATATACCAAATCTTCGTCTCCGTCCTCCAAGGAAATGATCTTCAACCTAAACTGAAAACTCAGGACTGACCCGAGCGTAATGAAAAGACAAAACACTCGAGTCAGGACTAAAATATCCTTATGAAAGTTAAATCAATCGTAAATAAATATGAGTGTAACGGCGTCAGAGATGTTTACGGGGTTTGACATCTCCTATCCAGTGTCAACGTGCGTGCAATAACTCAAGAGATGTTACGGGATTTTCCATCTCTCAAGGATCCGTGAAACTATCTACTATGTAGTAATATACGCTAAGTAGATAATGCCTATCAGTAATATAAAGTATCAAAATAGCGTTAAGGCGTTACCATAATCCCCCTTAACACATTTTATATTCCCAAAAGCATATACAAGACCGTAGTTTCCCCAAAACCGGAAGTCACCAGAGGGCAATCCATATACTCAAGGTACAAATCAAAACGTAGTGGTCGCGAATAGGATAATCAGTATGACAAGGTACATGAGGCAATACCAACTAGGATACTAGTAGTTGCGTGATCCGGACTGATGTTGGGCATAGCCAGCAGCTACCCCAACACCGCGAAACAACACTCCCATATCAAGGGGTGCACCCAAATCGCATCACAAATGTAATAGAAATGGTATCGAAGAAGTGTGTCCGCTAGAGGTGGCGAACCTCAATGGCCCGGCGCGGCTCCTGTTTTAGTCATGTCAGGGGTCATCCAATAATCGTTCTCTTTCTTCAGTCAACGCGTTCACCAAACCATCCACTTCATTCTGGATCAACACTCCGCGTATAATAGTTATTAAAGTGGTTTTCGGTATCGACAGAGAGTATGTCCATATCCGATCCCGGTCTCTTTAATAACTACGTATTATTACACCGTGGCTATTTTACATTTCAAATCGATTCATAATTGATAACAAAATATCATATTCACTTTAAAATCAAATCCATTTCAAAATCATCATATCTTTCAAAATATCAGATTTCATATTTAAATTCAAGATTTAAATATAAACATTTCACCTTATTGACCAGCTTAGGATTTTAGAAAAATAGTTTTAAGTAGTTTAAAAGTAGTTTTAAATAATTAAAATAGTTAAAACACTTAAAATCTTTAAAATGGATTAAAATAGATAAATTAGTTTAAAATAATTTAAATTGGGTTAAGTAGATTTAAAATAGATTAAAATAGTTTAAGTATTCAAAATGGTTTATATAACAGAGTAATTTGGAAAACAAATTAAAACAGCTTCAAAATCAATCCATTTCAATTATAACTTACCAATTCAAATAAATTTCAATTTCCATTCTACCGATTCAATTTCGATTTCAATTCAAAACAATGTCAACTTTTACTTCAAATCAATTCAATTCTACATTCACCTTTAATTAATTCAATTTCAATTTATATCGATTTGGAGCTTGATTTCTCAAAATATCAATTTATAACACTTAACAAAATTTCCAACAATATTCAAGTTTAAATCCAAATTCCAAATATGATTCAATTCCAAACTCGATTTCAAAATATCATTTTCATATCACTTTTACTTAGTAATATTCAAAGCTCGAAATAATGTACAATCTTTAAAATAAATAGATTTTCGAAATTCAATCATATCCAAATTTTTATTTTATTTTTAAAGTCACAACTTAAATTATTTACCAATTTCTTTTAACCAAAATTTATTTCAACATTCCAACTCAATTTTCCAACAAATTCGATTTCTATAAATTGATTTCTATTTATAACTTTTAAATCAAAACATTTAAATAAATTTTAAATCGACGATTTCAAAAATTATTTATTTAGCCAATTCGGTGTCCGTATATAATTTTCTATCCTATGGCCAAGTAATTTTTTATTTCAATTAAATGTCAGGAATGAGTATACATTACTTAAATTAATCTCAGTATCATATGTATGCAGAACAGGATCTATATAAGCAAATAAACATCCAAACATTCAATTATCAACCAATAGCATCCATCAAAATACATCATCCAATAAACAATACAATTCATGGCGGTTTCATAGTTATCAATGTCAGGTAATTTATTCGCAATTCAATTTTAATTTCAATTTAACTGTCAATTTAATTTTTCAACGGTTAATTCGAATAACAAGCTATATGACAATTAAATTTATATCAAACAACGACAAATAAAATTCATATCACTTCATAATGTCAATTTAACTAGCATAAAGATATTTAGTACGATGTGAGCGTTATAAAACACTCACCTTGATTTTTACGATTTTAAATCAAATCGAACGACGTTCGATTTAACTCAAAATTTCTCTAGCACCAAATGATTCCAATCCAGCTATTGCGTAGTGCTCGTCCATACGATTCCAACGCAAAAAGTTTCGCGCGTTTTCGACCTCGTATGAGAAGAAAAAAAAATACGTCATTTTAAAGTTACACGATTTTAAAAATATAGATCAATTTTTTTTTTTTTTTTTTTATATACAAACCCTAACCAATCCAAGCTGCAAGATCCCTGCATCCAACGCATCAGGCCGCACCCCATCTTCTTCCTTCATCACGTTTCATGTGCCCAGGGTTACAAGAACCCATAGCCGCCATTCAACATTGAATTAACGCGACCACCACACTCCACTTGAAGACGATCAGGTTACACCACTTCGAAGCCACCGCCTTACTCCACCTTCACCACAAATAGCTCCAGGCTCGGCCTCATCCTCTGCCTCGAATTGCATGAAAAACGCAGCTCCTTCCAACACGATTTCCCGTTGATCCGTGGCTCCGTTTTCGATCATCTCCGTATGGATTTGAAGCTTTCATCGTCCTCTACAACTTTGTAGTTGAGAGTTTTTGCTAATTGTTGATGGATTGAGAGGAAAATGAGAAATAAGTTTCGAATTTTTCAGGCCATTGAAATGAAAGTGGCGGCTGGTCAAAATGAGTTAGGGTTTTGAGCAAATGAAAGAGGATGGGTCCTTTTATAGAAAATTGCAAAAACACTTTTCACCGAAAAATTCTCGAACTCCAAACGAAGCGTGCCGGCAGGCGTTTCTAAGGTTTACCCCACGTTCCGAACGCAATGGAACGTGTCTCGGAAGCTAATTCGATCGTATGTGTGAGTTACGACAATAAACGATCAAATTTAAATTAAACCGATTCAACTAATTTCTATGCGTTTTGGCTTGCCCCGGACAAACGGTAAATCCGATTGACACGAAATTTGAAACCTTACAATAATATCACATTACGGATCCGATGAAACTAGTTTCGTCGAAATCCGAGACCATTTGAAAAATGACTTTTTTTAACTCGCCAAATTAGTATTAAAACAATTTCAACGCGTTTCGAGCTGCCACGGTCAAACGACAACTCTGATTGCTACGAAAATTGAAATCCGATAATAACTAACTATTACGGATCCAATGGAACTAGTTTCGTCCAATTCTGAGACTGTTCAAAATTTGGCTATTTTTCAGTCGAAAATTAAATATTAAAATATTCAATTTTCACAAATAAATTTTAAATTCAGTTTTAAAAGTTCTATAACATCACTATAACTTCAATATGATAAAATAAAATTTTACAAATCATTTTTAATCATATTAAACCCGTTATTTAATTTATCCAATAAATTCCAAATATTTAATTTAGACAATTTCGCTTATCCAATAATTCATTATCTTTTGAAATATTGAAATTGAACTTATAAGATTCAACTTTTAAAACCATTTCAAAATTTAGAACACTATTTTCATTTTACAGTTATTCAATTATTCAATAAGTTTTAAATATTTAATTTAAACAATTACGTGTTCAATATTCAATATTTGATTTCAAATAGATTTTACTTATCAATCAATTACTCTATCATACCCAATGAATTCAACATTTAATATCCTATTCAACTATTGATTGCAAAGGCATTCACTAAGTAGCTTTTTTTTCATTACTTGGATAATTATTGCAATTCATTACAGTTATTATTATTCCAAATGAATTACAAAATTTTTTTTCTAACATTAAATCACGAAATCTTATTAAATCAGCTAATTTAATTATCGAAAATTTACGGGTCGTTACACTCTCCCCACTCAAAACTTTTCGTCCTCGAAAAGGAAAAGAAGGGAAAAGAAAGGAAAAGAAACTAAGTATAGAATTCAACATTAGATATATTTTATTCAAAGTTACCAACTTATAAAACAATGAAATTCCATTTATAAAGTCATAACTACGCTTCCACTAACTTACTCCGAACGGCTTCCTAACTTTAAAAGTTAGTAATCAAAACAAGTTATAAAAAAAAAAAATTAAAACTTGAAAAAATTTCTAACACCCGGATTTTACGGAAAATTTTGGCAGAGTCTCCTTTGCGCGGCTCGATCGGAAAAAATATAATAGCATATATATCATAAATATACATCTCATCTCAATGATGAGGCATCCCATATGTGGGGAAACAACATATAAATATCACCAATATCATATAAAACCGTAAGCGTACCTTTTATTTAGCATTTATTAGCATTTTACTTACATTATGCGTTTAGCGTAGAAGCGAGCTCCACAACGAAGCGCAACCCCTTTGCTACCTACTAAAATGCTCAATAACTAAGTTAGAACCATGCATATAAAGATAGATCGTTATACTTAGCCTACACAACATATATATAACATATTTAGCTTCAAAACTGAGATTTCAATTTCTGGACAGCAAACAAATCTTAGCTTTAGGTCACATAAACGGTAAAATTTGATAATAGAATCTAAACAAAAGTTGTTGCATTCATTTCAGGTTTTTCGGATTGTCCAAAATCATCGAATTCGGATCATCCGTTCAAAAGTTATGGCGGTTTTACTTAGAGGATACGCCTCAGCCTGGGTAATGAATTGCGCAGGTCAGCGACGTTCACCCACGTTTTTGACCTTATAAACGACATCAAAACAAAAAACACTTAAAACAAAAGTTTTAGCTTAAGTTCTTAGATTTTCATAAAGGGCAAGATCATCAAAATCCGATAAACCAGTCAAAAGATATGGCGAAAATACTAAGGTTGTATGCTTCAGATTTTTCTTATTTTTTTTTTTTTACACAGGACAGCGAGTAACATTCAAGTTTTTAACCTAGTAGACGAAGGAATTTCTCAAGACACTCTAAATAAAAGTTGTGCTATAGTTTCTAAGCTTTTTGGAAAGTCCAAGGTCGTCGAATTCCGTTTAGCCATTTAAAAGTTATGGTTGTTTTCGTTTCAGCATATATTGGACAAATTTGGATTTTCCCAAAATTTGCTTTTATTATTTCAAAGTGCAAACCATCAAAACTTCAAATTTTCTAAAAAAAACAATCATAAACACAAAGTCATTTATTTTCTTATTCATCCATGCAATAGGTTTACATTCAATTTGTTTCTGATTTATTCAAGTTTGTTTCATTCACATTTTAAATTCAAGTCAATTTGCTTCAATTTAAACTGAATTCAATTATATTTAATTTCACTTTGCTTCAAACTTGAATTAATTTTTTTTTTTTATTCAATTCCATTAACACTAATGAATTCTACTTAATCAATTATCATCCATCTAACAACCAACGCATATCAAACATTAACATCCATCCAAAATCTACACTAAATCAATTATACATTTCCAAGTCAATTTTAATTTCATACACTTCCAAGTTTATTGACATTTAGTTATATTCAAATTTAATTAGTTTCCATTTACCAATTCTATATTTCATTAAGTTTTAAATTTTATTCATTCACTTATATATATCATTCATTTTACCGCTTAAATTTCTTTTATATTTACAACTATCAATTAGATCTTCACATTTTATTTTTCACTCTCTCACTGGTATATTATTTCTCTACTTATCCTTATTAGCATTTTAAACCTTTTAAGTATTTGGTAAGTTATAGCTATGCAAATAGAATGTAGTTAAACAACATACAACTTCTTTCCATTTAAAGTTGAATTTTCAATTTATTAATTCTTAAGTCATTACTTAAATTTCACTATAATTTAATTTCACATTTACATTCACATATAGTATTTCCATTTTATATTAACATAATTGTGAATCTCCTTTAAATGTTAATTTAAATTCCAATCATTTACTAACAATTTTATTTATATTTGCAAACCATTAATTAAATGCACATTTCATTATTCAAACCTATACTCGTATATTATCCAATTAACAATCCATATAACATTTTGAACTTCTTAAGTATTTTGGTAAGTTATATCTATGCTATAGAATGAAATTTAATACTATGCAAGTTTTACAGTTTCAATTTTATTTTAAGTTCATAATTTCCTAATTCTAAGGATTTCTACTTCAATTGATATTTTCACTTAGCTCTTAGGTTCATTTCTCATTTCACAATTCAGAAGTTCCTTAATGATTCAAGTCTAAATTCATTTCAATTAAAAAAAATCATTAATTATTAAAGAACTTAAGAATTCTAATCCCGGTTTCATTTCAAATCAAGGTTTGAAATAATATATACTTATATAATTTATATATCAAATCATACTATAGAGAATGCAAAACAAAATAAAATTTGAGTCAAAACAAGGTTTAGACAAACTATTAAGTGGTCTCCCCCACTCGGACTCTCGAAAATAAACGCCAATGATGCGTGCACACATCACCGAAATCATTTTCTAACGTCAAGAGTAGGGAATATAACACTTATCATAAAAAAAAATTCCTTCGAAACCAATTTCAACTCAATTATACTATCATATAATACTCATATTATATTTTTTCAAATTCTTGTAAGTCAATTTCAAACACTGGAATTTAAATTCCCAAATCCAAGTTAAAATACATTTATATTCATTATCAATTGTGTTTACAAGATTTCATTTTCCTAAATCCATTGTTATTTAATCAATTGTTGTAAATATTGACTGATCAAACAATAACGATAATAATCTAATATTATCATCTTCTAACAATCAATTCAATCAAAATGAATAAATATTCAAATAATTCTTTTATATAAAATATATTCCAAAACGATATTGTGTTGGTTTGTCATATTCGAGTGTTTAGAAATTCCTATCGACGCCTTGGCGTCCCAAGTATTGACCAGAATTCATAAATACTCAACGGAACAAATTAACACAATATAAAACCATTTTATATCAAATAACAAGTACGCTCTCTCATATACACTCAACTCATTCATATAGTTTACCTCTATTTCAATGAGTTATTCCCCACTAGAGCCAAGGTTTATCGCTAAACCAAAGCTCTGATACCAACTGTAACGACCCGCCTTTTTGGACAGTTTAAACCGACGATCAAATACACATGTCGATTCCAAACCATTAAAAGGGAAGATAGTTATTGGGGTAAATAAGAAAAGAAAAGGAAGGGAAATAAAGGAAATGAACAACACAGAATCTCACAGCGGAAGGCTAAAGTATAATAATAAAATAACAGTTCATGAAGCTGTTAATTAAATGAATACATTTGAAATGAATACATTTGATTATTCTTATACAATATTTATCAGAGTTACATACACAACAAATATCATACAACAATGCAGCGGAATGGAATGAATATAATAATAGTAGATAATATACCAAATCTTCGTCTCCGTCCTCCAAGGAAATGATCTTCAACCTAAACTGAAAACTCAGGACTGACCCGAGCGTAATGAAAAGACAAAACACTCGAGTCAGGACTAAAATATCCTTATGAAAGTTAAATCAATCGTAAATAAATATGAGTGTAACGGCGTCAGAGATGTTTACGGGGTTTGACATCTCCTATCCAGTGTCAACGTGCGTGCAATAACTCAAGAGATGTTACGGGATTTTCCATCTCTCAAGGATCCGTGAAACTATCTACTATGTAGTAATATACGCTAAGTAGATAATGCCTATCAGTAATATAAAGTATCAAAATAGCGTTAAGGCGTTACCATAATCCCCCTTAACACATTTTATATTCCCAAAAGCATATACAAGACCGTAGTTTCCCCAAAACCGGAAGTCACCAGAGGGCAATCCATATACTCAAGGTACAAATCAAAACGTAGTGGTCGCGAATAGGATAATCAGTATGACAAGGTACATGAGGCAATACCAACTAGGATACTAGTAGTTGCGTGATCCGGACTGATGTTGGGCATAGCCAGCAGCTACCCCAACACCGCGAAACAACACTCCCATATCAAGGGGTGCACCCAAATCGCATCACAAATGTAATAGAAATGGTATCGAAGAAGTGTGTCCGCTAGAGGTGGCGAACCTCAATGGCCCGGCGCGGCTCCTGTTTTAGTCATGTCAGGGGTCATCCAATAATCGTTCTCTTTCTTCAGTCAACGCGTTCACCAAACCATCCACTTCATTCTGGATCAACACTCCGCGTATAATAGTTATTAAAGTGGTTTTCGGTATCGACAGAGAGTATGTCCATATCCGATCCCGGTCTCTTTAATAACTACGTATTATTACACCGTGGCTATTTTACATTTCAAATCGATTCATAATTGATAACAAAATATCATATTCACTTTAAAATCAAATCCATTTCAAAATCATCATATCTTTCAAAATATCAGATTTCATATTTAAATTCAAGATTTAAATATAAACATTTCACCTTATTGACCAGCTTAGGATTTTAGAAAAATAGTTTTAAGTAGTTTAAAAGTAGTTTTAAATAATTAAAATAGTTAAAACACTTAAAATCTTTAAAATGGATTAAAATAGATAAATTAGTTTAAAATAATTTAAATTGGGTTAAGTAGATTTAAAATAGATTAAAATAGTTTAAGTATTCAAAATGGTTTATATAACAGAGTAATTTGGAAAACAAATTAAAACAGCTTCAAAATCAATCCATTTCAATTATAACTTACCAGTTCAAATAAATTTCAATTTCCATTCTACCGATTCAATTTCGATTTCAATTCAAAACAATGTCAACTTTTACTTCAAATCAATTCAATTCTACATTCACCTTTAATTAATTCAATTTCAATTTATATCGATTTGGAGCTTGATTTCTCAAAATATCAATTTATAACACTTAACAAAATTTCCAACAATATTCAAGTTTAAATCCAAATTCCAAATATGATTCAATTCCAAACTCGATTTCAAAATATCATTTTCATATCACTTTTACTTAGTAATATTCAAAGCTCGAAATAATGTACAATCTTTAAAATAAATAGATTTTCGAAATTCAATCATATCCAATTTTTTTTTTTTTTAAAGTCACAACTTAAATTATTTACCAATTTCTTTTAACCAAAATTTATTTCAACATTCCAACTCAATTTTCCAACAAATTCGATTTCTATAAATTGATTTCTATTTATAACTTTTAAATCAAAACATTTAAATAAATTTTAAATCGACGATTTCAAAAATTATTTATTTAGCCAATTCGGTGTCCGTATATAATTTTCTATCCTATGGCCAAGTAATTTTTTATTTCAATTAAATGTCAGGAATGAGTATACATTACTTAAATTAATCTCAGTATCATATGTATGCATAACAGGATCTATATAAGCAAATAAACATACAAACATTCAATTATCAACCAATAGCATCCATCAAAATACATCATCCAATAAACAATACAATTCATGGCGGTTTCATAGTTATCAATGTCAGGTAATTTATTCGCAATTCAATTTTAATTTCAATTTAACTGTCAATTTAATTTTTCAACGGTTAATTCGAATAACAAGCTATATGACAATTAAATTTATATCAAACAACGACAAATAAAATTCATATCACTTCATAATGTCAATTTAACTAGCATAAAGATATTTAGTACGATGTGAGCGTTATAAAACACTCACCTTGATTTTTACGATTTTAAATCAAATCGAACGACGTTCGATTTAACTCAAAATTTCTCTAGCACCAAATGATTCCAATCCAGCTATTGCGTAGTGCTCGTCCATACGATTCCAACGCAAAAAGTTTCGCGCGTTTTCGACCTCGTATGAGAAGAAAAAAAAAATACGTCATTTTAAAGTTACACGATTTTAAAAATACAGATCAATTTTTTTTTTTTTTTTTTTTTTATATACAAACCCTAACCAATCCAAGCTGCAAGATCCCTGCATCCAACGCATCAGGCCGCACCCCATCTTCTTCCTTCATCACGTTTCATGTGCCCAGGGTTACAAGAACCCATAGCCGCCATTCAACATTGAATTAACGCGACCACCACACTCCACTTGAAGACGATCAGGTTACACCACTTCGAAGCCACCGCCTTACTCCACCTTCACCACAAATAGCTCCAGGCTCGGCCTCATCCTCTGCCTCGAATTGCGTGAAAAACGCAGCTCCTTCCAACACGATTTCCCGTTGATCCGTGGCTCCGTTTTCGATCATCTCCGTATGGATTTGAAGCTTTCATCGTCCTCTACAACTTTGTAGTTGAGAGTTTTTGCTAATTGTTGATGGATTGAGAGGAAAATGAGAAAGAAGTTTCGAATTTTTCAGGCCATTGAAATGAAAGTGGCGGCTGGTCAAAATGAGTTAGGGTTTTGAGCAAATGAAAGAGGATGGGTCCTTTTATAGAAAATTGCAAAAACACTTTTCACCGAAAAATTCTCGAACTCCAAACGAAGCGTGCCGGCAGGCGTTTCTAAGGTCTACCCCACGTTCCGAACGCAATGGAACGTGTCTCGGAAGCTAATTCGATCGTATGTGTGAGTTACGACAATAAACGATCAAATTTAAATTAAACCGATTCAACTAATTTCTATGCGTTTTGGCTTGCCCCGGACAAACGGTAAATCCGATTGACACGAAATTTGAAACTTTACAATAATATCACATTACGGATCCGATGAAACTAGTTTCGTCGAAATCCGAGACCGTTTGAAAAATGACCTTTTTTAACTCGCCAAATTAGTATTAAAACAATTTCAACGCGTTTCGAGCTGCCACGGTCAAACGACAACTCCGATTGCTACGAAAATTGAAATCCGATAATAACTAACTATTACGGATCCAATGGAACTAGTTTCGTCCAATTCTGAGACTGTTCAAAATTTGGCTATTTTTCAGTCGAAAATTAAATATTAAAATATTCAATTTTCGCAAATAAATTTTAAATTCAGTTTTAAAAGTTCTATAACATCACTATAACTTCAATATGATAAAATAAAATTTTACAAATCATTTTTAATCATATTAAACCCGTTATTTAATTTATCCAATAAATTCCAAATATTTAATTTAGACAATTTCGCTTATCCAATAATTCATTATCTTTTGAAATATTGAAATTGAACTTATAAGATTCAACTTTTAAAACCATTTCAAAATTTAGAACACTATTTTCATTTTACAGTTATTCAATTATTCAATAAGTTTTAAATATTTAATTTAAACAATTACGTGTTCAATATTCAATATTTGATTTCAAATAGATTTTACTTATCAATCAATTACTCTATCATACCCAATGAATTCAACATTTAATATCCTATTCAACTATTGATTGCAAAGGCATTCACTAAGTAGCTTTTTTTTCATTACTTGGATAATTATTGCAATTCATTCCAGTTATTATTATTCCAAATGAATTACAAATTTTTTTTTCTAACATTAAATCACGAAATCTTATTAAATCAGCTAATTTAATTATCGAAAATTTACGGGTCGTTACACTATTAGTTGCGCCTAAAAATAATATACCATAGGCGTGCGCAACGCCTATGGTATATTATTTTTAAGCCCAACTCATAGTTGTGCTTGTATGACTTGTTGTTTATAAAAATAGCAACAGTCACACTTTTCACCACATTCTCACCTTACCATTCATTCTTCCTCCCTACTATCCTAATTTCGAACCCAAAGACCTCAATCATCAAATTCTAATTTGTTCGTCAAATCCATTTAAAATCATCATATTTCTGCATCATTAATCGATTAAAACAATGCTACAACAATCTTTGCAGGATAATTTGCTAAACTCTATTTTTAAATCTAGTGTCATTTTGAGTTCTTTTATGTTTTTGTGTTGATTTTTAGTTACCTTTCATATTAAGCTAGCCAAACCGATATGGATAACTGAGAGAACGAAGATGATGTATTTATGAAATATTATGAACAATGGGAAGCTGAATGTGAATTTGTTCCTGAAACTCAGTTTGAATAGTTCCTTAGTGTATTGGTGCTGTTGTTGAATCTGGTTTGGAGAATTGGTTCGCTTAGATGAACCTAATCAAAGACCGGGGAAATAAATTTGCCATGAAAGTGGAGTGAGACAACCAACACATCCAATTTGTCATTGTGGAATTTTGTGAGATAGCTGTATGTAGGAATCATACAAATGCAGGGCGTCGGTTTTATGGATGTGCACATTACCAAGATCATAAGGTTAACTCGTATGGTGTTGGGTGCTGTAGATACTTTAAATGGATAGATTGTCCGTTGTGTCCTAGGGGAACTGAATATGCCCTAGAAATACAAGCCAAAGTGGGTCGAATGAAAAAGAAAAATAGTAAGCTACGACATCAGGTAGACTATTTACAGTCCTTAAAGCCATTAGAAGGGTCTACAAAAATAGTTAATGCAATTGTTATGTAATGGTTGTGTACCATGTTGATTTGATGGAGTTATGTATTCAGTAGTTTCAATGGTTGATGTGTTACTTGATTGATATATTACTTGGTTGTTGTATTACTTAGTAGTTGTAATGGTTATGTAATGTTTGATGTATTACTTTGTTTTTGTTTGACTTAGCGTATAATGGATATTGCGTACAAAAGTTGCGTACAGAATAAAATAAAAGTTCTACAATACACAAATGACATAAGTAGTAAAAGCAAACAAATTAGCTATTGTTTCATGCATGTTCTTCTTTTATGACCCAAGTTACCACATTATCCACATCTGTACTGTCTTTTATTACCCATTTCGTCCGTGACCTCCCAAATTCTAGTGGATTTTGATTGTCCTGCATTCCTACGTGTAGACGGTGGTTGTATGGTATGACCTTCATGTACATCTCAATATCTACTGTCGGGCAGAAGATGATTATGTCTGTAACTTTCTGCTGTAAACCATGAAAAATAAGATCATGGTAAGCTATGTTAGTTCCTCCTCTGCATCATGCACATGCAGTCAAAACATGGAAAGTGGACAAAAATAGAAATATTGCATGAACAGTTGCAGCTGTCATGGGCAATATGTACTGTGTAGTTATATGCATTTGTGTCTGTTGCTTGCCACTCCGTCAAGCTGAAATTGTTAATGCTCGTCCTTCGTACTATTGCATATTTTCCCATCATTTTTTCGTACATTGGTGTGAGAGCATGTGTACTCCAAGTCTATTATCGAAGTGGCTTTTAAGGCGATAAAAGGTACATGCTAATAACATCTTCATTAGTAAAGATCTTGCACCTTTTAGAACTTCATTAAAACTCTTCGAAGCATTGGTAGTCATCATACGAAATCTTTCACCATTCTTGTAGAGAGCCTTTTGTTCATCATTCTGTCTAAGACTTATGTCAATTCATCTGTTAGCAACCAAGCTAACAATTTTTAGTTGCTTTCTTGGTTTTTTGTATGTTACCTTGTCTCTTGCTTCAGCATAAGCATGTAATAAGTTCTGCAAAATTTTGCTACCAAAACCGCATTTTTGAAGTTTGCTTTCAAATGACAAATGCAGAAGCGATGATGATATCTTTTCCATTTTTCTTGTAAGGCGGTTGGAATTCCTTTCATTTTATCAAAAATGAATGTATTGTATCTTGCATTTAAAGATGAAATTAAGCGTTCCATGCATAAAAAAACAATCAAGTCTGCACTAATTTGGTTCGTACAATGACAAATGTTAAAGGAAAAATAGAGTAGTTTGCGTCATCTTGTAGCCACAAGCAATGTAAATTGATATTTACCATAAAGACGTGTTTCATAAATAGAAAGAACTGGACGACAATGCTTGAAACCATATATGCTTGGTCGAAATGTCCAGAAAGCTCCATAAAATTAAATGCCATCTATATGAACATGATAAATAGTGTCTGGATTGCTTTTCTGTATGCACGAAAAACTATGACAATTCATTGTATGATGATTTCCAGTTGTCAAATATTTTGGACACAGCTTTGCTTAGTTATTTCCGAGCTCTTATGTAACTTATTTGAATTGTATGTAGTTTCCATATGCTCCTGGAAAGACTTTGCAGTGTAACTTGAGTTCGATCGAACATGTGGAAGGACTTTGGTACATATAAACTTCGTTGTTTCTTGTTTATAATTCGAGTTGATGATTGAATTTGAGCATGTGTGATCACCACCATATTTTTTTATTACTCACCATCTGACATAATCTCTTTTAAAAACAATAGCATGAAGCCTCCGTGGATAGTTATCATCAATATCACATATAATAATGAACACTCTAGCACGAGACTTGAATGTTTTTTAATGAAACCGAATACTTTATCGACCATTTGCTTATATGTTCAATTAAAGATTCCTTTGATTAAAAAATCATACCGACCCGAGAGCCTTTTACCACACATTCTAGACCAAACATTTCATCGGTAAATTGAACTTCTTGCATAATAGATCTTTTCATGATTGTGTCGTTGCATTGGTCGTCCTCTAACGGTTCTTCATCTTGATATGCTCATCAATGTCATAAACTTCCTCTGAAATATCATCTAACGGAGCATCATTATTAACATTCAGAGCATGTATACATATATCATCTTCATCAAGGAAAGCAGCGATTTCCATGCTATCTAAATGTGACATCATTATCAGCATTTTCACTCTCCATATCTTCGGTTTCAACATCTTTATCTTCATTTTCTTATACATTTGAAATCTGAGTTGGAATTGACTATGGAGGATGCGACATGAAAGCCATACCCGGATGACTACTGTGGATATGACATGAAACCATAGCCGGGTGTGACGACCCACATTTCGGAAGGTTTAAATCAACAATAATTCACACATGTCCAACTTAAACAATTTGAAACGTAGATAATCAATAGGGTTAAATAAGAAAAATAAGAAAAGGAGAATAAAACAAACATATAATCTCACAGCGGAAATGATAAAATATAATCAAATAACGGTTCATGAAGTTGTTTACTATACATTTGACTATAATCTATACACATTTATCAGAGTTATATATATATATATATATATATATATATATATATATATATATATATATGCACACATCAGAGATAAGTGATCAACATACAAGATAGCATGAATAAGGGAATAATAATAGTAATATATCAAAATCTTCATTTTCGTCCTTCATTTTCGGTTCAGGTTGGCTTGCATAAAAGTTAAGGACCACTAGGCACTAGCTCTAGTGGGAAGTGATATAACGTGCAAGACTGAGGTTTTAGAGGTCTTGTGTTCGACCTTCCAAGACATTGAAATGAGTGCTTGAATAAAATATCACTCTTATTCTTAAAAAAAACACAAAATGCAATGACAAGCTATCATATTCTTTAGCAATGCAACTTCAGTCCTTTGTCAACTAATCAAATCCATGAAACCCAACAATTTATCCATCCAAACCATTGTAGGCTCTTTAACCACCACCCAAAAAGCCCCTTTAGGATCTTAATGCAAGTGTACAATTGAAAACGTTAGCATTAGAATAAAACTGCAATGATAGAGAAATGAAATTAATGTCCTGAAATTTGATGTAGGAAGTCCATCACTATTTGAACTGGCAGAGATATGCGCGGGGATGCGAAATCATTTCCTGTTGAAGGATAAGTGGCACTTTTTAATCGGAACTGGCGATTTCGGTGCGTTGTGCCGTAATGTACTATGATTGTTATGAAAAGAGATATTTTAGATATAATATTCTCGTGTTTTCATTATCTTATTTTATTAGTGTATGGATAAATTATGGGAATAACTAAAGTGAGGATTTATTTTCAGACAAGGAGAGAGAAAGATTTTTTTTCCACTTCTTCTTTTTTTTCTTTTTTTTCTTTTTTGTTGAAAGAAGATTCAAAATATTGATTTTTCTCTTATACAAAGAAAGTAAAATTAATATTTACTTTTCTCTTTTCTTTCATGAAGTGTACTAATTATCCCACCAAAATCATTTATGTCTGTTCAGTCTCTAAAACATGTTAAAAATTAAAGATAATTTTTTTAAGAATAGAAATGGTATTTCAAGCAAAACACTCTATTTTGATGTTTTTGGAGATCGAACCTATGACCTTTAAAACATCGATCAATGGCGCTTTATCACACGACACTTGAGCTAGTATTGACAAGAATTGAAGATCATAGAGAACTTATCTCAATCTTTATTCAAATCTTTGTCTATACAATTTGATACTGATATGCATAACATTCCTTCTATTCAAAATTATTATGATGTATTTTTCAAATAAAAATGAAAAAAAGGACTTGAAATTTGTGAAAACTAGAATTTAGGGTTGGATGTAAATTAGATTATGTAGGCAGTGTTCTACTGAGGTAAAGTGATGGAAACTTGGGGTTGGGGAGTGGAAGGATGGTCAAATTTCGGTTAGTAGTTGTAACGTCCCGCCCTTTTGCGCGATTTAAATAGACACACGTGCCAATTCAAACCATAAGGAAGGGCGGATTGTTATGGGGTAAATAAGAAAAAAACAAGGAAAGAAAAACAAAATAGAATCTCACAGCGGAAGGATAAAATATAATAATAAATGTACAGTTCATAAACTGTTTACAAACATTTGATTCTTCTTTATACAATAAATATCAGAGTTCACATACCAATCATAATCATTGCATGGGAATTAAATAGTGTAGTGGAATATAATTAAGAATAATAGTAGAAATCTCTGTCTTCGTCCTCCAGATCTAAAGTCTTCGATCCTGAAACGCTCGGACTGACCCGAGCGAATTTGAAAAGACAAAAACACTCGAGTCAGAACTAAAAGATCTTATGTGAGTTAAATTAACAGAAATAAATATGAGTGCAGTAACTCAAGAGATGCTCGAGATTTACATCTCCTAAGGATCCGTTAAACTATTTACTATATAGTATATTGCGTTATTATAATAGTGTCTATTTGTAAAATAAACTTACTTTTTAATAGCGTTAAGGGATTACCCATATAGCCCTTAACACAAATAATGCCAATAGTCTATACAGTACCGTAATACCTCCTGATCGGGAGGCTACCAGAGGATACTCCATAGGTACGACACAAATAGAAACTCGTACAAGGCGCGATAGGGTAGGTGACACGGCACAACTAGGCAATGCCAGGGTAGATATACCAATTACGCTTCCGGGTCAGTGGTAACGCGTAGCACGCAGCTACCGCCCACCTCGAGCCACACCCCCAAATAAAATCAAAAGTGGCCACCGAATCAATCCAAAGTCAAAGTATAATATCGAAGGGATGTGTCCGATCAAAGGTGCTACCTTATTAACCCGTCGATCGTTCCTGTTTTAGCCACCTTATGCAAACTCACAGGAGTCGGGTCCATGTATTTACCTTACAGGAAACGCCACCGCCATCCTACTTCATTCTGGAATCTCCACCGCGTACACGGTTGTTAAATTGGTTTTCGAAGTTGGCAGAGAGTATGACAACTTCCGATCCCGGTCTCTTCAACAACCAAACATTATTATAACACTGCGGTCATTTAAAAAGTTTATACTTTTAAAACCAGAATAGAATCTCTATTTCAAAACCGTATAATTACGATATCCTTTCCATTTCAAGACAAACTCTTTTGATATTATTTTTATAAAAACCCAAATTAATATAATATCATTTTATTTCAAATATATATTTCTTTTTCCAAAATCATATTGTTTCAAATTTATAATAATTGGAAACCAAACATTGAATCATAACCTTCAAACTATAATACTTCGAAAATTCATAGCTTTAAACCATAACTTCTAAAACTTGGATGGTTTGGATATCCAAACGGTATATAGAATAAAATATTTAATTTCATATTACTTTATAAAGTAAATAATCTTCACGGCTTTACAAATTTATTCATTTAAAATTTAGTCTAAATCCATAAATTTTAAATTCACTTCCAGTTAAATAAACCACTTCAATTTCAATATATTCCTAACTTTGAGTATTTAACAATTTCGAAACTTAAGGTTGGAAATTCTATTCAACAATTTATTGTCCTATTATTTAGTTTTGAAATATTCATAAAATAAATCCATAAAATAAAACTCAAATTTCTAACAATTAAATATTTCCTTCAATTTATTTATACTATAGATATTCATTTAATTTATCTTGAATAAAATCCAGTTATAAATATCATACCTTTAAAATTTCCAAGTTTAAATAAGTTACATCACTTGTAGAGTTTAATTCTTAAATTCGTTCAATTCCAATTAAATTTTTAATTTACCTTCCAATCTAGATTGATTTAAATCATTAGAACTCCATTATTCAACTTATTTAGTTTATTTAACACATTATACATATCTTAAATTTAATAATTTAACTATATATTTATATATAAAATATATTTATATCATATCCAAATTTAGTATTTATTAAACCGTATCATAACCAAACCATAAATCATTTCAAAAATAATTATATGTATATATGTATATATATATACCGCGGTGCCTGTATAAAATTTTCTATCCTATGGTCAAGTGATACGGATATCTATCATTTCAATCCGCAATTTAAAAATAAAAAAATGCGGTTGTATATCATTTCAAACCGTAATCCCGAAAGAAATGAAAATGCATGATAACTTGCAGATTATATAAAATAGAACACATCATCCATTCACCCAATATCAATCATCAACCAATTTATTTCAATCATCATCAATTTAAACAAACATCAATATTTATAGCATATAAAATATAACATGTAATAAATGACAGTTATCAACTAACAATTTATATCCAATAATAAATTAACAACTGTTAAACTGGAAGTTTATATGCGCACTAAATAAATTTTAGCTGTAAATTTATATGCAATAATAAAATTAATTAATAGTTAAATTAAATAAATGCGATTTAACAGAGATGATGAATAAAACATGCCAAACAGTCATAAATAAATTTCTACTCATATCTAAAGTCAATTTAACAAACATAGGAAATTTTAGAAATTGTGAGTGGGTTAAAACACTCACCTTTTGAATTTAAATTCAATTTAAACTCAAAAATTTGATAGTCTCCAAATTGGTCCAAACCAGTGTCAACAGATCCGAAATTTTATTACGATCCTAACAAAAAAAATCTCGCGTGAAACGGATATCGAATGAAGAAGTTATTCGAATAAAACGTTTGAAAAGCAAACTTAAAACAAATATATAAAACAAAGCATACCACAAAGGTTCGACCACGTCACCGAAACTCACGCAACCCTAATTCGCGTCTCCAGGCAATTGCGCCGCCACCAGCCAAACACCTAGCACCGCCAAATCCATCGCCAAGCCCCAGATCTGAGGCCGCCATCTGCCACCTTCGGCCGTCCCCTGTAGCCACCCGCGCACGACCCTAACTTCCCCAAAACGCCACGCCTCTGCTACGTACAAACGCCAATTCTGGCTAATCTAGGTGCCGTTGAGTCGAAGTGAACCGTTGGATTAGTGTCTCTCGGTCCCCTCCACGCTCCCAAACTTCCCGATCTTCGAAACAACGACGATCTACCGTTGAAACCAACCCCCCAATACGAACGACCGAGGATAAACAGCTAATTTCTGAGCAACCGATAACTCCAATCGAAAAACGAATACCACCAAGGGATTACACTCATTAAGAGCGTCAACATATATTTTTTGCGGAATTTTCTAGGGACTTTAAATTTTTGACTTTTGATTTGATTTTTGAAATTGGATATAGGATAGGGTTTGCAGCCATTGGGAAGAAGAGAAGCTGAATAAATGAACGCACAAACAAATGAGAATAGATGGAGGCTAGGGTTTATAACTGGGTTTATATAGGTAGGTTAGAAATAGATTATGTGGATCCGATAAACAAACATGCTGACGCTAACGTGGCACAAAAAGCCCGTTCTGACCCCGGAGCGAAATTGGGTAAACCCATATATCAAAATAGGTGTTTTAAAATATTCTGAACGCGATGGAAAAAGTTTCACGTCCAAATTCGATCGTATGAAGAAGTTATGCTGAAAACAATATTTTCAAATTGATTTCAATTAAAACGATTTCAAGGCGTTTCGCGTTCGTACGATCAAACGACAAGTCCGATCGCTACGAAACTTGAAAGCCTACAATAATTCACTGTTACGGATCCGATGAAACTGGTTTCGTCGAAATCCGAGTCCGTGACCAAAATGTCTATTTTTATATTAATTAAATAAATTCAAAAATAAATAAATAAAATCCAATTTATATATTTAGATTCTAAAATTGACCAATTTTATCACTTTTAAAAATTCTTTAACCATTTACAAAATTCCAACAAGTTTAGATGTCAAATTAAAGAAGGTAAATTTATAAATTTCAATATAAATATTTAATTCCATTAAATTCACAAATTATAAATAATATCCTAAAATTTCGTTTAGTTAAATAAGTTAGTTAGTATTCTATTCATTCATGTCAAATAGATGGATCTACCATTGGATTTAAGATTATCACATAAATATTTCCCGTTTTCAACTAAATTTCCAATTAATGTAAAATTTTATATTTAATTTTAAATTAATTGCAATAAATCCAAATAAATACATAAAGCTTGATTCCCGTTTAAACATTTAACTCATTTGATTGCAATTAACCTTTTTATAGTAAATTAAATTTCGATATTAATGAAACTTTATTTCCATTCTTTTTTTATTCACAGATCATCATACTATGAAGAACATTTACGTTATTCCCCATTTATTACCTTAATTTATTTATCGTAGCATTTAATTTATATTTATTGCAATGCTTTCCGATTTAATTGAAGGAACTAAGTATATAACTCATAATAGTTGTGGTAAAACTATTAAATCCCACATTTATAAGTATATCCTTATCCGTTATACCTATTAATTAAATAAATTCCACTTTTAAGTGTGTTTAAGTTTATTACTAAGTACCCATTTACTTTTTCCCAAAAAAAATTTGAATTCCATTCATTTACCATACAATCACTTTCCCATTCACACCTTATTATCAACCCACAATTATTGCAATTCATTATCTTATATTGATTTTATACAATTACCATTAACTTTACATTCAATTACTATTCAATGCATATTTTGTAACAGCCCGCTATTTTGGACCATTCAAATCGACAATAAAACCGTACATGTCCGACTTGAATAATTCAAAATACCGAATTGTTAATAAAAATTTGGCAAAACTTAAAATATACAGTAAATAAATCAATCATAGATCACTTACACAGAGTAATACAATGCAGCGGAATAGATAAAAATAGTAGTTCATGAAGCTACTATATACATTAAAGTTAGAAATAAAATACAACCGAATAGTTCAAATGCCATGAAGTCTCCAATGCAACAGATGGCTTCTCTGAACCAATCAACTGGATGACTGAAGGGATAGATAGCTGGATCTTCAAGCAAAGCTCCAACTTCGAAGATGAGTCTCAAATGCTGTATCTCTCAGTCTGACCCGAGCGTAAAGCAAAACACAAAACACTCGAGTCAGGATTAACATTCTTATATCTATAAATCTAACTCAAGTGAAATATCAACTAAAATATAATTAACTTAGAGGATGTTTGGGATAACCATCCTCTAAGGGTCCATGGAACTATCTATAAGATAGAAATATACACTATAACACCGTAGTCTTCCAACTTAATTTATACTTCAAAACCAACTATCATTTTCACTTCAAAAATCTCTATACTTCCCAAATAGTATTTATATATATTAAATAATTTATTCAGTAAAGAAATTTCAATTCCCTCAACTTAACCAATCGTTTAACATCAACCCGACCTTCCCATTTAAATCTTTTTCAATCTCAATTTATCAATTTAAATTCAACTCAATTTCTAAAATAACCATTTCAATTTTATTGATCTCAAGTTCGGATTTGAAATCACCAAATACCCTTTATATTTCAATATATTTCAAAACTTTAAGTAATCAACGTTTCAAACTAAACTTTATTCAATTTAGTTTTCTAAATAATAAATTCAACTTATATCGATTCAAATACAGATCTGAAACACCCATTTATATTCTAGTATAGTTCAAAGATTTAATATTCTACATTCCCAAAGTTCAATTTTACAGTTTCATAAGATCTTGATTTAATCAAATTATTATTTAGCCTTGAAATATTTCCTCCTTAGATTCAACATCATTTAAGTAAACCTGAAATTACCCTTTTACTCAATATTTTCTTTAATTTATTTAAACATGAAACATTCAATAAATCACTTAAAACAAAAATCCAGTTACAAAATCATACCCTTAAATTTCCCATTCAATAAATTCAAATTGATTTAATTAAATAAATCTTCATTTGAATACCATTTTTAATAAACCAAATTTATCTCCCAATCTTAATTATTAAAATTCTTTACACGGTAAAATTTGAAATATAAATCTTAAATAATACTTAAACATATTTTATGGATTAAATCAGTCTAAAATATTATTAAATTTATATATAAAGTTTCCATTTATATATAATATTTTAAGAACCAATATTTATTAATTCACATATGTTTCTTTTCAAACTGTAGAAATTTATCTTTAAATTATTTATATGGACCAACGGTGTCGGTATATATTTCCTATCATATAGTCAAATGCTACGGATATTTATCATTTCAATCCGTACACTAAATATATACGGGTGGATATCATTTCAACCCGTAATCCCAAATTCAATTTAAATGAAAATCGTTTGGGTTTATCATTTCAACCCATAACGATTTTCTCCTATTCTAAAGTCCGTTCGGGTATGTATCATTTCAACCCATAGTGATTTTTATACTAACAGGGAACTTGCAGAGTGATAGCAGATATGAAAATAATAATAATAATAACAACAGGTATATATCATTAAAATAAATATAAACAATAGGATATGGTGTCATATCCCATAAGTGAACTATTACAGATAATAGCATAAATATAACAATTTAAATAACTACAGCAGCATATTTCAATTGTCATTTCAATTGAAATCAAATTTAATAAATAAAAGAACGTTAATCGTGAGTGATTGCTCACCTTTCGAGGCTAGAGATATATGATGATGAAATGAGCTATGAAATCCAAAGCAACGCTGGATGGACAAGATTTGATGTAGAAAATAGGCACGACGGACAAGGCTGATAATGGGAAATCGATGAGAATGAATCGAATCAATTTTGATATTACAGAAAAAAATATAAATTATTATGATATTAATTCTCCCAAAACCAATTTTCAAATTAAAAATGTATATTTAAAATCTATATATACCTATATGTAATTTAAACATAATTCGTCCAAAAAAACCATTGTATTATATTTTATAGTCAATAATTATTATAAAAACAATATAACCACTTATTGTAATATATATTACTTAAAAACCCCATGAAAGCAACCTATATATGTTCATAATAAAAATGTATATATAGAAATTCCAAATGCATAGCCTATATTCGGTTATATATATATATTACGTAAGTCTGAAACAAACACCTAAACGCATATATATGTCTCGAGATTTATAAACAACAAAATACTTATAATGACACATGCACTCATATACTTATATAGACTGTGAACAAGTATACATACTATGCCGTATAAAATCCAACACTAAAAAAAAAGTAAACTCACACTGAAAACATTTTAGTCAATTATTAAATATATATATTAACTAGCGTATAAAACTAGCGTATCCTGTAACTTTATAATATATAAGCTATATCAGATATGAAACTATCATTATATCAGATATATAAATAGTTAAACATTTTATACAAAACTATCATAACTTTATTAAATTAAACATACATTACACACTTACACAAATAGACCGTAAACTGTAAAACTTCACCCATTTTAAAGTGGTAACAATACGCTTGCTAAAAATATAACCCACATAGCTCGTACTTCCCTATAAAACTATATAAATATTTGTAAGCTAACCATTAATATAGTCTAATTCACAATATGCATACCTTTATAACTTTAAATCAAATGTGTATATATATACTTATAACCAGTTATTCACAAAATACATAGCTTTAAACATATCATATATTTAAATACATATACAATCGACTGATAAGATGAGTATGCTTTACGTTTTATGTATGTACTAACTTTTTATATAATATTTATATATACACTTATCAAATTTTATAACATGCGAACAAAATTTTATATTATATAGAATCTGAAAACTGCAAACATTTCATACTTGGAACCATACTATATTTATAAGATGTATATATGATATCTTAAATCAAAAAAAAAACTTACTTTGCTATAATACATACAATATTACTGCATAGATATACATTACTGACATATATTAAACTATATATTAACTAATATATAACCTTCAAACTTTTAAAATTGAATACCAACGTGACACATAAAGTATAAAACAATCAAGTTATCAAATCTCTATACATAGTATAATATCATACACACTATGAACGAAAAAAAAAAAAAAAAAAAAAGAATACTGTTATGAACTCATATATATAATACCATATGATACATAACTAACATGAATTTAAAATCATGTAGGACAGATCACATATTCCAAATACAGACTTATAGAAAATATACAATAACACATATATATTATAAATATATGCTAACCTATTACTCAAAGATAACGTGTGGCATGATTGTTGATGGTGAAGGCTCTGAGGATGGCTGAGCATGCAGGCGATGACAACACGTGTAGAGAGATATGTGCATGAGAGGAGGAGAGAAAAACGCGGAGGGAGAGGGATGAGTTGGATGTGGTGGGTGACGAAGGGATGGGAGGTGGAAGCACGGTAAAAGAAGGGAGAAAATAGGTGGATCTGTAGAAAGAAAAATGGAAGAAGGAGGAGGAAGAAAACTTAAAATGAGGAATGAGATTGGAAGTGACAGCAGTTTGCAATATGAAAGAAACGAAGTCAAACAAGGTTATAAAGGCAAAATAAATAAAGAAAAGAACCGTTGCATACGAAACGTATACAATAAATATGAATTGATTTGAATAGTAATGGTCAAATTCAGCTGAAAAGATTAAAGCGAATAAATACGGAGCATTGGTTATGGTAAAGTAACGCACAAAATTAGGGGAATAACAAAGGAAAGGACTGGTCAAAATAAATGAATGTAAACGTGCAACGAATATAAAAATCTATATAATTGAACCGATGGAAACGAAGGAAGCAAATAAAAGAAAGGGAACGAAGGAAAAAAAATGAGCTGTGTCCCGAGCATAAATAAAGGTGGTAACGTATGAGAGGAATGAGAAAAACAAACGGGCACAATTTGAAATCAATGCAATAAAACGGCCAAAAGCTGATTTTTAGGAAAATTATTAAAGAAATATTCCTTGGGCTGCGCGTTTGAGATCCGAAAAGGCATGGAAATCAAAAAGTTATAATTTAGATTGGAATGAAAACGTACAGGAAATAATAAAGGAAAAAAAAATAAATGCGAAATAATCATATAGCATTTATTACGTTTCAAACTTTTGACATGGCATGGGATGGAAACAGCTGTACGCTAATTGAGAAGCTATTAAAGCAATTTATTATTAGTGGCATGTTATACGTTTTTATATTTATTTATTTCCTAGATCTCAATTCATATCTGATTATACTGTGCAGATTTATCTTTATTACTAAACGTTCAAAAAGAATAAAACGTATACAAATTTTCTTGATTTTCGAAACAAAATTAACGGCTAAAAGATGATGAAGGGACAAAATATAAGAAAGGGAAAGAGATGAATGCGTACAATTATTTATAAGAAAAGAGAGAGAAAAGAAAAACCCACAATTAAAAATGAATGAATGAACGCTGAAAGTCAGTCAGGAATATAGAAGGTACAATATGAAATAATGGTAATCACAACTACTTTTTTTAATGCAGACCTTAAATCAACCCTTAAAACATATACTTCATATATGTAGTTAAATATAGTATATACTTCTCTTCTTCTTTGGTTCATATGATATATGAAACCCTTAACTATCGTATTTATAGCTGACGACATATGTATAGATATACTAAATATGCACTAAAATAAACTGGAAATGGTGACACAAAAACCCAAAATCAAATATATATATATATATTTAACATGACTAGAAATCAAACTTCAGTAAAACTATATACTAGTATCAAGACTAACATATATATATAGCTATTATAACACATATAAATTAAATAAAACTTGGTATAAATACGCTTTACTATATATACACTTCAAATAGACCATCATACATATACAGTGGTTTTCCAAAATAACTATATATGGAACGTACTCAACATACTTAAAATTTACACACCTTGCTGAAAAGCAAAAGGAGACCGTAAATTTATTACCCACGCTATTGATATTTATACCCAATAGAAATGAACTATGCTACCAAATTTACATCAAACTTAACTTATATTATAGTATAAATAATAGTTTATAAAGTTTTTGTACTAGATCTTATAGGTATAACCACAACCAAACTTTAAAATATATGTACACAGCTCGTACTACAAATCATTAATATACATAACATATTTTCTTTTTTTTTTCAAAATTTTATTATTAATAATTTCTCAAAATCCAATTCAATACGTTAAATACCAATTAAAAATTGCTAAAATTTTATGGGTCGTTACACTCTCCCCCACTCAAAACTTTTCGTCCCCGAAAAGGAATAAAGTAGGAGAATAGAAACAACCAGATGAAAAATTTAGACTTTGAAAAACAAATTAAAAAAATTTATTTAAAACCATATACTTTTTCTTTTGTTATTATTTAAATTGATTAATATTTAATAGATTACTCATTTTATTAAATCCATTCAATTAATTATGAGATCAATTATTTATAAAACACTAATTTTTCTCTCTTATTAAACCAGGTAGAATATAAATAAACAATGTTTTAAAGGATATATTCAAAAGAAGGAAAGAAGGAAAGAAGATAGATTCGGAAAAGAGAATATAGTTGAATAAATAAAGCAGGGCAGATAAGGTAGATTCAAAAGAATAGAATCGGGCAAGAATCGTACATTTCAAACCATGAGAGTTTCAATTTCAAATATTAACACAAAATTTCTTTGTTGGAAATACTTTTATAATAAATACCTTTTATATCGAAATAAATCTTTTCTTTCAAAAATATTTTTATAACTCGATGTTTCAACAAGTTTATCCTCGTTCTTGCAGACTCTGGCCATGCGTTGATCAGGCGCAAAGCTAGAATTCTTCAAGTACTTAGTAGACCTGTTTCAACAACCAGTGAAAATACTTGAAAAAAACTTTAAAAACAGATATGGAAAGTACAATCCAAACAAAACAACCAAACCAAAACCTTTGTCCGATCATGGTTTGCAGATACACAATGGTTACGCCTGGGTCCCCCAGGAAACAATCCATATCCGTAAGCTTTCTCAGCCCTGCGAGTTACGCCATGATGACTAGTAGAGTGCAGGATACACAATGGTTACGCCTGGATCCCCCAGGAAACAATCCGTACCCCTAGGCAAGACTCAGCCAGGCACTTGCGCTACTATTCGCGACCTACACAGATTGCAGGATACACAATGGTTACGCCTGGATCCCCCAGGAAACAATCCGTACCCCTAGGCAAGACTCAGCCAGGCAATTGCGCTGTGCATTCACGAGAGAAAAAAAACCATGGGTTACGCCACGGTGGGAAACACTCGAGTATTACATCCGGAAAACCGAAAATCAGAGAGAATAATATCGATAGAATGAATCCACGATGTGGCCACAAAGCGGATATCAAGGAGAAGGCACTTTCCATATCTTTACTTCGAAAATATATATCATATAGTACCTTTTCAAATCACTTTCAAATATTGTACTTATATAAAGTCCTTATATATAGGATTCCTTTCTCAAATCGAATACTTTCCAAATCAATAGTAGATCAAATCATACTTATATAGATTTCGATTAAATAAAATCTCTTTCCAAATTGAGTACCTTTCAAATCAATAGATTTCAAATCAACCTCATACTTATACAATCCATTTTATATAAGTTCGACCACTCCCAAATCAAGTGCTTAGTAATCTAAGGTTCTCAATTTCAAATTATTTCAATACCAATTCAGTTTCAAAATCATATATGATTTCACCAAATTTTCTTCCAAATTAAATGTCTGAATTTCAAAGTTCCCAAAATAATAGGTGTAGAAAATTATCCCAGTTTCCAAATTAAAATAATTCAAGTCAAACAAATTCATTTCCAAAATCACCATATAAGTACTGGGTTTTTTTTTTTCAATTTAATTTTCAAAACCAAATATTTTTCTCAAAATCAATTATATTCAAAATGGTTTCCAAATTTATAATTATCCCTTTAAAACCTTTAAACTATTTACTTCGATTTGAAATATCCAATTTACCTTTTTGAAAACCATTATTTAAAACTAAAATTCTTTCAAAACATTTAAAAACTAAATTCCATATTAGTATAATTAAAATAGCCATATTCTCTTACTTAATAAAAGGTTTAACCTCATACAACAAAACTTGCATACTTTATCAAATATTTTATACCTTTCGAAATATCTTGGTTTTTAAACCTTTAAACCTTGATTTGGAAGTGCTCGAACCTTCAAAATAGTCGGTGAAAATCAATTTCAAATCCAAGAGATGGAAATCAATTTTTATAAATAGAGTTATTCTAAGTCAAATCAAAAACTCGAGGACTGAACACCGTTCTTACTTCAAATTGTTTCAAATATATACATATATCTTTCGAAAATATCAAATTATACTTCGGAATTTGAAATCAAAAACGGTTTTACAAAATCACTCGCATAGCGAAGCTATTAAAGTGGCCTCTCCCCCACTCTGAAACTCGAAAATCAATGTCGATGATGCGTGCACTCATCACCGAAATTATTCTCCAGCGACATAAGTGAGTTCTGGACTTCTATTTTCTTGAAAACTTCTTTGAAATTTCTTCAAAATCATTGGAATTCATTTGAATTCATTTGAAATATTTCTTATTCGGAAAAATACTTTTAAATCGTATTATTTATATATAATTTCCAAAATCTTAAAACCAATTTCAAAATACCGGAATTCAATTCTCGAATTTCAAATTTAACACTTCAATTATAAATCATTTTTATATAAATCAATTTCTTATAATTTTTTCAAAATTTCAAATCCTTTCAAAACCCTTTTTATATAGAATAACATTTCTTATTTGCTTTATATATAGGTATATAATCTCTACCGAAAACATTTTCTTTATATATATAGAATAAAATCATAGTTATCAAAATAATAATTTCGGTATAAACAATTTCTAAAATACAAACAAAACCCGATTTTCAAAGGATGATTTAAGGATGGATTTCAAAACAAAGATAGAGATTTAATTTAAAGGAACTCTAATCAATAGAATCCTGATTCGAAGATAGACTCGATCGAAGATGAGATAATTAAGTTACAAAATAGAAGATGGATATACTTCTATAAATCGCGGGCGACCTTTACCTGTCAACCGTGATTCCAAAATTAGATCGGTGTAGAATTCTGAGGCAATTCGACATTCGATCGTCGGAGATATAGAATTCGGCATAACAAGATATATCAGCATCGTAAACCGAGGATACAGGAATCTTCGGTGAGTCAATGCCAATTGAAAAGGAGTTTTCACCCCCTTTACAAATCATTCAATGGAGTTATGGGATACTCCAGAATCAAACGAATATAAATAGGGAGAGACAGAATGAATTTCGAAACCGAGGGACATTCCAAAACTCAAAGGAAATTGAGTCAAAAAGGAAGAGATTCAACTCGAACGAAAGTGATTCTGTAAATAAATTTACCATATATGCTAAGTTTTGCCTAGAGCCAAAGCTCTGATACCAACTGTAACAGCCCGCTATTTTGGACCATTCAAATCGACAATAAAACCGTACATGTCCGACTTGAATAATTCAAAATACCGAATTGTTAATAAAAATTTGGCAAAACTTAAAATATACAGTAAATAAATCAATCATAGATCACTTACACAGAGTAATACAATGCAGCGGAATAGATAAAAATAGTAGTTCATGAAGCTACTATATACATTAAAGTTAGAAATAAAATACAACCGAATAGTTCAAATGCCATGAAGTCTCCAATGCAACAGATGGCTTCTCTGAACCAATCAACTGGATGACTGAAGGGATAGATAGCTGGATCTTCAAGCAAAGCTCCAACTTCGAAGATGAGTCTCAAATGCTGTATCTCTCAGTCTGACCCGAGCGTAAAGCAAAACACAAAACACTCGAGTCAGGATTAACATTCTTATATCTATAAATCTAACTCAAGTGAAATATCAACTAAAATATAATTAACTTAGAGGATGTTTGGGATAACCATCCTCTAAGGGTCCATGGAACTATCTATAAGATAGAAATATACACTATAACACCGTAGTCTTCCAACTTAATTTATACTTCAAAACCAACTATCATTTTCACTTCAAAAATCTCTATACTTCCCAAATAGTATTTATATATATTAAATAATTTATTCAGTAAAGAAATTTCAATTCCCTCAACTTAACCAATCGTTTAACATCAACCCGACCTTCCCATTTAAATCTTTTTCAATCTCAATTTATCAATTTAAATTCAACTCAATTTCTAAAATAACCATTTCAATTTTATTGATCTCAAGTTCGGATTTGAAATCACCAAATACCCTTTATATTTCAATATATTTCAAAACTTTAAGTAATCAACGTTTCAAACTAAACTTTATTCAATTTAGTTTTCTAAATAATAAATTCAACTTATATCGATTCAAATACAGATCTGAAACACCCATTTATATTCTAGTATAGTTCAAAGATTTAATATTCTACATTCCCAAAGTTCAATTTTACAGTTTCATAAGATCTTGATTTAATCAAATTATTATTTAGCCTTGAAATATTTCCTCCTTAGATTCAACATCATTTAAGTAAACCTGAAATTACCCTTTTACTCAATATTTTCTTTAATTTATTTAAACATGAAACATTCAATAAATCACTTAAAACAAAAATCCAGTTACAAAATCATACCCTTAAATTTCCCATTCAATAAATTCAAATTGATTTAATTAAATAAATCTTCATTTGAATACCATTTTTAATAAACCAAATTTATCTCCCAATCTTAATTATTAAAATTCTTTACACGGTAAAATTTGAAATATAAATCTTAAATAATACTTAAACATATTTTATGGATTAAATCAGTCTAAAATATTATTAAATTTATATATAAAGTTTCCATTTATATATAATATTTTAAGAACCAATATTTATTAATTCACATATGTTTCTTTTCAAACTGTAGAAATTTATCTTTAAATTATTTATATGGACCAACGGTGTCGGTATATATTTCCTATCATATAGTCAAATGCTACGGATATTTATCATTTCAATCCGTACACTAAATATATACGGGTGGATATCATTTCAACCCGTAATCCCAAATTCAATTTAAATGAAAATCGTTTGGGTTTATCATTTCAACCCATAACGATTTTCTCCTATTCTAAAGTCCGTTCGGGTATGTATCATTTCAACCCATAGTGATTTTTATACTAACAGGGAACTTGCAGAGTGATAGCAGATATGAAAATAATAATAATAACAACAGGTATATATCATTAAAATAAATATAAACAATAGGATATGGTGTCATATCCCATAAGTGAACTATTACAGATAATAGCATAAATATAACAATTTAAATAACTACAGCAGCATATTTCAATTGTCATTTCAATTGAAATCAAATTTAATAAATAAAAGAACGTTAATCGTGAGTGATTGCTCACCTTTCGAGGCTAGAGATATATGATGATGAAATGAGCTATGAAATCCAAAGCAACGCTGGATGGACAAGATTTGATGTAGAAAATAGGCACGACGGACAAGGCTGATAATGGGAAATCGATGAGAATGAATCGAATCAATTTTGATATTACAGAAAAAAATATAAATTATTATGATATTAATTCTCCCAAAACCAATTTTCAAATTAAAAATGTATATTTAAAATCTATATATACCTATATGTAATTTAAACATAATTCGTCCAAAAAAACCATTGTATTATATTTTATAGTCAATAATTATTATAAAAACAATATAACCACTTATTGTAATATATATTACTTAAAAACCCCATGAAAGCAACCTATATATGTTCATAATAAAAATGTATATATAGAAATTCCAAATGCATAGCCTATATTCGGTTATATATATATATTACGTAAGTCTGAAACAAACACCTAAACGCATATATATGTCTCGAGATTTATAAACAACAAAATACTTATAATGACACATGCACTCATATACTTATATAGACTGTGAACAAGTATACATACTATGCCGTATAAAATCCAACACTAAAAAAAAAGTAAACTCACACTGAAAACATTTTAGTCAATTATTAAATATATATATTAACTAGCGTATAAAACTAGCGTATCCTGTAACTTTATAATATATAAGCTATATCAGATATGAAACTATCATTATATCAGATATATAAATAGTTAAACATTTTATACAAAACTATCATAACTTTATTAAATTAAACATACATTACACACTTACACAAATAGACCGTAAACTGTAAAACTTCACCCATTTTAAAGTGGTAACAATACGCTTGCTAAAAATATAACCCACATAGCTCGTACTTCCCTATAAAACTATATAAATATTTGTAAGCTAACCATTAATATAGTCTAATTCACAATATGCATACCTTTATAACTTTAAATCAAATGTGTATATATATACTTATAACCAGTTATTCACAAAATACATAGCTTTAAACATATCATATATTTAAATACATATACAATCGACTGATAAGATGAGTATGCTTTACGTTTTATGTATGTACTAACTTTTTATATAATATTTATATATACACTTATCAAATTTTATAACATGCGAACAAAATTTTATATTATATAGAATCTGAAAACTGCAAACATTTCATACTTGGAACCATACTATATTTATAAGATGTATATATGATATCTTAAATCAAAAAAAAAACTTACTTTGCTATAATACATACAATATTACTGCATAGATATACATTACTGACATATATTAAACTATATATTAACTAATATATAACCTTCAAACTTTTAAAATTGAATACCAACGTGACACATAAAGTATAAAACAATCAAGTTATCAAATCTCTATACATAGTATAATATCATACACACTATGAACGAAAAAAAAAAAAAAAAAAAGAATACTGTTATGAACTCATATATATAATACCATATGATACATAACTAACATGAATTTAAAATCATGTAGGACAGATCACATATTCCAAATACAGACTTATAGAAAATATACAATAACACATATATATTATAAATATATGCTAACCTATTACTCAAAGATAACGTGTGGCATGATTGTTGATGGTGAAGGCTCTGAGGATGGCTGAGCATGCAGGCGATGACAACACGTGTAGAGAGATATGTGCATGAGAGGAGGAGAGAAAAACGCGGAGGGAGAGGGATGAGTTGGATGTGGTGGGTGACGAAGGGATGGGAGGTGGAAGCACGGTAAAAGAAGGGAGAAAATAGGTGGATCTGTAGAAAGAAAAATGGAAGAAGGAGGAGGAAGAAAACTTAAAATGAGGAATGAGATTGGAAGTGACAGCAGTTTGCAATATGAAAGAAACGAAGTCAAACAAGGTTATAAAGGCAAAATAAATAAAGAAAAGAACCGTTGCATACGAAACGTATACAATAAATATGAATTGATTTGAATAGTAATGGTCAAATTCAGCTGAAAAGATTAAAGCGAATAAATACGGAGCATTGGTTATGGTAAAGTAACGCACAAAATTAGGGGAATAACAAAGGAAAGGACTGGTCAAAATAAATGAATGTAAACGTGCAACGAATATAAAAATCTATATAATTGAACCGATGGAAACGAAGGAAGCAAATAAAAGAAAGGGAACGAAGGAAAAAAAATGAGCTGTGTCCCGAGCATAAATAAAGGTGGTAACGTATGAGAGGAATGAGAAAAACAAACGGGCACAATTTGAAATCAATGCAATAAAACGGCCAAAAGCTGATTTTTAGGAAAATTATTAAAGAAATATTCCTTGGGCTGCGCGTTTGAGATCCGAAAAGGCATGGAAATCAAAAAGTTATAATTTAGATTGGAATGAAAACGTACAGGAAATAATAAAGGAAAAAAAAATAAATGCGAAATAATCATATAGCATTTATTACGTTTCAAACTTTTGACATGGCATGGGATGGAAACAGCTGTACGCTAATTGAGAAGCTATTAAAGCAATTTATTATTAGTGGCATGTTATACGTTTTTATATTTATTTATTTCCTAGATCTCAATTCATATCTGATTATACTGTGCAGATTTATCTTTATTACTAAACGTTCAAAAAGAATAAAACGTATACAAATTTTCTTGATTTTCGAAACAAAATTAACGGCTAAAAGATGATGAAGGGACAAAATATAAGAAAGGGAAAGAGATGAATGCGTACAATTATTTATAAGAAAAGAGAGAGAAAAGAAAAACCCACAATTAAAAATGAATGAATGAACGCTGAAAGTCAGTCAGGAATATAGAAGGTACAATATGAAATAATGGTAATCACAACTACTTTTTTTAATGCAGACCTTAAATCAACCCTTAAAACATATACTTCATATATGTAGTTAAATATAGTATATACTTCTCTTCTTCTTTGGTTCATATGATATATGAAACCCTTAACTATCGTATTTATAGCTGACGACATATGTATAGATATACTAAATATGCACTAAAATAAACTGGAAATGGTGACACAAAAACCCAAAATCAAATATATATATATATTTAACATGACTAGAAATCAAACTTCAGTAAAACTATATACTAGTATCAAGACTAACATATATATATATAGCTATTATAACACATATAAATTAAATAAAACTTGGTATAAATACGCTTTACTATATATACACTTCAAATAGACCATCATACATATACAGTGGTTTTCCAAAATAACTATATATGGAACGTACTCAACATACTTAAAATTTACACACCTTGCTGAAAAGCAAAAGGAGACCGTAAATTTATTACCCACGCTATTGATATTTATACCCAATAGAAATGAACTATGCTACCAAATTTACATCAAACTTAACTTATATTATAGTATAAATAATAGTTTATAAAGTTTTTGTACTAGATCTTATAGGTATAACCACAACCAAACTTTAAAATATATGTACACAGCTCGTACTACAAATCATTAATATACATAACATATTTTCTTTTTTTTTTCAAAATTTTATTATTAATAATTTCTCAAAATCCAATTCAATACGTTAAATACCAATTAAAAATTGCTAAAATTTTATGGGTCGTTACACTCTCCCCCACTCAAAACTTTTCGTCCCCGAAAAGGAATAAAGTAGGAGAATAGAAACAACCAGATGAAAAATTTAGACTTTGAAAAACAAATTAAAAAAATTTATTTAAAACCATATACTTTTTCTTTTGTTATTATTTAAATTGATTAATATTTAATAGATTACTCATTTTATTAAATCCATTCAATTAATTATGAGATCAATTATTTATAAAACACTAATTTTTCTCTCTTATTAAACCAGGTAGAATATAAATAAACAATGTTTTAAAGGATATATTCAAAAGAAGGAAAGAAGGAAAGAAGATAGATTCGGAAAAGAGAATATAGTTGAATAAATAAAGCAGGGCAGATAAGGTAGATTCAAAAGAATAGAATCGGGCAAGAATTGTACATTTCAAACCATGAGAGTTTCAATTTCAAATATTAACACAAAATTTCTTTGTTGGAAATACTTTTATAATAAATACCTTTTATATCGAAATAAATCTTTTCTTTCAAAAATATTTTTATAACTCGATGTTTCAACAAGTTTATCCTCGTTCTTGCAGACTCTGGCCATGCGTTGATCAGGCGCAAAGCTAGAATTCTTCAAGTACTTAGTAGACCTGTTTCAACAACCAGTGAAAATACTTGAAAAAAACTTTAAAAACAGATATGGAAAGTACAATCCAAACAAAACAACCAAACCAAAACCTTTGTCCGATCATGGTTTGCAGATACACAATGGTTACGCCTGGGTCCCCCAGGAAACAATCCATATCCGTAAGCTTTCTCAGCCCTGCGAGTTACGCCATGATGACTAGTAGAGTGCAGGATACACAATGGTTACGCCTGGATCCCCCAGGAAACAATCCGTACCCCTAGGCAAGACTCAGCCAGGCACTTGCGCTACTATTCGCGACCTACACAGATTGCAGGATACACAATGGTTACGCCTGGATCCCCCAGGAAACAATCCGTACCCCTAGGCAAGACTCAGCCAGGCAATTGCGCTGTGCATTCACGAGAGAAAAAAAACCATGGGTTACGCCACGGTGGGAAACACTCGAGTATTACATCCGGAAAACCGAAAATCAGAGAGAATAATATCGATAGAATGAATCCACGATGTGGCCACAAAGCGGATATCAAGCAGAAGGCACTTTCCATATCTTTACTTCGAAAATATATATCATATAGTACCTTTTCAAATCACTTTCAAATATTGTACTTATATAAAGTCCTTATATATAGGATTCCTTTCTCAAATCGAATACTTTCCAAATCAATAGTAGATCAAATCATACTTATATAGATTTCGATTAAATAAAATCTCTTTCCAAATTGAGTACCTTTCAAATCAATAGATTTCAAATCAACCTCATACTTATACAATCCATTTTATATAAGTTCGACCACTCCCAAATCAAGTGCTTAGTAATCTAAGGTTCTCAATTTCAAATTATTTCAATACCAATTCAGTTTCAAAATCATATATGATTTCACCAAATTTTCTTCCAAATTAAATGTCTGAATTTCAAAGTTCCCAAAATAATAGGTGTAGAAAATTATCCCAGTTTCCAAATTAAAATAATTCAAGTCAAACAAATTCATTTCCAAAATCACCATATAAGTACTGGGTTTTTTTTTTCAATTTAATTTTCAAAACCAAATATTTTTCTCAAAATCAATTATATTCAAAATGGTTTCCAAATTTATAATTATCCCTTTAAAACCTTTAAACTATTTACTTCGATTTGAAATATCCAATTTACCTTTTTGAAAACCATTATTTAAAACTAAAATTCTTTCAAAACATTTAAAAACTAAATTCCATATTAGTATAATTAAAATAGCCATATTCTCTTACTTAATAAAAGGTTTAACCTCATACAACAAAACTTGCATACTTTATCAAATATTTTATACCTTTCGAAATATCTTGGTTTTTAAACCTTTAAACCTTGATTTGGAAGTGCTCGAACCTTCAAAATAGTCGGTGAAAATCAATTTCAAATCCAAGAGATGGAAATCAATTTTTATAAATAGAGTTATTCTAAGTCAAATCAAAAACTCGAGGACTGAACACCGTTCTTACTTCAAATTGTTTCAAATATATACATATATCTTTCGAAAATATCAAATTATACTTCGGAATTTGAAATCAAAAACGGTTTTACAAAATCACTCGCATAGCGAAGCTATTAAAGTGGCCTCTCCCCCACTCTGAAACTCGAAAATCAATGTCGATGATGCGTGCACTCATCACCGAAATTATTCTCCAGCGACATAAGTGAGTTCTGGACTTCTATTTTCTTGAAAACTTCTTTGAAATTTCTTCAAAATCATTGGAATTCATTTGAATTCATTTGAAATATTTCTTATTCGGAAAAATACTTTTAAATCGTATTATTTATATATAATTTCCAAAATCTTAAAACCAATTTCAAAATACCGGAATTCAATTCTCGAATTTCAAATTTAACACTTCAATTATAAATCATTTTTATATAAATCAATTTCTTATAATTTTTTCAAAATTTCAAATCCTTTCAAAACCCTTTTTATATAGAATAACATTTCTTATTTGCTTTATATATAGGTATATAATCTCTACCGAAAACATTTTCTTTATATATATAGAATAAAATCATAGTTATCAAAATAATAATTTCGGTATAAACAATTTCTAAAATACAAACAAAACCCGATTTTCAAAGGATGATTTAAGGATGGATTTCAAAACAAAGATAGAGATTTAATTTAAAGGAACTCTAATCAATAGAATCCTGATTCGAAGATAGACTCGATCGAAGATGAGATAATTAAGTTACAAAATAGAAGATGGATATACTTCTATAAATCGCGGGCGACCTTTACCTGTCAACCGTGATTCCAAAATTAGATCGGTGTAGAATTCTGAGGCAATTCGACATTCGATCGTCGGAGATATAGAATTCGGCATAACAAGATATATCAGCATCGTAAACCGAGGATACAGGAATCTTCGGTGAGTCAATGCCAATTGAAAAGGAGTTTTCACCCCCTTTACAAATCATTCAATGGAGTTATGGGATACTCCAGAATCAAACGAATATAAATAGGGAGAGACAGAATGAATTTCGAAACCGAGGGACATTCCAAAACTCAAAGGAAATTGAGTCAAAAAGGAAGAGATTCAACTCGAACGAAAGTGATTCTGTAAATAAATTTACCATATATGCTAAGTTTTGCCTAGAGCCAAAGCTCTGATACCAACTGTAACAGCCCGCTATTTTGGACCATTCAAATCGACAATAAAACCGTACATGTCCGACTTGAATAATTCAAAATACCGAATTGTTAATAAAAATTTGGCAAAACTTAAAATATACAGTAAATAAATCAATCATAGATCACTTACACAGAGTAATACAATGCAGCGGAATAGATAAAAATAGTAGTTCATGAAGCTACTATATACATTAAAGTTAGAAATAAAATACAACCGAATAGTTCAAATGCCATGAAGTCTCCAATGCAACAGATGGCTTCTCTGAACCAATCAACTGGATGACTGAAGGGATAGATAGCTGGATCTTCAAGCAAAGCTCCAACTTCGAAGATGAGTCTCAAATGCTGTATCTCTCAGTCTGACCCGAGCGTAAAGCAAAACACAAAACACTCGAGTCAGGATTAACATTCTTATATCTATAAATCTAACTCAAGTGAAATATCAACTAAAATATAATTAACTTAGAGGATGTTTGGGATAACCATCCTCTAAGGGTCCATGGAACTATCTATAAGATAGAAATATACACTATAACACCGTAGTCTTCCAACTTAATTTATACTTCAAAACCAACTATCATTTTCACTTCAAAAATCTCTATACTTCCCAAATAGTATTTATATATATTAAATAATTTATTCAGTAAAGAAATTTCAATTCCCTCAACTTAACCAATCGTTTAACATCAACCCGACCTTCCCATTTAAATCTTTTTCAATCTCAATTTATCAATTTAAATTCAACTCAATTTCTAAAATAACCATTTCAATTTTATTGATCTCAAGTTCGGATTTGAAATCACCAAATACCCTTTATATTTCAATATATTTCAAAACTTTAAGTAATCAACGTTTCAAACTAAACTTTATTCAATTTAGTTTTCTAAATAATAAATTCAACTTATATCGATTCAAATACAGATCTGAAACACCCATTTATATTCTAGTATAGTTCAAAGATTTAATATTCTACATTCCCAAAGTTCAATTTTACAGTTTCATAAGATCTTGATTTAATCAAATTATTATTTAGCCTTGAAATATTTCCTCCTTAGATTCAACATCATTTAAGTAAACCTGAAATTACCCTTTTACTCAATATTTTCTTTAATTTATTTAAACATGAAACATTCAATAAATCACTTAAAACAAAAATCCAGTTACAAAATCATACCCTTAAATTTCCCATTCAATAAATTCAAATTGATTTAATTAAATAAATCTTCATTTGAATACCATTTTTAATAAACCAAATTTATCTCCCAATCTTAATTATTAAAATTCTTTACACGGTAAAATTTGAAATATAAATCTTAAATAATACTTAAACATATTTTATGGATTAAATCAGTCTAAAATATTATTAAATTTATATATAAAGTTTCCATTTATATATAATATTTTAAGAACCAATATTTATTAATTCACATATGTTTCTTTTCAAACTGTAGAAATTTATCTTTAAATTATTTATATGGACCAACGGTGTCGGTATATATTTCCTATCATATAGTCAAATTCTACGGATATTTATCATTTCAATCCGTACACTAAATATATACGGGTGGATATCATTTCAACCCGTAATCCCAAATTCAATTTAAATGAAAATCGTTTGGGTTTATCATTTCAACCCATAACGATTTTCTCCTATTCTAAAGTCCGTTCGGGTATGTATCATTTCAACCCATAGTGATTTTTATACTAACAGGGAACTTGCAGAGTGATAGCAGATATGAAAATAATAATAATAATAACAACAGGTATATATCATTAAAATAAATATAAACAATAGGATATGGTGTCATATCCCATAAGTGAACTATTACAGATAATAGCATAAATATAACAATTTAAATAACTACAGCAGCATATTTCAATTGTCATTTCAATTGAAATCAAATTTAATAAATAAAAGAACGTTAATCGTGAGTGATTGCTCACCTTTCGAGGCTAGAGATATATGATGATGAAATGAGCTATGAAATCCAAAGCAACGCTGGATGGACAAGATTTGATGTAGAAAATAGGCACGACGGACAAGGCTGATAATGGGAAATCGATGAGAATGAATCGAATCAATTTTGATATTACAGAAAAAAATATAAATTATTATGATATTAATTCTCCCAAAACCAATTTTCAAATTAAAAATGTATATTTAAAATCTATATATACCTATATGTAATTTAAACATAATTCGTCCAAAAAAACCATTGTATTATATTTTATAGTCAATAATTATTATAAAAACAATATAACCACTTATTGTAATATATATTACTTAAAAACCCCATGAAAGCAACCTATATATGTTCATAATAAAAATGTATATATAGAAATTCCAAATGCATAGCCTATATTCGGTTATATATATATATTACGTAAGTCTGAAACAAACACCTAAACGCATATATATGTCTCGAGATTTATAAACAACAAAATACTTATAATGACACATGCACTCATATACTTATATAGACTGTGAACAAGTATACATACTATGCCGTATAAAATCCAACACTAAAAAAAAAGTAAACTCACACTGAAAACATTTTAGTCAATTATTAAATATATATATTAACTAGCGTATAAAACTAGCGTATCCTGTAACTTTATAATATATAAGCTATATCAGATATGAAACTATCATTATATCAGATATATAAATAGTTAAACATTTTATACAAAACTATCATAACTTTATTAAATTAAACATACATTACACACTTACACAAATAGACCGTAAACTGTAAAACTTCACCCATTTTAAAGTGGTAACAATACGCTTGCTAAAAATATAACCCACATAGCTCGTACTTCCCTATAAAACTATATAAATATTTGTAAGCTAACCATTAATATAGTCTAATTCACAATATGCATACCTTTATAACTTTAAATCAAATGTGTATATATATACTTATAACCAGTTATTCACAAAATACATAGCTTTAAACATATCATATATTTAAATACATATACAATCGACTGATAAGATGAGTATGCTTTACGTTTTATGTATGTACTAACTTTTTATATAATATTTATATATACACTTATCAAATTTTATAACATGCGAACAAAATTTTATATTATATAGAATCTGAAAACTGCAAACATTTCATACTTGGAACCATACTATATTTATAAGATGTATATATGATATCTTAAATCAAAAAAAAAACTTACTTTGCTATAATACATACAATATTACTGCATAGATATACATTACTGACATATATTAAACTATATATTAACTAATATATAACCTTCAAACTTTTAAAATTGAATACCAACGTGACACATAAAGTATAAAACAATCAAGTTATCAAATCTCTATACATAGTATAATATCATACACACTATGAACGAAAAAAAAAAAAAAAAAAAGAATACTGTTATGAACTCATATATATAATACCATATGATACATAACTAACATGAATTTAAAATCATGTAGGACAGATCACATATTCCAAATACAGACTTATAGAAAATATACAATAACACATATATATTATAAATATATGCTAACCTATTACTCAAAGATAACGTGTGGCATGATTGTTGATGGTGAAGGCTCTGAGGATGGCTGAGCATGCAGGCGATGACAACACGTGTAGAGAGATATGTGCATGAGAGGAGGAGAGAAAAACGCGGAGGGAGAGGGATGAGTTGGATGTGGTGGGTGACGAAGGGATGGGAGGTGGAAGCACGGTAAAAGAAGGGAGAAAATAGGTGGATCTGTAGAAAGAAAAATGGAAGAAGGAGGAGGAAGAAAACTTAAAATGAGGAATGAGATTGGAAGTGACAGCAGTTTGCAATATGAAAGAAACGAAGTCAAACAAGGTTATAAAGGCAAAATAAATAAAGAAAAGAACCGTTGCATACGAAACGTATACAATAAATATGAATTGATTTGAATAGTAATGGTCAAATTCAGCTGAAAAGATTAAAGCGAATAAATACGGAGCATTGGTTATGGTAAAGTAACGCACAAAATTAGGGGAATAACAAAGGAAAGGACTGGTCAAAATAAATGAATGTAAACGTGCAACGAATATAAAAATCTATATAATTGAACCGATGGAAACGAAGGAAGCAAATAAAAGAAAGGGAACGAAGGAAAAAAAATGAGCTGTGTCCCGAGCATAAATAAAGGTGGTAACGTATGAGAGGAATGAGAAAAACAAACGGGCACAATTTGAAATCAATGCAATAAAACGGCCAAAAACTGATTTTTAGGAAAATTATTAAAGAAATATTCCTTGGGCTGCGCGTTTGAGATCCGAAAAGGCATGGAAATCAAAAAGTTATAATTTAGATTGGAATGAAAACGTACAGGAAATAATAAAGGAAAAAAAAATAAATGCGAAATAATCATATAGCATTTATTACGTTTCAAACTTTTGACATGGCATGGGATGGAAACAGCTGTACGCTAATTGAGAAGCTATTAAAGCAATTTATTATTAGTGGCATGTTATACGTTTTTATATTTATTTATTTCCTAGATCTCAATTCATATCTGATTATACTGTGCAGATTTATCTTTATTACTAAACGTTCAAAAAGAATAAAACGTATACAAATTTTCTTGATTTTCGAAACAAAATTAACGGCTAAAAGATGATGAAGGGACAAAATATAAGAAAGGGAAAGAGATGAATGCGTACAATTATTTATAAGAAAAGAGAGAGAAAAGAAAAACCCACAATTAAAAATGAATGAATGAACGCTGAAAGTCAGTCAGGAATATAGAAGGTACAATATGAAATAATGGTAATCACAACTACTTTTTTTAATGCAGACCTTAAATCAACCCTTAAAACATATACTTCATATATGTAGTTAAATATAGTATATACTTCTCTTCTTCTTTGGTTCATATGATATATGAAACCCTTAACTATCGTATTTATAGCTGACGACATATGTATAGATATACTAAATATGCACTAAAATAAACTGGAAATGGTGACACAAAAACCCAAAATCAAATATATATATATATTTAACATGACTAGAAATCAAACTTCAGTAAAACTATATACTAGTATCAAGACTAACATATATATATAGCTATTATAACACATATAAATTAAATAAAACTTGGTATAAATACGCTTTACTATATATACACTTCAAATAGACCATCATACATATACAGTGGTTTTCCAAAATAACTATATATGGAACGTACTCAACATACTTAAAATTTACACACCTTGCTGAAAAGCAAAAGGAGACCGTAAATTTATTACCCACGCTATTGATATTTATACCCAATAGAAATGAACTATGCTACCAAATTTACATCAAACTTAACTTATATTATAGTATAAATAATAGTTTATAAAGTTTTTGTACTAGATCTTATAGGTATAACCACAACCAAACTTTAAAATATATGTACACAGCTCGTACTACAAATCATTAATATACATAACATATTTTCTTTTCTTTTTTTCAAAATTTTATTATTAATAATTTCTCAAAATCCAATTCAATACGTTAAATACCAATTAAAAATTGCTAAAATTTTATGGGTCGTTACATATTTATTCATCAATCAATTCGATATTTACTTTTCTTTCCTTCTATTTGATAAATAACCTAGTATACATTTACATACATTCATTTCATTCCATTCATTTATGGGTATTGCAATGGAATTTAATTTATTAGCTGATACCAACATTATTACCATTAATTACAATTGGATTCCCAGTTTTATTTAATACCCTGAATAAATAACATATATATTAATCAAATCCTTACATTTGTTTTTCTCATATTCCATTTAAAATCAAATCATACATTTGAATGATTTAATTGAATTGGAATTTCATCCAAGTCACAAATTATTATCTTGCATTAGCATGATTCCTTAATTTATTCCAATTACCGTTTACACTCTTTTATTGCATTAAATCAATTTAATAATTTCATTAATTTCTCGTATTAAATTTTATATCCATGTAAGAATCTTTTTTTTTCTACTTAATTTATTTGGATTTTATTCAAATTTCTATAACTAGGTTTTAAGTCACCATTTACATAATTTATTTTAGCCTTCATTTTAACATTTATTTATCCCCTTTATTGTTTCTACTAAAATAAATTACAAAAATCCTATTAAATAAACAAATTAAATTGTCGAAATTTACGGGTCGTTATAGTAGTGGTGGCAGTGGAAACTGAAGCGGTGATTGCATTGAAGAATGAGTTCATAATTTTTCTTAGAAGTGAACATGAAAATGAGAGGGGTATTTTTGCAAGAGGATGGATTACTCTTTTATATTCAAAAAAAAGTATACTACAAACATCTCTCCCTTTATCTGTTTTTCTTTGTTACATTCTCCCCCCATCCCATTATCCCTTCATTCATTTTAGTTCTTTTAACAGTGATCAAGAAAATAAGATACATGCTTCTAAAAAATAAACATATTTCATTCATTCATGTATGTTGGTGATTCATATAAGTTTGCATAAACCAATAGCTCTAAATTGTTGAAATTGTATGATAATGTGGTATATCGGAGTTTTTACAGATTTGTTCCAATTTGCATTTTAAGTTGCCAGTGATGCATATAAGTTTGCTAAATTTTGTTGACAAAGAATACTGTAGTTTAATTATGCTAGAGTTTTGTGCATACCATTAAGTATTTACATAATAACTAGCATGAACCCGTGCTTCGCACACGGTTATTTGTAGAAAGATTGATCTACAATGTAAATGCAATAAAGTAAAGGTGGCTATTTACAACAAATCTATATAAAATCGTAGAACATAATAGAAAGCTATTTAATTCTATGAAAAATTACATTTCTAATCCATGATAATCTTCATAATCTCATTGATTCTTTCTCAGCAAATATTAGAAAGTGGTACAACTATTTTGAAGATGTAAAATTGAATGTCAAAAATAATATTTTTTGGGTTTGAGCTTAAACTTTTAAACGATTAAGGAAAGAGAGAAAATTAATGATAGCGCTAGTTTGCTAGTTTAAAACAAACGTCTCATATTAGAAAAAAAACAAACAAAATCATTTTAAGTTCAAAGAGTACTACATATTGCATAAAAAATTAAACGTTAAGTCACCTTATCCCTGTGAAGGTAATGATGAATGAAACAAAAACCATCGAAACTACTGTTGAATTCCTATTGTAGCATTACAACTCACTAAAGCATTATTAACGTGATGTTCACATAAGTTTTTTCTTCATGTGAATGATACTTCTACTTATCTGTTAGAAGGACATTAGTCGAACAAATTTACCGATATCTAATTTTTTGTGCAATTTATTAAGTTGGGATAATTAAAACTTTAAGTTTTAATAACAATAAAAAAACATGTTATCATGTCGTTTTATCAGAAAAATTGGTTATTTGATAAGAATTTACACAAATCTATCCTACGTTAAAATTGAATATGTGAGGTATGATAAATTTTGAAATGCAATTAAAACTAAAACTGGCAGTTAACTATTTCATACATGCGGCCATTTATTATCCTATTAACGAAGATACCTTATTCTATTAGAATTGAGTACCTTAGAAAATTAAGTGTTATTAAGTATTGGTGAATAATTGATTTTTACTCAAACATATGGTGTGTTGATTCATGAATTTTTGATAATAATCAATTTTTATCTCGATAATGATTCGTGAAGTACTTTTTTCCTCGATTTTTGGTTTCATTCATTAAAGAGTTTTAATTTGCACGCGTTGGATCCTTCAAGAACATGAAGTCTTGAATCTGAGTGAATCATTTCAAAACGTAAACAATTAAGCATAGAGAGAAAATGACGAATACCTTACCATATGATGGTTTTCTACATATACTTTTACATGACAGACATTTACGTTGGAATTTAATACATCTTCCTAAATTTTAAGCTCATAAGTCCATATAATTTCATTAAAAGCTTGACAATCAATGTAAGCATAGATTCCAGTGCATCAGAATGTCAATATCTATATAGCATCACAAATGTTTCTAGTGTCACTATGCATCACTAAATTGGCATCATAACGAAACCACTAACTTTTTAGTGACGATCATTTTTCCATATGAGCTTTTGATGTTATGAATTAAATTAGCAATGACATAACGATGCCAAAAACCCATTAGAAAGCTATAGGTTTATAGTAGCGTACAGACAAAAAACCGCATTACACTTTTTAATTCTAACATACAAAATTAAAACAATGAAATCCCTAACAATTAATAGTCTTATAACATTATCGTGAAGCAATTCGATATACCCATTAAAAAATTCTGGCGATCCTAACCAAACGTACATTAATAATTAAATGAAATCTTCGACTCGGTAGATTGCTAATCTTCGACCTATTGAAGAGAAAAATGCGTTTGTACATATAGTACACTAGTTTATTCTATGCTAAATACTTCCAACCATTTTCTATCAATCATTAAAGAATTTAGGGGGACAAAACCGTTTAACACTGAAAATTGAAAGCACCAATTTTGCATACTAATATGTTAGAAAGTCATGAATGTAAAAATAAGAAAAGTACATAGATAAAAGAACGATGCTTTTATAAGCTGGAGTCATCGCTGCATAGTTTAAGTAATTAAACAAAATATCCTTCGTCGATAATTTATGTAAATCAGGTCCCTTTCCTTTGATATCTTTTATTAGTAACTGCTATTCTTATACCCATGTTAATACTTCATACTTATATAGATTTCAAATAAATAGAAGGAATGGCTGCCAAGTCCATAGAATTGAAAGATAATGGAAGAAAAGTCCCTCCCGAAAAAGTTATGAAAATTTGGTCCCTTTTTTTAGTTTTTGACTAATTTATGCTACATTTGCCCCTGATTTGAATGTTGGGCCGATTTTCTAGAAGGGGACAATTGGGTAAAAAATAACAAAACAGGGATCTAATTTACGTGGGTTTATTAGTAGGGACTTTTTGTGCATGGACATTGAGAATAGGGACATTTGGTCCAAAACCGTTTGCAAATATTCAAAACACAATAACATTTTCCAGAAACATCAGATTGACAAACAGTTTTCACCTTAAATCAACGTGTTTATGATCTTTTAAATGATATATGTTATTCATATGTAAATATTCAATCGTTGATTTTTTTTTGAAAAATTATAGTCTTTCATATAGATATTGTATTTATAACCGCATCATTCAAAATGCAAATATAATTGCATCATTCAAATTAGCATATACGAAATTAATAAATATGCAGTTAAAGTCAATTCATATTTGGCGTGCGTTTAAAGTTATAACTATATTTCATAACGTGGTTAAATCACTATCGTTAACATCAAAAAAATCATTACTATAACTAAATTAGTATTGCATCACACAAATGCAGTTAAAATATTTAGATGCAACAATAATTGCTTAATTTCGAAAATACTGCAAAATAATAACCGCTTTTGCTTAATGACATTAAATTTTAACTACAGTAAGCTCGAATAAATCATCGTTTACAACCAAAATTATTACTATGTCACATAAATATATTTGAAATATTCAATTTCAACTATGCATAATTCAAAATTGTCATTAAATTATAACTGCATTTTATTAGTGTAGTTAAATTTTAGTTGTATTAAGATTGAACAAATTTCTAAAATGTAGTCAAGTTTATTACTACATCACATAAATATGGTTAAAATATTCAAATATAGTTAAATTTACCAAAAACTTGCTGGCATTGCATTTTCTTAATTTCATTAATTTATAACTGTTTTAAAATTGAATAAAATTATCAAATATAGTCAAAATCATCATAGTAAATGCAATTTAAAAAAAGCTAATGTAGTTAAATTAATTCAAAAAATGCCTATAAATTACTACACCATTTTTTGATGGGGTTAATTTGTAACTGCATTAAGTTTGAATAAACTATCAAACACAATCAAAATTTACTTTTTACATAATGCAGTTACAAAATTCAAAGGCAACCATAATTGTATAATTCAAAAAAAATATTCCTTTCAAATAGTTAAAAGATAATAAATGCATTATAATAATCTAGGTAAAACTACTATGTAATGTTTATGATCATCATAATAATGTTGTTATAGAAACGCGATACACATCGGTGACACAAAATAATTGGATTATATAAATGCAGTTAAAACTGCTATATAAAATTATGCTTTTAAAAAATTTATTTTTAGTTATCAACAATGGATATCATTGGAAAGCATATTAAATTTGAGATTTCATATAGAAAACAATTCTTAAATCCAATTAATGTAGAAAAAGTTATCACATTTCGAAGTTTGGAATGGAAAGAAATTAAAAACGTGACTGTTCATTTTTCAAAATATGAAGTAGGCCTGTGTGCTCTTGAAATTTAACTAAATAATAATAATATAGTATAGATCAGGTTACAAAGAACAGCATATTAACGATTCATTTTGTTCACTATCTAAATTTTGAGTAAGGTTTGAATCAATGGACCAATGATCATCTCTATCCTTTCATTCATTTTATTTTTCTTCTTAATATTATATAATGGCGCATCTCTTTGTTTTTTAGGAGGAAATGTAAGTGGTGAAGTACAATGGCGAAGGCTTACAAATGTGGCACTAAACACTTTCAACTGGTTCCAAAATATACAGGGGGTTTTGGAACATAAACGATAAGCACTATTTGTGAAACTTTTACATCATTGCAGTTGCATGGTTTGTGGTTATTGAACTATTCATGTTATATGGTAATTTCTATCATTTTTGCTGCACTACTGCACAGAAAAATAAACGCTTATTTTTCCATGCGGCCTCTCTCTGGCATTTCAGCCTTATGGTTGTTGCTATCATATACTATATCATTAGTTTGTACAAAACGATTGTTTACATATAAATAAGTATCTGAACTGATTAGGGACATTTGCGCATTTTTCCATTGAGAGTAAATGTACATTCTATTTATATATTTTACGTAGGTGCAACTTGTATTTTTAATACTTGTTATAATGTATGCAGATTTTCTTTTCGATGTTACTTGTACTATCTTATATATTATAAAGTAAAACCTATATCAAATATTTTTACTTAAGGATGCACAACAAATTGTTTCTAGCAAATAACTTGTTATTAATTATCTCGTATTTAACTTTTAACAACAAAAGTTACAATAGATACTCATGAACCATCATTTTGTGATTGCTTAGGGATGAATTTCTTAACCATAAGGAAGCTCAACAAAGTTACAATATATTCTTATAAATTTAGAGAGAATATAAACGTTATTATACATAGTTCATGGTTTGAAGGTGCTCATCAATCATAAGTATGCATAGTGGTATATATATGCATTATATACAATCCTCTTATTTAGTTATAACATTTGTAAAATAATATTGAATCTTATGTTTATGTATATATTACTAAATAACACTTTAATTATAAGAATGTGATTGTAATCTTTCATGGACTATAATAGTTACGGATCATATTACAATTCAGAATTATTTTGAATTTTAATTATTTATATATATGTATATTTTTAAGTGAAAATAAGGGACATATCCCTAAAATCAAACTTAATATACAAAACATCCTTTCAAAAAAATATGTAAATTACATCCCTATTTTCAAATACTGCAATTTTCTTCTCTAAAATACCCATATGTCGGTTGAACGTTGGTTCTTTATATGTGGATATTATTCTCACATCCATAAATAAAATTTGCACCCCATTAATTATCAATCTTTAAAACACAATAAATTTTATAGAAACGACGGATTAACAAATCGTTTTCAAAATTAAATCATAAATTTTATTCTTTCTAATGAGTGACATTATGCATATGTAAAAACAACGGCATTGATGTTTTTCAATTTTTCTACAATTATATGGTATGATTGCAGACAATTCAGCAGTTATAAGCAATAATTGCAAAAAAGTTTGCAATTATATGGTATAGTTGCACTTTTCTGTGATTACTTTGAATAAATGCAGACTTTTCTGCAATTATTCCATATAATAGAATAATGCAAAAAGTATCTCCTGATTTCCAAACTTTATAGAATTCAATTACCTGGTTTTTTTACAAAACCATTTTAAAATAATAAATATACATACTTACTTGGTATATTAAATCATATCTCCGGATTTTAAAAACAACTTTGTTTACCAAAACAATTCCCTTTTTGAAATGTCTAAACAAACTTGTCTACCAAACAAGTCCCAACAAATAATTATACCAAACTACCATGGTAGCAATCCATCACTTAGAAACTCGAAAATGAATACTGATGATGTGGCCATCATCATCAGGATTATTTTCCAACGACTGAAGTGAGTTTAGTGCTTCCTTACTTCCCACAATTTATTTTCCAAAATAATACTTCATTATTTCCTTCTAACACTTTGGAAAACATTTCAAAATTTTCAAGATTTAAAATTCCTAAACTTTTTGTTCAAATTGATTTAAAAACATTTTCCAAAATTCCTGGGGTTTAAATTCTAGTTTAAATCAAATTTTGGTTATGTTCTATTGTGTTATTTCATACTTACGTAATTTTATTTGGTTATAAATATAAACCATTTCAAATTTTAGATTTTTATATGTTTATAATATTAACGACCAAACATCCAAATAAATATAATAATTTCAGAAAATTGTTTCTTTTATATCAAAATATAATTTTGAGAAAAATTATTTCATTTACCCACTTTAAAAACAATACTATGTCGGTTTATCTTGTTTAAGAGTTAAGAAACACCTATCGATACGGTTGTACTTCCCATACCGACCAGAATTCATAAAAACTCAACGGATAAGTCAGCACGGTATAAAAACAGTTTTATATTCAATAACAATTACGCACTCATAGCTATTAATACACTCAAATCATTCTATAGTACTACTGACTCTATCTTAATGAATAATCCCCACTAAAGCCAAGGTTAACGCCAACCTGGCTCTAATACCACTGTAACAACCCGTCCTTCTCGACGCTCGAAATTCGACACAAATACGCCAATGTATAATATGCCGACTATCGAGTGCCGGAAAACACAGATTGCTGAGGAAAGAAAGGAGGTAGAAGAAGAGAAAACACGACAACATCAGAATTTCACAATCGTAGTAGAATAAAATATAATAGATAATAACTGATCTTTACACAAAAAGAATCTATATATGTTTTATACATTACATCATCGGAATACATCACAATCAAAACAATTACTAGACAGTTATCTTAACTTGTCGTTACAAAGCGGACTATACAGCTTATACAGCACAGCGGAATATACTTCAAATATGTGTGATACGTCTCGCCATCCAGCTCGTCTCCTCAGCTCCATAGCATCCTACCATGTACTTATAATACTCGGTCTAACCGGAGCATTATAATAAAATAGCACCCAAGTCAGTCTGGAAAACCAGCGTGAGAAAAATACACTCAATTTAATTATTAAAATTTTCAAAATCCTTTGGAAATCAAAGGTATTTCATAAGACTACGCCATAAATAAACATGTCGGGTTTTTACCTTACGATAACCAAAACATTTCTTATAAAATCCTCTGATATTATAATAGTGTCTAAGTACAAATACTTATTCAAATAGCCAAAATTGTTACATTATTAAGTTCCAGCAATATTATCCACAAAGTGGGTTCTACAAACAAAACCTTAAAGGCACGTAGGGAGAATGGATTTTCAACTAATGACTAGGCATTTGGGTACCACCTGTCACGGTACTTGGTCTAGATCAGCATACCGAGGACCCCTCCGTTCCTCTGCAACACAAGACTAGAGCTACACCTTACTGGATATTCCGAATAAGATCACCATGTGGTTGGGATCAGCAACCGCCCACACAGCCGAATAAACAGGGACCTCTAGATAGAGACGACCCTACCCTAATTGGGTGCTATCCACTTAGCCTTGCTGCGTAACCCCTGATTTTCAGTCATTTCCGGTTGATGAGGCTCGAGGCTTAGCGTTACCTTTTTAGAACACCTCACTTAGAATGCTCATCATCCTCCTGACAATGTTCTGAAAGCATTCATCCATACAAGTCTGTTCCAGGTTCGAATGGAACCGAAGGCACTACTCCTACTACATCCATTTTGGAATCACCATTAGGATTAGTAGCGATTAGCCCTTGCACTTCACCGTTCCATCTTCGACTCTAAGCTCTAGTCTTCATCATGAAAACGTACTCGTTGGATCGAAGTGGTTTTCGGATCTTAAATCCGATACCGGTCTCTTCGAAACGACGTTCGTTATTTTTCGGTAAGCTCAACCCCGATTCTCTAAGAATACTTAGACAAGAATAAGATCGGAGTTCACCTCCTAACCGTTAGCGGACGAATTTCCTTATAAACATCCTAGAAGAACGAACGAGTTTATAGGTACAATATAACACATTGAACAGTAACTGTACCTTATAATTCTCACACCTCTTCTAGGTATTCCAAAGTTATATTTTGGTCCAGATTTGATAGTCGGTTATTTAACTATCAAATAAACAATCAATTCAACCAATTATTTATTTTCACTGAAACGCCAAGTCTCATAAAATTAGAATTTTGTAATTGAAATCACTTTTTCTAAAAATATATACTTAAAACATTTAAAAATAAAACTACTTAAATTACTTTACTCAAAATGATAGTTATGAAATTCTGTAATAATTTTCCAAGTAAAACTTAAGCAACAAACTATTTTTAAAATAATGTTCTATATAAAGTATAAATATTAGAAAATTTCTTTCAAAAATATAATATTAATTTAAATTTAAAAATAATTACTACTAAAATAAATTTTTAAATAATATTTACTTTAAAATTCCAAAAAATAAAAAATAATAAATTTCTCTAAAGAATTACTTTCTAAATAATTTTAAAACCTTAAACTTACGCATAAAAATTCTCCTTTGAAAATATACTTGGCTTTTTAAGGAAATACACTTCCATTTTAATATAACCCGTATAATCCTTTTATAAATCCTGCTCGATTTATCCCAATTTAATTTACATTCCAATCCCATAAATTTCTTCCAACACTTTAAAAATAAAACACTATTTATTTTTAAACATATTTCCCATCTCCTTATAATCACTTTCGAAATATATATTCTTGAATTGTTTAAAATAAAGCTACTAAAGTCTTTATTTAAAATAATACTTATGAAAATCTATAAGAGTATCTTGAGTAAAATTTAAACCAAAATTACCTTTTTTAAAATAAAGTTATTATATTAATCTTTTTGTTAAAATTCCCTTTTAAAAATCATAATACTAATCTACCTTTAAATAAAATTAACTACCATAATTAACTTAAATAAATATTTAATTTTCACTTAAAAATAATTAAAATAATAAATTCCTAAAAACATTCAAAAAAAACAATTTCGAACTTCTGGGTTATACTTTGAAAATTTTTCTTTAAAATATACTTAGTTTTCCAGGAAAATATGTTTTCCAGCTTTTAAAAATAAAATCACCTTTTTATTTTTAAAAGCGAATTACAACTTTTCTTATAAATTCCCACCAGAATCTATACTTCCAAATTTATCCGCTGATAAATATTCTACTTTATTTATAAATCCAGTTTACAAATTTCCATTCCTCATTTTCCTTTAAATCACAGTTTTCAAAATACTTAATCAATTTCAAACCGATATCCTATTTAAATTCCCTTTAAATTTATAACTCAATTTACCCAAATTCCCAATAATTATTTACTTAAAAATTCCCTTTTCATTTCCTTTAAAACCCAATTCAATCTATTTTATATTTTAAAATACCAAATTTTATTCATCCAAACCATAGTATCGAATAACTTAAAATTCCAATTCAATTCTATCACAAAATATCAAATAACATATCACTGATTATGGAAATACTATTAATGTTCTGAGGAATCCAGTTGGATCCCTCTAACCTGTTTCCCTGCATCCATAGATGTTAGCACAATAAAAATGCCAATTCCACTTCGAGGTGGAATATCGTGGTATATAGGGTCATCTGCTATATAATGCGGGAAATCAATCACTCTAATATGTGTGTGTGTGTGTGTATACACATTACTACTATATATAATATCACATTCAATCAATCAATAATTTAAATTTAAACTATTTAAATTAACTAGTCAACCAGATGTGAGTGAGATTAACTCACCTTGAGTTTAAAACCAAAAGCATTTAAATTTTAAATTAAATCGAGCACCTTCGATTTAACCTAAAATTTTCACGAGCTCCAATTGCCTCCGGATCTACTGCAGCGCGCAGATTGTATCGCTGCGATTCTGTCGCTTCTTGTTTCCTCGGAATTCGACCATGCATGTAAAAGATATGTAGTGTTGAAGATTATTCGATCTAAAATATAATATATTTTCATTTTGTTCTATGTTTTACACAAACCAAAATCGAGATCATTCAAAAGCAAGAAAACCCCAAGGCCGCTGATTGCTTCCCTCTCCTTCGTCTTCACCCAGCAAACAAAACCCAAAGCCACCATTCTTTGACCAAAAATCGAGATCACCACGATAACGTGAAGACGATCCAAACCTTCCATGCCCCAGCTCCAAATGGTACGCACCCACAGCCAGAACGTGTCCAAGCTCGGCCTCGCCGTTGCTCCAAAAAGTGCGGTCGAACTCGTGACTAACCGCCCAAAAATCGAGATGATCCACCACGCTGATTCTAATCACGACCATATGGATTTGTAAAGCTTGAGATGCCCTACAATCTTGCAGTTGACTGATTCTGCAAATACTCGATGGATTAAAAGAATTTAGGGGATTTGATTCGAAAATTTTCGGCATTGGTTTCTAGTAAATGGCAGCCGAGCAAAAGAAAACTAGGGTTTCGGTTCTGATGCATATATATACGTGCACCGTAATTATTTTAATAATACATTTTTCACAAATTACTTGATTTTCAAACGAATTCCAATTGAACCGTGCCGATATGCGTTTATAATGTTTTACCCGCGTTTCGAACAAAATGGAACGTGTTTTGGAGCCCAATTCAAATGTATGTGGAAGATAGCTTTTTGAATCGATTTAAAATATTAAATTATCGATTTTTAATTTCAACGCGTTTCTCACCCGGACGAACAAACGGTAACTCAAAATATTACGAAATTTGAAATCCGATAATAATTAACTATTACAGATTCAATGGAACTGGTTTTGTCGAATTCCGAGACTGTGCCTCGGAAGGCTAATTTAACTGGTCGATTAAATCGAGCTATTTTCCAAATCGTCGAAATCATTTAAATTTTCACTTTTAAAACATTACTAACTTAATTATAAATCATGTAGAATTTATATTCACATTAGAAATCATCCTGATTCATTTAAATCAAAATCTGATTATTTACATTATTATTATATATATATATTAAATTCCACTTATTAAATTAATATAAAAATTCCAATTTAACTTATCGACCTTTGACTCCATCCAAAGGTCCAATATTAAAATTCAAATCCACTAGACTTTAAATAAATCGTAGAAACCATTTCCATATCTATTTACACCCAGATTCTCAAATTATCCTAATTTCAAATATTAAATTATTATTATCCAAATCAAATTAAATTTGCCATATTTGAAATTATAACTAATCTTATTGATTTAACCAAAATCTTCTTATTTTTAAAATCAATTTATAATCCACATTCAACATTTAAAATAAATTAAATGTTGAAAATTAATGACCAAATTCTCCAAATTGTTACATTCCTCCACACTTAGAAAAATTTCGTCTCCGAAATTTGCTAAGGTAGGAAAAATGCTCCTCAACCCATTAACTTTTCCAAAAATCCACTTAATTAAAACTTAAGTTCATTTCTCAAAACCCTTTAGTTTATTCCATAACTATTTGCCTACATTTCCAACTCAAAAACTTTGATTTCAAACATTGTTTCAAAAATCAACTTTCTAGTTAACCAAATTTTCCAAAATTTTCAAAAAATTTCTAACTCCTAAAATTTTCGAAAAAATTTGACAGTGTCTCCTTTGTATGGAGAGCCTTCTACAATATCATAAATATGATAAATATATATATAAATCGACCCATATGGTCGGAAAACAAAATATATAACAATATATTATCATTTCTTAATTTTATTGCGTAGGCGTACCTTACATTAGCGTTTTATAAGCGAGCGGCTAATTTATGATGAATTTACGCGTTCCAAACTCTATCTGATTGCCTCCTGTACCTGTACTTACTCAAACAAGCAAATAAGTTTCCAAAATCATGAAATTTTAACAACCTTCCGCTTACTTAACTAGCCAAATACATCAATTACATAGCCCAAACAAATAAACTTCATAATCCAACATTCTCATTTTTATCACTTTATTAATTTAAATCCCTACTCTTGCATTTCAGTTTCATTATCCAAACAAGTTTTATTCAAAATGATTTACGACCAAGTTCACTATATTCAATTCGCCTTTGCACCAAATAATCCCATATCTTCACTATATTCAATTCACCTTTGCACCAACTATTCCCATATCCATATCAAATTGGTCTATACGCCTTACTTACATAATTTCACCTTTTCCCGACTTCCAAATTTATTTATTTGCATCATATTTATGATTCACTTCATTTACATGCAAATCCATCTAATTAAATTTCAATTTATTCCAATTGATTTAAAAACCAATTTTATTCACTTCTTTTAATTTATCTACTTGTTTACGACAAATGACAAATTTCTGTGCAAGTTTGATGTTATTCAAGCAAACAACAATTACTTAAGCTTATAACCATTTTAAATTAATTCTAACTCAATTTATTTTAATCTTATTCCATTTTGAATTATCTACACCCATACATTCTCATTTCGATTCAAAACCATTCTAAAAAGCTCGACAATAATTGTCACGGTCCAAATTCCAGCGATTGAAAATCGACATCAAATACGACACTTGTATTCGACTGCCGAAGATTCAAATGTCAAACTCTAGTTCGGATGGAGCTTATAACAACATTAGATGAATATAACAGCGGAAACAAAATGAATTATCATTGATCAACATCATAGATACAATATCATCACAATATCCATTACAACATTTATCACCACCTTTAGAGAATTGTATATGTATAACACAACTACAAAATGGAAACATCACAGCGGAACAACAAAGTTATCACTATTTCAAGATGGTCTCCAAAGCAAGAGAGCGAGAATCCCAACTAAGCACCTTAGATCCATAAAGCTTCAAAAAGATCCCCAAGTCAGAAGCCTCCAAATCTGATAGCTTCCTAATCAAAAGACTTCAAAAGATTCCAAGCCAGCACCAAAACATAGAAAACCTGCTTCTAGGTTACCCGTGTGGAAATTATGGACACTCAGAGTTTAGGAAGGGAACATAAACTCCGTGTCAGTCATGGGACTAGTATGAGTAAACAAAAATAGTTGTTTGTACAAAAGCAGTTTATAAAAGAAAATCCGGTATGCTTTTGGAAAATGAAACTACCATGAGGCCTTTCGACACACAACACAATGCAATCGCACACTTGGGGGATATTTCATCTTATGATAGGCAAATATGCTTTATACGAGAAAACTTTTTGATATTATTATTAATGCATAGTGTAGAAAACATTTTCGAAAGTATAATATTAATCTTAGCTAGCATACGTACCATTATAGTATGCCTACTATAGCTACCATGTGAAACGGAAGGTTCTACAAATAAAGTCGTACAGGGTTCGTATTGGTGATTCGATGTCCAACAATGGTCAGGCTAAGGAACTTCTTGGGCCACATGGGTATGCCTTTGGAGGGACGCCCCGAGAACCTAACCGAATCTCTACCAACACAAGGTTGGGTTACATCTGTAACTAGGTAACTACTACACGAGTATGCCATCCCCCGGTTGTAACCAACCTTTATCCGGGGTCCCAACAACAATAATAACAAAGCAACATAATTGCAATATCAACATAAGTTAAGTATCTGGGTTCCATACCATGATAGCACTTCTATCCAGAAGAAAATGTACATACCCTAAGGGGTGCTACCTCCAATAACCTTGCTGCATCCTTCATGTTTCGACCGTTACCGGGTTGTGAGGTTCGACGAAGTCTCATCCATAAAGCTACGCTTTTCACAAAAGGCATGCTTCGATCAACAAATGATCGGCAGCACTCAGCATGCCACACTACCAAGTTGGGAGTATATCACTGATAACCTTCAACTACATAACCTCTGAGCTCGTATGTCTCAGTGAAGGGTTTTCAGCTAAGAGAATAAATTTTCCGCCACTAAAGAAATGTATTTGAAAGAAATCTGCTTTATATCTCAAAGTGTAATATCAGACATACAACCATACAAGTCTATTCCGGGTTCGAACAGAACCGAATGCACTTCCGAAGAAGCCCTTGCAATCTGGACATCCACAATCCCGATCGGACTCTCCATCACATATGGAGATCTTTATACTGGAGCAAGTTAGTGCAGAGTCATTCGATAGGTTATCCTATCATTCTCGAAGACACCCGATCTTCACCACCGTCTTCAAATGCTATCCATTTTGTCGTATCACTATTCAGAATGGGTTATATGACACAATGGTCCTCTCCCAGCTAAACCGAATAATGAGCGTCAATTTAAAAACATGTGGATATGTCGTTCATAAAGATTCACAGGTTCGATGTGGATTTCGAATAACCAACTGGAATCCGACTCCATGTCGCCTCGAAATTCAAAAGCTGTTTTACGGCCAATGGGTTTTCACATTCACACAGAAACAATCACAGATATTACAGCTCAGCGCAGCGTAAATCATAATACAAAGCATCACCATCACATATCAGAGGTATTAATCAGTACACAACATTCACTGATAATTAATCATCTACAATTAAGGTGAATTGATCGTGTGATTTAAATTAATTAATCACATAATTACTTTCATTAATTATCTTTAACCAATGATTAGTTATCCTTAATTATAAATTAATTAAATCTTAATCACCTTCATTAATTAATTTTTTTATTTTATTAATTATCTTAATTAATTAATCCTTAATTGTTCATTAATTAAATCTTAGTTACTTTTATTAATTAATTATTCCTTAATTAATTATCTTAATTAATTAATCCTTAATAGTTAATTAATTAAATCTTAATTACTTTTATTAATTAATTATTCCTTAATGAATTATCTTAATTAATTAATCCTTGATTGTTGATTAATTAAATCTTAATTACTTTTATTAATTAATTATCTTAATTAATTAATCCTGAATTGTTAATTAATTAAATCTTAATTACTTTTATTAATTAAGTATTCCTTAATTAATTATCTTAATTAATTAGTCATTAATTGTTAATTAATTAAATCTTAATTATTTTTATTACTTAATTATTCCTTAATTAATTAATCATTGATACAAATCAATTAACCTTAATGATTTACTTAATTAATCTTTAATATTATGTAATTAATTAAATAGTTATTCTTTAAATAATTTATTGACAAATCATTAATTACTTAATAAATTTGAAAGATAAGTCTTTTTACCTTTGTTATTCATTTTGATTATCTTGTAAACCTTGCTTAATAAATCGTCCTTATCATATAAATTAACTTAAAGGATTAAGATTTACTTTAAATAGCATTTCATCTTAATTATCCTTCTTAATTGCATTATTTAATCGATATAAATAACTTTATAAAAATAATGTAACAAAATTTAGTTTAAATTTAATTACTTTAAAAATGTCTTACTTAAAAGCTTAATTAGTTTAAACTTAAATCAAAGTTATCTTTACATGGATTTAAAATTGTTTAAATGTTTGATTTTTTTTTCAAAGTAAAACGGTTATGTGTATCAACCCTGAGTCCACTTCGAGTCTCACCTGAACAAAAATGCTCCTTGCTTCGAGTCGCTTCCAAAACCTACCCGCGTGCCTTAATTTATTTTTATTTTAATTTATTTAAGTACAAACCCGTGCAACCCAATATTTACTTCGAGTCCATACCCGAGCTCGAACCCTTATCTCCCGAAGGCTACTTCGAGTTTCCCTTTCTTCCCAAACCTATGTCTACTGATACAGCTAAAGCCATATGCACATGCACCGACCATCTGTGAAGCTCCGACCTCCAAGACCATCGCCGATACACCATCAACGACCCACCAATTCAATTCCGACCACCCAGAATTCGCCTGGAACCCAAAATCGAAATCGAAGTTACTCGAGCAGTTCCTGGAACAATGACCTTGCCTGAAAATCCTTCAAACTTCCGGACGCCGGCCATAAGAGGTCGCGTAACTCCAACCAAAGCTGCGTCTGACTTCAACGCTTCGATCGCCACCGGTGCAATCAACTCTGGTGCGACGACGAAGCTGCAGCAACCCAAGTACTTGACTTCGACCAGACATGGGTTTAAACCTTAGTTCAGAAATTTTTGATCACCAAGGTGACATATAAATTCAATTGGTAATTTTTTGATGATCCCAGATCATCCACCAAGCTCCAAACACGATTACGAGATTTATCATAACCCCGATCACCTGAATCTGCCCCAAAACTCCATATCATTCAATTCACAAATTCCCAGTGAATTCAAATTTAAAAATTTTGATCTTAGCTTTAAAAATCATTATTTTCAAAAACGTTTCCGATGATATAATTTAAATCAGGAATGATGATGGTCGAAATTTTGATAGAAATGAGTTTGCCTGTAATTCCAATCTTTTTTAGAGAATGGTTTGATTTATTTTACTGAAATTTATTTTTAAGATATGAATCATATTTAAACAAGAAAAACTTGTTTAGATCCTAAGGCCTAATAAGGATCAGAGGGGGAGAAATCAAAATTTGAACAGGTTTTTGGAAAACCTGAGAACACAGAGGCATATAGGTCTGCAAAACAGACATGCACAGAACATTCATATGCGTTTATTCACATGCAGGCATTATTCTACAACTTATCTTCAAAAAAATTCATCACAACATCAAGATTTTCTCAGATTTTAAATAGTTTTACTCACCTGAGTATTTTGAACAGAAAGACTTGGAAATGGTTTGAAGGTTTTGAAAGCTGTTTTTAAAATTTGATCTTGGATTCTTTTCTACAGCTAATTGATATAAATTTTGCTTAGTTTTCTGATGTATTTACTTGCTTAATTGCTCAATAATGAATTCTTGTTCAAATTTTTGAGAAGACCTACTTACAGCTTGATTTTTATATGAAAACAGAGAAGAGCTTTGGTCTGAAGACTTGAAGACTAGAATTCAAAGGTCTGAGGTGATTCAGATTGTGTTGTTGAAGTTGAATCTTAATGGCTTAATCTTGAAAAAAATTGTGATGCTTGAACTTACTTTGATGTTGAACTGCTTGTTTGAGAGGGTTACATGTTTTGATTTATTTGAATATGTATGCAGGATTTTCTTTTTGAGTTTGAACTTGAATTTTTTTGATTTGGTTACTTTGTTGGTGATGATTCATTTCTTCTTTCTGGTTTTAAAATTTGTACAGGCTTAAGAAATGAATAAAAGAGATACGAGGGAGGGGATGAAGTAACTTATATAGATTTAAATCTTCTTTTTATTAATTTTCGAAAATAAAAATGACACTTGTTCATTTTCTTTCTACATGGATTACACTTGTTAATCCACTTACTTAAATTTTAACACTTGTCTTTATGTATATTACTTATTTAAGATTTGTATTTTCATTAGAATAATATATTTTTTCATTATTTAAATTGAATTTAAATTTACACTTTCCATTTTCTAAAGACATTTGCTTTATTTTAATAAATACTATTTAAAAGAAAATTTTGAAATTAAATACTCATTAAATAAATTACATATATATATATATATATTTGTAAGTCCAAATAATATTATTAAAGCATTTATTTAAAATTCAAATTCAAATTCAAAGCCAAATTCAAATTTACTCACATATACACACATATGTATAATTAAATTTCAAATGATTTTGAAAACATTTATTATTTCAAATTTTAAACTCAAATGAAATTGAAATCTTCTTCATACAATTTAACACTTATTTTATTTGATTTTAACTTTTCAAATTAATCTCAAATTAAATTCAAAAATTCAAGTACTAAATTAAATTGATAAAATTTTAGGATGTTATAGATTTCCCCCCTTAAGAAAATTTCGTCCACGAATTTTGAAAGAGAGAGGAAAGCAAACAAAGAAAGAAAGAAAAAAAAACAGAGAAGGGCTTACCAGTTTAAGCCGGAATATCCACTCTGCAATTGGGATGTGACTTTTGCATGCTGTCCTCTGTCTTCCAAGTACAGTCCTTTGGATCACCGCTCCATTACACTTTAACCAATTTCACAACTTTGTTCCTCAATTGTTTTTTATCACGGTCGACTATTTTCAATGGCTCTCTTTTAACTGCTAAGTTGGGAGTGATTTAAAGATCCTGTGGTGCTACCTCTTCAATGATACTATCTGGATCGTGCTCATATTTTCGAAGATGTGAAATGTGAAATACATCGTGTACGCCAGATAACTAGTTAGGTAGCTGCACTCGATATGCCAGAGGACCGATCCTTTCCAATATAGGAAAAGGACCAATATATCATGGTGCCAACTTACCAGTCTTCCGAAATCTTAACACATCACGCATTGGAGACACTTTCAAGAAAACAGAATCTCCAACTTGAAATTCTAAAGCTCTTTTCCTACGGTCGTAATAACTCTTCTGGTGACTTTGAGCAGTTATTAACTTCTTATGATCGCTTTTACTTTGTTGACAAGTAGCACAGCGACTCATATATATATATATATATATATATATATATATATATATATATATATATATATATATATCCCTTTTCATTGTCTTCCACCAGAAAGTTCTTTTGATATCTCTATATATTTTATTAACTCCTGAGTGGATACTGAGTTTTGATTTGTGACACTCATCTAAAACTTCGCGTTTCAGATTAGGGATGTCTGGGACACACATCCTGCCTTTTAATCTTATAATCCCATCATTATCGATTCCAAAGCTGGAGTCCTCACCGCGGATGAATCATCCCATATATTTCCTGAAGAAACTTGTCTTCATTTTGCTTGTTGGCGATTTTCTCAAGAAGAGTAGGAGTGACAACAAGATGAGCAAGAATAGCATGCTTCCTACTTAAAGCATCGGCAACAATATTGGCCTTTCTGGGCGTATACACAATATCTAGTCGTATTACGCTAGAAATTCTAACCATCGTTGTTGCCTCAAATTTAAATCTTTCTGAGTGAAGAGGTATTTCAAAGATTTGTGGTCGGTGAATAATTCAAAATTTTCACCTAGAACAAGAAGGATTCATTAAGTATATACCTTAAATTAAATTAAATTTTTAAGTTTTTGTAAAGCTAAAAAAAAGAAGATTTTTACCCAGAAGATAGTGTTGCCAGATTTTCAAAGCAAAAATAACAACTAGAAGCTCGAGATCATGAGTTGGATAATTTTTCTCATGCGGACGTAACTGTCAACTCGCATAGAAAATTACTTTCCCATTCTGCATTAACACCGCACCCAAACCATCTCTGTAACAACCCTGTATTTTCTGATTATTGTAATTATATAGTTTAATTATTTTAATTTAAATTCCTAATTTAAAAACTTTATTTTATTTATTAAAATGAATATATTTTGTTAATTGAAATATAAATGTTGATTTTGATGTGGATTAGAATTTCAATCATGCATAAATTGAATATTTCCAGAAAAGTGAATTTTGGTCAAAATGGTCAAACTTTGCTTTTAAATTTAAAATTTAAAATTTGAAGTTTGAAAATTTGAATTTTATATTTTATTATGAAAGTAAATAAAATTTTAAGAACACTGCTTTTCGTTTCGTTCAAATCTGATTTATAATGTGAAAGTTATGCCTTTTTAACTATTGTGTGAAATTTGCTGTATTTAACAAAATTGTTTATTTTAAATTATATAAATAATATTTTTAATTGTCATATCTTATTCTAAATTGTATTATATGCTATGTTACATATATTTTTAGCTCTAGGCAAAACTCAGTATATAGGGTAAATGAAATTGCAGAATCACTTCCATTCGAGTTTAAATCTCTTCCTTTTGACTCGATTCATTTGAATTTTTGGAACATTCCCTGCGGGTCCAAAATCCATTCGTGTCACTCACTATTCGTCTTCTTTTGATTTTGGAGTATCCCATAACTCCACTTCAAAAGGATCTTTATAATGAGTCGGCGGTCTCGCCAATCTCAAATTGATTTGTAAAGGGGTGAAACTCCTTTACAACAGCATCGATTCACCAAAGATTTTATATCCTCGGTTTAGATGCTAGTATCTCTTATTATCGTAAACTCTATCTCTTGAGGTCGAATGTAGATTTACCCAGAAATCCACATCGAACTTATACTTTAAGTCACGGTTGACCCGGTTAAGGTTGCCCGCGATTTATATAAGCTTATCCATCTCCCTATTCTGTTATTTAATCATCTCATCTTTGTTTCCAACTTATCTTCAAATTATTCTTGAAGTGTATTTGTAAACTAATATTTAAAATGTTTTATATATTGTGTTGTTTGAGTTGTTGATGTTGATTTGGGTTTCTAATCGATTCGTCTGATCAACGCTATCGATAAGATTTCCAAAACACTTGAACAGAGCAAACTGACACAATATGTTGAAATAAATTTTGTGAAATAAATTTTGTAACTATATTATAAATCTTTATCTGGATTTTATTTGAATTGGTTGTTAAGAAATAATATTTGATTTTATATATCATTTTCTATTGTTTCATATATCTAATTGAACTATAAAACATGGTTATAAATTTATTTGAAAATTTAAAATGAATGTAAAACAAGAATTTGAGAATTTAATTTCCGATGGATTTCAAACTTTGTATTTAAAGTTTTAAAGGATATATTATTTAAAGTATTTTCGAATAGAAATTTGTTTCCAAAGAATTTTAAATTTAAATTTAGTGCTCTTCTCTTTGTCGCTGGAAAATAATTTCGGTGATGATTGCAGCATCATCGACATTCATTTTCGAGTTTCGAAGTGAAGAGACCATTCTGTAGTCTTGCTACAGTTTTGTTTTTGGAAAATTTAATTGATTTTAATTTCTAAAATAAGAATGGATTTATAATATATGCTGATATATGATTTAAATTTGAATGGATATATATATATATATATATATATATAGTATATGAGCATTTATTTATCTCTAAATAATTTGGAATTTATCGGAAATTTAATTCCTAAATTTTATCTTCAAAGATAATTTCTAAGTATAATTTCAAGATTTGGATAAATATTCAAGCTTGAAATAATTTAATTAGAAATTTTTATTTGTATAATACACAATTTCATTCCAATATAACTTACCTTAGTTTTCAGAAGTTGAATATGTAATTGGATAATGTACAATATAAAAAAAAAGATTTTATAAATAAAATTTGAGTGGTTATTATAAATGTTATATACTTAAATTTTAGTTATAAAAGGGATTAACAGAGGTAAATAATGAAAAGGGTAATGGAATAATTTACAATATAAAATGATGTTAAAGAAACTGAGAATAAATTAAAGCAGTTATAATTAGTATAAATATATTTAACATGGGTGATAAGATATATTGAGAGAAATAAACTTAATTTTAATTAGAAATGAAGAAGAATTAAATTTTATTTGGTACATTTCGAGTATAATAAAAGATTTTTCAAATACATGATTTTAAGGATTTGTTAATTTAAGATAATTGGATGATAAGATAATGAAATTAGAGATGCTTAAGATTTATTTGACTTATGTAAAATTAATTTTCAGTTTAAGTTAAAATTTTATGGTTTCAAATTTATTATTTTATTTTGTTTTTCAAACTATCTTTTGGTTGTCCTAATTTCCCTTATCTTGCTACAGAATGGGAGGCTATTGCATATACCAGTATGTTTAGAAATCTTTCTATAATCTTTAATAATCTTTGGTACTCATCTTTGAATCTAAGCACTGCTTTCCATCCACAGACCGTCGGTCAAACGGGAAGGGTGAATCAGATTCTAAAAGATTTTTTTCCATGCTTGTGTTTTTGAATTCTGGAAGATCTTGGAAAGATCATCTCCACATTGTTAAACTTACCTGTAGCAACAGTTATCAGGTATAATTTTAATCTTCTTGTCATCTTGTCTTAATACTATTTCATTCTATCTTTTTCTGTGCTTTCCCGTACCTCATTCCTTTTCGGGGACGAAAAGATTTGAGTGGGGGAGAGTGTAACAACGCTGTATTTTCTGATTATTGTAATTGTATATTTTAATTATTTTAATTTAAATTCCTAATTTAAAAACATTATTTTATTTATTAAAATGAATATATTTTGTTAATTGAAATATAAATGTTGATTTTGATGTGGATTAGAATTTCAATCATGCATAAATTGAATATTTCCAGAAAAGTGAACTTTGGTCAAAATGGTCAAACTTTGACTTTTAAATTTAAAATTTGAAAGTTTGAAAATTTGAATTTTATATTTTATTATGAAAGTAAATAAAATTTTAAGAACACTGCTTTTCCTTTCGTTGAAATCTGATTTATAATGTGAAAGTTATGCCTTTTTAACTATTGTGTGAAATTTGTTGTATTTAACAAAATTGTTTATTTTAAATTATATAAATAATCTTTTTAATTGTAATATCTTATTCTAAATTATATTATATGCTATGTTACATATATTTTTACCTTTTAAATATTTTTAAAGTGATGTTTGAATTTTTCTAAAGCTCATTGAATTTATTTTCTATTTTTAAAGGTTAGTTTCCATTTTTCTGATATTTTCTTCATTTAAATTATATTTAATTAAAATTTATTTATTCATTTTTATGTGTGCATTTTATTTTTATTTTTTTATCTTTATTTATAAATATTTTTTATGTACATACAATTCTCCCAAAGTTCATTTCATTTATTTTCAAATTTTCAAGCCTAATTTACATTTTCTTTGTTATTTTCTTAATTTAATTATATTTAATTAATATTTATTTATTTATTTTTGTTCATTTACTATATTTTCGTGTTTTATCTGTATTTATACATATTTTACATGTATTTAAATTTTAAAAAGAAATGGAAATACAAAAAGACTTAAACCTTTCATTTGCATGTGACTTTTCACCTACCTTTGGCTTTACACCTTCTGTCGACTTTTCATTTTGACTTAGCCGTTCATTTCTTTTGCATTGTCCATGTATTTCGTGTTGATTCATGTGAAAAACCTTCCCATCTCATCACCATTCATGGCTATTTTATTTGAGAAAAAAAAAAGAGCAATGGCCTCCTTTATCTCTTCTCCTCTTCAATTTTCATTGATTTGCTTCTTCCTCTCTAGTCTTGCTCGGCCTAGCCTCTACCACCCTCATCTCCACCGACCACCACCACCACCATACATGGCAGCAACCACTCCTCTCCCCTCTGTCCAGATCTGGCCTTGACCACTACTTGAAGCTAGCACCACAAACTTTGCACCAAACCCCTTGAAATTGTGTAGCCTAGCCATAAACTTCACTATCTCCTTCATATCTTGCCTTGGCCACCTCCTATTGCTCCACCACCTCCACGATACCACCTCTGACCATCCACCTACCCACTGACCAGATCTGAAACCCCCTATGCTCGAGCTCCAATTGATCCATGCCGAGCCAAAAAGTTGAACAACTTGCCTCTTTTGCATTGTCTTTGGTATGCTTCATGCTATCACCACTACACCTTCATCTCCACTTGTTTTGGATGCCATACTTGACACAAACCTGACCTATATGATACCAAACCTGAGCTTAACACATCATTGGCTGAGCTCATGATCCACCTTGGTCGAGCATTTGAATGGTAAAGACAAGGTCTTGTCTTTATTGCCTTGTATTTCAACTTGTTTCTATATAATTTTGTGTTGAATATTCATATGTTATATTGTCTTGTTTTTGGTTGTTTACAAGATGATGTATTGGCTCTCTCCACTCATTTGAATCACTAGTCGTGCTGTATCGTGCTTGTCAAGCCTTTGGAATCGTTTTGTGTGTCGTAGTGGTCTTCAGCTTGAAAAGTGAGTCTTTCTCACTCTGACATTTATACTTATGAAATAGTGAATTGATGACAAGTATTTAGTAATATAAAATGTTATGCAAGTTAATGTTGATCATATGATATGCTATATCATGTTATTGCCATGTTAAAACTGTTAATTATCACCTGACATCTGATATATGACATTATATTGTGACATTGACATTGTTTATATTGTTTATGCATATATTCACACTGCAAGTTCCTTGTTAGAATAGAATCACTATGGGTTGAAATGATACATACCCGAACGGACTTTAGAATAGGGAAAAATTGTTATGGGCTGAAATGATAGGCCTGAGCGATTTTTATTGTATTTTATTTGACTTGGGATTGCGGGTTTGAAATGATAGAACCCGGATTTTCTTTGTAAACTGCGGATTGAAATGATATATATCTGTATCACTTGACCTAGGTTAGAAAATTATATACAGACCCCGTGGTATATTTTTAAATGATTTTTATTAAAAATATGTATTTTCAAAAGTATTAAATTTTGATTTAAAAATATATATATTATGGTTTTAAGAAAGTTAAATATTAAATCTTGAAATTGTGAATTTAAGTGAATTCAAGTATGTAAATTTTGAGTAAATGTGATTTTAGACTTTAAATTTTATTTTAAAATGTAAATAAATAATGGAAATTAAATTTAAAGTTTTGAAATTGTATTTGAAGTAAAATTTTAAGTTTTATTTAATTTATATGTTAATAAACAGTGAATTTTGACTTAATAAATGAATGGAGTTTTTAAATTGAATATTTGATCTAAAAATTTTGTTGTGTTAAATCATATGTTAAAATGATTTTAAATGTGAAATTTTAAAGTCTAGAAATATGATTTTTAAGTTGTAATAAAAATTTGGAGTTTTATTTTTATTTTTGAAAAGCTAAAATGAAATCTGGAATTTTATAGCATTTTCAAAATGTTGTAGTCTTTTGACAGCATTTTTAAATGCTATTGTTTTGAATCTAACAATGTTGAAATAACTAAATATCTATTATGACATTTTATAAATGCCGTTATTCTTGATCTAAACCATTTTTGGAAGCTATAAGCTACGATAGCACTTTATAAATGCCGTCGTTGCTATAATTTGACAATGTTTGAAATGTTATAGATTTTAACACTGTTTGAGTTATATTTTAAAGTGTTAAATGATTTAACTTTTGGAAATTGATTAATTGTGAAATTTAAGAAGTTTTTAATATATTTTAATATTTAAATTTTAATTTTTAAGGAATTTAAATTTTAATTTGAATTTTAAATAAAGTTTACTTGGTTATGTGTTAAACGGAATGAGATGTAATGAGATAAATGAATTTTTGAATGGAATTTTGAAATGCATTTTGTAATGATGTTTGAAATAATAAATGAATGAAATATTTGATTTTTAGATGATATTTAAATTTGAATATTTGGATTTGAATTCAAATAATGATTTGATTATGAAGTTTTGAAAGGATGTAATATTTTAATGATTTTGAAATGATTGGAAATGATTTGATCTTTATTTTAGCAAAGAAAGTGAATATGGAATGATATTTGATTTTGATTTATTTGATAAAGGAATATTGAAGTTTATATTTGTATGAAAAGATATTTGGTTTTATTGTAATGTAAGTTTATTTAAATAATATTGGATTTATGAAATGAATATTTCAAACCTAAGTAATAATGAACTAGATTTGAGATATATGAAATTATAAAAAAAAATAGTTTTTGAAATGCGGGATATGAAAGCTTTGAAATATATTAAAAATTGAATAGTTTAATTTATGGATCAAATCTATATTTGAAATTGATATGATTTGAAATAGTTATTGGCAAATTTAATTGAAACTGATGGTTTGAATTGAATTAAGTTGGAAATTGAAAATTTTGGTTTCATGGAATAAATTTATAAAGTGTAAAGAATTAAAAAATTGATTTCAAATGAATGATTTCAGAATGTTATGATTTTCAAAGTGTAATGATTTCAAGTATTTTGGTTTTGGTTAAGTTATACTTTGAAAGTATTATGAATTTTTTAAAGGTGAATATATGTTTGAAATGGAAATGATAAACTATTTGATTTGATTATAGTTTTGAAATAAAAATGGTTTTGGTTTCGAAGTGTAAACTATTTTGAAAGGAATATAGTTTTGAAATGAAATGATTTGATCCTTTTGAAGTATAAACTATTTTGAAATGACCACGGCGTTATAATAACGTTTGGTTGTTAAAGAGACCGGGATCGGAAGTTGTCATACTCTCTGCCAACTCCGAAAACCACTTTAACAACCATGTATGTGGTGGAGATTCCAGAATGAAGTAGGATGGTGGCGACGTTCTTGAGGTATATTACGTGGACCCAACTCCCGTGAGTTGGCATAAGGTGGCTAAAACAGGAGCGATCTCGGGCCAAAGGAGGTAGCACCTCTGGTCGGACACATTCCTTCGATACTATACTCTTACTGGTGATTGATTTGATGGCCATCCTCCGATTTTGATTGGGAGTGTGTTTCGAGGTGGGCGTATGTGGCTGCTGCGTTACCACCAGCCCGTGTGCGTAATTGGTATATCTACCCTGGCATTGCCTTGTGTGCCGTGTCACCTACCATACCGAGCCTTTACTACGAGTTTCTATTTGTGTCGTACCTATGCAGTATCTTCTCATAGTCTCCCGATCAGGAGATATGCAGGTACTGTATAGACTATTGGCATTAATTGTGTTAAGGTGGAAAATGTAAAGCCTTAACGCTATTTAAAAGTATGTTTATTTTACTGTAGACATTATTATAGTAGCGCAATATCACTACATAGTAAATAGTTTAAAGGACCCTTAAAGGATGGGCGATCCCAAGCATCCTTTAAGTTACTGATGCATTTTTGTTACTGTTCACTTGAGTTTATTTACAGTTCATAAGTATTTATGTCCTGACTCGAGTGTTTTGTATTTTGCTTTACGCTCGAGTCAGATTGATTGAGTTAGCATTCAAGATTCACTTTCGGAGTTGGAGCTTTCCTTGAAGATCCAGCCATCTATTTTGTTTCAGTATCAAGTGTTTCAGTGATGTATTCTGATTTGTACCTGATGCATCTTGTTACTCTTCTGTTGTATCTTATTTAACTCTAATGTATCTTATTTTTATATAGTAGCTTCATGAACTACTATCTCTTTTTACTTCCGCTGCATTATTATATACTGTGTTTGTGATCTGTGATTATTATTTACTGTATATTCTGAGATTTGCCAAATTTTTATTTACAACGCGGTATTTTGAGAAATTCAATTCTGGCATGAGTGTCAACCTATACACTTATAATGGATGCGAATGGTCGAAAATATCGGGTCGTTACAATCTCCACAAGCATCAGTATAGACGGATAAAGCTTGGTTCCCGTTAATGATAGCGAGAACAGGAGTGGTAGTTAATCTCCTTTTCAACTCTTGGAAAGCTTCATCACATTTTGGTGTCCAATCGAATTTAGCATTCTTTATTGTTAGCTTAGTCAATGGACTGGCCAACTTGGAGAAATTTTGGACAAACTTTAAATAATATCCCGCTAAATCCAGAAAACTTCAAACTTCTTTTGGGGTAGTGAGTCGCTACCAGTCTAGAATAGCAGAAATCTTTCCCGGATCAACGGAGATTCCTTCTTCATTAACATTATGGCCGAGAAATCTTACTTCTTTAACCCAAAAATGGCATTTATAAAACTTTACAAACAGAATGTTCTTTCTTAATATCTCTAAAACAATTCTAAGATGCTAAGCATGCTCCTTTTCGCTTTTGGCGTAGAGTAAGAGATCATCAATAAACACAAGTACAAATTTATTCAGCACTTCCCGGAATACATGGGTCACTAAATCTACGAAGTATGTGGGAGCATTTATTATTCCGGAAGGCATGACTAACCATTCACGAAAATTGTATGGACCCCTGAAAGCGGTCAAGTGAGCACAGTATTCGGTTATTCATAGCTGATGGAATCACTGGGATAGATCCATCTTAGAAAAGAATCGAGCGCCATGAAGTTGATCGAATAGATCGTCGATTCTAGGTAAAGGCAATTTGTTATTGAGAGTTTGTTTATTGAGATCGTGGTAGTCTACACACAATCTCAAAGATCCATCGAATTTAGCCACAAACACTACAGCTGAACCCCATTCGGAAATGCTAGAACGTATCAACCCTTTCTCTAGCAATTGTTTTATATTGTGATGATTGGTTTATTGAGTGGTATATGGATTCTTGTCGGTATAGTCTGTACAACTCTATTGATAGGGATCTCTAAACGCTTGTGCAGAACGATTCGGCACAATATTGTTTTAAAACAGGGTAAATGAAATAGTTTTACCCAAAATATATTTGTATATAAAAGGAAATGATTCCCATAAACTATTATAGTATATGGCTGTTTGGTTGTTAAGGGAATGGTAATATTAAACTATTATCATCATTGAATAAGAAATTGAAATCGTAACTAAAAAGTTAAGAAATAAAATCCATATACAAATGGGATTTGTAAATATAAATTGTAAATGTGATTTATAATTTGAAATAGAATTCCAGAGGAATATTTGAAACTGTTTTAGAAAGGATTAGAAATTTGGAAAGTTTGGAAATTAAATCCCTTTTTAGTTTGAAAACGATTTTCAAAGGTTTTGGAAAAATGTTTTGAAGGGATAAAAGCATTAAACTCTTTTTAATCGCTGGAAAATAAGATTCGCGGCATCGAAGGGGATCAAGACGCTTTGGGTTTCGCGACGCTGTGGGTTTCGCGATGGATTCAATTTGGGAACATCTGCAAGGCTCTCTTGTTTTTTATCAATTAATATATCGAAGAATATATATATATATATACTTGGTTAGAAATATATGTATGCAGTAAACATGAGAAGCATTGATTTGTTTATTCAATTTAAAATTGAAAAAAAAAATTAGTTTAAATATTTGTATGATTGATAGTAAAATAAATTACTATGATTATTTACAGGAAACTAGAAATATTTTATATAAGTAAATTTAACAAAAAAATGTTGATATAAATTTATATAGATTATTTTTAAAGAAAAGAATAAAGTAAATATATATACATACATAAGATTTTGGAATATAGAAGTTTATATAAAGAAAAATTGATTTTCAAAGTCTATAAATAGAGTTTCAAAATGAAATAAATAAACCTATACATATTTTTAAGTTTTAAATTTTTTATATTATAAAGATAAATTTAATTAATAAATGTATTCAATTTATTTTAGTTACCCAAGATTATTTTAAAAGGAAATTCAGTTTCAAATTTAACTTTAGTTAAATAAATTTTTTAAAAGGGATTTGTTTAGAAATTAAAAGTATTGGTTTAAAATTAATCTATTTAATTATCTTAAGATACTAAAAAGAGTATTTTTTTGGTTTAAAATTAAATTATTAAAATCATTAGTTAATTAAATTTATCCAATAGGAATTTAAATTGTTCGATTTGTTCGAATATTAATAAAAATCATATAATTGTTTGGTACAAGGTCTAAAATGAAGAAACAAGCCAGAATGGAAATGAGTTGGAATGGATTGCACATAAAAGATAAGATCCTCTCACTCAATCAGATTTTTCTGATTTAATTTTAAATAGTTAAATTTAAAATGGTTGATTGTGCACTTGGATGATAAATAATTATCAGTATATTGAATTAGACCCTATGCGTCGTATAGTAGTAAATGATATTATATTAAACCCACATACCGCAATATTCTACCTCAAAGTGGAATTGGTGTTATATATGTATTTGGAATGATTGATTTCCCGCATTATATAGCGGATGAGACCCTATGCACCGCATAATAGCGGATGATATTATATTAATTCCATATACCGCAATATTTCACCACGAAGTGGAATTGGTATTTAATTGTTGTGCTAACGTATGTGGATGCAAGGAAACAGGTTGGAGGGATCCAACTGGATTCCTCAAAAATTTGAATTTGTTTCAATATTGTGTGTTGATTATGTATAATCTGTATGTGATTATATTTGTGATTGAAATCGTTGAAGGCTATAGTTTAGCCGAACATATATTTGGTATCGTAGGATACCAGATATAAATAAAATTAGGTTTCTGAAATTCAAGTAGAAAATTTATCATAAATTCATTTAAAGAATTTAGTGAATTTAAAAGAAGAAATTCAAATAGATAAAGTTTTATTTTTAAAAACTTATTGAATAAATTCCAAAAATATGGGAGAAAATTTTATAAATGGGTTTTGGGTAATATTGTTAATAGTTGAAGGATTTATTTGAAATTCGGATTTTAAATAGATTGGAAGAGATAAAGGAATTTATTTTAAAAGGAAATAAATTTAGAAATCAAATTTGGAATTTAATTTGGTGATTGAAAATGAATCATTTGGAAATCAATTTGAAATTTGATTTGCTGTCGGAAATAAAATTTTGAAATCAATTTGGGATTTGATTTGGTGTTTGAAAGTGTATATTTGGAAAACGATTTGAAAATCGTATATTATTGGATATATGGAAATTTAAATTCACAATGGGAATTTAAAAAGGAAAAGGAAATTTGTTTTAAAAATAAATATTGTTTTATTTTTAAAAGTGTGCAAAGGAATTTACGGATTTGGAACGTGAATTAAAAATAAATTCAGAAAGATTTATAAACTGATTTGAATGTACCTTTTTAGAATAGATGGTGTACTCTCTCTGGAAAGCCGAGTATGTTTTCAATATAGTTTATAAATATAAATTGAAGTTGTAAAGATGGTTTTAAGGATAAAAAAATATTCTGGAGAAAATTATTTATTTAGGTTATTTTAAAAATCTTTAAAATAAATATTTATTTTAATTTATTATAGAGGTGATTATTTAAAGTTTTAGTTGATATTTGTTTTAGAAAATGGATATTTAAATAGTTATATCCTATCTACTAATTTTATTTTTAAAATTAGTTTAGACTTGATTTTTTTTTGAGATATTAGTATAATATTTTCATAACTAATATTTAAGCAAGCGTTTTAAAATGATTTTATTTTAAATGTTTCCAAGTATATTTTGGATGTGTAATTAAAATTATTTTTGAAGTATTTGAACTCTGCAAATTTTCAGTGGAATTAAATAAATATTTGAAAATTTATTCCACGTGAGGGAAGCGATTTGAAATTTGTTTTCAAATGGTTGAAGTGTCAAAATTTATCTTGCGAAGATATTTTGAAAATAATAATTGGGGGAAAATTATCCGAAATCCAGTGATTGTTGTGAATGATGATTGATAGTTAAATAACCGATTATAAATATAGGCTTTTTAATGGCATTTGAATTTCGATGCGACCGCGGGTCGGATTCTAAATGGATATTCAAAAACCATATCGAACCTTTGCGATTGTGATGGATCTTTTATTTAAAAGATCAAAGTGAAAATTTGTTGTGATGTGTTTGAAATCTGAATGCAACACTTATTTTTAAAATAAGCACTCGTTATTCGGATTAGCCGGTTGAGGACTTTGTGTCATAAAACCCATTTCAAATAATGATATGACGAAATGGGATTGCATTTGAAGATGGTGTTGAAGACTGGGTATTTTCGAAAACGAAAGGATTACCTGTCGAAAGTCTTTGCACCGGGTTGCTCCGGTATAGAGATTTTATCACCCTTTGTGTGGAGGCGGAGAATTTATTCTCTTAGCTTAACAAGCTTCTCTGAGACGTACGAGCTCAGAGGTTATTCAGTTGATAGTTACTAGTGATATATTCCCAATTTGGTAATGTGGCATTCGAAGTGCTGCTGATCATTTGTTGATCGAAGCATGAATTTTGTGAAAAGCGTAGCTTTGTGGGCGAGACTTCACCGGACCTCACAGCCAGGAATGGTCGAAACACGAAGGATGCAGCACGGTTATTTGGGGTAGCGCCCCCTGAGGGTATGTCATTTCCTTCTTGAAAATGGTGGTACTATGGTATGGAGCCCAGACACTTAATATGTGGTTGCTGCAAATTTATTATACTTTGTGGTTGTTGCTTTGTGGTTGAGAATCCTCGGATAAAGGTCGCAAACGACCAGGGGTGGCATACTCGTGTAGTAGTTACCTAGTTACAGATGTAACCCGGCCTTGTGTTGGCAGAGATCCGGTTAGGTTCTTGGGGCGTCCCTCCAGAGGCGTACCAATATGGCCTAGAAAGTTCCTTAGCCTAGCCATTTGTTGGAAATCCAATCACCAATACGTGCCTTGTATTGTATTAGTTGTAGAACCTGCCATCTAATATGGTAGCTATACTATAATGGTACGTATGCTGGCTAAGATTTATATTATACTTGCAAATGTTTTTCCACTATGCACTAATAATAATATTAAAATAGATTTTGTGTATCAAGCATGTTTGACTATCATAAGGAGAAATCTCCCCAAAGTATGCGATTGCATTATATGTGTGCCGAGATGTAAAGACCCGATGATTTTCGATCCAGGAAATTCCAGATAGTTAGGGAAAAGAAGAAGAGAGATAGAAGAAGAAGAAGAAGAAGAAGAAGAGAAAGAAACACCATCCACAGATTCTCACATTCACAGCGGATCAAAATATAATATCAAACAAAATAGCAGTGATACAAAAGAAACTGTTTCAGTTAATTTACATCAATATATCAGAGTTTACAACATATACACAAACACTGGACAGATACAACCTACATGTCCCAACAAACTTCAATATATCACAACGGAATACACTCCATGCGTTCCTGCCATGCAGCTCGCCTCCTGAGCTCCAGAACGTCCTTCCGTGAAAAACAATAATAATCGATCTGACCTAAGCATTACATTAAAGTAACACCCAGGTCAGGCTGGAAACGAGCGTGAGTAAACTTGTGACGCCCCACCTCTATACCCACGCTAGCCAAGAACACTACGGTGTAATGCTGTCAACTAACGCGGAGAATAAGGCTATTGAGGAGCGGCCATCAGTAGTTAGGCTTTACACTATTATTGGTTATCTCGATAGGAGTGGTATATATATATATATATATATATATATATATTCTTTCATTTTTCATCTCTGATTTATTTACCCCCATCGACATACCCTAATTCCAGTGTAAAACGAACTACGATGGTTCATAATAGTTTAGAACAGTAGATATAATAATAACACAGATAATATCAATAAATGCGGAACACAGATAAAACAGAAAAGTCTCATATATATATAACTGAAGTCAGTTACAATACATTTGACATAGAACATATGATACAACTACAATTGCCGACTCAGGAAGTTACATATACAAGTACATTATCGACTAACATACATGAACACATATCAACCTATGCTATGACACGACAACTCCCAAAAGATATGAAAAGTCTTTATAGCTCAAATAGCTACCCAAAGCAAGATATCTGCGACCTAAAATAACTCGGTCTGACCCGAGTATTAAATTAAAAAGAAAATAATACACGGGTCAGTCTAATTCAAACTCAGTTATTAGTGCACAGAAGCAATAATAATTAAATAATGAATAGACGACGGTCACAATAAATCTCGTCTATCTGATCCTTAAATAAAGAAATCGGATAGCGATAAATATAACACGTAACAGTGTTAAACAACAAATCAGCAAATTAAACCAAATCAGAATACAATTCAGAATATTGAATTGAATAAACAAAACAATTCAAACCACTGAAATATCAATTAAAATATTAATTCGAGTAGGGCTGCAGTACACGCACGCGTGCACTGCCTCGCCACTACAGCATAAGGAATATGCAAAAGATCAATAAATCAAAATAAGATAGAATATCAATAAAAGCAATGTCGTGTGGCTGCAGTACACGCTTGCGTGCACTGCCTTGCCACTCCAGATATGATGTACACAAAAGATCAACGAACCAAAATCAATGAAGATTCACATATCAATGCCACAGCCTCAGTGGTCAAAGTAGACAGACAAGGAGATAATTTAGAAAACATCAAATTAAACCAAATCTGAATTGAATACACAAAACAATTCAAGTATTTAAAATATCAATTCATAATGTCGATACCGTGTGGCTGCAGTGCACGCATGCATGCACAGCCTCGCCACAATAGCATATACAGAAATAGCAACAAGGCACAAAGGCCAATGCGAAAGAATTCATAGTCCAAACAAATGCAATAAGCAAGTGACATTAGTGAAAAGCCTCAAAAAAGTGAATATGCAATATGTACACAAATGAATGTACGTAACAATCTGCACATGGACAAAATGAACCAGAGGTGTAGCAAGGAGGGCTCTGCGTCACGAAAATGCAACAAAATGAAACTGCAGAGGTCAAGTCACTAATATCATGACTCAACTCTACTGCAAAACAACTCAACTCGAATGGCCAGTGCACAAGGCAGGGTACAACATGAAGACCAGACAACATGGCTCCTGTGGGAGTGCACATACAAACAGGTGAAGCAACAAATGACAACAAGTATGATAGGAATGCATACATACTCCAAAGATGAAACCCAAACAACAACATCAAGTGGCAGTTCAAATCAAAGAACAGCATAATATGAACCCGTGCACATATATACACAAGAAGCCTACAGGTAAAACCAATGAAGCAGCTACCCCAAAATGGAACAAGAGATAGTACAGCCTCGACATCAAAGAAGTAGGCCCAAAATACATGAAAACATCAGAATGAAGGTGAGAGCATCAACAATATGGCACCCCACACCCAACATTGAAAGACACAGAAAATCAGTACCCAACAGAGGCAACTGGCAATCACATGTATACATATGCATGCTACTAGCAAGCAACATGGAGCTACAGAAGGAAACAGAGGTGGCAGTATGGAACTACTGACCAACAAAACACAAAAACAAAACATCAACAAATTTCAAATAAATATAGACAGCAGCTCCGAATATAATGCAGCAGTGCATATATATATAACAAGCATACTGCACCCAAGATAAGTCAAAACAGCAAGGCACAGCAACAATTTCCAGTGGACAGTGACAGTGCCGAGGTCATCAAAATCAAAGATATAAGGGCCGAAACCATTACACAAAAATGTAAAGCCAACGTCGAACAAAACAACACAAAAAACAATTTCAAGCTTAAATAGATAGTTCGAACAAAGCCACAAGACAGTGTCGAACCCAATTGCACATGGCAGAAGGGAGTTTACAGTGCAAGTTTGCACGAGTTCAGAAAATAACAAAAGTAGGGGAATCACAAATAAATAAGGCCAAAGATGCACTGAGGTGGAACCACAACACAAGTGCGACAAATATAAGGTGATGCACAAGCAGGAATATGAAGGAAAATATATACACTGCGGTAAGGCATGTACATGTGTGGACAACAACTACAACTGTTCATGAACACAACTAGGGATCAAATGCAGGTGAACTCAAGAATTGAACTAAAAATCCAAATGTACAAGTACATGAACAACAAAGAACCCAGCTACGTAATGAAAATCATCGCAGACCAAAAATCATCAACATCGAACAAAATCAAATAATGCCGAGATAAATTGAATCACAATTCCAATGGACAGAATATAGGAATTCAAACCCTAATAAACCTGAGATTGAAGCAGATGTGAGTGAAAAGAATCACTCACCTTTATTCGACGCGTACTGAAGTAGCCGTGATCACTGAGAGGAATTGAAGCATCGCCGCGTTCAATTTGGCGAAGCGGCGATCTCATGCTCGAAGCCCTAATCTGGACAAAGAGGAACGAACGAAAATTAACGAGGCCGCCAATTTCGTTTCTTTTATTTCCTATGCTATGGTTTTTCGAACGAATGGGAAAAATAAAAAGGGGGGAGCGGTTTGCCTTTGTTTAGTTTAGGGTTTGCCACTGAAAATTGAACAAAGATAGGAACCGGGTTATCTACACTGGATAATTACCATGGCACAAAGATAAGACGTGGGCTAAAAATCTCGTTTACAGCCCGCATAACGCTTAAACAAATTTTTGAAAAGAATATCGACCGATAAAAATTCCAAACAGCAATAAGCTATCGCCATTAATCATTTAATGATGATCATAAATTGGTGAAAAAATCTCAGGTTGTTACAAAACTCATCTAACAAGACATTACAATTCAAAGAACGATTTAAAACCCAGGGTAACTCGTACCTTACAACATGTTCTTAACCTTTTGTAGTCATCACTTTATTCACAAATAAATTCCTAAGTAATATTTACTTAGTTTCAAAGGTTCATATTATTTCATCTAGCCTATTTACTTCTAAACTCAAATTTATAAAGAATCGAAGTGGTTTCGGGTATTTGCTGATACCCGACCCCTGCCTCTTCGAATCCAAAGTTATTCATTAAACCAAGTGTGTAAGTTAAACAATACAATTTATATTTAGGATTTCATATTCACATAACAATTAATCTAAGATAAATAAACCATAATATCATAGTTCATCCAAAATATCTCATATCTCAAAGCATCACATATCAGAGATATCAACCAATTCAAGTCATCCAATATCATTCAACCATCCTTAAGTAAGATTTATAAGATATATAATTCTCAATTAATTTAATAAATCTCCAATTAAGTTAATCACCAACTTTAATCACTTGGATTACCTTAATTCTGCTTGCTTAACATTAATTAATTTCAACTCAGTTAATTAATCATTCCTTAACTATCCATCTTAATCAACCTCTTAATTGATTATTTTTAATGAATCATCCTTGGTTAATTATTCCTTAATTTCATTTAAGTAATTAACTCTTAATTAATTACACAAACAATTTAATTAACCTTTACCCATCCATATTGATTACGTTGATCCCTAATTGATTACTTAAATTAATTATTCTATAATCACTTATATTGATTAATTATCCTTTAATTAATCACACTCATTAATTAACTAATCCTTAATTAATCACATAAATAAATTAACCTTAAGTTAATTACATTATTAATCAATCCTTTAACCATCAATTAATTATCCTTAATTCTTTTCATTAAGTAATTAACCTTAAATTAGTAATTAATTAATCTTAATTAATCCTTACATTAAGTGATTATTCTTTGATTTACTTCGATTAAACAATTATTATTTAATTACTTTTATTAAACAATTATTATTTAATTACTTTATTAAGTAATTCAACCTTTCATTAAATTATTCTTTAAAACCCTTTTATCTTCCTTAATTACCACTTAATTACTTTATTTAGTTTATTTAGGATAACTTTAGAATAAAGTTTTATGTGTAATTTAACACTAAAGAAATAATTTTGTTTACCAAGTTGAAATCTGATTTACACCAAATCATCATACCCGAGCCACACCCCCAAATTCCCGATGCCAACCTGAGCAAATCACAATACATCCTACAGGAGAAAACTCGAGCTTGACTCGAGTCAATCCCTCATCTTTCCCGAGCTTCCTCTCGAACCCGATTCTACCCAACCCCCAGCCAATACCCAAATGCATAGTTGAAAGCCTGTACATGTGCACGTAACGGCGGAGCAGCGGCGATCGCTTATGACCCCGTCACCAAGTCGTCAACGTCTCTCTCATGTGCCCCGACCACCCAGAAACCCAAAGCCACCGTCAAATCGTAATCGACGAGTACGAAACCCACTGAAAAGAGAACGATTACCTAAAAGCCATCCACATCACCACCCCAGATCATCGGTGATCACAAAACTCCAGCCAGAACCTCATCACGACCTACTCCACCCATTCCCCTCCGCGTACACGACTCTGATCATCCATCGACTTCCCAATCGAACCAGAGCCCAACTCGGCCAAAATGACGCCTAAAACCCTACTTTCCCCTTTTCCTGTCACCCTGGCTATCGAGAATTTCAATCACCATTTTTCCCTCAAACTTCATCCAACAAACATCCTCCGATCCGAACCCCAAGACCACAGATTCACGTGATTGTCGGAAATTGGTAAATTTCCAATTTCCGGTCAACATGAAAATCCTCTTGAATTACAAGTCTAAAAATCATGATTTTAACTTCAAAAATCCTAGATTTTAAAATCAAATTCGATTATACACTCGATTTCAAAAATCACTAAAGTCGAATATTTGCTATGATTAAGATCCTACTGTTTTTCTTACTTTTTGTTAAAACCAGCTTAAAATGTTACCTGAAAAAAATTCTAGACCAAACTTCTTGTCATTTCAAACAAGTTTTGTTTATAAACCAGAGTTTAAAATAAATCAGAGAAAGAGATATTTAAATCTTGTACAGATTTTGGAACCTGTATTACTCAAACAGAGTGTTCATTTGTACTCAGACACGCACACCATGTAATCATGCATATATCTACACGCAATTCATATAAATACTTATCATACTTTGTTTCCAAGTAATTTCTGCATGCAACAGAATTATTTAAAAAAAAACAGACTAAAAACTTAGTTTACTCACCTTACAGAGAACAGTACTTTTTATTAGATCTGAAAACTTGTTTGATGTTGAAGCTGATGTTTGATCTGGTACTTGATGTAAAACTTAATCTTTGTTGAGTGGATTTGCCATTGGAAATTTGATTTTTTTTTTGCTTTGGCTTTGATTAGGTTTCAGCTTGAAAATTGTTGTTTGGTTTCTATTCTTTTTTTATTTTTTTTATAGAAGAAAGTTTGGTTTCACAAAAATAAATACATCTCTAACCTCGATTTTCTACACATTAATTATATAAAAATTTCCTAAAGAAATAAATGCCACTTGTCCTTACATGTAGTCTTTATCTTACAAATGCTTAATGCATATTTTAAGTGTTTACATTTGTAAATTTTTGCCTAATATGTTTTCATATTGTATTTATTCTTAAGTTTAATACTTTATACGTATACAATTTGTACATATGTTTAAAGAAAGTATGAATCTTATTAAGTTCTATTTTAAACTTAAGCTTTAATACTTTAACAAGTAAATATATATACACACACACACACACACTCACTATCTTTATTGTTGTAAAAATATAGAATTTATTTTTAATAACTTGAAAATAAATTTTGAATTTAAACCATAGCTAACATTTACAATATACATGTGTGTATATATATACACATTATAATAGAAAACATATTTATTTGTAAAAGATAAATTTTGCCAAATTGAATAATTATAAAGAAAATCAGTAAACAAATATCATCAAATTTCAATAGTTATATCAGGAGATTATCAAATGAATATTTATCCTGATATTTATAATTCAACATTTATTATAGTTCTAATTCATCTATGTATCCATATATATATACACACCAGAATTTTATTTGTTCAATTTACAAATTAGTTTTTTTAATAGAGAGAATTAGTTAATTATCCAATTACCGGACGTCCAAAAATCCGAGTTATCACACATGAGGCCTTATCGTAGTTTCATTTTCCAAAAGCATAGCGGATTTCTTTTCCTTTCTTTGTGAAAATAACTATTTTTAAGATCTCACGCCAGTCCCATGACTGACCTGGAGTTTATTGTTCTCTTTCTAAAATCTGGATGCCCATAATTTTCCACATGGGTAGCCTAGAGTCAAGTTATCAGTCGTTCGGAAGCGAAGTCAAAGAGATGCAGTGGAAATCTGGAGTTCAAGCTGGATGGCAAGACGTACCACTTACACTATGTAGTGTCTGTTGCGTTTGGGTTAGTGCAAGTCAAATTTTCTTGTACACAAGTTATTATAACTGCGAGTGTTGTGTTTGGTGTTGTTGTAAAATCTGATAATGTGATGTATGTAAAACTGATATAGTGCTTTTGTTTTAAAGATATTCATTTATCTATTATATATTATTCCGCTGCGAAATGTGAGATTCTATTATTGCGTCTGTTTCTTCTTTATCTTCTTCTTTAACCCTAACAGTTCGGTTTCCGGCATTCGATTATGTGGCATTTGATAAAGTTGGCGTATTGATGTCAACTTTCGGAAGTCGAAAAACTAAGTCGTTACAAAGTGGTATCAGAGCAATTGGTTAAGCGACAACCTTGGCTCTGTTGGGGATTACTCATTAGAGATAGAGTCAGTAGTACTCTAGAATGAGTTTGAGTGTAATAATAGATATGAGCACGTATTTCTTAGTGAATATAAAATTATTTTATATTGTGATGATCGATTTGTTGAGTGGTATATGGATTCTGGTCGGTATAGTCTGTACAACTCTATCGATAAGGATCTCTAAACACTTGTACAGAAAAATTCGACACGATATTGTTTTCAATTAAGGGTAAATAAAATAATTTTACCCAAATTATTTTTGTATAGAAGAGAAATCATTTTCCATAAATTATTATAGTATATGGTTGCTTGGTTGCCAGGAAGTGATAATATTAAATTATTATCATTGATTATTGAATAAGAAATTGAAATCGTAACTCAAAAGCTAAGAAAATAAAATCCATATATAAATGGGATTTGTAAATGTGATTTATAAATAGAATTCCAGAGAAATAATTGGAAATGTTTTTGAAAAGATTTGAAATTTGGAAAGTTTGGAAATTAAATCCCTTTTTAGTTTGAAAATGATTTTCAAAGGTTTTGGAAAAAATGTTTTTGAAGGGATAAAAGCACTAAACTCTTTTTGATCGTGGTAAAATGATTCTGATGATGATTGCAACATCATCGGTGTTCATTTTCGAGTTTCCAAGAAAGAAATTGCTGCCAAATCGTTTTAAAAATTGAAATTGTTTACAAACTGGTTGGGTTTTTCAAAAGATAATTTGTATTGATTTCAAAAAATGATTTTTGAATGTTGGAAAGACTCAGGAATTTTATAAAAATTGGTTACGGAATAAAATTTATTAAGGTGAAAAAATAAAATTGTGAATGAATAAATGAATTTACAGCTGCAATTAAATGAAAATGAAACTGAATCTTGAAAATTCGTTTTGAATTTGTAAGTAAATGAAATTCTAGCTGAATATTGGAAATTGAATTTGATTTGTGATAAACAAGGCGAAGTATTAAAACAAAATTAGTAAGTGGAACTAATTGAAGGAATGATAAAGAAAATATGGTTAGAAATGAATTGAATTCATATGGAATTTGAAATCCACTTTAAATAAAGTAAAGATAAAACCAAAGTGGCGAATTGAAAATAATATAAGAACTTATATTAAATATTTATTGAACTTGAGAAATAAATGGCAAAATTCTTAAGTAAATTTTGAATTGAGGAAATATTCTAAGTTGATGATTGAGTGAAGATTAAACTGGAAATTTATGAGATGATAATTGTGAATAAATGAATCAATGTAAATAAGGGAAAAGAAAATTGATAAAGCTAATAATCAATTAGAAATGAATACGTAGGATATACGTATATTATTTTCGCATAGCGATTTGATCCAGAATTCGAGCACAAAATTTCGAGATAACTATATATAGATCCGAGTTGGAATTTTTCACTCGATTTTTGACGGCGAACCTGGACACGGATTTTTGGTTGATTCTGGAAATTCTCTATCGTAGTTTAGAACTATGCAAGGAGAATGTCAGTTTCTGACCAAGAAACCAGATCTGAGTCCGCACTAGGATGTCGGATGAATGATACAAGTTCGGAAGTGAAATTGTGTGATCGAGTGGGCGATCAAATTTGATATTGCGTACGAATGATGTATGTATAGCGTACGGATTTGAATGAAATATATATATTGAAATTTTTGTAATGGAATGTGCAAAATGATTTTTGAATGTAGAAATTGGATATGGTTGTTAAATAGCATACGGGTATTATAAAGGAAAATGGAATTGGGATTTTGATTTCGAAGATAAATTTTGAATTGCTCGTTAAAAAGGTATGTATTTAAATTTCAATATGAAATTTGATGATTTTCTTGTCTAGCCATATGGCATTTTGTTTTCTTTTTGAATCTAGGAGCCCGTGGTGCCATTTTGTAGTCGTACCGAGCTAGCCGCGCAAAGGAGACGCTGGTGAAATTTTTAGGAGTTAGAAAACTTTTGACAATTTAAAATTTGAAATTTGAATTTAAATTTGAATGGTTAAGAAAACAATGTTGTTTGGAATCTATGGAAGATTTTGGAAGATACTTGAAGTGATAACGGGTCTTTAATAAAAAGATTTTTTTGACAAATTAATAAAACTGTTTGGTTTTGGAAAATGGTAAACGTGTTAAGGATCATTCTTCTTAACTAGTAATTTCGGGACGAAATTCTTTTAAGGGGGGAAGGATTTGACGACCCAGAATTTTGAACATTTGAAATTGGAAATATTTAATTGATTTTGAATGTTTGGGAGTTAATTTAAACTTGGATTTCAAATATAACTATGAATTTGGCAATTAAATTGTTGAATTTAATAATGCGAAGTTGGGTAAAAATTTGTATCTTCAATTTTAAGCTGATTAAAAATATTTTTAAGGCTTAGAAAATTTATATTGATAATACTAAAGATAATGAAAGCTTCAAAATTGAATTTGAAAGTGATTTGTTTAATTTTGAAATTATATAGTTTAAATCGATATTTAAAAATGGCATTCCGAGGCATATTCTCGGAAATAGACGAAACCGATTCCATTGGATCCGTAATAGTGTATTATTATCGGATTTAAATTTTTGTTGTGTTTGGAGTGATCGTTTGGCCGTACGATAAGCAAACACGCTGAAAATTTATTCGTTTGAATTAAATGTTGATGTAAAAAAAAATCTCGTTTAAAGAAAATAAAAAAATAAAAAAAACCGAGCTTCGTCTTTTTATCTTCAAAACAAATCGATTTCTTCTTCATAAATTTGAATCCATGGTCGCGAAAAAGAAGGAAAAAAAAAGAAACAAGATCTCGTAATCAAAATCAAATGGCCGCCATCTCTCTCTGTTGATTCAAAATCAACCGAACTCTATTCAAAATCGAAAGCCCTCTCCCCTCAGTTTTAAATTCGATCGAAATTCACGATATAAAAAAATGGTGACTTCGCTTACGAGCGCACAGCAGTAAGCATCGATTGAACTCGAGGCGGCACGATCATTCGAATGGATGTGTCGCGATGTGGTTGGGCTCGAACGGCGAGTGAGACGAAGGTCGCGGCAGGTGATGGATGATGGACGACGCTCTGGAGATGTGGTCGCAATCAATCACGGCGGCTAGGGTTTTGATTCAAGCAAGGCCGCGAATTCCACTACGTAAACGGTTCATGGAGTGGCGCGAAGTCGAAGGGCGGAGCAAGCGGCAGGCAGTCAGCTGGATGGTCGGCGACACGTGGAAAGTGGCGTGATGATCTGGAAGCGTGCCGCGCATGCGAGATGGGGTGTTCGACTTTGATTGCATGCGATTCGCGGCATCGAATGGGATTGCGACACTGTGGGTTCCGCGAGGGATTCTATTTGGGATCATCTGTATGGCTCTCTTGTTTTTTTATCAATTTATATATTGATGAATATATATATATATATATATTTGGTTAGAAATATTTGTATGCAGTAAAGATGAGAAGCATTGATTTATTTATTCGATTTAAAATTGAAAAAAAAAAATTAAAATTTGTATGATTGACAGTAAATAAATTACTATGATTATTTACAGGAAATAGAAAATATTTTATATAAGTAAAGTTTGAAAAAATATAGATATTTAAATTTATATAGATTATTTAAAAAGAAAAGAATAAAGTAAATATATATACACAAGATTTTTGAATAAAAAAGTTTATATAAAGAAAATTTGATTTTCAAAGTCTATAAATTGAGTTCCAATATGAAATAAATAAGCCAGTATATATTTTTTAATTTTAGAAATTTTACATTATAAAGATAAATTTAATTAATAAATGTATTCAATTTATTTGATTTACCCAAGATTATTTAAAAAGGAAATTCAATTTCAAATTTAACTTTTAGTTAAATAAATTTGTTAAAAGGGATTTGTTTAGAAATTAAAAGTATCGGTTTAAAATTAATCTATTTAATTATCTTAAGATACTAAAAAGAGAATTTTTTTGGTTTAAAATTAAACTAATAAAATCATTGGTTAATTAAATTTATCCAATAGGGATTTAAATTGTTCGATTTGTTCGAATATTAATAAGAATCATACAATTGTTTGATACAAGGTCTAAAATGTAAAAACAAGCCGGAATGGAAATGAGTTGGAACGGATGTTAAATAAAAGTTAAGATCCTCTCACTCAATCAGATTTTTCTAATTTAATTTTAAATAGTTAAATTTAAAATGGTTGATTGTGTACTTGGATGATAAATAATTATCAGTATATTAAATTAGACCCTATGCGCCGCATAATAGCGGATGATATTATATTAAACCCATATGCCGCGATATTCCACCTCGAAGTGGAATTGGTATTATATATGTATTTGGAGTGATTGATTTCCCGCATTTTATAGTGGATGGGACCCTATGCGCCGCATAATAGCGGATGATATTATATTAATCCCATATACCATGATATTCCAACTCGAAGTGGAATGGGAATTTAATTGTTGTCCTAAAGTCTGTGGATGTAGGGAAACATGTTCGAGGGATCCAAATGGATTCCTCAAATACTTGAATTTGTTTCAATATTATGTGTTGATTATATATAATCTGTGTGTGATTATATTTGTGATTGAAATCGTTGAAGGCTATAGTTTAGCCGAATATATTTTTGGTATCGTAGGATACCGGAAATAAATAAAATTGGATTTTTGAAATTCAAGTAGAAAATTTATCATAAATTCATTTAAAGAATTTAGTGAATTTAAAAGAAGAAATTCAAATAGATAAAGTTTTAATTTTGAAAACTTATTAAATAAGTTCCAAAAGTATGGCAGAAGATTTTTATAAATGGTTTTTGAGTAATTTTGTTAATAGTTGAAGGATTTATTTGAAATTCGGATTTTAAATAGATTGGAAGAGATAAAGGAATTTATTTTAAAAGGAAATAAATTTAGAAATCAAATTTGGAATTTAGTTTGGTGATTGAAAATTAATCTTTAGGAAATCAATTTGAAATTCGATTTGGTGTCTGAAATAAATTTTCGAAATCAATTTGTGATTTGATTTGGTATTTGAAAGTGAATATTTGGAAAACGATTTAAAAATCGTATATTATTGGATATTTGGGAATTTAAATTCACAATAGGAATTTAAAAAGGAAAGAGAAATTTGTTTTATAAATAAATATTGTTTTATTTTTAAAAGTGCTGGAAGGAATTTACGGATTTGGAACGTAAATTTGAAATAAATACAGAAAGATTTATAAATTGATTTGAACGAACCATTTTAAAATGGAAGGTGTATTCTCCCTGGAAAGTCGAGTATGTTTTCAATATAGTTTATAGATATAAATTAAAGTTGTAAAGATAGTTTTAAGGACAGTCCTTCCTGAAATGCCCTGGCTTATCACAGTTGTGGCATTTCGCCGGTGCCCTTGGATTCCTACAATCCTTGGAGAGATGGCCCTTCTGCTGACAATTATAGCAAATCACCTCGCCCTTCGGCTTCTTCTGGCCATCCTTTCCCTTCTGTTGCTGCTGCTTCCTCTTCTTGTTTCCATTTTGCTGGGGTTTAGATCCTTCCTTGGTTACAGAAACAACAGAACTTTCCTTAGGAAACAAACTCTCATGCCTGAGAGCTTTCTCCACCAGCTTCTCAAATGGATCGTCCAAATGATCCACTAACTGCCTCCCAAGATAAGCATCCAGACCAGTCACAAACTTTTCGTTCTTCTAGTAGGGAGAATCAATATACGATCTGGCATACTTGGACAAGGCTTCAAACTCGGAAATATACTCAAGAACAGGCCTCCCACCTTGCTTGAGCTCTACAAACCTTTTGAACAAAGCAGACTTCTGAGCAGTAGAGATGAACTTGGCTTCAAACTTAACTTGGAATTGCTCCCATGTAATCTCTTCTTCTGAAGTATCTATGGTGATAGAATTCCACCAATCAGCAGCTCTTCCCTGAAGCTGTCTCGATGCAAGCTTCCTCTTGGTTGCATCCTCAATTCCCAAGTCCCCAAAGATTCTTCGGCAAGCATCAATCCACCTCTGCACTTCAATAGTCGACTCTGTCCCCAAGAAAGCTTTTCCTCCAAGAGAAGTATAATCCTTGCAAAGCTTAGCAAAATCCACCGGTCTTGGAGCTTGAACTTGAACTCCCACATCCACTGATGATCCTGAAGCTGGTATCCTTCTCATAATCGAAGTCATCATCGCTTCGAACATAGTTCCATAATCAACCGCTCCTTCAGTAGCACGGCTTTCCCTTGCAGCTGGTCTCCCTCTTCGACTCATCCTTAATATCTACAAAAAGGAATGACTTAGAACACCTTGAGAAACAACTGCAAAAAGGAGTTCAAATCCTCCTAAACTACTATATTACATATAGTAATCATTCCTCAAAATACAATTACGTCTCTCATACGTAGTTACGTCAGCGAGCGTTGGCTAAAATCGATTAACCAAAGCTCTGATACCAAATGTGACGACCGCCCATGACTCCTGTACCAAAACAAGGAAATAGTGCGCTGAAAGGCGTGCCAGGTAGCCATGGACGATAGTCAAGGTAAAATAAAACAGCAAACTCTATCGTACAACTCACAGCGCATGGATAAAATACAATAGAGAAATATATAGTGAAGCTCCATAACAGAAAAATCATCATATAAGCATCGTAGTAGTTTTATACAAACATGAATCATCCATACATCAAAGCCTCACTACAAACACTCAATCAGATATAACAGCGGAACACCCAGTACATATAGTAAGAAAACTAGTATGCAAAGCCTCCTGCTCGTCTTCGTCATCATCGACGTAGATCTCTAAGAACAGCACCTGTCACCTGCTACCTAGTCTGCCCATCCCAACATGGATGAACAGCCCAAGGTAATAAGAGGAGACATAAAACCTTGAGTCAGACAAAGTCTTAGTGAGTAGTAAATCAACTATCAAACATACCAAAAGAGCATAAGGAATAAAAGGAATAGGAACCAAACCGTCCCACTCCACCTCTTTCTACAGTGATAGCCCCCAGACACACTAACGAAAAGCAAGCATAATTTAGCAAATAATTAAAGTAAAGCAATAATCACTCGAGTCAAGGGCGATGCTTTCCAAATACAAACCCCCAAGGCCTAAACCAAGATCAGATAAGCACCCAGAAAATACCGCTCTTGAGACCGAATGATAATACAACCAAACATCCATGACTCTGGCTATCACTGTTATCATTGCCATGATTTCACCGTTAATTGAATGACCACCTGTCAAGGGCTAATGGTAACCCCGGTTCTAGACATAACTCCGCACGTCGTCGCAGCCCGTGCCTAGGAATTTTCGCAACTACCCAGAGTACTAGCACGTCGTCGCAGCCCGTGCTTGGAACGTCGTCGCAGCCCGTTCCAACGTACTCTTGCTTTGAGCATGCTAGAACCTTCAACAACGATAAGATCTTAGCCTCCTAGCCATCCTCCTCGACGACTATTTCCATACTAGCTCAAGCGCCTCTCAAGCTGACCATTATCACCTACCCGGATCGTATTACCGAGTTATCAACAAAACTTTGCACGTCGTCGTAGCCCGTGCTTGGAACGTCATCATGACCCGTCCCATCTCAACATCACACTTTGCCTCATCGCATCGTAGCAAAGTCCCATCTCGATCTCATGCTTTGCCTCCTTGCATCATGGCAAAGTCCATCGTCATCGAATCCATCCATATGAGCTTCCACATCCGCTTCATACGCCATAGGCAGCTTTCAACATTCAAGAGCCTTTCCACTTAGCTTTTGAATCATCTTCAACCATCTTGTTCCAAATCTATCAACTAGATAGCTCATTCACAACAATCAATCAAGGCAAACATTAATCCAAACAAATAAGTATTCAATCAAGATCTAATTAGGCATTTATAACTAAAATGGCAATTTCGTAAATAAATGAGCATAGAACTAACATACATGAATCATGGGTTTTTAGCATAGATCTAGCAAATATAAAACATGGGTTTTGTTTCTATAACTTAATAAATGAACTTGCATAGGTAAACATCTTCACAAACAATGGATCTATACTTGGATCTAAGGAAAAATGCACAAAATCACTATCTACAACACTCCAACAAACCACCAATCCAATATACTCCTTTGGGTCCGCGTGAGAGATAACTACTACTCACCAAATCACCTAAACACCTCAAAAACTAAACACTTCAGATCTGGACAGCGAAGATCAAGGCTTGATCCGGCGAAATCTCGCTTAAAACGATGAAATCTAGCTTCGTTGGATGAAGATCTTCAACTTTGTCTCTTGGATCTTCAATCTCGATCTTCGATCTTGGATGGATGTTAGAATTAGATTGGAATGGAGAAAAGAAGATGAAGAAATGTTGTAGTCGAGTCTTCAAAATGGCAGCACTTCGTCGCTTCAAAAACCGGTGCCAAAAAGTGAGCCAAACCCCTCTATTTATAGGCTGAATTTACCTTAGGTCGTCTGCCCCTTAGGTCGTCACTGACCTAACCAACACAACACAGCCGACCTAAAGACATGGCCGACCCAAGACTCATGCGACCTAACCACTAAGTCGCAAACTTCTTCCTGCCGACCTAACAATAACACGGCCACACGACCTAATGACTATACACGATATAAAAGCCTCCAGCCCTACTTAGGTCGCTGCCGACCTATCCCCCTGCCGACCTATCTACTCAATAGTATGGCCGACCTACGACTTAACCCGTCCCAATCCTTAGACCGCTAACATCTTAACCCGGTCACCTTCCTTGAGTCGTTACCTATGAGACGCTTACTACCCTGACTAGGTTCAAACCTATAGGTCGTAACTCGGCAACTTCCTTAAGTCGCTGCCTTCTAACTCGTCTACTTCTTAGGTCGTCCAAATTACTAGGTCGTAACATGCTAACACCTTAACTCGTCCAACCACCTTAAGTCGTCCACTACATAACTATAGGTCGGTCAGAAACCCATAACTTGTTCTCACGACCTAAGCTAACTCGCTCACGACCTAAGCTAACTCACTAAGGTCGTAAACCTCTTAAGTCGGTCCAAACTATCCACGAGTTAACTCCCCACACGACTTAGGTTATGGACGACATAACCAACACTAACAACCTAGTAATTCTACGATCTATCGACACGTAAAATACGGGTCGTTACATTCTCTCCCCCTTAGGAATTTCGCCCCCGAAATTCCAAGCAACAACATCAATCAAAGCTATTCTGCATGCCTACCATCCATAGCAATCAACAAACCATGCATCCAATTTCTAACCTAGCATGCAGAATTCTAAGACTTAGAACAAGCTACAAATTCATGAGATGTCACGACACTTTAGGGCCATACCTCGAAGAGTTCGGGATGAGCTGCCTTCATCCTCTCTTCCTCCTCCCACGTACAGTCGTTAACATCATCACTCCATTGTACCTTGAGCAGCGTAATCGTCTTCCTCCTAAGCTCTTTCGTGTCGATTTCAACAACACGAAGCGGTTTACGAGGTTTCGTAACCACTGGATCAACCTCTAAATCTTCACAGCTATCAGCAGAAACCACTGTAGTTGGGTCGTGCACATACTTCCGTAGATATGATACATGAAAAACATTGTGCACACCTGTCATCTTTTCCGGTAACTCCAATCTATAAGCGAGCTTTCCAATCCGCTCGACGATCGGGAATGGTCCAACAAATCTCGGAGTTAACTTTCCTTTCTTCCCGAATCTAATAACACTCTTTAATGGAGAAATCTTCACAAAAACCATCTCACCTACGTCGAATTCCAAATCCTTGCGACGATTATCGGCATAACTTTTCTGTCGATCTTGGGCTACCTTCATTCGTTGTCGAATGATCTCTATACAATCCGAAGTCTGTCGAATCATCTCTGGCCCAAGCATCAGCTTTTCTCCAGTTTCCAACCAACATGTCGGAGAGTTACACGGTCTTCCATATAATGCCTCATACGGTGCCATACCAATACTCGACTGATAACTGTTATTATATGCAAACTCCACCAAATGAAGATGATCTTCCCATGATCCTCCGAAGTCCAAAACACAAGCTCTGAGAAGATCTTCCAAAACTCGGTTAACTCTCTCAGTCTGACCATCTGTTTGGGGGTGATAAGCTGTACTCAAACACAACTCGGTTCCCAAAACTTCCTGGAAGCTCTTCCAAAATCCACTAGTGAACAATGGGTCTCGATCGCTCACTATACTCTTCGGAATACCATGGAATCGAACTATCCACTTAACATACAATTCAGCCAACTTCGATGCAGTCCTAGTTGATCGAACAGGAATGAACCTTGCACTCTTTGTCAAACGATCTACTATGACCCAAATCCCTTCATTTCCTGCTCTTGTCCTAGGTAGACCATCGATAAAATCCATTGACACTTGCTCCCACTTCCATGTAGGAACTTCTAATGGCTGGAGCAATCCACTGGGCTTCTTCTGCTCAGCTTTCACCAACTGGCAGTTCATACACTTGGAAATAAAACTTCCAACATCCTTCTTCATGCCTTCCCAGTAGTAAGTTCTCTTCATATCCCGATACATCTTATTTCCACCTGGATGAATCGTCAACTTCGAGTGATGACTTTCCCTTAGAACTTCGTCTCTCAATCCATCTATATCGGGAACAACCAGTCGTCCTTGCTTTCGAAGCCGACCCTCTCGATCGATCTCGAATCCTTTATCCTTCTCTGGTTCCAATCCAGATTCCAAACCACGGATAATCCTGACAAGCTTAACGTCTTGCTTTTGGCTCTCGCAAATCCTTTCCACAAGAGTAGGTCTTATCGATAAGTTTGCCAACATCCCAGGTTCCAATTCACATCTAGGCCTGAAGTCAAACTCAGCCAAATACTCGAGACTCTTCCACTCCGAAAACATGGCTCCCAATCCTGCATGTCTTCGACTTAATGCATCTGCCACTGCGTTTCCTTTTCCTGGAGTATAGGCTATACCAAAATCATATGATGCTAGAAACTCTAGCCACCGTTGCTGTCGAAGATTCAAATCCTTTTGGGAGAACAGATACTTCAACGACTTATGATCTGTAAACAACTCGAATCTAACTCCCAATAGATAATGTCTCCACATCTTCAAAGCAAACACAATTGCCGCTAACTCCAAATCATGAGTCGGATAATTCCTTTCATGCGGCTTCAGTTGTCGACTTGCATACGCAACAACTTTATCCTTCTGCATTAGCACTGCTCCAAGTCCAGTGCCACATGCATCGGTGTAAACCACCATCTCTTCATTCCCACTTGGAATAGTCAAAACAGGAGCACTTGTCAGTCGCTCTTTCAGAATTACGAAAGCTTGCTCACACTTATCATCCCATCTGAACACTTGGTTCTTTTTCGTCAATCCGGTCAACGGTGCAGCTATCTTGGAAAAGTCTTTAATAAACCGACGATAATATCCTGCTAATCCAAGAAAACTTCTTATATCAGATGCATTCTTAGGTCTAACCCAATCCTGGATTGCTGCCACCTTAGCGGGATCAACCGCTACTCCATTTCCAGAGATAACATGGCCTAAGAACCTCACTTCACTCTTCCAGAAGTGACACTTTGAAAACTTAGCCTTCAGTTGATGTTTCCGCAAGATTTCCAAAACAATCCTCAAGTGGGTCTTGTGCTCTTCTTCAGTTCTGGAATAAACCAAAATATCATCCACGAATACAAGCACGAACTTATTCAACTGATCTCTGAATACCCTATTCATAAGATCCACAAAATATGCTGGTGCGTTAGTCAACCCAAACGGCATTACCAGCCACTCATAAAACCCGGATGGTGTCCTAAAAGCAGTCTTCGGCACACTATCCTTCGCCACTCTCAATTGGTGAAATCCCGTTGCCAAATCCATCTGAGAAAACACCTTAGCTTCGTGAAGCTGATCAAACAAGTCATCTATTCTCGGCAATGGATACTTGTTCTTTTTAGTCAACTTATTTAGCCCACGATAATCCACACACAACCTCAACGATCCATCCGCTTTGGTTGCGAACACAACTGGTGCACCCCATTCGGACACACTTCTCCGAATGAATCCTTTCCGTAAAAGGTCATCAACTTGCACCTTCAACTCTAGCTGCTCCCTAGGCGCCATCCGCCTAAGAGGCATCACAACAGGTCTGGCTCCCTCAACTAGATCGATACGAAACTCGATCTCCCTATGCGGCGGCAACCCTTTGACTTCGTCAAAGACATCCTCAAATCCATTCACAATAGGCACCGATGACAGTCCATCCCGTGGAACAACCAGCGAATACATGAAGCTCATGAAGACGTCTTCCTCATGCTTACATCGTATCACAACCTTTCGCCCTTCCACATTCCCGACTGTCACCTCAAGCCTTTCACAATCAATCCTTGCCGCATATTTCCTAAGCCAGTCCATACCCAAAATAATTCCGAACCCCGCAAAGTTCAGAACAAAGCAATCACAAACAAACGAGCAATCATGACTCGACACAACTAGACCACGGCATATCATACACAAACATGACGAACCCCCAACTGGATTAGTCACAACCAATGGCCTATCAACAATATCCGGTTCCAAACCTAACCGGCCCACCAAATCATCACAAACAAAAGAATGCGATGCTCCAGTATCAAACAACACTCTAACCGGAACACCACAAATAGAAAGAGTACCCTGAACCACCACACCCTTCCCCTTCTCTTCAGCAGTAGGAGCTTTTGAAGACGATGGCACAGCTCCCAAAGCATAAGCTTGCACAATCTGCCTGTCCTTCCTTGGTTCTGGACAGTCCTTCCTGAAATGCCCTGGCTTATCACAGTTATGGCATTTCGCCGGTGCCCTTGGATTCCTACAATCCTTGGAGAGATGGCCCTTCTGCTGACAATTATAGCAAATCACCTCGCCCTTCGGCTTCTTCTGGCCATCCTTTCCCTTCTGTTGCTGCTGCTTCCTCTTCTTGTTTCCATTTTGCTGGGGTTTAGATCCTTCCTTGGTTACAGAAACAACAGAACTTTCCTTAGGAAACAAACTCTCATGCCTGAGAGCTTTCTCCACCAGCTTCTCAAATGGATCGTCCAAATGATCCACTAACTGCCTCCCAAGATAAGCATCCAGACCAGTCACAAACTTTTCGTTCTTCTAGTAGGGAGAATCAATATACGATCTGGCATACTTGGACAAGGCTTCAAACTCGGAAATATACTCAAGAACAGGCCTCCCACCTTGCTTGAGCTCTACAAACCTTTTGAACAAAGCAGACTTCTGAGCAGTAGAGATGAACTTGGCTTCAAACTTAACTTGGAATTGCTCCCAAGTAATCTCTTCTTCTGAAGTATCTATGGTGATAGAATTCCACCAATCAGCAGCTCTTCCCTGAAGCTGTCTCGATGCAAGCTTCCTCTTGGTTGCATCCTCAATTCCCAAGTCCCCAAAGATTCTTCGGCAAGCATCAATCCACCTCTGCACTTCAATAGTCGACTCTGTCCCCAAGAAAGCTTTTCCTCCAAGAGAAGTATAATCCTTGCAAAGCTTAGCAAAATCCACCGGTCTTGGAGCTTGAACTTGAACTCCCACATCCACTGATGATCCTGAAGCTGGTATCCTTCTCATAATCGAAGTCATCATCGCTTCGAACATAGTTCCATAATCAACCGCTCCTTCAGTAGCACGGCTTTCCCTTGCAGCTGGTCTCCCTCTTCGACTCATCCTTAATATCTACAAAAAGGAATGACTTAGAACACCTTGAGAAACAACTGCAAAAAGGAGTTCAAATCCTCCTAAACTACTATATTACATATAGTAATCATTCCTCAAAATACAATTACGTCTCTCATACGTAGTTACGTCAGCGAGCGTTGGCTAAAATCGATTAACCAAAGCTCTGATACCAAATGTGACGACCGCCCATGACTCCTGTACCAAAACAAGGAAATAGTGCGCTGAAAGGCGTGCCAGGTAGCCATGGACGATAGTCAAGGTAAAATAAAACAGCAAACTCTATCGTACAACTCACAGCGCATGGATAAAATACAATAGAGAAATATATAGTGAAGCTCCATAACAGAAAAATCATCATATAAGCATCGTACTAGTTTTATACAAACATGAATCATCCATACATCAAAGCCTCACTACAAACACTCAATCAGATATAACAGCGGAACACCCAGTACATATAGTAAGAAAACTAGTATGCAAAGCCTCCTGCTCGTCTTCGTCATCATCGACGTAGATCTCTAAGAACAGCACCTGTCACCTGCTACCTAGTCTGCCCATCCCAACATGGATGAACAGCCCAAGGTAATAAGAGGAGACATAAAACCTTGAGTCAGACAAAGTCTTAGTGAGTAGTAAATCAACTATCAAACATACCAAAAGAGCATAAGGAATAAAAGGAATAGGAACCAAACCGTCCCACTCCACCTCTTTCTACAGTGATAGCCCCCAGACACACTAAGGAAAAGCAAGCATAATTTAGCAGATAATTAAAGTAAAGCAATAATCACTCGAGTCAAGGGCGATGCTTTCCAAATACAAACCCCCAAGGCCTAAACCAAGATCAGATAAGCACCCAGAAAATACCGCTCTTGAGACCGAATGATAATACAACCAAACATCCATGACTCTGGCTATCACTGTTATCATTGCCATGATTTCACCGTTAATTGAATGACCACCTGTCAAGGGCTAATGGTAACCCCGGTTCTAGACATAACTCCGCACGTCGTCGCAGCCCGTGCCTAGGAATTTTCGCAACTACCCAGAGTACTAGCACGTCGTCGCAGCCCGTGCTTGGAACGTCGTCGCAGCCCGTTCCAACGTACTCTTGCTTTGAGCATGCTAGAACCTTCAACAACGATAAGATCTTAGCCTCCTAGCCATCCTCCTCGACGACTATTTCCATACTAGCTCAAGCGCCTCTCAAGCTGACCATTATCACCTACCCGGATCGTATTACCGAGTTATCAACAAAACTTTACACGTCGTCGTAGCCCGTGCTTGGAACGTCATCATGACCCGTCCCATCTCAACATCACACTTTGCCTCATCGCATCGTAGCAAAGTCCCATCTCGATCTCATGCTTTGCCTCCTTGCATCATGGCAAAGTCCATCGTCATCGAATCCATCCATATGAGCTTCCACATCCGCTTCATACGCCATAGGCAGCTTTCAACATTCAAGAGCCTTTCCACTTAGCTTTTGAATCATCTTCAACCATCTTGTTCCAAATCTATCAACTAGATAGCTCATTCACAACAATCAATCAAGGCAAACATTAATCCAAACAAATAAGTATTCAATCAAGATCTAATTAGGCATTTATAACTAAAATGGCAATTTCGTAAATAAATGAGCATAGAACTAACATACATGAATCATGGGTTTTTAGCATAGATCTAGCAAATATAAAACATGGGTTTTGTTTCTATAACTTAATAAATGAACTTGCATAGGTAAACATCTTCACAAACAATGGATCTATACTTGGATCTAAGGAAAAATGCACAAAATCACTATCTACAACACTCCAACAAACCACCAATCCAATATACTCCTTTGGGTCCGCGTGAGAGATAACTACTACTCACCAAATCACCTAAACACCTCAAAAACTAAACACTGCAGATCTGGACAGCGAAGATCAAGGCTTGATCCGGCGAAATCTCGCTTAAAACGATGAAATCTAGCTTCGTTGGATGAAGATCTTCAACTTTGTCTCTTGGATCTTCAATCTTGGATGGATGTTAGAATTAGATTGGAATGGAGAAAAGAAGATGAAGAAATGTTGTAGTCGAGTCTTCAAAATGGCAGCACTTCGTCGCTTCAAAAACCGGTGCCAAAAAGTGAGCCAAACCCCTCTATTTATAGGCTGAATTTACCTTAGGTCGTCTGCCCCTTAGGTCGTCACCGACCTAACCAACACAACACAGCCGACCTAAAGACATGGCCGACCCAAGACTCATGCGACCTAACCACTAAGTCGCAAACTTCTTCCTGCCGACCTAACAATAACACGGCCACACGACCTAATGACTATACACGATATAAAAGCCTCCAGCCCTACTTAGGTCGCTGCCGACCTATCCCCCTGCCGACCTATCTACTCAATAGTATGGCCGACCTACGACTTAACCCGTCCCAATCCTTAGACCGCTAACATCTTAACCCGGTCACCTTCCTTGAGTCGTTACCTATGAGACGCTTACTACCCTGACTAGGTTCAAACCTATAGGTCGTAACTCGGCAACTTCCTTAAGTCGCTGCCTTCTAACTCGTCTACTTCTTAGGTCGTCCAAATTACTAGGTCGTAACATGCTAACACCTTAACTCGTCCAACCACCTTAAGTCGTCCACTACATAACTATAGGTCGGTCAGAAACCCATAACTTGTTCTCACGACCTAAGCTAACTCGCTCACGACCTAAGCTAACTCACTAAGGTCGTAAACCTCTTAAGTCGGTCCAAACTATCCACGAGTTAACTCCCCACACGACTTAGGTTATGGACGACATAACCAACACTAACAACCTAGTAATTCTACGATCTATCGACACGTAAAATACGGGTCGTTACATTCTCTCCCCCTTAGGAATTTCGCCCCCGAAATTCCAAGCAACAACATCAATCAAAGCTATTCTGCATGCCTACCATCCATAGCAATCAACAAACCATGCATCCAATTTCTAACCTAGCATGCAGAATTCTAAGACTTAGAACAAGCTACAAATTCATGAGATGTCACGACACTTTAGGGCCATACCTCGAAGAGTTCGGGATGAGCTGCCTTCATCCTCTCTTCCTCCTCCCACGTACAGTCGTTAACATCATCACTCCATTGTACCTTGAGCAGCGTAATCGTCTTCCTCCTAAGCTCTTTCGTGTCGATTTCAACAACACGAAGCGGTTTACGAGGTTTCGTAACCACTGGATCAACCTCTAAATCTTCACAGCTATCAGCAGAAACCACTGTAGTTGGGTCGTGCACATACTTCCGTAGATATGATACATGAAAAACATTGTGCACACCTGTCATCTTTTCCGGTAACTCCAATCTATAAGCGAGCTTTCCAATCCGCTCGACGATCGGGAATGGTCCAACAAATCTCGGAGTTAACTTTCCTTTCTTCCCGAATCTAATAACACTCTTTAATGGAGAAATCTTCACAAAAACCATCTCACCTACGTCGAATTCCAAATCCTTGCGACGATTATCGGCATAACTTTTCTGTCGATCTTGGGCTACCTTCATTCGTTGTCGAATGATCTCTATACAATCCGAAGTCTGTCGAATCATCTCTGGCCCAAGCATCAGCTTTTCTCCAGTTTCCAACCAACATGTCGGAGAGTTACACGGTCTTCCATATAATGCCTCATACGGTGCCATACCAATACTCGACTGATAACTGTTATTATATGCAAACTCCACCAAATGAAGATGATCTTCCCATGATCCTCCGAAGTCCAAAACACAAGCTCTGAGAAGATCTTCCAAAACTCGGTTAACTCTCTCAGTCTGACCATCTGTTTGGGGGTGATAAGCTGTACTCAAGCACAACTCGGTTCCCAAAACTTCCTGGAAGCTCTTCCAAAATCCACTAGTGAACAATGGGTCTCGATCGCTCACTATACTCTTCGGAATACCATGGAATCGAACTATCCACTTAACATACAATTCAGCCAACTTCGATGCAGTCCTAGTTGATCGAACAGGAATGAACCTTGCACTCTTTGTCAAACGATCTACTATGACCCAAATCCCTTCATTTCCTGCTCTTGTCCTAGGTAGACCATCGATAAAATCCATTGACACTTGCTCCCACTTCCATGTAGGAACTTCTAATGGCTGGAGCAATCCACTGGGCTTCTTCTGCTCAGCTTTCACCAACTGGCAGTTCATACACTTGGAAATAAAACTTCCAACATCCTTCTTCATGCCTTCCCAGTAGTAAGTTCTCTTCATATCCCGATACATCTTATTTCCACCTGGATGAATCGTCAACTTCGAGTGATGACTTTCCCTTAGAACTTCGTCTCTCAATCCATCTATATCGGGAACAACCAGTCGTCCTTGCTTTCGAAGCCGACCCTCTCGATCGATCTCGAATCCTTTATCCTTCTCTGGTTCCAATCCAGATTCCAAACCACGGATAATCCTGACAAGCTTAACGTCTTGCTTTTGGCTCTCGCAAATCCTTTCCACAAGAGTAGGTCTTATCGATAAGTTTGCCAACATCCCAGGTTCCAATTCACATCTAGGCCTGAAGTCAAACTCAGCCAAATACTCGAGACTCTTCCACTCCGAAAACATGGCTCCCAATCCTGCATGTCTTCGACTTAATGCATCTGCCACTGCGTTTCCTTTTCCCGGAGTATAGGCTATACCAAAATCATATGATGCTAGAAACTCTAGCCACCGTTGCTGTCGAAGATTCAAATCCTTTTGGGAGAACAGATACTTCAACGACTTATGATCTGTAAACAACTCGAATCTAACTCCCAATAGATAATGTCTCCACATCTTCAAAGCAAACACAATTGCCGCTAACTCCAAATCATGAGTCGGATAATTCCTTTCATGCGGCTTCAGTTGTCGACTTGCATACGCAACAACTTTATCCTTCTGCATTAGCACTGCTCCAAGTCCAGTGCCACATGCATCGGTGTAAACCACCATCTCTTCATTCCCACTTGGAATAGTCAAAACAGGAGCACTTGTCAGTCGCTCTTTCAGAATTACGAAAGCTTGCTCACACTTATCATCCCATCTGAACACTTGGTTCTTTTTCGTCAATCCGGTCAACGGTGCAGCTATCTTGGAAAAGTCTTTAATAAACCGACGATAATATCCTGCTAATCCAAGAAAACTTCTTACATCAGATGCATTCTTAGGTCTAACCCAATCCTGGATTGCTGCCACCTTAGCGGGATCAACCGCTACTCCATTTCCAGAGATAACATGGCCTAAGAACCTCACTTCACTCTTCCAGAAGTGACACTTTGAAAACTTAGCCTTCAGCTGATGTTTCCGCAAGATTTCCAAAACAATCCTCAAGTGGGTCTTGTGCTCTTCTTCAGTTCTGGAATAAACCAAAATATCATCCACGAATACAAGCACGAACTTATTCAACTGATCTCTGAATACCCTATTCATAAGATCCACAAAATATGCTGGTGCGTTAGTCAACCCAAACGGCATTACCAGCCACTCATAAAACCCGGATGGTGTCCTAAAAGCAGTCTTCGGCACACTATCCTTCGCCACTCTCAATTGGTGAAATCCCGTTGCCAAATCCATCTGAGAAAACACCTTAGCTTCGTGAAGCTGATCAAACAAGTCATCTATTCTCGGCAATGGATACTTGTTCTTTTTAGTCAACTTATTTAGCCCATGATAATCCACACACAACCTCAACGATCCATCCGCTTTGGTTGCGAACACAACTGGTGCACCCCATTCGGACACACTTCTCCGAATGAATCCTTTCCGTAAAAGGTCATCAACTTGCACCTTCAACTCTAGCTGCTCCCTAGGCGCCATCCGCCTAAGAGGCATCACAACAGGTCTGGCTCCCTCAACTAGATCGATACGAAACTCGATCTCCCTATGCGGCGGCAACCCTTTGACTTCGTCAAAGACATCCTCAAATCCATTCACAATAGGCACCGATGACAGTCCATCCCGTGGAACAACCAGCGAATACATGAAGCTCATGAAGACGTCTTCCTCATGCTTACATCGTATCACAACCTTTCGCCCTTCCACATTCCCGACTGTCACCTCAAGCCTTTCACAATCAATCCTTGCCGCATATTTCCTAAGCCAGTCCATACCCAAAATAATTCCGAACCCCGCAAAGTTCAGAACAAAGCAATCACAAACAAACGAGCAATCATGACTCGACACAACTAGACCACGGCATATCATACACAAACATGACGAACCCCCAACTGGATTAGTCACAACCAATGGCCTATCAACAATATCCGGTTCCAAACCTAACCGGCCCACCAAATCATCACAAACAAAAGAATGCGATGCTCCAGTATCAAACAACACTCTAACCGGAACACCACAAATAGAAAGAGTACCCTGAACCACCACACCCTTCCCCTTCTCTTCAGCAGTAGGAGCTTTTGAAGACGATGGCACAGCTCCCAAAGCATAAGCTTGCACAATCTGCCTGTCCTTCCTTGGTTCTGGACAGTCCTTCCTGAAATGCCGTGGCTTATCACAGTTATGGCATTTCGCCGGTGCCCTTGGATTCCTACAATCCTTGGAGAGATGGCCCTTCTGCTGACAATTATAGCAAATCACCTCGCCCTTCGGCTTCTTCTGGCCATCCTTTCCCTTCTGTTGCTGCTGCTTCCTCTTCTTGTTTCCATTTTGCTGGGGTTTAGATCCTTCCTTGGTTACAGAAACAACAGAACTTTCCTTAGGAAACAAACTCTCATGCCTGAGAGCTTTCTCCACCAGCTTCTCAAATGGATCGTCCAAATGATCCACTAACTGCCTCCCAAGATAAGCATCCAGACCAGTCACAAACTTTTCGTTCTTCTAGTAGGGAGAATCAATATACGATCTGGCATACTTGGACAAGGCTTCAAACTCGGAAATATACTCAAGAACAGGCCTCCCACCTTGCTTGAGCTCTACAAACCTTTTGAACAAAGCAGACTTCTGAGCAGTAGAGATGAACTTGGCTTCAAACTTAACTTGGAATTGCTCCCAAGTAATCTCTTCTTCTGAAGTATCTATGGTGATAGAATTCCACCAATCAGCAGCTCTTCCCTGAAGCTGTCTCGATGCAAGCTTCCTCTTGGTTGCATCCTCAATTCCCAAGTCCCCAAAGATTCTTCGGCAAGCATCAATCCACCTCTGCACTTCAATAGTCGACTCTGTCCCCAAGAAAGCTTTTCCTCCAAGAGAAGTATAATCCTTGCAAAGCTTAGCAAAATCCACCGGTCTTGGAGCTTGAACTTGAACTCCCACATCCACTGATGATCCTGAAGCTGGTATCCTTCTCATAATCGAAGTCATCATCGCTTCGAACATAGTTCCATAATCAACCGCTCCTTCAGTAGCACGGCTTTCCCTTGCAGCTGGTCTCCCTCTTCGACTCATCCTTAATATCTACAAAAAGGAATGACTTAGAACACCTTGAGAAACAACTGCAAAAAGGAGTTCAAATCCTCCTAAACTACTATATTACATATAGTAATCATTCCTCAAAATACAATTACGTCTCTCATACGTAGTTACGTCAGCGAGCGTTGGCTAAAATCGATTAACCAAAGCTCTGATACCAAATGTGACGACCGCCCATGACTCCTGTACCAAAACAAGGAAATAGTGCGCTGAAAGGCGTGCCAGGTAGCCATGGACGATAGTCAAGGTAAAATAAAACAGCAAACTCTATCGTACAACTCACAGCGCATGGATAAAATACAATAGAGAAATATATAGTGAAGCTCCATAACAGAAAAATCATCATATAAGCATCGTAGTAGTTTTATACAAACATGAATCATCCATACATCAAAGCCTCACTACAAACACTCAATCAGATATAACAGCGGAACACCCAGTACATATAGTAAGAAAACTAGTATGCAAAGCCTCCTGCTCGTCTTCGTCATCATCGGCGTAGATCTCTAAGAACAGCACCTGTCACCTGCTACCTAGTCTGCCCATCCCAACATGGATGAACAGCCCAAGGTAATAAGAGGAGACATAAAACCTTGAGTCAGACAAAGTCTTAGTGAGTAGTAAATCAACTATCAAACATACCAAAAGAGCATAAGGAATAAAAGGAATAGGAACCAAACCGTCCCACTCCACCTCTTTCTACAGTGATAGCCCCCAGACACACTAAGGAAAAGCAAGCATAATTTAGCAGATAATTAAAGTAAAGCAATAATCACTCGAGTCAAGGGCGATGCTTTCCAAATACAAACCCCCAAGGCCTAAACCAAGATCAGATAAGCACCCAGAAAATACCGCTCTTGAGACCGAATGATAATACAACCAAACATCCATGACTCTGGCTATCACTGTTATCATTGCCATGATTTCACCGTTAATTGAATGACCACCTGTCAAGGGCTAATGGTAACCCCGGTTCTAGACATAACTCCGCACGTCGTCGCAGCCCGTGCCTAGGAATTTTCGCAACTACCCAGAGTACTAGCACGTCGTCGCAGCCCGTGCATGGAACGTCGTCGCAGCCCGTTCCAACGTACTCTTGCTTTGAGCATGCTAGAACCTTCAACAACGATAAGATCTTAGCCTCCTAGCCATCCTCCTCGACGACTATTTCCATACTAGCTCAAGCGCCTCTCAAGCTGACCATTATCACCTACCCGGATCGTATTACCGAGTTATCAACAAAACATTGCACGTCGTCGTAGCCCGTGCTTGGAACGTCATCATGACCCGTCCCATCTCAACATCACACTTTGCCTCATCGCATCGTAGCAAAGTCCCATCTCGATCTCATGCTTTGCCTCCTTGCATCATGGCAAAGTCCATCGTCATCGAATCCATCCATATGAGCTTCCACATCCGCTTCATACGCCATAGGCAGCTTTCAACATTCAAGAGCCTTTCCACTTAGCTTTTGAATCATCTTCAACCATCTTGTTCCAAATCTATCAACTAGATAGCTCATTCACAACAATCAATCAAGGCAAACATTAATCCAAACAAATAAGTATTCAATCAAGATCTAATTAGGCATTTATAACTAAAATGGCAATTTCGTAAATAAATGAGCATAGAACTAACATACATGAATCATGGGTTTTTAGCATAGATCTAGCAAATATAAAACATGGGTTTTGTTTCTATAACTTAATAAATGAACTTGCATAGGTAAACATCTTCACAAACAATGGATCTATACTTGGATCTAAGGAAAAATGCACAAAATCACTATCTACAACACTCCAACAAACCACCAATCCAATATACTCCTTTGGGTCCGCGTGAGAGATAACTACTACTCACCAAATCACCTAAACACCTCAAAAACTAAACACTTCAGATCTGGACAGCGAAGATCAAGGCTTGATCCGGCGAAATCTCGCTTAAAACGATGAAATCTAGCTTCGTTGGATGAAGATCTTCAACTTTGTCTCTTGGATCTTCAATCTCGATCTTCGATCTTGGATGGATGTTAGAATTAGATTGGAATGGAGAAAAGAAGATGAAGAAATGTTGTAGTCGAGTCTTCAAAATGGCAGCACTTCGTCGCTTCAAAAACCGGTGCCAAAAAGTGAGCCAAACCCCTCTATTTATAGGCTGAATTTACCTTAGGTCGTCTGCCCCTTAGGTCGTCACCGACCTAACCAACACAACACAGCCGACCTAAAGACATGGCCGACCCAAGACTCATGCGACCTAACCACTAAGTCGCAAACTTCTTCCTGCCGACCTAACAATAACACGGCCACACGACCTAATGACTATACACGATATAAAAGCCTCCAGCCCTACTTAGGTCGCTGCCGACCTATCCCCCTGCCGACCTATCTACTCAATAGTATGGCCGACCTACGACTTAACCCGTCCCAATCCTTAGACCGCTAACATCTTAACCCGGTCACCTTCCTTGAGTCGTTACCTATGAGACGCTTACTACCCTGACTAGGTTCAAACCTATAGGTCGTAACTCGGCAACTTCCTTAAGTCGCTGCCTTCTAACTCGTCTACTTCTTAGGTCGTCCAAATTACTAGGTCGTAACATGCTAACACCTTAACTCGTCCAACCACCTTAAGTCGTCCACTACATAACTATAGGTCGGTCAGAAACCCATAACTTGTTCTCACGACCTAAGCTAACTCGCTCACGACCTAAGCTAACTCACTAAGGTCGTAAACCTCTTAAGTCGGTCCAAACTATCCACGAGTTAACTCCCCACACGACTTAGGTTATGGACGACATAACCAACACTAACAACCTAGTAATTCTACGATCTATCGACACGTAAAATACGGGTCGTTACAGCCATCATCATCAGGATTATTTTCCAGCGACTGAAGTGAGCTCGGTGCTTGCTTACTTCCCGTAATTTATTTCCCAAAATAATACTCCATTATTTCCTTCTAACACTTTGGAAAATATTTCAAAATTTCCAAGATTTAAAATTCCCAAACTTTTTGTTCAAATTCATTTAAAAACATTTTCCAAAATTCTCGGGATTTAAATTCTGTTTTAAATCAAATTTTGGTTATGTTCCATTGTGTTATTTCATACTTACATAATTCTATTTGGTTATGAATATAAACCATTTCAAATTTTAGATTATTATATGTTTATAATATTAACAACCAAACATCCAAATAAATATAATAATTTCAGAAAATTGTTTCATTTATATCAAAATATAATTGTAGGAAAAATTATTTCATTTACCAAGTGTAAAAACAATACTATGTCGATTTATCTTGTTTAAGAGTTTAGAAACCCCTATCGATATAGTTGTACTTCCCGTACTGACGAATATTCATAAACACTCAACCGATAAGTCAACACAGTATAAAAACAGCTTTATATTCACTAACAGTTACATGCTCATAGCTATTAATACACTCAACTCATTCTAGAGTACTATTGACTCTATCTTAATGAGTAATCCCCACCGGAGCCAAGGTTATCGCCAACCTGGCTCTGATACCACTATAACGACCCGTCCTACTCGATCCTCGAAATTCGACACAAATACGCCGTTGTATAATATGCTGACTATCGAGTGCCGGAAAAGACATATTGCTGAGGAAAGAAAGAATGAGATAGAAGAAGAGAAAATAAAACAACAACAGAATCTCACAATCGCAGCGGAATAAAATACAATGGATAATAACTGATCTTTACACAAAAAGAATCTATATTTGTTTTATACATTACATCATTCGTTTCCAAAACCTACCCTTGTGCCTAATTTTTTTAACTTTAATTTGTTTAAGTACAAACCCATGCAATCCAAAATTTACTTCGAGTCCATACCCGAGCTCGAACCTTATCTCCCGAAGGCTACTTCGAGTTTCCTTTTTCTTCCCAAACCTATGTCTACTGACACAGCTAAAGCCATATGCACGTGCACCGATCATCTGCGAATCTCTGACCTCCAAGTCCGTCACCGACACACCATCGACGACCCACCAATCCAATTCCAACCACCCAAAATTCGCTTGGAACCCAAAATCGAAATCGAAGTTACTCGAGCAGTTCCTGGAACAATGACCTCGCCTGAAAATCCTTCGAACTCCCAACGCCGACCATCAGAGGTCGCGTAACTCCAACCGAAGTTGCGTTTGACTTCAACGCTTCGATCCAAACCGATGCGATCAACTCCGGTGCGACGGCGAAGCTGCAGCAACCCAAATACTTGACTTCGACCAGACATGGGTTTAAACCTTAGTTCAGCAATTTCCGATCACCACGACGACTTATAAATTCAATCAGTAATTTTCTGATGATCCCAGATCATCCACCAAGCCCCAAACACGATTACAACATTTATCATAACCCCGATCACCTGAATCTGCCCCGAAACCCCAGATCATTCAATTCACAAATTCCCAGTGAATTCAAGTTTATAAGTTTTGATCTTAGCTTTAAAAATCATTATTTTAAAAAACATTTCCGTTAATATAATTTAAATTAGGAATGATGATGGTCGAAATTTTGACAGAAATGTGTATGCCTGTAATTTCAATCTTTTTCAAAGAATGCTTTGATTTATTTTGCTGAAATTTATTTTTTAGAAATGAAACATGTTTGAACAAGCAAAACATGTTTAGATCCTAAGGTCTAATATGGATTAGAGGGGGAGAAATCAAAATTTTGAACAGGCTTTTGGAAAACCTGGGAACACAGAGGCATATATGTCTGTAAAACAGACATGCACAGAACATTCATATGGGTTCATTCACATGCAGGCATTATTTTACAACTTATCTTCAAAAAAAATTCATCACAACATCAAGATTTGCTCAGATTTTAAATAGTTTTACTCCCTTAGTATTTTGAACAGAGAGACTTGGAAATGGTTTGAAGGTCTAGAAAGTTGTTTTTCAATTTGATCTTGAATTCTGCAGCTAATTGATATAAATTTTTCTTGGTTTTCTGATGTATTTACTTGCTTAATTTATTAACAACAAATTCTAGTTCAAACTTTTGAAAAGTCCTATTTACAGTTTGATTTTTATACGAAAACAGAGAAGAACTTTGGTCTGAAGACTTGAACACTGGAATCCAAAGTTCTAAGGTGATACAGATTGTGTTGTTGAAGTTGAATCCTAAAGGCTTGATCTTGAAAAAAAATGCAATGCTTGAACTTGCTTTGATGTTGAACTGCTTGTTTGAGAGGGTTACAGGTTTTGATTTATTTAAATATGTATGCAGGGTTTTCTTTTTGAGTTTGAACTTGAATTGTTTTGATTTGGTTACTTTGTTGCTGGGAGGAGATGAAGTAACGTATATAGATTTAAATCTTCTTTTTATTAACTTTCAAAAATAAAAATGACACTTGTTCATTTTCTTTCTACATGGATTACACTTGTTAATCCACTTACTTAAATTTTAACACTTGTCTTTATGTATATTACTTATTTAACATTTGTAGTTTCATTAGAATAATATGTTTTCTTCATTATTTAAATTGAATTTAAATTTACATTTTCCATTTTCTAAAGACATTAGCTTTATTTTAATAAATACTGTTTAAAAGAAAATTTTGAAATTAAATACATATTAAATAAATTACACACACACACACACACACACACACACATATATATATATATATATATTTAAGTCCAAATTATATTATTATAGCATTTATTTAAAATTTATATACAAATTCAAAGCCAAATTCAAATCTACTCATATATACACACATATGTATAATTTAAATTCAAATGGTTTTAAAAACATTTATTATTTCAAATTTTAAACTCAAATGAGATTGAAATCTTGTTCATACAATTTAACACTTATTTTATTTGATTTGAACATTTTCAAATTAATCTCAAATTAAATTCAAAAATTCAAATAAATTAGTAAATTAAATTGATAAAATTTTGGGATGTTACAACAATCCTTTCTCAACATTTGTTATTTCAACTCCATTTCTTCTTGCATCAATTCTATTTCAATTTAATTTGATTCTTATCTTACCAAATGCCAATTTGTTTTCTAATTTTAATTCACTTCCAATCTTAAATCAACATTTGATTTTTATTTCATTTACCAAGATATCAAGCAAATTTTTACTCTGGGTTTTACTTCTTTTCAATTTTATTCAAGCTCGACTAAATTTTATTTAACTAACTTAAATCCATATCATTTCTTTTACTAATTTAAATAAGAATTTAATTTCATTAAATATTATTTACAGCTCATCTGAATTTGGATTTCAATTCAATCCAATTTAAATTTTTATTTCCCAATTTATAAGTTCAAAAAATTATTTACTTACCTAAGTCCGTTTACATTTATATTTTACTTTATCTTATTTAAATTCACATTTCATTTATAATTAATTTTTTTAACTTTCCATTTTCCTATTCATAAGTTCACAACTTATTTATTTAAAATCTTATGTTACTCACTTGAGTCTAACTACATCTTATATTCATTATCTGGATTATTTATTTCACTTAAGAACTTAAGTGTATTCATTCCATTTAATAATTGTAACCTATACTTATACAATTATCCTCCACTTGATATCTAAATCCACATTAAATTTTATTTAACTCAAGTTAAATTTCAATATACCTTATCCACTTTGATTTACTCCGGTTATAATTTTAATTTCCAGGATTAAAATTTTCACTTCCCTTTCTTATTTAGATCAACTTCATTTTATAAATTCAATACCGATTTCTTTCAATTTCCAAATCTTCTAAATAGAATTTCCAAAATTCAATTACCCGGTTTATTTACGAAACCATTTTAAAATCATAAACATACATACTTGGTGTATTAAATCATAACTTCGGATTTTCAAAACAACTTGGTTTTACCAAAACAATTCCCTTTTTAAAATGTTTAAACAAACTTGTCTACCAAACAAGTCCCAACAAATAATTGTACTAAACTACCCTGGTGGCAATCCATCACTTAGAAACTCAAAAACGAACACTGATGATGTGGCCCTCATCATCAGGATTATTTTCCAGCGACTGAAGTGAGCTCGGTGCTTGCTTACTTCCCGTAATTTATTTCCCAAAATAATACTCCATTATTTCCTTCTAACACTTTGGAAAATATTTCAAAATTTCCAAGTTTTAAAATTCCCAAACTTTTTGTTCAAATTCATTTAAAAACATTTTCCAAAATTCTCGGGGTTTAAATTCTGTTTTAAATCAAATTTTGGTTATGTTCCATTGTGTTATTTCATACTTACATAATTCTATTTGGTTATGAATATAAACCATTTCAAATTTTAGATTATTATATGTTTATAATATTAACAACCAAACATCCAAATAAATATAATAATTTCAGAAAATTGTTTCATTTATATCAAAATATAATTGTAGGAAAAATTATTTCATTTACCAAGTGTAAAAACAATACTATGTCGATTTATCTTGTTTAAGAGTTTAGAAACCCCTATCGATATAGTTGTACTTCCCGTACTGACGAATATTCATAAACACTCAACCGATAAGTCAACACAGTATAAAAACAGCTTTATATTCACTAACAATTACATGCTCATAGCTATTAATACACTCAACTCATTCTAGAGTACTATTGACTCTATCTTAATGAGTAATCCCCACCAGAGCCAAGGTTATCGCCAACCTGGCTCTGATACCACTATAACGACCCGTCCTTCTCGATCCTCGAAATTCGACACAAATACGCCACTATATAATATGCTGACTATCGAGTGCCAGAAAAGACATATTGCTGAGGAAAGAAAGAATGAGATAGAAGAAGAGAAAATAAAACAACAACAGAATCTCACAATCGCAGCGGCATAAAATACAATAGATAATAACTGATCTTTACACAAAAAGAATCTATATTTGTTTTATACATTACATCATCAGAATACAATACAATCAAAACAAGTACTGGACAGTTGTCTTAACTTGCCCTCACAAAGCTACATACAGCTTATACAGCACAACGTAATATACTTCAAATACGTGTGATACGTCTCGCCATCCAGCTTGTCTCCTAAGCTCCACAACATCCTCCCATGTACTTATAATACTCGGTCTGACCCAAGCATTATAATAAAATAATACCTGAGTCGGTCTGGAAAACCAACGTGAGAAAAATACGCTCAATTTAATTATTAAAGTTTTCAAAATCCTTTGAAAATCAAGGGTATCTCATAAGACCACGCCACAAATAAACATGTCGGGTTTTTACCTTACGATAACCAAAACATTTCTTATAAAATCCTCTGATATTATAATAGTGTCTAAGTACAAATACTTATTCAAATAGCCAAAATTATTACATTATTAAAATCCAGCAATACTAGCAACAAAGTGGGTTCTACAAACAAAACCGTAAAGGCACGCAGGGAGAATGGATTTCCAACTAATGACTAGGCATTGGGGTACCACCTGTCATGGTAACTGATCTAGATCAGCATACCGAGTACGTTCCTATGCAACACAAGGCCGGAGCTACCCCTTACTGGATAGTCCGAATAAGATCACCCCGCGGTTGGGATCAGCAAACGCCCACACAGCCGAATAAAAGGGACCTTTAGACAGTGATGACCTTACCTTAATTGGTTGCTACCCACTTAGCCTTTGCTGCATAACCCCTGATTTTCAATCATTCCCGGTTGATGAGGCTCGAGGCTCAGCGTTACCTTTTTAGAACACATCTCACTTAGAATGCTCATCGTCCTCCTAACGATGTTCTAAAAGCATTCATCCATACAAGTCCGTTCCAGGTTCGAACGGAACCGAAGGCACTACTTCTACTACATCCATTTTGGAATCACCCTCAGGATTAGTAGCGATTAGCCCTTGCACTTCGCTGTTCCATCTTCGACTCCAAGCTCTTTCCTTCATCACGAAAACGTACTCCTCGGATCGGAGTGGTTTTCGGATCTTAAATCCGATACCGGTCTCTTCGAAACAACGTTCGCTATTTCCCGATAAACTCAACCCCGGTTCTTTAGGAATACTCAGATGAGAATAAGATCGGAGTTCACCTCCTAACCGTTTGTGGACGGATTTACTTATAAACGTTCTAGAAGAACGAACGAGTTTATACGTACAGTATAGCACCTCGAACGATAACTGTACCATATAATTCTCATAATCTTTTAGGTATTCCAATGTTATATTTCGATCCAGATTTGATAGTCAGTTATTTAAGTATCAAATAAACAATCAATTCAACCAATTATTTATTTTCACTGAAATGCCAAGTCTCACAAAATTAGAATTTTATAATTTAAATCATTTTATCTAAAAATATATAACTAAAACATTTAAAAATAAAACTACTTAAATTACATTACTCAAAATGATAGTTATGAAATTCTATAATAGTTTTCCATGTAAAACTTAAGCCACGATCTATTTTTAAAATAAAGTTTTATATAAAGTATAAATATTAAAAAAAAATCTTTTAAAAACATACTACTAATTTGACTTTAAAAATAATTACTATAAAATAAATTTTTAGTTAATATTTACTTTAAAATTTTAAAACAAATAAAAATAATAAATTTCTCCAAAGCATTACTTTTTAAATAATTTTAAAACCTAAAACTTATACATAAAAATTCTCCTTTGAAAATGTACTTGGCTTTTCAGGGAAATACACTTCCATTTCAATATAACCCATATAATCCTTTTATAAATTCTGCTCGATTTATCCCAATTTAATTTACGTTCTAATCCCGTAAATTTCTTCCAACACTTTAAAAATAAAACACTATTTATTTTTAAACATATTTCCCATCTCCTTATAATCACTTTCAAAATATATGTTCTTAAATTATTTAAAATAAAGCAACTAAATACTTATGAAAATCTATAAGAGTATCGTGAGTAAAACTTAAACCAAAATTACCTTTTTTAAAATAAAGTTATTATATTAATATTTATGTTAAAATTCCCTTTTAAAAATCATAATACTAATCTACCTTTAAATATAATTAACTACTATAATTAACTTAAATAAATATTTAATTTTCACTTAAAAATAATTAAAATAATTTGAACTTCTAGTTTATAGTCTGAAAACTTTTCTTTAAAATATACTTAGTTTTCCAGGAAAATATGTTTTCTAGCTTTTAAAAATAAAATCACCTTTTTATTTTTAAAAGTGAATTACAACTTTTTTTATAAATTTCCACCGGAATCTATACTTCCAAATTTATCCACTGATAAATATTCCACTTTATTTATAAACCCAGTTTACAAATTTCCATTCCTCATTTTTCTTTAAATCACAGTTTTCAAAATACTTAATCAATTTCAAACTGATATCCTGTTTAAATTCCCTTTAAATTTATAACTCAATTTACCCAAATTCCCAATAATTATTTACTTAAAATTCCCTTTTCATTTCCTTTAAAACCCAATTCAATCTATTCTTTATTTTAAAATACCAAATTTTATTCATCCAAACAATAGTGTCGAATAACTTAAAATTCCAATTCAGTTCTATCACAAAATATCAAATAACATATCATTGATTATGGAAATAATATTTATATTCTGAGAAATCTAATTGAATCCCTCCAACCAGTTTCCCTGCATCCACAGATGGTAGCACAATAAAAATACCAATTCCACTTCGAGGTGGAATATCGCGGTATATAGGGTCATCCGCCATTATGCGGGGCGCATAGGGTCTCATCCACTATATAATGCGTGAAATCAATTACTCCAATATACACACACACTCTACTATATATAATATCACATTCAATCAATCAATAATTTAAATTTAAACATTTTAAATTAAATAGTCAATCAGATGTGAGTGAGATTAACTCACCTTGAGTTTAAAATGTAGAGCATTCCAATTTTAAATTAAATCAAGCGCCTTTGATTTAACCTAAAATTTTCACGAGCACCAATTGCCTTCGGATCTACTGCAGCGCGTAGATTGTGTCGCTGCGATTCCTTCTCTTCTTGTTTCGTCGGAATCCGACCACGCATGCAAAAGATATGCAGTATTAAAGATTGTTTGATTTAAAATATAATTTATTTTCATTTTATTCTATGTTTTACACCAACCCAAATCGAGGCCGTTCAAAAGCAAGAAAAACCCAAGGCCACTGATTGCTTCCCTCTCCTTCGTCTTCACCCAGCACAAAAAACCCAAAGCCACCATGCTTTGACCAAAAATCGAGATCATCACGATAACATAGAAGACGATCCAAACCTTCCACGCGGCAGCTCCAAATTGCATGCACCCATGGACAGAACACGGCCAAGCTCGGCATCGCCGTTACTCCAAAAAGCGCGCTCGAACGCTTGACTAATGGCCCAAAAATCGAGACGATCCACCATGCTGATTCCAATCACGGCCGTATGGATTTGTAGAGCTTGAGATGCACTACAATCTTCCAGTTGACTGATTTTGCAAATACTCAATGGATTAAGAGAATTTAGGGGATTTGATTCGAAAATTTTCGGCCATTGGTTTCCAGTAAATGGCAGCTGCGCAAAAGAAAACTAGGTTTCGGTTGTGATGCATATATATACATGCACCATAATTATTTTAATAATATATTTTTCACAAATTACTTAATTTTCAACGAATTCCAATTAAACCGTACCAACAGGCATTTATAATGTTTTACCCGTGTTCTGAGCACAATGGAACGTGTTTCGAAGCCCAATTGAAATGTATGTGGAAGATAGCCTTTTGAATCGATTTAAAATATTAAATTATTGATTTTTAATTTCAATGCGTTTCTCACCCGTACGAACAAATGGTAACTCCAAATGTTACGAAATTTGAAATCCGATAATAATTGACTATTACGGATCCAATGGAACCGGGTTTGTCGAATTCTAAGAATATGTCTCGGAAGGCTATTTTAACTCGTCGATTAAATCGAGCGATTTTCAAAATCGTCGAAATCATTTAAAATTTCACTTTTAAAATTTACTAACTTAATTATAAATCATATAGAATTTATATTCACATTATGAATCATCATGATTCATTTAAATCAAAATATGATTATTTACATTATTATTATATATATTAAATTCCACTTATTAAATTAATATAAAAATTCCAATTTAACTTATCGACCTTTGATTCCATCCAAAGGTCCAATATTAAAATTCAAATCCACTAGACTTGAAATAAATCTTAGAAACCATCTCCATATTTATATACATCCAGATTCACAAATTATACTAATTTCAAATATTAAAGTATTATTATCCAAATGAAATTAAATTTTCCATATTTGAAATTATAACTAATCTTATTTATTTAACCAAAATCATCTTATTTTCGAAATCAATGTATAATACACATTCAACATTTAAAATAAATTAATTGTTCAAAAGTAACGACCAAATTCTCCGGGTTGTTACAGTTGCAACTGGTTGCTTAAAACCAGTTCTTCTATTAGATCACAATTATGTCAGCATTCATTCGTTTCATGTCCATCCATCTCATGGACGATGCGGAACTTTCTAGATCTTTTCTCCCATCAGTGGACCCACTTTTAGCTGGCTTTCGATAGGGGATCTATACCTTAGTATTCAATTTATCTTCTCCAGGGTCTTTATTAAATCAGTTTAGGAGGAGAATTTCAGCTACCCTTTTTGTCGTTTTGGTTCCGCAAAGTCATTATCGGCTTTTTTTTACCTTTTCTGTTTACTGCTCCGAATAATCCTCTATCATCTACATCATTAATTTCAGCGTTCTCAATCTCGACCTCTTCATGATGCAAATATCTCTTTGTTTCATAGTAAAATTCCATGAGATCCATCAGTAGTTCCCTTTCCAAAGCAATCTTGAAGTCGGTCCTGTTTGCGACTCCAGATACTATTGCATTTAGATTATTGATGGATCTGACTTATCGATGGCTGCAGCTACAATGTTGAATCTTGTCAAATAGCTTCTAAAGGTATCGTCGAGAAATTGTTTCATGTTTCATAGTGTCATCACATTCTTTGATCACGAGACATGAACTCTGAACCGTATGAAGAACTTATTAACCATGTCGGTCCACGTGCTAATGGACCAATTTTCTCACTATCTAAACCACATTACCGCTAAGTTTCTTAGATATAATGGAAAGAACTCTCCCATCACCTTCTCCGGAGCACCCAACACCTCTGTATGTCAGATATATCGCATTAGATGGACTGTCGGATCCGTTTTTCCATTATACATGCATCAAAAGTTTAAAATCATAAGGATTCCTCGCATTTCAGATATTAAAAGTGAACGGATTCCTACTCATGTCCTCTAAGCTTTGATTTGGGAGTCACCCCTAGTTATCCTCCTTACCAACTCAGCAATTCCGATTTTTCCGTCCAATAATGGTCTTCGATCAAAAGCGATATTCTGCCCCCTGCTGCTGTAAGGGAATTCTGGCACATATTCTGACACATACTCCTCTGGCTGCACGTTAGCATTCTGACCTAATCCTTTGGCTTAATTCTGTCTTCTCTTCCTATGGGGAGGTTCTGACACATATTCTTCAAGTCTGTGATCATTCGTTTTTCGATTCATGTTTCTAGCATCATCTGTTCCTAGCATCCCAGTAGTCACACCAACATTGTCCTTTAGTATGGTTTCCTTGGTACCAAGTTGATTTAGGTCGGTATTGAACTGTTCTATTTGCGGTGGCATTGTTAAAGTTTGCTCCACTCTAACTCCAATGCTCCTGCATTTATTCCCAGAACTTGGTTCTCAGGTTCTATAGCTCTATTTATTCCTCATTGTCCAATTCTTTGAAAAAAATCCTTCAAGCATTTCCTATTGTCTAGTTATCGTTTCAAACTGCATCTCCTTCAAGATTTTTTCCATCTCTTCTCCAGTCACGTAGAGGGATGGATGAGAATTTAAGGACACCTACTAGCTGCTCTCATGCTCTGGTTGACTTCCTCTAATCTTAGATCTTGTGTTAAGTCTCTTCATCTTCTCCAAATATCATATTCAAACTTCAAGTCTTTTGATCTAAACCGTTCTCAGTGAAAGCTTCAAAATGTTAACCCAGAAAATAGATCAACATCTAGAAATCTGGTGAAAGCACAAGTTCAAATAAAGTAAACAGAAAAACAGTAAATGGAAACTCAATTTTTATAGCGGTTCGACGTAATCTAGCATACGTCCACTTTAATATTATATTAGTTGCTCTTTGGATTACAGCTAATTATCTTAGATCTGACAACAATCAAGCGGGTCTCAGATTTACAACGATATTTCTGAAGGGTATGAGAGTCATTAGTGCTAGAGATTTGATAAGCAACAAATAGTGGCTTCCTATGTGACTCTAGTGGAAAGGAGTAAGATGTCAAGAAGAAGAAGTCTCCAATAGCAGAGAGATTAGATCCCATTTTGTTTGCAGGTAGGCTTGTATTTATAGGGAAACAAGTGTACAGGTCTGGAAGCCTACTTGCAGTAGAGTCTAGGAGTTAGCCTAATGCCACATGAGACCAAAGGCTCCCCGAGTCATTATAATAACTCGATGCCGACCTAAATAACTCGACATTGAGTTATTTTGGCTTGTTTAAATCACTTTCTTTCACTTGCTAACTCCTTCTATCTTCTTCTTCAGTTGTTCTAAGTCCTCCATCGGCTTTGAGTCGATTAGTGCGATCTTCCTAATAGCTGCTTTCTTTGCTTTCTTCTCATCCATCCTTGAAATTGCTCGTTATATTAATTGGAAAATCACTTGAATGCAAGTTATTGAAGTTTCACAAGAGGTATATGGTGTTTATGAGGTATGAACAAGGGGAAATAGGTCGGGATCGGCCTATTTAACTCAAGATCGACCTATTTACTTAGCTAAATTCCTATCCAAACTTCTAAAGCTCCATTTTCTAGTCCTTATGAGTGTGCTTCCAAATTCGTGAATCGTTTTGTTCTTGTTTTGATCTTCTAAGTCCAGTTGAAATCTACTTTGCTCAAAAAGAGAGTTAACAAGAAGATATAATATTTATAAGTTGAAAGACTCATCTAGATGCTTCTAAGCTTAACGAATGTAAATATCTAGACCTATTGAATTTACTTTCAAATGAATATTGTGAAATCTTAGAATCTGTCTCGACATTTTTCTTTTATCTTTTATTCTCATATCTTACCCCAATGATGGTGGATTAACATACCACAATAAAAAATGTGTATAAACATTAAAATTTTCAAATCCCCATAATTTATATACCAAATTGAAGAGCACGACGAGACGATGAGATTGCAAGGGTTCATGTCACAAAAGTATTTGGGTCGACTAGAATTCAGAGAAGAAGCTAGTTACATCCGCTTTAGTTTAATGGTGAAACAAAGAATATGCGACGATTGGAGGATACAATGGTGTTAAGAAGGCCGAGGGAAATCAACATGTGGTGACTGATCTATTAGATAGTCACCATGGTGGAATGAAACAGAGAGAAGTCGACCGACTTGGGTTTTGCCAACGGTGACATTGGGCAACATGGAGGTGTTAGCAAGGTTAATGGTGGTAAGAGGAGCTCGACTTTGGTCTCTAGATCAACAACTAGAAGCAAATGGTGATGGTAACACGATGAAGGTGGCGGCTGTAAGGGTATTGCATTTTGGAAGGTACTATTGCATGAGATTTTATTTTAATTTAGTTAATAAATTACCAAAATGCCTATACTACCTCTAGTTGTCATATCTTTTTCATATGACCTACAATTCACGCATGGTTTGTTGCATTTTCATTGTAATGAGATTCTATGCATGACAGTGAGACTTGAATCAATGATTGAATTTCTGGAAAATATGGTTAAAGTGGCTGGAAATGGCTTTATACTCTTTAAAAATCCATATATACTCTTATACATGTCCATACGAGATGTTAGTGGTGAGATGGTTTTGGACATACGCACATAGTTATCACTTTATTGATTGAAAATTGGATACGGACAAAACCGACATAGGTTAGTTGCATGAAGTCCTAAGGCGTCGATCACATTATTTGGAAATACACATTTATTTATCCTTATATTGCTTGGATTGCTCATATTTCTCGTATTTCTTAGATTTTTGATACTATTTGTATTTCTTGTATTCCTTATGATAAAACAAAATGTTACCATTTACGGGAAAATTAGAAAAGGGTATGATTTAATATGACTCAAATAGACTAACGATCCAATAAAGAACCCAATATAATACACACACGCACGTGTGTGTTGTATTATACACTACACCACGCTATCCATTTTGCCACGCCCCAACGCAGAAAATTTGCCATGGTCTTGAGCCGTGGCAATTTTACCACGGTTTCGGTCCGTGCTAAAATAAATTGCCAAGGTTACGGGGCCGTGGTAATTTTGCAATGGCTTGAGACCGTTGCAAAATTATCCTAATTTTTTAACTACCCCACCTTATCATATACAACCTAACACCTTTCTCAAAAAACATCGCTCCGTTCCCTAACTCATTATTTTCGATCCCCTCCCTAATAATTTCGATCCCGTGCCATAACTCATTAATTTCCGCTGCTCCTTGAATCCACATCAATTCCACTGCTCTTAGAATAGTCCGATCTTTTTGTGATTAGTTTTTGAAAATGAATCGCTCTCACTCAAATCGTGTGAATCCAGGTTCACTCTAATCGGCCATCTTCATCATCGTTCAGCTCCGCCTATCAGAAGACCTTCAACATCGCCTTGGACGGCCATCTGTGCCACCAGCTACAGCATACATTATCGAATTTATTTATTTATTATTATTTTTATGAAGTAATTGAAATTAGATAATGAGGTTTATTTCCAACTGTGTATTTTTTTGCTAGAAGAATTTTTTTAATTTTGAATGTTTTATTGTTGGATTCTTAATTTTTTTTGGTTTGAATGTTTTTGTAATTGAGCAATTGCATTGACTGATGCCCATGATTGACTGTCCATGTAAAAATATGTTTTGATTTGTAAGAATATGTTTTGATTTGTTAGAAAATACCAGTGACTTATTGTGTTATTTGTAATCTTGCACAAGTCATCACACTATTATGCTTAATGCTTCAACAATAGCTAATTGCCATCTCTTTATTGATTTAAATTGTCATTGTAGTGTATTTGGAGTTGAAAGGCCAGGGTGTAAATTTTCAGTTAAGCAGCGGGTAGAGACGTAATTCTACAAGGTATTAAATGTTATTAACAAGTGTTATATATGTAAAACACATTGAGCACGACATCACTAAGCTAGCACTTGTGGTTCCTAGAATAAAAAAACAAATTATAAAATTAGTGAAATGCTATCCTCTACTTTAACAATCTCAGTATAACGCATTGTGTTGCATAATTTTTGACCAATATTTATTTCTACAGAATTGTATGCAGGGTATTTTAGACAACATATATGACCCGAATATTTTCAATACTAACAAATATTACTGTAACAGTTTCATTCTAGTTCTTATATGGCAACATAACTGTCACCTTTTTCCTATAGCTTACTTAACTGTTTCACTCTAGTTCTCATATAGCACACATATGACATGAATATTAAGCTAAGTTGCTCAAAATCTTCTTGTAGTTTAGAACCTAATATGGCTACACAAACTATACTAACACCAAAACTTAGACTTGGTAAGGGGAAAAGCAAGGTCGCATACAGAGTTGATCTTACCTGTAGATCCAAAGATGACATTCTTTCCATTGGGTCTTCTATAGACTGCAAAGAAAATTCGAGAATTAATTGTCTACGGCAAAGAAAATATAACGTTGAGCGATAACTACATAATACAGCTACATTTTTACTCCCATTGGTGAAACCATAATTCGAAGAAAAGAAAAGAAAAGGAAGATATTTTATGTAACGACCTAGATTTTCTCGCCATTCAATTTTGAATATTTAAATGGTTAAAATATTGAATTGGGAATTTTAATTGATTTAGTAAGATTTTAAAACTAGAATTTCAAGTGATTTCGTTAATTTTTGAAAATGTCGATTTAATCGACGCGTTAAAATAGCGATTAGGGGGCATAGTCTCGAAATTCGATGAAACCAGTTCCATTGGATCCGTAATATTGTATTATTATCGAATTTCAAATTTTGTAGTGTTTGGAGTTATCGTCTGATCGTACGGGATAACCCGCTGAAATTTATATCGAAAATTCAATATAATAATTGGATCCAAAAAGCTATCTTCTCCATACGATCGAATTAGGACTCGTAACCTTTTCCATTACATTCGGAATAGGGGTATAACAATATAAATGTCTAGCGACACGTCTTGGTAGGAGTTTGGGATTTTCAGTTGTATTAAATGAGATATTTTATAATCAAATAATATTATAATTGGAAAATTTATTCACGTCATTTTCATTCTTTTCGGCACTACCGTGTTCAAGACGTCTCCCCTACCATCAAATCGTGTTCCCTTCCATTCATTTCAAAACGATAGCGGGTTTCTTTTTTTAAAAAGGGAAAGAACAAAAATGAAATCAGAAAAAAAGGAGATCGTTCCTCTCAAAAAACGAAATCAAGTCAGATCAAAGCAGTCGTCGAGTCAAGCATGACCTGCGGGGGGGGGGACGATTGATGGCAGTAAGGGGAAGCGCACGCACGAATGTGGATAACGTGATTTTGAATCGCGCAAGCAGGGCGTTGGGGAGGCTCAAATAAAATTAGTAGGTTGGAGGCACCTCTGTTTGTGTACGCGTGATGCGTATGCGTACAAGGAGGGTGAGGCGACTTGCGATGGTGTGGGGGAGGCAGTCGCGTTCGATCTGGGGTGACGTGTGGGAGAGGTGGGTAATGGGTATGCTGTGGGCGGTGTCGCTGTATCTAGATGATGGCGTGTGACTTCATACATTAATAGTTGTCGACGAAGAGGGAGGAAGGGGCAGTTCGTGGTGATAGGGTTCAATGTTGTCTAAGGCAGTTCGGCGTTAGGTACGCGTTAGTTCGGTCGTGCGATGGTGCAGCGATGGGAGAGGAGAATCATGGCAGTGAGTTTTTTAGGTAATTATTTAACTTATGGTGTTTAGAAAAAAATTAATTAATTTGTTTGTTGAATTAAAAATCTTATAAATGCTGTAATGTATTCATACGAGGTTTAAAAATCATGGAAGCGAGTCACGATGGATCCGTGGTAGAAAATATTACATAGTCGAATAAAATGGGAGCTGAAACGATCGACAATTTTGGATGATCAAGGTGAGTATTTCTCACTCATTTGGATTACCAAAATTTAAATTTTAAATAGTTGAAATTAAATTTTGGATGCTTGTTGAATTTATAAATTTTTGCTTGTTGAATGATTTAATATATATAGTAGTATATATATATATTAGTAGTTGGAGTGACATTGCCGCACATTATAGCGGATAAGACCGTATTCCCCCCGCATGATAGCGGATGACTCCATATACCGCTCGAAATGGGATTAATATTTTTATGTTGTATTAACATCTGTGGATGCAAAAAAATAGGTTGGAGGGGTCAAACTGGATTCCTCAAATATATTGTTTATTTTTCATGTATAGTGATATATGATGTGAATAGGCAATCTGTTATAGATTATTTGTAACGACCCGGAATTTCCATCATTTGAAATTCGTAAATTTAATTGATTTTTAAATATAAACAAGTAAAATTTGTAAGTCGAATAAATTATATTTCAAATATCTAGATTTAATTAGATAATTGAATCGATAATTTGATATTTGAAATTACTGAAATAATTGGAAATTGGGCTTAATGTGATTAAATTTGATTTATAAAGTTGTATTAAATAATATTGGAGTTAGAATGATGTTATAGAACTTTTAAAATTGAATTAAAAGTTAAATTGCAGAAATTGAATATTTTAATATTTAATTGACGAGTAAAAATAGCCATTTTTCAAACAGTCTCGGATTTCGACGAAACCAGTTTCATCGGATCCGTAATATTTTATTTTTATATGGTTTCAAATTTCATATCAATCGGATTTATGGTTTGTCCGGAGCAAGGTAAAACGCGTAGAAATCGATTCGAGTGAATTTTTAATTTAAATGGTCGATTCAAAAACTTATCTTCCAAATTTGATCGAATTAGCTCCCGATATACATTCCTATGCGTTTAAAATAGGGGGAAAACATTATAAACGCTAGGCGGCATGCTTCGGTTGGAGTTCGGAAAAATTTCGGGTGAATAGTGTCGCGTAATTTTCTATATAAGGACCTCAACCTTCATTATTTATACTAAACCCTAACCCTAAAGCTTCATCCGCCACCTCCAACTCTAATGGCCGAAATTTATTCTCCTTCCTCATTTTTCTTGCAATCCACTAATCGATTCAAAATAGTTTCAACTACAACATTGTAGACAACAACGAGAACCACATATCCAACGGCTGTGATAAAAAATGGAGCTCCGGATCGTCGTCAAATAGGCCACGTTCACCATAAGGTTGTGCATGTTTTTCGATGCAAGCACATGACCGAGTTCACTAAGCTACTGGCCGTGGATAGCTCATGTGGCGGGCTTCGAAATGCCGTTGGCCGATCGTCTTCAAATGGCTCGAGGAGATCGTGAAAATTCGATTTGATATGGCGGCTATAGGTTCGAATTCGTGCGCGTTATTTATTGTGTTGGGGAAGAAAAGGCCGAACGGCCAGGATCTGCCTTGTGTTGGCAGAGATCCGGTTAGGTTCTCGGGGCGTCCTTCCAGAGGCGTTTCCATGTGGCAATGGGAAGTTCCTTGGCCTGACCATTTGTTGGAAATCCAAAGAAACAATACTAGTTTTGTACGGTTTTAGTTGTAGAACCTTCCATTTAATATGGTAGCTATAGTAGGCATATTATAATGATACCTATGCTGGCTAAGATTAATATTGTACTTTCGAAATGTTTTTCCTGCACTTTGCACTTATAATAATAATATTGAAAAGAAATTTGCGTATCAAGCATATTTGACTATCATAAGGAGAAATCTCCTCCAATTATGCGTTTGCATTGTGTGTGTGGCAGGAGGCCATATGGTAGTTACATTTTTTATAAGCATTGCAGATCTATTTTAAAATATTTCTTTGTTTGTTTTTAAAGATAAATTGTTTTAAGTTCTCACACCAATCCCATGACTGACCTGGAGTTTATTGTTTCCTTCCTAAACTCTGGGTGCCCAATTTTAACACGGGCAGTCTAGAATTAGGTTATCAGGTCATTCTGGAATTCGGGTGTTGCTGTAGAGATCTGAAGGCAGGCTGGAAAGCTTGACGTATCAACTAGTACATAGTATTTCTTGTCCGCTGTTTGTTGTTGTACACTCTGATAATGTAATGTAATGTGATGTAATGTAATAACTGATATAGTTCTTTGTTTTAAAGATATTCATTTATCTATTGTATGTTGTTCCGCTGCGATTGTGAGATTCTGATATTGTTTTATGTTGCTTCTTTATTTCTTCTTCTATCTTTTTCTTCTTCTTAAACCCTAACGGTTCGGTTTTCCGGCCTTCGATTGCTCGGCAGTTGATACAGTGGACGTATTAATGTCGACTTTCGTGAGTCGAAGAATCGGTTCCTTACAAAGTGGTATCAGAGCATATGGTTAAGTGACAACCTTAGCTCTGTAGGGTGTTACTCATTAGAGATAGAGTCAGTAGTACTCTAGAATGAGTGTGAGTGTAATAATAACTATGAGAGCGTACTTGTTAGTGAATATAAATTGTTTCATATTGTGATGATTGGTTTGTTGAGTGGTATATGGATTCTGGTCAATACGAGTAATTAACGTTGTTGATAGGTGTAACAACCCGCATATTTATCGATTTTATATTTAAATATTTTATCGTTCATCGGATTTTAGTCTGAAAAGCTACTTTTTGCAAACAGCCGAATTAGGACTCGGGACCACTCCCATTGAGTTTAAAATGCCGTTTACGACCTTTTTGAGTATAAGCTTCGATATGTTTGGAGATAGTAGAATTTTGACCTTTTACACTTAGGGCTTTGGTTTGGGCTGAACCCATTAGCCACTTACTAACTCAGTCCCAACCCTCTCCAACTCTTCATTACTTCATTTCTAATTCCTAACACTCAAGGTCAAGCAAAAATGGTGGAATAAAATGGGAATTAGAAACTCCAAGCCCTAGTTCCTCTTGCTAGCTCACGTTCTTGCTCCAAAAACAAAGAGAACCCATTAGTAAGCATCTCCTTCTTCTTCTCCAACTCATTCTCTCTTTGATTTCAGAAATTTCCTAAACCTAAATTAGGGAATGCTCTTCTTTTAAGCTTACATTCAAGCTTCTAGTGTTGAGATTGAAGTGTGGTTGATCTCCCCTTGTCTTCAAGCTTCTCATTCATTGTTTTTGGGTTCAAAGGTGAGATTTTTATCTCACATCTATGCTTATATTTATCTTCGATTGTTAGGTATGAATTCCTAACACTTATTCATGTGCAGTTGCTTTTGATTTGGATTGCTTTTGTGAATATTCCAATTTTTAGTGTTTTGGGTTCAAATCTTTAAAAATCCTAACCTTGATGTTTGAATGTGTTTTTGATTGTGCATCGAAGAGCTTTTAGGGCCGGGTAGTCGATAGGCATAAACCCTTAGCGCCGTTGCTCGAGCGAATGCAATTTGATCGAGTTTGCACCTCCTTTGAATTAGGGCAGGGGAGTGCTCGCAACAGGTTCGGCCGACCGAGCCCCTGGGCCGGTCGACCGACCTGCTATCCAGGCACTTCCTGCTTCTGTTTGGGAGTGCCGTTTACGGGCCTCGGCTGCCGAACCCCTGGGCCGGTCGACCGCCTAGTGCCCCAGGCACTTCCAACCCTTGGTTCGGCCAACCGACTCAGGGAGTCCGGTCGACCACCTGCTCCTATTTGCAAGTTTTGCCTATTTGCTTGAGAATTCCAACTTCTATCGATTCGTGTTGATTCCCTTTTGTTATTATCACTTATTATCGACTTTGATGACATTTTCTTCGTGATTTATGGGAATATCCATTTTGATGGATTCAGTATCGATTTCTTTGGATTTTATTCACGTCTTTGAATGTGAATCTTTATGAGTTGATTGTTTCTACAATCACTTCTATGCTTTGTCACTTAAAAATATAAAGGTTTTCTATACTAGTAGTAAATATCAAAACTCTTTCTCAAACGATTTCAATACTATTTTAATACCAAATTCGTTTATAAAACCGTTTTCCAATCTATTAGTATATATAAGCCTTTACCTCACTCGTATGAGAAATCTAATTAAACGACTTAGTAAAACAAGTGGTATGAAACGCTTGCGTTTACTTCGTCGGTAATTCTTGGACTTGTTCGATTGAATCTCTTGTGACAATTTTCTAGTGGAGACCTACAATTTGTTCGTAAATATTTAAGTTAAGCTAGTGGTTATGGGACATGAAGCTAAGCTCATATATTTACTAGCTTACTGTAATCGACACTTCTCTTTGATCATGACGATCATCTTTGTGGTTTAGACTAGCAATATTGATGCAGATCAGGCCAAAGCAATGAGTCGTTCACGACTTAAGATGGTACCTATAAGTCGTTTCCGACCTAAGGAGTCACAGGGGGAAGGCATACGAGTTAGTAAAGAAGGATTGAGTCGCCTCCGAGCTAACTGGATACCAGAGGGAAAATGGTGCTGAGTTAACGACCTAAATCTAACGAGTCACGACCTAAGGTCTTAGGTCGGCAACGGCCTAATGTGTTGCATATGTGCCGAGTTAACGAGTTACGACTCATGATAAGTCGACCCAGTTAAGTCGTTTGAGAAGCTATGAGTTTGGGAGTTAAGTCGTCCGTGTTCTTTAAGTCGTGTGATATTATAAGTCGTCACCGACTTATGTGTGTGTTGTTGCAGTATGTTTTCTTGGAGTCGTAGGTCGTTAGGTCGCATACGACCTAAGTGTGTTGAGTCTGTAATTTTGTGGCAGTATAACTTAAGTCGTGTACGACTTAAGAGTTGGGTCTTGTGTCTGTGTCTTGGGTCGTTAGGTCGGTCATGCAGGGTCATTTGTTGAGTCGTGCTGTGTTGTACATATGTTTGCGTTGTTAAGTCGTAAGTCGGCAAGGGATGTAAGTCGGTCATGTATATGTGTTGTATTATAACTGAGGCGTGAAGCATCGGTTAGGTCGGCAACGACCTAGTTGAGTCGTGGGTCGTTAGTCGCAGCCGACTTAAGGGTCGGGGGTGAAATACTATAAATACGCGTGAGTTGTACATTTGAAGACGGTTGATTTTTGAATAAAATTCTTGTTTGATTGCTGTGTGCTTTCATCCTAAATTGGTAGTTGAGTGTAATCTCCTATCTCCACTTTCGGATATTCGAGTGCGCTCGAATCAACAATTGTTGAAGCCGATTCGCGGAATCAAGTGCGCTTGATCAACGCTTGAAGAATTGAAGATCTTCTCCCACGATATCGTGCGCGATCAACGTGTCGAAGATAGCTAGAATTCGGTATCTTTGTGATCAACGAATTTGGGCATTTCAGTATCTTCAATCCACTGATTGCTACTTTCATCGATCCATATCGTTTTGTTAATTATCCGCTGCGTCAGTTTTGGTATCAGAGCTTGACTTAGCCAATCATAGCTAAGACGAGTCTTGGAGCCAAGGAATTTGAAGTTTGGTGTTCATCGTGTTCATCTTGAAGTTGCAACAAGTTTGGAGTTTTCGACCCATTCCATTTTGGATCAAAATCCAGAAGTTGTTTGAATTTGATTTGTGTTGAAGGTGAAGGCCGAGCATAACATCGTGTTAAGTATAGATCGTGCATCAGTTTTGGTATCATTGTTTGAAGTGCTAAGCCGTGCGAGCAAGTTAGGTCGTGAGGCTTTGTTTCGAGCTAAGTTTAGAAGCCGAGACCAAGTTAGACCGTTTGGGATTTGATTGCCGAGCTAAAGTTTTGTGTGAGCTAGTGTAGAGCCGTGACTTGTTGTTGTGTCGAAGATTTGTTAAAGAATTTTGAAGTATTTGTTGAAGTGTTGTGAAATTTAACCATCCCACCAAGGAGAGCTAATCGTCATCAAAATGTTGAAGCCTTGTATAGAAGAGAAGAAGCCGAGCTTATGGAACAACGTATTAATGAGAAATTTGATGAAGGCATTGGAAAGTTAGAGAAGTTGATGAATGATTTAAATCAAAATCAAAGGAGGAGATCACCAATCTCGAACCATGGAGGAAACCAAGTTTCGCCATCGGTTACGGAAGCGAGGAGGGTATCACCGCAATCTTTTAGAGAGAGAAGAGAAACATCAATTTCATCGAGAAGATATCACCATGATTATAGGCATGAAGAGAGGAGAACTCCACGTGAGTTTGAAGATGAACCATATAGAGATGAAGAGAGACATGGTAGAAGAGACATGAGTGATCGAAGGGATGATAATGGTCGAGATCGATATAGACGTACATTTGATTTTGATGAAGAGGGTGATAGAGCTAGCATTCATTATCGAGATCGAGACCCATTTCGAAATTCATATCGAGATGTGGATGATGATCGTCGATGGGAATCGGGTATGAAGATGGAAATTCCTGAATTTAAAGGTGGAATGGTAGCAGAAGAATTTCTTGATTGGTTGTCTAATGTTGAATAGATCTTTGATTTCAAGGAAGTTCCGGAGAATCGTCGAGTGAAGTTGGTTGCTACTAGATTGAGGGGGAGAGCTTTGGCGTGGTGGCAGCAAACTAAACTTACAAGAGAGAGAATGGGGAAGTCAAAGATTGAATCTTAGGATAAGATAAAGAAGTTGATGAGAGCTACATTTCTACCTTACAACTATCAATCACTTATGTACCAGAGATTGCAGAATCTAAGGCAGGGGACGAAGTCAGTTAATGATTATGCAAATGAATTTTACCAACTCATTGCCAGAAATGATATTATGGAGACGGAAGAACAGCTAACTGCTAGATTTGTTGGAGGGTTGCGAATGCAGATCCAGGATATGGTTAATATGTTTGATCCAAGATCTGTTGCAGAAGCACATCAGAAAGCGTTGGCTTGGGAGAAGCAAGGAAGGCGTGGAGGTGGTGTGTTTACTAATTCCAATAATCAAGTGAAGGGTGTTAGTGGGAGTTCTAATGTTCCTAAACCTGTCAGTAAGCCAGTAGTAAAGGAGGCTGAGAAGGCAAAGGTTAGCAGTGGTTTCAAATGTTACAATTATCAGGAGTTGGGTCATAAAAGCAATGAGTGTCCAAAGCCTAAGAAGCGAGTGATGGTTGCGGAAGCTGAAGATGAGGAAGTAGAAGCTGAATGTTCACATGCACCTTATGTTGAGGAGGAAGACTTATTGTCCGGGGATGAGGTTGTAATTTAATGATGAGGAGAAGTTATTTGGCACCGAAACAAGAAGAGGAAAACATTTGGTTGAGGAATAACATATTTCAGTCCACATGCACTATTCTGGGAAAAGTTTGCAAGTTCGTTATTGATGCTGGGAGTTGTGACAATATTATCTCTACAGAAGCAGTAAAGAAGTTGAACTTGAAAACTGAGAAGCATCCTAAACCGTATAAGTTAGCATGGTTAAGGAAGGGTGGTGAAGTGAAGGTTTGTCGAAGAGCTTGTGTTAATTTTTCTATTGGAAAGAGATACAAAGATGAAATTTGGTGTGATGTTGTAGACATGGATGTGTGTCATCTGTTGTTGGGGAGACCATGGCAGTTTGATAGAGCAGTACAACATGATGGACGTGCTAATAGCTATAGTTTCATGTTTGAAGGTACTAAAATCACGTTAGTTCCCAAGAAGCAACAACAGAAAGAAAGCAAGCTGGAGGAAATTGAAGAATTGAAAACTCTGTTAACTTTGAAGGAGTTTGTTAAGGAAGTGGAAGACGAGCCTGAAGTCTATTTGTTGATTGGACGAGAGTGTCATGAAGGGGTTGAAATTCCAGAAGAAGCGAAGCCAGTTTTGAAAGAATTTGAGGATGTATTTCCAGAAGAATTGCCTAAGGAATTACCGCCACTGAGAGACATTCAACATCAAATCGATCTTGTTCCGGGAGCAGTATTACCGCATAGACCACATTATCGAATGAGTCCGAAGGAACATGAAGAGTTACAAAGGCAGGTGGAAGAGTTGTTAGAGCAGGGACGTGTGCAGGAAAGTTTAAGTCCATGTGTTGTGCCAGCTTTATTAGTACCAAAGAAGGATGGAACATGGAGAATGTGTACCGATAGTAGAGCGTTGAACAAGGTTACTGTTCGTTACAGGTTTTCTATGCCAAGGTTGGATGACTTGCTAGATCAGTTGAGTGGGGCTACTATCTTTTCGAAGATTGATTTGAAGAGCGGTTATCATCAGATTCGAATTAGACCGGGAGACGAATGGAAGACCGCATTCAAGACGAGGGAAGGTTTATATGAATGGTTGGTTATGCCGTTTGGTCTATCAAATGCACCAAGTACATTTATGAGGGTGATGAATCAAATTTTCAGACAGTACATTGGGAAGTTTGTTGTAGTTTACTTTGATGATATTCTGATTTATAGTGCGAGCACGGAGGAGCATGTTCAACATTTGAGAAAGGTGTTAATTATTCTTCGTGAGGAACAATTTTATGCAGCTACGAAGAAATGTGTGTTCATGACTCGAAGTGTATTATTTTTGGGATATGTTGTATCTGAGAAGGGAATCCAGGTGGACCAGAGTAAAGTTGAAGCTATTAGAAATTGGCCACAACCAAGGATTATCACTGAAGTTAGAAGTTTTCATGGATTGGCATCATTCTACCGAAGATTCATTCCACACTTCAGTAGCGTGATGGCACCAGTTACTGATTGCATGAAAGGGAAGCAGTTTTCTTGGTCAGAGGAAGCAGGAGTTGCTTTTGAACGAATCAAAGAACTTTTGACGACGGCACCAATTCTTGTATTACCAGATTTTCAGTTGTTGTTTGAGCTACACACTGATGCATCTAAGGTTGGAATCGGAGGGGTGTTGAGTCAGCAGGGGCGTCCTATTGCATATTTCAGTGAGAAGTTATCAGGGGCAAAGATGAGATATAGTACATACGATGTTGTGTTTTATGCTGTTGTGCAAGCTGTTAAACACTGGAGACATTATCTGTTTCAGAAAGAGTTTGTTCTTTACATTGATCATGAGGCTTTGAAGCATTTGCAAGGACAGGATAAGATTTCTGCGAGACATGCATCATGGATTGCTTATTTACAACAGTTTACTTTTGTCGTGAAACATAAATCTGGGGCAACGAATCGTGTGGCTGATGCTTTGAGTAGGAGGAGCCATTTGTTGACTACAATGAAAGTTGAGGTGACAGGGTTTGAATTATTGCCAGAATTGAGGAGGATCCTTACTTTGCAAAGTTTTTTGAGAAAGTTAAGGATGGGAGTACTGATGAATTTATGTTAGTTGATGGTTTCTTATTCAAGGGGAATCGATTATGTATACCAGATAGCAGTTTGAGAATGAGGATTATCAAAGAGTTGCACGAGGAAGGACATGTGGGCCATGATCGTACATTGCATTTGATTTCTCAATCTTACTTTTGGCCATCGATGAGGAAAGAGGTTGAAAGGTTTGTGGAGAGATGTCATATATGTCAGGTTTCAAAGGGAACTGCGACCAATGCAGGATTGTATATGCCGTTACCTGTACCGTCTAAACCATGGGTTGATATCAGCATGGATTTCGTTTTGGGTTTGCCTAGAACTCAAAGGGGGAATGATTCTATATTTGTTGTGGTGGACAGGTTTTCGAAAATGGCGCATTTTATTGCTTGTAAGAAGACGGCGGATGTTGTTCGTGTTGCTCAGTTATTTTTCAAGGAAATCTATCGTTTACATGGGTTGCCGGAGTCTATTGTTTCAGACAGGGATACCAAATTTTTGAGTCATTTTTGGCTTAGTTTGTGGAAGATGGTTGGAACAAAGCTGAAATTTAGTAGCGCTTATCATCCGCAAACTGATGGACATACAGAAGTTGTTAACAGATCGTTGGGAAATTTGTTGCGATGTCTTGTACAGGACAATCTGAAGAGTTGGGACATGAAGTTATGCCAGGCAGAGTTTGCACATAATCAAGCGGTGAATCATAGCACGGGTTTCAGTCCATTTCAGATTGTATATTCAAATCTACCCAGGGGACCGTTAGATTTAACAGTAGTACCACAACCAAAGGAAACAGTTAAACGAGCTACAGATTTTGTTGATGAGCTGACTGAATGTCATAAAAACGTTAAGAAACGATTGGTGAAAGCGAATGAGAGGTATAAGCGAACTGCAGATTTGAAGAGACGAAATGTTGAATTTAACGAAGGGGATTTGGTTTACGCTGTGTTAACCAAAGATCGTTGTCCAGTAGGCGCTTATAACAAGTTGAAAGCCAGGAAAATTGGTCCTGTAGAAGTTGTGAAACGAATTAATGAAAATGCTTATAAGTTGAAGCTACCGGAGGATGTATGCACTTCTGACGTATTCATTGTTAAGCATCTTGTACCATATTATGGGGGTAAACAATCCGATGTGGAAGAATTTACAAATTCGAGGACGAATTTTTCTCAACCAGGGGAAGATGATGCAGATCAGGCCAAAGCAATGAGTCGTTCACGACTTAAGATGGTACCTATAAGTCGTTTCCGACCTAAGGAGTCACAGGGGGAAGGCATACGAGTTAGTAAAGAAGGATTGAGTCGCCTCCGAGCTAACTGGATACCAGAGGGAAAATGGTGCCGAGTTAACGACCTAAATCTAACGAGTCACGACCTAAGGTCTTAGGTCGGCAACGGCCTAATGTGTTGCATATGTGCCGAGTTAACGAGTTACGACTCATGATAAGTCGACCCAGTTAAGTCGTTTGAGAAGCTATGAGTTTGGGAGTTAAGTCGTCCGTGTTCTTTAAGTCGTGTGATATTATAGGTCGTCACCGACTTATGTGTGTGTTGTTGCAGTATGTTTTCTTGGAGTCGTAGGTCGTTAGGTCGCATACGACTTAAGTGTGTTGAGTCTGTAATTTTGTGGCAGTATAACTTAAGTCCTGTACGACTTAAGAGTTGGGTCTTGTGTCTGTGTCTTGGGTCGTTAGGTCGGTCATGCAGGGTCATTTGTTGAGTCGTGCTATGTTGTACATATGTTTGCATTGTTAAGTCGTAAGTCGGCAAGGGATGTAAGTCGGTCATGTATATGTGTTGTATTGTAATTGAGGCGTGAAGCATCGGTTAGGTCGGCAACGACCTAGTTGAGTCGTGGGTCGTAAGTCGCAGCCGATTTAAGGGTCGGGGGTGAAATACTATAAATACGCGTGAGTTGTACATTTGAAGAGGGTTGATTTTTGAATAAAATTCTTGTTTGATTGCTGTGTGCTTTCATCCTAAATTGGTAGTTAAGTATAATCTCCTATCTCCACTTTCGGATATTCGAGTGCGCTCGAATTAACGATTGTTGAAGCCAATTCGCGGAATCAAGTGCGCTTGATCAACGCTTGAAGAATTGAAGATCTTCTCTCACGGTATCGTGCGTGATCAACGTGTCGAAGATAGCTAGAATTCAGTATCTTTGTGATCAACAAATTTGGGCATTTCAGTATCTTCAATCCACCGATTGCTACTTTCATCGATCCATATCGTTTTGTTAATTATCCGCTGCGTCAAATATGCGATGTCTCTTTGTCTATGTGGAGGACTGTTCTTCATTTTTATTGAGCTTCGTCTCATTTCTTTGTGGGCTGGCATCCCATGTACTTTTAACGTGTTTTGATTCATTGGATGTACCGTTTGTACTACATCAATGTCTTTGCTTTTGACTCATTGGATGTACCGTTTGTACTACATCGATGTCTTTGCTTTTGATTCATTGGATGTACCGTTTGCACTACATCAATGCCTTTGCTTTATGATTCATTGGATGTACCGTTTGTACTACATCGATGTCTTTGCTTTTGATTCATTGGATGTACCGTTTGCACTACATCAATGTCTTGGCCATCCTTTTATTGTGATTTCTGGATTTCTATTTGGTGATTTCTGGAATTTATGTTTCACCAACTTTTACGATTGGCATTGATATATATGTCATTTATTGTGGCTTGGTGAATGAAATTAGGAGTATGACATTCCTTTTTATCTTTGAGAAGATCTTTGCGATATTGATTAATCTCTTGTTGATTTTTCAATTACTTATTTATCACAGTTTGGCATTGTGATTATTATACATTTAGTCACATCTCTTATTCTATATCATTTCTTCTGGTATTTATAGCTAGACTGATCCGTTTATTATTTTCTTCTTAAATAATACTCGGGTCAGACTGAGATATTACAGGTGCTCCCTCTTGGCTTCCTATCTGGAACCATCTTCTGACTTTTGGCTAACTACTTTAGTTTAGTAGTTTTTGTTGTATACATTTGAGATACAGACTCTATGATGTATACTTATTCTTTTGTCTAGCACTTGTATCTATTCTTTTTGATATTGTGGATCTTGTTTGACCACTACTCTGATGTACACTTTCATGTGTTATATTCATATCTATTTTCGCCATTGTGATATGAATTGTCTGTGACTGATTTATGTTATGTTTATTTCTATATTTGTTTCCGAAGATCTTTATAGCCACTGTGTAGTAGCTTTGAGTTTGTGTCGGTATGTCGGATTTCCCTCTTGATAAAGAAATGCATGTTATACTATCTGACATATCGATGCTCGCGCAAAGTAATTACACGGATGGTCACTCCTCAACAGCCTTATTCTCCGTGCTAGTCGACAGCATTCACCGTAATGTTCTTGGCTAGCATGGGTATAGAGGTGGGGCGTCACAATAGGTATCTCTAAACACTTGTACAGAACAATTTGACACGATATCGTTTTAAAAATTGGGTAAATGAAATAATTTTACCTCGATTATATTTTATATATAAAGGAATAATTTTTCAGAATTATTATAGTGTATATGAATTGATTATTTGGTTGTTGAAAATATAAGAATATATATAAGTTAATTAAAAGAATAAATTGTATAAGCAAATGAATTATAAAGTATGGAATTATAATTAATGTGATTTACAATTGTGAAATAATCTTATATATAAGAAGTGAAACTATATTAATATATTTATAAATATGAGTTGTAAATAAAAATGAATTAGCAATTGAATTAATGAATGAATTGAATGTAAATCAATTGAGTGTAAATAAATTGATAAGAAATAATGGATGTAAGTGTTAATTCATTAAAGCTAATTTAAAGTGATGAACCAAATTGAATGAATGTAAGCGAATTAAATAAATTTGGTTGTATTGGATATATACTGATTTTTAGATTGTTAGTTGATTGTATAGAAATTCATATGAAGCTGAACTGATAAAAAAAATTGGAAGCTATGAAATTTGATTTGAATGTGGAAGTGAACCAACTTGAATATGAATTAGTGAATGTAAACTAAATGAATATGAATGAATGCTAGGAAAGTCCAATGTTAATGAATCAAATGTGATTAAATGAAAAAAACAATTCATTGAATATTAATGAGAAGTGAAAGTGTATTGATTTGGTTATGAATGTTAGTTGAACGCTAGTTGGTTGATGGTTGAATTTATTGCTTTTGATTGCATTTTCTATATTGACATATATAGTTGTTGGTATATGTTGCATATCGATATTATTTTCTATATACATGTTCTCATTTGTTTGTTGAGTGTTTAGTACGTGTGGATTGCGCATTGCTTTGCATTTGGAGCTCGTTTTCGCGCTATATTAGCCGTATATGCTCGCTAATAATATATAGGGTACATATCTCGGATTACATATCGTACTTTTATATTTTTTTCCCTACGGGATGCCTCATTACTTGATGATATGTATATTTGTGATATATATATTTCCATTTTTTTATCGGATCGAGCCGCGCAAAGGAGACTATGGCAAATTTTTCTGAAAATTTAAAGCGTTAGAATATTTTTGAGAAAATTGGAAAATTTTGAAAAGATAACTAAGTATGATTTGAAAACTTAGTAAAGTTATTATAAGAAGTTTAACTGTTGGATTTTGGGAAAGTTAAACACTTAAGTGAATTTGAAATCTAATTTGAATGGTTGTGAAAAGTTAATGGATTTCAAGACTTTTTCTTACTTGGTAATTTCGTGGAGAAAAATTCTTTTAAGGGGGAAGTTTGTAACGACCCAGAATTTTTGTCATTTGAAATTCGTATATTTAATTGATTTTTAAATATAAACAAGTAAAATATGTAAGTCGAATAAATTATATTTCGAATATCTAGATTTAATTGGATAATTAAATAGATAATTTGCTATTTGAAATTACTGAAATAATTGGAAATTGGGTTTAATGTGATTAAACTTGATTTGTAAAGTTGTATTAAATCATATTGGAGTTAGAATGATGTTATAGAACTTTTAAAATTGAATTAAAAGTTAAGTTGCAGAAATTGAATATTTTAATATTTAATTGACGAGTAAAACTAGCCTTTTTTCAAACAGTCTCGGATTTCGACGAAACTAGTTTCATCGGATCCATAATGTTTTATTTTTGCATGGTTTCAAATTTCGTGTCAGTCGGATTTACGGTTTGTCCGAGGCAAGCTAAAACGCGTAGAAATCAATTCGAGTGAATTTTGAATTTAAATTGTCGATTCAAAAACTTGTCTTCCAAATTTGATCCAATTGGCTTCCGATATACATTCCATTGCGTTCGAAATAGGGGTAAAACATTATAAACGCTAGGCAGGACGCTTCGTTTGGAGTTCGGAAAATTTTTGGATGAATAGTGTCGCGTAATTTTCTATATAAGGACCTCAACCTTCATTATTTACACTAAACCCTAACCCTAAAGCTTCAGCCGCCACCTCCAACTCTAATGGCCGAAATTTATTCTCCTTCCTCCTCATTTTTCTTGCAATCCACTAATCGATTCAAAATAGTTTCAACTACAATATTGTAGACAACAACGAGAACCACATATCCAACGGCTGTGATAAAAATGGAGCTCCGAATCGTCGTCAAATGGGCCACGTTCACCATCAGGTTGCGCACGTTTTCCGATGCAAGCACGTGACTGAGTTCACCAAGCTACTGTCCATGGATATCTCATGTGGCGGGCTTCGAAACGTCGTTGGTCGATCGTCTTCAAATGGCTCGAGGAGGTCGCGAAAATTCGATTTGATATGGTGGCTATGGGTTCGAATTCATGCGCGTTATTTACTGTGTTGGGGAAGAAAAGGCCAAACTGCCAGGATCGTAGGCAAACAAAGTGCACGGTCTAGATTACAAGGTTATAAAAATATAAATAAAAAGTAAATTAATTTATAAATTAATTCGTATAATGTTTAAAACGCTATAACTTTTTCATACGAGGTCCGTTTTGGATGAAACGAATTGCGTTAGCTTCGTATTGACGAACACTACGCGATGGAGCTGGATTGAAGTTGATTTGAGCTAGTGAAATTTTGGGTAAAATTAAATGCACATTTAATTTTATTCGAAATAAAACGCTGCAACTTTTATTTGAAACAAGGTGAGAACTTCTCACTCAATCGAAACTGTTTCGATTTAAATTTTAAATAGTTAGATTTAAAATTGCTTGATTTTGTTGATTGTATGCTTGGATGATAAATTGCTATCTATTGTTTTGAAATAGACCCTATACGCCGTATATTAAGCGGATGTTATTCATTAAACACATATACCGCGATATTCCATCTTGAAGTGGAATTGGTATTATATATATACTTGGAGTTGATTTTCCCGCATTATATAGCGGATGAGACCCTATTGTGCCGCATAATAGCGGATAATATTTTATATAAACCCATGTACCGCAATATTCCGTATTGAAGTGGAATTGGTATTGTGCTAACATCTGTGGATGCAGGGAAACAGGTTGGAGGGATCCAACTGGATTCCTCGCCTGTATTGATTTATTTACAGATATTGTGATATATCTTGTTATCATATGATATATGATATTTTGGATGCCATGATTGTTATATTTAGTGTTGTTGCAGCATTGGGCCTATTTTGGAAAATTTAAAAGTGTTAAAGTGATGATTTTCAAATTTAAAAAAAAAGATTTCTAAAGCGATTTTTGAAAATATACGCCTTATTGAATTTTGGAATTGATTCATTTTTAAATAAATAAACGTTATAATTTTTATGTTATAAAAGTTATGATTTTTGTGAAATATAACCGAAATGTGATTTTTGAAATAAGTAGTTGATTTATTTGTAAAATGTTTTAAATTGGGATTTTTGAATTATTATAAACGGATTATATAAAAGATTTATAAAATTGATGTTTATAAGTCAAAATATTTGAATTATAATATGAGTTTTATAAGTGTTAAAATGAAGTATAAATGGGTTTCATAAGTGAATGAAATTTATAGATTTATAAATTTTGAAGTTATAAAATGAATAGATTTTTGTAAAATACAAGATATATAAGTAATTAACTTATAAATTGGATTTTGGCATTTAAAGGGAATATGGACAGAATCTGTTAATAAAGTGATTTTATAAGTTGAAGTTGGTACAAAATATAAATGGAATTTATGAACATTGTTTTATAAATCTGAAATCGACTTATTTTGATAAGTTAATTATTATAGCTTTTTAAAGGAGATATATCCACGATTTTGGACAGTGGATAATCCTTTAAATAAAATGTGTAGAAATGTTGAATTTGGTTAACGAAGTATATTCACGATTTTGGACAGTGAATAATATATTAAAGAAATGTTTTAGGAAGTGATCTTTTAAATAGAATTTAAAACGATTTGAAGTTGTTTTAAAATGTATTAAGTATCGAAACCATAGATTTCAACATTCATTGTTGAAATAGACGTTTTTGAGAAATAAGGAAATGGTGGACTATAACACTGCTGTTATAGTAAATGATTTTCGAAAGGAAATGTTTTATATAGTATTGGGATTTATATATCTATCTTAATTTCGAATCCCTATACTAGTGATTTTGGGTTGTCGTAACGATGTTTTACGCAACATTTGTTTTGACTCGAATCAATGTGTTTAAAGAGAACGTTTCCTTAAAGGAATAAAATATATACTTAATCGGGTTGTAAGTACATTGAATATTTTCTAAGTATTGAAAATAAATAGATTTGTGAATTACTTATTGCTAAATAATTATTTGAAAATGTTTTCCAATGTATAAATTGAAATGGTTTAGAGAATATATCTTTTTAAAGATAAATTGAAGTGAATATTTGGCAAGTTATTTAATTTACGGAAGATTAATAAAAAGGGCCTAGTGATTGTTATGGTGTTTAGTATTTGTTGGTTTGCTTTGATAGTTAAATAACCGACTATCAATATTTACCTTTAAATGGGTATTTATTTTGATTTGCTTGAATTTGAATGCTACACTTATTTTTTTTTTAAATAAGCGCTCGTTATTCGCTTTAGTCTGGAGAGGACCTTTGGGTCATAAATCCCATTCCGAACAGTGATATGTCGAAATGGATAGCATTTGAAGACTGGTGTTGAAGACCGGATATTTTCGAAAACAAAAAGATTACCGTCGAATGACTCTGCATTGGCTGATCTTCGATATAGAAATTTTATCACCCTTTGTGATGGGAAGTCCGGTTGTGATTAGTGAATATCCGAATTGCAAGGGCTTCTTTGGAAGTGCCTTCGGTTCCGTTCGATCCCGGAACGGACTTGTATGGATGTGTGTCTGACGTTACAATTTGAGATGTAAAGCTGGTTTCTATCAAATATATTTCTGTTCGTGGCGGAGAATTTATTCTCTTAGCTTAACACCCTTTCTCTGAGACGTACGAGCTCAGAGGTTATGTAGTTGATGGTTACTAGTGATACATTCCTAATTTGGTAATGTGGCATATGAAGTGCTGCTGATCATTTGTTGATCAAAGCACAGCTTTTGTATAAAGCGTAGCTTTGTGGACGAGACTTCGTCGGACCTCACACCCCGATAATGGTCAAAACAGGAAAGATGCGGCAAGGTTATTAGGGGATAGCGCCCCCTTAGTGTATGTCATTTCCTTCCGGATAAAGGTGGTATCATGGTATGGAGCCCAGATACTTAACCTATGTTGTTGCTGCAAACTTATTATTTTGTGGTTGTTGGTGAATCCCGGGATTATGGTTGGTTACGACCGGGGGATGAAATACTCATGTCAGTTGTTACCCAACTAGGGGTAACCCGGCCTTGTGTTGGCAGAGATCTGGTTAGGTTCTCGGGGCGTCCTTCCAGAGGCGTTTCCATGTGGCAATGGGAAGTTCCTTGGCCTGACCATTTGTTGGAAATCCAAAGAAACAATACGAGCCTTGTACGGTTTTAGTTGTAGAACCTGCCATTTAATATGGTAGCTATAGTAGGCATACTATAATGGTACCTGTGCTGGCTAAGATTAATATTGTACTTTCGAAATGTTTTTCCTGCACTTTACACTTATAATAATAATATTGAAAAGAAATTTGTGTATCAAGCATATTTGACTATCATAAGGAGAAATCTCCTCCAATTCTGCGTTTGCATTGTGTGTGTGGCAGGAGGACTTATGGTATTTACATTTTCTATAAGCATTGCGGATTTATTTTAAAATATTTCTTTGTTTTTTTCAAAGATAAACTGTTTTAAGTTCTCACATCAGTCTCATGAATTACCTGGAGTTTATTGTTCCTTCCTAAACTCTGGGTGCCCACCAATTTTAACACGGGCAGTCTAGAGTCAGGTTATCAGGTCATTCTGGAATTCGGGTTTTGCTGTAGAGATCTGGAGGCAGGCTGAAAGGCTTGACGTATCAACTAGTACATAGTATTTCTTTTCCGCTGTTTGTTGTTGTACACTCTGATAATGTAATGTAATGTGATGTAATGTAATAACTGATATAGTTCTTTGTTTTAAAGATATTCATTTATCTATTATATGTTGTTCCGCTGCGATTGTGAGATTCTGATATTGTTTTCTGTTGCTTCTTTCTTTCTTCTTCCATCCTTTTCTTCTTTTTAAACCCTAAGGGTTCGGTTTTCCGACCTTCGATTGCTCGGTAGTTGATACAGTGGACGTATTAATGTCGACTTTCGTGAGTCGAAGAATCGGTTCCTTACATTATTGTTGTAGTTTGAATTATTGGATGTTATTTTAGCAATGGCTTGAATTTTGATATTTTAAGTACCATAAATATATTTTTAAAATTTAAGGGATATAAGGGAATTTCGATATAAAAATATTTATATTAGAATTGGAGTTATTTTAAAGAAATTGAGTTAGAAAAATATATTTGATTTTTTTATACTTAACTGTTGTGAATTATTAAATGGAGATTTAAAAAAAATGAATTATATAAAAAGAGAATTTATAAATGACATAGGGAAATATAAAAAGGAGTTAAATCGATACTAAAAATAGATTGGAAGTTACAAATAGGATTTATAAAAGAATGATTTGTAAAAATGAAATTTTATAAATAGAAATTGTTTTTATAAACAAATGAAACTCAGAGGAGTTTATAAATTTATAAACGATGTTTATAAATACGGAAATTGATGGTTAGTTGATAAATTGAAAATATAAGTTTACGATATGAATTTATATCGAGTTATGGAAATCGTTTTGGTAAAGAAGGAGCGAAATCTATTTTTGAATGTGAGAATAGTGGTAGAGTTGAGATGTAATCAATGTGATACGAATCGAGGGGGATTTATAAACTGAATTTGGAAATATTGGATTTATTAAAAATAGTTTTTTATCGAGAAATTAAAATTTGTTTTAAATTGGATTTTAAATTACTGTACAACGTAACTTAAATTATTATTTATAATATTACGAATAGTTAGTTATTCTAATATTTAATATTTATGATAACAAATTCTAATTTTATGAATCTGCTTGTAAATTAATTAGTTGTTTTAAAAAAAAGATTTGGAAAATGGGTTATCGAAGTTTTTAAAATGTTTTAATATTTTAAAATTTACTTAAACATATTTTACAAATAAACTATTATTCTTTAAAAAATACTTATTTTATACATATATAGTTTTAAAAGATTGTGTTTATTTATAAGTCCTCTCGAGATTGGAAGTGAAGTTTGTTAAACGAGTATGATTTTAGAAGAGAAGTCTAATAATGGGATTTTGGGAGCTTGAAGAAAAATTCCAAGTGTTAAAAATATGAGAAATTCAGAAAATGATTTAGAATTCATAAAAGGAGTTAGAAATGGGTATTTGGAGATATAGGCAAGTGTATCCGACTTTGGAAATATTAAGGAATTTACAAATAAAATTTTGTAAAGGATTTGAGAAATAGGAAAATAAACGGACTATTTTACAAATATTAGAGATAAAAAGATCTTATGAGATATAATTACAAATATTCCTAAGTACTGGACTGGAAGGTTTGAAATATTTAACTTCGAGATTTTTATTATAGAAATGTTTAAAAGGGGGATGAAATTCATATGGAAGCAACGAAAAATATGTCTAAGTGTTAAAATGATTTGGAAATATCCTGTTAGGGATATAAGCAATTGATGTCGTTCAAATATTGAATATATTGAAGAGATTTGGATATATATGCACACACACACACACACACACACATATATATCTTTGTAAAGATATTTTGAAATGAGTGTTTTCAAAGGATTTAAAAATAATGGGCCCTGGTGACTGCTTATAGATGTTTTATTGATGGTTAAATAAACGACTATCAATATTAGCCAATTTCGTTAATCATTTCGAAGAGACTGGGATCAGATTTAATTTGTCCGAAAACCACTTCGATCTAGTTTGAACGTAATGAACGAATACCGTGAAGATGATGAAGATGGTGGTTCGGTTTGTCCAGACACAGGACAACTTGTATGGATGAATAGTATTAGAACATCGTCATTGGATACCACCGCATCCAAGTAGGGTATGTTATCACTTTTCTAGATGTCCTCGGAAACCTATTTATTATGGATATGGTTGTGCATGAAAGAAGGAGCGCTCGATAGTAAGGGTGGAAACACCCAGGGTGATAACATATTCGGTCTATCCAAGTTAGGGGTAGATCGGTCTTGTGTAGCAAGGGGTCCCGGCGTGGTCCTCGGTACACTGTTCTAGAGGTGTACTGTGACGGACGGTACCCCAGTGGCCCAATCATTCGTTGGAATCCATTCTCTAATACGAGATTACGGTTTTTTTGAAAACCTAGTTTGCTGGAATTTAATTAATGTAAAAATTCAGCTATTTGAATAAGTATTTGTATTTAGATATTATGATAATATCACTGGATTTTCTACAAAATGTTTTGGTTATCGTAAGGTAAAACCGGTCGTGTTTATGTGTGACGTAGTCTTACGAGATACCTTTGTTTTTCAAAGTATTTTTACAACTCTAATAATTCAAATGGAGTGTGTTTTCTCACGCTGATTTTCCAGACTGACTGGGGGTGTTATTTTATTATAATGCTTAGGTCAGACTGAGTATTGCAGATTCATGATAGAATGCTACGGAGCTCAGGAGACGAGTTGGATGACAAAGACGTATCTCCGTACTTGGCTTATATTTCCACTGTGTAAGGACAAGCTATAAAATTGTCCAGTTGATGTATTGATTGTTGTACTTTGATGATTGTAAATATAAAATAGTTACAGATTCTTTTGTAGAAAAATCTTTTATCATATGTTATATTTTGTTCCGCTGCGATTGTGAGATTCTATGTTGTTGTTTTATTTTTCTCCTACCTCTTTCTTCTTCTTTAACCTAGTTATTCACTCTTTCGTACACCTTGGGTTGAGCGAGGGGAAATTATTATCAACTCAAGAGGTACGAAATTGCGGGTCATTACATTTTAGCTTAGTTACTGTCGCGGATATTCATGTGCAAGCATTCATTCTATATGCAACCGATTACACAAGTTTCTACCATTGCCACAACATATTAGTTTTTTATTTTTTAACCATCAATTATGATCACGATTATGTATATAAAGAGATATCTTCAGTGTTTCTTTTATTTAAATAATCAATTATATTGTAAAATAGCATTTATCATTTATATCATTTGTCATCGTAAATCTATATGGCAAGCTGCAATTATATGTGAGCCTGCGACGTTAGTTTCATACGCGTCTTTCCGACAAGAGTGCATATAATGACAGTTTATATAAGCTTATCCAAATTCTTGACACTTTGAAACACAAAAAGGGATAATAGACAAATGGTATTGTATTCCACTTTCCATGCCAAGTTCTTCTCATGTTTCGACGTGAAGACAAGAATGGGTTTTCGTAATTACGCCAGCAATCTGTGCACATCACTTTGTGCACATCAATTTTCAAATTTGGTCATATAGTGTAATTTTCAAATTGCCTAATGAACTTTATTATACTTCACATCAAATGGCCTACCATTGATCATAATAAATGGCTTAATATACTTTTCAATTTCTTGGCCATATAATATAATTTTCTTGGATACCAAGAGACGATTTAAACTATCTTGATACCCTGGAGGACCATTTTCTTGGATATAAAGTGTGAATCCCTGCATACATTGAATAATATGATAATATTTTTTTACTAGATTATTATGTGGTATTATGACATTTGATATCTTAGTGGAATGCAAATAATTTGTTTACTATTTGCGCCATACAAGAAAGTGGCATGGTCCCTTAATGGCCTCAACACCCACTTTACCTACAACAACAACTAAAATAGCATCATGTATAGAATAAAGACGTCTGAATCCATAAATTGCATATATCTAATGTCAGGATAAGTTTCCTTATATGAAAAAAATCCTACCTTATTAAATCATAATATATGCGCAATTATACTGTTATGCTGGCATGGTTGTACCATTACGCAATTTTAAAATAAAGTAATAAACATAGAATGCACTTACTTGGTTGGAATAGGATAGTCAAGGATAAAAAGTTTAATATGCCATTTTAAAATTATATTATACGACTAAGTTTCTACCTTCTTTAGGGTATGTCAATCATCAATATAATTTACATCGTACACTTCTCATGCCTTCATGTTCTCTACATAAATTCGTTAACCATAACAAAGTTCATCATTCCAAGTGCATTATATAGGCATTTTTCTTGTCATTTCTTCGAATACTCGAAACCAGATAATAAATGGGTTGGTACGTCTAGTAGAAGCATCGCCGGTAGGAAAAAAATTCCAACTGTTGCAATGGCTTTTGTTGTCGGCATACAATTTTCCAACAATGTTTACGGTGGTATGCGGTTTGTTGACTGGGCTAGAATGAGCGGCGTTCAGTGATCACCGTATTTTGTTTTTGTTTTTGCTACATTACAATTTTCTAAATTTCATTTTTGTCAATTTTTTTGAAAGTAACATGAGATATGTAAATTAAAAAGGTACAGAATTTTCTTATCAGGTAGGTTTTCAAATCGACTATTTAAATTTAAAACCTACTTAAACAAATTTCTACGCGTTTTAGCTTGCCACGACTAAACCTTAAATCCGATTGACGTGAAATTTGAAATCCTGCAATAATATAACATTACGGATCCAATGAAACTATTTTCGTCGAGATCCGAAACTATTTGAAAAATGACTATTTTACACGTTAATTAAATATTAAAATATTCAATCTCTACAAATTAACTTTTAATTCAATTTTAAAAGTTCTCTACATCATTCTAATCCAAATAAAATTTAATTCAACTTTATAAATCATTTCTATTCATATTAAATCCAATTTTCAATTATTTATGCAATTTCAAATTATAAATTAACAATTTAATTATCCCATCAAATCCATATATTCGAAATATAGGTTATTCATCTCATAAAATTTACCTATGAATATTTAAAACCAATTAAATATATGAATTTCAGTTGACCAAAATTCTGGATCATTACACCTGATTATCAAACTGCCATCCATTATTTGAGATCATTTGGAGTGGAACTCAATACAAGATAAAGTAATCTGCGGCCACTATTGCATACTTTGCTCCACCCATAGCAGTTAAAAATTCTCCATTTAGATGATGCCCGTGTGATTTCTTTTTCTAGGGTTTCCCACTGGTGTGGTCTCCTCGATTACCTTGGTGTATGTTATCCAATGTTTTCTTAGCTTCCTCTACAGCCATGCATCTTAGAATTGAGTTAGTGAAAAAACTTCTATATAGGATAACATTATGTATGGTGTACCGAGCCGCCTTGTGCATCACCTTCCTTGTTTCACTCCGGTTTATGGGCGAGGTTTTTACTAGAACCAATCCAAAGTGAATCATTTCCCGAGCAAGCCAATTTTTCTAATTTTGGCATCTCGATTACCCTCATATAGGACATGCTTAACCATATAGCATCTTTTACATTAAGTAAAGCATTTATCCTTTTTCTTTTTAAGTAGTACGCCAACCGTTCTCATAGGACTTGGAACTTCTGAAATGCTTCATTCACAACCATTTGCAGGTCACTATAGATACATAGAGTTACTGTTCCTAATTCTTTTGCTACTTCCAATCCTGTTATTGGTGTACCCTATGTTATCCTTCGGTCTAGCCTACAAGTTAAGAGGCATATCGAACTCGCAGGGTCAAGAACATTCTTTCTTGCCCAGCCATTGGTATTTTTCTCACTTCCACAAGTGTCACATAATCATATGGCATGGTGTTATTTATGCCTTAGGTAATTTATTTAAATATCATTTGAAATTTACATTAAATAAGTCATATCATTGCATTGTTGTTCTCGCATTCTATGGGGGTATTCAATCTCTTCAATATCATGCTTCATATTCCTCTATCTCTAGGTTTTTTTGAGAAAATATTATGCTCCGCCATCTCTAGTAATACCTGGTCCTACCGATCGAAGAAGCTGAACCTAGCCTCCTGTGGTCTTGAGGATGGAGTAAAACCCTGCTTCCGGGGCTAGAAGTTTATGCTCCGCTATTTGATTACTCCAATCTTCACAATTTTTATGCACATCTATCGTTGGATATCTAGTATGAAGACATGCTCTATTGTCTAAGGAAGGAACTAACAACATGCACACGAGCATGCTTTACACCCTTTCTTCGTAGGGACTCATTTCTGTAGAGGAACCGCGGTTTAGATTTATGGCATTCTCGATGGAGTTACCCTAGTGTTTCAACCCAGAGTGTATCTACAAGATCTATTTATATTTATTGGTCTCATAACCATAAACATCATGTAACATGAAGTATTTGTTGATTTCCATCTCTACAACATTTAATTATTTATCCGTAATTCGATGTAATCAATTGTTTCCATAATTGTAAGATAGATTCTTTTTGGAGTCTCTATAAACTGCATAAACAAAATCTCACCTTGTCTTCTGAAGTGTTTCCTATCCTAAATCTCTTTGTATCTAACCTGGTTTACATCTATCCATCATGTCTTGATATCATAAACCTCTAAGCTCATGAACTTATCGACTTGATGGTATAAGTCCTCCAAATTGACAGTTAAAATTTTCTTCTGTTCCTTGTAAAACTCCATTTACCTACCAATTCCTAAAGTGACAACCACAAGGACAATCCATTAATTAAGTTGTCGCATAGCGACTGCTAAGTCATTGAGCCATGCAAGATTGTTCTGTAAGTTTTCTTTATCATTTTGCTTCCTTCATAGCTCCAAATGCTTCCATATGCTGAATGTAGCATATCCATTGTATTCGAGGGTTGGTTTTTTCCAATGTATTACACCATGACTAGTGTCTTAATATCCAGGGGTTGACTGCACATTCAATGTTCAGTGTGAATTGATTATCGTCCATCTTGTCAATCTCCGGTCTCCTACTCCACTTTCTTAACGATCAATGCATTAGTCCAGGGACTCGCTCCCCGCTATTGGAATGCTTCCTTATGTTGCTTGACGGGCCACATTGTGCCCTCTGTGCAATGGATCAACCACCTTTGTACTAGTTGATATGAACTCGAGCGGTTCCGTTTTGGCAGCCAGGTGTATGGTTCTAACATCAACATTGAGTTCTAGTGAGATATCCTCCCTTGGTCCGGCATGGAATATATCTTTGGCTTGCTACTGATTAGTTCTACATCAGTCCGATTTGGTTCGAGCCTAAGCTAGTTTTGTTTGTGGAAGTCCATATTTCCATGGTACCTTCCTGCCTTACCATCTCCTTTGCATCCATTCTCGATGGTTGCAAAAAATATATTCTAGATTTGGTTTCTGTGTACCTGCATTGGTGTTACTTTCTCTAAGAGTCTAAGGAATGCTCCATTATCTTCAAATGCATAGCTAGTACAGAAGCTACTGTATTTTCCATCATCATTTGTGGTCATTACCAGACTCTTCTCTATTAGCTATACTAGGCTATCTTCTAATGCAACATATTCCAATCTTATATACTTTGTTGACTTATAGATGAACTCCTCTAGTGTGGCCGATTTCTCCACTATCGGTCTCTTAACATCACACAATAATGAGTTAATCCTAAGGGTAAACCATAAAACTACATAATGGCTAAGTTTGGCAAGAATATAGGAAAGCGCTTGAATAAGACTTCCTCTATGGCTCCTCTAATCAGCATGTAGCGGGTATACCATTTTCAATATACTATGGGGTAAGGCGGTCCTTTATACGGCTCCATAGTAGGCATCCTAAAATCTCTGGGTTTCCTTATAGTTCTATCCCTAGGGAGAAGGTACTGCTAAACCTAAATCCAATTCGTCACTCCAACTTTTCACATTTGAATGAATTGTCTAATGATTCATTCTGTTTGGGTGACTGTCAATGATAGCTCGACCTTTCCATTCAGGGGGATCTTTCGTCTTCCCTAAGATGACTTGACCTTCAGTTGCGGGCATGGTTATGACTCTTAGATCTGTCCTAGTAATTATTTTATACTCCATTGACCATAATTCAATTAGGTGATAAGAAATGTTTGTTGCAACCGCTCTAGTTCAACTTCACCATGTTTAGTTTGGTGTCGAATTACTTCGCAGATCTAGCTTTGGGACAACCTCTTGCTCATTTCCTCCCTCCAACATTACTTCTACCAGCTGCTGGACCTTCTTGATCGGATTCATTGTTAGAGTGTGACCTCCTTCGTCTTTTAGATCCCTTAAACTAGGATCAACCTTGTGTTCAAGTGTTTGACCAATAGTTTGCGCCTGCCTCGAGCATGTCATTAGTTGGTCCACCATTACTCGATGTTGGGAAATTATACTTTAACTTAGCTTAGCGAAATTCTGTCGAGGTTGCCTTTGGTAGTTACATCAACTAGCATCGAAGTGGTTGCTAAGTGATCATCTTGATTGGTGGATGTTTTATTCGGTGTGTGCGCGTTACCTACATTTCTGTTGGTAGCACCAACCCTGTTATTTGATCTCAAAGGCATACTAAGAATCGACTCTCAGTGAAAGCACAAAAAAATAGGTAAATACCTCCCATCTATTTTTTGTAGATCTTTGTATACGGAGTGTGCAACATAGCTATTATATTTTTATTGTGATTGATTTTTAAAGAGCGGACGACCACATATAGGTCGTGTAGAAAGTCAATTGCAGTAAAGTAAAGAATGCAACGATTTATAGTGGTTCAGCTACAATATGCCTACATCCACTATCCATTTTCATTATTCTCATAGATCTTTGATACTATGTCTGATATATAAAATACAATGATCCGTAAACAGTACAACAACAGCTCTTTCTTATGAGTGTAAAAGAAAATCATATGAGTGTTATCCTCCTTTGGTGCTCATTTTCCTTAAAAAATTAGAAATATACATAAAGTTTTCAACCTCCAAACTCAAAATTTCTAATTCAAAATTTCAAAATTCAATAACTGATACTCTCAAATTTCAAATTCCGTATAGATTTATTCATTTTTCGAAGAAGGTTTACCGATTGAACTTTTTAGTTTTTAAAATATTCAAAATTTGAAAAATAAATCAAATTTTCATATATGAATTTTCGAATACAAATTTTCTAATCTAAAAATTTGAAATGTCATTTGAAAGTTTAAATCTAATAATTTCAAATTCAAACTTTCATTTTTGATTTTTTGATCCGAAATTCAAATTTGAGTTTCAGTACTCATATTTAAAACTCATATTTTCAAAATATTAATTTTAAACGTTAGATCCAAAATTTTAAACGAAACTGCAGCTTATTATATTTTTTGTTTCACAAATTACAAAAAAAATTCCTCCAGAAATCTCCTACTCGGTTGCACCATTATTAAAAGAGCATGGCACGTCACAAATTCCCTGTAGAATATGTGCCATTCCCTCTCCCACCTCCTCTCACTTGCCATGCCCAATTCTTACTCCTTCCAAATCCCTCGTTCTTAATTTCGAAAATCTCAAAAACTCCTTAGTCCTAAAAGCCCTTTATACTAATCCGCTACCCTCCACTGCACATCTCCAATCCAAGCCCATCACTCTCGAATCCTCTCTTCTGCTCAATTCTCCATAATATCCGAAGTGTTAATCCTGTTTCCAACTATTCTCCTCGTAAGTAGAATGGTGGAAAAAGCAAAACGTGAGCTTGTTGCATGCCTTCATGAGAGCCTGTTAGTGCTGGCTGTGATAAATGATGGTGATGACAGGATTCGATGTTTTCAGGGTGGACATGATGTGGTGCCGAAGATGTTTCTGTCGTTTGATGCTGTGTTTTCATGTTATTTTTCGGTGATTGGTGATGAGGTGAGGAGTAGATTGCATTGGCGGAAAGAATGTATGCTCAAGATAGATTTTTTTGAACCGGAAATTACTTTATCTTAAGTTGCATAAGAATGCGATGTTATCTTTTGCCTTGAACGTGTCTGATGAATGTTTGCTTGTGTTTGTTTCGTCTGTGTTACCATACACTACCAAAAATATCATCGTTATTCACCATATTTTAGAAGTTGAATGGCCATTGGATATACTTGGGTTCTCAATACGAACGTCATAATTATTGGTGTCAATTTTTATTTTATGGTGCTATACCTGACCAAGTTTTTGTATTATGGCCATATTGTAGCTTGTTTTTGTATTATGGGCATTTTGTAGCTTGTGAGGAACTCCTAAATAAATGATACTAAGTTTGATTTTCTTACTCTGGTTTTCTTCTTCTTCTTTTTCCTGGGTTCGGATAGAATATGATCTTGAGGAATTGAAAGCAAACTAATTGAGAATGCATACCGAATATTTTCATAAGGCATCATCATTATACATTGAAACCCGTAAACTGATCTAGGATTGTTTACGTATTTGATCCAATATTTTTTTCAATGGTATCGTTAAATTATTCAATTACAAAAATATATGTTTTATGGTTTAAATATGAAATTGGTTTCACCATTATGTACTCGTGGTAGTAAAAATGCTGGGCTTTTTGCATGTTAAGACATGTGTAATAGCTAACCTTCAACAATAAATATTAGTTACTGAATTCATTTGTTGCCTAAAACACTATGAGTCATTTTTTTAATCTTATTTTATTGAATCAAAATTGTTTCCAACTAGATTACCCTAGATATATCTTACGACAATAAAGATTTTACAATTAATTTCCCGACTAATATATCTAAGATATCAAACTATGCAAAAACCATGACCACAAAATACATGTTAAGTAGCGTTGTATAATTATTCAGCTTATATTGGCTAAATTTAAAAAAGGGGAATAAGTAAAGGCTTTGACCTGACAAATTGCTCTTATGTTGGCTATATAGGGTAAATAAAATTAAAATATGGTTGAAACTTTTATGCTGCAATTGCAAGTCAACAGTACACATTCCTCTCAAATGCATCTTTGTTGCACAGTTTGAAGATGCAAAACATACATTAACATTTTTTTGTTCATCCAGGTGCAACAAATTGATAACAGCATGCGTAACTTATGAATCAAAAAGGGACTTCAAAAAGAGAAACGACACCTGAGAGATTCGAACTCTCGCAGGGAAACCCCATGTACTTAGCAGGCACACGCCTTAACCACTCGGCCAAAGTGTCCTTTTTGATTATTTTGCAAAGGTAAAATATATATTCAATAATTTGTATGCATATAAAACAAACTGTTTGAGGGATAAAAGTTTTTTTGTTGTAAAAAGTTGAAAAAGACTTATGTCAATGTTGAATCCTACTATGAAAAGCGCGTTTCAAAAAACATATTGTTTGCAAATAAGTCCAATAATTTCTCAAATATGACCAATAGTTCTCCAACTTCCTTCTTATGTGTTGCTAAGAATATATATATTTGATAATGATAATAATCATTTGCACATACATATTGAGTTCAAGAAATACAATAGCAGATTAAATGATTTTTTAAAACTAAATGTCATGCATTGTCTTTAAACATCTATGAACGTAATATATGCAAATGGTAGGAAAGAAGTTTATGTTTATATTCACAAGCAATAAAGTTTGATAAAAGAGATACGATTGAATTACTAACGCTATTATACTCAAACAACAATTGAAAGATAGCAAGTACAAAATTAAACCTGATTTGATAATATTTGACTCTGATATAAAGTATGTGTAATGCCGAAACAATAACGGATATTAACTAGTCAGGGATTTAAAATCACTAAGATTCAATTTTACCTCTCTATTTCGTAACGTCTCTCCATGATTTGTATCAAATTCAATTAATGTTTTCATTTTAAATCCCTACTTGACAACAACTTATTGTAGATCAATCAACATTGATTTCTGTTCTCAAATTTACCTTCGTTTTCATTTTATTATAATTTTAGGAATTCTAAAGTACTCTAAATTTGTATATAGAAGTTGGATTGAAAAACCATTTTTCACCATTAAATCAGAATTTTTATTAGCTTTAGATGTTATTTACATACGAGTCATATTATTAAGCTTCAATAATATTCCATATAGAAACCGAAATAGTGACTCATCAGCACAATTAAAACACATGTATTGAAAGTTAACTACTCACATTATTAAATTCTATCCTCTATTGTAAGGAGGAAGTCTGTTTTTCCTGAAAAAGAAGATTATTTTCTTTGTCAAAGTGTTAAAAAAGATCATCTTTGTTCTAAAAGTGTGAAGGAACATCATCATTCTTATCGAATTGTGAATGAAAATTTTCTCTATTTATTATGTGAAGGTAAACCATCTTTTAAATATGGAACGAAAATTAGTTTCTTTTTCGAAGTAGTTCATTTTATCATTTTTCTTATTTGGTTATGAAGGATGATTATCTTTTTTCCCAAATACTGTAACGATGAGGATTTTTCGCGCTCGAAAATCGACATCCATACATTACATCGTACTCGAATGCCGTAGATTCGACCGTTCAAATCCGAGTCGCCGGAGCTTATAACAACATTAAGTAAACAACACAGCGGAAAAAAGAATAATACGTTGATATACAATATCTGATACAACAGAGTGATATATACATCAAAGATATGATACAAGAAAATAGCAACGGAGAAGGAAAATAGATAACATCTAGCAGCGGAACAATATAACTCTAAGATAGTCTTCAAAAGAGAACTCCAGAAGCAGCAGCTCGATTCAACATCACGATACGCAAAGACAAGCAAGTCTCGTCCACATCCAAAGACTGAACTAGCTCCAGATAATTCACTGAACTTGACTATCTGAAAAGCCCAACTCTAAACTGCTCGTGTAGAAAATTTTGAGCACCCAGAGTTTAGGAAAGAAACAATAAACTCCGGATCAGTCATGGGACTGGGGTGAGCAACAAAAATAGTTTATCTTTTAAAAACAAACAGCAAGAGAATTTTAAATTAGATTCGCAATGCTTTTTAGAAATGAGTCTACCATAAGGCCTCCCGCACACACACACAATGCAAACGCAGCATCGGAAGAGATTTCTCCTTATGATAGTCAAATATGCTTGATACGCGAATTCCTTTGATATTATCACTATAAGTGCAAAGTGGAGAAAACAATTTCGAAAGTATAATATAAATCTTAGCCAGCATAGACATTTCGCACTTATGCCTACTATAGCTACCATGTTCAATAGCAGGTTACCACCACATTCCATGGCAGGTTATACAACTAAAACCGTACAGGGTACGTATTTGAAGAATGGATTTCCAACAAATGGTCGGGCAAAGGAACTTCCCAAACCAAAATGGAACGCCTCTGGAAGGACGTCCCCGAGCATCCCAAATGGATCTCTGCCAAACAAGGCCGGCTACCCCTTTCCCAGGGAGTAAGAAACCTCAGATATACCACCCTCGGTCCTTTTGGACCTTTATACGAGGCCTCGATTCCAACAACACCACACAGTAATAGATATAGTGTATCCACATGAGTAAGTATCTGGGCTCCATACCATGATGCTACCCCTTTCCAGAAGGAATGGTCATACCCTAGGGACGCGATCCCTGAAACCTTGCTGCCACGATTCCTGTTTCGACCATTACCGGGTTGTGAGGCTCGACGAAGTCTCGTCCACAAAGCCATGCTTTTTACAAAAGCCACCCTTTGATCAACAAATGATCAGCAGAACTCAACATGCCACATTACCAAGTTGGGAACATATCGCTGATAACCTTCAACTACATAACCTCTGAGCTCGTACGTCTCAGAGAAGGGTGTTAATGCTAAGAGAATTAATTCTCCCCCACCAAAAGAAATGTATTTGAAAGAAATCCGCTTTATATCTCAAAATGTAATGTCAGACATACAATCTATACAAGTCTGTTCTGGATTTAGAACAAAACCGGAGGCACTTCCAAAGAAGTCCTTGCAATCCGGGTATTCACAATCCCGATCGAACTTCCCATCACTTAGGGAATCTCTATTCCGTAGCTACTCGATGCAGAGACAATCGATAGGTCATCCTATCGTTCTTGTAAATACCCGGTCTTCACCACCGGTCTTCAAATGCTATCCATAACGTCGAATCACATATTCGGAATGGTTATACGACCCAAAGGTCCTTTCCCGGCTAACCCGAATAGTAAGCGCAACATTTAAAACATATGGATATGGGATTTCAATTAAGTCACAACTTAATAATTCAAAACTTTCTTTCAAATGGTTTAAACCAATTACCATTTCCAAATCTTTTAAACAAAAGATTTATTTCACTAAGTTCACCCATTTTCACAAAGATTCATTCCCGGATTTCAAAACAATTTCACCTTAAATGTATTAATTCATTTAAATCTTTAAATCAAGATTTTATCTTATAGCTTTCAAACAGTTTCGATAACTTGGGAAATCATTTTCATTTTTAACTTGAATTCCTTTTTAACACAATTTGGAAGTTCACTTCCTATATGAAAGCTTTTATTATTTGAAAAAGAATAGTTTCATTTCAGAAAGATTCAATTTTTTATTTGCACGAATTAAAGCCTTTGAATTTAAATTCAAATTCCCAAATCAATACATTTAAAATGGTTTAAAAATCATATAACTCATTTTTTAAGTTGAATAACTTTTCTTTATATCCTAGTTTCCAAATCATAGAATTCAATTTCAAATATTGAATTCAAATTTAAATCAAAATATTTAAATTTAAAAACTCAATCAAGTTATCAATAATAAATTTCATCTTTGAAATTCCATTTCTAAAGCTTTTCACTTTAATCTCAATCCATTTCCAAAACATTTGAATTCAAATATTCAATTTTATAAATCATTTCAAAATCTGTGACTTAATCGATTTCCTCGTGAAATCCATATTTGTGTGGGTATAAGTGTGGTTTAGGGGTTTAACACGATAGTGCAACATCATTCAATCATCACAGATTAAAACACAGAAATATAGTTGATAAGCGATATAAACATAACGCTTATCGCTCATTCACAGATTCACAGATAATATACGAATGTAAATAAATGAATAATCATATACGGCTCAATCTACAAAACAAAATATCACAGATCAGATAAGGCAATTAATTCAAGGCATCACACATAATACGATCATCCATAAGTAAGATCGGTTAGTTGTTTGATTAATTCAAATCAATTTTAATTGCTTATGAATAATCACTAATCCTGATTAATTACTATTAATTAACTCCAACCTATTTGATTAATTATCCTTTAATCATGTATTAATCAACATTTTATTATTAATTAATTATTCTTAATTGGTTACAACAATTCATTTACTTTAAATTAATTACAAGATTAATTAATTCTAAATTAATAAACATCCCTTAATTACTTTCCCAAATTAATTACCCTTTTATTTATCCTGCATTCTCAAATTGATTATCTTAATTAATCAATTCCAGCCTTTAATTACATATTTAATTAAATCCAAATCGATAATTAATTAAATAATTCATCCATTTTTAATTAACTTAATAATTTAATGAATTTCAAATCATTAAATCCCAATTAACTTTAAGAAAAACATTATTCTTATTAATGATTAAATTATCATTAACAAAGTATTTAAAACAATTTACTTTCAAATTTATTTTCATATTTTCATTTTATACTTAAGATTTAAAATGGATACAATTTTAACTTTAACAAAAGTAAAGGACAATTCAAAACAATTTAAAACATTTAGCCTTAACCCATTTTTTCCTTGAAATCTGTTTGAAAGCTTATTAACATTTACACTTTATAAAACTTATTTATTTACACATTTTGATTTAACTTTGTTTAAATCCTTTCCTTTACAATTTAAGTTTCAGTTTTTTAAAATTTAAATTTCCTTTTCAATACTTAAGCATTTTTCTATTTATTTGTTTATTTATTTAAAAATGATTTTAATTTCATTTAAGATTCAAAAGTTCCATCAAAATTTTACTTAAAACTTTGAATTCAAACACTGTTTAAATCCTGGTTCAAATTTTGAACTAAATTTTTAAAAGATTGTTTACCTCTTGTTTTAAAATTTTGAACTAAATTAAACCTGAAACAATCAGGTTTACTAAAACCTGAAATACTCCACTGTCTCAAGTGAACCCAGGTTGCTTCGAGTAAGACACTCGAATTACTTGAGTAAAATTCGAGTCTCTCTTCTGCTTCCCAAAAACCAACATCATCAGACAAATATCCCACCGTGCATATGCACGGTGGCTCCAGCCACCGTTGATCATCAACACTGATCGCCACCCATCAGTACTCGCCTCGACATCTCACCTCGATCATTGAAACGCGTCCAACCACCGGAAATTGAAACGAGCTCCCTTTCATCAAAACCTGGAACAAGCTAGACTACCCAACCCAAAACCTGGAACAACGGCTCGCTCTCTCCGCCTCGACCACCGGAGGCGCTGAAATTCTGGTCACGGCCTCATCATCCCCCCACTTCCAATCCCCAAGAGCACGCGACACTCGATCGATACCAGGCGTGGAACGAATCGAACAAAACGGCCTCACCAAAATTAGGTTAAAAATATTCAAAACCCCACCGTCGCTTCCACGTCGAACTGGAGTAACTCCAGATATTTTTCCCAACTCCTCCGGAGGCTCCTTCACCCCCACGCGAAACGCCGAGCATTCCGGTCCACTCGATCACCCAAAAATCGACCATAACCCATTTCCGTTCATCCCGGAACTGCAGCTTAATCCTAGCTCTAAAAATTTTGATTCGAGCTTTAAAAATCATATTAAAGTATAACAGCCCCATTTATACATCTGAATTCATAAATTACGAAGTTCAAATTCTTGCTCTTTTTGAAGTTAGCTGGGTTATCTTACTTTCCAGAGAAAGTTAAACTTGGTTTTAACTTATATAAATTTTTAATCTCAAGTTTATACCATAACAACCAATTTCCATTTTGATTCTAAGTCCACTCTATAAGCAGATTGAAAGAAAAAGAATTTTGAATCAAAGATGTTTTGTTCATGAACTTAAAACAGAGAGGTATTTAAAATTCAGCCTGCACACCAATTCCATCGCCAAGAACACACACATATATATAAAAACTTATGTATTCAAAGACATGTTGTTGCAACATTTCCTTTTATTTATTTTACTTTTCAATAAAAAAAAACAAATATGATACTCACATTTTGGTTTGGAAGCAGGGAGTTTTTTTGCCAGATTTGCAGCTGAGATATTTTTTTGTTAAAAAAATAAGGTTGTAACCTCATAATCATTCCTTGTTTATGAACCAAAATCTAATATTGTTTATATAAGTAGCAATTGATTTTTTTTTTCCTTTGTAATGGGTTTATAAGCTTGCAAATTTAACAAAGATTATACATTTGTGAATATATAACATACACACAGACATGCATTCTCACAGAACATCATAGTTCAATGTAACTTTCACAACAGCTAGAAGTATCACATATATAAAGAGATACAATCATTAGAACAGGTCAGTTTGCTCACAGATATACCTATATATATAAGAAACAGTTTTATACTTTAAAAGTATCTAAAAGGAATAAGTTACTCACTTGGTTTAGAAATGAACAGAGCTTGCTTTGTGTTGAAACAGGCTGGGAAATTTCAAGCTTGATTCTTCTGTAATCTTCTTACTTTTTGTTTATTGCTTAAATGATGTTTGAGTTTGTAAAAAAATAAAAAAAATGCTTGCAATACAATTTTCGGGTTTTCTATGTAGTGAACGAATGAAGTAAGAAGGATATATATAAAAGAAATGAGTTACAGGGTGATAAAATTGACAGGTTTTGTAGGCTGATAGTTTCTTGTGTACAAAAGGCATGCTAAGGGTGCTTGCATTAAATGCTAGAAGTATGTTGCATTTATTACCTTAGTCCTTTATGTCTTCAGCCATGACTTATTTCTTTTCTTGTTTACACTCTTATGCTATGTATTGTTATGTATGTATTTTATTTTGTCTTTGTGTGCATGTTGTACATTTGGTGGATGTAGTGATTTTGTATTACTTTTCTTTTTACTTTGCTTGAGTTCATTATATGTTTATTGTCTTCTTGCCTGTATACTTATATTTTTTTCCTTTTGTCTTGTTTTATATGCCTATGTATTTACATTTTCATTTGTTTGCTTTGTTTATGTTTGATACATATTTATTTTACTTAATTATTTATATGAAGATTTTGTATTGCTGGCTAATGATTTTCTCTACTTACTTAGGTGGCTGTAATGATATTGATTTGGTGGCTAAAGATATATTTTGTTTGTTCATGCTTGAATCAATGTTTGCACTGTCTTGTTTTGCAAGCTCAAAGATTTGATATTTCAAATCTGCATTCTTATTTTTATACTTGTGTTAGCCCTACATACTTTCTTTTACTTGTTTGTAAATAGATACTTGGGTATATTTATTTTCAATAGTTTATATTTTGATGTATTTTGTTTGTACATTTTATTTATGTTTTATTTTACTTTGTTTATTTTCTTTTATTTTAACTTAAATATTTATTTCAAAAAATTTGTTATATTTATACAACTTCTAAAATACATTTCATAAGATTGAACTCAAATATTTCTATATTAATATTGTTTAAAAATAACTCAATACTAAATTTAAATAATTTATAAAAGAAACTATATCTTTCTTAATAAAAAAAATAATCTATTTGGATTTGGATAAACTCAAATCAATTTATCATTTAATTTCACAATTTTAAATAAAAAATAAATGTAATCATCAATTAAAATAAATTAAAATTCGGGATCGTTACAGACTTCCCCCCTTAAAGAAATTTCGTCCCCGAAATTTGCAGGCACGAAAATAACACAGAGATAGATGAAAAATATTTAATCAAATTAAACTGAATATTTATTCTGCATTTGGCTTACCAAATCAGAATATCGTAAATTGATACAAAAACGAATCTATTTAACACTCGCAAGATACTTGGGTTATCAGATCTACGAAACATGCAAGGCACTAATTAGTTCGAAGGATAACTAACCATCGGTAGAATATATCGAGACCCAAACAATAGATAAATGGATTAAATCTTCCATAATTCTCAAACACTATGGATGGATTCCAAACTCAAGTCGGAATATCTCAAAATATATATACCAATTTGTCCCTTTTCGGACTTTGATATACCCAAGAAATTATAATAGAATTTCAAAATTTGGTTTTAAACGAAATCGTTTTATCGATATAATTCAAATTATCCTTCATATTCTATTAATCGATTTAACTCAAATTAAAATTTCCAATTTATTTAAAATTTCCAATTTATTTAAAATTTCCAATTCATATTCATTAAGGTTTAAATCAAAAATTGATAAGAAATCGATGAAGATACAAAGTAAGGATTTTCTACAACAATTCGTAGGGCATCACCGCATCGAAACTTCTTCTTGCAACTGCCACGAGGCAAATCAAAAGAATTTGGAAAGATGAATCGAAAGAGATTGATAGAGAAAGTTTGTTTCCACTGTTGCAGGGCATTGACCATTTATAGTCGTATTCCCCTGTCCCCTATCTCGTTCTCTTCTTGCACTCATACTCACTATCAGTGAATAATAAGAGAATTTACTGAGGCATTTAAACGGATATCTTAGGGATATACTCATTCTAAGGTTTACTTCACCCTATCTCTAATGAGCTACTTAATGTGTTATACTCCTGAGCTAAAGTTTAACCTTAGCTCTGATACCAAATGTAACGATGAGGATTTTTCGCGCTCGAAAATCGACATCCATACTTTACATCGTACTCGAATGTCGTAGATTCGACCGTTCAAATACGAGTCGTCGGAGCTTATAACAACATTAAGTAAACAACACAATGGAAAAAAGAATAATACATTGATATACAATATCTGATAAAACAGAGTGATACAATGAATATCAATATACATCGGAGATATGATACAAGAAAATAGCAGCGGAAAAGGAAAATAGATAACATTTAGCAGCGGAACAATATAACTCTAAGATAGTCTTCAAAAGAGAACTCCAGAAGCAGCAGCTCGATTCAACATCACGATACGCAAAGACAAGCAAGTCTCGTCCACATCCAAAGACTGAACTAGCTCCAGATAATTCACTGAACTTGACTATCTGAAAAACCCAACTCTAGACTGCTCGTGTAGAAAATTTTGAGCACCCAGAGTTTAGGAAGAAACAATAAACTCCGGATCAGTCATGGGACTGGTGTGAGCAACAAAAACAGTTTATCTTTTAAAAACAAACAGCAAGAGAATTTTAAATTAGATTCGCAATGCTTTTTAGAAATGAGTCTACCATAAGGCCTCCCGCACACACACACAATGCAAACGCAGAATCGGAGGAGATTTCTCCTTATGATAGTCAAATATGCTTGATACGCGAATTCCTTTGATATTATCACTATAAGTGCAAAGTGGAGAAAACAATTTCGAAAGTATAATATAAATCTTAGCCAGCATAGACATTTCGCACTTATGCCTACTATAGCTACCATATTCAATAGCAGGTTACCACCACATTCCATGGCAAGTTATACAACTAAAACCGTACAGGGTACGTATTTGAAGAATGGATTTCCAACAAATGGTCGGGCAAAGGAACTTCCCAAACCGAAATGGAACGCCTCTGGAAGGACATCCTCGAGCATCCCAAATGGATCTCTGCCAAACAAGGCCGGCTACCCCTTTTCCAAGGAGTAAGAAGCCTCAGATATACCACCCCCGATCCTTTTGGACCTTTATACGAGGCCTCGATTCCAACAACACCACACAGTAATAGATATAGTGTATCCACATGAGTAAGTATCTGGGCTCCGTACCATGATGCTACCCCTTTCCAGAAGGAATGGTCATACCCTAGGGACGCGATCCCTGAAACCTTGCTGCCACGATTCCTGTTTCGACCATTACCGGGTTGTGAGGCTCGACGAAGTCTCGTCCACAAAGCTACGCTTTTTACAAAAGCCACCCTTTGATCAACAAATGATCAGCAGCACTCAGCATGCCACATTACCAAGTTGGGAACATATCGCTGATAACCTTCAACTACATAACCTCTGAGCTCGTACGTCTCAGAGAAGGGTGTTAATGCTAAGAGAATTAATTCTCCGCCACGAACAGAAATGTATTTGAAAGAAATCTGCTTTATATCTCAAAATGTAATGTCAGACATACAATCTATACAAGTCTGTTCTGGATTTAGAACAGAACCGAAGGAACTTCCAAAGAAGTCCTTGCAATCCGGGTATTCACAATCCCGATCGAACTTCCCATCACTTAGGAATCTCTATACCGTAGCTACTCGGTGCAGAGACAATCGATAGGTCATCCTATCATTCTCGTAAATACCCGGTCTTCACCACCGGTCTTCAAATGCTATCCATAACATCGAATCACATATTCGGAATAGGTTATACGACCCAAAGGTCCTTTCCCGGCTAACCCGAATAGTAAGCGCAACATTTAAAACATATGGATATGGGATTTCAATTAAGTCACAACTTAATAATTCAAAACTTTCTTTCAAGTGGTTTAAACCAATTACCATTTCCAAATCTTTTAAACAAAAGATTTATTTCACTAAGTTCACCCATTTTCACAAAGATTCATTCGCGGATTTCAAAACAATTTCACCTTAATTGGATTAATTCATTTAAATCTTTAAATCAAGGTTTTATCTTATAGCTTTCAAACAGTTTCGATAACTTGGGAAATCATTTTCATTTTTAACTTGAAATCCTTTTTAACACTATTTGGAAGTTCACTTCCTATATGAAATCTTTTATTATTTGAAAAAGAATAGTTTCATTTCAGAAAGATCCAATTTTTTATTTACACGAATTAAAGCCTTTGAATTTAAATTCAAATTCCCAAATCAATACATTTAAAATGGTTTAAAAACTCGTATAACTCATTTTTTAAGTTGAATAACTTTTCTTTATATCCTAGTTTCCAAATCATAGAATTCAATTTCAAATATTGAATTCAAATTTAAATGAAAATATTTAAATTTCAAAACTCAATCAAGTTATCAATAATAAATTTCATCTTTGAAATTCCATTTCTAAAGCTTTTCACTTTAATCTCAATCCATTTCCAAAACATTTGAATTCAAATATTCAATTTTGTAAATCATTTCAAAATCTATGACTTAATCAATTTCCTTGTGAAATACATATTTGTGTGGGTATAAGTGTGGTTCGGGGGTTTAACACAATAGTGCAACATCATTCAATCATCACAGATTAAAACACAGAAATATAGTTGATAAGCGATATAAACATAACGCTTATCGCTCATTCACAGATTCACAGATAATATACAAATGTAAATAAATGAATAATCATACACGGCTCAATCTACAGATCAAAATATCACAGATCAGATAGGGCAATTAATTCAAGGCATCACACATAATACGATCATCCATAAGTAAGATCGGTTAGTTGTTTGATTAATTCAAATCAATTTTAATTGCTTATGAATAATCACTAATCCTGGTTAATTACTATTAATTAACTCCAACCTATTTGATTAATTATCCTTTAATCATGTATTAATCAACATTTTATTATTAATTAATTATTCTTTAATTAATTATTCTTAATTGGTTACAACAATTTATTTACTTTAAATTAATTACAAGATTAATTAATTCTATATTAATAAACATCCCTTAGTCACTTTCCCAAATTAATTACCCTTTTATTTATCGTTCATTCTCAAATTGATTATCTTAATTAATCAATTCCAACCTTTAATTACTTAGTTAATTAAATCCAAATTGATAATTAATTAAATAATTTATCCATTTTTAGTTAACTTAATAATTTAATGAATTTCAAATCATTAAATCCCAATTAACTTTAAGAAAAACATTATTCTTATTAATGATTAAATTATCATTAACAAAGTATTTAAAACAATTTACTTTCAAATTTATTTTCATATTTTCATTTTATACTTAAGATTTAAAATGGTCATAATTTTAACTTTAACAAAAGTTAAGGACAATTCAAAACAATTTAAAACATTTAGCCTTAACCCATTTTTTCCTTGAAATCTGTTTGAAAGCTTATTAACATTTACACTTTATAAAACTTATTTATTTACACATTTTGATTTAACTTTGTTTAAATCCTTTCCTTTACAATTTAAGTTTCATTTTTTTAAAATTCAAATTTCCTTTTCAATACTTAAGCATTTTTTCTATTTATTTATTTAAAAATGATTTTAATTTCATTTTAAGATTCAAAAGTTCCATCTAAATTTTACTTAAAACTTTGAATTCAAACATTGTTTAAATCCTGGTTCAAATTTTGAACTAAATTTTTAAAAGATTGTTTACCTCCTGTTTTAAAATTTTGAACTAAATTAAACCTGAAACAATCAGGTTTACTAAAACCTGAAATACTCCACTGTCTCAAGTGAACCAAGGTTGCTTCGAGTAAGACACTCGAATTACTCGAGTAAAATTCGAGTCTCTCTTCTGCTTCCCAAAAACCAACATCATCAGACAAATATCCCACCATGCATATGCTCGGTGGCTCCAGCCACCGTTGATCATCAACACTGATCGCCACTCCTTAGTACTCGCCTCGACATCTCACCTCGATCATCGAAACGCGTCCAACCACCGGAAATCGAAACGAGCTCCCCCTCATCAAAACCTGGAACAAGCTAGACTACCCAACCCAAAACCTGGAACAACGGCTCTCTCTCCCCGCCTCGATCACCGGAGGCACTGAAATTCCGGTCACGGCCTCATCATCTCTGTAACGCCCCAGAAATTTTCGACTTTCGAAAATTCAACATCGACACTCACTTTATCGACTGCCGAGAAATCGAAGGCCAAAAACCGGAATGTTATGGGTTTTAAAAAGAATTTAAGGAAAAAAAAGAGAAGAAGAGAGAAGATAGAAAATAGAGAGAAAAGAAAATAGAAAAGAGAACAGAAAATTTTAAAATAGAAGAAAATAGAATATAGAGGAAAAAGAAAAACAGAAGAAAATAGGACGGAATAGAAAACAACAGAACAACAACAGAATCTCACAATTCGCAGCGGAACAACATATAATAATAAATGAATAATCTTTAAACAAAGAACTATATCAGTTATTACATTTCATTTCATTTCATTACATCATATCATCAGAGTGTACAACAACAACAAACAGTGCAGCGGAAAAAGAAATACTATATAAGTAATACGCCACGCGATCCAGCTTGCCTCCAGCAACTCCAGAATATCCAGAATATCCTGATAAACCTTAACTCTTGACTGCCCGTGTGGAAATTGGTGGACACCCAGAGTTTAGGAAGGAAAACAATAAACTCCAAGTCAGTCATGTGACTGGTGTGAGAACTCAAAACAGTTTATTTATCTTTAAAATCAAAATAGAGGAATATTTTTATTTCAATTCGCAATGCTTTTAAAAATGAGACTACCATAAGGCCTCCCGCACACACACACAATGCAAACGCAGAATCGGAGGAGATTTCTCCTTATGATAGTCAAAGATGCTTGATACGCATTTAAAATAACATTTGATATTATTATTAGTGTATAGTGTAGGAAAAATTCATTTCGAAAGTAGAATATAAATCTTAGCCAACATACGACCATTATCGTATGCCTACTATAGCTAACTATGTTCAATAGCAGGTTACCGCCACATTCCATAGCAGGTTATACAACTAAAACCGTACAAGTCTCGTATTGTTTCTTTGGATTTCCAACGAATGGTCAGGCCAAGGAACTTCCCATTGCCACATGAGAATGCCTCTGGATGGACATCCCCGAGAACCAAACCGGATCTCTACCAACACAAGGCCGGGTTACCCCTAACTGAGTAACAACTGACCGAATATGTCATCCCCCGGTCCTTTGGGACCTTTATCACCGAGCGCTCGTAATCAATTCACACAATCATAACAAAGTGTTTTCAACATGAGTAAGTATCTGGGCTCCATACCATGATACCACCCTTTTCCAGAAGGAAATGGACACATCCTAAAGGGTGCTACCCCTCATAACCTTGCTGCTTCTTTCCTGTTTTGACCATTCACGGGGTGTGAGGCTCGACGAAGTCACGTCCACAAAAACATACTTTATACAAAAGCCATGCTTTGGGTCAACAAATGATCAACACAATGATCACAAGGATAGACGATCAAATAAACGATCCTATCACAAATAATCAACACAATGATCATTTCAGCATCACTCAGCATATCACATTACCAAATTGGGAATATATCGCTGATAACATTCAACTACATAACCTCTGAGCACGTACGTCTCAGAGAAGGGTGTTAAGCTAAAAGAATAAATTCTCCGCCACCAACAGAAATATATTTGAAAGAAATCGGCTTTATATCTCAACTTGTAATGTCAGACATACAATCCATACAAGTCTGTTCCGGGCTCGAACAAAACCGAAGGCACTTACAAAGAAGTCCTTGCAATCCGGATATTCACAATCCTGATCGGATTCACCATCACATATGGAGAACTCAATACCGTAGCTACTCGGTGCAGAGTCAATCGACAGGTCATCCTATCGCTTTCGCAAATACCGGGTCTTCAACACCGATCTTCAATGCAATTCACAACGACGTATCACATATTCGGAATGGGTTATACGACCCCATGGTCCTTTCCCGGTTAACCCGAATAGTGAGCGCTTATTCAAAAATAAGTGTAGCATTCACATTCAAACAAATCACATCAATTTCCCATTCAAAGGGAAATATTGATAGTCGGTTATTGAACTATCAATTGATATGCATACATCACCAGATTCCAAATAATTTTCCAAATTATTTATTTTCCAAAATATCTTTACAAGATATATAATTTCAATATTTCAAAAATAAATCAATATTTATTTTTAAACAAATTCCACCTTTCATTTATAAATTCCTTAGTGAATTCATATTCCAAAATATTCATGCATATACGATTTCAACTATTCATTTTCAATTTATCTTCAAAAGATAAATTCTAATTTTTCACTTCATACTGGAAAACAATTCCATACTTATTTAATAAGTAATTCACAAATTTTATTTATTTTCAACACTTGGAAAATATTCAATATACTTAAATCGAAATTAAGTATATATTTCATTCTATTAAGGAAATCATTCTTTTAAACATATTTATTTGGGCCAAAACGAATGTTGCGTAAAACATCGTTACAACCACCCAAAATCACTAGTATAGGGATTCGAAATTAAATAGATATATAAATCCCAATACTATGCAAAACATTTCCTTTCGGAAATCATTTACTATAACAACAGTGTTATAGTCCACCATTTCCCTTTTATTTCTCGAAAACGTCTATTTCAACAATGAATGTTGAAATCTATGGTTTCGAATCATAACACATTTTAAAACATCGTTAGATCTTTTTAATTCTATTTAAAACACCAAATCCAAAACAATTTCTTTAACGTGTTATTCACTATTCAAAAATGTGAATAAACTTCGTTAACAAATTTCATCCTTTTATTCATTTTAATTCAAAGGATTATTCACTATTTAAAAATGTGAATATAACTCCTTTAATAGGTTCCAACAATTTTCTTATCAAAATAAGTCATTTGCGAATTTATAAAACATCGTTTATAAATTCCATTTCTATTTATTTATAAAAACTTCCTTTTTATAAATTCTTTTATTAACCTATTCCAGTTTATAACTCAATTATAAACTACAAGTTCATATTATAAGTTAATTACTTATAAAACGATTATTTTACGAAATCGTTCCTTAGAATTTCATAATTATAAATCTTATAACTTATGAGATTCAATTATTTACCGAAGTCTATTCTTTTAATAACTTTACAAATTTTATAAACCTACTGTTTATGAAATTCCATTTATAACTTCACCGTTTATAATTCTATTAATTTCATTCTTTAATGAAATTCATTTTCACTACATTCAAACACTTATAAAAACTCGTTTTATAATGTCTATATCTCAATTTATAAATATCCATTTATAAATCTCTTAATATAAATCAATTTATATTATTCTTTTAAAAACATCTTTCAATTCCTTTATAATTCCACCATTCTGATTTATAAAATAATCAAATTTTATAAATCTTATATTCAAACTTTTAATAATAAACTCAAAAATCCAGTTTAAACTATTTTATAAAATCATTGGTTCATTTTTCTCAAAAATCATCTTTTAACTATATTTCACAAAATCATAATTTTTATAACTTTAAAAATTATAACGTTTATTTATTTAAAACGGATCAATTCCAAAAATATTTTATATTTTATATTTTCAAAGATCACTTTAAAAATCATTTTAAAATCCCAAAATCTGGGTCCAATGATGCTACACACCAAATAGTCAATCACGACTACAACGATATCATATATCGATATGAAAATCAATGAATATCAAAATATCCATAATCAAATAAATACTGTTGAGGAATCCAGTTGGATCCCTCCAACCTGTTTCCTGCATCCAAAAACATTAGCACAATACCAATTTCGCTCCAGTACGAAATTATCGCGGTATATGTTCTTATTAAATATTATCCGCTTAATAACGGCGTAATAGGGTCTCATCCGCTAAACAAAAAATGCGGGAAATCAACAACTGCAATATATACATATGCCAATATATATATATTGCTATTATATATAATACCAATTTCACTGTTTATGAAATATTCGCGGTATATGTTTTTAATAAATAACATCCGCTTACTAACGGCGTATAATGTCTATTTTAACAATCAATAGATATCAATCAACATTCAAACATGCATTCAAATATTTTAAATCTAACTATTTAAAATAAAATCGAAACTATTTCGATTGAGTGAGAAGTTCTCACCTTGATTTTAATTTCCGTTTCAGCTTTTATTTCGAATAAAATTAAACGCACGTTTAATTTTATCCAAAATTCTCACTAACTCCAAACGACTCCAAACCAACTCCATCGCGTAGTGCTCGTCCATACGATTCCAACGCAACTGGTTTCGCGCGTTTTCGACCTCGTATGAAAAAGTTATGTATTTATGAAGTTTGTACACGATTTAAATAAACAAATTACAACATTAATTTACTAATTTATAACCTAACAAATTTCTGGCCACAAGATCCAAGCCCAATGCATCTCTGCCGTCCCCTGCATCCCCTTCTTCCCCACATTCACGCGCACGCACAGGAATGAGGCCGAACCCAACTAATATCAATTAGGGTTTGATTATACTCCTCGATCACACGACTACACTTCATCAAACTACCACCATACGAACCACCATGCAAAGCTCCACCTTCGGCCATCCCCTTGTGAAGCTCGGCCTGCCCTATGTCCAGAAATACGTGCATGAAAACGTGGCCTTTATCACCTTTTTGCCGCCAATCCGTCGCGTGAAACCCCATCATCACCGTATGGATTCGAAGCTCTCGAGATGCTCTTCAAGTTTGTAGTTGAAAGTTCTAGCTAATTCTTCACGGATTGGAAGAGATTGAGGGGGGAAAGAGATGAATTTCTGGCCATGCATCAGGTAGGAGGCGGCTAGGGTTTAAAGAATTAGGGTTTTGCAAATTTATGAAGAGGGGAGGGGCTTTTATAGAAAAATACGCGACACTATTCATCCCGGATTTTCCGAACTCCGATTTACGCACCGAAACTGACACTCCTAGGGTTTATCCCACGTTCCGGACATAATGGAATAGGTTTCGGAAGCTAATTCGGAAGTATGTGCGAGTTATGGCTATAAACGCTCAATTTAAATTAAACCGATTTAAGCGATTTTCTAGGCGTTTTAATTTGTACCGGACAAACGGTAAATCCAATTGACTTGAAATTTGAAACCTTACAATAATATCACATTACGGATCCGATGAAACTGGTTTCGTCGAAATCCGAGACTTTTTGAAAAATGGCTATTTTTACTCGCCAAATTAAAATTAAAAATAAATCGATGCGTTTCGAGCTGCCACGATCAAACGATAGCTCCGATTGACACGAAATTTGAAATCCGGTAATAACTAACTATTACGGATCCAATGGAACTGGTTTCGTTCAATTCTGAGACTGTTCAAAAATTGGCTATTTTCCAGTCGATTATTAAATATTAAAATATTCAATTTTCACAATTTAACTCTTAATTCGATTTTAAAAGTTCTAAAATATCATTTTAACTTCAATATGATAAAATAAAATTTTACAAATCATTTTCAATCATATTTAACCTCAATTTTCAATTATTTCCATAATTTAACATATTAAATTATCGATTTAATTATCCAATTAAATCCAATAAATCGAAATAAAATTTATTCGACTTATAAATTCACTTATTAATATTCAAAATTAATTAAATATTCAAATTTTAATTATTAAAAATCCTGGGTCGTTACAATCTCCCCCACTTCCAATCCCCAAGAGCACGCGACACTCGATCGATACCAGGCATGGAACGAATCGAACAAAACGGCCTCACCAAAATTAGGTTAAAAATATTCAAAACCCCACCGCCGCTTCCACGTCGAACTGGAGCAACTCCAGATATTTTTCCCAACTCCTCCGGAGGCTCCTTCACCCCCACGCGAAACGCCGAGCATTCCGGTCCACTCGATCACCCAAAAATCGACCATAACCCATTTCCGTTCATCCCGGAACTGCAGCTTAATCCTAGCTCTAAAAATTTTGATTCTAGCTTTAAAAATCATATTAAAGTATAACAACCCCATTTATACATCTGAATTCATAAATTACGAAGTTCGAATTCTTGCTCTTTTTGAAGTTAGCTGGGTTATCTTACTTTCCAGAGAAAGTTAAACTTGGTTTTAACTTAATTAAATTTTTAATCTCAAGTTTATACCATAACAACCAATTTCCATTTTGATTCTAAGTCCACTCTATAAGCAGATTGAAAGAAAAAGAATATTGAATCAAAGATGTTTTGTTCATGAACTTAAAACAGAGAGGTATTTAAATATCAGCCTGCACACCAATTCCATCACCAAGAACACACACATATATAAAAACTTATGTATTCAAAGACATGTAGTTGCAACATTTCCTTTTATTTATTTTACTTTTCAATAAAAAAAAGAAAACAAATATGATACTCACATTTTGGTTTGGAAGCTGGGAGTTTTTTTGCCAGATTTGCTGCTGCGATTTTTTTTTAAAAAAAATAAGGTTATAGCCTCATAATCATTCCTTGTTTATGAACCAAAATCTACTATTGTTTATATAAGTAGCAATTTTTTTTCTTTTGTAATGGGTTTGTAAGCTTGTAAATTTAACAAAGAGTATACATTTGTGAATATATAACACACACAGACATGCATTCTCATAGAACATCATAGTTCAAAGCAACTTTCACAACAGCTAGAAGTATCACATATATAAAGAGATCAATCATTAGAACAGGTCAGTTTGCTCACAGATATACCTATATATATATATAAGCAATAGTTTTATACTTTAAAAGTATCTAAAAAGAATAAGTTACTCACTTGGTTTAGAAATGAACAGAGCTTGCTTTGTGTTGAAACAGGCTGGGAAATTTCAAGCTTGATTCTTCTGTAATCTTCTTACTTTTTGTTTATTGCTTAAATGATGCTTGAGTTTGTAAAAAAAAAATGCTTGCAATACAACTTTTCGGGTTTGCTGTGTAGTGAACGAATGAAGTAAGAAGGATATATATAAAAGAAATGAGTTACAGGGTGATAAAATTGACAGGTTTTGTAGGCTGATAGTTTCTTGTGTACAAAAGGCATGCTAAGGGTGCTTGCATTAAATGCTAGAAGTATGTTGCATTTATTATCTTAGTCCTTTATGTCTTCAGCCATGACTTATTTCTTTTCTTGTTTACACTCTTATGCTATGTATTGTTATGTATGTATTTTATTTTGTCTTTGTCTGCATGTTGTACATTTGGTGGTTGTAGTGATTTTGTATTACTTTTCTTTTTACTTTGCTTGAGTTCATTATATGTTTATTGTCTTCTTGGCTGCTTACTTATATTTTTTTCCTTTTGTCTTGTTTTATATTCCTATGTATTTACATTTTCATTTGTTTGCTTTGTTTATGTTTGATACATATTTATTTTACTTAATTATTTATATGAAGATTTTGTATTGCTGGCTAATGATTTTCTCTACTTACTTCGGTGGCTGAAATGATATTGATTTGATGACTAAAGATATATTTTGTTTGTTCATGCTTGAATCAATGTTTGCACTGTCTTGTTTTGCAAGCTCAAAGATTTGATATTTCAAATCTGCATTCTTATTTTTATACTTGTGTTAGCCCTACATACTTTCTTTTACTTGTTTGTAAATAGATACTTGGGTATATTTATTTTCAATAGTTTATATTTTGATGTATTTTGTTTGTACATTTTGTTTATGTTTTATTTTACTTTGTATATTTGCTTTTATTTTAACTTAAATATTTATTTCAAAAATTTTGTTATATTTATACAACTTCTAAAATACATTTCATAAGATTGAACTCAAATATTTCTATATTAATATTGTTTAAAAATAACTCAATACTATATTAAAATAATTTATAAAAAAAAACTATATCTTTCTTAATTAAAAAAACATAATCTATTTGGATTTGGATAAACTCAAATCAATTTATCATTTAATTTCACAATTTTAAATCAAAAATAAATCTAATCATCAATTAAAATAAATTAAAATTCGGGATCGTTACAAATACGAAAGTTTATCTTTTTATGTTTCAGAAAAAGAAAAAGAAAAGATAAAGAGGAAGACTATCTTTCCTTATAGAACTATTTTAGATCATCTTTTTTTCTTAACTGTGAATGGAAACACTTGTCTTTTTTCTTGAATCATGAAAAAGTTGTCATTTATTCTTGATGCGTGATGGAAGATCATGTTTCTTCTTGAGCTATGATGAAGTCAACGTTATTCTCAAAACAGAAAATCATATTTATTTTCTCAAATTGTGTTTCTTCTTGCATATGAGGGAATAGTATGTTGTCAATAGTTATATTAAATTATTGACTATTTTTTGCATCTGAAAATAAATCATTATCGAAAGGTCCATGAATGGTATATTTTTTTATTTCTAGTATCCAATTGCTAGCTATGGTTGTTTCTTTTGTAGTGTGATTTTTTAATAGCATTGACATTGACGGCATTAAGAATGAGTCAACGTGTATGATGTGTTTTTCTCTCTTGTTTTTTCTACTCTCTAACTTAGTGAGTTTTGATCGTTTATCAATTTTCCTCTTAATAAGACACATTTTATTTTATAATTTTCATTAAATTTCAAAATTTTACTAACTTTTCTGTTGTACTCTTTTCAAAATTTTAACATTGTATAATTTTGTTATGGCGTATTAGTGTTCAAAATTACATTGTTAATATATATTTTTATTTATAGGAATATTAGCGTATGTTTAATTTTTTTACTATTAATAACATTTTATGTTCACTAACCATTTACCATTTGCGCTTCCTCTGCTTGTAGGTCAATATGCAGTTCTTTTACCGATTGCACAAGCTTATAGATTGCAGTTTTATTATACCATTGCACAAAAATATGTTGTATAACTTGCTACAAATATATAATATATTTCAAAATAAAAAGTTATAGAACACGACATATATCATTGATTTGAATTCTGTCAACTTGTAAGATTCTAAAACTTTCTCTAATGTGTTATTTGAATTTTAAATTGATGTTGCATAATCAAAGTACTTGTTTTCAAATATTTCCTATGATTTTGATATATTATCTTCAAACCCGGTTTTTATTTCATTTTGAATCTTTTTATTGAGTTCAACTTTTACAATTCGGTTTTAATGTGAAGTGGAGGAGGGAAAAATTGAATTTTTTTTACCTTGAGCCTTCTTTTAAAATAGAATAGATAGGTTATTTCTTTTAATTTTTACAAGGAAAAATACTTAATTTTTCTTCTTCCTTTAGCCACATTTTATTCTAAAACTTACAAAAATATTCTTTGCTTTTCTGGATCCATTTTGTTTCTCCTACCAATGACGAAAATCTAGGCCAATGTTATCCATGAAAAAAAAACTTCCTCCACTAGAATTCTTTTAATGACCTTACAGCCTCTAAGCTTGCATCCCTTCTCTTCTTTTTAAATTCATTTTCATCTAAAAGGATAGAATTTCCATCGAGAATATACATGGTTTTGACATCACTTCCAATAAAAAGCATGCCACCAATCTCATATATATACACACATGCCATGTTATACGTCATATTTCTTGCGATGTGGGACTTATCCATCCAATCCATGCATCCACAATACGAGTCACACATAACAGAGTTATATTCTTTCTCCGTGATGCAACTTCAGTCCTCTGTCAACTAACCAAATCCCCAGAACCCGACTAGTTATCAATCCAAACCATCGTTGGGCCTTTAACAACCAAAACCCGACTAACTATCAATCCAAACCGTTGTTCGGTTTTTAACAATCACCCAAAAATCCCCTTTGAGATCTTAATGCAAGTGTACAATTGAAGACATTAGCGTTAGAAGAAAACCACGGTAATAGAGAAATGAAATAGAACGGTGGTGTTGTGAAATTTGATGTGAGAAGTCCGTAGTTGCTCGGACAGCGGTGATAATGGTGGCGATGCAGAAGCATTGTTTGTTGAAGGGTGCGTGGGCTTTTTTAATAGAACTTGCGATTTCATTGTGTATAATATCATTGTCATTATTGTGAAAAGATAGATATTTTAAATATAGAATTTTCTCTTGTTCTCGTTTTTCATGTTTGGTTGGTGTATGGATGCATAAATTATGGGAACCACTAAAGAGAGGGTCCTTTTGGATAAGGAGTGAATCAAAGATTTATTATTATTATTATTATTATTCATTTTTGTTTTGTTAAAAGAAGAAAAATTCATTGTTTTCTTTTATAAAAAGAAAGTGAAATTACAATTCTTTTTGACCTCGTCGTAATTTTCTTTATTCTCTTCTTTCATATATTAGACTAATCATCCCACCAAAATCATTATTTCTTCCGCTCATCTCTAAAACGTAATTCCCTAATTCAACAACTCATCTTTTTATTTTACAAAATGAACTGTTGAAAATTGAAGATCATGGAGGGGAACTCATCTCATTCTCCACCCAGATATTCATCTATACAATTTAATATGGATATGCATAACTTGTGCTCTATTCAATATTTCAATGAATTGTTTTTCGAATCAAAGCGGAAAATACGTACTTGAAATTTATGGGAATCAGGATTTAGGGTTGGATATGAAATTGGCTTTGGATGCAGTATGCTAGAAAGTATGAGGTGTGGAAACTCGACGACTGGAGAGTGGAAGGATGGTCGGATTTTGGTTAGTGACGACAGTGGTGGAAATTGAAGTGGTTACTGAAATAAAGAATGAGTTCACGTTTTTTCTTAGAAGAGAACAGAAATATGAGGGGTATTTTGGAGAGGATGGATTACTCTTTTATATTCAGAACAAATATAAACATTTTCCGCTTTACTACATTTTCCCCTATCCCATTATCCCTATATTCATTTCTTTTCTCCTTTTAACAGTTCCCTAAATTATTATCAAGCAAATGAGATAAATGCTTCTAAAAAAGAAACACATTTCATTCGTTCATAGGTCTAAATTGTTGAAATTGTATGATAATTTGGTATATCAAAGTCTTTAAACATTTGTTTCAATTTGCAATTCACGGTGTAAGTGATGCATGCAAGTTTGCCAAATTTGGTTGACAAAGAATACTAAAGTATAATTACACCGTGAAGTTTTGTGCATATCATTTGGTTATTTTTACATATTAATCAAATTACAGAGAAAAATATATTACAAACATTCGTTTTGTTCGTCATTTGGATTTTAAACAGGATTTGAATCGTTGGACCAATGATCATCTCTCTCCTTTTATTTTTCATCTCTTCACTCTTAGTCAGGAAATGTTAGTGGTGAAGTACAATGCTGCAGGCTTACTAATGTGGTACTAAACACTTTAGATGGTTTCAAAATATAAAATAGGGGCAGGAACAGCAGTGATAAGCACTACTGGCTTCTGTTTGTTTATACTGATGATCATTTATTCATCATTGTTGCCATATGATTTGCAATTACTGCACTGTTCATGTTATATGGTTGTTGCTATTATTGTTGTTGCTCTACTAGGAATTCATTTTTTTAATTTTCCATATGGCCTCTCTGTATCATTGCAACCGATTGGTTGTTGCTATCATGTGCTATTTCTTAACTGATGAGTGACATGGGCACATTTGGCTGCAAATTGTACAGTTGATGTATATTCTATATATGTTGCATATGCACAATTTGTCTGTATGCAATAATTTTCTTTACCATGTTCCTTGTATTACTGGTAGTAAGAAAAATATAAAGACCACCGATTTGCTATAATTTCTGACCATAGATATGTCGCATCAGTGATTTCAATAATTCATGGCCATCAATCATTTTTATTGATATTTCCAGGTCTTAAAGGTGATGTTGGAGAAACTTATAATATTATAATGTATCATCATATAGCTGAAGCCCTAGCTGGATCAGTGGCATCTATTGGGATAGACATATCTTCTTTTGTGCTCGAGAAGAGAAGGTGATGCATATGTGTCATTTGAACTGACTACGTCTAAGGTAACAGTTAACTTTTTTTTCCTCACTAAGTGTGTTATGTCTGTGGTCGCGTGCGTCCCTTTGCTGTCTTGCGATCATGAATCCGTGATATATAATCATCCTCTAAGTACATCAAATATTTATTTGAGGAAAATGACAGCTAATGCCTTTACTTATGGTGCTCATATTTTGATGGTTTAGACTTGCTATCAGTAAGCTGATCTATAAAAATGAGCTTTTTTCACGTCTATTGGGAGACTGAAATAGAATTCTGAAATCATTAGCCAATGGTAAATGCTGTGGGAATCGAAAGAGGTATGTATTAAATACATTTTTTTTCCATCTTACATTAATATATCTCTCATCTTAATAATATTATTTTAATAAAACATATTAGTTTAGTAACGTCGTAGTCACTTTAAACTGATTATAATGGTTTCATAGCAGATTGGCACATTATTCATTTTTTCACACCAATAAATAACCAAGTATCCGGACAAAAATGTCTTGATGATGGCTAACTTCAGTTTGCAGGACGCTATCCATGGATGAATTCCATGGAGAAGTTAGTACCACTCTGAAACCTTATTTGTGAAACAGGTGAAAAATAATTAAAGCAGCTAATTTAACTCTTTTTTTTGCTTTGATTTTATACTGAGAACAATTTTGTTCAATTTTTAAACCTTTTCTGACAGTAATTTGGTGCTTTCTATCTGATTTTGACTATTATGTATGTTATGCATGCAACCCTTTTACCAGCATGTTCAGTTAATTGTGTGTATGTTATATTGCTGAAGGCAATTCAAATCTTTCATATTCTTATTCTGTTATATTTTCAAACTGGATTAAATTGAAGAAATTTTAACGCTGGACGTGTGACATTTCATTATTTTATGAAGCTAAACTTACTCCATTCTTTAATTTGTTCAAAAAATTTCCCTACCTACTATATATCTTTGTTTGATTAGTTTGTGGGGGTAAGTTGATGAAAATAACTTGGAAAATTTCATTGATTTGATCCATAGAAGAGGATTTTCTTTTTAACGAAGGTGCAATTTTGTTATGAAAGACAAAACTCATTCACTTTTATCAAAAGCTGCTGGAGGCAAATTTGGTTTTTCACTGTCTATTATTTTCCTTTTGCTTTCTACCTTCTTTTCTTTCCTTTTTCTCTCTCCTTTATTTCTTTTGAATTTTGAAAGGGAAAAAAATGTGTATCTATAGTTCTGATTAGTCTACTGACCTCACCATATTTTTATTCGTTCAGCGTAAACTATCAATGAGGGTTTCCTATAAAGAAGGTTGAATTTGTATAAGATTAAATTACTATTTTCTACTATATGAAAAAATTAAATTATTATTCTTGTATGGAATACGGCTAATGTTACGTGCCCAGTCTACTAATGACTCGGCGAAGAATTGTCAAGAGGCTCTAAAACCCAATTGGTTATCTACGGGCGATAATTTTGTTTCATACAGTCGTTTACCATATGTTCTTTCTGGTAATATTGAAACATTATATAGGTAATAGTTTAGATTCTAACAGACTATATAATACCTAAACTATAGGATAGGATGGCAACATTTCATTTGATAATACCCTGAAAATTAGCAATTTGAACCAACCATTTCTCCATTTTTTGTTCACTAAACACACATGCATATATGGATCAAGATCCCCTTCTATACATCCACATTTCATCCTCCTTCCATCTTTTTTTGCTGAAAAATTCAAAATAATGTAATTTTGTTGATACGTTCTGTTAGTAAAAAAAATATTATCAGCACAAAATATTGAACAGCTGGTTGGTAATTCAAATTACGAAATTAAATGTCACGAGTTTGATTATCGAGATCTACCATTGTTGGCATTGATAAACCATATTCAAGAAAAATATTGGATCGTTTCGATATGTACAACACCTTGAAAATTAGATTTCAAATCGACGGTTGAAATACACGTTTTCCAATAGTTCATCCTGTTTTGTGGTTTTGAAGGGGCTAAAAGTTTCCTAATGATTCAAAATTTTGGATAAATGATCTTGGAATCGATAAACCATATTCAAAAAAAATATTGGATCGTTTCTGTAACGACCCTTGATTTTGGCCCTATTTATTTTAATAAATATTCAAATCAATTTAAATAAAATGTATACTGAATCATTTGAAACGGATGTGATTTTGAAATAATTGCCATTGTTTATATAAATGTTATTTTTAAAAGGAAATTGATTTGGAAGTTTAATAAATTTTTCTCAATAATATTCATAATAAAATTTGTCTTTTATGATTGAATTAAAATATCTTACTTTGTTTATCTTGGGTGAGTATACATATGATGATAATGTTTGAAATAGAATTAAAATATAAATGTGAAATATAAGTCAAGTTTATGCATATAATTTAAATAAAATAAAATACAAATGGTGATAAATATAAAATAAGTATAAATGTAAATAAATCATATTGTACATAATTTAAATATTTATAGTTAAATACAAATAAAATAAAATAAATATAAAGAATGAGTAAACTCACGAATCTAATTTAAATATTGACAGTTAAAATATAAATATAAGAATATTAAGTATAACACATGACTATAACTAAATTAAGAATAAAGTATAGAGTAAAATAAAAACAATATATAAAATAAAATAACACAAATAGAATTTAAATAAATAAACAAGCATACAACATAATCTTAAAATTTGTAAGCAAAATAAAATGGAATATGACACTTATATGCAAAATATTCAAACTAGAAGCTGTCAAAAACAAATACATATGAACACATCTTCTTTCACAAGCCTTAGACCTACTTGCAAGTATACTAATCAATTTCATATAAAATATTTAATGACAGAGAAGATATAATATAGCAAAACATGATAATTATGCAAATATTTTAATAATTATGCTGACATACAAAATTCTTTTACATAGCTTCTTGTGTAAGCCGTGCTGGCCTACAAAGTGAAAGAGAACAAATTAATATACTTATGCAGGGTACAAAATAATTATATATGATTATGTATGTGCAGCTGAAGATAATGAGTATGTAAACCTATTTAGGAAGAACCCATTTAATGCTATTATCTCAGCCTCCATTTTGTCAAGTCAAGGTATTTATCAAGAAACTTCTGTCTAGTTGAAGCCTTCATTCTGTTCTTTATTTATATGTATCTCATGCTACTTCTACTTCGTGAAATAAAAAAATAAAAAAAAAATGAAAACCAGAAGAAGCTAAAATAAGAAAAAGAGAAAACATATTCAAATCAAAAAGAAAAAGGCAGATTCATGGATAAACTCAGGTATTCCATCTGCAGTTTTCAAGTCAAAAAGAGGGCTTGTTTTTCAACAATTTTTTGAGGTGAGTAAACATATAAATTTGCAAACTTGTTTTTTTTAAAAAGCAGTATGATATTTCATTGAATACAGGGTAGTATGTGTTTTATGATGATATGATTCTGTGTTTGCAAATATTCATTTCATCTCTGCTCTGCTATATGTTACTCTGTTGTACAGTACATGCTTTTGATCTAAACATAAATTATGCTCATCAAATAGTGTTAATTTGTAAGTATTTTACTTAAACAATAGGATTAAAGGTTCTTAACTAATTAATGAAACTAAGTATAATAAATATACCTCTGTAACTAGTTTAACAGGTAATTTAATCATTCCTTGATAAATTTTAATGTCATAAATTACCAACTCAAGTTTATATCATGAATTATTATTAAAAGATGTGATTTTTAAAAGTTGAATGGGAATTTTTAGTTCAATATATCAAGAGCAGTTCCATGTTGATCAAAAACTGAACTTTCATCAAATTTTCGAAAATTACTCAATGTAAAATGCTGAAATTCGAATCGAAGCAAGTATGAAGGTCAGTGATCTTAGGAAAAATATTCATTAATTTTTTCATTGCATAGGAATTGGATACGAGGTCAACATAGGGTTTACTGTGTGATTTTGTACCTGTCAGTGAAATGAGGGAATCGATGTGTACACGTGACCGAGTGAATCAAGGCTCGGGTGGAAGATTTCTGGTGATGTTGACAAGATGTGGTTGAGATGGCATCGCCTATGGTGAACCGTGCATGGGTGACGAAACGATTTGGTGGATGGTCGAGTTTTCTGTTTTCGAGCTGGAGACTTAATTTTCGACTTGAATGCCTTTGTTGCTATTCGAGTTTGATTTTTGAGTTTTTGTGGTGTAACGAGTCGGATTTTGCCTGCTCGAAAATCGACATCCATACTTCAAATCGTATTCGAATGCCGTAGATTCGACCGTTCAAATCCGATTCGCCGGAGCTTATAACAATCATTAAGTAAACAACACAGCGGAATAAAAGAATAATACATTGATATACAGCTTTGATACAATATCTGATACAACAGATGATCCAACAGATATCAATATACATCAGAGATATGACACAATAAAATAGCAGCGGAAAGAAAATAGATAACATTTAACAACGAAACAAATAACTCTAAGATAGTCTTCAACGAAGAACTCCAAATCGGAACTGTAACTCCATTTCCAAGAATCAATTCAGCAGTAGCTCGAACTCCCAATAACATATCACCAAGCTCAGCAAGACTGGTGCGATCCAAAGACTGAACTAACTCTAGATAATCTACTAAACCTGACTATCTGAAAAACCCAACTCTAGACTGCTCGTGTAGAAAATAATGAGCACCCAGAGTTTAGGAAGGAAACAATAAACTCCGGATTAGTCGTGGGACTGGTGCGAGCAACAAAACAGTTTATCTATTAATAACATTCAACAAAAGATTTTCAAAGTCAATTCGCAATGCTTTTGAAAAATGAGACTACCATAAGGCCTCCCGCACACACACACAATGCAAACGCAGAATCGGAGGAGATTTCTCCTTATGATAGTCAAAGATGCTTGATACGCATTAAAAAGAAACACTTGATATTATTACTAGTGCATAGTATAGAAGAAATTCATTTCGAAAGTAGAATATAAATCTTAGCCAGCATATGTACCATTATATTATGCCTACTATAGCTACCTCCTGAGGAAGCAGGTTCTACAACTAAAACCGTACAAGTCACGTATTGTTTCTTTGGATTTCCAACAAATGGTCAGGCCAAGGAACTTCCCATTGCCACATGAGAATGCCTCTGGAAAGACATCCCCGAGAACCAAACCGGAACTCTGCCAACACAAGGCCGGGTTATCCCTAACTGGGTAACTACTGACATGAGCACGCCATTCCCCGATCGTAAACGACCTTTCTCACGGGATCCCGATAGCCAACAACCACAAAGTAATAAATTCGTAGTAACCACATAGGTTAAATATCTGGGCTCCATACCATGATACCACCTCTATCCAGAAGGAAATGTACATACCCTAAAGGGTGCTACCCCTCATAACCTTGCCGCATCTTTCCTGTTTTGACCATTTCCGGGGTGTGAGGCTCGACGAAGTCTCGTCCACAAAAACGTACTTTATACAAAAGCCATGCTTTGGGTCAACAAATGATCAACACAATGATCACTAAGATAGACGATCAAATAAATGATCCTATCACAATAATCAACACAATGATCATTTACAGCAACACTCAGCATGTCACATTACCAAATTGGGAATATATCGCTGATAACTTCAACTATATAGCCTCTGAGCTCGTACGTCTTAGAGAAGGGTGTTAAGCTAAAAGAATAAATTCTCCGCCACCACAGAAATATATTTGAAAGAAATCTGCTTTATATCTCAATTTGTAATGTCAGACATACTATCCATACAAGTCTGTTCCGGGATCGAACAGAACCGAAGGCACTTACAAAGAAGTCCTTGCAACCCGGATATTCACAATCCCGATCGGATTTCCCATCACTTAGGGAATCTCTATACCAGGAGCTACCCAGTGCAGAGATAATCGATAGGTCATCCTATCGCTTTCGCAAATACCCGGTCTTCAACACCGGTCTTCAAATGCTATCCATAACGACATATCACATATTCGGAATGGGATACATGACACAAAGGTCCTCTCCCGGTTAAACCGAATAGTGAGCACGATATTTCAAAAACAAATGGATAATGGGATTTCAATTAAGTCACAACTTAATAATTCAAAACTTTCTTTCAAATGGTTTAAACCGAATACCATCTCAAATCTCTTAAACAAAAAGATTCATTTTCACAACCTTTAACGGTTTAAACAGTTTTCACATTTTAATCTTTTAAACAAAAGATTCATTCACAAATTTTCCAAATCAATCTTCATTTCAATTTGATTAACTCGTTAAATCTTTAAATCAAAGATTTAACTTATAGCTTTCAAAACAATTTCATTTTTTTTTAAACAATCATCAATTTAAATCTGTTAAAAATAAACAGATTTAATTCATAGCTTTCAAAAAGAATTCATTCATAACTTAGGAAAATCATTTCTCTATTTAATCTTGAAATTCCCCTAACTAACTGGAATCTCAGTTCTTATCCAAAAGTGTTTATCATTTGAAAACAACAGTGTTCATTTTGGAAATCTGATTCATTTATACGAGTTGAAATTCTTGAGTTAAATTCAAATTCCCAAAACTAATACTTTAAAAATGGTTTAACTCATAATGACTAGTATAATATCATTAATCCCTAATTTCAAATTACTGAATTCAATTTCAAGTATTGAATTTAAATTTAAACCAACTTATTTAAATTCCGAAAACTTAATCAAGTAGTTTAAAAATAATAAATTCTATTTTGAAATTCCATTCCAAAAGCTTTTCACATTTATTCCGATTCCATTTCCAAAACATTTGAATTCAAATATTCAATTTAAACTATTTCAAAAATCTGTGACTTAATCGATTTCCTCGTGAAATCCATAATTGTGTGTGTATGGTGTGGTCCAGGGGTTTAACACAATAGTGCAACATCATTCAATCACCACAGATTCAAATACAACAATATATTTAATAAGCGATATAAACTATAACGCTTATCGTCCATTCACAGATTCACAGATAATATACAGATGTAAATAAATATACACAGCTCAATCTACATAACAAAATATCACAAATCAGATAAGACAATCAATTTAAGGCATCTCATACAATATAATCATTCATAAGTAACGTCTAGCATTCAATAATCATATATAAATAAGGTTTAATTAATCATTTTATCCGGATTAATTCAATTAATTTCCAGTCAAATTAATTTCTTATGAATTAATTATCAAATTTCGATTAACTAATTTCAAATCATTTAATATCAATTAATTTATCAAACATTTTTAATTAATTAAATTATTTTTAATTCATCATATTAATTAAATCAATCTTTAAACCAATGTCCTAATTAATTAACTCTAATTAATTAGTTAAATAAATTTAACCTTAAGTTACTTATTTAATTAGTCCAATTCATCAATTAATTAAATAATAAATTATCCATCCTGATTAACATAATTTAATGAATTTCAAATCATTAAATCTTCCTTGACTTTTAATATAAACCTCATTCTTAGAAATGATTACATTATTATTATAAAAAGGGTTTTAAAACAATTTCCATTTTAAATTTACTTTTAAATTTTCAACTTTGAAAATCATTTTAAAATCTTTAAGTTAATTAGAAATCAAAAATTATTTTGAGATAACTATGTTATCTCAACTAATTACTTAATTTTAATTTATTGAACCTATTAATTTAAACACTTGAAAACATAAAGGACATTGATTTGTTAAAGTTTTATACCTCATCATTATTTTTCAAAACATACTTCTTAACAGTTTTAATTTAAATTAAAATTCAATTAGTACTTTTAAAATCATTAGACAATTCAAATTTTTATTTCTAGACTAAACTTAAAACTGGAAATTATATCCAACTTAGGTTTCAAAATTTCTACTTTGAAAACAAAACAGTTTGAAAATGTAACTGGCAACAGGTTTGTACCTGTCCCCTAACATCTACTGCATCCTTCCCCCTAGTTTACTTCGAGTAAACGCGAGTCTCCCCCCTCAGGAAAACATGATCTGCTTCGAGTCTTCCCCCTAATCCTATCTTCTTCCCTCTCTCAAAATTCACCCAGTTCCACAAACCTGCACGTACACGTGCACACACGCCACGGCCAACTCTGACCATCGCCGACGTCATCAGCAAGTCGACTACCATCCCTCGATCTGACAACGACCATCCAAACCCCTCCGCTCCAACTCGAACTCGAATTCGAGTATAAAGAGAAACCTGGAAACGCAAGTGCTACCACCCCTTCAAACCTGTCAACACGTCGTCCCCCACGCTCCGACCATCGTAGGTGCTAAAACTCCGGCATCTCCTTCGTCGCCTCAATCTCTACCACCACCCAACAGCCCATAGCACTCGATCATCTATAAGTGCCGAAGTCCCCAAATTTATCTCACCCAGTAAAACTAGGGTTCCAGAGGGAAACTCGACGCCGCCGCTACCTCCGACCTTGCGACCACTTTCCATTATTTTTCCCATCACCGTGGTACGCTCCTCCACCACCAGCCCAAGCCCCGACCCCTCTGATCAACGAGACCGACCTCGGCGACTCGAAATGGAAAAATCAAACAAACCCAAACCACTCTCATACCACACCATTTAAAATCATCAAATTAGGTTTAAAAATCATGTTATTGCTTACTGATTCAGCTTGCATAACTGAATTTGAAAATTAAAAGATTCGAAAATGGACAAATCTTGAGTTTGTTCAGATGGTTTGGGTTTCCAGAGACCATCTTAAGTTGCTTCCATTTTAAATAAATTTTTAAACTTAGATTATGGTGATACAAACATCTTTCGTTTGAATTTGAAGTTCAATCATCAATCAGAAGGGGAGTTAATGATTTTTTTCCAACAGTTTGGGTTTTAAACTGGAAACAGATGCAAGTTTTAAAACAACAGCCTGTATTCTACTTTCAATTTACCCATATACATGGATGATTATATATGCACAAACATACATACATATATGTATATATATATATATATATCCACAGATTCAAACCCAAAAAAAAAAGAAAATAAAAGAATGTTACTCACTTGGAAAGTGGAGGCAGAGAACAAAAGATAGCCTGGGAAACTTTAGAACTGTGATGATTGATTTGCTTTTGATTTCCAGGCTTTAATTCTTGTTTGAGTTGAAGCTTTTGTTTAAGTTTAAGTTGAATATCCATTTCAGTTTTTTCTTAGCTTTGAAGGTGAACGAAACTAAAAAGAAGGAATTGATTGGTATATAGAAAGAGTTGTACATGGAAAGGTATAGGCAAGTACAATATTCCTTTTTTTATGTTGCTAACCCATGCTTGAATTGGTGATGTGATCTTGTTTATGGCTGAAGAGTTAATGCATCCCTTTTTCTCGGCTGATATCATGCTTTGCTTGACTAAAGACATTTTTCTTTTCTACTTTGGTGGCTGCAGATATATTTTTGTTTGTATATTATCAGGTACAAGTTTTTTATTCTTAACTATGCAGATTTTCTTCCTTCCTTATCTTTTGCTTGTTCTAGCCTTGTACTCTTTTACTCGGCTGAGATGATTTTATGTTTGGTGGCTGATATCATGTACATAAATCATCTTATTTGATTTGTTATTTTACCTTTGTTGCTTCATTTTGTTATACTTTATTTGTTTGCAGTTTTATATTGAGCTGAGTTTGTTTGCATACCTTTTCTTATGTGTATTTCTTCTTTTGTTTTATCACTTGTCATATGAATACATTTCAAATCACATTTGAATGCATATTGTTTCTTTTCTTTTGCAAGCCTACACATTTCTATTTTTATCTTGAGTATTTATTTTACCTTACATACAAATTGTTTTGTATCTTTCTATATATTTATTTCAATAGTTTATATTTTAAAAGATATTTTGTTTTGTTTATGTTTGTGTTTTATTTTACTTTGCATGTTATTTCTTTTGTTTGAATACTTCATTTATATGTTTACTTGTTTCTTGTCTTGCTTCTTCATTTTATTTGCTCACACATTTTGTTTTAATGTTTAAATATAGATGGTTTGTTTTTGCAAGTTAATTCATATATACGTTTTGTTCCACTGCTTTGTCTTATTACTTTATAGTATGAATAACTTCTGTTTTAACATGTTGTTAAAATTTATTTATGAGTTACTATATATATTTTTCTTAATTTATTTTATAACCCAAATATTTATTAAATCATGCATCTAAGATTTAAATTCAAATCAATATATATATATATATACACTCAAGATTTTATAATTTCAAATTGACTCATATATATTCAAATATACATATACATATATATATTCACGTATATACATATATATATATATATAATATTTAAAAATTTAAATGATTTATATAGAATATACTTGAATTCGGGGAAACTCGCTTCCATTTATAATCAATTTCCCTTACAATTTCATTCAGAAATTCATTTAATTATCAATTTAAATTAAATTAAAATCTAGGGTCGTTACATGTGGTATTTGTGATTTGCTGGAATGATGGATGTTCATCGAAGTCAGATCGTACCACCGTGCACGTGTACAGCACGGTGGTGTATCAGTGGTTGAAGGATGGAAGGGGGCACTGTCGCGAGTTTCTTCTCGGGTTTATGGGTTTGCGCTTCGTGTTTTACCTGGGGGTGTTGCGTGAGATAACTGTAGTTTTTAACTCCTGCTCATGTTTAAAAGTATAAACTTAAAAAAAAAAGGGAGAAGATGAAGTTGCGGGGGAATGGAGGGGAGACTAGGGGAAATCCTGTATGCAACTCGAAGGGCACTCGAGTAAGGACGGGGGAAGCCTCGGGTTAATATTTGCTTTGAACTGTTGTTTTTAAAATAAAAGGGGAGTTAGGTAAATTTTGGGTTTACCAAGATTTAAACAGTGTAAGTTAATAAATGTTGACGATTAGAATTATTTTTATATACTAGTTTAATTATTAGTTATTGCATAACAGTGTCTAAACTCTTAACTAATATTTTATTGAGTGATTAATTTAAGTTAATATAAGATTCATTATCGTTTGAGATTATAATTAATAATAAGTTAGTCTCCAAAATTTAAGGAAGACTTTTAGTGTTTAATTTAGTTGAACAGCTAATATTAATTAATTATTTTAGAGAGAAACTAAGGATAATTACATTAGAATTATAATTAGGGATTCGTTAATCAATGAACTTTGTGATTGATTAAATTGTAATTAGCTACTTAAGTTAATTAATGAATGCTTAACAGATGATTAATTAGGTAATTTAATTACGAATTAATAATTAATTAATTAATTATGTAACTAATGGTTAATCAATGGATAATTAAGTTTTATAAGTTAATAATTAAAGTTATTAATTAATAATTAAGAGTAATTAACTAAGTAATTAAGATATAATTGTTAATTAAGAAATGATTTATTAATTAAATAATTTGAAATGGAATAAGTAATGAATTACTAACTAATGATTAATCTAACAGGATTAAGAGGTTAATCCTCAAGTAATTGGTTTAATTGAATTGACTAAATTTAGAATTCAAGATGATTGCTTATGGATGTTGTATGTGTTGTATATTTGTTTGTGTTGTTTATTGATGATATTCTGTGATGCTCTCTGATATGCTTTAATATATCCATGGCAATTGTGTATGAATTATCTATGATAAGTGTTATATTAATTCAATTGTTGAATTTAAATTATTAAACTGTTTAAGTTAGTTAGACAACTTGGCCTTTAAAATGGCGTTTGGATTTCGATGAGACCGGGATCGGGTATCCAATTGATATTCCGAAAACCACATCGATCCAAATTAAACGTTAGGTCGTGAATTCTCAAGTGAAGATCGAGATGGTGTTTCCAGAATGCAAGGGTTATCGTCGTTGACTCTGAGGGTGATTCGAAAATGAGTGTAACGAGATAATGCCTTCGGTTTCGTTCGAACCCGGAACGAACTTGTATGGATTGAATGCTTTCAACACATCGTCAGGCGGACGATGAGCATTCTAAGAAATATATCCTATAAAGGTAATCGCAGCCTCAAGCCTCATCAACCGGGAATGGCTAAAACAGGGGAGGTGCAGCAAGATTAGGTGGGTCATGCCCAAGCAGGACGAGATATACCCCTGTCTAGATGTCCCTTTATTTCGGTTGTGTGGGCGGTTGGAAATGCGCACCAACTGCGGGGTTATCTTGTTCGGGACTGTTCAGTAAGGAATGGTTCCGGCCTTGTGTTGCAGGGGAGTTAGGGTGGCTCCTCGGTACAGTGATCTAGACCACGTACTGTGACGGGCGGTACCCCAGTAGCCCTGCCATTGTATGGGATCCAATTTCCAATAAGCGCCGTACGTTTTGATTGTGCCCAACTACGTTGGAATGTGAGATGTAAGCATTTCAGCTATTTCTGTATTTTACTTGAAAACCCTAGACACTATTATAATATCACTGGATTTCCTATAAAATATTTTGGTTAGCGTAAGGTAAAAACTTACCCGTATTTATTTGTGGGGGGTCTTACGTGATACCTTTGTTTTTAAATGGTTTTCAAATTTAAACAATTTAAACCGTTTACTCATACCAGACCCATGTCTGACCCGGAGTTTATATTTTATTTTTCATAAACTCTTGGGTACCTTAATTTTTATGGGTAGCCAAGGGATTTAGGTTGGCTTTGACAAATTCTGGAGGAGCAATGGAGCAGGAGGCTTCAGCGTTGTAGATATCTATCAAGTTCCGCTGTGTTATTTGATGTATACTGTATCTCTGATGTATATAGTGACAGATGTATATATGATTGTCGTGTATATTGATATTATATAACTCTGATATATGTAAATCTATATAATAGATATGTGATATATTATATTTTGTTCCGTTCCACTGTGAGATTCTGATGTTTTTGTTCTTTCTTTTCTATTTCTATCCCTTTCTTTCTTAATGATGATGCGTCTTTCTGGTAGTGAGAAGGGTGGGTCGTCACACCTGGTATCGGAGCACTAGGTTGAGTGAATACCTAGGCTCTTGAGTGATTTCTTTCTTGAGAGAGCGTATTTGTAATTTTGATATATATATATATATATATATATATATATATATATATATATATAATTATTTATTTATTCTATCTATTTATTGGGTTACCTGTTCGGGTATTCCAATATAAGTTATAAAGGTAGATAAGATAGTGGTGTCTGAAACACGACTACCAATGGTTGGAGTTTTGCATATTTGTAGTGGGAGTGTATCTGCTGAGACTGTAGACCTATTACCGTCTCGAGTGAGCTTGGGTGATGTGAGAATTTCATTGTTGGAATGTAAATTTTGATGAACTTGAGTTTGGATCTATCGAATGGACAGGAGCAAGTAATACATCTTGATATCTCAGGGTGTAGCAACTATGTAATGAGACTCGGAGAGTTTGAATGTCTCCGAAGATGTTCCTTTGGAACAAGTTAAGGAAGTATGTTCGTTTCGGAATTATGACTAAGTTCAGTAGGGTAATTTTGTTTAGATGAGGCCCGAGTTTCTCGAAGAACTTTGAATAGAAGTCTTTGGTCATCGAGGTTAGCCATATAGCTGGTAGTGTTCTGTGTGCTGTCGAGAAGGTTTGATGATTAGCAGTTTTCTTGAGGTGATTTCAGAAGTAGCAGAGTGGTTTCATTAACAAACAGTATATGACTGTTCTGGATTGTGAAGGGAGAACAGTTTAGTTACAAACTTATTTGGGTTGAATTGCCAGAGTGTCGTGTGACAATTTTGGAATTTATTTGAGTAGTCTTTTATTGGAGTTAGGACTTCTCAAGAGAAATTTTAAGTTATTGTTGTGATCCAAATTGGATGAGAGATAGAGTTTCGTGTTGATTTGATTTCAAGGTAGTGCTAGTGATTCAGCCTAGTTAGAGGATGGTTCCGAGAAAGGGAGTAGAGTTCGTTGAGCTGATTTAGGATCGATAAAAGTATGAATAAGTTTGTTTATGTATATCCTAAGTTTGAAGAAGAGCTCAAGCTATATTCGAGAATAGTGTTGGAGACACTAAGGAGGCAAGTTTTGAAGGCGAGTTCTTTAAGTGCCATTTTTGGAAACCGAAAGTTATTTTGAGGCACATTATTTTGGGTGAAGATATCTCTGTAGACGCAGCGAAGGGAGAATCTATTCTAAGAATGGAAGACGAGGCTAACCAGAGCTCCAGTGATTGTTATTCCGGAAGGAAAGGGAAGCTTTGGAATTTATACGGATGCTTGTATAATTGGTTTGGGAAGCAGAGTTGATGCAAGAGTGAAGAGTAACTGCGTATGCGTGACAGCAATTAAAGCAACATGAAGGGAACTACGCTACGCATGACCTTAAGTAGTTAGCCATTGTATTTGTTTTGAAAATTTGGAGGCACTATCTGTTGGAAGAGAAGTTGGGTTATTAACGGATCACAAACCATTGAAATATTATCTTTCCCTAAAGGGATTTTAATTTGTGGCAGCCATGGCGAGTCGAATTTCTGACCTCATATGATATGGATATGTTGTATACCCATGAGAAGCGAATGTTGTGGTTGATGCTCTTAGTAGGAATGCGGTATTGTTCTTTTAGAAGTTGTTTCTTCTCTCCAGGGCAGAATCATAAGTAAGCTAAGGGAGGATAGATCTTTTAAGGAATTGATTCTTAAACTAAGGATAGACTGTGTTCAGATTGTAAGGTAGGTGATCAAGGTGCTTAAAGGATTAGTGGCAGTTTGTGTGCTTGATATGGATGAATTGAGGAAATAAGATTAAGGTGAATGACATCACCCCAGACTGAATATTCACCCGGAATCTTTAAGGATGTATAAAGATATGAGGAGAATCTTCTGAAGATCGAGCATGAAGAGAGTCGTAGCTGCTTTCGTTTATAGTTGTACTTTCTATCAGCAAGTTAAGGTGATCATTAGAAGTTGTCCAGGATTATTGCAATCTTTAGAAATCTCAGATGGAAGTGGGCGATGATTTTGATGGATTTCATCAATGGTTTGCCAAGAAACGAAAAGAAGCGATGGAATATGGATTGTTGTGGATCGATTAACTAAGAATGCTCATTATATACCAGTTAAGGTAACTCGGACTACAGTTTTTGGTCAAAAATTTTCTTGAGGAAAATAGTAAGATTGCTTGGAATTCCTGTTAGCATAATAAGTGATCGTGACATTATTTTTTCATCAGCAAAATTCTGGAAGATTCTACAATTGACTTTGGGATTGAATTTGGAATTTAGTATAGCCTATTATCCTCAGATGGACGAACAGAGAGACTGAACCGTATTTTAGAGGATATGCGACAAGTTTGAGTTTTGGATTTTGGTGAATTGTGGAAAGACTATCTTGTGTTCGGACCAGTTTTGATTTGTGAAGTTTTTGCTAAGATTAGGCTTATCAAAGGATAAGATAAGAGCTTCTCAAGACCGTTAGAAGAAGTACGCAGATAAGAAGGAGACAATTGGAATTTGAGTTTGGTAATTTGTTTTTGGCCAAAGTTTACCGATGAAAAAGGAACTATTAGATTCGGAAGGCGGAAAAATTTGACCCGTGATATATTGGACCATTTTGGATATTGAAAAGATTAGAACTATAGCTTGAAGAGTCGAATTGTCAGAAAAGATGTCTGGAATTCATAGTGTATTCTGTGTGACCCATCTAAAGGAATTTGTTCTTGATTCAGTATTAGTTGCAGAATCAATATTACAGGAAGACTTGGAAGATGAGCCGTATGTGACTGTGGATAGAAATTCAGTTCAGATTGTTAGTTAAGGTGAGAGGCTACTCAGGAGTATAGTAGTGTAGCTTGTCATAGTATAGTGGAGCGAGGATTCCAGAGATTTCACCTATAAACTCTGGATAGTTTTAGAAAAGCTTATCTGGATTTGTGTCTGGATGGCTAGCGATGTTTGTTAGGATAGATGTTGGTTGTTTGTTAATATATGAATGATATGTATGTTTGAATGGTTGATATGACAACTTTTAAATTATCTTTGTTTTAAACTTCGGGCACGAAATTCTTTTAAGGGGGGAGGAATGTAACGACCCTGGATTTCGGCCCTATTTATTTTAATAAATATTCAAATCAATTTAAATAAAATGTATACTGAATCATTTGAAACGGATGTGATTTTGAAATAATTGCCATTGTTTATATAAATGGTATTTTTAAAAGGAAATTGATTTGGAAGTTTAATAAATTTTTCTCAATAATATTCATAATAAAATTTGTCTTTTATGATTGAATTAAAATATCTTACTTTGTTTATCTTGGGTGAGTATACATATGATGATAATGTTTGAAATAGAATTAAAATATAAATGTGAAATATAAGTCAAGTTTATGCATATAATTTAAATAAAATACAAATGGTGATAAATATAAAATAAGTATAAATGTAAATAAATCATATTGTACATAATTTAAATATTTATAGTTAAATACAAATAAAATAAAATAAATATAAAGAATGAGTAAACTCACGAATCTAATTTAAATATTGACAGTTAAAATATAAATATAAGAATATTAAGTATAACACATGACTATAACTAAATTAAGAATAAAGTATAGAGTAAAATAAAAACAATATATAAAATAAAATAACACAAATAGAATTTAAATAAATAAACAAGCATACAACATAATCTTAAAATTTGTAAGCAAAATAAAATGGAATATGACACTTATATGCAAAATATTCAAACTAGAAGCTGTCAAAAACAAATACATATTGACACATCTTCTTTCACAAGCCTTAGAACTACTTGCAAGTATACTAATCAATTTCATATAAAATATTTAATGACAGAGAAGATATAATATAGCAAAACATGATAATTATGCAAATATTTTAATAATTATGCTGACATACAAAATTCTTTTACATAGCTTCTTGTGTAAGCTGTGCTGGCCTGCAAAGTGAAAGAGAACAAATTAATATACTTATGCAGGGTACAAAACAATTATATATGATTATGTATGTGCAGCTGAAGATAATGAGTATGTAAACCTATTTAGGAAGTAACCATTTAATGCTATTATCTCAGCCTCCATTTTGTCAAGTCAAGGTATTTATCAAGAAACTTCTGTCTAGTTGAAGCCTTCATTCTGTTCTTTATTTATATGTATCTCATGCTACTTCTACTTCGTGAAATAAAAAAATAAAAAAAAAATAAAAACCAGAAGAAGCTAAAATAAGAAAAAGAGAAAACATATTCAAATCAAAAAGAAAAAGGCAGATTCATGGATAAACTCAGGTATTCCATCTGCAGCTTTCAAGTCAAAAAGAGGGCTTGTTTTTCAACAATTTTTTGAGGTGAGTAAACATATAAATTTGCAAACTTGTTTTTTTTAAAAAGCAGTATGATATTTCATTGAATACAGGGTAGTATGTGTTTTATGATGATATGATTCTGTGTTTGCAAATATTCATTTCATCTCTGCTCTGCTATATGTTACTCTGTTGTACAGTACATGCTTTTGATCTAAACATAAATTATGCTCATTAAATAGTGTTAATCTGTAAGTATTTTACTTAAACAATAGGATTAAAGGTTCTTAACTAATTAATGAAACTAAGTATAATAAATATACCTCTGTAACTAGTTTAACAGGTAATTTAATCATTCCATGATAAATTTTAATGTCATAAATTACCAACTCAAGTTTATATCATGAATTATTATTAAAAGATGTGATTTTTAAAAGTTGAATGGGAATTTTTAGTTCAATATATCAAGAGCAGTTCCATGTTGATCAAAAACTAAACTTTCATCAAATTTTCGAAAATTACTCAATGTAAAATGCTGAAATTCGAATCGAAGCAAGTATGAAGGTCAGTGATCTTAGGAAAAATATTCATTAATTTTTTCATTGCATAGGAATTGGATACGAGGTCAACATAGGGTTTACTGTGTGATTTTGTACCTGTCAGTGAAATGAGGGAATCGATGTGTACACGTGACCGAGTGAATCAAGGCTCGGGTGGAAGGTTTCTGGTGATGTTGACAAGATGTGGTTGAGATGGCATCGCCTATGGTGAACCGTGCGTGGGTGACGAAATGATTTGGTGGATGGCCGAGTTTTCTGTTTTCGAGCTGGAGACTTAATTTTCGACTTGAATGCCTTTGTTGCTATTCGAGTTTGATTTTCGAGTTTTTGTGGTATTTGTGATTTGCTGGAATGATGGATGTTCGTCGAAGTCAGGTCGTACCACCGTGCACATGTACAGCATGGTGGTGTATCAGTGGTTGAAGGATGGAAGGGGGGCACTGTCGCGAGTTTCTTCTCGGGTTTATGGGTTTGCGCTTCGTGTTTTACCTGGGGGTGTTGCGTGAGATAACTGTAGTTTTTAACTCCTGCTCATGTTTAAAAGTATAAACTTAAAAAAAAAGGGAGAAGATGAAGTTGCGGGGGAATGGAGGGGAGACTAGGGGAAATCCTGTATGCAACTCGAAGGGCACTCGAGTAAGGACGGGGGAAGCCTCGGGTTAATATTTGCTTTGAACTGTTGTTTTTGAAATAAAAGGGGAGTTAGGTAAATTTTGGGTTTACCAGGATTTAAACAGTGTAAGTTAATAAATGTTGACGATTAGAATTATTTTTATATACTAGTTTAATTATTAGTTATTGCATAACAATGTCTAAACTCTTAACTAATATTTTATTAAGTGATTAATTTAAGTTAATATAAGATTCATTATCGTTTGAGATTATAATTAATAATAAGTTAGTCTCCAAAATTTAAGGAAGACTTTTAGTGTTTAATTTAGTTGAACAGCTAATATTAATTAATTATTTTAGAGAGAAACTAAGGATAATTACATTAGAATTATAATTAGAGATTCGTTAATCAATGAACTTTGTGATTGATTAAATTGTAATTAACTACTTAAGTTAATTAATGAATGCTTAATAGATGATTAATTTGGTAATTTAATTACGAATTAATAATTAATTAATTAATTATGTAACTAATGGTTAATCAATGGATAATTAAGTTTTATAAGTTAATAATTAAAGTTATTAATTAATAATTAAGAGTAATTAACTAAGTAATTAAGATATAATTGTTAATTAAGAAATGATTTATTAATTAAATAATTTGAAATGGAATAAGTAGTGAATTATTAACTAATGATTAATCTAACAGGATTAAGAGGTTAATCCTCAAGTAATTGGTTTAATTGAATTGACTAAATTTAGAATTCAAGATGATTGCTTATGGATGTTGTATGTGTTGTATATTTGTTTGTGTTGTTTATTAATGATATTCTGTGATGCTCTCTGATATGCTTTAATATATCCATGGCAATTGTGTATGAATTATCTGTGATAAGTGTTATATTAATTCAATTGTTGAATTTAAATTATTAAACTGTTTAAGTTAATTAGACAACTTGGCCTTTAAAATGGCGTTTGGATTTCGATGAGACCGGGATCGGGTATCCAATTGATATTTCGAAAACCACATCGATCCAAATTAAACGTTAGGTCGTGAATTCTCAAGTGAAGATCGAGATGGTGTTTCCAGAATGCAAGGGTTATCGTCGTTGACTCTGAGGGTGATTCCAAAATGAGTGTAACGAGATAATGCCTTCGGTTTCGTTCGAACCCGGAACGAACTTGTATGGATTGAATGCTTTCAACACATCGTCAGGCGGACGATGAGCATTCTAAGAAATATATCCTATAAAGGTAATCGCAGCCTCAAGCCTCATCAACCGGGAATGGCTAAAACAGGGGAGGTGCAGCAAGGTTAGGTGGGTCATGCCCAAGCAGGACGAGATATACCCCTGTCTAGATGTCCCTTTATTTCGGCTGTGTGGGCGGTTGGAAATGCGCACCAACTGTGGGGTTATCTTGTTCGGGACTGTTCAGTAAGGAATGGTTCCGGCCTTGTGTTGCAGGGGAGTTAGGGTGGCTCCTCGGTACAGTGATCTAGACCACGTACTGTGACGGGCGGTACCCCAGTAGCCCTGCCATTGTATGGGATCCAATTTCCAATAAGCGCTGTACGTTTTGATTGTGCCCAACTATGTTGGAATATGAGATGTAAGCATTTCAGCTATTTCTGTATTTTACTTGAAAACCCTAGACACTATTATAATATCACTGGATTTCCTATAAAATGTTTTGGTTAGCGTAAGGTAAAAACTTACCCGTATTTATTTGTGGGGATTCTTACGTGATACCTTTGTTTTTAAATGGTTTTCAAATTTAAACAATTTAAACCGTTTACTCATACCAGACACATGTCTGACCCGGAGTTTATATTTTATTTTTCATAAACTCTCGGGTACCTTAATTTTTATGGGTAGCCAAGGGACTTAGGTTGGCTTTGACAAATTCTGGAGGAGCAATGGAGCAGGAGGCTTCAGCGTTGTAGATATCTATCAAGTTCCGCTGTGTTATTTGATGTATAATGTATCTCTGATGTATATAGTGACAGATGTATATATGACTGTCATGTATATTGATATTATATAACTCTGATATATGTAAATCTATATAATAGATATGTGATATATTATATTTTGTTCCGTTCCACTGTGAGATTCTGATGTTTTTGTTATTTCTTTTCTATTCTTTTCTATTTCTATCCCTTTCTTTCTTAATGATGATGCATCTTTCTGGTAGTGAGAAGGGCGGGTCGTCACAGTTTCGATATGTACAACACCTTGAAAATTAGATTTCAAATCGACGGTTGAAATATACGTTTTCCAATGGTTCATACTGTTTTGTGGTTTGAAGGGGCAAAAAGTTTCCTAATGATTCGAAATTTTGGATAAATGATCTTGGATACTAGTAGGACATACCCACAATATTACACTTTATTGCATTTTTTATGGCATAAAAATACATAGGAGGATTTAAGTGTGACGCCCCCACCTCTATACCCACACTAGCCAAGGACACTACGGTGTAATGCTGTCAACTAGCACGGAGAATAAGGCTGTTGAGGGGCGACCATCCGTGTAATTTCTTTGTGCGAGCACCAGTATGTCAGATAGAATAACGTGCAATTCTTTTCGAGAGGAAATCCGACCTACCGATGCAAACTCAAAGCTACTACACAGTGGCTATAATATCTTCGAAAACAAATATAGAAATAAGCATAACATAAATCACTCATAGATAATTCGTATCACAAAGGCGGAAACAGATATGAATATTACACATAAAAGTGTATATCAGAGTAGTGGTCAAAAAAGATCCACAATAACACAAAAGAATAGATACAAGTGCTAGACAAAAGAATATGTATACATCAAGGAGTCTATATCTCAAATGTATACAACAAAAACTACTAGACTAAAGTAGTTAAGCAAAAGTCAGAAGATGGTTCCAGATACGAAGTCATGAGGAAGCACCTGCAATATCTCAGTCTGACCCGAGTATTATTTAAGAAGAAAATAATAAACGGATCAATCTAACTATAAATATCAAATAAAAATGAGATAGAAGAAGAGATATGATAAAAACATATGATAACAAAAATGTCATACTACAACAACTATACATTAGATAATAACAAAAATCATACAGTATCTTAAAAAATCTTGAAGCACTAAAAAGAATGTCATATACTTTGTTTTATTCACTAAATCATAAATATTGACAATCATATCAATGCCAACCGTACAAGTTGTTGAAACATAAATTCACCGATGCATAAATAATGATAAAGCTTATCAGTGTAAATCACGAAATGTTAATAACACACAAATTCACCAATGCACAAATATTGATAGAACTTATCAATGTAAATCACGAAAATTGGTGAAACGCAAATTCTAGAAATCGATCAATAGAAATCTAGAAATCACAAAAAGGGGGAAGAGGTCTGTCACTAGAACGGGAGCATAAAAACTCACCAACACGTGTATCACAAAACGGAAAGCTATTCCATGGTTGCTAACCATTAATTTTGAACCGAAGCTCCACAAAAACTGTAACGACCCGATATTTTCAACTCTTCGCATCCGCACATGTCGTACTTGAATTGTTCAAAATACCGCGTTGTAAATAAAATTTGGCAAATCTCAAAATATACAGTAAATAAATAATCACAGAATCACAGATATCAGAAAACTCGCAGCGGAATTTAAAAATACTCAGTGGTTCATGAAGCCACTATAAATAGTCTCAATCAAATAAAAATTACATAGTCTTTAATCCAAATATAGTTTGAAATCATCAGTAGAACAATCCAAATGTCCACTAGTCTTGATTTCAAAATTTTGGATAAAGAACTGGAAGGGAAGTTTGCCAGCAGCTTGAAAGTGATCTACAAAAATCCTAGCTCCGGGATGAAATTGAACTGCAACTCAGGCTGACCCGAGCGTAAAATAAAACATGAACACTCGAGTCAGGACATACATACTTATACAGTGTAAAATAATTCAAGTGTACTGTAATATTGTAACAACCCATATTTTGATAATTAAAAATATTAAATTTAATAAGGTTTTGGGGTTTAATATTGTCAGAAATTAAAATTTATGATTTATTAAATTGAATCTTATTAGATTTGAAATTTTGGCTTTAAGATAAATCTTAAAACAAATAATTTAATGAGATAAAACATATAATTGGCTAATATTGATTGAATGTAATTGACAACTATACTATGTTAACGTAATTTCAATCAATTTAAATAATAATGGTTAATAAGGAATAGAATAAATGATGTATACATTGATGTAATCTTATGTTATTAATTGCAATTGGTTTTAATATGGAGTATGAAATCAATTATTTTGTACGTAAATTTATTAACCTTTGTTTGTAAAGAATAAGTTAATAGATATAGATTATTAACGTATAACCATTGTTTCATTTATTATTAAATCGGTTAGAAATTTATTTGGTAATTAATGGAGAATTAACGTAATTAAAATATTACAATTGATACAAGAAGAAAACGTTAACTGTTGAGTGGTGAGTGTAAAACTTATGTCAATCAATTGCATAAGGGAATAGTTGATTTAATAATAAGAATGTAAACCAAAATAAAAGGATTTGTTTGAAATTTAAATATATAATGAACAGGTTTTATTACATTTGTAATTAAATGATGGAATTAAATTAGTATATAGATATTGGGTTTAACATAGAAAATTGGATTTCAAAGGAAACAAGTGGATTAATTATCTTCCCTGTATTAGGGTATGTTTTGTGATTTAATCATTGTAAGTAATAGTAATTATATCTTGCCATTAATAAGAGATAGAAGTAAATGATAATTAATTAATGATATGTGCAACATATGTTTTATGTTAAAAATATAATGAGAATTTCATTGAGAAATATTACGTTCAAATTGTAAGCACTTAAATTTGGTACAAATATAATGATAATATGAAATTAATTGATAAAGAAATGATGTGGTTGTACGAAGTATTATTTCTGTGACTCTTTAATGGGATAATCTTTAAATATAAGTTGGTTTAATGAAAAGAACATTCATTATCAAATAAAACGGATCTTTCATTTGTGAATGTAGTTTTAATTTCATTAAAATAAAGAATAGAATGATTGATTTAAAGGAAAAAATATAAGTATATTTGAACTGTGTTTTAGCATATAGATGAATCACAAGAGTGGAAAAATAATTTATTTAAGTAAGTTATTTATTTCTCTACTGTATAAGCAACAAATTTATAAATGTGCTTAAATGACTAAAGGAAACAATTATTCTATTTTTCATCCATTTTAGTTGTCTATTTTGAAATTTAACTTTATAAGTTACTGTAATTAATATAATTGAAATATTTCAATGAGAAGGGAAGAAAATGTTGACTGCAATTAATAGATTTAATAAAAGAAACGCATCTTTTGTGTTAAACAGAAAGGATGTTTTAATGGAAATAAAAGATCATTTTGGGAAAACCAAATTGAACGTTTTCATTTTTATGGTAAGTAATTTTATTTATTGTGCATAGATAAAAAAATTAAATGCATACAAATTTGAATATTATTTGAGTTAATGAAGTCAATTTGGTTACGTTTCACAAATTGAATTTCAAAAAGGTTGTGCGATGTACATGGTCCCTTCATTTCTTTTGTTATTAATTGTTGCATGTTTTGAGACGTATAAAAATAAAACTTCCATTTTGAACAAGAATGATTTTGGATAAAAAAAATTGAATTTTAGAATAACATATACACACACACGCACATTAATATTCAAACTTTTAAATATATCAGAGGGTTCATGGTTGTGTAAATATCGTGGAATCAATTAGAAATTACTTTTTTTTTTTACAGTTGTACATTGATTACATAAGTTTATATTCATTTTTCCATTTTATATATGGTTAAAATTTGTAAATGCATTCCATTAATGCGACAATTACAGTAATTAAAAAGTAAAGTAAATCATTTTTATAGTGCATAGGTTGATATATATTCATTAATCAATAAAATTTGTTTGAGTAACGTAAATAAATATATATTGAATGTTTGATTAATTGATTGGTTGATTGTTAATTGATTGATTGAGTTAATGTAGTGTGCACTTATATTAGCATAAAACGAATGTTTTAATATGGAATTTAATAATGTAAATATATGTATATTTGGGTTTATTGATATAAATTAATTGGAGCAAGTTTTGGAATGTGGACCCAAAAGGTTTGTTTATAGGAAATAGGTGGTCCCTTCGTTTACTTTACATTTATTATCACCTTGCAATCTCTCTCTTTTCGTATTCAAGCAGTCTAATAATTAAACTACTCATTCATTTCTTATAAATTAATGGTTGCTTCATTTGATTTATTTATAATTACTAATTTCCACATTCTTTTCATTTGTTTCTCCTTTATTCGTTTGCTCTTTTTAAATGCTTTACTTGAAGTTTTTTCCTTTTCTGTTTTTTTGTTTTTAATGCGAACATCCAAATTAATATGCATGCCCTATAATTAGCATTTACTATTTTCCGTTTCAAAAGTTTGTTTTTCTTATGCATCATTAGTTCTTGTAGCTTCCTTTCATTCGCAATTCTTGAAACTTTATATTTAAAACGGAAGATTTATTTTTATCTTTATTGATATATTTATTCCTTTAGTTTACATCTTTCAATAATACATTTTAGGGCTATTCATATTTTTACTTTATTTCAGTTCCTAGTTTGTTTATGTATACCTTATTAGCTTTTCATTTTTTTTCATCTTCATTCCTGTAGCCTCATTTCTAATCTCATCTTCTGTAGCTTCATTTTTCCAAATAAAATTTTCATCTCATTTCTTTTCACTCTTCACCTTCCTCATTCCCTTTTCTTTTTTTTTTAAATCTCCTTCTTCTCTTTTTTTTGCTTCATTTTTATGCTTTTTTTTATTCTTCTTCAAATCTTCTTCTTCTTTTTCAAAGCTTCCTTTTGTTTTTCAATTCTTCATATGTTTAAATTTTCTTCTTCTTTTCCAAGCATTCTTCTTTTTCCAAATCCTTTTCTTCATATCTAGATCTATACAAACTTCTCTGTCTCTTCCAAAACATTCCAAAAAAAAGATTAAGATAGCAAGGAAATAAATCAAAAGGAGGAAGGCGTAGCGGATTCAAATCTGACTAGACAAGGGAAATCCAAAAGGTGAGTGTTTAAACTCACTCACGAAATACTAAAATTTTGTTGCAAGTTAAACCAGGTCAAATAGTGATAAATTTTTGATTGTTGGTTTGGAATATTTATAAAAATTTAATAGGAATAGCTAAATTCCAATATGTGATGACTAATAATTACTGTGACATGTTATTGAATTGGTTGATTTGTTGAATTGATTGATTTGAATGTTGAATGGATTGTGCTTGAATGTATATTTGTTCATTTATTTGATATATCCTTGTTATCACCCTATAGTTTATTGTAATTACTTAAATTTTCATATTGATTATTTGCACACTGAATAAGGATGTAAAACCCATGAATTTCAAGTATTTACATCATAGGAAAAATAGTATGTTTAGATTTACTATTTGAACCATAAAAATGATTTTGGGAAGTAAACTGTCGTTACCTTATTTGAAAGTTTTCAAAATTAAATTTTGAAACATTGGGAAGTTTCCAAAAAAGTGAATATTGAAACTTTGGAACATTTTTATAAATCACATCTCTAAAACTATGAAATTTAACTGGGAATTGTTCTGTAAATTTGAAATTTACTAGAATGGATCTATTGTGAAATCCATTTTATTTTGAATATGGAAATAATAACATTTCCAGAAATTTGAACCTTCAAAAAATGTATATATCTGCATTCCTTATTTCATATACTTTTGATTTAATTGGATAAGAATTTTAGTTCTGACTCGAGTGTATTATCTTCCTTTACGCTCGGGTCAGCCTGAGTTTTTCAGCATTGAAGATTATTTCTGGTGGACGAAGACGAAGATTCGGTATATTATTGCTATTTATTATTCCACTACATTCTGTGTTCCGTTGCATTATTGGTTATTTATGATTTATGTATAACTTTGATTTGAATTTGTAAAAGTGTAATCAAATGTTATTTGTAAAACAGCTTCATGAACTGTTTATTTAATTATTATATTTTGTCGTTACGCTGCGAGATTCTGTATTTTGTTTTTCTCTTTCCTTTTTTTCTTCTCAATTACCCCATTAACAATCCTCCCTTTTGAATGGTTTGATTCTGACATGTGTTGTTTATTGTTGATTTGAACCATCCAAAAGGGTGGGTCGTTACAAATATAGAGCAAATAACTTAAAGGATGCTTGGGACTGCCCATCCTCTAAGGATCCATTAAACTATTTACTATATAGTAATAATTTCGCTATTATAATAGTGTCTATATTAAAATAAACTTACTTTTAAATAGCGTTAAGGAGTGACCCAATATTCCCCTTAACACGTAATAGTCCCAGTAGTCCATCCAATATCATAGTCCCTCCTGATCGGGAAGCCACCAGAGGATACCACACGGGTTACGGGAGAAAACCAAACTCGTACAAGGCTCGCTATGGTAGGTGACACGGCACAACTAGGCAATGCCAGGGTAGATATACCAATTATGCTTCTGGACCGATGGTAACGCGTAGCGCGCAGCTACCGCCCACCTCGAACAACACTCCCAAATCAAAGGTGCGCACCAATACAATCACAAAAGTAATAGAATGGCATACGAAGAAGTGCGTCCGATCAGAGGTGCTACCTCATTAATCCGTCAATCGCTCCTGTTTTAGCCACCTTATGCCAACTCACGGGAGTCAGGTCCACGTATTTACCTCAAAGGAAATGTCTCCACCATCCTACTTCATTCTGGAATCTCCACCGCGTACACGGTTGTCAAAGTGGTTTTTGGTATCGACAGAGAGAATGCCAGATATCCGATCCCGGTCTCTTTAACAACCAAACGTTATTATAACCCGTGGTTACAACTTTTAAAAATGGTATTTATACTTTAAAAATCAAAATAAATTTCAAATACATTTCAATATCATAATATCATTTCAAACATCATTTATTTGAACATCAGTCATTTTATTTAATATAAAATACCATTTAAATCTATTCAATTTATTTAGGAATTAATTGCCTTTCAACTCACATTTAAAAGTTAATTCTTCCATTTAAAACCATTTAAAGTCAATTCCTTATTTTTGTTAATTACATATTAAATTCCAAAATTTAAGCCTTTTTCCCAAAGATTATTAAATTTTATTAAAACAATCAAAAATTCAGTTTCCGTAGCACTTATAAAATGCTACCTAAAGTTATAGGTTAAACAGTTCATTTACAAAAGACAACATTTAAGTGCTGTAATAGATTCCTTTATTTCCAACTAAACTTTAGTTATCTTTATCAACTATAGCACTTACAAAGTGCTATAATAGCTTTTAGTTCAAATTAGCCTTTAAGTTAATTTAAATTTAACTACAACATTTACAAATGCTGTAATATCCATTATATTTAAAATTTCAAGGTTTAACTATGATTTCATAACTAAGTAAATTTTTCATATAAATCATATATTTTCACATTATAAAGTCATAATTTCAATACTCGTATTTTTATGAATTTACAAGTAAATTTTCATACAAAAATCAAATTTTATTATGAATTTCTTATTTAAATCCAAGTATTAAATTCCCATTTCTTTAATTAAATTATTAACTTAACAATTAAGCTTAAATTCCCAAAATATAACTTATTATCAATTATTTTACTTAACTAAAATCTCACTTTTAGCAAAAATTCAGAATTTTCGAAAATAAGTTATATTTCAAAATTTTACTTAAACATTCATTTATTTAACATTTCGACTCATTCAAAAATCATTATAAATTTTATAAAAATCATTTAAATACATTTTATACCAGAATATTATAAATTTTCCATTAAAAATATTTTTAAAACCTTTCAGAAAAATATTATATAAACCACGGGTCTGTATATAGTTTTCTAGCCTAGGTCAAGTGATACGGATATATATCATTTCAATCCGCAATTAACAAAGAAAACCCGGGTTCTATCATTTCAAACCCGTAATCCCAAGTTAAATAATAAATAATTAAATAATTAAATAAATGAATAAATAGTTATCGTTCAGGCCAATCATTTCAGCCTGTAACGATTTCTATTCTACAGGGAACTTGCAGTGTGATTCAAATAGTAAATAATAATAAATAATATAACTGCAAAATAAAACAATAGATAATACAACTTATGATGTGTCAATTAAATAATGGGTTTTAACATCATAAGTGTTAACGCTAAAATTTGAACGCTAACACCCTGGTGTGTGAAGTGTAGTTGTGAAAGCACCACCCGATAACTCGGGAACAGATTATAAGCAGATAATAGCAGAAAAGCAGTAAACAACGGCAATTTTATAGTGGTTCGGCTTGAGGGTATAGCCTACGTCCACTTTAAGTATTTTTACTGATGATCTCGTTACAAGCTGATACAATTCTTCCAAAGTACAATACACTTTGAATTATAAGACACTTTGAACGAGTAGCTCAAACTTCAATGGAGATGAGAGTCTTCAAATCCATGTTGGATGTATGTGATCTCTTCTTGAAGTTGTTTGTAGCGTTCTTCGTGTCTTGAGAGCTTCGAGTGTTGGATTGGTTTGGAATGCAGCAGAGTATCGGCGCTTGAAGAGAATGAGCCAAAAAGTCCCCCTTCTGTTGGAGTTATGGGCGTATTTATAGGCATCTTCGGAGTTAGGTCGTAACTCGTGTACGACTCACGATGAGTCGTAACTCGTGTACGACTCACGATGAGTCGTAACTCGTATACGACTCATGGTAGGTCACGGCTGATTTACTGGGTTCATGGCTTGGCCCAGAGTTATGCACCCATCTGAATGAATGATACAAGTTCTAAGTCGTTCACGAGTTAACCAAATGCAGTTTCCTTTATGCTAGCATGAGTCGTACACGACTCATCATAGGTCGTAAGTCGTCGGCGATTCTTCTTACTACAGCGTGGTGTTGAACTTGTCTCTAAGTCTTAGGTCGTGAACAACTTATCTTTTGAGCCGCAGACTTCCTGCCGCGCCATCTTCTAACTCGTAAGATTGTTATCTCGTAGACTCTTTAACTCGTGGAGGCCTTAAGCCGTAGATCCTTATCTCGTAGACCTTTTAACTCGTAGAGTCTTTAACTCGTAGTGGCCTTAACTCGTAGATCTTTTAACTCGTAGAGTCTTTAACTCGTAGATCCTTAACTCATAGGTCGTTCAGCCCTTGAATTGTTAGGTCGTGAAGACCTTGAGTCGCACAGTTCTTAAGTCGTTGATCCACTGAGTCGGCATGTCTCATGAACCGTTAACCCTCTTGAGTCGTTCCATTCCTCTAAGTCGCCTTGAACCATAACTCGTTAAGTCGTGGCACTTCTTAGTTCGTCCAATCCTTGAGTCGTTAAGCTTATTGAGTTGTTAACCTTATTAAGTCGGCAACCTTGTTAAGTCGGCAACCTTATTAAGTCGGCAACCTTATTAAGTCGGTAAGTCGTGCCACTTGTTAGCTCGTTAACCCGCTTCATCAGTTAGGTCGTTGACTTCGAGTAGAAGATAGGTCGCTCCATTCTCTAAGTCGTATACCGTTTTGGACGGGGCGCTGCCCCGCACCCCGCCGGGGGCGCTGCCCCCTGGACCCCTGCGACCTGACCGGGCAGGTCGATCACCGTAGCGGTGGCGTTGCCCCCGCACCCCCACCTTGGGGGGTTGGCACCCCCCTGGACCCCCCCTACGTAGGGGATCTTATCTGAAAAGCCATTCAACAGAACTTGCTTTGTTGGGATGCTGAGTTGACTATTCTTCGAGACGAACTATCATTGGTTTCTCGGTCGATTTTTGATATCACGGCCATGCTGAAAAAGTGGAGTTAACAATAAGTTAATATCACAGGCAGATAAAATTAAATAAAATAAGTTTACAATTACACTTGTGATTAATTCACAAATATACAAGTATGTTTGTCTGGTGAGGAATACACACCTTAAAGCTGCAGAAAATTAGATTCAAACGATTGTATCACTTGATAAAGAAACGTACAAACGGCACGATCAGATTTCCATGGAGGCAACGTCTTGATTCAAATCTTAAACAAGATGAATGAAAAACTAAGTATTCGCATTTTACTATGATTATTTGAAAACAGAATAAGAAAATTTTGACCCAAATTCTCGACCACTCCACCCACATCTTGGCCATGTTCTCACTGCTCAGCCCACCTTTTATTTGAGTTATATGAACGCACTCTATGCTAAAACAGTGGATAAATCGTTGAGATACTATTTCAAAAAGTGGTGCTCAGCCTATCCATTCTATTTTACTTCTCTTTTTTTTTCTTTTTTTTACTACACAACTGCACTTATAAAAATTTACTTGCTCTTGCTGCTACAATAGGACACGGCCCTGACTATCAAAAAGCATGCACGCATGCACTTGTATCATGAATATTTAACAAAGTTTGTCAAATAAAAGGATCGGCTTGGAGGAGGAGTTGGCAACAGTAGTGATGGAGGGGGTAGGGTGCGGCCGAGCATGAAGTGTATGACAAAATATATCAAAAAAGAAGAAGGAAGGAAAAATAAATAAACCATTACCTGATTCCCTGCTCACGAAAAAGAAAGAAGTAGATGGAGATGCAGACAATTTTGAGGTGAGGAAATGTGATATGAGGTTTGTATTTATAGGCAGAAGCTTTGTACGCAAGGAAAAGTAACGTGTGCAAATCAATGGGAACAAAAAGGCAAGCAAATATTTTTGCTTTGATATAGGATGTTGAATTATTGCTTTTATAAGGCAAAGATTACTTAAATCAAATAGTTAATTTTTGCAGTGGTATCTTGGACCACATATCCAAAAGTAACGTACATTGATTTGATAAAGGAATGGCAAAAAATCAAAAATGTGAACGGTTATGGATTTACAAGATTTTATACTTATTAAAATAAATGGAAGGTGAAATATCTTTAAACGCATTGACAAGGCACGGTTGAATTTCCTCTTTTAAAAGTGCATGGCAATTTATCTAGGAACAAAGGCAAAAATTATAATTCGATTAGAACGTGTTAAAGATAGGAAGCTTGCATTTATCAGGGGAAAACGGCATGTAAATTTTCAAATTTTAGACGTAAAAGGAAGAAAATGATTTTCCTGCATTGCATTAATTAACGGTTGCGCGATTTGCAATTTAAATAGGTTGAGCGAATTAAGAAAAGTAACTGCAAGGAATAATATTTGTCTTTGAAAATGGAGATGGAGTTTGGACAAATTTGTGAACGTTACGCTAATAAAGATTTTATACCAACTTAAGACCAATGAAAGCTATGGAAAGTGTAACTTTTGGCTAAAGCAATTCTTTAACTGATTTTTTTTTCATATAGATATTGCGGTATGAATTTTAAAATGCGCAAAACCGACGCAATAAAATACCCCCAAATTGATACAAAAGTAACGTTTTTTAATTAATACGTTTTCCTATTTTTTACCTTATTTATTCCATTAAATATCGTACCCTTATAAATGCGTAATTTTAACAGTTTATTAATACACTGAATTCTTAAAAGTTACTCCTTAACATGTTTACATTATTCTGATTTATTTACCATTTCCAATGAAATTTATTATTCAAAAAATATTACACATTTTTAAAGAAAGTAGATAATCCATTTCTTTATTTAAAATTCCAATTAGAGTTATCCTTAACAAAGTTAAACATTTCGGAAACTTTAATTTTTATTATAGAATTTTGGGAAATGATTTACTCAAATTAAAAATTTATATTAGAATAAATTCCAAGGTTTTATAAATAAAAGAATAAAGTGCTTGTAATATTTCTCTCTTCTCTCTCTTAGCAAATGAGAAAATAAAGAAGATGAGAAAAAGAGAAACTTGTACGTGAATTGCAAGGCAAAATATACGGCTAAACTAAAGGAATGAATGGCTAGAAAGGAACAAATGTTAGGAAAACTAAAAGGCAATAATTAAGGCAACCTTTCATTTCTTTCCCTAAAAACAGGTAATCAATCTAGAGCTTAATTATGTATATGGAGAGAGAAACCTTTCATTCTTTCTCTAATCAAATTGATTGATTAATTAAATGTCCTTAACAATCTATTTATTCATGGCATGGAATGTAACTATGTCCAAATGTATTCTACAGTAAATTATGTAAGGCAATATTAGATTGTGTACAAAGATGATGTTTCCTTCATATATATCTTTATTGGTCATAGTATTATTAAAAACATATACGTATACGTATATATATATATATATATATAATAGACTTATACATATAAATGTGTTAAAATTAAGTTTCACTATTTTATGAGCCTAAAATTAAAGACAACAATTTTGAACCTAATCTCCAGATTAAAAGGGTTTAAGATTAAAAAAAGTTATGACTTTGCATACAAGTCCATCTTATAAATCTTAAGTCAAATTAACGCATACACATATGTATATACAAATCATTGTAAATAATGTCTTAAACTTAATATAACATCTTTATGTTAAAATTTATAACTTAGTAAATTCTTTAATATTAAGCAATAAATTAAGGTCTAACGTTAATTTAAAAGGAAATAAAAGGAATCGTGATATTTTGTAATAAATTCAAGTTATTTATAAAGAAGCCCCCTCTTTTTTAACTTTAAACAAAAGTATGCAAAAACCAAAAGATTGGATTTAAATAATGAACACATATGTTTTCTATTTGAATCAATAACAGAAATATTACATTAATTAAGGCTTAAATTTAAATTACAATAAGGTTTTTTTCCCAAAACTTATTAACTTAAAATTTTAATTATTGAAAATTTTACTTTAAAAAAACAACGTTTTCAAGTAAAACTTAATTAAAATATTTACAAAATTATGGGTTGTTACAAAAACGGCCCGAAGACCTTGAGCCGAAGCTCCACTAAAACGGTTCGAAGACCTTTGAGCCGAAGTTCCACTAAAACGGTCCGAAGACCATGGGTCGCTACCCTATCAAGCCGAAGCTCCACTAAAAACGGGGTTTAGTCTCCCTCGCAGACAAAGAGACATCGCACATTGCTAGTCTAAATCACAAATTGATCATCATTGATCGATAAGTGCACTAAGCTAGTAAATAAATGAGTTTAGCTTCATGTCCTATAACCACTAGCTTAACTTAATTATTCACGAACAAATTGTAGACTTCCACTCGAGGTTAAGTGTCAATTACACTAAGCTAGCAAATATATGAGTTTAGCTTCATGTCCCATAACCACTAGCTTAACTTAAATATTTATGAACAAATTGTAGATCTCCACTAGAAAATTGTCACAAGAGATTCAATCGAACATGTCCAAGAATTAACCGACGAAGTAAGCGCAATTGTTTCATACCACTTTTTTTACTAAGTCGTTTAATTAAATTTCTCATACGAGTGAGGTAAAGGTTTGTATACACTAGTAGGTTGGGAAACGGTTTTACAAGCGAGTTTGATGTTGAAAATAGAGTTTAAATAATCTTTGATAAAGAGTTTGAATATTTACTACTAGTATAGAATCACTTGTATTTTAAAGTGACAAAACATAAAAATGATTGCAAAAACAATCAATCATAAAAATCCACATACGAAGACGTGAATCAAATCCAAAGAAACCGATAAAGAATCCATCGAAATGGATATTCAAAATTCCCTAAAAAGGAGTCATCAAAGTCGTAATAAATGATAACAACAAATAGGATCATCACGAATCGATTCAAATTGGAAATCCAATCCCAAAAGGCAAAGTGGGATGAAACAGCAAATTCAGTTGACTAAACAGAGATTTCAGTTGACTAAACAGCAAATTCAGTTGACTAAAAAGGAGTCATCAAAGTCGTACTAAATGATAACAACAAATAGGATCATCTCTGTTTCCAGGTTCAGTCGACTAAATAGAGAATTCAGTCGACTAAACCATGCCTGGGCTGTTTTTCAGCCTATCCAAATGAAGAGCAAACTCTTCCAAAATGCAACCGGACGAACATTGGCTCTAAGGGTTTATGCTAATAGGCAACCCGGCCCTATATACTCCTCGACGCATCTCCAAAACATGATCAAAACATCAAAGCTAGGGTTTTAAAGATTTGGACCCAAAACACTAAAATTGGAATATTCACTAATTCAACCCAAACCAAAAGCAAATGCACATGAATAAGTGTTAGGAATTCATACCTAACAACCAAAGATAATTATAGTCATAGATGTGAGATAAAAATCTCACCTTTGAACCCAAAAACAATGAATGAGAAGCTTGAAGGCAAGGAAAGATCAACCACACTTCAATCTCAACACAAGAAGCTTGAATCTAAGCTTAAAAGAGAAACATTTCCCAAATTAGGTTTAGAAAATTTGTGAAATCAAAGAGAGAATGAGTTGGAGAAGAAGGAGATGATACTTACCAATGCTTCTCTTTGAATTTGGAGCTAGAACTTGATTTGCAAATGGAAACTAGGGCTTAGGATTTTAATTCTTTTTCTTTTCCCCCATTATTCTCTTTAGAACTAAAAAGATAATGAAGAGGGAATGAATGAAGAGAAGTGGTTCAGTTTGGGGTATTAAGTTGGCTAGTGGGCTGAACCCAAACCCAAACCCAAAGTGAAAATGTTAAATTTTTAGCTAGCTCCAAACATATCATTATTTATACTAAAAAAGGTTGCAAACAGCATTTTGAACTCAATGGAAGGGGTTTCGAGTCTCAATTCGACTGTTTGCTAAAAGTAGGTTTTCGGACTAAAATCTGACGAACGATGAAATATTTAAATAAAATATTTAAATATACAATCGATAAATATGCGGGTTGTTACATATCAATATTTATACTCAAAAAGGTTGCAAACGGCATTTTGAACTCAATGGAAGGGGTCTCGGGTCCCAATTTGACTTTTTGCTAAAAGTAGGTTTTCGGACTAAAATCCGACGAATGATGAAATATTTAAATAAAATCTTTAAATATACAATCAATAAATATGCGAGTTGTTACAGACTCCCCTCCTTAAAGAAATTGCGTCCTCGCAATACTTAAGAAGAAAATAAAGAGTAACAACCATAAAAGCATATCAACACAAAAGAAATTTGAAATAGGAAGTTCACCATAAAAAGCATGAAAGAGTAAGCCTGAACAGGATCGCTCGATGAATTCCCAGGATTCCCAAGAGCAATCCTTAGGATCTGAGAACCATTGAACTTTCACAAGAAGAACATCTTCTTTTCCGAAGGCGCACAACCTCCGAAGCAATGATGCGAATGGAATGTTGCTCATAAGTCAAATCTGGTGAAACTTCAATTTCCTCAATAATACCGGGCTCAAGAATAAAAATCGGAATCCCTAAGGCATTTCCGTTGTAGAAAGACGTGAGAAAACGTCATGAATAATAGAAAATTGAGCCGGTGCAACGACGTAGAATAATAACAGTACGTCCGAGGAACTAGAAACTCGAATAATTTGGAACAACAGCGTAGTACAATGACGGTACGCCAGATGAACCAAAGCTCAAATAATTCGGAACATCGACGCAGTACAAAAAGGTACGTCTAATGAACCAAAGCTCAAATAATTCGGAACATCGACGCAGTACAAAAAGGTACGTCTAATGAACCGAAGCACAAATAATTCGGAACACCAACGTAGTACAAAAACGGTACGCCCAATGAACCGAACACCATAAAAGAACATCGGACGCAAGCCCATAAAAGAAATGAGACGAAGCTCAATAAAACAAGGTACATCGAAACGTCCGAAGAACTTGGTAAAAGATCATTCCATTCGGACATCATCAAAAAGACAACCACTTGTTGCTTACGACTAAGGGTATTATCAACATGATTTCCCTTCCAGGAGTATACAAAGAATATTAAGATCATAAGATGCAAGGATCTCTAGCCAACATTAAGTTCCTTATGAGAAAATAAATATTCCAAAGATTTATGATCGGGGTAGAGAACAAATTTCTCATCCAAAAATGATGATGCCAGATTCTAAAAGTGAAATCAATAGCCGCGAGCACTAGATCATGAATGGCATATCTAGTCTCGATAGGCTTTAATGATTTAGAAACATAAATGATAGCACATTCTCTTTTGCAAGAGAATGACACCCAAACCATTATGACTAGTATTGGTGCAAATAATGAAGTTTTGATTCCCTTCGGGGACCACAAGGATATGAGTATCCGAAAAGAGTTCTTTTAAATAATATTCTTTTACGAAAAGCTAAAACTTCCAAAATTACAATTATCTTTATGTAATCATTTTTCTAGAAAAAATTGCCTTTTATAAGTCAATTTGTTGTGTCAAACTGTCTCATCAAAGCGTTTAGGAGATTCCTATCGATAACGTTGATCAAGCGCATCGAGCAGAATTCTTAAAGCACTCAACGGGCAATACAATCACAAAATCATCTTCTCTATGATGAAAATATCTCTTAAAAGTTTTGAGAATATTCTTTGCTCGTTTAAGATCAAAATCCAATTTTCTTATAAATAAATCTTATGAAAAAGACTTGCAAAATTTTAAATTTCTATTTTCATCCAAAATCAATTAATACAAGAATGGAATTATCGACATATTCATAGAATACTCGATTTATAAAATGGATGAAACGAGATGGGCAAACTGAATGACATAATAAGTCATTCATAAGAATCATAACGAGTGCGGAATGCGGTAAGTGGAATGCTAACTGCCGTAACTCGTAGCAAATGAAAACCGGTGGCCAGGTCGAGCTGAAAAGACCTTAACACCACACAAGATATTTCTTAGGTGATGATCCTAAGACAAACTCCAAAAATACCGAAAAATTCTCAAACTACATGAATGAGAGAAATAACACTTTTCTCATGATGAGGGCTTAAAGAATAAAATGACGCCACCAAAAATTTGAAATCGGAATCACAAAGAAAAATAGAAATCTGCTTTACAGATAGGAAATGTCGAAGGTGAATAGTCTGCTCGGAAAAATAGGATATGGGCTTCACAATGATTAAGCCAATCCTTCCACAAAATTTAATTTTCGAAGCCTAAGCAACGCATAACATGCAAATTGGCTCGGAAAGAAAAATCACATAAAATAATCTCGACATAAATACAAGAAACTGAGTGTTGCGGATCCGCTAACCGGATTAGCAAATCTCAGTGAAGTCATCAAGCCCGGAATGTTTAAAGGAAAAGAATCAACAAGTTCTTTTGATATAAAAATGATAAGATGAACCCATATCAACAAGAACTCAAATAGGAAGATCACGAAATAAAATAATAGCATCAAGGATTGAATGAAAAATACCTTGACCAGGAGAAGAGTCACTAGGAGCTTTAAGCTTTCCCTCTCTCCTACTTTGAAGTTTGGGACATGTAGATAAGTAATGACCCGAGTCTTTGCAATAGCGACAATAAAGGGGTTTCGGGCACTTAATTACATAATGGTCCATGGAAACACAATTGTAGCATTGTCCACGATTAGAAGTAGGAGTCTTGGCTACCGAAGTTTCTTTCTTGCTTGGAAGTTTGGGGAATGCAGAAATATGATGACCTGAATTTTTGCAATAACGACAAAAGAGTGGTTCCGAACACTCCTTTGCATAGTGGTCCTTAGAATTACAATTGTAGCATCCTCCACGATCAGGGATTGGAGTCTTTGCTACCAAAGTAATTTGCTTCACTTTCTTATTGGGATTAGGGCTCGTGAACTTAATATGCCTCTTCTTGGAAATCCCAATATCACTATCACTTCCTTTGCTAACCTCTTCATGTCGAAGAGTGATATCCACAAGCTGATTGAAAGGAACTTCAAGTCTCAAAGGTAAAATCTTTTCAGGGTTCTTACTCAAAGCACAAATAAACTCTTGATTCTTTACAAGATCCAAAAGTTGTTGGGCAGACATAAATACGCCATCCAAAGAAGGGCTACCGGATTGACCAGTGCTAGGGCTGCCAGAACTAACCATTTCTTCTTCTTTAAGAAAGAAAGAAAGAAGAGGAAAAATGTTACTCTCAGAATGAATATCAAACAGTCATGATTGATAAAACATGGTATCATAAAGAAAAATAGGATGAATCGGTACGAAGACTCGAATAAAACCCTAAAGCACGACTCCTAAGAAAGACTTAGGACATGATCCTTGCTAGATTATTCTATATTGTTCCGAAGTTTGGCTCCGATACCAAGCTGTGACGCCCCACCTCTATACCCACACTAGCCAAGGACACTACGATGTAATGCCGTCAACTAGCACGGAGAATAAGGCTGTTGAGGAGCGACCATCCGTGTAATTGCTTTGTGCGAGCACCGGTATGTCAGATAGAATAACATGCAATTCATTTCGAGAGGAAATCCGACATACCGATATAAACTCAAAGCTACTACACAGTGGCTATAATATCTTCGGAAACAAATATAGAAATAAGCATAACATAAATCAGTCACAGATAATTCGTATCACAAAGGCGGAAACAGATATGAATATTACACATAAAAGTGTTTATCAAAGTAGTGGTCAAAAAAGATCCACAGTAACACAAAAGAATAGATACAACTGCTAGAAAAAAGAATATGTGTAGCGACCCAACTTCCAAACTCTAGGAAGTCGTATCGCTAATAAGAAAGAAAGGGATAGAAAAGAGAAAGAAAGAGAAGAAGAAGAAACCACACATCAGAATCTAAACAGCGGAACGAATAAATTATATTAATAACATAAAATATTACATAGTTTACAACCACTATCAGAGTACACAGATATACACCATATACTAGACAGTTATAAACACTTGTCTAGTATTTACAACATAATACAATCCAGAGACAACACAGAGACACACAGCGGAATACTATATATCTAACGCAGAAGCCTCCTGTTCCCTTGCTCTTCCAATATTCGACAAAGCTAACCTGAATCCCTTGGCTACTCGTAAAAATTCGATTACCCAAGAGTTTATGAAAACAAAAGTAAACTCCGGGTCAGTCATGGGTCTGGTGTGAGTAACAGGTTAAAGTTGCTTAACTTTCAAAAACCTTTTGAAAAGAAAGGTATCACGTAAGACTTCCCACACATAAACATGGAAAAGTTTTTACCTTACGCTAACCAAAACATTTTATAGGAAATCCGGTGATATTATAATAGGTCTAGGGTTTTCAAGTAAATATGAAATAGCCGAAATTGTTACATTTATTAAATTCCAGCTACTAGCCACAGAAGTGGGTAATACAATCCATACAATCCAGCTAGTGCACCTCCCCTGTTTTAGCCATTCCCTGTTGATAAGGCTTGAGGCTACGATTACCTTTATAGGACACATTATCTTAGAATGCTCATCGCCCACCTGACGATGTTCTGAAAGCATTCAATCCATACAAGTCCGTTCCGAGTTCGAACGAAACTGAAGGCATTATCTCGTTACACTCATTACGGAATCACCCACAGAGTTAACGACGATAACCCTTGCACTCTGAATCTCCATCTCGAATCTATAAGTACTATTCCGTCAAACTCATTACGGAATCACCCACAGAGTTATACTGACGTATAGCCCTTACATCTCGAGTCTTCACTCTTCACATAAGATTCACGACCTATCGTTAATTTGGATCGATGTGGTTTTCGGATATCCAAATATGGAAACCCGATCCCGGTCTCATCGAAATCCAAAACGTGTCTTTTAGGTCCAAGTTGTTTTAGAGTTTAAAACAATTCAATTATATTATCTATATACGCACAGATAGATAATTCATAGATTCACAACAGGTAATTATCATTATCATAACATCAGATAATCCATACTATCACTATCAAAGATAATTAATATCATCATCACAATGCAACCAATGCATCCATATCACTCAACATTTTTAATCTCATAGCTGAGATTCAAAACCATTCAAAGCAACCTATATCAACCATCTATAAGCAATGACTTATAATCATACCATCTATAATCAATTTAAAATGAATTAAATTAATTACATCATCTTTAATTAATTTAAAATGAATTAAATTAATTACTTACACAATATAAATCTTACTTACATCATTATTAATCAATTACAAATTAATTAATTAACTACCTCTAATTTATCATCTTAATTAATCAATCCTGATTAATTATACTTTAATTAATTTCACAAAATTAATTACTCTAAACCAAATACAGTAATTAACCTTTAATTACTTCATTAATTAATTAACTATAATTAATTACATTTAACCTTAATTAATTACAATTAATTAATTACACTTAATCACTTATAAATGATTAATTGATCTTGATTAATCAATCTTAATTACTTCATTAATTATATTAATTAATGATTCTTAATTATATTTAATTAATTACTCAATTAGATTAATTATCTTCAGTAGTTAATCTCACTTAATCCATAATTATTAATCATTTTTTATTAATCTCATTATATGATTAACTACCCTTAATTACTTATCAAATTAATTATTCCTTAATTAATTTATGAATTAATCTCTTTGTTAATGATACGAAATAATTTAATCCAAATTTCATTCACAATTCCAACACCTATCCACTAATTACATCCTGTAATTATCTCTAATTACTTAACCGAGTAATTCCATTAATTACATTAAGTAATTATTATCAAATCAAATGTTTAGAATTAATTAAACTTAATTAATTAATTTAAACCAACCTTAATAAACTTTATTAATTACATTAAGTAATTAATGTCTTAATTACTTTATTTAAGTAATTAAATTTAAATAAATTTCATAATTTATTATCATTAATTAATTAATCTAATTAATTATTAAAAATTAATCATATTAATTAATTACTAAATAAACTTTAGTTAATGATCATCATTAACTATTATTATTTCTTTAATTACTTTTCTTAAATTATTTCTTAATTAATCTCTAATTAAAATTTATCCAAATCATTAATTTTAAATTAAATAAATAAGTCACTTCTTAATTATCTTATTTATTTAATTATTTTAATATCTTAATAATTTTTAAGATAAACCATTCCTTATTATTAATTATATAAATATTAGAGTGTACTTAGAATATTGCATTTAAATTTAAATTCAAATTCCAAATTTGAATCTAAAATTCAATAATGATATTTATTAAAGCATTATCAAATTTAAATTCCATTTGTGTTCCTTTTTAGAATAAATGTAAATAACATTTATTACTTATAATAAAACTTATATAAGATAAGTCTTAATATACTTAAAAATTAAGTTTGAAATACATTACTATTTAAATTTCAAATTCAAGTCAATAATCATTTAACTTTCTATTATAAATCTTTTATAAATGACTTTATTCAAAGAGGAAATCAAGTTTAAATCATTTGTTTGGAAACAAATTTACTTCTAATAAACAATTTAAATTTAAACTTGTTTCAAAAACATTCAAATTTTAAACTTATTCAAATATCAGTTTTTAAATTCAATACATTTGAACCCTGATTTTAAAACTTCTTTATCCAAAATTCAAATTTCATTTTAAAAAAACTAAAGATTCATAACCCTTAAGAAACAAGACTTAAATTCAAATTTGCTATTTAAATTTTTGTTTTCACGTTCAAATGAAAATTCCATTTTCAGGAAAGAAACTGTCAGGTTTTTTTTCTTTTTTCCTTATTTATTTTAAAATTGAAACATCTTCAAATTTGAAAGCTTATAAGATTTTCAAAATCATTTGAAACTCTAATACATATTAGATTAAAACTTAACTTAGATTTAAAACTAGATTTAAATCTCTTTTAAAAACTTTACTTTCCTTTTTAAATGCAGGTTTCAAATTCTATTTTTATTTTAAAAAAAACTGAAACCACATTCAAATTTTAAAACATATAAGATTTCAAACTTCTTTAAACTAAAACTCTTCTGTAGATTTAAACTTATTTAAATCTTATCACAACTACTCATTCATTTTAAATTTTGATTTAGATTTTAAAACTGCAGACAGTTTCTACAGGAAACTGTAATACAACATGCTCCCGAGCTCACTCCATTTCTCTTCGAGGCAACAAGCCCAATGCTTCGAGCAGTACACAGCACGTACTCGAGTAATTCTCGAGTTCCGACTCTGCTTCCACCCAGATATCAACAGGAATTAAAATTTGCACGGTGCACATGCACCGTGCCTACGATCATCACCAGCCACCTCCGGTGGCTTCCCTACGTCGGCCACCAACCCCAAATCCAACCACGACCATCAAATCACCCTTTCACGATTCAAAAACGAATTTGAGTTTAAACTCCAACCTGGAAACAACAGAACGCGCCAATCCCCAAACATGTCATCGGCTCATCTACGGCCATCTGATCACCAATATCTCAGCAACTCCGTCCACAGCCTCATCATCCACCATGCCATCGATCCCCAAATTCTTGTTGAACTCGATCGTCTCTATAGGTCGAGCCAACCAAATCAATTTACCCAGCTAAAACTAGGGTTACCGGAGATAAATTGCTTCCGTAGCCTCCTCGACGAGGTTCAACACCACTCACCATTTTTCCACACATCACCGATCACTTCTCTATCAACACCCAAGATCCCTACCCTTCCAAACACATAGATCAACAGAATTTCCCAAAAACCCAAAAATAGTGCAAATCAGAATTGCACCTTCAATCCTAATTTAAAAATTGGGAATTTCGTGTTATAAATCATGGTTTGGATTATGTATTCACTTTATAATACTGAATTCATAGATTTGCAGTTTGATATTTCCATATTATTCGACATTCTTTGAATTTCTTGGTTAAACAGAAATACTAGATTTTTAATTTAGCTATATTAAGTTTTTAATCCTTAATCTATAATAATTTAAACATCCTTGGTTTGTAAATCAAGTACTAACAAACACTAGATCAGGGGAAAGAAATTTAAAAAAAATAAAAAATAATAATCTTGAGTCTGGGAATAAATATAAAACAGAGTAGAAAATCACTATACACACCAATACATCCATATAAATAATCAGAGATATACTTATAAATGCATTCACCAACATATTTGTTTCAGTGATAAAACATGCAACATAGTTATACTTTAAACCTTTTAAATTATGATGTTACTCACCTTTTAAAAGAAGAACAGAGTCCCCAGATTTGTTTTGAAAAGCCTGAAAACTGAAACCCTCTTTCTTGAATTAAAACTTTATACTTGAAAATGAAGTTGCTTGCTTTGATTAGAAACTGGAATGTTTTGCTTAGATCCAGGTTTGTTTTGCATGCAGCTACTACAGGATTTTCAGATTTTGAAATAAATGCAGGCTAAAGAAAGTGTTACAGTTAATTTGATCTCTGGTTGAGGATGGTTGTAGATTTATAATTTGGTTTAGGAGGATATTTGCAGGATTTAATTTGAGGAAGATGAATTGAATTTCAGATTTTCTTTGATTGCAAATGAGATTGGGAAAGAAAAGAAATGAGAGATGTTTGTTTATAAAACTTATCTTATGGTTTAATAAAAAAAATCAAAGAAAGAAAAATAAAATAAAATTTAAACATGACATTTGTCAAAACTCTTGCTTATTTATTTACACTTGTTTAAAATAACATAATATGCATACACTTGTCTTTTTAAGTAATTATCATTCATTAAATGTTAATTAGTATTTTGTTAGATGTTAATATAGGATAAATGTAAGCTTGTATTAATTAATTAGTTAATCATGTATTTATTTACATGTACATAAATTTTAAAATGAATAAATATTAAACTTATACAAATGATTCAAAATCAAAATAAATTAAAAACAATTATACTTTAGATTTAAAACTTTGAATTCATGTTCAAATTGAATTTTTTTTGAAATCCAGTTTATTTACAAATACGACTACAAATTTGAATTTTGAAAAACAATAATTTTTGTTGAAAAATTTATTCACAAAAACAAAGTATTATTATATTTTTAGAAATAACAATATTAAATAACCATAAATAACTTATAAAAGAAATTATTTCTTTATTAATAAGTTATTTATTATCACATTATATTTAAAAGAAACTCAAAATGACCTCATTGTTATTTATTTAAATTTTAAACTTGAGTTACACATATTTTAAATCATTTAATATTTATCTTAAGTATTTAAAACCATATTTTATTTATTAAATGTCTTTTGAAAAGTTTAACTTTTAAATAAAATCATAATTTCCAATTTTACTAAAGATATAAATTTTACAGAAAACAGGATTCATTTAAAACAATACATATTTACAATATATACAATATTCTATATATATTACAAATATAAAACAAATATTAGATTTAAAAAGATAAAATCTTATCAATCAAATATTTATTCAATAAGATTATTAAATTAATTCAAATCTTATTAACAAAGATTATCAAACCAATTTAATTTTTAATTCAGATTATTAAATTGATATTGCTTTAAAAATTCCGGGTCATCACATTCCTCCCCCCTTAAAAGAATTTCGTCCCCGAAATTTAAAACAAAGGTAATTTAATAATCTATTTAAAGATTTAATTTTAAAACACAAGAATATACCAATGATATGCTAACAACAATAGCAGTCAATTCACCCAATCAAACAAATCTAATTATCCAGAATAATTCTGGATACAATTTTCACGAGTTTCCCCGGTATATAAAAATATCGGGATACTCGCTCTATAAATTCCAAACAATCAATACTATTAAACTTCAACACAACTAAACTTATTCGAGACGGTATTAGGTCTACAGTCTCGACAAATAAACTTCCAATCTCAACATCAGACTCCAATCAATGGTAGTAATCGTGTTACAAACACTACTACCTTATCTACCTTTATAACCTATATTGGAAAACCCGAACAGGTAACCCAACAAATAGGTAGAAATAGATAAATATATATATATATATATATATATATATATATATAAATATTTAAAATTACATATACGCTCTCTCAACATAGACACCACTCCAGAGCCTAGGTATTCACTCAACCTAATGCTCTGATACCACCTGTAGCGACCCAACTTCCAAACTCCAGAAAGTCGTATCGCTAATAAGAAAGAAAGGGATAGAAAAGAGAAAGAAAGAGAAGAAGAAGAAACCACACATCAGAATCTAAACAGCGGAACGAATAAATTATATTAATAACATAAAATATTACATAGTTTACAACCACTATCAGAGTACACAGATATACAACATATACTAGACAGTTATAAACACCTGTCTAGTATTTACAACATAATACAATCCAGAGACAACACAGAGACACACAGTGGAATACTATATATCCAACGCAGAAGCCTCCTGCTCCCTTTCTCCTCCAATATTCGTCAAAGCTAACCTGAATCCCTTGGCTACTCGTAAAAATTGGAGTACCCAAGAGTTTATGAAAACAAAAGTAAACTCCGGGTCAGACATGGGTCTAGTGTGAGTAACAGGTTAAAGTTGCTTAACTTTCAAAAACCTTTTGAAAAGAAAGGTATCACGTAAGACTTCCCACACATAAACATGGAAAAGTTTTTACCTTACGCTAACCAAAACATTTGATAGGAAATCCTGTGATATTATAATAGGTCTAGGGTTTTCAAGTAAATATGAAATGGCCGAAATTGTTACATTTATTAAATTCCAGCTACTAGCCACAAAAGTGGGTAATACAATCAAAACCGTTGGCACTTATTGAATTTTGGATTCCATACAATGGCAGGGCTACGGGGGTACCGCCCGTCACAGTACGTGGCCTAGATCAACGTACCGAGGAGTACTCCCACTCCCCTGCAACACAAGACCGGACCCATTCCTTATTGAATAGTTCCGAACAAGACAACCCCGCAGTTGGTGCGCGATTCCAACTGCCCACTAAGCCGAATAAAAAGGGACCTCGAGACAGGGATAAATCTTGCTTTCCAGTGGGAGCTACCCCACGAAGCCTTGCTGCACCTCCCCTGTTTTAGCCATTCCCGGTTGATGAGGCTTGAGGCTACGATTACCTTTATAGGACACATTATCTTAGAATGCTCATCGTCCACCTGACGATGTTCTGAAAGCATTCAATCCATACAAGTTCGTTTCGGGTTCGAACGAAACCGAAGGCATTATCTCGTTACACTCATTACGGAATCACCCACAGAGTTAACGACGATAACCCTTGCACTCTGAATCTCCATCTCGAATCTATAAGTACTATTCCGTCAAACTCATTACGGAATCAACCACAGAGTTATACTGACGTATAGCCCTTACACCTCGAGTCTTCACTCTTCACATAAGATTCATGACCTATCGTTAATTTGGATCGATGTGGTTTTCAGATATCCAAATATGGAAACCCGATCCCGGTCTCATCGAAATCCAAAACGTGTCTTTTAGGTCCAAGTTGTTTTAGAGTTTAAAACAATTCAATTATATTATCTATATACACACAGATAGATAATTCATAGATTCACAACAGGTAATTATCATTATCATAACACCAAATAATCCATACTATCACTATCAAAGATAATTAATATCAGCATCACAATGCAACCAATGCATCCATATCACTCAACATTTTTAATCTCATAGCTGAGATTCAAAACCATTCAAAGCAACCAATATCAACAATCTATAAGCAATGACTTATAATCATACCATCTATAATCAATTTAAAATGAATTAAATTAATTACATCATCTTTAATTAATTTAAAATGAATTAAATTAATTACTTACACAATATAAATCTTACTTACATCATTATTAATTAATTACAAATTAATTAATTAACTACCTCTAATTTATCATCTTAATTAATCAATCCTGATTAATTATACTTTAATTAATTTCGCAAAATTAATTACTCTAAACCAAATACGGTAATTAACCTTCAATTACTTCATTAATTAATTAACTATAATTAATTACATTTAACCTTAATTAATTACAATTAATTAATTACACTTAATCACTTACAAATGATTAATTGATCTTAATTAATCAATCTTACTTACTTCATTAATTATATTAATTAATGATTCTTAATTATATTTAATTAATTACTCAATTAGATTAATTATCTTCAGTAATTAATCTCACTTAATCCATAATTATTAATCATTTTTTATTAATTTCATTCTATGATTAACCCTTAATTACTTATCAAATTAATTATTCCTTAATTAATTTATGAATTAATCTCTTGATTAATGATACAAAATAATTTAACACAATTCCAACACCTATCCACTAATTACATCCTATAATTATCTCTAATTACTTAACTGAGTAATTCCATTAATTACATTAAGTAATTATTATCAAATCAAATGTTTAGAATTAATTAAACTTAATTAATTAATTTAAACCAACCTTAATAAACTTTATTAATTACATTAAGTAATTAATGTCTTAATTACTTTATTTAAGTAATTAAATTTAAATAAATTTCACAATTTATTATCATTAATTAATTAATCTAATTAATTATTAAAAATTAATCATATTAATTAATTACTAAATAAACTTTAGTTAATGATCATCATTAACTATTATTATTTCTTTAATTACTTTTCTTAAATTATTTCTTAATTAATCTCTAATTAAAATTTATCCAAATCATTAATTTTAAATTAAATAAATAAGTCACTTCTTAATTATCTTATTTATTTAATTATTTTAATATCTTAATAATTTTTAAAATAAACCATTCTTTATTATTAATTATATAAATATTAGAGTGTACATAGAATATTGCATTTAAATTTAAATTCAAATTCCAAATTTTTATCTAAAATTCAATAATGATATTTATTAAAGCATTATCAAATTTAAATTCCATTTATGTTCCTTTTTAGAATAAATGTAAATAACATTTATAAATTATAATAAAACTTATATAAGATAAGTCTTAATATACTTAAAAATTAAGTTTGAAATACATTACTATTTAAATTTCAAATTCAAGTTAATAATCATTTAACTTTCTATTCTAAATCTTTTATAAATGACTTTATTCAAAGAGGAAATCAAGTTTAAATCATTTGTTTGGAAACAAATTTACTTCTAATAAACAATTTAAATTTAAACTTGTTTCAAAAACATTCAAATTTTAAACTTATTCAAATATCAGTTTTTAAATTCAATACATTTGAACCCTGATTTTAAAACTTCTTTATCCAAAATTCAAATTTCATTTTAAAAAAACTGAAGATTCATAACCCTTAAGAAACAAGACTTAAATTCAAATTTGCTATTTAACTTTTTGTTTTCAGGTTCAAATGAAAATTCCATTTTCAGGAAAGAAACTGTCAGGTTTTTTTTCTTTTTTTTAATTTATTTTAAAACTGAAACATCTTCAAATTTGAAAGCTTATAAGATTTTCAAAATCATTTGAAACTCTAATGCATATTAGATTAAAACTTAACTTAGATTTAAAACTAGATTTAAATCTATTTTAAAAACTTTACTTTCCTTTTTAAATGCAGGTTTTAAATTCTATTTTTATTTTAAAAAAACTGAAACCACATTCAAATTTTAAAACATATAAGATTTCAAACTTCTTTAAACTAAAACTCTTCTGCAGATTTAAACTTATTTAAATCTTATCACAACTACTCATTCATTTTAAATTTTGATTTAGATTTAAAACTGCAGACAGTTTCTACAGGAAACTGTAATACAACATGCTCCCGAGCTCACTCCATTTCTCTTCGAGGCAACAAGCCCAATGCTTTGAGCAGTACACAACACGTACTCGAGTAATTCTCGAGTTCCCACTCTGCTTCCACCCAGATATCAAAAGGAATTAAAATTTGCATGGTGCACATGCAACGTGCCTACGATCATCACCAGCCACCTCCGGTGGCTTCCCTACGTCGGCCACCAACCCCAAATCCAACCACGACCATCAAATCACCCTTTCACGATTCAAAAAAGAATTTGAGTTTAAACTCCAACCTGGAAACAACAGAACGCGCCAATCCCCAAACCTGTCATCGGCTCATCCACGGCCATCTGATCACCAATATCTCAGCAACTCCGTCCACAGCCTCATCATCCACCATGCCATCGATCCCCAAATTCTTGTTGAACTTGATCGCCTCTATAGGTCGAGCCAACCAAACCAATTTACCCAGCTAAAACTAGGGTTACTGGAGATAAATTGCTTCCGCAGCCTCCTCGACGAGGTTCAACACCACTCACCATTTTTCCACACAACACCGACCACTTCTCTATCAACACCCAAGATCCCTACCCTTCCAAACACATAGATCAACAGAATTTCCCAAAAACCCAAAAATAGTGCAAATCAGAATTGCACCTTCAATCCGAATTTTAAAATTGGGAATTTCGTGTTATAAATCATGGTTTGGATTATGTATTCACTTTATAATACTGAATTCATAGATTTTGCAGTTTGATATTTCCATATTATTCAACATTCTCTGAACTTCTTGGTTAAACAGAGATACCAGATTTTTAATTTAGCTATATTAAGTTTTTAATCCTTAATCTATAATAATTTGAACATCCTTAGTTTGTAAATCAAGTACTAACAAACACTATATCAGGGGAAAGAAATTTTAGAAAAATAATAATCTTGAGTCTGGAAATAAATATAAAACAGAGCAGAAAATCACTATACACACCAATACATCCATATAAATAATCAGAGATATACTTATAAATGCATTCACCAACATATTTGTTTCAGTGATAAAACATGCAACAAGTTATACTTTAAACCTTTTAAATTATGATGTTACTCACCTTTTAAAAGAAGAACAGAGTCCCCAGATTTGTTTTGAAAAGCCTGAAAACTGAAACCCTCTTTCTTGAATTAAAACTTTATACTTGAAAATGAAGTTGCTTGCTTTGATTAGAAACTGGAATGTTTTGCTTAGATCCAGGTTTGCTTTGCATGCAGCTACTACAGGATTTTCAGATTTTGAAATAAATGCAGGCTAAAGAAAGTGTTACAGTTAATTTGATCTCTGGTTGAAGATGATTGCAGATTTATAATTTGGTTTAGGAGGATGTTTGCAGGATTTAATTTGAGGAAGATGAATTGAATTTCAGATTTTCTTTGTTTGCAAATGAGATTGGGAAAAGAAAAGAAATGAGAGATGTTTGTTTATAAAACTTATCTTATGGTTTAATAAAAAAAATCAAAGAAAGAAAAATAAAATAAAATTTAAACATGACATTTGTCAAAACTCTTGCTTATTTATTTACACTAGTTTAAAATAACATAATATGCATACACTTGTCTTTTTAAGTAATTATCATTCATTAAATGTTAATTAGTATTTTGTTAGATGTTAATATAGGACAAATGTAAGCTTGTATTAATTAATTAGTTAATCATGTATTTATTTACATGTACATAAATTTTAAAATGAATAAATATTAAACATATACAAATGATTCAAAATCAAAATAAATCAAAAACAATTATACTTTAGATTTAAAACTTTGAATTCATGTTCAAATTGAATTTTTTTGAAATCCAGTTTATTCACAAATACAACTACAAATTTGAATTTTGAAAAACAATAATTTTTGTTTAAAAATTTATTCACTAAAAAAAAGTATTATTATATTTAGAAATAACAATATTAAATAACCATAAATAACTTATAAAAGAAATTATTTCTTTATTAATAAGTTATTTATTATCACATATATTTAAAAGAAACTCAAAATGACCTCATTGTTATTTATTTAAATTTTAAACTTGAGTTACACATATTTTAAATCATTTAATATTTATCTTAGGTATTTAAAACCATATTTTATTTATTAAATGGCTTTTAAAAAGTTTAACTTTTAAATAAAATCATAATTTCCAATTTTACTAAAGATATAAATTTTACAGAAAACAGGATTCATTTAAAACAATACCTATTTACGATATATACAATATTCTATATATAAAACAAATATTAGATTTAAAAAGATAAAATCTTATCAATCAAATATTTATTTAATAAGATTATTAAATTAATTCAAATCTTATTAATAAAGATTATCAAATCAATTTAATTTTTAATTCAGATTATTAAATTGATATTACTTTAAAAATTCCGGGTCATCACAATATGTATACATCAAGGAGTCTATATCTCAAATGTATACAAAAAAACTACTAGACTAAAGTAGTTAAGCAAAAGTCAGAATATGGTTCTAGATAGGAAGTCATGAGGAAGCATCTGCAATATCTCAGTCTGACCCGAGTATTATTTAAGAAGAAAATAATAAATGGATGAGTCTAACTATAAATATCATATAAAAATGAGATAGAAGAAGAGATATGATAAAAACATATGATAACAAAAATGTCATACTACGACAAGTATACATTAAATAATAACAAAAAACATACAATATCTCGAAGCACTAAAAAGAATGTCATATACTTTGTTTTATTCACTAAACCACTAATATTGACAATCATATCAATGCTGACTGTACAAGTTGTTGAAACATAAATTCACGGATGCATAAATAATGATAAAGCTTATCAGTGTAAATCACGAAATGTTAATGACACACAAATTCACCAATGCACAAATATTGATAGAACTTATCAATGTAAATCACGAAAATTGGTGAAACACAAATTCTTGAAATCGATTAATTGAAATCCAAAAATCACAAAAAGGGAGAAAGAGGCCTGTCACTAGAACGGAAGCATAAAAACTCACCAACACGTGTATCAAAAAACGGAAAGCTATTCCATGGTTGCTAACCATTAGTTTTGAACCGAAGCTCCACAAAAACGGCCCGAAGACCTTTGAGCCGAAGCTCCACTAAAACGGTCCGAAGACCTTTGAGCCGAAGTTCCACTAAAACGGTCCGAAGACCATGGGTCGCTACCTCACCAAGCCGAAGCTCCACTAAAAACGGGGTTTAGTCTCCCTCGCAGACAAAGAGACATCGCACATTGCTAGTCTAAATCACAAATTGATCATCATTGATCGATAAGTATAAATTACACTAAGCTAGTAAATAAATGAGTTTAGCTTCATGTCCTATAACCACCAGCTTGACTTAATTATTTACGAAAAAATTGTAAACTTCCACTCGAGGTTAAGTGTCAATTACACTAAGCTAGCAAATATTTGAGTTTAGCTTCTTGTCCCATAACCACTAGCTTAACTTAAATATTTACAAACAAATTGTAGATCTTTACTAGAAAATTGTCACAAGAGATTCAATCGAACAAGTCCAAGAATTAACCGACGAAGTAAACGCAAGCATTTCATACCACTTATTTTACTAAGTCGTTTAATTAGATTTCTCATACGAGTGAGGTAAAGGTTTGTATATACTAGTAGGTTGGAAAACGGTTTTATAAGCGAGTTTGATATTGAAAATAGAGTTTAAATAATCTTTGATAAAAAGTTTGAATATTTACTACTAGTATGGAATCCTTTGTATTTTAAAGTGACAAAACATAAAAATGATTGTAAAAACAATCAATCATAAAAATCCACATACGAATACGTGAATCAAATCCAAAGAAACCGATAAAGAATCCATCGAAATGGATATTCAAAAATCCCTAAAAAGGAGTCATCAAAGTCATAATAAATGATAACAACAAATAGGATCATCACAAATCGATTTAAATTGTAAATTCAATCCCAAAAGGCAAAGTGGGCTGAAAGAGCAAATTCAGTTGACTAAACAGAGATTTTAGTTGACTAAACAGCAAATTCAGTTGACTAAACAGAGATTTTCAGTTGACTGAATTCTGCCTGGAAACATTCTGTTTCCAGGTTCAGTCGACTAAACAGAGAATTCAGTCGACTAAACCATGCCTAGGCTGTTTTTCAGCCTATCCAAATGAAGAGCAAACTCTTCCAAAATGCAACCGGACGAACATTTGCTCTAAGGGTTTATGCCAATAGGCAACCCGGCCCTATATGCTCCTCGACGCATCACCAAAACATGATCAAAACATCAAAGTTAGGGTTTTAAAGATTTGGACCCAAAACACTAAAAATTGAAATATTCACCAATTCAACCCAAACCAAAAGCAAATGCACATGATAAGTGCTAGGAATTCATACCTAACAACCAAAGATAATTATAGTCATAGATGTGAGATAAAAATCTCACCTTTGAACCAAAAACCATGAATAAGAAGCTTGAAGACAAGGAAAGATCAACCACACTTCAATCTCAACACAAAAAGCTTGAATCTAAGCTTAAAAGAGAAATTAGGAATTTTCTGAAATCAAAGAGAGAATGAGTTGGAGAAGAAGGAGATGATACTTACCAATGCTTCTCTTTGAATTTGGAGATAGAACTTGATTTGCAAATGGAAACTAGGGCTTAGGATTTTAATTCTTTTTCTTTTCCCCCATTATTCTCTTTAGAACTGAAAAGATAAGGAAGAGGGAATGAATGAAGAGAAGTGGTTCAGTTTGGGGTATTAAGTTGGCTAGTGGGCTGAACCCAAACCCAAACCCAAAGTGAAAATGGTCAACTTTTTAGCTAGCTCCAAACATATCAATATTTATACTCAAAAAGGTTGCAAACGGCATTTTAAACTGAATGGAAGGGGTCTCGAGTCCCAATTCCACTGTTTGCTAAAAGTAGTTTTTCGGACTAAAATCCGACGAACGATGAAATATTTAAATAAAATCTTTAAATATACAATCGATAAATATGCGGGTTGTTACAGACTCCCCTCCTTAAAGAAATTGCATCCTCGCAATACTAAAGAAGAAAATAAGGAGTAACAACCATAAAAGCATATCAACACAAAAGAAATTTGAAATAGGAAGTTCACCATAAAGAGCATGAAAGAGTAATCCTGAACGGGATCGCTCGATGAATTCCCAGGATTCCCAAGAGCAATCCTTAGGATCTGAGAACCATTGAACTTTCACAAGAAGAACATCTTTTTTTTCCGAAGGCGTTCAACCTTCGAAGCAATGATGCGAATGGAATGTTGCTCATAAGTCAAATCTGATGAAACTTCAATTTCCTCAATAACACCGGGCTCAAGAATAAAAATAGGTATCCCTAAGGCATTTCCGTTGTAGAAAGACATGAGAAAACGTCATGAATAATAGAAAACTGAGCCAGTGCAACGACGTAGAATAATAACAGTACGCTCGAGAAACTAGAAACTCAAATAATTTGGAACAACAGCGTAGTACAATGACGGTACGCCAGATGAACCAAAGCTAAAATAATTCGGAACATCGACACAGTACAAAAAGGTACGTCTAATGAACCGAAGCTCAAATAATTCGGAACGCCAACGCAGTACAAAAACGGTACGTCCAATGAACCGAACACCATAAAAGAACATCAGATGCAAGCCCATAAAAGAAATGAGACGAAGCTCAATAAAACAAGGTACATCGAAACGTCCGATGAACTTGGTAAAAGATCATTCCATTCGGACATCATCAAAAACACAACCACTTATTGCTTACGACTAAGGGCATTGGCAACATGATTTCCCTTCCGGGAGTATACAAAGAATATTAAGATCATAAGATGCAAGGAACTCTAGACAACATTAAGTTCCTTATGAGAAAATAAATATTCCAAAGATTTATGATCGGGGTAGAGAACAAATTTCTCATCCAAAAATGATGATGCCATATTCTAAAAGTGAAATCAATAGGCGCGAGCACTAGATCATGAATGGCATGTCTAGTCTCGATAGGCTTTAATGATTTAGAAACATAAATGATAGCACGTTCTCTTTTGCAAGAGAACGACACCCAAACCAATATGACTAGTATTGGTGCAAATAATGATGTTTTGATTCCCTTCAGGGACCACAAGGATATGAGTATCGGAGAAGAGTTCTTTTAAATAATAATCTTTTCCGAAAAGCTAAAACTTCCAAATTACAATTATCTTTATGTAATCATTTTTCTAGAAAAAATTACTTTTTATAAGTCAATTTGTTGTGTAAAACTGTCTCATCAAAGCATTTAGGAGATTCCTATCGATAACGTTGATCAAGCGCATCGAGAAGAATTCTTAAAGCACTCAACGGGCAATACAATCACAAAATCATCTTCTCTATGATGAAAATATCTCTTAAAAGTTTTGAGAATATTCTTTGCTCGTTTAAGATCAAAATCCAATTGTACTTATAAATAAATCTTATGAAAAAGACTTGCAAAATTTCAAATTTCTATTTTCATCCAAAATCAATAAATACAAGAATGGAATTATCGACATATTCATAGAATACTCGATTTATAAAATGGATGAAACAAGATGGGCAAACTGAATGACATAATAAGTCATTCATAAGAATCATAACGAGTGCGGAATGCGGTAAGTGGAATGCTAACTGCCGCAACTCATAGCAAATGAAAACCGGTGGCAAGGTCGAGCTGAAAAGACCTTAACACCACACAAGATATTGCTTAGGTGATGATCCTAAGACAAACTCCAAAAATACCGAAAAATTCTCAAACTAAATGAATGAGAGAAATAACACTTTTCTCATGATGAGGGCTTAAAGAATAAAATGATGCCACCAAAAATTTGAAATCGGAATCACAAAGAAAAATGGAAATCTGCTTTACAGATAGGAAATGTCGAAGGTGAATAGTCCGCTCGGAAAAATAGGATATTGGCTTCACAATGATTAAGCTCATCCTTCCACAAAATTCAATTTTCGAAGCCTAAGCAACGCATAACATGCAAATTGGCTCAGAAAGAAAAATCACATAAAATAATCTCGACATAAATACAAGAAACTGAGTGTTGCGGATTCGCCAACTGGATTAGCAAATCTCAGTGAAGTCATCAAGCCCAAAATGTTTAAAGAAAAAGAATCAACAAGTTCTTTTGATATAAAAATGATAAGATGAACCCATATCAACAAGATCACGAAATAAAACAATAGCATCAAGGATTGAATGAAAAATACCTTGACCAGGAGAAGAGTCACTAGGAGCTTTAAGCTTTCCCTCTCTCCTACTTTGAAGTTTGGGACATGTAGATAAGTAATGACCCGAGTCTTTGCAATAGCGACAATAAAGGGGTTTCGGGCACTTAATTACATAATGGTCCACGGAACCACAATTGTAGCATTGTCCACGATTAGAAGTAGGAGTCTTGGCTACCGAAGTTTCTTTCTTGCTTGGAAGTTTAGGACATGCAGAAATATGATGACCTGAATTTTTGCAATAACGACAAAAGAGTGGTTCCGAACACTCCTTTGCATAGTGGTCCTTAGAATTACAATTGTAGCATCCTCCACGATTAGGGATTGGAGTCTTTGTTACCAAAATAATTTGCTTCACTTTCTTATTGGGATTAGGGCTCGTGAACTTAATATGCCTCTTCTTGGAAATCCCAATATCACTATCACTTCCTTTACTAACCTCTTCATGTCGAAGAGTGATATCCACAAGCTGATTGAAAGGAACTTCAAGTCTCAAAGGTAAAATCTTTTCGGGGTTCTTACTCAAAGCACAAATAAACTCTTGATTCTTTACAAGATCCAAAAGTTGTTGGGCAGACATAAATACGCCATCCAGAGAAGGGCTACCGGATTGACCAGCGCTAGGGCTGCCAGAACTAACCATTTCTTCTTCTTTAAGAAAGAAAAAAAGAAGAGGAAAAAGGTTACTCTCAGAATGAATATCAAACAGTCATGATTGATAAAACATGAAATCATAAAGAAAAATAGGATGAATCAGTACGAAGACTCGAATAAAACCCTAAAGCACGACTCCTAAGAAAGACTTAGGACATGATCCTTGCTTGATTATTCTATATTGTTCCGAAGTTTGGCTCCGATACCAAGCTGTGACGCCCCACCTCTATACCCACACTAGCCAAGGATACTATGGTGTAATGTCGTCAACTAGCACGGAGAATAAGGCTGTTGAGGAGTGACCATCCGTGTAATTGCTTTGTGCGAGCACCGGTATGTCAGATAGAATAACATGCAATTCATTTCGAGAGGAAATCCGACATACCGATACAAACTCAAAGCTACTACACAGTGGCTATAATATCTTCGGAAACAAATATAGAAATAAGCATAACATAAACCAGTCACAGATAATTCGTATCCCAAAGGTGGAAACAGTTATGAATATTACACATAAAAGTGTATATCAGAGTAGTGGTCAAAAAAGATCCACAATAACACAAAAGAATAGATACAATTGCTAGACAAAAGAATATGTATACATCAAGGAGTCTATATCTCAAATGTATACAACAAAAACTACTAGACTAAAGTAGTTAAGCAAAAGTCAGAAGATGGTTCCAGATAGGAAGTCATGAGGAAGCACCTGCAATATCTCAGTCTGACCCGAGTATTATTTAAGAAGAAAATAATAAACGGATCAGTCTAACTATAAATATCAAATGAAAATGAGATAGAAGAAGAGATATGATAAAAACATATAATAACAAAAATGTCATACTACGACAAGTATACATTAAATAATAACAAAAACCATACAATATCTTAAGAAATCTCGAAGCAATAAAAAGAATGTCATATACTTTGTTTTATTCACTAAACCACAAATATTGACAATCATATCAATGCCAACCGTACAATTTGTTGAAACATAAATTCACCGATGCACAAATAATGATAAAGCTTATCAGTGTAAATCACGAAATGTTAATGACACACAAATTCACCAATGCACAAATATTGATAGAACTGATCAATGTAAATCACGAAAATTGGTGAAACAAAAATTCTAGAAATCGATCAATAGAAATCCAGAAATCACAAAAAGGGGGAAAGAGGCCTGTCACTAGAATGGGAGCATAAAAACTCACAAACATGTGTATCACAAAATGGAAAGCTATTCCATGGTTGCTAACCATTAATTTTGAACCGAAGCTCCATAAAAACGGCTCGAAGAGCTTTGAGCCGAAGCTCCACTAAAATGGTCGGAAGACCTTTGAGCCGAAGTTCCACTAAAACGGTCCGAAGACCATGGGTCGCTACCCCACCAAGCCGAAGCTCCACTAAAAACGGGGTTTAGTCTCCCTCGCAGACAAAGAGACATCTCACATTGCTAGTCTAAATCACAAATTGATCATCATTGATCGATAAGTGTAAATTACACTAAGCTAGTAAATAAATGAGCTTAGCTTCATGTCCTATAACTACTAGCTTAACTTAATTATTTACGAACAAATTGTAGACTTCCACTCGAGGTTAAGTGTCAATTACATTAAGCTAGCAAATATATGAGTTTAGCTTCATGTTCTGTAACCACTAGCTTAACTTAAATATTTACGAACAAATTGTTGATCTCCACTAGAAAATTGTAACAAGAGATTCAATCGAACAAGTCCAAGAATTAATCGACGAAGTAAACGCAAGCGTTTCATACCACTTGTTTTACTAAGTCGTTTAATTAGATTTCTCATACAAGTGAGGTAAAGGTCTGTATATACTAGTAGGTTGGAAAACTGTTTTATAAGCGAGTTTGATATTGAAAATAGAGTTTAAATAATCTTTGATAAAGAGTTTGAATATTTACTACTAGTATAAAATCCATTGTATTTTAAAGTGACAAAACATAAAAATGATTGTAAAAACAATCAATCATAAAAATCCACATACGAAGACGTGAATCAAATCCAAAGAAACCGATAAAGAATCCATCGAAATGGATATTCAAAAATCCCTAAAAAGGAGTCATCAAAGTCGTAATAAATGATAACAACAAATAGGATCATCACGAATCGATTCAAATTGTAAATTCAATCCCAAAAGGCAAAGTGGGCTGAAACAGTAAATTCAGTTGACTAAACAGAGATTTCAATTGACTAAACAACAAATTCAGTTGACTAAACAGAGATTTTCAATTGACTGAATTCTGCCTCGAAACATTCTGTTTCCAGGTTCAGTCGACTAAACAGAGAATTCAGTCGGCTAAACCATGCCTGGGTTGTTTTTCAGCCTATCCAAATGAAGAGCAAACTCTTCCAAAATGCAACCGGACGAACATTGGCTCTAAGGGTTTATGCCAATAGGCAACCCGGCCCTATATGCTCCTCGACGCATCACCAAAACATGATCAAAACATCAGGGTTAGGGTTTTAAAGATTTGGACCCAAAACACTAAAAATTGGAATATTCACTAATTCAACCCAAACCAAAAGCAAATGCACATGAATAAGTGTTAGGAATTCATACCTAACAACCAAAGATAATTATAGTCATAGATGTGAGATAAAAATCTCACCTTTGAACCCAAAAACAATGAATGAGAAGCTTGAAGACAAGGGAAGATCAACCACACTTCAATCTCAACACAAGAAGCTTGAATCTAAGCTTAAAAGAGAAACATTTCTCAAATTAGGTTTAGGAATTTTCCGAAATCAAAGAGAGAATGAGTTGGAGAAGAAGGAGATGATACTTACCAATGCTTCTATTTGAATTTGGAGCTAGAACTTTATTTGCAAATGGAAACTAGGGCTTAGGATTTTAATTCTTTTTCTTTTCCCCCATTATTCTCTTTAGAACTGAAAAGATAAGGAAGAGGGAATGAATGAAGAGAAGTGGTTCAGTTTGGGGTATTAAGTTGGCTAGTGGGCTGAACCCAAACCCAAACCCAAAGTGAAAAGGTCAAATTTTTAGCTAGCTCCAAACATATCAATATTTATACTCAAAAAGGTTGCAAACGGCATTTTGAACTGAATGGAAGGGGTCTCGAGTCCCAATTCGACTGTTTGCTAAAAGTATGTTTTCGGACAAAAATACGACGAACGATGTAATATTTAAATATACAATCGATAAATATGAGGGTTGTTACATTAAGCGAGGAGGATCATGTTCCTTCTATTTAAATTGGGGATCGATCAATCACTTAAGCATCCTATATGCTAAAAATGGGGATGCTCTTAATCCTTGCTCATGTAGATATGTGTATAAGAGAGAAGGATTAAGATCCTCCTCTCTTAATCCTTGCTATATTGATTAACTAGTGTGAACCCGTGCTTCGCACGGCACTGGCATACATATACAAATAATTAAGTGTATTTAAATGAAATATATGATTATAAAAATAAAACCATGATTGTTGAGGAATGAAAGTTTGCTAATGATAATTTCGATTGTCCAATTATGAGTACACAATTTAATTTGTCACTCTAGTCATTTTCACACAAGAAGTAATAATATATTCTTGTCTGTAAGAAGTCATATATATATGTGTGTGTGTGTGTGTGTGTGTGTGTGTGTGTGTCAACAATTGCAATTTAAACATGTTAAATGTTTTCATAAATTGCAGTAGCTTGGACATTCATCGCTTACATTTCATGCATCCAATCCTATATTCTTATCTGAAGTAAAAGCACAAAAAGCATATGTAACTTTAATTAAAAAGAATAGTATTTGTTCATATATAGAAAGCATATGCAGTTATGATTTAAAAGCCATATACGAATCCAAGCACACGAAAGATTGTGTGCGCACTCCACGTTAGAAGGCACATGATATGAGATAATAAATGATAAAAGCTCATTCCAACCTACTTATGGAATGAACTTCTCACTTAGAAATGAAACTAATAAGATTGCCGCACCTTATAAACATAACATAGAGGGAATATCATGCACATGATGTTTTTGACTTCAACATATATTTATACAACAAAATTATTTATATAATGTTAATTAATGAATTTTCCAAAATACAATGCATACGTGAACTTTAAAATGGTAGAAATTATATCCCAAAGCATTTATGATACACCATTTTCTATTACTAATATAATGCACTCATTTTTACAAAATGCAAAATCTATAGATGACATCGGTGTACAATTTTCTTAATATCCATGCAAATATAATCCAATGTTGCAAAATGTAGCAGATCATAGTATTACAATTGATAAAAATCATTAAGTATGTCTGAATTATTGAAATGCTCCAATTCGTATGTTAGCAAATTGAATTTCTTAGCCTTTCTTGACTACTTTAAATAGTAGCCGCCATCCTTATAAGCTGAAAAGCTACATATTTTCATTCATCTCTTCCCTCCTCATTTTTTATACTACTATAATTACTTCGCTCCCTTCTATTTGCATTTTTTTATTTTCTATAGCATCACCCCATCTTGATCGGGTACAAAAATTATCCTGGTTTGTCAATATATCTGAGAAATGAAACGAATCCATGTAACCAAACAATATGTTAGTTGGAGACACTAATCATTTGAACTTTCAAATAATATGTATCCCTTGGAAAACTTATTTTCCCTTTTTAGTAACATATAATAGCACAGTTCAATATTTGTAGAGATAAGGCTGAATTATTATTGTATTCAGTTTGCCCAACTAAACGTATTTGGGCTTTTGTTCTTTCTGTTTATTTATTATTGGCCATAACCATTCATATGACCAATAAAGTTCCTCGAAGATCCTTGAAAAGTGCAATTCAATTGCACAAAAGTCATAATGTGCGGGTGCTAATCTGCAAAATTAAAAATAGATAAAAGCTAACATGAGAACCAAAACAGTATTTGTTTTGTATCCAATTTAAAAAATCTATATATGACATCATTTATGTAATATAACCGAATACATTTTGAGTGTTTGTATGATGTCTTACCCTCATTCATTTGAATTACAAACTATATTTAAGAAACTCAATTAAGAACCATTACAATTGTTTATATTCTAATCAAACCTATTATAACAATACATATTATTAAAGATTAAGTATATGAATGCTCTTTAGACCAAGAACCTGTAAAGTGATTCCGAAATCTGTTTGATTTGTTTAAAAAATCTTTGAATTCCCAATCTTTCTATTATGTCTGCTATTCTAAGAGCTTCATCAAAGATACTCAACCCGTGTCTCTCCTCTGGTCACCAATGAGTATAAACAATTCCGAATTGAGTCTATCAGCAATTTTGAGGGAGCATCATCCTCTTCTGAATGGATCTACAAAATAATAGCAAACATAATTAGAAACAACTTATAACAACAGCTGAAGGATTACTGTTTTTTACCCATGTACCTAAATGAACTTTCATTTTAATGCGATTAAATCATAGATATGGTTAATTGAATTTTGAATTAGAAATTTCACACAAGTTCATAGGCAGTTTAATTACGATAGTGGATATAAAGTTTTTTAGTTTTCTACTAGAAAAAATCTTATATTTGATTATTGGGCTGAAATCGAGATATTGCTAAAAATTAGGAGCAAAACATTTTTATTATCATATGAGCCAAGGGTGCATATCTTAAGTGACAAATAAGGGTTCGAATCAGTTAAACTTAGGTTAGTGATGACTTATGATGAATTTTGACTTATTGAGGTCGAGACGGTAACCTATTATCATGACGTATATGCATGAGTTGGAGAAGACAGCCAATGTGACCATAAGGGTGATGTTTGTTGAATATTCAAGGTACAGGCAAAACAATAGCTAGCTACAGAAGTGAACTCAATGTGTGCTATGTAGACAATGGCTTTGGTGAGTTGAAAAGATAGGAGTATGCATGTCTATATGGTATTATATTATGACTCACCTGAAAGCTATGCCTCTTTATTTCTAATATATAACCAACATTGACATCTTAAATTTACCCTGTAAGCAATAGAACAGACCATAATATCAAACAACAAATGAATCACTTCCATTTTAATGTGTGATGTGATGCTTCTCGGTAACATCTATATTTTTGTATCTGTTTTCAACTAAAGATAAGCATATGCCAAACTATTTACCCTATATTTTAAGGCTCAGCTGATAACTTAAGTTTTATCGATAACAAAAAATCATAACCTTTTAGGTTTTTTGTTATTATTTCAGTTTTATGAAATTCTTTGGTATTGGCACTTGTAATCATTATTTCTACTTTTTAATCTTAACGATCCATTTTGTTGTTTATTCTTCTAACCATACAAAATAGTTTGACAAAACAAAATGTGTTTTTGTATAATGCTAGATCTGTCATAATGGTGACAAAAATATAGTTCCTATCATCAAGCACTTATATATATATTTGGTAAGAATTTACTATTTATTAAGAATTCTACCTATCCAGCGGATGATTTGCAAAGCATTTACTATGTGAAGGGATGAAAAAAAGGTGTGATACCATGGTTTAATTGTCTTGCTAGATGATTCTGAACTCATTTTGTTTAATACTCTAAAACATTCCAAATGTTAAAATTATCGTTGATTACTAATCATGGATAGTGTGAAATACATTTTAGATATTATGGATGATTTTAAAATGTAGTTTCTCAGTATTTGTTCACAGTAATTTTATTACCCAAAATCTATGATTCATAAAACATACGAGATTTGGTATCTTTGTGGCTTTGTGCAGGAACACATTGACATAGGATTTCAATTATATATATATTTATTTAAATTAGGCAACATAAATACTTTTTTTGTCAAGAAGGATTTAGGAAGAAAATCTGTAATCTCCATCTACTGAAGTCACTGTCCTCGGCACGGCTCCAATATCCCATCACAACCAAGTCAAATGAATTAGTTGTTCAAATGTCAATATATGAACAACTTTAATCAACATTTTTTGCATCAATTACAAAATGCAAACTATATTATTTGCGAATACCTATGGATCCACAACGAAGTTGTCAAGTTATTTCAACTACAATCTGATGTGTTTGTGAAAGCAAACAATAGTTAATTGCCATGATGAACCTGTTAAGGTATTTGAGTATTTACCATGCTTTCTTGTTCAACTCCAAAAAGCACACATTTAACCACAAGCTCATCAACTGTTCCATGGTGGCTCTTTATTAACTAAAGATTACGATAAATAAGTGTAGCTTTACTAAACATGAAATAAAATATTTATTAGGAAAGCAAAATAGCTAATGAAGTATCATGGATGACATTATACGTCAACATTGTGTATTTACCATGTAACAATTTTGTCAAAAATGCATGGTCCTTTTGCTTTCAAAAGAAAACCATATCACGTCGTAACAGATTCATGATTTCAAGAATGGTTATACTTAAAGGTCGAATGAATGTAATCTACCGAAGAGAAAATATATTGAAGAGAAAATCAATGATAACCTAAATGAAATCAGGTAAACTTGAAAGGAAAATTTTTCTACAAAATATTCATTTTTCTTTGTTTCCCAAACGAGAAGCCTTTAGCTAAACAATGTCATCAATCAAAGATGCAAGATGATTTTTTATGAGGAAAAATCGGAAAGTAGCGAAAAAGGGAAATTAAAAGTTTGTGCATAAATTTAGATGGTTGTTGAACCCCTTTTCAATATACCATTCAGCATGTTGACATTCTAGTGACTATGAACGGGTTGAATTGGCTATTAAAATACAAATATTGTTACAACGAATTTGTAAAAAAATTCCTTGAATCAAGGAGAGTTCTAAAAATGGGATGAGAATCAGCATGAGAAAAAAACTTAAATAGTCAAATATTCAACTTTTTATATAATATGATAGATATAAACCTCTCAGTAGAAAATTATAGCAGAGAGTGAACTCATTTCCCTAATTAATGCTAATGCATTATATGCATTCGACCTTGCCTTGTAGCATGTCTTGGGTAACTATTTATATATTTAAATAATTAAAGCTGAAGATACCCTTTATGCCTGTTACCTCAAATATTGTCAATCTTTTTTACTGGCATGACATGTAAATTTGTTGGCATCCCTTCTACATTCATGTACACATCTTAATATCGTCTCCATCAAATTTCCATCTCCATCTATCCTTGCTAATATGTCATCCATATATCGCTTTTAACTTTAAACTTGGAAATAATAAAATAATGGATGACACGTAAAATACCAATAGGTAATAATGTTAAAATTCTCAACTAAGTTGTATATAAATTATCAATTTAAAATTTTGTCAAATATATTATATTTCATTACGATTGAACTTCGATCTCCTATTCCAAAGAAAAAGTCAATAGTTATTTCTGTCTGCCCATTCCTGTTAGGAAGTTCCTATTAGACAGTTCTTGTTGGGTTGTTCCTACTAGGTAGTTCCTGATAGACTGTTCCTGCTAGACTATTCATGCTAAGTGGTTTCTGTTAGATTATTTCTACTAGGCAGTTCTTAGCTTCCTGTGAATTGTCTGTTGTTACTGCTGCAAGCTTGACTCTCCGTAATTGTCTGCTATTGTTGTTGGAAGCTTTGCTATTTATAAAAGTGGAGAGGTATGGTGGTCACTCCAGTAAATCAGACAATTTCCATCTACAATTCGTTTGGTCCGGATGTTCCAATACACACACGATATAATCATAAGTTTCCATATGTACTCAGATTTCATTCCATAAATAACTTGTTTGGGTTCGGTTGGAGAAGCTCTATTCGGGGTCTGTTGGTTCGGTGGATGCACATCGTCATCTTGCTGGCCAAGTTCATGCACCTCTCTCCTTTGTTCGGTAGATACCAAATCCACCAACCAGAAAATCATGTTTGGTACCTTAGGTACCAAATAGGATCGATACTTTGGGTACTGAACGGAACAAATTACTGATCAAGATTTCCTATTACAATCCCTAGTAGACCATTTCTCATGTTCCACAAAAATAATGTACTTGCCAAGAATCAAACTAGCTTCTCTAGTGAAAGCTTGATGCTTAATCATTTGAGCTACATATATATTTGTGTCATAATTCCTTCATTTCAAATCAGAATTGAATGAAACTTGGACTAATAATTTCGTATCATTGAGTAGATTATTCTAGTGCCTCTGAATGTTCAATTTACTTGAAGGAAGTAGTAGCCCTCTAAGACGGGGCTTGTGTCAAGAGGTGGACAAATTTGAAGATGATCATACCTTCCAATCCATAGCTCGGATTGAAATGCGGTTTTAACTTAGGTGCAAGCTTTGACTTCAAGGACATTTTACAAATGCTTTGACTATATCTTTCGATTATGCCAGATTTGTCCCTAGCGCTTTCCTTAGCGTTTGTGATTACTTGATGGCGTTTTTATTATGCAGCTTCCGATCATTTCTATGCTCCTTAACGTCTTTTCATCTTCACCATGCTATAAACGAAAATGCCAACAACAACAGCTCTTTCTTATGAGTGTAAAAGAAAATTACATGAGTGTTATCCTCATTTGGTGCGCATTTTCCTAAAAAAAATTAGAAATATATACAACGTTTTCAACCTCCAAACTCAAAATTTCAAATTCTTCAAAATTCAAAAATTCAAAATCTGATAACTGAAATTCTCAAATTTTAAGTTCCATATAAATTTATTCATTTTTCGAAGAAGGTTTACCGATTGAATTTTTTAGTTTTTAAACATTCAAATTTTGAAAAATAAATCAAATTTTCATGTATGAATTTTTGAATACAAATTTTATAATCTAAAAATTTGAAATGTCATTTGAGAGTTCAAATCTAATACTTTCAAATTCAAACTTTCATTTTTGAATTTTTTGATTCGAAATTCAAATTTGAGTTTCAGTACTCATATTTAAAACTCATATTTTCAAAATTTTGATTTTAAATGTTAAATCCAAAATTTTAAACAAAACCGCAGCTTATTATATTTTTTGTTTCACAAATTACAAAAAAAATTCCTCTACGAATCTCCTACTCGTTGCACCATTATTAAAATTGCATGGCACGTTACAAATTCCCTGTAGAATATGTGCCATTCCCTCTCCCACCTCCTCTCACTTGCCATGCCCAATTCTTACTCCTTCCAAATCCCTAGTTCTCAATTTCGAAAATCTCAAAAATCGAAAACTCCTTAGTCCTAAAAGCCCTGTATACTAATCCTCTACCCTCCACTGCACATCTCCAACCCAAGCCCATCGCTCTCGAATCCTCTCTTCTGCTCAATACTCCATAATATCCGAAGAGTTAATCCTGTTTCCAAATATTCTCCTCGTAAGTAGAATGGTGGAAAAAGCAAAACGTGAGCTTGTTGCATGCCTTCATGAGAGTCTGTTCGTGCTGGCTGTGATCAATGATGGTGATGACAGGATTCGATGTTTTCAGGGTGGACATGATGTGGTGCCGAAGATGTTTGTGCCTTTTGATGCTGTGTTTGCATGTCATTTTCTGGTGATGGGTGATGAGGTGAGGAGTAGATTGCATTGGCGAAAAGAATGTATGCTCAAGGTAGATTTTTTGAACCGGAAATTACTTTATCTTAAGTTGCAAAAGAATGTGATGTTATCTTTTGCCTTGAACGTGCCTGATGAATGCTTGCTTGTGTTTGTTTTGTCTGAGTTACCATACACTACCAAAAATATCATCATTATTCACTATATTTTAGAAGTTGAATGGCCATTGGATACACTTGGGTTTTCAATACGAATGTCATAATTCTTGGCGTCAATTTTTATTTGATGGTGCTATATCCGACCAGGTTTTTGTATTATGGCCATATTGTAGCTTATTTTTGTATTATTGTCATTTTGTAGCTTGTGAGGAACTCCTAAATAAACGACACTAAGTTATTTTCTTACTCTGGTTTCTTCTACTTTTTTTTGCTGGGTTCAGACAGATTATGATCTTGAGAAATTGAGAGCAAACTAATTGAGAATGCATACCCAATATATGCATAAGCCATCATCATTATAAATTGAAAACCGTAAACTGATATAGGATTGTTTACGTATTTGATCCAATATTTTTTTCAATGGTATCGTTAAAATTATTCAATTACAAAAATATATGTTTTATAAATTGAAATATGTTAGAAATTTTTGTGCTGCAATTGCAAGTCAAAAGTGCACATTCCTCCAAAATGCATCTTTGTTGCACTGTTGGCAGATGCAAAACATATATTAACATTTTTTTGTTCATCTACGTGCAACAAACTGATAACATCATGCGCAACTTATGAATTAAAAAGGGACTTTAATAGAGAAACGACACCTGGCGGGGAAACCCCATGTACTTAGCAGGCACACGCCTTAACCACTCGGCCAAAGTGTCCTTTTCAATTATCTTGCAAAGGCATAATATATATATTCAGTAATCTGTATGCATATAAAACAAGCTGTTTGACGGATAAAAGTATTTTTGTTGTAAAAAGTTGAAAAAGACTTATATCAATGTTGAATCCTACTATGAAAAGCGCGTTTCGAAAAACATATTGTTTGCAAATAAGTGCAACCGTTTCTCGAATATGACCAATAATTCTCCAACTTCCTTCTTATGTGTTGCTAAGAATATATATTTGATAATGATAATAATCATTTGCACTTACATATTGAGTTCAAGAAATATAACAGCAGATTAAATGATTTTTTTAACATTAAATATCATGCATTTTCTTCAAAAATATCTATGAACGTAATATATGCAAATGGTAGGGAAGAAGTTTATGTTTATATTCACAAGCAATAAAGTTTGATAAAAGAGATACGATTGAATTACTAACAGTTTTATACTCAAACGACAATTGAAAGATAGCAAGTACAAAATTAAACCTGATTTGATAATATTTGACTATGATATAAAGTATGTTCAGTGCTGAAACAATAACGGATATTAACAAGTCAGAGATTTAAAATCACTAAGATTCAATTTTACCTCCCTATTTCATAATGTCTCTCCATGTTTTCTCTCAAATTCAATTGATGTTTTCATTTTAAATCCCTATTTGACAACAACTTATTGCAGATCAATCAACATTGATTTCTGTTCTCAAATTTACCTTTGTTTTCATTTTGTTCTAATTTTAATTCCATGGAATTTTTAAAGTACTCTAAATTTGTATATAAAAGTTGGATTGAAGAACCATTTTTCACCATTAAATCAGAATTTTCATTAGCTTTAGATGTTATTTACATACGAGTCATATTTTCAAGCTTCAACAATATTCCATATAGAAACCGAAATAATGACTCATCAACAATATTAAAACACATGTATTGAAAAACCTTTAACTACTCACATCTTTAAATTCTATCTTCTACTATAAGGAGGAAGTCTGTTTTTCCTTAAAAAGAAGATTATTTTCTTTCTCAAAGTGTGAAAAAAGATCATCTTTGTTCTAAAAGTGTGAAGGAATATCAGCATTCTTATCAAATTGTGAATGAAAATTTTCTCTGTTTATTGTGTGAAGGTAAACCATTTTTTAAATATGGAACGGAAATTAGATTCTTTTTCGAAGTAGTTCATAATATCATTTTTCTTATTTGATTATGATGGATGATTATCTTTTTTCCCAAATACGAAAGAATATCATTTTATGTTTCAGCAAAAGGAAAAAAAAGGTAAATAGGAAGACTATATTTCCTTATAGAATTATTTTAGATCATCTTTTTTTTTAACTGTGAAGGGAAACGGCTCGTCTTTCTTCTTGAATCATGAAAAAAGTTGTCATTTATTCTTGACGTGTGACGGAAAATCATGTTTCTTCTTGAGCTATGATGAAGTCAACATTATTCTCAAAACAGAAAATCATATTTATTTTCTCAAATGTATTTCTTCTTGCATACGAGGGAATAGTTTGTTGTCTGTAGTTATATTAAATTATTGACTATTTTTTGCATCTGAAAATAAATCATTGTCGAAAGGTTCATGAATGGTATATTTTTTTATTTCCAGTATCCAATTGCTAGCTATGGTTGTTTCTTATGTAGTGTGATTTTTTAATAACATTGACATTGACGACAATAAGAACGAGTGAACATGTATGATGTGTTTTTCTCTCTTGTTTTTTTTACTCTCTAACTTAGTGAGTTTTGACAGTTTATCAATTTTCCTCTTAATAAGACACATTTTATTTTATACTATTCATTAAATTTCTAAATTTTACTAACTTTTCTGTTGTACTCTTTTCAAAATTTTAACCTTGTATAATTTTTTTATGACATATTAGTGTTCAAAATTACATTGTTAGCATATATTTTTATTCATAGGAATATTAGAAAATGTTCAATTTTTTTTTTCACTATGTATAACATTTTATGTTCGCTAAACATTTACCATTTGCGCTTCCTCTGCTTGTAGGTCAATATGCAGTTCTTTTGCTGATTGCACAAGCTTATAGATTGCAGTTTTACTATACCATTGCACAAAAATCTGCGGTATAACTTGCTACAAATATATAATATATTTCAAAATAAAAAATTACAGAACATGACATATACCATTGATTTGAATTCTGTCAACATGTAAGATTCTAAAACTTTCTCTAATGTGTTATTGAATTTTAAATTGATGTTGCATAATCAATGTACTTGTTTTCAAATATTTCCTATGATTTTGATATATTATCTTCAAAACACGGTTTTTATCTCATTTTGAATCTTTTTATGAGTTTCAACTTTTATTAGGTTTTTAATTTGAAGTGGAGGAGGGAAAAATCGAATTTTTTTACCTTAAACCCACTTTTAAAATAGAATAGATAGGTTATCTCTTTTAATTTTTACAAGGAAAAATACTCAATTTTTCTTCTTCCTTTAGCCACATTTTATTTTAAAATTTACAAAGATATTCTTTGCTTTTCTGGATCCATTTTGTTTCTCCTACCAATGACGAAAATCTAGGCCAATGTTATCCATGAAAAAAAAAACCCCTCTTCCTCCACTAGAATTCTTCTCATGATCTTACAGCCTCTAAGCTTGCATCCCTTCTCTTCTTTGTAAATTCAATTTTATCTAAAAGGATAGAATTCTCAACGAGAATATACATGGTTATGACAACACTTATAACAAAAGGCATACCACCAATCTCATATATATACACCATGTTACACGTCATATTTCTTGCGATGTGGGACTTATCCATCCAACCCACGTACCCACAATGCGAGCCACACCTATCAGAGTTATATTGTTTCTCCGGGATGCAACTTCAATCCTCTGTCAACTAACCACATCCCCAGAACCCGACTAGTTATCAATCCAAACCATCGTTAGGCCTTTAACAACCAAAACCCGACTAGCTATCAATCTAAACTATTGTTCGGTTTTTAACAATCACCCAAAAAGCCCATTTGGGATCTTAACGCAAGCGTACAATTGAAGACATTAGTGTTAGAAGGAAACCACGGTAATAGAGAAATGAAATAGAACAGTGGTGTCGTGAAATTTGATGTGGGAAGTCCATAGTTGCTCGGACAGCGGTGATAATGGTGGCGACGCAGGAGCATTGTTTGTTGAAGGGTGTGTGGGCTTATTTAATAGAACTTGTGATTTCATTGTGTATAATAACACTGCCATTGTTATGAAAAATAGGTATTTTAAAAATAGAATTTTATCTTGTTCTCATTTTTCACGTTTGGTTGGTGTATGGATGCATAAATTATGGGAATCACTAAAGAGAGGGTCCTTTTGGATAAGGAGTGAATAAAAGATTTTTTTTTTTTTTTTTTTCATTTTTTTTGTTAAAAGAAGAATAATTCATTGTTTTCTATTATAAAAACAAAGTGAAATTACATTTCTTTTTGACCTCGTCGTAATTTTCTTTATTCTCTTCTTTCATATATTGGACTAATCATTCCACCAAAATCATTATTTCTTCCCCTCATCTCTAAAACGTAATTCCCTAATTCAACAACTCATCTTTTTATTTTACAAAATAAACTGTTGAAAATTGAAGATCATGGAAGGGAACTCATCTCATTCTCCACCCAGATCTTCATCTATACAATTTAATATGGATATGCATAACTTTTGCTCTATTCAATATTTCAATGAATTGTTTTTCGAATCAAGGTGGAAAATAAGTATGGGCAGTCTAGAGTTAGGTTATCAGGTTATTCTGGATTCGGGAGTTGCTGTGCAGATCTGGAGGCGAGCCAGATAGCGTAGTCTATTATCTATTGTATATAGTATTTCTTTCCGCTGTTTTATTGTTGTACACTCTGATGATATGATGTATTGTGATGTATGTATAAAATGTATAGTTCTTTTGTTTTAATGATATTCATTTATCTATTATATGTTGTTCCGCTGCGATTGTGAGATTCTGATATTGTTTCTCGTTCTGTTACTTGTTTTCTGTTTTCTCCTCTCTTTCTTTTCTTTCTTCTTCTACCTCTTTCTTCTTCTAAAACCCTAACGGTTCGATTTTTCGGCAACGAAAAATCGCGATCGTTACATTTTGTGGAAATCAGGAATTAGGGTTGGATATGAAATTGGCTTTGGATGCAGTATGCTAGAAAGTATGAGGTGTGGAAACTCGACATCTGGAGAGTGGAAGGATGGTCGGATTTTGGTTAGTGACGACAGTGGTGGAAATTGAAGCGGCGACTGGAATGAAGAACGAGTTCACGTTTTTTCTTAGAAGTGAACAGAAATATGAGGGGTATTTTGGAGAGGATGGATTACTCTTTTATATTCAAAACAAATATAAACATTTTCCTCTTTACTACGTTTTCCCCTATCCCATTATCCCTTTATTCATTTCTGTTCTCCTTTTAACAGTTCCCTAAATTATTATCAAGCGAATAAGATAAATGCTTCTAAAAAAGGAACATGTTTCGTTCGTTCATAGGTCTAAATTGTTGAAATTGTATGATAATTTGGTATATCAAAGTCTTTAAACATTCGTTTCAATTTGCATTTCACGGTGTAAGTGATTCATACAAGTTTGCCAAATTTGGTTGACAAAGAATACTAAAGTATAATTACACCGTGAAGTTTTGTGCATATCATTTGGTTATTTTTACATATTAATCAAATTACAGAGAAAAATATATTACAAACATTCGTTTTGTTCATCATTTGGATTTTAAACAGGATTTGAATCGTTGGACCAATGATCATCTCTATCCTTTTATTTTTCATCTCTTTACTCTTCATCAGGAAATGTTAGTGGTGAAGTGCAATGCTGCAGGCTTACTAATATGGCACTAAACACTTTAGATGGTTTCAAAATATAAAACAGGGGCAGGAACAGCAGTGATAAGCACTACTGGCTTCTGTTGGTTATACTGATGATCCTTTATTCATTATTGTTGCCATATGATTTGCAATTACTGCACTGTTCATGTTATATGGTTGTTGCTATTACTGTTGCTGCTCTACTAGGAAAAAAAAATTTAATTTTCCATATGGCCTGTCTCTATCATTGCAGCCGAATGGTTGTTGCTATCATGTGCTATATCTCAACTGATGAGTGACATGGGCACATTTGGCCACAGATTGTACAGTTGATGTATATTCTATGTATGTATGTTACATATGCACAATTTGTCTGTATGCAATAATTTTCTTTACCATGTTCCTTGTATTATTGGCAATAAGAAAAATATAAAGACCAACAATTTGCTATAATTTCCGACCATAGATATGTCGCATCAATGATTTCAATAATTCATGGTCATCAATCATTTTTATTGATATTTGCAGGTCTTGAAGGTGATGTTGGAGAAACTTATAATATTATAATGTATTGTCATATAGCTGAAGCCCTTGCTGGATCAGTGGCATGTATTGGGATAGACCCGACTTCTGTTGTGCTCGAGAAGAGAAGGTGATGCACATCTGTCATTTGGACTGACTACGTCTAAGGTAACAGTTATCTTTTTTTTTTTTTTTCTTTTTTCTTTTTTCCTCACTAAGTGTGTTATGTTTGTGGTCGCTTGCGTCCCTTTGTTGTCTTGCGATCGTGAATCCATGATATATAATCATCCTTTAAGTACATCAGATATTTACTTGAGGAAAATGACAGTTAATGCCTTTACTTTTGGTGCTCATATTTTGATGGTTTAGACTTGCTATCAGTAACCTGATCTATAAAAATGAGCTTTTTTCAGGTCTAGTGGAAGACTGAAATAGAATTCTGAAATCATTAGCCAATGGTAAATGCTGTGGGCATCGAAAGAGGTATGTATTAAATACATTTTTTTCTTCCATCTTACATTAATCTATCTCTCATCTTAATAATAAAGAGATTATTTTAATAAAACATATTAGTTTAGTAACGTAGTAGTCACTTTAAACTGATTATAATGGTTTCATGGTAGGACGCTATCCATGGATGAATTCCATGGAGAAGTTAGTACCACTCTGAAACCTTATTTGTGAAACAGGTGAAAAATAATTAAAGCAGCTAATTTAACTTTTTTTTGCTTTGGTCTTATACTGAGAACAATTTTGTTCAATTTTTAAACCTTTTCTGATGGTAATTTGGTGCTTTTGATCTGATTTTGACTATTGATGTATGTTATGTATGCAACCCTTTTACCAGCATGTTCAGTTTCACAAACATCTTATAATAATTGTGTGTATGTTATATTGCTAAAGGCAATTCAATTCTTTCATATTTTTATTCTGTTATATTTTCAAACTGGATTACATTGAAGAAATTTTAATGCTGGACGGGTGAAATTTCATTATTTTATGAAGTTAAACTTATCCATTCTTTAACTTGTTCAAAAATTTTCCCTACCTACTATATATCTTATATTGCATACTTAATATGGCTTAGTTAGTACAATACTGCTAAAATGTTACTTAGTATTGGACATCATATCAATGTTTTGGAACGCTACTCAAGTTGAGGAAGTGGAAGCCACTGCCATCATGTCAATGCTTTGCTGACAGATTATACAGTACCTTTAACGGTCAAAAGGTAAACAAAGCATTACTAACAGCTCATTTTTTGCAGCAAAGACTTGGTTTATAGGACGATAGATTAATAATCTCATCCTTCGAATCCAGTGGGTCTAACAAACAGTCAGCAGCTTTTTACCATTCGAAACCCCCCACAGGCAATCGAGTACTCAATTATTGCTTCAAAACACCTCCACGTTATTCTCTTTTTTACAGAGCCCTATACCAACTTTTATTTCTTCTTCTTGCCTTACCCGTTTCTGACTGCAAAAGCTCACATAAACTTTACCCAAGCAGATTTTTACCCAGCATTTAAAACATTGACCATCTATTTTTCCTTCCTTTTCTTTCCTAAAAATTACTTTTAAATTTGGTGTAAAAATTAATCAAATAATAATTTTGAAGTACTAATTCAATAAGTAGGTCATTTTTAATCTTTTCACAGTTTCTTGCACTGCTGCTACTCTTTTTTACACCTAACACTTGTTCTAAATAAGCAAGAATAACAAAGGCACATGATGATATATTATTGGTGCCATCATATCAATGCTTGTTTGTCTCCTAATTTAGCGAGTTAAGTTAGCTGTATATTTACTATTTTCTTACGTAACATTTATTGGGCTTGTAATGCCAAAAAATATTTGTCAGGTGATTGTAAATTGATATATAGAAGAAGACTAGTTTGTTCAAAAATCTTTGTAAGTTGATGAAAATAACTTGGAAAATTTCATTGATTTGATCCATAGAAGAAGATTTTCTTTTAAACAAAGGTGCAATTTTGTTATGAAAGACAATACTCATACACTTTTATCAAAAGCTGCTGGAGGCAAATTTGATTTTTCACTGTCTATTATTTTCCTTTTCCTTTTGCTTTCTCCTTTCTTTTCTTTCCTTTTTCTCTCCTTTATTTCTTTTGAATTTTGAAAGGGAAAAAAAATGTGTATCTAATGTTCTGATTAGTCTACTGATCTCACCATATTTTTATTCGTTCAACGTAAACTATCAATGAGGGTTTTCTATAAAGAAGGTTGAATTTGTATAAGACTAAATTACTATTTTCTACTATATGAAAAAATTAAATTATTATTTTTGTATGGAGTACGGCTAATGTTACGTGCCCAGTCTGTTAATGACTTGGCGAAGAATTGTCAAGAGGCTCTAAAACCCAATTGGTTACCTACGGGCGATAATTTTCTTTCGTACTGTCGTTTACCATGTGTTCTTTCTGGTAATATTGAAACATTATATAGGTAATAGTTTAGATTCTATCAGACTGTATAATTCTAAACTATAAAATAGGATGGCAACATTTCATTTTGTTAGTGCCTTGAAAATTAGCGATTTGAACCAACCATTTCTCCTTTTTTTTGTTCACTTGACACACATGCATATATATGGATCAAGAACCCCTTCTATAAATCCACTTTTCATCCTCCTTCCATCTTTTTTGTGCTGAAAAATTCAAAATAATGTAATTTTGTTGATACGTTCTGTTAGTCAAAAAATATTATCAGCACGAAATATTTAACAGCTGGTTGGTAATTCAAATTACGAGATTAAATGTCACGAGTTTGATTATCGAGGTCTACAGTTGTTGGCATTGATAAACCATATTCAAGAAAAATATTGGATCGTTTCGATATGTACAACACCTTGAAAATTAGATTTCAAATCGACGGTTGAAATGCACGTTTTCCGATGGTTCATACTGTTTTGTGGTTTTGAAGGGGCTAAAAGTTTCCTAATGATTCAAAATTTTAGATAAATGATCTTGGATACTAGTAGAACATATCCACAATATTACACTTTATTTCATTCGGGCTATATTGATTAATCCTTGCTATATTGATTAATACTGCTTGTGCAACTCAAAATTGCGCAAGCAGTATTTTCCTTCGGGCAAAGACAGAAAGCTGCTGCAACCTTCTCTATCACATCACAATCATAGGAAAAGATATTAGCAATGCAAAGAAATTAACAATGAAAAGAAATAAAGATTCGCAGTAAGAAATTAACATGTGAAGTAAAAAAACAAACATATGCAATAGCAAGTTAACACGCTTCTTCCGTTACAAATAAATAAAAATATTGAATAACAGAGATATGCAACAACTCATACAATTTAACGCGAACATGTTTTTGTTCTTATGACCAATGGAACTACATTTGCTACATCCATTATGGTCGGAAGAAGATGGCGGATCCACGAAACCTTTGATTCGAATTGACCGTGGACGTCCTGAATTTCTGCGCACTGGTGGTGGTTGCATAATAGGACCATCGTAGGCATCCCAATGTCGACTATCCGGTACAAGGTGGAATAAAGGAGCATAAGCTGTGTTATACTTAGCCGTAGCGTACCACGTCGAGATTAAATCAAAATACGCTCTATTAGCACCACCCGAACCACGTGAATACGCTGTTAATACATAGGAGCATGGAAAATGATCTAACGTTGGCATGTTACATGAACATTTGGTGACATTATCTTCGATATTCACCGTATAATCAAACATACGAACATCTTTCACTTGCCATTCTATGAAGCTATATCTCTCAATAGACATGAGCCTTGATTCTTCCATTCTTCTCTGCACTAATGCTTCCAACCCCGGTGCGAGCTGTGACGTCCACTCTTCTCCTTGACTTTGACGTTCGACGAAGTAATGACTCAATCGATGAAACGTACGTGCAACCAAGGATCTAACAGGTAAAATTTTAGTTCCTTTCAACACATCGTTAAAGCTTCCACACATTAGTTGTCATCATATTGAATCTTACGCCGCCTTCGTGACAAAGAGTCCAATTTATTTTTGATTTTTCAATCCACGCATCGGCATCTCGATTTACAGTCTTCAATTGTTTTCGAAGTTCGTTATATTTTACAACCTCCGATGCCGTGACACATGCATGTAACATATTTTTAGCTCATCCTTTCCAAAGCCCGCTTTCTTGAAATTTGCTTTAATACGGCGAATATAAATATGATGATGATGTTCAATTCGTCAAGCTTCTCTAAGCGCAGTCGAATTCCTTTCATACAATTTGAGATAAAAGTAACACAGCCGGTATGGATGGATGGAATATAATTCCATATGCCACGAATAAACAACCTCCACGTTTGCCACGACTCTGTTTGTACCATAGCAAAGGCTAATGGAAATAGATCTTGATTTGTGTCCCTAGCCGTAGCGACTAGTAATGTACCTAGATACTTTGCGTATAAATGAATGACATTAATAGACGGTATATGTCGACAGTGGTTGAAACCATGAATAGAAGGTCCGAAGCCCAAAATGCACCATCAAAAACACCACGACTATGAATAACATTATACACGGTTCCAGGGTTGGTATGTTGCAGGGCTCGAAGATATTTTGGCAATTCCGCGTATGACGATTTTCAATCTCCATAAATCGTTGCAACATCTTTCTGTAGTCTGTGCCACGCTCCACACTGGAGACTAACTCACTTTAATATGAAACATATTTGACATTGTCTCTTGAACAGTTCTTGCAGTCATGTTTGTTTCAGCTTTAATCAATGGAAATATTTTACTACATATAAACTTTGCAGTTGTCTGTCGATGGTTTGAGTTGACTGTTGCATTTAAACAAGTGTTATCGCCGTCATATGTTGTTATTTTCCACCAGTTTTGATTTTTTCTCTCTGAAAGGCTAACATGCACTCGCCAAGGACATGTTTCATCCACATCACAACGGATTGCGTATTGATTTGCACGCGATTTCAGAATTTGAAAAGAAACCGAACATTTAATCGTCCATTCACATAAATGTTCAACAAGCTTCTGCTTACTTTCGAAAATTAACTTAACTCGTGGTCCTTTCTCAGCACACTCATTCAAACACTTCCACATCTAATTGACAATTTTCCATTATCAATTTCACCATCATTGCTGCAGTGCATAAATCATCGACAAGAGACTCTTCCTAAGTGATTTGTTCATCTTCGACATTTATATCATCAGCCTCCTCGATGTCTGCATATATGATTGCATCATTGTTAACTTCCATTTGATGGACCCAAGTTCTATCAACATCATTCGCATAACCTACTTCCGTGCCACTGAATTGCACTTCGCTCTTCTTTGCAATATCAACATGATCATCGTCGTCAAAGTCAGCACAACCAATTAATGCTTCTTCGACACTACGAGTACAAAAAATAATGGTAAGATATTTTGCATGAACGTAAGTCAAAATGCAAGTGCGAGAGTATAATATTACTCACTTTTCCAACCCTTGCGATTGATATGGATATATAGAGTTATGTATCATATTTTGTTCTTGACTTGAAGATACTCCAACCATTCCGCTGTACTTGTGAAGTAAGTTTGTGAACTCTTCGTCTTGATGACTTGTAAGATAAGAAGGATACGTCGACCATTGTTTTCCTTGTAACTGTGTGGTGGGTACATACTCATCCATAGGAATTATTATTGGTTGTGTTTATACTACATTATCATGTTCCTTTTTCGCAACATATATTTCTATCACTCTCATTCCAACCGAAAATGTAGAGTTGAAATCAACGTAATCATCCAAATCAATAGCGGATGAACCATCATCTCTAATCCATTTCACTGCTAATTTTAAATCATACATCACATGATTAACTTTTGTCACTTCAAAAGCCCTTTGTTTGAGCTCTTCAAACTACTAAATTTTATTGTCGATCATTTTCGTTTTCCGCCAACATATCTAGGTTTACCTTCATCATCAATCATAATTCCCCATCATAGTAAAATATAGTTTGAACCTTTGACATAATCTACAAAATAAGTTGCAATACACATTCAAAATCTTTGTTTTGTGACATAATTATAAACATAAATTTGTTGAATTAATGCCTTATTTCCTAAGAACTTGTTTCCGTAGACAATCTTCAAGAAAAAGCAGTCACATCAATCTTTAAGAAAAATCAAGCAAGCGGATCAATATAATAATGTAGCCAATATATTTCACCAACATAATCAACATTATAGTTCAATAGTATGTTTAAACCCAAAATCACTTCAGTGTTTATCCAATTGCTTAGCTGGCACTGATGTGCACGTAAATGTGCATATTTTTACCACCATATTTATTCTATTTAAATTAAATAAATGATCATATTGGGTATTTTAACTTGTTTTAACCAAAATTCATTATAATTCCAAATTTTCACATATTCATCTTCATGTAGGGGCAAAACGGTCATTTAAGTGTATATATTTCTTTGAGAAAAATTGATTGGAAATTTTTATATATTTTTGTAGGAAAATGGTCTCAAATAGGAGTGGTTTCATGAAGAAATATGCATGCACAAAGAATATAAAGGAATGAAGATGGAAATAATTCAAAGTGAAGATCATGGAGGACCTCACCTACCTACCTACCTTAATGTACAAATTAAAGGCTAATGCACATGCTTTTGGACTTAATGGCTTCATGTACACTTAATGGGGGATTAAGACATGTTAATGATTACTTGGCCTCCACACTTCCTAAGGGGCATTTTGGGCATTCCCCAAAAAAGTGAATTTGGGTTTCATACATGTATAAATACCCATATGTTTCATGTAACATTATCCCCTCTTCTCTTAGTCTCTCTTAGGCCTCCTTCTCTTTAGTTTAGATCAAAAATAAAATGAAAGCTCTTCTTTCTTTTTTCATGGCTACTTAGCCATTTTTATTTTGTGTAATCTTTTCTTTATGCAATTTAATACATGCTCTTTTCTTTTCATGTTCACTTACTTTTATGTTGTAGTGTAGAGCTCTTCTCTTTTATGCAAGTAGAATAATTTTTCCTTTCATTTTGCTCTTTTTTTTTCTCTTCTTTTTATTCAATGTTGCTTGTTACATTTGTTCATATGATGACAAATATGAGAGGCTAATCCCTTCAATTTAGGGGTAATGAAGCCTCTAATCATGTAGCTTCAACATTTTGATGTTTTATACTCTCTTTTTGTGCTTTAATGAGAATGTATGAAGTTGTTAACTTGTTGTTTTAGCTTTGAATTTGATAGTCTATGTTGTTCATAACAAATAAGCTATGCTTAAACAAACATAACACAAATTGCCTCTTCATCTAAATATGATTATGGCAAATAAGTGAATGTTGAAATTGAAATTTGATAGCCTATATTTCTAAACAATAGTTAATAGGCTATGCTTAAAATAGATTTTTTATTTCAACTTGTTGTCATATTTCATGATAGTTAAATATATATTAGTGGTTGTGTTATAGTTTGATGGTTTATATTGAGCTAATTAATAGCACAAATATACCATACTTATGATAAGCACATCAACTAATTCACTAATGACAAGAAAAGAGAGATCATAACTTCATTTTGTTGATTTATGTGATCTAGAGAGTGGAAGTTGCCTCTAAATTGTCTTAACACTCTCATATTTTTATCGATTTTCTTTTGTCATTTTTCTTTTTTCTTTTAGTTAATCACTCTTTCAACTTTGGTTAATTTGATTGAGTAGAATTTTAAAATCATCAAATCCCTGTGGATCGACCCGTATTCGCCACGTGCTACATTCGTACACCATGCGCTTGCGGTTATTTTTTAATTTAAATTCGTTCGACGGTTTTCTAAACCGATAGAATTTCCGTCGACGAACAGGCACGCGGTATAGGTTAAAACAAAAACATACATTTTTCAAACATCATATTACTAATACTACAGTTCAACAAAAAACCCAAATTTGACAACGTTAACCTAGTCCCAAATGACTACCAAAATCCACGTCTCCCACTGTTTTCTCTTAGTTCTTCATTCACCTTTTTGAGATGATTGATTTTGGCTTGCAATTTGTAAGCATATTTGAGCCCCCTTTCGCACAAGGGTTAATCAATCTACTTAAAATAATTACAACAACCAACTTCGCGAGGATTCAATCTGTGTTCATTGTACGAACTACAACCGAAAAATCTTTGTCCGACGTTCTTTTGCTTTTCGCAAACGACCACTACACATATCCTCACAATAACAATTTGGATAAATGATCTTGGATACTAGTAGAACATATCCACAATATTACACTTTATTTCATTTTTTCTGGCATAAAAATACAGAAGAGGATTTAAACAAGGAGGATCATGTTCCTTCTATTTAAAGTGGGGATCGATCGATTGCTTATGCATCCTATATGTTAAAAAATGGGGATGATCTTAATCCTTGTTCATGTAGATATGTGAATAAGAGAGAAGGATTAAGATCCTCCTCTCTTAATCCTTGCTATATTGATTAATACTGCTTGTGCAACTCAAAACTGCGCAAGCAGTATTTTCCTTCTATCAAAGACAGAAAGCTGCTGCAACCTTCTCTATCACATCACAATCATAGGAAAAGATATTAGCAATGTAAAGAAATTAACAATGAAAAGAAATAAAGATTCGCAGTAAGAAATTAACATGTGAAGTAAAAAAACAAACATATGCAATAACAAGTTAACACACTTCTTCCGTTACAAATAAATAAAAATATTGAATAACAGAGATATACAACAACTCATACAATTTAACATGAACATGTTTTTGTTCTTATAACCAATAGAACCACATTTGCTACATCCATTATGGTCGGAAGAAGATGACGGATCCACGAAACCTTTGATTCGAATTGACCGTGGACGTCCTGAATTTCTGCGCACTGGTGGTGGTTGCATAATAGGACCATCGTAGGCATCCCAATGTCGACTATCTGGTACAAGGTGGAATAAAGGAGCATAAGCTGTGGTATACTTAGCTGTAGTGTACCACGTCGAGATTAAGTCAAAATACGCTCTATTAGCACCATCCGAACCACGTGAATACGCTGTTAATACATAGGAGCATGGAAAATGATCTAACGTTGGCATGTTACATGAACATTTGGTGACATTATATTCGATATTCACCATATAATCAAACATACGAACATCTTTCACTTGCCATTCTATGAAGCTATATCTCTCTATAGATATGAGCCTTGATTCTTCCATTCTTCTCCGCGCTAATGCTTCATACCTCAGTGCGAGCTGTGACGTCCACTCTTCTCCTTGACTTTGACGTTCGACGAAGTAATGCCTCAATCGATGAAATGTACGTGCAACCAAGGTTCTAACAGGTAAATTTTTAGTTCCTTTCAACACATCGTTAAAGCTTCCACACGTTAGTTGTCATATTGAATCTTACGCCGCATTCGTGACAAAGAGTCCAACTTGATTTCTGATTTTCCAATCCATGCATCGGCATCTCGATTTACAGCCTTCAATTGTTTTCAAAGTTCATTATATTTTACAACCTCCGATGCCGTGACACATGCATGTAACAAATTTTGTAGCTCATCCTTTCCAAACCCCGATTTCTTGAAATTTGCTTTAATACGACGAATATAAAAATGATGATGATGTTCAATTCGTCAAGCTTCTCTAAGCGCAGTGGAATTCCTTTCATACAATTTGAGGTAAAAGTAACACATCTGGTATGGATGGATGGAATATAATTTCATATGCTACGAATAAACCAACTCCACGTTTGCCACGACTCTGTTTGTACAATAGCAAAGGCTAATGGAAATAGATCTTGATTTGCGTCCGTAGCCGTAGCTACTAATAATGTACCTAGATACTTTGCGTATAAATGAGTGACATTAATAGACAGTATAGGTCGACAGTGGTTGAAACCATGAATAGAAGGTGCGAAGCCCAAAACGCACCATCAAAAACACCACGACTATGTATAACATCATACACGGTTCCAGGGTTGGTATGTTGCAGGGTTCAAAGATATTTTGGCAATTCCGCGTATGACGATTCTCAATCTCCATAAATCATTGCAACATTTTTCTGTAGTCAGTGCCACGCTCCACGCTAGAGACTAACTCACTTTAATATGAAATATATTTGACACTGTCTCTTGAACAGTTCTTGCAGTCATGTTTGTTTCAACTTTAATCAATGGAAATATTTTACTACATATAAACTTTGCAGTTGTCTGTCGATGGTTTGAGTTGACTGTTGCATTTAAACAAGTGTGATCGCCGTCATATGTTGTTTTCCACCAGTTTTGATTTTTTCTCATCGGAAGGCTTGCATACACTCGCAAAGGACATGTTTCATCCACATCACAACGGATTGTGTATTGATTTGCAGGCAATTTCAGAATTTGAAAAGAAACTGAACATTTAATCGTCCATTCACACAACTGTTCAACAAGCTTCTGCTTACTTTCGAAAAATAACCCAACTCGTGGACCTTTCTCAGCACACTCTTTCACACACTTACACGTTTAGTTGACAATTTTCCATTATCAATTTCACCATCATTGCTGCAGTGCATAAATCATCGGCAAGAGACTCTTCATAAGTGATTTGTTCATCTTCGACATTTATATCATCAGCCTCCTCAATGTCTGCATATATGATTGCATCATTGTTAACTTCCATTTGATGGATCCAAGTTCTATCTACATCATCCGCACAGCTACTTCCGTGCTATTCAATTGCACTTCGCTCTCGTTTTCAATATCAACATGATCATCGTCGTCAACGTCAGCACAACCAATTAACGCTTCTTCGACACTACGAGTACAAAAAATAACGGTAAGATATTTTGCATGAACGTAAGTCAAAATGCAAGTGCGAGAGTATCATATTACTCACTTTTCCAAGCCTTGCGATTGATATGGATATATAGAGTTATGTATCATATTTTGTTATTGACTTGAAGATACTCCAACCATTCCGCTGTACTTGTGAAGTAAGTTTGTAAACTCTCCGTCTTGATGACTTGTAAGATAAGAATGATACGCCGACCATTGTGTTTCTTGTAACTGTGTGGTGGGTACATACTCATTCATAGAAATTACTATCGGTTGTGTTTCTACTACATTATCATGTTCCTTTTTGGCAACATATATTTCTATCACTCTCATTCCAACCGAAAACGTAGAGTTCAATTCAGTGTCATCTTCCAAATCAATAGCGGATGAACCATCATCTCTAATCCATTTCACTGCTAATTTTAAATGATACATCACATGATTTACTTTTGTCACTTCAAAAGCCCTTTGTTTAAGCTCTTCAAACTACTAATTTTTATTGTCGATCCTTTTCGTTTTTCGCCAACATATCTAGGTTTACCTTCATCATCAATCACAGTTCTCCATCATAGTAAAATATAGTTTGAACCTTTGACATAATCTACAAAATAAGTCGCAATACACATTCAAAATCTTTATTTTATGACATAATTCTAAACATAAATTTGTTGAATTAATGCCTTATTTCCCAAGAACTTGTTTCCGTAGACAATCTTCAAGCAAAAGCAATCACATCAATCTTTAAGAAAAATTAAGCAAGTGGATCAATGTAATAACGTAGCCAATATATTTCACCAACATAATCAACACTATAGTTCTACAGTACGTTTAAACCCAAAATCACTTCAGTGTTTATCCAGCTGCTTAGGTGACACGCAGTACAGGTTAAAACAAAAACATACATTTTTCGAACATCATATTACTAATACTACAGTTCAACAAAAAACCCAAATTTGACAACGTTAACCTAGTCCCAAATGACTGCCAAAATCCACATCTCCCACTGTTTTCTCTTAGTTCTTCATTCACCTTTTTGAGACGATTGATTTTGGCTTGCAATTTGTAGGCATACTTGAGTCCCCTTTCGCACAAGGGTTGATTAATCCACTTAAAATAATTACAACAACCAACTTCGCGAGGATTCAATGTGTTCGTTGTGCGAACTACAACCTAAAAATCTTTGTCCGACATTCTTTTGCTTTTCGCAAACGACCACTACACATATCCTCACAATAACAATTTGGATATGGTCGTTGCCCCTTTGGCATGGATGGACCATCAGGATGTCCATGCGTCAGCATATTTCTGTCAACCAAATTTGATGACCGGGTCTTTCGGTAGAAACAATTTCACGTAAACGAGCGTGTAAGGTTGATGGTCTAGAATGGAATTTCGCGGTATTGTTTCGAACTGTGTTCATCAACGTTAATATGACTTGAGCTTGCATAACTGATTTGCGATCCAAGTTCATCACAATGTTTCAACAACGTTCACTGTCAATCTCCCAAGCATTCATGTCTACCGTCAAAATAAACAATAAAACATTAGCATATCAATTAGGGTTTCCAATTTACTACTAGAGTTTCCTAGTTCTTTAATCATTAACAAATGATTCAATAGTAAGAACACCATTGTATAGTAATTAACATCACTAGCAACAATAAATCTTAATTTTCAACGACAAAAATAACAAAATTTGAGCACTGTATTGATCGACATAAATTATTACCTTTGCTTTGTAAGGATGAAAAAGAGTATTTCATATATAATTTAGCAACTATTTGATTGACAAGGTAATTGAGGATTTTGATTTGGTAAAAAATTGGGTTTGGGATGAGAGTTTTGGAGTATTTTGAAAGGAAGATGAAGAAATGAGTAAATGAAGACAGATCTGGCCTTTCTGTCTTCTTGATGGTCGAAATTAAGCTTGCGCAATCCATAAGCGTGCAAGCTTTAAATATAAAGCTTGCGCATATATGGATTGCGCAAGCTTTATAAATAGAGCTTGCGCACTTATGGAATGCGCAAGCTCTACGGATAAAAAAAAATAATCCTGCTTGCGCAATCCATAATTGCGCAAAACATATTCAAAATGAGGCCTATTTTTACAATAAGTTTTTGATGAGGGCTAAAACTAAAATAATTATTTCTGCAGGTTCCTTTTGAAAAAATGTCCTATTCTAAGTTACTAAAGATTTAATTTCGCCTCCTATTTTGTAACGTTTCTTCACATTTCGTCTTAATTCAGTTGATGTTAACTCGACAACTTATCATAGATCAATCAATATTAATTTCTACGGCAGATTTTCGAAGTGGGCTAATTTTCGAAAGTATTTCGCGTTCAGAGCCGGTTTTCAAACTTATTGCCAAATAAGGCTGGTTTGCGTCCAGTCAACAGCCACATTAACATTATCTAAGGACAAATTTTCGAAGTGGACTGATTTTCGAAACTAGGTTCAAAGCTAGTTTGCAAACTTACTACCAAACATGGCTAGTTTGTGCCCAATCAGCAACCATGTCATTTTCTGTAACTGCCAACTACTGGGCATAACTATGAGTTGCGCCTATGTTATATTATTATAGACGCAACTCGCAGTTGCAACCAGATATTAAAAAACTAACATGCACAACTATTAGTTGCTCCTAAAAATAATATACCATAGGCGTGCGCAACGCCTATGGTATATTATTTTTAAGCACAACTCATAGTTGTGCTTGTATGACTTGTTGTTTATAAAAATAGCAACAGTCACACTTTTCACCACATTCTCACCTTACCATTCATTCCTCCTCCCTACTATCCTAATTTCGAACCCAAAGACCTCAATCATCAAATTCTAATTTGTTCGTCAAATCCATTTAAAATCATCATATTTCTGCATCATTAATCGATTAAAACAATGCTACAACAATCTTTGCAGGATAATTTGCTAAACTCTATTTTTAAATCTAGTGTCATTTTGAGTTCTTTTATGTTTTTGTGTTGATTTTTAGTTACCTTTCATATTAAGCTAGCCAAACCGATATGGATAATTGAGAGATCGAAGATGATGTATTTATGAAATATTATGAACAATGGGAAGCTGAATGTGAATTTGTTCCTGAAACTCAGTTTGAATAGCTCCTTAGTGTATTGGTGCTGTTGTTGAATCTGGTTTGGAGAATTGGTTCGCTTAGATGAACCTAATCAAAGACCGGGGAAATAAATTTGCCATGAAAGTGGAGTGAGACAACCAACACATCCAATTTGTCATTGTGGAATTTTGTGAGATAGCTGTATGTAGGAATCATACAAATGCAGGGCGTCGGTTTTATGGATGTGCACATTACCAAGATCATAAGGTTAACTCGTATGGTGTTGGGTGCTGTAGATACTTTAAGTGGATAGATTGTCCGTTGTGTCCTAGGGGAACTGAATATGCCCTTGAAATACAAGCCAAAGTGGGTCGAATGAAAAAGAAAAATAGTAAGCTACGACATCAGGTAGACTATTTACAGTCCTTAAAGCCATTAGAAGGGTCTACAAAAATAGTTAATGCAATTGTTATGTAATGGTTGTGTACCATGTTGATTTGATGGAGTTATGTATTCAGTAGTTTCAATGGTTGATGTATTACTCGATTGATATATTACTTGGTTGTTGTATTACTTAGTAGTTGTAATGGTTATGTAATGTTTGATGTATTACTTTGTTTTTGTTTGACTTAGCGTATAATGGATATTGCGTACAAAAGTTGCGTACAGAATAAAATAAAAGTTCTGCAATACACAAATGACATAAGTAGTAAAAGCAAACAAATTAGCTATTGTTTCATGCACGTTCTTCTTTTATGACCCAAGTTACCACATTATCCACATCTGTACTGTCTTTTATTACCCATTTCGTCCGTGACCTCCCAAATTCTAGTGGATTTTGATTTTCCTGCATTCCTACGTGTAGACGGTGGTTGTATGGTATGACCTTCATGTACATCTCAATATCTACTGCTGGGCACAAGATGATTATGTCTGTAACTTTCTGCTGTAAACCATGACAAAATAAGATCATGGTAAGCTATGTTAGTTCCTCCTCTGCATCATGCACATGCAGTCAAAACATGGAAAGTGGACAAAAATAGAAATATTGCATGAACAGTTGCAGCTGTCATGGGCAATATGTACTGTGTAGTTATATGCATTTGTGTCTGTTGCTTGCCACTCCGTCAAGCTGAAATTGTTAATGCTCGTACTTCGTACTATTGCATATTTTCCCATCATTTTTTCGTACATTGGTGTGAGAGCATGTGTACTCCAAGTTTATTATCGAAGTAGCTTTTAAGGCGATAAAAGGTACATGCTAATAACATCTTCATTAGTAAAGATCTTGCACCTTTTAGAACTTCATTAAAACTCTTCGAAGCATTGGTAGTCATCATACGAAATATTTCACCATTCTTGTAGAGAGCCTTTTGTTCATCATTCTGTCTAAGACTTATGTCAATTCATCTGTTAGCAACCAAGCTAACAATTTTTAGTTGCTTTCTTGGTTTTTTGTATGTTACCTTGTCTCTTGCTTCAGCATAAGCATGTAATAAGTTCTGCAAAATTTTGCTACCAAAACCGCATTTTTGAAGTTTGCTTTCAAATGACAAATGCAGAAGCGATGATGATATCTTTTCCATTTTTCTTGTAAGGCGGTTGGAATTCCTTTCATTTTATCAAAAATGAATGTATTGTATCTTGCATTTAAAGATGAAATTAAGCGTTCCATGCATTAAAAAACAATCAAGTCTGCACTGATTTGGTTCGTACAATGACAAATGTTAAAGGAAAAATTGAGTAGTTTGCGTCATCTTGTAGCCACAAGCAATGTAAATTGATATTTACCATAAAGACGTGTTTATAAATAGAAAGAACTGGACGACAATGCTTGAAACCATATATGCTTGGTCGAAACGTCCAGAAAGCTCCATAAAATTAAATGCCATCTATATGAACATGATAAATAGTGTCTGGATTGCTTTTCTGTATGCACGAAAAACTATGACAATTCATTGTATGATGATTTCCAGTTGTCAAATATTTTCGACACAGCTTTGCTTAGTTATTTCCGAGCTCTTATGTAACTTATTTGAATTGTATGTAGTTTCCATATGCTCCTGGAAAGACTTTGCAGTGTAACTTGAGTTCGATCGAACATGCGGAAGGACTTTGGTACATATAAACTTCGTTGTTTCTTGTTTATAATTCGAGTTGATGATTGAATTTGAGCATGTGTGATCACCACCGTATTTTTTTATTACTCACCATCTGACATAATCTCTTTTAAAAACAATAGCATGAAGCCTCCGTGGATAGTTATCATCAATATCACATATAATAATGAACACTCTAGCACGAGACTTGAATGTTTTTTAATGAAACCGAATACTTTATCGACCATTTGCTTATATGTTCAATTAAAGATTCCTTTGATTAAAAAATCATACCGACCCGAGAGCCTTTTTCCACACATTCCAGACCAAACATTTCATCGGTAAATTGAACTTCTTGCATAATAGATCTTTTCATGATTGTGTCGTTGCATTGGTCGTCCTCTAACGGTTCTTCATCTTGATATGCTCATCAATGTCATAAACTTCCTCTGAAATATCATCTAACGGAGCATCATTATTAACATTCAGAGCATGTATACATATATCATCTTCATCAAGGAAAGCAGCGATTTCCATGCTATCTAAATGTGACATCATTATCAGCATTTTCACTCTCCATATCTTCGGTTTCAACATCTTTATCTTCATTTTCTTATACATTTGAAATCTGAGTTGGAATTGACTACAAAGGATGCGACATGAAAGCCATACCCGGATGACTACTGTGGATATGACATGAAACGATAGCCGGGTGTGACGACCCACATTTCGTAAGGTTTAAATCAACAATAATTCACACATGTCCAACTTAAACAATTTGAAACGTAGATAATCAATAGGGTTAAATAAGAAAAATAAGAAAAGGAGAATAAAACAAACATATAATCTCACAACGGAAACGATAAAATATAATCAAATAACAGTTCATGAAGTTGTTTACTATACATTTGACTATAATCTATACACATTTATCAGAGTTATATATATATATATATATATATATATATATATATATATATATATATATATATATGCACACATCAGAGATAAGTGATCAATATACAAGATAGCATGAATAAGGGCATAATAATAGTAATATATCAAAATCTTCATTTTCGTCCTTCATTTTCGGTTCAGGTTGGCTTGCATAAAAGTTAAGGACCACTAGGCACTAGCTCTAGTGGGAAGTGATATAACGTGCAAGACTGAGGTTTTAGAGGTCTTGTGTTCGACCTTCCAAGACATTGAAATGAGTGCTTGAATAAAATATCACTCTTATTCTTAAAAAAAACACAAAATGCAATGACAAGCTATCATATTCTTTAGCAATGCAACTTCAGTCCTTTGTCAACTAATCAAATCCTTGAAACCCAACAATTTATCCATCCAAACCATTGTTGGCTCTTTAACCACCACCCAAAAAGCCCCTTTAGGATCTTAATGCAAGTGTACAATTGAAAACGTTAGCATTAGAATAAAACTGCAATGATAGAGAAATGAAATTAATGTCCTGAAATTTGATGCAGGAAGTCCATCACTATTTGAACTTGCAGAGATATGCGTGGGGATGCGAAATCATTTCCTGTTGAAGGATAAGTGGCACTTTTTAATCGGAACTGGCGATTTCGGTGCGTTGTGCCGTAATGTTACTATGATTGTTATGAAAAGATAGATATTTTAGATATAATATTCTCGTGTTTTCATTATCTTATTTTATTAGTGTATGGATAAATTATGGGAATAACTAAAGTGAGGATTTATTTTCAGACAAGGAGAGAGAAAGATTTTTTTTTCCACTTCTTCTTCTTTTTTCTTTTTTTTCTTTTTTGTTGAAAGAAGATTCAAAATATTGATTTTTCTCTTATACAAAGAAAGTAAAATTAATATTTACTTTTCTCTTTTCTTTCATGAAGTGTACTAATTATCCCACCAAAATCATTTATGTCTGTTCAGTCTCTAAAACATGTTAAAAATTAAAGATAATTTTTTTAAGAATAGAAATGGTATTTCAAGCAAAACACTCAATTTTGATGTTTTTGGAGATCGAACCTATGACCTTTAAAACATCGATCAATGGCGCTTTATCACACGGCACTTGAGCTAGTATTGACAAGAATTGAAGATCATAGAGAACTTATCTCAATCTTTATTCAAACCTTTGTCTATACAATTTGATACTGATATGCATAACATTCCTTCTATTCAAAATTATTATGATGTATTTTTCAAATAAAAATGGAAAAAAGGACTTGAAATTTGTGAAAACTAGAATTTAGGGTTGGATGTAAATCAGATTATGTAGGCAGTGTTCTACTGAGGTAAAGCGATGGAAACTTGGGGTTGGGGAGTGGAAGGATGGTCAAATTTCGGTTAGTAGTTGTAACGTCCCGCCCTTTTGCGCGATTTAAATAGACACACGTGCCAATTCAAACCATACGGAAGGGTGGATTGTTATGGGGTAAATAAGAAAAAAACAAGGAAAGAAAAACAAAATAGAATCTCACAGCGGAAGGATAAAATATAATAATAAATGTACAGTTCATAAACTGTTTACAAACATTTGATTCTTCTTTATACAATAAATATCAGAGTTCACATACCAATCATAATCATTGCATCGGAATTAAATAGTGTAGTGGAATATAATTAAGAATAATAGTAGAAATTTCTGTCTTCGTCCTCCAGATCTAAAGTCTTCGATCCTGAAACGCTCGGACTGACCCGAGCGAATTTGAAAAGACAAAAACACTCGAGTCAGAACTAAAAGATCTTATGTGAGTTAAATTAACAGAAATAAATATGAGTGCAGTAACTCAAGAGATGCTCGAGATTTACATCTCCTAAGGATCCGTTAAACTATTTACTATATAGTATATTGCGTTATTATAATAGTGTCTATTTGTAAAATAAACTTACTTTTTAATAGCGTTAAGGCGTTACCCATATAGCCCTTAACACAAATAATGCCAATAGTCTATACAGTACCGTAATACCTCCTGATCGGGAGGCTACCAGAGGATACTCCATAGGTACGACACAAATAGAAACTCGTACAAGGCGCGATAGGGTAGGTGACACGGCACAACTAGGCAATGCCAGGGTAGATATACCAATTACGCTTTCGGGTCAGTGGTAACGCGTAGCGCGCAGCTACCGCCCACCTCGAGCCACACCCCCAAATAAAATCAAAAGTGGCCACCGAATCAATCCAAAGTCAAAGTATAGTATCGAAGGGATGTGTCCGATCAAAGGTGCTACCTTATTAACCCGTCGATCGTTCCTGTTTTAGCCACCTTATGCCAACTCACAGGAGTCGGGTCCACGTATTTACCTTACAGGAAACGCCACCACCATCCTACTTCATTCTGGAATCTCCACCGCGTACACGGTTGTTAAATTGGTTTTCGAAGTTGGCAGAGAGTATGACAACTTCCGATCCCGGTCTCTTCAACAACCAAACATTATTATAACACCGCGGTCATTTAAAAATTTATACTTTTAAAACCAGAATAGAATCTCTATTTCAAAACCGTATAATTACGATATCCTTTCCATTTCAAGACAAACTCTTTTGATATTATTTTTATAAAAACCCAAATTAATATAATATCATTTTATTTCAAATATATATTTCTTTTTCCAAAATCATATTGTTTCAAATTTATAATAATTGGAAACCAAACATTGAATCATAACCTTCAAACTATAATACTTCGAAAATTCATAGCTTTAAACCATAACTTCTAAAACTTGGATGGTTTGGATATCCAAACGGTATATAGAATAAAATAGTTAATTTCATATTACTTTATAAAGTAAATAATCTTCACGGCTTTACAAATTTATTCATTTAAAATTTAGTCTAAATCCATAAATTTTAAATTCACTTCCAGTTAAATAAACCACTTCAATTTCAATATATTCCTAACTTTGAGTATTTAACAATTTCGAAACTTAAGGTTGGAAATTCTATTCAACAATTTATTGTCCTATTATTTAGTTTTGAAATATTCATAAAATAAATCCATAAAATAAAACTCAAATTTCTAACAATTAAATATTTCCTTCAATTTATTTATACTATAAATATTCATTTAATTTATCTTGAATAAAATCCAGTTATAAATATCATACCTTTAAAATTTCCAAGTTTAAATAAGTTACATCACTTGTAGAGTTTAATTCTTAAATTCGTTCAATTCCAATTAAAATTTTAATTTACCTTCCAATCTAGATTGATTTAAATCATTAGAACTCCATTATTCAACTTATTTAGTTCATTTAACACATTATACATATCTTAAATTTAATAATTTAACTATATATTTATATATAAAATATATTTATATCATATTCAAATTTAATATTTATTAAACCGTATCATAACCAAACCATAAATCATTTCAAAAATAATTAAATGTATATATGTGTATATATATATATATACCGCGGTGCCTGTATAAAATTTTCTATCCTATGGTCAAGTGATACGGATATCTATCATTTCAATCCGCAATTTAAAAATAAAAAAATGCGGTTGTATATCATTTCAAACCGTAATCCCGAAAGACTTGAAAATGCATGATAACTTGCAGATTATATAAAATAGAACACATCATCCATTCACCCAATATCAATCATCAACCAATTTATTTCAATCATCATCAATTTAAACAAACATCAATATTTATAGCATATAAAATATAACATGTAATAAATGACAGTTATCAACTAACAATTTATATCCAATAATAAATTAATAACTGTTAAACTGGAAGTTTATATGCACAGTAAATAAATTTTAACTGTAAATTTATATGCAATAATAAAATTAATTAATAGTTAAATTAAATAAATGCGATTTAACAGAGATGATGAATAAAACATGCCAAACAGTCATAAATAAATTTCTACTCATATCTAAAGTCAATTTAACAAACATAGGAAATTTTAGAAATTGTGAGTGGGTTAAAACACTCACCTTTTGAATTTAAATTGAATTTAAATTCAATTTAAACTCAAAAATTTGATAGTCTCCAAATTGGTCCAAACCAGTGTCAACAGATCCGAAATTTTATTACGATCCTAACAAAAAAAATCTCGCGTGAAACGGATATCGAATGAAGAAGTTATTCGAATAAAACGATTGAAAACCAAAATTTAAAAAAAAATATAAAACAAAGCATACCACAAAGGTTCGACCACGTCACCGAAACTCACGCAACCCTAATTCGCGTCTCCATGCAATTGCGCCGCCACCAGCCAAACACCTAGCACCGCCAAATCCATCGCCAAGCCCCAGATCTGAGGCCGCCATCTGCCACCTTCGGCCGTCCCCTGTAGCCACGCGCGCACAACCCTAACTTCCCCAAAACGCCACGCCTCTGCTACGTACAAACGCCAATTCTGGCGAATCTAGGTGCCGTTGAGTCGAAGTGAACCGTTGGATTAGTGTCTCTCGGTCCCCTCTACGCTCCCAAACTTCCCGATCTTCGAAACAACGACGATCTACCGTTGAAACCAACCCCCCAATACGAACGACCGAGGATAAACGGCTAATTTCTGAGCAACCGATAACTCCAATCGAAAAACGAATACCACCAAGGGATTACACTCATCAAGAGCATCAACATATATTTTTTGCGGAATTTTCTAGGGACTTTAAATTTTTGACTTTTGATTTGATTTTTGAAATTGGATATAGGGTAGGGTTTGCAGCCATTAGGAAGAAGAGAAGCTGAATAAATGAACGCACAAACAAATGAGAATAGATGGAGGCTAGGGTTTATAACTGGGTTTATATAGGTAGGTTAGAAATAGATTATATGGATCCGATAAACAAACGTGCTGACGCTAACGTGGCACAAAAAGCCCGTTCTGACCCCGGAGTGAAATTGGGTAAACCCATATATCAAAATAGGTGTTTTAAAATATTCTGAATGCGATGGAAAAAGTTTCACGTCCAAATTCGATCGTATGAAGAAGTTATGCTGAAAACAATATTTTCAAATTGATTTCAATTAAAACGATTTCAAGGCGTTTCGCGTTCGTACGATCAAACGACAAGTCCGATCGCTACGAAACTTGAAAGCCTACAATAATTCACTGTTACGGATCCGATGAAACTGGTTTCGTCGAAATCCGAGTCCGTGACCAAAATGTCTATTTTTATATTAATTAAATAAATTAAAAAATAAATAAATAAAATCCAATTTATATATTTAGATTCTAAAATTGACCAATTTTATCACTTTTAAAAATTCTTTAACCATTTACAAAATTCCAACAAGTTTAGATGTCAAATTAAAGAAGGTAAATTTATAAATTTCAATTTAATATTTAATTCCATTAAATTCACAAATTATAAATAATATCCTAAAATTTCGTTTAGTTAAATAAGTGAGTTAGTATTCTATTCATTCATGTCAAATAGATGGATCTACCATTGGATTTAAGATTATCACATAAATATTTCCCGTTTTCAACTAAATTTCCAATTAATGTAAAATTTTATATTTAATTTTAAATTAATTGCAATAAATCCAAATAAATACATAAAGCTTGATTCCCTTTTAAACATTTAACTCATTTGATTGCAATTAACCTTTTTATAGTAAATTAAATTCCGATATTAATGAAACTTTATTTCCATTCTTTTTTTATTCACAGATCATCATATTATGAAGAACATTTACGTTATTCCCCGTTTATTACCTTAATTTATTTATCGTAGCATTTAATTTATATTTATTGCAATGCTTTCCGATTTAATTGAAGGAACTAAGTATATAACTCATAATAGTTGTGGTAAAACTATTAATCCCACATTTATAAGTATATCCTTATCTGTTATACCTATTAATTAAATAAATTCCACTTTTAAGTGTGTTTAAGTTTATTACTAAGTACCCATTTACTTTTTCCCAAAAAAAATTTGAATTCCATTCATTTACCATACAATCACTTTCCCATTCACACCTTATTATCAACCCACAATTATTGCAATTCATTATCTTATATTGATTTTATACAATTACCATTAACTTTACATTCAATTACTATTCAATGCATATTTATTCATCAATCAATTCGATATTTACTTTTCTTTTTTTTCTATTTGATAAATAACCTAGTATACATTTACATACATTCATTTCATTCCATTCATTTATGGGTATTGCAATGGAATTTAATTTATTAGCTGATACCAACATTATTATCATTAATTACAATTGGATTCCCAATTTTATTTAATACCCTGAATAAATAACATATATATTAATCAAATCCTTACATTTGTTTTTCTCATATTCCATTTAAAATCAAATCATACATTTAAATGATTTAATTGAATTGGAATTTCATCCAAGTCACAAATTATTATCTTGCATTAACATGATTCCTTAATTTATTCCAATTACCGTTTACACTCTTTTATTGCATTAAATCAATTTAATATTTTCATTAATTTCTCATATTAAATTTTATATCCATGTAAGAATCTTTTTTTTTCTACTTAATTCATTTGGATTTTATTCAAATTTCTATAACTAGGTTTTAAGTCACCATTTACATAATTTATTTTAGCCTTCATTTTAACATTTATTTATCCCCTTTATTGTTTCTACTAAAATAAATTACAAAAATCCTATTAAATAAACAAATTAAATTGTCGAAATTTACGGGTCGTTATAGTAGTGGTGGCAGTGGAAACTGAAGCGGTGATTGCATTGAAGAATGAGTTCATAATTTTTCTCAGAAGTGAACAAGAAAATGAGAGGGGTATTTTTGCAAGAGGATGGATTACTCTTTTATATTCAAAAAAAAGTATACTACAAACATCTCTCCCTTTATCTGTTTTTCCATCCCATTATCCCTTCATTCATTTTAGTTCTTTTAACAGTGATCAAGAAAATAAGATACATGCTTCTAAAAAATAAACATATTTCATTCATTCATGTATGTTAGTGATTCATATAAGTTTGCATAAACCAATAGCTCTAAATTGTTGAAATTGTATGATAATGTGGTATATCGGAGTTTTTACAGATTTGTTCCAATTTGCATTTTAAGTTGCCAGTGATACATATAAGTTTGCTAAATTTTGTTGACAAAGAATACTGTAGTTTAATTATGCTAGAGTTTTGTGCATACCATTAAGTATTTACATAATAACTAGCATGAACCCGTGCTTCGCACACGGTTATTTGTAGAAAGATTGATCTACAATGTAAATGCAATAAAGTAAAGGTGGCTATTTACAACAAATCTATATAAAATCGTAGAACATAATAGAAAGCTATTTAATTCTATGAAAAATTACATTTCTAATCCATGATAATCTTCATAATCTCATTGATTCTTTCTCAGCAAATATTAGAAAGTGGTACAACTATTTTGAAGATGTAAAATTGAATGTCAAAAATAATATTTTTTGGGTTTGAGCTTAAACTTTTAAACGATTAAGGAAAGAGAGAAAATTAATGATAGCGCTAGTTTGCTAGTTTAAAACAAACGTCTCATATTAGAAAAAAAACAAACAAAATCATTTTAAGTTCAAAGAGTACTACATATTTCATAAAAAATTAAACGTTAAGTCACCTTATCCCTGTGAAGGTAATGATGAATGAAACAAAAACCATCGAAACTACTGTTGAATTCCTATTGTAGCATTACAACTCAGTAAAACATTATTAACGTGATGTTCACACAAGTTTTTTCTTCATGTGAATGATACTTCTACTTATCTGTTAGAAGGACATTAGTCGAACAAATTTACCGATATCTAATTTTTTGTGCAATTTATTAAGTTGGGATAATTAAAACTTTAAGTTTTAATAACAATAAAAAAACATGTTATCATGTCATTTTATCAGAAAAATTGGTTATTTGATAAGAATTTACACAAATCTATCCTACGTTAAAATTGAATATGTGAGGTATGATAAATTTTGAAATGCAATTAAAACTAAAACTGGCAGTTAACTATTTCATACATGCGGCCATTTATTATCCTATTAATGAAGATACCTTATTCTATTAGAATTGAGTACCTTAGAAAATTAAGTGTTATTAAGTATTGGTGAATAATCAATTTTTACTCAAACATATGGTGTGTTGATTCATGAATTTTGAATTGAGAAAGTCTTAACTGATTTTGATAATAATCAATTTTTATCTCGATAATGATTCGTGAAGTACTTTTTTCCTCGATCTTTGGTTTCTTTCATTAAAGAGTTTTAATTTGCACGCGTTGGATCCTTCAAGAACATGAAGTCTCGAATCTGAGTGAATCATTTGAAAACGTAAACAATTAAGCATAGAGAGAAAATGACGAATACCTTACCATATGATGGTTTTCTACATATACTTTTACATGACAGACATTTACGTTGGAATTTAATACATCTTCCTAAATTTTAAGCTCATAAGTCCATATAATTTCATTAAAAGCTTGACAATCAATGTAAGCATAGATTCCAGTGCATCAGAATGTCATTATCTATATAGCATCACAAATGTTTCTAGTGTCACTATGCATCACTAAATTGGCATCATAACGAAACTACTAACTTTTTAGTGACGATCATTTTTCCATATGAGCTTTTGATGTTATGAATTAAATTAGCAATGACATAACGATGCCAAAAACCCATTAGAAAGCTATAGGTTTATAGTAGCGTACAGACAAAAAACCGCATTACACTTTTTAATTCTAACATACAAAATTAAAACAATGAAATCCCTAACAATTAATAGTCTTATAACATTATCGTGAAGCAATTCGATATACCCATTAAAAAATTCTGGCGATCCTAACCAAACGTACATTAATAATTAAATGAAATCTTCGACTCGGTAGATTGCTAATCTTCGACCTATTGATGAGAAAAATGCGTTTGTACATATAGTACACTAGTTTATTCTATGCTAAATACTTCCAACCATTTTCTATCAATCATTAAAGAATTTAGGGGGACAAAACCGTTTAACACTGAAAATTGAAAGCACCAATTTTGCATACTAATATGTTAGAAAGTCATGAATGTAAAAATAAGAAAAGTACATAGATAAAAGAACGATGCTTTTATAAGCTGGTGTCATCGCTGCATAGTTTAAGTAATTAAACAAAATATCCTTCGTCGATAATTTATGTAAATCAGGTCCCTTTCCTTTGATATCTTTTATTAGTAACTGCTATTCTTATACCCATGTTAATACTTCATACTTATATAGATTTCAAATAAATAGAAGGAATGGCTGCCAAGTCCATAGAATTGAAAGATAATGGAAGAAAAGTCCCTCCCGAAAAAGTTATGAAAATTTGGTCCCTTTTTGTAGTTTTTGACTAATTTATGCTACATTTGCCCCTGATTTGAATGTTGGGCCGATTTTCTAGAAGGGGACAATTGGGTAAAAAATAACAAAACAGGGATCTAATTTACGTGGGTTTATTAGTAGGGACTTTTTGTGCATGGACATTGAGAATAGGGACATTTGGTCCAAAACCGTTTGCAAATATTCAAAACACAATAACATTTTCCAGAAATATCAGATTGACAAACAGTTTTCACCTTAAATCAACGTATTTATGATCTTTTAAATGATATATGTTATTCATATGTAAATATTCAATCGTTGATTTTTTTTGAAAAATTATAGTCTTTCATATAGATATTGTATTTATAACCGCATCATTCAAAATGCAAATATAATTGCATCATTCAAATTAACATATACGAAATTAATAAATATGCAGTTAAAGTCAATTCATATTTGGCGTGCGTTTAAAATTATAACTATATTTCATAACGTGGTTAAATCACTATCGTTAACATCAAAAAAATCATTACTATAACTAAATTAGTATTGCATCACACAAATGCAGTTAAATTATTTAGATGCAACAATAATTGCTTAATTTCGAAAATACTACAAAATAATAACTGCTTTTGCTTAATGACATTAAATTTTAACTACAGTAAGCTCGAATAAATCATCGTTTACAACCAAAATTATTACTATGTCACATAAATATAGTTGAAATATTCAATTTCAACCATGCATAATTCAAAATTGTCATTAAATTATAACTGCATTTTATTAGTGTAGTTAAATTTTAATTGTATTAAGATTGAATAAATTTCTAAAATGTAGTCAAGTTTATTACTACATCACATAAATATGGTTAAAATATTCAAATATAGTTAAATTTACCCAAAACTTGCTGGTATTGCATTTTCTTAATTTCATTAATTTATAACTGTTTTAAAATTGAATAAAATTATCAAATATAGTCAAAATCATCATAGTAAATGCAATTTAAAAAAAGTTAATGTAGTTAAATTAATTCAAAAAATGCCTATAAATTACTACACCATTTTTTGATGGGGTTAATTTGTAACTGCATTAAGTTTGAATAAACTATCAAACACAATCAAAATTTACTTTTTACATAATGCAGTTACAAAATTCAAAGGCAACCATAATTGTATAATTCAAAAAAAATATTCCTTTCAAATAGTTAAAAGATAATAAATGCATTATAATAATCTAGGTAAAACTACTATGTAATGTTTATGATCATCATAATAATGCTGTTATAGAAACGCGATACACATCGGTGACACAAAATAATTGGATTATATAAATGCAGTTAAAACTGCTATATAAAATTATGCTTTTAAAATATTTATTTTTAGTTATCAACAATGGATATCATTGGAAAGCATATTAAATTTGAGATTTCATATTGAAAACAATTCTTAAATCCAATTAATGTAGAAAAAGTTATCACATTTCGAAGTTTGGAATGGAAAGAAATTAAAAACGTGACTGTTCATTTTTCAAAATATGAAGTAGGCCTGTGTGCTCTTGAAATTTAACTAAATAATAATAATATATTATAGATCAGGTTACAAAGAACAGCATATTAACGATTCATTTTGTTCACTATCTAAATTTTGAGTAAGATTTGAATCAATGGACCAATGATCATCTCTATCCTTCCATTCATTTTATTTTTCTTCTTAATATTATATAATGGCGCATCTCTTTGTTTTTTAGGAGGAAATGTAAGTGGCGAAGTACAATGGCGAAGGCTTACAAATGTGGCACTAAACACTTTCAATTGGTTCCAAAATATATGTTATCCCGCTTTTTGGGCAAAAGCCGTGATACCAAAAGATTGGTCAAAGACAAAAGACAGTTCACCTCAGAGATCGGTCGTACTCCACTTTACTATGGATATCGATGAATTTTGTCCGAGTCCGGAACGGGCCACAATTGATAGGACACGACAAGAAAGACCATAGAAGCCAGCGTTTCAAATTTCAAGTCAATCCGAGGTCATATGCTCAAGTAATGATGGATTCAAGTTAAGAAGGTGCACATTGCTCGGTTCGAACCCATCATGTTCGAATCCATCGTTTTCGAACCCATCACATTCGAAACCATCTGTTTCGAACCCATCATATTCGAACCCATAGGAAGAAGCGACGTTCGAATCCATCAGGGGCGTGCCTCCCTTCGAATCCATGCAACGGAAGGAACTCCAACTCCATGCCATAGCTACCTTCGAACCCCCATGATAAAGCCAACTTCGAATCGATCTGGGGTGACGTGTTTAGATCGATTCGAACGAATGCCACTCCATCGATTCGAGGAAAGCCTTTGAATCCAACACACGAAGCCATCCAGTGAACACGGCGACAAACACGGATCGATTCGAAGAATGCTGCTCACGTCACAGAAGGATCGATTCGACCCTATGGGTTCGAAGTGATCGATTCGAACGAACCCATAGGATCGATTCGAACCATGCAACATACCGAAAAGTGCCATTTCGAATCGATGATAACTCCCAATCTACTGATCCAAATCCCATGAAATTTTTACAGAAGTTTGTCTACATGATGAAGAACGTCCACGCCAAGTTTCATCGCAATTGGACAATTTTTTGATCGATTCGAAGTTCACTTCGAATCGATCCCAAACTGGGCACGGACTCCGAGAACGCGGGCTTATGGGCCCCCCTCACGTGCCAGGCAACCTCCCTGAGCTTTAGGCGGGATTTTGGCCTTCCACACCTATAAATAGAGCCCCTGGTCATTCAGAAAAGGGGTCGGAGTATTTGGAGAAGAAGAATAAGCCTAAACGCTGCCAGAATCACTCCATACTATCTCCTTTGCTGTTAATTTTGAGTTTAAGTCCATTTCCTGCTGTAATTTGCTTAAAAAACACTTGTAATCTTCAAGTATTAAGAAATAAAGTGATAGAACTTCATAGTGGACGTAGGCGCATAGCCGAACCACTCTAAATCCTTGTCTTCTGTGCAATTTACTTTTCTGTGACTTGGAGTTTTTGTTAGATAGTCCCTATTTCCAATTCAAGTTCTTCATTTACTATCTCTTCAAAAACTTCCGAAGGGTGTTTGCCCAATTTTGGTGCAAACATTTTGGTGCTTTCACTGAGAAAACCCAGATTTTCTCCTGCTCGTTGGATCTGTCATCGATACCGGATTGAATAAATCTAAGAGAGAGATCCAGATCTATCATTCATGGGTTCCTTCTATTCTATTCAGATTGCTCTAAAATCTAAGAAGAACCATATTCATCATGCAGTCCATACCCCTATTTTCGAATCCAGAAAAAATGCTGTTTTTCGTACCCATATTTTCGAACCCATAAAATATGGTGAATTTCGTAGCCATATGTTCGAATCCATGAAAATATGATCATTTTCGAACCCATGTTTTCGAATCCAGAAAATATGCGGTTCTCCGTAGCCATATGTTCGAATCCATGAAAATATGATCATTTTCGAACCCATGTTTTCGAATCCAGAAAATATGCGGTTCTCCGTAGCCATATGTTCGAATCCATGAAAATATGATCATTTTCGAACCCATGTTTTCGAATCCAGAAAATATGCGGTTCTCCGTAGCCATATGTCCGAATCCATGAAAATATGATCATTTTCGAACCCATATTTTCGAATCTAGAAAATGTGGTGAATTTCGTATCCATAGGTTCGAATCCAGAAAATGTGGTGAATTTCGTATCCATAACTTCGTATCCAGGAAATGTGGTGAAGTTCGTATCCATAGGTTCGAATCCAGAAAATGTGGTGAATTTCGTATCCATAGTTTCGAATCCAGGAAATATGGTGAATTTCGAATCCATAACTTCGTATCCAGGAAATGTGATGAAGTTCGTATCCATAGGTTCGAATCCAGAAAATGTGGTGAATTTCGTATCCATAGTTTCGAATCCAGGAAATATAGTGAATTTCGAATCCATAGTTTCGAATCCAGGAATGTGGTGAACTTCGTATCCATCACGAAGCGCTACTTCGTATCCATCATGGAGCGCTACTTCGTATCCATCCATCTGCCTCCAATTCGAATCGATACTCACATGTACTTCGTATCCATCCATCTGCCTCCATTTTGCATCGATACGCACATGCAGTTCGTATCCATCTATCTGCCTTTAATTCGATCCATCATTTAAGCGCTCGAACCATCGGTGCGAATGAACATTTCGTATCCATCAAAAAAAAAAAATATATATTTCGGGTACGATCCATATTTCCTAAAAAGAGGGTAAAAAAATTTTTTTCGGGGGGAAACCCCCCCGAACCCTAGCCGCAGCGCAGAGCACCCGCATAGTTAATCCAAACCTCAACTTAAATAAAGGAACATTCAGATCGTTCCATGACTGGACGAGAAGTAGGCGATTACAATAGCAATTTTTTGAGTTGCAATCAAGGAGTGGGTATTGAAATACTATTCAACTGGTGCTCCTAGAGGCTGGAGAACCTAGCTAATATGCCAAGAACTAGAGTTGATTAATGTATCATGCTTCTAAAGTGGACTACAACTTCCTCCAATTGACCAGCTTTTAAAACTCCTAAACTGACAATTATGGTGCGATGGCTAGTATTACGACTACCCTGCCTTGTCTACTCTGCCAACTCAGAACATAGTTGTTCACCACTGAACCATCTTCATGTGCCCGCATCTTAATCATTCCACATCCATATGACTAAAAGCATGACATACAACTCTAAGAGGACTTCCTAACTATCCTATGCGAGCCTCCTTCATGGTGAAAATTAGAAATAATCACCAATCTATGAGCCCATATTAATCTACTCACCATCCAATCGACATTACCAACCACTCGAACATTAGGCAATCAGGCATGCATCATTCACTAGTATTACAAGACCATGTAGCCAAAAAATGGCTTGATAATATTGATTGGAGTATCTTTCCCAATCGGGGCCTATTCATCGAAATCATCCTACATACAAAATTTCTAGCAAAAATTCAGCATGGTGACTATGTCAGTGTACTATGGAAATTCAACCTCCGCCGCTATCTCATGAAATGAGGATGGTGGATGGAGTCCATGAAAAGTGACGAATGCCATCAAATGCGTTGTATCCCCTATTCCTCAAAGAAGACTGTCAATCGTGGTTAGGCATACCATTTCTACTTCTCATATTGCTAAAGGGAATAAAGAAGCTGGCGGCCAACGAATTGATCAAAATCCACAGCTCGTTGCTGCCAACACTTATAAATGAAATCAGCACAAAAAGCTTATTTCCAGAGTTTGATAATAGAACTGGTGGATAGTCGCCGACGACTACACCAACATGTCCAGGCCAACATTACGTTGATAAATCAGACGAAGGATCAACTTGGCGACATAAAAGGGAACCTGCTCCATACTCTAAATCGGGAAGCTCCTCTTCTTTATATGACTATCATGGATGCCAACGCCATAAGGTTGCTCCAGAAAGGATAGCTCTAGCAATATGTTCAAGCCCCATAAAATGAAGAGCCGGGAACCCCCGACCTCAATCGGAATTTTGATCAAACTAAACCATTTGCGTTAGACTCCCAACTGTGAAAGGCTGGACCGAAGTGCAATAGCGAGCATATGACGCCGCTTCACTTATCAATGAGATTTTATCCGATCTCTTTTGAATTATTTTTATTTCTATTTCATTTATATTGCAAAATATAATCGACTTGAATTAAACTACTTGCAAATGATGCAGGTAACCGAGTACTTAAGGATGGGTGCAAAACAACCTCCATGGACTATGATAAAGTCATTTAGGTATCATCATGATGAGCACGATTCAACCACTCGCTGGCTGCTCTATGCACCTGACTTGGGGGCAGGCCATCAAAGTGGTAGAGACAGACAAGTTCAGGGCTCCAGTACGAAGTTGATGCAACCGACCATCCACTCACATGCCTATGCAATTTAATTAGGAGATTTGAGAAAGACTTGGAGTTATATGTCCCAACCATGCACTCTCCATCTCTTACTTGAAGCTCGCCAAAATACTTATGTTTCTTCTGATGCCCAGTAAAATCGAAATCACACCAAAGATGGACGTGACGTGACCGTCCATGCATCCAATCCTGCATTGGACACTTGGGGTTTTTTAAGAGCACATATTTATAGCGGATATGGTTTGACCATTCACTCCCCAGTTTGCATCAATGATTCGACAAAACAATCATGCCTCAAACCGACTTTATCAGGGGCCAACCCTCAATTTATAGTCATCAACAACCGACTGCTTACTCACTAATCATCATGAGCCATCATTCCAACTCTCTTCCTCAACTCGACTGAAAGAGCGCAAAGCGTAAAGTGGACGTGGCTCGACCGTCCACTCTCCAACTCTTGCCTCCAACCTAAGAAGCGGGATCCAAATGAACACGGATGCGATTCATCCGTCCATAAACTAAGTCTCCTCCTACGTTGATGGAAGATAAGTGGAAAGTAATCGAGATCCCACCGATCATTTGCTAAGCGAAACCCACCTCTCGGGGGAAAGCCATCGCATCAATGGCCGAACTGGACCGACACACGACAGTCCTGCAATCAACTCTAGGTTCCCAGAGTGCGAACCGGAGTATAAACACTAACTCCACTTTCCCAGAGTGCGAATTGGAGTATAAACATCAAATCCATCGTTCCCAGAGTGTGAACGGACTCCAAATTCCCAGAGTATGAATTGGAGTATAAACACCCAATAAATCGTTCCCAGAGTACGAGCGGACTCCAACTTCCCAGAGTGTGAATTGGAGTATAAACATCCAATAAATCGTTCCCAGAGTGCGAACGGACTCCAACTTCCCAGAGTGTGAATTGGAGTATAAACATCCAATAAATCGTTCCCAGAGTGCGAACGGACTCCAACTTCCCAGAGTGTGAATTGGAGTATAAACATCCAATAAATCGTTCCCAGAGTGTGAACGGACTCCAACTTCCCAGAGTGTGAATTGGAGTATAAACATCCAATAAATCGTTCCCAGAGTACGAACGGACTCCAACTTCCCAGAGTGTGAATTGGAGTATAAACATCCAATAAATCGTTCCCAGATGCGAACAGACTCCAACTTCCCAGAGTGTGAATTGGAGTATAAACATCCAATAAATCGTTCCCAGAGTGCGAACGGACTCCAACTTCCCAGAGTGTGAATTGGAGTATAAACATCCAATAAATCGTTACCAGAGTGTGAACGGACTCCAAATTCCCAGAGTGTGAATTGGAGTATAAACATTAGATCCATCGTTCCCAGAGTGCGAACGAATTCCTAAAAAGCCCAAATAGGTGTGACTGACCATCTATTGGATGACTCCAACTTCCCAGAGTGTGAATTGGAGTATAAACATCTGTTCCAGGTTCTCAGAGTGCGAACCAAAAACACAAATGCTAAATCCAGGTTCCCAGAGCGTGAATCGGAGCATTAACATCAATTCCAGGTTCCCGGAGGGCGAACCGGAAAATACAAATGTCAACTCCAATTCCCCAGAGCGCGAAGTGGAGTATAAACATCAATTCTTGGTTCCCGGAGCGCGGACCAAAATACAAATGTCAACTCCAAATTCCCAGAGAGTGAATTAGAGTGCGAATGCCAAGTCAAAGTTGCGAACTGGAGTATAAACACTTAATAACTCTAAGTCCCCAGAGTGCGGACTGGAGTATAAACACTAAAATGGGTGTGATCGACCATACATCAACTAACTCCAGATTCCCATAGTGCGAACTGGAGTACAAACATAATTAAACTCCAGATTCCCAAAGGATGAATTGGAATATAAAGCAACGACTCACTCAAGTCCCGAGAGCCTGGACTGGAGCACGAATGCCAAATGGGTGTGACTAACCGCCCATCAACTAATTCCAGATTCCTAGAGTGTGAACTGGATTGTAAACATCAACTAACTCTGGTCCCGAAAGCACAGAATGAAGTATAAAGACCTAGTGGGCGTGACATACCACCCATCAACCAACTCCAATCCTCGAAGCATGGATTGGAATATAAATACCAGAAGGGATGCGATTTTATTGTCCATTTATCAATTCTAATTCCGCAGCAAGTTCTGTAGTACAAAAAGCGGATGTGGTTAGACTTTCTTCTTTCCAAGTCTTCCCCTGACATGGGGGCACACTTATCATAAAAAATCGGTTGTGATCCGACTATCTAGCACTAAGCGGGCACGACATGACCGTTCATGCATCAGCACTTATTCCCGGCACGGGACCTATAACATAATCTTTTAGGAATACACTCCAACCCAGCAAGACAAGATTTCTTCCTCGATCAGACAGGGAGATGTAGATTCGCAAAACGGACCTAGCTGAACGTCTTATTCTAAATGGATGTGACTACCCATCCTACCGCAAATGAACATGACAAGACCGTTCATCCGCTAACTCTAGCTAATGATCTGGTGGGTTGTGCATGCAACGTGGCCGGATATGACCCAACCATCCGCCAATTAGCTCCTTTCTCCAAATCAGAAGGAGGAACATCAAATTAATGTTGTTGCAATGTGACCGACTACACTTCGACTTTCGCCATTGACAAGCGCCAGAGGAATTAATCGAGGAAAATGTGGTTAGACCATTTTCTGCTAAAATTCTTAGTCCCCAGAGTGTGGACATGGGTATGAACATCAATTAGGTGTGACTAATGGCCCTTCAACTGCCTCTAGTCCCCAGAGTGCGACTGCGACCATAGACAGATGAAGAATGTGATTCGACCATTCATTCACCAACTCCGACCTAAAGTCGACGAGAGGAGTATAAACTCGCTACAGACGCAATTGGACCGTCCACAAACTAACTCTGCTAACCCAAGGCTGGGGGCAGAAGAACAAATCATTGAAAGAAGAGAAATGAGACTCGCTACATTGCTAGCTATTCAGATTCCTTTACAATTTAAGGCAACGACTGCAAGGAGGCCTTAATGCTAGCCAACCAGAATGATGCTCGAAGTTACGAGAAGCCAATTATATCGTACCGCCAGATCGACGGGAAATATCGATCTGCACCTTTCATGTCATACCAAAGGATCGATAGGCAATGAGGTCCGTACATTCTACATTGTGTCGCTAAATCGACGGCCAATGTCGATCCTCTTCGACTACAATTCGATGTGACCTGAGCACCCATCGAATACCTTCGACCACCAGAGCATGGATAGAACCGCGAATGAGTGTGACTTGACCGTTCGTCCTCCATCACCTTCCATCGATCCGCCAGGAAGTGCATGAGACTGGATGAGCATGACCTGACTGAATTTGAGCTGACTTTGTCCCTAGATCTGACGGGAGAACGTAAATCGAAACGGACGTAGTTGATCACCTAACTCCAAAAGAATGCAATGCGACCATTCATTCTTTGGCTCTTAACCAAATCTGACAAAACGAGCAATTCAAAACAAGTATAACCTAACTGTCCACGCACCGATTCTTTCCCTCGATTCGACAAGGGAAGCATCAATCCTACATTGGATCTTACTGGACGATTCACTCTTCAGTTTATGCCCAGAGTATGACGACATAAGAAGCAAAATGAATGTCGACGAGGCAATGAAGTATTCTGCCTAGAGGAAAGAACTAGGATAGAATGCAGGATGAGGCACAACTCAGCTTTCCATTGATTAACTCGATCCTATGGTTCAATGGGGCGTAATGCGAAATTGAAGCGAACATTATCTACCTTGATGCTTATCGAGATATTCCCCCAACTTGGGGGCATGCATGAGAAATAAGATGAATATAATTCGATCATTTATCAAACAACTCTAGCTCTTACAGCTTGGACTACAGTATAAATACAGCAGAAGCTAGGCTTAATCGTTCGCACAATACATCCATCAACCCAATATTGGGGGCATGAGTGTGATCATTTAAGAGCTGGATACGACAAATCAATCCCATAGCTCGTGCCTAGTATTCATAACAACTTGAAGTTACGACCGAAAGGATGCTTAGAGATAGAATCATCAGATCGACGCCTGGACTTATGGGAAACTAATCATCATTCTGACCCTTCCGATGAGCAATGGATTGCAAGTACATTGAATGGAAAGCGCACTGCTCGAAAACACAAGTAGATTCCGACTCATAGCCGGAACCAGCTATGCTGCAGCATGCGACACAGGGCTAAACTCTACTATGCCTTTAATTCCACATCCCTACGAGCCTGATCATTTACCATTGCAAATAAGCTCATGAAGTGCCTACAACCCATCACAGGTATTGTAGATCAAATCACAACTCTTCACAAGGATGATGCAAGAGTCAACTGCATTGCTCCAGGTGAATTTGGTATGTCCGCTTGGACTCAATCTCATATATACATATGGACCCCCACCAACTATTGAGAACCATGCATTAAATGTCAACCCGAAGCATGTCTCGGTGAATAAAAACGAAGCGACACAGATCTAGAAAGATTTGCTGCACTAAAGGAGGTGGCGAATCTACTCAAAACCAATAGGTTTATCCACGATGCCCTCTACCCAAAATGAGTATCCAATCCTTTACTTACGAAAGAAACAAATGGAGAGTGGCGGATGTACGTCGGCTACTCAGATTTGCATGAGGCATGGCGAAGCATAGCTTTCCATATCCAATGATCAACCAACTAATTGACTCGATCATTTAGACATGAATTACTCTCATCCATGTACGCAAAACAACAAATAAAATCAGATATTGAAACATGTCCCAGACGAGGAATACAACTGTTTCGCTACTGACCCGAGCCTATAGTGCTATGCTGCAATCCATGGATTCAAACTTGAGAATGCTTATGCTACTTACCAAAGGACGATTGATAGATCATTCGAAAATCAGATCGGCCGATCAATGAAAGTGTATGTGGTTAATATGCTCGTGAGATCACGACCATCAAGCGGCCGCATCGATCACTTGGCAAAGATATTCAGTGCTATCCAACAACCACAGAATGAAATTTAATCCTTTGAAAGGCTCTTTTCAGCGTTGTATAAAATGAATTCTCGGGTTTCGTCATCAATTCCCGCGGGATTGAGGCTAATGTCAGAAAATGCTGAAGATTAGAGTCATCCGTATATGGAGGAAACCAAGCAGCTCTGATAGATCGCTCAGAGAGGCCTCCCATTTTTCCCAAGATCTTGGATCGTGAAGATCTACACTTCAATTGGGTCATGTCAACACACATGGAATAATAAAGCTAAGTATGAAGCCTTGGTCGCCAAGCTAAGACTTACAAAAAGAATAGGAATGGAAGCTTTACATATCTTATACGATTTCTTCTTAATGTGCCAAGTCAGGGAGGACTATCTGACTAGGGGGCAACGTCTTGCTCCTTATCTCAATTGTATCCTAGAGATACTAGCCGACTTCTAGTATTACGCCACTATCCCAATCGTTAGAGAACAAAAACGAAAAGGCCGAATCATTGACTGAGCTAGCCAACTCTGGGGATGCGCAACAAACAGACTTTATCCCAGTAGAGATATTTACTATTCCAAGCGCTGAAAGATGAAGATTGACTAGATTTTAGAGATGGATCCAAAAAAGGGGTCATGGATGACTCCTATCAAAGGCTATGTACCGTGGGGAATTCTTCTTGAATAGACGAATGAGAGATGGCATATCCTCCGCAAACAATCACTGCACGATTATGTCTGGATCGTTCAACTCCATCAACACAAAACATTACATTTGTATCCATCAATCCAAGATCCAATATTACATATCCATCGATACGAAGCATACATTCTAACATCCCAAATCGATCCAGGAGAGGATCAATACAAAAGGAAGGACTTAAAACAATCATCGAACGTTGTTACAACTCAAATTTCACTTCGAATCCATTGCCTTCCTACCTTTACACGATCGAATCCATCCCAACTTTATCGGTGCGAGGCTTCATCAATTCAAGGAAGCACTAAGCAAAGGCTGGATTAAAAAAAACCGTCGACTCGAAGACGATCGATTCGAACAGACGTGACTTCGAATCCATCAAAGGACGTCGATGAGAGCGAACGAATCGCTATGATTTGAAAAATTACTTGTCTACCTTGTATACCGATTCAGGAGAGGATCGATACAAGAGGATAATCATAGACAACCATAAAAACAATGCTTTAACTTGAATCTAAAATCGATTCAGGAGAGAATCGATACGAAATTCAATAGCGAACAAAACCGACATGACTCGTGAACGCACGACGTTAACAAGGGTCAAAACTAGTATATGTGCATACCTATCGAACTAACATTTGATTTTAGACATTTGCAGGGATCAAACAGTCATCCTATTACAACTACAACAGCCAACGGCTAAGCGCTATTATACAGCAATCAATCATATCAAGGCAAGGTTACAGTAATACAGCGTACGAGTCTCAATATAAAGAGAGCAATGATTTTTCAGAAAGAAATGGCAGCTATTCAAAGCACGTCATGTTCCCACAAGACGTACTTTGGGGGGCAAAATGTTATCCCGCTTTTTGGGCAAAAGCCGTGATACCAAAAGATTGGTCAAAGACAAAAGACAGTTCACCTCAGAGATCGGTCGTACTCCACTTTACTATGGATATCGATGAATTTTGTCCGAGTCCGGAACGGGCCACAATTGATAGGACACGACAAGAAAGACCATAGAAGCCAGCGTTTCAAATTTCAAGTCAATCCGAGGTCATATGCTCAAGTAATGATGGATTCAAGTTAAGAAGGTGCACATTGCTCGGTTCGAACCCATCATGTTCGAATCCATCGTTTTCGAACCCATCACATTCGAAACCATCTGTTTCGAACCCATCATATTCGAACCCATAGGAAGAAGCGACGTTCGAATCCATCAGGGGCGTGCCTCCCTTCGAATCCATGCAACGGAAGGAACTCCAACTCCATGCCATAGCTACCTTCGAACCCCCATGATAAAGCCAACTTCGAATCGATCTGGGGTGACGTGTTTAGATCGATTCGAACGAATGCCACTCCATCGATTCGAGGAAAGCCTTTGAATCCAACACACGAAGCCATCCAGTGAACACGGCGACAAACACGGATTGATTCGAAGAATGCTGCTCACGTCACAGAAGGATCGATTCGACCCTATGGGTTCGAAGTGATCGATTCGAACGAACCCATAGGATCGATTCGAACCATGCAACATACCGAAAAGTGCCATTTCGAATCGATGATAACTCCCAATCTACTGATCCAAATCCCATGAAATTTTTACAGAAGTTTGTCTACATGATGAAGAACGTCCACGCCAAGTTTCATCGCAATTGGACAATTTTTTGATCGATTCGAAGTTCACTTCGAATCGATCCCAAACTGGGCACGGACTCCGAGAACGCGGGCTTATGGGCCCCCCTCACGTGCCAGGCAACCTCCCTGAGCTTTAGGCGGGATTTTGGCCTTCCACACCTATAAATAGAGCCCCTGGTCATTCAGAAAAGGGGTCGGAGTATTTGGAGAAGAAGAATAAGCCTAAACGCTGCCAGAATCACTCCATACTATCTCCTTTGCTGTTAATTTTGAGTTTAAGTCCATTTCCTGCTGTAATTTGCTTAAAAAACACTTGTAATCTTCAAGTATTAAGAAATAAAGTGATAGAACTTCATAGTGGACGTAGGCGCATAGCCGAACCACTCTAAATCCTTGTCTTCTGTGCAATTTACTTTTCTGTGACTTGGAGTTTTTGTTAGATAGTCCCTATTTCCAATTCAAGTTCTTCATTTACTATCTCTTCAAAAACTTCCGAAGGGTGTTTGCCCAATTTTGGTGCAAACAATATACAGGGGGTTTTGGAACATAAACGATAAGCACTATTTGTGAAACTTTTACATCATTGCAGTTGCATGGTTTGTGGTTATTGAACTATTCATGTTATATGGTAATTTCTATCATTTTTGCTGCACTACTGCACAGAAAAATAAACACTTATTTTTCCATGCGGCTTCTCTCTGGCATTTCAGCCTTATGGTCGTTGCTATCATATACTATATCATTAGTTTGTACAAAACAATTGTTTACATATAAATAAGTATCTGAACTGATTAGGGACATTTGCACATTTTTCCATTGAGAGTAAATGTACATTCTATTTATATATTTTACGTAGGTGCAACTTGTATTTTTAATACTTGTTATAATATATGCAGATTTTCTTTTCGATGTTACTTGTACTATCTTATATATTATAAAGTAAAACCTATATCAAATATTTTTACTTAAGGATGCACAACAAATTGTTTCTAGCAAATAACTTGTTATTAATTATCTCGTATTTAACTTTTAACAACAAAAGTTACAATAGATACTCATGAACCACCATTTTGTGATTGCTTAGGGATGAATTTCTTAACCATAAGGAAGCTCAACAAAGTTACAATATATTCTTATAAATTTAGAGAGAATATAAACGTTATTATACATAGTTCATGGTTTGAAGGTGCTCATCAATCATAAGTATGCATAGTGTTATATATACGCATCATATACAATCCTCTTATTTAGTTATAACATTTGTAAAATAATTTTGAATCTTATGTTTATGTATATATTACTAAATAACACTTTAATTATAAGAATGTGATTGTAATCTTTCATGGACTATAACAGTTACGGATCATATTACAATTCAGAATTATTTTGAATTTTAATTATTTATATATATGTACATTTTTAAGTGAAAATAAGGGACATATCCCTAAAATCAAACTTAATATACAAAACATCCTTTCAAAAAAATATGTAAATTACATCCCTATTTTCAAATACTGCAATTTTCTTCTCTAAAATACCCATATGTCGGTTGAACGTTGGTTCTTTATATGTGGATATTATTCTCACATCCATAAATAAAATTTGCACCCCATTAATTATCAATCTTTAAAACACAATAAATTTTATAGAAACGACGGATTAACAAATCGTTTTCACCATTAAATCATAAATTTTATTATCTTTCTAATGAGTGACATTATGCATATGTAAAAACAACGGCATTGATGTTTTTCAATTTTTCTACAATTATATGGTATGATTGCAGACAATTCAGCAGTTATAAGCAATAATTGCAAAAAAGTTTGCAATTATATGGTATAGTTGCACTTTTCTGTGATTACTTTGAATAAATGCAGACTTTTCTGCAATTATTCCATATAATAGAATAATGCAAAAAGTATCTCCTGATTTCCAAACTTTATAGAATTCAATTACCTGGTTTTTTTACAAAACCATTTTAAAATAATAAATATACATACTTACTTGGTATATTAAATCATATCTCCGGATTTTAAAAACAACTTTGTTTACCAAAACAATTCCCTTTTTGAAATGTCTAAACAAACTTGTCTACCAAACAAGTCCCAACAAATAATTATACCAAACTACCATGGTAGCAATCCATCACTTAGAAACTCGAAAATGAATACTGATGATGTAGCCATCATCATCAGGATTATTTTCCAACGACTGAAGTGAGTTTAGTGCTTCCTTACTTCCCACAATTTATTTTCCAAAATAATACTTCATTATTTCCTTCTAACACTTTGGAAAACATTTCAAAATTTTCAAGATTTAAAATTCCTAAACTTTTTGTTCAAATTGATTTAAAAACATTTTCCAAAATTCCTGGGGTTTAAATTCTACTTTAAATCAAATTTTGGTTATGTTCTATTGTGTTATTTCATACTTACGTAATTTTATTTGGTTATAAATATAAACCATTTCAAATTTTAGTTTTTTATATGTTTATAATATTAACGACCAAACATCCAAATAAATATAATAATTTCAGAAAATTGTTTCTTTTATATCAAAATATAATTTTGAGAAAAATTATTTCATTTACCCACTTTAAAAACAATACTATGTCGGTTTATCTTGTTTAAGAGTTAAGAAACACCTATCGATACGGTTGTACTTCCCATACCGACCAGAATTCATAAAAACTCAACGGATAAGTCAGCACGGTATAAAAACAGTTTTATATTCAATAACAATTACGCACTCATAGCTATTAATACACTCAAATCATTCTATAGTACTATTGACTCTATCTTAATGAATAATCCCCACTAAAGCCAAGGTTAACGCCAACATGGCTCTAATACCACTGTAACAACCCATCCTTCTCGACGCTCGAAATTCGACACAAATACGCCAATGTATAATATGCCGACTATCGAGTGCCGGAAAACACAGATTGCTGAGGAAAGAAAGGAGGTAGAAGAAGAGAAAACAAGACAACATCAGAATTTCACAATCGTAGTAGAATAAAATATAATAGATAATAACTGATCTTTACACAAAAAGAATCTATATATGTTTTATACATTACATCATCGGAATACATCACAATCAAAACAATTACTAGACAGTTATCTTAACTTGTCGTTACAAAGCGGACTATACAGCTTATACAGCACAACGGAATATACTTCAAATACGTGTGATACGTCTCGCCATCCAGCTCGTCTCCTCAGCTCCATAGCATCCTACCATGTACTTATAGTACTCGGTCTGACCGGAGCATTATAATAAAATAGCACCAAGTCAGTCTGGAAAACCAGCGTGAGAAAAATACACTCAATTTAATTATTAAAATTTTCAAAATCCTTTGGAAATCAAAGGTATTTCATAAGACTACGCCATAAATAAACATGTCGGGTTTTTACCTTACGATAACCAAAACATTTCTTATAAAATCCTCTGATATTATAATAGTGTCTAAGTACAAATACTTATTCAAATAGCCAAAATTGTTACATTATTAAGTTCCAGCAATATTATCCACAAAGTGGGTTCTACAAACAAAACCTTAAAGGCACGTAGGGAGAATGGATTTTCAACTAATGACTAGGCATTTGGGTACCACCTGTCACGGTACTTGGTCCAGATCAGCATACCGAGGACCCCTCCGTTCCTCTGCAACACAAGACTAGAGCTACACCTTACTGGATATTCTGAATAAGATCACCATGTGGTTGGGATCAGCAACCGCCCACACAGCCGAATAAACAGTAGAGACGACCCTACCCTAATTGGGTGCTATCCACTTAGCCTTGCTGCGTAACCCCTGATTTTCAGTCATTTCCGGTTGATGAGGCTCGAGGCTTAGCGTTACCTTTTTAGAACACCTCACTTAGAATGCTCATCATCCTCCTGACAATGTTCTGAAAGCATTCATCCATACAAGTCTGTTCCAGGTTCGAACGGAACAGAAGGCACTACTCCTACTACATCCATTTTGGAATCACCATTAGGATTAGTAGCGATTAGCCCTTTCACTTCACTGTTCCATCTTCGACTCTAAGCTCTTGTCTTCATCATGAAAACGTACTCGTTGGATCGAAGTGGTTTTCGGATCTTAAATCCGATACCGGTCTCTTCGAAACGACGTTCGTTATTTTTCGGTAAACTCAACCCCGGTTCTTTAAGAATACTTAGACAAGAATAAGATCGGAGTTCACCTCCTAACCGTTAGCGGACGAATTTCCTTATAAACATCCTAGAAGAACGAACGAATTTATAGGTACAATATAACACATTGAACAGTAACTGTACCATATAATTCTCACACCTCTTCTAGGTATTCCAAAGTTATATTTTGGTCCAGATTTGATAGTCGGTTATTTAACTATCAAATAAACAATCAATTCAACCAATTATGTATTTTCACTGAAACGCTAAGTCTCATAAAATTAGAATTTTATAATTGAAATCACTTTTTCTAAAAATATATACTTAAAACATTTAAAAATAAAACTACTTAAATTACTTTACTCAAAATGATAGTTATGAAATTCTGTAATAATTTTCCAAGTAAAACTTAAGCAACAAACTATTTTTAAAATAATGTTTTATATAAAGTATAAATATTAGAAAATTTCTTTCAAAAATATAATATTAATTAAAATTTAAAAATAATTACTACTAAAATAAATTTTTAAATAATATTTACTTTAAAATTCTAAAAAATTAAAAATAATAAATTTCTCTAAAGAATTACTTTCTAAATAATTTTAAAACCTTAAACTTACGCCTAAAAATTCTCCTTTGAAAATATACTTGGCTTTTTAAGGAAATACACTTCCATTTTAATATAACCCGTATAATCCTTTTATAAATCCTGCTCGATTTATCCCAATTTAATTTACATTCCAATCCCATAAATTTCTTCCAACACTTTAAAAATAAAACACTATTTATTTTTAAACATATTTCCCATCTCCTTATAATCACTTTCGAAATATATATTCTTGAATTGTTTAAAATAAAGCTACTAAAGTCTTTATTTAAAATAATACTTATGAAAATCTATAAGAGTATCTTGAGTAAAATTTAAACCAAAATTACCTTTTTTAAAATAAAGTTATTATATTAATCTTTTTGTTAAAATTCCCTTTTAAAAATCATAATACTAATCTACCTTTAAATAAAATTAACTACCATAATTAACTTAAATAAATATTTAATTTTCACTTAAAAATAATTAAAATAATAAATTCCTAAAAACATTCAAAAAAAAAACAATTTCGAACTTCTGGGTTATACTTTGAAATTTTTTCTTTAAAATATACTTTGTTGTCCAGGAAAATATGTTTTCCAGCTTTTAAAAATAAAATCACCTTTTTATTTTTAAAAGCGTATTACAACTTTTCTTATAAATTCCCACCAGAATCTATACTTCCAAATTTATCCGCTGATAAATATTCTACTTTATTTATAAATCCAGTTTACAAATTTCCATTCCTCATTTTCCTTTAAATCACAGTTTTCAAAATACTTAATCAATTTCAAACCGATATCCTATTTAAATTCCCTTTAAATTTATAACTCAATTTACCCAAATTCCCAATAATTATTTACTTAAAAATTCCCTTTTCATTTCCTTTAAAACCCAATTCAATCTATTTTATATTTTAAAATACCAAATTTTATTCATCCAAACCATAGTATCGAATAACTTAAAATTCCAATTCAATTCTATCAGAAAATATCAAATAACAAATCACTGATTATGGAAATACTATTAATGTTCTGAGGAATCCAGTTGGATCCCTCTAACCTGTTTCCCTGCATCCACAGATGTTAGCACAATAAAAATACCAATTCCACTTCGAGGTGGAATATCGTGGTATATAGGGTCATCTGCTATATAATGCGGGAAATCAATCACTCTAATATGTGTGTGTGTGTGTGTGTGTGTGTATACACATTACTACTATATATAATATCACATTCAATCAATCAATAATTTAAATTTAAACTATTTAAATTAACTAGTCAACCAGATGTGAGTGAGATTAACTCACCTTGAGTTTAAAACGCAAAGCATTTAAATTTTAAATTAAATCGAGCACCTTCGATTTAATCTAAAATTTTCACGAGCTCCAATTGCCTCCGGATCTACTGCAGCGCGTAGATTGCATCGCTGCGATTCCGTCGCTTCTTGTTTCGTCGGAATTCGACCATGCATGCAAAAGATATGCAGTGTTGAAGATTATTCGATCTAAAATATAATATATTTTCATTTTGTTCTATGTTTTACACAAACCAAAATCGAGATCATTCAAAAGCAAGAAAAACCCAAGGCCGCTGATTGCTTCCCTCTCCTTCGTCTTCACCCAGCAAACAAAACCCAAAGCCACCATTCTTTGACCAAAAATCGAGATCACCACGATAACGTTGAAGACGATCCAAACCTTCCACGCCGCAGCTCCAAATGGTACGCACCCACAGCCAGAACGTGTCCAAGCTCGGCCTCGCCGTTGCTCCAAAAAGTGCGGTCGAACTCGTGACTAACCGCCCAAAAATCGAGATGATCCACCACGCTGATTCTAATCATGACCGTATGGATTTGTAAAGCTTGAGATGCCCTACAATCTTGCAGTTGACTGATTCTGCAAATACTCGATGGATTAAGAGAATTTAGGGGATTTGATTCGAAAATTTTCGGCATTGGTTTCTAGTAAATGGCGGCCGAGCAAAAGAAAACTACGGTTTCGGTTATGATGCATATATATACGTGCACCGTAATTATTTTAATAATACATTTTTCACAAATTACTTGATTTTCAAACGAATTCCAATTGAACCGTGCCGACATGCGTTTATAATGTTTTACCCGCGTTTCGAACAAAATGGAACGTGTTTTGGAGCCCAATTCAAATGTATGTGGAAGATAGCTTTTTGAATCGATTTAAAATATTAAATTATCGATTTTTAATTTCAACGCGTTTCTCACCCGGACGAACAAACGGTAACTCAAAATATTACGAAATTTGAAATCCGATAATAATTAACTATTACAGATTCAATGGAACTGGTTTTGTCGAATTCCGAGACTGTGCCTCGGAAGGCTAATTTAACTCGTCGATTAAATCGAGCTATTTTCCAAATCGTCGAAATCATTTAAATTTTCACTTTTAAAACATTACTAACTTAATTATAAATCATGTAGAATTTATATTCACATTAGAAATCATCCTGATTCATTTAAATCAAAATCTGATTATTTACATTATTATTATATATATATATATATATTAAATTCCACTTATTAAATTAATATAAAAATTCCAATTTAACTTATCGACCTTTGACTCCATCCAAAGGTCCAATATTAAAATTCAAATCCACTAGACTTTAAATAAATCGTAGAAACCATTTCCATATCTATATACACCCAGATTCTCAAATTATCCTAATTTCAAATATTAAATTATTATTATCCAAATCAAATTAAATTTGCCATATTTGAAATTATAACTAATCTTATTGATTTAACCAAAATCTTCTTATTTTTAAAATCAATTTATAATCCACATTCAACATTTAAAATAAATTAAATGTTGAAAATTAATGACCAAATTCTCCAAATTGTTACATTCCTCCCCACTTAGAAAAATTTCGTCTCCGAAATTTGCTAAGGTAGGAAAAATGCTCCTAAACCCATTAACTTTTCCGAAAATCCACTTAATTAAAACTTAAGTTCATTTCTCAAAACCCTTTAGTTTATTCCAAAACTATTTGCCTACATTTCCAACTCAAAAACTTTGATTTCAAACATTGTTTCAAAAATCAACTTTCTAGTTAACCAAATTTTCCAAAATTTTCAAAAAATTTCTAACTCCTAAAATTTTCGAAAAAATTTGACAGTGTCTCCTTTGTATGGAGAGCCTTTTACAATATCATAAATATGATAAATATATATATAAATCGACCCATACGGTCGGAAAACAAAATAAATAACAATATATTATCATTTCTTAATTTTATTGCATAGGCGTACCTTACATTAGCGTTTTATAAGCGAGCGGCTAATTTATGATGCATTTACGCGTTCGAAACTCTATCTGATTGCCTCCTGTACCTGTACTTACTCAAACAAGCAAATAAGTTTCCAAAATCATGAAATTTTAACAACATTCCACTTACTTAACTAGCCAAATACATCAATTACATAGCCCAAACAAATAAACTTCATAATCCAACATTCTCATTTTTATCACTTTATTAATTTAAATCCCTACTCTTGCATTTCAGTTTCATTATCCAAACAAGTTTTATTCAAAATGATTTACGACCAAGTTCACTATATTCAATTCGCCTTTGCACCAACTAATCCCATATCTTCACTATATTCAATTCACCTTTGCACCAACTATTCCCATATCCATATCAAATTGGTCTATACGCCTTACTTACATAATTTCACCTTTTCCCGACTTCCAAATTTATTTATTTGCATCATATTTATGATTCACTTCATTTACATGCAAATCCATCTAATTAAATTTCAATTTATTCCAATTGATTTAAAAACCAATTTTATTCACTTCTTTTAATTTATCTACTTGTTTACGACAAATGACAAATTTCTATGCAAGTTTGATGTTATTCAAGAAAACAACAATTACTTAAGCTTATAACCATTTTAAATTAATTCTAACTCAATTTATTTTAATCTTATTCCATTCTGAATTATCTACACCCATACATTCTCATTTGGATTCAAAACCATTCTAAAAAGCTCGACAATAATTGTCACGGTCCAAATTCCAGCGATTGAAAATCGACATCAAATACGACACTTGTATTCGACTGCCGAAGATTCAAATGTCGAACTCTAGTTCGGATGGAGCTTATAACAACATTAGATGAATATAACAGCGGAAACAAAATGAATTATCATTGATCAACATCATAGATACAATATCATCACAATATCCATTACAACATTTATCACCACCTTTAGAGAATTGTATATGTATAACACAACTACAAAATGGAAACATCACACCGGAACAACAAAGTTATCACTATTTCAAGATGGTCTCCAAAGAAAGAGAGCGAGAATCCCAACTAAGCACCTTTGATCCATAAAGCTTCAAAAAGATCCCCAAGTCAGAAGCCTCCAAATCTGATAGCTTCCTAACCAAAAGACTTCAAAAGATTCCAAGCCAGCACCAAAACATAGAAAACCTGCTTCTAGGTTACCCGTGTGGAAATTATGGACACTCAGAGTTTAGGAAGGGAACATAAACTCCGTGTCAGTCATGGGACTAGTATGAGTAAACAAAAACAGTTGTTTGTACAAAAACAGTTTATAAAAGAAAATCCGGTATGCTTTTGGAAAATGAAACTACCATAAGGCCTTTCGACACACAACACAATGCAATCGCACACTTGGGGGATATTTCATCTTATGATAGGCAAATATGCTTTATACGAGAAAACTTTTTGATATTATTATTAATGCATAGTGTAGAAAACATTTTCGAAAGTATAATATTAATCTTAGCTAGCATACGTACCATTATAGTATGCCTACTATAGCTACCATGTGAAACGGAAGGTTCTACAAATAAAGTCGTACAGGGTTCGTATTGGTGATTGGATTTCCAACAATGGTCAGGCTAAGGAACTTCTTGGGCCACATGGGTATGCCTTTGGAGGGACGCCCCGAGAACCTAACTGAATCTCTACCAACACAAGGTTGGGTTACATCTGTAACTAGGTAACTACTACACGAGTATGCCATCCCCCGGTTGTAACCAACCTTTATCCGGGGTCCCAACAACAACAATAACAAAGCAACATAATTGCAATATCAACATAAGTTAAGTATCTGGGTTCCATACCATGATAGCACTTCTATCCAGAAGGAAATGTACATACCCTAAGGGGTGCTACCTCCAATAACCTTGCTGCATCCTTCATGTTTCGACCGTTACCGGGTTGTGAGGTTCGACGAAGTCTCATCCATAAAGCTACGCTTTTCACAAAAGGCATGCTTCGATCAACAAATGATCGGCAGCACTCAGCATGCCACACTACCAAGTTGGGAGTATATCACTGATAACCTTCAACTACATAACCTCTGAGCTCGTACGTCTCAGTGAAGGGTTTTCAGCTAAGAGAATAAATTTTCCGCCACTAAAGAAATGTATTTGAAAGAAATCTGCTTTATATCTCAAAATTTGAACAGGTTTTTGGAAAACCTGAGAACACAGAGGCATATAGGTCTGCAAAACAGACATGCACAGAACATTCATATGCGTTTATTCACATGCAGGAATTATTTTACAACTTATCTTCAAAAAAAATCATCACAACATCAAGATTTTCTCAGATTTTAAATAGTTTTACTCACCTGAGTATTTTGAACAGAGAGACTTGGAAATGGTTTGAAGGTTTTGAAAGCTGTTTTTAAAATTTGATCTTGGATTCTTTTCTACAGCTAATTGATATAAATTTTGCTTAGTTTTCTGATGTATTTACTTGCTTAATTGCTCAATAATGAATTCTTGTTCAAATTTTTGAAAAGACCTACTTACAGCTTGATTTTTATATGAAAACAGAGAAGAGCTTTGGTCTGAAGACTTGAAGACAGGAATTCAAAGGTCTGAGATGATTCAGATTGTGTTGTTGAAGTTGAATCTTAATGGCTTAATCTTGAAAAAAATTGTGATGCTTGAACTTGATTTGATGTTGAACTGCTTGTTTGAGAGGGTTACATGTTTTGATTTATTTGAATATGTATGCAGGATTTTCTTTTTGAGTTTAAACTTGAATTTTTTTGATTTGGTTACTTTGTTGGTGATGATTCATTTCTTCTTTCTTGGTTTAAAATTTGTACAGGCTTAAGAAATGAATAAAAGAGATAAGAGGGAGGGGATGAAGTAACTTATATAGATTTAAATCTTCTTTTTATTAATTTTCGAAAATAAAAATGACACTTGTTCATTTTCTTTCTACATGGATTACACTTGTTAATCCACTTACTTAAATTTTAACACTTGTCTTTATGTATATTACTTATTTAAGATTTGTATTTTCATTAGAATAGTATATTTTTTCATTATTTAAATTGAATTTAAATTTACACTTTCCATTTTCTAAAGACATTTGCTTTATTTTAATAAATACTATTTAAAAGAAAATTTTGAAATTAAATACACATTAAATAAATTACATATATATATATTTGTAAGTCCAAATAATATTATTAAAGCATTTATTTAAAATTCAAATTCAAAGCCAAATTCAAATTTACTCACATATACACACATATGTATAATTAAATTTCAAATGATTTTGAAAACATTTATTATTTCAAATTTTAAACTCAAATGAAATTGAAATCTTCTTCATACAATTTAACACTTATTTTATTTGACTTTAACTTTTCAAATTAATCTCAAATTAAATTCAAAAATTCAAGTACTAAATTAAATTGATAAAATTTTGGGATGTTATAGATTTCCCCCCTTGAGAAAATTTCGTCCACGAATTTTGAAAGAGAGAGGAAAGCAAAGAAAGAAAGAAAGAAAAAAAACAGAGAAGGGCTTACCAGTTTAAGCCGGAATATCCACTCTGCAATTGGGATGTGACTTTTGCATGCTGTCCTCTGTCTTCCAAGTACAGTCCTTTGGATCACCACTCCATTACACTTTAACCAATTTCACAACTTTGTTCCTCAATTGTTTTTTATCACGGTCGAATATTTTCAATGGCTCTCTTTTAACTGCTAAGTTGGGAGTGATTTAAAGATCCTGTGGTGCTACCTCTTCAATGATACTATCTGGATCGTGCTCATATTTTCGAAGATGTGAAATGTGAAATACATCGTGTACGCCAGATAACTAGCTAGGTAGCTGCACTCGATATGCCAGAGGACCGATCCTTTCCAATATAGGAAAAGGACCAATATATCATGGTGCCAACTTACCAGTCTTCCGAAATCTTAACACATCACGCATTGGAGACACTTTCAAGAAAACAGAATCTCCAACTTGAAATTCTAAAGCTCTTCTCCTACGGTCGTAATAACTCTTCTGGTGACTTTGAGCAGTTATTAACTTCTTATGGTCGCTTTTACTTTGTTGACAAGTAGCACAGCGACTCATATATATATATATATATATATATGTATATATATATATATATCCCTTTTCATTGTCTTCCACCAGAAATGTAACGACCCGTATTTTTACGTGTCGATTAATCGTAAATTAAGGTTGCTAGGCCGTTAGAGTTGTGAGTCGTCATTAGCCTAAGTCGTGTGGACCTTGGGTCGTATAACCGAGTTAAGGTGGTGACCGAGTTAACAAGTTATAGGACTTGGCCGAGTTAAGACAGTATGTGACTCAGTAGGTTGAGACTTAGTGAGGTTTGGCCGACTCAGGGGGATAGCCGACTTAGGATGTGGGACGAGATAGTGGGTTAAGGGATGAGTCGTGTACGGGTTACGACTCATAGGAGACCGGCTCAAGAGTTAGTGGCTTATAGGGGTGACTCCGAGTCAAAGGGTGGTCGACTTAAGGGGTAGACGACTTAGAGTGTGATCGAGTCATGGGTTGGACCGACCTATGTGGTATGGCCGAGTTATAGGAGTAGCTGACTCATGGCGTGACCGACTCAAGGGGTTACCGAGTTATAGGATGTTACGACCTAAGAAGTGACCGACCTAGTTGGAATTAGCTTCATAAGATAGTGACCGACTCATGGGTTAGCGACTTAGGGAGTTGAGTCGGTAGGAGTTAGGTCGGCATCGTTAAGTCGTTAGGTCCTTAGTACGACTTAAGGAGATAGGGTAAGTCGTAGGGTTCGATGAGTCGGCATACGGCTTAAGACTTGGGAAATACGACAAGGTCTTAGGTCGTGAGTCGTGCCAGCGTTGAGTCGAAGGTTGCGCGCATGCGTTGAGTTGGCTTGGTGGATGAGTCGGTAGGTCGTATGGTTTGAGTGATGAGTCGGGGGCGACTCAAGGATGGGTCGGCAACGACTTATGGGGGACGACTCAGGGGAAATTCAGCCTATAAATAGAGGGCCTTGGCTCACTTTTTGGCACCGGTTTTTGAAGCGACGAAGTGCTGCCATTTTGGGAACTCGACTACAACATTTCTTCATCTCCTTTTCTCCATTCCAATCTAGTTCTAACATCCATCCAAGATCGAGGATCGATCAAAGATCTAAGAGACAAAGTTGAAGATCTTCATCCAACGAAGCTAGATTTCATCGTTTGAAGCGAGATATTGCCGGATCAAGCCTTGATCTTCGCTGTCCAGATCTGAAGTGTTTAGTTTTTGAGGTGTTTAGGTGATTTGGTGAGTGGTAGTTATCTCTCACGCGGACCCAAAGGAGTATATTGGATTGGTGGTTTGTTGGAGTGTTGTAGATAGTGATTTTGTGCATTTTCCTTAGATCCAAGTGTAGATTCATTGTTTGTGAAGATGTTTACTTATGCATGTTCATTTATCAAGTATTAGAGACAAAACCCATGTTTTATATTTGATAGATCTATGCTAAAAACCTATGATTCATGCATGTTAGACTTATGCTCATTTATTTACGAAATTGCCATTATAGTTGATATTGCTCATTAGATCTTGTTTAAATGATTGATTGTTTGATTGTATGATTGATTTGATTGTTTCCAAGTTAGCTAGTAGTTGATTTGGAACAAGATGATTGAAGATGATTCGAAAGCTAAGTGGAAAGGCTCTTGAATGGTGAAAGCTGCTTATGGCATATGAAGCGGATGTTGAAGCTCATATGTATGGATTGGATGATGTTGAGATGGGACCTTGCCTTGATGCGAGGAGGCAAACCATGATGTTGAGTTGGGACGGGTTATGATGACGTTCCAAGCACGGGCTACGACGACGTGCAAAGTTATATTGATAACTCGGTAATGCGATCCGGGTAGGTGATAATGGTTAGCTTGAGAGGCGCTTGAGCTAGTATGGAAATAGTCGTCGAGGAGGATGACTAGGAGGCTAAGATCTTATCGTTGTTGAAGGTTCTAGCATGCTCAAAGCAAGAGTACATTGGAACGGGCTGCGACGACGTTCCAAGCACGGGCTGCGACGACGTGCTAGTACTCTGGGTAGTTGCGAAAATTCCTAGGCACGGGCTGCGACGACGTGCGGAGTTATGTCTAGAACCGGGGTTACCATTAGCCCTTGACAGGTGGTCATTCAATTAACGGTGAAATCATGGCAATGATAACAGTGATAGCCAGAGTCATGGATGTTTGGTTGTATTATCATTCGGTCTCAAGAGCGGTATTTTCTGGGTGCTTATCTGATCTTGGTTTAGGCCTTGGGGGTTTGTATTTGGAAAACATCGCCCTTGACTCGAGTGATTATTGCTTTACCTTAATTATCTGTTATGTTATGCTTGCTTCTCCTTAGTGTGTGTCTGGGGGCTATCACTGTAGAAAGAGGTGGAGTGGGATGGTTTGGTTCCTATTCCTTTTATCCCTTTTGCTCTTTTGGTATGTTTGGTAGTTAATTTACTGCTCACTAAGACTTTGTCTGACTCAAGGTTTTATGTCTCCTCTTATTACCTTGGGCTGTTCATCCATGTTGGGATGGGCAGGCTAGGTAGCAGGTGGCAGGTGCTGTGCTTAGAGTTCTCCGCTGATGATGACGAAGACGAGCAGGAGGCTTTGCATATTAGTTTTCTTACTATGTGTACTGGGTGTTCCGCTGTTGTATCTGATTGAGTGTTGTAGTGAGGCTTTGATGTATGAATGATTCATATGTTTGTATAAAACTGCTATGTTGCTTATATGATGATGTTATGTTCTATAGAGCTTCACTATATTATATGTCTCTATTGTATTTTATCCATGCGCTGTGAGTTGTACGCTAGAGATTCTGCGATGCTTATTTTACCCTGATTACTGTCCATGGCTACCTGGCACGTCTTTCAGCGCACTATTCCCTTCTTGTGGTGCGGGAGTCATGGGCGGTCGTCACATTTGGTATCAGAGCTTTGGTTAATCGATTTTAGCCAACGCTCGCTGACGTAACTACGTATGAGAGACGTAATTGTATTTTGATGGATGATTACTATATGTAATATAGTAACTTAGAAGGATTTGAACTCCTTATGCAGTTGTTTCTTAAGGTGTTCTAATCATTCTTATTACAGATATTAAGGATGAGTCAAAGAGGGAGACCAGCCGCAAGGGAAGGCCGTGCTACTGAAGGAGCTGTTGATTATGGAACTATGTTCGAAGCGATGATGACTTCGATCATGAGAAGGATACCAGCTTCAGGATCATCAGTGGATGTGGGAGTTCAAGTCCAGGCTCCAAGACCGGTGGATTTTGCTAAGCTTTGCAAGGACTATACTTCTCTTGGAGGAAAAGCTTTCTTGGGGACAGAGTCGACCATTGAAGTGCAGAGGTGGATTGATGCTTGTCGAAGGATTTTTGGTGATTTGGGGATCGAGGATGCAACTAAGAGGAAGCTTGCATCGAGACAGCTTCAAGGGAGAGCTGCGGATTGGTGGAATTCTATCACCATTGATACTCCAGAAGAAGAGATCACTTGGGAGCAATTCCAAGTTAGATTCGAAGCTAAGTTCATCTCTACGGCTCAGAAATCTGTTTTGTTTAAGAGGTTTGTGGAGCTCAAGCAGGGTGGAAGACCAGTCCTTGAGTATATCTCTGAGTTTGAAGCTTTGTCTAAGTACGCCAGATCGTATATTGATTCTCCCTATCAGAAGAATGAAAAGTTTGTGACTGGTTTGGATGCTTATCTGGGGAGGCAGCTGGTGGATCATTTGGACGATCCATTTGAGAAGCTTGTGGAGAAAGCTCTCAGGCACGAGAGTTTGTTTCCTAGGGAAGTATCTGTTGTTGCTGTAACCAAGGAAAGATCTAAACCACAGCAGAATGGAAACAGAAAGAGGAAGCAGCAGCAACAGAGGGGTAAGGATGGCCAGAAAAAGCTGAAGGGCGAAGTGACTTGCTATAACTGCCAGCAGAAGGGTCATCTCTCCAAGGATTGTAGGAATCCAAAGGCGCCGGCGAAGTGCCATAACTGTGATAAGCCAGGGCATTTCAGGAAGGATTGTCCAGAGCCGAGGAAGGATAGGCAGATGGTGCAAGCTTATGCTTTGGGAGCTGTGCCGTCATCTTCAAAAGCTCCTACTGCTGAAGAGAAGGGGAAGAGTGTGGTGGTTCAAGGTACTCTTTCTATTTGTGGTGTTCCAGTTAGAGTGTTGTTTGATACTGGAGCGTCGCATTCTTTTGTTTGTAATGACTTGGTAGACCGGTTAGGTTTGAGACCAGATATTGTTGATAGACCATTGGTTGTGACTAATCCAGTTGGGGGTTCGTCATGTTTGTGTATGATATGCCGTGGTCTAGTTGTGTCGAGTCATGATTGCTCGTTTGTTTGTGACTGCTTTGTTCTGAACTTTGCGGGGTTCGGAATTATTTTGGGTATGGACTGGCTTAGGAAATATGCGGCAAGGATTGATTGTGAGAGGCTTGAGGTGACAGTCGGGAATTTGGAAAGGCGAAAGGTTGTGATACGATGTAAGCATGAGGAAGACGTCTTCATGAGCTTCATGTATTCGCTGGTTGTTCCACGGGATGGACTGTCATCGGTGCCTATTGTGAATGGATTTGAGGACGTCTTTGACGAAGTCAAAGGATTACCGCCGCATAGGGAGATCGAGTTTCATATCGATCTAGTTGAGGGAGCCAGACCTGTTGTGATGCCTCTTAGGCGGATGGCGCCTAGGGAGCAGTTAGAGTTGAAGGTGCAGGTTGATGACCTTTTGCAGAAAGGATTTATTCGGCGTAGTGTGTCCGAATGGGGTGCACCAGTTGTGTTCGCAACCAAAGCGGATGGATCGTTGAGGTTGTGTGTTGATTACCGTGAGCTGAACAAGGTGACTAAGAAGAACAAGTATCCATTGCCGAGAATAGATGACTTGTTTGATCAGCTTCACGAGGCCAAGGTGTTCTCTCAGATGGATTTGGCAACGGGATTTCACCAGTTGAGAGTGGCTAAGGATAGTGTGCCGAAGACAGCTTTTAGGACACCATCCGGTTTTTATGAGTGGCTGGTAATGCCGTTTGGACTGACTAACGCACCAGCATATTTTATGGATCTTATGAATAGAGTGTTCAGAGATCAGTTGAATAAGTTCGTGCTTGTGTTCGTGGATGATATTCTGATTTATTCCAGAACTGAGGAGGAACACAGGACACACTTGGGGATTGTTTTGGAAATCTTGCGGAAACATCAGCTGAAGGCTAAGTTTTCGAAGTGTCACTTCTGGAAGAGTGAAGTGAGGTTCTTAGGCCATGTTATCTCTGGAAGTGGAATAGCAATTGATCCCGCAAAGGTGGCAGCAATCCAGGATTGGGTTAGACCTAAGAATGCATCTGATGTGAGAAGTTTTCTTGGATTAGCAGGATATTATCGTCGGTTTATCAAAGACTTTTCCAAGATAGCTGCACCGTTGACAGGATTGACGAAAAAGAACCAAGTGTTCAGATGGGATGATAAGTGTGAGCAAGCTTTCGTAATCCTGAAAGAGCGACCGACGAGTGCTCCTGTTTTGACTATTCCTAGTGGGAATGATGAGATGGTGGTTTACACCGATGCATGTGGCACTGGACTTGGAGCAGTGCTAATGCAGAAGGATAAAGTTGTTGCGTATGCTAGTCGACAACTGAAGCCGCATGAAAGGAATTATCCGACTCATGATTTAGAGTTAGCAGCGATTGTGTTTGCTTTGAAGATATGGAGACATTACCTATTGGGAGTTCGATTTGAGTTGTTTACGGATCATAAGTCGTTGAAGTATCTGTTCTCCCAAAAGGATTTGAATCTTCGACAGCAAAGATGGCTAGAGTTCCTAGCATCATATGATTTTGGTATAGCCTATAGTCCAGGAAAAGGAAACGCAGTGGCAGATGCGTTAAGCCGAAGACATGCAGGATTGGGAGCCATGTTTTCGGAGTGGAAGAGTCTTGAGTATTTGGCTGGATTTGATTTCAGGCCTAGATGTGAATTGGAACCTGAAATGTTGGCAAACTTATCAATAAGACCTACTCTTGTGGAAAGGATTGGCGAGAGCCAAAAGAGAGATGATAAGCTTGTCAAGATTATCTGTGATTTGGAATCCGGAATGGACCCAGAGAAGGATAAAGGATTCGAGGTCGATCGAGAGGGTTGGCTTCGAAAGCAAGGACGACTAGTTGTTCCCAATGTAGATGGATTGAGAGATGAAGTTCTGAGGGAAAGTCATCACTCGAAGTTAACAATTCATCCAGGTGGAAATAAGATGTATCGGGATATGAAGAGAACCTATTACTGGGAAGGTATGAAGAAGGATGTTGGAAGTTTTATTTCCAAGTGTATGAACTGCCAGTTGGTGAAAGCTGAGCAGAAGAAGCCTAGTGGATTGCTTCAGCCATTAGAAGTTCCTACATGGAAGTGGGAGCAAGTGTCAATGGATTTTATCGATGGTCTACCTAGGACAAGAGCAGGAAATGAAGGGATTTGGGTCATAGTAGATCGTTTGACCAAGAGTGCAAGGTTCATTCCTGTTCGATCAACTAGGACTGCATCGAAGTTGGCTGAGTTGTATGTTAAGTGGATAGTTCGATTCCATGGTATTCCGAAGAGTATAGTGAGCGATCGAGACCCTTTGTTCACTAGTGGATTTTGGAAGAGCTTCCAGGAAGTTTTGGGAACCAAGTTATGTTTGAGTACAGCTTATCACCCTCAAACAGATGGTCAGACTGAGAGAGTCAACCGAGTTTTGGAAGATCTCTTGAGAGCATGTGTCTTGGACTTCGGAGGATCATGGGAAGATCATCTTCATTTGGTGGAGTTTGCATATAATAACAGTTATCAGTCGAGTATTGGAATGGCACCATATGAGGCATTATATGGAAGACCGTGTAACTCTCCGACATGTTGGTTGGAAACTGGAGAAAAGCTGATACTTGGGCCAGAGATGATTCGACAGACTTCAGATTGTATAGAGATCATTCGGCAACGAATGAAAGCAGCCCAAGATCATCAGAAAAGTTATGCCGATAATCGTCGTAAGGATTTGGAGTTCGACGTAGGCGATATGGTTTTTGTGAGGATTTCTCCATTAAAGAATATTATTAGATTTGGGAAGAAAGGGAAGTTGACTCCAAGATTTGTTGGACCATTCCCGATTATCGAGCGAATTGGAAAGCTCGCTTATAGATTGGAGTTACCGGGAAAGATGGCGGGTGTGCACAATGTTTTTCATGTATCTTATCTACGGAAGTATGTGCACGACCCAACTACGGTGGTTTCTGCTGATAGCTGTGAAGGTTTAGAGGTTGATCCAGTGGTTAGAAGACCTCGTAAGCCGCTTCGTGTTGTTGAGACCGACACGAAACAGCTTAGGAGGAAGACGATTACGTTGCTCAAGGTACAATGGAGTGATGATGTTAACGACTGTACGTGGGAGGAGGAAGAGAGGATGAAGGCAGCTCATCCCGGACTCTTTGAGGTATGGCCCTAAAGTGTCGTGACATCTCATGAATTTGTAGCTTGTTCTAAGTTTTAGAATTCTGCATGATAGGCTAGAATTGGATGCATGGTTTGTTGATTTCTATGGATGGTAGGCATGCAGAATAATTTTGTTCGCTCTTGTTTGTTTGGAATTTCGGGGGCGAAATTCCTAAGGGGGAGAGAATGTAACGACCCGTATTTTTACGTGTCGATTAATCGTAAATTAAGGTTGCTAGGCCGTTAGAGTTGTGAGTCGTCATTAGCCTAAGTCGTGTGGACCTTAGGTCGTATAACCGAGTTAAGGTGGTGACCGAGTTAACAAGTTATAGGACCTGGCCGAGTTAAGACAGTATGTGACTCAGTAGGTTGAGACTTAGTGAGGTTTGGCCGACTCAGGGGGATAGCCGACTTAGGATGTGGGACGAGATAGTGGGTTAAGGGATGAGTCGTGTACGGGTTACGACTCATAGGAGACCGGCTCAAGAGTTAGTGGCTTATAGGGGTGACTCCGAGTCAAAGGGTGGTCGACTTAAGGGGTAGACAACTTAGAGTGTGATCGAGTCATGGGTTGGACCGACCTATGTGGTATGGCCGAGTCATAGGAGTAGCTGACTCATGGCGTGACCGACTCAAGGGGTTACCGAGTTATAGGATGTTACGACCTAAGAAGTGACCGACCTAGTTGGAATTAGCTTCATAAGATAGTGACCGACTCATGGGTTAGCGACTTAGGGAGTTGAGTCGGTAGGAGTTAGGTCGGCATCGTTAAGTCGTTAGGTCCTTAGTACGACTTAAGGAGATAGGGTAAGTCGTAGGGTTCGATGAGTCGGCATACGGCTTAAGACTTGGGAAATACGACAAGGTCTTAGGTCGTGAGTCGTGCCAGCGTTGAGTCGAAGGTTGCGCGCATGCGTTGAGTTGGCTTGGTGGATGAGTCGGTAGGTCGTATGGTTTGAGTGATGAGTCGGGGGCGACTCAAGGATGGGTCGGCAACGACTTATGGGGGACGACTCAGGGGAAATTCAGCCTATAAATAGAGGGCCTTGGCTCACTTTTTGGCACCGGTTTTTGAAGCGACGAAGTGCTGCCATTTTGGGAACTCGACTACAACATTTCTTCATCTCCTTTTCTCCATTCCAATCTAGTTCTAACATCCATCCAAGATCGAGGATCGAGATCAAAGATCTAAGAGACAAAGTTGAAGATCTTCATCCAACGAAGCTAGATTTCATCGTTTGAAGCGAGATATTGCCGGATCAAGCCTTGATCTTCGCTGTCCAGATCTGAAGTGTTTAGTTTTTGAGGTGTTTAGGTGATTTGGTGAGTGGTAGTTATCTCTCACGCGGACCCAAAGGAGTATATTGGATTGGTGGTTTGTTGGAGTGTTGTAGATAGTGATTTTGTGCATTTTCCTTAGATCCAAGTGTAGATTCATTGTTTGTGAAGATGTTTACTTATGCATGTTCATTTATCAAGTATTAGAGACAAAACCCATGTTTTATATTTGATAGATCTATGCTAAAAACCTATGATTCATGCATGTTAGACTTATGCTCATTTATTTACGAAATTGCCATTATAGTTGATATTGCTCATTAGATCTTGTTTAAATGATTGATTGTTTGATTGTATGATTGATTTGATTGTTTCCAAGTTAGCTAGTAGTTGATTTGGAACAAGATGATTGAAGATGATTCGAAAGCTAAGTGGAAAGGCTCTTGAATGGTGAAAGCTGCTTATGGCATATGAAGCGGATGTTGAAGCTCATATGTATGGATTGGATGATGTTGAGATGGGACCTTGCCTTGATGCGAGGAGGCAAAACATGATGTTGAGTTGGGACGGGTTATGATGACGTTCCAAGCACGGGCTACGACGACGTGCAAAGTTATATTGATAACTCGGTAATGCGATCCGGGTAGGTGATAATGGTTAGCTTGAGAGGCGCTTGAGCTAGTATGGAAATAGTCGTCGAGGAGGATGACTAGGAGGCTAAGATCTTATCGTTGTTGAAGGTTCTAGCATGCTCAAAGCAAGAGTACGTTGGAACGGGCTGCGACGACGTTCCAAGCACGGGCTGCGACGACGTGCTAGTACTCTGGGTAGTTGCGAAAATTCCTAGGCACGGGCTGTGACGACGTGCGGAGTTATGTCTAGAACCGGGGTTACCATTAGCCCTTGACAGGTGGTCATTCAATTAACGGTGAAATCATGGCAATGATAACAGTGATAGCCAGAGTCATGGATGTTTGGTTGTATTATCATTCGGTCTCAAGAGCGGTATTTTCTGGGTGCTTATCTGATCTTGGTTTAGGCCTTGGGGGTTTGTATTTGGAAAACATCGCCCTTGACTCGAGTGATTATTGCTTTACCTTAATTATCTGTTATGTTATGCTTGCTTCTCCTTAGTGTGTGTCTGGGGGCTATCACTGTAGAAAGAGGTGGAGTGGGATGGTTTGGTTCCTATTCCTTTTATCCCTTTTGCTCTTTTGGTATGTTTGGTAGTTAATTTACTGCTCACTAAGACTTTGTCTGACTCAAGGTTTTATGTCTCCTCTTATTACCTTGAGCTGTTCATCCATGTTGGGATGGGCAGGCTAGGTAGCAGGTGGCAGGTGCTGTGCTTAGAGTTCTCCGCTGATGATGACGAAGACGAGCAGGAGGCTTTGCATATTAGTTTTCTTACTATGTGTACTGGGTGTTCCGCTGTTGTATCTGATTGAGTGTTGTAGTGAGGCTTTGATGTATGAATGATTCATATGTTTGTATAAAACTGCTATGTTGCTTATATGATGATGTTATGTTCTATAGAGCTTCACTATATTATATGTCTCTATTGTATTTTATCCATGCGCTGTGAGTTGTACGCTAGAGATTCTGCGATGCTTATTTTACCCTGATTACTGTCCATGGCTACCTGGCACGTCTTTCAGCGCACTATTCCCTTCTTGTGGTGTGGGAGTCATGGGCGGTCGTCACAAGAAAGTTCTTTTGATATCTCTATATATTTTATTAACTCCTGAATGGATACTGAGTTTTGATTTGTGACACTCATCTAAAACTTCGCGTTTCAGATCAGGGATGTCTGGGACACACATCCTGCCTTTTAATCTTATAATCCCATCATTATCGATTCCAAAGCTGGAATCCTCACCGCGGATGAATCATCCCATATATTTCCTGAAGAAACTTGTCTTCATTATGCTTGTTGGCGATTTTCTCAAGAAGAGTAGGAGTGACAACAAGATGAGCAAGAATAGCATGCTTCCTACTTAAAGCATCGGCAACAATATTGGCCTTTCTGGGCGTATACACAATATCTAGTCATATTACGCTAGAAATTCTAACCATCGTTGTTGCCTCAAATTTAAATCTTTCTGAGTGAAGAGGTATTTCAAAGATTTGTTGTTGGTGAATAATTCAAAATTTTCACCTAGAACAAGAAGGATTCATTAAGTATATACCTTAAATTAAATTAAATTTTTAAGTTTTTGTAAAGCTAAAAAAAAGAAGATTTTTACCCAGAAGATAGTGTTGCCAGATTTTCAAAGCAAAAATAACAACTAGAAGCTCGAGATCATGAGTTGGATAATTTTTCTCATGCGGACGTAACTGTCAGCTCGCATAGAAAATTACTTTCCCATTCTGCATTAGCACCGCACCCAAACCATCTCTGTAACAACCCTGTATTTTCTGATTATTGTAATTGTATATTTTAATTATTTTAATTTAAATTCCTAATTTAAAAACTTTATTTTATTTATTAAAATGAATATATTTTGTTAATTGAAATATAAATGTTGATTTTGATGTGGATTAGAATTTCAATCATGCATAAATTGAATATTTCCAGAAAAGTGAATTTTGGTCAAAATGGTCAAACTTTGCTTTTAAATTTAAAATTTAAAATGTTAAAGTTTGAAAATTTGAATTTTATATTTTATTATGAAAGTAAATAAAATTTTAAGAACACTGCTTTTCGTTTCGTTCAAATCTGATTTATAATATGAAAGTTATGCCTTTTTAACTATTGTGTGAAATTTGCTGTATTTAACAAAATTGTTTATTTCAAATTATATAAATAATCTTTTTAATTGTCATATCTTATTCTAAATTGTATTATATGCTATGTTACATATATTTTTAGCTCTAGGCAAAACTCAGTATATAGGGTAAATGAAATTGCAGAATCACTTCCATTCGAGTTTAAATCTCTTCCTTTTGACTCGATTCATTTGAATTTTTAGAACATTCCCTGCGGGTCCAAAATCCATTCGTGTCACTCACTATTCGTCTTCTTTTGATTTTGGAGTATCCCATAACTCCACTTCAAAAGGATCTTTATAATGAGTCGGCGGTCTCGCCAATCTCAAATTGATTTGTAAAGGGGTGAAACTCCTTTACAACAGCATCGATTCACCAAAGATTTTATATCCTCGGTTTAGATGCTAGTATCTCTTATTATCATAAACTCTATCTCTTGAGGTCGAATGCAGATTTACCCAGAAATCCACATCGAACTTATACTTTAAGTCACGGTTGACCCGGTTAAGGTTGCCCGCGATTTATATAAGCTTATCCATCTCCCTATTCTGTTATTTAATCATCTCATCTTTCTTTCCAACTTATCTTCAAATTATTCTTGAAGTGTATTTGTAAACTAATATTTAAAATGTTTTATATATTGTGTTGTTTGAGTTGTTGATGTTGATTTGGGTTTCTAATCGATTCGTCTGATCAACGCTATCGATAAGATTTCCAAAACACTTGAACAGAGCAAACTGATACAATATGTTGAAATAAATTTTGTGAAATAAATTTTGTAACTATATTATAAATCTTTATCTGGATTTTATTTGAATTGGTTGTTAAGAAATAATATTTGATTTTATATATCATTTTCTATTGTTTCATATATCTAATTGAACTATAAAACATGGTTATAAATTTATTTGAAAATTTAAAATGAATGTAAAACAAGAATTTGAGAATTTAATTTCCGATGGATTTCAAACTTTGTATTTAAAGTTTTAAAGGATATATTATTTAAAGTATTTTCGAATAGAAATTTGTTTCCAAAGAATTTTAAATTTAAATTTAGTGCTCTTCTCTTTGTCGCTGGAAAATAATTTCGGTGATGACTGCAGCATCATCGACATTCATTTTCGAGTTTCGAAGTGAAGAGACCATTCTGTAGTCTTGCTATAGTTTTGTTTTTGGAAAATTTAATTGATTTTAATTTCTAAAATAAGAATGGATTTATAATATATGCTGATATATGATTTAAATTTGAATGGATATATATATATATATATATATATATATATATATATATATGAGCATTTATTTATCTCTAAATAATTTGGAATTTATCGGAAATTTAATTCCTAAATTTTATCTTCAAAGATAATTTCTAAGTATAATTTCAAGATTTGGATAAATATTCAAGCTTGAAATAATTTAATTAGAAATTTTTATTTGTATAATACACAATTTCATTCCAATATAACTTACCTTAGTTTTCAGAAGTTGAATATGTAATTGGATAATGTACAATATAAAAAAAAAGATTTTATAAATAAAATTTGAGTGGTTATTATAAATGTTATATACTTAAATTTTAGTTATAAAAGGGATTAATAGAGGTAAATAAAGAAAAGGGTAATGGAATAATTTACAATATAAAATGATGTTAAAGAAACCGAGAATAAATTAAAGCAGTTATAATTAGTATAAATGTTGGGCGAAGTCTCACCCAGAAGATCTTGAGACAACGAAGCGTCTGTTTCACCCGGGTTCGCAGTCACCACTTCATTCAGCATGACCGGCCTCTTTACCATTCGACAATGCAAGCCATAGCTCATTCGACATGAATAACCTCCAGTTCATTCACCAAGGCCAAGGAACACTCGGCACTCACGCATGAAGCTTCATTCGGCAGCACGAGCACAAGTCCATTCGGCATGGAAGCTCCATTCGGCAACACAATGCCGGTCCAATACTTCCACTCCACTACCGGATCAACCCCCTACCGAGCCAACCTCATTCGGTCCCCCACTCCATTCGGCATAGCCGGTCCAAGCCCCGCCGAATACCACCACCGGACCACACTATTGCCGAACCACCTTCTCATCACATCTCCACCGAACCAATGCAACATCTCCTGCTCCATACCGGTCCAACTTATGACCGGACCAACACATACCCTACTCAATACCGATCCACACCCTACCGGACCAACGCCACTCCAAATTCCATGCCGAATGAAGCTCCGCCGAACCAGAACGCTGCCAGGCCAGATTGCTCCAGCCCGGGCCCACCAACAGCTATATACCTCCAAGACCCCTTTGCCCCCTACCTCATTCTATAAATAGAGGGGCAGGGGTACAACAATGGCAGACAAGTTTGAGAGCTCAAGCAAGGAAGGAACTTTCAAACTACTTTCATACACTTGTATACAACGCGTTGTACTTGTAACCTGAAAGAAAGAAGATAATAACATATAAAGTGGACGTAGGCACATTCTGGCCGAACCACTATAAATCTGTGTGTCTTTTACATTTCAGCCCTTACTTTTCTCATATTTACATACTCATCTAAAATCATTGAAAATTACATATAATCAACTAAATAATACGACTTGGAGGTGTTTGTCCATTTTTTGTGCAAACATAAATATATTTAACATGGGTGATAAGATATATTGAGAGAAATAAACTTAATTTTAATTAGAAATGAAGAAGAATTAAATTTTATTTGGTACATTTTGAGTATAATAAAAGATTTTTCAAATACATGATTTTAAGGATTTGTTAATTTAAGATAATTGGATGATAAGATAATGAAATTAGAGATGCTTAAGATTTATTTGACTAATGTAAAATTAATTTTCAGTTTAAGTTGAAATTTTATGGTTTCAAATTTATTATTTTATTTTGTTTTTCAAACTATCTTTTGGTTGTCCTAATTTCCCTTATCTTGCTACAGAATGGGAGGCTATTGCATATACCAGTCTGTTTAGAAATCTTTCTATAATTTTTAATAATCTTTGGTACTCATCTTTGAATCTAAGCACTGCTTTCCATCCACAGACCGTCGGTAAAACGGGAAGGGTGAATCAGATTCTAAAAGATTTTTTTCCATGCTTGTGTTCCTGAATTCTGGAAGATCTTGGAAAGATCATCTCCACATTGTTAAACTTACCTGTAGCAACAGTTATCAGGTATAATTTTAATCTTCTTGTCATCTTGTCTTAATACTATTTCATTCTATCTTTTTCTGTGCTTTCCCGTACCTCATTCCTTTTCGGGGACGAAAAAATTTGAGTGGGGGAGAGTGTAACAACCCTGTATTTTCTGATTATTTTAATTGTATATTTTAATTATTTTAATTTAAATTCCTAATTTAAAAACTTTATTTTATTTATTAAAATGAATATATTTTGTTAATTGAAATATAAATGTTGATTTTGATGTGGATTAGAATTTCAATCATGCATAAATTGAATATTTCTAGAAAAGTGAACTTTGGTCAAAATGGTCAAACTTTGACTTTTAAATTTAAAATTTGAAAGTTTGAAAATTTGAATTTTATATTTTATTATGAAAGTAAATAAAATTTTAAGAACACTGCTTTTCCTTTCGTTGAAATCTGATTTATAATGTGAAAGTTATGCCTTTTTAACTATTGTGTGAAATTTGTTGTATTTAACAAAATTGTTTATTTTAAATTATATAAATAATCTTTTTAATTGTAATATATTATTCTAAATTATATTATATGCTATGTTACATATATTTTTACCTTTTAAATATTTTTAAAGTGATGTTTGAATTTTTCTAAAGCTCCTTGAATTTATTTTCTATTTTTAAAGGTTAGTTTCCATTTTTCTGATATTTTCTTCATTTAAATTATATTTAATTAAAATTTATTTATTCATTTTTATGTGTGCATTTTATTTTTATTTTTTTTATCTTTATTTATAAATATTTTTTATGTACATACAATTCTCCCAAAGTTCATTTCATTTATTTTCAAATTTTCAAGCCTAATTTACATTTTCTTTGTTATTTTCTTAATTTAATTATATTTAATTAATATTTATTTATTTATTTTTGTTCATTTAATATATTTTCGTGTTTTATCTGTATTTATACATATTTTACATGTATTTAAATTTTAAAAAGAAATGGAAATACAAAAAGACTTAAACCTTTCATTTGCATGTGACTTTTCACCTACCTTTGGCTTTACACCTTCTGTTGACTTTTCATTTTGACTTAGCCATTCATTTATTTTGCATTGTCCATTTATTTCGTGTTGATTCACGTGAAAAACCTTCCCATCTCATCACCATTCATGGCTATTTTATTTGAGAAAAAAAAGAGCAATGACCTCCTTTATCTCTTCTCCTCTTCAATTTTTATTGATTTGTTTCTTCCTCTCTAGTCTTGCTCGGCCTAGTCTCTACCACCCTCATCTCCACCGACCACCACCACCACCACCATACATGGCAGCAACCACTCCTCTCCCCTCTGTCCAGATCTGGCCTTGACCACTACTTGAAGCTAGCACCACAAACTTTGCACCAAACCCCTTGAAACTGCGTAGCCTAGCCATAAACTTCACTATCTCCTTCATATCTTGCCTTGGCCACCTCCTATTGCTCCACCACCTCCACGATACCACCTCTGACCATCCACCTACCCACTGACCAGATCTGAAACCCCCTATGCTCGAGCTCCAATTGACCCATGCCGAGCCAAAAAGTTGAACAACCTGCCTCTTTTGCATTGTCTTTGGTATGCTTCATGCTATCACCACTTGTTTTGGATGCCATACTTGACACAAACCTGACCTATATGATACCAAACCTGAGCTTAATGCATCATTGGCTGAGCTCATGATCCACCTTGGTCGAGCATTTGAATGGTAAAGACAAGGTCTTGTCTTTATTGCCTTGTATTTCAACTTGTTTCTATATAATTTTGTGTTGAATATTCATATGTTATATTGTCTTGTTTTTGGTTGTTTACAAGATGATGTATTGGCTCTCTCCACTCATTTGAATCACTAGTCGTGCTGTATCATGCTTGTCAAGCCTTTGGAATTGTTTTGTGTGTCGTAGTGGTCTTCAGCTTGAAAAAGTGAGTCTTTCTCACTCTGACATTTATACTTATGAAATAGTGAATTGATGACAAGTATTTAGTAATATAAAATGTTATGCAAGTTAATGTTGATCATATGATATGCTATATCATGTTATTGCCATGTTAAAACTGTTAATTATCACCTGACATCTGATATATGACATTATATTGTGACATTGACATTGTTTATATTGTTTATGCATATATTCACACTGCAAGTTCCCTGTTAGAATAGAATCACTATGGGTTGAAATGATACATACCCGAATGGACTTTAGAATAGGGACAAATCGTTATGGGCTGAAATGATAGGCCTGAGCAATTTTTATTGTATTTTATTTGACTTGGGATTGCGGGTTTGAAATGATAGAACCCGGATTTTCTTTGTAAACTGCGGATTGAAATGATATATATCTGTATCACTTGACCTAGGTTAGAAAATTATATACAGACCCCGTGGTATATTTTTAAATGTTTTTTATTAAAAATATGTATTTTCAAAAGTATGAAATTTTGATTTAAAAATATATATATATATATATATTATGGTTTTAAGAAAGTTAAATATTAAATCTTGAAATTGTGAATTTAAGTGAATTCAAGTATGTAAATTTGGAGTAAATGTGATTTTAGACTTTAAATTTTATTTTAAAATGTAAATAAATAATGGAAATTAAATTTAAAGTTTTGAAATTGTATTTGAAGTAAAATTTTAAGTTTTATTTAATTTATATGTTAATAAACAGTGAATTTTGACTTAATAAATGAATGGAGTTTTTAAATTGAATATTTGATCTAAAAATTTTGTTGTGTTAAACCATATGTTAAAATGATTTTAAATGTGAAATTTTAAAGTCTAGAAATATGATTTTTAAGTTATAATAAAAATTTGTAGTTTTATTTTTATTTTTGAAAAGCTAAAATGAAATCTGGAATTTTATAGCATTTTCAAAATGTTGTAGTCTTTTGACAGCATTTTTAAATGCTATTGTTTTGAATCTAACAATGTTGAAATAACTAAATATCTATTACGACATTTTATAAATGCCGTTATTCTTGATCTAAACCATTTTTGGAAGCTATAAGCTACGATACACTTTATAAATGCTGTCGTTGCTATAATTTGACAATGTTTGAAATGTTATAGATTTTAACACTGTTTGAGTTATATTTTAAAGTGTTAAATGATTTAACTTTTGGAAATTGATTAATTGTGAAATTTAAGAAGTTTTGAATATATTTTAATATTTTAATTTTTATTTTTAAGGAATTTAAATTTTAATTTGAATTTTAAATAAAGTTTACTTGGTTATGTGTTAAACGGAATGAGATGTAATGAGATAAATGAATTTTTGAATGGACTTTTGAAATGTATTTTGTAATGATGTTTGAAATAATAAATGAATGAAATATTTGATTTTTAAATGATATTTAAATTTGAATATTTGGATTTGAATTCAAATAATGATTTGATTATGAAGTTTTGAAAGGATGTAATATTTTAATGATTTTGAAATGATTGGAAATGATTTGATCTTTATTTTAGCAAAGAATGTGAATGTGGAATGATATTTGATTTTGATTTATTTGATAAAGGAATATTGAAGTTTATATTTGTATGAAAAGATATTTGGTTTTATTGTAATGTAAGTTTATTTAAATAATATTGGATTTATGAAATGAATATTTCAAAACTAAGTAATAATGAACTAGATTTGAGATATATGGAATTATAAAAAAAATTAGTTTTTGAAATGCGGGATATGAAAGCTTTGAAATATATTAAAAATTGAATAGTTTAATTTATGGATCAAATCTATATTTGAAATTGATATGATTTGAAATAGTTATTGGCAAATTTAATTGAAACTGATGGTTTGAATTGAATTAAGTTGGAAATTGAAAATTTTGGTTTCATGGAATAAATTTATAAAGTGTAAAGAATTAAAAAATTGATTTCAAATGAATGATTTCGGAATGTTATGATTTTCAAAGTGTAATGATTTCAAGTATTTTGGTTTTGGTTAAGTTATACTTTGAAAGTATTATGAATTTTTTTAAAGGTGAATATATGTTTGAAATGGAAATGATAAACTATTTGATTTGAATATAGTTTTGAAATAAAAATGGTTTTGGTTTCGAATTGTAAACTATTTTGAAAGGAATATAGTTTTGAAATGAAATGATTTGATCCTTTTGAAGTATAAACTATTTTGAAATGACCACGGCGTTATAATAACGTTTGGTTGTTAAAGAGACCGGGATCGGAAGTTGTCATACTCTCTGCCAACTCCGAAAACCACTTTAACAACCGTGTATGTGGTGGAGATTCCAGAATGAAGTAGGATGGTGGCGACGTTCTTGAGGTATATTACGTGGACCCAACTCCCGTGAGTTGGCATAAGGTGGCTAAAACAGGAGCGATCTCGGGCCAAAGGAGGTAGCACCTCTGGTCGGACACATTCCTTCGATACTATACTCTTACTGGTGATTGATTTGATGGCCATCCTCCGATTTTGATTGGGAGTGTGTTTCGAGGTGGGCGTATGTGGCTGCTGCGTTACCACCAGCCCGTGTGCGTAATTGGTATATCTACCCTGGCATTGCCTTGTGTGCCGTGTCACCTACCATACCGAGCCTTTACTACGAGTTTCTATTTGTGTCGTACCTATGCAGTATCTTCTCATAGTCTCCCGATCAGGAGATATGCAGGTACTGTATAGACTATTGGCATTAATTGTGTTAAGGTGGAAAATGTAAAGCCTTAACGCTATTTAAAAGTATGTTTATTTTACTATAGACATTATTATAGTAGTGCAATATTACTACATAGTAAATAGTTTAACGGACCCTTAAAGGATGGGCGATCCCAAGCATCCTTTAAGTTACTGATGCATTTTTGTTATTGTTCACTTGAGTTTATTTACAGTTCATAAGTATTTATGTCCTGACTCGAGTGTTTTGTATATTGCTTTACGCTCGAGTCAGATTGATTGAGTTAGCATTCAAGATTCACTTTCCGAGTTGGAGCTTTCCTTGAAGATCCAGCCATCTATTTTGTTTCAGTATCAAGTGTTTCAGTGATGTATTCTGATTTGTACCTGATGCATCTTGTTACTCTTCTGTTGTATCTTATTTAACTCTAATGTATCTTATTTTTATATAGTAGCTTCATGAACTACTATCTCTTTTTACTTCCGCTGCATTATTATATACTGTGTTTGTGATCTGTGATTATTATTTACTGTATATTCTGAGATTTGCCAAATTTTTATTCACAAGGCGGTATTTTGAAAAATTCAATTCCGGCATGAGTGTCTACCTATACACTTATAATGGATGCGAATGGTCGAAAATATCGGGTCGTTACAATCTCCACAAGCATCAGTATAGACGGATAAAGCTTGGTTCCCGTTAATGATAGCGAGAACAGGAGTGGTAGTTAATCTCCTTTTCAACTCTTGGAAAGCTTCATCACATTTTGGTGTCCAATCGAATTTAGCATTCTTTATTATTAGCTTAGTCAATGGACTGGCCAACTTGGAGAAATTTTGGACAAACTTTAAATAATATCCCGCTAAATCCAGAAAACTTCAAACTTCTTTTGGGGTAATGAGTCGCTACCAGTCTAGAATAACAGAAATCTTTCCCGGATCAACGGAGATTCCTTCTTCATTAACATTATGGCCGAGAAATCTTACTTCTTTAACCCAAAAATGGCATTTATAAAACTTTACAAACAGAATGTTCTTCCTTAATATCTCTAAAACAATTCTAAGATGCTATGCATGCTCCTTTTCGCTTTTGGCGTTGTAAGATATCATCAATAAACACAAGTACAAATTTATTCAGCACTTCCCGGAATACACGGGTCATTAAATCTACGAAGTATGTGGGAGCATTTATTATTCCAGAAGGCATGACTAACCATTCGTGGAAATTGTATGGACCCCTGAAAGCGGTCAAGTGAGCATAGTATTCAGCTATTCATAGCTGATGGAATCACTGGGATAGATCCATCTTAGAAAAGAATCGAGCGCCATGAAGTTGATCGAATAGATCGTCGATTCTAGGCAAAGGTAATTTGTTGTTGAGAGTTTGTTTATTGAGATCGCGGTAGTCTACACACAATCTCAAAGATCCATCGAATTTAGCCACAAACACTACAGCTGAACCCCATTCGGAAATGCTAGGACGTATCAACCCTTTCTCTAGCAATTGTTTTATATTGTGATGATTGGTTTATTGAGTGGTATATGGATTCTTGTCGGTATAGTCTGTACAACTCTATTGATAGGGATCTCTAAACGCTTGTGCAGAACGATTCGGCACAGTATTGTTTTAAAATAGGGTAAATGAAATAGTTTTACCCAAAATATATTTGTATATAAAAGGAAATGATTCCCATAAACTATTATAGTATATGGCTGTTTGGTTGTTAAGGGAATGGTAATATTAAACTATTATCATCATTGAATAAGAAATTGAAATCGTAACTAAAAAGTTAAGAAATAAAATCCATATACAAATGGGATTTGTAAATATAAATTGTAAATGTGATTTATAATTTGAAATAGAATTCCAGAGGAATATTTGAAACTATTTTAGAAAGGATTAGAAATTTGGAAAGTTTGGAAATTAAATCCCTTTTTAGTTTGAAAACGATTTTCAAGGGTTTTGGAAAAATGTTTTGAAGGGATAAAGCATTAAACTCTTTTTAGTCGCTGGAAAATAAGATTTGCGGCATCGAAGGGGATCAAGACGCTTTGGGTTTCGCGACGCTGTGGGTTTCGCGATGGATTCAATTTGGGAACATCTGCAAGGCTCTCTTGTTTTTTATCAATTAATATATCGAAGAATATATATATATATATATATATATATATATATATATTTGGTTAGAAATATATGTATGCAGTAAACATGAGAAGCATTGATTTGTTTATTCAATTTGAAATTGAAAAAAAAAATTAGTTTAAATATTTGTATGATTGATAGTAAAATAAATTACTACGATTATTTACAGGAAACTAGAAATATTTTATATAAGTAAATTTAACAAAAAAATGTTGATATAAATTTATATAGATTATTTTTAAAGAAAAGAATAAAGTAAATATATATACATACATAAGATTTTGGAATATAGAAGTTTATATAAAGAAAAATTGATTTTCAAAGTCTATAAATAGAGTTTCAAAATGAAATAAATAAACCTATACATATTTTTAAGTTTTAAATTTTTTATATTATAAAGATAAATTTAATTAATAAATGTATTCAATTTATTTTAGTTACCCAAGATTATTTTAAAAGGAAATTTAGTTTCAAATTTAACTTTAGTTAAATAAATTTTTTAAAAGGGATTTGTTTAGAAATTAAAAGTATTGGTTTAAAATTAATCTATTTAATTATCTTAAGATGCTAAAAAGAGTATTTTTTTGGTTTAAAATTAAATTATTAAAATCATTAGTTAATTAAATTTATCCAATAGGAATTTAAATTGTTCGATTTGTTCGAATATTAATAAAAATCATATAATTGTTTGATACAAGGTCTAAAATGAAGAAACAAGCCGGAATGGAAATGAGTTGGAATGGATTGCACATAAAAGATAAGATCCTCTCACTCAATCAGATTTTTCTGATTTAATTTTAAATAGTTAAATTTAAAATGGTTGATTGTGCACTTGGATGATAAATAATTATCAGTATATTGAATTAGACCCTATGCGTCGTATAGTAGTAAATGATATTATATTAAACCCACATACCGCGATATTCTACCTCAAAGTGGAATTGGTGTTATATATGTATTTGGAATGATTGATTTCCCGCATTATATAGCGGATGAGACCCTATGCACCGCATAATAGCGGATGATATTATATTAATTCCATATACCGCAATATTTCACCACGAAGTGGAATTGGTATTTAATTGTTGTGCTAACGTATGTGGATGCAAGGAAATAGGTTGGAGGGATCCAACTGGATTCCTCAAAAATTTGAATTTGTTTCAATATTGTGTGTTGATTATGTATAATCTGTATGTGATTATATTTGTGATTGAAATCGTTGAAGGCTATAGTTTAGCCGAATATATTTTTGGTATCGTAGGATACCAGATATAAATAAAATTAGGTTTCTGAAATTCAAGTAGAAAATTTATCATAAATTCATTTAAAGAATTTAGTGAATTTAAAAGAAGAAATTCAAATAGATAAAGTTTTATTTTTAAAAACTTATTGAATAAATTCCAAAAATATGGGAGAAGATTTTATAAATGGGTTTTGGGTAATATTGTTAATAGTTGAAGGATTTATTTGAAATTCGGATTTTAAATAGATTGGAAGATATAAAGGAATTTATTTTAAAAGGAAATAAATTTAGAAATCAAATTTGGAATTTAATTTGGTGATTGAAAATGAATCATTTGGAAATCAATTTGAAATTTGATTTGATGTCGGAAATAAAATTTTGAAATCAATTTGGGATTTGATTTGGTGTTTGAAAGTGTATATTTGGAAAACGATTTGAAAATCATATATTATTGGATATTTGAAAATTTAAATTCACAATGGGAATTTAAAAAGGAAAAGGAAATTTTTTTTAAAAATAAATATTGTTTTATTTTTAGAAGTGTGGAAAGGAATTTACGGATATGGAACGTAAATTAAAAATAAATTCAGAAAGATTTATAAACTGATTTGAATGTACCTTTTTAGAATAGATGGTGTACTCTCTCTGGAAAGCCGAGTATGCTTTCAATATAGTTTATAAATATAAATTGAGGTTGTAAAGATGGTTTTAAGGATAAAAAAATATTCTGGAGAAAATTATTTATTTAGGTTATTTTAAAAATCTTTAAAATAAATATTTATTTTAATTTATTATAGAAGTGATTATTTAAAGTTTTAGTTGATATTTGTTTTAGAAAATGGATATTTAAATAGTTATATCCTATCTACTAATTTTATTTTTAAAATTAGTTTCGACTTGAATTTTTTTTGAGATATTAGTATAATATTTTCATAACTAATATTTAAGCAAGCGTTTTAGAATGATTTTATTTTAAATGTTTCCAAGTATATTTTGGATGTGTAATTAAATTTATTTTTGAAGTATTTGAACTCTGCAAATTTTCAGTGGAATTAAATAAATATTTGAAAATTTATTCCACGTGAGGGAAGCGATTTGAAATTTGTTTTCAAATGGTTGAAGTGTCAAAATTATATCTTGCGAAGATATTTTGAAAATAATAATTGGGGGAAAATTATCTGAAATCCAGTGATTGTTGTGAATGATGATTGATAGTTAAATAACCGATTATATATATATAGGCTTTCTAATGGCATTTGAATTTCGATGCGACCGCCGGTCGGATTCTAAATGGATATTCAAAAACCATATCGAACCTTTGCGATTGTGATGGATCTTTTATTTAAAAGATCAAAGTGAAAATTTGTTGTGATGTGTTTGAAATCTGAATCCAACACTTATTTTTAGAATAAGCACTCGTTATTCGGATTAGCCGGTAGAGGACTTTGTGTCATAAAACCCATTTCAAATAATGATACGACGAAATGGGATTGCATTTGAAGATGGTGTTGAAGACTGGGTATTTTCGAAAACGAAAGGATTACCTGTCGAAAGTCTTTGCACCGGGTTGCTCCGGTATAGAGAATTTATCACCCTTTGTGTGGAGGCGGAGAATTTATTCTCTTAGCTTAACAAGCTTCTCTGAGACGTACGAGCTCAGAGGTTATTCAGTTGATAGTTACTAGTGATATATTCCCAATTTGGTAATGTGGCATTCGAAGTGCTGCTGATCATTTGTTGATCGAAGCATGAATTTTGTGAAAAGCGTAGCTTTGTGGGCGAGACTTCACCGGACCTCACAGCCAGGAATGGCCGAAACACGAAGGATGCAGCAAGGTTATTTGGGGTAGCGCCCCCTGAGGGTATGTCATTTCCTTCTGGAAAATGGTGGTATCATGGTATGGAGCCCAGACACTTAACTTATGTGGTTGCTGCAAATTTATTATACTTTGTGGTTGTTGCTTTGTGGTTGAGAATCCTCGGATAAAGGTCGCAAACGACCAGGGGTGGCATACTCGTGTAGTAGTTACCTAGTTACAGATGTAACCCGGCCTTGTGTTGGCAGAGATCCGGTTAAGTTCTTGGGGCGTCCCTCCAGAGGCGTACCCATATGGCCTAGAAAGTTCCTTAGCCTAACCATTTGTTGGAAATCCAATCGCCAATACGTGCCTTGTATTGTATTAGTTGTAGAACCTGCCATCTAATATGGTAGCTATACTATAATGGTATGTATGCTGGCTAAGATTTATATTATACTTGCAAATGTTTTTCCACTATGCACTAATAATAATATTAAAATAGATTTTGTGTATCAAGCATGTTTGACTATCATAAGGAGAAATCTCCCCAAAGTATGCGATTGCATTATATGTGTGCCGAGATGTAAAGACCCGATGATTTTCGATCCAGGAAATTCCAGATAGTTAGGGAAAAGAAGAAGAGAGATAGAAGAAGAAGAAGAAGAAGAAGAAGAGAAAGAAACACCATCCACAGATTCTCACATTCACAGCGGATCAAAATATAATATCAAACAAAATAGCAGTGATACAAAAGAAACTGTTTCAGTTAATTTACATCAATATATCAGAGTTTACAACATATACACAAACACTGGACAGATACAACCTACATGTCCCAACAAATTTCAATATATCACAGCGGAATACACTCCATGCGTTCCTGCCATGCAGCTCGCCTCCTGAGCTCCAGAACGTCCTTCCGTGAAAAACAGTAATAATCGATCTGACCTAAGCATTACATTAAAGTAACACCCAGGTCAGGCTGGAAACGAGCGTGAGTAAACTTGTGACGCCCCACCTCTATACCCACGCTAGCCAAGAACACTACGGTGTAATGCTGTCAACTAGCGCGGAGAATAAGCCTGTTGAGGAGCGGCCATCAGTAGTTAGGCCTTACACTATTATTGGTTATCTCGATAGGAGTGGTGTATATATATATATATTCTTTCATTTTTCATCTCTGATTTATTTACCCCCATCGACATACCCCAATTCCAGTGTAAAACGAACTACGATGGTTCATAATAGTTTAGAACAATAGATATAATAATAACACGGATAATATCAATAAATGCGGAACACAGATAAAACAGAAAAGTCTCATATATATATAACTGATGTCAGTTACAATACATTTGACATAGAACATATGATACAACTACAATTGTCGACTCAGGAAGTTACATATACAAGTACATTATCGACTAACATACATGAACACATATCAACCTATGCTATGACACGACAACTCCCAAAAGATATGAAAAGTCTTTATAGCTCAAATAGCTACCCAAAGCAAGATATCTACGACCTGAAATAACTCGGTCTGACCCGAGTATTAAATTAAAAAGAAAATAATACACGGGTCAGTCTAATTCAAACTCAGTTATTAGTGCACAGAAGCAATAATAAATAAATAATGAATAGACGACGGTCACAATAAATCTCGTCTATCCGATCCTTAAATAAAGAAATCGGATATCGATAAATATGACACGTAACAGTGTTAAACAACAAATCAGCAAATTAATCCAAATCAGAATACAATTCAGAATATTGAATTGAATAAACAAAACAATTCAAACCACTGAAATATCAATTAAAATATTAATTCGAGTAGGGCTGCAGTACACGCACGCGTGCACTGCCTCGCCACTACAGCATAAGGAATATGCAAAAGATCAATAAATCAAAATAAGATAGAATATCAATAAAAGCAATGTCGTGTGGCTGCAGTACACGCTTGCGTGCACTGCTTTGCCACTCCAGATATGATGTACACAAAAGATCAACGAACCAAAATCAATGAAGATTCACATATCAATGCCACAGCCTCAGTGGTCAAAGTAGACAGACAAGGAGATAATTTAGAAAACATCAAATTAAACCAAATATGAATTGAATACACAAAACAATTCAAGTATTTAAAATATCAATTCATAATGTCGATACCGTGTGGCTGCAGTGCACGCACGCATGCACGACCTCGCCACAATAGCATATACAGAAATAACAACAAGGCACAAAGGCCAATGCGCAAGAATTCACAGTCCAAACAAATGCAATAAGCAAGTGACATTAGTGAAAAGCCTCAAAAAAGTGAATATGCAGTATGTACACAAATGAATGTACGTAACAATCTGTACATGGACGAAATGAACCAGAGGTGTAGCAAGGAGGGCTCTGCATCACGAAAATGCAACAAAATGAAACTGCAGAGGTCAAGTCACTAATATCATGACTCAACTCTACTGCAAAACAACTCAACTCAAATGGCCAGTGCACAAGGCAGTGGTACAACATGAAGACCAGACAACATGGCTCCTGTGGGAGTGCACATACAAACAGGTGAAGCAACAAATGACAACAAGTATGACAGGAATGCATACATACTCCAAAGATGAAACCCAAACAACAACATCAAGTGGCAGTTCAAATCAAAGAACAGCATAATATGAACCTGTGCACATATATACACAAGAAGCCTACAGGTAAAACCAATGAAGCAGCTACCCCAAAATGGAACAAGAGATAGTACAGCCTCGACATCAAAGAAGTAGGCCCAAAATACATGAAAACATCAGAATGAAGGTGAGAGCATCAACAATATGGCACCCCACACCCAACATTGAAAGACACAGAAAATCAGTACCCAACAGAGGCAACTGGCAATCACATGTATACATATGCATGCTACTAGCAAGCAACATGGAGCAACAGAAGGAAACAGAGGTGGCAGTATGGAACTACTGACCAACAAAACACCAAAACAAAACATCAACAAAGTTCAAATAAATATAGGCAGCAGCTCCGAATATAATGCAACAGTGCATATATATATAACAAGCATACTGCACCCAAGATAAGTCAAAACAGCAAGGCACAACAACAATTCCCAGTGGACAGTGACAGTGCTGAGGTCATCAAAATCAAAGATATAAGGGCCGAAACCATTACACAAAAATGTAAAGCCAACGTCGAACAAAACAACACAAAAAACAATTTCAAGCTTAAATAGATAGTTCGAACAAAGCCACAAGACAGTGTCGAACCCAATTGCACATGGCAGAAGGGAGTTTACAGTGCAAGTTTGCACGAGTTCAGAAAATAACAAAAGTAGGGGAATCACAAATAAACAAGGCCAAAGATGCACTGAGGTGGAACCACAACACAAGTGCGACAGATATAAGGTGATGCACAAGCAGGAATATTAAGGCAAATATATACACTGTGGTAAGGCATGTACATGTGTGGACAACAACTACAACTGTTCATGAACACAACTAGGGATCAAATGCAGGTGAACTCAAGAATTGAACTAAAAATCCAAATGTACAAGTACATGAACAACAAAGAACCCAGCTACGTAATGAAAATCATCGCAGACCAAAAATCATCAACATCGAACAAAATCAAATAATGCCGAGATAAATTGAATCACAATTGCAATGGACAGAATATAGGAATTCAAACCCTAATAAACCTGAGATTGAAGCAGATGTGAGTGAAAAGAATCACTCACCTTTATTCGACGCATACTGAAGTAGCCGTGATCACTGAGAGGAATTGAAGCATCGCCGCGTTCAATTTGGCGAAGCGGCGATCTCATGCTCGAAGCCCTAATCTGGACAAAGAGGAACGAACGAAAATTAACGAGCCCGCCAATTTCGTTTCTTTTATTTCGTATGCTATGGTTTTTCGAACGAATGGGAAAAATAAAAAGGGGGGAGCGGTTTGCCTTTGTTTAGTTTAGGGTTTGCCACTGAAAATTGAACAAAGATAGGAACCGGGTTATCTACACTGGATAATTATCATGGCACAAAGATAAGACGTGGGCTAAAAATCTCGTTTACAGCCCGCGTAACGCTTAAACAAATTTTTGAAAAGAATATCGATCGATAAAAATTCCAAACAGCAATAAGCTATCGCCATTAATCATTTAACGATGATCATAAATTGGTGAAAAAATCTCAGGTTGTTACAAAACTCATCTAACAAGACATTACAATTCAAAGAACGATTTAAAACCTAGGGTAACTCGTACCTGACAACATGTTCTTAACCTTTTGTAGTCATCACTTTATTCACAAATAAATTCCTAAGTAATATTTACTTAGTTTCAAAGGTTCATATTATTTCATCTAGCCTATTTACTTCTAAACTCAAATTTATAAAGAATCGAAGTGGTTTCGGGTATTTGCTGATACCCGACCCCTGCCTCTTCGAATCCAAAGTTATTCATTAAACCAAGTGTGTAAGTTAAACAATACAATTTATATTTAGGATTTCATATTCACATAACAATTAATCTAAGATAAATAAACCATAATATCACAGTTCATCCAAAATATCTCATATCTCAAAGCATCACATATCAGAGATATCAACCAATTCAAGTCATCCAATATCATTCAACCATCCTTAAGTAAGATTTATAAGATATATAATTCTCAATTAATTTAATAAATCTCCAATTAAGTTAATCACCAACTTTAATCACTTGGATTACCTTAATTCTGCTTGCTTAACATTAATTAATTTCAACTCAATTAATTAATCATTCCTTAACTATCCATCTTAATCAACCTCTTAATTGATTATTTTTAATGAATCATCCTTGGTTAATTATTCCTTAATTTCATTTAAGTAATTAACTCTTAATTAATTACACAAACAATTTAATTGACCTTTACCCATCCATATTGATTACGTTGATCCCTAATTAATTACTTAAATTAATTATTCTATAATCACTTATATTGATTAATTATCCTTTAATTAATCACACTCATTAATTAACTCATCCTTAATTAATCACATAAATAAATTAAGCTTAAGTTAATTACATTATTAATCAATCCTTTAACCATCAATTAGTTATCCTTAATTCTTTTCATTAAGTAATTAACCTTAAACTAGTAATTAATTAATCTTAATTAATCCTTACATTAAGTGATTATTCTTTGATTTACTTCGATTAAACAATTATTATTTAATTACTTTTATTAAACAATTATTATTTAATTACTTTATTAAGTAATTCAACCTTTCATTAAATTATTCTTTAAAACCCTTTTATCTTCCTTAATTACCACTTAATTACTTTATTTAGTTTATTTAGGATAACTTTAGAATAAAGTTTTATGTGTAATTTAACACTAAAGAAATAATTTTGTTTACCAAGTTGAAATCTGATTTACACCAAATCATCATACCCGAGCCACACCCCCAAATTCCCGATGCCAACCCGAGCAAATCACAATACATCCTACAGGAGAAAACTCGAGCTTGACTCGAGTCAATCCCTCATCTTTCCCGAGCTTCCTCTCGAACACGATTCTACCCAACCACCAGCCAATACCCAAATGCATAGTTGAAAGCCTGTACATGTGCACGTATCGGCGGAGCAGCGGCAATCGCTTATGACCCTGTCGCCAAGTCGTCAACGTCTCTCTCATGTGCCCCGACCACCCAGAAACCCAAAGCCACCGTCAAATCGTAATCGACGAGTACGAAACCCACCGAAAAGAGAACGATTACCAAAAAGCCATCCACATCACCACCCCAGATCATCGGTGATCACAAAACTCCAGCCAGAACCTCATCACGACCTACTCCACCCATTCCCCTCCGCGTACACGACTCTGATCATCCATCGACTTCCCAATCGAACCAGAGCCCAACTCGGCCAAAATGCCGCCTAAAACCCTACTTTCCCCTTTTCCTGTCACCCTGGCTATCGAGAATTTCAATCACCATTTTTCCCTCAAACTTCATCCAACAAACATCCTCCGATCCGAACCCCAAGACCACAGATTCACGTGATTGTCGGAAATTGGTAAATTTCCAATTTCCGGTCAACATGCAAATCCTCTTGAATTATAAGTCTAAAAATCATGATTTTAACTTCGAAAATCCTAGATTTTAAAATCAAATTCGATTATACACTCGATTTCAAAAATCACTAAAGTCGAATATTTGCTATGATTAAGATCCTACTGTTTTTCTTACTTTTTGTTAAAACCAGCTTAAAATGTTACCTGAAAAAAATTCTAGACCAAACTTCTTGTCATTTCAAACAAGTTTTGTTTATAAACCAGAGTTTAAAATAAATCAGAGAAAGAGATATTTAAATCTTGTACAGATTTTGGAACCTGTATTACTCAAACAGAGTGTTCATTTGTACTCAGACACGCACACCATGTAATCATGCATATATCTACACGCAATTCATATAAATACTTATCATACTTTGTTTTCAAGTAATTTCTGCATGCAACAAAATTATTTAAAAAAAAAACAGACTAAAAACTTAGTTTACTCACCTTACAGAGAACAGTACTTTTTATTAGATCTGAAAACTTGTTTGATGTTGAAGCTGATGTTTGATCTGGTACTTGATGTAAAACTTAATCTTTGTTGAGTGGATTTGCCATTGGAAATTTGATTTTTTTTTTTTGCTTTGGCTTTGATTAGGTTTTAGCTTGAAAATTGTTGTTTGGTTTCTATTCTTTTTTTATTTTTTTTATAGAAGAAAGTTTGGTTTCACAAAAATAAATACATCTCTATCCTCGATTTTCTACACATTAATTATATAAAAATTTCCTAAAGAAATGCCACTTGTCCTTACATGTTATCTTTATCTTACAAATGCTTAATGCATATTTTAAATGTTTACATTTGTAAATTTTTGCCTAATATGTTTTCATATTGTATTTATTCTTAAGTTTAATACTTTATACGTATACAATTTGTACATATGTTTAAAGAAAGTATGAATCTTATTAAGTTCTATTTTAAACTTAAGCTTTAATACTTTAACAAGTAAATATATATACACACACACATACACTCACTATCTTTATTGTTGTAAAAATATAGAATTTATTTTTAATAACTTGAAAATAAATTTTGAATTTAAACCATAGCTAACATTTACAATATAGATGTGTATATATATATACACATTATAATAGAAAACATATTTATTTGTAAAAGATAAATTTTGCCAAATTGAATAATTATAAAGAAAATCATTAAACAAATATCATCAAATTTCAACAGTTATATCAGGAGATTATCAAATGAATATTTATCCTGATATTTATAATTCAACATTTATTATAGTTCTAATTCATCTATGTATGCATATATATATACACACCAGAATTTTATTTGTTCAATTTACAAATTAGTATTTTTAATAGAGAGAATTAGTTAATTATCCAATTACCGGACGTCCAAAAATCCGAGTTATCACACATGAGGCCTTATCGTAGTTTCATTTTCCAAAAGCATAGCGGATTTCTTTTCCTTTCTTTGCGAAAATAACTATTTTTAAGATCTCACGCCAGTCCCATGACTGACCTGGAGTTAATTGTTCTCTTTCTAAAATCTGGATGCCCATAATTTTCCACATGGGTAGCCTAGAGTCAAGTTATCAGTCGTTCGGAAGCGAAGTCAAAGAGATGCAGTGGAAATCTGGAGTTCAAGCTGGATGGCAAGACGTACCACTTACACTATGTAGTGTCTGTTGCGTTTGGGTTAGTGCAAGTCAAATTTTCTTGTACACAAGTTATTATTACTGCCAGTGTTGTGTTTGGTGTTGTTGTAAAATCTGATAATGTGATGTATGTAAAACTGATATAGTGCTTTTATTTTAAAGATATTCATTTATCTATTATATATTATTCCGCTGCGAAATGTGAGATTCTATTATTGCGTCTGTTTCTTATTTATCTTCTTCTTTAACCCTAACAGTTCGGTTTCCGGCATTCGATTATGTGGCATTTGATAAAGTTGGCGTATTGATGTCGACTTTCGGAAGTCGAAAAACTAGGTCGTTACAAAGTGGTATCAGAGCAATTGGTTAAGCGACAACCTTGGCTCTGTTGGGGATTACTCATTAGAGATAGAGTCAGTAGTACTCTAGAATGAGTTTGAGTGTAATAATAGATATGAGCACGTATTTGTTAGTGAATATAAAATTATTTTATATTGTGATGATCGATTTGTTGAGTGGTATATGGATTCTGGTCGGTATAGTCTGTACAACTCTATCGATAAGGATCTCTAAACACTTGTATAGAAAAATTAGACACGATATTGTTTTAAAATAAGGGTAAATGAAATAATTTTACCCAAATTATTTTTGTATAGAAGAGAAATCATTTTCCATAAATTATTATAGTATATGATTGCTTGGTTGCCAGGAAGTGATAATATTAAATTATTATCATTGATTATTGAATAAGAAATTGAAATCGTAACTCAAAAGCTAAGAAAATAAAATCCATATATAAATGGGATTTGTAAATGTGATTTATAAATAGAATTCCAGAGAAATAATTGGAAATGTTTTTGAAAAGATTTGAAATTTGGAAAGTTTGGAAATTAAATCCCTTTTTAGTTTGAAAATGATTTTCAAAGGTTTTGGAAAAAATGTTTTTGAAGGGATAAAAGCACTAAACTCTTTTTGATCGTGGGAAAATGATTCTGATGATGATCGCAACATCATCGGTGTTCATTTTCGAGTTTCCAAGAAAGAAATTGCTGCCACATCGTTTTAAAAATTGAAATTGTTTGCAAACTGGTTGGGTTTTTCAAAAGATAATTTGTATTGATTTCAAAAAATGATTTTTGAATGTTGGAAAGACTCAGGAATTTTATAAAAATTGGTTACGGAATAAAATTTATTAAGGTGAAAAAATAAAATTGTGAATGAATAAATGAATTTACAGCTGCAATTAAATGAAAATGAAATTGAATCTTGAAAATTCGTTTTGAATTTGTAAGTAAATGAAATTCTAGCTGAATATTGGAAATTGAATTTGATTTGTGATAAACAAGGCGAAGTATTAAAACAAAATTAGTAAGTGGAACTAATTGAAGGAATGATAAAGAAAATATGGTTAGAAATGAATTGAATTCATATGGAATTTGAAATCCACTTTAAATAAAGTAAAGATAAAACCAAAGTGGCGAATTGAAAATAATATAAGAACTTATATTAAATATTTATTGAACTTGAGAAATAAATGGCAAAATTCTTAAGTAAATTTTGAATTGAGGAAATATTCTAAGTTGATGATTGAGTGAAGATTAAACTGGAAATTTATGAGATGATAATTGTGAATAAATGAATCAATGTAAATAAGGGAAAAGAAAATTGATAAAGCTAATAATCAATTAGAAATGAATACGTAGGATATACGTATATTATTTTCGCATAGCGATTTGATCCAAAATTCGAGCACAAAATTTCGAGATAACTATATATAGATCCGAGTTGGAATTTTTCACTCGATTTTTGACGGCGAACCTGGACACGGATTTTTGGTTGATTCTGGAAATTCTCTATCGTAGTTTAGAACTATGCAAGGAGAATGACAGTTTCTGACCAAGAAACCAGATCTGAGTCCGCACTAGGATGTCGGATGAACGATACAAGTTCGGAAGTGAAATTGTGTGATCGAGTGGGCGATCGAATTTGATATTGCGTACGAATGATGTATGTATACCGTACGGATTTGAATGAAATATATATATATTGAAATTTTTGTAATGGAATGTGCAAAATGATTTTTGAATGTAGAAATTGGATATGGTTGTTAAATAGCATACGGGTATTATAAAGGAAAATGGAATTGGGATTTTGATTTCGAAGATAAATTTTTAATTGCTCTTTAGAAAGGTATGTATTTAAATTTCAATATGAAATTTGATGATTTTCTTGTCCAGCCATATGACATTTTGTTTTCTTTTTGAATCTGGGAGCCCGTGGTGCCATTTTGTAGTCGTACCGAGCTAGCCGCGCAAAGGAGACGCTGGCGAAAATTTTAGGAGTTAGAAAACTTTTGACAATTTAAAATTCAAAATTTGAATTTAAATTTGAATGGTTAAGCAAACAAAGTTGTTTGGAATCTATGGAAGATTTTGGAAAGATACTTGAAGTGATAACGGGTCTTTAATAAAAAGATTTTTTTGACAAATTAATAAAACTGTTTGGTTTTGGAAAAATGGTAAATGTGTTAAGGATCATTCTTCTTAACTAATAATTTCGGGACGAAATTCTTTTAAGGGGGAAGGATTTGACGACCCAGAATTTTGAACATTTGAAATTGGAAATATTTAATTGATTTTGAATGTTTTGGAGTTAATTTAAACTTGGATTTCAAATATAACTATGAATTTGGCAATTAAAATGTTGAATTTAATAATGTGAAGCTGGGTAAAAATTTGTATCTTCAATTTTAAGCTGATTAAAAATATTTTTAAGGCTTAGAAAATTTATATTGATAATACTAAAGATAATGAAAGCTTCAAAATTGAATTTGAAAGTGATTTGTTCAATTTTGAAATTATATAGTTTAAATCGATATTTAAAAATGGCATTCCGAGGCATATTCTCGGAAATAGACGAAACCGATTCCATTGGATCAGTAATAGTGTATTATTATGGGATTTAAATTTTCGTAGCGTTTGGAGTGATCGTTTGGCCGTACGATAAGCAAACACGCTGAAAATTTATTCGTTTGAATTAAATGTTGATGTAAAAAAATCTCGTTTAAAGAAAATAAAAAAATAAAAAAAACCGAGCTTCGTCTTTTTATCTTCAAAACAAATCGATTTCTTCTTCATAAATTTGAATCCATGGTCGCGAAAAAGAAGGAAAAAAAGAGAAACAAGATCTCGTAATCAAAATCAAATGGCCGCCATTTCTCTCTGTTGATTCAAAATCAACCGAACTCTATTCAAAATCGAAAGCCCTCTCCCCTCAGTTTTAAATTCGATCGAAATTCACAATATAAAAAAATGGCGTCTTCGCTTACGAGCGCACATCAGTAAGCATCGATTGAACTCGAGGCGGCACGATCATTCGAATGGATGTGTCGCGATGTGGTTGGGCTCGAACGACGAGTGAGACGAAGGTCGCGGAAGGTGATGGATGATGGACGACGCTCTGGAGATGTGGTCGCAATCAATCACGGCGGCTAGGGTTTCGATTCAAGCAAGGCCGCGAATTCCACTACGTAAACGGTTCATGGAGTGGCGCGAAGTCGAAGGGCGGAGCAAGCGGCATCGACGAGGAGGCAGTCAGCTGGATGGTCGGCGACACGTGGAAAGTGGCGTGATGATCTGGAAGCGTGCCGCGCATGCGAGATGGGGTGTTCGACTTTGATTGCATGCGATTCGCGGCATCGAATGGGATTGCGACACTGTGGGTTCCGCGAGGGATTCTATTTGGGATCATCTGTATGGCTCTCTTGTTTTTTTTATCAATTTATATATTGATGAATATATATATATATATTTGGTTAGAAATATTTGTATGCAGTAAAGATGAGAAGCATTGATTTATTTATTCAATTTAAAATTGAAAAAAAAATAATTTAAAATTTGTATGATTGACAGTAAATAAATTACTATGATTATTTACAGGAAACAGAAAATATTTTATATAAGTAAAGTTTGAAAAAATATAGATATTTAAATTTATATAGATTATTTAAAAAGAAAAGAATAAAGTAAATATATATACACAAGATTTTTGAATAAAAAAGTTTATATAAAGAAAATTTGATTTTCAAAGTCTATAAATTGAGTTCCAATATGAAATAAATAAGCCAGTATATATTTTTTAATTTTAGAAATTTTATATTATAAAGATAAATTTAATTAATAAACGTATTCTATTTATTTTATTTACCCAAGATTATTTAAAAAGGAAATTCAATTTCAAATTTAACTTTTAGTTAAATAAATTTGTTAAAAGGGATTTGTTTAGAAATTAAAAGTATTGGTTTAAAATTAATCTATTTAATTATCTTAAGTTACTAAAAAGAGAATTTTTTTTGGTTTAAAATTAAACTAATAAAATCATTGGTTAATTAAATTTATCAAATAGGAATTTAAATTGTTCGATTTGTTCGAATATTAATAAGAATCATACAATTGTTTGATACAAGGTCTAAAATGTAAAAACAAGCCGGAATGGAACTGAGTTGGAACGGATGTTAAATAAAAGTTAAGATCCTTTCACTCAATCAGATTTTTCTGATTTAATTTTAAATAGTTAAATTTAAAATGGTTGATTGTGTACTTGGATGATAAATAATTATCAGTATATTAAATTAGACCCTATGCGCCGCATAATAGCGGATGATATTATATTAAACCCATATGCCGCGATATTCCACCTCGAAGTGGAATTGGTATTATATATGTATTTGGAGTGATTGATTTCCCGCATTTTATAGTGGATGGGACCCTATGCGCCGCATAATAGCGGATGATATTATATTAATCCCATATACCATGATATTCCAACTCGAAGTGGAATGGGAATTTAATTGTTGTCCTAAAGTCTGTGGATGTAGGGAAACAGGTTCGAGGGATCCAACTGGATTCCTCAAATACTTGAATTTGTTTCAATATTATGTGTTGATTATATATAATCTGTGTGTGATTATATTTGTGATTGAAATCGTTGAAGGCTATAGTTTAGCCGAATATATTTTTGGTATCGTAGGATACCGGAAATAAATAAAATTGGATTTTTGAAATTCAAGTAGAAAATTTATCATAAATTCATTTAAAGAATTTAGTGAATTTTAAAGAAGAAATTCAAATAGATAAAGTTTTATTTTTGAAAACTTATTAAATAAGTTCCAAAAGTATGGCAGAAGATTTTTGTAAATGGTTTTTGAGTAATTTTGTTAATAGTTGAAGGATTTATTTGAAATTCGGATTTTAAATAGATTGGAAGAGATAAAGGAATTTATTTTAAAAGGAAATAAATTTAGAAATCAAATTTGGAATTTAGTTTGGTGATTGAAAATTAATCTTTAGGAAATCAATTTGAAATTCGATTTGGTGTCTGAAATAAATTTTCGAAATCAATTTGTGATTTGATTTGGTATTTGAAAGTGAATATTTGGAAAACGATTTAAAAATCGTATATTATTGGATATTTGGGAATTTAAATTCACAATAGGAATTTAAAAAGGAAAGAGAAATTTGTTTTATAAATAAATATTGTTTTATTTTTAAAAGTGTTGGAAGGAATTTACGGATTTGGAACGTAAATTTGAAATAAATACAGAAAGATTTATAAATTGATTTGAACGAACCATTTTAAAATGGGAGGTGTATTCTCCCTGGAAAGTCGAGTATGTTTTCAATATAGTTTATAGATATAAATTAAAGTTGTAAAGATAGTTTTAAGGATAAAATAAATATTTTCGAAGAAAATATTTATTTAGGTTATTTTGTAAATATTTAAAATAAAGATTTATTTTAATTTACTATAGAAGTGATCGTTTAAAGTTTTAGTTGATATTTGTTTTAGAAAATGGATATTTAAATAGTTATATCCTATCTACTAATTTTATTTTCAAAATTAGTTTGGGCTTGAATTTTTTTTGAGATATTAGTATAATATTTTCATAACTAATACTGAAGCAAGCATTTTAAAATGATTTTATTTTAAATGTTTCCAAGTATATTTTGGATAAGTATTTAAATTTATTTTTGAAGTAGTTGAACTCGGCAAATTTTTAGTGGAATTAAATAAATATTTGAAAAAAATTTCAACGTGAGGGAAGAAATTTGAAATTTGTTTTCAAAAGATTAAAAGTTGAAAAGCGATTTGAAATTTGTTTTCAAATGATTGAAGTGTTAAAATTATATCTTGCGAAGATATTTTGAAAACAATAATTGGGAGAAAATTATTTGAAATCCTATGATTGTTGTGAATGATGATTGATAGTTAACTAACCAACTATCTATATTGGCCTTTTTAATGGCATTCGAATTTCGATGCGATCGGGGGTCGGATTCCAAATGGATATTCGAAAACCACTTCGAACCTTTGTGATTGTGATGGATCATTTGTTTAAAAGATCAAAGTGAAAATTTGTTGTGATGTGTTTGAAATCTGAATGTAACACTTATTTCTAAAATAAGCACTCGTTATGCTGATTAGCCGGGAGAGGACTTTTTGTCATAAAACCCATTTCGAGTAATGATACGACGAAATGGGATTGCATTTGAAGATGGTGTTGAAGACAAGGTATTTTCGAAAACGAATGGATTACCTGTCGAATGTCTCTGCACCGGGTTGCTCCGGTATGGAGATTCTATCACTCTTTGTAATGGGGATTCCAGACGTGATTAGTGAATATCCGTATTGCAAGGACTTCTTTGAAGTGCCTACGGTTCCGTTCGATCCCGGAACAGACTTGTATGGATGTGTTTTGACGTTACACTTTGAGATGTAAAGCTGGTTTCTATCAAATATATTTCTGTTGGTGGCGGAGAATTTATTCTCTTAGCTTAACACCCTTCTATGAGACGTACGAGCTTAGAGGTTATGTAGTTGATAGTTACTAGTGATACATTTCCAATTTGGTAATGTGGCATACGAAGTGCTGTTGATCATTTGTTGATCGAAGCATGGCTTTTGTGAAAAGCATAGCTTTATGGATGAGACTTCGTCGGACCTCACAACCCGGAATGATCGAAACAGGAAGGATGCAGCAAGGTTATTTGGGGTAACGCCCCCTGAGGGTATGTCATTTCCTTTTGAAAGAGATTGGTATCATGGTATGGAGCCCAGATACTTAACTTATGTGGTTGCTGTAAATTTATTATACTTTATAGTTCTTGCTTTATGGTTGAGGATCCTCGGATAAAGGTCGTAAATGACCGGTGGATGGCATACTCATGTAGTAGTTACCTAGTTACAGAGGTAACCCGGCCTTGTGTTGGCATAGATCTGGTTATGTTCGTGGGGCGTCCCTCCAGAGGCGTATCCATGTGGCCCAGGAAGTTCTTTAGCCTGACCATTTGTTGGAAATCCAATCACCAATATGCATCTTGTATGGTTTTAGTTGTAGAACCTGCCATGTAATAAGGTAGTTATAGTAGGCACACTATAATGGTACGTATGCTGGCTAAAATTTATGTTATACTTGCAAATGTCTTTCCATTGTGCACTAATAATGATATTAAAAGAGATTTTGCGTATCAAGCATGTTTGACTATCATAAGAAGAAATCTCCCTCAAGTGTGCGATTGCGTTGTGTGTGTGCCGGGAAACCTTGTGGTAGTTTCATTTTCCAAAAGCATAGCGGATTTCTTTTCCTTTCTTTGTGAAAATACTATTTTTAAGATCTCACTCCAGTCCCATGACTGACCTGGAGTTTATTGTTCACTTTCTAAACTCTGGATGCCCATAATTTTCCACATGAGCAACTTAGAGTCAGGTTATCAGTCGTTCGAAAGCGAAGTCAAAGAGATGCTGTGGAGATCTGGAGTTTAAGCTGGATGCCGAGACGTACCACTTATACTATGTAGTGTCTGTTGCATTTGGGTTAGTGCAAGTCAAATTTTCTTGTACAGAAGTTATTATAACTGCTAGTGTTGTGTTTGGTGTTGTTGTAAAATCTGATAATGTGATGTATATAAAACTGATATAGTGCTATTGTTTTAAAGATATTCATTTATCTATTATATGTTGTTCTGCTGCGAAATATGAGATTCTGTTATTGCTTCTTTTTCTTCTTTTATCTTCTACTTTGACCCTAACGGTTCGATTTTCTGGCATTCGATTGTGCGACATTTGATACAGTGGGCGTATTGACATCGACTTTTAAAAGTCGAAAAATCGGGTCGCCACACGACCCGAAATCCAGCGATTGAAAAGCGACATCAAATACCTCACTTGTATTCGACTACCGGAGATTCAAACGTCGAACTCCAGTTCGGATGGAGCTTATAACAACATTAGATGAATATAAACAGCGGGAATAAAATGAATTATCATTGATCAACATCACAGATACATCATCATCCTAATATCCATGACAACATTAATCACCACCTTCAGAGAATTGTATATGTATAACACAACTACAAATTGGTAACATCACAGCGGAACAACAAAGTGATCACTATTTCAAGAAGGTCTCCAAAGAAAGAGAGCGAGAATCCCAACTAAGCACCTTAGATCCAAAAACCTTCAAAAAGATCCCCAAGTCAAAAGCCTCCAAATCCGATAGCTTTCGAACCAAAAGACTTCAAAAGATTCCAAGCCAGCACCAAAACACGAAAAACTTGCTTCTAGGCCACCCGTGTGGAAATTATGGGTACTCGGAGTTTAGGAAGGGAACAATAAACTCTGGATCAGTCATGGGACTGGTATGAGTAAACAAAAACATTTGTTTGTGCAAAAATAATTTACAAAAGAAAATCCGGTATGCTTTTGGAAAATGAAACTACCATAAGGCCTCTCGGCACGCACACAATGCAATCGCACGCTTGGGGGAGATTTCTCCTTATGATAGTCAAATATATTTATACGAGAAAACTTTTTGATATTATTGTTAGTGCATAGTGTAGAAAACATTTTCGAAAGTATAATATTAATCTTAGCCAGCATACATACCATTATAGTATGCCTACTATAGCTATCATGTTAAATGGCAGGTTCTACAACTAAAGTCGTACATGGTTCGTATTGGTGATTGGATTTCCAACAATGATCAGGTTAAGGAACTTCTTGGACCACATGGGTACGCCTCCGGAGGGACGCCCCAAGAACCTAACCGGATCTCTGCCAACATAAGGCCGGGTTACCTCTGTAACTAGGCAACTACTACATGAGTATGCCATCCCCCGGCTGTAACCAACCTTTATCCGTGGACCCAACAACAACAATCACAAAGCAACATAATTGCAATATCAACATAATTTCAGCATCTGGGCTCCATACCATGATACCACTTCTATCCAGAAGGAAATGTACATACCCTAAGGGGCGCTACCCCCAATAACCTTGCTGCATCCTTCCTGTTTCGATCATTCCCGGGTTGTGAGGTTCGACGAAGTCTCGTCCACAAAGCTATGCTTTTCACAAAAGCCATGCTTCGATCAACATATGATCGGCAGCACTCAGCATGCCACACTACCAAGTTGGGAGTATATCACTGATAACCTTCAACTACATAACCTCTAAGCTCGTTTGTCTCAGAGAAGGGTGTTAAGCTAAGAGAATAAATTATCTGCCACCAACAAAAATGTGTTTGAAATAAATCTATTTTATATCTCAAAGAATAATGTCAGACATACAACCAAACAAGTCTGTTCCGGGTTCGAACAGAACCGAAGGCACTTCCGAAGATGCCCTTGTAATCCTGGCATCCACAATCCCGATCGGACTTCCCATCACATACAGAGATCTCTATACCGGAGCAACTCAGTGCAGATTCATTCGACAAGTTATCCTATCGTCCTCGAAGACACCCGGTCTTCACCACCATCTTCAAATGCTATCCATTTCGTCGTATCACCATTCAGAATGGGTTATATGACACAAAGGTCCTCTCCCAGCAAAACCGAATAGCGAGCGTCAATTTAAAAACATGTGGATATGTCGTTCACAAAGTTTTACAGGTTCGATGTGGGTTTCAGATAACCAACTGGAATCCGACTCCCTGTCGCATCGAAATTCAAAAGCCGTTTTACGGCCAATGGGCTTTCACATTCACACAGAAACAATCACAGATATTACAGCTCAACACAGGGTAAATCATATCACAAAGCATCACCATCACATATCAGAGATATTAATCAGTACACAACATTCACTAATAATTAATCATCTACAATTAAGGTGAATTAATCGTGTGATTTAAATTAATTAAACACACAATTACTTTCATTAATTATCTTTAATCAATGATTACTCATCCTTAGTTATAAATTAATTAAATCTTAATCACCTTCATCAATTAATTATATTTTTTTATTTTTTTAGTTATCTTAATTAATTAATCCTTAATTGTTAGTTAATTAAATCTTAATTACTTTATTAATTTATTATTCCTTAATTAATTATCTTAATTAATTAATCCTTAATTGTTAAATAATTAAATCTTAATTACTTTTATTAAATAATTATTCCTTAATTAATTATCTTAATCAATTAATCCTTAATTTTTAATTAATTAAATCTTAATTACTTTTATTAATTAATTATCTTAATTAATTAATCCTTAATTGCTAATTAGTAAAATCTTAGTTACTTTTATTAATTAATTATTCCTTAATTAATTATCTTAATTAATTAATCCTTAATTGTTAATTAATTAAATCTTAATTACTTTTATTAATTAATTATTCCTTAATTAATTAATCACAAATACAAATCAATTAACCTTAATGATTTACTTAATTAATCTTTAATATTAAGTAATTAATTAAATAGTTATTCTTTAAATAATTTATTGCTAAATCATTAATTACTTAATAAATTTAAATGATAAATCCTTTTACCTTTGTTAATCATTTTGATTATCTTGTAAACATTGTTTAATAAATCATTCTTATCATATAAATTAATTTAAAGGATTAAGATTTAGTTTAAATAGCATTTCATCTTAATTATCCTTCTTAATTGCATTATTTAATCGATATAAATAATTTTATAAAAATAATGTAACAAAATTTAATTTAAATTTAATTACTTTAAAAATGTCTTACTTAAAACCTTAATTAGTTTAAACTTAAATCAAAATTATCTTCTAAAAACATAGATTTAAAATTGTTTAAAAGTTTGAATTTTTTTTCAAAGTAAAACTGTTTTGTGTATCAACCCTGAGTGCACTTCGATTCTCACCCAAAAAAAAATTCTCCTTGCTTTGATTCGTTTCCAAAACCTACCCTTGTGCCTAATTTTTTTAACTTTAATTTGTTTAAGTACAAACCCGTGCAATCCAAAATTTACTTCGAGTCCATACCCGAGCTCGAACCTTATCTCCCGAAGGCTACTTCGAGTTTCCTTTTTCTTCCCAAACCTATGTCTACTGACACAGATAAAGCCATATGCACATGCACCTATCATCTGCGAAGCTCTGACCTCCAAGTCCATCACCGACACACCATCGACGACCCACCAATCCAATTCCGACCACCCAGAATTCGCTTGGAACCCAAAATCGAAATCGAAGTTACTCGAGCAGTTCCTGAAACAATGACCTCGCCTGAAAATCCTTCGAACTCCCAACGCCGACCATCAGAGGTCGCATAACTCCAACCAAAGTTGCATTTGACTTCAACGCTTCGATCGAAACCGGTGCGATCAACTCCGGTGCGACGACGAAGCTGCAGCAACCCAAATACTTGACTTCGACCAGACATGGGTTTAAACCCTAGTTCAGCAATTTCCGATCACCACGACGACTTATAAATTCAATCAGTAATTTTCTGATGATCCCAGATCATCCACCAAGCCCCAAACACGATTACAACATTTATCATAACCACGATCACCTGAATCTGCCCCGAAACCCCATATCATTCAATTCACAAATTCCCAGTGAATTCAAGTTTATAAGTTTTGATCTTAGCTTCAAAAATCATTATTTTAAAAAATGTTTCCGTTAATATAATTTAAATCAGGAATGATGATGGTCAAAATTTTGACAGAAATGTGTATGCCTGTAATTTCAATCTTTTTCAAAGAATGCTTTGATTTATTTTGCTGAAATTTATTTTTTAGATATGAAACATGTTTAAACAAGCAAAACATGTTTAGATCCTAAGGTCTAATATGGATTAGAGGGGGAGAAATCAAAATTTTGAACAGGCTTTTGGAAAACCTGGGAACACAGAGGCATATATGTCTGTAAAAGAGACATGCACAGAACATTCATATAGGTTCATTCACATGCAGGCATTATTTTACAACTTATCTTCAAAAAAATTCATCACAACATCAAGATTTGCTCAGATTTTAAATAGTTTTACTCCCTTAGTACTTTCAACAGAGAGACTTGGAAATGGTTTGAAGGTCTAGAAAGCTGTTTTTAAATTTGATCTTGAATTCTGCAGCTAATTGATCAAAAATTTTCTTAGTTTTCTGATGTATTTACTTGCTTAATTTCTCAACAACACATTCTAGTTCAAATTTTTGAAAAGACCTATTTACAGTTTTATTTTTATACGAAAACAAAGAAGAACTTTGGTCTGAAGACTTGAACATTGGAATTCAAAGTTCTAAGGTGATACATATTGTGTTGTTGAAGTTGAATCTTAAAGGCTTGATCTTGAAAAAAAATGCAATGCTTGAACTTGCTTTGATGTTGAATTGCTTGTTTGAGAGGGTTACAGGTTTTGATTTATTTAAATATGTATGCAGGGTTTTCTTTTTGAGTTTGAACTTGAATTGTTTTGATTTGGTTACTTTGTTGCTGATGATTCTTTTCTTCTTACTGGTTTAAAATTTTTACAGGCTTAAGAAATGAATACAAGGGATAAGAGGGAGGAGATGAAGTAACTTATATAGATTTAAATCTTCTTTTTATTAACTTTCAAAAATAAAAATGACACTTGTTCATTTTCTTTCTACATGGATTACACCTGTTAATCCACTTACTAAAATTTTAACACTTGTCTTTATGTATATTACTTATTTAACATTTGTAGTTTCAGTAGAATAATATGTTTTCTTTATTATTTAAATTGAATTTAAGTTTACATTTTCTATTTTCTAAAGACATTAGCTTTATTTTAATAAATACTATTTAAAAGAAAATTTTGAAATTAAATACATATTAAATAAATTACACACACACACACACATTTATATATATATATATTTAAGTCTAAATTATATTATTATAGCATTTATTTAAAATTTAAATACAAATTCAAAGCCAAATTAAAATCTACTCATATATACACACATATGTATAATTTAAATTCAAATGGTTTTAAAAACATTTATTATTTCAAATTTTAAACTCAAATGAAATTGAAATCTTGTTCATACAATTTAACACTTATTTTATTTGATTTGAACGTTTTCAAATTAATCTCAAATTAAATTCAAAAATTCAAATAAATTACTAAATTAAATTGATAAAATTTTGGGATGTTACAACAATCCTTTCTCAACATTTGTTATTTCAACTCCATTTCTTATTGCATCAATTCTATTTCAATTTAATTTGATTCTTATCTTACCAAATGCCAATTTGTTTTCTTATTTTAATTCACTTCCAATCTTAAATCAACATTTGATTTTTATTTCATTTACCAAGATATCAAGCAAATTTTTACTTTGGGTTTTCCTTCTATTCAATTTTATTCAAGATCGACTAAATTTTATTTAACCAACTTAAATCCATACCATTTCTTTTAATAATTTAAATAAGAATTTAATTTCATTAAATATTATTTACAGCTCATCTGAATTTGGATTTCAATTCAATCCAATTTAAATTTTTATTTCCCAATTTATAAGTTCAAAAAATTATTTACTTACTTAAGTCCATTTACATTTATATTTTACTTTATCTTATTTAAATTCACATTTCATTTAGAATTAATTTTTTTAACTTTCCATTTTCCTATTCATAAGTTCACAACTTATTTATTTAAAATCTTATGTTACTCACTTGAGTCTAATTACATCTTATATTCATAATCTGGATTATTTATTTCACTTAAGAACTTAAGTGTATTCATTCCATTTAAAATTGTAACCTATACTTATACAATTATCCTCCACTTGAAATCTAAATCCACATTAAATTTTATTTAACTCAAGTTAAATTTCAATATACCTTATCCACTTTGATTTACTCCGGTTATAATTTTAATTTCCAGGATTAAAATTTTCACTTCCCTTTCTTATTTAGATCAACTTCATTTTATAAATTCAATACCGATTTCTTTCAATTCCCAAATCTTCTAAATAGAATTTCCAAAATTCAATTACCAAATTTATTTACGAAACCATTTTAAAATCATAAACATACATACTTGGTGTATTAAATCATAACTTCGGATTTTCAAAACAACTTGGTTTTACCAAAACAATTCCCTTTTTGAAATGTTTAAACAAACTTGTCTGCCAAACAAGTGCCAACAAATAATTATACTAAACTACCCTGATGGCAATCCATCACTTAGAGACTCAAAAACGAACACTGATGATGTGGCCATCATCATCAGGATTATTTTCTAGCGACTGAAGTGAGCTCGGTGCTTGCTTACTTCCCGTAATTTATTTCCCAAAATAATACTCCATTATTTCCTTCTAACACTTTGGAAAATATTTCAAAATTTCCAAGATTTAAAATTCCTAAACTTTTTGTTCAAATTCATTTAAAAACATTTTCCAAAATTCTCGGGATTTAAATTCTGTTTTAAATAATATTTTGGTTATGTTCCATTGTGTTATTTCATACTTACATAATTCTATTTGGTTATGAATATAAACCATTTCAAATTTTAGATTATTATATGTTTATAATATTAACAACCAAACATCCAAATAAATATAATAATTTCAGAAAATTGTTTCATTTATATCAAAATATAATTGTAGGAAAAATTATTTCATTTACCAAGTGTAAAAACAATACTATGTCGATTTATCTTGTTTAAGAGTTTAGAAACCCCTATCGATATAGTTGTACTTCCCGTACTGACGAATATTCATAAACACTCAACCGATAAGTCAACACAGTATAAAAACAGCTTTATATTCACTAACAATTACATGCTCATAGCTATTAATACACTCAACTCATTCTAGAGTACTATTGACTCTATCTTAATGAGTAATCCCCACCAGAGCCAAGGTTATCGCCAACCTGGCTCTAATACCACTATAACGACCCGTCCTACTCGATCCTCGAAATTCGACACAAATACGCCATTGTATAATATGCTGACTATCGAGTGCCAGAAAAGACATATTGCTGAGGAAAGAAAGAATGAGATAGAAGAAGAGAAAATAAAACAACAACAGAATCTCACAATCGCAGCGGAATAAAATACAATAGATAATAACTGATCTTTACACAAAAAGAATCTATATTTGTTTTATACATTACATCATTCGTTTCCAAAACCTACCCTTGTGCCTAATTTTTTTAACTTTAATTTGTTTAAGTACAAACCCGTGCAATCCAAAATTTACTTCGAGTCCATACCCAAGCTCGAACCTTATCACCCGCAGGCTACTTCGAGTTTCCTTTTTCTTCCCAAACCTATGTCTACTGACACAGCTAAAGCCATATGCACGTGCACTGATCATCTGCGAAGCTCTGACCTCCAAGTCCATCACCGACACACCATCGACGACCCACCAATCTAATTCCAACCACCCAAAATTCGCTTGGAACCCAAAATCGAAATCGAAGTTAGTCGAGCAGTTCCTGGAACAATGACCTCGCCTGAAAATCCTTCGAACTCCCAACGCCGACCATCAGAGGTCGCGTAACTCCAACCGAAGTTGCGTTTGACTTCAACGCTTCGATCCAAACCGGTGCGATCAACTCCGGTGCGACGGCGAAGCTGCAGCAACCCAAATACTTGACTTCGACCAGACATGGGTTTAAACCCTAGTTCAGCAATTTCCGATCACCACGACGACTTATAGATTCAATCAGTAATTTTCTGATGATCCCAGATCATCCACCAAGCCCCAAACACGATTACAACATTTATCATAACCCCGATCACCTGAATCTGCCCCGAAACCCCAGATCATTCAATTCACAAATTCCCAGTGAATTCAAGTTTATAAGTTTTGATCTTAGCTTTAAAAATCATTATTTTAAAAAACGTTTCCGTTAATATAATTTAAATCAGGACTGATGATGGTCGAAATTTTGACAGAAATGTGTATGCCTGTAATTTCAATCTTTTTCAAAGAATGCTTTGATTTATTTTGCTGAAATTTATTTTTTAGATATGAAACATGTTTAAACAAGCAAAACTTGTTTAGATCCTAAGGTCTAATATGGATTAGAGGGGGAGAAATCAAAATTTTGAACAGGCTTTTGGAAAACCTGGGAACACAGAGGCATATATGTCTGTAAAACAGACATGCACAGAACATTCATATGGGTTCATTCACATGCAGGCATTATTTTACAACTTATCTTCAAAAAAATTCATCACAACATCAAGATTTGCTCAGATTTTAAATAGTTTTACTCCCTTAGTATTTTGAACAGTGAGACTTGGAAATGGTTTGAAGGTCTAGAAAGTTTTTTTTAAATTTGATCTTGAATTCTGCAGCTAATTGATATAAATTTTTCTTGGTTTTCTGATGTATTTACTTGCTTAATTTATTAACGACAAATTCTAGTTCAAATTTTTGAAAAGACCTATTTACAATTTGATTTTTATACGAAAACAAAGAAGAACTTTGGTCTGAAGACTTGAACACTGGAATCCAAAGTTCTAAGATGATACAGATTGTGTTGTTGAAGTTGAATCCTAAAGGCTTGATCTTGAAAAAAAATGCAATGCTTGAACTTGCTTCGATGTTGAACTGCTTGTTTGAGAGGGTTACAGGTTTTGATTTATTTAAATATGTATGCGGGGTTTTCTTTTTGAGTTTGAACTTGAATTGTTTTGATTTGGTTACTTTGTTGCTGGGAGGAGATGAAGTAACGTATATAGATTTAAATCTTCTTTTTATTAACTTTCAAAAATAAAAATGACACTTGTTCATTTTCTTTCTACATGGATTACACTTGTTAATCCACTTACTTAAATTTTAACACTTGTCTTTATGTATATTACTTATTTAACATTTTTAGTTTCATTAGAATAATATGGTTTCTTCATTATTTAAATTGAATTTAAATTTACATTTTCCGTTTTCTAAAGACATTAGCTTTATTTTAATAAATACTGTTTAAAAGAAAATTTTGAAATTAAATACATATTAAATAAATTACACACACACACACACACACATATATATTTAAGTCCAAATTATATTATTATAGCATTTATTTAAAATTTATATACAAATTCAAAGCCAAATTCAAATCTACTCATATATACACACACATATGTATAATTTAAATTCAAATGGTTTTAAAAACATTTATTATTTCAAATTTTAAACTCAAATGAGATTGAAATCTTGTTCATACAATTTAACACTTATTTTATTTGATTTGAACGTTTTCAAATTAATCTCAAATTAAATTCAAAAAATCAAATAAATTACTAAATTAAATTGATAAAATTTTGGGATGTTACAACAATCCTTTCTCAACATTTGTTATTTCAACTCCATTTCTTCTTGCATCAATTCTATTTCAATTTAATTTGATTCTTATCTTACCAAATGCCAATTTGTTTTCTAATTTTAATTCACTTCCAATCTTAAATCAACATTTGATTTTTATTTCATTTACCAAGATATCAAGCAAATTTTTACTTTGGGTTTTACTTCTTTTCAATTTTATTCAAGCTCGACTAAATTTTATTTAACTAACTTAAATCCATACCATTTCTTTTACTAATTTAAATAAGAATTTAATTTCATTAAATATTATTTACAGCTCATCTGAATTTGGATTTCAATTCAATCCAATTTAAATTTTTATTTCCCAATTTATAAGTTCAAAAAATTATTTACTTACCTAAGTCCATTTACATTTATATTTTACTTTATCTTATTTAAATTCACATTTCATTTAGAATTAATTTTTTTAACTTTCCATTTTCCTATTCATAAGTTCACAACTTATTTATTTAAAATCTTATGTTACTCACTTGAGTCTAACTACATCTTATATTCATAATCTGGATTATTTATTTCACTTAAGAACTTAAGTGTATTCATTCCATTTAATAATTGTAACCTATACTTATACAATTATCCTCCACTTGATATCTAAATCCACATTAAATTTTATTTAACTCAAGTTAAATTTCAATATACCTTATCCACTTTGATTTACTCCGGTTATAATTTTAATTTCCAGGATTAAAATTTTCACTTCCCTTTCTTATTTAGATCAACTTCATTTTATAAATTCAATACCGATTTCTTTCAATTCCCAAATCTTCTAAATAGAATTTCCAAAATTCAATTACCAGATTTATTTACGAAACCATTTTAAAATCATAAACATACATACTTGGTGTATTAAATCATAACTTCGGATTTTCAAAACAACTTGGTTTTACCAAAACAATTCCCTTTTTGAAATGTTTAAACAAACTTGTCTGCCAAACAAGTGCCAACAAATAATTATACTAAACTACCCTGATGGCAATCCATCACTTAGAGACTCAAAAACGAACACTGATGATGTGGCCATCATCATCAGGATTATTTTCTAGCGACTGAAGTGAGCTCGGTGCTTGCTTACTTCCCGTAATTTATTTCCCAAAATAATACTCCATTATTTCCTTCTAACACTTTGGAAAATATTTCAAAATTTCCAAGATTTAAAATTCCTAAACTTTTTGTTCAAATTCATTTAAAAACATTTTCCAAAATTCTCGGGATTTAAATTCTGTTTTAAATAATATTTTGGTTATGTTCCATTGTGTTATTTCATACTTACATAATTCTATTTGGTTATGAATATAAACCATTTCAAATTTTAGATTATTATATGTTTATAATATTAACAACCAAACATCCAAATAAATATAATAATTTCAGAAAATTGTTTCATTTATATCAAAATATAATTGTAGGAAAAATTATTTCATTTACCAAGTGTAAAAACAATACTATGTCGATTTATCTTGTTTAAGAGTTTAGAAACCCCTATCGATATAGTTGTACTTCCCGTACTGACGAATATTCATAAACACTCAACCGATAAGTCAACACAGTATAAAAACAGCTTTATATTCACTAACAATTACATGCTCATAGCTATTAATACACTCAACTCATTCTAGAGTACTATTGACTCTATCTTAATGAGTAATCCCCACCAGAGCCAAGGTTATCGCCAACCTGGCTCTAATACCACTATAACGACCCGTCCTACTCGATCCTCGAAATTCGACACAAATACGCCATTGTATAATATGCTGACTATCGAGTGCCAGAAAAGACATATTGCTGAGGAAAGAAAGAATGAGATAGAAGAAGAGAAAATAAAACAACAACAGAATCTCACAATCGCAGCGGAATAAAATACAATAGATAATAACTGATCTTTACACAAAAAGAATCTATATTTGTTTTATACATTACATCATTCGTTTCCAAAACCTACCCTTGTGCCTAATTTTTTTAACTTTAATTTGTTTGAGTACAAACCCGTGCAATCCAAAATTTACTTCGAGTCCATACCCAAGCTCGAACCTTATCACCCGCAGGCTACTTCGAGTTTCCTTTTTCTTCCCAAACCTATGTCTACTGACACAGCTAAAGCCATATGCACGTGCACTGATCATCTGCGAAGCTCTGACCTCCAAGTCCATCACCGACACACCATCGACGACCCACCAATCTAATTCCAACCACCCAAAATTCGCTTGGAACCCAAAATCGAAATCGAAGTTAGTCGAGCAGTTCCTGGAACAATGACCTCGCCTGAAAATCCTTCGAACTCCCAACGCCGACCATCAGAGGTCGCGTAACTCCAACCGAAGTTGCGTTTGACTTCAACGCTTCGATCCAAACCGGTGCGATCAACTCCGGTGCGACGGCGAAGCTGCAGCAACCCAAATACTTGACTTCGACCAGACATGGGTTTAAACCCTAGTTCAGCAATTTCCGATCACCACGACGACTTATAGATTCAATCAGTAATTTTCTGATGATCCCAGATCATCCACCAAGCCCCAAACACGATTACAACATTTATCATAACCCCGATCACCTGAATCTGCCCCGAAACCCCAGATCATTCAATTCACAAATTCCCAGTGAATTCAAGTTTATAAGTTTTGATCTTAGCTTTAAAAATCATTATTTTAAAAAACGTTTCCGTTAATATAATTTAAATCAGGACTGATGATGGTCGAAATTTTGACAGAAATGTGTATGCCTGTAATTTCAATCTTTTTCAAAGAATGCTTTGATTTATTTTGCTGAAATTTATTTTTTAGATATGAAACATGTTTAAACAAGCAAAACTTGTTTAGATCCTAAGGTCTAATATGGATTAGAGGGGGAGAAATCAAAATTTTGAACAGGCTTTTGGAAAACCTGGGAACACAGAGGCATATATGTCTGTAAAACAGACATGCACAGAACATTCATATGGGTTCATTCACATGCAGGCATTATTTTACAACTTATCTTCAAAAAAATTCATCACAACATCAAGATTTGCTCAGATTGTAAATAGTTTTACTCCCTTAGTATTTTGAACAGTGAGACTTGGAAATGGTTTGAAGGTCTAGAAAGTTGTTTTTAAATTTGATCTTGAATTCTGCAGCTAATTGATATAAATTTTTCTTGGTTTTCTGATGTATTTACTTGCTTAATTTATTAACGACAAATTCTAGTTCAAATTTTTGAAAAGACCTATTTACAATTTGATTTTTATACGAAAACAAAGAAGAACTTTGGTCTGAAGACTTGAACACTGGAATCCAAAGTTCTAAGATGATACAGATTGTGTTGTTGAAGTTGAATCCTAAAGGCTTGATCTTGAAAAAAAATGCAATGCTTGAACTTGCTTCGATGTTGAACTGCTTGTTTGAGAGGGTTACAGGTTTTGATTTATTTAAATATGTATGCGGGGTTTTCTTTTTGAGTTTGAACTTGAATTGTTTTGATTTGGTTACTTTGTTGCTGGGAGGAGATGAAGTAACGTATATAGATTTAAATCTTCTTTTTATTAACTTTCAAAAATAAAAATGACACTTGTTCATTTTCTTTCTACATGGATTACACTTGTTAATCCACTTACTTAAATTTTAACACTTGTCTTTATGTATATTACTTATTTAACATTTTTAGTTTCATTAGAATAATATGTTTTCTTCATTATTTAAATTGAATTTAAATTTACATTTTCCATTTTCTAAAGACATTAGCTTTATTTTAATAAATACTGTTTAAAAGAAAATTTTGAAATTAAATACATATTAAATAAATTACACACACACACACACACACATATATATTTAAGTCCAAATTATATTATTATAGCATTTATTTAAAATTTATATACAAATTCAAAGCCAAATTCAAATCTACTCATATATACACACACATATGTATAATTTAAATTCAAATGGTTTTAAAAACATTTATTATTTCAAATTTTAAACTCAAATGAGATTGAAATCTTGTTCATACAATTTAACACTTATTTTATTTGATTTGAACGTTTTCAAATTAATCTCAAATTAAATTCAAAAAATCAAATAAATTACTAAATTAAATTGATAAAATTTTGGGATGTTACAACAATCCTTTCTCAACATTTGTTATTTCAACTCCATTTCTTCTTGCATCAATTCTATTTCAATTTAATTTGATTCTTATCTTACCAAATGCCAATTTGTTTTCTAATTTTAATTCACTTCCAATCTTAAATCAACATTTGATTTTTATTTCATTTACCAAGATATCAAGCAAATTTTTACTTTGGGTTTTACTTCTTTTCAATTTTATTCAAGCTCGACTAAATTTTATTTAACTAACTTAAATCCATACCATTTCTTTTACTAATTTAAATAAGAATTTAATTTCATTAAATATTATTTACAGCTCATCTGAATTTGGATTTCAATTCAATCCAATTTAAATTTTTATTTCCCAATTTATAAGTTCAAAAAATTATTTACTTACCTAAGTCCATTTACATTTATATTTTACTTTATCTTATTTAAATTCACATTTCATTTAGAATTAATTTTTTTAACTTTCCATTTTCCTATTCATAAGTTCACAACTTATTTATTTAAAATCTTATGTTACTCACTTGAGTCTAACTACATCTTATATTCATAATCTGGATTATTTATTTCACTTAAGAACTTAAGTGTATTCATTCCATTTAATAATTGTAACCTATACTTATACAATTATCCTCCACTTGATATCTAAATCCACATTAAATTTTATTTAACTCAAGTTAAATTTCAATATACCTTATCCACTTTGATTTACTCCGGTTATAATTTTAATTTCCAGGATTAAAATTTTCACTTCCCTTTCTTATTTAGATCAACTTCATTTTATAAATTCAATACCGATTTCTTTCAATTCCCAAATCTTCTAAATAGAATTTCCAAAATTCAATTACCAGATTTATTTACGAAACCATTTTAAAATCATAAACATACATACTTGGTGTATTAAATCATAACTTCGGATTTTCAAAACAACTTGGTTTTACCAAAACAATTCCCTTTTTGAAATGTTTAAACAAACTTGTCTGCCAAACAAGTCCCAACAAATAATTGTACTAAACTACCCTGGTGGCAATCCATCACTTAGACACTCAAAAACGAACACTGATGATGTGGCCATCATCATCAGGATTATTTTCCAGCGACTGAAGTGAGCTCGGTGCTTGCTTACTTCCCGTAATTTATTTCCCAAAATAATACTCCATTATTTCCTTCTAACACTTTGGAAAATATTTCAAAATTTCCAAGATTTAAAATTCCCAAACTTTTTGTTCAAATTCATTTAAAAACTATTTCCAAAATTCTCGGGGTTTAAATTCTGTTTTAAATCAAATTTTGGTTATGTTCCATTGTGTTATTTCATACTTACATAATTCTATTTGGTTATGAATATAAACCATTTCAAATTTTAGATTATTATATGTTTATAATATTAACAACCAAACATCCAAATAAATATAATAATTTCAGAAAATTGTTTCATTTATATCAAAATATAATTGTAGGAAAAATTATTTCATTTACCAAGTGTAAAAACAATACTATGTCGATTTATCTTGTTTAAGAGTTTAGAAACCCCTATCGATATAGTTGTACTTCCCGTACTGACAAATATTCATAAACACTCAACCAATAAGACAACACAGTATAAAAACAGCTTTATATTCACTAACAATTACATGCTCATAGCTATTAATACACTCAACTCATTCTAGAGTACTATTGACTCTATCTTAATGAGTAATCCCCACCAGAGCCAAGGTTATCGCCAACCTGGCTCTGATACCACTATAACGACCCGTCCTTCTCGATCCTCGAAATTCGACACAAATACGCCACTATATAATATGCTGACTATCGAGTGCCAGAAAAGATATATTGCTGAGGAAAGAAAGAATGAGATAGAAGAAGAGAAAATAAAATAACAACAGAATCTCACAATCGCAGCGGAATAAAATACAATAGATAATAACTGATCTTTACACAAAAAGAATCTATATTTGTTTTATACATTACATCATCGGAATACATTACAATCAAAACAAGTACTGGACAGTCGTCTTAACTTGCCCTCACAAAGCTACATACAGCTTATACAGCACAACGTAATATACTTCAAATACGTGTGATACGTCTCGCCATCCAGCTTGTCTCCTAAGCTCCACAACATCCTCCCATGTACTTATAATACTCGGTCTGACCCAAGCATTATAATAAAATAATACCCGAGTCGGTCTGGAAAACCAGCGTGAGAAAAATACGCTCAATTTAATTATTAAAGTTTTCAAAATCCTTTGAAAATCAAGGGTATCTCGTAAGACCACGCCACAAATAAACATGTCGGGTTTTTACCTTACGATAACCAAAACATTTCTTATAAAATCCTCTGATATTATAATTGTGTCTAAGTACAAATACTTATTCAAATAGCCGAAATTATTACATTATTAAAATCCAGCAATACTAGCCACAAAGTGGGTTCTACAAACAAAACCGTAAAGGCACGCAGGGAGAATGGATTTCCAACTAATGACTAGGCATTGGGTACCACCTGTCATTGTAACTGATCTAGATCAGCATACCGAGCACGTTCCTATGCAACACAAGGCCGGAGCTACCCCTTACTGGATAGTCCGAATAAGATCACCCCACGGTTGGGATCAGCAACCGCCCACACAGCCGAATAAAAGGGACCTTTAGACAGTGATGACCTTACCTTAATTGGTTGCTACCCACTTAGCCTTGCTGCATAACCCCTGATTTTCAATCATTCCTGGTTGATGAGGCTCGAGGCTCAGCGTTACCTTTTTAGAACACATCTCACTTAGAATGCTCATCGTCCTCCTAACGATGTTCTAAAAGCATTCATCCATGCAAGTCCGTTCCAGGTTCGAACGGAACCGAAGGCACTACATCTACTACATCCATTTTGGAATCACCCTCAGGATTAGTAGCGATTAGCCCTTGCACTTCACTGTTCCATCTTCGACTCCAGGCTCTTTCCTTCATCACGAAAACGTACTCCTCGGATCGGAGTGGTTTTCGGATCTTAAATCCGATACCGGTCTCTTCGAAACAACGTTCGCTATTTCCCGATAAACTCAACCCCGGTTCTTTAGGAATACTCAGATGAGAATAAGATCGGAGTTCACCTCCTAACCGTTTGTGGACGGATTTACTTATAAACGTTCTAGAAGAACGAACGAGTTTATACGTACAGTATAGCACCTCGAACGGTAACTGTACCATATAATTCTCATAATCTTTTAGGTATTCCAATTTTATATTTCGATCCAGATTTGATAGTCAGTTATTTAAGTATCAAATAAACAATCAATTCAACCAATTATTTATTTTCACTGAAATGCCAAGTCTCACAAAATTAGAATTTTATAATTTAAATCATTTTATCTAAAAATATATAATTAAAACATTTAAAAATAAAACTACTTAAATTACATTACTCAAAATGATAGTTATGAAATTCTATAATAGTTTTCCAAGTAAAACTTAAGCCACAATCTATTTTTAAAATAAAGTTTTATATAAAGTATAAATATTAAAAAAAATGTTTTAAAAACATATTACTAATTTGACTTTAAAAATAATTACTCTAAAATAAATTTTTAGTTAATATTTACTTTAAAATTTTAAAACAAATAAAAATAATAAATTTCTCCAAAGCATTACTTTTTAAATAATTTTAAAACCTAAAACTTATACATAAAAATTCTCCTTTGAAAATGTACTTGGCTTTTCAGGGAAATACACTTCCATTTCAATATAACCCATGTAATCCTTTTATAAATTCTGCTCGATTTATCCCAATTTAATTTACATTCTAATCCCGTAAATTTCTTTCAACACTTTAAAAATAAAACACTATTTATTTTTAAACATATTTCCCATCTCCTTATAATCACTTTCAAAATATATGTTCTTAAATTATTTAAAATAAAGTAACTAAATACTTATGAAAATCTATAAGAGTATCTTGAGTAAAACTTAAACCAAAATTACCTTTTTTAAAATAAAGTTATTATATTAATATTTATGTTAAAATTCCCTTTTAAAAATCATAATACTAATCTACCTTTAAATATAATTAACTACTATAATTAACTTAAATAAATATTTAATTTTCACTTAAAAATAATTAAAATAATTTGAACTTCTAGTTTATAGTTTGAAAACTTTTCTTTAAAATATACTTAGTTTTCCAGGAAAATATGTTTTCTAGCTTTTAAAAGTAAAATCACCTTTTTATTTTTAAAAGTGAATTACAACTTTTTTTATAAATTTCCACCGGAATCTATACTTCCAAATTTATCCACTGATAAATATTCCACTTTATTTATAAACCCAGTTTACAAATTACCATTCCTCATTTTTCTTTAAATCACAGTTTTCAAAATACTTAATCAATTTCAAACTGATATCCTCTTTAATTCCCTTTAAATTTATAACTCAATTTACCCAAATTCCCAATAATTATTTACTTAAAATTCCCTTTTCATTTCCTTTAAAACCCAATTCAATCTATTCTTTATTTTAAAATACCAAATTTTATTCATCCAAACAATAGTGTCGAATAACTTAAAATTCCAATTCAGTTCTATCACAAAATATCAAATAACATATCATTGATTATGTAAATAATATTTATATTCTGAGAAATCCAATTGGATCCCTCCAACCAGTTTCCCTGCATCACAGATGGTAGCACAATAAAAATACCAATTCCACTTCGAGGTGGAATATCGTGGTATATAGGGTCATCCGCCATTATGCGGGGCGCATAGGGTCTCATCCACTATATAATGCGTGAAATCAATTACTCCAATATACACACACACGCTCTACTATATATAATATCACATTCAATCAATCAATAATTTAAATTTAAACATTTTAAATTAAATAGTCAATCAGATGTGAGTGAGATTAACTCACCTTGAGTTTAAAATGTAGAGCGTTCCAATTTTAAATTAAATCAAGCGCCTTTGATTTAACCTAAAATTTTCACGAGCACCAATTGCCTTCGGATCTACTGCAGCGCGTAGATTGTGTCGCTGCGATTCCTTCTCTTCTTGTTTCGTCGGAATCCGACCACGCATGCAAAAGATATGCAGTATTAAAGATTGTTTGATTTAAAATATAATTTATTTTCATTTTATTCTATGCTTTACACCAACCCAAATCGAGGCCGTTCAAAAGCAAGAAAAACCCAAGGCCACTGATTGCTTCCCTCTCCTTCGTCTTCACCCAGCACAAAAAACCCAAAGTCACCATGCTTTGACCAAAAATCGAGATCAACACGATAACGTAGAAGATGATCCAAACCTTCCACGCGGCAGCTCCAAATTGCATGCACCCATGGCCAGAACACGGCCAAGCTCAGCATCGCCGTTACTCCAAAAAGCACGCTCGAACGCTTGACTAATGGCCCAAAAATCGAGACGATCCACCATGCTGATTCCAATCACGGCCGTATGGATTTATAGAGCTTGAGATGCTCTACAATCTTGCAGTTGACTGATTTTGCAAATACTCAATGGATTAAGAGAATTTAGGGGATTTGATTCGAAATTTTTCGGCCATTGGTTTCCAGTAAATGGCAGCTGTGCAAAAGAAAACTAGGTTTCGGTTGTGATGCATATATATACATGCACCATAATTATTTTAATAATATATTTTTCACAAATTACTTAATTTTCAAACGAATTCCAATTAAACCGTACCAATAGGCATTTATAATGTTTTACCCGTGTTCTGAGCACAATGGAATGTGTTTCGAAGCCCAATTGAAATGTATGTGGAAGATAGCCTTTTGAATCGATTTAAAGTATTAAATTATTGATTTTTAATTTCAATGCGTTTCTCACCCGTACGAACAAATGGTAACTCCAAATGTTACGAAATTTGAAATCCGATAATAATTGACTATTACGAATCCAATGGAACTGGGTTTGTCGAATTCTAAGAATATGTCTCGGAAGGCTATTTTAACTCGTCGATTAAATCGAGCGATTTTCAAAATCGTCGAAATCATTTAAAATTTCACTTTTAAAATTTACTAACTTAATTATAAATCATATAGAATTTATATTCACATTATGAATCATCATGATTCATTTAAATCAAAATATGATTATTTACATTATTATTATATATATTAAATTCCACTTATTAAATTAATATAAAAATTCCAATTTAACTTATCGACCTTTGATTCCATCCAAAGGTCCAATATTAAAATTCAAATCCACTAGACTTGAAATAAATCTTAGAAACCATCTCCATATTTATATACATCCAGATTCACAAATTATACTAATTTCAAATATTAAAGTATTATTATCCAAATGAAATTAAATTTTCCATATTTGAAATTATAACTAATCTTATTTATTTAACCAAAATCATCTTATTTTCGAAATCAATGTATAATACACATTCAACATTTAAAATAAATTAATTGTTCAAAAGTAACGACCAAATTCTCCGGGTTGTTACAGTTGCAACTGGTTGCTTAAAAACAGTTCTTCTATTAGATCACAATTATGTCAGCATTCATTCGTTTCATGTCCATCCATCTCATGGACGATGCGGAACTTTCTAGATCTTTTCTCCCGATCAGTGGACCCTCTTTTAGCTAGCTTTCGATAGGGGATCTATACCTTAGTGTTCAATTTATCTTCTCTGGGGTCTTTATTAAATCAGTTTAGGAGGAGAATTTCAGCTCCCCTTTTTGTCGTTTTGGTTCCGCAAAGTCATCATCGGCTTTTTTTTACCTTTTCTGTTTACTGCTCCGAATAATCCTCTATCATCTACATCATTAATTTCAGCGTTCTCAATCTCGACCTCTTCCTGATGCAAATATCTCTTTGTTTCATAGTAAAATTCCATGAGATCCATCAGTAGTTCCCTTTCCAAAGCAATCTTGAAGTCGGTCCTGTTTGCGACTCTAGATACTATTGCATTTAGATTATTGATGGATCTGACTTATCGATGGCTGCAGCTACCATGTTGAATCTTGTCAAATAGCTTCTAAAGGTATCGTCGAGAAATTGTTTCATGTTTCATAGTGTCATCACATTCTTTGATCACGAGACATGAACTCTGAACCGTATGAAGAACTTATTAACCATGTCGGTCCACGTGCTAATGGACCAATTTTCTCATTGTCTAAACCACATTACCGCTAAGTTTCTTAGATATAATGGAAAGAACTCTCCCATCACCTTCTCCGGAGCACCCAACACCTCTATATGTTAGATATATCGCATTAGATGGACCGTCGGATCCGTTTTTCCATTATACATGCATCAAAAGTTTAAAATCATAAGGATTCCTCGCATTTCGGATATTAAAAGTGAACGGATTCCTACTCATGTCCTCTAAGCTTTGATTTGGGAGTCACCCCTAGTTATCCTCCTTACCAACTCAGCAATTCGGATTTTTCCGTCCAATAATGGTCTTCGATCAAAAGCGATATTCTGCCCCCTGCTGCTGTAAGGGAATTCTGGCACATATTCTGACACATACTCCTCTGGCTGCACGTTAGCATTCTGACCTACTCCTTTGGCTTAATTCTATCTTCTCTTCCTATGGGGAGGTTCTGACACATATTCTTCAAGTCTGTGATCATTCGTTTTTCGATTCATGTTTCTAGCATCATCTGTTCCTAGCATCCCAGTAGTCACACCAACATTGTCCTTTAGTATAGTTTCCTTGGTACCAAGTTGATTTAGGTCGGTATTGAACTGTTCTATTTGCGGTGGCATTGTTACAGTTTGCTCCACTCTAACTCCAATGCTCCTGCATTTATTCCCAGAACTTGGTTCTCAGGTTCTATAGCTCTATTTATTCCTCATTGTCCAATTCTTTGAAAAAATCCTTCAAGCATTTCCTATTGTCTAGTTATCGTTTCAAACTGCATCTCCTTCAAAAATTTTTCCATCTCTTCTCCAGTCACGTAGAGGGATGGATGAGAATTTAAGGACACCTACTAGTTGCTCTCATGCTCTGGTTGACTTCCTCTAATCTTAGATCTTGTGTTAAGTCTCTTCATCTTCTCCAAATATCATATTCAAACTTCAAGTCTTTTGATCTAAACCGTTCTCAGTGAAAGCTTCAAAATGTTAACCCAAAAAATAGATCAACATCTAGAAATCTGGTGAAACCACAAGTTCGAATAAAGTAAACAGAAAAACAGTAAATGGAAACTCAATTTTTATAGCGGTTCGACGTAATCTAGCATACGTCCACTTTAATATTATATTAGTTGCTCTTTGGATTACAGCTAATTATCTTAGATCTGACAACAATCAAGCGGGTCTCAGATTTACAATGATATTTCTGAAGGGTATGAGAGTCACTAGTGCTAGAGATTTGATAAGAAACAAATAGTGGCTTCCTATGTGACTCTAGTGGAAAGTAGTAAGATGTCAAGAAGAAGAAGTCTCCAATAGCAGAGAGATTAGATCCCATTTTGTTTGCAGGTAGGCTTGTATTTATAGGGAAACAAGTGTACAGGTCTGGAAGCCTACTTGCAGTAGAGTCTAGGAGTTAGCCTAATGCCACATGAGACCAAAGGCTCCCCGAGTCATTATAGTAACTCGATGCCGACCTAAATAACTCGACATTGAGTTATTTTGGCTTGTTTAAATCACTTTCTTTCACTTGCTAACTCCTTCTATCTTCTTCTTGAGTTGTTCTAAGTCCTCCATCGGCTTTGAGTCGATTAGTGCGATCTTCCTAATAGCTGCTTTCTTTGCTTTCTTCTCATCCATCCTTGAAATTGCTCGTTATACTAATTGGAAATCACTTGAATGCAAGTTATTGAAGTTTCACAAGAGGTATATGGTGTTTATGAGGTATGAACAAGGGGAAATAGGTCGGGATCGGCCTATTTAACTCAAGATCGACCTATTTACTTAGCTAAATTCCTATCCAAACTTCTAAAGCTCCATTTTCTAGTCCTTATGAGTGTGCTTCCAAATTCGTGAATCGTTTTGTTCTTGTTTTGATCTTCTAAGTCCAGTTGAAATCTACTTTGCTCAAAAAGAAAGTTAACAAGAAGATATAATATTTATAAGTTGAAAGACTCATCTAGATGCTTCTAAGCTTAACGAATGTAAATATCTAGACCTATTGAATTTACTTTCAAATGAATATTGTGAAATCTTAGAATCTGTCTCGACATTTTTCTTTTATCTTTTATTCTCATATCTTACCCCAACGATGGTGGATTAACATACCACAATAAAAAATGTGTATAAACATTAAAATTTTCAAATCCCCATAATTTATATACCAAATTGAAGCGCATGACGAGACGATGAGATTGCAAGGGTTCATGTCACAAAAGTATTTGGGTCGACTAGAATTCAGAGAAGAAGCTAGTTACATCCGCTATAGTTTAATGGTGAAACAAAGAATATGCGACGATTGGAGGATACAATGGTGTTAAGAAGGCCGAGGGAAATCAACATGTGGTGACTGATCTATTAGATAGTCACCATGGTGGAATGAAACAGAGAGAAGTCGACCGACTTGGGTTTTGCCAACGGTGACATTGGGCAACATGGAGGTGTTAGCAAGGTTAATGGTGGTGAGACGAGCTCGACTTTGGTCTCTAGATCAACAACTAGAAGCGAATGGTGATGGTAACACGGTGAAGGTGGCGGCTGTAAGGGTATTGCATTTTGGAAGGTACTATTGCACGAGATTTTATTTTAATTTAGTTAATAAATTACCAAAATGCCTATACTACCTCTAGTTGTCATATCTTTTTCATATAACCCACAATTCACGCATGGTTTGTTGCATTTTCATTGTAATGAGATTCTATGCATGACAGTGAGACTTGAATCAATGATTGAATTTATGGAAAATATGGTTAAAGTGGCTGGAAATGGCTTCACACTCTTTAAAAATCCATATATACTCTTATACATGTCCATACGAGATGTTAGTGGTGAGATGGTTTTGGACATACACACATAGTTATCACTTTATTGATTGAAAATTGGATACGGACAAAACCGACATAGGTTAGTTGCATGAAGTCCTAAGGCGTCGATCACATTATTTGGAAATACACATTTATTTATCCTTATATTGCTTGGATTGCTCATATTTCTCGTATTTCTTAGATTTTTGATACTATTTGTATTTCTTGTATTCCTTATGATAAAACAAAATGTTACCATTTACGGGAAAATTAGAAAAGGGTATGATTTAATATGACTCAAATAGACTAACGATCCAATAAAGAACCCAATATAATACACACACGCACGTGTGTGTTGTATTATACACTACACCACGCTATCCATTTTGCCACGCCCCAACGCAGAAAATTTGCCATGGTCTTGAGCCGTGGCAATTTTACCACGGTTTCGGTCCGTGCTAAAATAAATTGCCAAGGTTACGGGGCCGTGGTAATTTTGCAATGGCTTGAGACCGTTGCAAAATTATCCTAATTTTTTAACTGCCCCACCTTATCATATACAACCTAACACCTTTCTCAGAAAACATCGCTCCGTTCCCTAACTCATTATTTTCGATCCCCTCCCTAGCAATTTCGATCCCGCGCCATAACTCATTAATTTCCGCTGCTCCTTGAATCCACATCAATTCCACTGCTCTTAGAATAGTCCGATCTTTTTGTGATTAGTTTTTGAAAATGAATCGCTCTCACTCAAATCGTGTGAATCCAGGTTCACTCTAATCGGCCATCTTCATCATCGTTCAGCTCCGCCTATCAGAAGACCTTCAACATCGCCTTGGACGGCCATCTGTGCCACCAGCTACAGCATACATTATCGAATTTATTTATTTATTATTATTTTTATGAAGTAGTTGAAATTAGATAATGAGGTTTATTTCCAACTGTGTATTTTTTTGCTAGAAGAATTTTTTTAATTTTGAATGTTTTATTGTTGGATTCTTAATTTTTTTTGGTTTGAATGTTTTTGTAATTGAGCAATTGCATTGACTGATGCCCATGATTGACTGTCCATGTAAGAATATGTTTTGATTTGTAAGAATATGTTTTGATTTGTTAGAAAATACCAGTGACTTATTGTGTTATTTGTAATCTTGCACAAGTCATCACACTATTATGCTTAATGCTTCAACAATAGCTAATTGCCATCTCTTTGTTGATTTAAATTGTCATTGTAGTGTATTTGGAGCTGAAAGGCCAGGGTGTAAATTTTCAGTTAAGCAGCGGGTAGAGACGTACTTCTACAAGGTATTAAATGTTATTAACAAGTGTTATATATGTAAAACACATTGAGCACGACATCACTAAGCTAGCACTTGTGGTTCCTAGAATAAAAAACAAATTATAAAATTAGTGAAATGCTATCCTCTACTTTAACAATCTCAGTATAACGCATTGTGTTGCATAATTTTTGACCAATATTTATTTCTACTGAATTGTATGCAGGGTATTTTAGAAAACATATATGACCCGAATATTTTCAATACTAACAAATATTACTGTAACAGTTTCATTCTAGTTCTTATATGGCAACATAACTGTCACCTTTTTTCTATAGCTTACTTAACTGTTTCACTCTAGTTCTCATATAGCAGCACATATGACATGAATATTAAGCTAAGTTGCTCGAAATCTTCTTGTAGTTTAGAACCTAATATGGCTACACAAACTATACTAACACCAAAACTTAGACTTGGTAAGGGGAAAAGCAAGGTCGCATACAGAGTTGATCTTACCTGTAGATCCAAAGATGACATTCTTTCCATTGGGTCTTCTGTACACTGCAAAGAAAACTCGAGAATTAATTGTCTACGACAAAGAAAATATAACGTTGAGCGATAACTACATAATACAGCTACATTTTTACTCCCATTGGTAAAACCATAATTCGAAGAAAAGAAAAGAAAAGAAAAGGAAGATATTTTATGTAACGACCTAGATTTTCTCGCCGTTCAATTTTGAATATTTAAATGGTTAAAATATTGAATTGGGAATTTTAATTGATTTAGTAAGATTTTAAAACTAGAATTTCAAGTGATTTCGTTAATTTTTGAAAATGTCGATTTAATCGACACGTTAAAATAGCGATTAGGGGGCATAGTCTCGAAATTCGATGAAACCAGTTCCATTGGATCCGTAATATTGTATTATTATCGAATTTCAAATTTTGTAGTGTTTGGAGTTATCGTCTGATCATACGGGATAACCCGCTGAAATTTATATCGAAAATTCAATATAATAATTGGATCCAAAAAGCTATCTTCTCCATACGATCGAATTAGGACTCGCAACCTTTTCCATTACATTCGGAATAGGGGTATAACAATATAAATGTCTAGCGACACGTCTTGGTAGGAGTTTGGGATTTTCAGTTGTATTAAATGAGATATTTTATAATCAAATAATATTATAATTGGAAAATTTATTCATGTCATTTTCATTCTTTTCGGCACTACCGTGTTCAAGACGTCTCCCCTACCATCAAATCGTGTTCCCTTCCATTCATTTCAAAACGATAGCGGGTTTCTTTTTTTTAAAAGGGAAAGAACAAAAATGAAATCAGAAAAAAAGGTGATCGTTCCTCTCAAAAAACGAAATCAAGTCAGATCAAAGCAGTCGTCGAGTCAAGCATGACCTGCGGGGGGGGGGGGGGGGGGGGGAGATGATTGATGGCAGTAAGGGGAAGCGCACGCACGAATGTGGATAACGTGATTTTGAATCGCGCAAGCAGGGCGATGGGGAGGCTCAAATAAAATTAGTAGGTTGGAGGCACCTCTGTTTGTGTACGCGTGATGCGTATGCGTACAAGGAGGGTGAGGCGACTTGCGATGGTGTGGGGGAGGCAGTCGCGTTCGATCTGGGGTGACGTGTGGGAGAGGTGGGTAATGGGTATGCTGTGGGCGGTGTCGTTGTATCTGGATGATGGCGTGTGACTTAAGACATTAATAGTTGTCGACGAAGAGGGAGGAGGGGGCAGTTCGTGGTGATAGGGTTCAACGTTGTCTAAGGCAGTTCTGCGTTAGGTAGGCGTTAGTTCGGTCGTGCGATGGTGCAGCGATGTGAGAGGAGAATCATGGCAGTGAGTTTTTTAGGTAATTATTTAACTTATGGTGTTTAGAAAAAAATTAATTAATTTGTTTGTTGAATTAAAAATCTTATAAATGCTGTAACGTATTCATACGAGGTTTAAAAATCATGGAAGCGAGTCACGATGGATCCATGGTAGAAAATATTACACAGTCGAATAAAATGGGAGCTGAAACGATCGACAATTTTGGATGATCAAGGTGAGTATTTCTCACTCATTTGGATTACCAAAATTTAAATTTTAAATAGTTGAAATTAAATTTTGGATGCTTGTTGAATTTATAAATTTTTGTTTGTTGAATGATTTAATATATATAGTAGTATATATATATTAGTAGTTGGAGTGACATTGCCGCACATTATAGCGGATAAGACCGTATTCCCCCCGCATAATAGCGGATGACCCCATATACCGCTCGAAATGGGATTAATATTTTTATTCTGTATTAACATCTATGGATGAAAAAAAAAGGTTGGAGGGGTCAAACTGGATTCCTCAAATATATTGTTTATTTTTCATGTATAGTGATACATGATGTGAATAGGCAATCTGTTGTAGATTATTTGTAACGACCCGGAATTTCTATCATTTGAAATTCGTATATTTAATTGATTTTTAAATATAAACAAGTAAAATTTGTAAGTCGAATAAATTATATTTCAAATATCTAGATTTAATTAGATAATTGAATCGATAATTTGATATTTGAAATTACTGAAATAATTGGAAATTGGGCTTAATGTGATTAAATTTGATTTATAAAGTTGTATTAAATCATATTGGAGTTAGAATGATGTTATAGAACTTTTAAAATTGAATTAAAAGTTAAATTGCAGAAATTGAATATTTTAATATTTAATTGACGAGTAAAAATAGCCATTTTTCAAACAGTCTCGGATTTCGACGAAACAAGTTTCATCGGATCTTATATATTTATTTTTATATGGTTTCAAATTTCATATCAATCGAATTTATGGTTTGTCCGGAGCAAGCTAAAACGCGTAGAAATCGATTCGAGTGAATTTTTAATTTAAATGGTCGATTCAAAAACTTATCTTCCAAATTTGATCGAATTAGCTTCCGATATACATTCCTATGCGTTTAAAATAGGGGAAAAACATTATAAACGGCAGGCGGCATGCTTCGTTTGGAGTTCGGAAAAATTTCGGGTGAATAGTGTTGCGTAATTTTCTATATAAGGACCTCAACCTTCATTATTTATACTAAACCCTAACCCTAAAGCTTCATCCGCCACCTCCAACTCTAATGGCCGAAATTTATTCTCCTTCCTCATTTTTCTTGCAATCCACTAATCGATTCAAAATAGTTTCAATACAATATTGTAGACAACAACGAGAACCACATATCCAACGGCTGTGATAAAAAATGGAGCTCCGGATCGTCGTCATATAGGCCACGTTCACCATAAGGTTGCGCATGTTTTCCGATGCAAGCACATGACCGAGTTCACTAAGCTACTGGTCGTGGATAGCTCATGTGGCGGGATTCGAAATGCCGTTGGCCGATCGTCTTCAAATGGCTCGAGGAGATCGTGAAAATTCGATTTGATATGGCGGCTATGGGTTCGAATTCGTGCGCGTTATTTATTGTGTTGGGGAAGAAAAGGCCGAACGGCCAGGATCTGCCTTGTGTTGGCAGAGATCCGGTTAGGTTCTCGGGGCGTCCTTCCAGAGACGTTTCCATGTGGCAATGGGAAGTTCCTTGGCCTGACCATTTGTTGGAAATCCAAAGAAACAATACTAGTTTTGTACGGTTTTAGTTGTAGAACCTGCCATTTAATATGGTAGCTATAGTAGGCATATTATAATGGTACCTATGCTGGCTAAGATTAATATTGTACTTTCGAAATGTTTTTCCTGCACTTTGCACTTATAATAATAATATTGAAAAGAAATTTGCGTATCAAGCATATTTGACTATCATAAGGAGAAATCTCCTCCAATTCTGCATTTGCATTGTGTGTGTGGCAGGAGGCCATATGGTAGTTACATTTTTTATAAGCATTGCGGATCTATTTTAAAATATTTCTTTGTTTGTTTTTAAAGATAAACTGTTTTAAGTTCTCACACCAATCCCATGACTGACCTGGAGTTTATTGTTTCCTTCCTAAACTCTGGGTGCCCAATTTTAACACGGACAGTCTAGAATTAGGTTATCAGGTCATTCTGGAATTCGGGTGTTGCTGTAGAGATCTGAAGGCAGGCTGGAAAGCTTGACGTATCAACTAGTACATAGTATTTCTTGTCCGCTGTTTGTTGTTGTACACTCTGATAATGTAATGTAATGTGATGTAATGTAATAACTGATATAGTTCTTTGTTTTAAAGATATTCATTTATCTATTATATGTTGTTCCGCTGCGATTGTGAGATTCTGATATTGTTTTATGTTGCTTCTTTCTTTCTTCTTCTATCTTTTTCTACTTCTTAAACCCTAACGGTTCGGTTTTCCGGCCTTCGATTGCTCGGCAGTTGATACAGTAGACGTATTAATGTCGACTTTCGTGAGTCGATGAATCGGTTCCTTACAAAGTGGTATCAGAGCATATGGTTAAGTGACAACCTTAGCTCTGTAGGGTGTTACTCATTAAAGATAGAGTCAGTAGTACTCTAGAATGAGTGTGAGTGTAATAATAACTATGAGAGCGTACTTGTTAGTGAATATAAATTGTTTCATTTTGTGATGATTGGTTTGTTGAGTGGTATATGGATTCTGGTCAATACGAGTAATTAACGTTGTTGATAGGTGTAACAACCCGCATATTTATCGATTTTATATTTAAATATTTTATCGTTCATCGGATTTTAGTCCGAAAAGCTACTTTTTGCAAACAGCCGAATTAGGACTCGGGACCACTCCCATTGAGTTTAAAATGCCGTTTGCGACCTTTTTGAGTATAAGCTTCGATATGTTTGGAGATAGTAGAATTTTGACCTTTTACACTTAGGGCTTTGGTTTGGGCTGAGCCCATTAGCCACTTACTAACTCAGTCCCAACCCTCTCCAACTCTTCATTACTTCATTTCTAATTCCTAACACTCAAGGTCAAGCAAAAATGGTGGAAGAAAATGGGAATTAGAAACTCCAAGCCCTAGTTCCTCTTGCTAGCTCAAGTTCTTGCTCCAAAAAAAAAGAGAACCCATTAGTAAGCATCTCCTTCTTCTTCTCCAACTCATTCTCTCTTTGATTTCAGAAATTTCCTAAACCTAACTTCGGGAATGTTCTTCTTTTAAGCTTACATTCAAGCTTCTAGTGTTGAGATTGAAGTGTGGTTGATCTCCCATTGTCTTCAAGCTTCTCATTCATTGTTTTTGGGTTCAAAGGTGAGATTTTTATCTCACATCTATGCTTATATTTATCTTCGATTGTTAGGTATGAATTCCTAACACTTATTCATGTGCATTTTCTTTTGATTTGGATTGCTTTTGTGAATATTCCAATTTTTAGTATTTTGGGTTCAAATCTTTAAAAATCCTAACCTTGATGTTTGAATGTGTTTTTGATTGTGCATCGAAGAGCTTTTAGGGCCGGGTAGTCGATAGGCATAAACCCTTAGCGTCGTTGCTCGAGCGAATGCAATTTGATCGAGTTTGCACCTCCTTTGAATTAGGGCAGGGGAGTGCTGGCAACAGGTTCGGCCGACCGAGCACCTGGGCCGGTCGATCGACCTGCTATCCAGGCACTTCCTGCTTCTGTTTGGGAGTGCCGTTTACAGGCCTCGGCTGACCGAGCCCCTGGGCCGGTCGACCGACCTAGTGCCCCAGGCACTTCCAACCCTTGGTTCGGCCAACTGACTCAGGGAGTCCGGTCGACCGACCTGCTCCTATTTGCAAGTTTTGCCTATTTGCTTGAGAATTCCAACTTCTATCGATTCGTGTTGATTCCCTTTTGTTATTGTCACTTATTATCGACTTTGATGACATTTTCTTCGTGATTTATGGTAATATCCATTTTGATGGATTCAGTATCGATTTCTTTGGATTTTATTCACGTCTTTGAATGTGAATCTTTATGAGTTGATTGTTTCTACAATCACTTCTATGCTTTGTCACTTAAAAATATAAAGGTTTTCTATACTAGTAGTAAATATCAAAAATCTTTCCTCAAACGATTTCAATACTATTTTAATACCAAATTCGTTTATAAAACCGTTTTCCAATCTATTAGTATATATAAGCCTTTACCTCACTCGTATGAGAAATCTAATTAAACGACTTAGTAAAACAAGTGGTATGAAACGCTTGCGTTTACTTCGTCGGTTAATTCTTGGACTTGTTCGATTGAATCTCTTGTGACAATTTTCTAGTGGAGACCTACAATTTGTTCGTAAATATTTAAGTTAAGCTAGTGGTTATGGGACATGAAGCTAAGCTCATATACTTACTAGCTTACTGTAATCGACACTTCTCTTTGATTATGACGATCATCTTTGTGGTTTAGACTAGCAATATTGATGCAGATCAGGCCAAAGCAATGAGTCGTTCACGACTTAAGATGGTACCTATAAGTCGTTTCCGACCTAAGGAGTCACAGGGGGAAGGCATACGATTTAGTAAAGAAGGATTGAGTCGCCTCCGAGCTAACTGGATACCAGAGGGAAAATGGTGCTGAGTTAACGACCTAAATCTAACGAGTCACGACCTAAGGTCTTAGGTCGGCAACGGCCTAATGTGTTGCATATGTGCCGAGTTAACGAGCTACGACTCATGATAAGTCGACCCAGTTAAGTCGTTTGAGAAGCTATGAGTTTAGGAGTTAAGTCGTCCGTGTTCTTTAAGTCGTGTGATATTATAGGTCGTCACCGACTTATGTGTGTGTTGTTGCAGTATGTTTTCTTGGAGTCGTAGGTCGTTAGGTCGCATACGACCTAAGTGTGTTGAGTCTATAATTTTGTGGCAGTATAACTTAAGTCGTGTACGACTTAAGAGTTGGGTCTTGTGTCTGTGTCTTGGGTCGTTAGGTCGGTCATGCAGGGTCATTTGTTGAGTCGTGCTGTGTTGTACATATGTTTGCGTTGTTAAGTCGTAAGTCGGAAAGGGATGTAAGTCGGTCATGTATATGTGTTGTATTGTAACTGAGGCGTGAAGCATCGGTTAGGTCGGCAACGACCTAGTTGAGTCGTGGGTCGTAAGTCGCAGCCGACTTAAGGGTCGGGGGTGAAATACTATAAATACGCGTGAGTTGTACATTTGAAGACGGTTTATTTTTGAATAAAATTCTTGTTTGATTGCTGTGTGCTTTCATCCTAAATTGGTAGTTGAGTGTAATCTCCTATCTCCACTTTCGGATATTCGAGTGCGCTCGAATCAACAATTGTTGAAGCCGATTCGCGGAATCAAGTGCGCTTGATCAACGCTTGAAGAATTGAAGATCTTCTCTCACGGTATCGTGTGCGATCAACGTGTCGAAGATAGCTAGAATTCGGTATCTTTGTGATCAACGAATTTGGGCATTTCAGTATCTTCAATCCACTGATTGCTACTTTCATCGATCCATATCGTTTTGTTAATTATCCGCTGCGTCGGTTTTGGTATCAGAGCTTGACTTAGCCAATCATAGCTAAGACGAGTCTTGGAGCCAAGGAATTTGAAGTTTGGTGTTCATCGTGTTCATCTTGAAGTTGCAACAAGTTTGGAGTTTTCGACCCATTCCATTTTGGATCAAAATCCAGAAGTTGTTTGAATTTGATTTGTGTTGAAGGTGAAGGCCGAGCATAACATCGTGTTAAGTATAGATCGTGCATCGGTTTTGGTATCATTGTTTGAAGTGCTAAGCCGTGCGAGCAAGTTAAGTCGTGAGGCTTTGTTTCGAGCTAAGTTTAGAAGCCGAGACCAAGTTAGACCGTTTGGGATTTGATTGCCGAGCTAAAGGTTTGTGCGAGCTAGTGTAGAGCCGTGACTTGTTGTTGTGTCGAAGCTTTGTTGAAGAATTTTGAAGTATTTGTTGAAGTGTTGTGAAATTTAACTATCCCACCAAGGAGAGCTAATCATCATCAAAATGTTGAAGCCTTGTATAGAAGAGAAGAAGCCGAGCTTATGGAACAACGTATTAATGAGAAATTTGATGAAGGCATTGGAAAGTTAGAGAAGTTGATGAATGATTTGAATCAAACTCAAAGGAGGAGATCACCAATCTCTAACCATGGAGGAAACCGAGTTTCGTCATCGGTTACGGAAGCGAGGAGGGTATCACCGCAATCTTTTAGAGAGAGAAGAGAAACATCAATTTCATCGAGAAGATATCACCATGATTATAGGCATGAAGAGAGGAGAACTCCACGTGAGTTTGAAGATGAACCATATAGAGATGAAGGGAGACATAGTAGAAGAGACATGCGTGATCGAAGGGATGATAATGGTCGAGATCGATATAGACGTACATTTGATTTTGATGAAGAGGGTGATAGAGCTAGCATTCATTATCGAGATCGAGACCCATTTCGAAATTCATATCGAGATGTGGATGATGATCGTCGATGGGAATCGGGTATGAAGATGGAAATTCCTGAATTTAAAGGTGGAATGGTAGCAGAAGAATTTCTTTATTGGTTGTCTAATGTTGAAGAGATCTTTGATTTCAAGGAAGTTCCGGAGAATCGTCGAGTGAAGTTGGTTGCTACTAGGTTGAGGGGGAGAGCTTTGGCGTGGTGGCAGTAAACTAAACTTACAAGAGAGAGAATGGGGAAGTCAAAGATTGAATCTTAGGATAAGATGAAGAAGTTGATGAGAGCTACATTTCTACCTTACAACTATCAATCACTTATGTACCAGAGATTGCAGAATCTAAGGCAGGGGACGAAGTCAGTTAATGATTATGCAGATGAATTTTACCAACTCATTGCCAGAAATGATATTATGGAGACGGAAGAACAGCTAACTGCTAGATTTGTTGGAGGTTGCGAATGCAGATCCAGGATATGGTTAATATGTTTGATCCAAGATCTGTTGCAGAAGCACATCAGAAAGCGTTGGCTTGGGAGAAGCAAGGAAGGCGTGGAGGTGGTGTGTTTACTAATTCCAATAATCAAGTGAAGGGTGTTAGTGGGAGTTCTAATGTTCCTAAACCTGTCAGTAAGCCAGTAGTAAAGGAGGCTGAGAAGGCAAAGGTTAGTAGTGGTTTCAAATGTTACAATTATCAGGAGTTGGGTCATAAAAGCAATGAGTGTCCAAAGCCTAAGAAGCGAGTGTTGGTTGCGGAAGCTGAAGATGAGGAAGTAGAAGCTGAATGTTCACATGCACCTTATGTTCAGGAGGAAGACTTATTGTCCGGGGATGAGGGTTGTAATTTAATGATGAGGAGAAGTTATTTGGCACCAAAACAAGAAGAGGAAAACAGTTGGTTGAGGAATAACATATTTCAGTCCACATGCACTATTCTGGGAAAAGTTTGCAAGTTCGTTATTGATGCTGGGAGTTGTGACAATATTATCTCTACAGAAGCAGTAAAGAAGTTGAACTTGAAAACTAAGAAGCATCCTAAACCGTACAAGTTAGCATGGTTAAGGAAGGGTGGTGAAGTGAAGGTTTGTCGAAGAGCTTGTGTTAATTTTTCTATTGGAAAGAGATACAAAGATGAAATTTGGTGTGATGTTGTAGACATGGATGTGTATCATCTGTTGTTGGGGAGACCATGGCAGTTTGATAGAGCAGTACAACATGATGGACGTGCTAATAGCTATAGTTTCATGTTTGAAGGTACTAAAATCACGTTAGTTCCCAAGAAGCAGCAACAGAAAGAAAGCAAGCTGGAGGAAATTGAAGAACTGAAAACTCTGTTAACTTTGAAGGAGTTTGTTAAGGAAGTGGAAGACGAGCCTGAAGTCTATTTGTTGATTGGACGAGAGTGTCATGAAGGGGTTGAAATTCCAGAAGAAGCGAAGCCAGTTTTGAAAGAATTTGAGGATGTATTTCCAGAAGAATTGCCTAAGGAATTACCGCCACTGAGAGACATTCAACATCAAATAGATCTTGTTCCGGGAGCAGTATTACCGCATAGACCACATTATCGAATGAGTCCGAAGGAACATGAAGAGTTACAAAGGCAGGTGGAAGAGTTGTTAGAGCAGGGACGTGTGCTGGAAAGTTTAAGTCCATGTGCTGTGCCAGCTTTATTAGTACCAAAGAAGGATGGAACATGGAGAATGTGTACCGATAGTAGAGCTTTGAACAAGATTACTGTTCGTTACAGGTTTCCTATGCTAAGGTTGGATGACTTGCTAGATCAGTTGAGTGGGGCTACTATCTTTTCGAAGATTGATTTGAAGAGTGGTTATCATCAGATTCGAATTAGACCGGGAGACGAATGGAAGACCACATTCAAGACGAGGGAAGGTTTATATGAATGGTTGGTTATGCCGTTTGGTCTATCAAATGCACCAAGTACATTTATGAGGGTGATGAATCAAATTTTCAGACAGTACATTGGGAAGTTTGTTGTAGTTTACTTTGATGATATTTTGATTTATAGTGCGAGCACGGAGGAGCATGTTCAACATTTGAGAAAGGTGTTAATTATTCTTCGTGAGGAACAATTTTATGCAGCTACGAAGAAATGTGTGTTCATGACTCGAAGTGTATTATTTTTGGGATATGTTGTATCTGAGAAGGGAATCCAGGTGGACCAGAGTAAAGTTGAAGCTATTAGAAATTGGCCACAACCAAGAACTATCACTGAAGTTAGAAGTTTTCATGGATTGGCATCATTCTACCGAAGATTCATTCCACACTTCAGTAGCGTGATGGCACCAGTTACTGATTGCATGAAAGGGAACCAGTTTTCTTGGTCAGAGGAAGCAGGAGTTGCTTTTGAACGAATCAAAGAACTTTTGACGACAGCACCAATTCTTGTATTACCAGATTTTCAGTTGTTGTTTGAGCTACACACTGATGCATCTAAGGTTGGAATCAGAGGGGTGTTGAGTCAGCAGGGGCGTCCTATTGCATATTTCAGTGAGAAGTTATCAGGGGCAAAGATGAGATATAGTACATACGATGTTGAGTTTTATGTTGTTGTGCAAGCTGTTAAACACTGGAGACATTATCTGTTTCAGAAAGAGTTTGTTCTTTACACTGATCATGAGGCTTTGAAGCATTTGCAAGGACATGATAAGATTTCTGCGAGACATGCATCATGGATTGCTTATTTACAACAGTTTACTTTTGTCGTGAAACATAAATCTGGGGCAACGAATCGTGTGGATGATGCTTTGAGTAGGAGGAGCCATTTGCTGACTACAATGAAAGTTGAGGTGACAGGGTTTGAATTATTTCCAGAATTGAGGAGGATCCTTACTTTGCAAAGTTTGTTGAGAAAGTTAAGGATGGGAGTACTGATGAATTTACGTTAGTTGATGGTTTCTTATTCAAGGGGAATCGATTATGTATACCAGATAGCAGTTTGAGAATGAGGATTATCAAAGAGTTGCACGAGGAAGGACATGTGGGCCATGATCGTACATTGCATTTGATTTCTCAATCTTACTTTTGGCCATCGATGAGGAAAGAGGTTGAAAGGTTTGTGGAGAGATGTCATATATGTCAGGTTTCAAAGGGAACTGCGACCAATGCAGGATTGTATATGCCGTTACCTGTACCGTCTAAACCATGGGTTGATATCAGCATGGATTTCGTTTTGGGTTTGCCTAGAACTCAAAGGGGGAATGATTCTATATTTGTTGTGGTGGACAGGTTTTCGAAAATGGCGCATTTTATTGCTTGTAAAAAGACGGCGGATGCTGTTCGTGTTGCTCAGTTATTTTTCAAGGAAATCTATCGTTTACATGGGTTGCCGGAGTCTATTGTTTCAGACAGGGATACCAGATTTTTGAGTCATTTTTGGCTTAGTTTGTGGAAGATGGTTGGAACAAAGCTGAAATTTAGTAGCGCTTATCATCCGCAAACTGATGGACATACAGAAGTTGTTAACAGATCGTTGGGAAATTTGTTGCGATGTCTTGTACAGGACAATCTGAAGAGTTGGGACATGAAGTTATGCCAGGCAGAGTTTGCACATAATCATGCGATGAATCTTAGCACGGGTTTCAATCCATTTCAGATTGTATATTCAAATCTACCCAGGGGACCGTTACATTTAACAGTAGTACCACAACCAAAGGAAACAGTTAAACGAGCTATAGATTTTGTTGATGAGCTGACTGAATGTCATAAAATCGTTAAGAAACGATTGGTGAAAGCGAATGAGAGGTATAAGCGAACTATAGATTTGAAGAGACGAAATGTTGAATTTAACGAAGGGGATTTGGTTTACGCTGTGTTAACCAAAGATCGTTGTCCAGTAGGCGCTTATAACAAGTTGAAAGCCAGGAAAATTGGTCCTGTAGAAGTTGTGAAACGAATTAATGAAAATGCTTATAAGTTGAAGCTACCGGAGGATGTATGCACTTCTGACGTATTCAATGTTAAGCATCTTGTACCATATTATGGGGGTAAACAATCCGATGTGGAAGAATTTACAAATTCGAGGACGAATTTTTCTCAACCAGGGGAGGATGATGCAGATCAGGCCAAAGCAATGAGTCGTTCATGACTTAAGATGGTACCTATAAGTCGTTTCCGACCTAAGGAGTCACAGGGGGAAGGCATACGAGTTAGTAAAGAAGGATTGAGTCGCCTCCGAGCTAACTGGATACCAGAGGGAAAATGGTGCCGAGTTAACGACCTAAATCTAACGAGTCACGACCTAAGGTCTTAGGTCGGCAACGGCCTAATGTGTTGCATATGTGCCGAGTTAACGAGTTACGACTCATGATAAGTCGACCCAGTTAAGTCGTTTGAGAAGCTATGAGTTTGGGAGTTAAGTCGTCCGTGTTCTTTAAGTCGTGTGATATTATAGGTCGTCACCGACTTATGTGTGTGTTGTTGCAGTATGTTTTCTTGGAGTCGTAGGTCGTTAGGTCGCATACGACCTAAGTGTGTTGAGTCTGTAATTTTGTGGCAGTATAACTTAAGTCGTGTACGACTTAAGAGTTGGGTCTTGTGTCTGTGTCTTGGGTCGTTAGGTCGGTCATGCAGGGTCATTTGTTGAGTCGTGCTGTGTTGTACATATGTTTGCATTGTTAAGTCGTAAGTCGGCAAGGGATGTAAGTCGATCATGTATATGTGTTGTATTGTAACTGAGGCGTGAAGCATCGGTTAGGTCGGCAACGACCTAGTTGAGTCGTGGGTCGTAAGTCGCAGCCGATTTAAGGGTCGGGGGTGAAATACTATAAATACGCGTGAGTTGTACATTTGAAGAGGGTTGATTTTTGAATAAAATTCTTGTTTGATTGCTGTGTGCTTTCATCCTAAATTGGTAGTTAAGTATAATCTCCTATATCCACTTTCGGATATTCGAGTGCGCTCGAATCAACGATTGTTGAAGCCGATTCGCGGAATCAAGTGCGCTTGATCAACGCTTGAAGAATTGAAGATCTTCTCTCACGGTATCGTGCGTGATCAACGTGTCGAAGATAGCTAGAATTCGGTATCTTTGTGATCAACGAATTTCGGCATTTCAGTATCTTCAATCCACCGATTGCTACTTTCATCGATCCATATCGTTTTGTTAATTATCCGTTGCGTCAAATATGCGATGTCTCTTTGTCTATGTGGAGGACTGTTCTTCATTTTTATTGAGCTTCGTCTCATTTCTTTGTGGGCTGGCATCCCATGTACTTTTAACGTGTTTTGATTCATTGGATGTACCGTTTGTACTACATCAATGTCTTTGCTTTTGACTCATTGGATGTACCGTTTGTACAACATCGATGCCTTTGCTTTTGATTCATTGGATGTACCGTTTGCACTACATCAATGCCTTTGCTTTATGATTCATTGGATGTACCGTTTGTACTACATCGATGTCTTTGCTTTTGATTCATTGGATGTACCGTTTGCACTACATCAATGTCTTGGCCATCCTTTTATTGTGATTTCTGGATTTCTATTTGGTGATTTCTGGAATTTATGTTTCACCAACTTTTACGATTGGCATTGATATATATGTCATTTATTGTGGCTTGGTGAATGAAATTAGGAGTATGACATTCCTTTTTATCTTTGAGAAGATCTTTGCGATATTGATTAATCTCTTGTTGATTTTTCAATTACTTATTTATCACAGTTTGGCATTGTGATTATTATACGTTTAGTCACATCTCTTATTCTATATCATTTCTTCTCGTATTTATAGCTAGACTGATCCGTTTATTATTTTCTTCTTAAATAATACTCGGGTCAGACTGAGATATTACAGGTGCTCCCTCTTGGCTTCCTATCTGGAACCATCTTCTGACTTTTGGCTAACTACTTTAGTTTAGTAGTTTTTGTTGTATACATTTGAGATACAGACTCTATGATGTATACTTATTCTTTTGTCTAGCACTTGTATCTATTCTTTTTGATATTGTGGATCTTGTTTGACCACTACTCTGATGTACACTTTCATGTGTTATATTCATATCTATTTCCGCCATTGCGATATGAATTGTCTGTGACTGATTTATGTTATGTTTATTTCTATATTTGTTTCCGAAGATCTTTATAGCCACTGTGTAGTAGCTTTGAGTTTGTGTCGGTATGTCGGATTTCCCTCTTGATAAAGAAATGCATGTTATACTATCTGACATATCGATGCTCGCGCAAAGCAATTACACGGATGGTCGCTCCTCAACAGCCTTATTCTCCGTGCTAGTCGACAGCATTCACCGTAATGTTCTTGGCTAGCATGGGTATAGAGGTGGGGCGTCACAATAGGTATCTCTAAACACTTGTACAGAACAATTTGACACGATATCGTTTTAAAAATTGGGTAAATGAAATAATTTTACCTCGATTATATTTTATATATAAAGGAATAATTTTTCAGAATTATTATAGTGTATATGAATTGATTATTTGGTTGTTGAAAATATAAGAATATATATAAGTTAATTAAAAGAATAAATTGTATGAGCAAATGAATTATAAAGTATGGAATTATAATTAATGTGATTTACAATTGTGAAATAATCTTATATATAAGAAGTGAAACTATATTAATATATTTATAAATATGAGTTGTAAATAAAAATGAATTAGCAATTGAATTAATGAATGAATTGAATGTAAATCAATTGAGCGTAAATAAATTGATAAGAAATAATGGATGTAAGTGTTAATTCATTAAAGCTAATTTAAAGTGATGGACCAAATTGAATGAATGTAAGCGAATTAAATAAATTTGGTTGTATTGGATATATATTGATTTTTAGATTGTTAGTTGATTGTATAGAAATTCATATGAAGCTGAACTGATAAAAAAAATTGGAAGCTATGAAATTTGATTTGAATGTGGAAGTGAACCAACTTGAATATGAATTAGTGAATGTAAACTAAATGAATATGAACGAATGCTAGGAAAGTCCAATGTTAATGAATCAAATGTGATTAAATGAAAAAACCAATTCATTGAATATTAATGAGAAGTGAAAGTGTATTGATTTGGTTATGAATGTTAGTTGAACGCTAGTTGGTTGATGGTTGAATTTATTGCTTTTGATTGCATTTTCTATATTGACATATATAGTTGTTGGTATATGTTGCATATCGATATTATTTTCTATATACATGTTCTCATTTGTTTGTTGAGTGTTTAGTACGTGTGGATTGCGCATTGCTTCGCATTTGGAGGTCGTTTTCGCGCTATATTAGCCGTATATGCTCGCTAATAATATATAGGGTACATATCTCGGATTACATATCGTACTTTTACATTTTTTTCCCTGCGGGATGCCTCATTACTTGATGATATGTATATTTGTGATATATATTGCCATTTTTTTATCGGATCGAGCCGTGCAAAGGAGACTATGGCAAATTTTTCTGAAAATTTAAAGCGTTAGAATATTTTTGAGAAAATTGGAAAATTTTGAAAAGATAACTAAGTATGATTTGAAAACTTAGTAAAGTTATTATAAGAAGTTTAACTATTGGATTTTGGGAAAGTTAAACACTTAAGTGAATTTGAAATCTAATTTGAATGGTTTTGAAAAGTTAATGGATTTCAAGACTTTTTCTTACTTGGTAATTTCGTGGAGAAAAATTCTTTTAAGGGGGAAGTTTGTAACGACCCAGAATTTTTGTCATTTGAAATTCGTATATTTAATTGATTTTTAAATATAAACAAGTAAAATATGTAAGTCGAATAAATTATATTTCGAATATCTAGATTTAATTGGATAATTAAATAGATAATTTGATATTTGAAATTACTGAAATAATTGGAAATTGGGTTTAATGTGATTAAACTTGATTTGTAAAGTTGTATTAAATCATATTGGAGTTAGAATGATGTTATAGAACTTTTAAAATTGAATTAAAAGTTAAGTTGCAAAAATTGAATATTTTAATATTTAATTGACGAGTAAAACTAGCCTTTTTTCAAACAGTCTCGGATTTCGACGAAACTAGTTTCATTGGATCCGTAATGTTTTATTTTTGTATGGTTTCAAATTTCGTGTCAGTCGGATTTACGGTTTGTCCGAGGCAAGCTAAAACGCGTAGAAATCAATTCGAGTGAATTTTGAATTTAAATTGTCGATTCAAAAACTTGTCTTCCAAATTTGATCCAATTGGCTTCCGATATACATTCCATTGCGTTCGAAATAGGGGTAAAACATTATAAACGCTAGGAGGGACGCTTCGTTTGGAGTTCGGAAATTTTTTGGATGAATAGTGTCGCGTAATTTTCTATATAAGGACCTCAACCTTCATTATTTACACTAAACCCTAACCCTAAAGCTTCAGCCGCAACCTCCAACTCTAATGGCCGAAATTTATTCTCCTTCCTCCTCATTTTTCTTGCAATCCACTAATCGATTCAAAATAGTTTCAACTACAATATTGTAGACAACAACGAGAACCACATATCCAACGACTGTGATAAAAAATGGAGCTCCGAATCGTCGTCAAATGGGCCACGTTCACCATCAGGTTGCGCACGTTTTCCGATGCAAGAACATGACTGAGTTCACCAAGCTACTGTCCATGGATATCTCATGTGGCGGGCTTCGAAACGCTGTTGGTCGATCGTCTTCAAATGGCTCGAGGAGGTCGCGAAAATTCGATTTGATATGGTGGCTATGGGTTCGAATTCATGCGCGTTATTTACTGTGTTGGGGAAGAAAAGGCCAAACGGCCAGGATCTAAGGCAAACAAAGTGCACGGTCCAGATTACAAGGTTATAAAAATATAAATAAAAAGTAAATTAATTTATAAATTAATTCGTATAATGTTTAAAATGCTATAACTTTTTCATACGAGGTCCGTTTTGGATGAAACGAATTGCGTTAGCTTCGTATTGACGAACACTACGCGATGGAGCTGGATTGAAGTTGATTTGAGCTAGTGAAATTTTGGGTAAAATTAAATGCACGTTTAATTTTATTCGAAATAAAACGCTGCAACTTTTATTTCAAACAAGGTGAGAACTTCTCACTCAATCGAAACTGTTTCGATTTAAATTTTAAATAGTTAGATTTAAAATTGCTTGATTTTGTTGATTGTATGCTTGGATGATAAATTGCTATCTATTGTTTTGAAATAGACCCTATACGCCGTATATTAAGCGGATGTTATTCATTAAACACATATACCGCGATATTCCATCTTGAAGTGGAATTGGTATTATATATATACTTGGAGTTGATTTTCCCGCATTATATAGCGGATGAGACCCTATTGTGCCGCATAATAGCGGATAATATTTTATATAAACCCATGTACCGCGATATTCCGTATTGAAATGGAATTGGTATTGTGCTAGCATCTGTGGATGCAGGGAAACAGGTTGGAGGGATCCAACTGGATTCCTCGCCTGTATTGATTTATTTACAGATATTGTGATATATCTTGTTATCATATGATATATGATATTTTGGATACCATGATTGTTATATTTAGTGCTGTTGCAGCATTGGGCCTATTTTGGAAAATTTAAAAGTGTTAAAGTGATGATTTTCAAATTTTAAAAAAAAAGATTTCTAAAGCGATTTTTGAAAATATACGCTTTATTGAATTTTGGAATTGATTCATTTTTAAATAAATAAACGTTATAATTTTTATGTTATAAAAGTTATGATTTTTGTGAAATATAACCGAAATGTGATTTTTGAAATAAGTAGTTGATTTATTTGTAAAATGTTTTAAATTGGGATTTTTGAATTATTATAAACGGATTATATAAAAGATTTATAAAATTGATATTTATAAGTCAAAATATTGGAATTATAAAATGAGTTTTTATAAGTGTTAAGATGAAGTATAAATGGATTTCATAAGTGAATGAAATTTATAGATTTATAAATTTTGAAGTTATAAAATGAATAGATTTTTGTAAAATACAAGATATATAAGTAATTAACTTATAAATTGGATTTTGGCATTTAAAGGGAATATGGACAGAATCTGTTAATAAAGTGATTTTATAAGTTGAAGTTGGTACAAAATATAAATGGAATTCATGAACATTGTTTTATAAATCTAAAATCGACTTATTTTGATAAGTTAATTCTTATAGCTCTTTAAAGGAGATATATCCACGATTTTGGACAGCGGATAATCCTTTAAATAAAATGTGTAGAAATGTTGAATTTGGTTAACGAAGTATATTCACGATTTTGGACAGTGAATAATATATTAAAGAAATGTTTTAGGAAGTGATCTTTTAAATAGAATTTAAAACGATTTGAAGTTGTTTTAAAATGTATTAAGTATCGAAACCATAGATTTCAACATTCATTATTGAAATAGACGTTTTTGAGAAATAAGGAAATGGTGGACTATAACACCGCTGTTATAGTAAATGATTTTCGAAAGGAAATTTTTTATATAGTATTGGGATTTATATATCTATCTTAATTTCGAATCCCTGTACTAGTGATTTTAGGTTGTCGTAACGATGTTTTACGCAACATTTGTTTTGACTCGAATCAATGTGTTTAAAGAGAACGTTTCCTTAAAGGAATAAAATATATACTTAATCGGGTTGTAAGTACATTGAATATTTTCTAAGTATTGAAAATAAATAGATTTGTGAATCACTTATTGCTAAATAAGTATTTGGAAATGTTTTCCAATGTAGAAATTGAAATGGTTTAGAGAATATATCTTTTTAAAGATAAATTGAAGTGAATATTTGGCAAGTTATTTAATTTACGGAAGATTAATAAAAAGGGCCTAGTGATTGTTATGGTGTTTAGTATTTGTTGGTTTGCTTTGATAGTTAAATAACCGACTATCAATATTTACCTTTAAATGGGTATTTATTTTGATTTGCTTGAATTTGAATGCTACACTTATTTATTTTAAAATAAGCGCTCGTTATTCGCTTTAGTCTGGAGAGGACCTTTGGGTCATAAATCCCATTCCGAACAGTGATATGTCGAAATGGATAGCATTTGAAGACCGGTGTTGAAGACCGGAAATTTTCGAAAACAAAAAGATTACCGTCGAATGACTCTGCATTGGCTGATCTTCGATATAGAGATTTTATCACCCTTTGTGATGGGAAGTCCGATCGTGATTAGTGAATATCCGAATTGCAAGGGCTTCTTTGGAAGTGCCTTCGGTTCCGTTCGATCCCGGAACGGACTTGTATGGATGTGTGTCTGACGTTACAATTTGAGATGTAAAGCTAGTTTCTATCAAATATATTTCTGTTCGTGGCGGAGAATTTATTCTCTTAGCTTAACACCCTTTCTCTGAGACGTACGAGCTCAGAGGTTATGTAGTTGATGGTTCTAGTGATACATTCCTAATTTGGTAACATGGCATACGAAGTGCTGCTGATCATTTGTTGATCAAAGCACAGCTTTTGTATAAAGCGTAGCTTTGTGGACGAGACTTCGTCGGACCTCACACCCCGATAATGGTCAAAACAGGAAAGATGCGGCAAGGTTATTAGGGGATAGCGCCCCCTTAGTGTATGTCATTTCCTTCGGGATAAAGGTGGTATCATGGTATGGAGCCCAGATACTTAACCTATGCTGTTGCTGCAAACTTATTATTTTGTGGTTGTTGGTGAATCCTGGGATTATGGTTGGTTACGACCGGGGGATGAAATACTCATGTCAGTTGTTACCCAACTAGGGGTAACCCGGCCTTGTGTTGGCAGAGATCCGGTTAGGTTCTCGGGGCGTCCTTCCAGAGGCGTTTCCATGTGGCAATGGGAAGTTCCTTGGCCTGACCATTTGTTGGAAATCCAAAGAAACAATACGAGCCTTGTACGGTTTTAGTTATAGAACCTGCCATTTAATATGGTAGCTATAGTAGGCATACTATAATGGTACCTATGCTGGCTAAGATTAATATTGTACTTTTGAAATGTTTTTCCTGCACTTTACACTTATAATAATAATATTGAAAAGAAATTTGTGTATCAAGCATATTTGACTATCATAAGGAGAAATCTCCTCCAATTCTGCGTTTGCTTTGTGTGTGTGGCAAGAGGACTTATGGTATTTACATTTTCTATAAGCATTGCGGATTTATTTTAAAATATTTCTTTGTTTGTTTTCAAAGATAAACTGTTTTAAGTTCTCACATCAGTCTCATGACTGACCTGGAGTTTATTGTTCCTTCCTAAACTTTGGGTGCCCACCAATTTTAACACGGGCAGTCTAGAGTCAGGTTATCAGGTCATTCTGGAATTCGGGTTTTGCTATAGAGATCTGGAGGCAGGCTGAAAGGCTTGACGTATCAACTAGTACATAGTATTTCTTTTCCGCTGTTTGTTGCTGTACACTCTGATAATGTAATGCAATGTGATGTAATGTAATAACTGATATAGTTCTTTGTTTTAAAGATATTCATTTATCTATTATATGTTGTTCCGCTGCGATTGTGAGATTCTGATATTGTTTTCTATTGCTTCTTTCTTTCTTCTTCCATCCTTTTCTTCTTTTTAAACCCTAAGGGTTCGGTTTTCCGACCTTCGATTGCTCGGCAGTTGATACAGTGGACGTATTAATGTCGACTTTCGTGAGTCGAAGAATCGGTTCCTTACATTATTGTTGTAGTTTGAATTATTGGATGTTATTTTAGCAATGGCTTGAATTTTGATATTTTAAGTACCATAAATATATTTTTAAAATTGAAGGGATATAAGGGAATTTCGATATAAAAATATTTATATTAGAATTGGAGTTATTTTAAAGAAATTGAGTTAGAAAAATATATTTGATTTTTTTATACTTAACTGTTGTGAATTATTAAATGGAGATTTAAAAAAATGAATTATATAAAAAGAGAATTTATAAATGACATAGGGAAATATAAAAAGGAGTTAAATCGATACTAAAAATAGATTGGAAGTTACAAATAGGATTTATAGAAGAATGATTTGTAAAAATGAAATTTTATAAATAGAAATTGGTTTTATAAACAAATGAAACTTAGAGGAGTTTATAAATTTATAAACGATGTTTATAAATACGGAAATTGATGGTTAGTTGATAAATTGAAAATATAAGTTTACGATAGGAATTTATATCGAGTTATGGAAATCGTTTTGGTAAAGAAGGAGCGAAATCTATTTTTGAATGTGAGAATAGTGGTAGAGTTGAGATGTAATCAATGTGATACGAATCGAGGGGGATTTATAAACTGAATTTGGAAATATTGGATTTATTAAAAATAGTTTTTTATCGAGAAATTAAAATTTGTTTTAAATTGGATTTTAAATTACTGTACAACGTAACTTAAATTATTATTTATAATATTACGAATAGTTAGTTATTCTAATATTTAATATTTATGATAACAAATTCTAATTTTATGAATCTGCTTGTAAATTAATTAGTTGTTTTAAAAAAAGATTTGGAAAATGGGTTATCGAAGTTTTTAAAATGTTTTAATATTTTAAAATTTACTTAAACATATTTTACAAATAAACTATTATTCTTTAAAAAATACTTATTTTATACATATATAGTTTTAAAAGATTGTGTTTATTTGTAAGTCCTCTCGAGATTGGAAGTGAAGTTTGTTAAACGAGTATGATTTTAGAAGAGAAGTCTAATAATGGGATTTTGGGAGCTTGAAGAAAAATTCCAAGTGTTAAAAATATGAGAAATTCAGAAAATGATTTAGAATTCATAAAAGGAGTTAGAAATGGGTATTTGGAGATATAGGCAAGTGTATCCGACTTTGGAAATATTAAGGAATTTACAAATAAAATTTTGTAAAGGATTTGAGAAATAGGAAAATAAACGAACTATTTTACAAATATTAGAGATAAAAAGATCTTATGAGGTATAATTACAAATATTCCTAAGTACTGGACTGGAAGGTTTGAAATATTTAACTTCGAGATTTTTATTATAGAAATGTTTAAATGGGGGATGAAATTCATATGGAAGCAACGAAAAATATGTCTAAGTGTTAAAACGATTTGGAAATATCCTGTTATGGATATAAGCAATTGATGTCGTTCAAATATTGAATATATTGAAGAGATTTGGATATATATGTACACACACACACATACAAATATATCTTTGTAAAGATATTTTGAAATGAGTGTTTTCAAAGGATTTAAAAATAATGGGCCCTGGTGACTGCTTATAGATGTTTTATTGATGGTTAAATAAACGACTATCAATATTAGCCAATTTCGTTAATCGTTTCGAAGAGACTGGGATCAGATTTAATTTGTCCGAAAACCACTTCGATCTAGTTTGAACGTAATGAACTAATACCGTGAAGATGATGAAGATGGTGGTTCGGTTTGTCCAGACACAGGACAACTTGTATGGATGAATAGTATTAGAACATCGTCATTGGATACCGCCGCATCCAAGTAAGGTATGTTATCACTTTTCTAGATGTCCTCGGAAACCTATTTATTATGGATATGGTTGTGCATGAAAGAAGGAGCGCTCGATTGTAAGGGTGGAAACATCCAGGGTGGTAACATATTCGGTCTATCCAAGTTAGGGGTAGATCGGTCTTGTGTAGCAAGGGGTCCCGGCGTGGTCCTCGGTACACTGTTCTAGAGGTGTACTGTGACGGACGGTACCCCAGTGGCCCAATCATTCGTTGGAATCCATTCTCTAATACGAGATTACGGTTTTTTATAAAACCTAGTTTGCTGGAATTTAATTAATGTAAAAATTTCAGCTATTTGAATAAGTATTTGTATTTTGATATTATGATAATGTCACTGGATTTTCTACAAAATGTTTTGGTTATCGTAAGGTAAAACCGGTCATGTTTATGTGTGACGTAGTCTTACGAGATACCTTTGTTTTTCAAAGTATTTTTACAACTCTAATAATTCAAATGGAGTGTGTTTTCTCACGCTGATTTTCCAGACTGACTGGGGGTGTTATTTTATTATAATGCTTAGGTCAGACTGAGTATTGCAGATTCATGATAGAATGCTACGAAGCTCAGGAGACGAGTTGGATGACAAAGACGTATCTCCGTACTTGGCTTATATTTCCACTGTGTAAGGACAAGCTATAAAATTGTCCAGTTGATGTATTGATTGCTGTACTTTGATGATTGTAAATATAAAATAGTTACAGATTCTTTTATAGAAAAATCTTTTATCATATGTTATATTTTGTTCCGCTGCGATTGTGAGATTCTATGTTGTTGTTTTATTTTTCTCCTACCTCTTTCTTCTTCTTTAACCTAGTTATTCACTCTTTCGTACACCTTGGGTTGAGCGAGGGGAAATTATTATCAACTCAAGAGGTACGAAATTGCGGGTCATTACATTTTAGCTTAGTTACTGTCGCGGATAATCATGTGCAAGCATTCATTCTATATGCAACCGATTATACAAGTTTCTACCATTGCCACAACATATTAGTTTTTTATTTTTTAACCATCAATTATGATCACGATTATGTATATAAAGAGATATCTTCAGTGTTTCGTTTATTTAAATAATCAATTATATTGTAAAATAGCATTTATCATTTATATCATTTGTCATCGTAAATCTATATGGCAAGCTGCAATTATATGTGAGCCTGCGACGTTAGTTTCATACGCGTCTTTCCGACAAGAGTGCATATAATGACAGTTTATATAAGCTTATCCAAATTCTTGACACTTTGAAACACAAAAAGGGATAATAGACAAATGGTATTGTATTCCACTTTCCATGCCAAGTTCTTCTCGTGTTTCAACGTGAAGACAAGAATGGGTTTTCGTAATTACACCAGCAATCTGTGCACATCACTTTGTGCACATCAATTTTCAAATTTGGTCATATAGTGTAATTTTCAAATTGCCTAATGAACTTTTTTATACTTCACATCAAATGGCCTACCATTGATCATAATAGATGGCTTAATATACTTTTCAATTTCTTGGCCATATAATATAATTTTCTTGGATACCAAGAGACGATTTAAACTATCTTGATACCCTGGAGGACCATTTTCTTGGATATAAAGTGTGAATCCCTGCATACATTGAATAATATGATAATATTTTTTTACTAGATTATTATATGGTATTATGACATTTGATATCTTAGTGGAATGCAAATAATTTGTTTACTATTTGTGCCATACAAGAAAGTGGCATGGTCCCTTAATGGCCTCAACACCCACTTTACCTATAACAACAACTAAAATAGCATCATGTATAGAATAAAGACGTATGAATCCATAAATTGCATATATCTAATTTCAGGATAAGTTTCCTTATATGAAAAAAATCCTACCTTATTAAATCATAATATATGCGCAATTATACTGTTATGCTGGCATGGTTGTACCATTACGCAATTTTAAAATAAAGTAATAAACATAGAATGCACTTACTTGGTTGGAATAGGATAGTCAAGGATAAAAAGTTTAATATGCCATTTTAAAATTACATTATACGACTAAGTTTCTAACTTCTTTAGGGTATGTCAATCATCAATATAATTTACATCGTACACTTCTCATGCCTTCATGTTCTCTACATAAATTCGTTAACCATAACAAAGTTCATCATTCCAAGTGCATTATATAGGCATTTTTCTTGTCGTTTCTTCGAATACTCGAAACCAGATAATAAATGGGTTGGTACGTCTAGTAGAAGCATCGCCGGTAGGAAAAAAATTCCAACTGTTGCAATGGCTTTTGTTGTCGGCATACAATTTTCCAACAATGTTTACGGTGGTATGCGGTTTGTTGACTGGGCTAGAATGAGCGGCGTTCAGTGATCACCGTATTTTGTTTTTGTTTTTGCTACATTACTATTTTCTAAATTTCATTTTTGTCAATTTTTTTGAAAGTAACATGAGATATGTAAATTAAAAAGGTACAGAATTTTCTTATCAGGTAGGTTTTCAAATCGACTATTTAAATTTAAAACCTACTTAAACAAATTTCTACGCGTTTTAGCTTGCCACGACTAAACCTTAAATCCGATTGACGCGAAATTTGAAATTCTGCAATAATATAACATTACGGATCCAATGAAACTATTTTCGTCGAAATCCGAAAATGTTTGAAAAATGACTATTTTACACGTTAATTAAATATTAAAATATTCAATCTCTACAAATTAACTTTTAATTCAATTTTAAAAGTTCTCTACATCATTCTAATCCAATTAAAATTTAATTCAACTTTATAAATCATTTTTATTCATATTAAATCCAATTTTCAATTATTTATGCAATTTCAAATTATAAATTAACAATTTAATTATCCCATCAAATCCATATATTCGAAATATAGGTTATTCATCTCATAAAATTTACCTGTGAATATTTAAAACCAATTAAATATATGAATTTCAATTGACCAAAATTCTGGATCATTACACCTGATTATCAAACTGCCATCCATTATTTGAGATCATCTGGAGTGGAACTCAATACAAGATAAAGTAATCTGCGGCCACTATTGCATACTTTGCTCCACCCATAGCAGTTAAAAATTCTCCATTTAGATGATGCCTGTGTGATTTCTTTTTCTAGGGTTTCCCACTGGTGTGGTCTCCTCGATTACCTTGGTGTATGTTATCCAATGTTTTCTTAGCTTCCTCTACAGCCATGCATCTTAGAAGTGAGTTAGTGAAAAAACTTCTATATAGGATAACATTATGTATGGTGTACCGAGCCGCCTTGTGCATCACCTTCCTTGCTTCACTCCGGTTTATGGGCGAGGTTTTTACTAGAACCAATCCAAAGTGAATCATTTCCCGAGCAAGCCAATTTTTCTAATTTTGGCATCTCGATTACCCTCATATAGGACATGCTTAACCATATAGCATCTTTTACATTAAGTAAAGCATTTATCCTTTTTCTTTTTAAGTAGTACGCCAACCGTTCTCATTGGACTTGGAACTTCTGAAATGCTTCATTCACAACCATTTGTAGGTCACTATAGATACATAGAGTTACTGTTCCTAATTCTTTTGCTACTTCCAATCCTGTTATTGGCGTACCCTATGTTATACTTCGGTCTAGCCTACAAGTTAAAAGGCCTATCGAACTCGCAGGGTCAAGAACATTCTTTCTTGCCCAGCCATTGGTATTTTTCTCACTTCCACAAGTGTCACATAATCATATGGCATGGTGTTATTTATGCCTTAGGTATTTTATTTAAATATCATTTGAAATTTACATTAAATAAGTCATATCATTGCATTGTTGTTCTCGCATTCTATGGGGGTATTCAATCTCTTCAATATCATGCTTCATATTCCTCTATCTCTAGGTTTTTTTGAGAAAATATTATGCTCCGCCATCTCTAGTAATACCTGGTCCTACCGATCGAAGAAGCTGAACCTAGCCTCCTGTGGTCTTGAGGATGGAGTAAAACCCTGCTTCCGGGGCTAGAAGTTTATGCTCCGCTATTTGATTACTCCAATCTTCACAATTTTTATGCACATCTATCGTTGGATATCTAGTATGAAGACATGCTCTATTGTCTAAGGAAGGAACTAACAACATGCACACGAGCATGCTTTACACCCTTTCTTCGTAGGGACTCATTTCTGTAGAGGAACCGCGGTTTGGATTTATGGCATTCTCGATGGAGTTACCCTAGTGTTTCAACCCAGAGTGTATCTACAAGATCTATCTATATTTATTGGTCTCATAACCATAAACATCATGTAACATGAAGTATTTGTTGATTTCCATCTCTACAACATTTAATTATCTATCCGTAATTCGATGTAATCAATTGTTTCCATAATTGTAAGATAGATTCTTTCTGGAGTCTCTATAAACTGCATAAACAAAAGCTTGCCTTGACTTCTGAAGTGTTTCCTATCCTAAATCTCTTTGTATCTAACCTGGTTTACATCTATCCATCCTGTCTTGATATCATAAACCTCTAAGTTCATGAACTTATCGACTTGATGGTATAAGTCCTCCAAATTGACAGTTAAAATTTTCTTCTGTTCCTTGTAAAACTCCATTTACCTACCAATTCCTAAAGCGACAACCACAAGGACAATCCATTAATTAAGTTGTCGCATAGCGACTGCTAAGTCATTGAGCCATGCAAGATTGTTCCGTAAGTTTTCTTTATCATTTTGCTTCCTTCATAGCTCCAAATGCTTCCATATGCTGAATGTAGCATATCCATTGTATTCGAGGGTTGGTTTTTTCCAATGTATTACACCATGACTAGTGTCTTAATATCCAGGGGTTGACTGCACATTCAATGTTCAGCGTGAATTGATTATCGTCCATCTTGTCAATCTCCGGTCTCCTACTCCATTTTCTTAACGATCAATGCATTAGTCCAGGGACTCGCTCCCCGCTATTAGAATGCTTCCTTATGTTGCTTGACGAGCCACATTGTGCCCTCTGTGCAATGGATCAACCACCTTTGTACTAGTTGATATGAACTCGAGCGGTTCCGTTTTGGCAGCCAGGTGTATGGTTCTAACATCAGCATTGAGTTCTAGTGAGATATCCTCCCTTGGTCCGGCATGGAATATATCTTTGGCTTGCTACTGATTAGTTCTACATCAGTCCGATTTGGTTCGAGCCTAAGCTAGTTTTGTTTGTGGAAGTCCATATTTCCATGGCACCTTCCTGCCTTACCATCTCCTTTGCATCCATTCTCGATGGTTGCAAAAAATATATTCTAGATTTGGTTTCTGTGTACCTGCATTGGTGTTACTTTCTCTAAGAGTCTAAGGAATGCTCCATTATCTTCAAATGCATAGCTAGTACAGAAGCAACTGTATTTTCCATCATCATTTGTGGTCATTACCAGACTCTTCTCTAGTAGCTATACTAGGCTATCTTCTAATGCAACATATTCCAATCTTATATACTTTGTTGACTTATAGATGAACTCCTCTAATGTGGCCGATTTCTCCACCATCGGTCTCTTAACATCACACAATAATGAGTTAATCCTAAGGGTAAACCATAAAACTACATAATGGCTAAGTTTGGCAAGAATATAGGAAAGCGCTTGAATAAGACTTCCTCTATGGCTCCGCTAATCAGCATGTAGCAGGTATACCATTTTCAATATACTATGGGGTAAGGCGGTCCTTTATACGGCTCCATAGTAGGCATCCTAAAATCTCTGGGTTTCCTTATAGTTCTATCCCAAGGGAGAAGGTACTGCTAAACCTAAATCCAATTCGTCACTCCAACTTTTCACATTTGAATGAATTGTCTAATGATTCAGGCCATCGTATCCTTCTGTTTGGGTGACTGTCAATGATAGCTCGACCTTTCCATTCAGGGGGTTCTTTCGTCTTCCCTAAGATGACTTGACCTTCAGTTGCGGGCATGGTTATGACTCTTAGATCTGTCCTAGTAATTATTTTATACTCCATTGACCATAATTCCATTAGGTGATAAGAAATGTTTGTTGCAACCGCTCTAGTTCAACTTCACCATGTTTAGTTTGGTGTCGAATTACTTCGCAGATCTAGCTTTGGGACAACCTCTTGCTCATTTCCTCCCTCCAACATTACTTCTACCAGCTGCTGGACCTTCTTGATCGGATTCATTGTTAGAGTGTGACCTCCTTAGTCTTTTAGATCCCTTAAACTAGGATCAACCTTGTGTTCAAGTGTTTGACCAATAGTTTGCGCCTGCCTCGAGCATGTCATTAGTTGGTCCACCATTACTCGATGTTGGGAAATTATACTTTAACTTAGCTTAGCGAAATTCTATCGAGGTTGCCTTTGGTAGTTACATCAACTAGCATCGAAGTGCTTGCTAAATGATCATCCTGATTGGTGAATGTTTTATTCGGTGTGTCTGCGTTACCTACATTTCTGTTGGTAGCACCAACCCTGTTATTTGATCTCAAAGGCATACTAAGAATCGACTCTCAGTGAAAGCACAAAAAAATAGGTAAATACCTCCCATCTATTTTTTGTAGAGCTTTGTATACGGAGTGTGCAACATAGCTATTATATTTTTATTGTGATTGATTTTTAAAGAGCGGACGACCACATATAGGTCGTGTAGAAAGTCAATTGCAGTAAAGTAAAGAATGCAACGATTTATAGTGGTTCAGCTAGAATATGCCTACATCCACTATCCATTTTCATTATTCTCATAGATCTTTGATACTATGTCTGAGATATAAAATACAATGATCCGTAAACAGTACAACAACAACTCTTTCTTATGAGTGTAAAAGAAAATCATATGAGTGTTATCCTCCTTTGGTGCTCATTTTCCTTAAAAAATTAGAAATATACATAAAGTTTTCAACCTCCAAACTCAAAATTTCTAATTCAAAATTTCAAAATTCAATAACTGATATTCTCAAATTTCAAATTCCGTATAGATTTATTCATTTTTCGAAGAAGGTTTACCGATTGAACTTTTTAGTTTTTAAAATATTCAAAATTTGAAAAACAAATCAAATTTTCATATATGAATTTTCGAATACAAATTTTCTAATCTAAAAATTTGAAATGTCATTTGAAAGTTTAAATCTAATAATTTCAAATTCAAACTTTCATTTTTGATTTTTTGATCCGAAATTCAAATTTGAGTTTCAGTACTCATATTTAAAACTCATATTTTCAAAATATTAATTTTAAACGTTAGATCCAAAATTTTAAACAAAACTGCAGCTTATTATATTTTTTGTTTCACAAATTACAAAAAAAATTCCTCCAGAAATCTCCTACTCGGTTGCACCATTATTAAAAGAGCATGGCACGTCACAAATTCCCTGTAGAATATGTGCCATTCCCTCTCCCACCTCCTCTCACTTGCCATGCCCAATTCTTACTCCTTCCAAATCCCTAGTTCTTAATTTCGAAAATCTCAAAAACTCCTTAGTCCTAAAAGCCCTTTATACTAATCCGCTACCCTCCATTGCACATCTCCAATCCAAGCCCATCACTCTCGAATCCTCTCTTCAGCTCAATTCTCCATAATATCCGAAGTGTTAATCCTGTTTCCAACTATTCTCCTCGGAAGTAGAATGGTGGAAAAAGCAAAACGTGAGCTTGTTGCATGCCTTCACGAGAGCCTGTTTGTGCTGGCTGTGATAAATGATGATGATGACAGGATTCGATGTTTTCAGGGTGGACATGATGTGGTGCCGAAGATGTTTTTGTCGTTTGATGCTGTGTTTTCATGTTATTTTCCGGTGATTGGTGATGAGGTGAGGAGTAGATTGCATTGGCGGAAAGAATGTATGCTCAAGATAGATTTTTTTGAACCGGAAATTACTTTATCTTAAGTTGCATAAGAATGCGATGTTATCTTTTGCCTTGAACGTGTCTGATGAATGCTTGCTTGTGTTTGTTTCGTCTGAGTTACCATACACTACCAAAAATATCATCATTATTCACCATATTTTAGAAGTTGAATGGCCATTGGATATACTTGGGTTCTCAATACGAACGTCATAATTGTTGGTGTCAATTTTTATTTTATGGTGCTATATCTGACCAAGTTTTTGTATTATGGCCATATTGTAGCTTGTTTTTGTATTATGGGCATTTTGTAGCTTGTGAGGAACTCCTAAATAAATGATACTAAGTTTGATTTTCTTACTCTGGTTTTCTTCTTCTTCTTTTTCCTGGGTTCGGATAGAATATGATCTTGAGGAATTGAAAGCAAACTAATTGAGAATGCATACCGAATATTTGCATAAGGCATCATCATTATACATTGAAACCCGTAAACTGATCTAGGATTGTTTACGTATTTGATCCAATATTTTTTTCAATGGTATCGTTAAATTATTCAATTACAAAAATATATGTTTTATGGTTTAAATATGAAATTGGTTTCACCATTATGTACTCGTGGTAGTAAAAATGCTAGGCTTTTTGCATGTTAAGACATGTGTAATAGCTAACCTTCAACAATAAATATTAGTTACTGAATTCATTTGTTGCCTAAAACACTATGAGTCATTTTTTTAATTTTATTTTATTGAATCAAAATTGTTTCCAACTAGATTACCCTAGATATATCTTACGACAATAAAGATTTTACAATTAATTTCCCAACTAATATATCTAAGATACCAAACTATGCAAAAACCATGACCACAAAATACATGTTAAGTAGCGTTGTATAATTATTCAGCTTATATTGGCTAAATTTAAAAAAGGGGAATAAGTAAAGACTTTGACCAGACAAATTGCTCTTATGTTGGCTATATAGGGTAAATAAAATTAAAATATGGTTGAAACTTTTATGCTGCAATTGCAAGTCAACAGTACACATTCCTCTAAAATGCATCTTTGTTGCACAGTTTGAAGATGCAAAACATACATTAACATTTTTTGTTCATCCAAGTGCAACAAATTGATAACAGCATGCGTAACTTATGAATCAAAAAGGGACTTCAAAAAGAGAAACGACACCTGAGAGATTCGAACTCTCGCGGGGAAACCCCATGTACTTAGCAGGCACACGCCTTAACCACTCGGCCAAAGTGTCCTTTTCAATTATCTTGCAAAGGCATAATATATATATTCAGTAATCTGTATGCATATAAAACAAGCTGTTTGATGGATAAAAGTATTTTTGTTGTAAAAAGTTGAAAAAGACTTATATCAATGTTGAATCCTACTATGAAAAGCGCGTTTCGAAAAACATATTGTTTGCAAATAAGTGAAACCGTTTCTCGAATATGACCAATAATTCTCCAACTTCCTTCTTATGTGTTGCTAAGAATATATATATTTGATAATGATAATAATCATTTGCACATACATATTGAGTTCAAGAAATACAATAGCAGATTAAATGATTTTTTAAAACTAAATGTCATGCATTGTCTTTAAACATCTATGAACGTAATATATGCAAATGGTAGGAAAGAAGTTTATGTTTATATTCACAAGCAATAAAGTTTGATAAAAGAGATACGATTGAATTACTAACGCTATTATACTCAAACAACAATTGAAAGATAGCAAGTACAAAATTAAACCTGATTTGATAATATTTGACTCTGATATAAAGTATGTTTAATGCCGAAACAATAACGGATATTAACTAGTCAGGGATTTAAAATCACTAAGATTCAATTTTACCTCTCTATTTCGTAACATCTCTCCATGATTTGTATCAAATTCAATTAATGTTTTCATTTTAAATCCCTACTTGACAACAACTTATTGTAGATCAATCAACATTGATTTCTGTTCTCAAATTTACCTTCGTTTTCATTTTATTATAATTTTAGGAATTCTAAAGTACTCTAAATTTGTATATAGAAGTCGGATTGAAAAACCATTTTTCACCATTAAATCAGAATTTTTATTAGCTTTAGATGTTATTTACATACGAGTCATATTATTAAGCTTCAATAATATTCCATATAGAAACCGAAATAATGACTCATCAGCACAATTAAAACACATGTATTGAAAGTTAACTACTCACATCATTAAATTCTATCCTCTATTGTAAGGAGGATGTAACAGCCCGCAAATCCGTACCCCTTGAGTCAACACTATTCTACAACAAACAACTCAAGTTGCACAGAAATACGAACCATTAGGGTTTAAGAAGAAGAGGTAGAAGAAGAGAAAACAAAACCAACATCAGAATCTAACCATCGCAGCGGAATAAAATATAATAGAGAATAAGTAATCTTTACTCAAAATCAAATATATCAGTTTACATATATTACATCATCAGAGTACATCAGTCACAGCTCACATCAATAACATCCAAAGGGTACACAACAACTCAACAGCGGAAATATATGTATATACAAGTACGAGAATACGTATCGTCATCCAGCTCGTCTCCTGAGCTCCACAGCATCATAAGCTGTATTCTATAATACTCGGTCTGACCCGAGCATTACAGTTAAATAACACCCGAGTCAGTCTGGAATACCAGCGTGAGAAAATCACACCCAATTGATTATTAGAGTTTCAAAATCCTTTGAAAACAAAAGCATCTCGTAAGACCACGCCACAAATAAACATGTCGGGTTTTTACCTTACGATAGCTAAAACAATTTTTATAGAAATCCTCTGATATTATAATAGTGTCTATATACAAATACTTATAAAATAGCCGAAATTGTTACATGATTAAATTCTAGCTACTAGCCACAGAGTGGGTAATACAAACAAAACTCGTACAAGGCTCGTAGGGAAAATGGATTTCCAACAATGACTAGGCACTGGGGTACCACCTGTCACAGTACGGGGCCTAGATCACCGTACCGAGGACTGCTCCCTTCATCCCCTGCAACACAAGGCCGGAACCATTCCTTACTGAACAGTCCCGAACAAGATAAACCCCGTGGTTGGCGCGACCAACCACCCACTAAGCCGAAATATATAAGGGACATCTAGACAGGGGAATTACCTTGTCCTGCTTGGGCATGACCCACCTAACCTTGCTGCATATCCCCTGATTTTCAGTCATTCCCATTTGATGAGGCTTGAGGCTAAGCGTTACCTTTTAGAACGTTTTCACTTAGAATGCCCATCGTCCACCTGACGATGTTTCGCAAGCATTCGTCCATACAAGTCCGTCCCGGGTTCGAACGGAACCGAAGGCACTACTCCTACTACATCCATTTTGGAAATATCCTCAGGATTAGTAGCGACTAGCCCTTGCACTTCACTGCTCCATCTTCGAATCCAAAATCGTTTACACGAAACGTACAAACCAGATCGAAGTGGTTTTCGAGAAATAAATCTCGATCCCGGTCTCTTCGAAACGATCAGCGCATTTGTCCAATATTGATAGTCGGTTATTTAACTATCAATTAATATTCACAAACAACCATCAACCAATAAATAATTTCCAAATTATTTATTAATCTCCTAAAATATCTTCACAAGATATATTTCTATTTTCAACCCTTTGAAAACAGTTTTCAAAACCATCTTTCTTTTCAGAATCAGCTGTCCCAAATATTTTCTATCTCCTCTGAAATTACCAAGCACAAACTAGATTTTTAAAATAATTTAAAACACTTTACTTTAAAATATACCTTTAAAACATTCAAGTTAAACTATTTCAATAATTTGTCAAAAATATGTACTATATAAATATTTGAAAATAAGGTTATTTTATAAAATATAACTGAATTTTTAATCTTAAACAAACTACTAAGCCACTCTTAAAATAATATTTGCTATAATATATTACAAGGAAATACTTGCTTTAGAAATTAAATATTAGAAATAATAAATTGTACAAAACTTGCTTCATTTAAAAACAGCTTTAAAGCATTTAATTTATATTTAAAAATTTACTTTAAAAAAAACGTACTTGGTTATTCAGGGAGAATTTCCAATCTCAATCACTTAAATCGATTTCCATATCGATTCCCAATTTATTCCATTTGAAATAAATTTCTTTACTTATTAGTTCATTTCAAAATTCATTAATTATGGACTTTATTATTATTTTTAGTTTGATTTTTAAATCCTTTAGCTGAAATATACAAATTTCAGGTTATTTCCAATTTCTTCTTTATTCTTCCTAAATAAATTTAAATCCTAAATTTAAAATAAATGTTTTGTTCTTTTTAACAATAACATTGAAGTTTTAACTTTCATTGACTTTCTGTTTATTTAAATTTTCCTTCCATACTTCATAATTTATTTATTAGAAATTTAAAGTCACATTATTTCTTCTCCAATTCATTCTTAAATTTGTTCAAACTTTCTATAATTATTTTGCTTACAAATTTACTTCCGTTTAATTTCTTTTCAACAATCCAATTCATATATTTTGGTAATTCATTATAACCGAATATCCAATCAAACCACAACATTCAATATTCCAAAATAACTCATCATAGGGTATCAAATAATTACAACAGAGAATATTGAATAATTTAAATATATGTGAGGGGTCCAGTTGGATCCCTCCAACCTGTTTTCCCTGCATCCACAGCCGTTAGCACAATATAAATATTTCCACTATAAAATGGGGGAAATTAATCATTTCAAGGTGTAGTATATACTACTATATAACACAACAACCATTTCAACCATTCAAACACTTATTTAAATTTAATCATTTAAATTTGAATTTAAACTGAGTGAGATTAACTCACCTTTGCTATTCAAATTGAAATCCCTCCAACCGACTTGAATTCCATGATTTCAGACCTTGTAAAGATATTGATATAGTTTTATTAATATTCGTACTAATCGTAAATAAATTATCGTTATAAATTCATTTAAACCAATAATTAAATTTTAAGTTGATTTCCTCTTTATAAAAGATTTTTAGTACCTAAGAAAATTCAATGAAGTTAATATCTTCATCATATATTATTACAATAACTGGTTAGTAAAGACATGTATATATATATATATATATTTAAATAGATATTGTTACACATATATATATTTACTTTAAACTTATTCACTTAAAAACTCATTTATATGAATCTAAAAATCTAATTTATATAACCTCCTTTTTAATATTCAAAATTCTATCTATATCTTAATTCTATCTATATCTTAATTCTTGTTTCTGTCTATATTTCAAACAGGTAAGTATATATGTATTTTTAAATAACATAAAAACATGATTTTATTACTGTAAAATCAAAGACCAGATCAAAATATAAATATCTCAGATCGAAGATCACCTAAAATATGCTGTCGCCACTGCCTAATTCATCGCAGCTAGCCCACCGTCCAGACAAAAATCACAAAACCTAGCACAAGCTTCACGTGACCCTCACCCTCGCGATCGCCATCACCACTGCACGACGTCGCTGCCGAAAACGATCAACCCTAGCCATCCAAGCCCTACTTGCTACTGCACGCGCCTATGCCGACGCCCCCCTCAGCCGCTCTCGACCCAAACCTTACAGCTATCGCCGCTTCCATCCACCTCCCTACGCGATGCCAACGAATGCAGTATCCCCCCCAATCGATTTCACAACGAGGCAACTCAGTCGCTTCTTGAATACGAACGTGACCTCCCTTCGATTGAGTGGCTGAAGAAATAAGCGTCGGCCATTATTATTATCTTAATTTTTATTTTATTTGACCAAGTGGTTTTGGGGGTTTGAGATGAAGAAAGGGTTCGGCCTCTATTGTTGCTTCTTCTTTTTTTTCACGCGGCTTACATCTTCCCCTCGAAGCTTCCTCTTTTACTTATCTGTTTATTATTATTATTATTATTGTTATTATTATTATTATTATTATTATTATTATTATTATTATTAGTTTAATCCAAGCATTTTGATTGTTGATCGAACGGTTTAGAGTTGGGAAAGTATGTAATTAATGACAGGAAAATGGCGTATACCAGAGACTTGATTAACTAAATTAAATTTCATCAAATTATTACCACTTAAATTTCAACGTGTTTATATATCGTACGCTCACACAACAACTCCAAATGCTATGAAAATTGAAATTCGATAATAATTCTATATTACGGACCCAATGGAACTGGTTTCGTCGAATTCCGAGACTGCGCCTCGGACGGCTATTTTAAATTCAGTTTAAACTATATAAAATTTTTAAAACTGAACAACCCACTATTAATTTCAATTTTAACACCTTTATTATCTTCAAGGTCATCAATATAAATTCTATAAGCCTTCAAATTATTTTAATAAGCTTAAAACTCCAAATTCAACATTTTACTCAACTTCACTTATTTAATTTAATAATTCAATTACCAAATAAATTGTGATATTCGTAATTCAAGTTAAGATTGCTCTATTGAATATTTAAAATCAATCAAATATTCCGGTTTTAAATGCTCGAAAATTCCGGGTCGTCACATTCCTCCCCCCTTAAAAGAATTTCGTCCCTGAAATTACTAATTAGGAAGAATGGTCCAAAACCCGTCTACCCTTCTCTCCAAAACTAACAGTGTCTAATAATTCAACATCATACCAGCTATCTTTTTTTTATAAAAGGTCCATTATCATTCTTATTAACTTTCTAAACCTTTCCCTAGTTTCAGACTATACCATTTGTTTAACCATTCAAGTTTCAATTTAAAACCAAATTTTGAATTCTCAAAATTTTTCTAACTCCCTAAATTTTCGAAAAATTTCGCCAGCATCTCCTTTGCGCGGCTGACTCGGTACAACTACAAAAATGGCTCTACGGCCTCCCAAATCTCAAAAGAAAACAAAAAGCCAAGTGGTTCAATCCAAATCCAAATCCCAATCAAATTCCATACCAAATTTAAATACGTACCTTTTGTCGGGCAATTCAAATTTATCTCTTAAAATCAAATCCAGTTTCCTTTTCCCATTTATAATACTTGCATATCCTGCTTATCACTAATATCCAATCACAACATTTCAAAACATTTTATTGACTTCCTTACCAATATCAATATCTATTTATCCAAATATCAACTTAGAATCTATTTGCAATATTAAATTTTCAATTTAGAATGCACCATTTCATACTTAAGTTATTATAAGTATTTTATGCGTTTCTTATATTTATTTCACTCCGACTTTAGTTTATATCCATTTCTATTCAACTCGACTCTTTCATTTACGTACGAATTCAATTTATCTTTAACTCAGAATATATAAATTTTATTGGTCATTTATTACTAATTCATGTCATTATTTTAATTAGTTCCATTCACTAACTTATTTCAATTTCCAAGTTGAAATCGTTTTGTCGTTAACAAAATTTTCCAAAAATTTTCAAAAATTTTCGAACTCCCAAAATTTCTGAAAATTTTTGGCAGAGTCCCCTTTGTACGGAGGAGCTTTTGCAATTTGACAAAAGAGATAAATATATATACATCGACCCACACGGTCGGAAAAACCAAAAACAGTTCATATTCCCTATTTTTATTGCGTAGGCGTACCTTATTTAGCATTTGAAGCAAGCGGCTTATTATTTTTAGCAAATAGCCCTACCAAATCCAGTCACACGGCTTCCAGGTACCTGTACTTACTCAATTTAAACATGTAAGTGCCAAATATAAGGAGTTTAACACATTTCACTTATTTACAGTAGTTAAACATGTAAGAAATTCACACCAAATATTTTTCCATAAGCAATTTATATAGTTCCCATGCCAATTCAACTGTTTTAATTTATTTACAAACCATTTTCATACAATTTGAATGGTTTAAAACTCAATCGCTTACATTTAATTTATTTTTAAGCAAACTGAATTCCCAATTGATCTCAAAATCAATTCATTTTACTTCTATCCATCCAAGGCATTTCAATAACTTCCATTTACAATCAAATGACAATTTATTTTATGCAATTTAACAAGATCTATGTGAATAAATAAGTCTTTATATTTTATAACCGATTTAAATTGACTCCGACTCAACTTACACTTAATTCTATTCCATTTCGAATTTATTCACAATCCGTATATTCTCATTTTCATTGCATTTCATATTTGAATTCATTCACTTGCATTCATTTCATATTCCATAATTGTTTATTCCAAACTATTTTATTTAGCTCGAAGACGATCCAAGCTATTTCATTCAATAACCATTTCTCAACTTATTTAAACCACATTTCATTTGATACTTATTTATTCCATCATTTATTTATTCAATATAATTAGTTTATCCACATTCACTTAAACCATTTTAATAAACTCGAAACATTCTATTTTCCCTATTGTCTCAAGTTATTTCAATTCCTTAATAATTTAAATGGTTTACAATTATTTATTTAAGCATTTTCATCCCATTAAATATTACCGGCAATCACCGAATTTTATTTCATTTAAAATTTATTTTTACTTGATTTAAATCCAATCCACTATTATTAAACTTAATTTTTAGTTGAATTCAATTCAACTCTTTTCCATCTTTTAGCTTAAGTTTAGTCACTCCAATTTTATACTTAAGCTCATTTCGTTTCAAGTAAATCTTTCTCTTCCATTCAATTTAACTTGATTCTATTTCAGTTAAATCTCATTTTAAAATTTACAATTTCATTTGATTTGTTATTATCAAATTTACCTTTCAGATTCAGTTCATCCAATTTATTACATGGCCATTTTCAATTTATTTCCACTTATTCGGATTTTTTTATTTGCAATTCATACCATTACTATTTTAATCCATTTCATTTTTATTCTATACTTCCCTAATTATATATACTTTGTTTACACTTCAAGTCTAATTTTAATTAATAACTCAAGTTTTGATTCTATTATTCACTTTTATTTTACCATCCAATTTACTAACTCACAATTCAACCTCATTCTCAATTACTTTCACTTCATCAACAATTTGAATTAATTTTAATTCATAACTTGAGTTTATTTCCAACTTCATCATAAACTTACAATTCAATTCCATTAGCTAATTTATTATCCAATTAGTTCTCCCCTTATTCATAATCCAACACTTGAATTTTTATTCCAAATATCACCCCCTTTAATTTTTATTAAGTTCAATATTTATTTTATACTTCAAGTTTGGATCCTCATTTCATTTTTCAATTTATCAAAATATTGATTTTGGGCATTGTATTCCATTTTCAATTTAATAAGTCACAACTTATTATTTTATACAATTCCATTCATCATAAGTTTGAATATACTCTTCTTTTTATTTATTCTTTAACTCAAGCCTTCTATTTGTTTATAACCTAAGCACATTTTATTTCTATGGATTTTTAATTCTCTTACAAGTTATTCTAATTTATTTATTTCAATTCCAATCCTTATTCAATTTATTTCCCATTCGTTCAAGTAAGAATCTCCTTCCATTCAATAATTTAATAGAATTCTAATTCCAATTCAATTTTATTTTAACTCGGTTTTATTTAACTCAATTCGATTCCAACTTGATTCGAATACAACTGGATATTATTTTCAACTTATTCACTTTATTTCCATCCAGTTAAATTTTTATTTCTCAATCCAAGTTAATTTCAATTTTTAACTTTTCATTTTAGATTTAAATTCCAACATTTAAATCTTATATTCCCTTCCCGATATAAAAATCATTTCAATTTTATAAGTTTGCAACCTATCTCATCAGTATTTTTCAAACACCTGACTTTTTGGTTTCAAATCATTTTGAGATCCCCAACATCTCAAATCTCATCTCTCAAAAATTTTGAACCAACCCTGGCTTTTATTTTCCCCAAATTTCCTTTTAAGCTTTTCAAAACAGGTGTTCCTAAACAAATCAATTTGGTAGCAATTCATCACTTCGAAACTCGAAAATGAACATCGATGATGCTGCAGTCATCACCGAAGTTATTTTCCAGTGACTGAAGTGAATTTAATGCTATATCACTTTCAAAAATCCATTTTAAAACAAATTTTCTTTCAGAAATAACCCAAAACAACAATAATACTATTCACCTCCAAAATACTTCCAAAACTTCTGGGGTTTTAAATTTTCAAAGCCTGCTTAAATAAATTCTAACTATAATTTATTTGCACACCTTACAAATTCTCATTTGATTATATTTAAATTCATAAATTACTTCTATAATTCATATTTATAAATTTCATTCTATAATGAATTTATTCCTTCAAACTTTGGTTATATTTCAATTTCTAGTTAAATTTTGACCTAAAAGTGATAATATTTCAATAATATTCTTTTTAACATCCAAACAACCATATATTCTATAAATAGTTCAAGAAAACTTTTTCTTATATCAAAATATATTTTTGGGCAAAATTATTTCATTCACCCACATTTAAAACAATACTGTGTCAATTGTTCTATTCAAGTGTTTAGAAACCCCTTCGATACAGTTGCGCAGACTGTGTCGACGAAGGTTCATATGCCACTCAATAAATAAATCAACACAATATTAAAACAATTTATATTCACTAACAAATACGCGCTCATATCTATTAATATGCTCAAACTCATTTTAGAGTACTATAGACTCTATTTTAAATGAGTAATTCCCACCAGAGCCAAGGTTATCTCCAACCTATGCTCTGATACCAAGTGTAACAGCCCGCAAATCCGTACCCCTTGAGTCAACACTATTCTACAACAAACAACTCAAGTTGCACAGAAATACGAACCATTAGGGTTTAAGAAGAAGAGGTGGAAGAAGAGAAAACAAAACCAACATCAGAATCTAACCATCGCAGCGGAATAAAATATAATAGAGAATAAGTAATCTTTACTCAAAATCAAATATATCAGTTTACATATATTACATCATCAGAGTACATCAGTCACAGCTCACATCAATAACATCCAATGGGTACACAACAACTCAACAGCGGAAATATATGTATATACAAGTACGAGAATACGTATCGTCATCCAGCTCGTCTCCTGAGCTCCACAGCATCATAATCTGTATTCTATAATACTCGGTCTGACCCGAGCATTACAGTTAAATAACACCCGAGTCAGTCTGGAATACCAGCGTGAGAAAATCACACCCAATTGATTATTAGAGTTTCAAAATCCTTTGAAAACAAAAGCATCTCGTAAGACCACGCCACAAATAAACATGTCGGGTTTTTACCTTACGATAGCTAAAACAATTTTTATAGAAATCCTCTGATATTATAATAGTGTCTATATACAAATACTTATAAAATAGCCGAAATTGTTACATGATTAAATTCCAGCTACTAGCCACAGAGTGGGTAATACAAACAAAACTCGTACAAGGCTCGTAGGGAAAATGGATTTCCAACAATGACTAGGCACTGGGGTACCACCTGTCACAGTACGGGGCCTAGATCACCGTACCGAGGACTGCTCCCTTCATCCCCTGCAACACAAGGCCGGAACCATTCCTTACTGAACAGTCCCGAACAAGATAAACCCCGTGGTTGGCGCGACCAACCACCCACTAAGCCGAAATATATAAGGGACATCTAGACAGGGGAATTACCTTGTCCTGCTTGGGCATGACCCACCTAACCTTGCTGCATATCCCCTGATTTTCAGTCATTCCCATTTGATGAGGCTTGAGGCTAAGCGTTACCTTTTAGAACGTTTTCACTTAGAATGCCCATCGTCCACCTGACGATGTTTCGCAAGCATTCGTCCATACAAGTCCGTCCCGGGTTCGAACGGAACCGAAGGCACTACTCCTACTACATCCATTTTGGAAATATCCTCAGGATTAGTAGCGACTAGCCCTTGCACTTCACTGCTCCATCTTCGAATCCAAAATTGTTTACACGAAACGTACAAACCGGATCGAAGTGGTTTTCGAGAAATAAATCTCGATCCCGGTCTCCTCGAAACGATCAGCGCATTTGTCCAATATTGATAGTCGGTTATTTAACTATCAATTAATATTCACAAACAACCATCAACCAATAAATAATTTCCAAATTATTTATTAATCTCCTAAAATATCTTCACAAGATATATTTCTATTTTCAACCCTTTGAAAACAGTTTTCAAAACCATCTTTCTTTTCAGAATCAGCTGTCCCAAATATTTTCTATCTCCTCTGAAATTACCAAGCACAAACTAGATTTTTAAAATAATTTAAAACACTTTACTTTAAAATATACCTTTAAAACATTTAAGTTAAACTATTTCAATAATTTGTCAAAAATATGTACTATATAAATATTTGAAAATAAGGTTATTTTATAAAATATAACTGAATTTTTAATCTTAAACAAACTACTAAGCCACTCTTAAAATAATATTTGCTATAATATATTACAAGGAAATACTTGCTTTAGAAATTAAATATTAGAAATAATAAATTGTACAAAACTTGCTTCCTTTAAAAACAGCTTTAAAGCATTTAATTTATATTTAAAAATTTACTTTAAAAAAAACGTACTTGGTTATTAAGGGAGAATTTCCAATCTCAATCACTTAAATCGATTTCCATATCGATTCCCAATTTATTCCATTTGAAATAAATTTCTTTACTTATTAGTTCATTTCAAAATTCATTAATTATGGACTTTATTATTATTTTTAGTTTGATTTTTAAATCCTTTAGCTGAAATATACAAATTTCAGGTTATTTCCAATTTCTTCTTTATTCTTCCTAAATAAATTTAAATCCTAAATTTAAAATAAATGTTTTGTTCTTTTTAACAATAACATTGAAGTTTTAACTTTCATTGACTTTCTGTTTATTTAAATTTTCCTTCCATACTTCATAATTTATTTATTAGAAATTTAAAGTCACATTATTTCTTCTCCAATTCATTCTTAAATTTGTTCAAACTTTCTATAATTATTTTGCTTACAAATTTACTTCCGTTTAATTTCTTTTCAACAATCCAATTCATATATTTTGGTAATTCATTATAACCGAATATCCAATCAAACCACAACATTCAATATTCCAAAATAACTCATCATAGGATATCAAATAATTACAACAGAGAATATTGAATAATTTAAATATATGTGAGGGGCCCAGTTGGATCCCTCCAACCTGTTTTCCCTGCATCCACAGCCGTTAGCACAATATAAATATTTCCACTATAAAATGGGGGAAATTAATCATTTCAAGGTGTAGTATATACTACTATATAACACAACAACCATTTCAACCATTCAAACACTTATTTAAATTTAATCATTTAAATTTAAATTTAAACTGAGTGAGATTAACTCACCTTTGCTATTCAAATTGAAATCCCTCCAACCGACTTGAATTCCATGATTTCAGACCTTGTAAAGATATTGATATAGTTTTATTAATATTCGTACTAATCGTAAATAAATTATCGTTATAAATTCATTTAAACCAATAACTAAATTTTAAGTTGATTTCCTCTTTATAAAAGATTTTTAGTACCTAAGAAAATTCAATGAAGTTAATATCTTCATCATATATTATTACAATAACTGGTTAGTAAAGACATGTATATATATATATATTTAAATAGATATTGTTACACATATATATATTTACTTTAAACTTATTCACTTAAAAACTCATTTATATGAATCTAAAAATCTAATTTATATAACCTCCTTTTTAATATTCAAAATTCTATCTATATCTTAATTCTATCTATATCTTAATTCTTGTTTCTGTCTATATTTCAAACAGGTAAGTATATATGTATTTTTAAATAACATAAAAACATGATTTTATTACTGTAAAATCAAAGACCAGATCAAAATATAAATATCTCAGATCGAAGATCACCTAAAATATGCTGTCGCCACTGCCTAATTCATCGCAGCTAGCCCACCGTCCAGAAAAAAATCACAAAACCTAGCACAAGCTTCACGTGACCCTCACCCTCGCGATCGCCATCACCACTGCACGACGTCGCTGCCGAAAACGATCAACCCTAGCCATCCAAGCCCTACTTGCTACTGCACGCGCCTATGCCGACGCCCCCTCAACCGCTCTCGACCCAAACCTTACAGCTATCGCCGCTTCCATCCACCTCCCTACACGATGCCAACGAATGCAGTATCCTCCCCCAATCGATTTCACAACGAGGCAACTCAGTCGCTTCTTGAATACGAACGTGACCTCCCTTCGATTGAGTGGCTGAAGAAATAAGTGTCGGCCATTATTATTATCTTAATTTTTATTTTATTTGACCAAGTGGTTTTGGGGGTTTGAGATGAAGAAAGGGTTCGGCCTCTATTGTTGCTTCTTTTTTTTTTTTTTTACGCGGCTTACATCTTCCCCTCGAAGCTTCCTCTTTTACTTATCTATTTATTATTATTATTATTATTGTTATTATTATTATTATTATTATTAGTTTAATCCAAGCATTTTGATTGTTGATCGAACGGTTTAGAGTTGGGAAAGTATGTAATTAATGACAGGAAAATGGCGTATACCAGAGACTTGATTAACTAAATTAAATTTCATCAAATTATTACCACTTAAATTTCAACGTGTTTATATATCGTACGCTCACACAACAACTCCAAATGCTATGAAAATTGAAATTCGATAATAATTCTATATTACGGACCCAATGGAATTGGTTTCGTCGAATTCCGAGACTGCGCCTCGGACGGCTATTTTAAATTCAGTTTAAACTATATAAAAATTTTAAAACTGAACAACCCACTATTAATTTCAATTTTAACACCTTTATTATCTTCAAGGTCATCAATATAAATTCTATAAGCCTTCAAATTATTTTAATAAGCTTAAAACTCCAAATTCAACATTTTACTCAACTTCACTTATTTAATTTAATAATTCAATTACCAAATAAATTGTGATATTCGTAATTCAAGTTAAGATTGCTCTATTGAATATTTAAAATCAATCAAATATTCCGGTTTTAAATGCTCGAAAATTCCGGGTCGTCACAGAGGAAGTCCGTTTTTCCTGAAAAAGAAGATTATTTTCTTTGTCAAAGTGTTAAAAAAGATCATCTTTGTTCTAAAAGTGTGAAGGAACATCATCATTCTTATCGAATTGTGAATGAAAATTTTCTCTGTTTATTATGTGAAGGTAAACCATCTTTTAAATATGGAACGAAAATTAGTTTCTTTTTCGAAGTAGTTCATAATATCATTTTTCTTATTTGATTATGAAGGATGATTATCTTTTTTCCCAAATACTGTAACGATGAGGATTTTTCGCGCTCGAAAATCGACATCCATACTTTACATCGTACTCGAATGCCGTAGATTCGACCGTTCAAATCCGAGTCGCCGGAGCTTATAACAACATTAAGTAAACAACACAGCGGAAAAAAGAATAATACATTGATATACAATATCTGATACAACAGAGTGATATATACATCAAAGATATGATACAAGAAAATAGCAACGGAGAAGGAAAATAGATAACATCTAGCAGCGGAACAATATAACTCTAAGATAGTCTTCAAAAGAGAACTCCAGAAGCAGCAGCTCGATTCAACATCACGATACGCAAAGACAAGCAAGTCTCGTCCACATCCAAAGATTGAACTAGCTCCAGATAATTCACTGAACTTGACTATCTGAAAAACCCAACTCTAGACTGCTCGTGTAGAAAATTTTGAGCACCCAGAGTTTAGGAAAGAAACAATAAACTCCGGATCAGTCATGGGACTGGTGTGAGCAACAAAAACAGTTTATCTTTTAAAAACAAACAGCAAGAGAATTTTAAATTAGATTCGTAATGCTTTTTAGAAATGAGTCTACCATAAGGCCTCCCGCACACACACACAATGCAAACGCAGAATCGGAAGAGATTTCTCCTTATGATAGTCAAATATGCTTGATACGCGAATTCCTTTGATATTATCACTATAAGTGCAAAGTGGAGAAAACAATTTCGAAAGTATAATATAAATCTTAGCCAGCATAGACATTTCGCACTTATGCCTACTATAGCTACCATGTTCAGTAGCAGGTTACCACCACATTCCATGGCAGGTTATACAACTAAAACCGTACAGGGTACGTATTTGAAGAATGGATTTCCAAAATATGGTCGGGCAAAGGAACTTCCCAAACCGAAATGGAACGCCACTGGAAGGACGTCCCCGAGCATCCCAAATGGATCTCTGCCAAACAAGGCCGGCTACCCCTTTCCCAGGGAGTACGAAACCTCAGATATACCACCCTCGGTCCTTTTGCACCTTGATACGAGGCCTCGATTCCAACAACACCACACAGTAATAGATATAGTGTATCCACATGAGTAAGTATCTGGGCTCCATACCATGATGCTACCCCTTTCCAGAAGGAATGGTCATACCCTAGGGACGCGATCCCTGAAACCTTGCTGCCACGATTCCTGTTTCGACCATTACCGGGTTGTGAGGCTCGACGAAGTCTCGTCCACAAAGCCATGCTTTTTACAAAAGCCACCCTTTGATCAACAAATGATCAGCAGAACTCAACATGCCACATTACCAAGTTGGGAACATATCGCTGATAACCTTCAACTACAAAACCTCTGAGCTCGTACGTCTCAGAGAAGGGTGTTAATGCTAAGAGAATTAATTCTCCCCCACCAAAAGAAATGTATTTGAAAGAAATCCGCTTTATATCTCAAAATGTAATGTCAGACATACAATCTATACAAGTCTGTTCTGGATTTAGAACAAAACCGGAGGCACTTCCAAAGAAGTCCTTGCAATCCGGGTATTCACAATCCCGATCGAACTTCCCATCACTTAGGGAATCTCTATTCCGTAGATACTCGATGCAGAGACAATCGATAGGTCATCCTATCGTTCTTGTAAATACCCGGTCTTCACCACCGGTCTTCAAATGCTATCCATAACGTCGAATCACATATTCGGAATGGTTATACGACCCAAAGGTCCATTCCCGGCTAACCCGAATAGTAAGCGCAACATTTAAAACATATGGATATGGGATTTCAATTAAGTCACAACTTAATAATTCAAAACTTTCTTTCGAATGGTTTAAACCAATTACCATTTCCTAATCTTTTAAACAAAAGATTTATTTCACTAAGTTCACCCATTTTCACAAAGATTCATTCCCGGATTTCAAAACAATTTCACCTTAATTGTATTAGTTCATTTAAATCTTTAAATCAAGATTTTATCTTATAGCTTTCAAACAGTTTCGATAACTTGGGAAATCATTTTCATTTTTAACTTGAATTCCTTTTTAACACAATTTGGAAGTTCACTTCCTATATGAAAGCTTTTATTATTTGAAAAAGAATAGTTTCATTTCAGAAAGATTCAATTTTTTATTTGCACGAATTAAAGCCTTTGAATTTAAATTCAAATTCCCAAATCAATACATTTAAAATGGTTTAAAACTCATATAACTCATTTTTGAAGTTGAATAACTTTTCTCTATATCCTAGTTTCCAAATCATAGAATTCAATTTCAAATATTGAATTCAAATTTAAATCAAAATATTTAAATTTCAAAACTCAATCAAGTTATCAATAATAAATTTCATCTTTGAAATTCCATTTCTAAAGCTTTTCACTTTAATCTCAATCCATTTCCAAAACATTTGAATTCAAATATTCAATTTTATAAATCATTTCAAAATCTGTGACTTAATCGATTTCCTCATGAAATCCATATTTGTGTGGGTATAAGTGTGGTTCAAGGGTTTAAACGATAGTGCAACATCATTCAATCATCACAGATTAAAAAACAGAAATATAGTTGATAAGCGATATAAACATAACGCTTATCGCTCATTCACAGATTCACAGATAATATACAAATGTAAATAAATGAATAATCATATACGGCTCAATCTACAAAACAAAATATCACAGATCAGATAAGGCAATTAATTCAAGGCATCACACATAATACGATCATCCATAAGTAAGATCGGTTAGTTGTTTGATTAATTCAAATCAATTTTAATTGCATATGAATAATCACTAATCCTGATTAATTACTATTAATTAACTCCAACCTATTTGATTAATTATCCTTTAATCATGTATTAATCAACATTTTATTATTAATTAATTATTCTTAATTGGTTACAACAATTCATTTACTTTAAATTAATTACAAGATTAATTAATTCTAAATTAATAAACATCCCTTAATTACTTTCCCAAATTAATTACCCTTTTATTTATCCTTCATTCTCAAATTGATTATCTTAATTAATCAATTCCAACCTTTAATTACTTATTTAATTAAATCCAAATCGATAATTAATTAAATAATTTATCCATTTTTAATTAACTTAATAATTTAATGAATTTCAAATCATTAAATCCCAATTAACTTTAAGAAAAACATTATTCTTATTAATGATTAAATTATCATTAACAAAGTATTTAAAACAATTTACTTTCAAATTTATTTTCATATTTTCATTCTATACTTAAGATTTAAAATGGATACAATTTTAACTTTAACAAAAGTAAAGGACAATTCAAAACAATTTAAAACATTTAGCCTTAACCCATTTTTTCCTTGAAATCTGTTTGAAAGCTTATTAAAATTTACACTTTATAAAACTTATTTATTTACACATTTTGATTTAACTTTGTTTAAATCCTTTCCTTTACAATTTAAGTTTCATTTTTTTAAAATTCAAATTTCCTTTTCAATACTTAAGCATTTTTCTATTTATTTGTTTATTTATTTAAAAATGATTTTAATTTCATTTTAAGATTCAAAAGTTCCATCTAAATTTTACTTAAAACTTTGAATTCGAACACTGTTTAAACCCTGGTTAAAATTTTGAACTAAATTTTTAAAAGATTGTTTACCTCCTGTTTTAAAATTTTGAACTAAATTAAACCTGAAACAATCAGGTTTACTAAAACCTGAAATACTCCACTGTCTGAAGTGAACCCAGGTTGCTTCGAGTAAGACACTCGAATTACTCGAGTAAAATTCGAGTCTCTCTTCTGCTTCCCAAAAACCAACATCATCAGACAAATATCCCACAGTGCATATGCACGGTGGCTCCAGCCACCGTTGATCATCAACACTGATCGCCACCCATCAGTACTCGCCTCGATATCTCACCTCGATCATTGAAACGCGTCCAACCACCGAAAATCGAAACGAGCTCCCTCTCATCAAAACCTGGAACAAGCTAGACTACCCAACCCAAAACCTGGAACTATGGCTCGCTCTCTCCGCCTCGACCACCGGAGGCGCTGAAATTCCGGTCACGGCCTCATCATCCCCCCACTTCCAATCCCCAAGAGCACGCGACAATCGATCGATACCAGGCGTGGAACGAATCGAACAAAACGGCCTCACCAAAATTAGGTTAAAAATATTCAAAACCTCACCGCCGCTTCCACGTCGAACTGGAGCAACTCCAGATATTTTTCCCAACTCCTCCGGAGGCTCCTTCACCCCCACGCGAAACGCCGAGCATTCCGGTCCACTCGATCACCCAAAAATCGACCATAACCCATTTTCGTTCATCCCGGAACTGCAGGTTAATCCTAGCTCTAAAAATTTTGATTCGAGCTTTAAAAATCATATTAAAGTATAACAACCCCATTTATACATCTGAATTCATAAATTACGAAGTTCGAATTCTTGCTCTTTTTGAAGTTAGCTGGGTTATCTTACTTTCCAGAGAAAGTTAAACTTGGTTTTAACTTATATAAATTTTTAATCTCAAGTTTATACCATAACAACCAATTTCCATTTTGATTCTAAGTCCACTCTATAAGCAAACTGAAAGAAAAAGAATTTTGAATCAAAGATGTTTTGTTCATGAACTTAAAACAGAGAGGTATTTAAAATTCAGCCTGCACACCAATTCCATCGCCAAGAACACACACATATATATAAAAACTTATGTATTCAAAGACATGTTGTTGAAACATTTCCTTTTATTTATTTTACTTTTCAATAAAAAAAAGAAAACAAATATGATACTCACATTTTGGTTTGGAAGCAGGGAGTTTTTTTGCCAGATTTGCTGCTGAGATATTTTTTTGTTAAAAAAATAAGGTTGTAGCCTCATAATCATTCCTTGTTTATGAACCAAAATCTAATATTGTTTATATAAGTAGCAATTGATTTTTTTTCCTTTGTAATGGGTTTATAAGCTTGCAAATTTAACAAAGATTATACATTTGTGAATATATAACATACACACAGACATGCATTCTCACAGAACATCATAGTTCAATGCAACTTTCACAACAGCTAGAAGTATCACATATATAAAGAGATTCAATCATTAGAACAGGTCAGTTTGCTCACAGATATACCTATATATATAAGAAATAGTTTTATACTTTAAAAGTATCTAAAAGGAATAAGTTACTCACTTGGTTTAGAAATGAACATAGCTTGTTTTGTGTTGAAACAGGCTGGGAAATTTCAAGCTTGATTCTTCTATAATCTTCTTACTTTTTGTTTATTGCTTAAATGGTGTTTGAGTTTGTAAAAAAATAAAAAAAATGCTTGCAATACAATTTTCGGGTTTTCTGTGTAGTGAACGAATGAAGTAAGAAGGATATATATAAAAGAAATGAGTCACGGGGTGATAAAATTGACAGGTTTTGTAGGCTGATAGTTTCTTGTGTACAAAAGGCATGCTAAGGGTGCTTGCATTAAATGCTAGAAGTATGTTGCATTTATTACCTTAGTCCTTTATGTCTTCAGCCATGACTTATTTCTTTTCTTGTTTACACTCTTATGCTATGTATTGCTATGTATGTATTTTATTTTGTCTTTGTGTGCATGTTGTACATTTGGTGGCTGTAGTGATTTTGTATTACTTTTCTTTTTTACTTTGCTTGAGTTCATTATATGTTTATTGTCTTCTTGCCTGCATACTTATATTTTTTTCCTTTTGTCTTGTTTTATATGCCTATGTATTTACATTTTCATTTGTTTGCTTTGTTTATGTTTGATACATATTTATTTTACTTAATTATTTATATGAAGATTTTGTATTGCTGGCTAATGATTTTCTCTACTTACTTAGGTGGCTGAAATGATATTGATTTGGTGGCTAAAGATATATTTTGTTTGTTCATGCTTGAATCAATGTTTGCACTGTCTTGTTTTGCAAGCTCAAAGATTTGATATTTCGAATCTGCATTCTTATTTTTATACTTGTGTTAGCCCTACATACTTTCTTTTACTTGTTTGTAAATAGATACTTGGGTATATTTATTTTCAATAGTTTATATTTTGATGTATTTTGTTTGTACATTTTGTTTATGTTTTATTTTACTTTGTATATTTGCTTTTATTTTAACTTAAATATTTATTTCAAAAAATTTGTTATATTTATACAACTTCTAAAATACATTTCATAAGATTGAACTCAAATATTTCTATATTAATATTGTTTAAAAATAACTCAATACTAAATTAAAATAATTTATAAAAGAAACTATATCTTTCTTAATAAAAAAAATAAATTATTTGGATTTGGATAAACTCAAATCAATTTATCATTTAATTTCACAATTTTAAATAAAAAATAAATGTAATCATCAATTAAAATAAATTAAAATTCGGGATCGTTACATACTTCCCCCCTTAAAGAAATTTCGTCCCCGAAATTTGCAGGCACGAAAATAACACAGAGATAGATGAAAAATATTTAATCAAATTAAAATGAATATTTATTCTGCATTTGGCTTACCAAATCATAATATTGTAAATTGATACAAAAACGAATCTATTTAACACTCGCAAGATACTTGGGTTATCAGATCTACGAAACATGCAAGGCACTAATTAGTTCGAAGGATAACTAACCATCGGTAGAATATATCGAGACCCAAACAATATATAAATGGATTAAATCTTCCATAATTCTCAAACACTATGGATGGATTCCAAACTCAAGTCGGAATATCTCAAAATATATATACCAATTTGTCCCTTTTCGGACTTTGATATACCCAAGAAATTATAATAGAATTTCAAATTTTGGTTTTAAACGAAATCGTTTTATCGATATAATTCAAATTATCCTTCATATTCTATTAATCAATTTAACTCAAATTAAAATTTCCAATTTATTTAAAATTTCCAATTTATTTAAAATTTCCAATTCATATTCATTAAGGTTTAAATCAAAAATTGATAAGAAATCGATGAAGATACAAAGTAAGGATTTTCTACAACAATTCGTAGGGCATCACCGCATCGAAACTTCTTCTTGCAACTGCCACGAGGCAAATCAAAAGAATTTGGAAAGATGAATCGAAAGAGATTGATAGAGAAAGTTTGTTTCCACTGTTGCAGGGCATTGACCATTTATAGTCGTATTCCCCTGTCCCCTATCTCGTTCTCTTCTTGCACTCATACTCACTATCAGTGAATAATAAGAGAATTTACTGAGGCATTTAAACGGATATCTTAGGGATATACACATTCTAAGGTTTACTTCACCCTATCTCTAATGAGCTACTTAATGTGTTATACTCCTGAGCTAAAGTTTAACCTTAGCTCTGATATCAAATGTAACGATGAGGATTTTTCGCGCTCGAAAATCGACATCCATACTTTACATCGTACTCGAATGCCGTAGATTCGACCGTTCAAATACGAGTCGCCGGAGCTTATAACAACATTAAGTAAACAACACAGCGGAAAAAAGAATGATACATTGATATACAATATCTGATACAATGAATATCAATATACATCAGAGATATGATACAAGAAAATAGCAGCGGAAAAGGAAAATAGATAACATCTAGCAGCGGAACAATATAACTCTAAGATAGTCTTCAAAAGAGAACTCCAGAAGTAGCAGCTCAATTCAACATCACGATACGCAAAGACAAGCAAGTCTCGTCCACATCCAAAGACTGAACTAGCTCCAGATAATTCACTGAACTTGACTATCTGTAAAACCCAACTCTAGACTGCTCGTGTAGAAAATTTTGAGCACCCAGAGTTTAGGAAGAAACAATAAACTCCGGATCAGTCATGGAACTGGTGTGAGCAACAAAAACAGTTTATCTTTTAAAAACAAACAGCAAGAGAATTTTAAATTAGATTCGCAATGCTTTTTAGAAATGAGTCTACCATAAGGCCTCCCGCACACACACACACAATGCAAACGCAGAATCGGAGGAGATTTCTCCTTATGATAGTCAAATATGCTTGATACGCGAATTCCTTTGATATTATCACTATAAGTGCAAAGTGGAGAAAACAATTTCGAAAGTATAATATAAATCTTAGCCAGCATAGACATTTCGCACTTATGCCTACTATAGCTACCATATTCAATAGCAGGTTACCACCACATTCCATGGCAAGTTATACAACTAAAACCGTACAAGGTACGTATTTGAAGAATGGATTTCCAACAAATGGTCGGGCAAAGGAACTTCCCAAACCAAAATGGAACGCCTCTGGAAGGACATCCTCGAGCATCCCAAATGGATCTCTGCCAAACAAAGTTGGCTACCCCTTTTCCAGGGAGTAAGAAGCCTCAGATATACCACCCCCGGTCCTTTTGGACCTTTATACGAGGCCTCGATTCCAACAACACCACACAGTAATAGATATAGTGTATCCACATGAGTAAGTATCTGGGCTCCGTACCATGATGCTACCCCTTTCCAGAAGGAATGGTCATACCCTAGGGACGCGATCCCTGAAACCTTGCTGCCACGATTCCTGTTTCGACCATTACCGGGTTGTGAGGCTCGACGAAGTCTCGTCCACAAAGCTACGCTTTTTACAAAAGCCACCGTTTGATCAACAAATGATCAGCAGCACTCAGCATGCCACATTACCAAGTTGGGAACATATCGCTGATAACCTTCAACTACATAACCTCTGAGCTCATACGTCTCAGAGAATGGTGTTAATGCTAAGAGAATTAATTCTCCACCACGAACAGAAATGTATTTGAAAGAAATCTGCTTTATATCTCAAAATGTAATGTCAGACATACTATCTATACAAGTCTGTTCTAGATTTAGAACAGAACCGAAGGAACTTCCAAAGAAGTCCTTGCAATCCGGATATTCATAATCCCGATCGAACTTCCCATCACATAGGAATCTCTATACCGCAGCTACTCGGTGCAGAGACAATCGATAGGTCATCCTATCATTCTCGTAAATACCCAGTCTTCACCACCGGTCTTCAAATGCTATCCATAACGTCGAATCACATATTCGGAATAGGTTATACGACCCAAAGATCCTTTCCCGGCTAACCCGAATAGTAAGCGCAACATTTAAAACATATGGATATGGGATTTCAATTAAGTCACAACTTAATAATTCAAAACTTTCTTTCAAGTGGTTTAAACCAATTACCATTTCCAAATCTTTTAAACAAAAGATTTATTTCACTAAGTTCACCCATTTTCACAAAGATTCATTCCCGGATTTCAATACAATTTCACCTTAATTGGATTAATTCATTTAAATCTTTAAATCAAGGTTTTATCTTATAGCTTTCAAACAGTTTCGGTAACTTGGGAAATCATTTTCATTTTTAACTTGAAATCCTTTTTAGCACAATTTGGAAGTTCACTTCCTATATGAAATCTTTTATTATTTGAAAAAGAATAGTTTCATTTCAGAAAGATCCAATTTTTTATTTACACGAATTAAAGCCTTTGAATTTAAATTCAAATTCCCAAATCAATACATTTAAAATGGTTTAAAAACTCATATAACTCATTTTTTAAGTTGAATAACTTTTCTTTATATCCTAGTTTCCAAATCATAGAATTCAATTTCAAATATTGAATTCAAATTTAAATGAAAATATTTAAATTTCAAAACTCAATCAAGTTATCAATAATAAATTTCATCTTTGAAATTCCATTTCTAAAGCTTTTCACTTTAATCTCAATCCATTTCCAAAACATTTGAATTCAAATATTCAATTTTGTAAATCATTTCAAAATCTATGACTTAATCGATTTCCTTGTGAAATCCATATTTGTGTGGGTATAAGTGTGGTTCGGGGGTTTAACACAATAGTGCAACATCATTCAATCATCACAGATTAAAACACAGAAATATAGTTGATAAGCGATATAAACATAACGCTTATCGCTCATTCACAGATTCACAGATAATATACAAATGTAAATAAATGAATAATCATACACGGCTCAATCTACAGATCAAAATATCACAGATCAGATAGGGCAATTAATTCAAGGCATCACACATAATACGATCATCCATAAGTAAGATCGGTTTGTTGTTTGATTAATTCAAATCAATTTTAATTGCTTATGAATAATCACTAATCCTGGTTAATTACTATTAATTAACTCCAACCTATTTGATTAATTATCCTTTAATCATGTACTAATCAACAATTTATTATTAATTAATTATTCTTTAATTAATTATTCTTAATTGGTTACAACAATTTATTTACTTTAAATTAATTACAAGATTAATTAATTCTATATTAATAAACATCCCTTAGTTACTTTCCCAAATTAATTACCCTTTTATTTATCGTTCATTCTTAAATTGATTATCTTAATTAATCAATTCCAACCTTTAATTACTTAGTTAATTAAATCCAAATTGATAATTAATTAAATAATTTATCCATTTTTAATTAACTTAATAATTTAATGAATTTCAAATCATTAAATCCCAATTAACTTTAAGAAAAACATTATTCTTATTAATGATTAAATTATCATTAACAAAGTATTTAAAACAATTTACTTTCAAATTTATTTTCATATTTTCATTTTATACTTAAGATTTAAAATGGTTACAATTTTAACTTTAACAAAAGTTAAGGACAATTCAAAACAATTTAAAACATTTAGCCTTAATCCATTTTTTCCTTGAAATCTGTTTGAAAGCTTATTAACATTTACACTTTATAAAACTTATTTATTTACACATTTTGATTTAACTTTGTTTAAATCCTTTCCTTTACAATTTAAGTTTCATTTTTTTTAAATTCAAATTTCCTTTTCAATACTTAAGCATTTTTTCTATTTATTTATTTAAAAATGATTTTAATTTCATTTTAAGATTCAAAAGTTCCATCTAAATTTTACTTAAAACTTTGAATTCAAACATTGTTTAAATCCTGGTTCAAATTTTGAACTAAATTTTTAAAAGATTGTTTACCTCCTGTTTTAAAATTTTGAACTAAATTAAACCTGAAACAATCAGGTTTACTAAAACCTGAAATACTCCACTGTCTCAAGTGAACCAAGGTTGCTTCGAGTAAGACACTCGAATTACTCGAGTAAAATTCGAGTCTCTCTTCTGCTTCCCAAAAACCAACATCATCAGACAAATATCCCACCGTGCATATGCACGGTGGCTCCAGCCACCGTTGATCATCAACACTGATTGCCACTCCTCAGTACTCGCCTCGACATCTCACCTCGATCATCGAAACGCGTCCAACCACCGGAAATCGAAACGAGCTCCCCCTCATCAAAACCTAGAACAAGCTAGACTACCCAACCCAAAACCTGGAACAACGGCTCGCTCTCTCCGCCTCGATCACCGGAGGCGCTGAAATTCCGGTCACGGCCTCATCATCTCCCCCACTTCGAATCCCCAAGAGCACGCGACACTCGATCGATACCAGGCGTGGAACGAATCGAACAAAACGGCCTCACCAAAATTAGGTTAAAAATATTCAAAACCCCACCGCCTCTTCCACGTCGAACTGGAGCAACTCCAGATATTTTTCCCAACTCCTCCGGAGGCTCCTTCACCCCCACGCGAAACGCCAAGCATTCCGGTCCACTCGATCACCCAAAAATCGACCATAACCCATTTCCGTTCATCCCGGAACTGCAGCTTAATCCTAGCTCTAAAATTTTTGATTCGAGCTTTAAAAATCATATTAAAGTATAACAACCCTATTTATACATCTGAATTCATAAATTACGAAGTTCGAATTCTTGCTCTTTTTGAAGTTAGCTGGGTTATCTTACTTTCCAGAGAAAGTTAAACTTGGTTTTAACTTAATTAAATTTTTAATCTCAAGTTTATACCACAACAACCAATTTCCATTTTGATTCTAAGTCCACTCTATAAGCAGATTGAAAGAAAAAGAATATTGAATCAAAGATGTTTTGTTCATGAACTTAAAACAGAGAGGTATTTAAATATCAGCCTGCACACCAATTCCATCACCAAGAACACACACATATATAAAAACTTATGTATTCAAAGACATGTAGTTGCAACATTTCCTTTTATTTATTTTACTTTTCAATAAAAAAAAGAAAACAAATATGATACTCACATTTTGGTTTGGAAGCAGGGAGCTTTTTTGCCAGATTTGCTGCTGAGATATTTAAAAAAAAAAAGGTTATAGCCTCATAATCATTCCTTGTTTATGAACCAAAATCTACTATTGTTTATATAAGTAGGAATCTTTTTTTCTTTTGTAATGGGTTTATAAGCTTGTAAATTTAACAAAGAGTATACATTTGTGAATATATAACATACACGCAGACATGCATTCTCATAGAACATCATAGTTCAAAGCAACTTTCACAACAGCTAGAAGTATCACATATATAAAGAGATCAATCATTACAACAGGTCAGTTTGCTCACAGATATACCTATATATATATATATATATATAAGCAACAGTTTTATACTTTAAAAGTATCTAAAAAGAATAAGTTACTCACTTGGTTTAGAAATGAACAGAGCTTTCTTTGTGTTGAAAGAGACTGGGAAATTTCAAGCTTGATTCTTCTGTAATCTTCTTACTTTTTGTTTATTGCTTAAATGATGCTTGAGTTTGTAAAAAAAAAAAAAAAATTCTTGCAATACAACTTTTCGGGTTTGCTGTGTAGTGAACGAATGAAGTAAGAAGGATATATATAAAAGAAATGAGTTACAGGGTGATAAAATTGACAGGTTTTGTAGGCAGATAGTTTCTTGTGTACAAAAGGCATGCTAAGGGTGCTTGCATTAAATGCTAGAAGTATGTTGCATTTATTATCTTAGTCCTTTATGTCTTCAGCCATGACTTATTTCTTTTCTTGTTTACACTCTTATGCTATGTATTGTTATGTATGTATTTTATTTTGTCTTTGTCTGCATGTTGTACATTTGGTGGCTGTAGTGATTTTGTATTACTTTTCTTTTTACTTTGCTAGAGTTCATTATATGTTTATTGTCTTCTTGCCTGCTTACTTATATTTTTTTTTCCTTTTGTCTTGTTTTATATGCCTATGTTTTTACATTTTCATTTGTTTGCTTTGTTTATGTTTGATACATATTTATTTTACTTAATTATTTATATGAAGATTTTGTATTGCTGGCTAATGATTTTCTCTACTTAGGTGGCTGAAATGATATTGATTTGGTGACTAAAGATATATTTTGTTTGTTCATGCTTGAATCAATGTTTGCACTGTCTTGTTTTGCAAGCTCAAAGATTTGATATTTCAAATCTGCATTCTTATTTTTATACTTGTGTTAGCCCTACATACTTTCTTTTACTTGTTTGTAAATAGATACTTGGGTATATTTATTTTCAATAGTTTATATTTTGATGTATTTTGTTTGTACATTTTGTTTATGTTTTATTTTACTTTGTATATTTGCTTTTATTTTAACTTAAATATTTATTTCAAAAAATTTGTTATATTTATACAACTTCTAAAATACATTTCATAAGATTGAACTCAAATATTTCTATATTAATATTGTTTAAAAATAACTCAATACTAAATTAAAATAATTTATAAAAAAAACTATATCTTTCTTAATAAAAAAACATAATCTATTTGGATTTGGATAAACTCAAATCAATTTATCATTTAATTTCACAATTTTAAATCAAAAATAAATCTAATCATCAATTAAACTAAATTAAAATTCGGGATCGTTACAAATACGAAAGAATATCTTTTTATGTTTCAGAAAAAGAAAAAGAAAAGATAAAGAGGAAGACTATCTTTCCTTATAGAACTATTTTAGATCATCTTTTTTTCTTAACTGTGAATGGAAACACTTGTCTTTTTTCTTGAATCATGAAAAAGTTGTCATATATTCTTGACGCGTGATGGAAGATCATGTTTCTTCTTGAGCTATGATGAAGTCAACGTTATTCTCAAAACAGAAAATCATATTTATTTTCTCAAATTGTGTTTCTTCTTGCATATGAGGGAATAGTATGTTGTCAATAGTTATATTAAATTATTGACTATTTTTTGCATCTGAAAATAAATCATTATCGAAAGGTCCATGAATGGTATATTTTTTTATTTCTAGTATCCAATTGCTAGCTATGGTTGTTTCTTTTGTAGTGTGATTTTTTAATAGCATTGACATTGACGGCATTAAGAATGAGTCAACGTGTATGATGTGTTTTTCTCTCTTGTTTTTTCTACTCTCTAACTTAGTGAGTTTTGATCGTTTATCAATTTTCCTCTTAATAAGACACATTTTATTTTATAATTTTCATTAAATTTCAAAATTTTACTAACTTTTCTGTTGTACTCTTTTCAAAATTTTAACATTGTATAATTTTGTTATGACGTATTAGTGTTCAAAATTACATTGTTAATATATATTTTTATTCATAGGAATATTAGTGTATGTTTAATTTTTTTACTATTTATAACATTTTATGTTCACTAACCATTTACCATTTGCGCTTCCTCTGCTTGTAGGTCAATATGCAGTTCTTTTACCGATTGCACAAGCTTATAGATTACAGTTTTATTATACCATTGCACAAAATTTTTTTGTATAACTTGCTACAAATATATAATATATTTCAAAATAAAAGGTTACAGAACACGACATATATGATTGATTTGAATTCTGTCAACATGTAAGATTTTAAAACTTTCTCTAATGTGTTATTTGAATTTTAAATTGATGTTGCATAATCAAAGTACTTGTTTTCAAATATTTCCTATGATTTTGATATATTATCTTCAAACCCGGTTTTTATTTCATTTTGAATCTTTTTATTGAGTTCAACTTTTACAATTCGGTTTTAATGTGAAGTGGAGGAGGGAAAAATTGAATTTTTTTTACCTTGAACCTTCTTTTAAAATAGAATAGACAGGTTATTTCTTTTAATTTTTACAAGGAAAAATACTTAATTTTTCTTCTTCCTTTAGCCACATTTTATTCTAAAACTTACAAAAATATTCTTTGCTTTTCTGGATCCATTTTGTTTCTCCTACCAATGACGAAAATCTAGGCCAATGTTATCCATGAAAAAAAAACTTCCTCCACTAGAATTCTTTTAATAACCTTACAGCCTCTAAGCTTGCATCCCTTCTCTTCTTTTTAAATTCATTTTCATCTAAAAGGATAGAATTTCCATCGAGAATATACATGGTTTTGACATCACTTCCAATAAAAAGCATGCCACCAATCTCATATATACACACACACACACCATGTTATACGTCATATTTCTTGCGATGTGGGACTTATCCATCCAATCCATGCATCCACAATACGAGCCACACATAACAGAGTTATATTCTTTCTCCGTGATGCAACTTCAGTCCTCTGTCAACTAACCAAATCCCCAGAACCCGACTAGTTATCAATCCAAACCATCGTTGGGCCTTTAACAACCAAAACCCGACTAACTATCAATCCAAACCGTTGTTCGGTTTTTAACAATCACCCAAAAATCCCCTTTGAGATCTTAATGCAAGTGTACAATTGAAGACATTAGCGTTAGAAGAAAACCACGGTAATAGAGAAATGAAATAGAACGGTGGTGTTGTGAAATTTGACGTGAGAAGTCCGTAGTTGCTCGGACAGCGGTGATAATGGTGGCGATGCAGAAGCATTGTTTGTTGAAGGGTGCGTGGGCTTTTTTAATAGAACTTGCGATTTCATTGTGTATAATATCATTGTCATTATTGTGAAAAGATAGATATTCTAAATATAGAATTTTCTCTTGTTCTCGTTTTTCATGTTTGGTTGGTGTATGGATGCATAAATTATGGGAACCACTAAAGAGAGGGTCCTTTTGGATAAGGAGTGAATCAAAGATTTATTATTATTATTATTATTCATTTTTGTTTTGTTAAAAGAAGAATAATTCATTGTTTTCTTTTACAAAAAGAAAGTGAAATTACAATTCTTTTTGACCTCATCGTAATTTTCTTTATTCTCTTCTTTCATATATTAGACTAATCATCCCACCAAAATCATTATTTCTTCCACTCATCTCTAAAACGTAATTCCCTAATTCAACAACTCATCTTTTTATTTTACAAAATAAACTGTTGAAAATTGAAGATCATGGAGGGGAACTCATCTCATTCTCCACCCAGGTCTTCATCTATACAATTTAATATGGATATGCATAACTTTTTCTCTGTTCAATATTTCAATGAATTGTTTTTCGAATCAAAGTGGAAAATACGTACTTGAAATTTGTGGAAATCAGGATTTAGGGTTGGATATGAAATTGGCTTTGGATGCAGTATGCTAGAAAGTATGAGGTGTGGAAACTCGACGACTGGAGAGTGGAAGGATGGTCGGATTTTGGTTAGTGACGACAGTGGTGGAAATTGAAGTGGTTACTGAAATAAAGAATGAGTTCACGTTTTTTCTTAGAACAGAACAGAAATATGAGGGGTATTTTGGAGAGGATGGATTACTCTTTTATATTCAGAACAAATATAAACATTTTCCGCTTTACTACATTTTCCCCTATCCCATTATCCCTATATTCATTTCTTTTCTCCTTTTAACAGTTCCCTAAATTATTATCAAGCAAATGAGATAAATGCTTCTAAAAAGAAACACATTTCATTCGTTCATAGGTCTAAATTGTTGAAATTGTATGATAATTTGGTATATCAAAGTCTTTAAACATTTGTTTCAATTTGCAATTCACGGTGTAAGTGATGCATGCAAGTTTGCCAAATTTGGTTGACAAAGAATACTAAAGTATAATTACACCGTGAAGTTTTGTGCATATCATTTGGTTATTTTTACATATTAATCAAATTACAGAGAAAAATATATTACAAACATTCGTTTTGTTCGTCATTTGGATTTTAAACAGGATTTGAATCGTTGGACCAATGATCATCTCTCTCCTTTTATTTTTTATCTCTTTACTCTTAATCAGGAAATGTTAGTGGTGAAGTACAATGCTGCAGGCTTACTAATGTGGTACTAAACACTTTAGATGGTTTCAAAATATAAAATAGGGGCGAGAACAGCAGTGATAAGAACTACTGGCTTCTGTTTGTTTATACTGATGATCATTTATTCATCATTGTTGCCATATGATTTGCAATTACTGCACTGTTCATGTTATATGGTTGTTGCTATTATTGTTGCTGCTCTACTAGGAATTCATTTTTTTAATTTTCCATATGGCCTCTCTGTATCGTTGCAACCGATTGGTTGTTGCTATCATGTGCTATTGCTTAACTGATGAGTGACATGGGCACATTTGGCTGCAAATTGTACAGTTGATGTATATTCTATATATGTTTCATATCACAATTTGTCTGTATGCAATAATTTTCTTTACCATGTTCCTTGTATTATTGGTAATAAGAAAAATATAAAGACCACCGATTTGCTATAATTTCTGACCATAGATATGTCGCATCAGTGATTTCAATAATTCATGGTCATCAATCATTTTTATTGATATTTGCAGGTCTTAAAGGTGATGTTGGAGAAACTTATAATATTATAATGTATCATCATATAGCTGATGCCCTAGCTGGATCAGTGGCATCTATGGGGATAGACATATCTTCTTTTGTGCTCGAGAAGAGAAGGTGGTGCATATCTGTCATTTGAACTGACTACGTCTAAGGTAACAGTTATCTTTTTTTTCTTTTTTTTTCCTCACTAAGTGTGTTATGTCTGTGGTCGCGTGCGTCCCTTTGCTGTCTTGCGATCATGAATCCGTGATATATAATCATCCTCTAAGTACATCAAATATTTATTTGAGGAAAATGACAGCTAATGCCTTTACTTACGGTGCTCATATTTTGATGGTTTAGACTTGCTATCAGTAAGCTGATCTATAAAAATGAGCTTTTTTCACGTCTATGGGGAGACTGAAATAGAATTCTGAAATCATTAGCCAATGGTAAATGCTGTGGGAATCGAAAGAGGTATGTATTAAATACATTTTTTTTCCATCTTACATTAATATATCTCTCATCTTAATAATATTATTTTAATAAAACATATTAGTTTAGTAACGTCGTAGTCACTTTAAACTGATTATAATGGTTTCATAATAGATTGGCACATTATTCATTTTTTCACACCATTAAATAACCAAGTATCCGGACAAAAATGTCTTGATGATGGCTAACTTCAGTTTGCAGGACGCTATCCATGGATGAATTCCATGGAGAAGTTAGTACCACTCTGAAACCTTATTTGTGAAACAGGTGAAAAATAATTAAAGCAGCTAATTTAACTCTTTTTTTTGCTTTGATTTTATACTGAGAACAATTTTGTTCAATTTTTAAACCTTTTCTGACAGTAATTTGGTGCTTTCTATCTGATTTTGACTATTATGTATGTTATGCATGCAACCCTTTTACCAGCATGTTCAGTTTCACAAACATCTTATAATAATTGTGTGTATGTTATATTGCTGAAGGCAATTCAAATCTTTCATATTCTTATTCTGTTATATTTTCAAACTGGATTAAATTGAAGAAATTTTAACGCTGGACGTGTGACATTTCATTATTTTATGAAGCTAAACTTACTCCATTCTTTAATTTGTTCAAAAAATTTCCCTACCTACTATATATCTTTGTTTGATTAGTTTGTGGGGGTAAGTTGATGAAAATAACTTGGAAAATTTCATTGATTTGATCCATAGAAGAGGATTTTCTTTTTAACGAAGGTGCAATTTTGTTATGAAAGACAAAACTCATTCACTTTTATCAAAAGCTGCTGGAGGCAAATTTGGTTTTTCACTGTCTATTATTTTCCTTTTGCTTTCTACCTTCTTTTCTTTCCTTTTTCTCTCTCCTTTATTTCTTTTTAATTTTGAAAGGGAAAAAAATGTGTATCTATAGTTCTGATTAGTCTACTGATCTCACCATATTTTTATTCGTTCAGCGTAAACTATCAATGAGGGTTTCCTATAAAGAAGGTTGAATTTGTATAAGATTAAATTACTATTTTCTACTATATGAAAAAATTAAATTATTATTCTTGTATGGAATACGGCTAATGTTACGTGCCCAGTCTACTAATGACTCGGCGAAGAATTGTCAAGAGGCTCTAAAACCCAATTGGTTATCTACGGGCGATAATTTTGTTTCATACAGTCGTTTACCATGTGTTCTTTCTGGTAATATTGAAACATTATATAGGTAATAGTTTAGATTCTAACTGACTGTATAATACCTAAACTATAGGATAGGATGGCAACATTTCATTTGATAATACCTTGAAAACTAGCAATTTGAACAAACCATTTCTCCATTTTTTGTTCACTAAACACACATGCATATATGGATCAAGATCCCCTTCTATACATCCACTTTTCATCCTCCTTCCATCTTTTTTTTTGCTGAAAAATTCAAAATAATGTAATTTTGTTGATACGTTCTGTTAGTAAAAAAAAATATTATCAGCACAAAATATTGAACAGCTGGTTGGTAATTCAAATTACGAGATTAAATATCACGAGTTTGATTATCGAGATCTACCGTTGTTGGCATTGATAAACCATATTCAAGAAAAATATTGGATCGTTTCGATATGTACAACACCTTGAAAATTAGATTTCAAATCGACGGTTGAAATACACGTTTTCCAATAGTTCATCCTGTTTTGTGGTTTTGAAGGGGCTAAAAGTTTCCTAATGATTCAAAATTTTGGATAAATGATCTTGGAATCGATAAACCATATTCAAAAAAAATATTGGATCGTTTCTGTAACGACCCTGGATTTTGGCCCTATTTATTTTAATAAATATTCAAATCAATTTAAATAAAATGTATACTGAATCATTTGAAACGGATGTGATTTTGAAATAATTGCCATTGTTTATATAAATGGTATTTTTAAAAGGAAATTGATTTGGAAGTTTAATAAAATTTTCTCAATAATATTCATAATAAAATTTGTCTTTTATGATTGAATTAAAATATCTTACTTTGTTTATCTTGGGTGAGTATAAAAATGATGATAATGTTTGAAATAGAATTAAAATATAAATGTGAAATATAAGTCAAGTTTATGCATATAATTTAAATAAAATACAAATGGTGATAAATATAAAATAATTATAAATGTAAATAAATCATATTGTACATAATTTAAATATTTATAGTTAAATACACATAAAATAAAATAAATATAAAGAATGAGTAAACTCACGAATCTAATTTAAATATTGACAGTTAAAATATAAATATAAGAATATTAAGTATAACACATGACTATAACTAAATTAAGAATAAAGTACAGAGTAAAATAAAAACAATATATAAAATAAAATAACACAAATAGAATTTAAATAAATAAACAAGCATACAACATAATCTTAAAATTTGTAAGCAAAATAAAATGGAATATGACACTTATATGCAAAATATTCAAACTAGAAGCTGTCAAAAACAAATACATATGAACACATTTTCTTTCACAAGCCTTAGACCTACTTGCAAGTATACTAATCAATTTCATATAAAATATTTAATGACAGAGAAGATATAATATAGCAAAACATGATAATTATGCAAATATTTTAATAATTATGTTGACATACAAAATTCTTTTACATAGCTTCTTGTGTAAGCTGTGCTGGCCTGCAAAGTGAAAGAGAACAAATTAATATACTTATGCAGGGTACAAAACAATTATATATGATTATGTATGTGCAGCTGAAGATAATGAGCATGTAAACCTATTTAGGAAGCAACCATTTATTGCTATTATCTCAGCCTCCATTTTGTCAAGTCAAGGTATTTATCAAGAAACTTCTGTCTAGTTGAAGCCTTCATTCTGTTCTTTATTTATATGTATCTCATGCTACTTCTACTTCGTGAAATAAAAAAATAAAAAAAAAATGAAAACCAGAAGAAGCTAAAATAAGAAAAAGAGAAAACATATTCAAATCAAAAAGAAAAAGGCAGATTCATGGATAAACTCAGGTATTCCATCTGCAGTTTTCAAGTCAAAAAGAGGGCTTGTTTTTCAACAATTTTTTGAGGTGAGTAAACATATAAATTTGCAAACTTGTTTTTTTTAAAAAGCAGTATGATATTTCATTGAATTAAGGGTAGTATGTGTTTTATGATGATATGATACTGTGTTTGCAAATATTCATTTCATCTCTGCTCTGCTATATGTTACTCTGTTGTACAGTACATGCTTTTGATCTAAACATAAATTATGCTCATCAAATAGTGTTAATTTGTAAGTATTTTACTTAAACAATAGGATTAAAGGTTCTTAACTAATTAGTGAAACTAAGTATAATAAATATACCTCTGTAACTAGTTTAACAGGTAATTTAATCATTCCTTGATAAATTTTAATGTCATAAATTACCAACTCAAGTTTATATCATGAATTATTATTAAAAGATGTGATTTTTAAAAGTTGAATGGGAATTTTTAGTTCAATATATCAAGAGCAGTTCCATGTTGATCAAAAACTGAACTTTCATCAAATTTTCGAAAATTACTCAATGTAAAATGCTGAAATTCGAATCGAAGCAAGTATGAAGGTCAGTGATCTTAGGAAAAATATTAATTAATTTTTTCATTGCATAGGAATTGGATACGAGGTCAACATAGGGTTTACTGTGTGATTTTGTACCTGTCAGTGAAATGAGGGAATCGATGTGTACACGTGACCGAGTGAATCAAGGCTCGGGTGGAAGGTTTCTGGTGATGTTGACAAGATGTGGTTGAGATGGCATCGCCTATGGTGAACCGTGCGTGGGTGACGAAACGATTTGGTGGATGGTCGAGTTTTCTGTTTTCGAGCTGGAGACTTAATTTTCGACTTGAATGCCTTTGTTGCTATTCGAGTTTGATTTTCGAGTTTTTTTGGTATTTGTGATTTGCTGGAATGATGGATGTTCGTCGAAGTCAGGTCGTACCACCGTGCACGTGTACATCACGGTGGTGTATCAGTGGTTGAAGGATGGAAGGGGGGCACTGTCGCGAGTTTCTTCTCGGGTTTATGGGTTTGCGCTTCGTGTTTTACCTGGGGGTGTTGCGTGAGATAACTGTAGTTTTTAACTCCTGCTCATGTTTAAAAGTATAAACTTAAAAAAAGGGAGAAGATGAAGTTGCGGGGGAATGGAGGGGAGACTAGGGGAAATCCTGTATGCAACTCGAAGGGCACTCGAGTAAGGACGGGGGAAGCCTCGGGTTAATATTTGCTTTGAACTGTTGTTTTTAAAATAAAAGGGGAGTTAGGTAAATTTTGGGTTTACCAAGATTTAAACAGTGTAAGTTAATAAATGTTGACGATTAGAATTATTTTTATATACTAGTTTAATTATTAGTTATTGCATAACAATGTCTAAACTCTTAACTAATATTTTATTAAGTGATTAATTTAAGTTAATATAAGATTCATTATCGTTTGAGATTATGATTAATAATAAGTTAGTCTCCAAAATTTAAGGAAGACTTTTAGTGTTTAATTTAGTTGAACAGCTAATATTAATTAATTATTTTAGAGAGAAACTAAGGATAATTACATTAGAATTATAATTAGGGATTCGTTAATCAATGAACTTTGTGATTGATTAAATTGTAATTAACTACTTAAGTTAATTAATGAATGCTTAACAGATGATTAATTAGGTAATTTAATTACGAATTAATAATTAATTAATTAATTATGTAACTAATGGTTAATCAATGGATAATTAAGTTTTATAAGTTAATAATTAAAGTTATTAATTAATAATTAAGAGTAATTAACTAAGTAATTAAGATATAATTGTTAATTAAGAAATGATTTATTAATTAAATAATTTGAAATGGAATAAGTAATGAATTATTAACTAATGATTAATCTAACAGGATTAAGAGGTTAATCCTCAAGTAATTGGTTTAATTGAATTGACTAAATTTAGAATTCAAGATGATTGCTTATGGATGTTGTATGTGTTGTATATTTGTTTGTGTTGTTTATTGATGATATTCTGTGATGCTCTCTGATATGCTTTAATATATCCATGGCAATTGTGTATGAATTATCTGTGATAAGTGTTATATTAATTCAATTGTTGAATTTAAATTATTAAACTGTTTAAGTTAATTAGACAACTTGGCCTTTAAAATGGCGTTTGGATTTCGATGAGACCGGGATCGGGTATCCAATTGATATTCCGTATACCACATCGATCCAAATTAAACGTTAGGTCGTGAATTCTCAAGTGAAGATCGAGATGGTGTTTCCAGAATGCAAGGGTTATCGTCGTTGACTCTGAGAGTGATTCCAAAATGAGTGTAACGAGATAATGCCTTCGGTTTCGTTCGAACCCGGAATGAACTTGTATGGATTGAATGCTTTCAACACATCGTTAGGCGGACGATGAGCATTCTAAGAAATATATCCTATAAAGGTAATCATAGACTTAAGCCTCATCAATCGGGAATGGCTAAAACAGGGGAGGTGCAGCAAGGTTAGGTGGGTCATGCCCAAGCAGGACGAGATATACCCCTGTCTAAATGTCCCTTTATTTCGGTTGTGTGGGCGGTTGGAAATGCGCACCAACTGCGGGGTTATCTTGTTCGGGACTGTTCAATAAGGAATGGTTCCGGCCTTGTGTTGTAGGGGATTTAGGGTAGCTCCTCGGTACAGTCATCTAGACCACGTACTGTGACGGGCGGTACCCCAGTAGCCCTGCCATTGTATGGGATCCAATTTCCAATAAGCGCTGTACGTTTTGATTGTGCCTAACTACGTTGGAATGTGAGATGTAAGCATTTCAGCTATTTCTGTATTTTACTTGAAAACCCTAGACACTATTATAATATCACTGGATTTCCTATAAAATGTTTTGGTTAGCGTAAGGTAAAAACTTACCGTTATTTATTTGTGGGGAGTCTTACGTGATACTTTGTTTCTAAAAGGTTTTCAAATTTAAACAATTTAAATTGTTTACTCATACCAGACCCATGTCTGATCCGGAGTTTATATTTTGTTTTTCATAAACTCTCGGGTACCCTAATTTTTATGGGTAGCCAAGGGATTTAGGTTGGCTTTGACAAAGTCTGGAGGAGCAATGGAGCAGGAGGCTTCAGCGTTGTAGATATCTATCTAGTTCCGCTGTGTTATTTGATGTATACTGTATCTCTGATGTATATAGTGACAGATGTATGTATGATTGTCATGTATATTAATATTATATAACTCTGATATATGTAAATCTATATAATAGATATGTGATATATTATATTTTGTTCCGTTCCGCTGTGAGATTCTGATGTTTTTGTTCTTTCTTTTCTATTTCTATCCCTTTCTTTCTTAATGATGATGCGTCTTTCTGGTAGTGAGAAGGGTGGGTCGTCACACCTGGTATCGGAGCACTAGGTTGAGTGAATACCTAGGCTCTTGAGTGATTTCTTTCTTGAGAGAGCGTATTTGTAATTTTGATATATATATATATATATATATATATATATATAATTATTTATTTATTCTATCTATTTATTGGGTTACCTGTTCGGGTATTCCAATATAAGTTATAAAGGTAGATAAGATAGTGGTGTCTGAAACACGACTACCAATGGTTGGAGTTTTGCATATTTGTAGTGGGAGTGTATCTGCTGAGACTGTTGACCTATTACCGTCTCGAGTGAGCTTTGGGTGATGTGAGAATTTCATTGTTGGAATGTAAATTTTGATGAACTTGAGTTTGGATCTATCGAATGGACAGGAGCAAGTAATACATCTTGATATCTCAGGGTGTAGCAACTATGTAATGAGACTCAGAGAGTTTGAATGTCTCCGAAGATGTTCCTTTGGAACAAGTTAAGGAAGTATGTCCGTTTCGGAATTATGACTAAGTTCAGTAGGGTAATTTTGTTTAGATGAGGCCCGAGTTTCTCGAAGAACTTTGAATAGAAGTCTTTGGTCATCGAGGTTAGCAATATAGCTGGCAGTGTTCTGTGTGCTGTCGAGAAGGTTTGATGATTAGCAGTTTTCTTGAGGTGATTTCAGAAGTAGCAGAGTGGTTTCATTAACAAACAGTATATGACTGTTCTGGATTGTGAAGGGAGAACGGTTTAGTTACAAACTTATTTGGGTTGAATTGCCAGAATGTCATGTGACAATTTTGGAATTTATTTGAGTAGTCTTTTATTGGAGTTAGGACTTCTCAAGAGAAATTTTAAGTTATTGTTGTGATCCAAATTGGAAGAGAGATAGAGTTTCGTTTTGATTTGATTTCAAGGTAGTGCTAGTGATTCAGCCTAGTTAGAGGATGGTTCCGAGAAAGGGAGTAGAGTTCGTTGAGCTGATTTAGGATCGATAAGAGTATGAATAAGTTTGTTTATGTATATCCTAAGTTTGAAGAAGAGCTCAAGCTGTATTCGAGAATAGTGTTGGAGACACTAAGGAGGCATGTTTTGAAGGCGAGTTCTTTAAGTGCCATTTTTGGAAACCGAAAGTTATTTTGAGGCACATTATTTTGGGTGAAGATATCTCTGTAGACGCAGCGAAGGGAGAATCTATTCTAAGAATGGAAGACGAGGCTAACCAGAGCTCCAGTGATTGTTATTCCGGAAGGAAAGGGAAGCTTTGGAATTTATACGGATGCTTGTATAATTGGTTTGGGAAGCAGAGTTGATGCAAGAGTTAAGAGTAACTGCGTATGCGTGACAGCAATTAAAGCAACATGAAGGGAACTACGCTACGCATGACCTTAAGTAGTTAGCCATTGTATTTGTTTTGAAAATTTGGAGGCACTATCTGTTGGAAGAGAAGTTGTGTTATTAACGGATCACAAACCATTGAAATATTCTCTTTCCCTAAAGGGATTTTAATTTGCGGCAGCCATGGCGAGTCGAATTTCTGACCTCATATGATATGGATATGTTGTATACCCAGGAGAAGCGAATGTTGTGGTTGATGCTCTTAGTAGGAATGCGGTATTGTTCTTTTAGAAGTTGTTTCTTCTCTCCAGGGCAGAATCATAAGTAAGCTAAGGGAGGATAGATCTTTTAAGGAATTGATTCTTAAACTAAGGATAGACTGTGTTCAGATTGTAAGGTAGGTGATCAAGGTGCTTAAAGGATTAGTGGCAGTTTGTGTGCTTGATATGGATGAATTGAGGAAATAAGATTAAGGTGAATGACATCACCCCAGACAGAATATTCACCCGGAATCTTTAAGGATGTATAAAGATATGAGGAGAATCTTCTGAAGATCGAGCATGAAGAGAGTCGTAGCTGCTTTCGTTTATAGTTGTACTTTCTATCAGCAAGTTAAGGTGATCATTAGAAGTTGTCCAGGATTATTGCAATCTTTAGAAATCTCAGATGGAAGTGGGCGATGATTTTGATGGATTTCATCAACGGTTTGCCAAGAAACGAAAAGAAGCGATGGAATATGGATTGTTGTGGATCGATTAACTAAGAATGCTCATTATATACCAGTTAAGGTAACTCGGACTACAGTTTCTGGTCAAAATTTTTCTTGAGGAAAATAGTAAGATTGCTTGGAATTCCTGTTAGCATAATAAGTGATCGTGACATTATTTTTTCATTAGCAAAATTCTGGAAGATTCTACAATTGACTTTGGGATTGAATTTGGAATTTAGTATAGCCTATTATGCTCAAACGGACGAACAGAGAGACTGAACCGTATTTTAGAGGATATGCGACAAGTTTGAGTTTTGGATTTTGGTGAATTGTGGAAAGACTATCTTGTGTTCGGACCAGTTTTGATTTGTGAAGTTTTTGCTAAGATTAGGCTTATCAAAGGATAAGATAAGAGCTTCTCAAGACCGTTAGAAGAAGTACACAGATAAGAAGGAGACAATTGGAATTTGAGTTTGGTAAGTTGTTTTTGTCCAAAGTTTACCAATGAAAAAGGAACTATTAGATTCGGAAGGCGGAAAAATTTGACCCGAGATATATTGGACCATTTTGGATATTGAAAAGATTAGAACTATAGCTTGAAGAGTCGAATTGTCAGAAAAGATGTCTGGAATTCATAGTGTATTCTGTGTGACCCATCTAAAGGAATTTGTTCTTGATTCAGTATTAGTTGCAGAATCAATATTACAGGAAGACTTGGAAGATGAGCCGTATGTGACTGGATAGAAATTCATTTCAGATTGTTAGTTAAGGTGAGAGGCTACTCAGGAGTATAGTAGTGTAGCTTGTCATAGTATAGTGGAGCGAGGATTCCAGAGATTTCACCTATAAACTCTGGATAGTTTTAGAAAAGCTTATATGGATTTGTGTCCGGATGGCTAGCGATGTTTGTTAGGATAGATGTTGGTTGTTTGTTAATATATGAATGATATGTATGTTTGAATGGTTGATATGACAACTTTTAAATTATCTTTGTTTTAAATTTCGGGCACGAAATTCTTTTAAGGGGGGAGGAATGTAACGACCCTGGATTTCGGCCCTATTTATTTTAATAAATATTCAAATCAATTTAAATAAAATGTATACTGAATCATTTGAAACGGATGTGATTTTGAAATAATTGCCATTGTTTATATAAATGGTATTTTTAAAAGGAAATTGATTTGGAAGTTTAATAAAATTTTCTCAATAGTATTCATAATAAAATTTGTCTTTTATGATTGAATTAAAATATCTGACTTTGTTTATCTTGGGTGAGTATACAAATGATGATAATGTTTGAAATAGAATTAAAATATAAATGTGAAATATAAGTCAAGTTTATGCATATAATTTAAATAAAATACAAATGGTGATAAATATAAAATAAGTATAAATGTAAATAAATCATATTGTACATAATTTAAATATTTATAGTTAAATACAAATAAAATAAAATAAATATAAAGAATGAGTAAACTCACGAATCTAATTTAAATATTGACAGTTAAAATATAAATATAAGAATATTAAGTATAACACATGACTATAACTAAATTAAGAATAAAGTATAGAGTAAAATAAAAACAATATATAAAATAAAATAACACAAATAGAATTTAAATAAATAAACAAGCATGCAACATAATCTTAAAATTTGTAAGCAAAATAAAATGGAATATGACACTTATATGCAAAATATTCAAACTAGAAGCTGTCAAAAACAAATACATATTGACACATCTTCTTTCACAAGCCTTAGACCTACTTGCAAGTATACTAATCAATTTCATATAAAATATTTAATGACAGAGAAGATATAATATAGCAAAACATGATAATTATGCAAATATTTTAATAATTATGCCGACATACAAAATTCTTTTACATAGCTTCTTGTGTAAGCTGTGCTAGCCTGCAAAGTGAAAGAGAACAAATTAATATACTTATGCAGGGTACAAAACAATTATATATGATTATGTATGTGCAGCTGAAGATAATGAGTATGTAAACCTATTTAGGAAGCAACCATTTAATGCTATTATCTCAGCCTCCATTTTGTCAAGTCAAGGTATTTATCAAGAAACTTCTGTCTAGTTGAATCCTTCATTCTGTTCTTTATTTATATGTATCTCATGCTACTTCTACTTCGTGAAATAAAAAAATAAAAAAAAAATGAAAACCAGAAGAAGCTAAAATAAGAAAAAGAGAAAACATATTCAAATCAAAAAGAAAAAGGCAGATTCATGGATAAACTCAGGTATTCCATCTGCAGTTTTCAAGTCAAAAAGAGGGCTTGTTTTTCAACAATTTTTTGAGGTGAGTAAACATATAAATTTGCAAACTTGTTTTTTTTAAAAAGCAGTATGATATTTCATTGAATTAAGGGTAGTATGTGTTTTATGATGATATGATACTGTGTTTGCAAATATTCATTTCATCTCTGCTCTGCTATATGTTACTCTGTTGTACAGTACATGCTTTTGATCTAAACATAAATTATGCTCATTAAATAGTGTTAATCTGTAAGCATTTTACTTAAACAATAGGATTAAAGGTTCTTAACTAATTAATGAAACTAAGTATAATAAATATACCTCTGTAACTAGTTTAACAGGTAATTTAATCATTCCTTGATAAATTTTAATGTCATAAATTACCAACTCAAGTTTATATCATGAATTATTATTAAAAGATGTGATTTTTAAAAGTTGAATGGGAATTTTTAGTTCAATATATCAAGAGCAGTTCCATGTTGATCAAAAACTGAACTTTCATCAAATTTTCGAAAATTACTCAATGTAAAATGCTGAAATTCGAATCGAAGCAAGTATGAAGGTCAGTGATCTTAGGAAAAATATTCATTAATTTTTTCATTGCATAGGAATTGGATACGAGGTCAACATAGGGTTTACTGTGTGATTTTGTACCTGTCAGTGAAATGAGGGAATCGATGTGTACACGTGATCGAGTGAATCAAGGCTCGGGTGGAAGGTTTCTGGTGATGTTGACAAGATGTGGTTGAGATGGCATCGCCTGTGGTGAACCGTGCGTGGGTGACGAAACGATTTGGTGGATGGCCGAGTTTTCTGTTTTCGAGATGGAGACTTAATTTTCGACTTGAATGCCTTTGTTGCTATTCGAGTTTGATTTTCGAGTTTTTGTGGTATTTGTGATTTGCTGGAATGATGGATGTTCGTCGAAGTCAGGTCGTACCACCGTGCACATGTACAGCACGGTGGTGTATCAGTGGTTGAAGGATGGAAGCGGGGCACTGTCGCGAGTTTCTTCTCGGGTTTATGGGTTTGCGCTTCGTGTTTTACCTGGGGGTGTTGCGTGAGATAACTGTAGTTTTTAACTCCTGCTCATGTTTAAAAGTTTAAACTTAAAAAAAAAAGGGAGAAGATGAAGTTGCGGGGGAATGGAGGGGAGACTAGGGGAAATCCTGTATGCAACTCGAAGGGCACTCGAGTAAGGACGGGGGAAGCCTCGGGTTAATATTTGCTTTGAACTGTTGTTTTTAAAATAAAAGGGGAGTTAGGTAAATTTTGGGTTTACCAAGATTTAAACAGTGTAAGTTAATAAATGTTGACGATTAGAATTATTTTTATATACTAGTTTAATTATTAGTTATTGCATAACAATGTCTAAACTCTTAACTAATATTTTATTAAGTGATTAATTTAAGTTAATATAAGATTCATTATCGTTTGAGATTATAATTAATAATAAGTTAGTCTCCAAAATTTAAGGAAGACTTTTAGTGTTTAATTTAGTTGAACAGCTAATATTAATTAATTATTTTAGAGGGAAACTAAGGATAATTACATTAGAATTATAATTAGAGATTCGTTAATCAATAAACTTTGTGATTGATTAAATTGTAATTAACTACTTAAGTTAATTAATGAATGCTTAATAGATGATTAATTAGGTAATTTAATTACGAATTAATAATTAATTAATTAATTATGTAAGTAATGGTTAATCAATGGATAATTAAGTTTTATAAGTTAATAATTAAACTTAATAATTAATAATTAAGAGTAATTAACTAAGTAATTAAGATATAATTGTTAATTGAGAAATGATTTATTAATTAAATAATTTGAAATGGAATAAGTAATGAATTATTAACTAATGATTAATCTAACAGGATTAAGAGGTTAATCCTCAAGTAATTGGTTTAATTGAATTGACTAAATTTAGAATTCAAGATGATTGCTTATGGATGTTGTATGTATTGTATATTTGTTTGTGTTGTTTATTGATGATATTCTGTGATGCTCTCTGATATGCTTTAATATATCCATGGCAATTGTGTATGAATTATCTGTGATAAGTGTTATATTAATTCAATTGTTGAATTTAAATTATTAAACTGTTTAAGTTAATTAGACAACTTGGCCTTTAAAATGGCGTTTGGATTTCGATGAGACCGGGATCGGGTATCCAATTGATATTCCGTAAACCACATCGATCCAAATTAAACGTTAGGTCGTGAATTCTCAAGTGAAGATCGAGATGGTGTTTCCAGAATGCAAGGGTTATCGTCGTTGACTCTGAGGGTGATTCCAAAATGAGTGTAATGAGATAATGCCTTCGGTTTCGTTCGAACCCGGAACGAACTTGTATGGATTGAATGCTTTCAACACATCGTCAGGCGGACGATGAGCATTCTAAGAAATATATCCTATAAAGGTAATCGCAGCCTCAAGCCTCATCAATCGGGAATGGATAAAACAGGGGAGGTGCAGCAAGGTTAGGTGGGTCATGCCCAAGAAGGACGAGATATACCCCTGTCTAGATGTCCCTTTATTTCAGCTGTGTGGGCGGTTGGAAATGCGCACCAACTGCGGGTTTATCTTGTTCGGGACTGTTCAGTAAGGAATGGTTCCGGCCTTGTGTTGCAGGGGAGTTAGGGTGCCTCCTCGGTACAGTGATCTAGACCACGTACTGTGACGGGCGGTACCCCAGTAGCCCTGCCATTGTATGGGATCCAATTTCCAATAAGCGTCGTACGTTTTGATTGTGCCCAACTACGTTGGAATGTGAGATGTAAGCATTTCAGCTATTTCTGTATTTTACTTGAAAACCCTAGACACTATTATAATATCATTGGATTTCCTATAAAATGTTTTGGTTAGCGTAAGGTAAAAACTTACCCGTATTTATTTGTGGGGAGTCTTACGTGATACCTTTGTTTTTAAATGGTTTTCAAATTTAAACAATTTAAACCGTTTACTCATACCAGACCCATGTCTGACCCGGAGTTTATATTTTGTTTTTCATAAACTCTCGGGTACCCTAATTTTTATGGGTAGCCAAGGGATTTAGGTTGGCTTTGACAAACTCTGGAGGAGCAATGGAGCAGGAGGCTTCAGCGTTGTAGATATCTATCAAGTTCCGCTGTGTTATTTGATGTATACTGTATCTCTGATGTATATAGTGACAGATGTATATATGATTGTCATGTATATTGATATTATATAACTCTGATATATGTAAATCTATATAATAGATATGTGATATATTATATTTTGTTCCGTTCCACTGTGAGATTCTGATGTTTTTGTTCTTTCTTTTCTATTCTTTTCTATTTCTATCCCTTTCTTTCTTAATGATGATGCGTCTTTCTGGTAGTGAGAAGGGTGGGTCGTCACAGTTTCGATATGTACAACACCTTGAAAATTAGATTTCAAATCGACGGTTGAAATACACGTTTTCCAATGGTTCATACTGTTTTGTGGTTTGAAGGGGCAAAAAGTTTCCTAATGATTCGAAATTTTGGATAAATGATCTTGGATACTAGTAGAACATACCCGCAATATTACACTTTATTGCATTTTTTATGGCATAAAAATTGCATAGGAGGATTTAAGTGTGACGCCCCCACCTCTATACCCACACTAGCCAAGGACACTACGGTGTAATGCTGTCAACTAGCACGGAGAATAAGGCTGTTGAGGAGCGACCATCCGTGTAATTTCTTTGTGCGAGCACCAGTATGTAAGATAGAATAACGTGCAATTCTTTTCGAGAGGAAATCCGACCTACCGATACAAACTCAAAGCTACTACACAGTGGCTATAATATCTTCGGAAACAAATATTGAAATAAGAATAACATAAATTACTCACAGATAATTCGTATCACAAAGGCGGAAACAGATATGAATATTACACAAAAAAGTGTATATCAGAGTAGTGGTCAAAAAAGATCCACAATAACACAAAAGAATAGATACAAGTGCTAGACAAAAGAACATGTATACATCAAGGAGTCTATATCTCAAATGTATACAACAAAAACTACTAGACTAAAGTAGTTAAGTAAAAGTCAGAAGATGGTTCCAGATACGAAGTCATGAGGAAGCACCTGCAATATCTCAGTCTGACCCGAGTATTATTTAAGAAGAAAATAATAAACGGATCAGTCTAACTATAAATATCAAATAAAAATGAGATAGAAGAAGAGATATGATAAAAACATATGATAACAAAAATGTCATACTACGACAAGTATACATTAGATAATAACAAAAATCATACAATATCTTAAAAAATCTCGAAGCACTAAAAAGAATGTCATATACTTTGTTTTATTCACTAAATCATAAATATTGACAATCATATCAATGCCAACCGTACAAGTTGTTGAAACATAAATTCACCGATGCATAAATAATGATAAAGCTTATCAGTGTAAATCACGAAATGTTAATAACACACAAATTCACCAATGCACAAATATTGATAGAACTTATCAATGTAAATCACGAAAATTGGTGAAACGCAAATTCTAGAAATCGATCAATAGAAATCTAGAAATCACAAAAAGGGGGAAGAGGTCTGTCACTAGAACGGGAGCATAAAAACTCACCAACACGTGTATCACAAAACGGAAAGCTATTCCATGGTTGCTAACCATTAATTTTGAACCGAAGCTCCACAAAAACTGTAACGACCCGATATTTTCAACTCTTCGCATCCGCACATGTCGGACTTGAATTGTTCAAAATACAGCGTTGTAAATAAAATTTGGCAAATCTCAAAATATACAGTAAATAAATAATCACAGAATCACAGATATCAGAAAACTCGCAGCAGAATTTAAAAATAATTAGTGGTTCATGAAGCCACTATAAATAGTCTCAATCAAATAAAAATTACATAGTCTTTAATCCAAATATAGTTTGAAATCATCAGTAGAACAATCCAAATGTCCACTAGTCTTGATTTCAAAATTTTGGATAAAGAACTGGAAGGGAAGTTTGCCAGCAGCTTGAAAGTGATCTACAAAAATCCTAGCTCCGGGATGAAATTGAACTGCAACTCAGGCTGACCCGAGCGTAAAATAAAACATGAACACTCGAGTCAGGACATACATACTTATACAGTGTAAAATAATTCAAGTGTACTGTAATATTGTAACAACCCATATTTTGATAATTAAAAATATTAAATTTAATAAGGTTTTGGGCTTTAATATTGTCAGAAATTAAAATTTATGATTTATTAAATTGAATCTTATTAGATTTGAAATTTTGGCTTTAAGATAAATCTTAAACAAATAATTTAATGAGATAAACATATAATTGGCTAATATTGATTGAATGTAATTGACTACTATACTATCTTAACGTAATTTCAATCAATTTAAATAATAAAGGTTAATAAGGAATAGAATAAATGATGTATACATTGATGTAATCTTATGTTATTAATTGCAATTGGTTTTAATATGGAGTATGAAATCAATTATTTTGTACGTAAATTTATTAACCTTTGTTTGTAAAGAATAAGTTAATAGATATAGATTATTAACGTATAACCATTGTTTCATTTATTATTCAATCGGTTAGAAATTTATTTGGTAATTAATGGAGAATTAACGTAATTAAAATATTACAATTGATACAAGAAGAAAACGTTAACTGTTGAGTAGTGAGTGTAAAACTTATGTCAATCAATTGCATAAGGGAATAGTTGATTTAATAATAAGAATGTAAACCAAAATAAAAGGATTTGTTTGAAATTTAAATATATAATGAACAGGTTTTATTACATTTGTAATTAAATGATGGAATTAAATTAGTATATAGATATTGGGTTTAACATAGAAAATTGGATTTCAAAGGAAACAAGTGGATTAATTATCTTCCCTGTATTAGGGTATGTTTTGAGATTTAATCATTGTAAGTAATAGTAATTATATCTTGCCATTAATAAGAGATTGAAGTAAATGATAATTAATTAATGATATGTGCAACATATGTTTTATGTTAAAAGTATAATGAGAATTTCATTGAGAAATATTACGTTCAAATTATAAGCACTTAAATTTGGTACAAATATAATGATAATATGAAATTAATTGATAAAGAAATGATGTGGTTGTACGAAGTATTATTTCTGTGACTCTTTAATGGGATAATCTTTAAATATAAGTTGGTTTAATGAAAAGAACATTCATTATCAAATAAAACGGATCTTTCATTTGTGAATGTAGTTTTAATTTCATTAAAATAAAGAATAGAATGATTGATTTAAAGGAAAAAATATAAGTATATTTGAACTGTGTTTTAGCATATAGATGAATCACAAGAGTGGAAAAATAATTTATTTAAGTAAGTTATTTATTTCTCTACTGTATAAGCAACAAATTTATAAATGTGCTTAAATGAATAAAGGAAACAATTATTCTATTTTTCATCCATTTTAGTTGTCTGTTTTGAAATTTAACTTTATAAGTTACTGTAATTAATATAATTGAAATATTTCAATGAGAAGGGAAGAAAATGTTGACTGCAATTAATAGATTTAATAAAAGAAACGCATCTTTTGTGTTAAACAGAATGGATGTTTTAATGGAAATAAAAGATCATTTTGGGAAAACCAAATTGAACGTTTTCATTTTTATGGTAAGTAATTTTATTTATTATGCATAGATAAAAAAATTAAATGCATACAAATTTGAATATTATTTGAGTTAATGAAGTCAATTTGGTTACGTTTCACAAATTGAATTTCAAAAAGGTTGTGCGATGTACATGGTCCCTTCATTTCTTTTGTTATTAATTGTTGCATGCTTTGAGACGTATAAAAATAAAACTTTCACTTTGAACAAGAATGATTTTGGATAAAAAAATTGAATTTTAGAATAACATATACACACACACGCACATTAATATTCAAACTTTTAAATATATCAGAGGGTTCATGGTTGTGTAAATATCGTGGAATCAATTAGAAATTACTTTTTTTTACAGTTGTACATTGATTACATAAGTTTATATTCATTTTTCCATTTTATATATGGTTAAAATTTGTAAATGCATTCCATTAATGCGACCATTACAGTAATTAAAAAGTAAAGTAAATCATTTTTATAGTGCATAGGTTGATATATATTCATTAATCAATAAAATTTGTTTGAGTAACGTAAATAAATATATATTGAATGTTTGATTAATTGATTGGTTGATTGTTAATTGATTGATTGAGTTAATGTAGTGTGCACTTATATTAGCATAAAACGAATGTTTTAATATGGAATTTAATAATTTAAATATATGTATATTTGGGTTTATTGATATAAATTAATTGGAGCAAGTTTTGGAATGTGGACCCAAAAGGTTTGTTTATAGGAAATAGGTGGTCCCTTCATTTACTTTACATTTATTATCACCTTGCAATCTCTCTCTTTTCGTATTCAAGCAGTCTAATAATTAAACTACTCATTCATTTCTTATAAATTAATGGTTGCTTCATTTGATTTATTTATAATTACTAATTTCCACATTCTTTTCATTTGTTTCTCCTTTATTCGTTTGCTCTTTTTAAATGCTTTACTTGAAGTTTTTTCCTTTTCTGTTTTTTCGTTTTTAATGCGAACATCCAAATTAATATGCATGCCCTCTAATTAGCATTTACTATTTTCCGTTTCAAAAGTTTGTTTTTCTTATGCATCATTAGTTCTTGTAGCATCCTTTCATTCGCAATTCTTGAAACTTTATATTTAAAACGGAAGATTTATTTTTATCTTTATTGATATATTTATTCCTTTAGTTTACATCTTTCAATAATATATTTTAGGGCTATTCATATTTTTACTTTATTTCAATTCCTAGTTTGTTTATGTATACCTTATTAGCCTTTCATTTTTTTTCATCTTCATTCCTGTAGCCTCATTTCTAATCTCATCTTCTGTAGCTACATTTTTCCAAATAAAATTTTCATCTCATTTCTTTTCACTCTTCACCTTCCTCATTCCCTTTTCTTTTTTTTTTAAATCTCCTTCTTCTCTTTTTTTTGCTTCATCTTTATGCTTTTTTTTTTATTCTTCTTCAAATCTTCTTCTTCTTTTTCAAAGCTTCCTTTTGTTTTTCAATTCTTCATCTGTTTAAATTTTCTTCTTCTTTTCTAAGCATTCTTCTTTTTCCAAATCCTTTTCTTCATATCCAGATCTATACAAACTTCTCTGTCTCTTCCAAAACATTCCAAAAAAAAGATTAAGATAGCAAGGAAATAAATCAAAAGGAGGAAGGCATATCGGATTCAAATCTGACTAGACAAGGGAAATCCAAAAGGTGAGTGTTTAAACTCAGTCACGAAATACTAAAATTTTGTTGCAAGTTAAACCAGGTCAAATAGTGATAAATTTTTGATTGTTGGTTTGGAATATTTATAAAAATTTAATTGGAATAGCTAAATTCCAATATGTGATGACTAATAATTACTGTGACATGTTGAATTGATTGATTTGAATGTTGAATGGATTGTGCTTGAATGTATATTTGTTCATTTATTTGATATATCCTTGTTATCACCCTATAGTTTATTGTAATTACTTAAATTTTCATATTGATTATTTGCACACTGAATAAGGATGTAAAACCCATGAATTTCAAGTATTTACATCATAGGAAAAATAGTATGTTTAGATTTACTATTTGAACCATAAAAATGATTTTGGGAAGTAAACTGTCGTTACCTTACTTGAAAGTTTTCAAAATTAAATTTTGAAACATTGGAAAGTTTCCAAAAAAGTGAATATTGAAACTTTGGAACATTTTTATAAATCACATCTCTAAAACTATGAAATTTAACTGGGAATTGTTCTGTAAATTTGAAATTTACTAGAATGGATCTATTGTGAAATCCATTTTATTTTGAATATGGAAATAATAACATTTCCAGAAATTTGAACCTTCAAAAAATGTATATATCTGCATTCCTTATTTCATATACTTTTGATTTAATTGGATAAGAATTTTAGTTCTGACTCGAGTGTATTATCTTCCTTTACGCTCGGGTCATCCTGAGTTTTTCAGCATTGAAGATTATTTCTGGTGGACGAAGACAAAGATTCGGTATATTATTGCTATTTATTATTCCACTACATTATGTGTTTCGTTGCATTATTGGTTATTTATGATTTATGTATAACTTTGATTTGAATTTGTAAAAGTGTAATCAAATGTTATTTGTAAAACAGCTTCATGAACTGTTTATTTGATTATTATATTTTGTCGTTACGCTGCGAGATTCTGTATTTTGTTTTTCTCTTTCCTTTTTTTCTTCTCATTTACCCCATTAACAATCCTCCCTTTTGAATGGTTTGATTCTGACATGTGTGGTTTATTGTTGACTTGAACCATCCAAAAGGGTGGGTCGTTACAAATATAGAGCAAATAACTTAAAGGATGCTTGGGACTGCCCATCCTCTAAGGATCCATTAAACTATTTACTATATAGTAATAATTTCGCTATTATAATAGTGTCTATATAAAAATAAACTTACTTTTAAATAGCGTTAAGGAGTGACCCAATATTCCCCTTAACACGTAATAGTCCCAGTAGTCCATCCAATATCATAGTCCCTCCTGATCGGGAAGCCATCAGAGGATATCACACGGGCTACGGGAGAAAACCAAACTCGTACAAGGCTCGCTATGGTAGGTGACACGACACAACTAGGCAATGCAAGGGTAGATATACCAATTATGCTTCTGGACCGATGGTAACGCGTAGCGCGCAGCTACCGCCCACCTCGAACAACACTCCCAAATCAAAGGTGCGCACCAATACAATCACAAAAGTAATAGAATGGCATACGAAGAAGTGCGTCCGATCAGAGGTGCTACCTCATTAATCCGTCAATCGCTCCTGTTTTAGCTACCTTACGCCAACTCACGGGAGTCAGGTCCACGTATTTACCTCAAAGGAAATGTCTCCACCATCCTACTTCATTCTGGAATCCCCACCGCGTACACGGTTGTCAAAGTGGTTTTCGGTATTGACAGAGAGAATGCCAGATATCCGATCCCGGTCTCTTTAACAACCAAACGTTATTATAACCCATGGTTACAACTTTTAAAAATGGTATTTATACTTAAAAACCAAAATAAATTTCAAATACATTTCAATATCATAATATCATTTCAAACATCATTTATTTGAACATCAGTCATTTTATTTAATATAAAATACCATTTAAATCTATTCAATTTATTTAGGAATTAATTGCCTTTCAACTCACATTTAAAAGTTAAATTCTTCCATTTAAAACCATTTAAAGTCAATTCCTTATTTTTGTTAATTACATATTAAATTCCAAAATTTAAGCCTTTTTCCCAAAATTATTAAATTTTATTAAAAAAATCAAAAATTCAGTTTCCGTAGCACTTATAAAATGCTACCTAAAGTTATAGGTTAAACAGTTCATTTACAAAAGACAACATTTAAGTGTTGTAATAGATTTCTTTATTTCCAACTAAACTTTAGTTATCTTTATCAACTATAGCACTTACAAAGTGCTATAATAGCTTTTAGTTCAAATTAGCCTTTAAGTTAATTTAAATTTAACTACAACATTTACAAATGCTGTAATATCCTTTATATTTAAAATTTCAAGGTTTAACTATGATTTCATAACTAAGTAAATTTTTCATATAAATCATATATTTTCACATTATAAAGTCATAATTTCAATACTCGTAATTTTATGAATTTACAAGTAAATTTTCATACAAAAATCAAATTTTATTATGAATTTCTTATTTAAATCCAAGTATTAAATTCCCATTTCTTTAATTAAATTATTAACTTAACAATTAAGTTTAAATTCCCAAAATATAACTTATTGTCAATTATTTTACTTAACTAAAATCTCACTTTTAACAAAAATTCAGAATTTTCGAAAATAAGTTATATTTCAAAATTTTACTTAAACATTCATTTATTTAACATTTCGACTCATTCAAAAATCATTATAAATTTTATAAAAAACATTTAAATACATTTTAAACCAGAATATTATAAATTTTCCATTAAAAATGTTTTTAAAACCTTTCAGAAAAATATTATATAAACCACGGGTCTGTATATAGTTTTCTAGCCTAGGTCAAGTGATACAGATATATATCATTTCAATCCGCAATTAACAAAGAAAACCCGGGTTCTATCATTTCAAACCCGTAATCCCAAGTTAAATAATAAATAATTAAATAATTAAATAAATGAATAAATAGTTATCGTTCAGGCCAATCATTTCAGCCTGTAACGATTTCTATTCTACAGGGAACTTGCAGTGTGATTCAAACAGTAAATAATAATAAATAGTATAACTGCAAAATATAACAATAGATAATACAACTGATGATGTGTCAATTAAATAATGGGGTTTAACATCATAAGTTAATATCACAGGCAGATAAAATTAAATAAAATAAGTTTACAATTACACTTGTGATTAATTCACAAATATACAAGTATGTTTGTCTGGTGAGGAATACACACCTTAAAGCTGCAGAAAATTAGATTCAAACGATTGTATCACTTGATAAAGAAACGTACAAACGGCACGATCAGATTTCCATGGAGGCAACGTCTTGATTCAAATCTTGAACAAGATGAATGAAAAACTAAGTATTCGCATTTTACTATGATTATTTGAAAACAGAATAAGAAAATTTTGACCCAAATTCTCGACCACTCCACCCATATCTTGGCCATGTTCTCACTGCTCAGCCCACCTTTTATTTGAGTTATATGAACGCACTCTATACTAAAACAGTGGATAAATCGTTGAGATACTATTTCAAAAAGTGGTGCTCAGCCTATCCATTCTATTTTACTTCTCTTTTTTTTTCTTTTTTTTCACTACACAACTACACTTATAAAAATTTACTTGCTCTTGCTGCTACAATAGGACACGGCCCTGACTATCAAAAAGCATGCACGCATGCACTTGTATCATGAATATTTAACAAAGTTTGTCAAATAAAAGGATCGGCTTGGAGGAGGAGTTGGCAACAGTAGTGATGGAGGGGGTAGGGTGCGACCGAGCATGAAGTGTATGACAAAATATATCAAAAAAGAAGAAGGAAGGAAAAATAAATAAACCATTACCTGATTCCCTGCTCACGAAAAAGAAAGAAGTAGATGGAGATGCATAAAATTTTGAGGTGAGGAAATGTGATATGAGGTTTGTATTTATAGGCAGAAGCTTTATACGCAAGGAAAAGTAACGTGTGCAATTCAATGGGAACAAAAAGGCAAGCAAATATTTTTGCTTTGATATGGGATGTTGAATTATTGCTTTTATAAGGCAAAGATTACTTAAATCAAATAGTTAATTTTTGCAGTGGTATCTTGGACCACATATCCAAAAGTAACGTACATTGATTTGATAAAGGAATGGCAAAAAATCAAAAATGTGAACGGTTATGGATTTACAAGATTTTATACTTATTCAAATAAATGGAAGGTGAAATGTCTTTAAACGCATTGACAAGGCACGGTTGAATTTCCTCTTTTAAAAGTGCATGGCAATTTATCTAGGAACAAAGGAAAAAATTATAATTCGATTAGAACGTGTTAAAGATAGGAAGCTTGCATTTATCAGGGGAAAACGGCATGTAAATTTTCAAATTTTAGACGTAAAAGGAAGAAAATGATTTTCCTGCATTGCAGTAATTAACGGTTGCGCGATTTGCAATTTAAATAGGTTGATCGAATTAAGAAAAGTAACTGCAAGGAATAATATTTGTCTTTGAAAATGGAGATGGAGTTTGGACAAATTTGTGAACGTTACGCTAATAAAGATTTTATACCAACTTAAGACCAATGAAAGCTATGGAAAGTGTAACTTCTGGCTAAAGCAATTCATTAACTGATTTTTTTTTCATATAGATATTGCGGTATGAATTTTAAAATGCGCAAAACCGACGCAATAAAATACCCCCAAATTGATACAAAAGTAACGTTTTTTAATTAATACGTTTTCCTATTTTTTACCTTATTTATTCCATTAAATATCGTACCCTTATAAATGCGTAATTTTAACAGTTTATTAATACACTGAATTCTTAAAAGTTACTCCTTAACATGTTTACATTATTCTGATTTATTTACCATTTCCAATGAAATTTATTATTCAAAAAATATTACACATTTTTAAAGAAAGTAGATAATCCATTTCTTTATTTAAAATTCCAATTAGAGTTATCCTTAACAAAGTTAAACATTTCAGAAACTTTAATTTTTATTATAGAATTTTGGGAAATGATTTACTCAAATTAAAAATTTATATTAGAATAAATTCCAAGGTTTTATAAATAAAAGAATAAAGTGCTTGTAATATTTCTCTCTCTCTCTCTTAGCAAATGAGAAAATAAAGAAGATGAGAAAAAGAGAAACTTGTACGTGAATTGTAAGGCAAAATATACGGCTAAACTAAAGGAATGAATGGCTAGAAAGGAACAAATGTTAGGAAAACTAAAAGGCAAGAATTAAGGAAACCTTTCATTTCTTTCCCTAAAAACAGGTAATCAATCTAGAGCTTAATTATGTATATGGAGAGAGAAACCTTTCATTCTTTCTCTAATCAAATTTATTGATTAATTAAATGTCCTTAACAATCTATTTATTCATGGCATGGAATGTAACTATGTCCAAATGTATTCTACAGTAAATTATGTAAGGCAATATTAGATTGTGTACAAAGATGATGTTTCCTTCATATATATCTTTATTGGTCATAGTATTATTAAAAACATATATGTATACGTGTGTGTGTGTGTGTGTGTGTGTGTGTGTGTGTATAATAGACTTATACATATAAATGTGTTAAAATTAAGTTTCACTATTTTATGAGCCTAAAATTAAAGACAACAATTTTGAACCTAATCTCCAGATTAAAAGGGTTTAAGATTAAAAAAAGTTATGACTTTCATACAAGTCCATCTTATAAATCTTAAGTTAAATTAACGCATACACATATGTATATACAAATCATTGTAAATAATGTCTTAAACTTAATATAACATCTTTATGTTAAAATTTATAACTTAGTAAATTCTTTATATTAAGCAATAAATTAAGGTCTAACGTTAATTTAAAAGGAAATAAAAGGAATCGTGATATTTTGTAAAATTCAAGTTATTTATAAAGAAGCCCCCTCTTTTTTAACTTTAAACAAAAGCATGCAAAAACCAAAAGAATGGATTTAAATAATGAACACATATTTTTTCTATTTGAATCAATAACAGAAATATTACATTAATTAAGGCTTAAATTTAAATTACAGTAAGTTTTTTTTCCCAAAACTTATTAACTTAAAAATTTAATTATTGAAAATTTTACTTTAAAAAAACAACGTTTTCAAGTAAAACTTAATTAAAATATTTACCAAATTATGGGTTGTTACAAAAACAGCCCGAAGACCTTTGAGCCGAAGCTCCACTAAAACGGTTCGAAGACCTTTGAGCCGAAGTTCCACTAAAACGGTCCGAAGACCATGGGTCGCTAGCCCACCAAGCCGTAGCTCCACTAAAAACGGGGTTTAGTCTCCCTCGCAGACAAAGAGACATCGCACATTGCTAGTCTAAATCACAAATTGATCATCATTGATCGATAAGTGCACTAAGCTAGTAAATAAATGAGTTTAGCTTCATGTCCTATAACCACTAGCTTAACTTAATTATTCACGAACAAATTGTAGACTTCCACTCGAGGTTAAGTGTCAATTACACTAAGCTAGCAAATATATGAGTTTAGCTTCATGTCCCATAACCACTAGCTTAACTTAAATATTTATGAACAAATTGTAGATCTCCACTAGAAAATTGTCACAAGAGATTCAATCGAACAAGTCCAAGAATTAACCGACGAAGTAAACGCAATTGTTTCATACCACTTTTTTTACTAAGTCGTTTAATTAGATTTCTCATACGAGTGAGGTAAGGTTTGTATACACTAGTAGGTTGGGAAACGGTTTTACAAGCAAGTTTGATATTGAAAATAGAGTTTAAATAATTTTTGATAAAGAGTTTGAATATTTACTACTAGTATAGAATCACTTGTATTTTAAAGTGACAAAACATAAAAATGATTGCAAAAACAATCAATCATAAAAATCCACATACGAAGACGTGAATCAAATCCAAAGAAACCGATAAAGAATCCATCGAAATGGATATTCAAAATTCCCTAAAAAGGAGTCATCAAAGTCGTAATAAATGATAACAACAAATAGGATCATCACGAATCGATTCAAATTGGAAATCCAATCCCAAAAGGCAAAGTGGGATGAAACAGCAAATTCAGTTGGCTAAACAGAGATTTCAGTTGACTAAACAGCAAATTCAGTTGACTAAAAAGGAGTCATCAAAGTCGTAATAAATGATAACAACAAATAGGATCATCTCTGTTTCCAGGTTCAGTCGACTAAATAGAGAATTCAGTCGACTAAACCATGCCTGGGCTGTTTTTCAGCCTATCCAAATGAAGAGCAAACTCTTCCAAAATGCAACCGGACGAACATTGGCTCTAAGGGTTTATGCCAATAGGCAACCCGGCCCTATATACTCCTCGACGCATCGCCAAAACATGATCAAAACATCAAAGCTAGGGTTTTAAAGATTTGGACCCAAAACACAAAAATTGGAATATTCACTAATTTAACCCAAACCAAAAGAAAATGCACATGAATAAGTGTTAGGAATTCATACCTAACAACCAAAGATAATTATAGTCATAGATGTGAGATAAAAATCTCACCTTTGAACCCAAAAACAATGAATGAGAAGCTTGAAGACAAGGAAAGATCAACCACACTTCAATCTCAACACAAGAAGCTTGAATCTAAGCTTAAAAGAGAAACATTTCCCAAATTAGGTTTAGAAAATTTCTGAAATCAAAGAGAGAATGAGTTGGAGAAGAAGGAGATGATACTTACCAATGCTTCTCTTTGAATTTGGAGCTAGAACTTGATTTGCAAATGGAAACTAGGGCTTAGGATTTTAATTTTTTTCTTTTCCTCCATTATTCTCTTTAGAACTAAAAAGATAAGGAAGAGGGAATGAATGAAGAGAAGTGGTTCAGTTTGGGGTATTAAGTTGGCTAGTGGGCTGAACCCAAACCCAAACCCAAAGTGAAAAGGTCAAATATTTAGCTAGCTCCAAACATATCATTATTTATACTAAAAAAGGTTGCAAACAGCATTTTGAACTCAATGGAAGGGGTTTCGACTCTCAATTCGACTGTTTGCTAAAAGTAGGTTTTCGGACTAAAATCTGACGAACGATGAAATATTTAAATAAAATATTTAAATATACAATCGATAAATATGCGGGTTGTTACATATCATTATTTATACTCAAAAAGGTTGCAAACGGCATTTTGAACTCAATGGAAGGGGTCTCGAGTCCCAATTCGACTTTTTGCTAAAAGTAGGTTTTCGGACTAAAATCCGACGAACGATGAAATATTTAAATAAAATCTTTAAATATACAATCGATAAATATGCGAGTTGTTACAGACTCCTCTCCTTAAAGAAATTGCGTCCTCGTAATACTTAAGAAGAAAATAAAGAGTAACAACCATAAAAGCATATCAACACAAAAGAAATTTGAAATAGGAAGTTCACCATAAAAAGCATGAAAGAGTAAGCCTGAACAGGATCGCTCGATGAATTCCCAGGATTCCCAAGACCAATCCTTAGGATCTGAGAACCATTGAACTTTCACAAGAAGAACATCTTCTTTTCCGAAGGCGCACAACCTCCGAAGCAATGATGCGAATGGAATGTTGCTCATAAGTCAAATCTGGTGAAACTTCAATTTCCTCAATAATACCGGGCTCAAGAATAAAAATCGGAATCCCTAAGGCATTTCCGTTGTAGAAAGACGTGAGAAAACGTCATGAATAATAGAAAATTGAGCCGGTGCAACGACGTAGAATAATAACAGTACGTCCGAGAAACTAGAAACTCGAATAATTTGGAACAACGGCATAGTACAATGACGGTACGCCAGATGAACAAAGCTCAAATAATTCGGAACATCGACGCAGTACAAAAAGGTACGTCTAATGAACCGAAGCACAAATAATTCGGAACACCAACGTAGTACAAAAACGGTACGCTCAATGAACGGAACACCATAAAAGAACATCGGACGCAAGCCCATAAAAGAAATGAGACGAAGCTCAATAAAACAAGGTACATCGAAACGTCCGAAGAACTTGGTAAAAGATCATTCCATTCGGACATCATCAAAAAGACAACCACTTGTTGCTTACGACTAAGGGTATTGGCAACATGATTTCACTTCCAGGAGTATACAAAGAATATTAAGATCATAAGATGCAAGGAACTCTAGCAAACATTAAGTTCCTTATGAGAAAATAAATATTCCAAAGATTTATGATCGGGGTAGAGAACAAATTTCTCATCCAAAAATGATGATGCCAAATTCTAAAACTGAAATCAATAGCCGCGAGCACTAGATCATGAATGGCATATCTAGTCTCGATAGGCTTTAATGATTTAGAAACATAAATGATAGCACGTTCTCTTTTGCAAGAGAACGACACCCAAACCATTATGACTAGTATTGGTGCAAATAATGAAGTTTTGATTCCCTTCGGGGACCACAAGGATATGAGTATCCGAAAAGAGTTCTTTTAAATAATATTCTTTTCCGAAAGGCTAAAACTTCCAAAATTACAATTATCTTTATGTAATCATTTTTCTAGAAAAAATTGCCTTTTATAAGTCAATTTGTTGTGTCAAACTGTCTCATCAAAGCGTTTAGGAGATTCCTATCGATAACTTTGATCAAGCGCATCGAGCAGAATTCTTAAAGCACTCAACGGGCAATACAATCACAAAATCATCTTCTCTATGATGAAAATATCTCTTAAAAGTTTTGAGAATATTCTTTGCTCGTTTAAGATCAAAATCCAATTTTCTTATAAATAAATCTTATGAAAAAGACTTGCAAAATTTTAAATTTCTATTTTCATCCAAAATCAATTAATACAAGAATGGAATTATCGACATATTCATAGAATACTCGATTTATAAAATGGATGAAACGAGATGGGCAAACTGAATGACATAATAAGTCATTCATAAGAATCACAACGAGTGCGGAATGCGGTAAGTGGAATGCTAACTGCCGTAACTCGTAGCAAATGAAAACCGGTGGCCAGGTCGAGCTGAAAAGACCTTAACACCACACAAGATATTGCTTAGGTGATGATCCTAAGACAAACTCCAAAAATACCGAAAAATTCTCAAACTACATGAATTAGAGAAATAACACTTTTCTCATGATGAGGGCTTAAAGAATAAAATGATGCCACCAAAAATTTGAAATCAGAATCACAAAGAAAAATAGAAATCTGCTTTACAGATAGGAAATGTCGAAGGTGAATAGTCTGCTCGGAAAAATAGGATATGGGCTTCACAATGATTAAGCCAATCCTTCCACAAAATTTAATTTTCGAAGCCTAAGCAAAGCATAACGTGCAAATTGGCTCGGAAAGAAAAATCACATAAAATAATCCCGACATAAATACAAGAAACTGAGTGTTGCGGATCCGCCAACCGGATTAGCAAATCTTAGTGAAGTCATCAAGCCCGAAATGTTTAAAGGAAAAGAATCAACAAGTTCTTTTGATATAAAAATGATAAGATGAACCCATATCAACAAGAACTCAAATAGGAAGATCACGAAATAAAATAATATCATCAAGGATTGAATGAAAAATACCTTGACCAGGAGAAGAGTCACTCGGAGCTTTAAGCTTTCCCTCTCTCCTACTTTGAAGTTTGGGACATGTAGATAAGTAATGACCCGAGTCTTTGCAATAGCAACAATAAAGGGGTTTCGGGCACTTAATTACATAATGGTCCATGGAACCACAATTGTAGCATAGTCCACGATTAGAAGTAGGAGTCTTGGCTACCGAAGTTTCTTTCTTGCTTGGAAGTTTGGGGCATGCAGAAATATGATGACCTGAATTTTTGCAATAACGACAAAAGAGTGGTTCCGAACACTCCTTTGCATAGTGGTCCTTAGAATTACAATTGTAGCATCCTCCACGATTCGGGATTGGAGTCTTTGCTACCAAAGTAATTTGCTTCACTTTCTTATTGGGATTAGGGCTCGTGAACTTAATATGCCTCTTCTTGGAAATCCCAATATCACTATCACTTCCTTTACTAACCTCTTCATGTCGAAGAGTGATATCCACAAGCTGATTGAAAGGAACTTCAAGTCTCAAAGGTAAAATCTTTTCAGGGTTCTTACTCAAAGCACAAATAAACTCTTGATTCTTTACAAGATCCAAAAGTTGTTGGGCAAACATAAATACGCCATCCAAAGAAGGGCTACCGGATTGACCAGCGTTAGGGCTGCCAGAACTAACCATTTCTTCTTCTTTAAGAAAGAAAGAAAGAAGAGGAAAATGGTTACTCTCAAAATGAATATCAAACAGTCATGATTGATAAAACATGGTATCATAAAGAAAAATAGGATGAATCGGTACGAAGACTCGAATAAAACCCTAAAGCACGACTCCTAAGAAAGACTTAGGACATGATCCTTGCTAGATTATTCTATATTGTTTCGAAGCTTGGCTCCGATACCAAGCTGTGACGCCCCACCTCTATACCCACACTAGCCAAGGACACTACGATGTAATGCCGTCAACTAGCACGGAGAATAAGGCTGTTGAGGAGCGACCATCCGTGTAATTGCTCTGTGCGAGCACCGGTATGCCAGATAGAATAACATGCAATTCATTTCGAGAGGAAATCCGACATACCGATACAAACTCAAAGCTACTACACAGTGGCTATAATATCTTTGGAAACAAATATAGAAATAAGCATAACATAAATCAGTCACAGATAATTCGTATCACAAAGGCGGAAACAGATATGAATATTACACATAAAAGTGTTTATCAGAGTAGTGGTCAAAAAAGATCCACAGTAACACAAAAGAATAGATACAAGTGCTAGAAAAAAGAATATGTGTAGCGACCCAACTTCCAAACTCTAGGAAGTCGTATCGCTAATAAGAAAGAAAGGGATAGAAAAGAGAAAGAAAGAGAAGAAGAAGAAACAACACATCAGAATCTAAACAGCGGAACGAATAAATTATATTAATAACATAAAATATTACATAGTTTACAACCAATATCAGAGTACACAGATATACACCATATACTAGACAGTTATAAACACTTGTCTAGTATTTACAACATAATACAATCCAGAGACAACACAGAGACACACAGCGGAATACTATATATCTAACGCAGAAGCCTCCTGTTCCCTTGCTCTTCCAATATTCGTCAAAGCTAACCTGAATCCCTTGGCTTCTCGTAAAAATTTGATTACCCAAGAGTTTATGAAAACAAAAGTAAACTCCGGGTCAGTCATGGGTCTGGTGTGAGTAACAGGTTAAAGTTGCTTAACTTTCAAAAACCTTTTGAAAAGAAAGGTATCACGTAAGACTTCCCACACATAAACATGGAAAAGTTTTTACCTTACGCTAACCAAAACATTTGATAGGAAATCCAGTGATATTATAATAGGTCTAGGGTTTTCAAGTAAATATGAAATAGCCGAAATTGTTACATTTATTAAATTCCAGCTACTAGCCACAGAAGTGGGTAATACAATCCAGCTAGTGCACCTCCCCTGTTTTAGCCATTCCCGGTTGATGAGGCTTGAGGCTACAATTACCTTTATAGGACACATTATCTTAGAATGCTCATCGTCCACCTGACGATGTTCTGAAAGCATTCAATCCATACAAGTTCGTTCCGGGTTCGAACGAAACTGAAGGCATTATCTCGTTACACTCATTACGGAATCACCCACAGAGTTAACGACGATAACCCTTGCACTCTGAATCTCCATCTCGAATCTATAAGTACTATTCCGTCAAACTCATTACAGAATCACCCACAGAGTTATACTGACGTATAGCCCTTACACCTCGAGTCTTCACTCTTCACATAAGATTCATGACCTATCGTTAATTTGGATCGATGTGGTTTTCGGATATCCAAATATGGAAACCCGATCCCGGTCTCATCGAAATCCAAAACGTGTCTTTTAGGTCCAAGTTGTTTTAGAGTTTAAAACAATTCAATTATATTATCTATATACGCATATATAGATAATTCATAGATTCACAACAGGTAATTATCATTATCATAACATCAGATAATCCATACTATCACTATCAAAGATAATTAATATCATCATCACAATGCAACCAATGCATCCATATCACTCAACATTTTTAATCTCATAGCTGAGATTCAAAACCATTCAAAGCAACCAATATCAACCATCTATAAGCAATGACTTATAATCATACCATCTATAATCAATTTAAAATGAATTAAATTAATTACATCATCTTTAATTAATTTAAAATGAATTAAATTAATTACTTACAAAATATAAATCTTGCTTACATCATTATTAATCAATTACAAATTAATTAATTAACTACCTCTAATTTATCATCTTAATTAATCAATCCTGATTAATTATACTTTAATTAATTTCACAAAATTAATTACTCTAAACCAAATACGGTAATTAACCTTCAATTACTTCATTAATTAATTAACTATAATTAATTACATTTAACCTTAATTAATTACAATTAATTAATTACACTTAATCACTTATAAATGATTAATTGATCTTGATTAATCAATCTTAATTACTTCATTAATTATATTAATTAATGATTCTTAATTATATTTAATTAATTACTCAATTAGATTAATTATCTTCAGTAGTTAATCTCACTTAATCCATAATTATTAACCATTTTTTATTAATCTCATTATATGATTAACTACCCTTAATTACTTATCAAATTAATTATTCCTTAATTAATTTATGAATTAATCTCTTTATTAATGATACAAAATAATTTAATCCAAATTTCATTCACAATTCCAACATCTATCCACTAATTACATCCTGTAATTATCTCTAATTACTTAACCGAGTAATTCCATTAATTACATTAAGTAATTATTATCAAATCAAATGTTTAGAATTAATTAAACTTAATTAATTAATTTAAACCAACCTTAATAAACTTTATTAATTACATTAAGTAATTAATGTCTTAATTACTTTATTTAAGTAATTAAATTTAAATAAATTTCACAATTTATTATCATTAATTAATTAATCTAATTAATTATTAAAAATTAATCATATTAATTAATTACTAAATAAACTTTAGTTAATGATCATCATTAACTATTATTATTTCTTTAATTACTTTTCTTAAATTATTTCTTAATTAATCTCTAATTAAAATTTATCCAAATCATTAATTTTAAATTAAATAAATAAGTCACTTCTTAATTATCTTATTTATTTAATTATTTTAATATCTTAATAATTTTTAAGATAAACCATTCCTTATTATTAATTATATAAATATTAGAGTGTACTTAGAATATTGCATTTAAATTTAAATTCAAATTCCAAATTTGAATCTAAAATTCAATAATGATATTTATTAAAGCATTATCAAATTTAAATTCCATTTGTGTTCCTTTTTAGAATAAATGTAAATAACATTTATTACTTATAATAAAACTTATATAAGATAAGTCTTAATATACTTAAAAATTAAGTTTGAAATACATTACTATTTAAATTTCAAATTCAAGTTAATAATCATTTAACTTTCTATTATAAATCTTTTATAAATGACTTTATTCAAAGAGGAAATCAAGTTTAAATCATTTGTTTGGAAACAAATTTACTTCTAATAAACAATTTAAATTTAAACTTGTTTCAAAAACATTCAAATTTTAAACTTATTCAAATATCAGTTTTTAAATTCAATACATTTGAACACTGATTTTAAAACTTCTTTATCCAAAATTCAAATTTCATTTTAAAAAAACTGAAGATTCATAACCCTTAAGAAACAAGACTTAAATTCAAATTTGCTATTTAACCTTTGTTTTCAGGTTCAAATGAAAATTCCATTTTCAGGAAAGAAACTGTCAGGTATTTTTTTCTTTTTTCCTTATTTATTTTAAAATTGAAACATCTTCAAATTTGAAAGCTTATAAGATTTTCAAAATCATTTGAAACTCTAATACATATTAGATTAAAACTTAACTTAGATTTAAAACTAGATTTAAATCTCTTTTAAAACTTTACTTTCCTTTTTAAATGCAGGTTTTAAATTCTATTTTTATTTTAAAAAAAACCGAAACCACATTCAAATTTTAAAACATATAAGATTTCAAACTTCATTAAACTAAAACTCTTCTGTAGATTTAAACTTATTTAAATCTTATCACAACTACTCATTCATTTTAAATTTTGATTTAGATTTTAAAACTGCAGACAGTTTCTACAGGAAACTGTAATACAACATGCTCCCGAGCTCACTCCATTTCTCTTCGAGGCAACAAGCCCAATGCTTCGAGCAGTACACAACACGTACTCGAGTAATTCTCGAGTTCCGACTCTGCTTCCACCCAGATATCAACAGGAATTAAAATTTGCACGGTGCACATGCACCGTGCCTACGATCATCACCAGCCACCTCCGGTGGCTTCCCTACGTCAGCCACCAACCCCAAATCCAACCACGACCATCAAATCACCCTTTCACGATTCAAAAAAGAATTTGAGTTTAAACTCCAACCTGGAAACAACAGAACGCGCCAATCCCCAAACCTGTCATCGGCTCATCTACGGCCATCTGATCACCAATATCTCAGCAACTCCGTCCATAGCCTCATCATCCACCATGCCATCGATCCCCAAATTCTTGTTGAACTCGATCGTCTCTATAGGTCGAGCCAACCAAATCAATTTACCCAGCTAATACTAGGGTTAACAGAGATAAATTGCTTCCGTAGCCTCCTCGACGAGGTTCAACACCACTCACCATTTTTCCACACATCACCGATCACTTCTCTATCAACACCCAAGATCCCTACCCTTCCAAACACATAGATCAACAGAATTTCCCAAAAACCTAAAAATAGTGCAAATCAGAATTGCACCTTCAATCCTAATTTAAAAATTAGGAATTTCGTGTTATAAATCATGGTTTGGATTATGTATTCACTTTATAATACTGAATTCATAGATTTTGCAGTTTGATATTTCCATATTATTCGACATTCTTTGAATTTCTTGGTTAAACAGAGATACTAGATTTTTAATTTAGCTATATTAAGTTTTTAATCCTTAATCTATAATAATTTAAACATCCTTGGTTTGTAAATCATGTACTAACAAACACTAGATCAGGGGGAAGAAATTTAAAAAAAATAAAAAAAATAATCTTGAGTCTGGGAATAAATATAAAACAAAGTAGAAAATCACTATACACACCAATACATCCATATAAATAATCAGAGATATACTTATAAATGCATTCACTAACATATTTGTTTCAGTGATAAAACATGCAACATAGTTATACTTTAAACCTTTTAAATTATGATGTTACTCACCTTTTAAAAGAAGAACAGAGTCCCCAGATTTGTTTTGAAAAGCCTGAAAACTAAAACCCTCTTTCTTGAATTAAAACTTTATACTTGAAAATGAAGTTGTTTGCTTTGATTAGAAACTGGAATGTTTTGCTTAGATCCAGGTTTGTTTTGCATGCAGCTACTACAGGATTTTCAGATTTTGAAATAAATGCAGGCTAAAGAAAGTGTTACAGTTAATTTGATCTCTGGTTGAAGATGGTTGCAGATTTATAATTTGGTTTAGGAGGATGTTTGCAGGATTTAATTTGAGGAAGATGAATTGAATTTCAGATTTTCTTTGTTTGCAAATGAGATTGGGAAAGAAAAGAAATGAGAGATGTTTGTTTATAAAACTTATCTTATGGTTTAATAAAAAAAATCAAAGAAAGAAAAATAAAATAAAATTTAAACATGACATTTGTCAAAACTCTTGCTTATTTATTTACACTTGTTTAAAATAACATAATATGCATACACTTGTCTTTTTAAGTAATTATCATTCATTAAATGTTAATTAGTATTTTGTTATATGTTAATATAGGATAAATGTAAGCTTGTATTAATTAATTAGTTAATCATGTATTTATTTACATGTACATAAATTTTAAAATGAATAAATATTAAACTTATACAAATGATTCAAAATCAAAATAAATTAAAAACAATTATACTTTAGATTTAAAACTTTGAATTCATGTTCAAATTGAATTTTTTTTGAAATCCAATTTATTTACAAATACGACTACAAATTTGAATTTTGAAAAACAATAATTTTTGTTAAAAAATTTATTCACAAAAACAAAGTATTATTATATTTTTAGAAATAACAATATTAAATAACTATAAATAACTTATAAAAGAAATTATTTCTTTATTAATAAGTTATTTATTATCACATTATATTTAAAAGAAACTCAAAATGACCTCATTGTTATTTATTTAAATTTTAAACTTGAGTTACACATATTTTAAATCATTTAATATTTATCTTAAGTATTTAAAACCATATTTTATTTATTAAATGTCTTTTAAAAAGTTTAACTTTTAAATAAAATCATAATTTCCAATTTTACTAAAGATATAAATTTTACAGAAAACAGGATTCATTTAAAACAGTACATATTTACAATATATACAATATTCTATATATATTACAAATATAAAACAAATATTAGATTTAAAAAGATAAAATCTTATCAATCAAATATTTATTCAATAAGATTATTAAATTAATTCAAATCTTATTAACAAAGATTATCAAAACAATTTAATTTTTAATTCAGATTATTAAATTAATATTGCTTTAAAAATTCCGGGTCATCACATTCCTCCCCCCTTAAAAGAATTTCGTCCCCGAAACTTAAAACAAAGGTAATTTAATAATCTATTTAAAGATTTAATTTTAAAACACAAGCATATACCAATGATATGCTAACAACAATAGCAATCAATTCACCCAATCAAACAAATCTAATTATCCAGAATAATTCTGGATACAATTTTCACGAGTTTCCCCGGTATATAAAAATATCGGGATACTCGCTCTATAAATTCCAAACAATCAATACTATTAAACTATAGAGCTCCTATTCATCTATATCTACAGAACTATACAGCATATCAGACTTCAGACGAGTCTGATTCAACAACCAAACTCCATAACTGCTGGTTCTAAAATCAGAGATAGACCATACACGTATTCCTCAGAGATATGTGAAACTCATTGAACTTCAGTTATCCTAACTGACAATTCAATCCTGAAAAAACCAAACACCAATCCAACCAAAACACGGAGAAGAGATCCAAACATCACTGAGCTAGCCTCCCAGACTTATTCAAAACTTATAGCTCCTGAATCAGAGAAGACTCCAAAAATAACAAAGTCTCCAACTTCGAATTCCAAATTTCTCCGTCCCTTATCCACAAAAGCCTTCAGACAAATCCTAGGCTGCCAACATCCAAACTGATCAGCTTAACCCTTGCTGATTCCTTTAGAACAATCAGAACCAAAAACAACCCAACACAATGATCTCCTCAAGATCAATCTAAACCAAAACACAATTCTGCTCCATAACCAGTAGAAGACTGCAAACTTCTCCCAGTCCGAAAAAGAAAATCAGAAACACTATCAAACTGCTTCCGCTGCACAACTCTGATCCATAGTAGATAAGAAAATACCGACAAGGAACACAAGCACCAACTGGACATCACCTCCAGAAATATGGTTCTACAGATCAATAAAGAAACTCAGAAATTTCCCTAAAACCTGAGTTACTTCATCAAACTCCACCTCTAGGAATCATCCTTCAATTAAATAGATCCACCGGTTCCACTCCTGGAATACTGGTTGATAAGAAAACTCAATCTCCAGATGCTGACGATCCTTCGCCTTCTCAGAAGACATCCAGAAAATCTCCAACCATCTAAAAGAACACTCAAACAATCGCATGTCACTTTTGCGATCAACCCAGATCAATTTCCAAATAAAACTGTTCTCTCTTAACAAATAGAACAGCTTACACTGGTCAAGTCAATCCATTGAAGAAACGGATTCCCTTAACAGCTTCAGAACTCCATTTCCAGAAAAACTACTCAGCTAAGACCTCTCTGTCGGCACACAGAACACTCCGAGCTGCACTGCTGTCGCCAATGCCAAACTTCTTAATCCAAAGTTCTCGAGAAACTCGGACTTCAAAGCTAACCACAACATCCTGCTGAATCCAGCCACAACTTCGGGACAGTCACACTTCTCAAACTTGTTCCAAAGAAAACATCTTCGGAAACAATCCATAGTCACTGCATCTCATCACGCCGTTACAACTTCCTGAGGTATCAAAATACCATCACTTGCTCCAGCTCAACTGACAGAGCCAAACTCTGCACTTCAAAGATGTCTCCGAACCTTACAGGTTTCCTTCAGAGATCGATGAAATACTTCAACACAACTAAACTTATTCGAGACGGTATTAGGTCTACAGTCTCGACAAATAAACTTCCAATCTCAACATCAGACTCCAATCAATGGTAGTAATCGTGTTACAAACACTACTACCTTATCTACCTTTATAACCTATATTGGAAAACCCGAAGAGGTAACCCAACAAATAGGTAGAAATAGATAAATATATATATATATATATATATATATATATATTTAAAACTACATATACGCTCTCTCAACATAGACACCACTCCAGAGCCTAGGTATTCACTCAACCTAATGCTCTGATACCACCTGTAGCGACCCAACTTCCAAACTCCAGAAAGTCGTATCGCTAATAAGAAAGAAAGGGATAGAAAAGAGAAAGAAAGAGAAGAAGAAGAAACCACACATCATAATCTAAACAGCGGAACGAATAAATTATATTAATAACATAAAATAATACATAGTTTACAATCACTATCAGAGTACACAGATATACAGTATATACTAGACAGTTATAAACACCTGTCTAGTATTTACAACATAATACAATCCAGAGACAACACAGAGACACACAGTGGAATACTATATATCCAACGCAGAAGCCTCCTGCTCCCTTTCTCCTCCAATATTCGTCAAAGCTAACCAGAATCCCTTGGCTACTCGTAAAAATTTGAGTACCCAAGAGTTTATGAAAACAAAAGTAAACTCCAGGTCAGACATGGGTCTAGTGTGAGTAACAGGTTAAAGTTGCTTAACTTTCAAAAACCTTTTGAAAAGAAAGGTATCACGTAAGACTTCCCACACATAAACATGGAAAAGTTTTTACCTTACGCTAACCAAAACATTTGATAGGAAATCCAGTGATATTATAATAGGTCTAGGGTTTTCAAGTAAATATGAAATAGCCGAAATTGTTACATTTATTAAATTCCAGCTACTAGCCACAAAAGTGGGTAATACAATCAAAACCGTTGGCACTTATTGAATTTTGGATTCCATACAATGGCAGGGCTACGGGGGTACCGCCCGTCACAGTACATGGCCTAGATCAACGTACCGAGGAGTACTCCCACTCCCCTGCAACACAAGGCCGGACCCATTCCTTACTGAATAGTTCCGAACAAGACAACCCCGCAGTTGGTGCGCGATTCCAATTGCCCACTAAGCCGAATAAAAAGGGACCTCTAGACAGGGATAAATCTTGCTCTCCAGTGGGAGCTACCCCACGAAGCCTTGCTGCACCTCCCCTGTTTTAGCCATTCCCGGTTGATGAGGCTTGAGGCTACGATTACCTTTATAGGACACATTATCTTAGAATGCTCATCGTCCACCTGACGATGTTCTGAAAGCATTCAATCCATACAAGTTCGTTCCGGGTTCGACCGAAACCGAAGGCATTATCTCGTTACACTCATTACGGAATCACCCACAGAGTTAACGACGATAACCCTTGCACTCTGAATCTCCATCTCGAATCTATAAGTACAATTCCGTCAAACTCATTACGGAATCAATCACAGAGTTATACTGACGTATAGCCCTTACACCTCGAGTCTTCACTCTTCACATAAGATTCATGACCTATCGTTAATTTGGATCGATGTGGTTTTCAGATATCCAAATATGGAAACCCGATCCCGGTCTCATCGAAATTCAAAACGTGTCTTTTAGGTCCAAGTTGTTTTAGAGTTTAAAACAATTCAATTATATTATCTATATACACAGAGATAGATAATTCATAGATTCACAACAGGTAATTATCATTATCATAACACCAAATAATCCATACTATCACTATCAAAGATAATTAATATCATCATCACAATGCAACCAATGCATCCATATCACTCAACATTTTTAATCTCATAGCTGAGATTCAAAACCATTCAAAGCAACCAATATCAACAATCTATAAGCAATGACTTATAATCATACCATCTATAATCAATTTAAAATGAATTAAATTAATTACATCATCTTTAATTAATTTAAAATGAATTAAATTAATTACTTACACAATATAAATCTTGCTTACATCATTATTAATTAATTACAAATTAATTAATTAACTACCTCTAATTTATCATCTTAATTAATCAATCCTGATTAATTATACTTTAATTATTTTCGCAAAATTAATTACTCTAAACCAAATACGGTAATTAACCTTTAATTACTTCATTAATTAATTAACTATAATTAATTACATTTATAATTAATTAATTATAATTAATTAATTACACTTAATCACTTACAAATGATTAATTGATCTTAATTTATCAATCTTAATTACTTCATTAATTATATTAATTAATGATTCTTAATTATATTTAATTAATTACTCAATTAGATTAATTATCTTCAGTAATTAATCTCACTTAATCCATAATTATTAATCATTTTTTATTAATCTCATTCTATGATTAACCCTTAATTACTTATCAAATTAATTATTCCTTAATTAATTTATGAATTAATCTCTTGATTAATGATACAAAATAATTTAATCCAAATTTCATTCACAATTCCAACACCTATCCACTAATTACATCCTATAATTATCTCTAATTACTTAACTGAGTAATTCCATTAATTACATTAAGTAATTATTATCAAATCAAATGTTTAGAATTAACTAAACTTAATTAATTAATTTAAACCAACCTTAATAAACTTTATTAATTACATTAAGTAATTAATGTCTTAATTACTTTATTTAAGTAATTAAATTTAAATAAATTTCACAATTTATTATCGTTAATTAATTAATCTAATTAATTATTAAAAATTAATCATATTAAAGAATTACTAAATAAACTTTAGTTAATGATCATCATTAACTATTATTATTTCTTTAATTACTTTTCTTAAATTATTTCTTAATTAATCTCTAATTAAAATTTATCCAAATCATTAATTTTAAATTAAATAAATAAGTCACTTCTTAATTATCTTATTTATTTAATTATTTTAATATCTTAATAATTTTTATGATAAACCATTCTTTATTATTAATTATATAAATATTAGAGTGTACATAGAATATTGCATTTAAATTTAAATTCAAATTCCAAATTTTTATCTAAAATTCAATAATGATATTTATTAAAGCATTATCAAATTTAAATTCCATTTATGTTCCTTTTTAGAATAAATGTAAATAACATTTATTAATTATAATAAAACTTATATAAGATAAGTCTTAATATACTTAAAAATTAAGTTTGAAATACATTACTATTTAAATTTCAAATTCAAGTTAATAATCATTTAACTTTCTATTATAAATATTTTATAAATGACTTTATTCAAAGAGGAAATCAAGTTTAAATCATTTGTTTGGAAACAAATTTACTTCTAATAAACAATTTAAATTTAAACTTGTTTCAAAAACATTCAAATTTTAAACTTATTCAAACATCAGTTTTTAAATTCAATACATTTGAACCCTGATTTTAAAACTTCTTTATCCAAAATTCAAATTTCATTTTAAAAAAACTGAAGATTCATAACCCTTAAGAAACAAGACTTAAATTCAAATTTGCTATTTAACCTTTTGTTTTCAAGTTCAAATGAAAATTCCATTTTCAGGAAAGAAACTGTCAGGTTTTTTTTGTTTTTTTTAATTTATTTTAAAACCGAAACATCTTCAAATTTGAAAGCTTATAAGATTTTCAAAATCATTTGAAACTCTAATGCATATTAGATTAAAACTTAACTTAGATTTAAAACCAGATTTAAATCTCTTTTAAAAACTTTACTTTCCTTTTTAAATGCAGGTTTTAAATTCTATTTTTATTTTAAAAAACTGAAACCATATTCAAATTTTAAAACATATAAGATTTCAAACTTCATTAAACTAAAACTCTTCTGCAGATTTAAACTTATTTAAATCTTATCACAACTACTCATTCATTTTAAATTTTGATTTAGATTTTAAAACTGCAGACAGTTTCTACAGGAAACTGTAATACAACATGCTCCCGAGCTCACTCCATTTCTCTTCGAGGCAACAAGCCAATGCTTTGAGCAGTACACAGCACGTACTCAAGTAATTCTCGAGTTCCCACTCTGCTTCCACCCAGATATCAACAGGAATTAAAATTTGCACGGTGCACATGCACCGTGCCTACGATCATCACTAGCCACCTCCTGTGGCTTCCCTACGTCGGCCACCAACCCCAAATCCAACCACGACCATCAAATCACCCTTTCACGATTCAAAAACGAATTTGAGTTTAAACTCCAACCTGGAAACAACAGAACGCGCCAATCCCCAAACCTGTCATCGGCTCATCCACGGCCATCTGATCACCAATATCTCAGCAACTTCGTCCACAGCCTCATCATCCACCATGGCATCGATCCCCAAATTCTTGTTGAACTCGATCGCCTCTATAGGTCGAGCCAACCAAACCAATTTACCCAGCTAACTAGGGTTGCTGGAGATAAATTGCTTCCGCAGCCTCCTCGACGAGGTTCAACACCACTCACCATTTTTCCACACATCACCGACCACTTCTCTATCAACACCCAAGATCCCTACCCTTCCAAACACATAGATCAACAGAATTTCCCAAAAACCCAAAAATAGTGCAAATCAGAATTGCACCTTCAATCCTAATTTAAAAATTGGGAATTTCATGTTATAAATCATGGTTTGGATTATGTATTCACTTTATAATACTGAATTCATAGATTTTGCAGTTTGATATTTCCATATTATTCAACATTCTCTGAACTTCTTGGTTAAACAGAGATACCAGATTTTTAATTTAGCTATATTAAGTTTTTAATCCTTAATCTATAATAATTTAAACATCCTTGGTTTGTAAATCAAGTACTAACAAACACTAGATCAGGGGAAAGAAATTTAAAAAAAAAATCTTGAGTCTGGGAATAAATATAAAACAGAGCAGAAAATCACTATACACACCAATACATCCATATAAATAATCAGAGATATACTTATAAATGCATTCACCAACATATTTGTTTCAGTGATAAAATATGCAACAAGTTATACTTTAAACCTTTTAAATTATGATGTTACTCACCTTTTAAAAGAAGAACAGAGTCCCCAGATTTGTTTTGAAAAGCCTGAAAACTGAAACCCTCTTTCTTGAATTAAAACTGTATACTTGAAAATGAAGTTGCTTGCTTTGATTAGAAACTGGAATGTTTTGCTTAGATCCAGGTTTGCTTTGCATGCAGCTACTACAGGATTTTCAGATTTTGAAATAAATGCAGGCTAAAGAAAGTGTTACAGTTAATTTGATCTCTGGTTGAAGATGATTGCAGATTTATAATTTGGTTTAGGAGGATGTTTGCAGGATTTAATTTGAGGAAGATGAATTGAATTTCAGATTTTCTTTGTTTGCAAATGAGATTGGGAAAAGAAAAGAAATGAGAGATGTTTGTTTATAAAACTTATCTTATGGTTTAATAAAAAAAATCAAAGAAAGAAAAATAAAATAAAATTTAAACATGACATTTGTCAAAACTCTTGCTTATTTATTTACACTAGTTTAAAATAACATAATATGCATACACTTGTCTTTTTAAGTAATTATCATTCATTAAATGTTAATTAGTATTTTGTTAGATGTTAATATAGGATAAATGTAAGCTTGTATTAATTAATTAGTTAATCATGTATTTATTTACATGTACATAAATTTTAAAATGAATAAATATTAAACTTATACAAATGATTCAAAATCAAAATAAATTAAAAACAATTATACTTTAGATTTAAAACTTTGAATTCATGTTCAAATTGAATTTTTTTGAAATCCAGTTTATTCACAAATACAACTACAAATTTGAATTTTGAAAAACAATAATTTTTGTTTAAATATTTATTCACTAAAAAAAAGTATTATTATATTTAGAAATAACAATATTAAATAACCATAAATAACTTATAAAAGAAATTATTTCTTTATTAATAAGTTATTTATTATCACATTATATTTAAAAGAAACTCAAAATGACCTCATTGTTATTTATTTAAATTTTAAACTTGAGTTACACATATTTTAAATCATTTAATATTTATCTTAGGTATTTAATACCATATTTTATTTATTAAATGGCTTTTAAAAAGTTTACCTTTTAAATAAAATCATAATTTCCAATTTTACTAAAGATATAAATTTTACAGAAAACAGGATTCATTTAAAACAATACCTATTTACAATATATACAATATTCTATATATATTACAAATATAAAACAAATATTAGATTTAAAATGATAAAATCTTATCAATCAAATATTTATTTAATAAGATTATTAAATTAATTCAAATCTTATTAACAAAGATTATCAAATCAATTTAATTTTTAATTCAGATTATTAAATTGATATTACTTTAAAAATTCCGGGTCATCACAATATGTATACATCAAGGAGTCTATATCTCAAATGTATACGAAAAAACTACTAGACTAAAGTAGTTAAGCAAAAGTCAGAAGATGGTTCTAGATAGAAAGTCATGAGGAAGCACCTGCAATTTCTCAGTCTGACCCAAGTATTATTTAAGAAGAAAATAATAAATGGATGAGTCTAACTATAAATATCACATAAAAATGAGATAGAAGAAGAGATATGATAAAAACATATGATAACAAAAATGTCATACTACGACAAGTATACATTAAATAATAACAAAAAACATACAATATCTTAAGAAATCTCGAAGCACTAAAAAGAATGTCATATACTTTGTTTTATTCACTAAACCACAAATATTGACAATCATATCAATGCTGACTGTACAAGTTGTTGAAACATAAATTCACGGATGCACAAATAATGATAAAGCTTATCAGTGTAAATCACGAAATGTTAATGACACACAAATTCACCAATGCACAAATATTGATAGAACTTATCAATGTAAATCACGAAAATTGGTGAAACACAAATTCTTGAAATCGATCAATTGAAATCCAAAAATCACAAAAAGGGAGAAAGAGGCCTGTCACTAGAACGGGAGCATAAAAACTCACCAACACGTGTATCAAAAAACGGAAAGCTATTCCATGGTTGCTAACCATTAGTTTTGAACCGAAGCTCCACAAAAACGGCCCGAAGACCTTTGAGCCGAAGCTCCACTAAAACGGTCCGAAGACCTTTGAGTCGAAGTTCCACTAAAACGGTCCGAAGACCACGGGTCGCTACCTCACCAAGCCGAAGCTCCACTAAAAACGGGGTTTAGTCTCCCTCGCAGACAAAGAGACATCGCACATTGCTAGTCTAAATCACAAATTGATCATCATTGATCGATAAGTATAAATTACACTAAGCTAGTAAATAAATGAGTTTAGCTTCATGTCCTATAACCACCAGCTTAACTTAATTATTTACGAAAAAATTGTAAACTTCCACTCGAGGTTAAGTGTCAATTACACTAAGCTAGCAAATATATGAGTTTAGCTTCATGTCCCATAACCACTAGCTTAACTTAAATAATTACAAACAAATTGTAGATCTTTACTTGAAAATTGTCACAAGAGATTCAATCGAACAAGTCCAAGAATTAACCGACGAAGTAAACGCAAGCGTTTCATACCACTTGTTTTACTAAGTCGTTTAATTAGATTTCTCATACGAGTGAGGTAAAGGTTTGTATATACTAGTAGGTTGGAAAACGGTTTTATAAGCGAGTTTGATATTGAAAATAGAGTTTAAATAATCTTTGATAAAAAGTTTGAATATTTACTACTAGTATGGAATCCTTTGTATTTTAAAGTGACAAAACATAAAAATGATTGTACAAACAATCAATCATAAAAATCCACATACGAATACGTGAATCAAATCAAAAGAAACCGATAAAGAATCCATCGAAATGGATATTCAAAAATCCCTAAAAAGGAGTCATCAAAGTCATAATAAATGATAACAACAAATAGGATCATCACAAATCGATTTAAATTGTAAATTCAATCCCAAAAGGCAAAGTGGGCTGAAACAGCAAATTCAGTTGACTAAACAGAGATTTTAGTTGACTAAACAGCAAATTCAGTTGACTAAACAGAGATTTTCAGTTGACTGAATTCTGCCTGGAAACATTCTGTTTCCAGGTTCAGTCGACTAAACAGAGAATTCAGTCGACTAAACCATGCCTAGGTTGTTTTTCAGCCTATCCAAATGAAGAGCAAACTCTTCCAAAATGCAACCGGACGAACATTTTCTCTAAGGGTTTATGCCAATAGGCAACCCGGCCCTATATGCTCCTCGACGCATCACCAAAACATGAACAAAACATCAAAGTTAGGGTTTTAAAGATTTGGACCCAAAACACTAAAAATTGGAATATTCACCAATTCAACCCAAACCAAAAGCAAATGCACATGATAAGTGTTAGGAATTCATACCTAACAACCAAAGATAATTATAGTCATAGATGTGAGATAAAAATCTCACCTTTGAACCCAAAAACAATGAATGAGAAGCTTGAAGACAAGGGAAGATCAACCACACTTCAATCTCAACACAAGAAGCTTGAATCTAAGCTTAAAAGAGAAATTAGGAATTTTCTGAAATTAAAGAGAGAATGAGTTGGAGAAGAAGGAGATGATACTTACCAATGCTTCTCTTTGAATTTGGAGCTAGAACTTGATTCGCAAATGGAAACTAGGGCTAAGGATTTTAATTCTTTTTCTTTTCCCCCATTATTCTCTTTAGAACTGAAAAGATAAGGAAGAGGGAATGAATGAAGAGAAGTGGTTCAGTTTGGGGTATTAAGTTGGCTAGTGGGCTGAACCCAAACCCAAACCCAAAGTGAAAAAGGTCAACCTTTTAGCTAGCTCCAAACATATCAGTATTTATACTCAAAAAGGTTGCAAACGGCATTTTGAACTGAATGGAAGGGGTCTCGAGTCCCAATTCCACTGTTTGCTAAAAGTAGTTTTTGGACTAAAATCCGACGAACGATGAAATATTTAAATAAAATCTTTAAATATACAATCGATAAATATGCGGGTTGTTACAGACCCCCTCCTTAAAGAAATTGCGTCCTCGCAATACTAAAGAAGAAAATAAAGTGTAACAACCATAAAAGCATATCAACACAAAAGAAATTTGAAATAGGAAGTTCACCATAAAGAGCATGAAAGAGTAATCCTGAACGGGATCGCTCGATCAATTCCCAGGATTCCCAAGAGCAATCCTTAGGATCTGAGAACCATTGAACTTTCACAAGAAGAACATCTTTTTTTTCCGAAGGCGTTCAACCTTCGAAGCAATAATGCGAATGGAATGTTGCTCATAAGTCAAATCTGATGGAACTTCAATTTCCTCAATAACACCGGGCTCCAGAATAAAAATAGGTATCCCTAAGGCATTTCCGTTGTAGAAAGACACGAGAAAACGTCATGAATAATAGAAAACTGAGCCGGTGCAACGACGTAGAATAATAATAGTACGCCCAAGAAACTAGAAACTCAAATAATTTGGAACAACGGCGTAGTACAATGACGGTACGCCAGATGAACCAAAGCTAAAATAATTCGGAACATCGACACAGTACAAAAAGGTACGTCTAATGAACCGAAGCTCAAATAATTCGGAGCGCCAACGCAGTACAAAAACGGTACGTCCAATGAACCGAACACCATAAAAGAACATCAGACGCAAGCCCATAAAAGAAATGAGACGAAGCTCAATAAAACAAGGTACATCGAAACGTCCGATGAACTTGGTAAAAGATCATTCCATTCGGACATCATCAAAAAGACAACCACTTATTGCTTACGACTAAGTGCATTGGCAACATGATTTCCCTTCCGGGAGTATACAAAGAATATTAAGATCATAAGATGTAAGGAACTCTAGACAACATTAAGTTCCTTATGAGAAAATAAATATTCCAAAGATTTATGATCGGGGTAGAGAACAAATTTCTCATCCAAAAATGATGATGCCATATTCTAAAAGTGAAATCAATAGGCGCGAGCACTAGATCATGAATGGCATATCTAGTCTCGATAGGCTTTAATGATTTAGAAACATAAATGATAGCACGTTCTCTTTTGCAAGAGAACGACACCCAAACCAATATGACTAGTATTGGTGCAAATAATGAAGTTTTGATTCCCTTCGGGGACCACAAGGATATGAGTATCGGAGAAGAGTTCTTTTAAATAATAATCTTTTCCGAAAAGCTAAAACTTCCAAATTACAATTATCTTTATGTAATCATTTTTCTAGAAAAAATTACTTTTTATAAGTCAATTTGTTGTGTCAAACTGTCTCATCAAAGCGTTTAGGAGATTCCTATCGATAACTTTGATCAAGCGCATCGAGCAGAATTCTTAAAGCACTCAACGGGCAATACAATCACAAAATCATCTTCTCTATGATGAAAATATCTCTTAAAAGTTTTGAGAATATTCTTTGCTCGTTTAAGATCAAAATCCAATTGTACTTACAAATAAATCTTATGAAAAAGACTTGCAAAATTTCAAATTTCTATTTTCATCCAAAATCAATAAATACAAGAATGGAATTATCGACGTATTCATAGAATACTCGATTTATAAAATGGATGAAACAAGATGGGCAAACTGAATGACATAATAAGTCATTCATAAGAATCATAACAAGTGCAGAATGCGGTAAGTGGAATGCTAACTGCCGCAACTCATTGCAAATGAAAACCGGTGGCAAGGTTGAGCTGAAAAGACCTTAACACCACACAAGATATTGCTTAGGTGATGATCCTAAGACAAACTCCAAAAATACCGAAAAATTCTCAAACTAAATGAATGAGAGAAATAACACTTTTCTCATGATGATGGCTTAAAGAATAAAATGATGCCACCAAAAATTTGAAATCGGAATCACAAAGAAAAATGGAAATCTGCTTTACAGATAGGAAATGTCGAAGGTGAATAGTCCGCTCGGAAAAATAGGATATGGGCTTCACAATGATTAAGCCAATCCTTCCACAAAATTCAATTTTCGAAGCCTAAGCAACGCATAACATGCAAATTGGCTCAGAAAGAAAAATCACATAAAATAATCTCGACATAAATACAAGAAACTGAGTGTTGCGGATTCGCCAACTGGATTAGCAAATCTCAGTGAAGTCATCAAGCCCAAAATGTTTAAAGAAAAAGAATCAACAAGTTCTTTTGATATAAAAATGATAAGATGAACCCATATCAACAAGATCACGAAATAAAACAATAGCATCAAGGATTGAATGAAAAATACCTTGACCAGTAGAAGAGTCACTAGGAGCTTTAAGCTTTCCCTCTCTCCAACTTTGAAGTTTGGGACATGTAGATAAGTAATGACCCGAGTCTTTGCAATAGCGACAATAAAGGGGTTTCGGGCACTTAATTACATAATGGTCCACGGAACCACAATTGTAGCATTGTCCACGATTAGAAGTAGGAGTCTTGGCTACCGAAGTTTCTTTCTTGCTTGGAAGTTTAGGACATGCAGAAATATGATGACCTGAATTTTTGCAATAACGACAAAAGAGTGGTTCCGAACACTCCTTTGCATAGTGGTCCTTAGAATTACAATTGTAGCATCCTCCACGATTAGGGATTGGAGTCTTTGCTACCAAAATAATTTGCTTCACTTTCTTATTGGGATTAGGGCTCGTGAACTTAATATGCCTCTTCTTGGAAATCCCAATATCACTATCACTTCCTTTACTAACCTCTTCATGTCGAAGAGTGATATCCACAAGCTGATTGAAAGGAACTTCAAGTCTCAAAGGTAAAATCTTTTCGGGGTTCTTACTCAAAGAACAAATAAACTCTTGATTCTTTACAAGATCCAAAAGTTGTTGGACATACATAAATACGCCATCCAGAGAAGGGCTACCGGATTGACCAGCGCTAGGGCTGCCAGAACTAACCTTTTCTTCTTCTTTAAGAAAGAAAAAAAGAAGAGGAAAAAGGTTACTCTCAGAATGAATATCAAACAGTCATGATTGATAAAACATGAAATCATAAAGAAAAATAGGATGAATCAGTACGAAGACTCGAATAAAACCTAAAGCACGACTCCTAAGAAAGACTTAGGACATGATCCTTGCTTGATTATTCTATATTGTTCCGAAGTTTGGCTCCGATACCAAGCTGTGACGCCCCACCTCTATTCCCACACTAGCCAAGGATACTATGGTGTAATGTCGTCAACTAGCACGGAGAATAAGGCTGTTGAGGAGTGACCATCTGTGTAATTGCTTTGTGCGAGCACCGGTATGTCAGATAGAATAACATGCAATTCATTTCGAGAGGAAATTCGACATACCGATACAAACTCAAAGCTACTACACAGTGGCTATAATATCTTCGGAAACAAATATAGAAATAAGCATAACATAAACCAGTCACAGATAATTCGTATCCCAAAGGCGGAAACAGTTATGAATATTACACATAAAAGTGTATATCAGAGTAGTGGTCAAAAAAGATCCACAATAACACAAAAGAATAGATACAATTGCTTGACAAAAGAATATGTATACATCAAGGAGTCTATATCTCAAATGTATACAACAAAAACTACTAGACTAAAGTAGTTAAGCAAAAGTCAGAAGATGGTTCCAGATAGGAAGTCATGAGGAAGCACTTGCAATATCTCAGTCTGACCCGAGTATTATTTAGGAAGAAAATAATAAACGGATTAGTCTAACTATAAATATCAAATAAAAATGAGATAGAAGAAGAGATATGATAAAAACATATAATAACAAAAATGTCATACTACGACAAGTATACATTAAATAATAACAAAAACCATACAATATCTTAAGAAATCTCGAAGCAATAAAAAGAATGTCATATACTTTGTTTTATTCACTAAACCACAAATATTGACAATCATATCAATGCCAACCGTACAATTTGTTGAAACATAAATTCACCGATGCACAAATAATGATAAAGCTTATCAGTGTAAATCACGAAATGTTAATGACACACAAATTCACCAATGCACAAATATTGATAGAACTGATCAATGTAAATCACGAAAATTGGTGAAACAAAAATTCTAGAAATCGATCAATAGAAATCCAGAAATCACAAAAAGGGGGAAGGAGGCCTGTCACTAGAATGGGAGCATAAAAACTCACAAACATGTGTATCACAAAATGGAAAGCTATTCCATGGTTGCTAACCATTAATTTTGAACCGAAGCTCCATAAAAACGGCCCGAAGAGCTTTGAGCCGAAGCTCCACTAAAATGGTCGGAAGACCTTTGAGCCGAAGTTCCACTAAAACGGTCCGAAGACCATGGGTCGCTACCCCACCAAGCCGAAGCTCCACTAAAAACGGGGTTTAGTCTCCCTCGCAGACAAAGAGACATCTCACATTGCTAGTCTAAATCACAAATTGATCATCATTGATCGATAAGTGTAAATTACACTAAGCTAGTAAATAAATGAGCTTAGCTTCATGTCCTATAACTACTAGCTTAAATAATTATTTACGAACAAATTGTAGACTTCCACTCGAGGTTAAGTGTCAATTACATTAAGCTAGCAAATATATGAGTTTAGCTTCATGTTCCGTAACCACTAGCTTAACTTAAATATTTACGAACAAATTGTTGATCTCCACTAGAAAATTGTCACAAGAGATTCAATCGAACAAGTCCAAGAATTAATCGGCGAAGTAAACGCAAGCGTTTCATACCGCTTGTTTTACTAAGTCGTTTAATTAGATTTCTCATACGAGTGAGGTAAAGGTCTGTATATACTAGTAGGTTGGAAAACTGTTTTATAAGCGAGTTTGATATTGAAAATAGAGTTTAAATAATCTTTGATAAAGAGTTTGAATATTTACTACTACTATAAAATCCATTGTATTTTAAAGTGACAAAACATAAAAATGATTGTAAAAACAATCAATCATAAAAATCCACAAATCCATTGTATTTTAAAGTGACAAAACATAAAAATGATTGTAAAAACAATCAATCATAAAAATCCACATACGAAGACGTGAATCAAATCCAAAGAAACCGATAAAGAATCCATCGAAATGGATATTCAAAAATCCCTAAAAAGGAGTCATCAAAGTCGTAATAAATGATAACAACAAATAGGATCATCACGAATCGATTCAAATTGTAAATTCAATCCCAAAAGGCAAAGTGGGCTGAAACAGTAAATTCAGTTGACTAAACAGAGATTTCAATTGACTAAACAGCAAATTCAGTTGACTAAACAGAGATTTTCAATTGACTGAATTCTGCCTAGAAACATTCTGTTTCCAGGTTCAGTCGACTAAACAGAGAATTCAGTCGACTAAACCATGCCTGGGTTGTTTTTCAGCCTATCCAAATGAAGAGCAAACTCTTCCAAAATGCAACCGGACGAACATTGGCTCTAAGGGTTTATGCCAATAGGCAACCCGGCTCTATATGCTCCTCGACGCATCACCAAAACATGATCAAAACATCAGAGTTAGGGTTTTAAAGATTTGGACCCAAAACACTAAAAATTGGAATATTCACTAATTCAACCCAAACCAAAAGCAAATGCACATGAATAAGTGTTAGGAATTCATACCTAACAACCAAAGATAATTATAGTCATAGATGTGAGATAAAAATCTCACCTTTGAACCCAAAAACAATGAATGAGAAGCGTGAAGACAAGGGAAGATCAACCACACTTCAATCTCAACACAAGAAGCTTGAATCTAAGCTTAAAAGAGAAACATTTCCCAAATTAGGTTTAGGAATTTTCCGAAATCAAAGAGAGAATGAGTTGGAGAAGAAGGAGATGATACTTACCAATGCTTCTCTTTGAATTTGGAGCTAGAACTTGATTTGCAAATGGAAACTAGGGCTTAGGATTTTAATTCTTTTTCTTTTCCCCCATTATTCTCTTTAGAACTGAAAAGATAAGGAAGAGAGAATGAATGAAGAGAAGTGGTTCAGTTTGGGGTATTAAGTTGGCTAGTGGGCTGAACCCAAACCCAAACTCAAAGTGAAAAGGTCAAATTTTTAGCTAGCTCCAAACATATCAATATTTATACTCAAAAAGGTTGCAAACGGCATTTTGAACTCAATGAAAGGGGTCTCTAGTCCCAATTCGACTGTTTGCTAAAAGTATGTTTTCGGACAAAAATACGACGAACGATGTAATATTTAAATAAAATATTTAAATATACAATCGATAAATATGAGGGTTGTTACATTAAGCGAGGAGGATCATGTTCCTTCTATTTAAATTGGGGATCGATCAATCACTTAAGCATCCTATATGCTAAAAATGGGGATGCTCTTAATCCTTGCTCATGTAGATATGTGTATAAGAGAGAAGGATTAAGATCCTCCTCTCTTAATCCTTGCTATATTGATTAACTAGTGTGAACCCGTGCTTCGCACGGCACTGGCATACATATACAAATAATTAAGTGTATTTAAATGAAATATATGATTATAAAAATAAAACCATGATTGTTGAGGAATGAAAGTTTGCTAATGATAATTTCGATTGTCCAATTATGAGTACACAATTTAATTTGTCACTCTAGTCATTTTCACACAAGAAGTAATAATATATTCTTGTCTGTAAGAAGTCATATATATATGTGTGTGTGTGTGTGTGTGTGTGTGTGTGTCAACAATTGCAATTTAAACATGTTAAATGTTTTCATAAATTGCAGTAGCTTGGACATTCATCGCTTACATTTCATGCATCCAATCCTATATTCTTATCTGAAGTAAAAGCACAAAAAGCATATGTAACTTTAATTAAAAAGAATAGTATTTGTTCATATATAGAAAGCATATGCAGTTATGATTTAAAAGCCATATACGAATCCAAGCACACGAAAGATTGTGTGCGCACTCCACGTTAGAAGGCACATGATATGAGATAATAAATGATAAAAGCTCATTCCAACCTACTTATGGAATGAACTTCTCACTTAGAAATGAAACTAATAAGATTGCCGCACCTTATAAACATAGAGGGAATATCATGCACATGATGTTTTTGACTTCAACATATATTTATACAACAAAATTGTTTATATAATGTTAATTAATGAATTTTCCAAAATACAATGCATACGTGAACTTTAAAATGGTAGAAATTATATCCCAAAGCATTTATGATACACCATTTTCTATTACTATTATAATGCACTCATTTTTACAAAATGCAAAATCTATAGATGACATCGGTGTACAATTTTCTTAATATCCATGCAAATATAATCCAATGTTGCAAAATGTAGCATATCATAGTATTACAATTGATAAAAATCATTAAGTATGTCTGAATTATTGAAATGCTCCAATTCGTATGTTAGCAAATTGAATTTCGTAGCCTTTCTTGACTACTTTAAATAGTAGCCGCCATCCTTATAAGCTGAAAAGCTACATATTTTCATTCATCTCTTCCCTCCTCGTTTTTTATACTACTATAATTACTTCGCTCCCTTCTATTTGCATTTTTTTATTTTCTATAGCATCACCCCATCTTGATCGGGTACAAAAATTATCCTGGTTTGTCAATATATCTGAGAAATGAAACGAATCCATGTAACCAAACAATATGTTAGTTGGAGACACTAATCATTTGAACTTTCAAATAATATGTATCCCTTGGAAAACTTATTTTCCCTTTTTAGTAACATATAATAGCACAGTTCAATATTTGTAGAGATAAGGCTGAATTACTATTGTATTCAGTTTGCCCAACTAAACGTATTTGGGCTTTTGTTCTTTCTGTTTATTTATTATTGGCCATAACCATTCATATGACCAATAAAGTTCCTCGAAGATCCTTGAAAAGTGCAATTCAATTGCACAAAAGTCATAATGTGCGGGTGCTAATCTGCAAAATTAAAAATAGATAAAAGCTAACATGAGAACCAAAACAGTATTTGTTTTGTATCCAATTTAAAAAATCTATATATGACATCATTTATGTAATATAACCAGAATACATTTTGAGTGTTTGTATGATGTCTTACCCTCATTCATTTGAATTACAAACTATTTTGAAGAAACTCAATTAAGAACCATTACAATTGTTTATATTCTAATCAAACCTATTATAACAATACATATTATTAAAGATTAAGTATATGAATGCTCTTTAGACCAAGAACCTGTAAAGTGATTCCGAAATCTGTTTGATTTGTTTAAAAAATCATTGAATTCCTAATCTTTCTATTATGTCTGCTATTCTAAGAGCTTCATCAAAGATACTCAACCCGTGTCTCTCCTCTGGTCACCAATGAGTATAAACAATTCCGAATTGAGTCTATCAGCAATTTTGAGGGAGCATCATCCTCTTCTGAATGGATCTACAAAATAATAGCAAACATAATTAGAAACAACTTATAACAACAGCTGAAGGATTACCGTTTTTTACCCATGTACCTAAATGAACTTTCATTTTAATGCGATTAAATCATAGATATGGTTAATTGAATTTTGAATTAGAAATTTCACACAAGTTCATAGGCAGTTTAATTACGATAGTGGATATAAAGTTTTTTTAGTTTTCTACTAGAAAAAATCTTATATTTGATTATTGGGCTGAAATCGAGATATTGCTAAAAATTAGGAGCAAAACATTTTTATTATCATATGAGCCAAGGGTGCATATCTTAAGTGACAAATAAGGGTTCGAATCAGTTAAACTTAGGTTAGTGATGACTTATGATGAATTTTGACTTATTGAGGTCGAGATGGTAACCTATTATCATGACGTATATGCATGAGTTGGAGAAGACAGCCAATGTGACCATAAGGGTGATGTTTGTTGAATATTCAAGGTACAGGCAAAACAATAGCTAGCTACAGAAGTGAACTCAATGTGTGCTATGTAGACTATAGCTTTGGTGAGTTGAAAAGATAGGAGTATGCATGTCTATATGGTATTATATTATGACTCACCTGAAAGCTATGCCTCTTTATTTCTAATATATAACCAACATTGACATCTTAAATTTACCCTGTAAGCAGTAGAACAGACCATAATATCAAACAACAAATGAATCACTTCCATTTTAATGTGTGATGTGATGCTTCTCGGTAACATCTATATTTTTGTATCTGTTTTCAACTAAAGATAAGCATATGCCAAACTATTTACCCTATATTTTAAGGCTCAGCTGATAACTTAGGTTTTATCGATAACAAAAAATCATAACCTTTTAGGTTTTTTGTTATTATTTCAGTTTTATGAAATTCTTTGGTATTGGCACTTGTAATCATTATTTCTACTTTTTAATCTTAACGATCCATTTTGTTGTTTATTCTTCTAACCATACAAAATAGTTTGACAAAACAAAATGTGTTTTTGTATAATGCTAGATCTGTCATAATGGTGACTAAAATATAGTTCCTATCATCAAGCACTTATATATATATATATATATATATATATTTGGTAAGAATTTACTATTTATTAAGAATTCTACCTATCCAGCGGATGATTTGCAAAGCATTTACTATGTGAAGGGATGAAAAAAACGTGTGATACCATGGTTTAATTGTCTTGCTAGATGATTCTGAACTCATTTTGTTTAATACTCTAAAACATTCCAAATGTTAAAATTATCGTTGATTACTAATCATGGATAGTGTGAAATACATTTTAGATATTATGGATGATTTTAAAATGCAGTTTCTCAGTATTTGTTCACAGTAATTTTATTACCCAAAATCTATGATTCATAAAACATACGAGATTTGGTATCTTTGTGGCTTTGTGCAGGAACACATTGACATAGGATTTCAATTATATATATATATATATATTTATTTAAATTAGGCAACATAAATACTTTTTTGTCAAGAAGGATTTAGGAAGAAAATCTGTAATCTCCATCTACTGAAGTCACTGTCCTCGGCACGGCTCCAATATCCCATCACAACCAAGTCAAATGAATTAGTTGTTCAAATGTCAATATATGAACAACTTTAATCAACATTTTTTGCATCAATTACAAAATGCAAACTATATTATTTGCGAATACCTATGGATCCACAACGAAGTTGTCAAGTTATTTCAACTACAATCCGATGTGTTTGTGAAAGCAAACAATAGTTAATTGCCATGATGAACCTGTTAAGGTATTTGAGTATTTACCATGCTTTCTTGTTCAACTCCAAAAAGCACACATTTAACCACAAGCTCATCAACTGTTCCATGGTGGCTCTTTATTAACTAAAGATTACGATAAATAAGTGTAGCTTTACTAAACATGAAATAAAATATTTATTAGGAAAGAAAAATAACTAATGAAGTATCATGGGTGACATTATACGTCAACATTGTGTATTTACCATGTAACAATTTTGTCAAAAATACATGGTCCTTTTGCTTTCAAAAGAAAACCATATCACGTCGTAACAGATTCATGATTTCAAGAATGGTTGTACTTAAAGGTCGAATGAATGTAATCTACCGAAGAGAAAATATATTGAAGAGAAAATCAATGATAACCTAAATGAAATCAGGTAAACTTGAAAGGAAATTTTTTCTACAAAATATTCATTTTTCTTTGTTTCCCAAACGAGAAGCCTTTAGCTAAACAATGTCATCAATCAAAGATGCAAGATGATTTTTTATGAGGAAAAATCGGAAAGTAGCGAAAAAGGGAAATTAAAAGTTTGTGCATAAATTTAGATGGTTGTTGAACCCCTTTTCAATATACCATTCAGCATGTTGACATTCTAGTGACTATGAACGGGTTGAATTGGCTATTAAAATACAAATATTGTTACAACGAATTTGTAAAAAAATTCCTTGAATCAAGGAGAGTTCTAAAAATGGGATGAGAATCAGCATGAGAAAAAAACTTAAATAGTCAAATATTCAACTTTTTATATAATATGATAGATATAAACCTCTCAGTAGAAAATTATAGCAGAGAGTGAACTCATTTCCCTAATTAATGCTAATGCACTATATGCATTCGACCTTGCCTTGTAGCATGTCTTGGGTAACTATTTATATATTTAAATAATTAAAGCTGAAGATACCCTTTATGCCTATTACCTCAAATATTGTCAATCTTTTTTACTGGCATGACATGTAAATTTGTTGGCATCCCTTCTACATTCATGTACACATCTTAATATCGTCTCCATCAAATTTCCATCTCCATCTATCCTTGCTAATATGTCATCCATATATCGCTTTTAACTTTAAACTTGGAAATAATAAAATAATGGATGACACGTAAAATACCAATAGGTAATAATGTTAAAATTCTCAACTAAGTTGTATATAAATTATCAATTTAAAATTTTGTCAAATATATTATATTTCATTACGATTGAACTTCGATCTCCTATTCCAAAGAAAAAGTCAATAGTTATTTCTGTCTGCCCATTCCTGTTAGGAAGTTCCTATTAGACAGTTCTTGTTGGGTTGTTCCTACTAGGTAGTTCCTGATAGACTGTTCCTGCTAGACTATTCAAGCTAAGTGGTTTCTGTTAGATTATTTCTACTAGGCAGTTCCTAGCTTCCTGTGAATTGTCTGTTGTTACTGCTGCAAGCTTGACTCTCCGTAATTGTCTGCTATTGTTGTTGGAAGCTTTGCTATTTATAAAAGTGGAGAGGTATGGTGGTCACTCCAGTAAATCAGACAATTTCCATCTACAATTCGTTTGGTCCGGATGTTCCAATACACACACGATATAATCATAAGTTTCCATATGTACTCAGATTTCATTCCATAAATAACTTGTTTGGGTTCGGTTGGAGTAGCTCCATTCGGGGTCTGTTGGTTCGGTGGATTCACATCGTCATCTTGCTGGCCAAGTTCATGCACCTCTCTCCTTTGTTCGGTAGATACCAAATCCACCAACCAGAAAATCATGTTTGGTACCTTAGGTACCAAACAGGATCGATACTTTGGGTACTGAACGGAACAAATTACTGATCAAGATTTCCTATTACAATCCCTAGTAGACCATTTCTCATGTTCCACAAAAATAATGTACTTGCCAAGAATCAAACTAGCTTCTCTAGTGAAAGCTTGATGCTTAATCATTTGAGCTACATATATATTTGTGTCATAATTCCTTCATTTCAAATCAGAATTGAATGAAACTTGGACTAATAATTTCGTATCATTGAGTAGATTATTCTAGTGCCTCTGAATGTTTAATTTACTTGAAGGAAGTAGTAGCCCTCTAAGATGGGGCTTGTGTCAAGAGGTGGACAAATTTGAAGATGATCATACCTTTCAATCCATAGCTCGGATTGAAATGCGGTTTTAACTTAGGTGCAAGCTTTGACTTCAAGGACATTTTACAAATGCTTTGACTATATCTTTCGATTATGCCAGATTTGTCCCTAGCGCTTTCCTTAGCGTTTGTGATTACTTGATGGTGTTTTTATTATGCAGCTTCCGATCATTTCTATGCTCCTTAACGTCTTTTCATCTTCACCATGCTATAAACGAAAATGCCAACAACAACAGCTCTTTCTTATGAGTGTAAAAGAAAATTACATGAGTGTTATCCTCAGTTGGTGCGCATTTTCCTAAAAAAAATTAGAAATATATATAACGTTTTCAACCTCCAAACTCAAAATTTCAAATTCAAAATTCAAAATTCAAAAATTCAAAATCCGATAACTGAAATTCTCAAATTTTAAGTTCCATATAAATTTATTCATTTTTCGAAGAAGGTTTACCGATTGAATTTTTTAGTTTTTAAACATTCAAATTTTAAAAAATAAATCAAATTTTCATGTATGAATTTTTGAATACAAATTTTATAATCTAAAAATTTGAAATGTCATTTGAGAGTTCAAATCTAATACTTTCAAATTCAAACTTTCATTTTTGAATTTTTTGATTCGAAATTCAAATTTGAGTTTCAGTACTCATATTTAAAACTCATATTTTCAAAATTTTGATTTTAAATATTAAATCCAAAATTTTAAACAAAACCGCAGCTTATTATATTTTTTTGTTTCACAAATTACAAAAAAAATTCCTCTACGAATCTCCTACTCGTTGCACCATTATTAAAATTGCATGGCACGTTACAAATTCCCTGTAGAATATGTGCCATTCCCTCTCCCACCTCCTCTCACTTGCCATGCCCAATTCTTACTCCTTCCAAATCCCTAGTTCTCAATTTCGAAAATCTCAAAAATCGAAAACTCCTTAGTCCCAAAAGCCTTGTATACTAATCCTCTACCCTCCACTGCACATCTCCAACCCAAGCCCATCGCTCTCGAATCCTCTCTTCTGCTCAATACTCCATAATATCCGAAGAGTTAATCCTGTTTCCAAATATTCTCCTCGTAAGTAGAATGGTGGAAAAAGCAAAACGTGAGCTTGTTGCATGCCTTCATGAGAGTCTGTTCGTGCTGGCTGTGATCAATGATGGTGATGGCAGGATTCGATGTTTTCAGGGTGGACATGATGTGGTGCCGAAGATGTTTGTGCCTTTTGATGCTGTGTTTGCATGTCATTTTCTGGTGATGGGTGATGAGGTGAGGAGTAGATTGCATTGGCGAAAAGAATGTATGCTCAAGGTAGATTTTTTGAACCGGAAATTACTTTATCTTAAGTTGCAAAAGAATGTGATGTTATCTTTTGCTTTGAACGTGCCTGATGAATGCTTGCTTGTGTTTTTTTTGTCTGAGTTACCATACACTACCAAAAATATCATCATTATTCACCATATTTTAGAAGTTGAATGGCCATTGGATACACTTGGGTTTTCAATACGAATGTCATAATTTTTGGCGTCAATTTTTATTTGATGGTGCTATATCCGACCAGGTTTTTGTATTATGGCCATATTGTAGCTTATTTTTGTATTATTGTCATTTTGTAGCTTGTGAGCAACTCCTAAATAAACGACACTAAGTTCCATTTTCTTACTCTGGTTTCTTCTACTTTTTTTTGCTGTGTTCAGACAGATTATGATCTTGAGAAATTGAGAGCAAACTAATTGAGAATGCATACCCAATATATGCATAAGCCATCATCATTATAAACTGAAAACCGTAAACTGATATAGGATTGTTTACGTATTTGATCCAATATTTTTTTCAATGGTATCGTTAAAATTATTCAATTACAAAAATATATGTTTTATAAATTAAAATATGTTAGAAATTTTTGTGCTGCAATTGCAAGTCAAAAGTACACATTCTTCCAAAATGCATCTTTGTTGCACTGTTGGCAGATGCAAAACATATATTAACATTTTTTTTGTTCATCTACGTGCAACAAACTGATAACAGCATGCGCAACTTATGAATTAAAAAGGGGCTTTTATAGAGAAACGACACCCGAGAGATTCGAACTCTCGCGGGGAAACCCCATGTACTTAGCAGGCACACGCCTTAACCACTCGGCCAAAGTGTCCTTTTCAATTATCTTTTAAAGGCATAATATATATATTCAGTAATCTGTATGCATATAAAACAAGCTGTTTGACGGATAAAAGTATTTTTGTTGTAAAAAGTTGAAAAAGACTTATATCAATGTTGAATCCTACTATGAAAAGCGCGTTTCGAAAAACATATTGTTTGCAAATAAGTGCAACCGTTTCTCGAATATGACCAATAATTCTCCAACTTCCTTCTTATGTGTTGCTAAGAATATATATTTGATAATGATAATAATCATTTGCACTTACATATTGAGTTCAAGAAATATAACAACAGATTAAATGATTTTTTTAACATTAAATATCATGCATTTTCTTTAAATATCTATGAACGTAATATATGCAAATGGTAGGGAAGAAGTTTATGTTTATATTCACAAGCAATAAAGTTTGATAAAAGAGATACGATTGAATTACTAACAGTTTTATACTCAAACGACAATTGAAAGATAGCAAGTACAAAATTAAACCTGATTTGATAATATTTGACTATGATATAAAGTATGTTCAGTGCTGAAACAATAACGGATATTAACAAGTCAGAGATTTAAAATCACTAAGATTCAATTATACCTCCCTATTTCATAATGTCTCTCCATGTTTTCTCTCAAATTCAATTGATGTTTTCATTTTAAATCCCTATTTGACAACAACTTATTGCAGATCAATCAACATTGACTTCTGTTCTCAAATTTACCTTTGTTTTCATTTTGTTCTAATTTTAATTCCATGGAATTTTTAAAGTACTCTAAATTTGTATATAAAAGTTGGATTGAAGAACCATTTTTCACCATTTAATCAGAATTTTCATTTGCTTTAGATGTTATTTACATACGAGTCATATTTTCAAGCTTCAACAATATTCCATATAGAAACCGAAATAATGACTCATCAACAATATTAAAACACATGTATTGAAAAACCTTTAACTACTCACATCTTTAAATTCTATCTTCTACTATAAGGAGGAAGTCTGTTTTTCCTTAAAAAGAAGATTATTTTCTTTCTCAAAGTGTGAAAAAAGATCATCTTTGTTCTAAAAGTGTGAAGGAATATCGGCATTCTTATCAAATTGTGAATGAAAATTTTCTCTGTTTATTGTGTGAAGGTAAACCATTTTTTAAATATGGAACGGAAATTAGATTCTTTTTCGAAGTAGTTCATAATATCATTTTTCTTATTTGATTATGATGGATGATTATCTTTTTTCCCAAATACGAAAGAATATCATTTTATGTTTCAGCAAAAGGAAAAAAAAGGTAAATATGAAGACTATATTTCCTTATAGAATTATTTTAGATCATCTTTTTTTTAACTGTGAAGGGAAACGGCTCGTCTTTTTTCTTGAATCATGAAAAAAGTTGTCATTTATTCTTGACGTGTGACGGAAAATCATGTTTCTTCTTGAGCTATGATGAAGTCAACATTATTCTCAAAACAGAAAATCATATTTATCTTCTCAAATGTATTTCTTCTTGCATACGAGGGAATAGTTTGTTGTCTGTAGTTATATTAAATTATTGACTATTTTTTGCATCTGAAAATAAATCATTGTCGAAAGGTTCATGAATGGTATATTTTTTTTATTTCCAGTATCCAATTGCTAGCTATGGTTGTTTCTTATGTAGTGTGATTTTTTAATAACATTGACATTGACGACATTAAGAACGAGTGAACATGTATGATGTGTTTTTCTCTCTTGTTTTTTTACTCTCTAACTTAGTGAGTTTTGACAGTTTATCAATTTTCCTCTTAATAAGACACATTTTATTTTATACTATTCATTAAATTTCTAAATTTTACTAACTTTTCTGTTGTACTCTTTTCAAAATTTTAACCTTGTATAATTTTTTTATGACATATTAGTGTTCAAAATTACATTGTTAGTATATATTTTTATTCATAGGAATATTAGAAAATGTTCATTTTTTTTTCACTATGTATAACATTTTATGTTCGCTAAACATTTACCATTTGCGCTTCCTCTGCTTGTAGGTCAATATGCAGTTCTTTTGCTGATTGCACAAGCTTATAGATTGCAGTTTTACTATACCATTGCACAAAAATCTGCGGTATAACTTGCTACAAATATATAATATATTTCAAAATAAAAAATTGCAGAACATGACATATACCATTGATTTGAATTCTGTCAACATGTAAGATTCTAAAACTTTCTCTAATGTGTTATTGAATTTTAAATTGATGTTGCATAATCAATGTACTTGTTTTCAAATATTTCCTATGATTTTGATATATTATCTTCAAAACACGGTTTTTATCACATTTTGAATCTTTTTATGAGTTTCAACTTTTATTAGGTTTTTAATTTGAAGTGGAGGAGGGAAAAATCGAATTTTTTTACCTTAAACCCTCTTTTAAAGTAGAATAGATAGGTTATCTCTTTTAAGTTTTACAAGGAAAAATACTCAAGTTTTCTTCTTCCTTTAGCCACATTTTATTTTAAAATTTACAAAGATATTCTTTGCTTTTCTGGATCCATTTTGTTTCTCCTACCAATGACGAAAATCTAGGCCAATGTTATCCGTGAAAAAAAAACCCCCTCTTCCTCCACTAGAATTCTTCTCATGATCTTACAGCCTCTAAGCTTGCATCCCTTCTCTTCTTTGTAAATTCAATTTTATCTAAAAGGATAGAATTCTCAACGAGAATATACATGGTTATGACAACACATATAACAAAAGGCATACCACCAATCTCATATATATACACCATGTTACACGTCATATTTCTTGCGATGTGGGACTTATCCATCCAACCCACGTACCCACAATGCGAGCCACACCTATCAGAGTTATATTGTTTCTCCGGGATGCAACTTCAGTCCTCTGCCAACTAACCAAATCCCCAGAACCCGACTAATTATCAATCCAAACCATCGTTAGGCCTTTAACAACCAAAACCCGACTAGCTATCAATCTAAACTATTGTTCGGTTTTTAACAATCACCCAAAAAGCCCATTTGGGATCTTAACGCAAGTGTACAATTGAAGACATTAGTGTTAGAAGGAAACCACGGTAATAGAGAAATGAAATAGAACAGTGGTGTCGTGAAATTTGATGTGGGAAGTCCATAGTTGCTCGGGCAGCGGTGATAATGGTGGCGACGCAGGAGCATTGTTTGTTGAAGGATGCGTGGGCTTATTTAATAGAACTTGTGATTTCATTGTGTATAATAACACTGCCATTGTTATGAAAAATAGGTATTTTAAAAATAGAATTTTATCTTGTTCTCATTTTTCAAGTTTGGTTGGTGTATGGATGCATAAATTATGGGAATCACTAAAGAGAGGGTCCTTTTGGATAAGGAGTGAATAAAAGATTTTGTTTTGTTTTTTTTCATTTTTTTTTGTTAAAAGAAGAATAATTCATTGTTTTCTATTATAAAAACAAAGTGAAATTACATTTCTTTTTGACCTCGTCGTAATTTTCTTTATTCTCTTCTTTCATATATTGGACTAATCATTCCACCAAAATCATTATTTCTTCCCCTCATCTCTAAAACGTAATTCCCTAATTCAACAACTCATCTTTTTATTTTACAAAATAAACTGTTGAAAATTGAAGATCATGGAAGGGAACTCATCTCATTCTCCACCCAGATCTTCATCTATACAATTTAATATGGATATGCATAACTTTTGCTCTATTCAATATTTCAATGAATTGTTTTTCGAATCAAGGTGGAAAATAAGTACTTGAAATTTGTGGAAATCAGGAATTAGGGTTGGATATGAAATTGGCTTTGGATGCAGTATGCTAGAAAGTATGAGGTGTGGAAACTCGACATCTGGAGAGTGGAAGGATGGTCGGATTTTGGTTAGTGACGACAGTGGTGGAAATTGAAGCGGCGACTGGAATGAAGAACGAGTTCACGTTTTTTCTTAGAAGTGAACAGAAATATGAGGGGTATTTTGGAGAGGATGGATTACTCTTTTATATTCAAAACAAATATAAACATTTTCCTCTTTACTACGTTTTCCCCTATCCCATTATCCCTTTATTCATTTCTGTTCTCCTTTTAACAGTTCCCTAAATTATTATCAAGCGAATAAGATAAATGCTTCTAAAAAAGGAACATGTTTCGTTCGTTCATAGGTCTAAATTGTTGAAATTGTATGATAATTTGGTATATCAAAGTCTTTAAACATTCGTTTCAATTTGCATTTCACGGTGTAAGTGATTCATACAAGTTTGCCAAATTTGGTTGACAAAGAATACTAAAGTATAATTACACCGTGAAGTTTTGTGCATATCATTTGGTTATTTTTACATATTAATCAAATTACAGAGAAAAATATATTACAAACATTCGTTTTGTTCATCATTTGGATTTTAAACAGGATTTGAATCGTTGGACCAATGATCATCTCTATCCTTTTATTTTTCATCTCTTTACTCTTCATCAGGAAATGTTAGTGGTGAAGTGCAATGCTGCAGGCTTACTAATATGGCACTAAACACTTTAGATGGTTTCAAAATATAAAACAGGGGCAGGAACAGCAGTGATAAGCACTACTGGCTTCTGTTGGTTATACTGATGATCCTTTATTCATTATTGTTGCCATATGATTTGCAATTACTGCACTGTTCATGTTATATGGTTGTTGCTATTACTGTTGCTGCTCTACTAGGAAAAAAAAATTTAATTTTCCATATGGCCTGTCTCTATAATTGCAGCCGAATGGTTGTTGCTATCATGTGCTATATCTCAACTGATGAGTGACATGGGCACATTTGGCCACAGATTGTACAGTTGATGTATATTCTATGTATGTATGTTACATATGCACAATTTGTCTGTATGCAATAATTTTCTTTACCATGTTCCTTGTATTATTGGTAATAAGAAAAATATAAAGACCAACAATTTGCTATAATTTCCGACCATAGATATGTCGCATCAATGATATCAATAATTCATGGTCATCAATCATTTTTATTGATATTTGCAGGTCTTGAAGGTGATGTTGGAGAAACTTATAATATTACAATGTATTGTCATATAGCTGAAGCCCTTGCTGGATCAGTGGCATGTATTGGGATAGACCCGACTTCTGTTGTGCTCGAGAAGAGAAGGTGATGCACATCTGTCATTTGGACTGACTACGTCTAAGGTAACAGTTATCTTTTTTTTCTTTTTTTTCTTTTTTCCTCACTAAGTGTGTTATGTTTGTGGTCGCTTGCGTCCCTTTGTTGTCTTGCGATCGTGAATCCATGATATATAATCATCCTTTAAGTACATCAGATATTTACTTGAGGAAAATGACAGTTAATGCCTTTACTTTTTGGTGCTCATATTTTGATGGTTTAGACTTGCTATCAGTAACCTGATCTATAAAAATGAGCTTTTTTCACGTCTAGTGGAAGACTGAAATAGAATTCTGAAATAATTAGCCAATGGTAAATGGTGTGGGCATCGAAAGAGGTATGTATTAAATACATTTTTTTCTTCCATCTTACATTAATCTATCTCTCATCTTAATAATAAAGAGATTATTTTAATAAAACATATTAGTTTAGTAACGTAGTAGTCACTTTAAACTGATTATAATGGTTTCATGGTAGATTGGGTATATTATTCATTTTTTCACACCATTAAATAATCAAGTATCCGGACAAAAATGTGTTGATGATGGCTAATTTCAGTTTGCAGGACGCTATCCATGGATGAATTCCATGGAGAAGCTAGTACCACTCTGAAACCTTATTTGTGAAACAGGTAAAAAATAATTAAAGCAGCTAATTTAACTTTTTTTGCTTTGGTCTTATACTGAGAACAATTTTGTTCAATTTTTAAACCTTTTTTGACGGTAATTTGGTGCTTTCGATCTGATTTTGACTATTGATGTATGTTATGTATGCAACCCTTTTACCAGCATGTTCATTTTCACAAACATCTTATAATAATTGTGTGTATGTTATATTGCTAAAGGCAATTCAATTCTTTCATATTTTTATTCTGTTATATTTTCAAACTGGATAACATTGAGGAAATTTTAATGCTGGACGGGTGAAATTTCATTATTTTATGAAGTTAAACTTATCCATTCTTTAACTTGTTCAAAAATTTTCCCTACCTACTATATATCTTATATTGCATACTTAATATGGATTAGTTAGTACAATACTGCTAAAATGTTACTTAGTATTGGACATCATATCAATGTTTTGGAACGCTACTCAAGTTGAGGAAGTAGAAGCCACTGCCATCATGTCAATGCTTTGCTAACATATTATACAGTACCTTTAACGGTCAAAAGGTAAACAAAGCATTACTAACAGCTCATTCTTTGCAGCAAAGACTTGGTTTATAGGACGATAGATTAATAATCTCATCCTTCGAATCCAGTGGGTCTAACACCTTGAAAATTATATTTCAAATTGACGGTTGAAATGCACGTTTTCCGATGGTTCATACTGTTTTGTGGTTTTGAAGGGGCTAAAAGTTTCCTAATGATTCAAAATTTTGGATAAATGATCTTGGATACTAGTAGAACATATCCACAATATTACACTTTATTTCATTTTTTCTGGCATAAAAATACAGAAGAGGATTTAAACGAGGAGGATCATGTTCCTTCTATTCAAAGTGGGGACCGATCAATCGCTTAAGCATCCTATATGCTAAAAAATGGGGATGATCTTAATCCTTGCTCATGTAGATATGTGAATAAGAGAGAAGGATTAAGATTCTCCTCTCTTAATCCTTGCTATATTGATTAATACTGCTTGTGCAACTCAAAATTGCGAAAGCAGTATTTTTCTTCTGTCAAAGACAGAAAGCTGCTGCAACCTTCTCTATCACATCACAATCATAGGAAAAGATATTAGCAATGCAAAGAAATTAACAACGAAAAGAAATAAAGATTCCCAGTAAGAAATTAACATGTGAAGTAAAAACATATGCAATAGCAAGTTAACACACTTCTTCCGTTACAAATAAATAAAAATATTGAATAACAAAATATACAACAACTCATACAATTTAACGCGAACATGTTTTTGTTCTTATGACCAATAGAACCACATTTGCTACATCCATTATGGTCGGAAGAAGATGGCGGATCCACGAAATCTTTGATTCGAATTGACCGTGGACGTCCTGAATTTCTGCGCACTGGTGGTGGTTGCATAATAGGACCGTCGTAGGCATCCCAATGTCGACTATCCGGTACAAGGTGGAATAAAGGAGCATAAGCTATGGTACACTTAGCCGTAGTGTACTACGTCGAGATTAAATCAAAATACGCTCTATTAGCACCACCTGAACCACGTGAATACGCTGTTAATACATAGGAGCATGGAGAATGATCTAAAGTTGGCATGTTACATGAACATTTGGTGACATTATCTTCCATATTCACCGTATAATCAAACATACGAACATCTTTCACTTGCCATTCTATGAAGCTATATCTATCTATAGACATGAGCCTTGATTCTTCCATTCTTCTCCGTGCTAATGCTTCCTACCTCGGTGCGAGCTGTGACGTCCACTCTTCTCCTTGACTTTGACGTTCGACGAAGTAATGACTCAATCGATGAAACGTACGTGCAACCAAGGATCTAACAGGTAAATTTTTAGTTCCTTTCAGCACGTCTTTAAAGCTTCCACACATTAGTTGTCATCATATTGAATCTTACGCCGCCTTCGTCACAAAGAGTCCAACTTGATTTCTGATTTTCAATCCACGCATCGGCATCTCGATTTACAGTCTTCAATTGTTTTCGAAGTTCATTATATTTTACAACCTCCGATGCCGTGACACATGCATGTAACAAATTTTTTAGCTCATCCTTTCCAAACCCCTCTTTCTTGAAATTTGCTTTAATACGACGAATATAAAAATGATGATGATGTTCAATTCGTCAAGCTTCTCTAAGCGGAGTGGAATTCCTTTCATACAATTTGAGATAAAAGTAACACATCTGGTATGGATGGATGGAATATAATTTCATATGCCACGAATAAACCAACTCCACGTTTGCCACGACTCTGTTTGTACAATAGCAAAGGCTAATGGAAATAGATCTTGATTTGCGTCCGTAGCCATAGCTACTAGTAATGTACCCAGATACTTTGCATATAAATGAGTGACATTAATAGACAGTATAGGTCGATAATGGTTGAAACCATGAATAGAAGGTCCGAAGCCCAAAACGCACCATCAAAAACACCACGACTATGAATAATATCATACACGGTTCCAGGGTTGGTATGTTGCATGCTCGAAGATATTTTGGCAATTCCGCGTATGACGATTTTCAATCTCCATAAATCATTGCAACATCTTTCTGTAGTCTGTGCCACGCTCCACGCTGGAGACTAACTCACTTTAATATGAAACATATTTGACATTGTCTCTTAAACAGTTCTTGCAGTCATGTTTGTTTCAGCTTTAATTAATGGAAATATTTTACTACATATAAACTTTGCAGTTGTCTGTCGATGGTTTGAGTTGACTGTTGCATTTAAACAAGTGTGATCGCCGTCATATGTTGTTATTTTCCACCAGTTTTTATTTTTTCTCACCGAAAGGCTAGCATGCACTCGCCAAGGACATGTTTCATCCACATCACAACGGATTGTGTATTGATTTGCACACGATTTCAGAACTTGAAAAGAAACCAAACATTTAGTCGTCCATTCACATAACTGTTCAACAAGCTTCTGCTTACTTTCAAAAATTAACCCAACTCGTGGTCCTTTCCCAGCACACTCTTTCAAATACTTCCACGTCTAATTGACAAATTTTCCATTATCAATTTCACCATCATTGCTGCAGTGCATAAATCATCGGCAAGAGGCTCTTCATAAGTGATTTGTTCATCTTCGACATTTACATCATCAGCCTCTTCGATGTCTGCATATATGATTGCATCATTATTAACTTCCATTTGATGGATCCAAGTTCTATCTACATCATCCGCACAAGCTACTTACATGCTATTCAATTGCACTTCGCTCTCGTTTGCAATATCAACATGATCATCGTCGTCAACGTCAGTACAACCAATTAATGCTTCTTCGACACTACGAGTACAAAAAATAACGGTAAGATATTTTGCATGAACGCAAGTCAAAATGCAAGTGCGAGAGTATGATATTACTCACTTTTCCAACCCTTGCGATTGATATGGATATATTGAGTTATGTATCATATTTTGTTCTTGACTTGAAGATACTCCAACCTTTTCGCTGTACTTGTGAAGTAAGTTTGTAAACTCTCCGTCTTGATGACTTGTAAGATAAGAAGGATACGCCGACCATTGTGTTTCTTGTAACTGTGTGGTGGGTACGTACTCATCCATAGAAATACCATCGATTGTGTTTCTACCGCATTATCATGTTCCTTTTTCGCAACATATATTTCTATCACTCTCATTCCAACCGAAAACGTAAAGTTCAAATCAACGTCATATTCCAAATCAATAGCGGATGAACCATCATTTCTAATTCATTTCACTGCTAATTTTAAATCATACATCACATGATTTACTTTTGTCACTTCGAAAGCCCTTTGTTTAAGCTCTTCAAAGTACTAATTTTTATTGTCGATTCTTTTCGTTTTCCGCCAACATATCTAGGTTTACCTTTATCATCAATCACAGTTCTCCATCATAGTAAAATATAGTTTGGACCTTTGACATAATCTTCAAAATAAGTTGCAATACCACATTCAAAATCTTTCTTTTGTGACATAATTCTAAACATAAATTTGTTGAATTAATGCCTTTTTTTTCCAAGAACTTGTTTCCGTAGACAATCTTTAAGCAAAAGCAGCCACGTCAATCTTTAAGAAAAATCAAGCAAGCAGATCATTATAATAACGTAGCCAATATATTTCAACAATATAATCAGCACTATAGTTCTACAGTACGTTTAAACCCAAAATCACTACAGTGTTCATCCAACTGCTTAGCTAGCACACAGTATAGGTTAAAACAAAAACATACATTTTTCGAACATCATATTACTAATACCACAGTTCAACAAAAAACCCAAATTTGACAACGTTAACCTAGTCCCAAATGACTACCAAAATCTTGGTCTCCCACTGTTTTCTCTTAGTTCTTCATTCACCTTTTTGAGACGATTGATTTCGGCTTGCAATTTGTAGGCATACTTGAGTCCCCTTTCGCACAAGGGTTGATCAATCCACTTAAAATAATTACAACCACCAACTTCGTGAGGATTCAATCTGTGTTCGTTGTACGAACTACAACCAAAAAATCTTTGTCCGACATTCTTTTGCTTTTCGCAAACGACCACTACACATATTCTCACAATAACAATTTGGACATGGTCGTTGTCACTTTGGCATGGATGGACCAACAAGATGTCTATGCGTTAGCATATTTCCGTCAACCGAATTTGATGACCGAGTCTGCCGGTAGAAACAATTTCACGTAAACGAGCGTGTAAGGTTGATGGTCCTAAATGGAATTTTGCGGTATTGTTTCGAACTATGTTTTCGGAACATGATCGGCATCAACGTTTATATGACTTGAGTTTGCACCACCGATTTGCGATCGAAGTTCATCACAATGCTTCATCAACGTTTCATCGTCAATCTCCCAAACATTCATGTCTACCGTCAAAATAACAATAAAACATTAGCATATCAATAAGGGTTTCCAATTTTCTACAACGGTTTTCTAGTTCATTAATTATTAACAAATGATTCAATAGTAAGAACACCATTGCCTAGTAATTAACATCACTAGCAACAATAACTCTTAATTTTCAACGACAAAAATAACAAAATTTGAGCACTGTTTTGATCGACATAAATTATTACCTTTGCTTTGTAAGGATGAAAACGAGTATTCCATATATAATTTAGCAACTATTTGATTGACAAGGTAATTGAAGATTTGGATTTCATAAAAAATTGGGTTTGGGATAAGATTTTTGGAGTATTTTGGAAGGAAGATGAAGAAATGAGTAAATGAAGACAGATCTGGCCATTCTGTCTTCTTGATGGTCGAAATTAAGCTTGCGCAATGCATAAGCGTGCAGGCTTTAAATATAAAGCTTGCGTATATATGGATTGCGCAGGCTTTATACATAGAGCTTACGCACTTATGGAATGCGCAAACTCTACGGATAAAAAAAAATCCTGCTTGCGCAATCCATAATTGCGCAAAACATATTCAAAACGATACCTATTTTTACAATAAGTTTTGGATGAGGGCTAAAACTAAAATAATTATTTCTGCAGGTTCCTTTTGAAAAATTGTCCTATTCTAAATTACTAAAGATTTAATTTCGCCTCCTATTTTGTAAGTTTCTTCACATTTTGTCTTAATTCAGTTGATGTTTACATTGAATCTTAACTCGATAACTTATCAGATCAATCAACATTAATTTCTACGGCAAATTTTCGAGGTGGGCTAATTTTCGACACTATTTCGCGTTCAGAGCCGGTTTTCAAACTTATTGCCAAATAAGGCTGGTTTGCGCCCGGTCAGCAGCCACATCAACATTTTCTAAGGACAAATTTTCGAAGTGGAATGATTTTCGAAACTAGATTCAAAGCTAGTTTGCAAACTTACTACCACACATGGCTATTTTGTGCCCAATCAGCAACCATGTCATTTTTTGTAACTGCCAACTTCTGGGAATAACTATGAGTTGCGCCTATGTTATATTATTATAGACGTAACTCGCAGTTGCAACCAGATATTAAAAAAATTAACAGGCACAACTATTCTTGCGCCTAAAAATAATATACCATAGGCGTGCGCAATGCCTATGGTATATTATTTTTAGGCACAACTCATAGTTGTGCTTATATGACTTGTTGTTTATAAAAATAGCAACAGTCACACTTTTCACCACATTCCCACCATACCATTCATTCCTCCTCCTACTCTCCTAATTTCGAACCCAAAGACCCCCAATCATCAAATTCTAGTTTGTTCGTCAAATCCATTTAAAATCATCATATTTATGCATCATTAATCGGTTAAAACAACGCTACAACAATATTTGAAAGATAATTCGCTAAACTCTATTTTTAAATCTAACGTCATTTTGAGTTCTTTTATGTTTTTGTGTTGATTTTTAGTTACCTTTCATATTAAGCTAGCCAAACCGATATGGATAAGTGAGAGATCGAAGATGATGTATTTATGAAATATTATGAACAATGGGAAGCTGAATGTGAATTTGTTTTTGAAATTCAGTTTGAATAGTTCCTTAGGGTATTGGTGCTGTTGTTGAATCTAGTTTCTAGAATTGGGTTCGCTTAGATGAACCTAATCAAAGATCAGGGAAATAAATTTGCCATGAAGGTGGAGTGAGACAACCAGCACATCCAATTTGTCATTGTGGAATTTTGTGAGATGGTTGTATGTAGGAATCATACAAATGCAGGACGTCGGTTTTATGGATGTGTACATTACCAAGATCATAAGGTTAACTCGTATGGTGTTGAGTGATGTAGATATTTCAAATGGATAGATTGTCCATTGTGTCCTAGGGGAACTGAATATGCCCTAGAAATGCAAGCCGAAGTGAGTCGAATGAAAAAGAAAAATAGTAAACTACGACATCAGTAGGCTATTTACAGTCCTTAAAGCCATTGCAAGGGTCTACTAAAATAGTTAATGCAATTGTTATGTAATGGTTGTGTATCATGCTGATTTGATGGAGTTATGTATTCGGTAGTTTCAATGGTTGATGTATTACTTGATTGATATATTACTTGGTTGTTGTATTACTAGTGGTTGTAATGGTTATGTAATGTTTGATGTATTACTTTGTTTTTGTTTGACTTTGCGTATAATGGATATTGCACACAAAAGTTGCATACGGAATAAAATATAAGTTCTACAATACACAAATGACATAAGTAGTAAAAGCAAACAAATTAGCTGTTGTTTCATGCCCGTTCTTCTTTTATGACCCAAGTTACCACATTGTCCACATCTGTACCGTCTTCTATTACCCATTTCGTCCATGACCTCCCTAATTCTTGTGGATTTTGATTTTCCTGTATTCCTACGTGTAGACGATGGTTGTATGGTATGACCTTCATGTACATCTCAATATCTACTGTTGGGCACAAGATGATTATGTCTATAACTTTCTGTTGTAAATCACGACAAAATAAGATCATGATAAGCTATGTTAGTTCCTCCTTTGCATCGTGCACATGCAGTCAAAACATGGAAAATGGACAAAAATAGAAATATTGCATGAACAGTTGCAGCTATCACGGGCAATACGTACTGTGTAGTTATATGCATTTGTGTCTGTTGCTTGCCACTCCGTCAAGCTGAAATTGTTAATGCTCGTACTTCGTACTGTTGCATATTTTTCCATCATTTTTCGTGCATTGGCGTGAGTGTATGTGTACTCCAAGTCTATCAGTACATCTTCTATCGAAGTAGCTTTTAAGGTGATAAAAGGTGCATGCTAATAACATCTTCATTAGTAACGATCTTGCACCTTTTAGAACTTCATTAAAACTCTTCGAAGCATTGGTGGTCATCATATGAAATCTTTCACCATTCTTGTAAAGAGCCTTTTGTTCATCATTCTGTCTAAGACTTCTGTCAATTCATCTGTTAGCAACCGGACTAACAATTTGTAGTTGCTTTCTTGGTTTTTTGTATGCCATCTGTTCTCTTGCTTCAGCATAAGAATGTAATAAGTTATGAAAATGCTGCTACCAAAACCGCATTTTTGAAGTTTGCTTTCAAATGACGAATGCAGAAGCGATGATGATGTATTTTCCATTTTTCTTGTAAGGCGGTTGGAATTCTTTTCATTTTATCAGAAATGAATGTATTGTATCTTGCATTTAAAGATGAAATTAAGTGTTCCTTGCATAAAAAAAAACCATCATCAAGTCTGCGCTGATTTGGTTGGTACAATGACAAACGTCAAAGGAAAAATAGAGTAGTTTGCATCATCTTGTAGCCACAAGCAATGTACATTGATATTTACCATAAAGACGCGTTTCATAAATAGAAAGAACTGGACGACAATGCTTGAAACCTTATATGCTTGGTCGAAATGTCCAGAAAGCTCCATAAAATTGAACGCCATCTGTATGAACATGATAAACAGTGTCTGGATTGCTTTTCTGTATGCACGAAAAACTGTGATAATTCATTGTATAATGATTTCTAGTTGTCAAATATTTTCGACACAGCTTTGCTTAGTTATTTCCAAGCTCTTATGTAACTTATTTGAATTTTGTTTGTAGTTGCCATATGGTCCTAGACAAATTTTGCAATGTAACTTGAGTTCGATCGAACATGTGGAAGGACTTTGGTACATATAAACTTCGTTGTTGCTTGTTTATAATTCGAGTTGATGATTGGATTTGAGCATGTGTGATCACCACGGTATTTTCTTTATTACCCACCATCCAACATAATCTCTTTTAGAAACAATAGCACGAAGCCGTAATGGATAGTTATCATCAATATCACATATAATAACGAAGTCTTTAGCACAAGACTTGATTGTTTTTTAATGAAACTTAATACTTTATCGACCATTCACTTATATGTTCAATTAAAGATTCCTTTGATTAAAAAATCATACCGATCCGAGAGCCTTTTTCCACACATTCCAGACCAAACATTTCATTGGTAAATTGAACTTCTTGCATAATAGATCTTTCCATGATTGTGTCGTTGCACTAGTCGTCCTCTAACGTTTCTTCATCTTGATATGCTCATCAATGTCATAAACATCCTCTGAAATATCATATAATCGAGCATCATTATTAACATTCAGAGCATATATACATATATTATCTTCATCAAGGAAAGCAGCGATTTCCATGCTATCCAAATGTGGCATCACTATCAGCATTTTCACTCTCCATGTAACAATCCGTTTTTCCGTACCCTTTGAATCGACTATAATCCACACATGTCCAACTCAAATTGCACGAATAAGCGGATCATTGAGGGTAGAAAAAGAAAATAAAGATAGAATAGAATCTCACACGAATGGAATAACATATATTATTTCAATAGTAATCTTTACAGCGGAAAATTTTAAATACAATATCAGTGTCTAACCTAAATTCAGCTTGGACAGTTATAAACATCTGTCCTTACAATTGCTAACAAACATCAAATAAAATACACTAAACAAAGCGGATGATAGAATACGTCCATACGATGATGAAGATCTCCAGCTCTCCTCTGGAAACTCCAACCGTCTTCAACTAAACATGAAACTACTCGATCTGACCCGAGTATTAAAAATACCCGGATAAGGCTTGATAAACCAGCATGAGATACTCTAACTTTAAAACGATTATATTATCAAAACCCTTAAAAAGAAGGGTATCTCATAAGATCACACCCACACATAAACACGGACGGGTTTTTACCTTATGATAACCAAAACACTTCATAACAAAATACACTTGATATTATTTTTAATGAAATTCTTTTGAAAACATTTGCAAATAAACTTATTCAAATAAGATATCAATATCTGGACTAAGTTTAAGGTAATATATCGGGACCGGGTCAACGGAATATACCAACGGAATATATGATACCAAAAGGGGTAGCTGAAATGTTTGCAAGTCATTACAGCTATTTTGGGAATACAATCAAAACCGTAAATCTCGTAGGGATTGGATTTCCAACATGATAGGAAACTAGTGACCTTTTTTCCGAACCACGCATAACAAACATAGTTCCCACGGTGCCTTAATCGCTTTTTCTCAAACAAGTCACTTGGAAACTATACTTGCTACACTACAAATGATAACCAGTAGTTCCCTGATTTTCTCAAGCTAACCACTTTATCCACATAAGGCAATAAATGCCTTGAGGCCCATACATATCTGGTACCTAGGACTCAGAACATCTGATAACCCAAATCACTACTATCTGAAATGCGAGCATACATCTGACCACATAGAATCCCATCATAACCGGGGTGTGAGGCTTGCGAAGCTACGATCAATTTCTTCAAAGCCACGTTTTTCATACAAAACCACGCTTTGATCATAACAGGTTCCACTTTGAATGTCACATTGTCATTCCATGTCACACGACTGATTTCTAGAAAAGTATAACTTCCTGAGCACGTATGTCTCGGGAAAGAGTGTTAAGCTAAGAGAAGTTGCCTTCCCCGCCATCAACTGATATACGTACGTTTATAGAAACCACTCAAATGTGATTTAGAATACAATGTCAGACAAACATCCATACAAGTTCGTTCTAGGACTGAACGAAACCGAAGGCACTTTCCTCGGCCATTACTAGGCGAGAAGCCCTTGCAATCCGAAAAATCTCCATCACGAGGAGATCACTGCTATAAATAACTCTATAATGGTGGCCAACCAGAGCATGTTCAACAAGCAGTCTTCACGCTATGAAGATCCAAAGTCTTCAATAATCATCATCTTCAACATATCTTCACTTTCGAATGTATACATTGGTTCGAAGTGGTTTTCGGATAGGAATCATCCAAATCCGACTCTGGTTCCTTCGAAACCAATCATTGCTTTTAAAAAGATGTTAAGTTCATATGTGGATATCATTCATTAATCAATTACTTCATCTTTTATCTTAATCAAATATCTTTCTTAGATATATTCTTTTCAAATGTATATGGAATCATTAAGCCTCATTTATCAAATCATTTGATATATAAAACTTCTTTAGATCTTGGAATTTTTCCAAATCATTTTTCTCTTTTACTTAGGAAAACCTTTCCAAATCATTCATTAAATCTTAATCAATGATTTCTTATATTCAAGTTATAACTTTTAACTTAGGGAAAATATTCTCAAATCATTCATTAAATCTTAATCAAAGATTTTCTTATATTCAAGTTATAACTTTTAAACTTATGGAAAATATTCTCTAATCATTCATTAAATCTAAATCAAAAATTTTCTTTCTTAACTTCAAATCATTTTCTTGCAAATCGAAGATTTTCATAATAGAGTACTACTGCCACCTTAAATATGGTAAATTTCACCTCCAGGGACTAATGGCAAGTTTCACCTCTAGGGACTAATGGAAAATTTAACCTCCAAGGACTAATGACAAGTAATCCTACATCATGAATATCTTTGTCTTTTAACCTGGAAAAACTTAAATACGATCTTTTAGAGCATCCGGGCTTTCCTTTTGATCTATTCCACCCCTCGCCTAAGAAGAGAAAACATAGGCCACGTAAGTTCAGGGCACTGGTTGCTCCATCCTAACCTTTAGTTAAACACCTTGGTTTATCTTCCCAGATCTCACAGGTGGGACAAATGTACTAGTCGTTTCCGCATACTCAGATTTTCAACTTTATTTTGGAATTGCTTATAAATATTCCAAATTATCTTTCAAAATGCTTAATTATCCTTTTTAAAACATTCACAAATGATTCTGAAAAACGTCGTTACATTTAAACTCATATTCCAAAAGTTATAGAATTAGCAGCATAAAAGTGCTGTAGAAAGTGCTATATAAGCTAATTTGATTTAAACAACTTTTAAATATTTGAAAATTCATATTTTCCAATCCAAATCTCTTTTAAATCATTTAAATAGATTTATCAAATTTATTCCATATTTTTTAATCCTTTAAAAAATATCATTTATAAAGAAATCCTGTTTTGGATTCCGAACTGCAAAACCGCGATGTTTTTAGAAAATTGTTTTGGACATATTTCAAAATCTACTTAATGAAATCTTTATTTTCTTTCTTCGTTGGAAAACTATGGATGTAATTGACCGAAAAATTCTTATATCGAATAATTCCAAGCTATATTTCACTTTGTATACTTATTTAACTTTTACGGCGCGAAATCGCGAACTACCGTTACGCGACGCGCATAGTTTTGACTTGTTTTTCAATTTCTTTTCAAACTTCTTGAAAACACTTTTAAATGTTTATTAAACATTTCTAAATCATTTTAAACTCATTTAAAATCATTAAGAGGCTAAATAACTTTCGTATACACATTTGTATGAATTTAGTTCTCATTTAATTAACTATACTTACTAACCATTTCTCTTATCATTTGCCAAACCAAGTTATCATCCATATAATCAATCACATAATCAACTAATTTGCAACCAACTTATCAAAAACTCATTTAACATATTTAAATTTTTTAAATCATTTTACTTGAAATAACTTATGGATAGTAAATAAGAGTACCCATCTTTAACTTAACCAATTCTTCCTACCAACATTCATGTGCAACAATACTTCTCTTAAATCCTCTTATCTTTATCAAATCTTTTCCGTAGACTTTCCTTTTAATTTCGGCAGCACTTCCTTCTCTTTTTCTCACTCCGAAGCTTTTCAACTTGCTTCCTTTCCTCAAAATAGTTCGGCCTCCTCTTGATCCTTACCTTTCTCCTTCGTTTCTTTACTTTTTAGATGCTAAACCATGTTCTAATGGTATTATAATATCTTTGGCAAAGTTTGGTGGTGTTTGGAGTTGATTTGATATGGTTTTGAAAAAGTTAGTAAGCTTTTGGAAGAGAAGAAGAAGCCGTTAAAGAGAGCTTCAAGGAAGAAGAAGAAGAAGAAGGTAGAAAATGTTGTAAAAGAAAGCGGAAGAATGGTGTTCTTATTTATAGAAAAAGTTTTGGATTAAAATAATATTTTGTAAAAAGACCAAAATACCCTTACTTACTTATAAAGTAATCTTTTTTTTTCAACACTTAACATCACATTTCAAATCATTACTTTATGTCATTTTCACTTAGATATTAAGTAAAGTAAGTAATAATTATGTTTTCTTGATTTGATGTTTTACCTTTTGCTTTGAAATGACATTTTTGTCTTTTTGTGCTTGTTTTTTCTTAATTGTTTTCTAGAAGTTTCTAACCTTGTTTAGTAAAAGTAAACTTGAGTAGTGAATTAATTAATACTTATACTATTTAAATATATGTTCCTATATAAGAAAATAAAGGTGCGGCGACGTTGCGACAACTTTTAATCGACAAAACGTTGTTTTTCAACAAAATGTTTTACGGTCATATTTTGACGTTTTAGTTAGACTTTTTATTTATGTAAACCAAATTTAAAAATGAAGTTTTACTTCTTTAAATAAATTAAAACATGTCTCTTTATATTTTAAAATTATCTTTAATTAACATCAAAATCTCTAATTTTACGGTGTATGTAAAACTGACAAAATGCGACAAATTTTGGTTATTTTTGTAAAACGGTTATTAACATACTTTTAAATCTTTTAATATTCTTTTATTATCTTTATTATATGTTTTCAATGATATTTATCTTTTTAAATAAACATTTAAACCTATTTATTTAAGCATTTGTTTATTTTTTATAAAACTTAACGTTTGTTGGTTTGTTGTAAAATCCAAATTTATACTTTTTAAATTATCAACTATAAGAATAAATAATCTCTCTATTATTATCTATTATCTATAACTTATTTATTTATGTTTTAAACCTTTTTAAATTTAAAACAAACGAAATTTCTTATTTTCGCAGTAGCGAAATTACGGGTCGTTAAACTCCATATCTTCAGTTTCAACATCTTTATCTTCATTTTCTTGTACATTTGAAATCTGAGTTGGAATTAACTGCGGAGGATGCGACATAAAACCATACCTGCATGACTACTGTGGATATGACATGAAACCATAGCCGGGTGTGACGACCCACATTTCGAAAGGTTTAAATCAACAATAATCCAAACTGTCCAACTTAAACAATCTGAAACGTAGATAATCAATAGGGTTAAATAAGAAAAATAAGAAAAGGAGAAGAAAACGAACATAAAACCTCACAACGGAAACGATAAAATATAATAATTAAATAACAGTTCATGAAGTTGTTTACTATACATTTGATTATAATCTATACACATTTATCAGAGTTATATATATGCACACATCAGGGATAAGTGATCAATATACAGGATATCATGAATAAGGGAATAACAATAATAATAGTAATATTTGAAATTCTTCATTTTCGTCCTTTAGAGAATAATCTTTAATGCGTTGGAAAAAAACTCAAGACTGATCCGAGCGTAATGAAAAGACAAAACACTCATGTTAGGACTAAATACTCTTATATAAGTCGAATCTATATCACAAAATATGACTGCAATAACTTAAGAGATGTTACGGGATTTTACATCTCTCAAGGATCCGTTAAACTATTTATATATAATAGTATACGCTATAATAGATAATGTCTATCAGTAAAATAAATATCAAGCTAACGTTAAGGCTTTACATTGATCCACCTTAACACATTTGTATAGTCCTAAACCAAAGTCGTAATGGGCTCGTATGGAGAAAAATATAACAAGGCACGTGAGGCAATGTCTAAGGTCTGATTCTACCGCTTTATCCTTTCTGGCTGGTCGAAACCGATACATGGCGGACCGCGACTATCAATGCAAAATAAAAAGGTGCACCCATCGAATACGAAGTCACAATAGTAATACGAGGGATTAAAGTCGCTAGAGGTAGCTAACTCATTGGCCAAACATAGGCTCATGTTTTATTCATTTTAATTATGACACGAATGTCAAAGCTATCCGTCATCGTTCTCATACTTCATTCCAGTAAATGTTTGCTAATTCAACCACTACATTCTGGATATCTCCCACTACGTATACAGTTGTTAAAGTGGTTCCAATATTGGCGGATGGTATGCCAATAAGAGGCTCCGGTCTCATTAACAACCAAACGTCATTTACACATCGGTTGGTTCTTTTACATTTCGGAAACATTTTATACTTGATATCAAAATATCATATTCACTTCGAAATCCAATTCATTCCGAAATTTTACATATTCGCTTAAAAAAAATCATATTTTACTTCAAAGATATTAATTTAGTTCGATATATCAATTCCGCTTCAAATTCGATTTGAATTATAATTTAGGTAATAAATTTGCTTTAACCCAATTCGTATTTAAATCCAAGATTTAAATATAAAGATTCCACTCTTTTAACCAGTTTGAATTTTAGAAAATAGTTTTATATGTTTTTAAGTAGTTAAATAGTTAATATAGTCTAATAGAAAATAATTTGAGTAAAAAAATGGTTTATATAGTAAAATAGTTTGGAAAATCAAAATAATTTGAAAATTTAAGAAAATAGATCTGAAATAGTTTATACTAAAATAATTTATTTAAAAATAGTTTCAAAGTCAAACCGATTCAATTTCAAATTTCCAATTCAAATAAATTTCCAATTTCCATTTCGATTTAATCGATCCAATTCCGATTTCAAATCGAATTCAATTTCAATTTCAAATCAATTTCAGTTCCATTTTAAATTAATTTCAAACCCAACTCCAAATTTAAACCATTTCGATTAATATCAGTTTTCGAGTTCGATTTCCAAATGTCGATTTAAACACTTAAATCAAATTTTCCTTCAATCTCAAATTTATAACCAAATCTTCAAATATAATTAGATTCCGATCTCAATTTCGTAATATCGTTATAAATCACTTTTACATAGCAATATTCGAAATTCGAATAAAAGTCCAATCTTTTTAAAACAAATTAATTTCTGACGTTCACATCATATTCTGATTCTAACTCAAAAATCTCAACTTCGTTTGAGTATACAATCTCTGTTTCAAATTTAAATTTCGACATTCCGAGCTCATATTCGAAAATAATCCAATTTCCATAAATTCCATTTATTTATTTCTTAAAATCAATTTATTTAAATAATTTTCAAATTAAATTTTAAAATCATTTAATTTGACCAACCCGGCATTTGTATATTATTCTCTATCCTATGGTCAAGTGAATCAATTATTTAAACTTAATTCCAGAGATGGATGTATATCATTTCAATCCAAATTTAATGCCATAGGTATATTTCATTTTAACATATTTCTTAATTTATTCGAAATAATTCAATTTACAGTTTTATACATTGTAAACAACATACATGATGATAACATGATATATTGAACATAAATAAACATCCAAATATCCAAAATTTCATTCAAATTTCATCCATCACCATCCATCATCCAAACAGTCAATAATCACAACAATCAACCAATTATCGATAAATTGGGGATTTTACCAGCAGTTAAATTCTAATTAAATGTTTAACTATCAATTTAAATTCTATCAATAAATTCAGATGTCAATTAAATGTCAATTTAAAATTTATCCAACAACAATCGATAAATTCAAATTACTTCACGATATAAAGTTTACTAACAAAGAATATAATAGTCAAACGTGAGCGTAAAGACACTCACCTTTACTTGAAACTGAAAATATTTCCAGCTACAAATAAATTCCAGCTCGATTCTATATTGTAGATGACATCGATACGAATGCTCAATTTGTTACACACGAAATGGACCTCGTGCGAGAGAGTTACGATTTTATTAGTATAACGATAATAAAAATTTAAATTAACGGAATCAAACTAATCAATACAATTAATTTAAACAAACATTACCCAAAACACGTACGTAACAGCTGCCATCCTCTCCCTCATACGCGACTTCGACTTCCTTCCTTTTTTTTGAACGTGATCGATCTCCTCAGGCACGCGCGACATCGGGCAATCGGAGCCCCATCGAGCGTCGCCTCCCTACGCGCTTAGGTCGCCCACCTCGCCGTTGTTGCCGCCCTCAAACCCCCCAACGTCTCTTGTCTTCACTGTTTCATTCAACCCCCATGAGCATTACGTGATCACACGTCGTTTGCTTTTTTTAAAATCTTCGTTCGATTTCCTTTTTCGTTGAGCAGCCGTTCTTTTTTTTAAATTTGGAACGAATCCCGTTCAATAAGCTGAAAAAAAGGAGAAGTAAAGCGTACGATGGATAAGGAACGTGGCTGTAAGATTTTTTTTCCTTTTAATATAAATATACTATTATTATATTTGAAAATATCTCATCTGTAAACATTTGAAATTCTCGAGCTCCAAAAGAAGTGTGCGACCTGGCGTTTATAATGTTTTACTCTCATTTCGAACACAGTGGAACAAGCTTCGGAAGCCAATTTGATCGTATGTAGAAGAATACTTTTTAAAATCAATTATTTTCATTAAATTCTAAAATAAATTTCTACGCGTTACAATCTTGCACGGCCAACGACAACCTATCGCTACGAAACTTGAAGTCTTTCAATAACTCACTATTACGGATACGATGAAACTAGTTTCATCGAAATCCGAGACAGTGGCTAAAAGGACTATTTTTAATCGTTAATTATGATATAAAATTTCCAAATTCTAATTATTCACATTTAAATCAAATTTTGAAAGTAAGTGATCTTTATTCATATTTATATAAAATTTTAATCCATTTTCCAATGTTATTTTTATTCATATTAAATACAGAATTCCATTATTTAAATAATTTCAATATTAAATTTAAATAATTTAATTATCCGATAAATTACAATAATAAGCCATTAAATCTCATTTCTAACCATTTTTATTCAATAATTATATCAAATTATATAATTTAAAACAGTTAAAAATACAGATCGTTACACCGGGTGTCTTTGTATACAACCTGTAAACAAAATGTGACGCCACCCCTCTATACCCATGCTAGCCAAGAACACTACGTTGTAGTGCTGTCAACTAGCGCGGAGAATAAGGCTGTTAAGGAGCGACCATCCATGTGATTGCTTATCACACGGTGGCTATAAATAATCTTCGGAAACAAACATAGAGATAAGCATAACACAAATCAGTCACAGACGTCCATATCACAAAGGCGGAAGAAGATATGAATATATAACTAATACATGAAAGTGTACATCAGAGTAGTGGTCAAAAAGATCCACAATAATACAAAAGAATAGCAACACGTGCTATACAAAAGAATACAACTATAAGTCTATATCTCAAGTGTATACAACAAAAACTGCTAATCTAAATAGTTAGCCAAAAGTCAGAGTAGCAAATCCCGAGAAGAAGTCAAGCAGAAGCACCTGTAACATCTCGGTCTGACCCGAGTATTATTTAAGAAAATAATAAACGGATCAGTCTAGCTATAAATATCAGATGACATGGTGTAAAATAAAAGATATGGCATAAACATAAAATATCCATACTGACATACTACTATAAGTATGCAAATGATGATCAACAGAAGATCAATCAATAAGAGATAAATCAATGTCACAAGAATCTTCTCAAAGATCCAAAGAGGGCATCATACCCTAAACTTGTACTCATAACAAGTCAATGACATAAATTCCAGAAATCAACACAAGAAATCCAGAAATCACAGAAAAAGGGAAAGAGGCGTATCCAATGTCCGAAGACCATGGGGAGCTACCCCATACGGGTGAGTCAGAATCAACCAGATGAGGTCTAGCCAACCAAAAAGCAAAAAGGTATGTGTGAGTGGAATCACACTAATGGTGTCTAGCCTAACCTCGCAACAAAAAGGTATGTGTGAGTGGAATCACAAAAATGGTGTCTAGACTAACCTTGCGGACAAAGAGATATGTGTGAGTCAGAATCACACCCATGAGGTCTAGTCTAAACTTGCAAACAAAGAGACATCGCACAATTGCTAGTCAAAATCATAAAATGATCGTCATGATCAACGAGAAGTGTCAATTACACTAAGCTAGTAAATATAAAAGTTTATCTTCGTGTCCCATAACCACTTGCTTAACTTAAATATTTACGAACAAACTGTAAATCTTCACTAGAAAATTGTCACAAGAGGTTCAATCGAACAAGTCCAAGAATTAACCGACGAAATGAACGCAAGCGTTTCATACCACTTGTTTTACTAAGCCGTTTAATTAGATTTCTCATCCGAGTGAGGTAAAGGTTTGTATATACTAGTAGATTGGAAAACGGTTTAAGAAAAGAGCTTTGTTATTGAAAATAGAGTTGAAATCATTTTGTTGAAAGAGTTTTGATATTTACTACTAGTATTGAAACCTTCATATTTCTAAAGTTGTTATCCCGCCTTTTTAACAAGGCCGTGATACCATAAAATCGACCGAGAAGCCAAAGATAATTTGTCTCGAAGAATGGTCAACTCAGCATCTCAACAAAGCAAGTTCTGTTGAATGTTTTCAGATAAGATCCCCTACGGAGGGGGGGTGGAAACCCCCCAAGGTGGGGGTACGGGGGCAACGCCCCCGCTACGGGGTTCGACCTGCCCGGTCAGGTCGTGCGGGTCCACGGGGCAGCGCCCCCGGCGGGGTGCGGGGCAGCGCCCTGTCCAAAACGGTACGACCTAGTGAAGACCTAAGGGAGGATAGGATCGAGCGACCTAATGGTTGCGACCTAGGGGTGTTCGCGAGTTAGCAGAAGCGAGCGACCTAACAGAGTGACCTAATGGAGCGACCTAGGTCCAACGACCTAGTGCAGAACAAGCCAAGGCCAAACGACCTAAGGACTAAAGTGGAGCGACCTAGGGCCGGGCGACCTACGACCTACGACCTAACGACTTAAAGGCCGAGCGACCTAAGGGCTTGGGCGTAAGGCCAAAGGGGAACGACCCAGTATCTCACGACCTAATGACGTAGTGGCGAGCGACCTACGACCTAAGTCCTTACGACTTAGGACGAGCGACCTAAGGGAGTGGGCGTAAGGCCAAAGGGGAACGACCCAGTATCTCGCGACCTAACGACGTAGTGGCGAGCGACCTACGACCTAAGCCTTAACGACCCACGACCCATGACCAAGCGACCAAACTCCGAAGTGACAATACGAGGCACTGCGACCTAGTAGCAGAAATTCACCAAAAACACTAAAAATTAGAGTTTTTCGCCGATCCAACCCAAACCAAATGCAAATGTACATACTAAAGTGATGGGAATTCATTCCCAACAGTCCAAGATAGTTATAGACGAGAATGTGAGATAAAAATCTCACCTTTGCACCAAATTTATAAAGAAAAGCTTGAAAGCAATGGAGAAGTAATCACAAGCTTGAATCCAATATCTTCTTCTTGAATTTGGAATTGAATGTTGGACTTGCAAGAGAATTTGAGCTTGGAATATTAATTTTCCCTTCCACTCACCATTAATGCTAAAGCATGGTTGTTAGGAAATTTATGAAGAGTGAGGAGAAGGACAGAAGTGGGTTTGAGTTATAATGGCTAATCTAACCCAAAGTCCAAAGCGGGAAAAGTAAGTGAAATTCCATAAATACAAACCTATCAATGTTTATACTTAAAAAAATTATAAACATCATTTCGAACTCAATGAAAATGGTCTCGAGTCCTAATTTGACCATTTGCAAAAAGTAGCTTTTCGGACCAATATCCGATTAACGACAAAATATTTAAATAAAATATTTAAATATAAAATCGATAAATATGCGGGTTGTTACACAAAATAATAATTATTAGTTATATAAATATATAGAACAAGAATGAAACATACATGCATCACATAAAACCATACCCAGGTGTTTGTGTGTAAAGGTTCGATGACTGGTAGGAAAAATATGGATAATACATTTGACTTTGCTCAGCAGTATTACTTGGTTCAGGTTGGCTTGCATAAAAGTTAAGGACCACTTGGCACTAGCTCTAGTGGGAAGTGATATAACGTGCAATACTGAGGTTTTAGAGGTCTTGTGTTCGACCACCTAAGACATCGAAATGAGTGCTATGCTTGAATAAGGTATCACTCTTATTCTTAAAAAAAGAACACAAAATGCAATGAAAAGCTATAATATTTTTTAGCGATGCAACTTCAGTCCTTTGTCAACTAATCAAATCCTCGAAACCCGATAATTTATCCATCCGAATCATTGTTGGCTCTTTAACCACCACCCAAAAAGCCCCCTTAGGGACTTAATGCAAGAGTACAATTGAGAACGTTTGCGTTAGAATAAAACTGCAATGATAGAGAAATGAAATTAATGTCCTGAAATTTAATGCAGGAAGTCCATTGCTATTTGAACTATCAGAGATATGCACGGGGATGCGAAATCATTTCCTGTTGAAGGATAAGTGGCACTTTTTAATCGGAACTTGCGATTTCGGTGCGTTGTGCTGTAATGTTATGTGATTGTTATGAAAAGACAGATATTTTAGATATAATATTCTCTTGTTTTCATTATCTTATTTTATTAGTGTATGGATAAATTATGGGAATAACTAAAGTGAGGATTTATTTTCAGACAAGGAGAGAGAAAGATATTTTTTTTCCACTTCTTCTTCTTTTTTTTTCTTTTTGTTGAAAGAAGAATCAACATATTGATTTTTCCCTTATACAAAGAAAGTAAAATTAATATTTTTTTACTTTTCTCTTTTCTTTCATGAAGTGAACTAATCACCCCACCAAAATCGTTTATGTCTGTTCAGTCTCTAAAACATGTTAAAAATTGAAGATAATTTTTTAAGAATAGAAATGATTAAATCTTTATTTTTGATAAAGATTTGGATTGAAAAGGATATTTTATTTTGAAGTATAAAATATTGTTTTAAAAGTTATAACCACGGATTATAATAACGATTGGTTGGCAAAGAGATCGGGATCGGATATCTGGCATACTCTCTATCGATACCGAAAACCACTTTGACAACCGTGTGCGTGGTGGAGATTACAGAATGAAGTAGGATGGTGGTGGCGTTTCCTTTAAGGTAAATGCGTGGACCCGACTCCCGTGAGTTGGCATAAGGTGGCTAAAACAGGAGCGATCGACGGGTTAATAAGGTAGCACCTTTGATCGGACACATCCCTTCGATATTATACTTTGACTTTGGATTGATTCGGTGGCCACTTTGATTTTATTTGGGGGTGTGGCTCGAGGTGGGCGGTAGCTGATCACTACGCGTTACCACCGACCCGGAAGCGTAATTGGTATATCTAGCTCGGCATTGCCTATTTGTGCCGTGTCACCTACCCTATCGCGCCTTGTACGAGTTTCTATTTGTGTCGTACCTGTGGAGTATCCTCTGGTAGCCTCCCGATCAGGAGGTATTATGGTACTGTATAGACTATTGGCGTTATTTGTGTTAAGAGCTATATGGGTAATCCCTTAAAGCTATTAAAAAGTAAGTTTATTTTACAAATAGACACTATTGTAATAGCGCAATATACTATATAGTAATTAGTTTAATGGATCATTAGAGGATGGGCGGTCCCAAGCATCTTCTATGTTACATGTACTTTAACTACAGTTCACTTGTGTTGGTTTACATTGTATAAGTATGTATGTCCTGACTCGAGTGTTTGTATTTTTATTTACGCTCGGGTCAGCCTGATTATTCACAAATTTGGATTCCACTTTCTGGAGATTGGAATTGCTGGAGATTATCTGCTTATATAGTCTTATCTATTTCGGTTCTGTTGTTGTATTCAGCTTGTACTTGGTTATCATATTGAAACTTCTGTTGTACTTTATTTCTTCTGTTGTATCTTGTTTAACTGTGATATATTTATATAGTAGCTTCATGAACTACTATCTCTTTTACTTCCGCTGCATTATTAAATACTCTGTGTCTGTGATCTGTGATTATTATTTATTGTATATTCTGAGATTTGCCAAATTTTTATTTACGTGGTATTTTGAGCAATTCAATTCCGACATGAGCGTCTACCTATACACTTATAATGGATGCGAATGATTGAAAATACCGGGTTGTTACAGTTGGTATCAGAGCTTTGGTAGCTCTAGGCAAAACTCAGCATATGGAGTGAATGCATTTATAGAGTCACTTTCATTCGAGTTTGTATCTATTCCTTTTTGACTCGATTCCTTTGAATTTTGGAACGTTCCCTACGGATCCAAATTCCATTCGTATCCCTCACTATTCATCTTCTTTTGACTCTGGAGTATTCCATAACTCCGCTTCGAATGATCTTTTTAGTGAGTCGGCGGTCACGCCAATTTCAAATTTAATTAAAAAAAAAGAAAACTCCCTTACAATTAGCATCGATTCACCAGAGATTTATATCTATCCTTGGTTTAGATGCCAATATCTTTTGTTATTCCAAACTCTAACTCTTGAGATCGAATGTAGATTTACCCCAGAAAAATCCACATTGATCTTATTCTTTAAGTCACGGTTGACCCGGTTAAGGTTGCCCGTGATTTATTTAAGCTTATCCACCTCCCTATTTTGTTATTTAATCATCTTGTCTTTTGTTTCTAACCTATCTCCAAGCATTTTGAATTGTACTTGTAAATCTATGTTTTGTTTATATATTGTGTTGTTTGAGCTATTGATGTTGAATTGGGTTTCTGATCGATTCTTCTGATCAACGCTATCGATAAGATTTCCAAAACACTTTGACAGAACAAACTGACATAATATTATTTTAAAATTTGGTTAATGAAATTAATTTTGATATATAAGTAAATTTATGGAACTTAACAAACTGATTTAAATTGATTATTTGATTTATCATTTATTGTTCTATAAATGAATTTACAAATAGTTGTTTATAAATTGATTTGGGAACTGTAATGAATTTAGAACAAGAAATTTAAGAAGTTAATTTCCGATGGTTTCAAACATTGTTTAAAGTTTTAAAGGGTTATATTATTTAAAGTATTTTTGAATAGAAATTTGTTTTCAAAGAATTTTAAAAGTTTAAAAAAATTAGTGCTCTTCTCTTTGTCGCTGGAAAATAACTTCGATGATGACCGCGACAACGTCGACATTCATTTTCGAGTTTCGAAATGAAGAGACCGCCCTGTAATCTTGCTACAGCATTGTTTTGGGAAATCAAATTGATTTGAATTTCTAAAATATGACTTGATTTATAATAGTGGAAATTAGCCACAAGGGCCTCTTTAGCAAGTGCAATTAGTTTATAGGACATACAACTGAAATAATTACTTTTAAGGACAAAATGCAAAATAATTAATTTCTAAGGCCTAAAAACTTATGAAATTATGTCCTTAAAAGTAATTAGACTGCTGACTTTGTCCTTAAAAGTAATTATTGTGCTGACTTTGGCCTTGAAATTAATTTCCGTGGATGTATATCCTAGAAACTAATTGGACTGCAAAGTTTGTCCTTCTAGTGAAATGCCCCTAATAATTATAATATATATAGACATATGATTTAAAATTTGATTTGATAAGTTATGTACATACATTTATTTATCTCTAAATGGTTTGAAGAAATCGAAAATTTAATTCTTAAATTCAATTATAAAAAGAAAATCAAAATTTTGGATGAATATTCAAGGTTGGAATGATTTAATTGGAAAATTTTATTTGTATAATACAATTGCATTCAAATATAACTTACCTTAATTTCAGAAGTTAACAATGTAATTGGATAATATACAATATAAAAAGATTTTATAAATAAAATTTGAGTGGTTATAATAAATGTTATACACTTAAATTTTAATTATAAATGATTAACAAAGGTAAGTGTAATAAAGGGTAATTGAAAAACTTACAATAAAATAATGTTAAAAGAACTAAGAATAAAAGAAAGCAGTTATAATAAGTGTAAGTATATTTAACATAAGTGATAAATATATTGAGAGGAATAAATTTAATTTTAATCGGGAATAAAGAAGAATAAAATTTATTAAGTGCATTTTGAGTATGATAATGATTTTTTTCTTTCAAATTCATGATTTTTGAAATTGTTAGTTTAAGATGATTGGATAGTAAGATAATGAAATTTGAGATAGTTAGGATTTATCTAACTTGCGTAGAGATTTATTCTCTATTTAAGTTGAAAGTTCCATGCTTTCAAATTTATTTCCTTATTTTGTTTTTCAAACTATCTTTTGGTTGTCCTTATCATCCTTATCTTGCTATAGACTGGTATAGGCATCTTTCTATAATCTTTCTATTTAGAAATCTTTCTATAATCTTTCTGTTTAGAAATCTTTCTATAATCTTTGGTACTCATTTTGAATCTATTTTTGCGTGCTTGTGTTCTTGATTTTGGAGAATCTTGGAAAGATCATCTCCACCTTGTTAAACTTACCTATAACAATAGTTATCAGGTATAATCTCAATCTTCTGGTCACCTTGTCTTAACATTATTTCATTTCTATCTTTTCTGTGCTTTCCCGTACCTCGATCCTTTTCGAGGACGAAAAGTTTTGAGTGGGGGAGAGTGTAACAACCCTGAATTTTGTGATTTATTTTAATTATTTATTTTGATTTTTTTATTTTGTTTGAAATTTTATTTAAGAATTTTATTTTATTTATTAAAATGAATAAGTTATGTTATTTCAAATATAAATGTTGTTTTATATGTGAATTATAGTTTCAAACATGTATAAATTGAATATTTTACTTAAGAGTGAATTTCTGTTCAAACTGGTCAACTTTGACTTTTAAACTTCAAATTTAAATTATTTAAAATCTTAAATTTTATCTTTTATTATGAAAATAGATGAAATAACTTGAACACTGCTTTTCGTTTCGTTGGAAACAGACTTAAACCGTGAAAGTTATGTATATTTCAATATTGAGTGCAATTTGTTTATTCTGCAATTTTGCTATTATAAATTGTATAAATATTATATTTTCTTTTTCATATTTTATTTTAATATGTATTAATATGTTATTTTATGTATATTTTTGTCTTTTAATATTTTTAAAGTGAGGTAGGAATTTTTCTAGAGTTAGTGTATTTTTCTTGTAATTTCCATGCCCTGTTTTCAATTTTTAAACATTTTCTTTAGTTTGTTTTCTATTTTTCTCCAATTTAATTATTTATTTCATTTTGAAAATGATAAATAAATTATTTTATTTCAAATTTTCACTTCATAATATTTTTAAAATGAAGTGGATATTTTTCCAAGACTTGTAGTGATTTATTTGTAATTTCTGGACACTATTTTGTATTTTTAAGTAATTTCTTTCATTCTTTTTATATTTTCTTTAAAATTAATTTTTTATTTTCTTATATTTTCACTTGGTTTCGGTTTTTACAAGTATATTCTGATTCACTTTTGTTTTAATTTGATCTTTAGAAAACGGAAATGCGTTTCATTTCTAGACGTTTCATTTCTAGATGTTTCATTGTCCAAAAACGTTTCAAATGCCATAACCATCTCGTTTATTCATTTTGGCAGCCCATTTTCAGTTTCTAGCCGTGACTTTCATCCTATTTCTCACTCAAGAAACCATTCTTTCATTTTATTCATGGCTTCAAACATTTTGGGTAAAGTCTTCCTCTTATTTTCTTCATTTTCGTATGTATTTTTGCCTTGTTCTCTCCACTCTTTCGCTCGACCTCCACTCCATAGCCATGGCTGTCACGGACCCGTTTTCCCGTACCCTTTGAATCGACAATAAACCACACATGTCCAACTCAAATTGTACGAAAATACGGAACATGAAGGGTGATAAAGAAAAATAGACAGAACAGAATCTCACACGAATGGAATAACATATATTATTTCAATAATAATATTTACAGCGGAAAATTTTAAAATACAATATCAGAGTCTAACCTAGATTCAGCTTGGACAGTTATAAAACCTGCCCTTACAATTGCTGACAACATCAAACAAAATGCACTAAGCAAAGGCGATGAAAGAATATCTTCATGCGTCCATGAATATCTCCAGCTCTCCCCTGGAAACTCCAACCGTCTTCGACTATCCTGAAACTACTCGGATCTGACCCAAGTATTGAAAATACCCGGATCAGGCTTGATAAACCAGCGTGAGAAAAACTCAATAATAAATGACAGTGTCATATATCAGCCTTTGGATAAAATCCTTTGAAATAAATAGTATCTCATAAGACCACGTCCACACATAAACACGAACGGGTTTTTACCTTATGATAACTAAAACACTTTTATATCAAAACCTTTGATATTATTTCTAATGACATCTCTTTGAAAACATTTGCAAATAAACTTATCAATCTTATCCGAAATGGTTACCCATATAGCATTTCGAGGCTATTCATTACGCCAATACAAACAAAACCGTAGGTTCTTATTGGAGAATGGATTTCCATACAAATGACCAGGCGCAGGATCTACCTTCCGAAATGGGTACACCTCTAGATGGATGTCCCGAGGCACAGAACATCTGCCCTCTACCAACACAAGACCGGCCTACCTCTGTAACTAGATAGTACCGAATATGTCATCCCCCGGTCGTTGCCGACCTTTAACCGAGCGCTCGTTTTCCATACACCACATTAATTAACATCCCGACGTCATAGCGGGAAGAAATATATCTAGAAGGGGATGATCATACCCTAATGGGAATGACCCACATAGCCCTGCTGCATCTAATCCTGTTTCGGTCATTTCCGGTTTGATGAGGCTTAAGGCTACGATTACCTTTTCACAAAGCACATATCAAATCTTTGAATGCCACATTGCCATTTCCGTTAACTACTAATTGCCTTCCACAAAAATACAACCCTTGAGCTCGTATGTCTCAAGGAGGGTGTTAAGCTAGAGAAGTTGCCTTCTCCGCCACCACTGATGTACGTTTGTAAAAACCAATGTACGTAATCTTTAGAAATGCAACGTCAGACAAACGTCCATACAAGTTGTCCAGGAACAGGACAAACCGAAGGTACTTTCCTCGGCCATTACTAGGCGAGAAGCCCTTGCAATCCGCAAAATCTCCATCACGAGGAGACCACTGCTATATATAACTCTACAATGGGTGCGCACCCTGAGCAAATCAACAAGCAGTCCTCACGCTATGAAGATCCACGGTCTTCAATCACCATCTTCAACATGTCTTCACGTTCGAACGTACACATTGGTTCGAAGTGGTTTTCGGATAGGAATTAACCAAATCCGACTCCGGTTCCTTCGAAATCCAATCATCGATAAAAAGTGAATATGAGAATATAGGATTTATTAAGTCTCTTTTCACTTTAATTCTCTTCGGATGATTTCGAAATTCTCTTTCTTTCAACTTAGGATAATTCTAAGTAATTCATTCTTTTGTTTTGGAAAATATCTCAGATTTCTTTACTTAATTCTTGATCCAAATTTCTTAACTTTTAACTTAAGGAAAACATTCCCTTTATAATATCACCTTCCAAAACATCCATTTAATTTAAAGGATTATTCACTGTCCAAAATCGCGAATATAATTCCTTTAACATTTAACTTATCAATTTAAATTGATTTCAGATTTACAAAACGGTGTTTATAAATTCCATTTTTATATCTCACTTGTAAGTCAAAATCCAATACTCTTATTTACCAATTCATTCCTTTCAAATCTTATCATTCCTAAAATTCATTATAAATTCTTTTCTAAACTTCACAGGTTCGTAGAAATCATTCATTTTGGAGATTGCTTAACTTTTGGGTAATACCAATCTTCTTTTATTTTGGAAAACTTAACAGAATCTTTTTATTTTGAGAGCATCCGGGCTTTCCTTTCGATCTGTTCCACCCCTCGCCTAAGAAAAGAAAACATAGGCCAGGTAAGTTCAGGGCACTGGTTGCTCCATCCCTAACCTTAGTTAAACACCTTGTTTTATCTTCCCAGATCTCACAGGCGGGACAAATGTACTAGTCGTTTCCGCATACTCAGATTTTCAACTTATTTTGGAATTGCTTATAAATATTCCAAATTATCTTTCAAAACGCTTAATTATCCTTTTTAAAACATTCACAATTATTCTTGGAAACATCATTACATCTAAACTCCTATTCCAAAAGTTATAGAATTCACAGCATAAAAGTGCTGCGGAAAGTGCTATATAAGCCTATTTGATTAAAACAACTTTTAAACATTCGCTAATTCATATTTTCCAATCCAAATCTCTTTTAAATCATTTAAATAGATTTATCAAATTTATTCCATATTTTTCCATAATTAAAAACATCCATTTAAACAGATTTCCTTTTATGGTCACTAAACTGCACTAGCGCGATTTTTCTAGAAAATTGATTTGGACATAATTCAAAATCTACTTATCGAAACTTTGATTTTCTTTCTTCATTTAGAAGATATGGATATAATAGTCCGGAATTTTCTTATCTCGAAGAATTCCGAGCAATATTCCACTCTACACATTCATTTGAACTTTTCAACGCGAAATCGCGAACTACCGTTGCGCGACGCGTCTAGTTTTAACTTATTTTTCAACATTTGAAATAATTTATTCAAATTGGATTTCAATACTTATAAAATGATTAGAAACCATTTTAAATCAATATTTTCACCTTTTAAAGCTTTTAAAATATATTTTCACTCTTACCACATTAAAATATTATTATATTCCCATTATTTTAATATTAAACTTTAAATCCCAATTTTAACTCAATTTCAATTCTAATCTCAAATTAAACACATTTAAAACTTAGATTTCAAATCTAATTCCAATTTAAATTTCAATTTAATCTCAAACTAAACTTCACTTTTTCAAAATCGATTTTAATTTCAATTTCACTATTCATCTAACTTTCAATTTTCTAATTAGCTATTCTTTTCAAATCCGTTTCACTTCAAATTTCAAATTCTCTTTCATTATAACTTAAATTTCACTTCTAAATGAAAAGAGACTTGTTTTTCCACAATTTCTCATATTACTAAAATATGGTCTTTTAAACAAAAGTGATTACTAAATCAATAGGAATTTGATATCCAAATTATCATCACATCCATATAACAATCATATAACATCAACATTTTCAATATGGTAAATGTCATAATATTACTACGGATTATCCAACATATCCAAACAATCAACCAAACATACATATCATCAAATAGTGATTATCTAACATAACAATTTAGCATGATAATCAATATAATTTAAAAGCGATGAGAATTTCTCACCTTTACCCAAATGTTTAACTTCCTACCAACATTCATATCAACAACACTTCACTAAAACTTCAACTAATCAACTTTTACTCCATTTCATCGACCACTTCTTCCATAAGTTCGGCCTCCTCCTATTCTTCCTCTTTCTCCATCATTTCTTCACTTATTAGATGTTAAACCATGTTCTCATGGTATTCTAAGGTCTTTGACAAAGTTTGGTGGTGTTTGGAGTTGATTTAATATGGTTTTGAAAAAGTTAGTAAGCATTTTGGAAGAGAAGAAGAAGCCATTAAAGAGAGCTTCAAAGAGGAAGAAGAAGAAGAAGAAAGTGAAGAAGAAGGTAGAGAATGAAGTGTGAAAAATGAAAGGTATGGATGCATATTTATATTTGAGCTTTGGATGGCAAATGACTAAAATACCCTTCTTTACTTTTTGACTTTTTAATTTACTTTTCTACCCTTGATTTAACTCTTTAAGGACATGCATTAATGGTGAAATGATGGTAGGATGTAAGTTTGTACTTAATGAAATGATGTTTGCCTCTTTTTCTTAAACTTTTAAAATGTTAAAATAATATTTTGCTCCTTTTCCATGTAAAGTAGTAACATCTCATTAATGTGATTTGAATTTATAAAATGATTACTCTCTTTTTTTCTTAAACTTTGTGTAAAAAGGAAATAAGACTTTTTCTTGATTTGATTTGCATTAATGGTGGAAAGATGGTTTAGTAATGATATTGTTTTTATGTCAAATCATGTCCTTTTATTTTTTTATTTATGTAAACTATTTTCAAAAGTAAACTCCTTTTGTCTTTTAGTGCTAAATGTAAAGTGTTTAAATAGTTTGTAAACTTGTAATTTTAAGTTATAAAATGTATTAAGTTGCAACAACTTGTCGACAACTTGTTTTGGTTGAAAACGGTGTTTTCCGCCGACAAAGTTTACAGTCAAAATTTGACGTTTTTATTAAGCTATATATTGATGTAAACCAAACTTTAAAATGAACTTTTTACTTCTTTAAATAAATTAAAACATGTCTCTTTATATTAAAAAATCATATTTAATTAATATCAAAATCTCTAATTTTACCGCGTATGTAAAACTAACAAAATGCGACAAATTTTGGTTATTTTTGTAAAACGATTATTAACAAACTTTTAAATCTTTTAACATACTTTTATTATCTTTATAAGATTTATCCTTTTAGATTTTAAATCGTTCGAAATCTCTCATTTTCGAAGTAGCGAAAATACGGGTCGTTACAATGGCCACCACCTCCTACACCTCCTTCCTGTCAACATCACCACCTAATCCTCAGATCTGAAACATGGCCGAACCCGCCATGATGCTAAAATCCAAAAAAAATTCAACATATGCCTTGAAAACATGCTAGTTTGAGCCTTGTTGCTTCACCACCGCCACCACCTCTAGCCGCCACCACCACCTCTGACCAGACCACCACACACCACTACAACATTTATCCAGATCTGAACTTTAATGGCCACGCCAAACCCCTACATGGTCGAGCCTTTTGTTGACCAAAAACCCACCTATTTTGCATAAGCCTCTTCATATTCATGCGTAGTAACTCCTCTACCACTTAAATACCTTGTAGCCATGATTTATAGAACCCAAACCTGAACCAAAGTATGTCCAAACCTGAGGCAAAACATTCCCTAGACCGTGCAATCAAATGTAGAAAGCAAGGCAAAAGACTGTGTATTCGTATCTCTTTTTATTTCAAAGTTGTTTCAATTTAATGTTGTGTTGAAATGTTAATTTATTTGGTTTTGTTTTGGATTGTAACACAAGTTCTAAGCTTGGATCTCTTCCAACTTGAGCCTATTTTGTGTCATCGTGCCTTTTGGAATCCGTTGTGTCATTTGAGTTGATATCTGCAGCACAAAAAGATGAGTAAACCTCACCAGACTAATATGTACTTATATAACTGATAAACTGACACCATTTGAATATGTAACTGTTTATCACCATGCTATATATGCTATATTATTATCATATGATGTTCACATCTGCTATTACACTTTTTATATCATATGTTATTGTTATTTCATGCTATTCTGTCATTTATATCAATTATCACCATTGCAAGTTCCCTGTAGACTTGAATCACTATGGTTTGAAATAATACATACCCGAACAGATTTTAGAATAGGGAAAACGTTATGGGCTGAAATGATAGGCCTGAGCGGTTTCCAAAATCATTCATTTTACTTGGGACTGCGGATTTGAAATGATAGAACCCGGTTTTTCTTTGTAAACTACGGATTGAAATGATATATATCCGTATCACTTGACCTAGGCTAGAAAACTATATACAGACCCGTGGTTTATGTAATATTTTTGAAAATGTTTTAAAATAATTTAAAATATAAAAATTATAATATTTTGATAATATTTTGATTTAAATTTAATTAAAAATGATTTTTGTAGAAATTTTTAGTGATTTTCTAAAATTAAATAATGAAACAAGTAAACGGTAAAGTAGAATTTGAACTATAAGTAAATTTTAGAATTTATGTTGTGTTTTAAAAGGGAAATTATGTAAAGTAAGAAAAATATAATATTTTGATTTAAAAATGTATTTTTAATGATTGTATAAAAATAATAATGATTTTTGAATAAGTTAAAATGTTAAACAAATGAATGTTTAAGTAAATTTTGAAATATAACTTAAATGTGAAATTTTAAATTTTGTTTTAAAAAGTGAAATTTTAATTAAGTAAAATTTATGGAAATAAGTTATATTTTGTAAATTTAAACCTAATTGTTAAGTTAATAGTTTAATTAAAGAAATGGAAGTTAATACTTGAATTTAAATAAGAAATTATGTTAAAAATTGATTTTTGGATGAGATTTAACTTTATAAAAATCATAAAAGTAAGAGTATTGAAATGATGATTTTAAAATGTAAAATTTATGATGTTTATAAGTTAAATGATTTAAATTAAATATCAACCGTTGGTGAAATTTTTATTTAAAAGCTGAATTTGATTTAACAGCATTTTCGAAGTGTAATATAAAGGATATTACAGCATTTTGTAAATGCTGTAGTTGTTTTAAATGAACTAAAAAGTTAATTTGAAATAAAGGCTATTATAGCACATTGTAAGTGCTATAGTGGTTAAACTTAACATTTAAAATTTATTTGAAATTGAAAGAAAATCTATTACATCACTTAAATGTTGTATTTTGTTAAATGAACCGTTTTAAACTATAACTTTACGTAGCATTTTCAAGTGCTAGGAAACTGAATTTTATTATTTTATTAAATTTTAACCAGATTAATCTTTGGAATAAGATTTAAATTTTGGAAATTTAATATTTAGCTATTAAATAATAAGGAATTGACATTATTTTTTTTATGAAAAGATTTAATATTCAAATATAAACTCCTTTGAAATGTAAGTTTGAAATGGTGATTAATTTCTAAATAAAATGAATGGTTTTAAATGGTATTTAAATGAATTAAAAATGAATGATGTTTTGAATAATACTTTGCTATTTTGATATATTAAAATGATTTGAAATGAATTTTTGAAAGATATGATATTTTGATATTAAAAATGTTTTGAAACGAATTTTTGAAAGATATGATATTTCGATGATAAAATGATTTGAAAGAAAGTTTTGAAAGATATGATATTTCGATAATAAAATGATTTGAAAGAAAGATTTTGAAAAGATATGATACTTTAATATATTAAATGGATTTGAAAAGAGTTTTTGAAAGGATATGATAATTTAATATATTGAAATGGTTAGAAATGACTTGATATTTATTTTGATAAATATTTGAATTTGAATGATATGGTATGTCGATATACTGAAATGGTTTTGGAAATGATTAAATCTTTATTTTGATAAAGATTTGGATTGAAAAGGATATTTTATTTTGAAGTGTAAAATATTGTTTTAAAAGTTATAACCACGGGTTATAATAACAATTGGTTGGCAAAGAGACCGGGATCGGATATCTGGCATACTCTCTGTCGATACCGAAAACCACTTTGACAACCGTGTACGTGGTGGAGATTACATAATGAAGTAGGATGGTGGTGGCGTTTCCTTTAAGGTAAATGCATGGACCCGACTCCCGTGAGTTGGCATAAGGTGGCTAAAACAGGAGCGATCGACGGGTTAATAAGGTAGCACCTTTGATCGGACACATCCCTTCGATATTATACTTTGACTTTGGATTGATTCGATGGCCACTTTTGATTTTATTTGGGGGTGTGGCTCGAGGTGGGTGGTAGCTGCGCGCTGCGCGTTACCACCGACCCGGAAGCGTAATTGGTATATCTATCCTGGCATTGCCTAGTTGTGCCGTGTCACCTACCCTATCGCGCCTTGTACGAGTTTCTATTTGTGTCGTACCTGTCGTGTATCCTCAGATAGCCTCCCGATCAGGAGGTATTACGGTACTATATAGACTATTGGCGTTATTTGTGTTAAGAGCTATATGGGTAATCCCTTAAAGCTATTAAAAAGTAAGTTTATTTTACAAATAGACACTATTGTAATATCGCAATATACTATATAGTAAATAGTTTAATGGATCATTAGAGGATGGGCGGTCCCAAGCATCTTCTATGTTACATGTACTTTAACTACTGTTCACTTGCGTTGGTTTACATTGTATAAGTATGTATGTCCTGACTCGAGTGTTTGTATTTTTATTTACGCTCGGGTCAGCCTGATTATTCACAAATTTGGATTCCACTTTCTGGAGATTGGAATCGCTGGAGATTATCTGCTTATCTAGTCTTATCTATTTCGGTTTTGTTGTTGTATTCAGCTTGTACTTGGTTATCATATTGAAACTTCTGTTGTACTTTATTTCTTCCGTTGTATCTTGTTTAACTCTGATATATTTATATAGTAGCTTCATGAACTACTATCTCTTTTACTTCCGCTGCATTATTAAATACTCTGTCTGTGATCTGTGATTATTATTCATTGTATATTCTGAGATTTGCCAAATTTTTATTTACGTGGTATTTTGAGCAATTCAATTCCGACATGAGCGTCTACCTATACACTTATAATGGGTGCGAATGATTGAAAATACCGGGTTGTTACAGTTGGTATCAGAGCTTTGGTAGCTCTAGGCAAAACTCAGCATATGGAGTGAATGCATTTATAGAGTCACTTTCATTCGAGTTTGTATCTATTCCTTTTGACTCGATTCCTTTGGATTTTGGAACGTTCCCTACGGATCCAAATTCCATTCGTATCCCTCACTATTCATCTTCTTTTGACTCTGGAGTATTCCATAACTCCGCTTCGAATGATCTTTTTAGTGAGTCGGCGGTCACGCCAATTTCAAATTGAATTGAAAAAAAGGAAACTCCCTTACAATTAGCATCGATTCACCAGAGATTTATATCTATCCTTGGTTTAGATGCCAATATCTTTTGTTATTCCAAACTCTAACTCTTGAGATCGAATGTAGATTTACCCTAGAAAAATCCACATTGATCTTATTCTTTAAGTCACGGTTGACCCGGTTAAGGTTGCCCGTGATTTATTTAAGCTTATCCACCTCCCTATTTTGTTATTTAATCGTCTTGTCTTTTGTTTCTAACCTATCTCCAAGCATTTTGAATTGTACTTGTAAATCTATGTTTTGTTTATATATTGTGTTGTTTGAGCTATTGATGTTGAATTGGGTTTCTGATCGATTCTTCTGATCAACGCTATCGATAAGATTTCCAAAACACTTTGACAGAACATACTGACATAATATTATTTTAAAATTTGGTTAATGAAATAAATTTTGATATATAAGTAAATTTATGGAACTTAACAAACTGATTTAAATTGATTATTTGAAGCGATAATATTTGATTTATCATTTATTGTTCTATAAATGAATTTACAAATAGTTGTTTATAAATTGATTTGGGAATTGAAATGAATTTAGAACAAGAAATTTGAGAAGTTAATTTCCTATGGTTTCAAACATTGTTTAAAGTTTTAAAGGGTTATATTATTTAAAGTATTTTTGAATAGAAATTTGTTTTCAAAGAATTTTAGAAGTTTAAAAAAATTAGTGCTCTTCTCTTTGTCGCTGGAAAATAACTTCGGTGATGACCGCGACAACGTCGACAATCATTTTCGAGTTTCGAAATGAAGAGACCACCCTGTAATCTTGCTACAGCTTTGTTTTAGGAAATCAAATTGATTTGAATTTCTAAAATATGACTTGATTTATAATAGTGGAAATTAGCCACAAGGGCCTCTTTAGCAAGTGCAATTAGTTTATAGGACATACAACTGAAATAATTACTTTTAAGGACAAAATGCAAAATAATTAATTTCTAAGGCCTAAAAACTTATGAAATTATTTCCTTGAAAGAAATTAGACTGCTGACTTTGTCCTTAAAAGTAATTATTGTGCTGACTTTGGCCTTGAAATTAATTTCTGTGGATATATATCCTAGAAACTAATTGGACTGCAAAGTTTGTCCTTCTAGTGAAATGCCCCATTATAATATATATAGACATATGATTTAAAATTTGATTTTATAAGTTATGTACATACGTTTATTTATCTCTAAATGGTTTGAAGAAATCGAAAATTTAATTCTTAAATTCAATTATAAAAAGAAAATCAAAATTTTGGATGAATATTCAAGGATGGAATGATTTAATTGGAAAGTTTTATTTGTATAATACAATTGCATTCAAATATAACTTACCTTAATTTCAGAAGTTAACAATGTAATTGGATAATATACAATATAAAAAGATTTTATAAATAAAATTTGAGTGGTTATAATAAATGTTATACACTTAAATTTTAATTATAAATGATTAACAAAGGTAAATAGAATAAAGGTAATTGAAAAACTTATAATAAAATAATGCTAAAAGAACTAAGAATAAAAGAAAGCAGTTATAATAAGTGTAAGTATATTTAACATAAGTGATAAATATATTGAGAGGAATAAATTTAATTTTAACTGGGAATAAATAAGAATAAAATTTATTAAGTACGTTTTGAGTATAATAATGATATTTTTTTCAAATTCATGATTTTTGAAATTGTTAGTTTAAGATGATTGGATAGTAAGATAATGAAATTTGAGATAGTTAAGATTTATTTAACTTGTGTAAAGATTTATTCCCTATTTAAGTTGAAATTTCCACGCTTTCAAATTTATTTCCTTATTTTGTTTTTCAAACTATCTTTTGCTTGTCCTTATCAACCTTATCTTGCTATAGACTGGTATAGGCATCTTTCTATAATCTTTCTATTTAGAAATTTTTCTATAATCTTTCTGTTTAGAAATCTTTCTGTAATCTTTGATAATCTTTGGTACTCATTTTGAATCTATTTTTGCGTGCTTGTATTCTTGATTTTGGAGAATCTTGGAAAGATCATCTCCACCTTGTTAAACTTGCATATAACAACAGTTATCAGGTATAATCTCAATCTTCTGGTCACCTTGTCTTAATATTATTTCATTTCTATCTTTTCTGTGCTTTCCCGTACCTCGATCCTTTTCGGGGACGAAAAGTTTTGAGTAGGAGAGAGTGTAACAACCCTGAATTTTATGATGTATTTTAATTATTTATTTTGATTTTTTTATTTTGTTTGAAATTTTGATTTAAGAATTTTATTTTATTTATCAAAATAAACAAGTTTTGTTATTTTAAATATAAATGTTGATTTATATGTGAATTATAGTTTCAAACATGTATAAATTGAATATTTTACTGAATAGTGAATTTCTGTTCAAACTGGTCAACTTTGACTTTTAAACTTCAAATTTAAATTATTTAAAATCTTAAATTTTATCTTTTATTATGAAAATAGATGAAATAACTTGAATACTGCTTTTCGTTTCGTTGGAAACAGACTTAAACCGTGAAAGTTATGTATATTTCAATATTGAGTGCAATTTGTTTATTCAGCAATTTTGCTATTTTAAATTGTATAAATATTATATTTTCTTTGTCATATTTTATTTTAATATGTATTAATATGTTATTTTATGTATATTTTTGTCTTTTAATATTTTTAAAGTGAGGTAGGAATTTTTCTAGAGTTAGTAGTATCTTTCTTGTAATTTCCATGCCCTGTTTTCAATTTTTAAACATTTTCTTTAGTTCTTTTTCTATTTTTCTCCAATTTAATTATTTATTTCATTTTTAAAATGATAAATAAATTATTTTATTTCAAATTTTCACTTCATAATATTTTTAAAATGAAGTGGATATTTTTCCAAGACTAGTAGTGATTTATTTGTAATTTCTGGACACTGTTCTGTATTTTTAAGTAATTTCTTTCATTCTTTTTATATTTTCTTTAAAATTAATTTTTTATTTTCTTATATTTTCACTTGGTTTCGGTTTTTACAAGTATCTTCTGATTCACTTTTGTTTTTATTTGATCTTTAGAAAACGGAAATGCGTTTCATTTCTAGACGTTTCATTTCTAGACGTTTCATTGTCCAAAAACGTTTCAAATGCCATAACCATCTCATTTATTCATTTTGGCTGCCCATTTTCAGTTTCTAGCCATGAATTTCATCCTATTTCTCACTCAAGAAACCATTCTTTCATTTTATTCATGGCTTCAAACATTTTGGGTAATGTCTTCCTCTTATTTTCTTCATTTTCTTATGTATTTTTTCCTTGTTTTCTCCACTCTTTTGCTCGGCCTCCACTCCATAGCCATGGCCACCACCTCCTACACCTCTTCCCTGTCATCATCACCACCTACTCCTCAGATCTGAAACATGGCCGAACCCACCATGATGCTAAAATCAAAAAAAAAATACAACATATGCCTTGAAAACATGCTAGTTTGAGCCTTGTTGCTTCACCGCCTCTTTTTCCACCACCACCACCACCTCTAGCCGCCACCACCTCTAACAGACCACCACACACCACTACAACATCTATCCGGATCTGAACTTTAATGGCCAGCCAAACCCCTACATGGTTGAGCCTTTTGTTGACCAAAAACCCACCTATTTTGCATAAGCCTCTTCATATTCATGCGTAATAACTCCTCTACCACTTAAATACCTTATAGCCACGATTTATAGGACCCAAACCTGAACCAAAGTATGTCCAAACCTGAGGCAAAACATTCCCTAGACCGTGCAATCAAATGTAGAAAGCAAGGCAAAAGACTGTGTATTCGTATCTCTTTTTATTTCATAGTTGTTTCAATTTAATGTTGTGTTGAAATGTTAATTTATTTGGCTTTGTTTTGGATTGTAACACAAGTTCAAAGCTTGGATCTCATCCCACTTGAGCCTATTTTGTGTCATCGTGCCTTTTGGAATCCGTTGTGTCATTTGAGTTGATATCTGCAGCACAAAAAGGTGAGTAAATCTCACCAGACTAATATGTACTTATATAACTGATAAACTGACACCATTTGAATCTGTAACTGTTTATCATCATGCTATATCTGCTATATTATTATCATATGATGTTCACACCTGTTATTACACTTTTTATATCATATGTTATTGTTATTTCATGCTATTCTGTCATTTATATCAGTTATCACCATTGCAAGTTCCCTGTAGACTAGAATCGCTATGGTTTGAAATGATACATACCCGAACGGACTTTAGAATAGGGAAAACGTTATGGGCTGAAATGATAGGCCTGAGTGGTTTCCAAAATCATTTATTTCACTTGGGACTGCGGATTGAAATGATATATATCCGTATCACTAGACCTAGGCTAGAAAACTTACAGACCCGTGGTTTATGTAATATTTTTGAAAATGTTTTAAAATATTTGAAAATGTAAAAATTATAATATTTTGATAATTTTGATTTAAATTTAATTAAAAATGATTTTTTGTAGAAATTTTAGTGATTTTCTATAAATTAAAAATGAAATAAGTAAACGGTAAAGTAGAATTTGAACTATAAGTAAATTTTGGAATTTATATTGTGTTTTAAAAGGGAAATTATGTAAAGTAAGAAAAATATAATATTTTGATTTAAAAATGTATTTTTAATGATTGTATAAAAATAATAATGATTTTTGAATAAGTTAAAATGTTAAACAAATGAATGTTTAAGTAAATTTTGAAATATAATTTAAATGTGAAATTTTAAATTTTGTTTTGAAAAGTGAAATTTAATTAAGTAAAATTTATGGAAATAAGTTATATTTTGTAAATTTAAACCTAATTGTTAAGTTAATAATTTAATTAAAGAAATGGAAGTTAATACTTGAATTTAAATAAGAAATTATGTTAAAAATTGATTTTTGGATGAGATTTAACTTTATAAAAATTATAAAAATAAGAGTATTGAAACGATGATTTTAAAATGTAAAATTTATGATGTTTATAAGTTAAATGATTTAAATTAAAGATTAACGTTGGTGAAATTTTTATTTAAACGCTGATTTTGATTTAACAGCATTTTCGAAGTGTAATATAAAGGATATTACAGCATTTTGTAAATGCTGTAGTTGTTTTAAATGAACTAAAAAGTTAATTTGAAATAAAGGCTATTATAGCACATTGTAAGTGCTATAGTGGTTAAACTTAACATTTAATGTTTATTTGAAATTTAAAGAAAATCTATTACAGAAAATGTTGTATTTTGTTAAATGAACCGTTTTAAACTATAACTTTACGTAGCATTTTCAAGAGCTACGGAAACTGAATTTTATTATTTTATTAAATTTTAATGAGATTAATCATTGGAATAAGATTTAAATTTTGGAAATTTAATATTTAGCTATTAAATAATAAGGAATTGACTTTATTTTTTTTATGAAAATATTTAATCTTTAAATATAAACTCCTTTGAAATGTAAGTTTGAAATGGTGATTAATTTCTAAATAAGATGAATGGTTTTAAATGGTATTTAAATGAATTAAAAATGAATGTTGCTTTGAATAGTACTTTGATATTTTGATATATTAAAATGATTTGAAATGAATTTTTGAATGATATGATATTTTGATATTAAAAATGCTTTGAAATGAATTTTTGAAAGATATGATATTTCGATAAAAAAATGATTTGAAAGAAAGTTTTGAAAGATATGATATTTCGATAATAAAATGATTTGAAAGAAAGTTTTGAAAAGATATGATATTTTAATATATTAAATGGATTTGAAAGGAGTTTTTGAATGGATATGATAATTTAATATATTGAAATGGTTAGAAATTACTTGATATTTATTTTGATAAATATTTGAATTTGAATGATATGGTATGTCGATATATTGAAATGGTTTTGGAAATGATTAAATCTTTATTTTGATAAAAATTTGGATTGAAAAGGATATTTCATTTTGAAGTATAAAATATTGTTTTAAAAGTTATAACCACGGGTTATAATAACGATTGGTTGGCAAAGAGACCGGGATCGGAAATCTGGCATACTCTCTGTCGATACCGAAAACCACTTTGACAACCGTGTATGTGGTGGAGATTCCAGAATGAAGTAGGATGGCGGCGGCGTTTCCTTTAAGGTAAATGCGTGGACCCGACTCCCGTGAGTTGGCATAAGGTGGCCAAAACAGGAGCGATCGACGGGTCAATAAGGTAGCACCTTTGATCGGACACATCCCTTCGATATTATACTTTGACTTTGGATTGATTCAGTGGCCACTTTTGATTTTATTTGCGGTGTGGCTCGGGGTGGGCGGTAGCTGCACGCTACGCGTTACCACCGACCTGGAAGCGTAATTGGTATATCTACCCTGGCATTGCCTAGTTGTGCCGTGTCACCTACCCTATCGCGCCTTGTACGAGTTTCTATTTGTGTCGTACCTATGGAGTATCCTCTGGTAGCCTCCCGATCAGGAGGTATAACGGTACTGTATAGACTATTGGCGTTATTTGTGTGAAGGGCTATATGGGTAACCCCTTAACGCTATTAAAAAGTAAGTTTATTTTACAAATAGGCACTATTGTAATAGCGCAATATACTATATAGTAAATAGTTTAACGGATCCTTAGAGGATGGGCGGTCCCAAGCATCTTCTAAGTTACATGTACTTTTACTACAGTTCACTTGAGTTGGTTTACATTGTATAAGTATGTATGTCCTGACTCGAGTGTTTGTATTTTTATTTACGCTTGGGTCAGCCTGATTATTCACAAATTTGGATTCCACTTTCTGGAGATTGGAATCGCTGGAGATTATCTGCTTATCTAGTCTTATCTATTTCGGTTCTGTTGTTGTATTCAGCTTGACTTGGTTATCATATTGAAACTTCTAGTACTTTATTTCTTCTGTTGTATCTTGTTTAACTTTGATATATTTATATAGTAGCTTCATGAACTACTATCTCTTTTACTTCCGCTGCATTATTAAATACTCTGTGTCTGTGATCTGTGATTATTATTTACTGTATATTCTGAGATTTGCTAAATTTTTATTTACAACGCGGTACTTTGAGCAATTCAATTCCAACATGGGTGTCTACCTATACACTTATAATGGACGCGAATGGTTGAAAATACCGGGTTGTTACAGTTGGTATCAGAGCTTTGGTAGCTCTAGGAAAAACTCAGCATATGGAGTGAATGCATTTACAGAGTCACTTTCATTCGAGTTTGAATCTCTTCCTTTTTGACTCGATTCCTTTGAATTTTGGAACGTTCCATACGGATCCAAAGTCCATTCTTATCCCTCACTATTCATCTTCTTTTGACTCTGGAGTATTCCATAACTCCGCTTCGAATGATCTTTTTAGTTAGTCGGCGGTCACGCCAATTTCAAATTGAATTGAAAAAAAGGGAAACTCCCTTACAATTGCATCGATTCACCAGAGATTTATATCTATCCTTGGTTTAGATGCCAGTACCTTTTGTTATTCCAAACTCTAACTCTTGAGATCGAATGTAGATTTACCCTAGAAAAATCCACATTGATCTTATTCTTTAAGTCACGGTTGACCCGGTTAAGGTTGCCCGTGATTTGTTTAAGCTTATCCACATCCCTATTTTGTTATTTAATCATCTTGTCTTTTGTTTCTAACCTATCGATAAGCATTTTGAATTGTACTTGTAAATCTATGTTTTGTTTATATATTGTGTTGTTTGAGCTATTGATGTTGAATTGGGTTTCTGATCGATTCTTCTGATCAACTCTATCGATAAGATTTCCAAAACACTTTGACAGAACAAACTGACACAATATTATTTTAAAATTTGGTTAATGAAATAAATTTTGATATATAAGTAAATTTGTGGAACTTAACAAACTGATTTAAATTGATTATTTGAAGTGATAATATTTGATTTATCATTTATTGTTCTATAAATGAATTTATAAATAGTTGTTTATAAATTGATTTGGGAACTGAAATGAATTTAGAACAAGAAATTTGAGAAGTTAATTTGCAATGGTTTCAAACATAGTTTAAATTTTTAAAGGGTTATATTATTTAAAGTATTTTTGAATAGAAATTTGTTTTCAAAGAATTTTAAAAGTTTAAAAAAATTAGTGCTCTTCTCTTTGTCGCTGGAAAATAACTTTGGTGATGACCGCGACATCATCGACATTCATTTTCGTGTTTCGAAATGAAGAGACCGCCCTGTAATCTTGCTACAGCTTTGTTTTGGGAAATCAAGTTGACTTGAATTTCTAAAATATGACTTGATTTATAATAGTGGAAATTAGCCACAAGGTCCTCTTTAGCAAGTGCAATTAGTTTATAGGACATACAACTGAAATAATTACTTTTAAGGACAAAATGCAAAATAATTAATTTCTAAGGCCTAAAAACTTATGAAATTATGTCCTTGAAAGTAATTAGACTGCTGACTTTGTCCTTAAAAGTAATTATTGTGCTGACTTTGGCCTTGAAATTAATTTCTGCGGATGTATATCCTAGAAACTAATTGGACTGCAAAGTTTGTCCTACTAGTGATGCCCCATTATAATATATATAGACATATGATTTAAAATTTGATTTGATAAGTTATGTACATACATTCATTTATCTCTAAATGGTTTGAAGAAATCAAAAATTTAATTCTTAAATTCAATTATAAAAAGAAAATCAAAATTTTGGATGAATATTCAAGGACGGAATGATTTAATTGGAAAGTTTTATTTGTATAATACAATTGCATTCAAATATAACTTACCTTAATTTCAGAAGTTAACAATGTAATTGGATAATATACAATATAAAAAGATTTTGTAAATAAAATTTGAGTGGTTATAATAAATGTTATACACTTAAATTTTAATTATAAATGATTAACAAAGGTAAATATAATAAAGGGTAATTGAAAAACTTACAATAAAATAATGTTAAAAGAACTAAGAATAAAAGAAAGCAGTTATAATAAGTGTAAGTATATTTAACATAAGTGATAAATATATTGAGAGGAATAAATTTAATTTTAATTGGGAATAAAGAAGAATAAAATTTATTAAGTACATTTTGAGTATGATAATGATTTTTTTTTTTCAAATTCATGATTTTTGAAATTGTTAGTTTAAGATGATTGGATAGTAAGATAATGAAATTTGAGATAGTTAAGATTTATCTAACTTGCGTAAAGATTTATTCTCTATTTAAATTGAAATTTCCATGCTTTCAAATTTATTTCCTTATTTTGTTTTTCAAACTATCTTTTGGTTGTCCTTATCATCCTTATCTTGCTATAGACTGGTATAGGCATCTTTCTATAATCTTTCTATTTAGAAATCTTTCTATAATCTTTCTGTTTAGAAATCTTTCTATAATCTTTGATAATCTTTGGTACTCATTTTGAACCTATTTTTGTGTGCTTGTGTTCTTGATTTTGGAGAATCTTGGAAAAATCATCTCCACCTTGTTAAACTTACCTATAACAACGGTTATCAGGTATAATCTCAATCTTCTGGTCGCCTTGTCTTAATATTATTTCATTTCTATCTTTTCTGTGCTTACCCGTACCTCAATCCTTTTCGGGGACGAAAAGTTTTGAGTGGGGGAGAGTGTAACAACCCTGAATTTTGTGATTTATTTTAATTATTTATTTTGATTTTTTTTATTTGTTTGAAATTTTGATTTAAGAATTTTATTTTATTTACTAAAATGAATAATTTATGTTATTTTAAATATAAAAGTTGATTTATATGTGAATTATAGTTTCAAACATGAATAAATTGAATATTTTACTGAACAGTGAATTTCTGTTCAAACTGGTCAACTTTGACTTTTAAACTTAAAATTTAAATTATTTAAAATCTTAAATTTTATCTTTTATTATTAAAATAGATGAAATAACTTGAACATTGCTTTTCGTTTCGTTGGAAACAGACTTTAACTGTGAAAGTCATGCATATTTCAATATTGAGTGCAATTTGTTTATTCTGCAATTTTGCTATTTTAAATTGTATAAATATTATATTTTCTTTGTCATATTTTATTTTAATATGTATTAATATGTTATTTTATGTATATTTTTGTCTTTTAATATTTTTAAAGTGAGGTAGGAATTTTTCTAGAGTCAGTAGTATTTTTCTTGTAATTTGCATGCCCTGTTTTCAATTTTTAGACATTTTCTTCAGTTCTTTTTCTATTTTTCTCCAATTTAATTATTTATTTCATTTTTAAAATGATAAATAAATTATTTTATTTCAAATTTTCACTTCATAATATTTTTAAAATGAAGTGGATATTTTTCCAAGACTAGTAGTGATTTATTTGTAATTTCTGGACACTGTTTTGTATTTTTAAGTAATTTCTTTCATTCTTTTTATATATTCTTTAAATTAATTTTTTATTTTCTTATATTTTCACTTGGTTTCGGTTTTTACAAGTATTTTCTGATTCACTTTTGTTTTTATATCTGTAGAAAACGGAAATGCGTTTCATTTCTAGACGTTTCATTGTCCAAAAACGTTTCAAATGCCATAATCATCTCATTTATTCATTTTGGCTGCCCATTTTCAGTTTCTAGCCGTGACTTTCATCCTATTTCTCACTCAAGAAACCATTCTTTCATTTTATTCATGGCTTCAAACATTTTGGGTAATGTCTTCCTCTTATTTTCTTCATTTTCTTCCTATTTTCTAATGTATTTTTGCCTTGTTCTCTCCACTCTTTTGCTCAGCCTCCACTCCATAGCCATGGCCACCACCTCCTACACCTCTTCCCTGTCATCATCACCACCTACTCCTCATATCTGAAACATGGCCGAACCCACCATGATGCTAAAATCCAAAAAAAATACAACATATGCCTTGAAAACATGCTAGTTTGAGCCTTGTTGCTTCACCGCCTCTTTTTCCACCACCGCCACCACCTCTAGTCGCCACCACCACCTCTGACCAGACCACCACACACCACTACAACATCTATCCAGATCTGAACTTGAATGTCCAAGCCAAACCCCTACATGGTCGAGCCTTTTGTTGACCAAAAACCCACCTATTTTGCATATGCCTCTTCATATTCATGCGTAGTAACTCCTCTACCACTTCAATACCTTGTAGCCATGATTTATAGGACCCAAACCTGAACCAAAGTATGTCCAAACCTGAGGCGAAACATCCCCTAGACCGTGTAATCAAATGTAGAAAGTAAGGCAAAAGACTGTGTATTCGTATCTCTTTTTATTTCAAAGTTGTTTCAATTTAATGTTGTGTTGAAATGTTAATTTACTTGGTTTTGTTTTGGGTTGTAACACAAGTTCTAAGCTTGGATCTCTTCCCACTTGAGCCTATTTTGTGTCGTCGCGCCTTTTGGAATCCGTCGTGTCATTTGAGTTGATATCTCCAGCACAAAAAGGTGAGTAAATCTCACCCGACTAATATGTACTTATATAACTGATAAACTGACACCATTTGAATCTGTAACTGTTTATCATCATGTTATATCTGCTATATTATTATCATATGAAGTTCACACCTGTTATTACACTTTTTATATCATATCTTATTGTTATTTCATTTTATTCTGTCATTTATATCTGTTATCACCATTGCAAGTTCCATGTAGACTAGAATCACTATGAGTTGAAATGATTCATACCCGAACGGGCTTTAGAAGAGGGGAAAACGTTATGGGCTGAAATGATAGGCCTGAGCGGTTTCCAAAATCATTCATTTTACTTGGAACTACAGGTTTGAAATGATAGAACCCGGTTTTTCTTTGTAAACCGCGGACTGAAATGATATATCTGTATCACTTGACCTAGGCTAGAAAACTATATACAGACCCGTAGTTTATGTAATATTTTTGAAAATGTTTTAAAATATTTTAAAATGTAAAAATTATAATATTTTGATAATATTTTGATTTAAATTTAATTAAAGATGATTTTTGTAGAAATATTAGTGATTTTCTATAAATTAAATAATGAAATAAGTAAACGATAAAGTAGAATTTGAACTACAAGTAAATTTTGGAATTTATGTTGTGTTTTAAAAGGAAAATTATGTAAAGTAAGAAAAATATAATATTTTGATTTAAAAATGTATTTTTAATGATTGTATAAAAATAATAATGATTTTTGAATAAGTTAAAATGCTAAACAAATGAATGTTTAAGTAAATTTTGAAATATAACTTAAATGTGAAATTTTAATTTTTTTTTTTAAAAGTGAAATTTTAATTAAGTAAAATTTATGGAAATAAGTTATATTTTGTAAATTTAAACCTAATTGTTAAGTTAACAATTTAATTAAAGAAATGGAAATTAATACTTGAATTTAAATAAGAAATTATGTTAAAAATTGATTTTTGGATGAGATTTAACTTTATAAAAATCATAAAAGTAAGAGTATTGAAATGATGATTTTAAAATGTAAAATTTATGATGTTTATAAGTTAAATGATTTAAATTAAATATCAACTGTTGGTGAAATTTTTATTTAAACGCTGAATTTGATTTAATAGCATTTTCGAAGTGGAATATAAGGGATATTACAGCATTTTGTAAATGCTGTGGTTGTTTTAAATGAACTAAAAAGTTAATTTGAAATAAAGGCTATTATAGCACATTGTAAGTGCTATAGTGGTTAAACTTAACATTTAAAGTTTATTTGAAATTTAAAGAAAATCTATTACAGCACTTAAATGTTGTATTTTGCTAAATGAACCGTTTTAAACTATAACTTTACGTAGCATTTTCAAGTGCTACGGAAACTGAATTTTATTATTTAATTAAATTTAAATGAGATTAATCTTTGGAATAAGATTTAAATTTTGGAAATTTAATATTTAGCTATTAAATAATAAGGAATTGACTTTATTTTTTTTATGAAAAGATTTAATATTCAAATATAAACTCCTTTGAAATGTAAGTTTGAAATGGTGATTAATTTCTAAATAAAACGAATGGTTTTAAATGGTATTTAAATGAATTAAAAATGAAAGATGTTTTGAATAACACTTTGATATTTTGATATATTAAAATGATTTGAAATGAATTTTTGAAAGATATGATATTTTGATATTAAAAATGTATTGAAATGAATTTTTGAAAGATATGATATTTCGATAATTAAATGATTTGAAAGAAAGTTTTGAAAGATATGATATTTCTATAATAAAATGATTTGAAAGAAAGTTTTGAAAAGATATGATATTTTAATATATTAAATGGATTTGAAAGGAGTTTTTGAAAGGATATGATAATTTAATATATTGAAATGGTTAGAAATGACTTGATATTTATTTTGATAAATATTTGAATTTGAATGATATGGTATGTCGATATATTGAAATGGTTTTGGAAATGATTAAATCTTTATTTTTGATAAAGATTTGGATTGAAAAGGATATTTTATTTTGAAGTATAAAATATTGTTTTAAAAGTTATAATCACGGGTTATAATAACGATTGGTTGGCAAAGAGACCGGGATCGGATATCTGGCATACTCTCTGTCGATACCGAAAACCACTTTGACAACCGTGTACGTGGTGGAGATTACATAATGAAGTAGGATGGTGGTGGCGTTTCCTTTAAGGTAAATGGGTGGACCCGACTCCCGTGAGTTGGCATAAGGTGGCTAAAACAGGAGCGATCGACGGGTTAATAAGGCAGCACCTTTGCTCGGACACATCCCTTCGATATTATACTTTGACTTTGGATTGATTCGGTGGCCACTTTTGATTTTATTTGGGGGTGTGGCTCGAGGTGGGTGGTAGCTGCGCGCTACGTGTTACCACCGACCCGGAAGCGTAATTGGTATATCTACCCTGGCATTGCCTAGTTGTGCCGTGTCACCTACCCTATCACGCCTTGTACGAGTTTCTATTTGTGTCGTACCTATGGAGTATCCTCTGGTAGCCTCCGGATCAGGAGGTATTATGGTACTGTATAGACTATTTCGGTTCTGTTGTTGTATTCAGCTTGTACTTGCTTATCATATTGAAACTTCTGGTGTACTTTATTTCTTCTGTTGTATCTTGTTTAACTTTGATATATTTATATAGTTGCTTCATGAACTACTATCTCTTTTACATCCGCTGCATTATTAAATACTCTGTGTCTGTGATCTGTGATTATTATATACTGTATATTCTGAGATTTGCCAAATTTTTATTTACAACGTGGTATTTTGAGCAATTCAATTCCGATATGAGCGTCTACCTATACACTTATAATGGATGCGAATGGTTGAAAATACTGGGTTGTTACAGTTGGTATCAGAGCTTTGGTAGCTCTAGGCAAACTCAGCATATGGAGTGAATGCATTTATAGAGTCACTTTCATTCGAGTTTGAATCTCTTCCTTTTTGACTCGATTCCTTTGAATTTTGGAACGTTCCATACGGATCCAAATTCCATTCTTATCCCTCACTATTCATCTTCTTTTGATTCTGGAGTATTCCATAACTCCGCTTCGAATGATCTTTTTAGTGAGTCGGCGGTCATGCCAATTTTGAATTGAAAAAAAAGGAAACTCCCTTACGATTAGCATCGATTCACCAGAGATTTATATCTATCCTTGGTTTAGATGCCAATATCTTTTGTTATTCTAAACTCTAACTCTTGAGATCGAATGTAGATTTACCCCAGAAAAATACACATTGATCTTATTCTTTAAGTCACGGTTGACCCGGCTAAGGTTGCCCGTGATTTATTTAAGCTTATCCACCTCCCTATTTTGTTATTTAATCATCATGTCTTTTGTTTCTAACCTATCTCCAAGCATTTTGAATTGTACTTGTAAATCTATGTTTTGTTTATATGTTGTATTGTTTGAGCTATTGATGTTGAATTGGGTTTCTGATCGATTCTTCTGATCAACACCATCGATAAGATTTCCAAAACACTTTGACAAAACAAACTGACATAATATTATTTTGAAATTTGGTTAATGAAATAAATTTTGATATATAAGTAAATTAATGGAACTTAACAAACTGATTTAAATTGATTATTGAAGTGATAATATTTGATTTATCATTTACTGTTCTATAAATGAATTTATAAATAGTTGTTTATAAATTGATTTGGGAGCTGAAATGAATTTAGAACAAGAAATTTGAGAAGTTAATTTCCGATGGTTTCAAACATTGTTTAAAGTTTTAAAGGATTATCTTATTTAAAGCATTTTTGAATAGAAATTTGTTTTCAAATATTTTTAAAAGTTTAAAAAAATTAGTGCTCTTCTCTTTGTCGCTGGAAAATAACTTCGGTGATGACTGCGGCATCATGGACATTCATTTTCGAGTTTCGAAATGAAGAGACCGCCCTGTAATCATGCTACAACTTTGTTTTGGGAAATCAAGTTGATTTGAATTTCTAAAATATGACTTGATTTCTAATAGTGGAAATTAGCCACAGGGGCCTCTTTAGCAAGTGCAATTAGTTTATAGGACATACAACTGAAATAATTACTTTTGAAGACAAAATGCAAAATAATTAATTTCTAAGGCCTAAAAACTTATGAAATTATGTCCTTGAAAGTAATTAGACTGCTGACTTTGTCCTTAAAAGTAATTATTGTGCTGACTTTGGCCTTGAAACTAATTTCTATGGATGTATATCCTAGAAACAATTGGACTGCAAAGTTTGTCCTTCTAGTGAAATGCCCCATTATAATATATATAGACATATGATTTAAAATTTGATTTGATAAGTTATGTACATACATTTATTTATCTCTAAATGGTTTGAAGAAATCGAAAATTTAATTCTTAAATTCAATTATAAAAAGAAAATCAAAATTTTGGATGAATATTCAAGGATGGAATGATTTAATTGGAACGTTTTATTTGTATAATACAATTGCATTCAAATATAACTTACCTTAATTTCAGAAGTTAACAATGTAATTGGATAATATACAATATAAAAAGATTTTATAAATAAAATTCGAGTGGTTATAATAAATGTTATAAACTTATATTTTAATTATAAATGATTAACAAAGGTAAATATAATAAAGGTAATTGAAAAAATTACAATAAAATAATGTTAAAAGAACTAAGAATAAAAGAAAGCAGTTATAATAAGTGTAAGTATATTTAACATAAGTGATAAATATATTGAGAGGAATAAATTTAATTTTAGTTGGGAATAAAGAAGAATAAAATTTATTAAGTACATTTTGAGTATAATAATGATTTTTTTTTTCAAATTCATGATTTTCGAAATTGTTGGTTTAAGATGATTGGATAGTAAGAAAACGAAATTTGAGATAGTTAAGATTTATTTAACTTGTGTAAAGATTTATTCTCTATTTAAGTTGAAATTTCCATTCTTTCAAATTTATTTCCTTATTTTGTTTTTCAAACTATCTTTTGCTTGTCCTTATCATCCTTATCTTGCTATAGATTGGTATAGGCATCTTTCTATAATCTTTCTATTTAGAAATCTTTCTATAATCTTTCTATTTAGAAATCTTTCTATAATCTTTGATAATCTTTGGTACTCATTTTGAATCTATTTTTGCGTGCTTGTATTCTTGATTTTGGAGAATCTTGGAAAGATCATCTCCACCTTGTTAAACTTACCTATAACAATAGTTATCAGGTATAATCTCAATCTTCTGGTCACCTTGTCTTAATATTATTTCATTTCTATCTTTTCTATACTTTCCCATACCTCGATCCTTTTCGGGGACGAAAAGTTTTGAGTGGGGGAGAGTGTAACAACCCTGAATTTTGTGATTTATTTTAATTATTTATTTTAATTTTTTTATTCTGTTTGAAATTTTGATTTAATAATTTTACTTTATTTATTAAAATAAATAAGTTATTTTATTTTAAATATAAATGTTGATTTATATGTGAATTATAGTTTCAAACATGTATAAATTGAATATTTTACTGAACAGTGAATTTCTGTTCAAACTGGTCAACTTTGACTTTTAAACTTCAAATTTAAATTATATAAAATCTAAAATTTTATCTTTTATTGTGAAAATAGATGAAATAACTTGAATACTGCTTTTCGTTTCGTTGGAAACAGAATTAAACCGTGAAAGTTATGTATATTTCAATATTGAGTGCAATTTGTTTATTCTGCAATTTTGCTATTTTAAATTGTATAAATATTATATTTTCTTTGTCATATTTTATTTTAATATGTATTAATATGTTATTTTATGTATATTTTTGTCTTTTAATATTTTTAAAGTGAGATAGGAATTTTTCTAGAGTTAGTAGTATTTTTCTTGTAATTTCCATGCCCTGTTTTCAATTTTTAAACATTTTCTTTAGTTCTTTTTCTATTTTTCTCCAATTTAATTATTTATTTCATTTTGAAAATGATAAATAAATTATTTTATTTCAAATTTTCACTTCAGAATATTTTTAAAATGAAGTGGACATTTTTCCAAGACTAGTAGTGATTTATTTGTAATTTCTGGACACTGTTTTGTATTTTTAAGTAATTTCTTTCATTCTTTTTATATTTTCTTTAAAATTAATTTTTTATTTTCTTATATTTTCACTTGGTTTCGGTTTTTACAAGTATTTTCTGATTCACTTCTATTTTTATTTGATCTTTAGAAAACAGAAATGCGTTTCATTTCTAGATGTTTCATTTCTAGACGTTTCATTGTCCAAAAACGTTTCAAATGCCATAACCGTCTCATTTATTCATTTTGGCTGCCCATTTTCAGTTTCTAGCCATAACATTCATCCTATTTCTCACTCAAGAAACCATTCTTTCATTTTATTCATGGCTTCAAACATTTGGGTAATGTCTTCCTCTTATTTTCTTCATTTTCTTCCTATTTTCTTATGTATTTTTGCCTTGTTCTCTCCACTCTTTTGCTCGGCCTCCACTCCACAGCCCTGGCGACCACCTCCTACACCTCTTCACTGTCATCATCACCACCTACTCCTCAGATCTGAAACATGGCCGAACCCACCATGATGCTAAAATCCAAAAAAATACAACATATGCCTTGAAAACATGCTATTTTGAGCCTTGTTGCTTCACCACCTCTTTTTCCACCACCACCACCACCTCTAGCCGCCACCACCACCTCTGACCAGACCACCACACACCACTAAAACATCTGTCCGGATCTGAACTTGAATGGCCAAGCCAAACCCCTACATGGTCGAGCCTTTTGTTGACCAAAAACCCACCTATTTTGCATAAGCCTCTTCATATTCATGTGTAGTGACTCCTCTACCACTTAAATACCTTGTAGCCATGATTTATAGGGCCCAAACCCAAACCAAAGTATGTCCAAACCCGAGGCAAAACATTCCCTAGACCGTGCAGTCAAATGTAGAAAGCAAGGCAAAAGACTGTGTATTCGTATCTCTTTTTATTTCAAAGTTGTTTCAATTTAATGTTGTGTTGAAATGTTAATTTATTTGGTTTTGTTTTGGATTGTAACACAAGTTCTAAGCTTGGATCTCTTCCCACTTGAGCCTATTTTGTGTCATCATGCCTTTTGAAATCCGTTGTGTCATTTGATTTGATATCTCCAGCACAAAAAGGTTAGTAAATCTCACCAGACTAATATGTACTTATATAACTGATAAACTGACACCATTTGAATCTGTAACTGTTTATCATCATGCTATATCTGCTATATTATTATCATATGATGTTCACACCTGTTATTACACTTTTTATATCATATGTTATTGTTATTTCATGTTATTCTGTCATTTATATCAGTTATCACCATTGCAAGTTCCCTGTAGACTAGAATCACTATGATTTGAAATGATACATACCCGAACGGACTTTAGAATAGGGAAAACGTAATGGGTTGAAATGATAGGCCTGAGCGGCTTCCAAAATCATTTATTTTACTTGGGACTGCGGATTGAAATGATATATATCCGTATCACTAGACCTAGGCTAGAAAACTTACAGACCCGTGGTTTATGTAATATTTTTGAAAATGTTTTAAAATATTTTAAAATGTAAAAAATATAATATTTCGATAATATATTGATTTAAATTTAATTAAAAATGATTTTTTGTAGAAATTTTAGTGATTTTCTATAAATTAAATAATGAAATAAGTAAACGGTAAAGTATAATTTGAACTATAAGTAAATTTTGGAATTTATGTTTTTTTTTGAAAGGGAAATTATGTAAAGTAAGAAAAATGTAATATTTTGATTTAAAAATGTATTTTTAATGATTGTATAAAAATAATAATGATTTTTGAATAAGTTAAAATGTTAAACAAATGAATGTTTAAGTAAATTTTGAAATAGAACTTAAATGTGAAATTTTAAATTTTGTTTTAAAAAGTGAAATTTTAATTAAGTAAAATTTATGGAAATAAGTTATATTTTGTAAATTTAAACCTATTTGTTAAGTTAATAATTTAATTAAAGAAATGGAAGTTAATACTTGAATTTAAATAAGAAATTATGTTAAAAATTGATTTTTGGATGAGATTTAACTTTATAAAAATTATAAAAATAAGAGTATTGAAATGATGATTTTAAAATGTAAAATTTATGATGTTTATAAGTTAAATGATTTAAATTAAAGATTAACCGTTGGTGAAATTTTTATTTAAACGCTAAATTTGATTTAACGGCATTTTCTAAGTGTAATATAAAGGATATTACAGCATTTTGTAAATGCTGTAGTTGTTTAAGGCACATTGTAAGTGCTATAGTGGTTAAACTTAACATTTAAAGTTTATTTGAAATTTAAAGAAAATCTATTACAGCAAATGTTGTATTTTGTTAAATGAACCATTTTGAACTATAACTTTACGTAGCATTTTCAAGAGCTACGGAAACTGAATTTTATTATTTTATTAAATTTTAATGAGATTAATCTTTGGAATAAGATTTAAATTTTGGAAATTTAATATTTAGCTATTAAATAGTAAGGAATTGACTTTATTTTTTTATGAAAAGATTTAATCTTTAAATATAAACTCCTTTGAAATGTAAGTTTGAAATGGTGATTAATTTCTAAATAAGATGAATGGTTTTAAATGGTACTTAAATGAATTAAAAATGAATGATGTTTTGAATAATACTTTGATATTTTGATATATTAAAATGATTTGAAATGAATTTTTGAAAGATATGATATTTTGATATTAAAAATGGTTTGAAATGAATTTTTGAAAGATATGATATTTCGATAATAAAATGATTTGAAAGAAAGTTTTGAAAGGTATGATATTTCGATAATAAAATGATTTGAAAGAAAGTTTTGAAAAATATGATATTTTAATATATTAAATGGATTTGAATGGAGTTTTTGAATGGATATGATAATTTAATATATTGAAATGGTTAGAAATGACTTGATATTTATTTTGATAAATATTTGAATTTGAATGATATGGTATGTCGATATATTGAAATGGTTTTGGAAATGATTAAATCTTTATTTTGATAAAGATTTGGATTGAAAAGGATATTTCATTTTGAAGTATAAAATATTGTTTTAAAAGTTATAACCACGGGTTATAATAACGATTGGTTGGCAAAGAGACCGGGATCGGATATCTGGCATACTCTCTGTCGATACCGAAAACCACTTTGACAACCGTGTATGTGGTGGGGATTCCAGAATGAAGTAGGATGGTGGCGGCGTTTCCTTTAAGGTAAATGCGTGGACCCGACTCCCATGAGTTGGCATAAGGTGGCCAAAACAGGAGCGATCGACGGGTCAATAAGGTAGCACCTTTGATCGGACACATCCCTTCGATATTATACTTTGACTTTGGATTGATTCGGTGGCCACTTTTGATTTTATTTGGGGGTGTGGCTCGAGGTGGGCGGTAGCTGCGCGCTACGCGTTACCACCGACCCGGAAGCGTAATTGGTATATCTACCCTGGCATTGCCTAGTTGTGCCGTGTCACCTACCCAATCGCGCGTTGTACGAGTTTCTATTTGTGTCGTACCTATGGAGTATCCTCTGGTAGCCTCCCGATCATGAGGTATTACGGTACTGTATAGACTATTGGCGTTATTTGTGTTAAGGGCTATATGGGTAACCCCTTAACGCTATTAAAAAGTAAGTTTATTTTACAAATAGACACTATTGTAATAGCGCAATATACTATATAGAAAATAGTTTAACGGATCCTTAGAGGATGGGCGGTCCCAAGCATCTTCTAAGTTACATGTACTTTTACTACAGTTCACTTGAGTTGGTATACATTGTATAAGTAAGTATGTCCTGACTCAAGTGTTTGTATTTTTATTTACGCTCGGGTCAGCCTGATTATTCACAAATTTGGATTCCACTTTCTGGAGATTGGAATCGCTGGAGATTATCTGCTTATCTAGTCTTGTCTATTTCGGTTCTGTTGTTGTATTCAGCTTGTACTTGGTTATCATATTGAAACTTCTAGTACTTTATTTCTTCTGTTGTATCTTGTTTAACTTTGATATATTTATATAGTATCTTATCTGTGATTATTATTTACTGTATATTCTGAGATTTGCCAAATTTTTATTTACAACGCGGTACTTTGAGCAATTCAATTCCGACATGGGTGTCTACCTATACACTTATAATGGATGCGAATGGTTGAAAATACCGGGTTGTTACAGTTGGTATCAGAGCTTTGGTAGCTCTAGGAAAAACTCAGCATATGGAGTGAATGCATTTACAGAGTCACTTTCATTCGAGTTTGAATCTCTTCCTTTTTGACTCGATTCCTTTGAATTTTGGAACGCTCCATACGGATCCAAATTCCATTCTTATCCCTCACTATTCATCTTCTTTTGACTCTGAAGTATTCCATAACTCCGCTTCGAATGATCTTTTTATTGAGTCGGCGGTCACGCCAATTTCAAATTGAATTGAAAAAAGGGAAACTCCCTCACAATTGCATCGATTCACCAGAGATTTATATCTATCCTTCGTTTAGATGCCAATATCTTTTGTTATTCCAAACTCTAACTCTTGAGAACGAATGTAGATTTACCCCAGAAAAATCCACATTGATCTTATTCTTTAAGTCACGGTGGACCCGGTTAAGGTTGCCCGTGATTTATTTAAGCTTATCCACCTCCCTATTTTGTTATTTAATCATCTTGTCTTTTGTTTCTAACCTATCTCCAAGCATTTTGAATTGTACTTGTAAATCTATGTTTTGTTTATATATTGTGTTGTTTGAGCTATTGATGTTGAATTGGGTTTCTGATCGATTCTTCTTATCAATGCTATCTATAAGATTTCCAAAACACTTTGACAGAACAAACTGACACAATATTATTTTAAAATTTGGTTAATGAAATAAATTTTGATATATAAATAAATTTATGGAACTTAACAAACTGATTTAAATTGATTATTTGAAGTGGTAATATTTGATTTATCATTTATTGTTCTATAGATGAATCTATAAATAGTTGTTTATAAATTGATTTGGGAACTGAAATGAATTTAGAACAAGAAATTTGAGAAGTTAATTTCCGATGGTTTCAAACATTGTTTAAATTTTTAGTGGGTTATATTATTTAAAGTATTTTTGAATAAAAATTTGTTTTCAAAGAATTTTAAAAGTTTAAAAAAATTAGTGCTCTTCTCTTTGTCGCTGGAAAATAACTTCGGTGATGACCGCGGCATCATCGACATTCATTTTCGAGTTTTGAAATGAAGAGACCGCCCTGTAATCTTGCTACAGCTTTGTTTTGGGAAATCAAATTGATTTGAATTTCTAAAATATGACTTGATTTATAATAGTGGAAATTAGCCACAAGGGCCTCTTTAGCAAGTGCAATTACTTTATAGGACATACAACTGAAATAATTACTTTTAAGGACAAAATGCAAAATAATTAATTTCTAAGGCCTAAAAACTTATGAAATTATGTCCTTGAAAGTAATTAGACTGCTGACTTTGTCCTTAAAAGTAATTATTGTGCTGACTTTGGCCTTGAAATTAATTTCTGTGGATGTATATCCTAGAAACTAATTGGACTGCAAAGTTTGTCCTTCTAGTGAAATGCCCCTAATAATTATAATATATATAGACATATGATTTAAAATTTGATTTGATAAGTTATGTACATACATTTATTTATCTCTAAATGGTTTGAAGAAATCGAAAATTTAATTCTTAAATTCAATTATAAAAAGAAAATCAATATTTTGGATGAATATTCAAGGATGGAATGATTTAATTGGAAAGTTTTATTTGTATAATACAATTGCATTCAAATATAACTTACCTTAATTTCAGAAGTTAACAATGTAATTGGATAACATACAATATAAATAGATTTTATAAATAAAATTTGAGTGGTTATAATAAATATTATACACTTAAATTTTAATTATAAATGATTAACAAAGGTATATATAATAAGGGTAATTGAAAAACTTACAATAAAATAATGTAAAAGAACTAAGAATAAAAGAAAGCAGTTATAATAAGTGTAAGTATATTTAACATAAGTGATAAATATATTAAGAGGAATAAATTTAATTTTAATTGGGAATAAAGAAGAATAAAATTTATTAAGTACATTTTGAGTATGATAATGATTTTTTTTTCAAATTCATGATTTTTGAAATTGTTAGTTTAAAATGATTGGATAGTAAGATAATGAAATTTGAGATAGTTAAGATTTATCTAACTTGCGTAAATATTTATTCTCTATTTAAGTTGAAATTTCCATGCTTTCAAATTTATTTCCTTATTTTGTTTTTCAAACTACCTTTTGGTTGTTCTTATCATCCTTACCTTGCTATAGACTGGTATAGGCATCTTTATATAATCTTTCTATTTAGAAATCTTTTTATAATCTTTCTGTTTTGAAATCTTTCTATAATCTTTGATAATCTTTGGTACTCATTTTGAATCTATTTTTGCATGCTTGTGTTCTTGATTTTGGAGAATCTTGGAAAGATCATCTCCACCTTGTTAAACTTACCTATAACAACAGTTATCAGGTATAATCTCAATCTTCTGGTCACCTTGTCTTAATATTATTTCATTTCTATCTTTTCTGTGCTTTCCCGTACCTCGATCCTTTTCGGAGACGAAAAGTTTTGAGTGGGGGAGAGTGTAACAACCCTGAATTTTGTGATTTATTTTCATTATTTATTTTGATTTTTTTATTTTGTTTGAAATTTTGATTTAAGAATTTTATTTTATTTATTAAAATGAATAAGTTATGTTATTTTAAATATAAATGTTGATTTATATGTCAATTATAGTTTCAAACAGGTATAAATTGAATATTTTACTGAACAGTGAATTTCTGTTCAAACTGGTCAACTTTGACTTTTAAACTTCAAATTTAAATTATTTAAAATCTTAAATTTTATCTTTTATTATGAAAATAGATGAAATAACTTGAACACTGCTTTTCGTTTCATTGGAAACAGACTTAAACCGTGAAAGTTATGTATATTTCAATATTGAGTGCAATTTGTTTATTCTGCAATTTTGCTATTTTAAATTGTATAAATATTATATTTTCTTTGTCATATTTTATTTTAATATATATTAATATGTTATTTTATGTATATTTTTGTCTTTTAATATTTTTAAAGTGAGGTAGGAATTTTTCTAGAGTTAGTAGTATTTTTCTTGTTATTTCCATGCCCTGTTTTCAATTTTTAAACATTTTCTTTAGTTCCTTTTCTATTTTTCTCCAATTTAATTATTTTTTCATTTTGAAAATGATAAATAAATTATTTTATTTCAAATTTTCACTTCATAATATTTTTAAAATGAAGTGGATATTTTTCCAAGACTAGTAGTGATTTATTTGTAATTTCTGGACACTGTTTTGTATTTTTAAGTAATATCTTTCATTCTTTTTATATTTTCTTTAAAATTAATTTTTTATTTTCTTATATTTTTACTTGGTTTCGGTTTTTACAAGTATTTTCTGATTCACTTTTGTTTTTATTTAATCTTTAGAAAACAGAAACGCGTTTCATTTCTAGACGTTTCATTGTCCAAAAACGTTTCAAATGCCATAACCATCTCATTTATTCATTTTGGCTGTCCATTTTCAGTTTCTATCCGTGTCTTTCATCCTATTTCTTACTCAAGAAACCATTCTTTCATTTTATTCATGGCTTCAAACATTTTGGGTAATGTTTTCCTCTTATTTTCTTCATTTTCTTCCTATTTTCTTATGTATTTTTGCCTTGTTCTCTCCACTCTTTTGCTCGGCCTCCACTCCATAGCCATGGCCACCAACTCTTACACCTCTTCCTTGTCATCATCACCACCTACTCCTCAGATCTGAAACATAGCCGAATCCACCATGATGCTAAAATCCAAAAAAATACAACATATGCCTTGAAAACATGCTAGTTTGAGTCTTGTTGCTTCACCACCTCTTTTTCCACCACCACCACCACCTCTAGCCCCCGCCACCACCTCTGACCAGACCACCACACACGACTACAACATCTGTCCAGATCTGAACTTGAATGGCCAAGCCAAACCCCTACATGGTCGAGCCTTTTCTTGACCAAAAACCCACCTATTTTGCATAAGCCTCTTCATATTCATGCGTAGTAACTTCTCTACCACTTAAATACCTTGTAGCCATGATTTATAGGACCTAAACCTGAACCAAAGTATGTCCAAACCTGAGGCAAAACATCCCCTAGACCTTGCAATCAAATGTAGGAAGCAAGGCAAAAGACTGTGTATTCGTATCTCTTTTTATTTCAAAGTTGTTTCAATTTAATGTTGTGTTGAAATGTTAATTTATTTGGTTTTGTTTTGGGTTGTAACACAAGTTCTAAGCTTGGATCTCTTCCCACTTGAGCCTATTTTGTGTCATCGCACCTTTTGGAATCCGTTGTGTCAATTGAGTTGATATCTCCAGCACAAAAAGGTGAGTAAATCTCACCAGACTAATATGTACTTATATAACTGATAAACTGACACCATTTGAATCTGTAATTGTTTATCATCATGCTATATCTGCTATATTATTATCATATGATGTTCACACCTGTTATTACACTTTTTATATCATATGTTATAGTTATTTCATTTTATTCTGTCATTTATATCAGTTATCACCATTGCAAGTTCCCTGTAGACTAGAATCACTATAGGTTGAAATGATACATACACGAACGGACTTTAGAATAGGAGAAAACGTTATAGGCCGAAATGAAAGGCCTGACCGGTTTCCAAAATCATTCATTTTACTTGGCACTGCAGGCTTGAAATGATAGAACCCGGTTTTTCTTTGTAAACTGCGGATTGAAATGATATATATCTGTATCACTTGACCTAGGCTAGAAAACTATATACAGACCTGTGGTTTATGTAATATTTTTGAAAATGTTTTAAAATATTTTAAAATGTGAAAATTATAATATTTTGATAATATTTTGATTTAAATTTAATTAAAAATGATTTTTGTAGAAATATTAGTGATTTTCTACAAATTAAATAATGAAATAAGTAAACGGTAAAGTAGAATTTGAATTGTACGTAAATTTTGGAATTGATGTTGTGTTTTAAAAGGAAAATTATGTAAAGTAAGAAAAATATAATATTTTGATTTAAAAATGTATTTTTAATGATTGTATAAAAATAATAATGATTTTTGAATAAGTTAAAATGTTAAACAAATGAATGTTTAAGTAAATTTTGAAATATAACTTCAATGTGAAATTTTAAATTTTGTTTTAAAAAGTGAAATTTTATTTAAGTAAAATTTATGGAAATAAGTTATATTTTGTAAACTTAAACCTAATTGTTAAGTTAACAATTTAATTAAAGAAATGGAAGTTAATATTTGAATTTAAATAAGAAATTATGTTAAAAATTGATTTTTGGATGAGATTTAACTTTATAAAAATCATAAAAGCAAGAGTATTGAAATGATGATTTTACAATGTAAAATTTATGATGTTTATAAGTTAAATGATTTAAATTAAAGATTAACTGTTGGTGAAATTTTTATTTAAACGCTGAATTTGATTTAACAGCATTTTTGAAGTGTAATATATAGGATATTACAGCATTTTGTAAATGCTGTAGTTGTTTTAAATGAACTAAAAAGTTAATTTGAAATGAAGGCTATTATAGCACATTGTAAGTGCTATAGTGGTTAAACTTAACATTTAAAGTTTATTTGGAATTTAAAGAAAATCTATTACAGCACTTAAATGTTGTATTTTGTTAAATGAACCATTTTAAACTATAACTTTATGTAGCATTTTCAAGTGCTACGGAAACTGAATTTTATTATTTTATTAAATTTTAATGAGATTAATCTTTGGAATAAGATTTAAATATTGGAAATTTAATATTTATCTATTAAATAATAAGGAATTGACTTTATTTTTTTATGAAAAGATTTAATCTTTAAATATAAACTCTTTTGAAATGTAAGTTTGAAATGGTGATTAATTTCTAAATAAAATGAATGGTTTTAAATGGTATTTAAATGAATTAAAAATGAATGATGTTTTGAATAATACTTTGATATTTTGATATATTAAAATGATTTGAAATGAATTTTTGAAAGATATGATATTTTGATATTAAAAATGTTTGGAAATGAATTTTTGAAAGATATGATATTTCGATAAAAAAATGATTTGAAAGAAAGTTTTGAAAGATATGATATTTCGATAATAAAATGATTTGAAAGAAAGTTTTGAAAAGATATGATATTTTAATATATTAAATGGATTTGAAAGGAGTTTTTGAAAGGATATGATAATTTAATATATTGAAATGGTTAGAAATGACTTCATATTTATTTTGATAAATATTTGAATTTGAATGATATGGTATGTCGATATATTGAAATGGTTTTGGAAATGATTAAATCTTTATTTTGATAAAGATTTGGATTGAAAAGGATATTTTATTTTGAAGTATAAAATATTGTTTTAAAAGTTATAACCACGGGTTATAATAACGATTGGTTGGCAAAGAGACCGGGATCGGATATCTGGCATACTCTCTGTCGATACCGAAAACCACTTTGACAACCGTGTACGTGGTGGAGATTCCAGAATGAAGTAGGATGGTGGTGGCGTTTCCTTTAAGGTAAATGCGTGAACCCGACTCCCGTGAGTTGGCATAAGGTGGCTAAAATGGGAGCGATCGACGGGTTAATAAGGTAGCACCTTTGATCGGACACATCCCTTCGATATTATACTTTTACTTTGGAATAATTCGGTGGCCACTTTTGATTATATTTGGGGGTGTGGCTCGAGGTGGGCGGTAGCTGCGCGCTACGCGTTACCGCCGACACGGAAGCGTAATTGGTATATCTACCCTGGCATTGCCTAGTTGTGCCGTGTCACCTACCCTATCGCGCCTTGTACGAGTTTCTATTTGTGTCATACCTATGGAGTATCCTCTGGTAGCCTCCCGATCAGGAGGTATTACGGTACTGTATAGACTATTGGCGTTATTTGTGTTAAGGGCTATATGGGTAACCCCTTAACGCTATTAAAAAGTAAGTTTACTTTACAAATAGACACTATTGTAATAGCGCAATATACTATATAGTAAATAGTTTAACGGATCCTTATAGGATGGGCGGTCCTAAGCATCTTCTAAATTACATGTACTTTTACTACAGTTCACTTGAGTTGGTTTACATTGTATAAGTATGTATGTCCTGACTCGAGTGTTTGTATTTTTGTTTACGCTCGGGTCAGCCTGAGTATTCACAAATTTGGATTCTACTTTCTGGAGATTGGAATCGTTGGAGATTATCTGCTTATCTAGTCTTATCTATTTCGGTTCTGTTGTTGTATTCATCTTGTACTTGGTTATCGTGTTGAAACTTCCGTTGTACTTTATTTCTTCTGTTGTATCTTGTCTAACTCTGATATATTTATATAGTAGCTTCATGAACTACTATCTCTTTTACTTCCGCTACATTATTAAATACTCTGTGTCTGTGATCTGTGATTATTATTTACTGTATATTCTGAGATTTGCCAAATTTTTCTTTACAACGCGGTATTTTGAGAAATTCAATTCCGACATGGGTGTCTACCTATACACTTATAATGGATGCGAATGGTTGAAAATACCGGGTTGTTACACAAGCAAAACACTCAATTTTGATTTTTTGGAGATCGTACCTATGGCCTTTAAAACATCGATCAAGGGCTCTTTATAACACGACACTTGAGCTAGTATTGACAAGAATTGAAGATCATAGAGAACTTATTTCAATCTTCATTCAAATCTTTGTCTATACAATTTGATACTGATATGCATAACATTCCTTCTACTCAAAATTATTATGATGTATTTTTCAAATAAAAATGGAAAAAAGGACTTGAAATTTGTGAAAACTAGGATTTAGGGTTGGATATAAATCAGAATTGGAAGGCAGTGTTCTACTGTGGTAAAGCGATGGAAACTTGGGGGTTGGGGAGTGGAAGGATGGTCAAATTTCGATTAGTAGTGGTGGCAGTGGAAACTGAAGCGGTGATTGGATTGAAGAATGAGTTCACAATTTTTCTTAAAAGCGAACAAGAAAATGAGAGGCGTATTTTTGGAAGAGGATGGATTACTCTTTTATATTCAAAAAAAGTATACAACAAACATCTCTCCCTTTATCTGTTTTTCTCTTTGTTACATTCTTCCCCCATCCCCATTATCCCTTTATTCATTTTAGTTCTTTTAACAGTGATCAAGAAAATAAGATACATGCTTGTGACGACCCGGATTTTTCAATATTTAATTCAAAATATTTAAATGGTTTTAAATGTAGAAATTGAATTATAAATTGGTTTTGAATATGAAAAACTTGGATTTATCTATTCAGAATGTAGATACAACAATTTGTGGAATGATATAATTATTCAATTCAATAATTGGAGATTGCGTAAAATATTTAGTCTTGAGTTTTGAGCTTGTAAAAAATATTTTAAAGGCTTGTAAAATTTATATTGATAGTACTGAAGGTAGTAAAGGTGTTAAAATTGAATTTGAAAGTGTTTTATTAAGTTTTGAAAATATATCGTTTAAATCAAAATTTAAAAATAACCTTCTGTGGCACAGTCACAGAATTCGATGAAACCAGTTCCATTGGATCCGTAATAGTGTAATATTATAGGATTTCAAATTTCGTAATGTTTGGAGTTATCGTGTGATTTTATGATAGGTAAATGCGCTGAAATTTATATCTAAAATTCAATATAATAACTGGTTCAAAAGCTATCTTCTCCATACGACCGAATTAGGCCTCAAAACCTTTCCCATTGCGTCCGGAATAGGGGTATAACATTATAAACGCCTAGCGGCACGCCTCGATGGGAAGTTAAGATTTTAAGTTGTGGATTCAAGTCAATTTAAATTTTGAAAATTTAAATGTATAATATATGTGGTTGACTGGTCAAATATTTTTCCATCAACTGCCTTTCTTTCACCATCATAACTTTTTTTCCTTCCTTTCCAAAAACACTGTAGCTTGTTAACTCGAGCAAGCCAACGTCTTCTCTCGTCTCCTGTATACCTCCTTTTTCTTCAAACAGGAAGCACCCACTCCTTTCTTCACAACGAAATCCCCTTCTTCCATTTTTAAAATCAAAACAGCTCGTTTCATTCAAAAACAAAAATCAATCAATAGCCGAAGCCGCTCATTTCCTCTTACATCTAGATCGGTAATTCAAATCGCAAGACTCGAAATCGAGTTGAGGCAGGGGAGGGGGATTCGCGTATCATTTCCATCATCTGACGATCGATGCTCGGCGAGATGATGGGTTTCTCGAAGCTATTAGGTGGTTTGATGTCAACAACATGGCAGTTTGAGATCGAGATGCGTGAGTCCAAGCACGACAGTGGTCGAAGCTAGATGACGTCACGTTTGACGATGCGTTATTGGTGGCGATTATGGCGGGGGAATGCTCGTGGAGGAAGCAGACTCGAGGAAGTCAAGTAGTTATCGGTGACTGGTCGCGATGTCGGTCTGGTTCGAGTCGTGTAGAGTTCGAGTTCTGCGCGTGTTGGGTTTGAGGCAGTGAGGTATTAGTTGTTCTCCTTTCGTTTACTTGATCTTGTTAAATATACTTTTAGTTTTTCTTTTCCAACTTAAATTTGGTGATATGTATAATATACAGGGGAATTTTTTGTTTTAATTTGTAGATATGTATATCTACATGAAGAAATTTATTTACAGGAAAGTTTAAAGTAAAGATATGTTTTAAAAACCTTTACAGCAAGATAAAAGATTTTTGAATAAGTTGTTTGATTTTTGGAATGTTAATTAATTTATTTAATCTATGGATTTATATAATGATAATCTGAAGTTGTCATAGATTTGGGAAATATAGGGATTTTAATAATAATAAAAATTAATTAGATTTTTAATAGCCTATATAAATTATTTTTATATACAATTTGGATGGGGAGAATAAGTTAATATAAATAAAGATATTTATTTATCTTTTAGTTTATTTTTGATAACGTATTTTAGTGATTTATTTGTTGAATAACTTATTAATTTATTTTAGTTACTAAGATTTTTTTAAAAGGAAATTGGTTCAAAATGAAGTTATTAGTTTAAATTAAATTATTGGTTAATTTAATTTATTTAGTGGTAGATTCTCTTAGATCTTAATAAATCATATAATATTGTACAAGGTTAAAACTATGAAGGAAGCAAGCCGAATTGGAAATGAGTTGCATGCATAGTCAAAGATTTGTTAATCTCACTCTTCTGGATTGCAATTTAAATTTAAATGGTTAAATTTAAATAATTGGTTGAATGATTGAATTGATTTGATGTGCTATATTATATATAGTAGTATATATAGTATATATTGGAGTGATGGATTCTTGCATTATATAGCGGATGAGACCCTACGGGCCGCATAATAGCGGATGATATTATATTAAAACCATATACCGCGATACTCCACCTCGAAGTGGAATTGGTATTTTATATTGTGCTAACATCTATGGATGCAGGGAAACAGGTTGGAGGGATCCAAATGGATTCCTCAAAAATTATTTAGATTGTTCTAATAATTCTGTGTTATGATTATTTGATATGCTGTGATGAATTATATTGATAATCAGAATATTGGATACCATGGTTTGATTTAATATATTTCGGTGCACTGAGTCATAAAATACTAAGAATTGGATTTTTGAAAGAATTAAAAGAGTAAATTTTTAAGTGAAATAATTATAGAGAATTTGAATAAAAATCAGAATGAATTGGAAAGGAATAAAAGTGATTTTTAAATCCTGATAAATTCCGAGTATGAAAAAAGGAATTTGAGTAAACAGAGAAATAATGAATTTTAAACATAAGTGATGTTATATCAAGAAATAAAGAATTTATTTTAAAATTCAAGGTTTGAATTTATTTGCAAGGATAAAGAAGAAATTTGAAAAATATGAAATTGGTATTTGCAGTTAAAAAGATTTTAAATTGTAATTAAGAAATAAAATCTGAAATTAATTGATTTTGAAATAAATTGAGTAAGTAAAGAAATTTATTTCAAAATGAAGTAAACTGGGAATCAATTTGGAAATTGATCTAAGTGTTGGAATCGGAATTTGAAAGGGAAGTTGAGTCTATGAAACTTATAAACTGGGTTTATAAAAGTAAAGCAATATATCAGTGAATATTTGGAAGAATAAATGTACGGTGGGAATTTATTAAAGGAATGGGTAAATTTGTTTAAAAATAAATAGTGATTTATTTTTAAAAGATGTGAAAGGGAAGTGTGTTTTCCTGGATAGCCAAGTACGTTTCAAAGCAAGTTTTTAAGCATAAGTCAAAAGTTTTAAAAGCATGTTTTAGAAATTTATTATTTAAATTTTAAAGTATTTTTCAAATTTATCCTAGTAGTAATTATTTAAAGGTGACTTGGTATTTTGTTTTAAAGAAAGAGAAAAGTTAGTTTTATATTTTATTAAGCGGCTTTATTTTAAATATTCTTAAAGTATATATTTTTGAATAAGTATTAAAGTAGTTTTAACTTAAATGTCTTAAAGGATATTTTATAATAAAGAGTTGTAAATTATTTTAAAAATCTAAAGTTTTTGTACTTGGTAATTTCAGTGGAAATAGAAAATATTTGGAAAATGTATTCCATGAGAGGAAGATGGTTTGAAAACTGTTTTCAAAAGGTTTGAAAGTGGAAATATATCTTGCGAAGATATTTTTAGGTCAATAAATAATTTGAAAAATTATTTATGTTTGATGGTTGTTTGTGAATGTTAATTGATAGTTAAATAACCGACTATCAATACTGGTCAATGCACTGATCGTTTCGAAGAGACCAGTATCGGGATTAAATTCTCGAAAACCTCTTCGATCCGGTTTGTATGGAAAATGAGTTCGGAGTCGAAGATGGAGTAGTGAAGTGCAAGGGCTAGTCGCTACTAATCCTGAGGGCGATGCTAAAATGGATGTAGTAGGAGTAGTGCCTTCGGTTCCGTTCGAATCCGGAACGGACTTGTATGGATGACTGCTTTCGGAACATCGTCAGGTGGACGGTGGGCATTCTAAGAGATGTGTTCTAAAAGGTAACGCTTGGCCTCGAGCCTTATCAACCGGGAATGGCTGAAAATCAGGGGATATGCAGCAAGGCTAAGTGTGTAGCATCCATTAGGGTAAGGTCATCCTTGTCTAGATGTCCCTTTTTTAATTCGGCTTAGTGGGCGGTTGCTGATCCCAACCGCGGGGTGATCTTACTCGGTATTATCCAATAAGGGGTAGTCTCGGTCTTGTGTTGCAGGGGATCGGGAGTGATCCTCGGTACGGTGATCTAGGCCACGTACTGTGACAGGTGGTACCCCAGTGCCTAGTCATTAGTTGAAAATCCATTCTCCCTACGTGCCTTTACGAGTTTTTTTTGTAGAACCCACTTTATGGCTAGTATGATAGAATTTAATCATGTAACAATTTCAGCTATTTTAATAAGTATTTGTATATAGACACTATTATAATATCAGAGAATTTTGATAAAAAGTGTTTTGGCTATCGTAAGGTAAAAACCCGACATGTTTATTTGTGGCGTGGTCTTACGAGATGCTTTTAATTTCAAAGGATTTTGAAACTTTAATAATCCGATTGAGTGTGGTTTTCTCACGCTAGTATTCCAGACCGACTCAGGTGTTATTTAACTATAATCCTCGGGTCAGACCGAGTATTATAAAGTACAGATTCTGGATGGACCGCTATGGAGCTCAGGAGACGAGCTGGATGGCAAGACGTATCCAACATATATGATGTATATTCCGCTGTGTATCTAGATTTGGAAGGATGGGATAGTATAACCGTCCTGAGTGTGTTGTTGATTGTATTGAACTCTGATGTTGTATTCTGATGATATATGTATGAAACAGATCTATTTTTCTTTTGTGTAAAGATCTATTATTATATATTATATTTAATTCCACTACGATGGTAAGATTCTGTGTTATTTGTTTTTTCTTCTTCTATCTCTTTCTTCTTTTTACCCTAATGGTTCGGTTTCTCGGGCGTTGAAAAATCGGGTCGTTACATTTGGTATCAAAGCTGTAAGGTTAAGCGAGAACCTTGGCTATGATGGGGATTTCTCATTTGAGATAGAGTCAGTAGTACTCCAGAATGAGTTTGAGCATATTAATAGTTGTGAACGCGTATTTGTTAGTGGATATAAAAATGGTTTTATATTGTGTTGATTGATTTATTGAGTGGCATATGAACCTTCGTTGGCACAGTCTGGACAACTGTATCGAAGGGGTTTCTAAACACTTGAATAGAACAATTCGACACAATATTGTTTTCGAAAGCGGGTAAATGAAATAGTTTTACCCAAAAATATATTTTGATATAAAAGAAATATTTTCTTAAATTGTTGTATAACTTAGATGTTTGGATGATAATATGTTAAACAAATAAGATTATAAAAAAATTTGGAATGACTTGTATTGTAACGACCCGTATAAATTCGATGTTTAAAATGAATTAAATTAATAAGATTTTAATTTAAATTTAGAAAAAATAAAAATCTTATCTATTTATACGAAAGCGAATGTTGAAATTAGATGTATCAAGGGTGATTAAAATTTACAAATTAAATTATATATTGCAAGTAATTGTAATTGTGGAAATTGTCGCATTTAGATATAAATTTAAAAATAAGTAAAATGGGGCAAGTATTGAATTCATTAATGGAATTAAAATTGATTTATGGAAAGTAAATGTAAATGGAGGTAATAAAGTAACGCAGGACAATAAATATTTTTTTTAGTACAATCCCTCTTTTTTTATTTGTAAACTATTGTAAGATGTTAATTAATTGAAATGTGAAGATTAGGAGAGGAATTCAAAATTTATGTTAGACAATGAATTGCAATAACTAGAGTTAATAATTAATGGATTAAATGGAATACAAATTTACTCATAAACGTGAATATAAGAGAACTAATAAATATTGAATAAATTTTGGAATAGTTGCAATAAATGTTAATTGAGTAAAACCAGTGTAAGTAATTACAATGTTGGGGTGTAAATAATGAACCTCTAAAAGTGTAATTAAGAGTTAAGGACTATATTTATTGTACGTTACTTATTTTATTAGGTTGTTAAGTTAATTTGTAATCAATTTCAATTAATTCACTAAATTATGGCAGTTAATGTGGAATAAATTGGTAAGTAAAGAATGTTGAATTCAAATAAGATGTAACCAAAGTAAAATTCCATTCATATTAGGATAATAAATGTGATAAAAAGAAATGAGACCAAATAAAATTTGGAAAATACAAATGTAATGAAATCTAAAATAATATTAACTATGTTGGTTAAGTAATAAACTGATTCAATATTAAGTTGTAACCGAATAGAAATCAAATTCAGAATTAATTTGCAATCAATTGGATTAATTGCAGCCGACATTTGAACACTGTATTTACTGGAATAATTGACACTAAATTGATATGTGAATTTGCTTTTAGTTAATGTATATATCAAAGAGATTAATTGCAATTAAATGGATTTAGTATTTAAAGATTTTGTAGATATTTATTTAGATGAAATTGAAGCCATTATATGAGTATGAATCTAATGTAAATTTTTACTTATAGAATGGACAATTGATATTAAATGAAAGGAATAAAATTTAAGTGGGTCAATAAATTGAAATTTAATGAAATCAAACTTCTAAATGTTATGTTAATAGAAATTTAAAATGGAATCTAAGAATATTTGTATAATAGATTTTGAGTCAAATGTTGATTTCATCCAGTGTAATATTGAATTTAATAATAAATGAAGTTTTAACTTATATTTTCTAAATTTAATGAAATTTGGAAATTAACACTGAAATGGATAGATTTATCAACTTCCAATGTACATCTAAACTTGTTTAAACTTCCGCAAATGATTAAGAAATATAAAAGGGAATTTCTGAAATCAATAAATTTAGCAACTTTCAATTAACTTTCAATTGTTAAACTATTGTAATTGATTTAGAAACATAAAGAGTTGCTTATTTATTTGATGTTAAATTTTGGAAATTGGGTTATTTCAATTTAATGGGAATAAACTGTTAAATGTTACGTTAATGGATTTTAAGTTGAAAATTTAGAATAACAATATATTAGACCATTAACCAATGCTAATTCATCTACTTGGTTAGAGTGAATAAAAGAATTTAAAAACCAAATAAATGAAATTTAACACTTAATTTTTATGTTAATAGAAAGTTAGATGGTGTATGCACAAAAAATGGGCAAACACCTCCAAGTCGTATGATTTAGTTGATTATGTGTTGTTCTTAGTGATTTGGGTGATTTATGCAAATATATAGAATAGATGGACTAAACTGTAAAAGACACACAGAGTTATAGTGGTTCAGCCAGAATGTGCCTACGTCCACTTTATATGTTATTCTCCTTTTCACTTCAGATTACAAGTACAAAGCTTTGATTACAAGTATCTGAAAACTGTTTGAAAGTTCTATCCGTGCTTGAGCTCTCAAACTTGTTCGTCATTGTTGTACCTCTGCCTCTCTATTTATAGAGTGAGGTTGGGGGCAGGGGTCTTGGATGTATATAGATGCTGGTGGGCCTGGGCTGATGCAATCTGGCCTGGAAGTGTTGGTTCGGCAAGGCCTTGGTTCGGTGGAGAGTTGGTGTGGACTTGGTCCGATTGTAGAGGGTTGAGGCTGGTTCGGCTGGGTATTGGAAGTAGGTTGGTTCGGTAGCAGGTGGTTCAGTAGTGAGTGGTATGTGTGTTGGTCCGATGGTGAGGGCGTAGCTTGGTCCGGTGGTGGGTGGTTCGGTGGTTAGTGGAACTGGACCGGTGGCAGCTTGGGAGTGAGTTGGTGTTTGGTTCGGAGGGGTTTGATTCGGTGGCTTGGTTTGTGCTGGTTCGGAGGTGAATGAAGCGGTAGTGGGCTGGTTCGGCTATGCATAGGAAGGGATTTGGTTCGGTGGTGTTGGACCGGTTGAAACACACCCAAAACTTGCCCCCCAAAGTAGGGCATGTGTATGCATATGACGTGTTTTGTTTTAGCTTGGACATCCTCATCCAGCCTTGTGCGCCGAGCCAGTTGGTCTGGTTATTTATATTTCGCCTATAAGTATGGGCCTAGGGTTTTCGTTATTCCTTATCAGCCGAATTAATTGAATACCGAACCAAACTTGTTCGCTTGAAATAGCTGAACCAATCGACCACCGAATCAACTCATTTACCGGATCTACTCAACTGCCGGACCAGGTGAGTTTTCTTCTGCCGATCGATTTTTTATGATGGGACTACCGAATGAAACTTATGGAGGATGAGTACTGAATGGACACTTAGGCTTGAATTACCGAATGGGGTTTTGGGAGTGCGAGGGCCGAATGGATCCTTAGGCTTACACTACCGAATGGAATTTTGGTGTCATTAATTCACTAATGTGCCTCTATAGCATTTTTCAACTGCAATTCTCATTATTGTTAGTTTACTGTTGGTTTTTATATCTTTGTATGAATGTTACCGCTGTTGATTTGTTATTTGTACTACCAAAAGAAGCAAATAAATTTTAACTTACAACATTTATTACACTTTCCCAATGAATCAATGCAATATGATCCATCAAAGGATATGCAATATGATCCATCAAAATTCCATGCAACCCAAAATCTATACTCCAATAGGCAACTATGAATAAAATCTACCCAGCAAAAAATATGCTTACTGACATCAAGATATGCACGGCCTTCATTCATATCACAGATCTGAGTTGTACTACATCCTAAACTAGCCACTTTAGACCTTTTCTTTCTCTTCGTAATGCTATAAGAATTAACACTATAGTTTACCTGCCATGAAAACTTACCCATGTCCTTCACTCCACTATTAGACTTCATTCCACTTTCACAACCAAAATCGGCAGAATCAAAACCCCCTGTACATTGGAAAACACTCTCCATCCAAACTTTCCAGTTAGTGTAAACAAAAAATTGTTTATTGTTTAAACAATCTTTATGCCCTACCCTGTCCACCCCATCCTTATTTGCTTGCATTTACCTCTGAACCATTATGCTCTTCCTCCCCTGAACTGAACATTTTATGCTCATTAACATTTTCTAGCCTGGTGTGACAAAAAATGCACACTCTTTCGTGAACCATTATATTACTGAATAGATATTTGCAGTGTGCACAATTGAGGCAACATGAGTGTTTTGAGATACTCCACACACATTATCAACTAGACGGTAAACTTCATGTCGAAAAAAGTAAAAACAATAGTTCAAAAGTTTATGCAGATGTTATTACTAATAATGTTTTACACAATAATCAGTTTATACATAAACTTCAAAGTAGCTATAGTCAGAAACTACCCTAAATTGCATGTTATAACTTACCCCTGAACATGGTAGGTTCACTTTCAAGCTTGATAGTCATATTAAAAGATTAATATAAAATGCAGATGTTTCATCTGGCTACAAATTCTCAGCTATTCGTATGCTGAGTCGACGCACAGAAGAAAAGAAATTGTAATGAATTTTTTGGTTTTCTGAGGTGCAGACATGAGACGTGTGTTAAAACAGTGAAAGCTCCTGAAATTAGTTCATATGCTCAGGACATAAAGAAATAAGGTCATGGTTTGGTCATAACATTGTAGTGAAATGGTACCTTTTCTAATGTTTATTTCTTTTCAAGTGGAAGCAAAACAGCCGTATCTATGATAAATTTTTTTTTGATGATTCCACGATTGATTATATAAACTTAAGCTCAACGCTGATAAACAAATTTGGATCATATCATCAAGTGTGATATGGAACACCTTTTAGTTGTATGATGTCTTAGTTTGTAGTTATCCTTTTCCTTTTTCACTTTGAATAAAAATAATTTTCAAGTTTGGTCTCTTATGTTGGTTCTTTTTAACGATACATATTTCAGTTTTCTTCAAATCTGGAAAGTAGACTCGATATAGCCAGTAAGATCAACCATTTTTACAGCGAATTGGTAAATGTATTGTAGACTGCGGTTTTGGCATGGAAGAATTCTGAGGTAGAGTACTGCTTTGCAAGAAGATGTTCTTAAGAAGAGGCTTGGTAAATATTTGCTCTTTAAATATTGAATTTTTGAATTTTAATGTATGGTTAATTAGCTTGATTAATACAATTAGCTACTGCAACTCTCTATCGTAGTATTTGAAGTACTGACTACAATAAAAGATAATTGTATGATACGTACAGTCAGAACAGCTGGACTTCTGCAAGTCAGCAAGTCCTATTATACAACTTACTCTAATCTACACTGCTAAGTCACAGGGACTGATGTTATTTAAGTCCATTCAATTTTAATATAATCAACACTGATCCTTTTTCTTCTTCTCTAATCTACCGTTGTTTTTCAATAGAGAAAGAAATATGGTATTGGCAACGTGACAGCTTCCATGGGCTCATTCATTTGTATTTTTCTGAAGATTTGGCTTGCAAAGATACATACAGAAACCATTTTGTCTCGAATCTTCATTTTCTTTGATGCACTGTTTAATCAAATAAATGTAATGATATTATGTGTGCTGTAATTTGACTTCACACTGAGTTTGGATTAAATTGACTTTATTCTTTGTTGTAATGAAAATTATATTAGGGCAATATTACATGTAAAATAATAAGCAAAATTTGCAGCAAGTTGTCTAATATGAAATGGTTTAGATTTTGGTTTTTGTCATAGTCTTATATTTGTAATTTTTCTAAGTTGTATTTCACACCATATGCTATATTTCAATACCGTTATATGAAGGATTAAAGAAAATTAAATTTGTTAATAGATATTCGTTTGTAAAATAGTTAAATATTCCATATTCGAAAAAATGAAAGTGGACAAGCATACGATATACGATGTATTCGCATCTGAAAAATATTTGTTCGATTTTTGTTGAGATTATATATTATTTGAGTTTTTTAACAATGAAGGACGTATTTTTTTATCAATAATAATTTCTATTATATGCACTAAATGCACACAAAACTATAATTTCCATTCAAAATTAGTAAACTCTCAAAATAGAAATCAAATGTTATCCACCGAGTTGCAGATTGGGTGTTCAATTTTATGATAAGTGCATATTATCCAAATTGGGTTCATAAAATTGTTACGGTTTCAAACAGTAATTTGTGCCTCAACTATATATATTCTGATTTTGGTTAAACTCTATATATTTTTGTGGTATGGTTATATCTTTTGATTTTGCTGCCTATATTTGTCACCCTCATCATTTTTAGGTAGATGATGATAAATAGCTAAAAGGGTTATGTGTTTGTTACCAGAATTACTATTTATAATCTGCAGACTATCTATATTTTCTCCATGGTTCATACATCTCTTATTATCAAAACTGCCTTCGTTCATAGTGAATCTTAGTTAGAAATTTATATGCACCAACATAAATGAAGTGTGTAATATATCTATAAACAAAACATTATACATGCTTTGAAAAATGCTATAGAGGCACATTAGTGAATTAATGTATATTAGATGCAGGTCCACTTGACCTATAGTGCTTTGGAAAGGACTGGAAAATGGGTTGATGTGAGATAATTTCAACTACAATTGACTAGTATAAATATTCAATTTAAATTCAAATTCAAACCGTTCCGATAAATGCAACTTAAAAACTTGACCTCCTTTCGAGGTGTGTCGCTAGGCATTTATAATGTTATACCCCTATTCCGAGTGCAATGGAAAAAGTTTCGAGCCTTAATTCGATCGTATGGAGAAGATAGCCTTTTGGACCCAGTTATAATATTAAACTTCGATATGAATTTTAGCGCGTTTATCTATCGTACGATCACACGAGAACTCCAAAGACTACGAAATTTGAAATCCGATAATATTACAATATTACGAATCCAATGGAACTGGTTTCGTCGAATTTCGAGACTGCGTCTCGGATTTGAAATATCAATTTAAGCAATATATTTCAAAACTTAACAACCGAATAAAATTTTAACACTTTTACTATATTCAGTACTATCAATATAAATTTTACAAGTCCTTTAAAATATTTTTAACAAGCTTGAAACTCAAGATTAAATATTTTACTCAATCTCCCATTATTGAATTGAATAATTATTTTATTCAACAAATTGCTATATCTACATTCTAAATAGATAATTCCAAGTTTTCCATATTCCAAACCAATTTATAATTCAGTTTTATATTTAAAACCATTTAAATATTCCAAATCCAGTGTCGAAAAATCTGGGTCGTCACATTCCTTCCCTCTTAAAAGAATTTCGTCCCTGAAATTACTAAGGCGGAAGAATGTCCCAAGCCCACTACCTACTAAAACCCATTTAGTGAAAATCCCATATTCACTTTTCCAATCCTTTAGTTCCAACTAAACAATTAATTACAATCGCCATTTCCAAAATCCTTATTTCAATTCCAATTTGAATTCGTTTGTCGCTAACAAAAAATTTTTAGAAATTTTCTAACTCCCAAAGTTTTCGAAAATTTGGACAGTGTCTCCTTTGTACGGAGGAGCTTTTGCAATTTAACAAGACATATAAATACATATACATCAATCCACGAGGTCGGAAAAACAAAAACAGCTCATATTTCCTATTTTTATTGCGTAGGTGTACCTTTATTTAGCATTTTTAAGCAAGCGGCTTATTATTTTAGTAAATAGCGCGTCCAAATCCAGCCAAACGGCTTCCCAGTACCTGTACTTACTCAATTCAAACATGTAAGTACTAAATATACGAAATTTATTAACATTTCACTTACTTTTAATAGCTAAACACAAGCATTTCATAAGCAACATGCACCAAACACTTTCCATGAGCAATTTATATGATTTCAAAACTAATTCAATTGCTTTCAACCAATTCATGTGCCATTTCATTCAATTGTAATAGTTTACAACTCAATTTCTTACATTTGATTCATTTTTTTAACCCAACAACTCACATTTATTTCAATTGATTCCAAAAATCAATTTTATTTACTTCTACCAATCCATAGAATTTTTATTCACTTTCGTTTAAGTCGAACGTCTAATTTATTCTATGCAATTCGACGATATTCACTTAATAGAATATCCATTTTAGTTTTTATCCACATCCAATTGATTCCAACTCATTTTATTTTAAATTCCTTTCATTTTAATTCATTCACAACCATTTTATTTTGCTCGACGCATTCCATGCTTGTATACTACTAACCATTCCCAAATTAATCTTCAACCCATGCTTTTATTTAATGGTCTTCCATTCCTGCTCAAAGTCGAGCTTCTCATTATTCTTAACTTAAGTTAATTTATTTCAATTTATTCCAACTTCAAACTTAAGTTCGCTTCTATTTAGTTTGATTCTCATCTAATCAAATTCCATTTAATTCGGTTAGCCCATCCATTTTGTTTTAATTCACCTTCTCAATTTATCAAAATAATATCTAAGCACATACTTAATTCATTTATACTCGAATCGGATTTTATTTGTAACTCAAATCATTTCTATTATAATCCAATTCCATTTTATACAACATCTCCACTTATTTTAATTCATTATCAATCCAAGTGAAATTCTAGTTATAATTCGAGTTTATTTCCAAACTTAATTATTAACTTAAAATCCATTTTATTTCACCGAGTTAAATTTTATCAACATACCCTATCAAATATTTTTTTTAGATAATTAGCTTATTTCCAACTTTTAAATCAATATTCGATTTTATTACAAAAACCACTTCATTAAATTTTCCCGGGTTCGATTTTTTTTATAATTCTAGTTTGGATTTCCTTTCATTTTCCAAAATTCCAACATTTTTATTTCGGCTTATTTATTCCCTTTTTACATTTTTATAAGCTACTCACTTATTAATATTCATACTTCTCCATCCATTTACAGTCAATCACATTTTCATGTTATTTTAACTAGGTATTATATTTTTATTTCAATGCTTTTCAATTCTTTTATAAGCTTCCAAAGCTTATTATCCCAATTCAATACTTAGTTTACACTTAGTTATTTAAGTAAGAATTTTAGTCCATTCAATATTATCTATAACTCAACTGAATTTATTTCAGTTCAATTTTATTTAACTTAACTTCAGTTAAATCTAGCATCGTACCATTCTCTTTAATCCACTTGAATTTAACTTAAGTAAGAACTTTCTTCCACTTAATATCATCTACATCTCAATTTATTCCATTTCAATTCAATTTCAACTTAATTCAAATACAATTGGGTTTTATTTTCAGTTTAATTCAATTTATTTCAATCCAATTAAATTTTATCTCCCAATCCAAATTTTATTTCAATTTTCCCATTCCAATCACATTCAAGATTTACTAATTATTTCTTCCAATCATCCATTATATTTTCCACAATTTAATTTCTCCAAACTATATTTAATTAAAATTTTCACTTTAATTTTTAATTCCAACATTCAAAGCTCATATTTTCCTTCCTTATTTAAAAATCATCTCAACTTTAAAAGTTTATAACTTCCTCATCAGGATTTTCAATTCAAATAAGGATTCAGGGTTTCAAACACCCGGCTTTTGGTTCAAATCATTTGAAATCACCATTATCTCAAAATCACACTTCTTAAATTTTTAAACCAATCCTTGTTTTTATCCCCAACAAATTTCCTTTGAAATTTCAAAAACAAACTAGTTCTTCTGAACAAATCAATTGGCAGCAATCCATCGCTTAGAAACTCGAAAATGAACATCGATGATGCTGCAGTCATCACCGAAGTTATTTTCAGCGACTGAAGTGAGCTCAATTCTATTTCCCTTCCCAAAATTTATTTGAAATAATTTCCTTTCAGAAATACTTTTAAAATAATAATGCCATTATTTGTCTTCAATACACTTTGAAAAACACTTCCGAAATCTCCGGGGTTTTAAATTTTCAAATTTTGACTTAAATCAAATTTTAATTATAATTCATTTGTATAATTTATGCTCCTGCAAATTCCCATTTAATCATATTTCAATTTATAAATCACGTTTATAATTCACATTTATAAATTTCATTTTATAAATGAATTTATTTCCTTAACCTTTGGTTATATTTTCATTTTTTAATTAAATTTCCACACAACAATGATAATAATTTAATATTATCATTCCTAACATCCAAACAACCGTATATTAGCTAAAATAGTTTACAAAAACTTTTCTTTTATATCAAAATATATTTTGAGTAAGATTATTTCATTCACCCACCTTTAAAACAATACCGTGTCAATTTATCATGTCAGGTGTTTATAAACTCTTTTCGAATAGCGGCCAACTTACTCGATCAGAATTCATATTCCACAGAACCTATAAGTCAACACAATATTAAAATAATTTATATTCACTAACAAATATGCACTCATATCTATTATTACACTCAATCTCATTCTAGAGAACTACGGACTCTATTTTCTATGAGTAATCCCCATCAGAGCTAAGGTTATCACCAACCTGGCTCAGATACCAAAATGTAGCGACCCGCAAATCCGTACCCCTAGAATCGACTCTATTCTCCCTCAATCAACTTGAGATGTATGGAAATACGAACCGTTTGGGTTAAAGAATAAGGGGTAGAAGAAGAAAATAGAAAACAACATCAGAATCTAACCATCGCAGCGGAATAAAATTTAATAGATAATAAATGATCTTTACACAAAAAAATACATCTATTTATACATTACATCATCAGAGTACATCATCAGAGTTCAATACAAACAACAACACAACTCAGGACGGTTATAATATCTCGTCCTTCCAAAAGCCGAATACACAACGGAATATTTCATACAAGTACGGAAATACGTATCGCCATCCAGCTCCATAGCATCCTTTCCTGTAATCTATAATACTCGGTCTGACCCGAGCATTATAGTGAAATAACACCCGAGTCAGTCTAGAATACCAGCGTGAGAAAATCACCCTCATTTTGATTATTAAAGTTTCAAAATCCTCTGAAAACAAAAGCATCTCGTAAGACCACGCCACAAATAAACATGTCGGGTTTTTACCTTACGATAGCCAAAACACTTTTCATCAAAATCGTCTGATATTATAATAGTGTCTATATACAAATACTTATTCAAATAGCCGAAATTGTTACATTAATTAAATTCCAGCATACTAGCCACAATAGTGGGTAATACAAACAAAATCGAAAAAGGCACGTAGGGAGAATGGATTCCAACTAATGACTAGGCACTGGGGTACCACCTGTCACAGTACGTGGCCTAGATCACACTACAGAGGATGCACCCTAAATCCCCTACAACACAAGGCCGGAACTACCCCTTACTGGATAATCCCAAGTAAGATCACCCCACGGTTGGGATCAGCAACCGCCATAAGCCGAAATAAAAAGGGACATCTGGACAGGGATGACCTCACCCTAATGGGTGCTACCCACTTAGCCTTGCTGCATAACCCTTGATTTTCAGTCATTCCCGGTTGATGAGGCTCAAGGCTAAGCGTTACCTTTTTAGAACACATCTCTTAGAATGCTTATCGTCCTCCTGATGATGTTCTGAAAGCATTCATCCATACAAGTCTGTCTCGGGTTCGAACGGAACCGAAGGCACTCCTCCTACCACATCCATTTTGGAATCATCCTCAGGATTAGTAGCGACTAGCCCTTGCACTTCACTGCTCCATCTTCGACTTCAAACTCGTTTTTGCACGAAAACGTACAAACCGGATCGTAGTGGTTTTTGAGAAATTAATCCCGATCCCGGACTCTTTGAAACGATCAGCGCATTGGCTAATATTGATAGTCGGTTATTTAGCTATCAATTAAAATTCATAACAACCATCAAATACAAATAATTCCACCAAATTATTTATTAATCTCAAATATCTTCACAAGATATATTTCTAATTTTCAACCCTCTTTTGAAAACAATTTCAAACCACACTCTTCTCATGAAATAAATTTTCAAATATTTATTTCCACCGAAAATACCAAATACAAAGCTTTAGATTTTTAAAATAATTTAAAACATTTTATTATAAAATATTCTTTAAAACATTTAAATTAAAAATTACTTTAATACTTATTCAAAATATATACTTTAAGAATATTTTAAATAAAACTACTTTGTACAATATAAAACTGAATTTCTAACTTTTAAAACATAATACCAAGCCATCTTTAAATAATTACTACTATAATAGATTAAAGAAAATACTTACTTTAGAATTTAAACATTTAGAAATAATAAGTTTTCTAAACATACTTTTTAAACAACTTAAAACTTTTTACTTATACTTAAAATTTGTTTGAAACGTACTTGGCTATTCAGGGAAATACGCTTCCCTTCCACATCTTTTAAAAATAAATCACTATTTATTTTTAAACAAATTTACCCATTCCTTTAATAAATTCCCACCGTGAATTTATTCTTCTAAATATCCACTGATATATTACTTCACTTTTATAAACCCATTTTATAAATTTCATAGTCACATTCTCCTTTAAATTTCTAATTTCAAACTCTTAAATCAATTTCCAAATTGATTTCCAATTTACCCCATTTTGAAATGAATTCCTTTACTTACTCATTTATTTCAAACCCACTGACCTCAGATTTTTAATTCTTACTTATGCTTTAAAATCTTTTAACTGAAAATACCAATTTCATATTTCCCAAATTCCTTCTTTATCCTTTTCACTAAATTTAAAACCTTGAATTGTTTAAAGTAAATTCTTTTATTCCTTTAAATAACATCCCTTAAGTTTTAAAATTCATAATTACTCTGTTTATTCAAAATCCCCTTTTCCATACACGGAATTTATTTATTAGAATTTTATCACTTTCATTCTTTTCCAATTCATTCTTCAATTTATCCCAAATTTCCAATAACCATTTTATTTACATATTCTCTCTTTATAATTTTCTTTTCAAAAATCTATATATTTTTGGTAACTCGGTACACCGAAATATTTTCAATCAAACATAGCATCCAACATTTCTGTTACCAATATAATTTAACACAAATTATCAATGATCAAATCATAGAATATTAAAACATTCTAAATAAATTTGAGGCATCCCGTTGGATCCCTCCAACCTGTTCCCTGCATCCACAGCCGTTAGCACAATATAAAATACCAATTCCACTTCGAGGTGGAATATCATGGTATATGGGTTTATATAATATTATCCGCTATTATGTGGCACATAGGGTCTCATCCGCTATATAATGCGGGGAAATCAATCACTCCAATATATACTATATATTACTATATAATATACCACATCCAATCAATTCAATCATTCAACCAAATATTTAAATTTAACCATTTAAATTTAAATAGCAGCCAAGATGAGTGAGATTAACTCACCTTTGATTTTATTTCCATTCCAATCCAAACGGGCTTGTTTCCTTCACGATTTCAAACCTTGTATAATCATTATATGGTCTATTAACATTTGAAAAAAATCGAAAAATCAATTACCATTTAGTAAATTTAATTAGCTAATTTTAATTGATAATTAAACTAACATTGCTTGCATTTTCTTTTCTTCTGACCAAATTATAAATTTCATAACAGAATGTATATGTGTCCTAATTACCATCGTACATGTTTAAAAGTGAACAGTATGTATTTTTTTTTCTTTTTCTCTGGATTAGATAAAAAAAACATTTGTCATTAACTAAATTAATTCAGGAGTACAACTAAAATTAGATTTAGTAAAAATAATTCAGGCTAAATTAATTACCAGGACCACCTCGACCAACAACTACCCATCGATCCCGGCCTTCACCAAATTGAAGCCGAGCCACCAAGAACGACGCTGCCCCACCTCGCCGAATCCTCCAGCTACCCCATGCCGCAAACCCCACCACCTTCGACATCGTATGCCACCGAGATACTCATTGGACTGGTGCCGTCATCGCCAAGTTCCATCACGCAAACCCTAACCCACTTCGACGCCCTCGAGACGACGAACCCAAACACCACGAAACCCCTAAAACACCTCGAGCAAGAAATCGCCGCTGCTGCCATCTCCTTCCATGCATGAGACCCCTCCCCATTGCGGTTGCTCTCCACGCCATTTTCGAAAGGATCGAGCGAACCCTCCTAAATATTGAACGCGACCTCCCCTGCTTGCTTAACTTTGATCGAGATCGTCCGCCCTCTCTCTTCTTCTTCTTTTTCTTATTCGACCCCTTTTTTCGATCTGGGCTTTCATATCATTTTTTCTGATGCTTCTCAATTTGTAAATGAAGAAGGGGAATGAGATATTTAAAAAAGAACGATGTGATTTGTAAAAGCAAATGTAATTTCGAAAAGAAGGTTGCGTGTTATGATGAGCTATAGTGCTTTGGAAAGGACTGGAAAAAGGGTTGATGTGAGATAATTTCAACCGCAGTTGACTAGTATAAACATTCAATTTAAATTCAAATTTAAACCGTACCGATAAATGCAACTCAAAAACTTGACCTCCTATCGAGGCATGTCGCTAGGCGTTAATAATGTTATACCCCTATTCCAAACGCAATGGAAAAGGTTTCGAGCGCTAATTCAATCGTATGGAGAAGATAGCCTTTTGTACCCAGTTATAATATTACACTTTGATATGAATTTTAGAACGTTTACCTATCGTACGATCACACGACAACTCCAAAGACTACGAAATTTATAATCCGATAATAATACAATATTACAGATCCAATGGAACTAGTTTCGTCGAATTCCAAGACTGTGCCTCGGAAGGCTATTTTTAAATATCAAATTAAACGATATATTTCAAAACTTACAAAACACTTACGAATCAAATTTTAACACTTTTACTATCTTCAATACTATCAATATAAATTTTACAAGTCCTTTAAAATATTTTTAACAAGCTTGAAACCCAAGATTAAATATTTTACTCAATCTCCCATTATTGAATTGAATAATTATTTTATTCAACAAATTGCTGTATCTACATTCTGAATAGATAAATCCAAGTTTTCCATATTCAAAACCAATTTATAATTCAGTTTTATATTTAAAACCATTTAAATATTCCAAATCGAGTGTCGAAAAATCCGGGTCGTCACATACACATTCGCCAAAACGAACTTAACTTGCAAACCCTTACTCCCGACCTACTCAAACTAAATTTTAAGCAACCCCAGAGTTCAAGGGGAAAACATAAACTTCGAGTTAGACAAAAATCTTGGCGTGAATAATAATATGCCATCTCGATTTGTGGATATTTAGCGAGACAGCGCCGTTAAGCGGCATGGGTTTTCTCATCACTAATATATCTTTTGTAATATATATAATATATATCTTTCACAAAATAGCTTCTCCAACCACAATGGTTAAAATAGACAATATAAACAATAAGGAATATGCATGCAACATGCGTAATCATGAACAATCTGTCTAAATAAATGGACTATCTATCCCAACATCATAGTTCTCTCAAGGTAACTACAAACCTATAGTTGACTCGGGCCTACCAAATATATCAAATTCTCTAGCATCCTGTTATAAGGAAACTTGATGGTCTGTCTGATGCTTACCATTCCTAGGGTCACTCTGATCCTAATTGTTTTGCGGGCTCATCAATAATCTATTTCATCTTTGTGTATTCCTTTTTGTCCGTAAACCTGCTTTTAGTTTTACCCGTGACAAAGCCCTATGCATTGGAATTTTGGACTTATATTGTAACGCCCCACTCCGAGACCCACTCTAGTAAAGAGTATTACGGAGTAATACCGTCTACTAGAACGGAGAATAGAGTATAATGGAAGCGACCATGTGTAATCAAGCTAAAACTAACCACTGAATACGTCGAATAGGTAGTTTTCTTTTCTAAAGTGGTTCGACATATCCAATAGATATTTATAACGAAATTACAATGGCTAAGGAAAATAAGTTCAGAACAAGCATAATACTAAATGATAACATCATCATCACAGAATCACATAACAGATATAACATCCCAGAACAATACATCATAAATACAGATCCAAATACTATAAGTGGGTACAAAGCCACTGCTCACATATGTGAGTCAAAAATATGTACATATCAAAGTCCGAATAAAACAGAGTAGCGGAATAGTGGACAAATAAAAGCGCTATCTATCAGCATAGCAGATGATGTCCAAGCAGAAGCACATAAGCTAAGTCCAGAGACCTAACCTGAAACAACTCGGTCTGACCCGAGCGAAAACACTCGGGTCAGGCTAGCTAAATAATCAGTAATAACTGAGATATATATAATAATGCAGTACATAAATAAAGCAATACTTCTCCAAAGAGAAGAGTAATATGGACTACATGAATATAATGACGATCCCTAATCATTAATAAACAGTAAAAATATCCAAAGAGAAAATCAACACCAAAGTGTAGAATAAATAAAATCGCCTCATATCATCGGCGTAGCCAAAACTATAAAAAGTTGCCCATAGGCAATAATCCCAAAAGTGACCAGAGTCTATAATCAATGCCTAAGCAAAGATCGATACTCCAAAGAGTAATTGGGATATACTGAAAAGTCAATGAAATCGAATACTGAAAAGCAGTGTCCAGAGACACTATAAATCCATAAGGTAATCACACTTACATCGTATGGTTCCATAGAACCAACACCGAATGGCGATACTCGAATGGATATAAAAATCATCAGATAATACAAATATTGCACGTGCACCGACCAGAGTCGTTGTTGCCAAGTACTGTAGAGTTGTGATCGATTACTCGCACAGATGCGGAACGCGGAACGGCGAGATCCTTCCCAGAAGGATAAAGGCCCAGAGGCACATGCCGAAAAATAAACTGCTCCATAGAGCAGGTGTCCAGAGACGGTTGCCCAGAGGCGTGGTGACCCAGAGGTCCAGTACTGGCCGCCCAGAGGCTAATGTGCCACTAACTTCTTGGAGAGGAACCATAAAGTGTTAACAATGAGTCCCATACCCCACGTTCGCACTAAACAGTTTCCTAACCAATAGCAAGCTCACACTCCAAACAATAAAAAGTCCACCTCATATCATCGGTAAACAAGACCCAAAGGTCAAAACGATCAATCGAAAAGGTCGGGGATTAACCGGAAAGAAAATACACACGGTTTCCATAGGCCGGATATTTCCTAACCGTTTAAGCACCTTTCCACTTCGCTTGACGTTCTAAAAAGTGAGTGTGAGATTTTTTTTATTATAGAAAATAATGCTGCGAAACGGATTTATAATTGATTTTGAAATCAGTTTAAAACGGCTTTTGAAAACTCTCCTATTATGGAGTAATTAATTTAATAATTAAAAATAATTTTATATAATAATTTCGAAAGCCATTTAGGAGTGAAAAATCCTTTTAAAAATAGTTCATAAAACCCGTGCACGAAATCCAGAGACAAATCTCAAAGAAATCGATAAAACCAGAAAATCACTGAAAATATTCTAAGTGTTGGAAAATAGTCCAAAACTGACGCGAATCCAAGTTCGGAAAATTATTCGGACCAGCAAACTGAATCTGCATGGAATGAAAATTGGTAGGAATGTAGTCTGACATTTCTACTTTTAGAACACAAAAAGAATTTCTCGATTCCGACTTGAAATGAAGTCGCAGCGACGCTCCAAAGTCGGACCCGGAAACAGTGAATACACTGTTTCAGGCTGAGATCCGGGTGCCTCTTCGACAACAATTTCGAAGAGTCAAAAGAACTCGGAAACTAATCAAACATTCTAGAAATGGAGTTCGGAATACCAGCTTTCCAACGAGTCCAAAAACGTTGGTTTTCGACCACGGATGTGACCATGGCGATGACACGAAGTTGCAGTCCAAAAATGAAAAACACAGAAACGTGCTTTCAAATTTTTTTTTTTTTTTTTTTTTTTTTTTTTTTTTTTTGGGGCCCCAGCCCGAATGGGCTGGGGGTACTTGGGGCCGGCCCGCCCCCAGCCCGCGCGGGCTGGAGGACTTGGGTCCCCCCCCCAGCCCACGCGGGCTGGGGGTTTGGGCCCGCCCCAGCCCACGCGGGCTGGGGTGTCCTGGGCCGCCCCCAGCCCACGCGGGCTGGGGGGTCCTGGGCCGCCCCCAGCCCAAGCGGGCTGGGGTTTAGGGTCTGCCCCCCCAGCCCACGCGGGCTGGGGTCTTGCGGACCTGCCCCAGCCCACGCGGGCTGGGGCCTGGAGACCCGCCCCAGCCCACTCGGGCTGGGGTCTTGCGGCCCGCCCCAGCCCGCATGGGCTGGGGACTTGTGGCCAGCCCCACCAGGGCTGGCCTGCTCCTGGCTAGCCCAACTGGGCTAGCCTGTTTTGCCTGGGCTGCAACCTGGGTGCAGCCCAGACCCATATTTTAGCCTTTTGCATTTCCAGCCTGCATATTATGCAGTTTTTGAAGGTTTTGGGGTGTTTTTTTTCAAGTTTTTGGCCTCAAATTTCACTAATAACCATCACTAATCACTATACAATGATTAATACACCATATAAAAAGAAACATAGGCCAAAGCTTAGCATTACCTTATGAAGCAATAACACAAACACTTTATGTGCACACCAAAAATGCAAGCAAAGTTGATCAAGGAGCTATGATTCACATGTTACACAAATAAACATGTGTTACTACTTGATTTATGACATTAAAAGAGGATTAAACACATACTATAAGAAGTTTTTAGCAATATACCTCTCTTAGAAAGCAACAATGATCATAATAGCATCAACCCAAGATAGTAAGAGAGGATTAGGAGGCTATAAGATCATAAAAACACATAAAACATGTGTTAACAAGCTAATTTCAGAAATTAGAAAGGATATAAGAATGAATTTGAGGTGGGTATTTGCATTACCTTTTCATAAAATGATTTGCATAAGCTACAACTTGAAGGAGATGAAGATGGAGGCCATTTTTTTGTTTAGAAGCTTTAGGAAATGATTAGGGTTTTGATTAGGGTTGAATGAAGAAGGTTATGAGAGTTTGAGATAATATGTAGGGGAGGTTTAGGGTGGGTTATTGGGTTAAGTCTACTAACCCAATAAGAAGAGGGTTATTTACCATGTTTCAAAAAAAATTTCTAAGTGTTCATGTATGCTTATGAACTCATTTTTCTTACCCAAACCCATTTTAAAATCTCTCCTAAAATATTTAACTCTCCAAAATAACATTTTATCCTCATTTTAAAATCTCATATTTCCCATTTAATTAAAATAGCCTTTTTCAATAAATTTTGTTATTCCAAATCCTTTTATACTTCATTAAGAATAAATAAAAATCCTAACTTTTATTTATTTATTGGTAATGCAAATCCCGGGTTGTTACAGACTCCCCCCTTAAGAAAATTGCGTCCCCGCAATTCCTTAAGATAGATGTCGTCTATAACGTCAAATCCACAAAAGAAGTGATAGAGATAAAATAGAGAATTCTTACCCGCAGAAGAAGATGGGAGAAAGCCAGGATAAGAGCGCTCGATAGATTCTCTGGTCTCCCAAGTACAGTCCTTAGGATTCGGTGACCATTGAATCTTCACGAGTGGAACCTCTTTGTTGCGAAGGCGTCTAACCTCCGAATCAAGCACACGGAGAGGTTGCTGCTCCAAAGATAAGTCAGGTAAGATCTCTAAATCAGGTACGATATGCGGCTCAATGATAGAATCAGGATCACGAACACACTTGCGAAGCTGAGAAACATGGAACACGTCGTGTATTCCAGAGAAGTGAGCAGGTAGAGCCACACGATAAGCAACGGGGCCGATGCGTTCCGTAATAGGAAATGGTCCAATATAGCGAGGAGCCAATTTCCTTGTGGAGCTGAAATGCACAACCCCCTTCATGGGAGAAACCCGAATAAAGACAGAATCGCCAATGGAGAACTCAAGATGCTTCCTACGGTTGTCCGCGTAGGATTTCTGACGGTCCTGTGCCTCTTTCATTCTCTGACGGATAAGAACAATCTTTTCAAAAGATTCCCGAACTGAATCTGGACCAAGAATAAGCTTCTCGCCAGATTCTAACCAACATGCAGGAGAGCGACATGGCCTTCCGTATAAAGCCTCGAAAGGTGCCATGCCAATACTAGACTGAAAGCTGTTGTTGTAGGAGAACTCTACGAGTGGTAAGTGATCCTCCCAACTACCTCCGAAATCCAGAATGCAACAGCGCAAAAGATCCTCTAAAACACGATTCACCCTCTCCGTCTGACCGTCGGTCTGAGGATGATAAGCAGTCGAGAGATTCAGCTTTGTACCCAAAACGGACTGTAGGCACTTCCAAAAGTGACTAGTAAAGATAGTGTCTCGATCACAGACGATAGAGCTAGGAATGCCATGAAGTCGAACGACTTCCTTCACATATAGCTTGGCAAGCTGAGGAGCAGTCCGAGTGGACTTAATAGGAATAAAGTGAGCCGCTTTGGTCAAGCGATCAACAATAACCCAGATAGAAGTATGGCCTGACCTCGATCGAGGCAGACCGTCAATAAAATCCATGGATATCTGATCCCATTTCCATAATGGAATCTCTAGCGGCTGAAGAAGACCAGATGGACGCTGATGCTCGGCTTTGATCTGTTGACAAGTCATGCAACGGCTTACATAACTTGCAACATCTCTCTTTAAACCCTCCCAATAATATAGCCGGCACATATCGGCATACATCTTACTCGAACCGGGATGAATAGTGTACTTAGAGCGATGACACTCGTTTAGAATGTCACGCCTAAGTGATAAATCAGATGGTACAACAATACGGTTCTTCCTACGAAGACACCGATGAAAATCAAGAGAATAATCCAGCAATGTCTCATCACTAGATCCCGACTCGAGAAGGTGAATAAGATGCAATAAGTCTGGATCCTGCCGCTGAGCATGGGCAATGCGATCCAATAAGACAGGACGAGCTTCCAAGCTGAATAATAAGACCGGAGAATCAGAAGGTGGAGCTCGATCTCTAATATCACATAAAGATAGAGTCTCAAGAATATCCCACTCGGCAATCATCATAGAAACTACCGCCAAGTGCTTGCGACTGAGCGCATCTGCAACACGATTACCCTTGCCAGGGGTATACTGAATATCTAAATCATATGAGGCGAGAAACTCAAGCCATCGCTGCTGCCTCATATTGAGATCCCTCTGACTGAATAGATACTTCAGTGACTTGTGATCAGTGTAAAGAGTGAAGCGTTCGCCTAATAGAAAGTGACGCCACGTCTTCAAGGCAAAGACGATAGCTGCTAACTCAAGATCATGAGTAGGATAGCGAACCTCATTCGGACGCAGTTGCCTGGAAGCATAAGCAACTACCCGATCCTTCTGCATAAGCACAGCACCAAGCCCGCTACCACAAGCATCAGTGTAAACAACCAGATCCTGGTTACTCTCAGGAACCACAAGAATAGGAGCATGAGTGAGAAGTTCCTTCAATCGCTGAAAAGAAGCTTCACACTTATCAGACCAAATAAAGCGAACACCCTTACGAGTCAGCGTCGTAAGGGGAAGTGCAACTCGAGAGAAATCCTTGACAAACCGACGGTAATAACCCGCCAGACCAAGGAAGCTGCGAATATCATGAACGTTCTCGAGCTGCTTCCAATTCTGAATAGCTTCGATCTTGGCAGGATCGACAGAAACACCCTCAGATGATACAATATGGCCCAAGAACTTGACCTCGCTCTCCCAGAAATGGCACTTGGAGAGCTTGGCCTTAAGCTGATGCTGACGAAGAGTATCCAAGACAATCCGCAAATGATGAGCATGCTCTGCCTCGGATCTAGAGTAAATAAGAATATCGTCGATGAATACCAAAACGAATCTATCGATGTATTCCCGGAATACTCGATTCATAAGATCGACGAAGAAAGCCGGTGCGTTCGTCAAGCCGAATGGCATGACCAACCACTCAAAAGAACCATAACGAGTGCGGAAAGCGGTAAGAGGAATGCTATCTTCCGCAACTCGGAGCTGATGAAATCCGGTGGCAAGGTCGAGCTGTGAAAAGACCTTTGCACCGCTCAACTGATCAAACATATCGTCTATCCGTGGCAATGGATAACAATTTCTGATGGTCAACTCATTAAGCTTGCGATAGTCAATGCAAAGCCTAAGAGAGCCATCGGGCTTCTTAACGAAGACCACAGCAGCACCCCAAGGCGAAGAACTGGACCGAATGAGCTGCTTCGCCTCAAGCTCTACTAACTGCTTCCTGAGTTCCTCATTCTCTTTAGTAGACATCCTCGTGGGAGGACGCCCAACTGGGTGGGAGCCTGGAATGAGATCGATGCGGAACTCAATGGCTCGCTTTGGCGGCAGGCCAGATACTGGCTCGAATATATCGGGGAAATCCCGAACGACAGGAATACGAGATATGTCCAAATCCTCATCTCGTGAATCAAAAGAAAATAAAGTAACATCAGAAATCCCAACATCCTGAAGAGCAATAGCTAATGGAGCGGACGAGTCAGGGTGATGAATGAATAATATCCGCTCCGAACAAATAATTTTGGCGTCATGCTGAACGAGCCAATCCATGCCAAGAATCATATCAAATCCCAAATACTCCATAACGTGCAGATTCGCACGGAAAGAAAATCCACAAAGATCGATATCAACATTCTCACAAAGCAAGCTAAGGGTCGTGGATCCGCCGATGGGATTCACAATCCTTAGGGAAGAAACCAGGCAAGTAACATCCAAGGATAAAGCATCTACTAGCTCCTTTGATACGAATGAGTGAGAGGCACCCGTATCAAAGAGAACTCTACAAGATCTACCATGAAATAAAATAGAACCTTCGAGAACGGAAGGATGCGTACCTCGAGGCCGAGCTGAAGATGCAGGAGCCTTGGCAGCATTAAGCTTGCCAGGCTTGGCACTAGCTGGAGCAATAGGACAAGTGGAGATCCTGTGTCCCTCCTTCTTGCAAAAGGTACAATAGAGAGGTTTGGGACACTCTCGAATAAAGTGATCTGGAGAACCGCAGTTGAAGCATTTCCTCGGAGGACGGGTTCCACTAGGCTGTGACTGAATCTGAGGCTGAGTCTGAGGCTGAGCCTGGACAGCAGAACTGCCAGTCTTCTTCTTCTTGTTCCAAGGCTTGTTCTTCTGAAATGGACCCCGCTTCTGGTTGGGGTTTTTGGAACCCCCACGATCATCATCACTATGCTCCATCTCGACTGACTCAAGATATAGGGCTGCATCGACTAGCTTCTCGAATGAGAGCTCAAGCTGTAGCATAAGATGCCTCTTCAGATATTTCTTCAAGCCCTCAACAAATTTGAGGTTCCTCTTATAAGGAGTAGCAATAAACTCAAGGCCGTACTTGGACAGGGCCTCGAAGGAAGAGACATAGTCGGATACGGAGGACTTCCCCTGCTTGAGATCAAGAAAGCGGCGAGCAAGGGAGTTCTTCTCTGACTCTGGGATGAATTTGAGCTCAAATCTCTGACGAAACTGAGCCCAAGTAAGTGTGGTCTCATCGACCTCGGCAATAAGTAGCTCGTACCAATCCAGGGCACGACTCAGAAGCTGACTAGAAGCAATAAGAACACGGTCATGATCCGGAATATCCATACGAGTGAAAATGTGCTCGCATATCCGAATCCAAGCCTGGACCTCTAAGACATTCTCGGAGCCACTGAACGGCTTCCCTCCGAGATGGGTAAAATCACTGCAGAGACGCGCAAAAACAGACATGCGCGGAGTATCAGCAACTGGGGCTGGAGACTGTGAATGAGACTGAGAATTCCGAACCAGCTCCATGATCTGGTCGGTAGTCATGAAAACGCCCTCTGGATGAGTGTTGCTGGACTGCCCAGCAGCACTAGTCTGACGTGTGGTTCTCCCTCTTCCCCTTCCAGACATACTGAAAGTCAAACGGGAATTAGAGTTAGACATGATTCAATGACTGATACTTAATTAAGGAATACTACGGAATATAATAAATTCCTACACATATTCCTAACTTATCTATCAATAAGCATAAGGAAGGGATTTGATTTAATTCGGATCCAATTAAAATGTATTGTACTAAGTGTATCTGTTCTGTGTTTGTTATGCTTAATTCTGAACCTTGCTCTGATACCAAACTGTAACGCCCCACTCCGAGACCCACTCTAGTAAAGAGTATTACGGAGTAATACCGTCTACTAGAACGGAGAATAGAGTATAATGGAAGCGACCATGTGTAATCAAGCTATAACTAACCACTGAATACGTCGAATAGGTAGTTTTCTTTTCTAAAGTGGTTCGACATATCCAATAGATATTTATAACGAAATTACAATGGCTAAGGAAAATAAGTTCAGAACAAGCATAATACTAAATGATAACATCATCATCACAGAATCACATAACAGATATAACATCCCAGAACAATACATCATCAATACAGATCCAAATACTATAAGTGGGTACAAAGCCACTGCTCACATATGTGAGTCAAAAATATGTACATATCAAAGTCCGAATAAAACAGAGTAGCAGAATAGTGGACAAATAAAAGCGCTATCTATCAGCATAGCAGATGATGTCCAAGCAGAAGCACATAAGCTAAGTCCAGAGACCTAACCTGAAACAACTCGGTCTGACCCGAGCGAAAACACTCGGGTCAGGCTAGCTAAATAATCAGTAATAACTGAGATATATATAATAATGCAGTACATAAATAAAGCAATACTTCTCCAAAGAGAAGAGTAATATGGACTACATGAATATAATGACGATCCCTAATCATTAATAAACAGTAAAAATCTCCAAAGAGAAAATCAACACCAAAGTGTAGAATAAATAAAATCGCCTCATATCATCGGCGTAGCCAAAACTATAAAAAGTTGCCCATAGGCAATAATCCCAAAAGTGACCAGAGTCTATAATCAATGCCTAAGCAAAGATCGATACTCCAAAGAGTAATTGGGATATACTGAAAAGTCAATGAAATCGAATACTGAAAAGCAGTGTCCAGAGACACTATAAATCCATAAGGTAATCACACTTACATCGTATGGTTCCATAGAACCAACACCGAATGGCGATACTCGAATGGATATAAAAATCATCAGATAATACAAATATTGCACGTGCACCGACCAGAGTCGTTGTTGCCAAGTACTGTAGAGTTGTGATCGATCACTCGCACAGATGCGGAACGCGGAACGGCGAGATCCTTCCCAGAAGGATAAAGGCCCAGAGGCACATGCCGAAAAATAAACTGCTCCATTGAGCAGGTGTCCAGAGACGGTTGCCCAGAGGCGTGGTGACCCAGAGGTCCAGTACTGGCCGCCCAGAGGCTAATGTGCCACTAACTTCTTGGAGAGGAACCCGTAAAGTGTTAACAATGAGTCCCATACCCCACGTTCGCACTAAACAGTTTCCTAACCAATAGCAAGCTCACACTCCAAACAATAAAAAGTCCACCTCATATCATCGGTAAACAAAACCCAAAGGTCAAAACGATCAATCGAATAGGTCGGGGATTAACCGGAAAGAAAATACACACGGTTTCCATAGGCCGGATATTTCCTAACCGTTTAAGCACCTTTCCACTTCGCTTGACGTGCTAAAAAGTGAGTGTGAGATTTTTTTTATTATAGAAAATAATGCTGCGAAACGGATTTATAATTGATTTTGAAATCAGTTTAAAACGGCTTTTGAAAACTCTCCTATTATGGAGTAATTAATTTAATAATTAAAAATAATTTTATATAATAATTTCGAAAGCCATTTAGGAGTGAAAAATCCTTTTAAAAATAGTTCATAAAACCCGTGCACGAAATCCAGAGACAAATCTCAAAGAAATCGATAAAACCAGAAAATCACTGAAAATATTCTAAGTGTTGGAAAATAGTCCAAAACTGACGCGAATCCAAGTTCGGAAAATTATTCGGACCAGCAAACTGAATCTGCATGGAATGAAAATTGGTAGGAATGTAGTCTGACATTTCTACTTTTAGAACACAAAAAGAATTTCTCGATTCCGACTTGAAATGAAGTCGCAGCGACGCTCCAAAGTCGGACCCGGAAACAGTGAATACACTGTTTCAGGCTGAGATCCGGGTGCCTCTTCGACAACAATTTCGAAGAGTCAAAAGAACTCGGAAACTAATCAAACATTCTAGAAATGGAGTTTGGAATACCAGCTTTCCAACGAGTCCAAAAACGTTGGTTTTCGACCACGGATGTGACCATGGCGATGACACGAAGTTGCAGTCCAAAAAAGAAAAACACAGAAACGTGCTTTCAAAAAAATATTTTATTTATTTTTTTTTTTTTTGGGGCCCCAGCCCGAATGGGCTGGGGGTACTTGGGGCCGGCCCGCCCCCAGCCCGCGCGGGCTGGGGGACTTGGGTCCCCCCCCAGCCCACGCGGGCTGGGGGTTTGGGCCCGCCCCAGCCCACGCGGGCTGGGGTGTCCTGGGCCGCCCCCAGCCCACGCGGGCTGGGGGTTTAGGCCCGCCCCCAGCCCACGCGGGCTGGGGGGTCCTGGGCCGCCCCCAGCCCAAGCGGGCTGGGGTTTAGGGTCCGCTCCCCCAGCCCACGCGGGCTGGGGTCTTGCGGACCTGCCCCAGCCCACGCGGGCTGGGGCCTGGAGACCCGCCCCAGCCCACTCGGGCTGGGGTCTTGCGGCCCGCCCCAGCCCGCATGGGCTGGGGACTTGTGGCCAGCCCCACCAGGGCTGGCCTGCTCCTGGCTAGCCCAACTGGGCTAGCCTGTTTTGCCTGGGCTGCAACCTGGGTGCAGCCCAGACCCATATTTTAGCCTTTTGCATTTCCAGCCTGCATATTATGCAGTTTTTGAAGGTTTTGGGGTGTTTTTTTCAAGTTTTGGCCTCAAATTTCACTAATAACCATCACTAATCACTATACAATGATTAATACACCATATAAAAAGAAACATAGGCCAAAGCTTAGCATTACCTTATGAAGCAATAACACAAACACTTTATGTGCACACCAAAAATGCAAGCAAAGTTGATCAAGGAGCTATGATTCACATGTTACACAAATAAACATGTGTTACTAATTGATTTATGACATTAAAAGAGGATTAAACACATACTATAAGAAGTTTTTAGCAATATACCTCTCTTAGAAAGCAACAATGATCATAATAGCATCAACCCAAGATAGTAAGAGAGGATTAGGAGGCTATAAGATCATAAAAACACATAAAACATGTGTTAACAAGCTAATTTCAGAAATTAGAAAGGATATAAGAATGAATTTGAGGTGGGTATTTGCATTACCTTTTCATAAAATGATTTGCATAAGCTACAACTTGAAGGAGATGAAGATGGAGGCCATTTTTTTGTTTAGAAGCTTTAGGAAATGATTAGGGTTTTGATTAGGGTTGAATGAAGAAGGTTATGAGAGTTTGAGATAATATATAGGGGAGGTTTAGGGTGGGTTATTGGGTTAAGTCTACTAACCCAATAAGAAGAGGGTTATTTACCATGTTTCAAAAAAAATTTCTAAGTGTTCATGTATGCTTATGAACTCATTTTTCTTACCCAAACCCATTTTAAAATCTCTCCTAAAATATTTAACTCTCCAAAATAACATTTTATCCTCATTTTAAAATCCCATATTTCCCATTTAATTAAAATAGCCTTTTTCAATAAATTTTGTTATTCCAAATCCTTTTATACTTCATTAAGAATAAATAAAAATCCTAACTTTTATTTATTTATTGGTAATGCAAATCCCGGGTTGTTACATATATCAGCTAGGAGCTAAGAGCTAAAATATAGGGCAATACCCTACACCAGTTCCATCGGGTCTTTTAATCCCTGAGTCAATTCATCCTATCACAATTTATATAAAGGTTATAGAACACTAATATCTTTAGTAGAATTTTAGGCTAAATACTCGTTTTATTTTCCTTGAAAACATACATCGTTATAAATTATTTGATCCTTGAAATCATACTTTTAAAGCAAGGAAAATATTACCCTTTACTTTATCCAAAATATTTATGCCATGACATATGGTTTTACAAAACAGTACTGGTGAATCTCTAAATTACTTGAATGTTAACTCACTTCGAAACCATATGCTATAGAGCCAAAAAATATAAAATATTTATATCAATAAAATGCGGCATAGATATAGCAGATGAGGGTATTCTCCCTTCAAAATCTGTTAAATTCCTCTATTTATAAAACATAAGGATACGTAGTCGAAGTCAACCACTTCAAGTATTCTATTATAAAACCTTAAAAAATGAAGTTGACATAGATAAATTTCGGCATCACCACCTAAGGAAAAATAAGCGACTTCATTAGAGCCGAATGTCAATAGGAGCTGCATCATATCCCTCTTCAAACATAGGCAATAAGAAACAAAGGTGGTAAGGGATAAAGACAAAGTGATTACATGCGGCATCGTTGTCTAAGTTAAAAATGCGGCCTCCTTGCCTTTCAAAGTCATAATTAAAATTGGCGGATTCGTTATTGTCACTATAAGTCTCTTCGAAATCGATGGGGATAGTGACGTTGAAGAAACAAGTGGAACTATGCCACTTGATATAAAATGCTGCACTTAAGCCATGTGACATTGACAACGTCGAAGACCATATTTCGACTTTGATACTGTGCTTCCTACTTCAACCACAATGATCCATTCCATATCAACTGAAGTTGATATCATATGTATTACCTGTGATTGACTTCGGAGACCATAGATGTGGTGAGATGAGGAGCGGTATCATGACTTCAGCATGGCAAAGCCGTAGATAATAGGAAAACTGTTTATTTGCTAATTAAAGTAATTTCTTTTCACCAGCTCCAAATAATATTCAAATTCTAATTAGTTAACACTTCTTTTACCAAAATCTTTTTCAAAAACTACTATAGAGCAAAGTTTACATTTTCAAAATAATTTGCAAACTACACCTTTTATATTATTATTTGATTATAATAATTAAGCTTTACTAGCTCAAATAATTCATAATAAATCACAAACACTTGAGAAAAATCCCCAAAAATCATCATAAATCTAATTTATTACATCCTTTAACATATAAAAATTTATGATCAGAAAATAATTTAATTATTTTAAATAATTAAAACCTGAAATATCTTATTTTCCAACCTTAGAAAATTCACCGATTATTCTCATTAAGTTAGAAAATTATAAAATTAAAAATCCACTTCCAAAATAATATTTCTAACATCATATTAAAATATCAAGACCTTAAGGTGTCATATGATAGGGTTTCTGACTGAAACTTATCAAATAATTTCACAATTAAATTAAATAAATTCACCAATAAGCACATAGCCATTCAAACTATCATAATATGGCATAATATAAGCAAAAGAAATGGATTTATGCTTAAAACCAAAATAATACTTAAAACATGAGATAAGTAAATATAATTCGCCTTGAATAGTTTTAAGCAGGTTGAGATCTGTGGGTTTGATTCCTCTAAGCTTTGATCTTGTTTCCCTAGCTTTACTTCCCTTAAAATACTTGATAACGGTAGGCCTTGATTCTTTAATTTCGTTTATAATGAATGAAGTGAGGGAGGAAAGGAGAATGGAGGGGTTATATTTAGGAATTATACTCTTTTCCTATTTTTCCCTCCTCGTATATCCTCCTTATTAATGTTCTAGTTAATTCCATTAGTTCATCAATTAAGGCTCGACCCATACTAATTATCAAATCTCATTCTCTTTACCCTTTTAGATTATTTTATTTTATTTACATAATTAAATCCTAAATAATATTAATCAAAATTAAGGTTGTTACAGAAACCCGGTTAGGGATCACTTTGGTCCACCACTATCGGCGAGAAGTTTGAGCCAATCATCAGTTATGGATACCTAGCTAGGGATCACTCTGGCCCACCATCACCAGCAAGAAGTTTTAGCCGATTGTCAGTTATAGACACCCGGTTAAGGATCACTATGGTTTACCACTACAGGTAAGAAGTTTTAGCTGATAGCCAGCTATGGACATCCTGTTAGGGATCACTCTGGTCTACCACTACCCGCAAGAATTTTTAGGATCGATCGTCAATGGAAACTGCCTATTTTTTGATCATGTCTTGATCAATAGGTAAATTCGTTTCACTATTGATGGGCAAAGATTTGTCCTAGCTTTCTATGATGCGCCATAGTTGGGTGCCCTTAATATGCGATGGCTTTGCCTATATAGATAGTCCTACAAATCAGTAACTTTATTTAGCGTAGGATGGTTGTTCTCATGATGGTTTAATAGCACCAATCATCCATCATGGTTTCGCGCACCTTATCCAAGGGTTCCGGTAAGACCTTGATGATTGACTAATTCATGTAGTTAAAATAGATAGTGCGAAAAAACAAAATAGAGGCTTTGAACATTCTATATTTTCTTGAATAATACTCAATCTGTGGTGATGAGAATGTAGGCTCCATTTATTGTATCATTGTTGATAAAATATAATCTTTTTAAAGCCCCCAACCAAAGGGGAACTCACTCCAAGACTACGTTTCTTCCTCAAGCGAGTGATGCGCTATCCTAGAGTTGTATTGTTTCACAACTTTCTACTAGAGCATCGTGGTTTTTAAAGCAGCCTCATCCCACCTCTCTTGAATTAGATTCAGAGACATTTTTAGAAATTCCTTGTTCCCCAGTAGGTCATAGTGGATTCTCCTCTGAGATAAGATTATTCTTTCGCGGGGAAGCATAACATATGATTCATGGGATAAAGAAAAAGGAGTATTTCCATTGGAATTCCGTAGGGAGTGCAATATGCATAAAGTGCTAATGGCAGCTCATCCATCCGAGCTTCCTCATCATTTTCCAAATGCTCCTTTATGAGGATTTTGAGAACCTTGTTGACTTCTTTAACTTATCCATTGGCCTACGGTAGAAGCACTGTGAAAAAGATTTTCCTTATTTCATGTTGTCAATAGAAGTTGGCGAAGTCCAAATGTAATGAGCCGCAAATTCGAACTCTTTGAATCGAAAATAAACCACACATGTCCAACCTAAAAAGCACAGACTGACGGAAAGTCGGAAGAAAGAAAAGAAGAGAGAAGAAGAGAAGAGAAGAAAGAGAGAAGATAAAACTAAACAGAATAATATAGAATCTCACAATGCAGTGAAAAACATATAATATCATATCAAAACAGAAACTGTACATATACATACATCAATCAAAGTCCAACAATCAATCACTAGTTATCAGCTTGGACAGTTATAATAACATGTCCTCACAATTGCTAATAATATACAACAACTAAGCACAGCGAAAAATCAAACAGATATGTGTATACCAAAATGAAGATCTCCAGCTCTCATGCCGAAGCTCCAAAAGCACCAATCTAAACCTGTAAATATACTAGGTCCGGCCCGAGCATTGAAAGCGAAGAACGTCCGGATCAGTCTGGTAAACTAGCATGAGAAACACACTCAACGAAATTTATTAAATTACCAAAGTCTTCGTTTATTAAAACAAAAGTATCTTGTAAGACACACCCACACATAAACACAGACATATTTTTACCTTACGATAATTAAAACATTTCATATCAAATCATCATATATTATAATAGTGTCAAGTATATACAAGTAATATTAATCATAATCGAAATGGTTACCCATATAGCATTCCGAGGCAACTCATTAAGCTTTTAGAAACAAAACTGCAAGCTCGTAGTGGGGTTTGGATTTCCATACAAATGACCAGGTGAAGGGAGTACCTTCCAGCAGTACATCTCTAGAGGAATGTACCGAGGACCATCATAAAGGATCCCCTACCAACACAAGATCGGTCCACCTCTATAACTAGATCGTACCGAATATATCATCCTCCGATCATTACCGACCTTTACCAAGGGCCATCTATCATACAAACAACAATAATCAGATACACGACGTCATAGCATGTAAAGGTATATCTAAAAGAGGATGATCACATCCTCCTTGGGAGCGACCCACTTAGCCTTGCTGCATCTAACCCTATTTTAGTCATTTTCGGTTGATGAGACCTGAGGTAGCGATTACCTTTCACTAATCACATATCACATCACTTTGAATGCCACACGGCCATTTCTGTTGACTACTAATTGATTTTCACAAAAATACAACCCTTATGCTCATACGTCTCAAGGAGGGTGTTAAGCTAGGAGAAGTTGCCTTATCCACCACCACAGATGTACGTTTGTAAAAACAAATGTACGTAATCTTTAGAAATGCAGTATCAGACAAACATCCATACAAGTTGTGGAACATGACAAACGGATGATACTTTCCTACCACATCTTGTCGGGAAATCCCTAGGATTAGTAGCGAATAGTCCTTGTATTGGATATTTCATAATGAACAGACTACTGCTACTGGATGTATATTGGGAGTTTAACCCCAAATGATCAACAAGCAATCCTCCACTATGAAAATCGTGAATATCAATGATCTGACAAATCGAACGTATATACGTTGGTCCGAAGTGGTGTTCAGATAAACTGATCCCGGTCTCTTCGCACTAACACCGCAAAAGCTTTACCCAACCTTACATAGAAACTAAGTCTCGTAGACTTATCACGTCTCCAACTTTGAATTTGCAATCCTTCGGGCCAAGAAGGAAGCTTGATAGATTGTAGTAATACTCCACATTATACGAATCAACATCCTCAACACAAATGATAATCAAGCTTACACAGAAGGCTACATACTAATTGTACGACTAAATAGTTCCCACGTCAAGTCGAAGAACTGAAATGACCAAATTTTATAGTCGGTTATTTAACTATCAAAGGAAAAAAACAAACATTTAGCACCAAATGAAATCACTAGGCCCATTTAATTAAATCTTTTATTAATTAAATCATTTGCAAAATATTCACTTTAGATTGTATTTAAAAAGATATAATTCTCAAAACCATTTCAATATTGGAAAACATTTCCATACACTTATTTAATAATAAGTAATTCAAAAATCAATTTATTTCCAACACTTGGAAAATATTACATATACTTATATCGGGATTAAGTATATATTTTATTCTTTCAAGGAAAACATTCTCTTTAAACACATTTATTTGGGTCAAAACGATTGTTGCACAAAACATCGTTACGACAACCCAAAATCATTAGTGTAGAGATTTGAAAATTAGATAGATATATAAATACCACATACTATACAAAACATTTTCTTTCGAAAATCATTTACTATTACAACAGTGTTATAGTCCATCATTTCGTTACTTCTTGAAAATATCTATTTCAACAATGAACGTTGAAGCCTATGGTTTCCATACTTAACATATTTTAAAACATCTTTAAATCTTTTAACTTCATTTAAATTACCACTTCCTAAACCATTTATTTAACTTAAAATATTATTCACTGTACAAAATCTTGAATATAATTTATTTACCAAATTCATCATTTCTACACATTTATTAAAGGATAATCCACTATCCAAAATCATGGATTTAGTTTCTAATCAAATTCATTACTATTGTACTTTTAATTAAAGGATTATCCACCATCCAAAATCGTGGATAAAATTCATTTAATAAACTTTAATATTTAACTTATCAAAATAAATTGATTTCAGATTTATAAAACAATGTATATAAATTTCATTTATATTTTATAAAAATTTCTATGTATAAAATCCCTTCATTAACCAATTCCATTTATATCATTTATATGCCGAAAATCCAAATTATAGGTTAATTCACTTATAAATCTGTTATTTATAAAATTCGTTCTTTTATAACTTCATCAATTTATACATTTATAAATCATATTTACTTATAAAACCCATTTATAACTTCATTTTAACACTTACAAAACTCGTTAATAATTCCATTATTTTAATTTACAAAAATTCAACTTTATAAATCTTAAATGTAAACCATTTATAATAAATCAAAAAAATCTCAGTCTAACTTATTTTCAAAATAGTTAACTCCATATTCCAAAAATTACATTCTGATTTTATTCTCCAAAAATCATAATTTTTTTAACATAAAAATTATAACTTGTATTAATTCAAAATAAATTCATTTCTTAACAATTTAAATATATATAACACCTATTTTCAAAATCACTTTAACATTTTTAAATTACCAAAAATATGGCCCAATGCTGCAACAGCACCAAATACACCAATCATGCATCCAAAACATCATATATCACATGAGAATAGCATATATATATCAATATTTGTAAATAAATCAACAGCGGTAAGGAATCTAGTTGGATCCCTCCAAACTATCACCTGCAATAAATATACATATTAAAATACGTGTACAATGTCTGTTTCGAGGCATAAGCCCATACGAAGGGTCATCTACTTATATACGGAAACATATAGGGTCTGATCTGCTCCAATAGGCAGGAACATATCCAAATACCAATCAATATATAGATAATATATCATATATCATCCAAACAACATCAATCAACATAAATAAATTTATTTCTTACTTATATAAAAATAGTAAATGGATCAGAAAGAGTGAGTTGTACTTACTATGATTCCAATATCAGTTGAAGTGTTTTATTCCGAATAAAATCAAACGAACATTTAATTTTAGCCAAAATTTACACTAGCTCCAATCAACTCCAACCAGCTCTAAAATGTATACGGACCCAACATAACTTGTTTCGTCTAAAACGGACCTTTTATGAAGAAGTTATGACGTTTTAAAGATTAGACGAATTTATATTATAATAATTACAATTTCTTTTTTATTTTAATAACTTTAGATTGCATCATGACCGTTCGTTTCCAAAACCTAAGAACTAGGCCGCACCTTCTTCTTCTTCTTTCATATTCAAAATTAGTGAGAATGAACCCATCGACCACCACCCTTCCACTATTTATCGCGACCACCTCGCTGGACTACATGACGATCAGCCACTACCAATTTGAAGCCCTATGCGAGCACATCCTTCGGCCACAATATCACGGAGCTCGGCCATTTATACTTCTCGAAATTCGTGCGTGAACTTTGGCCGTTTAAGCACGATTTGCCGTCAATCCGTTGCTCTAAAATCCATCTTCACCGTTGGATTCAAAGGTCTCGAGAAGCTCTACAACTTTGTGGTTGAAGGTTAGGGATGAATTGAATATTTTAGGCCATGGAAAATATAACGGTGGCTTGCCCTAGCTTTGAATTAGGGTATGCAAAATAGAAAAAAAGTTGGCCTTTTGTAGAAAATGTTGCGAAACTATTCATCCGAATTTTTTCCGAACTCAAAATAAAGCATGCCGCCTGGAATTTATAACGTTTTACCCCTATTTCGAACACAATGGAATATATATCGAAAGCCAATTTGATCAAATTTGAAAGATAGGTTTTCGAATCGACTATTTAAATTTAAAATTTACTTAAACAAATTTCTACGCGTTTTTACTTGCCACGACTAAACCGTAAATCCGATTGTCACGAAATTTGAAATCTTACAATAATATAACATTACGGATCCAGTGAAAGTGGTTTCGTCGAAATCCAAAACTATTTGAAAAATGACTATTTTTACATGTTAATTAAATATTAAAATATTCAATTTCTACTAATTAACTTTTAATTCAATTTTAAAAGTTCTATAACATCATTCTAATCCAAATAAAATTTAATTCAACTTTATAAATCATTTTTATTCATATTAAATCCAATTTCCAATTATTTTAGCAATTTCAAATATTAAATTAACAATTTAATTATCCCATCAAATCCAGATATTCGAAATATAGGTTATTCATTTTATAAAATTTACTTGTGAATATTTAAAATCAACTAAATATATGAATTTCCATTGACCAAAATTCTAGGTCGTTACATTCTCCCCTACTTAAAAGAATTTCGTCCTCGAAATTATCAAATAAGAAAATATCATAAAATCCATTAACTTCTCAAAACAACTCGTTCAATTTAGATTTACCAAATCTCCTAAGTGTTTAACTTTCCCAAAATCGTTTAGTTAAACTTCTTATAAAAACTTTTCTAAGTTTTCAAATCATACTCAGTTATCTTTTAAAACCAACTAATATCGTTTAACTTTATAACTTAAAAATCAAAAAATTTAGTTATCAAAAATTTTCAATTTCCCAAAATTTTCAAAATATTTCTGACGCCTTAAATTTCCAAAAAAAATTCCAACGTCTCCTTTGCGCGGCTCGATCGCAGTAGGATCACAGTATATATATATATATATATCACAAATATACATCTTATCTTTGAGGATGAGGCAACCCGTAGGAAAAAAGTGTAAAAGTATGATATGTAATCCGAGATTTGTACCTTATATATTATTAGCGAGCATATACGGCTAATATAGCGAAAGCGAGCTCCAAATGCGAAGCATATGCCATCTGCACCTATTAAACACTCAATAAACAATGAGAAACATGTACTTATGGAAAGTAATATCAATATACAACATATACCAATACAACAGCTATATATGCCAATATAGCAAATGAAACAAAAACAACAAATTCAATCATCAAACAACTATCATCCAACTAACATCCAACAAACCAATATCTATCCAATCAACCCATAACCAAATCAACAACATTCATATTTCATTAATATTCAACGAATTGATTTTCAATTAAATCATATTTTATTTTTTAACATAGGACTTTGCTAACATTAATCCATTCATATTCAATTAGTTTACATTCAAGTATGTTCACTTCCAATTCAAATCAAATTCTTTTCTATTTAGATTTAGTTACTTCCAGTTTGAATTCAATTATTTAGCTTACAATTTCATATGAATTTCTATATGATCAACTAACATCTTTTTAACAACCAATGCATATTCAACATTACCAAATTTATTTAATTTACTCTCAATACTCATTCTGATTTAACACATTTAATTTCAATTAGTTGATATCTAATTGATTTTCATTCAATTACTCAATTGCTAATTCATTTTACATTTCATGTTGAATTACATTATATAAGTCAAGTTCATATTCATCCGAGATTTTCCAAACTCCAAACGAAGCGTGCCGGCTGACGTTCCTAGGGTTTAACCTACGTTTCAAAAATAATGAAACATGTTTCGGAAGCCAGATCGATCATATGTGCAAGCTACGGAAATAAACGATCAAATTTAGATTAGACCGATTAAACTAATTTCTATGCGTTTTGGCTTGCCTCGGACAAACCGTAAATCTGATTGACACGAAATTTGAAATCTTATAATAATATAACATTATGGATCCGATGAAACTAGTTTCGTCGAAATCCAAGACTGTTTGAAAAATGGCTATTTTAACTCGTCAATTAAATATTAAAATATTCAATTTCCAAAAATTAACTTCTAATTCAATTTTAAAAGTTCTATAATATCATTATAACTCCAATATGATTTAATACAACTTTACGAATAAATTTATTTCATATTAAATCCAATTTCAAATTATTTCTGAAATTTCATATATTAATTATCAATTTAGTTATCCAATTAAATCCAGATATTTGAAATATAATTTATTCGACTTACAAATTTTACTTGTTAATATTTAAAATCTGTTAAATATACGAATTTCAAATGGCAGAAATTCTGGGTCGTTACAAACTTCCCCCCTTAAAAGAATTTCGTCCTCAAAATTTCCAAGTAAGAAAAAGTTACATAATCCATTAACTTTCTTTTCAAAACCAACTAATATTGTCTAACTTTTAGTTCCAAAATAAAAATTATAGCTTTCAAAATTTTCCAATTTTCTCAAAAATATTGTAGCGCCTTAAATTTTCAAAAAAATTCGCCATGGTCTCCTTTGCGCGGCTCGATCCGAAAAAATTGGCAATATATACATCACAAATATACATCTCATCAAGTAATGAGGCATCCCGTAGGGAAAAAAGTGTAAAAGTATGATATGTAATCCAAGATATGTACCTTACATATTATTAGCGAGCATATACGGCTAATATAGCGCGAAAGCGGGCTCCAAATGCGAAGCAAGCGCCATCCGCACCTACTAAACACTCAACAAACAAATGAGAACATGTATATATGCAAGTAATATCAATATACAACATATACCAACAACTATATATGCCAGTATAGCAAATGCAATCAAAAGCAATAAATTCAACCATCAACCAACTATCATCCAACTAACATCCATAACCAAATCAATACACTTTCACTTCTCATTAATATTCAATGAATTAGTTTTCCAATTTAAATCACATTTGATTCATTAGCATTGGATGTTTTTACTAACATTCATTTTCAATTAGTTTATATTCACTAATTTATATTCAAGTTAGTTTATTTCCAAATCAAATTCAGTTCTACTTAAGATTCACTTAACTTCCAATTTGATTTCAATTACTTTAGCTTTCAACTTCATTAATTCAATTTCATATGGATTTCTATACAATCAACCAACAACCATCAAACAAACAATGTATATCCAACATTACCAAATTTCTTTAATTTGCTTACATTCATTCAATTTGGTTCATCACTTTTAATTAGCTTTAATGAATTAACACTTACATCCATTATTTCATATCAATTTACTTACATTCAATTGATTTACATTCAATTGCTCATTCATTTTACCATATAAAGTTGAATTTCATTTATATAACTCAAGTTTGTATTCATCACTTCACTTTATTAATTTACTTCAATAACAAAATCAATTTCATTCAACATCACCTAAGTTATATTCCATTTAAACATCATTTGTTTAACTTAACTTAAATTTCCACTTATAAATCCAATTCAGATTACAATTCTAATTCTGTTTACTTACAAATTCGAAATGGATTTCAATTTCATTTTCTTGCACTAGCAAATTTTATTTATTCATTCACAATTTATTTTCCAACTTAATAATTGTATTCCAATCATTTTATATAACATTCCAGAGTCTTTTCAATCTTTCAAAACTATTTTTGAAACCTATTCAATTATCCTTTGAATTTCAAAACCCAAACCCAAATTTTCCAAACAACTTCCATTTAAAACAACTTGGCAGCAATCCCTCTTTTGGAAACCTGAAAATGAACACCGATGATGTCGCGATCATCATCGGAATTATTTTCCAGTGACCGAAAAGAGTTTAAAGCTTTATTCCTTTCAAAACAATTTTCCAAAACCCTTGAAAATCATTTTCAAACTTAAAAAGAATTTAATCTTTTCCAATTTGCAAACCCTTTCAAAACATTTCCAAATATTCCTCTGGAATTTTACTTCAAATTACAAATCACATTTGCAAATCTTTTACTTATATAATTTCACCATTTTCTCTTTACTTATATAAGATCATTTCACAATTGTAAATCATATTAATTATAATTCCATACTTATAATTCTTCGCTTATACAATTTATTCTTTTAATTAACTTATATATATTCTTACATTTTCAACAACCAAACAATCAATTTATATACACTTTAATAATTCTGAAAATTTATTGCTTTATATATAAAAGATAATCGAGGTAAAATTATTTCATTTACCCTATTTTAAAACGATATCGTGTCAAATTGTTCTGTACAAGTGTTTAGAGATTCCTATCAACAACGTTAATTACTCTTTTTGACCAGAATCCATATACCACTCAACAAACCAATCAACAAAATATAAAACAAATTTTATATTCACTAACAAATACGCACTCATATCTATTATTACACTCACACTCATTCTAGAGTAATACTGACTCTATCTCTAATAAGTAATTCCCAACAGAGCCAAGGTTTTCTCTTAACCAAAATCTCTGATACCAAATGTCAGGAACGGGATTTTCGACTCTCAAAAGTGGACATTAATACGTCCAATGTATCAACTGTCGAATGCCGAAAAACCGTACCCTTTGGGTTAAAGAAGAGGTAGAAGAAAGAAGAAGAAAGAAAAAAGCAACAGAAACAGAAACAATATCAGAATCTCACAATCACAGCGGAACAACATATAATAGATAATGAATAATCTTTAAATCAAAAGAACTATATCAGTTATTACATTACATCACATTACAATACATTATCAGAGTTTACAACAACAAACAGCGGAAAAGAAATATTATATATTAGTTGATACGCCAAGCCATCCAGCCTGCCTCCAGATCTCTATCCAGAACTCCTGAATTCCAGAATGACCTGATAACCTAACTCTAGACTGCCCGTGTTAAAATTGGTGGGCACCCAGAGTTTAGGAAGGAAACAATAAACTCTAGGTCAGTCATGGGACTGGTGTGAGAACTTAAAACATTTTATCTTTAAAAATAAACAAAGAAATATTTTAAAATAGATCCCCAATGCTTTTATAAAATGTAACTACTATAAGGCCTCCTGCCACACACACAATGCAAACGCAGAATCGGAGGAGATTTCTCCTTATAATAGTCAAATATGGTTGATATGCAAATTTTTTTCAATATTATTATTATAAGTGCAAAGTGCAGGAAAATATTTCGAAAGTACAATATTAATCTTAGCCAACATAGGTACCATTATAGTATGCTTACTATAGCCACCATATTAGATGGAAGGTTCTACAACTAAAACAGTGCAGGGCTCGTATTGTTTCTTTGGATTTTCCAACAAATGGTCAGGCCAAGGAACTTCCCATTGCCACATGGAAACGCCTCTGGAGAGACGCCCCGAGAACCTAACCGGATCTCTGCCAACACAAGGCCGGGTTACCTCTGCAAAAGTAGGTAACAACTGACACGAGTATGCCATCCCAAGGTTGTAAACAACCTTTATCTGAGGATGCTCAACCAACGTCAATCACAAAGTCATATATATTTGCGACATTCACATAAGTAAGTATCTAGGCTCCATACCATGATACCACTTCTATCCAGAAGGAAATGACATACCCTAAGGGCGCTACTCTCTAAAACCTTGCCGTATCTTTCATGTTTTGACCATTACTGGGGTGTGAGGTCCGACGAAGTCTCGTCCATAAAGATACGCTTTTTATACAAAAGCTATACTTTGATCAATAAATGATCAGCATCACTTCGTATGCCACATTACCAAATTGGGAATGTATAACTAGTAACCATCAACTACATAACCTCTGAGCTCGTACATCTCAGAGAAGGGTGTTAAGCTAAGAGAATAAATTCTCCGCCACCAACAGAAATATATTTGAAAGAAACCAGCTTTACATCTGAAATTGTAACATCAAACACAAATCCATACAACTTCGTTCCGGGATCAAACGGAACCGAAGGCACTTCCAAAGAAGCCCTTGCAATCCAGATATTCACTAATCACGACCGGAATTCCCATCACAAAGGTTGATAAAATCTCTATATCGGAGATCAGCCGATGCAGAGACATTAGACGGTAACCCTTCCGTTTTCGAAAATATCCGGTCTTCAACACCGGTCTTCAAATGCTATCCATTACGACATATCACTATTCGAAATAGGACTTATGACCCAAAGGTCCTCTCCCGGCTAAGCCGAATAACGGGCGCTTATTTTAAAAATAAGTGTAGCATTCAATTTCAAGCAATTCACAACAAATACCCATTTAAAGGTAAATATTGATAGTCGGTTATTTAACTATCAATAGATATGCACAATCATCACCCAGTTCCAATAATTGCTCAAATTATTTACTTTCCAAAAATATTTATTCAAGATATATTTTCCACACTTCAAAATAAATCAATGTTCATTTTCAAACAAATTTCCCTTTCCTTTATAAATTCCATGTGAATTTAAATTTCCAAATATCTATTAATATACGATTCTCAAATCGATTTCAAATATTAACTTTCAATTTATCTTTAAAAGATATCATCTCAAAACATTTCAATTTCAACATTGGAAAACATTTCCAAATACTTATTCAACAATAAGTAATTCACAAATCTATTTATTTTCAATACTTAGAAAATATTCAATATACTTGAATCACAATTAAGTATATATTTTATTCTTTAAGGAAAACATTCTCTTAAACACATTCATTTGAGTCAAAACGAATGTTACGTAAAACAACGTTACGACAACCCAAAATCACTAGTATAGGGATTCGAAATTAAGATAAATATATAAATCCCAATACTATATAAAACATTTTCTTTCGAAAATCATTTACTATAACAACAGTGTTATAGTCCATCTTTTCCTTATTTCTCGAAAACGTCTATTTCAACAATGAATGTTGAAATCTGTGGTTTCGATACTTAACACATTTTTTTAAAATGACTTCAAATCATTTTAAATTCTATTTAAAATATCACTTCCCCAAAACTTTCCTTTAATATATTATTCACTGTTCAAAATCGTGAATATACTTCGTTAACCAAATTCAACGTTTCTACACATTTTATTTTAAAGGATTATCCACTGTCCAAAATCGTGGATATATCTCCTTTAATAAGCCATAATAATTAACTTATCAAAATAAGCCGATTTCGGATTTATAAAACAAGGTTTATAAATTCCATTTATATATATTTTATAAAACTTCAACTTATAAAACCCATTAATTAACAAATTCTATTTATATCTCATTTAAATGCCAAAATCCGATTTATAAGTTAATTACTTATAAATATCTTATTTTACAAAATCTATTCATTTTATAACTTCATGCTTTATAAATCTAGAAATTTCATTCACTTATGAAATCCATTTATACTTCATTTTAACACTTATAAAAATTCGTTTTGTTAGTCCAATATTTTTAATTTATAAATATCAATTTTATAAATCTTTTATATAAACCCTTTATAAAAATTCAAAAATCCCCATTTAAATTATTTTACAAAATAATCAACTACTTATTTCAAAAAAATCACTTTTCGGTTAATTTCACAAAAAATCATAATTTTTATATCATAAAAATTATAACGTTTATTTATTTAAAATAAATCATTTCCAAAATTCAATAAAACGTATACATTCGAAAAATCACTTAAAAATCCTTTTAAATTCGAAATCGTTACTTTAACATTTTTAAAACTCCAAAAATAAGCCTAACGCTGCAATAGCACCAATAAATCAACCACGGCATCCAAATATCATATAACTTACGATAACAGAATATATCACAATATCTGTAAATAAATCAATACGGGTGAGGAATCCAGTTGGATCCCTCCATCATGTTTCCCTACATCCACAGATGTTAGCACAATACCAATCCCGTTCCAATACGGAATACCACAGTATATGGGATTTATAAAATATTATCCGCTATTATGCGGTGCAATAAGGCTCGTCCGCTATATAATGCGGGAAAATCAACTCCAAGTACATATATAATACCAATTCCACATCAAGGTGAAATATCGCGGTATATGGGTTTAATAAATAACATCCACTTAATATACGGCGTATAGGGTCTATTTCAATACAATAGATAATAATTTATCATTCAGTCACATAATCAAGCAATTTTAAATCTAACTATTTAAAATTTATATCGAAGCAATTTCGATTGAGTGAGAAGTTCTCACCTTGCTTTGAATAACAGTTGAAGTGTTTCATTTCGAATAAAATTATACACGTGTTTAATTTTACCCAAAAAATTCACTAGCTCCAATCGATTCCAATCCAGCTCCATCGCGTAGTGTTCGTCCATACGAACCCAACGCAAGTTGTTTCATCAGTTTTCGACCTCGTATGAACAAGTTATCGCATTACAAAGTTTATACGATTTATATATAAATATTAATTTACAACTTTTTATTTTCAATTTTAAACCTAACTATCACTAGTACAAAAAGTGCATATTGCTTTGCCTCATTTGCATCGGTTGAAGTAAAAACTGATGCAAATAGAACTATTTGCATCAGTTCTATCTTAATAACCGATGCAATTAGTACGTGGAAAGCAATAGGTAATAAAAAAATCAAATTTGCATCAGTTCTCACCAACAACCGATGCAAATAGTTTTAGTTGCATCGGTTTTAAAGTCAACCGATGCAACTACATGTTGATGGCAATATGAAGTTTAGGTGGGAAATAACGAAAAATTGGCTCCAAAGTTTACTTTGGACAAATGTGCTCTTACTCCTCACTAACCCACTCCCGAAACAAAAAAAATAATAATAATACCGTGTCCTCCCCTTCTTTTCATTTTCAAAATCGTACGAAAGAAGAAAAAATTAAAATGAAGCTTTTGAAATTTTTAATGGCGAAGATGGCAGCAAACTTGAAATCGATTTACAATAAGAAATCCACGACCGAGCATCTCAAACAAATACCCGAAGAATTTTGGGTTGTTCTACGACTGGGCGAAGCGATTTGCAGGTCGAGGCTAGTAGTTTTGGGCAGCGATTCGAGGTTGAGTAATTCAGATGAAATTTGGGTGCTGCGGGGAATTAGAAGCGATTTCATAAGTCTCGATTGAAGTTCGGCTGCCGATTGGATTTGTGGTGGCCACGACATGACGGCGGTCCCACCTCAGTTTTACCACAAAACCCTTGCGCCTCAACCCATGATTCTAGTCTCCAGCCTCCACTTCACGCCTCAGCCCAATACAGGTAATTAGAAAATAAACTTTATTTTGATTTTGTTGTTTAAATTGAATTTGCGTAAGGGCGTTTAATGGTTGTAACATGCATTAATGCGTAATTTGGAACAAGATCTTATATCCATGCCTGTATTGATAACTAGAATCTCAATTTCAAATACAAGAATTATCGTTTCAGTACGGTTTTGGTTCTGTTTATGGTAAATTCCTCATTTATTTTATTGATTTTTTTAGAAATAACATCTTGCTCTATTTAGTCCAGTTATTGTTTGTCGAAGATACCATTTCTTAGTTCAATTATGCTATGGCTAATTGCTTTATTTCCTTGGTAAAGCATGAATATTCGCATTATATGTTGTAATAGTTTTCTATCCTTATTTTGGTATGAAAATGTTTTAATTAGTTATGATTTTTTCAGGAAAAAGAATCATGAAATGTAGTATGGAGTTTATGGGTGAAGAAAAACATAACAAGATGGCTGCTAATGGAGATTGCATAGTTCGTTGCTCCTCTGTTTATAACATTGATCCATCAAAGGTATTTCATATTATTTATAAGGTGCATATTTATATCATTTATTCTTTCCAGGAAAACTTATGGTGTTATTGTTACCTTTAGTGGGATATTATGCAAGCAAAGCCTTAACATATATCCCACCTTTTATATAATATTTTAGTCCAATGATGTTTTGTTTTATTTCGATCTGGATATTAATAAAATTATTGATAACATATTGTTTTTATGCAGTAACTGATCATTAAGATCATGTTTGTCCATGTGGTACACTTATAGGTATGTCATCCGAATATAAAATTATTCGCTTGATCTTTAAAGGTATAATTTCTTGCTATTTCAATATATTATTAGAGGACAATTTTAGATTTGACTGCTAATTAATAAATTTCTATAAATAAATTGTTTTCACTTTAACGGATTGCTTACCATATCGATTAAATATCCTAAAAACAAACTATCGTTGGTCCACTAGAATCTGAGTGTCTGTGTGTACATAAGGAAAACTGTTTATCTATGTGATGAGTGGGAGGATAATTTTAGTTAATGTCCTTAAATAGTGGAAAACTGGATTTTAAATGTTTTAAGCATAAAATTTTGCTAAGCATGGCTTGAGATATATTGTATATTCCTATTTTCATTTTTTACTTCCAAATTTGCATTTTGTGAATGAGTGAGAGTTCTAGATATAAGGTAGAGCCCTTTGAGATCATAAACACCTAAAATTCTAATATGTAATTGAGACCGGTTTCACTCAGATACCACTGTAAACACACTGCTACCAGATACCACTCTAAACACACTGCTATAACCGCCTCACACTCCTCCTGTTATGCAAACAGATTCCGACCATAACTGCTATTGCTCCATCCTCAGCATCCAAACATCCACCAGTACCATCAGTACATCCAAGCATATCACTGACCTCTGCCCCTCCTATGTTTCTTTATTGGTTGATGCCACCTTATAAATCAAATTCTCATCTTTTCATAATACCTTGCAATGTCAGGTTATCAAACTCAGTTACAAGTTCTCAATAAAAATATAACTTCAGACAATTTTTTGCATCATGGTATTAAATAATAACTTTTACCTTACAAACCTTTAGATGTTTTTGAGTAGAATTTTAAATGTTCTATTCTAGTAGAATTTCCCTTTTATCTTTTTATTCAATACTGCTACTTTGTGTTTTTGATGGTAACTGAAAATTTGAAGTTGGTTTATTTAAGACACTCAGAGTAAACACTATCAGTAGCCATGACAAGTTTTTGTACCACGAAATCCATACTGTTATTGGCATATCAAAACCCATAACATTTCAACAAAATGTTATTAGCATAGTGCTAAATGCCCACCTATCATATTTATATAACAGTGATTTAAAAATTTACGAAGACAGTTTTTAAGGTTATTTGCACAAACTCGTAATACAAACATGTCCCAGTCCAATTAACGTTTTCCTACCAGTATTTTGAATATTCTCCAAATTTACAATTATTGTGCTTTGATCAGGTGAAGAGTTTCTTATTGTGATTAAAGTGAATATATCTGTTAGTCATCCAAGAACTCCACAAACACTTTTTAGTAAGTAAATTCCAATTGAGTTTAATACTGGTTGTAGTTTGAAGATCTGAACGCTATTAGGCGGATGGTAGCAGGTGGCTGGACTATGTTTGGGTCAGGTGTGGGTATGCTAAGTAGAGGATGTTGATTAGGCAGTGTGTTTTGATGCAGAGTGCAATTATCTGTTTTGATCGATGTTGTTGTTCTATGATGTTTGGTTTTGCACGAGGCAGTGCATGTGGTAGTTGCAGGGTGTGTTCGGAATGTTATGAGAGGGGAGAACAGGCAGTGGGTGTGGAAGTTATGTGGTTGACAGTTATGGTAGATGTAAATCTTGTGATATGTAGTAGGTGGTAAGCTGTGATGAATGTGTATGGTGGTGGACGATCAGTTGTGCAGGAGGAAGTAGGAATGTGTAGGAGGCTTTGAAGCAAGGTGATATTGATCAGGTTGATGGATTGGCTTGTGTGATGGTAGATGGTATATGTGATGGTGGTTAGAAGGTAGGAAATGAAATGCACAGGCAAATGAAATGAAAAAGTGTTCGAGTGACAGGTAATGTGAAAAGGTTGTTGTTGAAAGGTATATGGCAGTTTGTTGTGACTATTCACAGTGCGGGTTGTTGAATGGTAAAGTAAATGGACAGTGAATTTGAAGAAGTGGAATTTGCAGCATTATGCAACAAGGTGTGAGTTTGTCTGTGCACGGCAATGTGAGTTATGAAGTATAGATGTTGGCTTTGGGGGTTGCGGTGATGTGTTTGGCACTGTGAAGAGTATGGAAAGGAAGATGATGGAGTGTTGTTGTAATTGTTGTTCAGGTTGTATGTATTGCAAAGTATAAAGTTATTAATTGTAATATTGAATGATTATGTATGAAATCGGATTATGTATTCGCCATCAAATTTAATTTTGAATGATTGTAATATTGCATGCAATAATTGTTTGTTATAATCAATAATATATATATATAGTATATTTGAGTACTGTAATAATGGTTTCTGAGAATGACTTTTTTGCATCAGGTATAAATAGATGATGCAATAGAGGGATTAGTTGCATCGGTTGTTATAAAAAACTGATGCAATAGAGGGATTAGTTTGCATCGGTTTTCAACAACAACCTATGCAACAAGTTCCTTTGTTGCATCGGTTTTCATTACAACCGATGCAACATGGGGGCTGTGTCCAAGCAACCAACCCCGATATTTTGCATCAGTTTTTAGTAACAACTGATGAAAAAAGGACCTTTTTGCATCAGTTTCAGAACTGATGCAAAAGCGTTAAGCATGTTGCATCGGTTGCATATGCATCGGTTGTTAAACTGATGCAAAAGAGGGGTAAACAACCGATGCAAATGGCATGTTTTGTAGTAGTGTATCATCTAGCCGTTGATTTCAAGCCCCTGCATCAAGGCCGCCTTGCTTTCTTCTCCTTCCAGGTTTCCAAACGCGCGAAGAACCCATGCCGCCTCTAATCCATGAATTATCGAGCTCAAGTCTTCACGCCAGAGATCGATCAGAGGCTGTCACTTTGAAGCCCTCGCCAATCTCCATCCATGGCCCCAATGAAGTGGGGCTTGGTTGTCCCTAGGCTCGACAATACGAGAACGAACGGCCACGAACGCGAGCAATTTCTGGTCGATTCACCATGCTATTCTCGATCATAGCCGTTGGATTCGCAGTTCGCAAAGTGCTCTACAACATTGTAGTTGATAGTTTCGCTAATTGATTTGTGGAATTGAAGATAATTGAGAAAGAAAGAAGCAAGTTCTTGGCCATTGATAAAATAAGTGGCGGCCTGAAGAATAGGGTTAGGGTTTAGTGTAAATTGTGAAAATAGAGGGCCTTTTATAGAAAATTCTCAACGCACTATTCATCCAAGATTTTTCGAACACCAAACGAAGCGTGACGGCTGACATTCCTAGGGTTTAACCCGCATTCCGAACATAATGGAACATGTTTCGGAAGCCAATTCGATCATATGTGCGAGTTATGGAAATAAACAATCAAATTTATATTAAACCAATTAAACTAATTTCTATGCGTCTTGGCTTGCCCCGGACAAACCGTAAATCCGATTGACACAAAATTTGAAATATTATAATAATATAACATTACAGATCCGATGAAACTAGTTTCGTCGAAATCCGAGACTGTTTGAAAAATGGCTATTTTAACTCGTCAATTAAATATTAAAGTATTCAATTTCCACAAATTAACTTTTAATTCAATTTTAAAAGTTCTATAATATCATTCTAACTCCAATATGATATAATACAACTTTACGAATAAATTTTAATCATATTAAACCCAATTTCAAATTATTTTTGAAATTTCATATATTAATTATCGATTTAATTATCTAATTAAATCCAGATATTCGAAATATAATTTATTCGACTTACAAATTTTACTTGTTAATATTTAAAATCAATTAAATATACGAATTTCAAATGATAGAAATTCTGGGTCGTTACCGTTTATTAATTTCATGTATTAGTATTCAATCCACCAACGTTGACATGAGTATGTGGCTTATCAAACCCATAAGATATGTTTTCAAAACCTTAAGATATGTTTTCTTCGATTCCATTATTTGTTTGTTGCTTGCATTAAATGTATTATCAGTTATCAGTTTGGATATTTTATCACTCTATGAGCATGATTTAAATATCAACGAACAAGTACTATGCCTATAAGTCAACTTGAGTATAAAACTAATAAAATATGTTTCATTAAACTCTCGCTTTATTTAGGTGTCTACCGTTATTCATCAAGTTAATTTCTAAAAGTGTTAAGCTATAGGCAATCTATTAATTTATCAAAACATAACTAATTTTCATAATGCATTAGAATTTTTTTTAATTCAGTTGAATCTATAACCAAATAAAATTATTTTGCAGACCTACTGTAACCTAATCTAGGCCCTCTGTATGCGAAAAGCTTTCGAGATAACCTTTTACGCAAGATTTCATGCAAAATAAAGGGAATCAGATGAAGTTCTTCACATTGGAAGTTTGTGAAGTCTTATTGCAAATCATACTGCATCTTTACACAGACTAATTTTATGTCGAGATGAATATTAGCCAATATCTACCTCAAAATTATGGGAAAAAGGGGTTGGAAGAAGTGTAGCAAAGCGAAAGAAAGTTTGTAATCACGTGCTGCTAGGTGAGTTTTTCCTTTCTCTTTTACCGATTCTACATAGCAGCCCGTTTTCCTTCAACATTTTTTATCTGAAATAATAAAATATGTTAGTGGTGTCAAGTACATGATTAGCAAAATAGTTAACCTAAATGACTTCATATGGTTTTCTATTTCCAATCATCTTAAAGCTGTATGTATATTTTTGGACTTGGCAAACATAAGCGTATTTTTAATGTATGATATAATTGTTATTGTGTTGCCTATTTTCTATTTGGCATGTAATTTTTAGTCCATTTTGTCCAATGTATTAGATCATTTACTAATTTTTATAAATAACATTGTCACCCTGAATAAAGTTATTAAATACAAGGTGTACATACATGCACAAATGCAAACTCTGCCTCAAACTGCTTTTATCGTATGTATTAGGTCATTCATTCCGGTTGTTATAAATATATTATTGCTTTTATTTATAAAAAAAATCCATCTCCACTAGATTCCTTAAATTGGAGCTCAAGAATTGCTAAAATCTGTTTCCTCCATCCCTGTACCTTAGTGAAATTATTTTTGGGACAACTTTCAGTGTACCTTTCTTTAGATATTAATATACTATTTGATTACGTTCTTTCTTTGTTTTATTGTTTTCTAAAATTAACTTAGTCCCACTGCATTTCAATAAACAGTTGAGTGGTGTCTTCATGTACGTAAAAGCATACACGTTACATATACTTCAAATTAATACTATAAGATTAAAAAATCTAACAAAAAGTGTTTGTTAATACCAATTTTTTATATGCACGTGCTAAAGTACACGTTATACTATAAAGCAAAACCTTTGGTCAACCGGTCAAGCTGAAGCCTTTTTCGACTTCTCCAAACAAACCTTTTTCACAATGCTTTCCAAAATGTTTTGTAAGACTATTTCCGTCACTTAAGAAAATTAGTGGAAGCTGATTCTAATTTCCACGTTCTCATCTACTTACCATAAACAAAAATGTCTTTTTTTCATATTCCAATCCACGGATCCAAAGGAACCACGATTTCATCTTCTTCGGTCAATCTTCATGATGCGAACTAGGTTTCTTTGCTATAATCAAAGATCTCGACTTCAGGTTTGTATTTTTTGACGGTTTACCTTTAATTTAATATTATTCTTCGTTTGAATTTTCTCTATTCGTTATGTGATAACCCGGATTTTTGGGTATCAAATAGTTGAATAGTTATCTGAATTTAACTATTAAAATATGATAATCCCTTAGTTAAATTATATAAATGGATAAAATTGTTATCTTCAAATATAAATAACCAAAATAGAATTTATGTGATGTTTTTTTAAATTTAGAGATAAATTGATTTTTTATGGAATAACTATAAATTTAATTTTTATAACTAACATTTCAATTTAATAAGTGTTGTTTAAACATATATATTCATTTAAAAGTTAACTTTAAAATTAGAATTTAATATTTCTAAATTTAATAGCGTGTTTGTTTAATTTAATATAGATATACTTGATTTGATTTTTTTTAAATCTAAGTTTAAATTGAATTTGGTTTTAAAATTTGAATTAAAATTTGTAATTTAAAAAGAATTTATATCTTAAAATAATTTTGGATATAAAAGGATTTATGAATAAAATTTTTATATTAAAAATAAGATTTTGTTCATATAAATTTGGAAAATATTTATTTAGTAGTAAATAAATGAAAAAAAGCATTTAAATTAGCATTTAAAATGGATGAAATAATTTTATATAATTTTATTAAGAATGTAATTGGTTTTTATTTGATTGTCTTTTAAAAGTTTTATTTTTATAAAATAAGTAAAAGGCATTTATAAATTAGTAGTGTACTTACATATTAGGAAATTTAATAATAAAGGCTTTTAAAATCATTTAAAAATAATTTACAAATAAGGAATGACATGTGTTAATTTTTAAAGCTATTTGAATACATGTGTTATGAGTTGAGCAATGGTTTTTAACAAATGTAAGCAAAATTGAACAAGTGTCTTTTTCCTAATTTTCTTTTTCTTTAATTTTAATAAACCTCAAATATCGTCATATGAAAACTTTCATTTCCTTCTTCAAACCTGTAGTATTCTTTCCAAATCAAACTGAAACAAGAATCTGCAACTTCCTCAAACAAAGAAAAAAATAAATCGTTTTCCAAAGCAAAATCAAACATTTTCTTCAAACCTGTAGTATTCTTTCCAGAACTGCAAGCTTATAATCCCCTCAAAGACAAGTTGTAACAAAACTTCAAACAAAAATCCCCAAAACTAAAATCTGAAAACCCTGGTTCTAGTTTAGAAATCTGAGATTTTCCTCAAATTCAAAGCACCATCCAGAAATAAAGTTGAAACTTGTAACCCATTTTCCAAAACTATTCTGTGACCAAAAACCTGAAACATTTTTCTCATGATCAAAATGCATTGCAAGTGTATAATCGTGATCAAGGCAACCCTGAAGCATTTTTGTTGAAAGCATCTCTGTTCAAAGGATTTTCTGTTTCAAAAGAATAAAAACAGAGACAAGCATCTGCAACTCAAAACCTGAAATAAGATTAGTTTTCAAATTATAAACAACTCAAGAAAGTAGTTTCAGGATTTTAAACTTGGCTCCGTTATCTTCCAGAGGTGAGTAAATCTTTAAATTAAAAGTTTAAGATGATGATTTATTTTGCTTGTGAGATCTCTGTGTTTTGATGCCTGCATGTGTAAGAAAAGTGTAGAATCTGTATGTAAGAAGTATCTATGTGTGCTTGTCAGGTTGGATTTGAGTCCTCTCTGTTTCCAAAATGCAGGGTTCTAAATTAGTTCAAGTTCCCACTTTTCACATCCTCTAATGTCTATAGTGATTTGTTTGCAAAACAATTAATGTTCTCTTAGTCATAATCTTAAACTGGAAAAAAAAAGTGTTGAGCTAAACATTTGGAAATTTGACTGAAAAAAATGAAAGGCAGCCTTTAATTCTGTAAAAAAAAAAATTAAACTTGCAAATTACTGTTCCAGATTTTATCTAGAATTCATTTAGAAAGATAGGATTTTTAAGATTAAAATCAAAAATTTTAATCAAGTCTTGAGTATGAAATCTAGTAATATCTGGAACATGAGTTTCGAGGAGTTTCTCGTGGCCGGAAGGATTTTGGTAGCCGGGGTTTCTATGGGAGGTGGAAAATGGTTCGACGGGGTCGGGAAAAATGCATGATGGGTCGTCTGATAGTCGTGGAGACGGTGATGGTTTGATTTAGGTTCTAAACCTAGTTTTGGGGTCAAGTTGGAATTTGGGTTACTGCGTCTCCTCTGATCAATCGAATGCCGTGAAACTCGGGATAGTGTTGATGTGGATGGTTGGCAGTGTGTGGTCAGAATATCTCGACCTCTGGTGGTCGGAGCAGAGAGGACGATAAGATTATGTTGGAGGTTGTTGGGGGTTCCAGGCCTATTGGGTAGCTCAATGTTGGTTCGAAGCTGGTGGTGGTGTTTTGAGGAGCGAGGATGGTTAGCGTCATGGTTCGATATGCCAGAGGTTCCATGGGTGGCGGAGCTCAGGCGGTGGCTGGTGCATGTGCACAGTGGTGATTGTTGTGTCTGTGGTGGTCGTGCTTTTGGGTTGGGTTGTGACTCGAGGGAGGTGCCGTGCTTTTGAGTTGTGTCTCGAGTATAAACTCGAGTAATATGCAGTGGTATAATTGTTAGCAGAATAATTGTTACAGGATTGTTAAAAATTTAAGTTTAAACTAACCTTTGAAATTTAAGAAAGGAGATGAACTTGGAATGGCCCGAGGCGTTCACTGGATTTAAAACTGAAGCTGTTATATAAAAACAATTTCAGAAGTTTTAAAAATTCGAATTTGTGTAAAGGTAATCAAGTCTACAAAACTCTAAAAAGGGCAAGTTTTATAAAAGAGATCAAGTTTAAACAAAATCTTGGAAGCAAGTCACTTCCGAAAACATGATAAATCAAGATTTTAATGATGTTTGATTTAACATAAATTCAAATTCAAATGTATAAGACTGTTAATTTTAATATGGTTAATTAAATTAATTTTGATTTTTTTTAAATATAATATTTAGAATTAGTGTTAAATAAAACCCAAATTTAGAGTCATTACAAATGGTAAGTGTTTTAAGTAATGCATTGAATCAAATGTTAATGATAATTTTGTCATTTTTAAGGAAATGGTTTACCTTAAAAGTTAATTAAGATTTTAATGGTTTGAGGTTAATTAAGTGAATTAAGTAACTGAGTTAATTAATTAGAAGTCGATTAATTTATAAGTTAATCTATAATTAAGGATAAATTGATTAGTAGTTAGAGGTTAATTACCCAAGTTAATGGACAAATTTACCAAGGATTGATTTACCTTAATTAGTAATTAAAGGTTAAATAACAGGGGATAATTAACCGATGGAATAATTTAAGGTGAATTACTTAAGGGAGGTAATTAAGAATTTAGTACTTAGTGTAATTTATAAAAGGGTTATTTAATTAATTAAGGGAACTTATTAAAGGATAATAAATCAATAGGTATGATTGATTAAAGAATAATTGGTCAATGTAAGTGATTAAAGAACAATTAGTCAAAGGTGATTAATTAAGATGGATAACTAGATGATGATTAATTAACTGATTTATAATTGATTAATGTTAAGAAAAGGGAATCTAGGTAATTAAAATCAGTTATTAATTTAATTAGAGATAAATTAAATTAATGAGGAAGTGATCAATCTTGTTATGAGTGATTGAATGATATTAAATGCCATGAGTTAGTTGTTATCTCTGGTATGAAATGTTGTTTTATATGATGGTTGGGTGATATTACTGATATGAGACGTTTGTGATATGATTTGTCTTGAATAGTGATTGTGTGGTTATCTGTCGACGATAAATTGTTATTTTAAAAAGTGACACCTTGTATTTAAAGATTGAGCTGAGTTTCACACGAATAATTTGGATTAAATGACATTGAATTCGAAGAGACCGGGGTCGGGTATGAGTAAATACCCGAACCCACTTCGAATTTGTAACCTACAATGATTCTTATAGATGGATATGTGAAATCAATAGGCTAGTTTGAAATGATTTAAGTGAATTTGATCCTTTAATCTAAGTTTTGGTACTTAGAAATTAATGTGTGAAATTAGTGATGTCGATAACAAATTGTGAATTTGTAAATTGATACGATTTACCCGGGTTTTAAATTAGTTGTATGTTTGGTGTTTCATGGGTTTACTCACGCTGGTTTCCAGCTTGACCCGGGTGTTACTTTGATGTAATGCTCGGGTCAGACCGAGTATTACAGATTTTCAGTTAAGGACGTTCTGGAGCTCAGGAGACGAGCTGGATGGCAGGAACGTATGAGGTGTTTTGCTTTATTTATCTGGGACAAGTTAGTTTTTAATCGTCCGATATTTGTATAATGATGTAACTCTGATGTATAAAGATATAAGTGTAATGATATAGTTCTTCTTGTAAAACTATTATTTATGTGATATTATATTTTATCCGCTACGAATGTGAATTTGTGTGTTTCTTTTCTGTTCTTCTTCTTCTTTCTCTTTCTTCTTTGTCTTTCTTCTTTTCAATAGATATCTGCAAATTTCGGGATCGAAATTTTTGGGTCGTTACATTTGGTATCAGAGCAGAAGGTTAAGCGAGAACCTTGGCTCTGTTGGGATTACTCATTAAGGATAGGGTAAGTGATACCCTAGGATGAGTTGAGTGTATAAATATGAGAGAGCGTACTTGTTATTTTCCTATATAAATGTTTTTAAATGATTTCAAAAGTAAATGAATCTTGGATAAGAAATAGATTATCTATTATATTAAGGAAATTGGTTGTAGTATTAATTAAACTAAAACAAATAGTAAGTATTAAGAAGTAATAGAAATACAACCAAATTGAAATTAAATAAGCACAAGTTTGAAATGGATTCAAACCAAAATTAAATCTTGAATTTGAGAAAGGTTTCAGGATAAGGATAATCAATTAATTTATGTAATTTATAAAACTTTATTTAATGAGATTAATTAATGGATAATAATTAGAAATGATAAATTAAAGGAAGTTACTTAATGAAGTAACTAGTGGCAAGTAATTAAAAGGACAATTACTAATGAAGGTAATTAAGAAATATGTTAATTACCAAATGTGATCAATTGAAATTAATTAATGATCTAATTAATTTAAAGAAATAACAAATAATATTATTTAATGCATTTGAGTGAAATGGTCCTATTTCAACCAAGAATTGTTTGAAAATTTAAAAGAAATTTGTTTCAAATTATAAACCAAGGTGGTTTAATTTTTTTTAAAGTATAACTTGGTATGTAGAAGAAATTAATATGTATATATGTGGATATACGTGATATCAAGGATCACTTGAAATAAGCTCTAAATATTGAGTTTTCAATTTGGAATGAGATATGATACCCAAAGTGATAAGTTTTTAAGTGGGAAGATTATTATTGTGAAGATTAAGGATTGATTTGAGGTTGATTGGATTAAGTAAATTGAATTTAACTTAGGAGAAGTTAAAAAGGTTTAAATGAACAACTTGAATTGGAAATTTTAAGGTGGAATTGGAATTTAACTTGGAAAGTTAAATGGTTAATTTGAATTGGGAATTTATGTGATCTCAAAATGGGTTTTGAGACCTGGAAATTGGTAATGATGGATGTTTTAAAATAATTGGATGATATTACCCTATTATTATAAATAATCTTTAAACTATGAATTGGATTTGTTTAAAAAAAATGGGTATGGTAATATATCCATTATTAAGGATATGGAATTCCTTTAAACTTAATATTTGAATGTTAAGAAATAAATTTGGAAATTGAATTGTTTGAAAACTCTTACTTGAACCTTGGATGAGTTAAGTAAAGATAATTTAAAATGGAATTTTGAAATTTGGACTCAGAATTGAATTATTTAAAAACTTTAAAGGAAAATTGATTTAAAGGAATTAAATCAACATTTGAAGTATTAACTCGAATTTATATAATTCGAGATGGTTTAAATTTGAAATTTGAAATTAGTTCAAATTGAATTTGATTAATTTGAAACGATTTGAAATTGAAGAGGGTTCAATTTGAAATTAGTCCGAATTGGTTTGAATAATTTGGAATTGCAATTAAAGTTAAATAGTTTTAAATTCAAATGGAATTTGAATTGAGTTTGGGAGGAAATCAAGAATAATTCAACTTGATTTGGAAATGGAATTTGAGATCAAAGTTGAATAAAGTGAAATTTGAAAAGAAACCGAGGTTAATTCAACTTGATTTGGGGTTGAATCAATTTCAATGGAAATTGAAATTATTTAAAATTGGAACTGGGTTAATTTAAATGGTAGAGGAAATTTAAATTGAATTGATGAGAATGGAGATTGGGAAGTGAGCAGTTTTGACTCTGAACTATTTTTAATATAAATTGTTTTAATATAAACCTATTTTCAAAACTATTTATTATATATATACAACTTTTCTTTTAAAAGCCAAACTATCTTATATTTGTTTACAATTATTTTTGAAATTGTTTAACAATTTTCCAACTGTTTTATAAGCTAATTACTATATTTCAACTGTTTTACAAAACTAATTACTATCTTACCATTATTTTGCAATTATTTAAGTTTTCTATAATTATTTTAACTATTTTCTATCTATTTTGCAACCATTTTACAAACTAGTAATTATTTTCCAACTACTTATTTATTTTTAATTTTTCAAGCTATTTTCTAAATTTAAACTGGACAGAGTTCAAACTGTTATTTGTTAAATACCCAATCGAGATAAAGAATAGAGGTGATAATCCAATGGATTGAAGCAATTGTGAGTAAGTAAATTGGAATCAAAGTGAGTGTGAATAGAAATGGAATTGACTTGCCTAATAACCAATAAAGATAAATATGTAGGGTGTACGTATGTTATTCTATTCGCATAGTGATTTGATCCCGATTCGAGCATAGAATTTCGAGATATTTATATCAATCCGAGTGGGATTTTTCACTCGATTTTCGACGGTGAACCTGGATATGGATTGTTGATTGGTTCTGGATATTCTCTATCATAGTTATGACTATGCAAGGAGAATGACGGTTTCTGACCAAGAAACCAGATCTGTGTCCGCACTAGGAAGTCGGGTAGACGATACTAGTTCGAAAGTGAAATTGTGTGATCGAGTAAACGATGAGATTGGTATAGCATACGGATGATATGTGTACATCGTACGGATTTGAATAAAAATGATATTGAAAAGAGTAACCAAATTTGATATTTGATTTTGGATAAATGATGTTATATATCTTTGTTTTATAAGATAAAACTCCCCTTGATGAATCTATTGCCAGAAAGAAAGGATTTTTAAAGTGTTTGAAGTATAAAAGGATTTTATACAAGTTTATAATGATCCAAAGATTTTTATTAAGGATTTTATATATATCTCTATATATACAGGATAATATGAGGATTTTGGAAAAAAAAGGTTTTGGGAACCTTTGGATTTGGAAAGGCTTTTGATTTTTGGGTAAAATCAATATTGAATTTGGAAAGCCTGGTTTGAGAATTATCGATTTTGGGATAATCGATTTTGTGTAAAGGAGCTTTGTGTGAGATCATACTATGTGTATGACTTAAAGATACTATATATGTAAAGTATAAAATGTTTTGATGATGGCTCTGGGAAAAAGGAGCTCCCTTGAAATGAACTTCTCAGGAGTACCACCGGGTGGTGCTACCTTGAGCCCCAAGGGGGGTTCTAAAGTTGATCTTGTGAGGAGTCCGGACTAAACTAGTTCCTGGGGATTATGAGTAGAGTATAACATAGTGAAAGTCGTGTGTGCCGCTGAGAGCCAACAGTCGCGTTTGATTTTATATCGGCAGACTGCGACCTATGTAGGAGTGGAGAGGTTTCATTTTGACAGCGAAAATCAGAGGCCGTTGAGAGCCGCAGTTACATGGACTTTTGCTGCGACGGCAACGTAACCCTGGATGTAACTGTGAGCTGTAGTGTGGGATCCATGGCGTAATCGGGAGGCCACTGAGAGCCTGCAGTTACATGGGCTTTTGCTGCGGCGGCAACGTAACCCTGAAATGTAACTATGACCATGGATGGGGGAGTTGATTTCCAGAGCATTCTCACCAAAGATATATCCTCTATTTTCAAAAATTATTTTCTATATTTTCAATAAAATTATTTTCCAAGTATTTTCACTGGATGTTGAAAATGGGTCTGCTAAGTACTTATAGATTTTCAGTCCTACGGCTGATCAATGTATGATCGAATTTCTATGAGAACGAGGATGGACTTATTGGGACATCAAGTTATAAAAGTATTTTTATAAAACTATTACTGTAATACTATATAGGTTTTAAAGTGTTTTAGAAATGATCAAAGTATAATTTTTCTAAAAGTAAGCATTTTAATAAATTCTGGCTTCGTTCCTTTTCGAGGACGAAAAGATTCTATGGGGGAAGGAATGTGATAACCCAGATTTTTGGGTATCAGATAATTGAATAGTTATCTGAGTTTAACTATTAAAATATGATAATCCCTTAGTTAAATTATATAAATGGATAAAATTGTTATCTTCAAATATAAATAACCAAAATAGAATTTATGAGATGTTTTTTTAAATTTAGAGATAAATTGATTTTTTATGGAATAATTATAAATTTAATTTTTATAATTAACATTTTAATTTAATAAGTGTTGTTTAAATATATATATTATTTTAAAAGTTAACTTTAAAATTAGAATTTAATATTTCTAAATTTAATAGTGTGTTTGTTTAATTTAATATAGATATATTTGATTTGATTTTTTTTAAATCTAAGTTTAAATTGAATTTGGTTTTAAAATTTGAATTAAAATTTGTAACTTAAAAAGAATTTATATCTTGAAATAATTTTGGATATAAAAAGATTTATGAATAAAGTTTTTATTTTAAAAATAAGATTTTGTTTATATAAATTTGGAAAATATTTATTTAGTAGTAAATAAATGAAAAAAAAGCATTTAAATTAGCATTTAAAATGGATGAAATAATTTTATATAATTTTATTAAGAATCTAATTGGTTTTTATTTGATTGTCTTTTAAAAGTTTTATTTTTATAAAATAAGAAAAAGGAATTTATAAATTAGTAAGGTACCTACATATTAGGAAATTGAATAATAAAGGCTTTAAAATCATTTAAAAATAATTTACAAATAAGGAATGACATGTGTTAATTTTTAATGCTATTTGAATACATATGTTATGAGTTGAACAATGGTTTTTGACAAATTTAAACAAAATTGGACAAGTGTCTTTTTCCTAATTTTCTTTTTCTTTAATTTTAATAAACCTCAAATTTCATCATATGAAAACTTTCATTTCCTTCTTCATTCTAGTTCTTTGAATTCAAAAATTAATGGCCATTCCTTGTATTCCACTCCCCAAATAAAACTGAAACAAGAATCAGCAACTTCCTTAAACAAATAAAAAAAATAAATCGTTTTTCAAAGCAAAATCAAACATTTTCTTCAAACCTGTAGTATTCTTTCCAGAACTGCAAGCTTATAATCCCCTCAAAGACAAGTTATAACAAAACTTCAAACAAAAATCCCCAAAACTAAAATCTGAAAACCCTGGTTCTAGTTTAAAAATCTAAGATTTTCCTTAAATTCAAAGCACCATCCAGAAATAAAGTTGAAACCTGTAACCCATTTTCCAAAACCATTCTGTGACCAAAAACCTGAAACATTTTTCTCATGATCAAAATGCATTGCAAGTGTATAATCTGGATCAAGGCAACCTGAAGCATTTTTGTTGAAAGCATTTCAGTTCAAAGGCTTTTCTGTTTCAAAAGAATAAAAACAGAGACAAGCATCTGCAACTCAAAACCTGAAATAAGATTAGTTTTCAAATTATAAACAACTCAAGAAAGCAGTTTCAGGATTTTAAACTTGGCTCTGTTATCTTCCAGAGGTGAGTAAATCTTTAAATTAAAAGTTTAAGATGATGATTTATTTTGCTTATGAAATCTCTGTGTTTTGATGCCTGCATGTGAAATAAAAGTATAGAATCTGTATGTAAGAAGTATCTATGTGTGCATGTCAGGTTGGATTTGAGTCCTCTCTATTTCCAAAATGCAGGGTTCTAAATTAGTTCAAGTAACCATTTTTCACATCCTCTAACATCTATAGTGATTTGTTTGCAAAACAATAAATGTTCTCTTAGTCATAATCTTAAACTGGAAAAAAAAAGAGTTGAGCTAAACATTTGGAAATTTGACTGAGAAAAAAATGAAAGGCAGTGAAGTCTTTAATTCTATAAAAAAAAAAAATTAACTTGCAAATTACTGTTCCAGGATTTTCTCTAGAATTCATTTAGAAAGATAGGATTTTTGAGATTAAAATAAAAAAATTTAATCAAGTCTTGAGTATGAAATCTTGTAATATCTGGAACATGAGTTTCGAGGAGTTTCTTGTGGCCGGAAGGATTTTGGTAGCCGGGGTTTCTATGGGAGGTGGAAGATGGTTCGACGGGGTCGGGAAAAATGCGTGATGGGTCGTTTGATGGTCGTGGCGACGGTGATGGTTTGATTTAGGTTCTAAACCTAGTTTTAGGGTCAAGCTGGAATTTGGGTTACCGCGTCTCCTCTGATCAATCGAATGCCGTGAAACTCGGGAGAGTGTTGACGTGGATGGTCGGCAGTGTGTGGTCAGAATAGCTCGACCTCTTGTGGTCGGAGCAGAGAGGACGATAAGTTTTTGTTGGAGGTTGTTGGGGGTTCCAGGCCTATTGGGTAGCTCGATGTTGGTTCGAAGCTGGTGGTGGTGTTTTGAGGAGCGAGGATGGTTAGCATCATGGTTCGATATGCCGGAGGTTCCATGGGCGGTCGGAGCTCAGGCGATGGCTGGTGCATGTGCAAAATGGTGATTGTTGTGTCTGTGGTGGTCGTGCTTTTGGGTTGGGTTGTGACTCGAGGGAGGTGCCGTGCTTTTGAGTTGTGTCTCGAGTATAAACTCGAGTAATCTGCAGTGGTATAATTGTTAGCAGAATAACTATTACAGGATTGTTAAAATTTTAAGTTTAAACTAACCTTTGAAATTTAAGAAAAGAGATGAACTTGGAATGGCCCGAGGCGTTCACTGGATTTAAAACTGAAGCTGGTATATTAAAAAAAATTCAGAAGTTTTAAAAATTCGAATTTTTGTAAAGGTAATCAAGTCTACAAAATTCTAAAAAGGGCAAGTTTTATAAAAGAGATCAATTTTAAACAAAATCTTGGAAGCAAGTCACTTCCGAAAACATGATAAACCAAGATTTTAATGATGTTTGATTTAACATAAATTCAAATTCAAATGTATAAGACTGTTAATTTTCAAATGGTTAATTAAATTGATTTTGATTTTTTTAAAATATAATATTTAGAATTGGTGTTAAATAAAACCCAAATTTAGAGTCATTTCAAATGGTAAGTGTTTTAAGTAATGATTGAATCAAATGTTAATGATAATTTTGTCATTTTAAGGAAATGGTTTACCTTAAAAGTTAATTAAGATTTTAATGGTTTGAGGTTAATTAAGTGTATTAAGTAACTGAGTTAATTAATTAGAAGTCGATTAATTTATAAGTTAATCTATAATTAAGGATAAATTGATTAGTAGTTAGAGGTTAATTACCCAAGTTAATGGACAAATTTATCAAGGATTGATTTACCTTAATTAGTAATTAAAGGTTAAATAACAGAGGATAATTAACCGATGGAATAATTTAAGGTGAATTACTTAAGGGAGGTAATTAAAAATTTAGTACTTAGTGTAATTTATAAAAGGGTTGATTAATTAATTAAGGGAACTTATTAAAGGATAATAAATCAATAGGTATGATTGATTAAAGAATAATTGATCAATGTAAGTGATTAAAGAATAATTAGTCAAAGGTGATTAATTAAGATGGATAATTAGATGATGATTAATTAACTATTTTTTATTGATTAATGTTAAGAAAAGGGAATCTAGGTAATTAAAATCAGTTATTAATTTAATTAGAGATAAATTAAATTAATGAGGAAGTGATCAATCTTGTTATGAATGATGGAACGATATTAAATGCCATGAGTTAGTTGTTATCTCTGGTATGAAATGTTGTTTGATATGATGGTTGGGTGATATTACTGATATGAGATGTTTGTGATATGATATGTCTTGAATAGTAATTGTGTGGTTATCTGTCGATGACAAATTGTTATTTTAAAAAGTGACACCTTGTATTTAAAGATTGAGCTGAGTTTCACACGAATAATTTGGATTAAATGACATTGAATTCGAAGAGACCGGGGTCGGGTATGAGTAAATACCCGAACACACTTCGAATTTGTAACCTACAATGATTCTTATAGATGGATATGTGAAATCAATAGGCTAGTTTGAAATGATTTAAGTGAATTTGATCCTTTAATGTAAGTTTTGGTACTTAGAAATTAATGTGTGAAATTAGTGATGTCGATAACAAATTGTGAATTTGTAAATTGATACGATTTACCCGGGTTTTAAATTAGTTGTATGTTTGGTGTTTCATGGGTTTACTCACGCTGGTTTCCAGCTTGACCCGGGTGTTACTTTGATGTAATGCTCGGGTCAGACCGAGTATTACAGATTTTCAGGTAAGGACGTTCTGGAGCTCAGGAGACGAGCTGGATGGCAGGAACGTATGAGGTGTTTTGCTTTATTTATCTGGGACAAGTTAGTTTTTAATCGTCCGATATTTGTATAATGATGTAACTCTGATGTATAAAGATATAAGTGTAATGATATAGTTCTTCTTGTAAAACTATTATTTATGTGATATTATATTTTATCCGCTGCGAATGTGAGTTTGTGTGTTTCTTTTCTGTTCTTCTTCTTTCTCTTTCTTTTTTCTCTTTCTTCTTTTCACTAGCTATCTGGAAATTTCGGGATCGAAATTTTCGGGTCGTTACACGTTAATTCCTTTTTGCAATACATATTGCGCAGTAATATATTTTGTTGATTTTTCGTAGTTTGTCGATGTTCAATTTCAGATTTCATTTGATGCTTGGGAAAAAGCCTTATTTGTGATTTTTGGTTCAAATTTTCCACTCTATTAACAACTGAATTTAGTTTTTCCCTAATTTATCCATCATTCTTTTATTTAATTAATTTTGGTTCTTTTGTTATGCTTTCAATTCTCTTTAATGATAGGACAGAACTCCACGAACGTTAATAGTTTGTCGATGTGCATTTACATTTAGAGCATCATTTTTTTTTGCACTCGATAAATCCATGCTATAATAAAAGCTATAATGGAGTTTGAAAATGCTTAATTGCCTATACCAAGTGAATTTTCATTATGGAATGTGAGAGCATTTCATCAATAGTATCATCTTTAGATTTTGGGGAAACTAAAACAAAATATAGGTTAGTTCATTGATTTGTGCATTTTTTCCATGTATGACTACTATGACGGTAGTAGAGGCAAGTTTGGTTTATACAAACTACATGTTGAAAAGACAAGCTTTATTAATCAAAAACTATTTAATGATATTTATTTGAATCGTCTTTTGTATTCTACAGGAACCACAAGTTGCTGAGGTTTTGATCCAATTGGTACATTTGCGAAGAACATAAGAATGGTGATGACTTTAAACGAAATGCGTCATTTTCCAACTTTGATCTGCTGTATTTTATTGCTGCAATGATTCTGGAAAAGTACCAAAGAAAAAATGAAGTACCATTCAGAGTTAAATATGACATTTTTAGAAGCAGAGAGGTTAGAATTTTATGCGTGCAGAAGAACAGTATCCAAGAGAAGCTTTCATGTGACTGCATGTGACTATTCTGAAGCATAGTTGTTGTATGCATGATGATGCATGTCACTCAGTATGCATTCATAAAGAATAGCTTTAGGGAGAGTTCAATGCAAGCATAATCTGAAGCAAGCAAGCTTGCATGTAACTGCGAGCTACCCAAAACTGCATGCATAGTTCAAGCCTGTATTTAGTGCCTAGGAGCATGTTATGAGGATTGTGTGCGTTATGAAGACAATGAACTACTCAAGGCTGGAACTCTAAAGCTAGATTGGAAGGACTAGTTCAGAACTCTAAAGCTAGACTAAAGCATGTAATATTATGTTGAGTCATTCTAAAGAATCAGTTCGGAAGTTGAGTGACAGAATACAATGTCATACGCAGCACGAACAAGTGAATACGGAGACGCCTAACTGCAATACTAAGACTACAAATGAGTGAAGAAGTAATTGGAGCAGGAATGAGAGCTTAGAATTTCCGTACTCAAGGTACATATACTATACTTGGACAACAAAGTCAAAGTGAAGCTTTTTTGGTATTCCAAGTACCTATCCGTTATATATTCTGATAATGTCCAAAGCGAGGTACAATTGTCATATTGTGTAAAGCTTTTCCAATTCGGCCGCATGTCTGCTCCACTTTAGTAGTTATGATAATGTTATACTTATAGTTGATCGTTTTCTTCAGTGTTTATTGAAGATCTAAAGCAATTTGCTGTGTTTGACTCTGCTTTCAGTCATACTCATTGTCTTATGTGAAGGAGATGAATCTCAGATAACGGTACAAGTGCACAGGCATATTTATTTCTCTATTTCACTGAGAAAGTTCCAATTTCTTGCAGTAGCGGACATACTTAAAATTAATTTTTATAGACCTTGATACATGGAAAATTTTACGTTCAAAAAATAGCTCAGTTGATGGACATAAAATTATGTTTAAAGTTATGTATACAACATTGCATATATCACATATCTGATATACACTCAAAATTGCATCCATTTGAAAACTTACTCATATATTGGTATACTTAGATCTATCATATTTAAAAACTGGGCATATATGAAGCCAGCGTATACAAAACCATTTATACTCAAAGCTTGAAATTTAGTATAATATGAAAACTTATACATTCATGAAACTGTCAAAATATTTTTAAAATCTTGGTGTATTTGCAACGGTGCTCATAAACCATTTATATATGTAACTTGGAGATGTGCTGAAGAAAATTTAGCCTTTGATAAGATGGTTCAGGTCTAATTTTAACATCCAATTATTGATAAAGAACTTTGGTGTATTCGTGATGCTTAGTGCTTTTCAATTTTGACTTCTAATTTTTTTCTGAAACTTTAACTTTATTTTTTTAATATGGTAATTGAATGTATGGCATTTGTATTTGTAGCCAACATTTACGCGGTCAGCAGAGACAGGAAAGACAATACTTGAAGCATCTGTTAGAAGCAACTTAAAATCAGTCACTTGGGAGCATGGAGGAAAATATCCAATCACAGTTTTGGATGATGCTGATGTTAATCAGGCTGCAGAACTTGCTCATTTTGCACTGCTTTTCAATCAGATTCAATAATTCATTTTGCATACTGCTATGTTAATACATATGTTAAACGAAAGCGAAAATATGGAATTTTCATTATTATATTTCTCTAACGGATATGTTATTGCTTTGGATCTTGAACTTTCGTACGTGAAAAGTTAAAGGGCGAGTTTGTTGAGAAATCAAAAGCACTTGCTATGAAACGTGATTAACTTTACTATTTCAATGTGTCTACTACCACTCATGGTTAATTTTCAATATAGTTTATTTTCTACTTCGATGCTAACTAATGAAATAATTTGATTTGAAGATTCAAATCATATATATTCCAACTAATTTTTCATGATGTGATTATATAGAGGAAATTGGACAAGATAAAAAAGAAGAAAAATAACATTATGTTCACATCAACATTAATTGATAAGATCCAAAAATCCTTACAAACGGTGTTTTTAATATCAATTCATCTTGCGCACATGCATCGCGCATGCCTAAACTACTCGTTAATTATAATTCCATACTTTGTAATTCATTTGCTTATATAATATATCCTTTTACAATTGTTGTCTTTTATTTAGATTATTCAAACAACTTTTATTAATTTATATATATTTGCATTTTCAAACAACCAAAAAATTAATTTGTATACACTTTAATAATTTATGAAAAATTATTTCCTTTATATATAAAATATAATCGAGGTAAAATTATTTAATTTACCCAATTTAAAATGATACTATGTCGACTTGCCTCGTTTAAGTGTTTATAAATATGTATTGATAACATGGCGTCCCACATACCGACCAGAATTCACAAATAACTCAACGGATAAGCAAACATAATATAAAACATTTCTATAATAACTAACAAATACGCGCTCATATGTATAATACACTCAGCTCAATCTAGGGTACTACAGTCCCTATTTATACCGAGTACACATCAAAGCTTAGGAATATATAAAATCTAAGCTCTGATACCAAATGCGACGACTTGCAAATCCGTACCCTTTGAATCGACAATAAACCACACATGTCCGACCCAAAAAGCACAGATCAACGGAAAGTCAAAAGAAAGAAAAGAAAAGAGAAGAAGAGAAGAGAAGAAAAAGAGAAGATAGAACCAAACTGAACAATACTGAATCTCACATCACAATCAATCATTAGTTATTAGCCTGGACAGCTATAATAACCTTTCTTCACAATTGCCGATAATATACAACAACTAAGCATAGCGGAAAATCAAAACATATATGTGTATATGAAAATGAAGATCTCCAGCACTCCTGCTGAAGCTCCAAAAGCATCAATCTGAACTTGTAAATATACTCAATCTGACCCGAGCATTGAAAGGGATGAACACCCGAACCGGTTTGGTAAACCAACGGGAGGAACAAACTCAATTGAATTTATTAAATTACCATACTTTTCCTTTATAAAAACAAAAGTATCTCGTAAGACACATGCGCACATAAACACGGACATGTTTTTACCCTACGATAACTAAAACATTTCATATCAAATCATCTTATATTATAATAATAGTGTCTAATATATACAAATAATATTAATCGTAGTCGAAATGGTTACCCATATAGCATTTCACGGCTATTCATTACACCTTTACAAACAAAACTGCAAGCTCGCAGTGGAGTTTGGATTTCCATACAAATGACCAGGTGAAGGGATACCTTCCGGTAGACATCTCTAGAGGAATGTACCGAGGACCATCAGAAAGGATCCTCTACCAACACAAGACCGACCCACATCTATAACTAGATGGTACTGAATATATCATCGTCTGGTCGTTATCGACCTTTACCAATGGCCTCTAGCATACAAACCACAATAATCAGACACACGATGTCATAGCGTGTAAAGATATATCTAGAGGAAGATGATCATATCCTACTTGGGAGCGACCAATTTAGCTTTTCTACATCTAACCCTGTTTTGGTCATTTCCATTTGATGAGGCCTGAGGTAACGATTACCTTTAACAAATCAATTATCACATCGCTTTGAATTATACACGGCCATTTCTGTTGACTACTACTTGTCTTCCACAAAAATACAACCCTTAAGCTCATACGTCTCAACGAGGGTGTTAAGATAAGAGAAGTTGCCTTCTCCGCCATCACTGATGTATGTTTGTAAAAACCAACGTACGTAGTCTTTAGAAATGCAATGTCAGACAAATATAAGTTGTCCAGGCACATGACAAACCGAAGGTACTTTCCTATCACATCCTGTCGGAAAATCCCTAGGATTGGCAGCGAATAGTCCTTGCATTTGATAATTCATAAAAAAAGAGACTACTGCTACTAGATGTATGTCGGGGTTTTAACCCCAAATGATCAACAAGCAGTCCTCCACTTTGAAAATCTAGAATATCAATATCATCACAATCTGCACAAATCGAATACATATACGTTGGTCCGAAGTAATTTTTGGATAAACCAATCCCGGTCTCTTTACACCAACAACGCAAAAGCGTTTCTGAACCACACACAGAATCCAAATCTTGTAGACTTATCACATCTCCAACTTTCAACTTGCTATCCTTCAGGCCAAGAAGGAAGCTCGACAGATTGGAGTAATACTCTGCACTATACGAATCACCTTCCTCAACACAAATGATAATCAAGCCTACAAAGAATGCTACATACTAAGTGTACGACTAAATAGTTCACACATCAAGTCGAAGAACTAAAATGGCCAAATTAGATAGTCGGTTATTTAACTATCAAAGCAAACAAACAAACATTTCGCACCATATGCAATCACTAGGCCCTTTTAATTAATCTTTTATTAATTAAATCACTTGCTAAATATTCAATTTACATTATATTTAAAAATATATAATTCTCAAAACCATTTCAATATTGGAAAACATTACCATATACTTACTTGATAATAAGTAATTCACGAATCAATTTATTTTCAACACTTAGAAAATATTACATATACTTAAATCGGGATTAAGTATATATATTTTACTCTTTCAAGGAAAGCATTCTCTTTAAACACATTTATTTGGGTCAAAACAAATGTTGCGTAAAACATCGTTACGACAACCCAAAATCATTAGTATAGGGATTCGAAAATTAGATAGATATATAAATCCCACATACTATACAAAACATTTTCTTTCGAAAATCATTTACTATAACAATAGTGTTATAGTCCATCATTTCCTTACTTCTCGAAAATATCTATTTCAACAATGAACATCGAAACCTATGGTTTCGATACTTAACATATTTTAAAACATCTTTAAATCTTTTAACTTCATTTAAAATACCACTTCCTAAAACATTTATTTAACTTAAAATATTATTCACCGTCCAAAATCGTGAATATAATTCATTTACCAAATTCATCACTTCTACACATTTATTAAAGGATAATCCACTGTCCAAAATCGTGGATTTAATTTCTAATCAAATTCATTACTATTGTACTTTTAATTAAAGGATTATCCGCCATCCAAAATCGTGGATAAAGTTCCTTTAATAAACTTCTATATTTAACTAAAAATAAGTTGATTTCAGATTTATAAAACAGTGTTTATAAATTTCATTTATATTTTATAAAAATTTCTATATATAAAATCCCTTTATTAACCAATTCCATTTATATCATTTATATGCCAAAAATCTAAATTATAAGTTAGTTCACTTATAAATCTCTTATTTACAAAACTCGTTCTTTTATAACTTCATCAATTTATACGTCCATAAATCTTATTTACTTATAAAACCCATTTATAACTTCATTTTAACACTTCCATTATTTTGATTTATAAAAATTCAACTTTATAAATCTTATATAAAAACCATTTTTAATAAATCAAAAAAATCTCAATTTAACTTATTTTCAAAATAGTTAACTCCATATTCCAAAAATCACATTATGATTTTATTCTCCAAAAAATCATAATTTTTTTAATATAAAAATTATAGCTTGTATTTATTCAAAATAAATTTATTTCTTAACAATTTAAAAATATAAAACACCTATTTTCAAAATCACTTAACAATCCTTTTAAATTTGAAATCATCACTTTAACATTTTTAAATTAACAAAAATATGGCCCAATGCTGCAACAGCACCAAATGCATCAATCGTGCATCCAAAACATCATATATCACATGATAACAGGATGTATATATCAATATTTGTAAATAAATCAACAGTGGTGAGAAATCCAGTTGGATCCGTCCAAACTATCACCCACAATAAATATACATATTAAAATATGCGTACAATGTCCATTTCGAGGCAGACACCCATACAAAGGGTCATCCGCTCATACACGAGAACGTATATGGTCTCATTTGCTCCAATTGGCAGGAATATATCCAAATACTAATCAATATATAGAATATATCATATATCATATATCATCCAAACAATCATCAATCAACATAAATAAATTTATTTCTCACTTATATAAAAATATCAGTGAATAAGATTAAATGAGCATTTAATTTTTTCCAAAATTTACACTAGCTCCAATCAACTCCAAAGCAGCTCCAAAATGTAGTGCTCAACAATACGGACCCAACACAACTTGTTTCGTCTAAAACGAACCTCGTATGAAGAAGTTATGACGTTTTAAAGATTGTACGAATTTATATTATAATAATTTACAAAAAAAATTATTTTAATAATCTTGGATTGCATCATGACCGTTCGTTTCCAAAACCTAAGATCTAGGCTGCACCTTCTTCTTCTCCTCCCACGTTCAAACTTCGTGAGAATGAACCCATCGGCCACCAACCTTCCACCATTTATCGTGACCACCTCGCTCGACTACACAGCGACCAAGCGCTACTAATTTGAAGCCCTATGAGGGCATCTCCTTCGGCTACAACATCAGGGATCTTGGCCCCCTATGCTTCTCAAAATTCGTGTGTGAACTTTTGTCGTTCAAGCCCGATTTGCCATTAATCCGTTGCACTAAAATCTATCGTCACAGTTGGATTGAAAAGTCTCGAGAAGCTCTACAACTTTTAGTTGAAGGTTTTGGCTAAGTATTTATGGATTGGAAGATATCGAAGGGGGAGGAATCAAATATTTCAGGCCATGGAAAATATAATGGTGCTTGCCCTAGCTTTGAATTAGGGTTTGCAAAATAGAAAAAAAGTTGGTCTTTTGTAGAAAATGTTGCGACACTATTCATCCGAATTTTTCCCGAACTCGAAACAAAGCATGCCGCTTGAAATTTTCAGTTTTTTACCCCTATTCTGAATACAATGGAATATATATCAAATGCTAATCGATCATATTTGGAAGATAGATTTTCAAGTCGACTATTTAAATTTAAAATCAACTTAAACAAATTTCTACGCATTTTGGCTTGCCACGACTAAACCTTAAATCCGATTGACACAAAATTTTAAAACTTACAATAATATAACATTATGGATCCAATGAAACTGGTTTCGTCGAAATTCGAAACTGTTTGAAAAATGATTATTTTTACACGTTAATTAAATATTAAAATATTCAATTTCTACAAATTAATTTTTAATTCAATTTTAAAAGTTCTCTAATATCATTTTAATCCAAATAAAATTTAATTCGACCTTATAAATTATTTCTATTCATATTAAATCCAATTTTCAATTATTTCTACAATTTTAAATATTAAATTAACAATTTAATTATCCCATCAAATCCAGATATTCGAAATATTGGTTATTCATCTTATAAAATTTACTTGTGAATATTTATAATTAATTAAATATACGAATTTCAATTGACCGAAATTCTAGATTGTTACACCTAATTATCAAACCGCCATCCATTATCTGAGATCATCTGGAGTGGAACTCCATACAAGATAATAATCCATGGCCACTACTGCATTCTTAGCTCCACCCATAGCTATTAAAAATTATACATTTAGATGATGCCCGTGAGATTTCTTTTTCTAGGGTTTACCTCCCGGTGTGGTCTCCTCGACTACCTTGGCGTATATCATTCAATATTTTTTTAGTTTCCTCTACAGCCATGCATCTTAGAAGCCGGTTAGTGAAAAACCTTCTGTATAGGATAACATTATGTATGGTGTACCGAGTCGCCTTACGCATCACCTTCCTTGCCTCGCTCCGATTCTAAAGTGTTTCCTATCCTAAATCTCTTTGTATCTAACCTGGTTGACATCTATCCACCCACTAGATATCATAAACCTCTAAGCTTATGAACTTATCGGCTTGATAGTATAAGTCTTCCAAATTGGCAGTTAAAATTTTCTTCTATTCCTTGTAAAACTCAATTTACCTACCAATTCCTAAAGCGACAACCATAAGGACAATCTATTAATTAAGTTGGCGACTGCTAAGTCATTGAGCCATGCAAGATTGTTCCGTAAGTTTTCTTTATAATTTTGCTTCCTTCGTAGCTCCAACTGCTTCCATATGCTAAATGTAGCATCTCGATTGCATTCAAGGGTTGGTTTTTTCTAACATATTACACCATGACAAGTGTCCTAATATCTGGGGGTTGACTGCGCATTCAATGTTCAGCGTGAATTGATTATGATCCATCTTGTCAATCTCCAGTCTCCTACTTCACTTTCTTAATGATCAATGCATTAGTCCAGGCACTCAGTACTCGCTATTCGAATGCTTCCTTAGGTTGCTTAATGGGCCACATTATGCCCTCCGTGCAATGGATCAACCACCTCTGCACTAGTCGATATGAACTCGAGCAGTTCCGTTTTGGCAGCCAGGTGTATGGTTCTAACATCAGCATTAAGTTCTAGTGAGATATCCTCCCTTGGTCCGGCGTGGAATATATCTTTCATTTAGTACTGTTAGTTCTACATCAGTCCAAGTTGGTTCGAGCTTAAACTAGTTTTGTTTGTGGAAGTCCATATTTCCATGGCACCTTCCTTACTTACCAGCTCCTTTGCATCAATTCTCAATGGTTGCAAAAAAATAAAATTCCATATTTGGTTTCTCTATACATGCATTGGTGCTACTTTCTCTAAGAATCTAAGGAATGCTCTATTATCTTCTAATGCATAGCTAGGACAGAAGCTACTGTATTTTCCATCATCATTTGTGGTCATTACCAGACTCTTCTCTAGTAGCTATACTAGGCTATCTTCTAATGCCTCATATTCCAATCTCATATACTTTGTTGGCTTATAGATGCACTCCTCTAGCGTGGTCAATTTCTCCACTGTCGATCTCTTAACATCGCACAATAATGAGTTAATCCTAAGGTTAAGCCATAAAACTACACAATGGCTAAGTCTGGCAAGAATATAGGAAAGCGCTTGAATAAGGCTTCCTCTATGGCTCTGCTAATCAGCATGTAGCGGGTATACCATTTTCAATATATTATGGGGTAAGGAAATGCTTTATACGGCTCCATAGTAGGCATCCTAAAATCTCTAGGGTTCTTGTAGTTCTATCCCTAGGAAGAAGATACTGCTAAACCTAAATCCAATTCCTCACTCCACTTGTTCACATTTCAATGAATTGTCTAATGATTCAGGTCATCCTATCCTTCTATTTAGGTGACTGTCAATGATAGCTCGACATTTCCATTTAGGGGGATCTTTTGTCTTCCCTATGATGACTTGATCTTTAGCTATAAGCATGGTTATGGCTCTTAGATCGGTCCCAGCAATCATTTTATCCTCCATTGACCATAATTCAATGAGGTGATAAGAAGTGTTTGTTGTAGCCGCTCTAGTTCAACTTCATCATGTTTAGATCGGTGCCGAACCGCTTCCCAGATCTAGCTTTGGGCCGAACTCTTGGTCATTTCCTCCCTTCAGCATTTCTTCTTTTAGCTCCTGGACCTTCTTGATCGGATCCATTATTAGAGTGTGATCCCCTTCGTCTTTTCGGTCCCTTAAACTAGGATCACCCTTGTGTTCAAGTGTTTGACCGGTAGTTTGCGCCTGCCCCAAGCATGTCATTAGTTGGTCCACCATTCCTTGATGTTGGGCAATGATACTTTCACTTAGCTTAGACAAACTCTATCGAGGATGCCTTTGGTAGTAACATCAACTAGCACCGAAGTGCTTGCTAAGTGATCATCCTGATTGGTGGATGTTTTAATCAGTGCGTGCGCGTTCCCTGCATTTCTGTTGGTAGCACCAATCTTGTTATTTGATCTTAATGGCATATTAAGAATCGGCTCTTAGTGAAAGCACATGAAAAATAGGCAAATACCTCCCATCTATTTTTTGTACAGCTTTGTATATGGAGTGTGCAACATAGCTATTATATTTTATTGTGATTGATTTTTAAAGAGCGGACCACATATAGGTTATGTAGAAAGTCAATTACAGTAAAGTAAAGAATGCAACGATTTATAGTGGTTCAGCTAGAATGTTCCTACACCCACTATCCATTTTCATTATTCTCATAGATCTTCGATATTATGCCTGAGATATAAAATACAATGATTTGTAGCTCAAAAGAAAGTAAGATATAGCGCAAGGAAGTCTATTTAGCTATTCTTGTTAGCCTATTTCTGTCTACCCATTCCAGTTAGGAAGTTCCTATTAGACAGTTCTTGTTGGGTTGTTCCTACTAGGTAGTGCATGATAGACTGTTCCTGCTAGACTATTCCTACTAGGTAATTCCTGTTAGATTATTTCTACTAGGTAGTTCCTAGCTTTCTGTGAATTGTCTGATGTTACTGCTGTAAGCTTGGCTCTCCATAATTGTCCACTATTGTTGTTGGAATCTTTGCTATTTATAAGAGTGGAGAGGTATGGTGGTCACTCCAGTGAATCAGGCAATTTCCATCTACAATTCGGTTGGTTTGGATGTTCCAATACACACACACACACGATATAATCATAAGTTTCCATATGTACTCATATTTCATTCCATAAATAGCTTGTTTAGGTTCTGTTGGAGAAGCTCCGTTCGGGATCTGTTGGTTTGGTGGATGCACATCGTCATCTTACTGGTCAAGTTCATGCCCCTCTCTCCTTTGTTATATAGATACCAAATCCACCAACCAGAAAATCATGTATGGTACCTTAGGTACCAAACAGGATCGATACTTTAGGTAGTGAATGGATCAGAGTACTGAACAAGATTTCCTATTATGTTCCCTACTAGACCATTCTTCATGTTCCACAAAATAATGTACTAGGCAAGAATTGAACTAGCTTCTCTGTTGAAATCTTAATGCTCAATCATTTGAGCTACACATATTTTTGAATCATCTCCATTTCAAATCAGAATTGAATGAAACTTGGACCAATAACTTCGTATCATTGAGTGGAGTATTCTAGTGCCTCTGAATGTTCAATTTACCTGAAGTAAGTAGTAGCTCTCTAAGATGGGGCTTGAGTCAGGATGTGGACAAATCTGAAGATTATCATACCTTCCAATCCGTAGCACGGATTGAGATGCAGTTTCAACTTAGGTGCAAGCTTTGACTTCAAGGACATTTTGCAAGTGCTTTGACTATATCTTCTGATTATGCCAAATTTGTCCCTAGCCTTTCCTTAGCCTTTGTGATTACTTGATGGCGTTTTTATTATGCAGCTTCCGATCATTTCTATGCTCCTTAACGTCTTTTCATCTTCAGCATGCTATAAAAGAAAATGCCTATAGCAACAGCTCTTTCTTATGAGTGTAAAAGAAAATTATATGAGTGTTATCTTCATTTGGTGCTCATTTTCCTATGAAAATTAGAAATATATATAAAGTTTTCAACCTCCAAACTCAAAATTACAAATTCAAAATTTCAAAATCCGATAACTGAAATTCTCAAATTTCAAGTTCCATATAGATTTATTCATTTTTCGAAGAAGGTTTACGGATTGAACTTTTTAGTTTTTAAAATATTCAAATTTTGAAAAATAAATCAATTTTTCATATATGAATTTTCAAATACAAATTTTATATATAAAAATTTGAAATGCCATTTGAGAGTTCAAATCTAATAATTTCAAATTCAAACTTTCATTTTTGAATTTTTTGATTCGAAATTCAAATTTGAGTTTTAATACTCATATTTTCAAAATTTTAGTTTTAAACGTTAAATCAAACATTTTAAACAAAACTGCAACTTAATATATTTTTTGTTTCACAAATTACAAAAAAATTCCTCTAGAAATCTCCTACTCGGTTGCACCATTATTAAAAGTGCATGGCACATCACAAATTCCCTGTAGAATACGTGCCATTCCCTCTCCCACGTCGTCTCACTTGCCATGCCCAATTCTTACTCCTTCCAAATCCCTAGTTCTCAATTTCAAAAATCTCAAAAACTCCTTAGTCCTAAAAGCATTGTATACTAATCCGCTAACCCTCCACTGCACATCTCCATTCCGAGCCCATCACTCTCGAATCCTCTCTTGCTCAATTCTCCGTAATATCCGAAGCGTCAATCCTGTTTCCAACTATTCTCCTCTTAAGTAGAATGGTGGAAAAAGCAAAACGTGAGCTTGTTGCTTGCCTTCATGAGAGTCTGTTTGTGTTGGCTGTGATCAGTGATGATGATGACAGGATTTGATATTTTCAGGGTGGACATGATGTGATGCCGAAGATGTTTGTGCCTTTTGATTCTGTGTTTGCATGTTATTTTCGGGTGATGGGTGATGAGGTGAGGAGTAGATTGCATTGGCGAAAAGAATGTATGCTCAAGTTAGATTTTTTGAACCGGAAATTACTTTATCTTAAGTTGCATGAGAATGTGATGTTATCTTTTGCCTTGAACGTGTCTGATGAATGCTTGCTTGTGTTTGTTTTGTCTGAGTTACCATACACTACCAAAAATATCATCATTATTCACCATATTTTAGAAGTTGAACGTCATAATTGCTGGTGTTAATTTTTATTCGATGGTGCTATATCTGACCAGTTTTTGTATTATGGCCATATTGTAGCTTGTTTTTGTATTATGGGCATTTTGTAGCTTGTGAGGAACTCCTAAATAAACGATACTAAGTTCGATTTTCTTACTTTGGTTTTCTTCTTCTTCCTTTTGCCTGGGTTCGGATAGAATAGGATCTTGAAGAATTGAAAGCAAACTAATTGACAATGCATACAAAATATTTGCAAAAGGCATCATCATTATACATTGAAACCCGTAAACTGATCTTGGATTGTTTATGTATTTGATCCAAAAAAAATTCAATGGTATCGTTAAAATTATTAAATTACAAAAATATATGTTTTGTAAATTAAAAAATGGTAGAAACTTTTGTGCTGCAATTGCAAGTCAAAAGTACACATTCCTCTAAAATGCATCTTTGTTGCACAGTTGGAAGATGCAAAACATATATTAACATTTTTTTTATTCATCTACGTGCAACAAATTGATAACAGCATGCGTAACTTATGAATTAAAAAGGGACTTTAAAAAGAGAAACGACACCTGAGAGATTCGAACTCTCGCGGGGAAACCCCATGTAGTTAGCAGGCACACGCCTTAGCCACTCGGCCAAAGTGTCCTTTTTGATTATTTTGCAAAGGCATAATAGATATTCAATAATATGTATGCACATAAAACATACTGTTTGACGGATAAAAGTTTTTTTGTTGTAAAAAGTTGAAAAAGACTTATGTCAATGTTGAATCCTACTATGAAAAGCGGGTTTCGAAAAACATATTGTTTGCAAATAAGTTCAACATTTTCTCGAATATGATCAATAATTCTCCAACTTCCTTCTTATGTGTTGCTAAGAATATATATTTGATAATGATTATAATCATTTGCACATACATATTGAGTTCAAGAAATACAATAGCAGATTAAATGATTTTTAACATTAAATATCATGCATTTTCTTTAAATATCTATGAACGTAATATATGCAAATGGTAGCTGGAGAGTGGAAGGATGGTCGGATTTTGGTTAGTGACGACAGTGGTGGAAATTGAAGCGGCAACTGGAATGAAGAATGAGTTCACGTTTTTTCTTAGAAGAGAACAGAAATATGAGGGGTATTTTGGAGAGGATGGATTACTCTTTTATATTCAAAACAAATATAAACATTTTCGTCTTTACTACATTTTCCCCTATCCCATTATCCCTTTATTCATTTCTGTTCTCCTTTTAACAGTTCCCTAAATTATTATCATCAAGCAAATAAGTTAAATGCTTCTAAAAAAGAAACATGTTTCATTCGTTCATAGGTCTAAATTGTTGAAATTGTATGATAATTTGGTATATCAAAGTCTTTAAACATTTGTTTCAATATTCATTTCATGGTGTAAGTGATGCATACAAGTTTTCCAAATTTGGTTGACAAAGAATACTAAAGTATAATTACACCGTGAAGTTTTATGAATATCATTTGGTTATTTTTACATATTAATCAAATTACAGAGAAAATATATTACAAACATTCGTTTTGTTCATCATTTGGATTTTAAACAGGATTTGAATCGTTGGACCAATGATCATCTCTAACCTTTTATTTTTCATCTCTTTACTCTTCATCAGGAAATGTTAGTTGTGAAGTGCAATGCTGCAGGCTTACTAATGTGGCACTAAACACTTTAGATGGTTTCAAAATATAAAACGGGGGTAGGAACAGCAGTGATAAGCACTACTGGCTTCTGTTGGTTATACTGATGATCCTTTATTCATCATTGTTGCCATATGATTTGCAATTACTGCATTGTTCATGTTATATGGTTGTTGCTATTATTGTTGCTGCTCTACTAGGGAAAAAATTTAATTTTCTATATGGCCTCTATCATTGCAGCATAATGGTTGTTGCTATCTTGTGCTATATCTTAATTGATGAGTGACATGGGCACATTTGGCCACAAATTGTACAGTTGATGTATATTCTATGTATGTATGTTACATATGCACAATTTGTCTGTATGCAATAATTTTCTTTACCATGTTCCTTGTATTATTGGTAATAAGAAAAATATAAAGACCAACAATTTGCTTTAATTTCCGACCAGAGATATGTCGCATTAGTGATTTCAATAATTCATGGTCATCAATCATTTTTATTGATATTTGCAGGTCCTAAAGGTGATGTTGGAGAAACTTATAATATTATAATGTTTTATCATATAGCTGAAGCCCTTGCTGGATCAGTGGCATGTATTGGGATAGATCTGTCTTTTGTTGTGCTCGAGAAGAGAAGGTGATGTACATCTGTCATTTGAACTGACTACGTCTAAGGTAACAGTTATCATTTTTTTTTTTCATTTTTTTCTTTTTTCCTAATTAAATGTGTTATGTCCGTGGTCGCGTGCGTCCCTTTGTTGTCTTGCGATCGTGAATCCATGATATATAATCATCCTTTAAGTACATCAAATATTTATTTGAGGAAAATGACAGTTAATGCCTTTACTTATGGTGCTCATATTTTGATGGTTTAGACTTGCTATCAGTAACCTGATCTATAAAAATGAGCTTTTTTCACGTCTACTGGGAGACTGAAATAGAATTCTTAAATCATTAGCCAATGGTAAATGCTGTGGGCATCGAAAGAGGTATGTATTAAATAATGTTAAAATTGTTGGCATCCCTTCTACATTCATGTGCACATCTTAATATCGTCTCCATCAAATTTCCATCTCCATCTGTCCTTGCCTATATGTCATCCATATATCGCTTTTAGCTTTAAACTTGGAAATAATAAAATAATGGATGGCACGTAAAAAACTAATAGGTAATAACGTTAAAATTCTCAACTAAGTTGTATATAAATTAACAATTTAAAATTTTGTCAAATATATTATATTTCATTAGGATTGAACTTCGATCTCCTATTCCAAAGAAAAAGTCAATAGCTATTTCTGTCTGCCCATTCCTGTTAGGAAGTTCCTATTAGACGGTTCTTGTTGGGTTGTTCCTACTAGTAGTTCCTGAGAGACTGTTCCTGCTAGACTATTCATGCTAAATAGTTTCTGTTAGATTATTTCTACTAGGCAGTTCCTAGCTTTCTATGAATCGTCTACTGTTACTGCTGCAAGCTTAGCTCTCCATAATTGTCTGCTATTGTTGTTGGAAGCTTTGATACTTATAAAAGTGGAGAGGTATGGTGGTCACTCCAGTAAATCAGACAATTTCCATCTACAATTCGTTTGGTTCGGATGTTCCAATACACACACGATATAATTATAAGTTTCCATATGTACTTAGATTTCATTCCATAAATAACTTGTTTAGGTTCGGTTGGAGAAGCTCCATTCAGGGTCTGTTGGTTCGGTGGATGCACATCGTCATCTTGCTGGCCAAGTTCGTGCACCTCTCTCCTTTGTTCTGTAGATACCAAATCCACCAACCAGAAAATCATGTTTGGTACCTTAGGTATCAAACTGGATTGATACTTTGGGTACTGAATGGATCAAAGTACTGAACAAGATTTTTTATTACGTTCCCTAGTATACCATTCCTCATGTTCCACAAAAATAATGTACTTGCCAAGAATCAAACTAGATTCTCTGTTGAAAGCTTGATGCTCAATCATTTGAGCTACATATATTTTTGTATCATAATTCCTTCATTTCAAATCAGAATTGAATGAAACTTGGACTAATATCATTGTATCATTGAGTAGATTATTCTAGTGCCTCTGAATGTTCAATTTACTTGAAGGAAGTAGTAGCTCTCTATGATGGGGCTTGAGTCAGGAGGTGGACACATTTGAAGATGATCATACCTTCCAATCCATAGCTCGGATTGAAATGCGGTTTCAACTTAGGTGCAAGCTTTGACTTCAAGGACATTTTACAAGTGCTTTGACTATATCTTCTGATTATGCCAAATTTGTCCCTAGCGCTTTCCTTATCCTTTATGATTACTTGATGGCGTTTTGATTATGTAGCTTCCGATCATTTCTAGGCTCCTTAACGTATTTTCATCTTCACCATGCTATAAACGAAAAAGCCTACAACAACAGCTCTTTGTTATGAGTGTAAAAGAAATACATGAATGTTATTCTCATTCGGTGCTCATTTTCCTAAAAAATTAGAAATATATACAAAGTTTTCAACCTCCAAACTTAAAATTTCAAATTCAAAATTCAAAATTTTAAAATCCGATAAATGAAATTCTCAAATTTTAAGTTCCATATAGATTTATTCACTTTTCGAAGAAGGTTTACCGATTAAACTTTTTAGTTTTTAAATATTCAAATTTTTAAAAATAAATCAATTTTTCATATGTGAATTTTCGAATACAAATTTTATAATCTAAAATTTTGAAATGTCATTTATGAGTTCAAATCTAATACTTTCAAATTCAAACTTTCATTATTGAATTTTTTGATTCAAAATTCAAATTTGAGTTTCAGAACTCATATTTAAAACTCATATTTTCAAAATTTAATTTCAAATGTTAAATACAAAATTTTAAACAAAACTGCAACTTATTATATTTTTTGTTTCACAAATTACAAAAAAATTCCTCTAGAAATCTCCTACTCGGTTGCACCATTATTAAAAATGCATGGCACGTCACACATTCCCTGTAGAATACGTGCCATTCCCTCTCCCATCTCCTCTCACTTGCCATGCCCAATTCTTACTCCTTCCAAATCCCTAGTTCTCAATTTCGAAAATCTCAAAAACTCCTTAGTCCTAAAAGCCGTGTATACTAATCCGCTAACCCTCCACTGCACATCTCCAATCCGAGCCCATCACTCTCGAATCCTCTATTCTGCTCACTCCGTAATATCCGAAGTGTAATCCTGTTTCCAACTATTCTCCTCGTAAGTAGAATGGTGGAAAAAGCAAAACGTGAGCTTGTTGCATGCCTTCATGAGAGTCTGTTTGTGCTGGCTGTGATTGATGATGGCGATGACAGGATTCGATGTTTTCAGGGTGGACATGATATTGTGCCGAAGATGTTTGTGCCTTTTGATGTTGTGTTTGCATGTTATTTTCCGGTGATGGGTGATGAGGTGAGGAGTAGATTGCATTGGAAAAGAATGTATGCCCAAGGTAGATTTTTTGAACTGGAAATTACTTTATGTCAAGTTGCATAAGAATGTGATGTTATCTTTTGCCTTGAACTTGCTTGTGTTTGTTTTGTCTGAGTTACCATACACTACCAAAAATATCATCATTATTCACCATATTTTAGAAGTTGATTGGCAATTGGATACACTTGGGTTTTCAATACGAACGTCATAATTATTGGCGTTGATTTTTATTTGATGGTACTATATCTGACCAGGTTTTTGTATTATGGCCATATTGTAGCTTGTTTTTGTATTATGGCCATTTTGTAGCTTGTGTGGAACTCCTAAATAATCGACACTAAGTTCCATTTTCTTATTCTGGTTTCTTCTACTTTTTTTTCCTGGGTTCGGATAGAATATGATCTTGAGGAATTGAGAGCAAACTAATTGAGAATGCATACTGAATATTTTCATAAGCCTTCATCATTATACATTGAAACCCGAAAAACGATGTAGGATTGTTTACGTATTTGATCCAATATTTTTTTCAATGGCATCGTTAAAATTATTCAATTACAAAAATATGTTTTATAAATTAAAATATGGTAGAAACTTTTATGTTGCAATTCCAAGTCAAAAGTACACATTCCTCTAAAATGCATCTTTGTTGCATTGTTTGAAGATGCAGAACATGTATTAACATTTTTTTCCATCTACGTGCAATAAATTGATAACATCATGCATAACTTGTGAATCAAAAAGGGACTTTAGAAAGAGAAATGACACCTAAGAGATTCGAACTCTCGCGGGGAAACCCCAGGTACTTAGCAGGCGCACGCCTTAACCACTCGGCCAAAGTGTCTTTTTTAATTATTTTTCAAAGGCAAAATATATATTCAATAATCTGTATGAACGTAATATATGCAAATGGTAGGAAAGAAGTTTATGTTTATATTCACAAGCAATAAATTTTGATAAAAGAGATACGATTGAATTACTAACAATTTTATACTCAAACGACAATTGAAAGATAGCAAGCACAAAATTAAACCTGATTTGATAATATTTGACTCTGATATAAAATATGTTTAGTGCTCAAACAATAACGGATATTAACAAGTCGGGGATTTAAAACCACTAAGATTCAACTTTACCTCCCTATTTCATTATGAAATATGGTAAATAGATGTGAAAATTGCATTTTTAAACGGTGATTAAAAGAGATTGTTTACATGTTGCAGCTCAAGGGTTTTGGGGTCAGTACGAGGGGGAGATATGCATGCAAATTGTTAAGATCAATTTATGGTCTTAAGCAAGTTTCAACGAGTTGAATTTTTTTGATAAATTAATCAAACGGTTTTGTTTTTATCAAAACACAAATGAAGCATGCATATATGAGATAGAACAGGGAAGTGATATGAGTACGTTGTGTTATATGTCGATGATTTTCCCTGATTGGCAATGACATCACGTTGTTGCAATTGGAGAAAGCATGGTTGTTCAAGAAATTCTCCATAAAGGATTTCGATGAAGCAACATATATACTCGGCATTAGGATCTATAGAGATAGATCCAAAAGGATGCTAGAATTGTATCAATTTGTTTACATAGATGTCGTACTGTAATCGTCCGATATGAAGAATACAAAACATAGAAATTTTATGATGTAAAATGGAATCGTCATTTCTGAGAAAGACACTCGTCGAACTGATGGGAAGAAGGAGCGCACAAAGCGGATATCATATGTGTAATGACCCAAAATTTCACTGTTTTGGTTTGCGAATATTTAGTTTATTTTAAATATTCAAATAATATATTTTATAATTAAAATAAAAAAAATTTAAAAATAAATAATGATACTGAAGCAGTTTTTTAAGTTTGTTGACAAAACTAATTAGTTCAAACCAAGATTGAAAATCTAACTGTAATTCTTTTTCCAAATTTTTGACCTTTCGAGGCTAAAAGTTATCAAAAAAGGTTGTAATCAAAATAGCATAAGTATGTACACATTCATTTTGAAATAAATTAGGATATGTATATATTCATGTATGCATTAGTTAATTGTGTGTATGTTTGTGTGTATATACACACACTTAAGATAATATAATATAAAATTATATAAAAGAAAACATCATATCATGGAAACATGTTTAAAACATTAAGTACATGCATTTATAGCGTATTGGCTTGGATTAGAAAGGGTAGGGGCTATGGTGGCATGAGTACTTGATGATGTTGAGGGATTGGAAAGATGGAAGCAAGTGTGTGGAAGGTAAAGGACATAAGGGTACAACTGTAATTTAACTTGCATGTAACAACCCACCATTCCACGCATGTCCAACCTAAATTAAACAGAAAGACCTATTGTTTTGATAAAGAAAGAAGAAAGAAGAAGAAAGAAGAAGAAAGAGAAGATGAGAAAATGAACAGAAACAATACATAATCTCACAATCGCAGCAAAACAATATATAATATTATATCAATGATCTTTACAAAGAGAAACTGTTAAATACATACATCCATCAAAGTACAATAACAATCATAATCATCAGCTTGGATAGTTATATCATGTTACCCTCACAATTGCTGATGATTTCAACAAAAATGAATCGAAAGAACAATATATACATGAATACGACTTGATGTCCTCCAACTCTTCTCCAAACTTCCAATGCATCCAAAGAAATTTGCAATATACTCGGTCTGACTTGAGCATTATAATAAAATAACACTTGAATTAGTCTGAAAAACCAGCATGAGAAAACATACACAATTAGATTTTAAAGTCCTAGAAAATTATTTGAAAATCAAAAGTATCTCGTAAGACCATGTTGTACATAAACACGGAAGGGTTTTTACCTTATGATAACCAAAATACTTTCTATAGATAATCCATTTATATTATAATAATGTCTAGAGGTCAAAGTAAAATATGAATATAGATGAAATGCTTGTGTCTTATGTTTCAACATAGTTCGACACAACCAAGTCCGTATGGTGCTTATTGGAGAATGGATTCCGTACAATAACCGGGCTACTGTGGTACAGCCCGTCACGGTGCATCTTTAGATAAAATAACACCGAGGACATCGCCTGGATGCCCTGCTCAGACAGAACCGGCCTACCCTTTACTGGATAGTACCGAATATAATCACCCCTCCGTTAATGGGCCCCAAAGCATGTAGATGAGAGATAATAGTGACTTTAGATGGTGATTATTTTAAAATTTATTAAATAATTCCCAATCACTTTTCAATTTATTTTGGAAATTGTTTTCCATGTGAATCAATGTCGCGTATATCTTGACCTGTTTCAATATTTTCACGTAATAAACAACATATGCAAATCAATATCATAACCAAATATCTAAACAAACATATCACAACATTACATCTAAATATATACATATGAATTAGGAGCTCACACTTTTTTTGTTTTGGTGAACGGAAAATGTGACGACCCATAATTTTTGGTATTCGAAATTGAAATTATTTAGGTGATTTTAAATATTTGAAGGATGGTTTAGCTTGAATTTCAAAATTAACTATGAATTTGGCAATTAAAATATTGAATTTAATTTATCTAAGTTGGGTAAAATATTGAATCTTGATTTTTAAGCTGGTTAAAAATATTTTCTTGGCTTCGAAAATGTATATTGATGATACTGCCTATAACAGAAGCTTTAGAATTGAATTTGAAAGTGATTTGTCCAGTTTTAAAATTTTATCATTTAAGTCGATATTTAAAAATAGCCTTCCGAGGCACAGTCTCGGATTTCAACGAAGCCAGTTCCGCTGGATCCTTAATATTGAATTATTATCGAATTTCAATTTTCGTAGCAATTAGAGTTGTCATTTAACCATGGCAGCTCGAAACGCATAGAAACTATATTAATCGATTTAATTTAAAATTGATCGTTTATTTCTGTAACTTGCGCATATGATCGAATTAGCCTTCGAAACACGTTCCATTGTGTTCGGAATGCGGATAAAACCTTGTAAGCGCCTAGCGGCACGCTCGATAGGAATTCTAAATTTTAAGTTGCGTTAATCGAGACCATTTGAATTTGAATTTAAATTTAAACGATATAGTTATCCTGTCAACCCCAGCTGAATTTTTGGTTACATCAAAACTTTTCACCTTTCATTTCAGTTACTGTAGCAAGCTGGTTGAAGCACGTAAACATGTTTTCCTATCTCCCCATTTCCTTTAAAAAATCTCACGAAACATCATTTCAAGGCCAAGCTAAAGAAATGCAGAAATCTCGTTTCCCCTTCCTCCTTCATTTTCAAAACCAAAGCCCCCTCCCCAGATTCAAAATAAAAATCGAGAAAAAATCAAAACAATGGCTGATGGTCGCAAATAATTCAAATCAGGATTTCTCAAATTCGAAACCAATGGATGAAGCTTTGATTCAACCTTAAGGAAAAAAATATATTAATCGTGCGCGCACTGGAGGTCGCGTTGATGGGGGAGAGGCGTCGCGATGGAGCGCATGAGTGTGAGAGGGCGGCATGTTGATCGACAAACGGCGTGTGGCCGCGCGAGGCAGTTGCGGTGGGTGGTGGTGCGTCGCATTGGTTCTCGGCAGCAAAGACGTGGGCTCGAAATTGATTGTGGGTTGGTGGCAGATGTCAATGGCCAAAGTCGAGATGGCACGGTTAAGGTTGCTCGAGTCGATCGATGGTGACGCTTGTTCGTGGAGTCAGTAAGGTATAAATTTATTTTACATATATTATCACGACCCGAAGTTCAACGCTCGAAAATTGACATCAAATACCTCACTTGTACTCGACTGTCAATGATTCAAACATCGAACTCCAGACGGATGGAGCTTATAACAACATTAAATGAATATATAACAGCGGAAATAAAATGAATAACATGCATCATATCACAGATACAGCATCACAATAATATCTGTTACAACATCAGAGTACATAATACATGAATAACATCTCCTAATAGAATGACATAATAGTACAACTAGATATCATATGCCAAAGTTTCCAAAAAGATAAAGTGATAGTTGTCATCCAAGCTAAGCACCTCGAGATCCAAAAGCTTCCAAAATGTCTCTAAGGTATGAGTCTCCGAAAACCAAAATACTCCAAAATGTAGCTGGAGCCAAAATATAGAAACCTGCTACTAGGCTGCCCGTGTAGAAATGGTGGGCACCCAGAGTTTAGAAAGGAAACAATAAACTCCGGGTCAGTCATGGGACTGGTATGAGTAAACAAAGATAATTGCTTTCAACTAAAATAGATTTTTATACAAGAAAAATCGGTATGCTTTTGGAAAATGAAACTACCATAAGACCTCCCGCCACACACACAATGCAATCGTAGAATTGGAGGAGATTTCTTCTTATGATAGTCAAATATGCTTGATACGGGAAAATTCTTTGATATTACTAATAGTGCATAGTGTAGAAAGCCATTTCGAAAGTAGAATATCAATCCTAGCCAACATATGACCAGTATCGTATGCCTACTATAGCTACCATCTAAACAGTGGGGCGCCACCATAAGTAAATGGTATGTAATACAACTAAAACCGTATGGGGTTCGTATTGGGAATTAGGTTTCCAACAAATGGTCAGGCTAAGGAACTTCCTATGCCACATGGGTACGCCTTTGGCGGGACGTCCCGAGAACTAACGTTACGGTTAGATCTCTGCCAACACAAGGCCGGGTTACCTCTGTAACTAGGTAACTACTACACGAATATGCCACTCCCCGGTCCTTTGGGACCTTTATCTGAGGGCCCTCCATCACAAAGCAACAACCACACAGAATAATGAGATTGAAGCAACCACATAGGTAAGCATCTGGGCTCCATACCATGACACTACCTTTTTCCAAAAGGAAATGACATACCCTAAAGGGCACGACCCTCATAACCTTGCCGCATCTTTCCTGTTTCGACCATTTCCGGAGTGTGAGGTCCGATGAGGTCTCGTCCACAAAGCTACGATTTACACGAAATCCATGCTTTGATCACAAATGATCAACAAATGATCATCACTATACAGCAGCACTTAGTATGCCACACTACCAAATTGGGAGTATATTGCTGATAACCATCAACTACGTAACCTCTGAGCTCGTACGTCTCAGAGAAGGGTGTTAAGCTAAGAGAATAAATCCTCCGCCACCAACAGATATGTATTTGAAAGAAATCGGCTTTATATCTCAAAGCGTAGTGTCAGACACAAGACCATACAAGTCCGTTCCGGGTTCGAACAGAACCGAAGGCACTTCGCCCAATAAATAAAGAAGCCCATGCAAATCCGGGTGTCCACAATCCCGATCGGACTTCCCATCACTTAGGGAATCCCTATACCGGAGCAACTCGCTGCAGAGACAATCGGTAGGTTATCCTATCGTTTTCGAAGACACCCGGTCTTCACCATCGGTCTTCAAATGCAATCCATTCGTCGAATCACTATTCGGAATGGGTTATATGACACAAAGGTCCCCTCCCGGCTAATCCGAATAGTGAGCGCTCAAATTTAAAACATGTGGGTGTATCAATCACAAAGGTTCACATTCAAGGTTCGATGTGGGTTTCGGATAACAAACTGAAAATCCGACTCCCTGTCGCATCGAGGTTAAAATGCCGTTTTACGGGCAAAAGGGTTTCACATACATATAGGAGCAAATCACAAATCATAGTTCATCACAAAGCAATCACAGCACCACAACAAAAGTGTCAATCCAGTATGGGGTATTTGATGATGATCAATCATCGTTGATACAAGTAATTGTGATTAAAGCGAATTAGCCACATGATTGTCTTTGTTAATCATTTCAAATTAATGTTGAATTTTACTTGATTTTGAATTATTTTAATTGGCTAAGTTAATAAATTATTCTTTAGTTTATTATTTCATTTATAAATTGTTAATCGTTAACTTATTAAGTTTAATTAATTTTATAAATTTCCTATTCTTTAATTTATTAAAAAATTTTTTTCTTTTAAATTTTAGAAATCGTTACAAAACATCAATTGTTAATTACTACTCCATCATTGTAAACTTGGTTTGAAATTTGTACTTGTATAATTAGTTTATATTTTAAACTTCTTATAAAGTTGGACTTTTTAAAACAACTTTTATTAATTTTAAAATATTTTGAACTTCATAAAAATTTAAATACTATTAGTTTCACATTCTATTAACAACTATCCTTATTAATTTATCCATAAAATAAATAATATTGTGTTTTCAATTTATTGTTAAACCTGGGTTTGCTGTTCATTTGCAAACCCCAGGCTTGCTTCGGGTCGTACCCGAGAGAAACGCTTGCCTACTTCGAGTCCCCAGATTTGACCTGTGCCTTATATTTTTTCTTTCTGTTTTTTTTTTTAATTTTAACCTGTCACCACGCTAAACCCCTCTAGTCTCTCTTCAAGTTTTCACTCGACCTACCCGCGTTGTGCTCCGAGTCACAATTCGTCTTCCCCAACGTCTCACGCTGACACACACCCCATCCACGTGCACGTGCACAGCTAGAGCCGCCGCCGATGGTCAGAGCCAAGGCCACGAGCAAGACGCCTATCGTCCCAAAAAACGATACAAACACCCTAATCTCGATTTTTGTTTCGAAGTCGCGAATCGAGCATCACACCCAAATATCATCATCAGGAACGGCATCGAAAACTGCCACGCGCCGCCTCCCCAGGCCATTATCGACCACCAAACTCAGTCCCTAGGCTCGTCATCGTGTCACGCTTCGATCCCCCCCCGGTGGCACACGGTCCGATCACTTGTGGGTGGTGCGGCAATGTCGACTCTATAGTGAACAGAAAGTGGGGTTTAAACCCTAGTTTGATTTCAAATCAAAAATCTAAATGCTTATAAATTAATTCAATATTTTTCTGATGCTTGCGAACATGTAATCATGCTGCCACAACAATTTCGACGCCCAATATTCCATAGATCACAAGAATTACTCACAAATTCATTTTCAGTCCAACCCCCATTTTCTCAGTGAAGAGTGAATGAAAAATTATGATTTTTGTTTTTAAAATCATCATTGTTATAGTAGATTCACCTGGTATTATTGAAACTGAAATGCATGAGGTTCGAATATTTCTTGGAAAATTTGAATTGTGACAGTGCCCCATTGTTTCCAGAATTTAACCGGTTTTTTTAAACAAAAGTTTAAACTTACTTTAATTCATTTCTGAAAATGTAAAACAGGTTTCCAACCAAAGTTAACTTGTTACAACCTTTTTCAAAAGTGAAGAGGAAGAGAAGGATTCTAAATTTGATGAGAGTTACTTTTTTTCCAAACCTGTAACTCAGATGTAACTTTTTTTCCTTAATTCCCAGTAAAATTACAACTCTTGTTTCGATTTGTTTTCTGAGCATGGTGCCAGTCCAGACATAAAACTTCAACTTGTTGCAATTTTTCCAAATCCAACAAGAAAGAGAGACAGAGGGAAAGAAGAAAAAGGAAGTTTGACAGATTTGGTTTTCTCAAACTAAACAGTGACTATTATTTATGTAAGATCAACATAACAAGCCAAACATTCAATTATACATTCAAGTCTCTTGCATGCAAACAAAATTTAGGTTCCCTTCATCACCCAACATACACAAAGCAAGCATGGTAAAAGAAAAAAAAACAAGGTTTACTCACCTGTTTCCAGAGGATGTTGACAGTTTTCAAACAGAGAGATGAAGCTGGCAAATTTTCTTCTTTCCTACTTTAATTCCCTTGGGGTTTTAGATCTGCAAATTTATAGTTATAGATTTGTGATTAATGTTTGTTATGTTCATATACTTATTCATTGCTAACAAAAAAAATTATTTACGTACAGTTGAGATTCCTAGCAGAGAAGACTTTTTCTTTTTTCTGAAACTTGAAATCCAAAATAGATTAAAACTCTAACCTTAATTCTTCCTGCAGAAAAAATTAGATATTGTTGTATTCATTTACTTAATTATTAAAAATAACAAATTTCCAGATTACTTACAGTTTTGAAACAAAATCAGAGAAGCTTCTTTTCTCTGCACTTATAAAGACAGAACTTGAAAACCAAAACCAAAAAAAAAAAGTAGCTTTTAATTCTAAATCCTCCCTGCAAAAAAAATAAAATTGATTGAGGATTACTGGATTAAATTCTTTCTTTATAAGAAATTATAACTTCAAGTTCACATTTTACAAAGAAAGATTACTTGCCTTTTTTTTTAATTTATTCCCAGAAAGAAAAACTATGCACTGCCTTTGAAACCAGAAACCGCTTTTGCTTCCCAAATCTGCAATTTTCATTTTGAATTTGACTGTCAACACTTGATTCAAAAATCAAAATTTCATAAACTATAAATTTTTAAAACAAAGCTTACCTGAAAGTATCACACTACTGTTATGAAGCATGAGAAAGTATTTTCAGATTTTTTTTTTTTACCTTGAATGGAAGAAGACAGTTTGGTTTTCTTTTGAACTTTCTTTTTTTTTTCTTTGAATGTTTGAAGTAACACTTGCAAATATATTTTTTTGTTACTGAACAACAGCTTGTTAGGGGATTTAAAATTTCGAATGTTGGAAGGTGAAAAGGTTTTCTGAAATTTTCTATTGATTATTTTATTAAGGAATTGATATCTTGTGCCATTTGTAAGAAAAGATCTTAAAACATAGATTTTGTTAATTATTAAATTTTATTGTGAATGTAAGTTTTCAGCTTTTGACGTAACAAAGCAAAAGATATTTTATAGATTTTATTTCCTATATTATATACATACTTTTATAAACCAATATATATATATATATATATATATATATATATATTTGTTCATTTGTATGTATATATGCATATGTACAATGTTTAAAAGAAAAGTTGTCTTGACTATTGTGTACTTTACTTCTCAATGATTTTCAATGCTACTTCATTTTAAAACATTTATTCCAAATTTAAATTCAAACTTAAATCTTAAACTTGAAATATAAACATTCTAAATCCAAATGACTTTTGAAAACATTTATCATCTCAATATTTTAAACCCAAAATAAATTAGAAATTTATTTCATATGTTTTCACTTATTTTATTTGTTTTAGATTTTTTTCAAATTTATTCTCAAATCAAACCCCAAGAGTTCAAATATATTATTTATTTTGATTGATAATTTTGGGGATGTTGCAAATACCCCCTCCTTAAGAAAATTTCGTCCTCGAAATTGAAAGAGGGAGAAAAATAGACAAAGAATATAAGAATTCATGAAGAATAAGGAAATGGCTTACCGGCTAAGCCGAGATATCCACTCTGCATTTGGGATAAGATTTCTGCATATTATCTTCAGTTTCCCAAGTGCAGTCCTCTGGATCGCCACTCCACTGAACTTTTACTAGCTTTACAACCTTGTTCATTAATTGCTTCTCCTCACGATCCATAATCTTTATCGGTTCTCTTTTAACGGTTAGGTTGGGAGTGATGTCGAGATCCTGTTGGGCAGCTTCTTCAATAATGCTGTCTGGATCGTGCACATACTTCCGAAGGCTAGAAATGTGAAATACATCATGCACACCTGACAACCAGCTAGGCAACTGCACACGGTAGGCTAGAGAACCAATCCTCTCCAGAATAGGAAAAGGACCAATATATCGTGGTGCTAGCTTACCGGTCTTCCCAAATCTCAATACACCTCTCATAGGAGATACTTTAAGAAAAACGGAGTCCCCAACCTGGAATTCCAAATCTCGTCTTCTACGATCGTAATAGCTCTTTTGACGACTCTGAGCTGTCTTCAATTTCTTCCGAGTAAAATCAACTTTTTTGGTGGCTTCTTTAATCATATCCGGACCAAGAACGAGTCTATCACCTGCCTCGATCCAGCATGCCGGTGATCGACACGGTCGGCCATATAAAGCCTCAAAAGGAGCCATCTCAATACTAGCCTGATAGCTGTTGTTATAAGGGAATTCGACCAGATGCAAATGATCCTCCCAAGAACCACCAAAATCAAGTATACAAGCTCACAATAGATCCTCCAAGATTCGATTGATGCTCTCTGTCTGCCCATCGGACTGTGGGTGATAAGCAGTACTTAAATGCAGCTTGGTTCCCAATTCGTCTTGAAACGCCTCCCAAAATCTACTAGTGAATATCGGGTCACGATCACTCACTATGCTACTAGGAATGCCATGGAGACGGACAATCTCTTTCACATACAAATTAGCTAGATTTGCAGCCGTGCGGGTAGCTTTTACTGGCAAGAAGTGGACTGACTTAGTCAAACGATCTACAATGACCCAAATCGCCTCATTGCTCTTCCGAGAGCGAGGCAAACCATCGACGAAATCCATCGACACTTGGTCCCATTTCCACTTGGGAACCTCTAAAGGCTGAAGTAGACCCGCTATCTTCTTTTGGTCGCTCTTGATTTTTTGGCAAGTGGCACAGCGACTCACATAAATAGATATATCTCTCTTCATCGTCTTCCACCAGAAAGTTCTTTTGATATCTCTATACATCTTGTTAACTCCTGGATGGATGCTGAATTTTGATTTGTGACATTCATCTAACACTTCTCGTTTCAAATCTGGAATGTCGGTGACACAAATCCTGCCTTTCATCTTTATAACTTCATTATCATCAATTTCAAAACTGGAATTCTCTCCTCGAACTATTCTTCTACGAATTTTCCGAAGAAATTTGTCTTCGGTCTGCTGTCTTGCAATCCTCTTAAGAAGAGTAGGGGCAATAACAAGGTATGCGAGAACAGCGTGTCTTCTGCTTAAAGCATCGGCAACCACATTGGCTTTTCCCGGTGTATATAGAATATCCAGGTCATAGGATGCCAGAAATTCCAGCCAACGCTGTTGTCGCAAATTTAGATCTTTTTGGGTGAAGAGATATTTCAAGGATTTATGGTCGGTGAATAATTCGAATTTTTCACCTAGAAATAAAGAGAATTCGATAAGTATATTTGTTAAGTTAAGTTAAATTAAATTCACAGATTGATAAGAAAGATGAAAAGATTCTTACCCAAAAGATAATGTCGCCATATTTTTAAAGCGAAGATAACAGCTAGAAGCTCCAAATCATGGGTCGGATAATTTCTTTCATGAGGACGTAATTGTCTACTCGCGTAGGCAATCACCTTTCCATTTTGCATCAATACTACACCCAAGCCTTCACCGCAAGCATCGGTATAAACAGATAATCCCTGGTTCCCGTTGATAATGGAGAGAACAGGAGCGGTGGTTAGTCTCTTCTTCAATTCCTCAAAAGCTTCTTCACATCTTAGAGTCCATATAAACTTTGCATTCTTCATTGTTAGCTTGGTCAACGGACTAGCTAACTTCGAGAAGTCCTGAACAAATTTCCGATAATAACCTGCTAGGCCCAAAAATCTTCGAACTTCCTTTGGGGTAGTAGGTCTTCTCCAATCAAGAATGGCGGAAATTTTGCTAGGATCCACAGAAATCCCTTCTTCACTAACAATATGGCCAAGAAATTTGACTTCTTTGACCCAAAAGTGGCATTTGGAAAATTTAGCATATAGAATATTTCTCCTCAATATTTCCAAGACAATTCTAAGGTGTTCGGCATGCTCCTCTTCGGTCTTGGAATAGACCAAAATATCGTCAATGAATACGAGCACAAATTTATTCAGTACATCCCGAAACACACGAGTCATAAGGTCCACAAAGTATGCTGGAGCATTGGTTAGCCCAAAGGGCATGACTAACCATTCATAGAACATATTGGGACCCCTAAAAGCTGTCAAATGAATACAGTCTTCGGCGATTCGTAATTGATGGAATCCTTGGGCTAGATCCATCTTCGAAAAAAAACAAGCGCCGTGCAACTGATCAAATAAATCATCAATTCTGGGCAGTGGGAATTTGTTCTTGAGAGTGTGCTTATTGAGATCGCGGTAATCCACGCACAACCTCAAAGATCCATCTGACTTAGCAACAAATACGACGGCTGAGCCCCATTCAGAAACACTGGGTCGAATCAACCCTTTTTCTAGTAAAACTCTAGTTTGCTCGACTAATTCAACCCTTTCTTTAGGTGCCATCCTGCGACTTAGATGAACGACAGGACGAGCATTAGGTACAAGGTCGATTCTGAATTCTATTTCTCGGTGAGGAGGTAGAGATTTCACTTCTTCAAACACATCTGAAAAATCTCTAACAATAAGAATGGACTCCAAGCTGGGTTCAGGATAACCCAAATTATACATCAAGCCTTCCCTTTTAGGACTAGGGTCCTCACAAGAAATTTCGATAAAATCCCCAAATTCGGTCTTGATTGAAATTAATCGATTATTGCAATCCAATTTGGCTTCATATTTTGCTAGCCAATCCATCCCAAGTAAGACTTCAAACTCGTTGAAGTCTAGAACAAAAGGACTAATAGGGAATTGATGGCAAGAATATGAGATAGGAACATCTCTATATCGAAGGCATAGGTTTGCAGGACCTCCAACTGGATTCCTTACACATATAGGCTCATCGACAAAATCAGGTTCAATATTCAATTCATTAATAGCTTGTTAAGAGATAAAACTGTGTGTGGCGCCAGTATCAAAAAGAACTCTAACAATGCTATCATAAATGGTAAGATTACCTTCCAGAACTCCCTTTCCCTTTTCTGATTTGGAAGATGTAGGCTTGTCTTTGACTGAGTATACTTTAGCTGTCTGGGCTTGCTTCATAACTGGGCAGTCCTTCACTTCATGTCCCACCTTCTGACAATAATAGCACTTTCTGGGCTTTGCTTGAGTGGATTGATCTCTCTTGGGCTTTTTGCAGCTGGTAGAATAGTGGCCTTTCTCCGAGAAATTATAGCAAGTGACATTCTCCATAGTGCTCCCTTGATTGCTTTTCTTCTTCTCCTTGCCGTGCCAAGGTTTCTTGCCTCCAAATTTTCTCTTCTTCCAATTCTGATTGCTTGAGTTGCCTTTCTCCCTCGGTGCCTCTTGAATGTCTAGTGTAGCATAACAGTATCCCATATCAACCAAATCTGAGAAGGATTCTTTCACGTGGCCGTCATCCTTTCGTGGAACTTTTTATTCATCCCACGAATGAATCGCTCATTCTTCTTCAACGGTGTGTTCACTAATTCTGGACCAAAGCGTGACAATTCATTGAACTTATTGAGATACTCCTCGAACGACAGACTTCCTTGCTTTAAATCCATGAATTCTTGGTACATACGAGAAATCCCGGATGATGGCAAGTAGCGCTTCTCAAATGCTTCTTTGAATCTGCTCCATGTGAACTCATCCTCAGGCTCATCAATAGTGACGGTCTCCCACCAAGCTGAGGCTTCACCTTGAAGTTGCCAAGTAGCCATGAGACGCATCTGATCATCTTGTAGCTTGATCCCCCTAAAGATTTTCTCACAAGACCTAATCCATGCCTGGGCCTCAATAATCGTCTCTTTGCCGGTGAATGGATTACCCCCAAGCCTTGAAAAGTTCTTATATAACTCAGCCAGATTCGGCTGATTCTGAATAGGTAAAGCTGCCTCGGTTGTAGGGGGAACTTGGCTAGGTGCTGTGGCATTTCCTCGCCCCCTAACTCTGCCTCTTCTTCCGCTCATCCTTACTATCTGTAATTAGCAAGAAAAAGTGGCTTAGATATTTGGATGAGATATCTTAAGAAATATCGGCAATTAAAGGAAATAGACTAAGAAAAATTTGAGGTGTCAATTGATTATACTCATTCTAGGGTATACTTCACCCTATCTCTAATGAGCCATCTAATGTGTTATACTCCGTAGCTAAAGTTCTTACTCAACCTTTAGCTTTGATACCACATGTCACGACCCAAAGTTCAACGTTTGAAAATTGACATCAAATACCTCACTTGTACTCGAGTGTCAATGATTCAAACATCGAACTCCGGACGGATGGAGCTTATAACAACATTAGATGAATATATAATAGCGGAAATAAAATGAATAACATGCATCATATCACAGATACAGCATCACAATAATATCTGTTACAACATCATAGTACATAATACATGAATAACAACTCCAAATAGAATGACATAATAGTACAACTAGATATCATATGCCAAAGTCTCCAAAAAGATAAAGTGATAGTGGTCATCCAAGCTAAGCACCTCGAGATCCAAAAGCTTCCAAAATATCTCTAAGGTATGAGTCTCCAAAAACCAAAATACTCCAAAATGTAGCTGGAGCCAAAATATAGAAACCTGCTACTAGGCTGCCCGTGTAGAAATGGTAGGCACCCAAAGTTTAGAAAGGAAACAATAAACTCCGGGTCGGTCATGGGACTGGTATGAGTAAACAAAGATAATTGCTTTCAACTAAAACAGATTTTTATACAAGAAAAATCGGTATGCTTTTGGAAAATGAAACTACCATAAGACCTCCCGCCACACACACAATGCAATCGCAGAATTGGAGGAGATTTCTTCTTATGATAGTCAAATATGCTTGATACGGGAAAATTCTTCGATATTACTAATAGTGCATAGTGTAGAAAGCCATTTTGAAAGTAGAATATCAATCCTAGCCAACATACGACCAGTATCGTATGCCTACTATAGCTACCATCTAAACAGTGGGGCGCCACCATAAGTAAATGGTAGGTAATACAACTAAAACCGTATGGGGTTCGTATTGGGAATTGGGTTTCCAACAAATGGTCAGGCTAAGGAACTTCCTATGCCACATGGGTACGCCTCTGGCGGGACGTCCCGAGAACTAACGTTACGGTTAGATCTCTGCCCACACAAGGCCGGGTTACCTCTGTAACTAGGTAACTACTACACGAATATGCCACTCCCCGGTCCTTTGGGACCTTTATCCGAGGGCCCTCCATCACAAAGCAACAACCACATAGAATAATGAGATTGAAGCAACCACATAGGTAAGCATCTGGGCTCTATACCGTGACACTACCTTTTTCCAGAAGGAAATGACATACCCTAAAGGGCGCGACCCTCATAACCTTGCCGCATCTTTCCTGTTTCGACCATGTCCAGGGTGTGAGGTCCGATGAGGTCTCGTCCACAAAGCTACGCTTTACACGAAAGCCATGCTTTGATCACAAATGATCAACAAATGATCATCACTATACAGCAGCATTTAGTATGCCACACTACCAAATTGGGAGTATATTGCTGATAACCTTCAACTACATAACCTCTGAGCTCGTACGTCTCAGAGAAGGGTGTTAAGCTAAGATAATAAATCCTCCGCCACCAACAGATATGTATTTGAAAGAAATCGGCTTTATATCTCAAAGTGTAGTGTCAGACACACGACCATACAAGTCTGTTCCGGGTTCGAACAGAACCGAAGGCACTTTGTCCAATAAAGAAAGAAGCCCTTGCAAATCCGGGCGTCCACAATCCCGATCGGACTTCCCATCACTTAGGGAATCCCTATACCGGAGCAACTCGGTGCAGAGACAATCGATAGGTTATCCTATCGTTTTCGAAGACACCCGGTCTTCACCATCGGTCTTCAAATGCAATCCATTCGTCGAATCACTATTCGGAATGGGTTATATGACACAAAGGTCCCCTCCCGGCTAATCCGAATAGTGAGAGCTCAAATTTAAAATATGTGGGTGTATCAATCACAAAGGTTCACATTCAAGGTTCGATGTGGGTTTCGGATAACAAACTGAAAATCCGACTCCCTGTCGCATCGAAGTTAAAATGCCGTTTTACGGGCAAAATGGTTTCACATACATATAGGAGCAAATCACAAATCATAGTTCATCACAAAGCAATCATAGCACCACAACAAAAGTGTCAATCCAGTATGGGGTATTTGATGATGATCAATCATCGTTGATACAAGTAATTGTGATTAAAGCGAATTAGCCACATGATTGTCTTTGTTAATCATTTCAAATTAATGTTGAATTTTACTTGATTTTGAATTATTTTAATTGGCTAAGTTAATAAATTATTCTTTAGTTTATTATTTCATTTATAAATTCTTAATCGTTAACTTATTAAGTTTAATTAATTTTATAAATTTCCTATTCTTTAATTTATTAATTTTTTTTTCTTTTAAATTTTAGAAATCGTTACAAAACATCAATTGTTAATTACTACTTCAACATTGTAAACTTGGTTTAAAATTTGTACTTGTATAATTAGTTTATATTTTAAACTTCTTATAAAGTTGGACTTCTTAAAACAACTTTTATGAATTTAAAAATATTTTGAACTTCATAAAATTTTAAATACTATTAGTTTCACATTCTATTAACAACTATCCTTTTTAATTTATCCAGAAAATAAATAAAATAGTGTTTTCAATTTATTGTTAAACCTGGGTTTGCTGTTCATTTGCAAACCCCAGGCTTGCTTCGGGTCGTACCCGAGAGAAACGCTTGCCTACTTCGAGTTATCCACAGATTTGACCCGTGTCTTATATTTTTTTCTTTCTGTTTTTTTTAATTTTAACCTGTCACGACGCTAAACCCCCCGAGTTTCTCTTCGAGTTTTCACTCGACCTACCCGCGTTGTGCTCCGAGTCACAATTCGTCTTCCCCAACGTCTCACGCTAACACACACCCCATCCACGTGCACGTGCACAGCTAGAGCCGCCGCCGATGGTCAGAGCCAAGGCCACGAGCGAGATGCCTATCGTCCCCTAAAACGATACGAACACCCTGATCTCGATTTTTGTTTCGAAGTCGCGAATCGAGCATCACACCCAAATATCATCATCAGGAACGTCATCGAAAACTGCCACGCGCCGCCTCCCCATGCCATTATCGGCCACCAAGCTCAGTCCCTAGCCTCGTCATCGTGTCACGCTTCGATTCCCCCCGGTGGCACACGGTCCGATCACCTGTGGTTGGTGCGGCAATGTCGACTCTATCGTGAACAGAAAGTGGGGTTTAAACCCTAGTTTGATTTCTAATCAAAAATCTAAACGCTTATAAATTAATTCAATATTTTTCTGATGCTTGCGAACATGTAATCATGCTGCCACAACAATTTCGACGCCCAATATTCCATAGATCACTAGAATTACTCACAAATTCATTTTCAATCCAACCCCCATTTTCTCAGTGAAGAGTGAATGAAAAATTATGATTTTTGTTTTTAAAATCATCATTGTTATAGTAGATTCACCTGGTATTATTGAAACTGAAATGCATGAGGTTCGAATATTTCTTGGAAAATTTGCATTGTGACAGTGCCCCATTGTTTCCAGAATTTAACCGGTTTTTTTAAACAAAAGTTTAAACTTACTTTAATTCATTTCTGAAAAATGTAAAACAGGTTTCCAACCAAAGTTAACTTGTTACAAACTTTTTCAAAAGTGAAGAGGAAGAGAAGGATTCTAAATTTGATGAGAGTTACTTTTTTTCCAAACCTGTAACTCAGATGTAACTTTTTTTTTCCTTAATTCCCAGTAAAATTACAACTCTTGTTTCGATTTGTTTTCTGAGCATGGTGCCAGTCCAGACATAAAACTTCAACTTGTTGCAATTTTTCCAAATCCAACAAGAAAGAGAGACAGAGGGAAAGAAGAAAAAGGAAGTTTGACAGATTTGGTTTTCTCAAACTAAACAGTGACTATTATTTATGTAAGATCAACATAACAAGCCAAACATTCAATTATACATTCAAGTCTCTTGCATGCAAACAAAATTTAGGTTCCCTTCATCACCCAACATACACAAAGCAAGCATGGTAAAAGAAAAAAAACAAGGTTTACTCACCTGTTTCCAGAGGATGTTGACAGTTTTCAAACAGAGAGATGAAGTTGGCAAATTTTCTTCTTTCCTACTTTAATTCTCTTGGGGCTTTAGATCTGCAAATTTATAGTTATAGATTTGTGATTAATGTTTGTTATGTTCATATACTTATTCATTGCTAACAAAAAAAATTATTTACGTATAGTTGAGATTCCTAGCAGAGAAGACTTTTTCTTTTTTCTGAAACTTGAAATCCAAAATAGATTAAAACTCTAACCTTAATTCTTCCTGCAGAAAAAATTAGATATTGTTGTATTCATTTACTTAATTATTAAAAATAACAAATTTCCAGATTACTTACAGTTTTGAAACAAAATCAGAGAAGCTTCTTTTCTCTGCACTTATAAAGACAGAACTTGAAAACCAAAACCAAAAAAAAAGTAGCTTTTAATTCTAAATCCTCCCTGCAAAAAAAAAAATTGATTGAGGATTACTGGATTAAACTCTTTCTTTATAAGAAATTATAACTTCAAGTTCACATTTTACAAACAAAGATTACTTGCCTTTTTTTTGAATTTATTCCCAGAAAGAAAAACTATGCACTGCCTTTGAAACCAGAAACCCCTTTTGCTTCCCAAATCTGCAATTTTCATTTTGAATTTGATTGTCAACACTTGATTCAAAAATCAAAATTTCATAAACTATAAATTTTTAAAACAAAGCTTACCTGAAAGTATCGCACTACTGTTATGAAGCATAAGAAAGTATTTTTAGATTTTTTTTTTTTTTAGCTTGAATGGAAGAAGACAGTTTGGTTTTCTTTTGAACTTTTTTTTCTTTGAATGTTTGAAGTAACACTTGCAAATATTTTTTTTTTGTTACTGAACAACAGCTTGTTAGGGGATTTAAAATTTCGAATGTTGGAAGGTGAAAAGGTTTTCTGAAATTTTTTATTGATTATTTTATTAAGGAATTGATATCTTGTGCCATTTGTAAGAAAAGATCTTAAAACATAGATTTTGTTAATTATTAAATTTTATTGTGAATGTAAGTTTTCAGCTTTTGATGTAACAAAGCAAAAGATATTTTATAGATTTTATTTCCTATATTATATACATACTTTTATAAACCAATATATATATATATTTATTCATTTGTATGTATATATGCATATGTACTATGTTTAAAAGAAAAGTTGTCTTCACTATTGTGTACTTTACTTCTCAATGATTTTCAATGCTACTTCATTTTAAAACATTTATTCCAAATTTAAATTCAAACTTAAATCTTAAACTTGAAATATAAACATTCTAAATCCAAATGACTTTTGAAAACATTTATCATCTCAATATTTTAAACCCAAAATAAATTAGGAATTTATTTCATATATTTTCACTTATTTTATTTGTTTTAGATTTTTTTCGAATTTATTCTCAAATCATACCCCAAGAGTTCAAATATATTTTTTATTTTGATTGATAATTTTGGGGATGTTACATATATACATAATAGATTTTGTAAAAAATAAATAAAATAGAATACGTATATTAGTAAGATTTTGGAAATATGTGATTTTTATATTACAGTGAAAAAAATATATGTAAGGATTTATATAAATAGGATGATTTCTGCAGCTTATTTTTATTGTATGTAATTTCAAAGGTAATGAAATAAATAAAATTATATGCATTTTTACTTGTTTAATCAAATATATGTAGAGGTAGGGTTATTTAATAGACTTACAAAATTACTCTAAATTAATTTATTAAGGTGATTTATTTGTTTAACTTATTTTGGTTACCAAAGGTTATTTAAAAAAAAATTAGTTTTTATCTAAATTTTAGTTAAATAAATTTGTTAAAAGAAATTTGTTTAAATTAAAAGTATTAGTTTAAAATGAAATAGTTGGCTAATTAAATTATTAAATGGGATCTATTGCTTGATTAATTCGAAAAATTAATAAAAATCATATAATTGTTATGCAAGGTCTTAAATTGAGAAAATCGAGTCAGGAAGGAAATGAATTGCAAAATAAAAAAGAAAAGGTGAGATCTTCTCACTCAAACAAGGGGTTTTGTTTAATTTTAAATAGTTAAATTTAAAATTGTTGGTTGTGTGTTTGAATTATGGTTGTTATTACTTGTTTTGAAATGAGGCCCTATTGCGCCACATAAAAGCGGATAATATTTTATAAATCCCAGATACCGCGATATTCCACCTCGAAGTGGAATTGGTATTTAATTGTTGTGCTAACATCTGTGGATGCAGGGAAAACAGGTTGGAGGGATCCAACTGGATTCCTCAAATATTGAATTTGTTTCATATGTTGTGTGTTGACAATCTCTGTGTGATTATGTTATAATTGAAATTATTGTAGGCTATAATTTAGCGAATATGTTTCTGGTATCATGGGTTTATTTTTAAATGGTGTGAAAAGAAATTCACAGATTTGAAATGTGAATTTAAATAAATCAAAAGATTTATTAATTTATATAAACGGAAAGAGAATTCTTCCCTGGAAAGCCGAGTATATTTTTAGAGTAAATTTTAAAGAATAAATTAAAAGTCTTAGAAATTAATTTAAAGAAATAAATTATGGTTGGAGAAATATTTTTTGGAAATTGTTTCAAATCTTTAAAGTAAAGATTTATCTAACTAATTATAAAAGGGAATATTTTAAAGATTAAAATTGATTTTGATTTAGAAAATGGATGTTTTAGTAGGTGATATCCTATCTGCTAATTTTATTTTAAAATTAGTTTGGACTTGAAGTTATATGAGATATTAGTATATATTTTCACAACTAATATTTAAGTAAGTGTTTTTAAAATAGTTTTGTTTTAAATATTTTCAAATACATATGTTGGATTAGTAATTTAAATTATTTTAAAGTATTTTAACTCGGCAAATTTTCAATGGAATCAAATAAATATTTAGAAATTTATTCCAAGTGAGGGTGGTGTTTTGAAATTTGTTTTCAAATGATTGAAAGGCGTAAAGTGATTTGAAATTTGTTTTCAAATAAATGAAGTGTTAAAAATTTATATCTTCCAAAGATATTTTGGAAATAAATAATTTGGAAAATTATTTAAATCTTAGCGTTGTTGTGAGTATTTATCGATAGTAAAATAACCGACTATCAATATTTTCCTTTAGAGGACATGGGAATTTCGATATGACCGGGGGTCGGATTCCAAGTGGACATCCGAAAACCACATCGAACCTTTGTGATTTGTGATAGATCTTTTATTTAAAAGATAATGTGAAAGTTGTTGTGATTTGTTTGAAATTCGATTGAACACTTATTTTTAAAAATAAGCGCTCATTATTCGGATTAGCCTAGAGAAGAGCTGGTGTCATAAAACCCATTCTGAATAACGATACGAGGAAATGGGATTGCATTTGAGGACGGTGTTGAAGACCGGGTATTTTCGAAAGCGAAAGGATTACCTGTCGAATGTCTCTGCACCGGATTGCTCAGGTATAGAGATTTTATCACCCTTTGTGATGGGGATTCCGGACATGATTTGTGAATATCCGGATTTACAAGGGCTTCTTTGGAAGTGCCATCGGTTCCGTTCAATCCCGAAATGGACTTGTATGGATGTGTGGTTGGCGTTACACTTTGAGATGTAAAGCCGGTTTCCATCGAATACATTTCTGTTGGTGGCGAAGAATTTATTATCTTAGCTTAACACCCTTCTCTAAGACGTACGAGCTCAGAGGTTATGTAGTTGATAGTTATTGGCAATACATTCCCATTTTGGTAATGTGGCACACGAAGTGCTGCTGATCATTTGTTGATCAAAGCATGATTTGTGAAAAGTTTAGCTTTGTGGACGAGACCTCATCGGACCTCACAACCCGAAAATGGTCAAAACAGGAAAGATGCAGCAATGTTATGAAGGTCGCGCCCTTTAGGGTATGTCATTTCCTCTGGAAAAGGGTGGTGTCAGGTATGGAGCCCTGATATTTAACCTGTGTGGTTACTGCAAATACCTTTCTTTGTAGTTGTTGGTGTAGAGGATTCTCGGATAAAGGTCACAGAGGACCGGGGGATGGCATACTCGAGTAGTAGTTACCTAGTTACAGAGGCAACCCGGCCTTGTGTTGGCAGAGATCCGGGTAGGTTCTCGGGACGTCCCTCTAGAGGCATACCCATGTGGCATTAGGAAGTTCCTTAGCCTGACCATTTGTTGGAAATCCAATGAAACAATACGATACCTTTATGATTGCAATTGTATAACCTGCCTCCTCAAGAGGTAGCTATAGCAGGCATAATATAATGTTACTTATGCTGGCTAAGATTAATATTATACTTTTGAAATGTTTTCCACTATACACTAATAATAGTATAAAAGAAGAATTTTGCATAGTAAGCATATTTGACTATCATAAGGAGAAATTTCCTCCAATTCTGCGTTTGCATTGTGTGTGTGGTGGGAGGCCTTATGGTAGTTTCATTTTCCAAAAGCATAGCGGATTTCTTTTTATTTCCTTTGTAAAAATAACAGTTTTTAAGATCTCACACCAGTCCCACGAATGACCTTTCTTATATAGGTAAAACGTGATGGGGGATTCTCGCTTTTTGTTTAATGGCGAGCAGGAGACTCTTACCACCACACGTCCTCTTTAAGGGGTTGGTTAGGCGTAAGCTGTGACAGTCGAAAGGTTGGCCGTAAAACCAAGGGAAGGGTACCATTGTATGCCACGGTGGGGCTGGGATGGTTGAAAAGCCTACCAGTCGAGATTGGCCGCTGTCGATGGTTGAAAAGCCTAGACCGTTACATTTGTGGTATCAGAGCATTTGGTTAAGCGATAACCATGGCTTTGTTGGGTGTTACTCATTAGAGATAGAGTTAGTAATACTCTAGAATGAGCTTGACTGTAATAATAGATATGAACGTGTATTTGTTAGTGAATATAAAATTGTTTTATATTGTGTTGACTTATCGGTTGATTGTTTATAGATTGTGCTCGGTGCAGTTTGACCAACTGTATCGATAGGGGTTTCTAAACTCTTAAACAAGATAAACCAACACAGTATTGTTTTAAAATAGGGTAAATGAAATATTTTTATCCAAAACTATTTTCGTAAATAAAGGAAATAATCTTTGTAAATTATTATAGTGTATGGTTGCTTGATTGTTTGGAAGTGATAATATTGAATTATTATCATTAAAGTTGAAAAAGTAACTCCAAAGTTAAGAAATAAATTCAGATACAAATGAAATTTGAGAATGTAAATTGAAAATGTGATTTGTAATTTGAAATAGAATTCTAGAGAAATATTTGGAAATGTTCTTGAAAATATTTGAAATTTGGGAAGTTTGGAAATTAAATTCCTTTTGGGATTAGAAATAGTTTTCAAGGGTTGGAAAAATGTTTTTGGATGGATGAAAGCTCTAAACTCTTTTCGGTCACTGGAAAATAATTCCGGTGATGATTGCGACATCATCGATGTTCATTTTCAAGTTTCCAATAGAGGATTTGCTACCAAATTATTTTAAATGGAAGTTTTTTTTTGCAAACTGAATTTAGTTTTGGAAAGTCAAAAGAAAATTTGAATTGATCTCAAAAATGCTTTTGAAAGGTTGGGAAGACTTTGGAATCCTATTTTAAATATTCATGGAATTAGCAAATGAGTTGGTAACTTATACAATTTGACTTTGATAAAATGAATTTAACTTAAAGGATGGAGTTAAATTAAAATCAGTATAAGTGAATCAATTAAATGAAGTGAACTTAAGAAAAAAATTAGAAACTGAAATAATGTGAAATATAAATAAGTTGGAATACTTATCGAAGTTTAAAGGTTCGAATTTGAAACTGAATATTGGGAATTGAATGTTGAAATTCATCTTGAATTCATAAATAAATGGAAATGGAATTGGAATTGATTTGATTTGTGAAAAGCAAAGTGAATGTTAAATTGGAAAGGATAAATTAAAGTAAGCAGAAATAAAATTGAAAATTTCCTTGTTATTGTTAAAATAAATTTGAAATGAATTAAGATTGGAAATTTAAAATGGATAAGTGAATAAAAATAATTTAATTAAAATTTATAAATGGAATGGATTTGATAAATGAAAATCAAATCAGGATTTAAATTGGGAAGTGTTACTAGAGAAAAAAATTTGAGTTTTGAATTGAAATAACTTAAGTAAATATTGGATCAAATGGAGCTAAATGTTAATAAAGGAATTAAAATTAGTTAGTGAAACTAATTAAAAGAATGACAAATTAATAAGGTTTGAAATGAATTGAATTCAATATTTATAAATGAAAGGTAAAACGAATTCATATGGAATTTGGAATCCAGTTTAAATATAAGTGGTTATAAACCAAAGTGGTGAATTGGAAATGAATATAAGAAGTACATAGATTAATTATCTTGAACTTAAGAAGTAAATGGTAAAATTCTTAAGTAACATTTAGAGTTGGGAAATATTCTAAATTAATAAATGGAGGATTAACTGGAAATGGTATAATGGTTTTAATTGAAATGAATGTGAATATGGAATGCAAATGTGACGTTTGCGATTTTTCATCGCTCGAAAACCGACATTAATACGTCCACTGTATCAACTGTCGTGCAATCGAATGCCGGAAAACCATACTGTTAGGGTTTAAGAAGAAGAAAAAGATAGAAGAAGAGAGGAAAAGATAGAACAGAACAGAAAGAAACAACAGAACAATATCAGAATCTCACAATCGCAGCGAAACAACATACAATAGATAAATGAATAATCTTTAAACAAGAACTATATCAGTTATTACATTACATCATATTACATTACATTACATCATCAGAGTGTACAACAACAAACAACAACAAAACAGCGGAAAGAAATACTATATACTAGTAATACGCCATGCCATCCATCTTGCCTCCAGCAACTCCTGAATTCCAGAATATCCGGATAACCCAACTCTAGACTGCCCGTGTAGAAATTGGTGGGCACCCAGTGTTTAGGAAGGAAAACAATAAACTCCGATTCAGTCATGTGACTAGTGTGAGAACTAAAACAGTTCATTTTTAAAAACAAAGTACAGAATAATTTTAAAATAGATTCGCAACGCTTTTTAGAAAATGAGACTATCATAAGGCCTCCGGCACACGCACACAATGCAAACGCAGAATCAGATGAAATTTCTCCTTATGATAGTCAAAGATGCTTGCTACGCATTAAAAAGAAACATTTGATATTATTACTAGTGCATAGTGTAGGAAAAATCATTACGAAAGTAAAGATATAAATCTTAGCCAGCATAGGCATTCCGCACTTATGCCTACTATAGCTACCATCCAAACAGTGGGGAGCCACCATAAGTGAATGATAGGTTCTACAACTAAAACCGTACAAGATCGTATTGTTTCTTTGGATTTCCAACAAATGGTCAGGCCAATGAACTTCCCATTGCCACATAGGTACGCCTCTGGAAAGACGACCCGAGAACCTAACCGGATCTCTGCCAACACAAGGCCGGGTTACCCCTAACTGGGTAACTACTGACACGAATATGTCATTCCCCGATCGTAACCGATCTATATCTGAGGATCCTCGATTTCCAACAACCACAAAGCAATAAATTTGCAGCAGCAACATGGGTTAAGTATCTGGGCTCCATACCATGATACCACCTCTATCCAGAAGGAATGACATACACTAAAGGGGCGCTACCCCCTAATAACCTTGCCGCATCCTTCCAGTTTTGACCATTTCCGGGGTGTGAGGTCCGACGAAGTCTCGTCTACAAAGCCACGCTTTATAAAAAAGTTGTGCCTTGATCATCAAATGCTCAACAACACTTCGTATGCCACATTACCAATTTGGGAATATATCATTAGTAACCATCAACTACATAACCTCTAAAGGTGTTAAGCTAAGAGAATAAATTCTCGGCCACCAACGGTAATATATTTGATAGAAACCATCTATACATCTCAAATTGTAATGTCAGACACACAATCCATACAAGTCCGTTCCGGGATCGAACGAAACCGAAGGCACTTACAAAAAAGTCCTTGAAATCCCAATATTCACTAATCATGACCGGATTTCCCATCACAAAGGGTAATAAATTTCTATATCGGAGATCAGCCGATGCACAAATATTCGACGGTAATCCTTCCGTTTTCACAAGTATCCGGTCTTCAACACCGGTCATCAAATGAAATCCATAACGACGTATCACATATTCGGAATGGGTTATACGACCCCAAGGTCCTTTCCCGGCTAACCCGAATAGTGAGCACCTATTCAAAAATAAGTGTGGCATTCAAATTCAAGCAATCACAATGTTAACGTAAAAATCAGACGCTAACACCCCGGTGTAGATTGAAGTTGAGCAAAAGCACCACCCGTGAACACGGGAACTAAAAACAAGTAGAAAAGTCACGGAGAAAGCATAAAAGACAACAGTTTTTATAGTGGTTCGGCTTAAGGTAAGCCTACGTCCACTTTAATTCGCTTTATTGCTGAATCAATTACAACTTTACAACAATCTTCAATTACAATTCTGATGAGACAAACAACTAGAACTTTGGTGCAGAAGAATTCTTTGAATCCATGTAGATTGCGTTAGATTTCCACTCGAAGTTAGTTGAGACGACTTTCGTATTTGAAGTGTCGAGTGAGTCGAGAATTCAGTAGAGTATCGGCGCTTAAAGAGATCGGCCAAAAAGTCCCTCTCATTCTTGTGGTAGGTTGGTATTTATAGGGAAATCCCCCCCTTTTAGGTCGTAAGTCGTGATCGGTCTAAGGTAAGTCGTGGCCGACTCATCTGGCCCAGCCCCGTGATCTCACAAAAGCTCATTTGTACAAGTCCTAAGTCGCCCACGAGTCAATCATCAAAGTCGCAAATGAGTCAATTGGCCCTCTTGATGCGGCATTGAACCTTCACCCAGTAGCTTTAGGTCGTGGACGACTCAAGCTAGGTCGTGAGTCGTGTACGAGTTAACTGATAAGCTTGTTCCCTTCAGATAATAACCCAAGTCGTGAATCGTGTATGAGTTAAGAGGTCACTGTGTTAAATAAGGAGCAGCGCCTCATTTGCTTAAGTCGCTCACGACACATGCTAGGTCGTGAGTCGTAGATAGCTTTAAGTCGTTAACTCATTTCCTTCTTAAGTCATGCTCTCTCTTGAACCGTTAATTCATCCTGTCCTTGCGTCGTGGGCTTCCTTAAGTCGTAGAAACCTTAAGTCGTGGATGCCTTAGGTCGTGAAGCATCCCTTCTCCTTTAAACCGTTAAGTCACAGATTTCTTTATGTCGTAAGTCACCAAGTCCTTCAACTCGCTGAACCGTTAGGTCGTCGATAACTTGAGTCGTAGACCGTCCACTTCCTTAAGTCGTTGACTCCTTTAAGTCGGCCAATCCTTGACTTGTTAAGTCAGGTAATCTGTTTGAGTCGTGCAGTTTTTGAGTCGTAGGAAACTGAGGGTTAACATTTGCCCCTCGAAGTACACGCCTAGGTCGTAGGTCGTGTGCTTCGACTTATCTTAACTTGTGTGCCAGTTCAAATTCCTCTGCCTCGAGATATAAAAGGCTTAGGTCGCTTCTTCTTCACCTACTTGTTTCCGTGTTTACTTTCGCCATTACTGACCTTTGAAGCTTCCAGAAACAGATCCTAATCAATTTACCTCGCCACCAATCAAGTTCCTACAATCTTCATCGTCACACTACGTAAGAGATTTTGCCTCTTTTCCAATTGCCGATCATCGTCGATCTTTGTCTTTGATTTTCCCCCTTGACCCTTGCGAATATTGTTATACTAATGGACTTAAGGCAGGCGGTTCGATCTATCTTGCAATGATTCAAGATTTGAGGCGATCTAGTAGTGTGGTAGAACTAGGGTTATCCATTGTGAGGTTATCGGGTTAACGGATTAGGAGTTAAATGGTTAACGGGTTAGGAGTTAGATGGTTAACGGGTTAGGAGTAAGAGGGTTAACGGGTTAGGAGTTAGAGGGTATGTTTGCTAAAGAGAGTGGAATGTCGCCTTAGGTATAATTTGGCACCTCTGCGTGATCCAGCAACTTTAGCGACTTAATTATGAACCGTCTCAACATACCTTACGACTTAAGCCAAGAGTCGTGGCCGAGTTAGGACTTGAGAGTTTCTCGTTGCTTTGCATTGAAGTTTCCTTTATCTTCCACGACTTACTACTTAGAGCACAGCCGACTTAAAGTTCCAACAACTCAAGATTGACACGACCTAACTTAACTTAATGACTTAGGTCGCGGACGAGTTAGCCAGAGAACCAACGACTCAACCTAACCCGTAGAAAAAATTTCTTAAGTCGTTGGTGAGTTAGCACTTGTACTTTTAAGCTTTGTTTGAACTTTGAATTGTTTCTTGAACTTTGTTGCATTCTTTCGCATATCACTTTTGACTTGTGTTAACTAACAATCTGTTCAATGCACTATTTACAGAAAATTAGGACGAATATACTGTCACTGACTGCCCATATCAAATGACAGATTAGTCAACATAGAGTAATCAACTTAAACATACTGTATGAAATGCTGTGAACCAATCAACTAAAGTGAAATATTAATGCAAAGCATTGCTATCTTGAACTGATTTGTTTGCATCTACATTTCTCTTTCATATTTAAAACAACAAACCCTGGACTTCATAACTGACAAATGCTTGCTAGTTTTCATTCCATTTTTGTTCGCTTATTGCTTTGTTGATTTTACACAACACTTCACACATTTTAGGAAATGTGCACCTTCATATTTGAATATCCAGTTGCTTGTGTAGAATGGCTTCTCAGCAAGAAGATATAACAGCCCAGGCTGGAGTGGCCACTATTATTCCAGCTCCATTAGTCAATCCTCCAGAAAGAGCCCCTACCACCTTATCGTACAAAGATTTTCGTCAGTTGTGTGGTCAGTTTGGCATTGCTGAAGCAGATGCCATTCTTTCTGAGAAAAGTGACACTGCTGATGTGGCGCCTACTAGCTTTGTAGCGGTCAACCGGCAAATGTGCCTAAGCGGGGCCATTCCCCCTTTCAACGACTTTCTCAAGAATCTTCTTCATCGACTAGCTATCTCGCCATTCTAGCTACACCCCAATGGCTATGCCATTCTGATGGGGTTGTGCGTGCTATTTAGGAGAACATTTGACCGACTTCCAAGCTTTGACGAGATTTGCTTCTTATGCTCCTTTACTAGGACTAAGGATCATCCTTCTATTACCGTCGTGAGAAGCGCCCGAAATCGTAAATTGATCGTTGGCCTCCCTGATACTGCCCATGGGTTCTTAACTCAATTCTTCTTTGTACGCTGCCCCCAGGGTTTTATACTGTGTGGAGGGAAGGAAGTAAGATCATCTACCTCTACTTCTTCTATACTTTGAGTTTTGTGAAGTCCGGATTGCCAAGTGTTAACTTCATTTTTTCATTTCAGCGCTTCCCCCTCCTTCTAGAGATCCCAGCCACAAGCCAACTCTGGAGAGGCTCGTAGCTGTACCGGTTGAAGAGCGGGATATGAAATTTTTGTTGAACGACGAATTCCTTTACCAGTTCGGACTTCATCACCCTTCTCGCTCCACACACCCCCATGAGGTTCCAGACTCCCCACCTAAAGCATTAGATGCCCCAGTTTCTTCTGACGAACCCATACCAAAAGAACCTGCCTACGAGGCTTCTCTGGTGAAGTGCTCTACTACTGTTGATGTTGCGGGGTCATCTGGCAAATTCGCACTTTCTCCAGTCATTGAGGAAGAAGAGCCTCAGGGATCTCCCCAACATTCACAGAAGTCTGGTGAAGAAGTCGGGAAAACAAGCCCTGTCAAGCAGAGCGGGGACGACACTTTCGAAGGGTTGAGCGACCTCTTTGCCACCTCATAGGAGATCTTTAAAGATGACCCAGTCACCACTAGGGTATCTTCTTCAGTAGTGGAAGCGACTTCTTCTTTGCAACAAGCTCCGTCAACTCAAGAGTTGATGTTAACTACTACTCCCACGATTACTCCGCAGTCAAAGAGTGGTTCGTAGTTTGATGCGCGTAGTTTGCACATCACACACACTTAGAACCTTTCAGCACTTTCATGCACCTAACTCTTTGTACTTTGAAGATTCTAAAGTTACACTTCTTTTCTCTGAAGACTTTTAAGACTTGTCTCTCTTTTTATTTCAGATTCTCTGATGGGACGCAGCGGCTCTTACTATGACGACTTTCAGCGCTACGGGAGGCGTAGTAAATATGATTATAGGCGCTACCTTCCCATTCACAGAGAAAACGATGAAGAGAGAGCCGCCCGAAAGGCTCAGGAGAGGAGGGCTTAAGAAGAGCGTTATGAGAGAAAAGAAAGGGAGGAGCACCATGATTCTTCCCAGAGAGGTGACGATTCTCACAAGAGAAAGTCGCATGATGATCGAGGAAAAAGCCATATAGTTGAGGACCCAAGCAAGCGTGCCCGGCACAGTGAGAAGCATACATCTTCAACTCTTGAAAAGGCCACTGCTCCCGTTTCACTCGACATCCCTTCTGGCTCTCCTGCTCTTGCGAAGACAGACATTCAGGCAATAGTTAATAGGCCTAAATTTCAAATTGGACCAGGCCCAGCCACTTTGCAAAGCCGGTTTCCTCAATGGTGCTTGAAGGGGGTCCGCTTCGATCTCGATTTAGTTCCAATTAACAAGCTTGCCATGCTGTGAAATCTCGATGCCGTCAGGCTTGATATTGAAAGGATGTCGAACTGGCAAAAGCTTGTTAACGAGCTTCAAAAGGTAAACCGTGCGAATCTCGAGGCCATGCTTACTACGGAAAATGACAAAGCTGAATGGCAGAAGGTTCTTGAGCGGCATGATACCGAGATGAGGAGCATCACTACTTATAATGAAGAGCTCGAGGCGAAGGTCGAGAAACTTAAAGAAGAACTCGCCACTTCTTCTACTTCTTACACTCAAAAAGAAGAGGTGCTTCAGAAACAAGTGAGAGATGCTCATGCCGGCCAAAGAGACGCCGAAGACAGGCTTGAAGTGCAAAAAAGAATCAATGAGGGCTATATTGCTGATATTGCAGAGCTTCGGAAGAAAACTGACTCTCAAGAGGCAGAGATCGAAATGCTTAAACTTCAACTCTCCAAAGCTGAAAGAGAGCGTGATGAGGCCGTTGCCGGTAAAATTGCAGCCGAAGGATCTCATGAGCCAACGAAGACCAGCATCAGCTCGACATTATTTGACTTCTACCTGCACAACATTTTGGGGCACGGTAGTCTCGCCTTTCTAGGTCCCAAATATGAAATTACTCTTGCTGAAGTGTGGGAGGCCGCACTTGACATGCTTGGCGGTGAAGGTGCTGGCTATGCCGAATCAGCTCTTGAGGAGCATTACTTGGATGACGATGCTCGCGCTGCTCTCGCCAAGGGAAAAGAACAACTTGCAAAATTAAGAGCTGAAATGGCAGAAGGGGAACGTTTAGGAAAAACTACTTCAACTGTTCCAGTCCAGCCTTCACCTTCTGCCGAAATCGACATTGTCGGCTCCAGTTCTCATTCTCCATCCGTGGCTAAAGTTACAACTGAGATCACACGTACATAGGGTGGAGATGAAGACGAAGAGAGCGCCGAAGCACAGGCTTATGAGGTTAATATCAGGAAGCCGACCTCTCCAGGTAACTCTACTATTAATCTTGCCCAAGTAGACTGCTCATTTGCTTTTTATGAGTTCGATGAGCTTCTTGATTATTTCCTGAACCTCAGCGATCCTTTATCTCCTCTCTTTACTGACTTTGACTTCTTTTCTTCTGTAGAGAAAGCATCGAGCATTGTTCAAACTTTCCCTCCTCCAATTATTCCTCCTTTGGTTCTCCAGGTCACTCCTCCGTCCGCCTCTTAACCCGGGTCGCAAGAGGAGAAAATAGAAGCTCTTCATGGCTTAGACGATCCTATTGCTTCTCAAGAACATGGGGGAGAAGGGCTTGGAGAAGGCAATGAGTCTCCGGAGCGAACCACTTCTGATAACATAAAATTATCTGCTCTTGTTGCTCCGGGAAGTGAGTCTTCTTCAAGGAGGAGGAGGAAGCGTGTCACTTCCAAGAAGAGAAGGAAAGACATTCTTGTTTCTGAAGAGGAAGCGAAAGTTGATCCGGCAGTAACCCTTTCTCCTTCATCCCCGACTCTCCCAAGCCGTCCTGAAAAGCTGCCTATTAGGTCAGGTGAAGGCTCTAAGGGTGGTGGCAAGAAGAAGTAAGGGGTCCTGCTTCAATTTATCTTTATTTTTTGCTTTTTGCATGTACTGGCCGGAGATTGTGCGGGTACCGGCCTCCGCTTTTCTTTTTATTTTGAAACCTGTACCTGTACAAAATTTTGACAGTATTGAATAAAATGATTCTTTTTGTTTGTACAAACTTCTGTCTGCATTTGAGAATGCATTTACTATTCATTTTTGTACAAGTTTCTTTATATGATATTGCAGTGAGCTTGTGGTATGTTGTTCGAGCGTAATTTTTACCAATGTAGCTATACCATGTTTCCCCTATACCATAAGCTCGTTGCAATATTTTATACTTTGAGGGGATTTGTACTCTTATTTTCTGGAGAATAACTATTCCATACTAGGAGGAATACTATTCTGCTCAAAATAGAGTACAGCTCACTCCATATGAGTTTCTACGCTTCATCCTTCGAAGATATCACTTTTTCTTTTGTGCTTTCACACATTTTTACCAAGTGAATTCTTCTATGTGGTAAAGCGGGCCTCTGAAGGGCACTTTAACTTCTTTTTGAGGAAGAGTATTTTCGAGAATAGAAGAACCAGTCTTCCTTTGAAAGCTAAAGTGTGCCTTTGAAGAGGGCTTCTTCTCTTTTTTTTATATTGCGCCTTGGTGGAGGTCTTTTGATCTTTGCTTTGCATTTCTGGTGAAATGCTTCTTTGAAAAGTTGTACCTCTGAGGAGAGCTTTTTCACGTTTCAACACTTGGAAGTTTTATTTCAATCTCGGTGAAACATGTGCCTCCGAAGAGTTGTGCCTCCGAGGAGGGCTTTCTACGTTTCAACACTTGGAAGTTTTATTTCAATCTCGGTGAAACGTGTGCCTCCGAAGAGGTCTTTCTGTTTGATTGCACCTCTGGGAAGAGGTTATTTGTTTGATTGTGCCCCTGGGAAGGGGTCTTTTTGTTTGATTGCGCCTCTGGGAAGAGGTTTTTTGTTTCTGCCCCTTGGGAGAGGCTTTTATTTTTCCCTGTTCGCTGGGAAGCGGGCCTCCGAAGAGGCCTTTTCACATTTCATCTCACGGGAGTGTATCACCGATCACGGTGAAATGTGTGCCTCTGAGTAGGGTTTTTGCCTGGAAGTTTGGAGTTTCATTCTCTCGGTTGGACGGATTCACGGGAGTGTATCGACCGATCAGTCCGCAAATTGGTATCGAGAAAGATCTGTCTTTTTCTGGTTTAGCCCGCTCGAGGTCTTTTAGCATTTCAACTGTGGTGAAATGGGCCTCCGAAGAGGGCTTTCCACGTTTCAACACTTGGAAGTTTTATTTCAATCTCGGTGAAACGTATGCCTCTGAGTAGGGCTTTTGCCTGGAAGTTTGGCGTTTCTTTCTCTCGGTTGGATGGATTCACGGGAGTGTATCGACCGACCAGTCCGCAACTTTGTATCGAGAAAGATCTCTCTTTTTCTGGCTAAGCCCGCTCGAGGTCTTTATCCTCCGAAGAGTTGTGCCTCTGAAGAGGGTTTGTGCCTCCGAAGAGGCCTTTTGCTGTTTGATGCTTGCTCGCCCATGTCTCTTTGCCATCTATTCATGTTGGCGATCCCCGTTGTCTTTTGCAACTGTCATCCCTTTTTAGTTGCCAATAATTTCCCTTATCCAAAGAAATATACTTCATAGTTAAGCGAGTTGGTGGTGGTAGACACAGGCTATTTAACTGGTTGTTTGTTTTTTCAAACATTTGCAGTTAGTTAGAAATGGTCCACTTCCATCCACATTGCTAACTTTTGTTCGAAGCACTTTTTTTGTAGGATTTGAGTATGGAAATTTTGAATTGTTTAGTGTTTGCTTGCTGAGTGATGTCGGAGATCGCTTGGTCTTGCGATGGGTAAGCTTTGCTTTTATGGCCTGCATTATTAAATCGACATTTTAGTGACACAATTAACGTATTTTATATGTCGAAATAAAACAAAGCAGTTTATAATAGTAGAGAACACAAGATTTATAGTGGTTCGGCCGAAAGCTGGGCCTACATCTACTTTATAGCTTTTCATTATTCACTTGCTTTACAATTGCTTTCAATACAAGAATCATATATTCGTAATTCTTTTGCAACATTTCAGCAATGCTTTCAAGTAAAATAGGGACACAAATATTGCTGTTCCAAGCTCTTGGGATTGGTTCTCCTTCGACAGTTGTGAGTTTGAATGTGCCATCAAGGAGTTTCGCGCCTATAACATATGGTCCTTCCCAGTTTGGCCCAAACACACCTATGGCTGTCATAATTTTCTTCAGGACTAAGTCCCCAACTTCAAAGCTGCGCTGACGAACTTTGGAATTGAAGTGCCTGGCTATTCTTTGCTGGTGAGCTGCAATTCTAAGTCTAGCCTCTTCTCTTCTTTCATCGAGGAGGTCAAGTGCTTCCAATTGCAATTTTTCATTCTCATTTTGATCAAAATGGATCCTTCTGTGTGAGGGGACTTCAGTTTCCACTGGAATCATCGCTTCTGATCCGTATGCCAATGAAAATGGAGTATGTCAGTCGCTGTTTTGTGGGTGGTTCTGTATGCCCATAGTGCAAGCGGTAACTTATCGACCTAACCACCTTTTTCTTTTTCCAGCTGCTTTTTGATGGTTGATTTGATGATTTTGTTTACTGCTTCCACCTGCCCGTTTGCCTGCGGATGAGCCACTGCTGAGAAGCTTTTTCAGATCTTGAATCGTTTGCAGAAATCTTGGAACTCCTCACTTTCAAACTGAGTACCATTGTGTGTGACTATCTTTTGAGGCATGCCCTACCTGCAAATGATATTTTTAGTCACAAAACTTATCATTTTCTTAGAGGTAATAGTAGCCAATGGTTCGGCTTCAGCCCATTTAGTGAAGTAATCAACAGCAACGATAGCATATTTAATCCCCGATTTGGCAGTCGGCAAAGGCCCAATGAGATCTATTCCTCAAGATAGCAAACGACCATGGACTGACCATTTGTGTTAGCTCAGTGGAAGGTGCTCTAGGAATTTTAGCGAATCTCTGGCATTTATCACACTTTCGGGAATAGTCAGCAGCATCCTGATTAATTTCTGGCCAAAAGTATCCATAACGGAGGATTTCTTTGCTAAAGTTTGACCACCTGTATGATCCCCACATTCCCCTCCGTGTACTTCAGTCAGAATTGTCTTAGCTTCTTCCTTTGTCACACATCGGAGTAATGGCATTGAAAATCCTCGTCTGTACAAACGACCATCTTGAACTATATATCTGGAGGCTTTCCTCATCAGCTTCTGTCGTTCTTTTGAACTTTCTGGCAAAGAACCATTGGGTAAATATTCAAGTATCGGAGTCATCCATGATTCTTGCTCTTGGGATACATTCATAATCCAATCAACATCCATTTCATCTGTGCTTGGAGCTGACAAGACTTCGACGGGAACTAATCCCAATAGCTGAGCTTCACCAGTACACGAATACTTTGCGAGAGAATCCGCCTTCATGTTCTCTTCTCGGGGTATATGGCTTATCGAATAACGGTCAAAATCTTGAAGGAGATCCCAGGCTTTTGATAAATAGGCGGGTAGATTCCCTCCTTTAGCTTGAAATTCCTTCTTGACTTGGCAAACAATAAGTTGTGAATCACTGAAGATCTGTAATGCCTTGATCTTTAGTTCTTTAGAAATCCTTAAACCAGCGATGAGGGCTTCATATTCAGCTTCATTGTTTGTCGAAGGGAATTCTAGTCTCAGCGCATAACATAGCGATCGACCTTCTGGGGTTTCAAGGACAACCCCTGCTCCAGAACAGTAATCATTTCTTGCGCCATCGACATACAATTTCCATTGGATTGGGACGCCATCCGTGACTTCTTCCTCACTATCACCCTTATCGTACACTCTGCGATGAAATCTGCCAAAGCTTGTCCATTGATTGCTTTTCGGGGATGGTAAGTGATGTCATATTGGCTGAGTTCAATATTCCATTTCAAAAGACGGCTCGAAGTCTCAGGACGGAATAGGACTTGCTTTAGAGGTTGATCAGTGAGGACTTTGATGGGATGAGCTTGGAAATACGGCCTCAATTTTCTTGATGCGATCAACAAACAATAGGCGAGCTTTTCTAATCTTGAATAGTTCATCTCTGCCCCAGTGAATCTTTTGCTGATATAGTAGACTGGGCGTTGAATCCTTGCGTCTTCCCGTACCAACACTGCACTGAGAGCATGAGACGAAATTGCCAAATATATGAAGAGATCTTCACCACTGTCAGGCTTTGAAAGTATCAGAGGCACTTCCATATGACGAACCAACTCATCAAATGCTTTCTGACATTCAGGAGTCCACTCAAGGTTTTTTCTTCCTTTCTTCAGAGAATCAAAGAATGGAATGCATTTGTCAGTAGCTTTGGAAATGAACCGACTCAAAGCAGCAACCTTTCCATTGACACTTTGCAATTCCTACTTCGTTCTAGGAGCCTTGACCTCTCTTAGGGCAGTGATTTGAGCTGGATTGGCTTCAATGCCCCTAGCGCTCACAATGAAACCCAAAAACTTTCCAGACTCCACTCCAAATGAACATTTCAGGGGATTAAGCTTCATTCTGTACTTACGGAGTACTGCAAACATCTCTGCCAAGTGATCCATGTGGTCCACTGCTTTCTTAGACTTTACTAGCATATCATCAACATAAACTTCCATTGTCTTGCCAATCTGTGGTTTAAACATGGCATTAACAAGCCTTTGGTAAGTTGCCCCTGCATTCTTGAGTCCGAAAGGCATGACCTTGTAGCAGTAGAGTCCAACATCTGTGATGAAGCTCGTATCCTCTTGATCTGGCTCATGCATCATAATCTGGTTATATCCGGAGTATGCATCTATAAAAGATAACAATTCATGCCCTGCCGTCCCATCCACCAGCTGATCAATCCTGGGCAGCGGGAAACAGTCTTTGGGGCAGGCTTTTATCAGATCTGAAAAGTCAATGCACACTCTCCACTTTCCGTTAGCTTTTTTAACCAGCACTGGATTTGATACCCAATTTGGATTAGTAGATTCTCTGATAAAACCGTTCTCCATGAGTCGGTCCACTTCTTCTTTTAATGCTGCCGTTCTCTCAGGACCCTGGGTTCTTCTCTTCTGTTTCACAGGTATAAACTTTGGATCAATGTTCAGAGTGTGTACCGCAATCTCTGGGGATATTCCACACATGTCAGCATGAGTCCAAGCGAATACATCCAAATTAGCCTTCAAAAATGAAATCAGAACATTCTGAACTGTTGTGCTGAGTTGTGAACCCACATTAAGCACTTTGTTTGGGTCCTTTGGGTCAACGGATACCGGCACTGTTACCTCTACCGGTACTACCCTATTCTCCCCTGCACTGACTTTCCTTGGATCCATCTCTCTTCGTGCCCCACTACATTCGCCAGTGTAGGGTCCACCCTGTAATTGCTACAAGGTTGGTTCCTTGATGCGGACCGAAGCCGCCGCACCTTTTCCCATTTCCCTTTTCCTTGATTCTCGCAACTCTGCAAAGTAACATTCTCGCCCCGCATCTTGGTCTCCCTTAATCACACCAACTCCGTTATCTGTGGGGAATTTTAGAGTCAGACACCATGGGGCAAGAACGGCTTTGAACGCAGCAAGAGTTGGTCGGCCTAAAAAGGCATTGTAGGCAGAGAATTCTTCAACAATTATAAAGGTTTGCTTCCGAGCCACCTTCCTCAGTCCCTTTCCAAGTTCTACAAACAAATCTGTGGTCCCAATCGGCTGTTTGGTTTCTCCAGCAAACCCAACAATCTTAAGTGATGAAGCTTGAACGTCAGCCATTGGAATTTTCATTTGATCGAAGGTCTTCTTGAAGAGGATGTTGCATGAAGCTCCACAATCAACTAGAACTCTTCTCACAGTTGTCGGCCCAATACCAGCGGATATGACCAAAGGATCTATGGTCGAAGCCTCGATACCTAAATAATCCCTGGCACTGAACACAATATCATATGTGGAAGTCTTTTGTTGCTTTAAAGGCGCATCATTCTCTAAAACAAAAACATTCTCTTCAGCTGGTACATGCCTCAAGGCCCGCGCATACCTTTCCATCTCGCCCCGGCTTTTGCCTACTGGGTGAGGTCCTCCAGTTATTATATTGATAACAGGTCTTTCTGATTCATGCTCTACGGCCTTCTCACTTGAGGCAGGACGGTGAGCGGGAACTTATTGTCTATGAGTTGACGAAGCTGGGGCATTTTTGTTCCTTTTCATGTACTGCTGGAGTTTGTTTTCCTCCAGGAGTTTTTCAATTACCTCTTTCAACTGACGACATTCGTTGGTGTCATGGCCGGGCTGGTTGTGGAACCGGCAGAACCTTCCACTTTTTTCCATTTTAATCGCAACTCTCATTTTAGGCGGTGTAGGATAATTGACATCATCTTTGGTTGCAAAAAAGATGTTTTCAGAGGTATCGGTCAAGGGTGTGAAATTGAAAGAACGGCCTTTCTTAGCATCTCTCTATTTCTTTCCACCATCATTTCCCCTTTTGTGAGTGTTAGGTTCTTACTTGTTCGAAGGAGCACCATTGTTCCCGGCTTCTTCTGATACCACCTTAGCCGGTGTTTGGAGGCTCTCCAAGCGCATGAATTCATCCGCTTTCTTGTAGAATTTTTCAAGTGAGTTTGGTTCTTTCATTTTCAACCATTTTCCAAATTCACTCGATTTGTCAATCGCCCTCATCAAGTATGTTAGGACCATACGTGGCTCAGTATTATCCACCTCGGCCAAAGCAATGTTAAAATGATTTAAAAATGATCTGATAGATTCCCCCGGATTTTGCTCTAGGCTTGAAAGCGACATTATATCCTTTGCTTTAGAAGCATACAATCGAAATTGCTCCTTGAACTTCCTGGTCAAATCAGAGAATTGATCAATGGACCTGACTGGCAGCTTTGTAAACCACAATAAAGCTACACCTTCGAGATATACCAGGAAATATCAACATTTAATTTCATCAGACGCCCTGGCACCAGTCATATGCCAGTCGTACTTATACAGAAACTCGTTAGGATCACTCGTCCCCTTGTAAGCCGGAATAGTAGGGGCAACGAATTTCCTTGGGAACTATGCCTTCAAGATCTTTTCAGTAAATGGAGTTTTGCTTGGAGCAAAACCCCACTCTTTCTCATCTTCATCTCTTCGCATATTTTCCTTCATGATTTGACGAACCATACCCGAAAAATACTCTTCATCATTTAGAGGCTCTGGAGGGCACACATCAGCCACTTTCTCTGAATTCTGCCTTGACAATCGTTCACGGAGGGTCGGCTGCGGCCCTGATCCTCCAGCTTGAGGAGGAGTCTTTTCTACAGGGTCAGCGGCTCTTTGAGAAATGTTCCCTTCAACATCCTGAACTCCCACGGTATGGTTCCCATCATTATTAACCGACTGACGATTTGCCCCTAGCAGATTATTCAACTTACTCAAGATCAGGGCATTCTGGGTATCTGGGCTTCCAACTGCGCATTCTGAGCATTCAATTGTTGATTCAACCCCAAAACTACGGCGTCCAACTCTGCTCGTGTAACTCCAATAGTTGGAGCTGCTTGACTTGAGGGAGGAGAGGTAGAAGTATTCTCTTGAACATTGTCGGATCTTACAGAACTTCGTTTTCTCCCAGGAGCCATTATTTCCAATAAACTTCTGGTTTTAAAAGAAATCCTTTCAACAATCCTTCACGGAGCAATAGTGGAAGTTTCCTGAGTTGGGTTCTCAGTGAAAGCACAAAAAATGTTAACGTAAAAATCAGACGCTAACACCCCGGTGTAGATTGAAGTTGAGCGAAAGCACCACCCGTGAACACGGGAACTAAAAACAAGTAGAAAAGTCACAGAGAAAGCAGAAAAGACAACAGTTTTTATAGTGGTTCGGCTTAGGGTAAGCCTAGGTCCACTTTAATTCTCTTTATTGCTGAATCAATTACAACTTTACAACAATCTTCAATTACAATTCTGATGAGACAAACAACTAGAACTTTGGTGCAGAAGAATTCTTTGAATCCATGTAGATTGCGTTAGATTTCCTGTCGAAGTTAGTTGAGATGCCTTTCGTACTTGAAGTGTCGAGTGAGTCGAGAATTCAGCAGAGTATCGGCGCTTAAAGAGATCGGCCAAAAAGTCCCTCTCATGCTTGAGGTAGGTTGGTATTTATAGGAAAATCCCCCCTTTTAGGTCGTAAGTCGTGATCGGTCTAAGGTAAGTCATGGCCGACTCATCTGGCCCAGCCCAGTGATCTCACAAAAGCTCATTTGTACAAGTCCTAAGTCGCCCACGAGTCAATCATCTAAGTCGCAAATGAGTCAACTGGTCCTCTTGATGCGGCATTGAACCTTCACCCAGTAGCTTTAGGTCGTGGACGACTCAAGCTAGGTCGTGAGTCGTGTACGAGTTAACTGATAAGCTTGTTCCCTTCAGATAATAACCCAAGTCGTGAATCGTGTACGAGTTAAGAGGTCACTGTGTTAAATAAGGAGCAGCGCCTCATTTCCTTAAGTCACTCACGACACATGCGAGGTCGTGAGTCGTAGATAGCTTTAAGTCGTTAACTCATTTCCTTCTTAAGTCGTGCTCTCTCTTGAACCGTTAAGTCATCCTGTCCTTGCGTCATGGGCTTCCTTAAGTCGTAGAAACCTTACGTCGTGGATGCCTTAGGTCGTGAAGCATCCCTTCTCCTTTAAACCGTTAAGTCACAGATTTCTTTATGTCGTAAGTCACCAAGTCCTTCAACTCGCTGAACCGTTAGGTCGTCCATAACTTGAGTCGTAGACCGTCCACTTCCTTAAGTCGTTGACTCCTTTAAGTCGACCAATCCTTGACTTGTTAAGTCACGTAATCTGTTTGAGTCGTGCAGTTTTTGAGTCGTGCAATTTTTGAGTCGTAGGAAATTGAGGGTTAACACACAACAAATACCTATTTAAAGGTAAATATTGATATTCGGATTATTTAACTATCAATAGGCAAGTTCAACATCACCAAATTCCAAATAATTTCCCAAATTATTTATTTTCCAAAATATCTTTACTAGATATATAATTTCCACACTTCAACCATTTGAAAACAAATTTCAAACATTTTCCTTACGCGGAAATACTTTCATTTCAACATGGTTCATTTAAACCAATTAAATAAATCCTTAACGATTTACTTTATATTTACGTTCCAAATCCGTAAATTTATTCCCACACTTCAAAAATAAATCAATGTTTATTTTTAAACAAATTCCCCTTTCATTTATAAATTCCATAGTGAATTTACACTTCCAAAATATCTATGAATATACGATTTCCAAACCAATTTCTAATATTCATTTTCAATTTATCTTTAAAAGATAAAATCTTAAAATATTCACTTCATATTGGAAAACACTTCCATACTTAGTTAATAATAAGTAATTCACAAATCAATTTATTTTCAACACTTGGAAAATATTCAATATACTTAAATCGAAATTAAGTATATATATTTCATTCTTTAAAGAAAACATGCGCTTAAACACATTTATTTGAGTCAAAACGAATGTTGCGTAGAACATCGTTACAACGACCCAAAATCACTAGTATAGGTATTCGAAATTAAGATAGATATATAAATCCCAATACTATATAAAACATTTCCTTTCGATTATTTCCCGAAAACGATTATTTCCCGAAATAGATTATTTCCTTTCGAAATTAAGATAGATATACAACAATGTTATAGTCCACCATTTCCTTCTATTTCCCGAAAACGTCTATTTCAACAATGAATGTTGAAATCTATGTATTCGATTCATAATACATTTCAAAACATCCTTTTTTTTAAATAATTAACTTCATTTTATAATATAGATTTCCTAAAACATAACCATTTTATTTAATAATATATTCACTGTCCAAAATCATGAATATACTTCAATAACCAAATTTCAATATTTCTACACATTTTATATAAAGAATGGTTCGCTATCCAAAATCGCGAATATACTTCTTTTTATAAATTCGAAGCTCCACCTTCGGCTCCAACCTCATAGAACTCGGCCTCCCCCATGTCTAGAATTCCGTGCATGAAAACGTGGCCTTCATTACCATTTTGCCGTCGATCCACCGCTTTGATTTTGATCATACCCGTTGATTTTGTAGTTCGTGAAGTGTTCTACAATATTGTAGTCGAGAGTTTGTTGAATTAACGTGTGGATTTGAAGAATTTAAGGGAGGAAGGAGAATCATTTTCGTCCATTGAAACCTTGGAGGCGGCGGCTGGCTTTGAATTAGGGTTAGGGCTTGTTTTCGTTTGCAAATAAGAATAACGAAGTGCTTATATAGAAAATTGGCGAAATTACTATTCACCCGAAATTTTTCGAACTCCAAACGAAGAGTGCTGGCTGACGTTTCTAAGGTTTACCCCACGTTCCGAACACAAATGGAACGTGTTTCGAAGCCTAATTCGAACATCTGTGCGAGTTACGGCAAAAAACGATCAAATTTAAATTAAACCGATTAAACGAATTTTCGATGCGTTTTGGCTCGCCCCGAACAAACGATAAATCCGATTGACACGAAATTTTAAACCTTACAATAATATGACATTATGGATCCGTTGAAATGGTTTTGTCAAAATCCAAGACTGTTTGAAAAATGACTATTTTAACTCGCCAAATTAATACTAAAACAATTTCGATGCGTTTCGAGCTGCCACGGTCAAACGAAAACTCCGATTGTTACGAAAATTGAAATCCGATAATAACAAACTATTGCGGATCCAATGGAACTAGTTTCGTCCAATTCTGAGACTGTTGGAAAAACGGCTAATTTCACTAGTCGATTAAATACTAAAATATTCAATTTTCACAAAAAAACTTTAAATTCAATTTTAAAAGTTCTATAACTTCTCTATAACTTCAATATGATTAAATAAAATTCTACAAATCATTTTCAATCATATTAAACTCGATTTTCAATTATTTCTGTAATTTAAATTATTAATTATCGATTTAATTATCCAATTAAATCCAATTATTCGAATTTAAATTCATTTGACTTATAAATTTCACTTATTAATATTTAAAATTAATTAAATATACAAATTTAATTGACAGAAATTCTGGGTCGTTACAAACTTCCCCCTTAAAAGAGTTTCGTCCTCGAAATTACCAAGTAAGAAAAAGTTACAGAATCCATTAACTTTCCAAAATCCGTAGTTAAACTTCTTACAATACTTTACTAAGTTTTCAAATCATACTTAGTTATCTTTTCAAAACAAACTACTATTATTTAACTTCCAATTCCAAATCAAATTTATAGTTTTCAAAAAGTTTTCAGTTTTCTCAAAAATTTTCTAACGCCTTAAAGTTTCAAAAAAATTCGTCGGAGTCTCCTTTGCGCGGCTCGATCCGGAAAAAAATGGCAGTGTATATATCACAAATATACATCTCATCAAGTGATGAGGCATCCCGTAGGGAAAAAAGTGTAAAAGTACGATATTTAACCCGAGATATGTACCTTATTTATTATTAGCGAGCATATATGGCTAATATAGCGCGAAAGCGAGCTCCAAGTGCGAAGCAAGCGCAATCCGCACCTACTAAACACTCAAAAAACCATGAGAAACATGTATATATGAAAATAATATCATATACATCATATAGCAACATATCAACTACATGTGCCAACATAGCAATGCATTCAATCAACAAATGCAACCATCAAACAACTATCCAACCAATAAACATTCAACAATCAATGTCTATCCAAATCAATTCATAACCAAATCAATATTTTTTTTATTTCTCATTAATATTCAATGGATTAGTTTTCCAATTTAAAACACATTTGATTCATTAACATTGGATTTACTAACATTCATCCATATTCAATTTCAATTAGTTTGCATTCACTAATTTACATTCAAGTTAGTTTACTTTCCATTCAATCAAATTCAATTTTATTCAAATTCATTTTCTTCCAATTTGAATTTAATGATTTATAGCTTTCAATTTCACTAATTTAATTTCATTAACACTTAATGAATTTATATACAGTCAATCAAAAATCAAATAACATAACCAAATTATTTAATTTACATTCAATTTGGTCCAACACTTTTTAACTCCAATTGGTTGATATGAAATTGATTCTCATTCAATTATTCAACTTCTCAACTTCATTAGCTTCTAATGAATTTACACTTACATTCATTATTTCATATTAATTATTTACATTCAATTGATTAACATTCAATCCATTTATCAGTTCAATTGCTAATTCCTTTAACAATATAAGGTTGAATTTCATTTATATAACTTAAGTTCGTATTCATTACTTCTGTTGATTAATTTACTTTGATACCAAAATCAACTTTATTCAACTTCACTTAAGTTATATTCCATTTCAAACATCATTTGTTTAATTTAACTTAAGTTTCCACTTATAATCCAATTCAGATTCCAATTCTAAAGTAAATTCTATTTAACTTTTACCAAAGCTAAATTTATTAACTTATATTATAAGTTCAAAATTCATTTCACTTATATTCAACAATTACAACTTGGATGTTAATTTCAAAGTTGTTTATCACAACAAAACTTCAATTTCAATTTACTTTGGTAGCAAATCTATCACGTAGAGACTCGAAAATGATACCGATGATGCTGCAGTCATCACCCTTATTATTTCCCAGTAACAGTAGTGAATTCAGTGCTTAATATTCTTTCAAAATTTTGCTTTATTTGTAAATCATATTAACAAACCTTTTACTTATATAATTTCACTTCTTATATATAAGATTATTTCACAAGTGTAAATCGTTTTAATTATAACTTCATACATATAATTCTTCGCTTATAAAATTTATTCTTTTACAGCTGTTGTTTTTATTCAACAACCAAACAATCAATTCATATACACTTTAATAATTCTGAAAAATTATTTCCCTTATATATATAAAATATAACCGAGGTAAAATTATTTCATTTACCCAATTTAAAATGATACTATGTCGGTTTATCTCGTTAAAGAGTTTAGAAACCCCTATCGATAAAATGGCGTCCCATCTACCAACCAGAATTCACAAACTGCTCAACGGATAAGCAAACACAATATAAAACATTTTTATATTCAATAACAAATACGCTCTCATAACTATTATTACACTCACTCATTCTAGAGTACTACTGACTCTATCTCTAATGAGTAATACCCAACAGAGCTAAGGTTGTCACTTAACCATAAGCTCTGATACCAAATGTGACGTTTGCGGTTTTTTGTCGCTCGAAAACCGACATTAATACGTCCACTGTATCAACTGCCGAGCAATCGAATGCTGGAAAACCATACCATTAGGGTTTAAGAAGAAGAAAAAGATAGAAGAAGAGAGGAAAAGATAGAACAGAACAGAAAGAAACAACAGAACAATATTAGAATCTCACAATCGCAGCGGAATAACATATAATAGATAAATGAATAATCTTTAAACAAAGAACTATATCAGTTATTACATTACATCATATTACATTACATTACATCATCAGAGTGTACAACAACAAACAACAACAAAACAGCGGAAAGAAATACTATATACTAGTAATACGCCATGCCATCCAGCTTGCCTCCAGCAACTCTTGAATTCCAGAATATCCTGATAACCCAACTCTAGACTGCTCGTGTAGAAATTGGTGGGCACCCAGAGTTTAGGAAGGAAAACAATAAACTCCGAGTCAGTCATGTGACTGGTGTGAGAACTAAAATAGTTTATTTTTAAAAGCAAAGTGCAGGATAATTTTAAAATAGATTCGCAATGCTTTTTAGAAAATGAGACTACCATAAGGCCACCCGCAAACACACACAATGCAAACGCAGAATCGGAGGAGATTTCTCCTTATGATAGTCAAAGATGCTTGATACGCATTAACAAGAAACATTTGATATTAATAATAGAGCATAGTGTAGGAAAAATCATTTCGAAAGTAAAGATATAAATCTTAGCCAGCATAGGCATTACCCACTTATGCCTACTATAGCTACCATCAAAACAGTGGGGGGCCACCATAAGTGAATGATAGGTTCTACAACTAAAACCGTGCAAGATCGTATTGTTTCTTTGGATTTCCAACAAATGGTCAGGCCAAGGAACTTCCCATTGCCACATGGGTACGCCTCTGGAAAGACGACCCGAGTACCTAACCGGACCTCTGCCAACACAACTCCGGGTTACCCCTAAATGGGTAACTACTGACACGAATATGTCATTCCCCGATCGTAACCGATCTATATTTGAGGATCCTCGATTTCTAACAACCACAAAGCAATAAATTTGCAGCAGCAACATAGGTTAAGTATGTGGGCTCCATACCATGATGCCACCTCTATCCAGAAGGAATGACATACACTAAAGGGGCGCTATCCCCTAATAACCTTGCCGCATCCTTCATGTTTTGACCATTTCCGGGGTGTGAGGTCCGACGAAGTCTCGTCCACAAAGCCATGCTTTATAAAAAAGCTGTGCTTTGATCATCAAATGCTCAACAGCACTTCGTGTGCCACATTACCAATTTAGGAATATATCACTAGTAACCATCAACTACATAACCTCTAAGGGTGTTAAGCTAAGAGAATAAATTCTCCTCCACCAACGGTAATATATTTGATAGAAACCAGCTTTACATCTCAAATTGTAATGTCAGACACACAATCCATACAAGTCCGTTCCGGGATCGAACAGAACCGAAGGAACTTACAAAGAAGTCCTTGCAATCCGGATATTCACTAATCACGACCGGACTTCCCATCACAAAGGGTAATAAATTTCTATATCGAAGATCAGCCGATGTAGAAATACTCGACGGTAATCCTTCCGTTTACACAAATATCCGGTCTCCAACACCTGTCATCAAATGCAATCCATAACGACGTATCACATATTCGGAATGGGTTATACGACTCCAAGGTCCTTTCCCGGCTAACCCGAATAGTGAGCGCCTATTTAAAAATAAGTGTGGCATTCAAATTCAAGCAATCACAACAAATACCTATTTAAAGGTAAATATTGATAGTCGGATTATTTAACTATCAATAGGCATGTTCAACATCACCAAATTCCAAATAATTTCCCAAATTATTTACTTTCCAAAATATCTTTACTAGATATATAATTTCCACACTTCAACCATTTGAAAAAAAAATCAAACATTTTCCTTACGCGGAAATACTTTCATTTCATCATGGTTCATTTAAACCAATTAAATAAATCCTTAACGATTTACTTTATATTTACGTTCCAAATCCGTAAATTTATTCCCACACTTCAAAAATAAATCAATGTTTATTTTTAAACAAATTCCCCTTTCGTTTATAAATTCCATAGTGAATTTACACTTCCAAAATATCTATGAATATACGATTTCCAAATCGATTTCTAATATTCATTTTCAATTTATCTTTAAAAGATAAAATCTCAAAATATTCACTTCATATTGGAAAACACTTCCATACTTATTTAATAATAAGTAATTCACAAATCCATTTATTTTCAACACTTGGAAAATATTCAATATACTTAAATCGAAATTAAGTTTATATTTCATTCTTTAAAGAAAACGTGTGCTTAAACACATTTATTTGAGTCAAAACGAATGTTGCGTAGAACAACGTTACGACGACCCAAAATCACTAGTATAGGGATTTGAAATTAAGATAGATATATAAATCCCAATACTATATAAAGCATTTCCTTTCGGAAATCATTTACTATAACAACAATGTTATAGTCCACCATTTCCTTCCATTTCCCGAAAACGTCTATTTCAACAATAAATGTTGAAATCTATGTATTCGATTCATAATACATTTTAAAACATCCTTTTTTTTAAATAATTAACTTCATTTTATAATATAGCTTTCCCAAAACATAACCATTTTATTTAATAATATATTCATTGTCCAAAATCGTGAATATACTTCACTAACCAAATTTCAATATTTCTACACATTTTATATAAAGAATGGTTCGCTATCCAAAATCGCGAATATACTTCTTTTAATAAATTTCTATATTCCATTTATCAAATTCCATTGATTTCGAATTTATAAACAATGTCTATAAATTCCATTTCTATTTATACACTTCGATTTATAAAGCTCCTTTATTAATCCAATTCAATTTATATAACTCAATTATATACCAACAGTCCATATTATAAGTTAAATACTTATAATTCATTTATTTACAAAATCATTCCTTTTAAAACTTCTATTACGTATAAGATTCCTTTATATTTTATAACAACTTCAACTTATAAAATCTCCTTTATTAACAATTTCTATTAATATCCCATTTATATGCTAAAATTCAATTTATAAGTTAATTAGTTATAAATCTTTTATTCTACAACATCTATTCATTTTATAATCTTCACAATTTATAAATCTATAATTTTTAAAGAAAACCATTTTATACTTCGTTTTAACACTTAATAAACTCGTTTTATAATCCCAATATTATATATATATATATATATATATATATATATTATAAACATTAATGTTAAAAATCTTTTATATACATCCTTTACAATAATTCAAAAATCCAAATTTAAACCATTTTATAAATTACTTAACTATTTATTCCAAAAATCACACTTTGGTTATATTTCACCAAAAATCATAATTTTTTAACTTTAAAATTTTAACATTTATTTATTTAAAATGAATCAATTCAAAAGTTTAATAAAACGTAAACTTTGAAAAATCACTTTAAAAATTCCTTTAAAATCAAAATCGTTATTTTTAAACTTCAAAAATGGATCCGATGATGCAACATCACCCAATAGTCAATCACGAAAACAAACATCATATATCATCGTATGATAATCAACAAGTATCAAAATATCTGTAAACAAATAAATACTAGTGAGGAATCCAGTTGGATCCCTCCAATCTGTTTCCCTTCATCCACAAACATTAGCACAATACCAATTTCATTCCAGTACGGAATTATCGCCGTATATGGGATTGATAAAAATATTATCCGCTTAATAGACGGCGCAATAGGGTCTCATCCACTATATAATGCGGGAAAATCAACTCCAAGTACATAAATAATACCAATTTCACTGTACTGTGAAATATTCGCGGTATATGTTTTTAATAAATAACCTCCGCTTACTAACGGCGCATAATGTCTATTTTAACAATCAATAGATAACAATCATCATTCAAACATACAATCAAGCAATTTTAAATTTAACTATTTTAAATTTAAATCGAAACCGATTCGATTGAGTGAGAAGTTCTCACCTTGATTTTAATTCAGTTCCAGCGTTTTATTTCGAATAAAATTGAACATGCGTTTAATTTTACCCGAAATTCAAACTAGTTCCAAACGACTCCAATCCAGTTCCATAGCGTAGTGCTCGACAATACGGTTCCAACGCAACTGGTTTCGTGCGTTATCTACCTCGTATGAATAAGATATTGATTTTTAAAGTTCATACGAATTATAACTTAATTAAATTACAATTTCTTTTAAAATTATATAACCAGATTCATCATGGCCGTGCATTCCAAAACCAAGCAATCTGAGCCGCACCCCTTCTCTTCTCCCACACGCGTTCTATCCCCAGGTTTTCACGTACAAGATAACCCAATAAGCCAAACTAGGGTTTATCACCACGGCCTCCACGAGCATCGAGAGTTCATCAAACCACCACCATACGAACCACCTTTCGAAGCTCCACCATCGGCAACAACCTCATAGAACTCGGCCTCCCCATGTCTAGAATTCTATGCACGAAAAATTGGCCTTCATCACCATTTTGCCGTCGATCCACCGCTTTGATTTTGATCATACCCGTTAATTTTGTAGTTCGTGATGTGTTCTACAATATTGTAGTCGAGAGTTTGTTGAATTAACATGTGGATTTGAAGAATTTGAGGGAGGAAGGAGAATCATTTTCAGCCATTGATACCTTGGAGGCGGCGGCTAGCTTTGAATTAGGGTTAGGGTTTGTTTTCTTTTGCAAATGAGAATAATGAAGTGCTTATATAGAAAATTGGCGAAATTACTATTCACCCGAAATTTTCCGAACTCCAAACGAAGCGTGCCGGCTGACGTTTCTAAGGTTTACCCTGCGTTTCGAACACAATGGAATGTGTTTCGGAGCCTAATTCGATCATCTGTGCGAGTTATGGCAAAAAATGATCAAATTTAAATTAAACCGATTAAACGAATTTTCTATGCATTTTGGCTTGCCCCGAACAAACGATAAATCCGATTGACACGAAATTTGAAACCTTACAATAATAAGACATTACGGATCCGATGAAACTAGCTTCGTCGAAATCTGTGACTATTTGAAAAATGACTATTTTAACTCGCCAAATTAATATTAAAACAATTTCGATGCGTTTCGAGCTGCCACGGTCAAACGAAAACTCCGATTGTTACGAAAATTGAAATCCGATAATAACAAACTATTATGGATCCAATGGAACTAGTTTCGTCCAATTTTGAGACTGTTCGAAAAACGGCTAATTTCACTAGTCGATTAAATATTAAAATATTCAATTTTCACAAATAAACTTTAAATTCAATTTTAAAAGTTCTATAACTTCTCTATAACTTCAATATGATTAAATAAAATTTTACAAATCATTTTCAATCATATTAAACTCGATTTTCAATTATTTCTGTAATTTAAATTATTAATTATCGATTTAATTATCCAATTAAATCCAATTATTCGAATTTAAATTCATTCGACTTATAATTTCACTTATTAATATTTAAAAGTAATTAAATATACAAATTTTAATTGACAGAAATTCTGGGTCGTTACAGCAAAACAAATTGAACGGAATATATTGGAAATGAAATAGAATAAAGAGCAAAATTGAGTTGATATTAATTTAAATTAGTTATAAACTAGATTGGATATTCTATTTAGTGAATATCGTCGAAATTTGCATAGAAATGGTTGTTGTTTGACGCAAACGACTACGTATAAAATTCTAAGAGTTAATAAAAGTAAATCAAATTGATTTTTGAATCAATTGTTATAGATATGAGTTCATTTCGCTTAAAAATAAATTGAATGAAATAAAGTGAGTTGTAAATCACTTGAATTGAATAGAAATGGTATGTGAATTGATTGTAAGCAATTAAAATTGTATCGAAACCATATAAATTGCTTATGGGAATTATTTTGAATGCATTGTTTGTGAAAATTGTGTGTTTATTATCAAAAATAAGTGAAATGTAAATGAATTTCTTATATATGTCACTTATGTATTTAAATTGAGTAAATAGAGCTACAGGAAAGTCATTGGGCTGGATTTGATTGTGCAAAATGCTAATTAAATAAGCCACTTGCTTAAAAATGCTAAATAAGGTACGCCTATGCAAAAAAAGGAAATATGAACTGTTTTTGTTTTTTCCGAGTGGGTGGGTCGATGTATATATATTTATATCTTTTGTCAAATTGCAAAAGCTCCTCCGTACAAAGGAGACACTGCCAAAATTTTCTGAAAATTTTGGGAGTTGGAAAATTTTTTGAAATTTTTTTGTTAGCGACAAACGATTTCAAATTTGGAATTGAAAGTAAATTCGTGAATGAAACTAATTTAAAATAACAATATGAATCGGTTATAATTGAATGATGAAATTCAATATTCAGAAGGTAAATTGAAAGTGCAAATCGAATTCAAAAGGAATTGAAAATGCAAGATTGAATGATAATGGACATATAACTTCGATAGTAAAGTGAAATAAATATGGTATAAGAAGTATATATTGAAATTCCATAAAGGAATGTGCAAAATTATATTTGAATCTTGTAATCGGATATTATGGATATCAGAGTATACAGATGTGTACAGGGAAATGGCATTGGGATTTTGATTTCAAAGATAAAATTGAATTGCTCGACAAAAGGTATGTATTTAAATTTCATTATGAAATTTGATTGGGTTTTTGATCTAGCCACTTGGCCTTTTGCTTTCTTTTTGGATTTGAGGGCCTGTGGTGCCATTTTGTAGTCGTACAGAGCTAGCCGTGCAAAGGAGACGCTGGAGAAATTTTTCGAAAATTTTGAGAGTTAGAAAATTTTTGAGAAAATTTTGAAAGTTTAAAGTTTGAATTTAAATTAAAGCTTGAATTGTTAAGAAAACAATGTTCTTTGGAAACTTATTATTGAATTTGGTAAGTTAGTTGAAATGAAACTTTAATAAAAACATTTGGGTTGATAAATTGATAAAATTGTTTGGGTGGAGAATATTAAACGGGTTAAGGATCATTCTTCCTAATTAGTAATTTCGGGACGAAATTCTTTTGAGGGGCAAGGATGTGACAACCCAAAATTTTTGGTATTCGAAATTGAAATTATTTAGGTGATTTTAAATATGTGATGGATGGTTTAGCTTGAATTTCAAAATTAACTATGAATTTGGAAATTAAAATATTGAATTTAATTTATCTAAGTTGGGTAAAATATTGAATCTTGATTTTTAAGCTGGTTAAAATTATTTTCAAGGCTTCAAAAATTTATATTGATGATACTGAAGATAACAGAAGCTTCAGAATTGAATTTGAAAGTTATTTGTCCAGTTATGAAATTTTATCGTTTAAATCGATATTTAAAATTAGCCTTCCGAGGCACAGTCTCGGATTTCAATGAAACCAGTTCCGTTGGATCTGTACTATTGAATTATTATCGGATTTCAATTTTTGTAGCAATCGGAGTTGTTGTTTAACCCTGGCAGCTCGAAACGCATAGAAACTATTTTAATCGATTTAAATTAAAATTGATCGTTTATTTCCGTAACTTGCGCATATGATCAAATTAGCCTCCGAAACAAGTTCCATTGTGTTCGAAATGCGGATAAAACCTTATAAGTGCCTAGCGGCATGCCTTGATAGGAATTCGAAATTTTAAGCTGCGTTAATCGAGACCATTTTAGTTTGAATTTAAATTTGAACTATATATTTATCCTGTCAACTCCAGCTGAATTTTTGGTCACATCAAAACATTTTACCTTTCATTTCAGTTATTGTAGCAAGATGGTTGAATCACGTAAATATGTTTTCCTGTCTCCCCATTTCCTTTAAAAAACCTCATGGAACATCATTTAAAGGCCGAGCTAAAGAAATGCAGAAATCTCATTTCCCCTTCCTCCTTCATTTTCAAAACCGAATCCCCCTCTCCAGATTCAAAATAAAAATCGAGAAAAAATATTCAAAACAACGGCCGATGGTTGCAACTAATTCAAATCAGGATTTCTCAAATTCGAAACTGATGGCTGAAGCTTTGATTCGACCTTTAAGAAAAAATTTATTAATCATTCGCGCGCTGGAGGTCGCGTCGATAGGGGAGAGGCGTCGCGATGGAGCGCGTGAGTGTGAGAGGGCGGTGTGTTGATCGAAAAATGGCGTGTGGCCGTGCGAGGCAGTTGCGGTGGGAGGCGACACATCGGATTGGTTCTCGGCAGCAAAGACGTGGGCTCGAAATTGATTGTGGGTTGGTGGCAGATGTCAGTGGCCGAAGTCGAGATGGCACGGTTAGGGTTGCTCGAGTCGATCGATGGTGACGCTCGTTCGTGGAGTCAGTAAGGTATAAATTTATTTTACATATATACAAAATAGATTTTGTAAATAAATAAATAAAATAGAATATGTATATTAGTAAGATTTTGGAAATACATGATTTTTATTTTACATTGAAAAAAATATATGTAGGGATTTATATAAATAGGATGACTTCTACAGCTTATTTTTACTGTATGTAATTTCAAAGGTAATGAAATAAATAAAACTGTATGCATTTTTACTTGTTTAATCAAATATATTTAGAGGTAGGGTTATTTAATAAACTTACAAAATTAGTCTAAATTAATTTATTAAGGTGATTTATATGGTTAACTTATTTTGGTTACCAAAGGTTATTTAGAAAAAAGAAATTTAGTTTTTATCCAATTTTTAGTTAAATAAATTTTTAAAAGAAATTTTTTTAAATTAAAAGTATTAGTTTAAAATGATATATTTGGCTAATTAAATTATTAAATGGGATTTATTGCTTGATTAATTCGAAAAATTAATAAAAATCATATAATTGTTATGCAAGGTCTTAAATCGAGAAAATCGAGTCAGGAGGGAAATGAATTGCAAAACAAAAAAGGAAAGGTGAGATCTTCTCACTCAAACAATGGGTTTTTTTAATTTTAAATAGTTAAATTTAAAATTGTTGGTTGTGTGTTTGGATGATGGTTCTTTTTACTTGTTTTGAAATGTGACCCTATTGCGCCGCATAATAGCGGATAATATTTTATAAATCCCATATACCGCGATATTCCACCTCGAAGTAGAATTGGTATTTAATTGTTGTGCTAACATCTGTGGATGCAGGGAAAACAGGTTGGAGGGATCCAACTGGATTCCTCAAATATTGAATATGTTTCATATGTTGTTTGTTGATTCTATGTGTGATTATGTTATAATTAAAATTATTGTAGGCTATAATTTAGCGAATATGTTTCTGGTATCATGGGTTTATTTTTAAAAGGTGTGAAAAGAAATTCACAGATTCAGAATGTAAATTTAAATAAATCGAAAGATTTATTAATTGATATAAACGGAAAGAGAATTATTCCTTGGAAAGCCGAGTATATTTTTAGACCAACTTTGAAAAATAAATTAAAAGTCTTAGAAAGTAATTTAAAGAAAGAAATTATGGTTGGAGAAATATTTTTTGGAAATTGTTTCAAATCTTTAAAGTAAAGATTTATCTAATTAATTATAGAAGGGAATATTTTTAAGATTAAAATTTATTTTGATTTAGAAAATGGATGTTTTAGTAGGTGATAACCTATCTACTAATTTTATTTTAAAATTAGTTTGGACTTGAAGTTATATGAGATATTAGTATATATTTTCACAACTAATATTTAAGTAAGTGTTTTTAAAATAGTTTTGTTTTAAATATTTTCAAGTATATATGTTGGATAAGTAATTTAAATTGTTTTAAAGTATTTTAACTTGGAAAAATTTTCAGTGGAATCAAATAAATATTTGGAAATTTATTCGAAGTGAGGGTGTTGATTTGAAATTTGTTTTCAAAGGATTGAAAGGCGTAAAGTGATTTGAATTTTTTTTTCAAATAGATGAAGTGTTAAAAATTTATATCTTACAAAGATATTTTGGAAATAACTAATGTGGAAAATTATTTAAATCATGGTGTTGTTGTGATTATTTATCGATAGTTAAATAACCGACTATCAATATTTTCCTTTAAAGGGCATATGAATTTCAATGTGGTCGGGGGTCGGATTCCAAGTGGATATCCGAAAACCACATCGAACCTTTGTGATTTGTGATAGATCTTTTATTTAAAAGATCAAAGTGAAAATTGTTGTGATTTGTTTGAAATTCAATTGAACACTTATTTTTAAAAATAAGCGCTCGTTATTCGGATTAGCCGGGAGATGACCTTGTGTAATAAAACCCATTCCGAATAACGATACGATGAAATGGGATTGCATTTGAAGACGGTGTCGAAGACTGGGTATTTTCGAAAGCGAAAGGATTACCTGTCGAATGTCTCTGTACCGGGTGGCTCCGGTATAGAGATTTTATCACCCTTTGTGATGGGGATTCCGGACGTGATTTGTGAATATCCGAATTTGCAAGGGCTTCTTGGAAGTGCCTCCGGTTCCGTTCGATCCCGGAACGGACTTCTATGGATGTGTGGCTGACGTTACACTTTGTGATGTAAAGCTGGTTTCTATCGGATACATTTTTGTTGGTGGCGGAGAATTTATTCTCTTTTATTAACACCCTTCTCTGAGATGTACGAGCTCAGAGGTTATGTAGTTCATAGTTACTCGTGATACATTCCCAATTTGGTAATGTGGCATACGAAGTGCTGCTGATCATTTGTTGATCAAAGCATGACTTTGTGAAAAGTGTAGCTTTGGGGACGAGACCTCATCGGACCTCACACCCTGGAAATGGTCAAAATAGGAAAGATGGGGCAAGGTTATGGGGGTCGCGCCCTTTAGGGTATGTCATTTCCTTCTGGAAAAGGGTGGTGTTAGGTATGGAGCCCTGATATTTAACCTATGTGGTTACTGCAAATACTTTTCTTTGTGGTTGTTGGTGTAGAGGATCCTCGGATAAAGGTCCCAGAGGACCGGGGGATGGCATAATCGAGTAGTAGTTACCTAGTTACAGAGGTAACTCGGTCTTGTGTTGGCAGAGATCCAGGTAGGTTCTCGGGACGTCCCTCCAGAGGCGTATCCATGTGGCATTTGAAAGTTCCTTAGCCTGACCATTTGTTGGAAATCCAAAGAAACAATACGAGCCCTTTACGATTGCAATTGTATAACCTGCCTCCTCAGGAGGTAGCTATAGCAGGCATAATATAATGGTACCTATGCTGGCTAAGATTAATATTGTACTTTCGAAATGTTTTCCACTATACACAAATAATAGTATAAAAGAAGAATTTTGCGTAGTAAACATATTTGACTATCATAAGGTGAAATCTCTACCAATTATGCGTTTGCATTGTGTGTGGTGGGAGGCCTTATAGTAGTTTCATTTTCCAGAAGCATAGCGGATTTCTTTTTATTTCCTTTATGAAAATAACTGTTTTTAAGATCTCACACTAGTTCCATGACTAACCTAGAGTTTATTGTTCCCTTTCTAAACTCTGGGTGCCCACAATTTTCCACACGGGCAGCCTAGAGTCATGTTAGCGGTTATTCAGGAGCAAATTCAAGGAGTTGCCATGGAGATTAGGAGTTGGAGCTAGATGGCGAGGCGTATCACTTATATATGTAATATTTCTTTCTGCTATTTGTTGTTGTAAACTCTGATAATGTAATGTGATGTAATGTAATAACTGATATAGTAATTCTGTTTAAAGATATTTATTTATCTATTATATTTGTTTCGCCGCAATATATGAGAATCTGTTATTGTTTCTATTTCTTCTTCTATCTTCTTCTTCTTAAACCCTATTGGTTCGGTTTTTCAGCGTTCGATGGTTCGGCAGTTGATACAGTGGACGTATTAATGTCGACTTTTGGAAGTCGAAAAATCGGGTCGTTACAGAAAATCGGCTATAGCTCTGCTACTCGATATTTTTCGTTCACGATTCCTTGCATGCTTGGACTTGGATGGCTCGACTTGGCTCCGGGGAGGCTAGGATCATGAGTGGAGGAAGAGAATGGAGGAGTTTTGAGGTGGTTCGGGTGGAGTTTGGTTGAAATTTTTCTTTGTTTTTTTTTTGAGGAATATTTTGGCATTATTTAATTATAGAAAGAAGCCATTAGAGAGTGGAAGAAAAGCTTGAAAATGAAGAAGAAAGGTGTGAAGAAATGAGAGAAAGTGGGTGTGTATTTATAGAAAAACTTTAGATTAAAATATTTTATTTGCAAAAGACCAAAATACCATTTTCCTATTTTTAAAGTTATCTTACTTTTCAACACTTAATATCACATTTCAAATCTTTAATTTATGCCCTTATCACTTGAGAGATAAGTAAAGAATAAAATCAGTATGTTTGGTTTAGATTTGATATTGACTTTTACTTTGAAATGACAAGTTTTGCCCTTATTAGTTTATTTTTCCTAATTATATTTTAGAATTTCTTAGTTGTGTTTTAATAAAAGTAAATATTTAGTCATGTAAACTAAATTTAAAAATAAATTTGTATACTATTATTTTAAAATGTAAACACTTATAAATTAATTAAAATAATTTATTTAACCATTTAAACTTAATTCTCTGAAATCAGGATTTTGTCACTATTGTAGATATATGCAAATGTTATTATTTTTATGTATTTTTCTGTTTCCAAATCATATCTAATATTGTTTGAATCATAAAACCTTTTATATTTTATACTTAAAACTACTTTAAACGTTATATTTTGAAGTGGTTAAATTTTGGGTCGGTACAATTTATATTTAAGAATTTTTTTTATTTGAAACATGAATAATTTTCAAATCACTTGAAATTTCTTTTTAAATCAAATCTTTGTATTATAGTATTTTTAAAATAGCAAAATTGATGTTTAGTGCGGCCAAAGCACTTAATAAATAAAATCGTGTCCCTGTCATCGTCTATAACCTCCAACATTTCATATATCAATTTATATGAAAATAAATCAATTGTGTGCGGAATCCCGTTGGATCCCTCCAACTTGTCCCCTGCATCACATACAGTATGCAATCATAAAAATATAAAAGGAACTGCTTCGAGGTGGGATTCGTATACAAAGGGTATTGGCTCTTACACGGGAACATTATAGGGTTTTATCCACTCCAATAGGCAAGAATATATCCAAACCAACTATATAATTTAGTACATTATCCAGCAATTAATAACGATCAGAAATAAATATCAAAACAACCAATAAATAATATTTATTGATTATATAAATTTTCTGATTAGCCAAAAAAGTGAGATTTTCTCAATTGATTTTTAGATTTACAAAACCTTTCGTTTTGAATTTTAATCGAACAAACGTCCAATTTTAATCCAAAATTCCAACTAGCTCCAAATCCGTCCAATCCAATTCAATAGAGTAGCCTTCATCAATACGATCGTAACATAACTAGTCGCTTTAAATTTGGACGTCGTACGAATTCGATATCGATTAACGAAGTTTTGAAAAATTAATTGATACTTAACATTAAATAATTAAAACTTTCAACTAATAAACTACCTTCCCCTTTCTTCCCTCTTTCCGTTTGCAACCCAGACACTCTTTTGACCATCTTTTTTTCCTTTTTAGCTGCTCGACGATCGATCGCTCAATTCGACGTCGACCACCCACGCCACCGCACTGCTCGCCTCCAGTGCCTCGCCGCTGCCTTCAGCTGTCGCACGTGCATGAGCGTACAAAATCGAGGAGCCCATTTGCTGCTCGCCGTCGTGAGCTTCCAACCACCGCTGCTGGCCATTATGGCCCCATCCCATCGTCCATCTTCATCAACTCCTCGAGTTCTTCACTTTCCTAGTTGAAGACTTCACTTGATATGGTCGATAATGGCTTCGATCATCGAAGGCCGTTGGATCGGCCATTGTAATGGTTGAAAATGCGGTTTTTCTATTTTTTTTATGGTATTGAACATGATATAAAAGGAAGGAGAGGGATTTGGCCAGGTATGGGCACACGTACGTTGTTGTGGGCTGTTGCGTTAGGCATGGATAAAGCATTGATAACAATACGCGAGTGTGTGTGTATGTATATTATAAAACGACCATCTTTTGTCCAAAAATTTTAAACTCCAAACAAGACGTGCAACTTAGCGTTCTAAATGCTCCAACCGTATCCAAACACAATGGAACTTATTTCAAGGACAAATTCGGTCATATGAAGAAGATAGCTTTTCAAACCCTATTATATTATATATTTTTTCTAAAATAAATTTCTACGCGTTTCGATCTTGCACGTCCAAGCGATACGTTCAATCGCCACAAAATTCGACACCATATTATAATATACTATTACAGATCCAATGAAACTAATTTCATCAAAATACGACACAGTGACTCGATAGACTATTATTACACGTCAATTATAACAAGTAATATCCAAAATCAGTCAACTTACTTTTAAATCCAATTTAAAAGTTTACTATCTTCATTCTTATTTAAATAGAATATAAATCGGTTTTTCAAAATCATTTTCGTTCCTATTAAATTCATGATTTAAAATATTAAAAATTCTATATATTCAATCTAACAATTTAATTATCAAATAATTCGCTATATTTGAATTCAAGTTATTTAACTTATAATATTAAATATTCCAAATTAAAATAACTATAATTCTGGGTTGTTACATTCTCCCCCCTTAAAAGAATTCCGTCCTTGGAATTACCAAGTAAGAAAAAATGTCACAAACCCATTAACCTTTCAAAATAATTAGTTGAAATACCTTACCAAATTATTTGAGCTTTTAACTTTTCAAAATAAAATAGCTATAACTTATCGAAACTTTTTTATGTCTTCCAATTCATTCATAGTTATTAACAAATACTTTTCCAAGTTATAAAACTAAACTCCAAGTTATAATTATAAAAAATTTCTAAAATTTCTCAAAAAATTTCTAACGCCTTAAATTTACGAAAAATTTCACCAGCGTCTCCTTTGCATGGCTCGATCGTAAAAATTTACAATATATATAATCATAAATATACATCTCATCTATGAGGATGAGACATCCCATAGGGAAAAATATAAGAATACGATATGTAATCCGAGATGTGTACCTTATTTTAGTATTAACGAGCATATACAACCAATATAACACGAAAGCGTGCTCCAAATGTGAAGCATACGCCATCCGTGCCTACTAATCACTCCGCAAATAATGAGAATAGGTATATAGAAAGTACCATCACTGTATAATAAAGAATATACCATAACCATATGCAATTTTTAGAAAATTTAACAAAGGAAACCATTAACCAAATAATATTCATCCAATTTATTTATCAACAAATCAATTTTCATTTTTGATGTCAACATTTAATTTGTACACTTTCATTTCTTATTAACATGTAATTGATTCACTTCCAAGTATTCACCTTCATCTTACTGACATAAATTAATTAACATTCAATCCATTTGCATTCAATTGATTTGCATTTAATTCAAATAAAATTCAATTATTCACATTAATTTGACGTACACTCCTCTATTCACATTAAATTCATTCTCAATCAATTCATTTATTTTCAATTGACATGCATCCAGGTATTAACATTCACTTTAATTGCATTCAATCTAAGGTTAGTAACAATCCTTTGCATACTAATTTGTTTATAGACCATTTCAATAAAACATTTCTTAAGTTTATTTCAAATATTTTATCCAACCTTTCTTATTTTCATTATCATTCAACACTTAATTTGATATGCAATTCTATCATCAACTAAAATTACATTTCACTTTATAATTCAAGTTCACCTTCATCTCGAAAGCCAAATTCTAATTTATTTAACTTGTTTTATCCCACTTTACTTATCTTGAGTTAAATTTCATTTCAAATTTTATTTTCTTTAAGTTAGATTTCATTTATAACACAAATTCATATTCATTCCACAAATTTATCCCAATGGTTCATTTATTTATCCCCACACATCAAATTCAAACTCATTTAGTCCATTCTGTTACTCCACTTGAGTTAAATTTCATTTCATCTTGTCCATTACTCAATTTATTTAACTTTATTTAAGTTAAAATATTTAATTTCATATCTTTGCCTCAAACTTCCTTTTCTTATCTATGCCATTTCCAATCTATAAGTTCAAAACCTATTATCTTATGTTTTCAATATTTAGATAGGAATTTTTAGGATTTTAAACACTCGGTTTTATTATAAATCATTTTAAAATCATACACAGACACAAATAACTCCTTTGTATATCAAATTATAGTTTTGTAATCTAAATTTTTTTAACAAAACAAAATTCAGTGGCAGTAATTCAACACTTAGAAACTCGAAAATGAATACTGATGATGCGGCTGTCATCACCAGAATTATTTTCCAACGACTGAGGTGAGTTCATTACTTTCTATTTCCTTTGAATTCCATTTAAAATATTTCTAGTTAAAACATTTTCCCAAAAAATACTGTTATTACTATTCCAAACCTTTTGAAAAACCATTTCGAAACAATGAGATTTAAATTCTCAAACTTCTTGTTTTGAATCCATTTCCATTTACAAAATCATATCTACAACATACTTACAGACTATTCATTTCCTTTCCATTTACAAATCACATTCATAAATCATATTTATAAATTCATTTTCTTATATAAATTATTTGCTAATGTTTATCTTAGTTTAGTTTATAATAATAATTTTTATTAAAACAACAGCAAATGATAATAATCGAACATTATCATTCACTAACAACCAAACACATCAAATATAACTATAATAATTTCTGAAAAATTATTCCTTTATATATTAAATATAATTTAGGTAAATTTATTTCATTTACTTAGTTCTTAAAACAATGTCGCGTCGGTTTTCCTTAATAAGTGTTTAGGAACCCCTATTGATACCGTGGCGTCCCACGTATCGACCAGAATCCATAAGCCACTCAACAGATAAATTAACAAAATATAAAACATTTTAATATCAGTACAAAATACGTGCTCATATACACACACACACAAACACTAAAAACTCATCATAGGGTCTCGGTTAACTATCTCAAACGAGTAAATTCTCACCAAAGCCTAGGCATTTGCTCAACCGAAGCTCTGATAACAATTGTAATAACCCACCAATTTGTACAATTCAAGTTGACAATAAACCACACATGTCCAACCCAAATTTAATAGAAAGACCAATTGTTATGGGAAAGAAAGAAGAAAGAAGAAGAGAGAGAAGAAGAGAAAAGGAGCTAAAATAGTACAGAATCTCACATTCGCAGCGGAATAATATATAATATTATATTAATGATCTTTAAAAAGAAAACTATTATATACATACATCCATTGGAGTACAACAACAATCATAATTATCAGCCTGGATGGTTATATCATCCTGTCCTCACAATTGCGAATGATTTCAACAATAAAGCAGCGAAAAAGTAACATATACATGGATACGACTTTATGCCCTCTAACTCGTCTCCTGAGCTCTAATGCATCCAAAGCAATCCGTAATATACTTGGTCGAACCTGAGCATTATAATAAAATAACACTTGAGTTAGTCTGTGTAGTGACCCGTAGTTCTGTACCCATTGAGTTGACAATAATTCACTTATATTCAACCCAAATTGTACGAAAGAGCAAATAACTAGGGTAAAAAAGAAAAAAGAGATAGAAGAAAATAGAACAACAACACAAAACCTCATAATCGCATTAGAACAAAATATAATATATAATAACAGATTTTTATAAAAAGAATCTATAATAGTTTATATACTTGCAATCATCAAAAAACAACAATTCAATACATCAAAATGGACAGTTATAATAACTTGTCCTCACACAGCAGAAATATAACTAAGTACAGAGATAGTCTCTGTCATTCAGCTCACCCCCTGAGCTCCAAAGATTTTTAACCTGAATCTGTAATACTCGAGTCAGACCGAGTAGCGGATGAACCTTATACCACAATATCTCCCTTGAAGTGGGATTGATATTTTTATGTTGTATTAACATCTATAGATGCAAGGAAATAGGTTGGAGGGATCAAACTGGATTCCTCAAATTGTTAAATTTAATTAAATATATTGTGATATATGGATTGTGTAGAATAATCTATTATAATCTATAGTGATTGGAATTTTTTGATTCTATTATAGCACTGGCCTAAATTTTTTGGCATTTTAAATACCATAAATATATTTAATGAAATTTAAGGAATTAAAAGGAGTTTTTGATATACAAAAATTTATATTGAGATTGGAATTATTATAAAGAAATTGAGTTAGAAAATATATTTGATTTTTGGTTATACTTAACTATTGTGAATTATTAAATGGAGAATTTTAAAAATGAAGTATATAAAAAGAATTTATAAGTGATATTAGGGAAATATAAAAAGGAGATGAAGCCGATATTAAAATAGATTGGAAGTTATAAATGGGATTATAAAGAAATGGATTTATAAAATGGAACTTTACCAAGAAGGTTGTTTTTATAAACAAGTAAAACTCAAAGGAGTATAAAAATTTATAAACGATGTTTATAAATAAGTTAAGCGATATCAGTGGATATATTTGGAAAATAAATTTATAGGCAGAATCTATATAAAAATATGGAAATACGGAGAGAAAAATAGTAGATACTATTTTTGAAAGTGAAAATGGTTAAGAAGATCGGAATGGAAGTGTTGTGATTCGAGAGGAATTTATAAATCAAATTGGTTATTGAGGTTTTTAAAAATATATTTTTAATGATAAGTAGTTAAGTTGCTTTTAAAAGAAATTTTATTATTATTTAAAACTATGGAATTTTAAACTAGTTAGGACTGAAATATTTTAGTAAATAGATTTTCATATATTAAGGATTTATTTTAGTAAATTCTAACTTTAAAAATTAGCCTTAAAAATTTATCTGTTTACCTAAAAGTGAGTTATTGATGTTTTTAAAAGTGTTTTCGATATACTAAATAATTATTTGAACATGTTTTAACAAATAAATTATTATCCTTTTAAACACTTATTTTACATATATATATAAGAGTTTGAAATGATTTACTTTATTCTCTTGACATTTGTAGGCGGGTTATTTAACGGGAAGGTTTTATAGGAGAAATCTTATAAATGGAACTCTAGAGACTTAAGGAAATTTCCAAAGGTTTAAATGCGATAACTTGGAAAAGAATATGAACTCATTAAAGAAGTATAAATGGTTAGATGAGATTATAAATAAATATAATCGGTTTGGAAATTGTAAGAAGAATTTACAAATAATTCCAAATCTTTATGAGATGAGTTACGAATTATTTCCAAATTTAATATAAAATGATTTTTGGAAAATATACATATAAATAAATAACCTAAGTATTGAAAGGGAGGTTTTGGAGATATTTTTAATGGGAAATGATTGGGATAGAAATATTTTTTCTAAGTGTTATAAAAATGGTATTTGGAAATATTTTTAAGTGTTGAGATGGTTTGAAAGTATCCTGTTACGGATTTAAGTATTTGAAATTGTTTTCAAATGTTGGAAGGGATTGATATATCTTATAAAGATATTTTGAAAATAAATATTTTGGAGAAAAAAATTATAATAAGGCCTAGTGACTGCTCATTGATGTTTTGTTGATAGTTAAATAAACGACCATCAATATTGGCCAATTTGGTTATTCGTTTCGAAGAGGCCGAGATTAGATTTAATTACTCATAAACCACTTCGATTCGGTTTGAACATTACGAATGAATACCATGAAGATGATGAAGATGGTGATTCGGTTTGTCTAGACCTAAGGCAACTTATATGGATGAATGCTATCAGAACATCGTCATTGGAGGACGATGAGCATTCTAAGAAGAATTGTTTCTTGATAGGTAACACTTAGCCTCAAGCCTCATCAAATGGTAATGACTAAAACTGGGGAGATGCAGCAAGGCTAAGTGGGTCCCACCCAATTAGGGTATGTTATCACTTTTCTAGATATCCTTGGAAACCTATATATTATGGATATGGTTATGCATGAAAGAAGAGCTCTCGATTGTAAGGGTAGGAACACCTGGGTGATAACATATTCATTCTATCCATGTTAGGGAAGGCCGGTCTTCTGTAGCAAGGGATCCCGATGAGGTCCTCGGTACATTGCTTTAGAGGTGTACTGTGATAAGCGGTACCCCAATGGCAGAGTCATTTGTATGGAATTCATTTTCAATACGAGCCTTTATGGTTTTGTTTGTAGAGCCTAGTATGCTGAAATATAATTAATATAACAATTTCGGCTATCTGTATAAGTATTTGTACCTAGACATTATTATAATATCAGATGATTTTGATATAAAACATTGGTTATCGTAAGGTAAAAACCCATCGTGTTTATATATGACGCGGTCTTACGAGATACCTTTGTTTTTCAGAGGTTCTTGATAACTCTAGTAATTCAAATTGTGTGTGTTTTTTTTCATGATGGTATTCCAGAATGACTCGAGTGTTATTTTATTATAGTACTCTGGTCAGTCCGAGTATTACAGATACATGGTAGAATGCTATGGAGCACAGGGGGCGAGCTGGATGACAACGACGTCTCTCCGTAATTAGTTATGTTTCCCCTATGTGAGGAAAAGTTATTATAACTATCCATTTTGATGTATTTAATTGTTGTACTCTGATGATTGTAAGCATATAAACAGCTAAAAATTCTTTAGATAAATATCAGTTATTATATATTATATTATATTCCGACACAATTGTGAGATTCTGTGTTGTTGTTCTATTTTCTTCTATCTCTTTCGTCTTTAGCCTAGTTATTCGCTCTTTCGTACAATTTGGGTTGAACAAAAGTGTGATGAACCATCTCCTCAACCCTCAAAAATCAATATTACTACATCCACAGTATTTATGTGCGGTAAATCCACGTGCCGGGGAGGCAGAATATAAGGGGTGTAAAAGAAAATAAAGATAGAAGATAACACAGTAATAGAAACACTCATCACATTTGACATTTTAATTATACATAAATGATCGGAGTCAAATACAAATCCAGCGGAATAGTTATAGCTGTCTATCCGTATATATGCTGGGAAATACATACTACATAACGCAACGAAAAATGGGTAGATATCTACATAAGGTACTTCAACTTTATAACTCCAAAGGAATTCTCCAAAATTCTCCCTAACATGCTCCAAAATGCTCCTAAGGTATCCTGACCGCGTGGCTGCTCGAAAAATAGGGCACCTAGAGTTTAAAGAGAAAAACAAACTTTGGTCAGTCGTAGGACTAGTGTAAGAACTCAAAGTACGATGTTTTGAAAACAAAAGGTTACCTCAAAATACCATGCCACGCATAAAGACGCAACAGGTTTATACTTTATAATAACCAAAACTCTTTATTACGTAAAATTTGGGGATATTATTTTTAATAACTTTCTTTGGAAACATTTGCAAATTAACTTATTAATCTTAGCCGAAATGGTTACCCATATAGCATTTTGGGGATATTCATAATGCCAATACAAACAAAATCGCAGGTTCTTAATCGAGAATGGATTTCCATACAAATGATCATGTGAAGGGACTACCTTCCAATGGGTACACATCTAGATGGATGTCCCGAGGAACCATCACAAAGCTCCTCTGCCAACACAAGACCGACCCATCTCTATAACTAGATAGTACCGAATATGTCATCCCCCGGTCGTTACCAACCTTTATCCTAGAGCTCTCTTCACATACATCCATATTGATTTACATCCTGAACATCATAGTGGAAAGAAATATATCTAGAAGGGAATGATCATACTCTAATTGGGAATGACCAACACAGCCTTGCTGCATCTAACCCGGTTTCGGTCATATCCGGTTAATGAGGCTCGAGGCAATGATTACCTTTTCACATAACACAACTTCTTTCACTTTGAATGCCATATTGCCATTCCACATTCACATGACTGATTTCAATAAACATATAACTTCCTGAGCTCGTATGTCTCGAGAAAGGGTGTTAAGCTAAGAGAAGGTGTCTTCTCCTCCACTGATTGATATACATCTAAAGAGACCACTCTTTGTGATTTAGAATGCAAGGTCAGACGCTCATCCATACAAGTTCATTCTAGGACTGAACGAAATCGAAGGCATTATCCTCGGCCATTACTAGGTGAGAAGCCCTTATGGTTTTGAGGCTTTTCATAACAAAGAGACCACTACTACAATATAGTGAATCGCGAGTTTAACCCTAATTAATCAACAAGTAGTCCCTCGTTATTATTTGTTTCAATATCTCCTTCTCCAAACATCATCAATCTTTGAACACGTAAATTGGTTCTAAGTGGTTTTCTGATAGGAATTGCTCAAACCCGACCTCGGTTCCTTCGAAATCCAATCATCGATAAAAATGATGTAATTAGGTGATTGTTTTTCGATTCATTCATTTTTATTCACCAAAATAACTTCGAGAAATATATATTTTCAATATATTCTTTTAATGAATGTTGAATCGTCTAAACCTCTTTTTGAATATTTCTCAAATCATTTCTAAAGAGTATCTTTTGAAAAAATTGGATTATAGAAATCATAATACTTTTATTAAATATCAACTTCCGTATTCAACAAGTGCTATGGATGGAATAACGGTGATATCATCTTTTAAATTCCACGAATAGAACAAGTTCCCTCTTTGGATTTAAATAATGAGTATAGAAAGATAATTTCTATAAAATCCAAGTTGAGCATTTGGGCTTTCCTTTCGATATGTTCCACCGCTCTCCTAAAAGAGAAAACTGAGGCCAGGTAAGTTCATGGCACTGGTTGCTCCATCCCTAACCTTAGTTACACAAGTTGTTTTCACTTTTAGATCTCACAGGCAGAACAAATGTACTAGCCATTTCCGCATACACATTTTCCCTTTTTTAATCACTTAACTATTTGTTTAACCATCTTTGAAATAATGTTAAATTGTTCAAATTTCATTTAAAATTCTTTATTATTCACTTAAAAACATTTACCAAGGATTTGGAACAGAATTGTTAAGTTTCAATCTTTATTTCAAAAGTTATTGAAACGTGTTGCGAAAAGTATTGCAAATAGTGTTACAAAAAGTGCTTTAAAAGCTACAAAACGACTTTTATATCATTAAGTAAACAATGTTTTCAACTTAAATCACTTTTAAAACATTTCAAAAGTTTTTTAGAATTTATTTCAATTTTTAAAACAATTATTTTATCAATTTCCAACTTTGGTTATTCGGTGCAAAAACTAGATTTTCCTTGAAAATTGATTTTGCATATTCCAAAATATACATACTCAAATATTGATTTTCTTATTTTACATAAAAGATATGGATATAAGGATACATAATATTTTTATTTCGAAGAATTTCGAACTATATTCCACTTTATATGTTTATTTAAACTTTGACGCAAAAACACGAACTACCGTTACGTGACGCGTCAAATTATAGGCATATTTTGAGATTCATATCCAAACTTTTCTAAGACAAGTTTAAACACTTTGGAATTATTTCTAAGGCATATTCAAACATTTTTCAAGGGTATAAATGAGATCATATCACATTTATTTTGGAAAGTGATTTTCATGTGATTATATGTCGTGTAAATCTGTGACTTGCTTCAACATATATGTTCAATATATAACTAATAAACATCCAAAACAATGTTTATAACCATTTTAACATATCCTAACATGTCATATGAACTTGTAAATCAATTTAACATCTTTTTTATTACAACGTCACAAGATTATCATTTATGTACATATTTGCTAACTAACTTTTGCAAATGACTTAAAGGTGGTTGCTTTCTTTTTCAAACACTTATAAACATCATTATTAACATCCAAACAACATTTATAACTTGCATAACACCATATTAACATTTTTCTACTTAACAATTTAGAGTTCTCACCTTCTGTTGCTTTCAAACTTGTTTTAAACTTTTCCAATATTGCTAAACTTTGCCTTACACTCTTAGAACTTGCTAAACTTCCACGTACTCGACCTAGGAGGCCATGACCAAGCTTGATGAGGAAGATGTGCTTGGCTAAATGGAGCAAGGTGGGCGGCGTATGCAATAAGAGAGGGGAGGAGGAGTTTTGAAGTGGTTCGGACGGAGCTTTGAAGTGGTTTGGACGGAGTTTTGTTGATATTTTTTATTTTATTTTTGAAAATATTTAGGCATAACTTTTTTAAGGTGAATGTACATTAATTGATGTAAGAGAGTTTCAGAAAACAGAGAAGAAATGGCGTAAAAGTGAAGAAGAAGAGGATGAGTGTTTATAGAAAATATTTGAGATTAAAATATAGATTTCTATTTTTACTTAAATAACATTCCTTGAGAATTGAGTAAACTTACTTAATTAAACACTACCATCCATATCACATCACATTTTTAAAATTCAGACACCTAAGAGTTAATTAAAGAATAAGAATGATTACTTTACTTTATGTCATATGTGATGTGACCTATTTTTGTCTTTTTAGTTTTCTTTTGCTAATTGCTCTCCAGAGTTTTCTAAGGGTGATTACTAAAAGTAACATTGTTTAGTTAATTGTTAACTACCTTTATATGTTAACCTATTTATTAAATCGTGTACATAAAGGTGCAACAATGTTGTGATAACTTTAAATCAACAAAATGTTGATTTTTGACAAAATGTTTTACGGTCATATTTTGGTGTTTTACTTAAACTATTTATTTATGTAACATAAATTTGAAAATAAATTTGGATAATATTATTTAAAAATATAAACACTCATAAATAAATTAAAATAATTAATTAAACTATTTAAACTTACTTTTCTAAAATCAGGATTTCGTCACTGTTGTCGATATAAGCAAATGTTGCCATTTTTATGTATATTTTTATTTTCAAATCCTATCTAATATTATTTAAATCATAATAACTTTTATATTTTATATTTAAAATCACTTTAAATGGTATACTTTTAAGTGGTCAAATTATGGGTCGTTATGTTCTCACTTACTTAAAAGAATTTCATCATCGAAATTAGATAAGAAGAAAATAGCTCGAAAGGATATTCAATATGACAGATATATACAATAAGAGACTACATCACAGCCGGTGAGTACACTCAAACAGTAGATAAAGTCTATACATCGATCCTAAACTCAGGATATGCTTTTCCTATTCTATCTTTTGTTTTCTATTTGCAATCATCAGCATCCCGCTCCATTGAACTTTGACCAATCGTATAACCTTCCTTCTTAACCATTTTTCATCTTGATCCACGATTCAAACGGGACTTCTCATAACCACTAAGTTTGGTTCTATCTTTAAGTCATCCTGGACAGCCGTTTCTATAATTTATTATAGGTCATATACATGCTTTTGTAAGTGTGATACGTGAAAACATTTTGTACACCGGACAATCTTTCAGGCAATTGTACTCGATATGCTAGTGGGCCGATTCGTTTGAGAATGGGAAAAGGTCTAATATATTGAGGTGCCAACCTTCCAGCTCTTCCAAATCTTACTACTCCTCTCATTGGAGAGATTTTTAAAAAGACTGAATCCCCAACTGAGAATTTCAGATTTCTACCCCTTCGGTTTGCATTGCTCTTCTATCTACTTTGGGATTCTGTTAGCTTCTTTCTAATCATATCAACTTTTTTTGAAGCTTCTCGTTTCTTTTCTAGGCCAAACACTAACCGATCTCCAGTTTCTATCTAACATGCCAGCGACTTACATGGACGACCATATAGAGATTTATACGATGTCATGCCGATACTAGCCTGATAGCTATTATTGTAGGATAACTTTACTAAATGTAAATGATTCTCCATATGCCTCCAAAGTCTAGAATACATGCCGTCAAAAGATCTTCTAAAATGCGGTTGACTCTTTCCATCTGTCCCTCAATTTGGGGGTGATATGTAGTGCTTATACTCAGCTTGGTTCCCAAAGTTGTTTGTAGTGCTTCCCAAATCTGACTAGTGAAAATGGGATCATGATCGCTTACTATACTGCTCGGAACTCCATGCAATCAGACAATCTACTTCATATATATTTGTACAAGGCTTGCTATAGTTCTTGTTGGCTTAACTGGAATAAAGTGTGCACTTTTGGCTAATCAATCTATTATAACCAAAATGCCTTCATTTACTTTCCTTGTTCGGGGCCTGCCATTAATGAAATCTAAGGATATTTGATCCTACTTCCAAGCTAGAATCTTCAAAGGATGAAGTAATCCTGTCATCTTCTGTTGGTCACTTTTGATTCTTTGGCAATTTTCACAACGGCTGGCATAGTTAGATATGTCCCTCTTCATACTTTTCCATCGAAATGCATGCTTCATCTCCTTATACATCTTATGAATTCCTAGATGAATGCTAAATTTGGCTGTATGGCATTCAGCTAGTGCTTCTTTCCTAATATTTTCAACATCTTGAACATAAATTCTTCAATTTAACCGCAACACTCTAAGGTTATCTATTTTAAAGCTTGAATTATATCCTTGTTGTATATTCCTAACGATTTCTTTGAGAAATAGATCCTCCTTTTGTTTGCTGGAGATCTTTTCTAGGAAAGTTGAAGTAACTACCAAATAAGAAATAGTAGCTAATTCCTACTCAATGCATCAGCTAGAATGTTGGCTTTGCCGGGTTTATATAGAATATCTAGATCATATGACGTGAGAAATTCTAGTCAGAGTTGTTGTCTCATGTTCAAATCCTTCTGGATGAAAAGATACTTCAAAGATTTGTGGTCCGTGAAGAGTTCGAATTTTTCACCTAAAAGATGGAATATTATTTACTAATGTCAACTCAAAGTTGTATCGAAATATACAATGAAATATTCTTACCCAGCAAATAATGTCTCCATATCTTTAGAGCGAACACAACGGCTAATAATTCTAAGTCATGTGTTGCATAATTCTTCTCATGCTCTTTAGCTCTCTACTTGGGTAAGCAATCACCTTCCCATCTTGTATTAAAACTACACCAACTCCTTCTCCACAAGCATCTGTATAAACAGTCAATCCACTATTTCCATTTATAATTACTAAAACTAGAGTGGTTGTCAATCTCTTCTTTAGTTCATGGAATGCTTCTTCACATTTGGGAGTCCATATAAATTTAGCATCCTTCATTTTCAAATTCTAAATGTGACGACCGCCCATGACTCCCGCACCAAAACAAGGAAATAATGCGCTGAAAGGCGTGCCAGACAGCCACGGGTGACCGTCAAGGGTAAAATAAACATCGCAGACTCTATCGTAAAACTCACAGCGCATGGATAAAATACAATAGAGAAATATAATACAGTGAAGCTCCCATAGAACAGAATATCATCATCTAATCATAATAGCTTTATACAAACATATGAATCATCCATACATCAAAACCTCACTACATAACACTCAAACAAATACAGCAGCGGAACACCCAGTACATATAATAAGAAATAATATGCAAAAGCCTCCTGCTCGTCTTCGTCATCATCAGCGTAGATCTCCAAGAACAGCACCTGTCACCTACTACCTAGTCTGCCCATCCCAACATGGATGAACAGCCCAAGGTAATAAGAGGAGACATAAAACCTTGAGTCAGACATAGTCTTAGTGAGCAGTAAATCAACTATCAAACATACCAAAAGAGCATAAGGGATAAAAGGAATAGGAACCAAACCATCCCACTCCGCCTCTTTCTACAGTGATAGCCCCAGACACACATTAAGGAGAAGCTAGCATAACATAGCAAGCAATTAAAGTAAAGCAATAATCACTCGAGTCAAGGTCGATGTTTTCCAAATACAAACCCCCAAGGCCTAAACCAAGATCAGATAAGCACCCAGAAAACACCGCTCTTGAGACCGAATGATGATACAATCAAACGTCCAAACATCCATGACTCCGGATATCACTGTTATCATTGCCTAGATTTCACCGTTAGTTGAACGACCATCTGTCAAGGGCTAATGGTAACCCCGGTTCTAGACATAACTCCGCACGTCGTCGCAGCCCGTGCCTAGGAATTTTCGCAACCACCCAAAGTACTAGCACGTCGTCGCAGCCCGTGCTTGGAACGTCCTCGCAGCCTGTTCCAACGTACTCTTGCTTTGAGCATGCTAGAACCTTCAACAACGATGAGATCTCAGCCTCCTAGTCATCCTCCTCGACGACTATTTCCATACTAGCTCAAGCGCCTCTCAAGCTAAGCATTATCAACCAACTCGCATCGCATCATCGAGTTATCAACATGCTTGGGATGATCCCGTCTGGATTAAACCAAGGCTATCTCACATCATGCTTCGCTTTATCGCATCATAGCAAAGTCTCATCTCAACATCATCGCTTGCCTCATCGCATCATGGCAAAGTCTCATCTCAACATCCTCTAATCCATACATATGAGCTTCAACATCCGCTTCATATGCCACAGCAGCTTTCACCATTCAAGAGCCTTTCCACTTAGCTTTTGAATCATCTTCAACCATCTTGTCCCAAATCAACTACAAGCTAACTCGAGACAATCAAATCAATCATACATCCAAACAATCAAGCATTCAAACAAGATCTAATCAAGCAATATCAACTATAATGGCAATTTCGTAAATAAATGAGCATAAGTCTAACATATATGAAATCATGGATTTTAGCATAGATCTATCAAATATAAAACATGGGTTTTGTCTCTATAACTTGTTAATTGAACTTGCATAGGTAAACATCTTCAAAAGTAATGAATCTAGTCTTGGAACTAAGAAAAATGCATGAAATCTCTAACTTTAACACTCAAACAAGCCACCAATCCAATATACTCCTTTGGGTCCGCGTGAGAGATAACTACCACTCACCAAATCACCCAAACACTTCAAAAACTATCAACTTCAGATCTGGACAGCGAAGCTTCAAGCTTGATTCATCGAAATCCCGCTTGAAACGATGAAATCTAGCTTGGTTGGATGAAGATCTTCAACTTTAGCTCTTGGATCTTCAATCTCGATCTTCGATCTTGTATAGATGTTAGAACTAGATTGGAGTGGAGAAAAGAAGATAAAGAAATGTTGTAGTCGAGCTCTCAAAATGGCAGCACTTCGTCGCTTCAAAATACGGTGCCAAAAAGTGAGCCAAACTCCTCTATTTATAGGCTGATTTCACCCTTAGGTCGTCGCCCAGTTTTAGGTCGTTGCCGACCTAAAGATCCCCGACCTAACTTAGGTCGTTTACGACCTAACTTAGGTCGTTTACGACCTAAGTCTCAATAGTACATGCAACCTAAAACACAGCCGCCTTCCTTAACTCGAACCAACGACCTACGACCTAAGACCCTGCCGACTCATGACACAACGGCTTAACTGGGTACACGGCATACGACCTACGACTTATCCAAACACACAAGATCTCACGACCTAACTCCTATGCGACCTAACAAACAAGGCCGACTTAGCACACACATGCACTTACACGACCTACCTAGCTGCCGACTTAAAAGCTTCCGACCTAACACATAAGCCTCTATACGACCTAACCTGGTCACGACCTATCGAGCAACACGAGTTACGACCTAACAACTCATAGCGGCCTTCCTTAGGTCGTCTAACGACCTAACTAACCTACCGACCTAACAATCCAACGACCTAAAACAAACACAGGACTCAACGACCTAACTTAGATCGTCTAACCCCTTAGGTCGCTCACCACCACTAGGTCGCTTACTACCTCTAGGTCGCTTACTATCACTAGGTCGCTTATATCCATAGGTCGCTCCACTCGACCTAAACTCCCTCACGACTTAAACTGCACTAAGCCTTAACTCACCAACTCTTAGGTCGTTAACTCCACTAACTCGCTCACCCCGTTGAGTCGCTCTTCTATCTTAGGTTGGTCCATCCCTTAGGTCGCTCAATACCTATAGGTCGCTTACCTATTTAGGTTGTACTAAAACCTTAAGTCGCTAACTCGTCCAAACATATAGGTCGTTAACCCCTTTAAGTCGCTCCACGACCTAACTCAACACATGACCTAAGCTATCACACGGCTTCACTTCTATAGGTCGCTCCATATCACTAACTCGTTCCACCTTAACTCGGTCAATTCCTTAGGTCGCTCCCTTCGACCCAAGCTATCTCACGACCTAAGCTAACTCCCATACGACCTAAACTTCGAACAATCAAGAACAACACTAACAACCAAATAATTCTTCGATTATCAATACGAAAAATACGGGTCGTTACATTCTCTCCCCCTTAGGAATTTCGCCCCCGAAATTCCAAACAAACAAGAGCAACCAAAACTATTCTGCATGCCTACCATCCATAGCAATCAACAAACCATGCATCCAATTACTAGCCTAGCATGCAGAATTCTAAAACTTAGAACAAGCTACAAATTCAAGAGATGTCACGACACCTTAGGGCCATACCTCGAAGAGTTCAGGATGAGCTGCCTTCATCCTCTCTTCCTCCTCCCACGTACAGTCGTTAACATCATCACTCCATTGTATCTCGAGCAACGTAATCGTCTTCCTCCTAAGCTGTTTCATGTCGGTTTCAACAACACGAAGCGGCTTACGAGGTCTCGAAACAACTGGATCAACTTCTAAATCTTCACAGTTATCAGCAGAAACCACCGTATTCGATTCATGCACATACTTCCGTAGATTAGATACATGAAAAACATTGTGCACACCCGCCATCTTTTCCGGTAACTCCAATTTATAAGCGAGCTTTCCAATTCGCTCGATAATCGGGAATGGTCCAATAAATCTCGGAGTTAACTTTCCTTTCTTTCCAAATCGAATAACATTCTTCAGAGGAGAAATCTTCACAAAAACCATATCACCTACGTCGAATTCCAAATCCTTACGGCGATTATCGGCATAACTTTTCTGACGATCTTGGGCTGCCTTCATTCGTTGTCGAATGATCCCTATACAATCCGAAGTCTGTCGAATCATCTCTGGCCCAAGTATCAGTTTTTCTCCAGTTTCCAACCAACATGTCGGGGAGTTACACGGTCTTCCATACAATGCCTCAAATGGTGCCATACCAATACTCGACTGATAACTGTTGTTATATGCAAATTCCACCAAATGAAGATGATCTTCCCATGATCCTCCGAAGTCCAAAACATAAGCTCTGAGAAGATCTTCCAAAACTCGGTTGACTCTCTCAGTCTGACCATCTGTTTGAGGGTGATAAGCTGTACTCAAACACAACTCAGTTCCCAAAACTTCCTGGAAGCTCTTCCAAAATCCACTAGTGAACAAAGGATCTCGGTCGCTCACTATACTCTTCGGAACACCATGGAATCGAACTATCCACTTAACATAAAGCTCAGCCAACTTCGATGCAGTCCTAGTTGATCGAACAGGAATGAACCTTGCACTCTTGGTCAACCGATCTACTATGACCCAAATCCCTTCATTCCCTGCTCTGGTTCTAGGTAGGCTTTTGATAAAATCCATCGACACTTACTCCCACTTCCATATAGGAACCTCTAATGGCTGAAGTAATCCACTGGGCTTTTTCTGCTCTGCTTTAACCAACTGACAATTCATACACTTGGAAATAAAATTTCCAACATCCTTCTTCATACCTTCCCAATAATAGGTTCTCTTCATATCCCGATACATCTTATTTCTACCTGGATGAATTGTCAACTTCGAGTGATGACTTTCTCTAAGAACTTCATCTCTCAATCCATCTACATCGGGAACAACTAGTCGTCCTTGCTTCCGAAGCCAACCCTCTCGATCGACTTCGAATCCTTTATCCTTTTCTGGGTCCAATCCAGATTCCAAATCTCGGATAATCTTGACAAGCTTATCCTCTCGCTTTTGGCTCTCGCCAATTCTCTCCACCAGAGTAGGCCTTATCGATAAGTTTGCCAACATCTCAGGTTCCAATTCACATCTGGGCCTGAAGTCAAATCCAGCTAAATACTCGAGACTCTTCCATTCCGAAAACATGGCTCCCAATCCGGCATGTCTTCGACTCAACGCATCAGCTACTGCGTTACCTTTTCCCGGAGTATAAGCTATACCAAAATCATATGATGCCAAAAACTCTAGCCACCGTTGCTGCCGAATATTCAAATCCTTTTGGGAGAAAAGATACTTCAACAACTTATGATCCGTAAACAACTCGAATCGAACTCCCAATAGATAATGTCTCCACATCTTCAGAGCAAACACAATCGCCGCCAACTCCAAATCATGATTCGGGTAATTCCTTTCATGCGGCTTTAGTTGTCGACTTGCATACGCAACAACTCTATCCTTTTGCATTAGTACTGCTCCAAGTCCAGTACCACATGCATCGGTGTAAACCACCATCTCATCATTCCCACTTGGAATAGTCAAAACAGGAGCACTCGTCAGTCGCTCTTTCAGGATTCCAAAAGCTTGCTCACACTTAGCATCCCAACTGAATACCTGATTCTTTTTCGTCAATCCTGTTAATGGTGCAGCTATCTTGGAAAAGTTCTTGATAAACCGACGATAATATCCTGCTAATCCAAGAAAACTTCTCACATCAGATGCATTCTTAGGTCTAACCCAATCCTGGATCGCTGCCACCTTAGCGGGATCAACCGCTATTCCATTTCCAGAAATAACATGGCCTAAGAATCTCACTTCACTCTTCCAGAAGTGACACTTCGAAAACTTAGCCTTCAGCTGATGTTTCCGTAAGATTTCCAAAACAATACGCAAGTGCGTCTTGTGCTCTTCCTCTGTTCTGGAATAAATCAGAATATCATCCACGAATACAAGTACGAACTTGTTCAACTGATCTCTGAATACTCTATTCATAAGATCCACAAAATATGCTGGTGCGTTAGTCATTCCAAATGGCATTACCAGCCACTCATAAAAACCGGATGGTGTCCTGAAAGCAGTCTTCGGCACACTATCCTTCGCCACTCTTAACTGGTGAAATCCCGTTGCCAAATCCATCTGAGAAAACACCTTCGCCTCGTGAAGCTGATCAAACAAGTCATCTATTCTCGGCAATGGATACTTGTTCTTCTTAGTCACCTTATTCAGCTCACGATAATCAACACACAACCTTAACGATCCATCCGCTTTGGTTGCGAACACAACTGGTGCACCCCATTCGGACACACTACGCCGAATGAATCCTTTCCGCAAAAGGTCATCAACTTGCACCCTCAACTCTTGCTGTTCTCTAGGCGCCATCCGCCTAAGAGGCATCACAACAGGTCTGGCTCCCTCAACTAGATCGATACGAAACTCGATCTCCCTATGCGGCGGTAACCCTTTGACCTCGTCAAAGACATCCTCGAATCCATTCACGATTGGCATCAATGACAGTCCATCCCGTGGAACAACCAGCGAATACATGAAGCTCATGAAGACGCCTTCTTCATGCTTACATCGTATCACAACCTTTCGCCCCTCCACATTCTCGACTGTCACCTCCAATCTCTCACAATCAACCTTTGCCGCATACTTCCTAAGCCAGTCCATACCCAAAATAATTCCGAACCCCGCAAAGTTCAGAACAAAGCAATCACAAACAAAAGAGCAATCATGACTCGATATAACTAGACCACGGCATAGCATACACAAACAAGACGAACCCCCAACTGGATTAGTCACTACCAATGGTCTATCAACAATATCCGGTTCCAAACCCAACCGGTCTACCAAGTCATTACAAACAAAAGAATGAGACGCTCCAGTATCAAATAACACTCTAACTGGAACACCACAAATGGAAAGAGTACCTTGAACCACCACACTCTTCCCCTTCACTTCAGCAGTAAGAGCTTTTGAAAACGACGGCACAGCTCCCAAAGCATAAGCTTGCACAATCTGCCTGTCCTTCCTCGGTTCTGGACAATCTTTCCTAAAATGCCCTGGCTTGTCACAGTTGTGGCATTTCGCCGGCGCCTTTGGATTCCTACAATCCTTGGAGAGATGGCCCTTCTGCTGGCAATTATAGCAAGTCATTTCGCCCCTCGGCTTCTTCTGGCCATCCTTACCCTTCTGTTGTTGTTGCTTCCTCTTCTTGTTTCCACCCTTCTGTGGCTTAAACCCTTCCTTGGTTGCAGCAACAACAGAACTCTCCCTAGGAAACAAACTCTCATGCCTGAGAGCTTTCTCCACAATCTTCTCAAACGGATCGTCCAAATGATCCACCAACTGCCTTCCAAGATAAGTGTCCAAACCGGTCACAAACTTCTCATTCTTCTGATAGGGAGAATCAATATACGATCTGGCATACTTGGACAAAGCTTCAAACTCAGAAACATACTCAAGAACGGGTCTTCCACCCTGCTTGAGCTCCACAAACTTTTTAAACAAGACAGATTTCTGATCCGTAGAGATGAACTTAGCTTCAAATCTAGCTTGGAATTGCTCCCAAGTAATCTCTTCCTCTGGAGTATCAATGGTGATAGAATTCCACCAATCCGAAGCTCTCCCTTGAAGTTGCCTTGATGCAAGCTTCCTCTTAGTTGCATCCTCAACTCCCAAGTCACCAAAGATCCTTCTACAAGCATCAATCCATCTTTGCACTTCAATGGTTGATACCGTTCCCAAGAAAACCTTTCCTCCAAGAGAAGTATAATCCTTGCACAACTTAGCAAAATCCACTGCCTTTGGAGCTTGAACTTGAATTCCAACATCTACCGCTGACCCTGGAGTTGGTATCCTTCTCATGATCGAAGTCATCATCGCTTCGAACATAGCTCCATAATCAGCAACTCCATCGGCAGTACGACCTTCCCTGGCAGTTGGTCTCCCTCTTCGACTCATCCTTAATATCTACAAAAAGGAATGATTAGAACACCTTTGAGAAACAACTGCACAAGGAGTTCAAATCCTTCTAAGCTACTATAATATATATATAGTAATCATCCATCAAAATACAATTACGTCTCTCTTACGTAGTTACGTCAGTGATCGTTGGCTAAAATCGATTAACCAAAGCTCTGATACCAAAATGTGACGACCGCCCATGACTCCCGCACCAAAACAAGGAAATAATGCGCTGAAAGGCGTGCCAGGCAGCCATGGGTGACCGTCAAGGGTAAAATAAACATCGCAGACTCTATCGTAAAACTCACAGCGCATGGATAAAATACAATAGAGAAATATAATACAGTGAAGCTCCCATAGAACAGAATATCATCATCTAACCATAATAGCTTTATACAAACATATGAATCATCCATACATCAAAGCCTCACTACATAACACTCAAACAAATACAGCAGCGGAACACCCAGTACATATAATAAGAAATAATATGCAAAAGCCTCCTGCTCGTCTTCGTTATCATCAGCGTAGATCTCCAAGAACAGCACCTGTCACCTGCTACCTAGTCTGCCCATCCCAACATGGATGAACAGCCCAAGGTAATAAGAGGAGACATAAAACCTTGAGTCAGACATAGTCTTAGTGAGCAGTAAATCAACTATCAAACATACCAAAAGAGCATAAGGGATAAAAGGAATAGGAACCAAACCATCCCACTCCGCCACTTTCTACAGTGATAGCCCCAGACACACATTAAGGAGAAGCTAGCATAACATAGCAAGCAATTAAAGTAAAGCAATAATCACTCGAGTCAAGGTCGATGTTTTCCAAATACAAACCCCCAAGGCCTAAACCAAGATCAGATAAGCACCCAGAAAACACCGCTGTTGAGACCGAATGATGATACAATCTAACGTCCAAACATCCATGACTCTGGCTATCACTGTTATCATTGCCTTGATTTCACCGTTAGTTGAACGACCATCTGTCAAGGGCTAATGGTAACCCCGGTTCTAGACATAACTCCGCACGTCGTCGCAGCCCGTGCCTAGGAATTTTCGCAACCACCCAGAGTACTAGCACGTCGTCGCAGCCCGTGCTTGGAACGTCCTCGCAGCCCGTTCCAACGTACTCTTGCTTTGAGCATGCTAGAACCTTCAACAACGATGAGATCTCAGCCTCCTAGTCATCCTCCTCGACGACTATTTCCATACTAGCTCAAGCGCCTCTCAAGCTAAGCATTATCAACTAACTCGCATCGCATCATCGAGTTATCAACATGCTTGGGATGATCCCGTCTGGATTAAACCAAGGCTATCTCACATCATGCTTCGCTTTATCGCATCATAGCAAAGTCTCATCTCAACATCATCGCTTGCCTCATCGCATCATGGCAAAGTCTCATCTCAACATCCTCTAATCCATACATATGAGCTTCAACATCCGCTTCATATGCCACAGCAGCTTTCACCATTCAAGAGCCTTTCCACTTAGCTTTTGAATCATCTTCAACCATCTTGTCCCAAATCAACTACAAGCTAACTCGAGACAATCAAATCAATCATACATCCAAACAATCAAGCATTCAAACAAGATATAATCAAGCAATATCAACTATAATGGCAATTTCGTAAATAAATGAGCATAAGTCTAACATATATGAAATCATGGATTTTAGCATCGATCTATCAAATATAAAACATGGGTTTTGTCTCTATAACTTGTTAATTGAACTTGCACAGGTAAACATCTTCAAAAGTAATGAATCTAGTCTTGGAACTAAGAAAAATGCATGAAATCTCTAACTTTAACACTCAAACAAGCCACCAATCCAATATACTCCTTTGGGTCCGCATGAGAGATAACTACCACTCACCAAATCACCCAAACACTTCAAAAACTATCAACTTCAGATCTGGACAGCGAAGCTTCAAGCTTGATTCGTCGAAATCCCGCTTGAAACGATGAAATCTAGCTTGGTTGGATGAAGATCTTCAACTTTAGCTCTTGGATCTTCAATCTCGATCTTCGATCTTGTATAGATGTTAGAACTAGATTGGAGTGGAGAAAAGAAGATAAAGAAATGTTGTAGTCGAGCTCTCAAAATGGCAGCACTTCGTCGCTTCAAAATCCGGTGCCAAAAAGTGAGCCAAACTCCTCTATTTATAGGCTGATTTCACCCTTAGGTCGTCGCCCAGTTTTAGGTCGTTGCCGACCTAAAGATCCCCGACCTAACTTAGGTCGTTTACGACCTAAGTCTCAATAGTACATGCAACCTAAAACACAGTCGCCTTCCTTAACTCGAACCAACGACCTACGACCTAAGACCCTGTCGACTCATGACACAACGGCTTAACTGGGTACACGGCATACGACCTACGACTTATCCAAACACACAAGATCTCACGACCTAACTCCTATGCGACCTAACAAACAAGGCCGAATTAGCACACACATGCACTTACACGACCTACCTAGCTGCCGACTTAAAAGCTTCCGACCTAACACATAAGCCTCTATACGACCTAACCTGGTCACGACCTATCGAGCAACACGAGTTACGACCTAACAACTCATAGCGGCCTTCCTTAGGTCGTCTAACGACCTAACTAACCTACCGACCTAACAATCCAACGACCTAAAACAAACACAGGACTGAACGACCTAACTTAGATCGTCTAACCCCTTAGGTCGCTCACCACCACTAGGTCGCTTACTACCTCTAGGTCGCTTACTATCACTAGGTCGCTTATATCCATAGGTCGCTCCACTCGACCTAAACTCCCTCACGACTTAAACTGCACTAAGCCTTAACTCACCAACTCTTAGGTCGTTAACTCCACTAACTCGCTCACCCCGTTGAGTCGCTCTTCTATCTTAGGTTGGTCCATCCCTTAGGTCGCTCAATACCTATAGGTCGCTTACCTATTTAGGTCGTACTAAAACCTTAAGTCGCTAACTCGTCCAAACATATAGGTCGTTAACCCCTTTAAGTCGCTCCATGACCTAACTCAACACACGACCTAAGCTATCACACGGCTTCACTTCTATAGGTCGCTCCATATCACTAACTCGTTCCACCTTAACACGGTCAATTCCTTAGGTCGCTCCCTTCGACCCAAGCTATCTCACGACCTAAGCTAACTCCCATACGACCTAAACTTCGAACAATCAAGAACAACACTAACGACCAAATAATTCTTCGATTATCAATACGAAAAATACGGGTCGTTACAGAATGCTTCTTCACATTTTGGAGTCCATATAAATTTAGCATCCTTCATTTTCAAATTCGTTAGGTGATAGGCAATCTTAGAGAAGTCTTGAATGAATCTTCTATAATATCCTGTCAAACCCAAAAGCTACGAATCATTTTAGGAGCTTGTGGCTGCTTCGAATCGTGAATAGTTGTTAATTTCCCTAGATCTACTGAAATTCCATCCCTTGATATTATATGTCCAAGGCATCTTACCACCTTCTCCCAAAAATGGCACTTTGAGAATTTGACTTTAAGCATATTATTTCTCAATATCTCCAATACTGCTTCTAGATGCCATGTGTGTTCTTCTTCTGTCTTTGAGTAGATAAATATATCATTGATAAAGAATAAAAGTAATTTGTTTATCACATATCTAAACACTTTGTTTGTAACAGCCCAAGATTTTTACAAGCACTTTATTCTTTTATTTATAAAACTTTGGGGTCATTTACATAAAGTTGAATTTTAAAAATTAATAAAATATATGGACAATACTTATTTTGCGGTTGTTTTTCTGATATTGGTTGTATACTTTTTAAGTAATAAATATAATGAAAGGAAATAGATTATATTTATACACACACACACACACACATTAATCTATTGTTAAATCTTAAGAAAATCCAACAAGGGACAACAAATTTAAAAATCAAGTATTAAATAGTGTATTAATAAACTGTTTAATTACGCATTTAAAGGGCGCATTATTTGATGGAATAAAAAACGTATATATAAGAAAACGTATAAAATTTAAATTCGTTATTTCGTTATACTTTGGGCATAAATTATTGAGTCTGTTATACGCGTTCTAAATATATTACTTTTCTTTTGCTTCAAGATTTTTGAAATTTGGTACAAAATCTTTGTTTCAGAGCCGTTACAAAGTCTTTGCAAAAAAAAAAAATCCTTGCTGTTACTTTTCTAAAATCACTCAACTTATTTAATTATAAAACACGCAACCTTTAATAATGCAGTGAAACCATTCTTTTCTTTTAGCATTTTAAAATTTAAATTCACTTGCCTTTTTTCTGCATTAATTTTTGGAATGAACAAAATTTCTTCCTTTAATATAAAAAAATAAAATAATTTTTTTATAACGCATGCCCTTATTATCGCAACCCCTAATATATGAACCGCTCGAGTGCATTGATCCTTGCCGTTAAACAAATTTATTTCATGCATTTTACCCAACGCAATCAGCTCCTAAATTCAAATATTACACGCTATTCCTCTTGACAGTTTCAAACAAAATTATTACATGCCGTTCTCCACCCAAATCAATGCAATATTTGATTTTATTCCTCTTGCCGTTTCTTTTTTTTTCACTTAAATCTCGCATGGCTAAAATCTAGCAACCTCATCCTATAAAGTGTGAAACCACGCACAATATCTTTCCCCATCAATTGTTCCATCTTCCTCTTCGTGGAAACTCAGGTATGGCCTCTTGTTCCTTTTGAATTTCCTTTTCCCTTCTTTGTCTTTTTCCTCTCTCTTGCGTTTTCTGCTCGACCAAGCATAGCTGCTCCACCGCATGACACAACTGGCCAACAACCCTCCTTCACCATTGTCGCACCCGATAGGATGGCCACCGTGCCAAGCCTTGCCTGGCCGATCCATTTTCACCCTTCCACCTGTAGCTCGGTTGTCGATCCAAGTGTCGCCTTAATTGTGTCAAGTTTTCCGTGCCGTGCAATAGTCCATACACAGCCGAGCCTTGATACCTAGGATCTTTTCACTGTTTGAATAGGAGTTGCTCTCGGCCTGGTGTGGGTATGCATGGCCGACTCTATGCATCACTTTTCAAATGTATTGAAATGTAACAGTGCATGAGTGCATGCATTCAAGCTTGATATAGGCAGTGGCTGTACCTCTCAGTAGATTTTTTTTTTAAATAAATGGAGAGTAGGGATATGCGTGTGGGTCAAGCTATAGGGTAGGTGCAAAATTTGAAGACTAGGTTTGCAAAATTCACGTTTGCATTGCCAAAAAAAATAGAGAGAGAGAAGAAAGGAGAGAGAATTGTCACTAAAACAATGAAGGGGCCGAGTTTTTGTTATGATGGGTTAAGGCATGCGGTGGAGTGGTCGAGCCTACGGGTGGAGTTGATTCCATTAGTTTCAAGAATTTCGTGTTGAAATTTTGCTTAGTTTTGATTTTTAATTAATTCGTTTCCTTTTCAAGAATTGAATCTGGTCGCTGCCTCCACATCCGTTTGATCGGGCTTCTGTACGTTTTCTGTTTCAAGTGTTATCATCGTTTGTGAATCAAATCTTCGACGGCATAAAGTGAGTATTCTCACCTAACAAGCGTACTTATATATCTGTAAATTGATAACAAGTGTGATTGTAGAATAATAATTATTTCATTCTATTTGACTGCGATATAAATTGATGATATCCCGTTATTAAACCTACACATTATCAGTAATATTATACACTGTTTATTTCTGCTGAGCATTATTTATTTATTTTTACTGTTTAATCACACTGCAAGTTCCCTGTAGAATAGAAATCGTTACAGGCTGAAATGATAGGCCTGAACGATACATATTTATGTATTTATTTATTCGATTATTTATTTAACTTAGGATTGTGGATTCGAAATGATAGAACCCGTATTTATTTTGTAAATTACGATTTAAATGATATATTATCCGTATCACTTGATCTAGGTTAGAAAATATTAAACAGACCCATGGATATATATATATATATATATATATTTTGAAAATATTAAATATTTTTAATTAAAAATGTTATAATACTTGTTTAAAAGTGGATTCAAATGATTATTATAAGTATAGTGATATTTTACAAGTTAAATATGTAAATAAAGGAATGTTAAAATTTAAAGTATAAATTTCTCTTGTAAATTTGATTGTAAAATAAACAGAATTTAAGTTATGAAAATATAGGAATATTTGGTATAACTTGAATATAAAGCAAATTAATAAGGTTAAATTTTCTATGAAATAAATAGGAAATCTTGGGAAAATAGGAAGTTAAATTATAACTTGATTTAGAATTTGGAAGTTGGTTTTAAAATAAAGGTAAGTTCAGAAATTAATTGTAATTTAGTTTATTTTCGAAATGGTAATTAAACTTAATTGCAAGAAAAATTCATAGAAATTTTACACTTGATAAGAAAGTATAAAGAAGTTAGATATATATTTTCAGATTTTACTTTATAAAAACCATAAAATATTGAATAATTTAAATGACTATATAAAGGTTTAAATTTTGCTGAAATTATTTTGAAGTCTAAAGTTTAATTTACTTAATTGTAAAAAGGATATTTATGCATTTAGCCAAGTATTGAATGATGATGAAATTAAACTAAGGCTAAACCTTTGGAATTTATATCGGTTGAATGAATAATAACTTCACCTTTAAACAGGTTAAATAAAGTATTTTGTTTGAAGTATAAACTATTTTTGAATTTATAACCACGGTAATAATAACGTTGGGTGTTAAAGAGACCGGGATCGGATATGGGCATGCTCTCTGTCGATATCGAAAACCACTTTGTCAACCGTGTGCGCGGTGGAGATTCCATGAAGTAGGACGGTGGTGACGTTTTCTATGAGGTAAATACGTGGGCCGACTCCCGTGAGTTGGCATAAGATGGCTAAAACATGAGCGATTCTCGGATTAATGAGGTAGTACCTCTGATCGGACGCACTTCTTCGTATGCCATTCTATTACTTTTGTGATTGTTTTGGTGCGCACCTTTGATTTGGGAGTGTTGTTCGAGGTTGGCGGTAGTAGCAGCTATGCGTTTCCACCGATCCGGATGCGTAATTGGTATATCTACCCTGGCATTGCCTAGTTATGCCGTGTCACCTACCATAGCGAGCTTGTACGAGTTTGGTTTTCTCCAATAACACGTGTGGTATCCTCTGGTGGCTTCCCGATCAGGAGGGACTATGATATTGGATGGACTATTGGGACTATTACGTGTTAAGGTGGAAAATGTAAAGCCTTAACGCTATTTAAAAGTAAGTTTATTTTAATATAGACACTAATATAATAGCGAAGTATTACTACATAGTAAATAGTTTAACGGATCCTTAGAGGATGGGCGGTCCCAAGCAACCTTTAACTTATTTATCCTATATTACAGTATACTTGAATTTTTTTACACTGTATAAGTATGTATGTCCTGACTCGAGTGTTTATGTTTTATTTTACGCTCAGGTCAGCCTGAGTTGCAGTTCAGTCTTCATCCCGGAGCTAGGACTTCTGTAGATCACTTTCAAGCTGCTGGAAAATTTTCCTTTCAGTTCCTTATCTAAATTTAAGACTATTGAATATTGAGATTTACTATAGTTGTTTTAAACTATATTTGGGTTTAATGACCATGTAAATTTTATTGTTTTGAGACTTTTAATAGTGGCTTCATGAACCACTAAGTTATTTAAATTCCGCTGTCAGTATTCTGATTTCTGTGCCTGTGATTCTGTGATTTGATTTCGTTTGCTCCTAATTTATTTACAATCTATTGTTTTGAACTATTCAAGCTTGATATGTTTTAAATTATTGTCGAATTTGAATGGTACAAAATAATGGGTCGTTACACTGTTCATAAGATCAACAAAATAGCATTAGTTAGCCTAAAAGGCATAAGCAACCACTCATAGAAACTATTCTGACCTTTGAATGTAGTTAGATGGATGCAGTCTTCTACGATCCTTAACTGATGGAATCCTTTAGATAGGCCCATTTTAGAAAACACTCAAGCTCCGCGTAATTAGTCAAACAAGTCATCTATTCAAGGTGAAGGATACTTATTCTTAATGGTTTGCTTATTTAGATCTCGATAGTCTACACACAATCTCAAAGATCCATCTGACTTAGCAGCAAAAACTACTGCCGATCCCCAACTCGAATGGTTGGGTCATATTAATCGTTTCTTTAATAGCTCTTGGTTTGGTTATTCAACTCATCCATTTCTTTCGGAGCCATCCTTCTATCTTGTTGTTTAATTGGCATCGCATCAGGAACTAAATCTATATGAAATTTAATTCCTCGATGTGGGGGCAAACTTTTTACTTCCTCAAAGACATCTGCAAATTCTTTAACAATGGGTATTATTTCTAATCCTGTCTGGGTTGAATCTAAAGCATAAAAAAACTATCCTTTCTTGGACTAGGATCTTTATAAGGTATTTCTATGAGTTTCTCCAGCTTTGTTTTCACTACAACCATTCTTTTCAAACAATCTAGAATAACTTATTTTTTAGTTAAGCAATCCATACCAAGTAAAATTCCGAATACAGTAAAATCTAAGATAAAAAATCAAAAGGAAAGTGATGGGGAGGATAGGAAATTAGGACGTTTTCATAGTGCATACAAAGATTAGTGGAATCTCCTGTAGGATTCATCACGCAGATAGGTTCGTCAAAAATTTTAGGTTCAAGTTCTAATTCTTCTATAGTTGTTTTAGAAATAAAACTATGAGAACCTCCTATATCAAATAATACTCTAACCAAAATGTCTTTAATAAAATTTTTACCTTCCAACACTCCTTTGCTCTTCACATCTTTGGAGGTTGAAGGCTCATCCTTGATAGCATAAACTTTGGCATGTAACCTTTCTTCATTATGAGACAATCCTTTATCATGTGTCCTGATAGTTGACAATTAAAGCAGTTTCTTGGTGCCGATCCTTGAATTCCCTGAGTTCTTGGTTTTCTACAATGAGTAGATATGTGGCCCTTTTGTTAGCAATTGTAGCAAGTAATATCTTTAAAGTGGTTATCCTAAGATCCTCCTTTGGGTTTTTCCTACTATGGCTTCTTGCCATTGAACTTCCTCTTCTTCCAGTTATTGTTGTTGCCTTCTTGTACTACAAGTGTATCTTCTTATTCAAAGCTTCATATCCATATCCCATGTATATTAAGTCTACAAATGTTTCTTTCACATGCCCAGTCATTTCGACATGGTATTGCTTTTTCATTCGAGAAATAAACTATTCGTTCTTCTTGAGGGACGTATCTATCAATCCAGGCCAAAACGAGATAATTCATTAAACTTGTTATCATACTCCTCAAACAACATCTCCTCCTCCTGTTTAAAATCCATAAAATTTTGGTAAAGATGGGATTTTCCTACTTCTGGGATATATTGTTTCTCCATAACTTCTTTGAATCATTCCCATGAGAAATCATCTTCGGACTCATTCTGAGCCATAGATTCCCACCAAACTAGAGCTCCATCTTGTAGTTGCCAAAAAGATAAGAATCACTTCTGCTCATCTCCAATATTCAGTCCTTGGAAAATTCTTCCACAAGAGCGGATCCAAGCTTTTACTTCAATGATGGTTTATGTTCCTTTGAAAGGTTTACCACCAAGCCTAGTATAGTTCTTGCATAAAGTTGCAAAGTTAATTTGGGGTTGTACCGGAACTACTACTTCCTCAACTACTATAGCTGTGGGAGTTTGACCATTTGTAGTATTACTTCCTCTCCTACCTCGTCCTCTTCTTCCACCCATTTTCTACTATCTGTATATAGTAAGAAAACATCTGTAGGATATATAGACGAGATATCTTAGAGAATGCTATATAGTATGAATATACTTATTCCAGTTAAAAGTTTCAATTATGCGCTTTCTTAGACTAGACTCATTCTAGGGCATTACTAACGCTTTCTCTAATGGGTCATACCCCAACAAAGCCAAGGTTCTCGCTTAACCTTAAGCTTGATACCAAATGTGACGACCCGTCTACTCGACTCTCAGAAATCAACACTAATACATCCATGGTACTCACGTACCGTAAATCTATGTGTCGGGGAGGTAGATTACCGAGGGTTTAAAAGAAAATAATGATAGAAAATAACACAATAATAGAATCTCAAAACACATTTAACATTTTAATTACACATAAATGGTCATAGTCAAACGCAAATCAAGTAGGATAGTTATAACCGTCTATCTGTACATATGCTAGGAAATACATACTACATAACACTGCGGAAAATGGGTAGATATCAATAGAAGGTACTTCAGCTTCATAGCTCCAAAAGACATCTCCAAAATGCTCCCCAATATACTCTAAAATGCTTCTGAGGTATCCTGACTACATGGCCGCCCCAAAATTAGGGCACCTAGAGTTTAAAGGAAAAAACAAACTTTGAGTCGGTCATGGGACTGGCGTGAGAACTCAAAGTACGATGTTTTGAAAACAAAATTGTATCTCATAAGACCACGCCATACATAAACATGGAACTGGTTTTTATCTTATGATAACCAAAACTCATCATTACGTAAAATTTGGGGATATTATTTTTAATGACTTTATTTGAAAACATTTGCAAATAAGCTTTTAATCTTAGCTGAATTGGTTAAAATATAGCATTTCGAGGCTATTCATTACGCGAATACAAACAAAATCGCAGGTTCTTATTGGAGAATGAATTTCCATACAAATGACCAGGTGAAGGGACTACCTTCTGATGGGTACACCTCTAGATGGATGTCCCGAGGAACCATCACAAAGCTCCTCTACCAACACAAGACCATCTTATCTCTATAACTAGATAGTACCGAATATGTCATTCCCCGTCGTTACTAACCTTTATCAGAGAGCTCTCTCTACATACATCCACATTGATTTACATCCTGAACTTCATAGTGGGAAGAAATATATCTAGAAGGGAATGATCATACTCAAATTGGGAATGACAAACATAGCCTTGCTGCATCTAACCCTGTTTCGTTCATTTTCGGTTGATGAGGCTCGAGGCAACGATTACCATTTCAAATAACACATCTTCTTTCACTTTGAATGCCACATTGTCATTCCACATTCACATGAGTGATTTCTATAAACGTATAACTTTCTGAGCTCGTATGTCTCAAGAAAGGGTGTTAAACTAAGAGAAGGTATCTTCTCCGCTACCGACTAATATACATCTATAGAGACAACTCATTGTGATTTGAATGCACTGTCAGACACCCATCCATAAAAGTTCGTTCCGAGACCGAACAAAACCGATGGCACTTTCCTCTGCCCTTACTAGGCGATAAGCACTTGTGGTTTTGAGGTTTTTCATAACAAAGAGACCACTTCTACAATACAATGAATTGGGCGTTTATTCCTAATTAATCAACAAGTAGTCCCATGCTTTTATTCGTTTCAGTATCTTCGTCTTCAAACATCCTCAATCTTCGAACACGTAAATTGGTTCAAAGTGGTTTTCGGATAGGAATCGCAAAAATCTGACCCTGATTCCTTCGAAATCCAATCATCAACAAAAATGATGTAATAAGGTGATTGTTTTTCGAATTATTCGGTTTTCTTGAACAAAATATCTCCGAGAGATATATATTTTCAAAATATTCATTTAATGATTACATAATCGTTTAAACCTCTTTTCGAATATTTCTCAAATCATTTCTAAATAATATCTTTTGAAAAAATAGGATTATAGAAATCATTCTACTTTTATTCAATATCAACTTTCGTATTCAACGAGTGTTATGGCGGAATAACGTTGAGATCACCTTTTAAATTCCATGAATAGGATAAGTTCCCTCTTCGAATTTTAATAATGAGTATAAAAAAATTATTTCTATAAAATCCAAGTTAAGCATTTGGCTGTCCTTTCGATATGTTACATCCCTCGCTCAAAAAAGAAAACCGAGGCTAGGTAAGTTCAGGGAACTGGTTGTGTTAACCCAGTTTCCTCTACGAGTTAAAGTTTACGACTTAAGGCCTTCACGGGTTAAGGAATCTACGAGATAGGATTTACGACTTAAGGCCTTCACGGGTTAAGGAATCTACGAGATAGGATTTACGACTTAAGGCCTTCACGGGTTAAGGAATCTACGAGATAAGGTCTATGACTTAAGGCCTTCACAACCTAAGAACATTACGGCCTGACGACCTAAGGTTGGCATAATCTTACTAGTTAAGGATGACACGACTTAAGGAAGTTTACGACTTAAGTCATTACGACCTAAATGACCCAAGGGAGTAACGGTCCAACAACTTAAAGGAACTATGACTTAACGACTCGAGGGACGAGGAGTCAAGACGACTACGCCTAAGTCGTGACCGACTTACGACCTTTACTAGGTCGTTCACGACCTAAGGCCACAGAGGCAAATTCAATACTGCACCATGACTCGTTAACTCCAGTTAAGCCACAAGCCGAGGATCAGTTTGGGTCGGTCACGACCTACGACATATGGTAAGTCGTACACGACTTAAGACTATGGTAAGTCGTACACAAGAACCAGTTCAATGCCGCATCACTTATGAGAGGACAGGTTAACTCATTTGCGACTTAGGACTTGTGATATATCTAGGGTTCAGCAAGGATGCCTTTAAGAAGTCTGGACCCAGCATTTAAGTGACAACTGACCCACGACTTAGTTTAAGTCGTCCACGACTCAACTTAGGTCGGTTACGACTTAGGACTTGGTAAAGTTTCCTGCCTAGAATTGCCTATAAATACGACCCTAGCTCCAACTAGAAGAGGACTTTTTTTGGGCTGATTTCCTTCAAACACCGTTACTCTGCTGCATTACAAACTAATCCAATCCAACACTTGAAGCTCTCAAGATATTAAGAACGCTACAAACAACTTCAAGAAGAGATCACATACATCCAACATGGATTCGAAAACTCTCATCTTCATCGAAGTTTAAGCTACTTGTTCTAAGTCTCTTGTAATTCAAAGTGTATTGTATTTGAGAAGAATTGTATCAGCTTGTAACAAGATTATTAATAAAAGTACTTAAAGTGGACGTAGGCTATACCCTAAAGCCGAACCACTATAAAATTGTTGTTGTTTACCGCTTTTCTACTATTATCCGCTTGTAATTTGTTCCCGAGTCGTCGGGTGGTGCTTTCACAACTACAACTCATACACCGGGGTGTTAGCGTTCAAATTTTAGCGTTAACATTTTTGGTGCTTTCACTGAGAACTGAACTCAGGGAAGTTATCATCATTGCTTCACAGAGGTTTGTAGAGAGAATTTCCCTGAAAACCAGAAGTCTATCCGAGATAATGGCTCCTGGAAGGAAGAGTAGATCTGTCAGATCTGGGAATATTCAAGAGGGAACCTCCGCTTCCCCTGCACCTAATCAACCCATTCCGTCTGCTGGGGTTACGAAAGCAGAGTTGGATGCTGTAATATTAGGACTGAACCAGCAGATAAACGCCCAGAATGCACAATTTGAAGCTCAGAGTGCCCAAAATGCTCTAATTCTGAATAAGTTGAATGATTTGCTCGGGGCAAATAATCAACCGGCTGGTAATGGAAGGAATTATGCTGGCAACATTCATGATGCTAATGAGAGGAATGCTCCAGAAAGGGCTGCCAGTCCCTTTGAGCAAACGCTTCCTGAGGTTGGTGGATCTGGAACTCGACATGATGAGGAGTATCTTTCTGGAATGGTCCGGCAAATCATGAGAGAAAGTATGCAAAGGGTTGAAGATGAGAAAGAATGGGGTTTCGCCCCAAGTAAAACTCCATTTACTGAGAAAATCTTAAAGGCGGAGTTTCCAAGGAAGTTTGTCCCTCCAACTATCCCAGCTTACAAAGGGACAAGTGATCCGAATGAATTCTTGTATAAATATGATTGGCACATGACAGGTGCCAGGGCCTCAGACGAGATAAAGTGCCGATATTTCCCCATATACCTTGAAGGTGTGGCTCTACTGTGGTTCACCAAGTTGCCAGTCCGATCTATTGATCAGTTTTCAGACTTGACCCGAAAGTTCAAGGAACAGTTTAGACTATATGCTTCAAAGGCCAAAGACATCATGTCATTGTCAAGTATAGAACAGAATCCTGGTGAATCTATCAGATCTTTCTTGAACCGCTTTAATATAGCGCTGGCAGAGGTGGACAATGCTGAACCGCGAATGATATTGACTTATCTGATGAGGGCTATTGATAAGTCGAGCGAATTTGGGAAATGGTTAAACATGAAGGAGCCAACCTCCCTCGAAAAATTCTACAAAAAGGCAGATGAATTCATACGCCTGGAAAGCCGTCTGTACCGGTGAAGGCGGTGTCGGAGAAAGCTGAAGATAACACTGTTGCTCCACGCAAGAATGAATCTGTAGGGAAAAAAAGGGAAAATAGCAATGGGAAGAAACAGAGTAATCCGAAGAAGCCCCGATCCTTCAAACCATCAGAGTATACTCCTTTATCAGACACGCCGGAGCATATCTACCTTGCCATTAAAGATTCTGTTGACCTCCCTAAACCTATCTCTTTGAGGACCGGAAAAAAGGCTATACAAAGTGGGAAGTTCTGCCGCTTCCATAATCAACCCGGTCATGAGACCGATGAATGCCGCCAGCTGAAAAATCTGATTGAAGAATTGCTAAGAGAAAACAAGCTGCAGCAATTCGTGAAAAAGAATAGCAACAATCCTGCATCGTCAAGTCAGGGGCAACAGGCTCCTGTTCATCAGCCTAGGATAGGTGACAAAGCTACGGGGCATGAATCTGGAAGGCCCATCATCAATGTCGTTACAGGAGGACCTCACCCAGCTGGCAAGAGCTGGGGTGAGATGGAGAGATATGCCAGGGCTTTGAAATATGTTCCAGCCGAAGAAGACGTCTTTGTTTTAGAAGACACTACGCCCCTGAAACAACAGAAAACTTTCAGTGATGATATTATTTTCAGAGCCAGAGATTCCTCAGGTGTCGAAGCTCCTACCCTAGATCCCTTGGTCATCTCAGCTGGTATCGGACCGGCCATTGTCAGAAGAGTTCTCATTGACTGCGGAGCATCATGTAATATCCTCTTCAAAAAGACATTCGACCAAATGAAAATCCCTATGGTCGATGTACAAGCCTCATCGCAGAAGATCGCTGGCTTCACCGGGGAGCCAAAGCAACCAATAGGAACCATCGATCTACTTGTAGAACTTGGGGAAGGAGAAAGGAAAGTAGTCCGCAAGCAAACATTTGTGATTGTCGATGAATTTTCTGCTTATAATGCTTTCCTTGTCCGTCCAACGCTCGCAGCGTTCAAAGCTATCCTAGCCCCGTGGTGCCTCATTATTAAATTCCCTACAGACAATGGAGTAGGAGTTATAAAAGGGGATCAAAATGCTGCGCGAGAGTGCTATTTGACAGAATTGCGAGAGTCAAGAAAAAGGGAAATGGGAAAGGATGCGGCCACCCCGGTTCGCATCAAAGAGCCAGCCTTGTAGCAATTGCGGGGCGGACCCTGCACTGGTGAGCATAGCGGGGCACGGAAAGAGATGGATCCCAGAAAAGCCAGTGCAGAGGAGAATAGAGTGGTGCCGGTTGAAACGACGGTACCGGTACCTGTTGACCCGAAGGACCCAAATAAGGTGTTGAATGTGGGATCACAACTTAATGTATCAATTCAGAATATCTTGATATCTTTCCTGAAAGCAAATCTGGATGTCTTCGCTTGGACTCATGCTGATATGTGTGGAATATCTCCAGAAGTTGCAGTACACGCTCTAAATATCGACCCAAAGTTTACACCAGTGAAACAGAAAAGAAGAACCCAAGGTCCAGAAAAGTCACCAGCATTAAAAGAGGAAATTGATCGACTCATGGAAAATAACTTCATCAAAGAATCTACATATCCAAATTGGGTTTCAAATCCTGTGTTGGTTAAGAAAGCTAATGGAAAATGGAGAGTGTGCATCGATTTTTCAGATCTGAACAAGGCCTGCCCCAAAGATTGCTTTCCTTTACCCAGGATCGATCAACTGGTAGATGGAACAGCGGGACATGAATTGTTATCTTTCATGGATGCCTACTCCGGATATAACCAGATCATGATGCATGAACCGGATCAGGAGGACACAAGCTTTATCACCGACGTTGGTCTTTATTGCTACAGAGTTATGCCCTTCGGATTGAAGAATGCAGGGGCAACCTACCAAAGACTTGTTAATGCTATGTTCAAACCGCAATTGGGCAAGACTATGGAAGTCTACGTCGACGACATGTTAGTAAAGTCTAAGAAAGCAGCGGATCACATTGAACACTTGGCAGAAATGTTCGCAGTCCTCCGGAAATACAGAATGAAGCTTAACCCTCTGAAATGCACGTTTGGGGTCGAGTCCGGAAAGTTCTTAGGGTTTATCGTCAGCGCTAGGGGCATTGAGGCTAGCCCAGCTCAAATTACCGCCTTGAAAGAAGTCAAAGCTCCTAGAACAAAGAAGGAATTGCAAAGTCTCAATGGAAAAGTTGCCGCCTTAAGTCGGTTCATTTCCAAGGCCACAGATAAATGCATCCCATTCTTTGACGCCCTAAAGAAAGGAAAGAAGAACTTCGTTTGGACTCCCGAATGCCAAAAAGCCTTTGATGAATTGATTCGCCATATGGAGACACCTCCAATACTTTCTAGGCCTGGCGATGGCGAGGATCTTCTTATATACTTGGCAGTATCATCTCATGTTTTAAGTGCAGCGCTGATACGGGAAGACAAAGGGATTCAACATCCAGTTTACTATATCAGCAAAAGACTCACTGGGGCAGAGATGAATTACTCTAAGTTGGAAAAACTCGCCTATTTCTTATTAATTGCGTCTAGGAAATTGAGGCAATATTTTCAAGCTCATCCTATCAGAGTCCTCACTGATCAACCTTTAAAGCAAGTCCTGTTTCGCCCTGAAACTTCGGGTCGTCTTCTAAAGTGGAATATTGAACTCAGTCAGTACGACATCACCTATCATCCCCGGAAAGCAATCAATGGACAAGCTTTAGCTGATTTCATTGCAGAATTTACAGATAAGGGTAATAGTGAGGAAGAAACGTTCAACAATTCCCCTATCCAATGGAAGTTATATGTCGATGGTGCAGGAAATGATTACTGTTCTGGAGCCGGAGTTGTACTTGAGACTCCTGAAGGTCGGTCATTGTGCTACGCACTAAGATTGGAATTTCCTTCAACAAACAATGAAGCCGAATATGAAGCTCTTATCGCAGAACTGAAAATTGCTAAAGAACTAAACATACGAGCATTACAGATCTTTAGCGATTCTCAGCTTATTGTATGCCAAGTCAAGAAGGAATTTCAAACGAAGGGGGAAACCTGCCCGCTTACTTGTCAAAGGCTTGGGAACTTCTGTGTGAACTCGATCACTATTCAATAAGCCATATTCCTCGGGAAGAGAATATGAAGGCAGATTCCCTCGCAAAGTATTCAAGTTCTGGTGAAGCTCAACTATTGGGATTGGTCCCCGTAGAAGTCCTTTCAGCACCAAGTATAGACGAGATGGATATTGACTGGATTATGAATGTATCTCAAGAACAAGAGTCATAGATGACTCCAATACTGGACTACCTACTCAGAGGTTCTCTGCCAGAAAATTCGATAGAGAGACGGAAGCTACTAAGGAAAGCCTCTCGCTATGTAATTCAGGATGGCCGATTATACAGACGGGGATTCTCAATGCCATTGCTTCGATGTGTATCCAGGGAAGAGTCCAAAACGATCCTAGCTGAGGTACATGGAGGAGAATGTGGTGATCATTCAGGTGGTCAAACATTAGCAAAGAAAATTCTCCGATACGGATATTTTTGGCCAGAAATTAATCATGATGCTGCAAGCTATTCCAGAAAGTGCGACAAATGCCAAAGATTTGCCAAAATTCCTAGAGCACCTTCAACTGAACTCACACAAATGGTCAGTCCATGGCCATTTGCAATTTGGGGAATGGATCTCATTGGGCCGCTACCGACTGCTAAATCAGGGATTAAATATGCTATTGTTGCAGTTGATTATTTTACTAAATGGGCTGAAGCTGAACCGTTGGCTACTATCACCTCTAAAAAGATGATAAGTTTCGTGACCAAGAATATCATCTGCAGGTATGGAGTGCCTCAGAAAATAATCACAGACAATGGTACTCAGTTTGAAAGTGAGGAATTCCAAGATTTTTGCAGGCGATTCAAAATCCAGAAAAGCTTTTCAGCAGTTGCTCATCCGCAGGCAAACGGGCAAGTGGAAGCAGTAAACAAGATCATCAAATCAACCATCAAAAAGCAACTTGAAAGAGCAAAAGGTGGTTGGGTCGATAAGCTACCACTTGCACTATGGGCATACAGAACCACTCACAAAACTGCGACTGGGCACACTCCTTTCTCATTAGCATACGGGTCGGAAGCAATGATCCCGGTAGAAACAGAAGTTCCTTCACACAGAAGGATCCATTTCAATCAAGCAGAAAATGAAAGGCTACAGCTTGAAGCGCTAGATTTCCTTGATGAAAAAAGAGATGAGGCTAATCTCAGAATTGCAGCTCATCAGCAAAAAATAGCCAGACATTTTAATTCCAAAGTTCGCCAACGCAGCTTTGAGATTGGAGACCTAGTCCTGAAGAGAATAATGACAGCGACAGGTGTGTTTGGGCCAAATTGGGAAGGACCGTATGTAATAGGTCAGAAGCTTCTTGACGGCACATTCAAACTCACCACTGTTGATGGAGATCAAATTCCAAGGGCATGGAACAGCAACCATTTGCGTCCATACTTTACTTGAAAATTTTGTTGAAATATTGTAAAAAGAATTATGAATGTATGATTCTTGTAATTGAAAGCAATTGTAAAACTGATGCAAGTAAATAATGAAAGAATATAAAGTGGATGTAGGCTCAATTTCCTGGCCGAACCACTATAAATCTTGTGTTCCTTATTATTATTACATGTTTGCTTTATTTTCGATATGAAAAGTACATAGAATGTGTTGCTGAAATGTCGATTTAAATTTTTGCAGACAGTGGAAGTGAAACTTGCACATAAAAGGACCAAGTGATTCTCGCCAAATTTCAAGTCACAAAAGCCCCGAATTCAAATCCTAGATAGGAAGTACTTCAATTGAACAGCCTATGATTTCGATAGAAACGGGCCTTTGCTAATAAGTTGAGATCGTTTGAACAAACAAACATCCAATTAAGAAGCTGATGCTCGTTCTCACGAACTGGCATGGCAATGAAGTACATTTCCTTGGATTAAACGAGTCACTTGTAAAAAAAAAAAAAAGAAGATCACTGAAAAAGCATAAGCAAGTGGACAAAGGAACAACCAAGGCCATCATCGGCAGCACAAATCCTCTTCGGAGGCACAACTCTTCGGAGGATAAAGACCTCTAATGGGTCATACGCCACAAAAAAGAAAGTTCTCTACTCAACAAAAAAGATTGGAGGAGTCATGACCCTCCAACCATGAGAGAGTAACTTCCAGGCAATGAAAACCCTTTTTGAGGCACATTTCACCAGGAGTTGAAGTGTAACAACCGCTCTTCGGAATTTCACTTCACTAGAGTTGAAATGTAAACAAAATAAAAGCCCTCTTCGGAGGCCCATTTCACCAGGAGTTGAAGTGTAACAACCGCTCTTCGGAATTTCACTTCACCAGAGTTGAAATGTAAACAAAAATAAAAGCCCTCTTCAGAGGCCCATTTCACCAGGAGATGAAGTGTAACAACCGCTCTTCGGAATTTCACTTCACCAAAGTTGAAATGCAGAGACAAAATAAAAGACCTTCCTGAGAGCCCACGTTTCACCAAGATTGAAATAAAACTTCCAAGTGTTGAAACGTGAAAAGGCTTTCTTCGAAGGCACAACTCTTTGGAGGTACACGTTTCACCGAGATTGAAATAAAACTTCCAAGTGTTGAAACGTGAAGAATCCCTCCTTAGAGGTACAACCCCCTCCCAGGGACACAGTTCAAAGGAAAGATCTCTTCAAGGGCGTAATCAAGAAGAAAGACCTCTTCGGAAGCCCACGTTTCACCAAGATTGAAATAAAATTTCCAAGTGTTGAAACGTGAAAAGGCTTTCTTCAAAGGCACAACTCTTTGGAGGTACACGTTTCACCGAGATTGAAATAAAACTTCCAAGTGTTGAAACGTGAAAAATCCCTCCTCAGAGGTACAACTTTGTATATATAAAAAAAGAAGAAGAAGTTAAAGCGCCCTTCAGAGGTCCGCTTTACCACATAGAAGAATTCACTTGGTAAAATATGCACATAAGTAAAAAAAAAAAGTGATTTCTTCGAACGACAAAGCGTAGAAACTTATACGAAGGGAGTTGTACTCTACAAAAATTTTCTTTAAAGAGAATAAAATAATTGTTCTTTAGAAAATAAGAGTGCAAGTCCCCTCGAAGTATAAGATATTGCAGCAAGCTTAAGGTATGGGGGCAACATGGTATAATAGTATAGCCGCATCAGTAAAAGTAATACTCAAACAACATACCATAAGCCCGCTGCAATATCATATAAACTTGTGCAAAAATGAATAATAAATGCATTCAAACAGAAATCTGTACAAACAAAGGATCATTTTATTCAATCGAAATGCAGGTACAGGTTTCAAAATAAAGAAAAGCGGGGGCCGGTACCCGCACAATTCTCGACCAGTACATACAAAAGGCAAAAAGCTAAAATGTTCACTTCTTTTTACTACCTTTGGACCCTTTTCCCGGCCGAATGATTAGCTTTTCAGGCCGGTCAGTTGGCACAAGGGAAGAAGGAGGGGTAGGTGCAGTTGGTCCAACTTCTGGCTCCCCTTCAGTAACAGTGATTATCTTCCCCCTCCTCTTTGACGTTCCGTGCTTTTTCCTCCTCTTTGAGGAAGACTCACTTCCCGGAGTGGCAAGTTTAGACAAAGTTATGTCATCAGAAGGGGTCCACTCCGGGGATATCTCACCTCCCACAAGTCCCTCGTCTCTATGCTCCTGCGAAGCGATGGGATCGTCTAAACCATGGAGAGCTTCTATTTGTTCCTCTTGCGACCCGGGCTGAGAAGCAGAAGGAGGAGCCACCTGGAGAGACGGAGGAGGGATAACCGGAGGAGGAGAAATCTGAGCGGTGCTTGATACTTTCTCTGTAGAAGAAAAGAGGTTAAAGTCAGTAAAGAGAGGAGATGAAGGCTCATCAAGGTTGAGAAAATAGTCAAGGAGCTCATTAAACCCATGTGAAGTAAATGAGCAATCCGCTTGAGCGAAATTTACAGTGGAATTACCTGCAGAAGTCGTCTTTATTACATCAATTTCATAGTCCGGGGCTTCAGCACTCTCTTGCGATTCATCTGTAACTTGAGTAATTTTGGCCCCGGTATCAGTTTGAGCAGGGATCGGTACATAAGAGGTAGAGCCAATAATGCCAGCATCGACCGAAGTTGAAGGAGGGACAGGAACAGTCAAATTTGTTTCTTTTTCTTGATGCTCTTCCCCCACTATTTCAACCCGCGATCTGGCGAGTTGCTCTTTCCCTCTGGCAAGGGCTACACGAGCCTCAAAGTCTAAGTAGTGCACCTCCAACTCCTCTTCAGTGTACCCGGCCCCTTTAAACATATCTAGTGCGGCCTCCCACACTTCGGCCAGGGTAATCTCATACTTGGGGCCCAGGAATGCAAGACTGCCACGCCCTAATATACATTGCAAGTAGAAATCAAATAGTGTCGAGCCAATATCAGCTTTGGTAGCTTCATGGGCCTCTTCAGCGGTAATTCTGCCCGCAACAGCCTCATCCCGCTCTCTCTCGACTTTGGATAACTGGGCTTTCAATTTTTCAATCTCTGCAGCCTGAAGGCCAGTTTGTCCTCGCAACTGAGTAATGTCAGTACGGTTGCCCTCTATAATCTGCTCCAACTCATCAGCCTTGGCCTCAGCATCCCTTTGCGCGGCATGAGCATCCCGCACCTGTTGAAGAAGCACACTTTCCCTTTGAGAATAAGAAGTGGAAGAAGTAGCAAGCTCCTCTTTAAGTTTCCCAACTTCTGCCTCAAGTTTCTCATTATAATCGGCGATACTCCTCATTTCTGCATCATGCTGTTTAAGGATCTTTTGCCATTCAGTTTTGTCGTTCTCCATGGTAAGCATAGCTTCAAGATTGGCCCTATTCACCCTTTGGAGCTCATCAATGAGTTTCTGCCAAGATGACATCCTCTCAATATCGGTTCTGACCGCATCAAGGTTCCGTAGCATAGCATTTTTATCTATGGGAACCAGATCGAGGTCAAAGCGAACTCCTTTTAAACACCAATTAGGAAATCGGCGTTGAAGAGTGGCTGGACCTGGTCCAACTTGGTAAGATGGCCTATTAATGATTGCTTGGATATCAGTAGGGGAAGGGGCAGGAGATTGAGAAGAAGTAGGAGCAGTAATCTTCTCTGAAGGCACAGGAATTGGCTCCTCAATAACTTTGGCTCGTTTGCTCGAGTCATCAGTTGTGTGACTCTTCCCTCTATCATCATGAGATTTGCGTTTAAGGGAGTCACTCTCTTTGTAGGAGGAATCATGTCGACTATCTGGTCTTCCAAAGCGTTCTTCATAATCACGTCTTTCCCGAGCCTTCCGGGCTGCCCTTTCTTCATCAGTCTCTCTATGAATAGGGGGATAGGATTGATAGCCATACTGGCTGTGTTTCCCATATCGCTTAAAGTCATCATAGTACGAGCTGCCTCGCCTCATTGGTAAACCTAAAATTTAAAAAGAAGAAATAAAACTTGAGAATCCTTCAAACGTTTAAAAAAAGAAAAGAGAGAGCATAAAAGTGCCAGGAATTCTAGGTGTGTGTGATGTGCAAACTACGCGCTTCAGTCTACGAACCACTCTTCAATGGGGGAGTAGTTGTGGGTGTAATAGATAGCGTCAACTCTTGAGTCGACGGCAACTGTTGCAAAGTAGAAGTAGCTTCAACTACTGAAGAAGAAATCCCGGCAGTGATAGGATCTTCTTTAAAGATCTCTTGTGAAGTAGCAAAAAGGTCGCTCAGCCCTTCGAAAGTATCGTCCCTACTTTGCTTGACAGGACTGGATTTCTCATCTTTTTCACCAGATTCTTGTGAATGATGGGAAGATCCCTGAGGCTCTTCTTCCTCGATAACCGGGGCAAGTTTGTCAGACGGCCCTGCAGCATCAACAGAAGTGGAACACTTCACTAGCGAAGTCTCAGGAGCAGGTCCTTTAAGTATGGATGTGCTAGTAGAAACTGAGGCATCCAACACTCTAGCTGGGGAGTCTGGAATTTCATGAGGACGCGTAGAATGAGAAGTATGCAAAAGTCCGTACTGATGCAGAAACTCATCTTTCAACAGAAATTGAATATCTCTCTCCTCAACCGGTACGGCCTTAAGCCTCTCGAAAGTCGACTTGTGACTGGGATTCCTAGAGGGAGGAGGCAGCGCTGAAAATAAAAGAAGCAGAGTTAACACTTAGCAGGTCAGTCTCACAAAGGCCAGATAACAAACTAAGCAAGGATGGGTGGTCTTACTTCCTTCCCTCCACAGAGCATAAAACCCCGGGGGGCAACGAACGAAGAAGAACTGGGTTAGAAACCCGTGAGCAGTGTCGGGAAGGCCAACAATTAATTTGTGGTTTCGGGCGCTTCTCACAACAGTAATAGAAGGATGATCTTTAGTCCGGCTAAAGGAGCATAAGTAACAAATTTCATCAAAGCTCGGAAGTCGATCAAGTGTTCTCCTAAATAGCACACACAACCCCATTAGAATGGCGTAGCCATTAGGGTGTAGTTGGGATGGAGCAATGGACAATTGATGAAGAAGTTGTTGGAAAAAGTCATTGAAAGGAGGAACGCCCCCACTTAGGCACATATGCCGGTTAACTGTCACAAAGCCAGAAGGTGCTATGTCAGCAGTGTTACTTCTCTCAGGAAGAATGGCATCTGATTCAGCAATGCCAAACTGAGCACACAACTGGCGAAAAACTTTATATGATAGTGTAGTAGGAACTCTTTCGGGAGGATTAACTAGTGGAGCTGGAAGAACAGTTGCCTCTCCCGTCTGAACTGTTGCATCTTCTTCCTGAGAAGTCATTCTACACAAGCAACTGGATATTCAAATATGAAGGTGAACGTTTCCTAAAAGTGTGAAGTGTCGTGCAAAACTGATAAAAATAGCAAGTAAATATAACTGGAATTAAACTGGTCGACGATTGATCGACTACGGTAATTTCAGAACTTGTTAATTTGAAATTCAAGCATAATATTAGTGCAGGCTGGTCAGTTTCAATTGACTATTTCAGTGTTGCTTTAATATTCTACTTGAAATCGATAGCACTTCGTTCACACAATTTACTTAAGTTAATTATCTGTTATTAACTAATCTGTCATTTGATGTGGGCGGTTGATGGCAGTATATTCGTCCCAATTTTCTGTAAATATCATATTAAACAGATTGTTAACCCACAAGTTAAAGTAATCTGTAAAAGAATGCAGCAAAGTTCAACAGATCAAAATCCATGCAACAATTCAAGGTCTAAGCAGAGTTTAAAAATGCAAGTGTTGAGTCGTAGACGACTCAAGAGTAAAGTCGTAAACGACTCAAGTGATAACTCGACAACAACTTAAGTGCTAACTCGTCTACGAGTTAAGAATTTCTCTTCGGTTTAAGTTAAGTCGTTGGTTCTCTGGTTGACTCGTCCACGACCTAAAGAATTATGAGGAGAAACAGGATAGGTCGCTTCACTTTTGAGTCGTTGAGGCTTTGAATCGGAAGTCCTTTGAATCATGAGTCATAAAAGGAAGACAAGGCTTCAAGTCAGAAAGATACAAATTCTTCTAAGTCTTAACTCAGTTATGACCTAAAAACCTTATCTCCACTCCTAAACCCATAGACTGTCTCATCCCTAAACCGATGAACCCACTAACTATTATCTCGTCTTCTCCAAACCCCTAACAGCCTGATAAAAATAAAATATAAATAGATTGAAACCCATTATCCTCTCCTCGCGAATTATCCAAAACCTAACCGAACTACCTCGAGCTCACCAGCAATCGATCGTGGCAACAATTGTGATGAAGCGTGGTATAAGGAACTGGATTAAATTCGCAAGTTAATTGCTATCGCGGAATCAAATGAACTGCGGATCTACTTACGCGATGCGATGATGAGGATTGTAGGGACTGAATCAACAGTAAGATGAACTGGTTGAATTTGTTTCCGAAAGCTCGAGGACGTGTTAATGGCAGAAATAGCTCAGAGGTAGGTAATGGGAAGAAGGAAATAGGAGGAACGACCCAAGCATTTTATACCTCAGGGAAGTGGGACTCGAATCGGCACACCAGGGTTATGATGAGTCGAAGCACACGACTTACGACTTAAGGCGTGTGCTTCGAGGGGCAAGTGTTAACCCAGTTTCCTCTACGAGTTAAAGTTTACGACTTAAGGCCTTCACGGGTTAAGGAATCTACGAGATAGGATTTACGACTTAAGGCCTTCACGGGTTAAGGAATCTACGAGATAAGGTCTATGACTTAAGGCCTTCACAACCTAAGAACATTACGGCCTGACGACCTAAGGTTGGCATAATCTTACTAGTTAAGGATGACACGACTTAAGGAAGTTTACGACTTAAGTCATTACGACCTAAATGACCCAAGGGAGTAACGGTCCAACAACTTAAAGGAACTATGACTTAACGACTCGAGGGACGAGGAGTCAAGACGACTACGCCTAAGTCGTGACCGACTTACGACCTTTACTAGGTCGTTCACGACCTAAGGCCACAGAGGCAAATTCAATACTGCACCATGACTCGTTAACTCCAGTTAAGCCACAAGCCGAGGATCAGTTTGGGTCGGTCACGACCTACGACATATGGTAAGTCGTACACGACTTAAGACTATGGTAAGTCGTACACAAGAACCAGTTCAATGCCGCATCACTTATGAGAGGACAGGTTAACTCATTTGCGACTTAGGACTTGTGATATATCTAGGGTTCAGCAAGGATGCCTTTAAGAAGTCTGGACCCAGCATTTAAGTGACAACTGACCCACGACTTAGTTTAAGTCGTCCACGACTCAACTTAGGTCGGTTACGACTTAGGACTTGGTAATGTTTCCTGCCTAGAATTGCCTATAAATACGACCCTAGCTCCAACTAGAAGAGGACTTTTTTTGGGCTGATTTCCTTCAAACACCGTTACTCTGCTGCATTACAAACTAATCCAATCCAACACTTGAAGCTCTCAAGATATTAAGAACGCTACAAACAACTTCAAGAAGAGATCACATACATCCAACATGGATTCGAAAACTCTCATCTTCATCGAAGTTTAAGCTACTTGTTCTAAGTCTCTTGTAATTCAAAGTGTATTGTATTTGGGAAGAATTGTATCAGCTTGTAACAAGATTATTAATAAAAGTACTTAAAGTGGACGTAGGCTATACCCTAAAGCCGAACCACTATAAAATTGTTGTTGTTTACCGCTTTTCTACTATTATCCGCTTGTAATCTGTTCCCGAGTCGTCGGGTGGTGCTTTCACAACTACAACTCATACACCGGGGTGCTAGCGTTCAAATTTTAGCGTTAACAGGTTGCGCCATCCCTAGCCTTAGTTACACATTATGTTTTCACTTTTAGACCTCACAGGCGGGACAAATGTACTAGTCGTTTCCTCATACTCATTTTCCCTTTTTAAATCACTTAACATTTGTTTAATCATCTTTGAAATAATGTTAAATTGTTCAAATATATTTTAGAATGTTTATTATTTACTTAAAAACATATACTAAGAATTTGGGAAAGAATTGATTACTTTCAACCTTTATTTCAAATGTTATTAAAAAGTGTTGCGAAAAGTGTTGCAAATAGTGTTACAAAAAGTACTTTAAAAGCTATGTTCTTCAAAACGACTTTTATATCATTTATAAAACTATACTTTCAACTTAAATCACTTTTATAATATTTTAAAAGATTTTTAGAATTTATTTCATCTTTTTGAAATGATTATTTTATCAATTTTCAAATTTGGTCATTTAGTGCAAAAATTGGATTTTTCTTTAAAATTGATTATGCCACATTACAAAATATACAAGATGAAATCTTGATTTTATTTTTTTATAAGAAAGATATGGATATAAGGATCTGGAAAATTCTTGCTTCGAAGAGTTTCGAACTATATTCCACTTTGTATGCTCACTTGAACTTTTGGCGCGAAAACACGAACAACCGTTACGTGATACGTCAAATTTTAGGCATATTTTGAGATTCATATCCAAACTATGCCAAGACAAGTTTAGAAACTTAGGAATTATTTCTGTAGAATATTCAAACATTTTTCAAATGTATAAATGATTATCACATTTCATTTCTTTTGGAAAGTGATTTCCATGTGATTATACGTCGTGTAAATCCATGACTTGATTCAACATATATATTCAATATACAACTAGTAAACATCCAAACAATGTTTATAACCATTTAAACGTATCCTAACATGTCATATGAACTTGAAAATCAATTTTACAACTTTTTTATTACAATGTCACATGATTGTCATTTATGTATATATTTGCTAATTAACATTTGCAAATGACTTAAAGGTGGTTGCTTTCTTTTTCAGACATATATCAGACATCATCATTAACATCCAAATAACATTTATATCTTGCAAAACACCATATAAATATTTATTACTTAACAATTTAGAGTTTTCACCTTTTATTGCTTTCAAACTAGTTTTAAACTTTTCTAACTTTGCTAAAATTTTCCTTAAGCTCTTAGAACTTGCTAAAATTCCTCGTACTTGCTGTAAGAGGCTATGACCAAGTTTATTGAGGAAGATGTGCTCATCCAAATGGAGAAGGGTATGTGAGTAATAAGAGGGGAGAGGAGGATTTTTCAAGCTGCTTGGATGATGTTTTGTTGATATTTTTCTTTGTTTTATTTTTGGGAATATTTTGGCATAATTTTGTTAAGGTGAATAGCCATTACGAATGTAACGAACCCCATTTTGAGTCAAATTTAATTGGTAATTAAAATAAGATTTTGGATTTAATTATGAACTAATTGAGGATTTATTTGGATTTGAAGTGTAAGAATAAAATTTAATTGAATTTTAAGCTAGAAATTATAGAAAAATAAAATATATTATAAATAGGATTTTGGGCATATTTGAGTTCTCCTATTTTTAACAAGATATATAGTTACATAAATGAATTATAATTAGATATTTGATTTTGAAATTTAATTAATTTATTGACAATGAATATTGTTGATTTGAAAATACTAAAATGAATATCCTGAAAAACAAAATAACTATACATACCTTCTTTTGAAAAGAAAAAGATTCACTTATTAATAAAATTATTTTTTAAAATCATTTCTTTCTTTAAATTGGTATAAGTGGAAATAATAAAACAAAATGTATATAAAAAACGAAAAAAAAAATTAAAATAATACATATATAGATAATTATTTATTTAAAAGGTATAATAGTTTTAATTCAAAATAAATATAATGAACTAAGCTTCAAATAATATTGGTTATAAATATTTAAACATTTTCATTTGAAAATAGTTTGTCAATGTATAAAAGTGTGAAGTTTAAAATAAATAAAAACATGTTTCATTAAAAAAATTAAAATGAAGCAATTCTTTTAACATTGTATATATACACACACAAATGAATAAGGGGGTGTATTCATTTATAAAATGAATATGATATAAAAATTTATTAAAAATTCTTTATCTTGTAAAATTACAAATGATAAACATACATCAAAGAGGATGGAGTAAAGGAATTAACAAACATTGAGATCTCATCATCATTGTCTACAAATGGCATTCACTATGATTGCTTGAATAAAATAATAGAATTAAAAATTTTAGAAAACTTTTCATCTCCCCATACTCAAATCATATAACTTCTCACCAAATCTGAAAATACAGTAACATAGATTTGGGAATCTCAAATCTCAACACCCAAGAAAAAATAAAGCGGAAAGAACGAAAAAAAATCTCTACCAATTTTTTTCTTCAATTCAAAAGTAAAGAGTAAAAATTATGGAAATCTTCTGAAAACTTCAAGCTTATGTTTCCATCTGTTCGTCGACGGAAATTTTGTCGGTTTAGAAAACCGTCTAACGAATTTAAATTTAAAAATAACCGCAAGTGCACGGTGTACGAATGTAGCACGTGGCGAATACGGGTCGATCCACAGGGAATTGATGATTTTAAAATTTATTACTTGATCAAATTATACCATAGTCGACAGTGTGTTTAAGCTAGAAAATGTGAAAATGAACTAACTAACAAAAAGAAAAGAAATGCAAATATGAAAGTTAAATGACAATTTAGAGAATAAATCCACTCTCTAGATCATGTAGTTCAACACATGAAATCATGATCTCTCTTTTATGGTCATTAGTGTTTTAATTGATGTGTTTATCATAAGTATGGCATATTTGAGCTATTGATTAGCCAACATAAGCCATCAAACTACAACACACACCTTAAAACACTTACTAACTTTCATGAAACTTGACAAAGAAAATGAGAATGAAATCTATTTTAAGTATGACCTATTAACTATTGATTAGAAACATAGACCATCAAATTTTAATTTCAAATCACTTTCCTATGCCATAATCATATATTGATGAAGAGGCATATGTGTTAGTGATTGTTTAAGTATAGCTCATTTGGTGTCAACAATATAGACAATCAAATTCAAAGCAAAAACAACAAATAAAATCACTTCTATCATCATCATTAAGCACAAAAAGAGAGCATGAATTAACAAAATGTTGAAGCTACATTAATTAGAGAGCTTCATTACCCCTAAATTGAAGGGGTTTAGCTTCTCATATTTGTCATTTTATTAACGAATGTAGCTAACAACATGAAAGAAAAATGAAGAGGAAAAAGAGAGCAAAATAAAAAGATAAGCTAATTAACTTGCATAAAAGAAAAGAGATCTACACTACAACATAAAAAAGAGGCATGTAAAAGGAAAGAGCATGTATTAATAACATAAAAAAAGGAAAATTACATGAAAATAAAAATGGCTAAGTAGCCATGAAAAGAGAAAGAGAGCTTTCTTTTATTTGATCTAAACTAAAGCTAACTAACTAAGAGGGAGAGGGCTACATGAAACATAAGGAGTATTTATACAAGTTAGAAACCCTAATGCATATTTTTGGGGAGTACCCAAAATGCCCCTTAGGAAGTGTGGAGGCCAAGTAATCATTAACATGTCTTAATCCCCCATTAAGTGTACATGAAACCATTAACTCCATAAGCATGTGCATTAGCCTTTAATTTGTACATTAAGGTAAGTGGGTAGGTGGGGTCCTCCATGATCTTCACTTTGAATTATTTCCATCTTCATTCCTTTATATCCATTTTGTGCATGCATGTTTCTTCATGAACCCACTAATATGAGAAGCTAAATTCCTACAAAATATTATATAAATTTCCAATTAAATTCTCTCAAATTAATATATGCGCACATATGGCCATTTTGCCCTTATTGAAGATGAATATGTAAAAATTTGGAATTAACATGCATTTTGGTTAAAACAAGTTAAAATACCCAATATGATCATTTATTTAATTTAAATAGAATAAATATGGTGGTAAAAATATGCACATTTACATGCACATCAAATAGCCCCACACTTATCTTTTTATTCGTCCTCGAATAAACTAAAACTAAGATAAATCCGTTTTCGTAGGAAGCACGATCGCATTGAGCGTATGCAACAAGCCGTTAAACCTCTGGGTGTCCCCAGTAGGACAAGTGTTGTCTCGTGAGGGTTTTCAGCGGATACTACCCACAAAATCCAAATGCAGGATGAAAATATTTACAAAATGCAAGATTTATTTACAAAGAGATGAATGCGAGTTTTTGAAAATATTTACAATGAAATATTTATTTTGAAATTGATACGAATAAGTTAAACATAGTTTTTGGCTATTATCTTGAAAATTTAGGTCATTTACTCGTCAAAATTTCCAACAAAAATCAAGTTATCTTAACAAATAAACTATAGTTTAACTCGTTGTTTTGGTTAATAACATAGTGTAACTTGAAGTGGATCCATAGTTGATTATCAAAGTTTATCAAAGTGGTATTTTCATTTCTTTTCAATAACAAATCAAATCAAATAAGTAAAAAGTGCTAGGATTTCAATTGTTTGCTCTCTCATTATTTGCAAGAAAAATTACACACCTAGCTCAGGTAAACTGAGGCCAGATATACCACCCTTGCACTGCCTTTCGGGCTTATGTGAGGGGAGTACAGAGCATGGCGAGTGCACACACTTTTGTGCATACACCTATCGACCGTAGGTGGTTTTTATTAAGTCTATTTTTACATGTGTTCCATACATGCATAACCGTGAGGACTTTTAAATGAGTATGAAAGCACATAATCAAAGATTCCAAGTAATTAGCCCATGCATAACCGTGAGGACTTTTAAATGAGAGTGAATACTTGGATGTTATTTTTTTATATTTTTTTTAAAAGAGAGAGAGTTTTGCAAAATCATCTTAGCACCATTTAACTTAGAAGGCAAAAAAAATGTTATATAGTTTACTTTAAGTCAACCACTTTTTAAACAAAGTTTTCAATTAGGATGTACTTCATAATTAACACGTATGAATCTTCCTATATATTAGTTAAACCATTGTTATTTGTAATCAAACTTCATTTTTATTTTTGTTAAGACAAATCAACTTTCAAACTTTTCAATTTAATAAGCCAAAACCATATATTTATCCTATAGTGTTTCTTTAAAAATAAATCAAAAGAAAAAAAAAATTGGGATTTTTTTTTAAGAAAAGGCAAAAATAAACCATGAAAAAGAAAAAAAATGAAGTTGAGTCTCCCCCACACTTGATTTTGATTGTTCCCCACAGTCAACCCAAGTGGAAGGAGAAAAAATAAAATAAAAATCCTATATTTACATGAAAGATTATTATTTACAAGAGATGAGAAAGTATACAGTCAGAAAGTAAATGAAACGGTGTTCTAAAGACCGATTCATTTGTCTCGTCAATTGTGTGAGACACAGCTTAGGCACGAAAAACCAAACCATAAAAGATTTCGACATTGAACGTTGATTTGGAAAAACGAATGTCGTTTTATTTAAACTTGAATGAGCTGTTTTGTTTTCGATGATTTTTAGGGTTGATAAAACAATTCATTGAAATTCAAATTTATTTTCACCAAATTGAAATTCAAGTTTGTCATTGAAAAATTCTTCAAAATTATTGATTTCAAAATGGTGATGTAAATCGTCCCCTTTGGAATCCAACAAATCATCTTCAAAAAGTCCAAAGAAATCGTGTTCGTTAAATTCATCTTCCTTTGTTGGATTATCAACAACTTCATCGCATGTAGCCATTTCAAAATCCAAAATTGTTGTATTCAAATTTTCAGAATTGAGAAAAGGAAGATCAAATTTTAAATTTGGTTCCACACCCTCAAAAGAATTGAAATCCAACTCAATTACCATGTTTTCAACAACTTCGTTAAAATTTTCGTTTTCAATTTCGAAAGTTGTTACTTGAAAATCATCGATTTGGGTAAAAGGTGGATTATCACTTGACTTGTCACACGTTGGAATTTGAGTATGTTTAACACCTTGATTCAAATATGTTTCGAACACCAAATCCATGTGATCATTGTACATTTCATTCATTTGCTCAACAAAGTCAAATTTGTAATTATTAATTTGAAAATTTTCGATTTGGACTTGTTGAGAACAAGAATTGTCAATTTCGATAAACGGTAGATTATTATTTGATTCTTTGCAAGTTGGGATTTGATTATGATTTTCACGAAATTTTATGTATTTCTCAAGTAATAAATCCCCGTTATCTTTTTCCATTTGGTTAACAAAATCAAATTCATGATTATTAATATGAACATTTTCATTTTGAATTTGTTGATAACCAAAGTTTTCAATTGTAACGTTATTGAAAAAATTCCCATTGCCAAAATTATTTGAAAATTGTTTCACATTTTCGTTTTGATTTTGAAATCCATTTTACAACTCAAAATTGAATTGTCATTGGTTATACTCAAAATCAATTGAATTTTGGATTGAATTCAAATTTTGAAATCCTTGACTCGAATTATTACACAAATATGAATTGCGCAAATCATTTATACTCTGATTTTGTTGTGTAGATAGTTCAAGTAAAGATGAAATGCTATTTTCAAGAGTCGAAGGTGGGTCTTCGTTTTAATAACTTTATTGCTCAGAATTCGAATTGTTGAAACAATAGTTATCGTTAAAATATCGATACGAATTTGGTATGAAATTATATGGATTATATTGATTTTCACAACTAAATTCAAGTGAGTAAGAAAACGGAAGCTCGGAGATTTTCAAGATCTTTTTTTTTGGTTTTTTTTTTGTAAAGGAAAAATATTTACGAATTTATTCTTCAAAATGGAAAATTGATTTTTATTTTGTTTTGGGATTTTCAGTTTTTTTTGGGCTTTTGTTTTAAGTAGGTTTTATATATTTTTTTGGATTTTTGTTTTTTCTATTTTTTTTTTGGATTTTTGAAACTTCAAATGAAAAGGATTTAAAAATTCCAAAGAAAAATAAAAGGAATATTTACAATTTTTTTAGTTTTGGATTTTTGATTTTTTTTAAATATGCATTAACTAATGCAACTAAATGAATGCAGTGGTTAATTACAAATGATTTATCCTAAGTTAACCCAAAATTGTATAATCATAAATTGTCCTAATTCAACAAGATAGTTCTCAGCCAGGTAACGGGCAGGATTTATCGGTGCACCACGAATCACCGTAGCAATGCAGCCGAAGGTTTAAGTACCTTCAGAGAAACAATTCAGTATAATATTTACGAATCACCGTAATATTTATAAATGGTTATTACTCTGCCGTAGCCTAGACACCAAGAAATTAAATTGTTCAAAGAAGACAAATTGTCAATATACAATTAAGTGTTATCGATTTCTAACCGTTATTATTAATCAAAATCTAGGACGAAATGCAAAACAGAAATTAAATGTGTATTAATAATGCAACTACGAATGGAATTTTGTTTGTTTTTGTTTGTGAATTTTTTTTTTCAAATGCAAGCTATCTACAATGCAATTCAAATAAAAGCAGAGATGAAAGCAGCAATTTTTTATAAGCAAGGCAGCAATTTATTTTTGGCAGCAATTTTTTTTTGGCAGCAGAGCGAAGCAAGAAATTCTTTCAATCTGCTTTGGCAACCTGAAACGAAAAATAAATTATATATAATTTTTTTATATTTTTTATATCAAGAGAAGGAACTTAAAACAAATGAAAAGGAAAACAAACTAAACTAAAATTATTTGAAAACAAAATAGACTAAAATAATTGAAAACAAGATAAATATCGTTTCTTTGTGTTTTTTTTAAAGAGATCGACCAAAAACACTTAATAGCCACACGAAAAAAATCACAACAAATTTCCTTTTTGTCCTTTTTTGTTTCTAAAGGAAAGAAAAGAAGTTAACATAAACTAAAAAAATTTATTACTTCTTTTAACACAACACAAATTACAACACTGGCCCACAGCTCAAAAGGCCCACTACCGCAGAATTTATTTTCTCTGTTAAAATAAATGAAGTGTACCAACGAACACAAATGAAAACAATCGGATGAGAACTAAAAAAAGAAAGAAAAGAGGGATTTTGTTCGTTGTTCGTCAAGTTCGATCGAAATTCAATTGGGGATTTTGGTTGTTGATTCGTGGTCGCAGCAATTGGACGAGGCAGGTCGCAATTGATAGGGGAGATGAGTGTGTTATTGCAGATGTTGTTGACACAGTCGATGCGGGGTGGTAACTGCTTGCTACTGGAGTTGATTTGTAGTTAGAAGACGGTGGTGATTTCAAATGGTAATTGCAGGCAGTTTGTTATGGTGAATTGGAAATTGAGAGGTGGAAGGAGAGTTGGATTGGGCAGTTGTGGAAGTTTTTCAGTGGAGATGGAGATGACTGTTGATGGTGATGGTGGGATATGATGTATTTTGTTGCGGGCTTGTGTGCAATGGTTGTGAGGTTCAAGGTGTTGAGAATGGTGAGTAAGAGGAAAGGTATGCATGCAAGGGGTGGTAGATGTAGTAGTCAAGGAAGGTTGCTTGTTGCAGCAGTTTGGATTAAGTGATGGTTGATGGCAAAGTTGCTATTGAACTGGAATGTGATGTGTTCAGGAGTTGATTTGGTGCTGGTTGAAGATGTTATCGAAGTGGTTGTGTCTGTAAGCAGAGAAGGTTGTGTGAAATGGAAGAGTTGATCAATGGAGATGTGATCGAGTAGCACTGTTAGGTGGTGATTGCTGCTGGATATGGGGTGGGTGGTTCAGGTTCTTTTTCTTTTGTATCTTGCAAATGGAAGCAGAGATGAAGTGTTTTTGTGGTTTGATGATCGAAGGAGATGATGTCAGTCGGTTTGGGTTTGCGATTGCACTTGGAGGATGTGGTGTTGTCGTGGTTTTCGGGAGTGCCGATTGGTGAGTTCGAGTTTGTTCGACCGAATGTCGAAGCAGATTCGAAGGTCAATGAGGGAAATTAGGGCAGTGGATTCGCGATGTTGAAGCATTGGATGGGATCGTTGAAGTTGCTGAGATGATATTAAGTGGAAGGTCTGAGAAGTTGCGGTTCCACTGGGTTAGGGATAGTCGGTTGTAGTTGCTCTGGTTGTGGGGTTCGTGCAGGCGATTTGGAGTGTGGATGATATGGATTATGTGTGGGATGTTTGTAGGAAGAATGTAAGTGGCAGTGGTAGTTAAGGAAGGGAGGAGGTGGTTGATCAGTTGTGGAGTGATGGGTTGTAAGTGACTGATGGAGGCTCGTGGGTGGATGGAGTTGCATGTTCAAGCGTGGTTGCAAGAGATGTTGCGACTTCGGGTGCGTGGTGGCAACCGCTGATGTTATGCAGTTGTTTTCAAGTTGGGGTGAGTTTGCAGCAGCCTATGATGATCATAAATTGGTCGTTGTGGAAGTGTGAAGAAGTGGTGGTTGACAGTGTTGAGGAATGTTGAGGTGTTGTGATGGTTTGGCTGATATGAAAATGAGTAGGGGATGTGGTGACGCTGTGGGTTTGCAATTTTGTGAAAGGTCATATGGGGTTTAGTTATGTAGTATGACTGATGGAGTAGAGATTAAAGAGGCGGTTTTGTGGTAATGTAGTGGAACAACAGGCTTGTGGTGTGGTTGTGTAACGATCGAGATTTTTCGTTGCCGAAAAATCGAACCGTTAGGGTTTTAGAAGAAGAAAGAGGTAGAAGAAGAAAGAAAAGAAAGAGAGGAGAAAACAGAAAACAAGTAACAGAACGAGAAACAATAACAGAATCTCACAGTCGCAGCGGAACAACATATAATAGATAAATGAATATTCATTAAAACAAAAGAACTATACATTTTATACATTACATCACATTACATTACATCAATCAGAGTGTACGACAACAACAGCGGAAAGAAATACTATATACAATAGATAATAGACTACGCTATCTGGCTCGCCTCCAGATCTGCACAGCAACTCCCGAATCCAGAATAACCTGACAACCTAACTCTAGACTGCCCGTGTGGAAAATAGTGGGCACCCAGAGTTTAGGAAAGGAACAATAAACTCCAGGTCAGTCATGTGACTGGTGTGAGAACTCAAAAACAGTTTATCTTTAAACAAGCAGCAAGAAAATTTAAATTTTTAAATCCGCAATGCTTTTTGGAAAATGAAACTACCATAAGGCCTCCCGGCACACACACAATGCAAACGCACACATGGGGGAGATTTCTCCTTATGATAGTCAAACATGCTTACTACGAGAAAAATTCTTTGATATTATTACTAGTGCATAGTGGAAAATATTTCGAAAGTATAATATAAATCCTAGCCAGCATAGGTACCATGATGCTATGCCTACTATAGCTGCCATGTTAAATGGCAGGTTCTACAACTAAAACCGTACAAGGCACGTATTGGATGAATGGATTTCCAACAAATGGTCAGGCTAAGGAACTTCCTACTGCCACATGGGATCGCCTCTGGCGGGACGTCCCGAGAAACTAACGTTACGGTTAGATCTCTGCCAACACAAGGCCGGGTTACCTCTGTAACTAGGTAACTACTACACGAATATGTCATCCCCCGGTCCTTTGGGACCTTTATCCGAGCGCTCGATACCAACAACACCACACAGAAATAGATATAGTGTTTCCACATGAGTAAATATCTGGGCTCCATACCGTGATACCACCCTTTTCCAGAAGGAAATGACATACCCTAAAGGGCGCGACCCTCATAACCTTGCCGCATATTCCTGTTTCGACCATTTCCGGGGAGTGAGGTCTTGACGAAGTCTCGTCCACAAAGCTACGCTTTGTGCAACAAAGCCATGCTTTGGGTCCACAGATGACCAAAGCAATAATCACAAAGATAAATGATCAAACAAATGATCATATCACAAATGACCAACCAATGATCATCACACAGCAGCACTCAGCATGCCACATTACCAGATTGGGAAATATCGCTGATAACCTTCAACTACATAACCTCTGAGCTCGTACGTCTCAGAGAAGGGTGTTAAAGCTAAGAGAATAAATTCTCCGCCACCCACAGAAATGTATTTGAAAGAAATCTGCTTTATATCTCAAAATGTAATGTCAGACATGTAACCATACAAGTCTGTTCCGGGTTCGAACAGAACCGAAGGCACTTCCAAAGAAGCCCTTGCAATCCGAGTATTCACAATCCCGATAAAATTTCCCATCACAAAGGAAATCTCCATATCGTAGCTAACGATGCGGAGACAATCGATAGGTCATCCTATTGTTTTCACAAATACCCGGTCTTCACACCGGCTTCAAATGCGGTCCAAACGACGTATCGCATATTCGGAATGGGATATACGACACAAAGGTCCTCTCCCGGCTAAACCGAATAGCAAGCGCTTATTTTAAAAATAAGTGTGCATTCAATTCCAAACAAACACAATCAATACCATCCAAGGGTAAATATTGATAGTCGGTTATTTAACTATCAATAAAGATGCGCCACATCATCAGATTCCAAATAATTTTTCCAAAATTATTAAGTCCCAAAATATCTTTACAAGATATATATACACAATTTCCAAATAATTGCCCAATTTATTTGCTTTACCAAAACACCTTCACGATATAATTTCCACACTTAACCATTTGAAAACCCATTTCAAATTAAACACCTCAACCATTTGAAAACAAATTTCAAATTACACAACTCAACCATTTGAAAACCAATTTCAAACTACAATTCATCTTTTATACCTTTTTGAAAACAAATTTCAAATCAACAAATAAATCCTTACCGATTTAATTTAACTTACGTTCCAAATTCGTAAATTTTATTTCCATATTTTAAAAATAAATCAACATTTATTTTTAAACAAATTTCCCTTCCTATTATAAATTCCAACGTGAATTAAATCCCAAATACCCATTCATATTTGATTTCAAATCGATTCCAAAATATTCGCTTACAATTTACCTTTAAAGGGTGAATTCACAAAAACGTTCCATTCCATATTGGAAAATCATTTCTAAACTTATTTAAAAATAAGTAATTCACAATTCAATTTATTTTCAACAATTCGAAAATATTCCATATGCTTAAACCATAGTTAAGTATTAATTTCTTTCCTTTAAAGAAATATTCTTTTATTCACATTTATTTGGGTTAAAAACGAATGTTGCGTAAAACATCGTTACGACAACCCAAAAACACTAGTATATGGATTTGAAATAAAAAAATGGATACATAAATCCAATACTATTCAAAATATTTTCTCGAAAACGTCTATTTCAACAATAAATGTTGAAACCTAAGATTTCGATACTTAATATATTTAAAACATCTTTAATTTGTTTTAAATTCCATTTAAAACATTCCTTTCCAAAAACACGTCCATTTAATAAAATAATATTTCACCGTTCAAAAATAGTGAATATAACTCCTTTAACAAATCCCATATTCAATTTATCAAATTAAATTGATTTTTCGGATTTATAACAATGTCCATACATCCCATTTCTATTTATGAAACTTCGTTTTAGAAATCTCCTTTTATTAGTCCAATTCGATTTACATAACTCGATTATATACTAAAATCAATATTATAAGTTAAATACTTATAATATTATCTATTTACCCAAATCGTTCTTTTGAACTTCACCAATTTAAAATCTTATCACTTACAAGATTTCTTTATGGCTTATAATAATTTCAACTAATGAAATCTTCATTTATTAACAATTTCAACAAACCCCCTTTTTAATGCCCAAATCCATTTCTATAAGTTAATAACTTATAAACTTAAAATTTTCCAATAACCATTCGTTTTATAAATTTCACATTTATTAATCTATAAATCCTAGTGAAATTCATGTTATACATCAACTTAACACTTTATAAATTTATTCTATAACTTCAATAAATTTAATTTAAAAACATCCATTTATAAAATCCTTTATATAAACCATTAATAATAATAACTTCCCAAAAACCAAATTTAACTATTTTATAAAAACCTATTATTGTTAAAAATTTCTTTTAAGTTATATTTTATAAAAATATAAATTTTTAAAACATAAAATTTTATCCATCTGTTTATTTTAAAATTTAATCAATTCAAATTTTTTTATAAACCATATTCTTTGAAAAATCGATTTAAAACCCCTTTTAAATTCAAAACCGTTATTTTTAATTTTAAAAATTGAATCCGATGATGCAACAGCATTAGATGGTCAATCACGGGAATAAGTGTCATATATCAATATGGTTATCAACGATCAACATAATATTTATAAACAAATAAATATGTGAGGAATCCAGTTGGATCCCTCCAACCTGTTTCCCTGCACCCACAGACGTTAGCACAATACCAATTCCACTTCAAGGTGGAATATCGCGGTATATGGGATTTTATAAAATATCCGCTTAATAACGGCGCAATAGGGTCTCATCCGCTATACGAGGCGGGAAATCAAATCCGATATATACATATGCCAATATATATATATCGCTATATATAGTATATATCCTAGTATATCTACTAACACAACCAATCAACAATCAACATTAACTATTTAAAATTTTAAACAAAACCTTTCGATTGAGTGAGGAGTTCTCACCTTGATTTTATTTTCCGTTTTCGCGTTCGTTTCGAATAAAATTAAACGAACGTTTAATTTTACCCGAAATTCAAACGAGCTCCAATCGACTCCAAACCAGTTGCACTGCGAAGAGCACGACGATACGATTCCAACGCAAAAAATCTCGTTCAATTTGGACCTCGCAGCAAAAAGTTATGCATTTTTAAAGTCGATACGAATTAATTTTGCAATCGAATTACATTTAAAAGAAAAACAATCAACCTCCTTCCTCTGGTGGGCCCACCTCCTCATCTCCTTGCGTACGCACGGGAGAGCATCTCCAGGTAGTAAAAATGCACAAAACCCATACAAGTAGAAATTAGGGTTTGATCTTCCGACCACCACGAAGCACGAAATTCGATCATACCACCGCCAAATGAAAGCTCTCGACGAGAGCCACCTTCACCAGCAACCATGACGAGCTCGGCCACCTCAGGACCCTTGGAAAACGTGTGCAACAGCCCCATGAACGCGGCCATTATCCCCTCCAAACGGCGATGATTCGCCAGATCCACCGTTGGATAGGTTCGCCTCGCCATGCTCTACAAGTTTGTAGTTGGAAGTTTTTCCTAAATGTTGATGGATTGAGAGATCTTGAGGAATGAAATTCGAAAATTTCTGGCCATTAAAGTGTAAGAGGCGGCTGGAGCAATATTCTAGGGTTTTGAACAAGAAAATGATATATATACCCATATTATTTTAATAATAAAATACCCAATTTAACACTTTTGCAAACGATCTCCAAACAACGCATGCCGACAGGCGTTCCTAAGGTTTTTCCACGTTCCGGACGCAATGGAACAGGTTTCGTAAGCTAATTCCATCATATGTGTGAGATACGGCTATAAACGCTCAATTTAAATTAAAACCGATTTAAACGATTTCTAGACGTTTTGGCTTGTACCGGACAAACGACAAATCCAATCGACTTGAAATTTGAAATCTTGCAATAATATCACATTACGGATCCGATGAAACTGGTTTCGTCGAAATCCGAGACCGTTTGAAAAATGGCTATTTTTACTCGCCGAATTTATATTAAAACGATATTGATGCGTTTCGAGCTGCCACGGTCAAACGACAACTCCGATTGCTACGAAAATTGAAATCCGATAATAATTAACTATTACGGATCCAATAGAACTCGTTTCGTTCAATTCCGAGATTGTTCAAAAATTGGCTATTTTTCAGTCGATAATTAAATATTGAAATATTCAATTTTTACAAATAAATTCCAAATTCAGTTTTACAAGTTCTAAAATATCTCTATAACTTTAATATGATTAAATAAAATTTTCCAAGTCATTTCCAATCATATTTAACCCAATATTCAATTATCTACGGAATTTCACTATTAATTAATCGATTTAATTATCCCATTAAACCCAATATTCGAAAAATAAATTATTCGACTTAAAAATTCCACTTATTAATATTTAAAATTAATTAAATACTCAAATTCAAATTATCAAAAATTCTGGGTCGTTACAATCTTCCCCCCTTAAAAGAATTTCGTCCTCGAAATTGCAAGTTATGGAGAATAATTCATAATCCGTTTATTATTTTTCCAAAACTAATAGTTTTATCAACCTTCTAACACCAATCTTTTTATTAAAGATTTACTATCATTTCAATTAGCTTTCCAACTTCAATTATAGGTTTCAAACAACATTGTTTACTCAACAATTCAAATTTAAATTTAAATTCAAATTTCAAACTTTCAAAATTTCTCAAAATTTCTCTAACTCCCTAAATTTTCGAAAAATTTCGCCAGAGTCTCCTTTGCGCGGCTAGATCGGTACGACTACAAAACGGCTCTACGGCCCCTCAGAATCAAAAGAAAAGAGAAAGCCAAGTGGCTAGAGAAGGAAATCATCAAATCTCATATAAAAACTGAAATACGTACCTTTTGTCGAGCGATTCAATTTTTTAACTTTGAAATCAAAATCCCAATTCCTTTATAACCTGTATATCCTGCTAGCATAATATCCAATTATAATATTCAAACCAATTTTCCAATTCAATTATAAAATTTCCAATACGTGCTTCTTATACCACTTTTAGCTTACTATTAAAGTTGCATATTCATTTTCATTCGTTTCAATTCCAATTCAATTCTATTCAATTTCATTTGAATTCAATTACATAGCTTCCAATTGCGCTAGTTCAATTTCATTAACACTTAAGGAATTTTCATACAATCAACCAACAAGCAAATAACGACCAATGTACATCCAATACAACCAAATTTATTTATTTTACTTGCATGCAATTTGGTTCGACTATCTCAATTCCAATTGGTTTAACATTCAATTGATTTTCATTCAATTATTCAACTATTTTCAAATGAATTTACACTTGCATGCATCATTTCATATCAACTTATTCATATTCTATTGATTAACATTCAATCCATTCTTTAATTCAATTGCTAGTTCTTTTTACAAATAAAATTGAATTTCATTTATATAACTTAAGTTCACATCTTTAACAATTTCATTTACTCACTTTATTCACTTACTTTGATATTAACATCAATTCTTTCAATATTACTTAAGTTATATTCCATTTCAACTCTATTTACATCATTTAATTCACTTGATTATTTAACTTTGATACAAAGGTCAAATTTTTTTTTATTCAACTTCACTTAAGTTATACTCCATTTAACATCATTTGTTCAAATAAACTTAAGCTTTACACTTATCAGTCAAGTTCGAATTTCAATTCTAAAGTTAATTCCATTTAACACTTACTTAAGACAACTTCATATCAACATTTAAATCCATATTCCATTTTACTTAACTTAATTGTTTAACCACTTCAACAACTGGTTTCACTTACATTTTCCCATTTAATAAGTTATAAAACTTATTATTCAACTTCTAACTTATATTATAAGTTCAAAACCTTTTTCACTTATATTTATCAATTTCAAATTGAATTTTAATTTCAAATTGGTTTATTACAACAAAACTTCAATTTTTAATTCATTTTTGTAGCAAATCCATCACATAGAAACTCGAAAATGATACTGATGATGCTGCAGTCATCACCCTTATTATTTCCCAGTGACAATAGTGAAATCAATGCTAATTATTCTTTCAAAAAGTTTTCTTTCTATTCATAAATCACTTTTATAAACCTTTTACTTATATAATTTTTTTACTTCTTATATACATACATGATTATCTTACAATTGTAAATCATCATTAATTATTATTTCATCTTATGATTCATTGGTTTATACCATTATTCTTTTACAATAGTTGCTTTTATTAGCTTATTCAAACAACTTTTAATTATTTTATATATATATATATCATTTACAACAACCAAGCGATCAATTATATACACACTTCAATAATTCTTGAAAAATTATTTTCTTTTTATATATAAAATATAATCGAGGTAAAATTATTTCATTTACCCAATTTAAAACAATATTGTGTCGAATTGTTCTATTCAAGTGTTTAGGAACCCCTTCGATTCAGTTTTCGAGGCTGCGCCGACGAAGGTTCATATACCACTCAATAAACCAATCATCACAATATAAAACAATTTTATATTCACTAACAAATACGCACTCATATCTATTATTACACTCATACTCATTCTAGAGTACTGCTGACTCTTTCTCTAATGAGTAATACCCAACAGAGCAGGTTGTCGCTTAACCATATGCTCTGATACCAAATGTAACGATCGAGATTTTTCGTTGCCGAAAAATCAAACCGTTAGGGTTTTAGAAGAAGAAAGAGGTAGAAGAAGAAAGAAAAGAAAGAGAGGAGAAAACAGAAAACAAGTAACAGAACGAGAAACAATAACAGAATCTCACAGTCGCAGCGGAACAACATATAATAGATAAATGAATATTCATTAAAACAAAAGAACTATACATTTTATACATTACATCACATTACATTACATCAATCAGAGTGTACGACAACAACAGCGGAAAGAAATACTATATACAATAGATAATAGACTACGCTATCTGGCTCGCCTCCAGATCTGCACAGCAACTCCCGAATCCAGAATAACCTGACAACCTAACTCTAGACTGCCCGTGTGGAAAATAGTGGGCACCCAGAGTTTAGGAAAGGAACAATAAACTCCAGGTCAGTCATGTGACTGGTGTGAGAACTCAAAAACAGTTTATCTTTAAACAAGCAGCAAGAAAATTTAAATTTTTAAATCCGCAATGCTTTTTGGAAAATGAAACTACCATAAGGCCTCCCGGCACACACACAATGCAAACGCACACATGGGGGAGATTTCTCCTTATGATAGTCAAACATGCTTACTACGAGAAAAATTCTTTGATATTATTACTAGTGCATAGTGGAAAATATTTCGAAAGTATAATATAAATCCTAGCCAGCATAGGTACCATGATGCTATGCCTACTATAGCTGCCATGTTAAATGGCAGGTTCTACAACTAAAACCGTACAAGGCACGTATTGGATGAATGGATTTCCAACAAATGGTCAGGCTAAGGAACTTCCTACTGCCACATGGGATCGCCTCTGGCGGGACGTCCCGAGAAACTAACGTTACGGTTAGATCTCTGCCAACACAAGGCCGGGTTACCTCTGTAACTAGGTAACTACTACACGAATATGTCATCCTCCGGTCCTTTGGGACCTTTATCCGAGCGCTCGATACCAACAACACCACACAGAAATAGATATAGTGTTTCCACATGAGTAAATATCTGGGCTCCATACCATGATACCACCCTTTTCCAGAAGGAAATGACATACCCTAAAGGGCGCGACCCTCATAACCTTGCCACATATTCCTGTTTCGATCATTTCCGGGGAGTGAGGTCCTGACGAAGTCTCGTCCACAAAGCTACGCTTTGTGCAACAAAGCCATGCTTTGGGTCCACAGATGACCAAAGCAATAATCACAAAGATAAATGATCAAACAAATGATCATATCACAAATGACCAACCAATGATCATCACACAGCAGCACTCAGCATGCCACATTACCAGATTGGGAAATATCGCTGATAACCTTCAACTACATAACCTCTGAGCTCGTACGTCTCAGAGAAGGGTGTTAAGCTAAGAGAATAAATTCTCCGCCACCCACAGAAATGTATTTGAAAGAAATCTGCTCTATATCTCAAAATGTAATGTCAGACATGTAACCATACAAGTCTGTTCCGGGTTCGAACAGAACCGAAGGCACTTCCAAAGAAGCCCTTGCAATCCGGGTATTCACAATCCCGATAAAATTTCCCATCACAAAGGAAATCTCCATATCGTAGCTAACGATGCGGAGACAATCGATAGGTCATCCTATTGTTTTCACAAATACCCGATCTTCACACCGGTCTTCAAATGCGGTCCAAACGACGTATCGCATATTCGGAATGGGATATACGACACAAAGGTCCTCTCCCGGCTAAACCGAATAGCAAGCGCTTATTTTAAAAATAAGTGTGCATTCAATTCCAAACAAACACAATCAATACCATCCAAGGGTAAATATTGATAGTCGGTTATTTAACTATCAATAAAGATGCGCCACATCATCAGATTCCAAATAATTTTTCCAAAATTATTAAGTCCCAAAATATCTTTACAAGATATATATACACAATTTCCAAATAATTGCCCAATTTATTTGCTTTACCAAAACACCTTCACGATATAATTTCCACACTTAACCATTTGAAAACCCATTTCAAATTAAACACCTCAACCATTTGAAAACAAATTTCAAATTACACAACTCAACCATTTGAAAACCAATTTCAAACTACAATTCATCTTTTATACCTTTTTGAAAACAAATTTCAAATCAACAAATAAATCCTTACCGATTTAATTTAACTTACGTTCCAAATTCGTAAATTTTATTTCCATATTTTAAAAATAAATCAACATTTATTTTTAAACAAATTTCCCTTCCTATTATAAATTCCAACGTGAATTAAATCCCAAATACCCATTCATATTTGATTTCAAATCGATTCCAAAATATTCGCTTACAATTTACCTTTAAAGGGTGAATTCACAAAAACGTTCCATTCCATATTGGAAAATCATTTCTAAACTTATTTAAAACTAAGTAATTCACAATTCAATTTATTTTCAACAATTCGAAAATATTCCATATGCTTAAACCATAGTTAAGTATTAATTTCATTCCTTTAAAGAAATATTCTTTTATTCACATTTATTTGGGTTAAAAACGAATGTTGCGTAAAACATCGTTACGACAACCCAAAAACACTAGTATATGGATTTGAAATAAAAAATGGATACATAAATCCAATACTATTCAAAATATTTTCTCGAAAACGTCTATTTCAACAATAAATGTTGAAACCTAAGATTTCGATACTTAATATATTTAAAACATCTTTAATTTGTTTTAAATTCCATTTAAAACATTCCTTTCCAAAAACACGTCCATTTAATAAAATAATATTTCACCGTTCAAAAATAGTGAATATAACTCCTTTAACAAATCCCATATTCAATTTATCAAATTAAATTGATTTTTCGGATTTATAACAATGTCCATACATCCCATTTCTATTTATGAAACTTCGTTTTAGAAATCTCCTTTTATTAGTCCAATTCGATTTACATAACTCGATTATATACTAAAATCAATATTATAAGTTAAATACTTATAATATTATCTATTTACCCAAATCGTTCTTTTGAACTTCACCAATTTAAAATCTTATCACTTACAAGATTTCTTTATGGCTTATAATAATTTCAACTAATGAAATCTTCATTTATTAACAATTTCAACAAACCCCCTTTTTAATGCCCAAATCCATTTCTATAAGTTAATAACTTATAAACTTAAAATTTTCCAATAACCATTCGTTTTATAAATTTCACATTTATTAATCTATAAATCCTAGTGAAATTCATGTTATACATCAACTTAACACTTTATAAATTTATTCTATAACTTCAATAAATTTAATTTAAAAACATCCATTTATAAAATCCTTTAAATAAACCATTAATAATAATAACTTCCCAAAAACCAAATTTAACTATTTTATAAAAACCTATTATTGTTAAAAATTTCTTTTAAGTTATATTTTATAAAAATATAAATTTTTAAAACATAAAATTTTATCCATCTGTTTATTTTAAAATTTAATCAATTCAAAATTTTTTATAAACCATATTCTTTGAAAAATCGATTTAAAACCCCTTTTAAATTCAAAACCGTTATTTTTAATTTTAAAAATTGAATCCGATGATGCAACAGCATTAGATGGTCAATCACGGGAATAAGTGTCATATATCAATATGGTTATCAACGATCAACATAATATTTATAAACAAATAAATATGTGAGGAATCCAGTTGGATCCCTCCAACCTGTTTCCCTGCACCCACAGACGTTAGCACAATACCAATTCCACTTCAAGGTGGAATATCGCGGTATATGGGATTTTATAAAATATCCGCTTAATAACGGCGCAATAGGGTCTCATCCGCTATACGAGGCGGGAAATCAAATCCGATATATACATATGCCAATATATATATATCGCTATATATAGTATATATCCTAGTATATCTACTAACACAACCAATCAGCAATCAACAATCAACATTAACTATTTAAAATTTTAAACAAAACCTTTCGATTGAGTGAGGAGTTCTCACCTTGATTTTATTTTCCGTTTTCGCGTTCGTTTCGAATAAAATTAAACGAACGTTTAATTTTACCCGAAATTCAAACGAGCTCCAATCGACTCCAAACCAGTTGCACTGCGAAGAGCACGACGATACGATTCCAACGCAAAAAATCTCGTTCAATTTGGACCTCGCAGCAAAAAGTTATGCATTTTTAAAGTCGATACGAATTAATTTTGCAATCGAATTACATTTAAAAGAAAAACAATCAACCTCCTTCCTCTGGTGGGCCCACCTCCTCATCTCCTTGCGTACGCACGGGAGAGCATCTCCAGGTAGTAAAAATGCACAAAACCCATACAAGTAGAAATTAGGGTTTGATCTTCCGACCACCACGAAGCACGAAATTCGATCATACCACCGCCAAATGAAAGCTCTCGACGAGAGCCACCTTCACCGGCAACCATGACGAGCTCGGCCACCTCAGGACCCTTGGAAAACGTGTGCAACAGCCCCATGAACGCGGCCATTATCCCCTCCAAACGGCGATGATTCGCCAGATCCACCGTTGGATAGGTTCGCCTCGCCATGCTCTACAAGTTTGTAGTTGGAAGTTTTTCCTAAATGTTGATGGATTGAGAGATCTTGAGGAATGAAATTCGAAAATTTCTGGCCATTAAAGTGTAAGAGGCGGCTGGAGCAATATTCTAGGGTTTTGAACAAGAAAATGATATATATACCCATATTATTTTAATAATAAAATACCCAATTTAACACTTTTGCAAACGATCTCCAAACAACGCATGCCGACAGGCGTTCCTAAGGTTTTTCCGCGTTCCGGACGCAATGGAACAGGTTTCGTAAGCTAATTCCATCATATGTGTGAGATACGGCTATAAACGCTCAATTTAAATTAAAACCGATTTAAACGATTTCTAGACGTTTTGGCTTGTACCGGACAAACGACAAATCCAATCGACTTGAAATTTGAAATCTTGCAATAATATCACATTACGGATCCGATGAAACTGGTTTCGTCGAAATCCGAGACCGTTTGAAAAATGGCTATTTTTACTCGCCGAATTTATATTAAAACGATATTGATGCGTTTCGAGCTGCCACGGTCAAACGACAACTCCGATTGCTACGAAAATTGAAATCCGATAATAATTAACTATTACGGATCCAATAGAACTCGTTTCGTTCAATTCCGAGATTGTTCAAAAATTGGCTATTTTTCAGTCGATAATTAAATATTGAAATATTCAATTTTTACAAATAAATTCCAAATTCAGTTTTACAAGTTCTAAAATATCTCTATAACTTTAATATGATTAAATAAAATTTTCCAAGTCATTTCCAATCATATTTAACCCAATATTCAATTATCTACGGAATTTCACTATTAATTAATCGATTTAATTATCCCATTAAACCCAATATTCGAAAAATAAATTATTCGACTTAAAAATTCCACTTATTAATATTTAAAATTAATTAAATACTCAAATTCAAATTATCAAAAATTCTGGGTCGTTACAGGTTGAAGGCAAGTAGAAGGTAGTGTGTTGAGGGTGCGTGGTTGGTTAGTGAGAAGAGGGGCGATTTTGTGGGTTGATGAAGTTGAAGTGGATTGTGGGATGCTAATGTCAGGGTATTTATGATGGTGGCAGCACTATAATGGGGAGGGTAGTGGTGAGGAGATGTTGACAGCAGAAGTGCACAAAGTAGTGGCAATGGCTAGTTGTAGGTAGTTTGTAGAGGAGTTTGTCGAAGTAGAGTGTCAGTAGGAAGTATGTGGAGTATGGGCTATTCGAAGTATGTACTGGCTGTAGTGTTTGGTGCGGAAAGGAGTTTTGTGATCAGGTGGGGTTTTTGATTGTAGTAGGAAGGGTGAATGAAGTGGGGAAGATGACTGTCACAGTGCTGGAGTGGAAATTGGTGTTATCTGTGATATCTGTGATAACAGTGTTGATGGTTGAAGCATTGTGTTGTGGCACAGTTTTGTGTAAAGGGGTATATGCAGGTTCTTTGTGCACAGTGAATAGTGAGGCAGAGAGGAAAAGAAAAATTGTAAACAAACTGAAATTTGTAAATGAAGAAGAAATAAAATGTTTTTTTTTTGTTTTGAAATTGTGATGTGTGTATGTGTGTGTATGTCACCAAATGCAAATGAAACAAAAGAAAAACAAGCACACAAATGAATACAAAAGTCAAACAAACACACATTTTTTTTAAGAAAATTGACACACAAAAAAACACACAAAATTAAAAAAGAATAATTCGAAGAATAGAAAATAAAAATCAAGCAAATCCCCGGCAACGGTGCCAAAAACTTGTTCGTCGACGGAAATTCTATCGGTTTAGAAAACCGTCGAACGAATTTAAATTTAAAAATAACCGCAAGCGCACGGTGTACGAATGTAGCACGTGGCGAATACGGGTCGATCCACGGGGAATTGATGATTTTAAAATTTCGTACTCAATCAAATTATACCAAAGTCGAGAGTGTGTTTAAGCTAGAAAATGAGAAAATGAACTAACTAACAAAAAGAAAAGAAATGCAAATATGAAAGTTAAATGACAATTTAGAGAATAAATCCGCACTCTAGATCATGTAGTTCAACACATGAAATCATGATCTCTCTTTTATGGTCATTAGTGTTTTAATTGATGTGTTTATCATAAGTATGGCATATTTGAGCTATTGATTAGCCAACATAAGCCATCAAACTATAACACACCCCTTAAAACACTTACTAGCTTTCATGAAACTTGACAAAGAAAATGAGAATGAAATCTATTTTAAGTATGGCCTATTAACTATTGATTAGAAACATAGACCATCAAATTTTAATTTCAAATCACTTTCTTACGCCATAATCATATATTGATGAAGAGGCATTTGTGTTAGTGATTGTTTATGTATAGCTCATTTGGTGTCAACAAATATGGATTATCAAATTCAAAGCAAAAACAACAAATAAAATCACTTCTATCATCATCATTAAGCACAAAAAGAGAGCATGAATTAACAAAATGTTGAAGCTACATTAATTAGAGAGCTTCATTACCCCTAAATTGAAGGGGTTTAGCTTCTCATATTTGTCATTTTATTAACAAATGTAGCTAACAACATGAAAGCAAAATGAAGAGGAAAAAGAGAGAAAAATGAAAAGATAAGCTAATTAACTTGCACAAAAGAAAAGAGATCTACACTACAACATAAAAAAGAGGCATGTAAAAGGAAAGAGCTTGTATTAATAACATAAAAAAAGGAAAATTACATGAAAATAAAAATGGCTAAGCAGCCATGAAAAGAGAAAGAGAGCTTTCTTTTATTTGATCTAAACTAAAGCTAACTAACTAAGAGGGAGAGGGCTACATGAAACATAAGGGGTATTTATACAAGTTAGAAACCCTAATGCATATTTTAGGGGAGCACCCAAAATGCCCCTTAGGAAGTTTGGAGGCCAAGTAATCATTAACATGTCTTAATCCCCCATTAAGTGTACATGAAACCATTAACTCCATATGCATGTGCATTAGCCTTTAATTTGTACATTAAGGTAGGTGGGTAGGTGGGGTCCTTCATGATCTTCACTTTGAATTATTTCCATCTTCATTCCTTTATATCCATTTTGTGCATGCATGTTTCTTCATGAACCCACTAATATGAGAAGCTAAATTCCTACAAAATATTATATAAATTTCCAATTAAATTCTCTCAAATTAATATATGCGCACAAATGGCCATTTTGCCCTTATTGTAGATGAATATGTGAAAATTTAGAATTAATATGCATTTTGGTTAAAACAAGTTAAAATACTCATATGATCATTTATTTAATTTAAATAGAATAAAATGGTGGTAAAATTATGCACATTTACGTGCACATCACCATCTCTCTGGTAAGTTTTTAACTTCATAGTTTAATAAATTTGTGGTTTCAAAAATCAAGTTTTTAACATAAAACAAATTCAAGATTGCAGATAAAAAAAAAAGACAGTGCTTCAGTTTTTGGCCAGAGACAGCGCAAGATTCTCTGAAATGAATTAAGGAAAGTAAATTTCTTTTTAAAATTTGAATTTAAAGTTGTAATCAGTAATAAAGCAAAGATTCAAATAATCATATTAAACAATTGCAGGAGGAATTAGAGTTCAAAGATTGAACTTATTCCTGGATTACAAGTAGCAGGAAGGAAAAATGGTTCTCCGTTATATATAAAAGGATTCAAACTGTAAGTAAAAATTAAAATTATTGTTATTGATGAAATGAATAAGCAAATACAATAGTGAATAAGCAAAGTTTTTTATTTACAAACTTTGCAGACCTAAGCTTCAAAAATTAAAGAAAAAATGTTCAGGCTTCATCATTTTGAAAACTATCAGGAAGTTTTTCTGTCTCCAGGCAAAAATTCTATCATTCCTCAACCTTCAGATGAGCAAACTTCAAAAACTATTCATATTTTGGGTTGAATGTGAAAAATGTTAGATGGGTGATTGTGAAATATGTTTGCATGGCTGTAAACTTACTTGTGTGTATATGTCTGCATACAGACATGTGTCTTTGTTCATTGTTACAAGTTTATGGAACCTGTTATAAAATACAAAATCATCCTATCTAGATGATTTCAGGACTCAATTTCTAAACGAAAAATAATTAAAACAATGAAATGCTAATTTTAAAAATAATTTCAGAAAAAATATTAAGTAAATACTGTGAAAAAGTTTATTTACAGTAAAATCATCATAAATCAGAAAATTCAAGTATCTCATTTTCAAGTTCTAATTATATATCCTGATTCGTGCTAGAAAGCAATGAATTCTAATGTTAAGATTATAATTTTTAAGTTAGGAAATGTCGCGAATTTTAAAGTTGAACGAAATTGTTAATTTCGTCAAATCCTGGTGATCAGAGCAATGATTAATCTTGAGATCGAAGTTGGAGCATGGCTGGAGGTCAGAAACCATAGGAAAAGTACTCGCACATTTTTTTGTTCATTGTGCCAATGGAGTATTGACGTTTTAGGGTTTTAAAGCTAGTTTACTTGTACGGGTTTGAAGAGGAACTGCGCCAATCTCGAGATGTTTGGGCCGATCGCACAAATGGGGAACGGTAAGCTGGAGTTTGTCGAAGCTCCGACCAAAATTTTGTGGTCTCTGGTGTACTAGATCGATGGGATGAGGAGTTTTTCGATGATGGTGATGTGGTTCCGGTGGTCTCGAGCAGTTCGATTTTGATACTCTGTTGATCTCGTCAATCTAGGAGGTCGAGGAAGTTAGGTGGGTCGAAGATGATATGACGTTGGTCGCAGAGTTGGTCGACGACGTTGGGTTCGGATGTACATGTGCACGCCTTGTGACGCCCCCCCTCTATACCCATGCTAACCAAGGACACTACAGGGTAATGCCGTCTACTAACACGGAGAATAAGACTGGTTGGGAGCGACCATCTATAGCCTTGCTCTAACTATCTATTGAATACATCGACAATAAACATACCAAGCAGGTCGACATACCCAATGAATGCTTAAAACAAAACCATAGGTGGTTGAAGGATCTATCAGAACAGAATATAACAACTCAAATGTAATATACATCACAGAACAGTAGATCACCATATACACATATACAGATACATAACAGAGTTTACAAAATAATACATGTCAAGTGGTATAGCAAACCACATTATACAGACGAATCCCAAAAGAATACATATGACGGAGTTACAATAAAAAGGACTACACAAAAAGCTTTAACAAAAAGGAACAAGCTGAATAGTCCATGCGGAAGCAAAATAGGCTAAGTCCAAAAGCACCTAACCTGAAACATCTCCGTCTGACCCGAGTATAAAATGCACGGGTCAGTCTAGCTAAACAAATCAGTTAGATAAACTGAACAACAATAAACCTACAAGGTTACAAGGTACAACAAATATCTCTAAAGGAGATAACACAATCATCTAACAAAAGATGAATCATATGATAACAAGCCTCATATCATCGGCAACATATACAAACAAAGAATAAGAATATCCCAACGTAAGCCATAAGGCAATAACAAATACCAATAAGGTATACAAGTTCCACAAGGTAAATGCTACATATCATGCGCCTCAAAAAGACCAACACCGAAGGGCGATACCTAGGGAATATACATGTGAATGAAACATCAGAAAATTGCTCGAGCTCAGTACTGTATAAACAAGGATCCATGAGCCCGAAGACTCCAAACCCAATATCACCCATGCGGCTCATAACGACCAACATCGAAAGTGTTTGCACAAAAAATGGACAAACACCTCCAAGTCGTATTATTTAGTTGATTATATGTGATTTTCAATGATTTTAGATGAGTATGTAAATATGGAAAAAGCAGGGGCTGAAATGTCAAGACACACAGATTTATAGTGGTTCGGCCAGAATGTGCCTACGTCCACTTTATATGTTATTATCTTCTTTCTTTCAGGTTACAAGTACAATGTTTTGTATACAAGCGTATGAAAGTAGTTTGAAAGTTCCTTCCTTGCTTGAGCTCTCAAACTTGTCTGCCATTGTTGTACCCCTGCCCCTCTATTTATAGAGTGAGGTAGGGGGCAGGGGTCTTGGAAGTATATAGCTGCTAGCGGGCCTGGGCTGGACCAATCTGGCCTGGTAGCATTCTGGTTTGGCGAGGCTTCATTCGGCATGGAGCTTGGACTGGTGATGGTGACTTCATGGTGACTTCATCCCTTGGTCCGGTGGTGGTGTTGGAGTGGCAGTAGGGCTTTGGTCCGGTACCAACCTGGACCGGTGGTAGGAGAGTTGTGATGGACCGGTGTGGCTTGGGGGTCCGGTCCGGTGCTCATCTGGACCGGTTGAGTATTGGTTCGGTGATGGCTGTCTGGTCCGGTTGTGTGACTGGTTCGGCCATGGTGGGGATGGGCTTGGTCCGGTGGTCGAATGGGAATGCCGAATGGACCAGTAGTTGGGCTCTGCCGAATGAGATTGCCTTTGCTCTGCCGAATGAGCTTGCCTTTGCTCTGCCGAATGAGCTTGCCTTTGCTCTGCCGAATGAGCTTCTTCATGGAGGATGTTGGATGGGCTTCTGGGTTTGTGTTTGCTGAACGAAGTGGAGATTGCGAGCCTGGGTAAAATTGACGCTTCTCAGTCTTGAGATCCTCTGGGTGAGAATTCGCCCAACATTTGCCCCCCAAAGTGGGGCACGTGCTTGCATGTGTCGCGCTTTGTTTCCCTGTAGTGGGCGTGATATGTAAAACGACATAAGCTGGGTGTCCATATCCTTTGGATGTCCTGCAAAGGAAATTACAGTTTTAGTGTGAATTCAAATAACGACCGCTCGGGGTCAAGATATTTGAAATGAAGTGAAGTGCGCCGTTCGAGGCGGGTTAGCGTGCCCTGAGAGGGCTTAGCATTAACGATGCCGGGTTCACGTTAGAGTGGGCCCCTGGATTGTTTTCAAGGTGGTTTATTGCCAGCTCAGAGCATGCCTAGGGATTGTTCGCGATCCCGTACACGTGTAAGTGGGTTAGCCATTCTCTAATTATCAGAGTCAAATATTCGTCTAACCGATGAGCTTAAAACAGGGGTGTCAAAGTGTGAATTCTCATGGCGACGGGGTTAAAAGCCATTCAGAGCGTGCCTATGGACCATCCGCGGTCGCGTACACGTGTAAATGATTAACCCATGTTAGTGAGAGATTCACGACTTATCCATTGTTATCATATTCTTTATTTTATTAGTAAGATCTGGAGCTCGGGACTTATCTGAGTGAGGCGCCCTGCATGCCCCCTGTCTTCGGTTCCTGCGAGGTTGGTGTAGTTTTCATTCGGTTAAAGGTTTCATTCGGCTGGAGATTGGTCCGGTAGGCCGAACCGTTTGGTCCGGTGGTATTGCTATCGTCTATATATAGGGGCTACACCCCCTTAGTTTTCTTTACCGAACCAACAAGCGCCGAATCAATTTATTGCCGAACCAAGTGTTTGCCGAACCAACCTTATACCGAACCAGGTATATACTCATTGCCGAATACACACGTAAGTCTTCGTTTCACCGAATGGGACTACGGCCTTGGGGCCGAATGTCTTATGTACCGAATGCACTCGATATAGTACCACCGAATGGACATGATGACCGAACGAGATGGAAACCGAATGAACTTGTGAACTTGAAAACTTTAGTTTACGAATGAAATCCCACACTTGCACGCACTTGTTTGTTTACTTTTCTATATTCCTTGTTCTAATGCCATGCTTTCCTTGTGTTGCAGTTAAATGTCTCGCAAAGCGGAAACACGATCGGACAGAAAGAAGTCTAGAGGCACGGGAGAGCCTTCTTCTTCCTTGCCCCCAGTCCAACCAGGATCCGGGCAACATCGGCCTATTCCGAGGTCTCTAGTGGATGGATATGGTCCACAGGAACTTTTGATCTCTCCCCCTGACTGCTTTCCAAGCTCCTTAAAGGAGGAGCAACTTGACGTCATATCCCGTTCCTTCGGGATAGATCGGGCTCTTATGCTGCTGCCGGGAGATGGGGTGATGCCATATAACCCCCCCGAGGGTTACTTCGCCTATAGCAGATACCACTGCATGTGCGGTGCTATCCCTCCTATCAACGCTTGGATAGTAAGCTTCACCACATATTTGAAGGTGGCCCCCTTCCAGCTTCAGCCTAATTCTTACGCCATCCTGGTGAGCCTCTTCGTTATCTTCCAGAGGAGGTATGGGCGTCCTCCTTCTAACCGGGAAATTCGTTATTTGTATAACCTGAGAGGCTATAAGAAGGGGTCTCCGTATATTAGCCTGGAAGCGGCCGTGCCCTTCAAACCAGTCCTGGACTTGTATTCCAAGTTCACCATGTTCAAGAAAGAGTGGTTCTTCGTCAAGGACGATGCTGTTTCTTTCCGCCTTTTCACTTCCGGCTGTAAGATTGATTTCATTTATATTTTTCATGTGTTTTGACTGTTGTGTTTTTTCTGACATGCTTCTATTTCTGGCTAGCGACAGGTGGTATTGCAGTCGTGGAGGACGATTCCTTAGTGCGAATGGCTGCTGAACTAAAGGCTATTCCGGCACGGGACCGGTCGGCCTCTTTCTTGATCAGGAACACCACCCTCTTGGAGCATAATTTGATCTTACCGCACCAATCCGTGGTTAAGCAAAGGGATACGGCCGAGGAGAGGGCTGCTAAAGCTAAGGAGGGGGCTAAGGTAAAGAGCGGTAGGAGGGAGCCTTTCGAAGAGCGTCCCGTGGTCGGGGGGAAGAAACTGAAGAAGTCCGATGGCCCTTCTCCAAGTACTTGCCCGACTGTCCCGGAGGAGGAAGGTGTGGAAGAGGAGGAAGGAGGCGAAGTTGGAGAAGGGTCGGAGGGTGGAGGAGATGGCGACGGTCAAGGTGGTAGTGGTGTTGCTGCTCTAACCTCTGAGCAAGACCTCGAACTGGATGAGGCTCTCCGTCGGGCTTTCGGGGAGTCGGAGGGAGAGTCGGAAACGGAGAAGGGAACGGAGAAGGCAAAGGAAACCGGCAAAGCTGTGGCTGGCACTGACCCATCCTCTAAGGGTTCCTCAGCTAAGGTGATTCCGGCGATGCAAGGTGAATTTTTGTCTTCTGCCGATTCCATTTTCGATAGGGACTTAGAAATTTTTTACGGTTCACTTCCGTCCTGGGGTGAGATCCAGGACTTATTGCAGTATCCCACTCCTCCGCCGGGTTTGTATAATAGATGTGCCTTCCCACTTTTCTTTCTTTTTAACTTAGCACATTTTTTGAATCGTGGATTATTGTATGTTCGTAACACTTGTTCTTTATTCCAGGGGCAGGCCAGGCAGTTAAAACGTCGGATGTTCGACACCGCCTTGAACAATTTAAGTCGAGGAGAGCTTCCGCGAAACCTTCTACTGATCGCACTGGGGATGTAGTCAGTTACCGCCCTCTTCTTGGGGTCATCGAAGAGGGCATTCAGAAAAGGAAGCGGAGCCGTTCCCTATTTGAGTCGTCCCCTGGTTCGCAGCCTCCTATTCAGCCTCCTCGTGATACTACGGAGGAGAGCACGGAGCCCGGACCCCCTCCTCCTCCTTCCAAGAGTCCTACTGTCATTCGTATAAGGCGTCCCGATGTGCCTCGCCCCGTGCCTCGTAACCCTTTTGCCGGTCATCCTGATTTAGACCCAAGCTTTCAGGACATTTCATTTGATGAGACCACGGGCGAGCACCTCCTTCCCCGCAACCCCATGGTAAGAGTGCTGGACGAGGCCAAATCTTTAGATCTTGATTTACTTACTATACGGGTAGTCACCATGGGGGATGAGGCCAAGGCTAATATCGACCGGGTGGCCGCAGAGACCAAGAAGTTAATGGAACATCATGCTAAGTTGGTCAAGGCCGGGGAAGAGATCGGGAGTGCTAACATTCGGTTGAGGTTAAAGGTTGCCGATCAGGCCAAGCAGCTCGCTGACCAAGCCATCCAGATTTCCCAGCATGAGGAAGCCTCCAAGCGGCTGAAAGAGACCATGGAGAAGGCCAGTAGGGCGGAATTACGGAAGATGGAGGTCGCTTGCAGGGAACGGATTAACATAGCTATCACAACGGTGGATGAGGTTCGAAATGCGGATCTCGAGCGGGTAGAGGAGTTGTCAGGGAGGCTCGAGGCTGCGGAGATGGCTCAGGCCGAGTTGAAGGAGGAGATGGAGGAGATGAGGAGGTCCCTCAAGTTGAAGGAGGAGGAAATGAGGAGGTCACTCTAGGCTGACTGCTTGAGATACCAATCAGAGAGGGACGTCGCCGTCGCCAAGTTGCAAGCTTCCGAGGCCCGGGTGAGGGAGTTTGAGGAAAACGAGGGGATGATGGACGAGATGCTGCAGGATATGTACTTCCACACTTGGAAGGAGGGCGGCTTGTCTTGGATGGACGATTACCCTCGGGTCATGGCCAAGGTGTATCTCCAGGCCTTAGAGGAGGCCAGGGTGAACGCGGGTAAGGAAGGCGGAGAGGCTTTCAACTTGAATGCGGTTACTGCTCAGTTCTCAAAGGAGGAGCAAGCGGCGGTGAAAGAGGGGATGCGGCTGCTTGCTGCAGAGGAAGCGGGCGTGCAGTTGGATGATGAGGATCAAGCGGCGGATGCTGGTGAGTTATTCTTCTTCCCTTTCTTTTCTTCCTGTGTTTCCATAACTTGGTTGTTCGTTTAATGAATTCCTCTTCCGAATTGGACAGGCGGGACTTCTGATCCACATGCTGGGGGCTCTGATCCTGCGGCTAAGTAGACTGGGGGAGTTGGTGATGGAGTGTGGATGCATCTGCCATCTTTTTGTTTCTTTTTTATCACTGTTTATGTTAGTCTTTGATATGCAACTGTAATAAAATTATTTGCAAAGAATAACTTCGTGTGATCTTATAATATAAGCTGATTTTGTCATGTTTAAATGTTGTTGCTATCTTTATGTGCTGTGTGAGAAGTATAATTATGTATATGCCTGTGATTCTAGTTGTGTTTGATGTTAAGTTTTTGCTTGAAATATAATTTCACGTTTTGCAATGTCAGTGTATGAATAAGCTATAGTTACGCATTTATGTATAAGAGAAGAGAGTACCGCCCTTTATGTTTTATTCGCAGGCGGTAGCTTTGAGTGTCTTGTGTAACTGTTCACGGGTATAGCTGAGCAACCTGCCACCTAGTACGCAGGCTTAGAGCCTCATGAGTGAATGCTTCCTATTCGGCTTCCTGTACTTTAGAGTTTGTTATACAGGATAGGAGAAAAATATTTAAATGGAATGGAAATATAGTAAAAGTAAAACTTCCAGTCACGGAAGGCCGTCGATGTGCTTAAGTTCGTGGCAAACGGGTTTTGTAGTCACTTTCCCTAGCTGTGGGTCTTGGAGACATTTGTCACCCATCTTACGCCTCCGTGGGGAGTTTTCTTTTTTACCACAGCCGCACTTAAGACACATCGGAGCCGAGATCGCGCACGGTAACTACCCGAACCATTATGGTCCGTAATCGTGGGTATTATTCGATTTACCGTGGCCGGCTAGCGTGGATGCCGTTCGCCGTGAACTACCCCTGGCTGGCCACACCTTATGTTGGGGCTTAAAGTAGGTTCACAGTTGCCGGCGAGCCGAACGCCGTAATGAGCTGCCATCGGCTATAGTCGGCCTTTATGATGACTTATAATCGGCTCATTACAGTTGGCTTTGAGGGCAGGCGCGCAATGAGTTAACCCGCAGCAGAGGGATGCTGGAGCAAAAGTGTCTCATTGGCGAGTGCATAGAATCGTAGCGTACCTGTTAGGCCTAGTCCAGATGAGGCCGTGGTGCGTCTTGAGGGGAGATGCCATAGGATTTTGTTCAACAGAAAGGGATAAAACTTAACGAGCAGTCAAGACATAAAGGAACAAGTTAAAAAGAGACAAGATTTTTTAAAGTGGTTCGGCACGGAAATGCCTACGTCCACTGATTCTCTTTGTTAATTCACTTCATATGGGCAGTACAAGTTAAGAAAAGTATCGACGGAGGTGTCGGATGTTCCATGCCCTCTGGAACACCTCTCCGTTCACTGTTGACAAAATGTAAGCTCCGTTGTGGAGATCTTTATGAATTACATATGGTCCGTCCCAGATGGGGTCCAGTGCCCCGGGGCACGGAAAGATTCGCCTGAGGACAAGATCTCCTTCTTGTAAGCTGCGATGCTTGACTTTGGAATTGTATTGTGCTGCCACTTTTTGTTTGTGAGCTGCTGCTTTGAGTGCTGCATCGTTTCTCCTTTCCTCGATCAGATCCAAAGACATGAGGAGGAGTTCTTCGTTTTCCTCTGGGTTGTAGTGGATCCTACGGTGGGAAGGCATAATAGTCTCAACTGGGAGCATTGCCTCCGATCCATATGCCAAAGAGAAAGGAGTATGTCCCGTTGATGTTCTGAAAGATGTGCGGTATGCCCATAGTGCCGTAGGAAGTTCGTCCACGCAAGCGCCTTTTGACTTTTCAAGTTTCTTCTTGATTAGGGTTTTGAGAATTTTGTTGACAGCTTCAACTTGTCCGTTTGCCTGAGGGTAAGCTACTGATGAGAAGCTTTTATGAATCCCATGCTCTTGGCACCAGTCGGCAAATTCTTCGCTGTCAAACTGGAGTCCGTTGTCGGATACGATCTTGAGTGGGACTCCATACCTGCACAGAATGTTTTTGATCAAGAAGTTGATAACTTTTGCTGAAGATATTTTATTTAAAGGTTCCGCTTCCACCCATTTGGTGAAATAATCGACTGCCACTATAGCATATCTGGCTCCGCCTCGGCCCGTTGGCAGTTCGCCAATTAAGTCAATTCCCCATACAGCAAAGGGCCAAGGGCTAGTCATTTGAGTAATTTCGTTTGTGGGCAGTCGAGGAATCTTGGCGAACTTCTGACATCTGTCACATTTCTTAACGAAGTCTAGGGCATCTTTGTTTAGTGTGGGCCAGTAATATCCATATCGGAGTATCTTTCTTGCCAAAGTCTGTCCTCCAGTGTGATCTCCGCATCCTCCCTGATGGATGTTTGTTAATATCTCCTTGGCTTCCCTTCCGGCGACGCATCTTAATAAGGGGCTAGAGAAGCCACGCCGGTAGAGGATGCCTTCTTGTATTGTGTAGTGGGGAACTTTCCTCAAGATCTTCTTGGCTTCGTCACGCCTGTCGGGTAGTATGCCATCTTGCAAATATTTCCGGATAGGAGTCATCCAGGTTCCCTCTTCGATTGCTGTTATCAGATTCACTTGTTCGAAACTTGGGGCTAGCTGCCTTGAGATTGCTAGTGCTCCGGAAATGGTGCTGTTCTTCATACTAGCTTGCTTTGCAAGTTCATCTGCCTCTTGGTTTTCTTCTCGAGGAATGTGTTTGATTAGATAATGGTCCAATCGATCGAGCAGCAGTCTGGTTTTCTTTAGGTATGCTGTGAGTCGTTCTCCTCGAGTCTGGAATTCTCCTAGTACCTGGTTTACGATAAGCTGAGAATCACTATGAATACATAAGGAATTGATTCCAATTTCTAGGGCCAGTTCCAATCCCGCTATTACTGCTTCATATTCAGCATCGTTGTTAGTGGCCGTGAACTCCAATCTTAATGCATAGTACAACTTTCTTCCCCTGGGGGTGATGATCACAATACCTGCCCCCGAGCCTTGTTCATTCGATGCTCCGTCTACAAAGAGGTTCCACTTGATGTTTTTTGCTACTTCGGATTGTTCCTTGCCTTCGTTGGTAGTGAATTCGGCAATGAAATCAGCCATGGCTTGTCCTTTGATAGCGGTGCGAGGATGGTAGGTGATATCATACTGACTTAGTTCGATGCACCATTTGAGGAGTCGCCCAGAAGTGTCAGGACGATGGAGCACTTGTCTTAGTGGTTGATCGGTTAGAACCCTGATGGAGTGAGACTGGAAGTAGTGTCGCAGTTTTCGTGACGCGATCAATAAACAATATGCTAATTTCTCAAGTTTAGGATATCTGGCTTCTGCCCCTGTAAATCTCTTACTTACAAAGTAAACCGGGCGTTGTGTGCGGTCTTCTTCTCTTACCAAGGCGGCGCTTAGAGCATGAGATGATACAGCGAGGTATAGGTATAATACTTCACCTTCATTTGGAGTTGAGAGTACTGGTGGTCTCTGAAGGTGTTCTATTAGGTTGAGGAAGGCTCTTAAGCATTCGTCGGTCCACTCGAACCTCCCTTTGTCTTTCTTGAGTGCTTCGAAGAAAGGGACACACTTGTCAGTTGCCTTGGAAATGAATCTGCTTAGGGCGGCCACCTTTCCGTTTAGGCTCTGCATTTCTTTTCGAGTGGAAGGTATCCTTATTTCTTTTAAAGCCCGGATTTGTTCAGGGTTTGCTTCGATTCCTCTGGCGTGGACGATGAATCCTAAGAATTTTCCCAATGATACTCCGAAGGAGCACTTTAGAGGATTCAGCTTCATTCCATATCGGCGAAGTACCTGAAACATATCGTCCAGATGGCTTACATGGTCGTTGGCTTTCCTGGACTTTAACAACATGTCATCCACATATACTTCCATAGTTCGTCCTATCAGTTCTGCGAACATTTTGTTGACGAGGCGTTGATAGGTAGCTCCAGCATTTTTGAGTCCAAAAGGCATGACTTTGTAACAATATAATCCGCGGTCGGTGATGAAGCTAGTGTGGTCCTGATCGGGAGCGTGCATGGGGATCTGGTTATATCCGGAGTATGCGTCCATAAAAGATAGGAGTTCGTGCCCAGCTGTGCTGTCTACGAGTTGGTCAATTCGGGGAAGTGGGAAGCAGTCTTTCGGGCAAGCGTCATTCAGATTGGAGAAGTCAATACATGTTCGCCACTTTCCATTGGCCTTTTTTACTAGCACTGGGTTAGCGATCCATTCTGGGTAGATGGCTTCCCGTATGAAGCCATTAGCAAGTAGATTTTTTACTTCCTCATCAAGGGCTGCTGATCGCTCTGCCCCCATGCTCCTCTTTTTCTGCTTTACTGGTACCTTGGTGGGATCGATGTTCAACATGTGGCATGCTATGTCTGGGGAGATTCCTGTCATATCGGCATGGGTCCACGCAAATACATCTAAGTTGTGGCGGAGAAAGTCAATGAGTTGATCCTTCAATTCAGTTTTCAGCTGAGATCCGATTTTTAATAGTCTACTTGAATCATGCTTATCTACCGATACGAATTCCATAGCCTCTGCAGGCTCGGCGGTAGCCTCCTCCTCTTTATCCCTGGGGTCTAGTTCATTGAAGGGATCGCTTGTGTATCGAAGAGGAGGGGCTTTCTTTAGTTGCTATGCCTCCAAGCTTTTCATGCAGAGAGTGGTCTCTGCATCTTTTCCTTTATTCTTTCTGCGGTTATTGCGAAGTTCAGTTACGTAGCAGTCTCGGGCAGCATCTTGATCTCCTTCTACTTCTCCTACTCCGTTGTCTGTTGGAAATTTCATTTTCAGGCACCAGGGGGCTAATACAATCTGGAAGTCAGACAAGGCTGGTCTTCCCAAGAAAGCGTTGTAAGCCGAGAGGTTTTCTATTAGTACGAACGTTTGTTTTCGCACAACGGAGCGAGGATGACTTCCTATTTCGACGAAGAGGTCAAGTTGCCCGAGGGGCATTTTTGCATCTCCAGTGAAACCGTGCAGTGGTTTGTCACAGGGGGATACATCCTTCATTGACAACTTCATTTTGTCGAAAGCATGTTTGAACAGGATATTTACGGAGCTTCCCGTGTCTATTAGAATCCGAAAAATTTTAGCTGGACCGAACCAGGCAGAGATGACCATGGGATCCATATGTGGGTACTGTCTTCCTTCCAAATCACGCCTACTGAATACAATGTCATCGTTTTCTTTTCGTTTCGGGTGGCGTTCCTCCGTAATGGAGTTAACATATCCTTCGGCATTTCTAAGCGACTTGCCGTACCTTTCCATCTCTGTCCAACTTCTGTCGGCGATGTGTGGTCCTCCTGAGATGGTAAGGACCACTATCTTCTCTTGACTAGAGCCACTGGTGTTGTGATTGTTGCGATTCCCTCCGCCTACTTCTGGGAGGGGTTGCTTTGAGTTCTCATTGGCAGGAGTTGGAGTCCTGTTCTGACCTTTCACATAACGTTCCAGTCTTCTTCTTCTAATGTGTTCTTCGATCAAGTCCCAAAGATGGTGGCATTCATTGGTGTCATGTCCGTGGGATTCGTGGAAGCGACAGAACTTTCCGGACTTGAGTGCGTTATCTGATTCTTTCTTGTGCGGGGGGCGCTTGTATCCGAGTTCGCCCTGAGTGGCTAGGTAGATGTTTTCGACTGTTTCATTCAAGGGAGTGTAGGAGTCAAATCTTGGCCCTGGTCGATATTGGCGCTTTTCAACCTTTCTGCCCCCAGCATTGTCTCTAGATTCATTTCTTCGAGCGTCCTTAGCTGCAGCGGGAACCTTGTCCTGAACTGTCTTACCTTGTTGTCCTGATTGCCTTTCTGTAGCAGCGTCTTCAAGTCTCATATACTTTCCAGCTTCATGGAAGAAATCAGGCAAGGTAGCTGGTTTTTCCTTAGTTAACCTTCTGGCAAACTTGGTGTCTGGATGTACACCACTACAGAGGGCCATTAGAGTGAGTTTTTCATCGGCATCTTGAACTGCAGCCGCTGCGGCGTTGAACCGGGTTAGATATTGTTGTAGCGTCTCTACGGATTTTTGTTTGACATTGGATAGAGAATAAGCGTCCTTGGGCTGTTCCACATGGATGCGGAACTGGCTGATAAACCTTTCTTTCAACGTCTCCCATGAGTTGATGGATCCTTGGGGTAGATGGCAGAACCAGGAGGTAGCTAGATCTGCTAGGAACAGCGGAAAGCACTTGCATAATACTCCTTCTGTTGCTCCACTCATGAGCATATGCTGGGTGTATCTCTGTAAATGTACGATGGGGTCGGAAGTTCCTTTGTAAGGCTCCATGGTTGGCATTTTCCATTCCCGGGGAGTAATGGCAGTTTCGATATTTCGGATAAAGGGGCTGGTGACCCTAGCGCCTATTCCTCGGTCCCTTTGCTCCCGTTGTACACATTCTCTGAATAATTGTGCCATTCGTTCGTCAGAACTTGGAGCGGACAAGAATGAGCTTGGTTCTTCCCTGCGGGATCTATCTCGTCCAGATGACCTGTAGGGATGGTACAGTCTATCACTTCTAGCATTATCCAGTGGTTGTCTTTGGCTGCTTGGATGCACGCTAGGACCAGCTACAGTTGCCCCCTGCCTTGATCTTCCCCTGCGGGGTTCTGTTTCGAGCACATCCATGGGGCCAACTTCGGGCTGGGTTCTAGCTCGGCTCCGTTCAGCGGGGTTTCTATGATTAGGTGGCATGACTGGCTCAGCTACATCCGACCCTCGCCTGGTGCCTCCCCCGCTGGGTTCGGTTCCAAGGGCTTCCTCGAGTCGGAATTCGGGCTGAGTCTGGGCGCGGCCCCTATCATTGTTGTTCCTGTTGATAGCTTCTTCGAAGAGTGAAGACCTTTGTTGCCTCCGGGATCCTCCGGATTGGGATTCACCCCATGATTCAGTGTTGCGGTTGGACTCTTCAGCATCCCTTAAGCGTGACATGAGTTGATCCACCAAAGTTTCTTGTTGGGATGTGAAGCGGTTAGTTACTTCAGCCACAACCCTGTCCAGATCTGCCCTAGTGATTGGTTGTTCCGTTGCGGGACCAGTTGGATTTTCCTGATTTTCATCCGGTACTGCTGTTGAAGTGGGCTGATCTGTGATTGCTGGATCTGGAAGGCTGCTAGTTGCGATGTTCTTTCCTTTATTAACATCCCTTCTCTGTTTGGAAGGCATGATTTCTAAGCAACGAGTGATGCTGTTAGGAAGAAGGTTGAGTGGGAGAAAATGAAGCTTGAGTTCTACTCTCAATGAAAGCACCAAAAATGTTTGCACAAAAAATGGACAAACACCTCCAAGTCGTATTATTTAGTTGATTATATGTGATTTTCAATGATTTTAGATGAGTATGTAAATATGGAAAAAGCAGGGGCTGAAATGTCAAGACACACAGATTTATAGTGGTTCGGCCAGAATGTGCCTACGTCCACTTTATATGTTATTATCTTCTTTCTTTCAGGTTACAAGTACAATGTTTTGTATACAAGCGTATGAAAGTAGTTTGAAAGTTCCTTCCTTGCTTGAGCTCTCAAACTTGTCTGCCATTGTTGTACCCCTGCCCCTCTATTTATAGAGTGAGGTAGGGGGCAGGGGTCTTGGAAGTATATAGCTGCTAGCGGGCCTGGGCTGGACCAATCTGGCCTGGTAGCATTCTGGTTTGGCGAGGCTTCATTCGGCATGGAGCTTGGACTGGTGATGGTGACTTCATGGTGACTTCATCCCTTGGTCCGGTGGTGGTGTTGGAGTGGCAGTAGGGCTTTGGTCCGGTACCAACCTGGACCGGTGGTAGGAGAGTTGTGATGGACCGGTGTGGCTTGGGGGTCCGGTCCGGTGCTCATCTGGACCGGTTGAGTATTGGTTCGGTGATGGCTGTCTGGTCCGGTTGTGTGACTGGTTCGGCCATGGTGGGGATGGGCTTGGTCCGGTGGTCGAATGGGAATGCCGAATGGACCAGTAGTTGGGCTCTGCCGAATGAGATTGCCTTTGCTCTGCCGAATGAGCTTGCCTTTGCTCTGCCGAATGAGCTTGCCTTTGCTCTGCCGAATGAGCTTCTTCATGGAGGATGTTGGATGGGCTTCTGGGTTTGTGTTTGCTGAACGAAGTGGAGATTGCGAGCCTGGGTAAAATTGACGCTTCTCAGTCTTGAGATCCTCTGGGTGAGAATTCGCCCAACATTTGCCCCCCAAAGTGGGGCACGTGCTTGCATGTGTCGCGCTTTGTTTCCCTGTAGTGGGCGTGATATGTAAAACGACATAAGCTGGGTGTCCATATCCTTTGGATGTCCTGCAAAGGAAATTACAGTTTTAGTGTGAATTCAAATAACGACCGCTCGGGGTCAAGATATTTGAAATGAAGTGAAGTGCGCCGTTCGAGGCGGGTTAGCGTGCCCCGAGAGGGCTTAGCATTAACGATGCCGGGTTCACGTTAGAGTGGGCCCCTGGATTGTTTTCAAGGTGGTTTATTGCCAGCTCAGAGCATGCCTAGGGATTGTTCGCGATCCCGTACACGTGTAAGTGGGTTAGCCATTCTCTAATTATCAGAGTCAAATATTCGTCTAACCGATGAGCTTAAAACAGGGGTGTCAAAGTGTGAATTCTCATGGCGACGGGGTTAAAAGCCATTCAGAGCGTGCCTATGGACCATCCGCGGTCGCGTACACGTGTAAATGATTAACCCATGTTAGTGAGAGATTCACGACTTATCCATTGTTATCATATTCTTTATTTTATTAGTAAGATCTGGAGCTCGGGACTTATCTGAGTGAGGCGCCCTGCATGCCCCCTGTCTTCGGTTCCTGCGAGGTTGGTGTAGTTTTCATTCGGTTAAAGGTTTCATTCGGCTGGAGATTGGTCCGGTAGGCCGAACCGTTTGGTCCGGTGGTATTGCTATCGTCTATATATAGGGGCTACACCCCCTTAGTTTTCTTTACCGAACCAACAAGCGCCGAATCAATTTATTGCCGAACCAAGTGTTTGCCGAACCAACCTTATACCGAACCAGGTATATACTCATTGCCGAATACACACGTAAGTCTTCGTTTCACCGAATGGGACTACGGCCTTGGGGCCGAATGTCTTGTGTACCGAATGCACTCGATATAGTACCACCGAATGGACATGATGACCGAACGAGATGGAAACCGAATGAACTTGTGAACTTGAAAACTTTAGTTTACGAATGAAATCCCACACTTGCACGCACTTGTTTGTTTACTTTTCTATATTCCTTGTTCTAATGCCATGTTTTCCTTGTGTTGCAGTTAAATGTCTCGCAAAGCGGAAACACGATCGGACAGAAAGAAGTCTAGAGGCACGGGAGAGCCTTCTTCTTCCTTGCCCCCAGTCCAACCAGGATCCGGGCAACATCGGCCTATTCCGAGGTCTCTAGTGGATGGATATGGTCCACAGGAACTTTTGATCTCTCCCCCTGACTGCTTTCCAAGCTCCTTAAAGGAGGAGCAACTTGACGTCATATCCCGTTCCTTCGGGATAGATCGGGCTCTTATGCTGCTGCCGGGAGATGGGGTGATGCCATATAACCCCCCCGAGGGCTACTTCGCCTATAGCAGATACCACTGCATGTGCGGTGCTATCCCTCCTATCAACGCTTGGATAGTAAGCTTCACCACATATTTGAAGGTGGCCCCCTTCCAGCTTCAGCCTAATTCTTACGCCATCCTGGTGAGCCTCTTCGTTATCTTCCAGAGGAGGTACGGGCGTCCTCCTTCTAACCGGGAAATTCGTTATTTGTATAACCTGAGAGGCTATAAGAAGGGGTCTCCGTATATTAGCCTGGAAGCGGCCGTGCCCTTCAAACCAGTCCTGGACTTGTATTCCAAGTTCACCATGTTCAAGAAAGAGTGGTTCTTCGTCAAGGACGATGCTGTTTCTTTCCGCCTTTTCACTTCCGGCTGTAAGATTGATTTCATTTATATTTTTCATGTGTTTTGACTGTTGTGTTTTTTCTGACATGCTTCTATTTCTGGCTAGCGACAGGTGGTATTGCAGTCGTGGAGGACGATTCCTTAGTGCGAATGGCTGCTGAACTAAAGGCTATTCCGGCACGGGACCGGTCGGCCTCTTTCTTGATCAGGAACACCACCCTCTTGGAGCATAATTTGATCTTACCGCACCAATCCGTGGTTAAGCAAAGGGATACGGCCGAGGAGAGGGCTGCTAAAGCTAAGGAGGGGGCTAAGGTAAAGAGCGGTAGGAGGGAGCCTTTCGCAGAGCGTCCCGTGGTCGGGGGGAAGAAACTGAAGAAGTCCGATGGCCCTTCTCCAAGTACTTGCCCGACTGTCCCGGAGGAGGAAGGTGTGGAAGAGGAGGAAGGAGGCGAAGTTGGAGAAGGGTCGGAGGGTGGAGGAGATGGCGACGGTCAAGGTGGTAGTGGTGTTGCTGCTCTAACCTCTGAGCAAGACCTCGAACTAGATGAGGCTCTCCGTCGGGCTTTCGGGGAGTCGGAGGGAGAGTCGGAAACGGAGAAGGGAACGGAGAAGGCAAAGGAAACCGGCAAAGCTGTGGCTGGCACTGACCCATCCTCTAAGGGTTCCTCAGCTAAGGTGATTCCGGCGATGCAAGGTGAATTTTTGTCTTCTGCCGATTCCATTTTCGATAGGGACTTAGAAATTTTTTACGGTTCACTTCCGTCCTGGGGTGAGATCCAGGACTTATTGCAGTATCCCACTCCTCCGCCGGGTTTGTATAATAGATGTGCCTTCCCACTTTTCTTTCTTTTTAACTTAGCACATTTTTTGAATCGTGGATTATTGTATGTTCGTAACACTTGTTCTTTATTCCAGGGGCAGGCCAGGCAGTTAAAACGTCGGATGTTCGACACCGCCTTGAACAATTTAAGTCGAGGAGAGCTTCCGCGGAACCTTCTACTGATCGCACTGGGGATGTAGTCAGTTACCGCCCTCTTCTTGGGGTCATCGAAGAGGGCATTCAGAAAAGGAAGCGGAGCCGTTCCCTATTTGAGTCGTCCCCTGGTTCGCAGCCTCCTATTCAGCCTCCTCGTGATACTACGGAGGAGAGCACGGAGCCCGGACCCCCTCCTCCTCCTTCCAAGAGTCCTACTGTCATTCGTATAAGGCGTCCCGATGTGCCTCGCCCCGTGCCTCGTAACCCTTTTGCCGGTCATCCTGATTTAGACCCAAGCTTTCAGGACATTTCATTCGATGAGACCACGGGCGAGCACCTCCTTCCCATAAGCACTCGTTCGCACTGAATGGTTTACTACCCATTAGTTAATTTAACACTCAAAGCAGTACAAAGTTTACCTCGTTTCATTGGTAAACCAGACCAAAAGGCTAAAATGATCAATCGAATAGGTCGGGGACTAATCGGCAAGACAAACGTATGGATTCATGGTCCGTGTTTTACCTAACCATTTAATCACCCTTCCACTTCGCTCGAAGTGCGAAATTGTGCGTGTGTTTTTAAATAGAATTTATAAATCGGAGAAGCGAACTTTTAATACGATTTGAAGAAATCATTTATAAAACCCGTGAATAAATTCAAAAAGGAATCATCAAGGTCAAATATGCATAAACAACAAATTGGAATCAACATGCATCGATTAAATTTGAAAAACCAAACGAATGCGGCAATTTGGGAAAAACAGCATATTCAGACGTATGAACGAAGGGATTCAGACGTCTGAATCTGAAAATTAATTTGTTTTTCAAAATAGAATTCAGACGTCTGAATCCAAACATCCAGACGTCTGAAATAGGCATATTTTGGCCTATTTCCTTTCTGGCCGAAATTTAGCCAATTCAGACGTCTGGAATATAATTTCAGACGTCTGAATCTGGGGTTGAAAATGTTCCCCGGAACAATATTCAGACGTCTGAAATAGGAGTTTCAGACGTCTGAAACCTGGTGGTCAGGCATTTCCTGAACCTAGGCCATCTATGGCCAACAAATAGAAAGCAATCGGATGCGTGTTGATTATGGGCTTACGTCAAATGACTACCCAACCTTAACGACACACTCAAACATTCCGAACAACATAAACATCAACCATATATAGTTTTACATAGATTTGGCTTCAAAAATCAATATTTGGAAATTTCACCAAAGCAATCCAAATCGAAAACAAGTGCATATGAACAAATGCTAGGAATTCATACCCAACATCAATGAAATCAAGAGAAGTAGATGTGAGTTCAAAACTCATCTTATATCACAAAACAAAGATGAAGATGCTCAAACACAAGAAGTAGACTAACTACTCTTCACTTCAACTCTTTCAAGCTTCAATCTAAGAATAAAACACATGTTTTCCTAAGTTAGGTTTAGGAAATTTCTGAGATTGAAGAGAGAAAGAGATAGAGAAGATGAAGAGGAGCTTACCAATGTCTTCTCTATGATTTTGGAGCAAGAATCAAGTTTACAAGAAGAAACTAGGGTTTGCAATTTCTATTTCCTCTTCCCTTCCACCATTCTCAGTTTTGAAATGAAATGAGGGTGAATGGAGAGGAAATGGACTGAGCTTAGGGGTTTACTTAGCTAGTGGCTGAACCCAAGCCCAAAACCCAAATAGAAAAATTTGCAAAATTCAACTTACTCCAAACATACCAAAGCTTATACTCAAAAAGATCGCAAACGCCATTTTGGAACCAATAGAGGTGGTTTCGAGTTCCAATTCGGCCATTTGAAAAATGTAACATTTCGGACTTAAAAATCCGACCAACGACGCTATATTTAAATGAAACATTTAAATATAAAATCGTTAAATATGCGGGTTGTTACAGATTTCCCCTCCTTACAAAATTGTGTCCCCGCAATTCCTAAAGATGATATTTGTAACAACATCATACATACAACCTTCAAAAGAAAAGAAAATAAGCTTGAGACAAAATGATATACTCACCGTTCCCAAGAAAAGAAAGAAAACCCGGATAAGATCGCTCGATAAACTCTCTGGTTTCCCAAGTACAGTCATTGGGACTAGCGGACCATCGAACCTTAACGAGCGGCACGTCCTTGTTCCGAAGATGTCGCACCTCCGTGTCAAGTACGCGAATAGGCTGCTGTACAATAGATAAATCCAATGAGATCTCAAGCTCTAGAAAATTAGGAGAAGTAATAATGGAATCCGACTCCCGAAGACACTTCCGGAGCTGTGAGACGTGAAACACGTCATGAATGCCAGATAGATGTGCAGGAAGTGAAACTCTATAAGCCACAGGGCCATTACATTCAGTAATAGAAAATGGTCCTATAAAGCGAGGAGCCAATTTCCCTGTCGTACTAAAACGCATAACCCCTTTCAAAGGAGAAACACGAATAGAAACAAGATCACCAATCGAGAACTCGAGAAGTTTCCTACGGCTATCCGCATAGGATTTCTGGCGACTCTGTGCCTCTTTCATTCTCAACCGGATAAGATCAATCTTCTCAGAAGAATCACGAACAAAATCTAGACCAAGAATAAGCTTCTCCCCAGATTCCAACCAACATGAAGGAGATCGACATGGCCTTCCGTATAAGGCTTCGAAAGGAGCCATACCGATACTAGACTGAAAATTATTGTTGTAGGAGAACTCTACAAGAGATGGATGATCCTCCCAACTACCACCGAAATCAAAGATACAAATACGGAGAAGATTTTCCAAGATACGATTCACCCGTTCAGTCTTTCCGTCAGACTGCGGATGATAAGCTGTACTAAAATTAAGCTTTGTTCCTAAAGCTTGCTGAAGACTCTTGCAAAAATGACTCGTGAATAAAGGATCACGATCACTCAAAATAGAACTAGGAACACCGTGAAGTCTCACGATTTCCTTAACATACAACTTAGTCAAAAGCGAAGCAGTCCTATTAGACTTAATAGGGACAAAATGAGCAGACTTGGTGAGGCGATCAACAATAACCCAGATACTAGAATGGCCCGATCTCGAAGAGGTAGGCCGTCAATGAAATCCATAGAAATCTGATCCCATTTCCACAATGGAATCTCTAGAAGCTGAAGAAGACCCGAAGGACGCTGATGTTCGGCCTTAAAACGCTGACAAGTTATGCAATTACTCACATACCCCGCCACATCGCGCTTCATGCCTTCCCAATAATAAAGACGATGCATATCGACATACATCTTACTACTACCAGGATGAATGGTATACTTAGAACGATGACAGTCATCAAGTATGTCATGCCTAAGTGCAAAATCAGAAGGCACAAAAAGACGGTTCTTCTTATGAAGACACCCATGAGAATCAATGCTGAAATCCCGCAATGCCTCATCATAGGATCCAGACTCAGAAAGCTGAATAAGATGCAACAAATCAGGATCACGCCGTTGGGCATCAGAAATACGATCCAACAAAATAGGTCGAGCTTCCAAACTAAACAATAGAATAGGAGAATCAGAAGATGAACCTCGATCACGAATTTCACAAAAAGATAGAGTCTCAAGAACATTCCATTCGGCAAGCATCATAGAAATAACAGCCGAATGTTTGCGACTAAGCGCATCTGCAACACGATTACCCTTTCCAGGGGTATACTAGATATCAAAGTCAAAGGAAGCAAGAAACTCGAGCCAACGCTATTGTCTCATATGGAGTTCCTTCTGGGTGAACAAATACTTCAAGGATTTATGATCGGTATAGAGAATGAAGCGCTCGCCCAATAAATAGTGTCGCCAAATCTTCAAGGCGAAGACAATGGCGGCTAACTCGAGATCATGAGTGGCATAGCGAACTTCATTCGGACGCAGTTGCCTAGAAGCATAAGCAACTACCCGATCCTTCTGCATAAGAACAGCACCGAGACCACTACCACAAGCATCGGTGTAAACAACAAGATCATGATTCTCTTCGGGAACCACCAAATAGGAGCATTAGTGAGAAGTTCCTTCAATGTCTGAAAGGAAGCTTCACACTTGTCGGACCAAATAAAACGAATGCCTTTCCGAGTAAGGCTGGTGAGAGGAAGCACCACACGAGATAAATCCTTAATGAACCGACGGTAATAACCCGCCAATCCAAGGAAACTACGAATCTCATGCACATTCTCAGGCCTCTTCCAATTCTGGATGGCTTCGATCTTTGACGAATCGACAGAAATGCCATCGGAAGATACAACATGGCCTAAGAACTTAACCTTATTCTCCCAAAAGTGGCACTTGGAGAATTTGGCTCTAAGCTGATAATGATGAAGAGTACTCAAGACAATTCTCAAGTGATTAGCATGCTCAGCTTCAAACTTAGAATAAATAAGGATATCATCAATGAAGACAAGGACGAACTTTTCGAGATATTCCCGGAATACCCGATTCATGAGATCAACAAAGAAAGCAGGAGCGTTCGTCAAACCGAACGGCATAACGAGCCACTCAAAAGAACCATAACGAGTGCGGAAAGCGGTAAGAGGTATGCTATCCTCCGCGACTCGTAACTGATGAAAACCTGTGGCAAGGTCAAGCTGAGAAAAGACCTTAGCACAACTCAGTAGATCGAGCATATCATCGATTCTAGGCAATGGATACCTATTCCTGATGGTTAACTCGTTAAGCTTGCGATAGTCAATGCAAATCCTAAGAGTTCCATTGGACTTCTTCATGAAAACGACCGCGGATCCCCACGGAGAAAAACTGGACTGAATCAACTGCTTGGACTCAAGTTCTAAAAGCTGCTTCTTGAGTTCCTCATTTTCCCTTGTAGACATCCTCGTGGGAGGACGACTAACTGGCTGCGGGCCTGGAATGAGATCAATGTGGAACTCAATTGCCCGCTTGGGTGGCAAACCCGAAACAGGTTCAAAAGTATCAGAAAAGTCACAAGCAATAGGAATACGAGATATATCATTATCATCTCACGAGTCAAGAGAATATAAAGCCATTTCGGAATTATCCACATCCCGAAGAATAAGAGATAGCTGAGTAGACGAATCCGGATGTCGAAGATATAAAATTCTCTCCGAACAAATAATCTGGGCATCATATCTCACTAGCCAGGCTATACCCAAAATCATATCAAATTCCAGACAAGAAATGACGTACAGATTCGCACGAAAAGAAAAGCCACATAAAACAATCTCAACACCATCACAAAGCAAGCTAAGGGTCGTGGTTCCCCCAATAAGATTCGCAATCCTTAAATAAGTAACCAAACAAGAAACATCCAAAGATAAACCATCAACGAGCTTCTTCGATACGAAAGAACGTGCATCTATTCTGTGTTTATCATATTTTGTTCTTAACTGAGCTCTGATGCCACGCTGTGACACCCCACCTCTATACCCACGCTAGCCAAGGACACTACAGGGTAATGCCGTCAACTAAGACGGAGAATAAGGATGGTTGGGAGCGACCATCTATAGCCTTGCTCTAACTATCTATTGAATACATCGACAATAAACATACCAAGCAGGTCGACATACCCAATGAATACTTAAAACAAAACCATAGGTGGTTGAAGGATCCATGAGAACAAAATATAACAACTCAAGTATAATATACATCACAGAATAGTAGATCGTCATATACACACATACAGATACATAACAGAGTTCACAAAATAATACATGTCAAGTGGTATAGCAAACCAGAATATACAGACGAATCCCAAAAGAATACATATGACAGAGTTACAATAAAAAGGACTACACAAAAAGCTTTAACAAAAAGGAACAAGCTGAATAGTCCATGCGGAAGCAAAATAGGCTAAGTCCAAAAGCACCTAACCTGAAACAACTCGGTCTGACCCGAGTATAAAATACACGGGTCAGTCTAGCTAAACAAATCAGTTAGATAAACTGAACAACAATAAACCTGCAAGGTTACAAGATACAACAAATATCTCTAAAGGAGATAACACAATCATCTAACAAAAGATGAATCATATGATAACAAGCCTCATATCATCGGCAACATATAGAAACAAAGGATAAGAATATCCCAACGTAAGCCATAAGGAAATAACAAATACCAATAAGGTATACAAGTTCCACAAGGTAAATGCTACATATCATGTGGCTCAAAAAGGCCAACACCGAAGGGCGATACCTAGGGAATATACATGTGAATGAAACATCAGAAAATTGCTCCAGCTCAGTACTGTATAAACAAGGATCCATGAGCCCGAAGACTCCAAACCCAATATCACCCATGCGGCTCATAACGACCAACATCGGAAGCGATACTAAAGGGCAATCCAATACCACCCATGCTGCTCATAACGACTAACATCGAAAGCGATAATAAAGGGCAACAAACCCGGAGGTACAAACCCGAAGGCAACATAACCGAAGGCAACATAACCGAAGGCAAGAAACCGTAGTGGTGAAGATCCGGAGGCCCAGTACTGGACACCACTAACTGGCGGAATGTGTCATAACTCTCAAAAAGGAATCCGAAAAGTGGTAACGTGAGTCCCATAACCACTCGTTCACACTAAACGGTTTACTATCCGTTAGTTAATTTCACACTCAAAGCTGTACAAAGTTCACCTCGTTTCATCGGTAAACCAGACCAAAAGGCCAAAACGATCCATCGAATAGGTCGGGGACTAATCGGCAAGACAAACGTATGGATTCATGGTCCGTGTTTTACCTAACCATTTAATCACCCTTCCACTTCGCTCGAAGTGCGAAATTGTACGTGTGTTTTTTAATAGAATTTATAAATCGGAGAAGCGAACTTTTAATACGATTTGAAGAAATCATTTATAAAACCCGTGAATAAATTCAAAAAGGAATCATCAAGGTCAAATATGCATAAACAACTAATTGGAGTCATTATGCATCGATTAAATTTGGAAAACCAAACGATTACGGCAATTTGGCAAGAACAGCATATTCAGACGTCTGAAAGAAGGGATTCAGACGTCTGAATCTGAAAACTAATTTGTTTTTCAAAACCGAATTCAGACGTCTGAATCCAAACATCCAGACTTCTGAAATAGGCATCTTTTGGCCTATTTCCTTTCTGGCCGAAATTTAGCCAATTCAGACGTCTGGAATATAATTTCAGACGTCTGAATCTGGGGGTGAAAATGTTCCCCAGAACAATATTCAGACGTCTGAAATAGGAGTTTCAGATGTCTGAAACCTGGTGGTCAGGCATTTCCTGAACCTAGGCCATCTATGGCCAACAAATAGAAAGCAATCGGATGCGTGTTGATTATGGGCTTACGTCAAATGACTACCCAACCTTAACGACATACCCAAACACTCCGAACAACATAAACATCAACCATATAAGGTTTTACGTAGATTTGGCTTCAAAAATCAATATTTGGCAATTTCACCAAAGCAATCCAAATCGAAAACAAGTGCATATAAACAAATGCTAGGAATTCATACCCAACATCATTGAAATCAAGAGAAGTAGATGTGAGTCCAAAACTCACCTTATATCACAAAACAAAGAAGAAGATGCTCAAACACAAGAAGGAGACTAACTACTCTTCACTTCAACTCTTACAAGCTTCAATCTAAGAATAAAACACATATTTTCCTAAGTTAGGTTTAGGAAATTTCTGAGATTGAAAAGAGAAAGAGATAGAGAAGATGAAGAGGAGCTTAAAAATGTCTTCTCTATGATTTTGGAGCAAGAATCAAGTTTACAAGAAGAAACTAGGGTTTGCAATTTCTATTTCCTCTTCCCTTCCACCATTCTCAGTTTTGCTTAAGCTAAGAAATGAAATGAGGGTGAATGGAGAGGAAATGGACCGAGCTTAGGGGTTTAGTTAGCTAGTGGCTGAACCCAAACCCAAAACCCAAATAGAAAAAGTTGCAAAATTCAACTTACTCCAAACATACCAAAGCTTATACTCAAAAAGATCGCAAACGCCATTTTGGAACCAATGGAGGTGGTTTCGAGTTCCAATTCGGCCATTTGCAAAAAGTAACATTTCGGACCTAAAAATCCCACTAACGACGCTATATTTAAATAAAACATTTAAATATAAAATCGTTAAATATGTGGGTTGTTACACGCCTCCACGTTTGTTTTCGGTTTTTCATGTTTTGGAGAAGAACAGGAAGGGGCGACTCGAAGTTGAGCTCGAGAAAATGGACGATGGGCTCAAGTTGATTCGAGTGTTTTCGTGTAGGCATGTGGTTACCAAGTTTTAAACTTTTAAATCAAAACAAGTTTAAAAATATAGAAGGGGAAAGAACTCGGGTATTGGATAGATTGGCTTGGTTATTTTTATGATTTGGCTCAGGTTATTTTTTTGTAAAAACTTCTACAATTTTTTTGAACACAGAATATAGGTTTCAAAAAAAAATTAAGTAAAACATGTTTTTTTGTGAAGTATTATAGTTTCCGGATTTTAGTACAAAGCTTAAAGAAGTTTAAAAGTAAATCTTTAATAAGTTTCAAAATTGAATTTAAATTGAAAAATAATTTAATATGGTTTCGAAATAGATTTTAAATTAGATTTCTGATAGTTTTTCTAAATGTAATTAATTGATGTGGTAAAATGGACAATCAAGTAATGATTTGGTTTTAAATCTTGCGTAATTAAAGATTGTTTGATTACTTAATAATAAAAGGTTAATTGATTGATTAAAGGTAATTATAAAATAATTAAAATTCTAAGTGTTTTTCAAAGGCGAACTAATGATTAATTACTTAATATATTGAGGAATGATTAATTAAATGAATAATTTGTCAAGGCAGTTAATTTAATTATATGATTAATTAAATGATAATTGTTTTAGGAAGTAATTAAACGATTTTTTAATAAGGATTAATTAATTAGTTAATCATTGTAATTAATTAAAGATAATTAACTATTAATATAGGGTTAATTAATTTAAAATTAAGGGTTAATTAATTTTTGTAATTCATTAATGAAAATTAATTAATGAAAACAATTAAAGGTAATTAATTGCTTAAAAATAATTACTTAATTAAAAGTAATTAGTTAATAATTATAGGTGGATTAATCAAGTGATTAACATTGATTTAGGATTAGGGATAGTTACTTATCGTAATTAATAAAGGATAATTAATTAATTAAAGATAATTAATTAAATGGTGAATTAAATAATTAAAGGGTAATTATTTAATAATTAAAGGTTGATGAAGCAAAATTAAGGGTTAATTAATTTATTATTAATGGTTAATTAATAAATGATTAAAGAATAATTAATCAAAAATGATTTGTAATGTTAATTATCCAGGATGAGTAATTCATAAGTAGTTAATCTGATTTGAATATATCAGACAATTATCTAATCTTACTTATAAATGTTTGGATTCTATTGGATGATTGAATTGTTTTATATCCCTGATTGTTATGCTTTGTTTTGATTTGAGATGTGTTTTATTATCTATGATATATATATATATATATATATATATATATATATATATATGTGATCTGTGAATGAAAAAAAGCGTTATAGTTTATACCGCTTATCAAAAATATTGCTGTATTTGAATATGTACTGATTGATGACGTTGCACTTTTAGTGTGCAAAACCCCTGGACCACACTTATGCACACACAAATAGGGACTGCATGTGGAAATTGGTTAAGTCACAAATTTTTGAAATAGTTTTAAAATTGAATTTTGCATTCAAATGTTTATGGAAATGGATTTGGTTTAAAGTAAAAAGCTTTTAAAAAGGAATTTCAAAGAAATTGAATTCTACTTATGATTTAAAGAGGATGTACAAGTTTATATGGGGTTTAAACCATTTTTAAAAGTGTTGTTTTGCTACTTCAAATTTAATCCAAGATTTTAACTTTTATAGATATAATTTGATTTTTCTGAAAACGAAAACTATTTGTTTTCAAATAATAAAAGCTTTCACAAAAGAAATGAACTTCCAATTTGTGTTAAAAGGATTTCAAGTCTAAAATGGAAATGGTCTTCCAAGTTATGAATAAATCTTTGGAAACGGTTTGAAAGCTATAAGTTAAATCTTCAATTTGAAGATTTAAATGAGTTAATCAAAATTGAAATGGAAGTGTTTTGGTATCTATGAATAGATCTTTGTGAAACTAGGTGAACTTTGTGAAACGAATCTTTTTGTTAAAAAATTTAAAATGGTAATTTGTTTAAACCATTTGAAGAAAGATTTTGAGTTTTTTAATGTTGTGACTTAACAGAAACGCATATCCATATGATTTTAAATATTTCGCTCACTATTCGGTTTAGCCGAGAGAGGACCTTGTGTCATATAACCCATTCCGAATAATGATACGGCGTTATGGATTGCATTTGAAGACCAGTGGTGAAGACCGGGTGTCTTCGAGAACGATAGGATAACTTGTCGATTGTCTCTGCACCAATTAGCTACGGTATAGAGATTCCCTGTATGATGGAAAGTCCGATCGGGATTGTGGGTACACGGATTGCAAGGGGTTCTTCCTTTATTGGACGAAGTGCCTTCGGTTCTGTTCGAATCCGGAACAGACTTGTATGGTTGTATGTCTGACACTACACTTTGAGATATTAAACTGATCTCTATCAAATACATTTCTGCTCGGTGGCGGAGAATTTATTCTCTTAGCTTAAGACCCTACTCTGAGACGTACGAGCTCAGAGGTTATGTAGTTGATATTTATCAGTGATATACTCCCAATTTGGTAGTGTGACATATTGAGTGCTGCTGTGTATCATTTGTTGATCAAAGCATGGCTTTTGTATAAAGCGTGGCTTTGTGGACGAGATTGCATCAGGACCTCACACCCTGGAAATGGTCGAAACGGGAAAGATGCGGCAAGGTTATGAGGGTCGCGCCCTTTAGGGCATGTCATTCCCTTCTGGAAAAGGGTGGTATCATGGTATGGAGCCCAAATACTTAACTCATGTGGTCACTGTAAATCTATTACTTCGTGATTGATATGTGATTATTGAATTAGAGGTACCTCGAGTAAAGGCCCCAAAGGACCAGGGGATGGCACTCTCGTGTAGTAGTTACCTAGTTACAGAGGTAACCCGGCCTTGTGTTGGCAGAGAGCTGGTTAAGCTCTCAGGGCGTCCCGCCAGAGGCGTACCCATAGACAGTAGGAAGTTCCTTAGTTCGACCATTTGTTGAAAATCCAAACAAAACAATACGCGCTTGTACGGTTGCAGTTGTAGAACCTGCCATTTAACATGGCAGCTATAGTAGGCATAGTATCATGGTACCTATGCTGGCTAGGAATAATATTATACTTTCGAAATGTTTTCACACTATGCACTAGTAATAATATCAAAGAATTTTTCTTATATTAAGCATATTTGACTATCATAAGGGGAAATCTCCTCCAAGTGTGCGATTGCATTGTGTGTGTGCCGGGAGGCCTTATGGTAGTTTCATTTTCTAAAAAGCATTGCGGATTTAAATTTTAAAATCCTTGGTTGTTTGTTATAAAGATAAAATGTTTTTTTGCTCATACCATTCCCACGGCTGACCTGGAGTTTGTTGTTCCATTCCTAAACCCACAATTTTCCCATACGGGAAGTCCAGAGTTGGGTTTTTCAGATAGTTAGGTTTAGTAGATTATCTGGAGCTAGTCCAGTCCTGTGTAGTTAATGGCCTGTTGTTACCCCGCTATAACCCCGTTATATCTCATAGAATTTTTCTACCGCTACGATATTTCCATATAGCCCTAAAATATAGCCTTTCCGCTTTAATCCCCGCTATTTCTGCTATATCCCGTTATTCCCGCTATATTTTGCTATTTCCGCTATATCTTCTTTAATAAATGAATTAAAAAATTGCATTTGTACATTATAAAAATTATGAAACTAATTTATTTGATCTAATTTTTAATATATTTTCAGAAATGAAAATACTCTAACATTCTACGAAATTCAACTATGTTATATAACAGTTTTACGTTTATTTAAAGTATATTCACACATGTTTTTTGTTTAAAATTATTTATGTATTAATTATGATTCAATTGAATGATAATTTTTCATATAATTACCATTTATATATTTTTAAAAACATTAAGTACGAGTTTTATATGCTATTTTAGAGCCGTCTTCTATATCCCGCTATATCCTCACTATATCCCCGCTATGACTTTTTGCACCTCCACCACTTCGAATTTGCCGAGCGCTTTAACTGCACAGGTCCAGTCTTTGGATCAGGAGTGCACTTGCTTAGCTTTGTGCATCGTTATTGGGAGTTCGAACTATTTCTAGATTGGTGCTTTGGAGATGGATATTGCCGGCACTGGAGTTCTTTCTTGAAGACCATATAGGAGATATTGTTCCGCTGCTTGTGTTATCTCTTCTTTCCGCTGCTATTGTCTTGTATCATATCTTTGATGTATATTGATATTCATTGCATCACTCATTTGTATCAGATATTGTATCAAATGTTGTATATCAAAAGTATTATTCATTCTTCCGCTGTGTTGTACTTAATGTGTTATAAGCTCCGGCGAACCAGATTCGACGTTTGGATCTACGGCATTTGAATACGAGTGTCGTATTCGGTGCCGATTTTCGAAGGTTGAGTCAGGGTCGTTAGAATTGGTATCAGAGTTGAAAGTTAAAACTTTAGCACTGGGGTATAACACATTAAGTAACTCATTAGAGATAGGGTGAAGTATACCCTAGGATGAGTATCCCTAAGATATCCGTTTTAATGCCTCAGTAAATTCTCTTACTATCCACTTATAGTAAGTATGAGTGTGAGAAGAGGACGAGATAAGGGACAGGGGAATACCACTACATATGGTTAATACCCTACAACGGTGGAAATAACTTTCTCCATCAATCTCCTTTGATTCGATTTCAAATTCTTTTGATGGCTTCGTGACAGCTCCAAAAGAAGCTTCGGTGTGATGGTGGCCCTACGAAACGTTGTAGTAAATCCTTACTTCGTATCTTCATCGGTTTCTTATCAGCTTTTCGTTTTAAACTCTAACGAATTTGAAATTTTAATTAAATAAATTGGAAATTTTAAATTGAGTTAAATTGGTTAGTAGAGTATAAGGCTAAATTTGAATTATATCAATAAAATGATATCGATTAAACCTAAATTTGGAATTCTATTGTAATTTCTTGTATAGATCGATGTCCGAAGAGGGACAAGTTGGTATACACTTTGGGGTATTCCGACCTGAATTTGGTATCCATATCTAGTGTCTGAGAAATTGTAGAAGATTGAATCTATCTATCTATTCTCTTGGATCCAATATATTCTACGAACGATTAGTTATACCTTCGAACTAATCAATGCCCTTGTATACTCGTAGACTGGTGGACCCAAATATCTTGTGTAATATTGAATGAGTTCATTCTCATAATTATGGGTGATATTCTTATTTGGTAAGCCAAATATAGAATCGATCCAGTTTGATTGGGAAAGATATTTCCCTATCTTTCATCTGTTCTCTATTGTCTCCCTTGCGAATTTCGAGGATGAAATTTTTTTAAGGGGGGCAATCCGTAACGATCTCGATTTTCGAGTCAAATTCAATTGGTAATTAAATTAAAATTTTGGATTTAATTGTGAATTAATTGAGGATTTATTTGGATTTGAAGTATAAGAATAAAATTTAATCGAATTTTAAGCTGGAAATTCTAGAAAAATAAAATATATTGTAAACAGGATTTTGGGCATATTTGAATTATCCGATTTCAAATAAGATATATAGTTATATAAATGAATTATAATTAGAAATTTGATTTTGAAATTTAAATAATTTATTGACAATGAATATTATTGATTTGAAAATACTAAAATGAATATCCTAAAAAACAAAATAAGTATACTTACCTTTTTTTGAAAAGAAAAAGATTCACTTATTAATAAAATTAGTTTTTAAAATCATTTCTTTCTTTAAATTGGTATAAGTATAAATAATAAAACAAAATGTATATAAAACAAGAAATAAAAGTTCAAAATAATACATATATAGATAATTATTTATTTAAAAGATATAATAGTTTTAATTCAAAAAAATATAATGAACTAAGCTTAAAATAATATTGATTATAAAGATTTGAACATTTTCATTTGAAATACTTTGTAAATGTATAAAAGTGTGAAGTTTAAAATACATAAGACAACATAAAAACATGTTTCATTAAAAAAAATAGAATGAAGCAATTCTTTTAACATTGTATATATACATATACACACAGATGAATAAAGGGGTGTATTCATTTATGAAATGAATATGACATAAAATTTTATTAAAAGTTCTTTGTCTTGTAAAATTACAAATGATAAACATACATCAAAGGGGATGGAGTAAAGGAATTAACAAACATTGAGATCTCATGATCATTTTCTAAAAATTGCATTCATTATGATTTCTTGAATAAAATAATAGAATTAAAAATTTCAAAAAACTTTTCATCTCCCATAATCAAATCGTACAACTTCTCACCAAATCTGAAAATACAGTAACATAGATTTGGCCATCTCAAATCTCAACACCCAAGAAAAAATAAAGTAGAAAGAAAGAAAAAAATCAGAAAAAAAGCTCTGCCAATTTTTTTCTTCAATTCAAAAGTAAAGTGTAAAAAATCTAGAAATCTTCTGAAAACTTCAAGCTTTTGTTTCCATCTCTCAGGTAAGTTTTAAACTTCATAATTTAATAAATTTACGGTTTCAAAATCAAGTTTTTAACATAAAACAAATTCAAAATTGTAGATAAAAAAAAAGACAGTGCTTTAGTTTTTGGCCAGAGATATTGCAAGATTCTCTGAAATGAATTAAGGCAAGTAAATTTCTTTTTAAAATTTGAATTTGAAGTTGTATTCAGTAATAAGGCAAAGATTTAAACAATCATATTAAAAAGTTGCAGGAGGAAATTGAGTTCAAAGATTAAACTTATTCCTGGATTCAAGTAGTAGGAAGGAAAAAGGGTTCTCTGTTATATATAAAAGGATTCAAATTGTAAGTACAAATTAAAATTGTTGTTATCGATGAAGTGAATAAGCAAAGATTTTTATTTACAAACTTTGCAGACCTAAGCTTCAAAAATTAAAGAAAAAAATGTACAGGCTTCATCATTTTGAAAACTGTTAAGAAGTTTTTCTGTCTCCAGGCAAAAACTCTATCTTTCCTCAACCTTCAGGTGAGCAAACTTCAAAAACTATTCATATTTTGGGTTGAATGTGATAAATGTTAGATGGGTGATTGTGAAATATGTTTGCATGGTTGTAAACTTGCTTGTGTATATATGTCTGTATACAGACATGTGTCTTTGTTCATTGTTACAGGTTTATGGAACCTGCTATAAAATTCTAAATCATCCTATCTAGATGATTTCAGGACTGAATTTCTAAACGAAAAATAATTATAACCATGAAATGCTAATTTTAAAAATAATTTCAGAAAAAAAATATTAAGTAAATACTGTGAAAATGTTTATTTACAGTAAAACCATCATAATCAGAAAATTCAAGTATCTCAGTTTTAAATTCTAATTATATATCCTGATTCGTGCTAGAAAGCAATGAATTTTAATGTTAAGATTATAATTTTTAAGTTAGGGAATGTCGCGAGTTTTAAAGTTGAACGAAATTGTCAATTTCGTCAAATCCTGGTGATCGGAGTAATGATTAATCTTAAGATCAGAGTTGGAGCATGGTTGGAGGTTAGAGACCATAGGCAAAATACTCGCACATTTTTTTGTTGATTGTGGCAATAACGTGTTGATGTTTTAGTGTTTTAAAGCTAGTTTACTTGTATGGGTTTGAAGAGGAACTGCGCCAATCTCCAGGTGTTTGGGCCGATCGCACAAATGGGAAACGGTGCGTTGGAGTTTGTCAAAGCTCCGACCAAAATTTCGTGGTCTCTGGTGTAATAGATTGATGGGACGAGGAGTTTTTCGATGATGGTGATGTGGTTCCCGTGGTCTCAAGCAGTTCGATTTTGATACTCCGGTGATCTCGTCAATCTTGGAGGTCGGGGAAGTTAGGTGGGTCGAAGATGATATGCCGGTGGTCGCAGAGTTGGTCGACGACGTTGGGTTCGGATGCACACGTGCACGCCTCCACGTTTGTCTCCGGTCGTTCAAGTTTTGGAGAAGAACAGGAGGGAGGCGACTCGAAGTTGAGCTCGAGAAAATGGACGATGGTCTCGAGTTGATTCGGGTGTGTTCGCGTAGGCATGTGATTACTAGGTTTTAAACTTTTAATCGAAACAAGTTTAAAAATATAGAAGGGGAAAGAACTCGGGTATTGGATAGGTTGGCTCGGGCATTTTTCTAATTTGGCTCAAGTTAATTTTTTTATAAAATCTTGTACAGTTTTTTTTAGCACAGAATATAGGTTTCAGAAAAAATTAAGTAAAACATGTTTTCTGTGAAGTATTATAGTTTCCGAATTTTAGTGCAAAGCCTGAAGAAGTTTAAAAGTAAATCTTTAATAAGTTTCAAAACTGAATTTAAATTCAAAAATAATTTGATATGGTTTCGAAATATATTTTAAATTAGATTTCTGATAGTTTTTTAAAATGTAATTAATTGATATGGTTAAATGGACAAACAAGTAATGATTTGGTTTTAAATCTTGCGTAATTAAAGATTGTTTGATTACTTAATAATAAAAGGTTAATTGATTGATTAAAGGTAACTATAAAATAAGTAAAATTCTAAATGTTTTTCAAAGGCGACTTAATGATAAAATACTTAATGTATTGAGGAATGATCTATTAAATGAATAATTTGTCAAGGTGGTTAATTTAATTATATAATTAATTAAATTATAATTGTTTAAGGAAGTGATTAAACGATTTTTTAATAAGGATTAATTAATTAATCATTGTAATTAATTAAAGACAAATAATTATTAATATAGGGTTAACTAATTTAAAATTAAGGGTTAATTAATTTGTGTAATTAATTAATGAAAATTAATTAATGAAAACAATTAAAGGTAATTAATTGCTTAAAAATAATTACTTAATTAAAAGTAATTAATTAATAATTAAATGTGGATTAATCAAGTGATTAACATTGATTTAGGATTAGGGATAGTTACTTATCGTAATTAATAAAGGTTAATTAATTTAGGGTTAATTAATTAATTAATGATAATTAATTAAATGGTGAATTAAATAATTAAAGGGTAATTATTTAATAATTAAATGTTGATGAAGTAAAATTAAGGGTTAATTAATTTATTATTAATGGTTAATTTATAAATGATTAAAGAATAATTCATCAAAAATGAATTGTAATGTTAATTAACCGGGATGAGTAATTCATAAGTAGTTAATCTGATTTGAATTCATCAGACAATTATCCGATCTTACTTATAAATGTTTGTATTCTATTCGATGATTGAATTGTTTGATATCCCTGATTGTTATGCTTTGTTTTGATTTGAGCTGTGTTTTATTATCTGTGATATATATATCTGTGATATGTGAATGAAAGAAAAGCGTTATAGTTTATACCGCTTATCAAATATATTGATGTATTTGAATATGTACTGATTGATGATGTTGCACTTTTAGTGGGTAAAACCCTTGACCACACTTATACATACACATATAGGGACTGCACATGGAAATTGGTTAAGTCACAGATTTTTGAAATAGTTTAAAAATTGAATTTTGAATTCAAATGATTTTGGAAATGGATTTGGTTTAAAGTAAAAAGCTTTTAAAAAGGGATTCCAAAGATAAAGTTATTTTTGAACAACTTAATTTATTTTTGAAATTTTTATTTAAATTTGAATTCAAAATTCAAAATTGAATTCTATTTATGATTTAAAGAGGTTATACAAGTTTATCTGGGTTTTAAACCATTTTTAAAAGTGTTGTTTTGGGACTTTAAATTTAACCCAAGATTTTAACTTGTATAGATATAATTGGACTTTTCTGAAAAAGAAAACTGTTTGTTTTCGAATAATAAAAGCTTTTACATAAGAAATTAACTTCCAATTCGTGTTAAAAGGATTTCGAGTCTAAAATGGAAATGGTCTTCCAAGTTATGAATAAATCTTTGGAAACAGTTTGAAAGCTATAAGTTAAATCTTTAATTTAAAGATTTAAATGAGTTAATCCAAATTAAAATGGAAGTGTTTTGGAATCTGTGAATAGATCTTTGTGAAACTAGGTGAACTTTGTGAAACGAATCTTTTTGTTAAAAAATTTAAAACGGTAATTTGTTTAAACCATTTGAAGAAAGATTTTGGGTTTTTTAAAAGTTGTGACTTAACTGAAATCCCATATCCATATGATTTTAAATATTGCACTCACTATTCGGTTTAGCCAGGAGAGGACCTTGTGTCATATAACCCATTTTGAATAATGATACGACGTTATGGATTACGTTTGAAGACCGGTGGTGAAGACCGGGTGTCTTCGAGAACGATAGGATAACCAGTCGATTGTCTCTGCACCGAGTAGCTATGGTATAGAGATTCCCTAAGTGATGGGAAGTCCGATCGGCAATGTGGATACCCGGATTGCAAGTGCTTCATCCTTTATTGGACGAAGTGCCTTCGATTCTGTTCAAACCCAGAACAGACTTGTATGGTTATATGTCTGACACTACACTTTGTGATATTAAACTGATCTCTATCAAATACATTTCAGCTTGGTGGCGGAGAATTTATTCTCTTAGCTTAACACCCTTCTCTGGGACATACGAGCTCAGAGGTTATGTAGTTGATATTTATCAGTGATATACTCCCAATTTGGTAGTGTGACATGCTGAGTGCTGCTTGTGTATCAGTTGTTGATCAAAGCATGGCATTTGTATAAAGCATAGCTTTGTGGACGAGACTGCATCAGGACCTCAAACCCCGAAGATTGTCGAAACAGGAAAGATGCGGCAAGGTTATGAGGGTCGCGCCCTTTAGGGTGTGTCATTCCCTTCTGGAAAATGGTGGTATCATGGTATGGAGCCCCGATACTTAACTCATGTGGTCACTGCGAATCTATTATTTTGTGGTTGATTTGTTGTTTTTGGATTAGAGGTACCTCAGATAAAGGTCCCAAAGGACTGGATGATGGCACGCTCGTGTAGTAGTTACCTAGTTACAGAGGTAACCCGGCCTTGTGTTGGCAGAGAGCTGGTTAAGCTCTCGGGACGTCCCGCCAGTGGCGTACCCATGGACAGTAGGAAGTTCTTTATCCTGACCATTTATTGGAAATCCAAACAAAACAATACGCGCCCTATACGGTTTTAGTTGTAGAACCTTCCATTTAACATGGCAGCTATAGTAGGCATAGTATCATGGTACCTATGCTGGCTAGGATTAATATTATACTTTCGAAATGTTTTCACATTATGCACTAGTAATAATATCAAAAAAAATTCTCGTATTAAGCATATATGACTATCATAAGGGGAAATCTCCCCTAAGTGTGCGGTTGCATTGTGTGTGTACCGGGAGGCCTTATGGTAGTTTCATTTTCTAAAAAGCATTGTGGATTTAAATTTTAAAATCCTTGGTTGTTTGTTTTAAAGATAAACTGTTTTGTTTGCTCATACCAGTCCCACGAGTGACCTGCAGTTCATTGTTCCTTTCCTAAACTCTGGGTGTCTACAATTTTCCCACACGGACAGTCTAGAGTTGGGTTTTTCAGATAGTCAGATTTAGTAGATTATCTGGAGCTAGTCCAGTCTTTGGATCAGGACTGCACTTGCTTAGCTTCGTGCATTGTTATTGGGAGTTCGAACTATTTCTGGATTGGTGCTTTGGAGATGGAGATTGCCGACACTAGAATTCTTTCTTGAAGACCATATTGGAGATATTGTTCCGCTACTAGTGTTATCTCTTCTTTCCGCTGCTATTGTCTTATATCATATCTCTGATGTATATTGATATTCATTGTAACATTCAGTTGTATCAGATATTGTAGCAAATGTTGTATATCAAATGTATTGTTCATTTCTTCCGCTGTGTTGTACTTAATGTGTTATAAGCTCCGTCGAACCAGATACAACGTTTGGATCTATGGCATTTGAACATGAGTGTCTTATTCGGTGCCGATTTTCGAAGGTCGAGTCAGGGTCATTAGAAAGGATGTAAGAGCGCTTAAGAAAATAGAGAAGAAATGGTGTAAAAGTGAAGAAGAAGAGGATGAGTATTTATAGAAAATATTGAGATTAAAATATAGATTTGTGTTTTTACTTAAATAAACTTCATTAAGAATTAAGTAAACTTATTTAATTCAAAACTTACCATCCACATCACATCACATTTTTAAAAATTCAAACAATTAAGAGTTTATTAAAGAATAAGAATGATTACTTTACTTTATGTCACATGTGATATGATATGTGTTTTGTCTTTTCTAGTTTACTTTTGCTAATTACTTTCTAGAATTTTCTAAGGGTAATTATTAAAAGTAACTTTGATTATTTAATTGTTAACTACCTTTATATGTTAACATATTTATTAAATTGTGTATATAAAGGTGCAATAATGTTGTGACAATTTAAAACCGACAAAACATTGGTTTTTGACAAAATGTTACAGTCAATATTTTAGTTAAACTATTTATTTATGTAAACCAAATTTAAAAATAAATTTGTATAATGATATTTAAAAATATAAACACTCATAAATAAATTAAAATAATTAATTAAACCATTTAAATTTACTATTCTGAAATCAGGATTTTGTAACTTTTGTCAATATAAGCAAATGTTACTATTTTTATGTATATTTCTATTTCCAAATCCTATCTAATATTATTTAAATCATAAAACCTTTTATATTTAAAATTACTTTAAATGTTACATTTTTAAGTGGTCAAATTATGGGTCATTACAAAGAGTGAATTATTGTCAACTCAAAGGTATGGAACAGTGGGTTACTAAAGTCTATAAAACCTACGTGAGAAAACACGCCCAATTGGATTTTAAAGTTCTAACACCATTTGAAAATCAAAATAATTTCATAAGACCACGTTGCACATAAACATGGATGGATTTTTATCTTATGATAACCATAACAGTTTCTATAGAAATTCATTTATACTATAATAATGTCAAGAGGTCAAAGTAAAATATGAATGTGGCTAAAATGCTTGCATCTCAGGTTTCAACATAGTTGGGCACAACTAAGTCTGTACGGCGCTTACTGGAGAATGGATACCATACAATGACCAGCCTATTGGTGTACCGCCTGTCACGGTGTATTTCTAGATAAAATAACACCGAGGACCTCGCCTAGATTCTCTACCAACATAGAACCGACCTAACCCTTACTGGATAGTACTGAATATGACCACCCCTCCATTAATGGGCCCTGTTTCATACAAATGAGAGATAATAGCGACTCTAGATAGGGATGTTCACACCCTACTTGGGAGCGTTCCACTTAGCCCTACTACATCTCCTCTATTTTAGTCATTCCCGTTTGATGAAGTTTGAGGCTATGTTTTACCTTTTATATAGCACTTCATACTTGGAATGCTAAAACTGTCTTCCAAGCAACAATGCAATACCATCATTCATCCATACGAGTTCATTGCAGGATTGAAAAAAACATTTGAGAGATCTGTCTTCAATTCCATCATCTTCAAGATGTCTTCACTTCCAAATGCATTTGTTATATCAATGTGGTTTTTGAATAACATACCCGATCTCGGTCTCTTCGAAACAACTTTCGATAATTTTTGGTAAACTCAACCCTGATTCGTTAGAAAATAAACTCTCTAAGATAAGAACGGAGATCACCTCCTGACTGTTAGTGGACAGATTTCCTTATCATTATCATAAAAGAAGGAAACGAGATTTATACGCACAGTACAGCATCATCGGAAACAAGTATTGTCACGACCCGTTTTCCTATCTCCAGAAAAGCGCATCATGAATTAAGAAAGAAAGGGATAGAAGAAGAAAAGAAAAGAAAGAAGAAACTCAACAAAATTAGATACTCACAGCGGAACGAATGAAAAATAATGTATCACATAAAATATTACATAGTATCATATTACATCAGAGTACACAACTTATTCAACACATATTAGACAGTTATAAACATCTGTCTAACTATACAATTCAAGATATCACAAGATACAGATAAAACACAAACACCGCGGAACCATAATATATCTACACGCTGAAGCCTCCTGCTCCAAAAACTCCTCTAGAATTCGTCAAGCTAACCTGAATCCCTCGACAACTCATACATAATATGAGTACCCAAGAGTTTAATAAAATAGAAAATAAACACTCGGGTCAGACAGCGTTGTGGTGTGAGTAAACGGGTTAAAATTACTTAACCTTAGAAAATCCTTTGAAAAGAAAAGGTACCACGTAAGACTTCCCATACATAAACATGGAAAAGTTTTTATCTTATGCTAACCAAAACATTTGATAGGAAATATAGTGATATTATAATAGTGTCTAGGGTTTTCAAGTAAATAAGAAATAGCCGAAATTGTTACATTATTAAATTCCAGCTACTAGCCACAAAAGTGGGTAATACAAACAAAACCGTAGGGTCTCGTAGGAAGAATGGGTTTCCATCAATAGCAGGGCTACCGGGGTACCGCCCGTCACAGTACGTGGCCTAGATCATTTTACCGAGGATTACTCCCAATCCCCTGCAACACAAAGCGGGACCATTCCTTACTGAACTGTCCCGAGTAAGATCACCCAGTGGTTGGCGCGACCAACCATCCACCAAGCCGAAATAAAAAGGGACATCTAGACAGGGATGACCTCGCCCTGAAATGGGTGCTACGCACCTAGCCTTGCTGCACCTCCCCTGTTTTAGCCATTCCCGGATGATGAGGCTTGAGGCTGCGGTTACCTTTATAGAAAACATCTATCTTAGAATGCTCATCGTCCACCTGACGATGTTCTGAAAGCATTCAATCCATACAAGTTCGTTCTGGGTTCGAACGAAACCGAAGGAACTATCTCGTTGCACTCATTTTGGAATCACCCTCAGAGTCAATGACCATAGCCCTTGCACTCTAAATCACCATCTCGAACCTGAAAGTACTATTTCCATCAAACTCATCACAGAATCACCCTTATAGTTATACTAACGAATAGTTCTTACACTTTGAGTCTTCACTTGCACTCCACTTTGATTCACGACCTAACGTTAATTCACTTTGATTCACGACCTAACGTTAATTTGGACCGATGTGGTTTTCGGATTATCCAAATATGGAAACCCGATCCCGGTCTCACCGAAACCAAACGCCATTTTAATGTCCAAGTTGTTTAAGGGCTTTAAACAATTAACTTATATTCAGGATGACATAAACAGATAGATGAATCACATTATCACAATAGAAAATTCATATCAAACATTCATCTCACAAAGCAGCATAACATACATCAGAGATGTCATACCCAAATTATTCACCAAACATCCAATATAAATCAATCATCCAATATCAATCAATCATTTTATAAGCAGGTTTGATTAACTCTTAATCAATTGGATTACCTTAATCCTCCTACCTTTTAATCATTTGGATTATCTTAATCCTGCTTCATTACTTTATTACAAATTAATAAATTAATCATCTTTTAATGATATTCCATAATTAATCTTCCTTGATTAATCATCTTTTAATTTCATTCAAGAAATTAGCCCTTAACCATATACAGTAATTAACCTTTAATTACTATCATTAATTACATTAATTAATGATCCTTCATTTGTTTCCATTAATTAATTACATTAATCCTCAATTAATTACAATTAATCATACTTTAATTAATCATGATTAATAAACCTTGATTAATTTTATTAATTATATTAACTAATGATCCTTATTAATTAATAGTCCCTTTAATAATTTGTAATTAACCATCTTATTAATCATAAAAAGTAATTAATAACTTGTAATTACTTATCTTAATTAACATCTTAATTAATCATATTAATCCTTTGATTAATTAATCTAATTAATTAATCTTTAATTACTTCATTAAGTGATTATTAATCAATTAAATTAATTAATAATCTTTCATTAACTACTTTGTTAATTAATTACAATTTTAATTAATTACAATTTTAATTAATTACCCTTAGTAATTAATCTTCAATTAATCTCATTCATTAATTAATTAATCACATTAATTAATTAACTAAAATTAACTAAGTAACCAACCCTTAATTACATACACAAGTAATTATCTTCTAATTACTTCCATTAGGTGATTACTCTCTTAAATAATTACCTTAACAAATAATTAATCCCATCGTTAAATGATCCTTAATTCTTTAATTAATTAATTACTCTATAATTAATTAACTTCAAATCAATTATATTAATTAATTCCTTAATTAATAACATCAAGTTATTATCCATTAATCATTTCCATTTAATTCCATTTAATAGCTCGAAAAACTGCAATAGTCACGACCACAAAACTCATTCTCCATTGATGAGCTCGCCACCGGATTCTCCATTACCACCTTTAGAGCATCGCCGTACACCGTGCTACCATCCCCCATCTTGCGAACATCTCTTGTCCATTTCCCATGTCACAAAAGCCTCGATAGTCAAGACGAACAAAACACGATCCTAAACCCTAGTTCGATCAAATATGAACAATTCGATCATAGGAAAAATTCTACAACATTTTTCCCTTCATCCACATCGTGAAAACTTGCTTCGACCAAGATTTGAACCCAAATCATCGAGTTGATCATCGGCAATTCGTCAAATTGCCGAAAATGATCATCTATAAATTCCCAATTGAATAACAAATTAAAAATTCTGAAATGCATATCAAAATTCGTGATTTTCAATCACGAATCCATCCCTATAATGCAAATTTGAAATTATGAAAGTTGATTATTATGAAAATTTGGTTTTTACTGCTATTTTACAAATTTCGAAATGAAAACTTATTATAAATTCCTGGAATGAATTTTGGTAGTGATGTTACATGATTTCAATCATATCTTATTTGCAAATCAAAGGTTAACAATGATTAAAGAAGGTGATATTAAATTTAAAGAGGAAAAATCAAAATTTGTTAACAACAGAACCTATATTCTCATTTACAAGCATTCAAAACAAACATGCATTCATTTAATCCAAACATTTCAAGCAAACATCTTGAATTTTATTTATCAGCCAGAATAAAACAAGATGAAAACTGTTTTAAAACAAAATTTACTCACCATCAATTTGCAGTGAACAAAGTAGAACATGTTTAAATTCTTTTTCCCGGCCTTGAATCCAAAATCTGAAAATGTTTTAAATTGCCCTTTGATTGCTTTGCTGAAATCTTTGCATGCCTTCAATTTGATGTTTTAAAGGTTGAAACTTGCGAAGTTCATCTGATTCCTTTTGAATTGCAAAAGATTTGAAGTTTGCAGTTTTTAATTCAGATTTTTTTTTCTTTTGGGTTTCAATTTCAAGTTTGCCATTAATTCATGAAAGAATGAAGGAAGAAAAAGAATTTGAGAAGAAGAAAGTTTGGAAATTTAATGAGGAAACAAATTTCTTTATATATTTAAATTTCAAAATAAAAGAAAATGAAGGCCACTTGTTCCCAAATTTGAACAAATGTCATCACAGATTTATTTTAGCTTACAAGTGTTAAAAATGTTTCATCATTGTTTTACAAGCGTTCAATTTCCTTTAATTAAATCATTTAGGTTATATATGCATTTATGAACATTTATATGCATTTATGAAATGTTTTTATAATAATAAGCTTTTGAATTTAAATATATATACAAGTATGAAATCTATGTAAACCTTTATTTTATAAATAGCTTATGTTTTAAAACAAATAAATGTATTATATGTTTCCTTTAAATTGTGAAATATGAATTTGTATTTATATTTATGTAAATATGATTCTAGTAATTTATTACATATTACTTATGTTTATAAAAAAATTTAATTCAAGAGATGATTAAAAGAAAGTTTTTTTTTATAACTTTATATATACATATAACCATTTTAATTTAAGCATTTTAAAGAAAACAAAATAAAACATTGATTAAATCTTATTTAAACTATCATATAAAAAAATTCTTATATTTTGAAAACAATTGAATTAACCTTAAATTAACCTTTGAAAAATATAAATTTTAAAACCAAGCTTCAAATTACAATACATTCATACATATATAAATTATCAATAGATTGTATTAAATTTCAAAACAACTCCAAATTATAACATATACATACATATATATTACAATTTGAAAATTCATCTTTTATTTAAAACAAAATATTTTCCATCCACAATATATATACCAAAAAAATATATACTATAAATAGAATAAAACTTTATTAGCTTCGAAAAATAATTCTTATCAAAATTTAAATTGTTACAAAAAACATTGATCAATATTGCCAGATTAAATATTTATTAACCCTAAAAGATTAAATTTACCAATTTAAATTAAAATTATAAAGAAAAATTATCAAATTAATTTAATTATTAATACAGATCATTAAATTGATATTGCCTAAAATTTTGGGTCGTCATATTCCTCTCCACTTAAATGAATTTCGTCCTCGAAATTAAAAAGCAAAGGTAATTTAATAACCCAGGAAAGATTTTAATTTCAAATAGCAAAGCGTTCCTATTATCCAGTAACTAACAACCATAGCTATCAATCAAACAAACATACCTAACTAATTATCCTGACACAAATCAGAATAAATCTTCTAATACTATCTAGAGTTTCCCAAGGATAAATCACTAGGAGACTCGCTCTACAGAAGCAAACAATACCACTATGATCCAGAGCTCCTCTCATCTCTAGATCCATCAATCTGAAAAGAACATCAGGCTAAGTCTAGCACAACTTCCAAATCCAATAGAGCTACAGATTCCACAACCAATGATGAATCATACACGTACTCCCTCAGAGATACGTGAAATAAAATGAATTCCAGCTATCCAGACTGGTAATTCAATCTTATAGACAACAGAACTTATCCTATCAAAAAAACAGATAAGAAATCCCAAATGCCTCAGAACTAGCCATCCAATCTTACCCAATTACTGCTCTCTTAACTAGAGAAATCTTAACAAAAATGAAGTCTTTAACTTCGAATTCAAAACTCCTTACCTCATATCTGCATAACTCAAAAGAGAATCTAGAGCTGCCAATCTTCTTAATCAGCTCAACCTATGCTGATGCTTCCAGAAACAACTAGAACAAAGCAAACCAGTTTCTCGATCCTATCCAACAGAAAAGTCTTCTAAGATCCGTTAAAATCCAGAACACAAGCTCTACTTCCCAAGCAATAGTAAACTGAACTTGCTTCCTTCTTCGTACAGCTGCTATCTCGCTTCCGCTGCACAACTCTGATTCTGAAATAGATGAGAATACTGTTGATGAACACGAGTACAAACTTATCCAATATATCTAGTGTTAACGCTAAAATTGAACGATACCACCCCGGTGTAAGTAGAGTTTAAGTGAAAGCACCACCCGTCAATACGGGAAATAGAAGTAAGTCGAAAAGTCACAAAAAAACAGTAAAGAGACAACAGTTTTATAGTGGTTCGGCTTCAAGTTAAGCCTACGTCCACTTTAATCTTCTTTATTGTTGAATCGATTACAACTTTACAACAATCTTCGAATACAACACCACTGAGACAAACAACTAGAACTTCGATGTCGAAGAACTCTTTGAATCCATGTCGAATGTGTTAGATTTCTTCTTGAAGTTCGTTGAAGTATCTTTCGTGTTTGAAGTGTCGGATGAGTCGAGAAATCAACAGAGTATAGACGTTCCAGAAATGATCCAAAAGAAGATCCTCTCTTCGGTGGTGTAGGCACAGTATTTATAGGAGATTTCTGGAGTAAGTCGTAGGTCGTGGCCGACCTAGGGGTAGTTCGTAGTTCGTAAGTCGTCAACAACCTAAGAGATGCGAGCTACGGCTTATCTTGGTTACACTAGGTCCTCTAAACAATCTGATAGGTCGTAGCGACCTAGGAGGGAAGCGGCATAAGAAGTTACGGCTTAGTGAGGCCATCCTGGGCGAGCTACAGAATGTGAACGACTTAACATGTAGCGCAGGACCACTTTTGACTAGCTTAGGTCGCGGGCGATCTAATTGAAGTGGTGATCTTTGAAGCTTGCTAACTCGTTAAGTCGCTATATACTTAGGTCGCTTGAGTGCTTATCTCGTTTGGTCACTAGGTCGCTTAGTTCATTAGGTCGCTTTGTCGCTGCATCCCTCTGTTGTAATATACCATTGCTATGTGTTGGTTGCTAGGTCGCTAGGGGTCTTTAGGTCTCTAGCTTTGTTAGGTCGAGCATCAGTGTTAACTCGCTCATACTTCAGGTTGTTAGGTCGCTGGATCTTCTAACCCGTTAAGTCGTTGAGTCGCTTTATTCCTTAGGTCGTTAGGTTTCTTATCTCATTAGATCTTTAAGTCGCTATATCATGCTAGGTCGCTAGTTTTCTTCGAGTGCTTTAGTCGCTGCCCAGAATAATATTAACATTTGCCCCTCGAAGTATACGCCTAGGGACTAGGTCATATGCTTCGATACTTCTTAACTCGTGCCATCTTGAACCACTAGGTCGTGAGCGGTTTATGAGGTAGTTAGGTCGCTCGTGCCGATTCATGCTCCACCGTCCTTGCATATAAGTTGTTCATCTCCTTCTTCCCTCTCCTCACTTGCTCCATTATTCGAAACCACCATTGACGTATTCCTGAGTTCTTGAAGACAAATTCCAACCAACTAGTCACCGACCATCTTTTCGTCACATTACGTAAGTGAATCTGGTCGCCAATCAACCACGTCCATCGTTGAATTGCTAACTCCCATTTTTCGGCTCCAATTTATTTTTTGTGTCGCATTTCATCGCGAACCATGTCTTGATGGATTTGAGACTGCTATCGATCATATTGTTGTTGTAATTCGCGATAACACGGCAGTGCATCGGATTTGTGGCGAATCTGAGGCGATTTGAAATGGTTTTTTTGGGTAATTTGGCGGTATGGAGAGATGAAGTTTTAGGCGGTTCGAGGAGAGAAGGGGTTTCACGGTTAATCGGGTTAATGGGTTAGTGGATAACGGGTTACACCGTAATGCCTTTGGGTGATGCAATGGTGATGGACACATGGCAGCGCTTGAATGGAGGACATATCTTAGAGCTACTGATGGGAGATAGCTTTATGTTGCCGAGTTACTTCGGAAGCGACCTAGTAGATCTTGAGTGACATACACCTTTTACGACTTAACAGACTTGACCGTCCTAACAAACCGACCGACTTAAGAATCTTTGCGACCTAAATGGAACTGAGCGACTTAACTCATAGCGACTTAATCTTTAGCTCGTGTGAGCGACTTAGTCTTTAGTTTGTATGAGCGACTTAGTCTTTAGGTCGTGTGAGCGACTTAGAACTTAAACCTTTTCACTGCCGAATTGCTTCTTGCGACCTAGACCAATTTCAACCCAACTTGTTAGGTCGTGAGCGTTAGATTCACACTGCCTTGCCTTGAAGCATTACTTTAACTTGTAGAAGCATGAATAATGAATTTTTCATTTGAACAGAACGACTTGATGGAACTCTTACCCATGCTAAGTCGCTTGAACTTGAAAACTTGCAAAAATGTGACATCACTTAACTTGAAATCCAACTTGAAACTGTTGAAATAACTTGCCTGAACTTGTTGTACTCCTTTACAGTTTATATTTACTTTAATGCTAATAACCTGTTAAACACAACATTTGCAGAAAAAAGGGACGAATATACTGCCAATGATCGCCCACATCGAATGACAGATTAGTCGATAAAGGATAATCAACTTAAAGAAATTAAATGAAATGCTGTGAATCAACGAATTCAAGTGAAGTATTAAAGCAAAGCACTATTAATCAATTAAGGCTGATTTGTTTGCATCAACACTGCACTTGTATTTGGACTTAAAACAACAATCCCTGAAACCTTATAATTGACAAATGCATATTAGTTTAATTTTAGTTATATTTGCTTATCATTTTATTAGTTTTGCACAACACTTCACACATTTAGGAAACGTGCACCTTCATATTTGAATATCCAGTTCCTTGTGTAGAATGTCTTCTCAAGAAGAAATAATAGAGAAAGCTGAAGAGGTCTTCCCGATAGCCAATCCACTGGACAATCCCTCCGAAAGAACTCCAACTTCCCTGAGTCAGCGGGCTTTCAACCAGCTACGTAATCAGTTTGGTATTGCTGAAGCAGATGCTTTACTTTCTGGGGCAAACGATACTTCTGACAGGCCACCTCTCGGTTTTATCGCTGTCAATCTTCAGATGTGCCTGTGTGGTGCTATTCCTTCTTTCAATGACTTTCTTCAACGACTCCTTCTCCGATTAACCATCTCTCCCTTCCAGTTGCATCTCAATGGACACGCAATCCTAATGGGACTTTGTGTGCTATTCAAGAGGACACTTGATCGTCTTCCGAGCTTTGAAGAAATCTGCTACTTGTGCACAGTCGCAAAGAACAAAGATCATCCCTCTATCACACTCGTGAGAAGCGCCAGTAACCATAGATTGATCGTCGATCTTTCGGAAAGTGCCCACGAGTTCTTAAATCAATTCTTCTTCGTTCATCGCCCTTCAGGATTTTACGCCATCTGGAGAGTAGGAAGTAAGATTGCTTATCCCAGCGTTTTCCATTTGAGCTTTTCAAAGTCCGAGTTGCTAGGTGCTAATTTCATTCTTTTCTTTTACAGCATTTACTCCTCCCTCTAAAGATCCCAGCCACAAGCCGACTTTTGAAAGATTAAGTGCCGTGGCGGTTGAGGAAAGAAGTATTAAATTTTTGCTGAAAGACGAATTTCTTCACCAATTCGGACTTCTGCACCCTTCCCGTTCTACTCAGCCTCATGAAGTCCCTGATTCTCCAGTAGAGACATCAGATGCCCCAGTTTCTGTAAGAGAACTTACACCGAAAGAACATACCGTTGAGGCTTCACTGGTGAAGTGTTCTGCTTCTATTGACGTTGTGGGGTCATCCGGCAAACTTGCACTTGCCCCGGTCATTGAGGAAGAGGAACCCCCTCACCAATCCAGGAAGACCGCTGATGAAGGAATTGAGGGGAATGGTGCCGCCGGGCACGATGGTGACGACATTTTTGAGGGGTTGAGCGACTTGATGATTACTTCACAGGAGCTCTTTAAAGACGATACCTCTACTGCTAAAGTTATTTCTCCAGTAGTTGAAGCGACATCTGTCTTGCAACAAACTCCGTCAGCCCAAGAGTTGACACTGGCTGCAAAATCCATCATCACCCCCCCAATCGAGGAGTGGTTCGTAGTTTGACGCCCGTAGTTTGCACGTTACACACACTTAGGATTTTTCAGCACTTATATGCATTCAACTTCCTTGCTTTGAAGATTTCTGAACTTATCTTTTCTTTATTTTCAAGTTCTCCAATGGGGCGAAGTCGCTCTTATTATGATGATTTCCAGCGTTATGGGAGACGCGATTCTTATGACCCCAAGAGGTATCTCCCTGCCTCCTGGGAAACCGACGAAGAAAGAGCTGCGAGGAAAGCTCATGAGAGTCGTGCTTATGAAGAACGCTACGGGAGACGGGACAAATGACATGATTCTTCCCAGAGAGAGGATGATTCTCACAAACGAAAATCCCGTGATGACAGAGGGAAAAGTCATGTCGCTGAAGATCCGAGTAAACGGTCCAAACTTGGTGAAAAACCAACATCTGAAATTTCTGAAAAACCCGTTGTTCCCGTCTCTTTGGAAATCCCTTCCAACTCTCCTGCCCTTCAAAGAGATGATATTCAAACAATTATCAGTAGGCCACCGTTGAAGTTGGACAGGGTCCGGCTACTCGTCAAAGCCGGTTTCCACACTGGTGCTTAAAGGGAGTGCGTTTCGATCTTGACTTGGTCCCAATCGATAAGCAAGCCGTGTTGCGAAATCTTGATGTCGTCAAAATTGATATCGAGAGAACGTCTGGTTGGCAAAAACTTGTTGAAGAGCTTCAAAGAGTAAACCGTGCAAATCTCAAAGCCATGCTGACTATAAAAAATGATAAATCCGAGTGGCAGAAAACACTCGATCTACATGATGCAGAGATGAAGAGCATTGCCGCTTATAATGAGAAACTTGAAGCGGAAGTTGAAAAACTTAAAGAAGAGCTTGCTACTTCTTTCACCTCCTATTCTCAAAGAGAAGAAGTGCTTCAAAAACAGGTGAGAGATGCTCACGCTGCACAGAGAGACGCCGAAGCTATATTTGAAGCACAGCAGCATGTTGTAGAACGCTATCGAACTGACGTGGCTCAGTTGCGAGAAAAAACCAGCTCCCAGAACTTGGAAATCGAAATGTTAAAAGCTCGACTTTCTGAAGTTGAAAAAGAGCGTGATGAAGCTATTGCTGGCAAAGCCACAGCCGTAGAATCTCATATGGCAACTAAAGCCGAAGTCAGCTCTACTTTATTCGAGTTTTACATTCATAGTGTTCTAGGGCGCGGTAGCCTTAGATTTATGGGACCGAAGTACGAAATCACTTTAGCCAAAGTGTGGGAAGCTGCACTTGATATGCTTGGAGGAGCTAGATATGCTGAAGAAGATTTAGTGGCGCACTATCTAGATGACGATGCATGTGCTGCTCTTGCAAGGGGAAAGGAGAAACTCGCTAAAGAGAGAGCCGAAATGACAGAAGGAGAACATTTAGGGAAGGCAACTTCAACCGACCCAGTTCAACCTTCGGTTTCGGCCGACATCGATATTGTTGGCTCCAGTTCCCATTCTCCACCTCCTGTTAAAGCTGTCATTGAAAGTGCAACCGCCCACACTGGAGATGAGACTCAAGAAAGCACTGAAGCACGGGACTTTGAAGTTGACATAGTAAATCCTACTTCTCCACGCAACCTCAATGCTGATCTTGCTCAAGTGGACTGCTTGTTTACTTCACATGAGCTTGATGAACTTTTTGATTATTACTTAGATCTTGATGCGCCACTTTCTCCTCTTTTTATGAGAGATACTGACTTTAACTTCTCTTCTCCTATAGTGAAAGCGCCAGGTGTTGTTCAGACTTCCCCTCTTCCACCTTTTCCCTCTCCGCCTCTTCAAATTAATCCTCCTTCCGCCTCTCAACCGGGGTCACAAGAAGAGCAGATAGAAGCTCTTCAAGGCCTGGATGACCCGGTCGCTTCACAAGAACAGAAGTCTGAGGAACCTGAAGAAGGCGAAAGAACTCTGGAGCAAACTATTTCTGATGACATAAAGTTGTCTGCACTTTTCACTCCGGGCAGTGAGTCTTCTTCAAGGAAGAAGGGGAAGTGTGGAGTCTCAAAGAAAAGGAGGGAAGCTTCTGTCAGTGAAGAAAAAGAAGAAGAAAATCCAATTGCCCCTTTCCTCTTTCTTCCTCTACTCTTACAAGCCGATCCAAAAAGTTAATCATCCGGCCAGGGGACGGCTCGAAAGGTGGCATGAAGAAGAAGTGACGGGTTTGGTCCTATGCTTTTCGTCTTGCTTTTTTCTTTTTTGCTTGTATATATAAAGACTTGTGTTGACCGGAGATTGTGCGGGTACCGATCCCCGTCTTCTTTTATTTTGAAACCTGCACATGTATAAAATTTTCATAGTATGGAATAAAATGATTCTTTTACTTGTACATACTTCTGTATGTATCTGAGAATGCATTTATTCTTCTTTTTCATACAAGTTTCTTTATTTTCTTTGTATGATGTTTCAGTAAACCTGTGGTATGTTACTTGAGCATTACTTTTATGAATGCAACTATATTATATTGCCCCCATACCACGGTTTACTGCAATCTTTTTCATATTGGTAAAATTTTGGAGAACAACTCTTCTGTTTTGAGAAGATTGTACTCTTTCTTTGGAGAACAACCTTTTCCATTTTAAGAAGGCTTGCATCCGTACTTTAGAGAATATTTTTTTCCATTTTAAGGGAATATTTCTCTGGTTTAGTAGAATGCGCCTTGTATTGGAGAAGTCTTCTCTTTCCTTTTTTTTTCCTTTTTGAAGAAGTTTTTACACTTCACTTTTGGAGAAAGTCGGTTTTATTTTTGGCAAGCGAATTTTCCTACGCGGCAAAGTGGGCCTCCGAAAAGGGCTTCGACCTATTTGTGCCTCCGAAGAGGGCTTTTGTTTGATTGTGCCTCTGGGAAGAGGGCTTTTTTGTGTGTGCCTCTGGGGAGAGGGATTTTGTTTCTTCCCCGTACGCGGGGAAGCGAGCCTCCGAATAGGCTTTTTATTTCTACCTCTGGGGAGAGGCTTTTGTTTTTTCCTTGTTCGCTGGGAAGCGGTCTCCGAAGAGGGCTTTTTATTTCTGCCTTTGGGGAGAGGCTTTTGTTTTTCCCCTGTTCGCTGGGAAGCGGGCCTCCGAAGAGGGCTTTGGCATTCCAACTCTGGTGAAGTGGGCCTTCGAAGAGGGCTTTTCACATTTCAACACTTGTGAAGTTTTATTTCAGATCTCGGTGAAATGTATGCCTCCGAAGAGGTCTTTTAGCATTTCAACTCTGGTGAAATGGGCCTCCGAAGAGGGCTTTTCACATTTCAACTCTTGTGTTGTTTTATTTCAGATCTCGGTGAAATATGTGCCTCCGAAGAGGTCTTTTAGCATTTCAACTTTGGTGAAATGGGCCTCCGAAGAGGGCTTTTCACATTTCACTTGTGAATTTTATTTCAGATCCCGGTGAAATGTGTGCCTCCGAGTAGGGCTTTTGCCCGTAAGTTTCTTTCTTATGGTTGGATTGATTGCCGGGGCGGACACAAGTTACTTGGATGTTTGTTTGCACAAACGATCTCAGCTAGTTACGAGTGCCCCGTGCCTTCTACTTGGGAAGGTGCCTCCGGTCATTCCACCAATCTTTTATGGTTGAGAAAGAGAACTTTCTTTTTCTGGCAAGCCCCGTTAGAGGCCTTTATCCTCCGAAGAGTTGTTCCTCTGAAGAGGGCTTGTGCCTCCGAAGAGGACTTTGGTTGTCTCCTGCCTGCTCGCCCATGTTTTTTCGCTATTTGCACATATCAGCGACCCCTTGTTATCATCATCAAGCACACATTCCTTTCTTTTGTAAGTAGCTTACTTTATCCAAAGAAGTGTACTTCATTGTTAAGTGAGTTCGCAGGGGCATACACAGGCTAATTAATCGGATGTTCGTTTGCACAAACGATCACAATTAGTTAACAAGGGCCCACCTCCGGCGGAACTACTAACTGTCTGCTTGAAGTACTTCTTATATAGGATTTGGGTCTGGAATTTTTGCGTCTTAACATTTGTTTGTTGAGTGATGTCAAGGATCGCTTGGTCATGTGATGGGTGAGCTTTGTTTTAATGGCCAGCAATATTAAATCGACATTTTAGTAATACAGTTAAAGTACTTTACATATCGAAATAAAACAGGAAGTTTATAATAGTAGAGAACACAAGATTTATAGTGGTTCGGCCAAGAACTGGGCCTACATCCACTTTATAGTTCTTATTATTCACTTGCACTGGCTTTACAATGGCTTTCAATACAAGAATCATACATCCATAATTCTTTTACAGTATTTCAGTAACGCTTTTAAGTAAAATATGGGCGCAAGTGATTGCTGTTCCAAGCCCTTGGAATTGGATCTCCTTCGACAGTTGTCAGTTTGAAAGTGCCATCACGAAGTTTTTTGCCTATGACATACGGCCCTTCACAGTTTGGCGCAAACACTCCTGTTGCTGTCATGATCCTTTTCAAGACTTGATCCCCAACCTCAAAGCTGCGTTGGCGAACTTTGGAATTGAAGTGCATGGTAATTCTTTGCTGGTGAGCTGCAATTCTGAGCTGAGCCTCTTCCCTTCTTTCATCAAGGAAGTCTAATGCTTCAAGTTGCAGCTTTTCATTTTCAACTTGATCGAAATGTATTCTTCTGTGTGAAGGGACTTCTGTCTCCACCGGAATCATTACTTCTGATCCATATGCTAATGAAAATGGAGTGTGCCCAGTTGCATTTTTGTGGGTAGTTCTGTATGCCCATAGTGCTAGTGGTAGCTTATCGACCCAACCACCTTTTGCTTTTTCCAGCCGTTTTTTGATGGTTGATTTGATAATTTTGTTTACTGCTTCCACTTGCCCATTTTCCTGCGGATGAGCCACTGCTGAAAAGCTTTTTTGGATCTTGAATCGCTTGCAAAAATGTTGGAACTCTTCACTTTCGAATTGGGTTCCATTGTCTGTGATTATCTTTTGAGGCACACCATACCTGCAAATGATATTCTTAGTTACAAAGTTTATCATCTTTTTAGAGGTAATAGTAGCTAATGGTTCAGGTTCAGCCCATTTAGTAAAATAATCAAAAGCAACAATGACATATCTGATTCCGGACTTGGCGGTTGGCAAAAGCCCGATGAGATCTATTCCCCAAATAGTAAATGGCCATGGACCGACCATCTGTGTTATCTCGGTGGAAGGTGCTCTTGGGATTTTCGCAAATCTCTGGCATCGGTCATATTTTCGGGCGTAGCTTGCAGCATCACGACTAATGTCTGGCCAAAAATACACATAACGGAGAATTTTTCTTTTCTAGAGTTTGACCACCTGAATGATCTCCACACTCTCCTCCGTGTACCTCAGCTATAATTGTCTTAGCCTCTTCCTCGGTCACACATCGAAATACTGGCATTGAGAATCCTCGCCTGTGCAACCGGCCATCTTAAATTATATATCTAAAGGCTTTTCTTAGCAGCTTCAGTCGTTCCTCTGAATTTTATGGTAGAGTACCGTTGAGCAGATATTCCATTATCGGAGTCTTCCACGATTCTTGCTCTTGAGATATAGTCATGATCCAGTCAATATCCATCTCAATAGTGCTTGGAGCTGACAGGACTTCCATAGGAACTAATCCCAATAATTGAGCTTTGCTAGTGCTTGCGTACTTTGCAAGAGAATCCGCCTTCATGTTTTTTTCCCGGGGTATATGACTTATCGTATAATGATCGAAATCATCGAGAAGTTCCCAGGCTCTTGACAAGTAAGTAGGCAGATTTCCTCCTTTAGTTTGAAACTCTTTCTTGATTTGGCATACAATAAGCTGTGAACCGCTGAAGATCTGCAACACTTTGACATTCAGTTCTTTAGCAATCTTCAAGCCGGCAATAAGAGCTTCATATTCTGCTTCATTATTTGTCGAAGGAAATTCCAATCTCAATGCATAGCACAATGACTCCCCTTCAGGGGTTTCAAGCACAACTCCAGCTCTGGAACAATAATCATTGCTCGCACCATCAATATATAACTTCCATCGAATTGGGGTATCATCAGTCACTTCTTCCACACTATCACCTTTATCTGTGCATTCTGCGATGAAATCTGCTAAAGCTTGTCCATTGATTGCTCTCCGGGGATGATAAGTGATGTCGTATTGGCTGAGTTCAATATTCCACTTCAGAAGACGACCCGAAGTCTCAGGGCGAAACAGGACTTGCTTCAGAGGTTGATCAGTGAGGACTTTGATAGGATGAGCTTGGAAATATGGCCTCAATTTTCTTGATGCAATCAGTAGATAATAGGCGAGCTTTTCCAACTTTGAATAATTCATTTCTGCCCCAGTGAATCCTTTGTTGGTATAATAGACCGGGGGCTGAATTTTTGCGTCTTCCCGTACCAACGCTGCACTGAGAGCATGAGATAAGATTGCCAAATATACGAAAAGATCCTCACCATTGTCGGGCTTAGAAAGTATTGGAGGCGTTTCCATATGATGAATCAACTCATCGAAAGCTTTCTGGCATTCAGGAGTCCAGTCAAAGTTTTTTCTTCTTTCTTCAGAGCATCAAAGAATGGAATGCATTTATCAATGGCTTTGGAAATGAACAGACTCAAGGCAGTGACTTTTCCATTGAGACTTTGCAATTCCTTCTTCGTTCTAGGAGCTTTGACTTCTCTTAATGCAGCAATTTGAGCACGATTAGCTTCAATGCCCCTAGCACTCACAATGAAACCCAAGAACTTTCCGAACTCCACCCCAAATGAACATTTCAAAGGATTAAGTTTCATTCCGTACTTTTGGAGAACTGCAAACATTTTTGCCAATTATCCATATGGTCTACTGCCTTCTTTGATTTCACCAGCATATCGTCAACATAAACTTCCATAGTTTTGCCAATCTGTGGTTTGAACATAGCATTAACATGTCTTTGGTAAGTTGCCCCTGCATTCTTAAGTCCGAAGGGCATGACTATATAGCAGTAGAGACCAACATCGGTGATGAAGCTCGTGTCCTCCTGATCCGGCTCATGCATCATGATCTGGTTGTATCCCGAGTAAGCATCCATTAAAGATAATAATTCATGCCCCGCTGTTCCATCCACCAACTGATCTATCCTGGGTAACGGGAAGCAGTCTTTGGGGCAGGCTTTGTTTAGATCTGAGAAGTCGATGCATACTCTTCACTTTCCATTAGCTTTGTTAACCAGTACTAGATTTGAGACCCAATTCGGATAAGTAGGCTCCCTGATGAAACCATTCTCCATGAGCCGATCTACCTCTTCTTTCAATGCTGCTGACCATTCAGGACCCTGGGTTCTTCTTTTCTGCTTTACCGGTGTAAACTTTGGATCAATATTCAGAGTACGTACTGCAACTTCTAGGGATATTCCACACATATCAGCATGAGTCCAAGCGAATACGTCCAGATTTGCTTTCAAGAATGATATCAAGGAATTTTGAACAGTCACACTAAGTTGCGAACCCACATTCACCACTTTGTTCGGATCTTTCGGGTCAACAGGTACTGGCACCGTTACTTCCACTGGCACCAATCTATTCTCCCCTGCACTAGCTTTTCTGGGATCCATTTCTCTTCGTGCCCCGCTATGCTCGCTAGTGCAGGGTCCACCCTGTAATTGCTACAAGGTGGATTCTTTGAAGCGGACTGGGGCTGCGGCATCTTTTCCCATCTCTCTCTTCCTTGGTTCACGCAACTCTATCAGATAACATTCTCGCCCAGCATTCTGATCCCCTTTAATAACTCCAACTCCATTATCCATGGGGAATTTCATAGTAAGGCACCATGGGGCGAGAATTGCCTTAAAAGCCGCAAGAGTTGGTCGGCCTAGGAAGGCGTCGTGGGCAGAAAATTCATCAACAATTACAAAGGTGGGGACCTCCTGTAATCACATTAATAACAAGCCTTTCTGATTCATACGCAGTGGTCCTCTCACCCGAGCTGGATGGATGAGCAGGAAGTTGCTGGCCCTTAGTAGATGAAGTCGGGTCATTCCTATTTCTCTTAATATATTGCTGCAACTTGTTCTCTCTCAGCAATTCTTCAATCAAACATTTCAGATGGCGACATTCGTTGGTATCATGACCCGGTTGATTATGAAACCGACAGAATCTTCCACTTTGAGCAGCTTTTTTCCCAACTCTCATCTCAGGTGGTTTAGGTTATTCTACCGCATCTTTGGTAGCAAGAAAGATATTCTCCGGGGTGTCAATCAAAGGAGTGAAATCTAAAGGTTTTAAGAAGCGAGGTTTCTTCACATCCTTCTGTTTCTTCCTGTCGTTATTCTCCCTTTTCTGACTTTCAGACTCTTTTTTGGGAGGAGCAGCGGTGCTATTTTTGACCTTTGTCAATGTACTTTAGCCGGTGCATGAAGGGTTTCCAAGCGCATGAATTCATCAGCTTTCTTATAAAATTTCTCAAGCGAATTCAGTTCTTTCATCTTCAGCCACTTCCCAAATTCGCTCGATTTGTCTATTGCCCTCATCAAGTATGTCATGACCATTCATGGCTCTGCATTATCCACTTCAGCCAAAGCTATGTTGAAACGGTTCAAGAAAGATCTAATAGATTCCCCAGGATTCTGTTCCAGGCTAGACAGTGGCATAATATCCTTTGCCTTCGAAGCATACAGCCTGAATTGTTATTTAAACTTTCGAGTCAAATCGGAGAACTGGTCTATGGATCGGACCGGTAGCTTTGTGCACCAGAGTAGAGCCACTCCTTCCAAGTATACCAGAAAGTATCGGCATTTGATCTCATCAGATGCCCTAGCACCAGTCATCTGCCAATCATACTTATACAGGAATTGATTAGGGTCGCTTGTTCCCTTATAAGCCGGGATGGTAGGAGGAACAAACTTCCTTGGAAATTCAGCTTTCAAAATACTTTCAGTGAAAGGAGTCTTGCTCAGAGCGATTCCCCATTCTTTTTCATCTTCTTCTCTCTGCATGCTCTCTTTCATGATTTGTCGAACCATGCCCGAAAGGTATTCCTCATCATTTAAAGGCTCTGCATGGCAGACTTCATCCATTTTCTCGGAAGTTTGCCTGGACAAACGTTCGCGGAGAGTTTGTTGTGGTCTGGATCCTCCAGCTTGGGGAGGTGATTCTTTGGCAGGGCTAGCTGCTCTTTGAGGAATATTCCTTTCTTCAGGATTATGAACATTATCAGTGAGGTTTTCTTTATTATTCACCGGTTGTCAGTTAGCTCCGAGCAAAGCATTTAACCTATCAAGCATTAAAGCATTCTGGGTTTCCATCTGCTGGTATAACCAAGATACTGCGTCATCTAACTCTGCTCGTGTAATTCCAGCACTTGGTGCTGCTTCACTTCACGAAGGAGAAGTGGCAATATTCTCTTGGACATCACCGGATCTAACAGATCTGCGCTTTCTTCCAGGAGCCATTATATCTGATAGACTTCTGGTTTTAAGAGAGGTTCTTTCAACAAACTTTTGCAAAGCAATGATGCAAGTAGCCTGAGTTCAATTCTCAGTGAAAGCGCCAAAAATGTTAACGCTAAAATTGAACGCTAACACCTCGGTGTAAGTAGAGTTAAGTGAAAGCACCACTCGTCAATACGGGAAATAGAAGTAAGTAGAAAAGTCATAGAAAAAACAGTAAAGAGACAACAGTTTTATAGTGGTTCGGCTTCAAGTTAAGCATACGTCCGCTTTAATCTTCTTTATTGCTGAATCGATTACAACATTACAACAATCTTCGAATACAACACTATTGAGGCAAATAACTAGAACTCTGATGTCGATGAACTCTTTGAATCCATGTCAAATGTGTTAGATTTCTTCTTGAAGTTCGTTGAAGTGTCTTTCGTGTTTGAAGTGTCGGATGAGTCAAGAAATCAGCAGAGTATAGGCATTCCAGAAATGAGCCAAAAGAAGATCCTCTCTTCGGTGGTGCAGGCACGGTATTTATAGGAGATTTCTAGAGTAAGTCGTAGGTCGTGGCCGACCTAGGGGTAGGTCGTAGGTCGTAAGTCATCAGCGACCTAAGAGATGCGAGCTACGGCTTATCTTGGTTAAACTTGGTCTTCTGAACAATTTGATAGGTCGTAGCGACCTAGGAGGGAAGCGGCATAAGAAGTTACCGCTTAGTGAGGCCATCCTGGGCGAGCTACAGAATGTGAACGACTTAACATGTAGCGCATGACCACTTTTGACTAGCTTAGGTCGCGGGCAATCTAATTGAAGTGGTGATCTTTGAAGCTTGTTGAGTTGTTAAGTTGTTATATACATAGGTCGCTCGAGTGCTTATCTCATTTGGTCACTAGGTCGCTAGGTCGCCTAGTTCATTAGGTCGCTAGGTCGCTGCATCCCTCTGTTGTAATATACCGTTGCTCTGTGTCGGTTGCTAGGTCTCTAGGGGTCTTTAGGTCGCTAGCTTTGTTAGGTCAAGCATCCATGTTAACTCGCTCGTACTTCAGGTTGTTAGGTCGATGGATCTTCTAACCCGTTAAGTCGCTGAGTCGCTTCATTCCTTAGGTCGTTAGGTCGCTTATATAGATTGTTAAGTCGCTATATCATGCTAGGTCGCTAGTTTTCTTCGAGTGCTTGAGTCGCTACCCAGAATGGTATTAACATCTGGGAAACTTTGCTCATAAAATCCATAAAATCTTAGTGACCCATCTAACTCGGTCACAACAACCTTATAGCAGAATCTAACTCAAAAACTAGATCTTACTAATCCAAACTCCAAAAATTTTTTGAGCTGTTACACTAACTCTTCCTTTTCCAAGAACCATCCTACAACCAGGCTAACTACCAAAATCGCTTCTGGAACCAATTCAATATGGAACTCAACTCCAGATGCAGACAAACTTCTGATTACATCAGTAGCTCCTACTTCCGCATGAGAACTCTCAATCTCAAACAAAAGATTGCCTAAGATAAATTCCCAAACTAATCGCAAGTCACTTTTGCGATCCTACCTAGTTCGGATTCCCAAAGAAGTTTTCCTCTCTTTACTAAATAGAACAGACTTAAAGCTTTTCCAAACAAGGTTAACTCTTCAAGAAAGCCTTCACCATCAGCCCGGACAGCTGAAGAAGAACCACAAAAATTCCTGAACCATCGGAGAAACGGGCCACACTACTGCTTCCAAACTCTACCTCGATGATACTGCAAAGCTAGAAGACCTTCTCGTCAGCGCACCGAACATTTCGAGCTACACTGCTAACACAGCCAACCAAAGACTTCTAATCCAAAGGCTCCTCGAATCCCAAAATGATCAACAAACCACATAACGGACCTTCGAGATGGCAGACATCGTCTTAGGAAATTCGGACTCTAAACCAAGTATCAACATCTCACTCTCCTTAAGGAATGAAAAATGAGACCATGCCGAAGCGAAGCAACTCATAAACCTTAGTCTCATATTCCAAAACAGTCAACCTCCTTGCTAAAGATCCAGATAACTTCTACACAGATGAATCTTCCCTACGGCAGGTAAAAACTGCTCCTCAACCACTTCTAAAACTGCTTCAAGAGAAAACGTCTTGGGAAATATCCATGGATACTGCATCTCATTACGCAGTTATCAAGATATCATCACTTACTTCTATACTTTCCACAGATCCAAACTTACACTTCAAAGATGGACTCCGAATCTTTAAAAGATTTCGTTCGGAGATCAGAGAAATCCTTACTCCAAGCTACAAATCTCACTCAAGACGATATCAGGTCTACAGTCTCGATAAATACACATCCAACCTCAAGCATGTGGACCTCTTCCATTAGTGGTAGTCGTGTTACACACACACCACTGCTCCATCTACCTCTAAAACTTATGTTGGAAAATCCGAGCAGATAACCCAACAGATTAGGTGTGTGTGTGTGTGTGTATATATGTATGTATGTATATAAATGTATAGTTATATATAAAAATTACAAGTAGCCTCTCTCAAGAAAGACACCACTCCAGAGCCTAGGTATTCACTCAACCTAATGCTCTGATACCAAACTGTCACGACCCGTTTTTCTATCTCCAGAAAAGTGCATCATGAATTAAGAAAGAAAGGGATAGAAGAAGAAAAGATAAGAAAGAAGAAACTTAACAACATCAGATACTCACCGCGGAACGAATGAAATATAATATATCACATAAAATATTACATAGTATCATATTACATCGGAGTACACAACGTATTCAACACATATTAGACAGTTATAAGCATCTGTCTAACTATACAATTCAAGATATCACAAGATACAGATACAACACAAACACAGCAGAACCATAATATATCTACACGCTGAAGCCTCTGGCTCCAAAAACTCCTCCAGAATTCGTCAAGCTAACCTGAATCCCTCGACTACTCATACATAATATGAGTACCCAAGAGTTTAATAAAACAGAAAATAAACACTCGGGTCAGACAAGGGTCTGGTGTGAGTAAACGGTTAAAATTTCTTAACTTTAGAAAATCCTTTGAAAAGAAAAGGTATCACGTAAGACTTCCCACACATAAACATGGAAAAGTTTTTACCTTATGCTAACCAAAACATTTGATAGGAAATCCAGTGATATTATAATAGTGTCTAGGGTTTTCAAGTAAATAAGAAATGGCCGAAATTGTTACATTATTAAATTCCAGCTACTAGCCACAAAATTGGGTAATACAAACAAAACCATAGGGTCTCGTAGGAAGAACGGGTTTCCATCAATGGCAGGGCTACCGGGGTACCTCCTGTCACAGTACGTGGCCTAGATCACTGTGCCGAGGATTACATCTAATACCCTGCAACAGAAAGCCGGGACCATTCCTTATTGAGCAGTCCTGAGTAAGATCACCTCGTGGTTGGCGCGACCAACCACCTACTAAGCCGAAATAAAATAGGACATCTAGACAGGGATGACCTCACCCTGAAATGGGTGCTACCCACCTAGCCTTGCTGCACCTCCCCTGTTTTAGCCATTCCCGGTTGATGAGGCTTAAGGCTGTGTTTACCTTTATAGAACACATCTGTTTTAGAATGCTCATCGTCCACCTGACGATGTTCTGAAAGCATTCAATCCATACAAGTTCGTTCCGGGTTCAAACGAAACCGAAGGCACCATCTCCTTGCACTCATTTTGGAATCGTCCCCAGAGTCAACGACCATAGCCCTTGCACTCTAAATCACCATCTCGAACCTGAAAGTACTATTTCCGTCAAACTCATCATGGAATCACCCTCAGAGTTATACTGACGAATAGTTCTTACACTTTGAGTCTTCACTTGCACTCCACTTGGATTCACGACCTAACGTTTAATTTGGATCGATGTGGTTTTCGGATTATCCAAATATGGAAACCCGATCCTTCACCGAAACCAAATGCCATTTTGATGTCCAAGTTGTTTAAGGGTTTTAAACAATTAACTTATATTCAGGATGACATAAACAGATAGATGAATCACATTATCACAATATATAATTCATATCAAACATTCATCTCACGAAGCAGCATAACATACATCAGAGATATCATACCCAAATTATACACCAAACATCCAATATCAATCATCTAATATAAATCAATCATCCAATATCAATCATCCAATATTAATCAATCATTTTATAAGCAGGTTTGATTAACTCTTAATCAATTGGATTACCTTAACCCTTCTATCCTTTAATCATTTGGATTATATTAATCCCGCTCCTTTATTTTATTACAAATTAATAAATTAATCATCTTTTAATGATCTTCCTTAATTAATATTCCTTGATTAATCATCCTTTAATTTCATTCGAGTAATTAGCCCTTAACCATATACAGTAAATTAACCTTTAATTACTATCATTAATTACATTAATTAATGATCCTTCATTTGTTTCCATTAATTAATCAACTATAATTAATTACACTAATCCTCAATTAATTACAATTAATCATACTTTAATTAATCACTTTTATTAATTATATTAACTAATGATCCTTATTAATTAATAATCCCTTTAATAATTTGCAATTAACCATCTTATTAATCATAAACAGTAATTAATAACTTGTAATTACTTATCTTAATTAACATCTTAATTAATTATATTAACCATTTGATTAATTAATCTAATTAATTAATCTTTAATTACTTCATTCAGTGATTATTAATCAATTAAATTAATTAATAATCCTTAATTAATTACTTTATTAATTAATTATAATTTTAATTAATTACCCTTAGTAGTTAATCTTAAATTAATCTCATTCATTAATTAATTAATAATTAATTAACTAAAATTAACTAAGTAATTAATCCTTAATTACTTACATAAGTAATTATCTTCTAATTACTTCCATTAGGTGATTACTCTCTTAATTAATTACCTTAACAAGTACTTAATCCCATCATTAAATGATCCTTAATTCTTTAATTAATTAATTAATCCCCATAATTAATTAACTTCAAATCAATTATATTAATTAATTCCTTAATTAATAACATCAAGTTATTATCCATTAATCACTTCCATTTAATTAATTCCATGAGTAATTTTCCACTAATTACTTCCATAAGTAATTACACATTAATTACTTTCATAAGTAATTTCTCTTTTCTTTATTACATTCAATAATTAACCATTAATTACTTCATTAAGTAATTACACTTAATTCATAATTAAGTGATTATTTAAAATTAAATAAACAATTAACTAATCATTTAAAATTAATTAAATAATTAGTTAACTTCCTATATTTCAAAATCCTTAATTAATTAAGAAAATCAATTATCTTAGTTAATCTTTTACTTATTAACAAATCATATTTAATTAAGTATTCTTACATTCATGACAAAGATAAATTAACCATATTTATCTTCATAAATAACTTATTTGAATTAATCAAATCTTAATAACTTGAAGACAAATTATTTAATTGGTTTACAAAATTATAACATTAACCTTATTTGAAAATAATGCATTTAGAAACCAATTTGAAATTTAAAACACTTTAATTATCTAATTTAAACTTATTCATTTTCAATATAATTTAAACTTTAGTTTTTAAAAAATTACTTTAAAATTTATTTAAAACTTTGATTTATTACTTTAAATTCAGAACACTCCTTTAAATTAAAAATTAAAAATTTAATTAAGATAATTACTTTCTAAAACAAACATCTTAAAACATTTTAAATTTTTAAAATAAATTCAATTATCACTTTTAAAAGTTTGATTTACATTTATTTCAAAACTATAAGTTTTAACTTTGTATTTTGCTTCTTTTATAAAATTTGTTTATAATTTAATGCTTGATTTCATTTATTTCAACAACAAGTTCAATTTGCAACTTTATATCATTATACAGTAATAACCAGAAAAGCCCATAACCTAAAATCGAGTCGAACACTATCTGGACACGAGCCTACCCCGTGACTAAACCCAGATCCATCTACTTCGAGACAAACCCTACGCTTGCATGAACCAAAACCCGAGAATACACCTTCTTCCCCAAACCACCTCTTCCAGTGTACAAAACGTACATGCGTGCACATACCCCATCGCCTCCGGCAACCGTAGGCCATCGCGACCATCGACGACGTTCATACGAGCCCACGCGACCTCGATCGTGCACCCAGATCGAACAACAACCACTCGAATCAAAATCGACCCCCTTAGCCTGAAAAACTGCAGTAGTCACGACCACAAAACCCATTCTCCATTGATGAACTCGCCATCGGATTCTCCAGTACCACCTCTAGAGCATCGTCGTATCAACGTGCTACCATCCCCCATCTTGCGAACATCTGTGGTCCATTTTCCATGTCACAAAAGCCTCGACAGTCAAGACGAACAAAACACGATCCTAAACCTTAGTTCGATCGAATCTGAACAATTCTATAGTATGAAAAATTCAACAACATTTTTCCCTTCATCCACGTCATGAAAACTTGCTTCGACCAAGATGTCAACCCAAATCATCGAGTTGATCATCGGTAATTCGTCAAATTGTCGAAAATGATCATCTCTAAATTCACAATTGAATAACAAATTAAAAATTCTGAAATGCATATCAAAATTCATGATTTTCAATCACGAATCCATCCCTATAATGCAAATTTGAAATTTGGGTTTTTACTGTTATTTTACGAATTTCGAAATGAAAACTTATTATAAATTCCTGGAATGAATTTTGGTAGTGATGTTACATGATTTCAATCATTTCTTATTTGCAAATCAAAGGTTAACAATGATTAAAGAAGGAGATATTAAATTTAAAGAGGAAAAATCAAAATCTGTTAACAACAGAACCTATATTCTCATTTACAGGCATTCAAAACAAACATGCATTCATTTAATCCAAACATTTCAAGCAAACATCTTGAATTTTATACATTAGCCAAAATGAAACAAGATTAAAACTGTTTTTAAACAAAATGTACTCACCATCAATTTGCAGTGAACAAAGTAGAGCAGGTTCAAATTCATTTTCCCGGCCTTAAATCCTAAATCTGAAAAATGTTTTAAATTGCCCTTTGATTTCTTGCTGATGAAAATCTTTGCATGCCTTCAATTTGATGTTTTAAAGGTTGAAACTTGCTGAGTTGATCTTGATTCCTTTTGAATTTTAGAAGATTTGAAGTTTGCAGTTTTTAACTCAGATTTTATTTTTTCTTTTGGGTGTCAATTTCAGGTTTGCCATTAATTCATGAAAGAATAAAGGAAGAAAAAGAATTTGAGAAGAAGAAAGTTTGGAAATTGAAAGAGGAAACAAATTTCTTTATATGTTTAAATTTCAAAATAAAAGAAAATGAAGGCCACTTGTTCCCAAATTTGAACAAATGTCATCACACCTTTATTTTAGCCTACAATTGTTAAAAATATTTCAACATTGTTTTACAAGTGTTCAATTTCCTTTAATTAAATCGTTTAAGTTATATATGCATTTATGAATATTTATTGCATTCATGAAATGTTTTTATAATAATAAGCTTTTGAATTCAAATAAATATACAAGTATGAAATCTATGTAAACATTTATTTTATAAATAACTTATGTTTTAAAACAAATAAATGTATTATATGTTTCCTTTAAATTGTGAAATATGAATTTGTATTTACACTTATGTAAATATGAATCTAGTAATCTATTTACATATTACTTATGTTTACAAACAATTTTAATTCAAGAGATAATTAAGAGAAAGTTTATTTATAACTTTATATATATATAACCATTTTAATTGAAGCATTTTAAAGAAAACAAAATAAATCTTTGATTAAATCTTATTTAAACTATCATATAAATAAATTATCTGATATTTTGAAAACAATTGAATTAATCTTAAATTAACCTTTGAAAAATATAAATTTTAAAACCAAGCTTCAAATTACACTATATTAATACATATATAAATTATCAATAGATTGTATTAAATTTCAAAACAACTCCAAATTATAACATATACATACATATATATTACAATTTGAAAATTCATCTTTTATTTAAAACAAAAGATTTTCTATCCACAATATATATACCAAATATATATACTATAAATATAATAAAATTTTATTAGCTTTGATAAATAATTCTTATCAAAATTTAAATTGTTAAAAAAAACATTGATCAATATTTCCAGATTAAATATTTATTAACCTTAAAAGATTGAATTTACCAATTTAAATTAAAATTATAAAGAAAAATTATCAAATCAATTTAATTATTAATATAGATTATTAAATTGATATTGCCCAAAATTCGGCTTCGTTACAAGTATACCATATAACTCACGTGTTTCTCCTAGATATTTCCGAAGTTACATTTGGATCCAATTTAGATACTCAGTTATTTAACTATCGATTGACAAACATTCAATCAGGGATTTAATTCCATAGGGAAAGCCAACATTGGTTAAGCACCAAGCAATACTACGCCTCTATTAATAATATTTTATTAATTTAATTTACTTTATAATACTTGAATCAAAAAATCTTTTTACAAAGATTGGTATAAACCCAAAATTCCTATTTCTCCATATTTAGGAAAAATATCTACATGCTTATCTCGATGGTAGAAGTGTATTCACCAATAATTTGGAAGATTCCCCTATTTATTCAATTCACAAACAATCTATAAACCTTATTATAATCCACAAACCCATTTATAAACTTATTTTATAAATCTATAAAACCTTTTCTGAAATTCTTTTTATAAATATCTATAACAATTTATAAAACTGCTTTTAACTTTTTAACCAATCGTCCCTTTTCGTTTTCCAAAACATATTATAAGATTCCTCTTATAACTCACGTTTGTTTAGAAAACCATATTTTTAAATCTTGAAAAGATTTATACATAATTTCTAATCATTTAATTTAAAACACTATTATATAATAATAAACATTATAAATAAATAAATATTAACTCTAAGCCACCTTAGAACAATAATTAATAAATTTAAAAAATTCTTAGTAAAACAATAATAATTTAACTTTAACTTTTTTAATTCATAAATGCTAATAGTAAATTAGCAAAACTTTACTAACAAATAATTATAATCAATTTCAAGCCATATTAATTTTTTTAATAATTAACCTTACAAAATATTTAAAATATTGATAAACAATTTTAAATAATATTAATATTAATAATCAACCTTTAAAATATAAATATGTTTCCTTGATAAAAATCCACACTTTATTCAACATAATCGTTTCTATATTTATAAACCATGTTTATAAATTTCTTCCCATTTTATAAAACTTCCTTTCATAACAATTCCTTTCTTTACGAACCTATTTATACCTTTATTTATTTATAAAACCCTATTTAAAACATAATTTCAACCGTTTTAACTTTGCTTCCATAGGTATAAATTTCTTATATACATTTCCTTCAATTTATAAAACATCGTTTAACAATTCCGAATTTACCCTCATCTTAGATTTCCAAAGTAGAATATCATCCTTCGTCTTATAATGAATTCACCGTTTGGTTTATTTCTCTAATCGATTAAATGATAATAGTTTCATTTTTATTTATAAAACACCATTTATAAATCTATCCCTTTATAAATAAATTACAATTTTACAAATCTTAACTTTATTTGAAAAAAAATATCACTTTTATGAATTTAGCACGTTTATAAATTCACTTTTATAAGTAAATTACATATATATATAATAGCTAATAATATTTATATAGGAATATTTCTATTTTCTTTTGAAGATCATATCCCTTTACTATAAAAGACATACTTATTTTCCCGGATTCAAAGTCTTTAGCTCAATTTTAAAACTCTATCTAAAATGTTTTATAAAACTATTAAATTATAATGTCCGCAAAATCATACTTTTATTTTACAATTTTTTTTATTAGAACATGAATAATTTTCAAATCGCTTAAATTTCTTTTTGAATAAAATCGCTGTTTTATAGTATTTTTAAAATACCAAAACTGAGGCATGTTGCTACTAAAGCACTAAATCAACAAAATCGTGTTTACGCCATCATTTATAACCTCCAATATATCATATATTGATTTATATGAAAATAAATCAACTATTTGAGGAACCCCATTGGATCCCTCCAACCTATCCTCGTGCATCACATACAGTATACAATCATAAAAATATAAATCAACTACTTTGAGGCGGGACTCATATACATAGGGTCATCCACTCTTACACTGGAATGTAATAGGGTTCTATCAGCTCCAATAGGCATGAATATATCCAAACCAACAATATAATTGAGTATACTATCCAACAATCAAGAACGATAAGAAGAAGTATCCAAACATCCAATAAATAATATTAGACTATATAAATTTTCTAATAAGCCAAAAAGGTGAGGTTTTCTCACATTGATTTTTAGATTCACCAAACGTTCCTTTTTGAATTAAAATTGAACAAACATCCAATTTTAATCCAAAATTTCAACTAGCTCTAAATCCGTCCAATCCAATTTTATAGCGTAGCCTACGTTGATACCATCTCAACATGACTCGTCGCGTTCAATTTGGACCATGTATGAATTCGATAGGAATTACCGGACTTTTGAAAAATTAATTGATAATTAATTTTTAAACAAATAAAACTTTAAACTAATAAAATACCTTCCCTTTTCTTCCCTCTTTCCATTTGCAACCTTGGGCATGCTATCGACCTTTTTTTTCTTCTTTTTACCTGCTCGATGATCGTCGCTTGATCAATACTGACCACCCATGCCATCACGCTGCTCGCTTCCAACGCCTTGCCATTGCCATCTGCTGTCGTGCGAGCGTACAAAATTAAGGAAACAATTTGCTGCCTACGATCATGAGCTTCCAACTGCTGCCGCTGGCCATCGTGGCCCCATCCCACCGTCCATCTTCACCGATGCCTCTAGTTATTCACTTTCCTAGTTGAAGACTTCAATTGATAAGGTCGATAATGTTTCCGATCGTCGAAGGCCGTTGGATCCGCCATTGTATTGTTTCAGAACACGGTTTTTCTATTTTTTCTGGTATTGAACATGATATAAAAGGAAGGAGAGGGGTACGGAGAGGCATGGGCTCGCATGCTTTGTTATAGGCTGATGTGTTAGGCATGTACAAAGCATGGATAACAACACACACACATAAACACACACACACACAGATATATATACATACATATATATATATATATATTGTATTATAAAATGTCCATCATTTAAACGTCCAAACTTTCGAACTCCAAATGAGATATGTTGCCTGGCATTCGATATGTTATAACCCTCTTTCAAGACAATTGAGCTTGTTTCAAGGCATGATTCGATCATACGAAGAATATAGATTTTCAAACCTAATTTTATTACATAACTTTTTTGAAATTAATTTCTATGCATTTCGATCTCGCACATCCAAATGATACGTCTAATCGCCATGAAATTTGATGGCATACAATAATATACAATTACAGATCCAATGAAACGTTTCATCGAAATATGAGACAATGCCCCCGAAGATTATTTTTACATATTAAGTAAAATGAATAATTTCCAAAATCAGTCGAATCACGTTTAAACCCACTTTAAAAGTTTGCTATCTTCGTTCTTATTTAAATAGAAATTTAAATTAGTTTTTTGAAATCATTTTCATTCATTTTAAATTCAAGATTTAAAATATTAACAATTCGAAATATTCAACTTACCAATTTAATTATCAAATAATTCGGTACATTTGAAATTCAAGTTATTTAACTTATAATATTAACTTTAAAATATTTGAAATCAATTAAATATTCCAAAATCAAATAACTAAAATTCTGGGTCGTTACATTGTGACTTTGTATATGAACAAATTTTCATATATAAACAAATTTTCATATCTTTTTCTCATTCTTTTCTCATTTCTTATTTTCATTTATAAATTTCCTAAAGATTTTAAAAAACTAAATGACCTTTAACGTCTTCCATTCATAATTTTAAGTTTTAAAAATCCAAATTTAATCTATTAAAATGATTTCAATCTTGTTTAATCTCCTCCTTTTTATTTTAAAAACTTCTCCATTTTCCTCCTACTTCTTTTGGCCATAACTTCCTCTACAACACTCCAAATCAAAGTTTTTTTTTCTGAACCATATATAATTCCACTGGCTACACCTCTCATTTGAATCAATTTTTCAAATTTCGAATATTTGTGGGCCAAAAATACATTTCTTTCTGACTTATTTTCAGACCCATATTTTCAAGCCCGAAAATAACACTCCTTCTTTTGATCATATCTCCCTCAAAACAAATCCAAATTGAGTCATTCTTTTCTTGAAATGATAAAAAAATTCAAGAACTTTCTTTTAACCGTTATTTAAAATTCTAAGAGTAACATGGCCAAAAATCAAGGAGAAGATGGCCCATTTTCGAGCAATCTTTGTGTGGTTTTCCAAGCTTCACAAGTTCTAAATATTTCAAGTTTTCAATGAGTTTGGGTGAGTAAACTTCTAATTTTCAAAAATATGTTTCCTTTGCTTATATCATGGTATTTATATATGATGTTAATCTTTGGGTTATGATATAATTTGGATGCATATATACGTGATAGTTTGTGTTTAGGCGTTAGACTTGAATCGATGTATTAAAGTATTGTGTTTGGTTTTGAAGTTGTGATCTTGTTTATATGGTAGTCGAGAAAATGGTGTGCGTTATAAACATATTTATATGGTGTATGCTAGCGTCTTATTCGTAAAGGTGATATGGAATTTCTTATGGAAACTATAGTAAAAAGTTTAAAATCAAAAGCTTTAGTTTTCAAACTTTGTTTTCTTATTTTTGAAAAAAAAATGTTATTAAAGTTTAAAGTGAAGTTTTAAAGGAAAGATAAGAACAAGTTAGCGATAGTTGTTATGGGTGCGGTTTAGCTTGAAAATCCCATTTTTGCAAAATTTGGTTTTATTAACTTAAAGTGTTTTAAAATTGTTTTATAAACTTAATAATGATGTTTTATAAAGTTACTAAGTCTTTGAATGATTAAATTTTTATTAATTAATTTTACATGATTAATAATTAATTAAGATTAAATAGGGTTTATTAATTATTATTAAGTAAAGATTAGTCGTTAATTAATTATATTTTAATGATAAGATTAATTTTAATTAATTATTAACCAAGTAAGATTAATTTTTAATTAAGTATAATTTAAGTGTGTGATTTATTTTTGATTAATTATAACCTAAGTATAAGGTTAATAATTTAAATAAATCGGTTATTTAAATTATTTTTTCAATTAACTAGGTTTTATGTAAAGTAAATTATCTATTTAAGGTTTAATTTATTATTTAAGTTAAATGAAAGATTATTTCATTAAATATTTAAGATTAATTAATATTTAATTTTTAATGAAGGTTAAATTATTATTTAATAATTAATAAAAGATTAATTAGGGTTTAATTATTTATGTAATGATTAATTATTTTTTAATTCTTTATTTAAGGTTAATTATTTCTTAATTTATAATTAAGTTAAGAATTCGTAATTATGATTGAATAAGGGTTTGACTTGTAAATAATTATTTTAAAAAGGGAGTTTTAAGTTTTAATCCTAGTTTTCCAAGAATCAAATTGTTTTTAAGGCATTTCGTTTTCAAATATGGTTTTGAACACAAGGAATTCAAATCTCGATACCATCAAGTAGACAAACAACTGTGAATGAGTCATGTAAATGGTTTGATTGTGCGGACATGTGTTAGCATAATAAATTCCCGTTCTGCTATAAGTTAATTGTATGATTATTTGAACATCTGATAACAGAATAAATTCACATTTTGCTATAATGTAATTGTTTATTGTGTGGACATATATTTAGCAGAATAACTTCTAATTTTGCTCTAAGTAGTGAATTGTTTGGACATATATTTAGCAGAACAAATGTAACGATCCCGAGTTTTAATTTATTTTAATTCGACGATTAATTTAATTTTTGAATAAAAATTGTGTAATAATTGGTAATTTATACAAAATGTTAGTAAAATTTTAATAATCGAGTATTTGAAAATTATAAAATAGTCGATAGTTAAACTTAACAAGGAAATAAAGTTTGTGTTGATGTTAAACAAATATTTAAGTAAATTTATAGTTATATAAATTACGAAATGAACATATAAAAAGTTCTAGAAGTAAATGTTTAAAATAGAATAAACCATATAAATATTAAAAAGCATAAGTAGAAAATATAAAATTATAACAAATAAAATACATTCACTTATGTATTAAAATTGGATAGGTATGTAACCAGACAAAACAAGACAATAAAAAGACAATGTTATAGTTCATGTCAAACAAATCAAAGACATAAGTAAGAAAAGCAAACAAAATAAGCTGCAGCCGCCAAAAATACAAAGTGTAAGCTAGTAAACAAATGAAAATCAGCTGGCCTCCTTAGCTTGCAAAAAGATATACAAATGAAGTATGGCTGAAATAAGCAAATCTTTAGCATCATACCTCTAGCATACAAAAGAAAAGTATGATAATATAAAAAAAGTATAAATATTTTTAAGATTATAAAACAAAGCAAAGGTAATTAATGAAATATCTTTAGCACCCTAGTATGTCATCTCAGCAGCCCATGATTTTAGTACAAGGAAAAGATAACATCATCCCTGTACATTTCTTTTTATATTTCACCTAAGCTTTTATTTAGCACCCTGTACAAGATATGGGATCACTTGTACCAGCAAGGAGTTACAAGCCTACATACATCTTCTATATATCAATCACTCTCTTCATTTTTGGTTCGTCCATCTTCAGAGCTGTGAGAAAAAAAGAAAAAAATTGAAATAAACAATATCTTAAAACCCATAAACAAATTCAAACTTCAACCTGAAATGAGTGAGAGCTTCAACCTCAAAGCAAATCAACCTGAAAACAATTTATATTCACAAGTTTACAAGCCTGTAGTATAATCTGTAGTTCATGCAAGATCAAGCTTCAACAAGCTTCAGATTTAAAAGGTCAAAGTTCAAACCCAAAGTAAAGATTCAAATGCAATTTCCAGTTTTCAAACACATCATTTCCAGGCATGAATCATCACTGTCTCTGCTTCAGAATTTTAAGTGTGAGTAACAATTCTTTTTTTTACTAGATATGTTGCTTATCTATCTGGATGATGTTATGCTGTGTATATAGAAAATTGTTCATATGTTTATATGTAAATTTATAATGCATGCATGCCTGATGTCTCTGTGATATCCCTGTTCTTGTTTTCAAGTCTAGATTTAAATCAAAATTCATTACCCCTTGAATCAACCTTTGTTAGGTCTAGATTTCAAAAGCAAAAATGCTTGTTTAAGTATCAGTTATTGTTTAAAAATAGTTTCAAGTAAATTATAAACATACAGGTTGGAAAAAAAACTTGATTTTACATAACAAACTCAAATATTTGATAATTTTGAATGTTATAAAACATTGATTTAATTATATAACTTGAAACTGCATTCGAAAATAGGATTTTTAGAACAAAATGGGAATTTTTAAATTGAGTATGCTTCGAGCAGCATATAAATGGACCAAAATTGCCTTTTTCCCAAATCCCAGCGATCAAAGGAAGATTAGATGTTGTAATCTTGCTCGAAGCAAGCTGTAGTATCGAAGATGAAGGGAAAAATAGCCTTAAATTTTTCCTATGGCCGAGATGATCACAATCGTTCGTAGTAGGGTTTAAGGCATGTGAAACTGACGTCGAAGTTTTGGGGTTCGTTCTCACTCCTCATTGCATCGAGTGGGGCCGCACTTGGAGAGAATGCGTCAGGGACGTAGACGAAGGTTGGGGCGGAGGTGCGACGATGCTTGTGGTCGGAGGTGCGGCGACGAGACATTTTTTTCTGGTCGCTGTTTTGGTCGTGAGGTTCCAGCTATGTTCGAATTCGATGGAGGGAATGTTTGGGGTTTTGGGTCGATCTAGGTCGAGGGTGTGATCGATTGTGACTTGCCGGAGCTAGTGAGGATCGCCAGAAGTTGGTCGAGGTCCGGTGCATGTGCACAGTGCACAAGTGGTGATCAAGAAGTTCTGATAACTTGGGTAGTTTGGGAAGAAAGAGTTTGGGGGAAACTCGAAGTGGAGCCCGTGTTTTTGTGGTTTCGACTCGAAGCATTTTTTTTGTCTTGCCTCGGGTTGATTTCTTGATTTTAGGTTTTATAGGAAACATGTTATCCTGTTTTAAAATTTTAAAGATAGAATTGATAAACAAAGTTTTAACTAAGTTTAAAATCAAAGTTAAAATATAAATTCAAGTGCGGTTTTGAAACTTAATTTGAAAATAATTAAAAAAAATCAAATTGTTTTAATAACTTAAAGGTTTAAGCAGTTAAGTAGAATTAAAAGAATTTGAAAATTAAAAATAGAATTCAAAAGTGTAAAGTAAGAAATTTAAACAGATTTTAAATCAAATTGTAAACTTGAGTTTAAATCTATCTTTAAAATTCCAGATTTTGGAATTAAATAAAGTTTTATAACTTTAAATGTTTACATAAGTTAAATTTTCAAAGTAAATCCCTAAAAATGTTGAATTTAAAAGGAATTTGATTTTAAACTCTTTTAAAATTCTTTCATAACAAAATATTACTTTAACATGTGAATTTAAAATGGATAATTTAATCATTTAATTAATTAATGACTTGGATTAATTAAATAAGTAATTAAAGGTTCAAATCATTAATTAAAATAATTAATTTGAGAAGAATTTATTTATTAAAGGTTAATTAATTAATGAAAGTGATTAAGAAATGATTTTAAGGATTAATCACTTATTGAAATTAATGTTGGATATTTTGATTTATTAAGGTTAATAAATTATGAAATTGGTTTAAAGGTTAATTTAATTAATATATTTAATTAAGAATAAATTAATTTATTAAAGCGTTTGACAAATAAATTTATATCAAATGATTTGTAATTAATAAAACAAGATTAAATAGTAAATTCATAATTAATTAATTTACTTGGAAATAAATTGAATTAATTAGGATTAATCGATTTATTTAATTCTTCTTATAAATGACTATCGAATGCTTGACCTTACTTATGGATGATCGTATTATATGTGATGCCTTGAATTTATTGCCCTATCTGATTGGTGATATTTTGTTCTGTGGATTAAGCTGTGTATGGTTTACTCATTTATTTACATTTGTATATTATCTGTAAATCTGTGAATAAACGATAAGCGTTATAGTTTATATCGCTTATCAACTATTTTTCTGTGTTCTGATCTATGATGATTGAAAGATGTTGTGCACTATTGTGTTAAACCCCTAGACCACACCATACACACACAATTATGGATTTCATGAGGAAATCAGTTAAGTCAAAGATTTTTGAAATAGTTTTGAATTTGAATTTTTAAATTCAAATGTTTTGGAAATGGAATTGGAATAAATGTGAAAAGCTTTTGGAATGGAATTTCAAGTTAAAATTTATTTTAATTTACTTGATTAAGTTTTGGAATTTAAATAATTTGATTTAAATTTGAATTCAAAAATTAAGAATTGAATTCTATGATTTGAAACTAGGGATTAACGATATTATACTAGTTATATATAAGTCAAACCATTTTTAAAGTATTGTTCTTTTGGGAAATTGATTTAACCTAAAGATTATAACTTGTATAAATGAAATCGGGTTTTTCCGAAATAAGGTTGTTTCTAAATGACAAAAAGCTTTCATAAGAGAAATGAATTTCAAATTGTATAAAAGGGATTTCAAGTTTAAACTGAAATAATTTTTCAAGTTATAGATGAACATTTGGAAACGAATTTTGAAAGAGAATATTTGGGAACGATTAGAAAGCTATGAAATAAATCTTAATTTAAAGATTTAATGAATTAAATCCAATTGAAATTGGAATTGTTTTGAAATCCAGGAATGAATCTTTGAGAAACTAGGTGAACTTGTGAAATAGATCTTTTTGTTAAAGATTTAAAAATGGCAACGTGCTTAAACCATTTGAAAGAAAGTTTTGAATTATTAATTTGTGACTTAATTGAAATCCCATATCCATATGTTTTAAATGTTGCGCTCACTATTCGTTTTAGCCGGGAACGGACCTTTGTGTCGTATAACCCATTCCGAATATGTGATTCGTCGTTATGGATAGCATTTGAAGACCGGTGGTGAAGACCGGGTATTTGCGAGAGCGATAGGATGACCTATCGATTGTCTCTGCACTGAGTCGCGCCGGTATAGAGACTCCCTAAGTGATGGGAAATCCGATCGAGATTGTGAATATCCGGATTGCAAGGACTTCTTTGGAAGTGCCTTCGGTTCTGTTCGAACCCAGAACAGACTTGTATGGATTGTTATGTCTGACATTACAGATTGAGATATAAAGCTGATTTCTTTCAGATATATTTCTGTTGGTGGTGGAGAATTTATTCTCTTAGCTTAACACCCTTCTCTGAGACGTACGAGCTCAGAGGTTATGTAGTTGATGGTTATCAGCGATATATTCCCAATTTGGTAATGTGACATGCTGAGTGTTGCTGTGAAATGATCATTGTTTGATCATTTGTGATATGATCATTTGTTTGATCGTTTATCTTTGTGATCATTACTTTGATCATTTGTTGACCCAAAGCATGGCTTTGTACCAAAGCGTGGCTTTGTGGACGAGACTTCGTCGAACCTCACACCTCGGAATGGTCGAACCAGGAATGATGCAGCAAGGTTATTGGGGGTAGCACCCTTTAGGGTATGTGCATTTCCTTCTGGATAGAGGTGGTATCATGGTATGGAGCCCAGATATTTAACCTATGTGGCTACTACGAATTTATTACTTTGTGGTTGTTGGTTATCGGGATCCGGAGAAAAGGTCGTTTACTATCGGGGGATGGCATACTCGTGTCAGTAGTTACCCAGTTAGGGGTAACCCAACCTTGTGTTGGCAGAGATCCGGTTAGGTTCTCGGGGACATCCTTCCAGAGGTGTTGTCATGTGGCAATGGGAAGTTCCTTGGCCTGACCATTTGTTGGAAATCTAAAGAAACAATACGATCTTGTACGGTTTTAGTTGTAGAACCTATCATTCACTTATGGTGGCGCCCCACTGTTTGGATGGTAGCTATAGTAGGCATAAGTGCGGAATGCCTATGCTGGCTAAGATTTATATCTTTACTTTCGAAATGATTTTTACTACACTATGCACTAGTAATAATATCAAATGTTTCTTTTAATGCGTATCAAGCATCTTTGACTATCATAAGGAGAAATCTCCTTCGATTCTGCGTTTGCATTGTGTGTGTGTGAGGGAGGCCTTATGGTAGTCTCATTTCTAAAAAGCATTGCGAATTGATTTTTAAATATTTCGTTGTTTGTTTTTAAAGATAAACTGTTTTTGTTGCTCACACCAGTCTTGCTTAGCTTAGGGCTATGTGATGGGGGGTTCTCGCTCGTAAATATAAAGTAAATCGTTAAGGATTTATTTAATTGGTTTAAATGAACCATGTTGAAATGAAAGTATTTCGCGTAAGGAAAATGTTTGAAATTTGTTTTCAAAAAGTGGTAAAGGTGAAAAGTGATTTGAAAATTAGTTTTCAAATGTTGAAGTGTGGGAATTAATTTACGGGTCTTTACTTTCAGATAGTCAGATGTAGTGGATTATTTGGAGTTAGTTCAGTCTTTGGATCATACTGCACTTGCTTATCTATGTGCATCGTTTTTGGGAGTTCGAGCTATTGTTGGATTGGTTCTTGGAAATGGAGTTGCAGTTTTTGGAGTTCTTCCTTGAAGACTATCTTAGAGTTAGTGGTTCTGCTGCTAGTGTTATCGTTTTTTTTTCCGCTGCTATTTTATTGTATCATATCTCTGATGTATATTGATATCTATTGGATCATCTATTGTATTAGATATTGTATCAAAGTTGTATATCAATGTATTATTCTTTTTATTCCGCTGTGTTATTTACTTAATGTTGTTATAAGCTCCGGCGAATCGGATTTGAACGGTTGAATCTATGGCATTCGAATACGATATGAAGTATGGATGTCGATTTTCGAGCGGGCAAAATCCGAGTCGTTACATTTGGTATCAGAGCTAAGATTAAACTTTAGCTCAGGAGTATAATACATTAAGTAGCTCATTAGAGATAGGGTGAAGTATGCCCTAGAATGAGTAATCCCTAAGATATTTGTCTGAATGCCTCAGTAAATTCTCTTGCTATCCACTGATAATGAGTATGAGTGCAAGAAGAGAACGAGATAGGGGAAAGGGAAATACGACTACAAAAGGTCAATACCCTGCGACAGTGGAAACAATTTTCTTCTCAATTTTCTTTGATTCGTTTTCAAATTCTTTTGATTGCTTCATGACAGCTCCAGAAGTAGTTTGGTGTGATGATGCCCTACGAATTGTTGTAGGAAATCTTTACTTCGTATTTCATCGGTTTCTTATCGGTTTTTGATTTAAACTTTAATGAATTTGAAATTTATAATTGAAAGTTTTAAATAAATTGGAAATTTTAAATTGAGTTAAATTGATTAATGGAATATGAAGGATAAATTTGAATAGTATCGATAAAATGATTTCGTTCAAAATTAAATTTGAAATTCTATTATAATTTCTTGTATCTATTGTTGATATTCTGATTTGAAAAGATATTGGTGAGCCAAATGCAGAATTGATATCCAGTTTGATTTGAAAAGATATTTCTCTATCTTTAATCTATCCTTGTTGTTTTCGTGCCTGCGAATTTCAAGGACGAAATTCTTTTAAGGGGGAAGTCTGTAACGATCCACAGTTTTAATTTATTTTAATTCGACAATTAATTTAATTTTTGAATAAAAATTGTGTAATAATTGGTAATTTATACAAAATGTTAGTAAAATTTTAATAATCGAGTATTTGAAAATTATAAAATAGTCGATAGTTAAACTTAACAAGGAAATAAAGTTTGTGTTGATGTTAAACAAATATTTAAGTAAATTTATAGTTATATAAATTATGAAATGAACATATAAAAAGTTCTAGAAGTAAATGTTTAAAATACAATAAACCATATAAATATTAAAAAGCATAAGTAGAAAATATAAAATGATAACAAATAAAATACATTCACTTATGTATTAAAATTGGATAGGTATGTAGCCAGACAAAACAAGATAATAAAAAGACAATGTTATAGTTCATGTCAAACAAATCAAAGACATAAGTAAGAAAAGCAAACAAAATAAGCTGCAGCCACCAAAAATACAAAGTGTAAGCTAGTAAACAAATGAAAATCAGCTAGCCTCCTTAGCTTGCAAAAAGATATACAAATGAAGTATGGCTGAAATAAGCAAATTTTTAGCACCATACCTCTAGCATACAAAAGAAAAGTACGATAACATAAAAACAGTATAAATATCTTTAAGATTATAAAACAAAGCAAAGGTAATTAATGAAATATCTTTAGCACCCTAGTATGTCATCTCAGCAGCCCATGATTTTAGTATAAGGAAAAGATAACATCATCCCTGTACATTTCCTTTTATATATCAACTAAGCTTTTATTTAGCACCCTGTACAAGATATGGGATCACTTGTACCAGCAAGGAGTTACAAGCCTACATACATCTTCTATATATCAATCACTTTCTTCATTTTTGGTTCGTCCATCTTCAGAGCTGTGAGAAAAAAAGAAAAAAAATTGACGTAAACAATATCTTAAAGCCCATAAACAAATTCAAACTTCAACCTGAAATGAGTGAGAGCTTCAACCTTAAAGCAAATCAACCTGAAAAAATTTATATTCACAAGTTTACAAGCCTGTAGTATAATCTGTAGTTCATGCAAGATCAAGCTTCAACAAGCTTCAGATTTAAAAGTTCAAAGTTCAAAGCCAAAGTAAAGATTCAAATGCAATTTCCAGTTTTCAAACACATCATTTCCAGGCATGAATCATAACTGTCTCTGCTTCAGAATTTTAAGTGTGAGTAACAATTCTTTTTTTTACTAGATAGGTTGCTTATCTATCTGGATGATGTTATGCTATGTATATAGAAAATTGTTCATATGTTTATATGTAAATTTATAATGCATGCATGCCTGATGTCTCTGTGATATCCCTGTTCTTGGTTTTCAAGTCTAGATTTAAATCAAAATTCATTACCCCTTGAATCAACCTTTGTTAGGTCTAGATTTCAAAAGCAAAAATGCTTGTTTAAGTATCAGTTATTGTTTAAAAATAGTTTCAAGTAAATCATAAATATACAGGTTGGAAAAAAAACTTGATTTTACATAACAAACTCAAATATTTGATAATTTTGAATGTTATAAAACATTGATTTAATTATATAACTTGAAACTGCATTCGAAAATAGGATTTTTAGAACAAAATGGGAATTTTTAAATTGAGTATGCTTCGAGCAGCATATAAATGGACTGAAATTGCCTTTTTCCCAAATCCCAGCGATCAAAGGAAGATTAGATGTTGTAATCTTGCTCGAAGCTAGCTGTAGTATCGAAGATGAAGGGGAAAATAGCCTTAAATTTTTCCTATGGCTGAATTGATCACAATCATTGTAGTAGTGTTTAAGGCATGTGAAACTGACGTCGAAGTTTTGGGGTTCGTTCTCACTCCTCATTGCATCGAGTGGGGCCGGACTTGGAGAGAATGCGCTTGGGACGTAGACGAAGGTTGGGGCGGAGGTGCGACGATGCTGGTGGTCGGAGGCGCGGCGACGAGACATTTTTTTTCTGGTCGCTGTTTTGGTTGTGTGGTTCCAGGTATGCTCGAATTCGATAGAGGGAATGTTTGGGGTTTTGGGTCGATCTGGGTCGAGCGTGTGATCGACTGTGACTTGCCGGAGCTAGTGAGGATCGCCAGAAGTTGGTCGAGGTCCGGTGCATGTGTACGGTGCACAAGTGGTGATCAGGAAGTTCTGATAACTTGGGTAGTTTGGGAAGAAAGAGTTTGGGGGAAACTCGAAGTGGAGCCCGTGTTTTTGTGGTTTCGACTCGAAGCATTTTTTTTGTCTTGCCTCTGGTTGATTTCTTGATTTCAGGCATTATAGGAAACCTGTTATCCTGTTTTAAAATTTTAAAGATAGAATTGATAAACAAAGTTTTAACTAAGTTTAAAATCAAAGTTAAAATATAAATTCAAGTGCGGTTTTGAAACTTAATTTGAAAATAAGTATAAAAAAAATCAGATTGTTTCAATAACTTAAAGGTTTAAGCAATTAAGTAGAATTAAAAGAATTTGAAAATTAAAAATAGAATTAAAAAGTGTAAAGTGAGAAATTTAAACAGAGTTTAAATCAAATTGTAAACTTGAGTTTAAATCTATCTTTAAAATTCCAGATTTTGGAATTAAATAAAGTTTTATAACTTTAAATGTTTACATAAGTTAAATTTTTAAAGTAAATCCCTAAAAATGTCGAATTTAAAAGGAATTTGATTTTAAACTCTTTTAAAATTCTTTCATAACAAAATATTACTTTAACATGTGAATTTAAAATGGATAATTTAATCATTTAATTAATTAATGACTTGGATTAATTAAATAAGTAATTAAAGGTTCAAATCATTAATTAAAGTAATTAATTTGAGAAGAATTTATTTATTAAAGGTTAATTAATTAATGAAAGTGATTAAGAAATGATTTTAAGGATTAATCACTTATTGAAATTAATGTTGGATATTTTGATTTATTAAGGTTAATAAATTATGAAATTGGTTTAAAGGTTAATTTAATTAATATATTTAATTAAGAATAAATTAATTTATTAAAGTGTTTGATAAATAAATTTATATCAAATGATTTGTAATTAATAAAACAAGATTAGATAATAAATTCATAAGTAATTAATTTACTTGGAAATAAATTGAATTAATTAGGATTAATCGATTTATTTAATTCTTCTTATAAATGACTATCGAATGCTTGACCTTGCTTATGGATGATCGTATTATATGTGATGCCTTGAATTTATTGCCCTATCTAATTGGTGATATTTTGTTCTGTGGATTAAGCTGTGTATGATTTACTCATTTATTTACATTTGTATATTATCTGTAAATCAGTGAATAAACGATAAGCGTTATAGTTTATATCGCTTATCAACTATTTTTCTATGTTCTGATCTATGATGATTGAAAGATGTTGTGCACTATTGTGTTAAACCCCTAAACCACACCATACACACACAATTATGGATTTCATGAGGAAATCAGTTAAGTCACAAATTTTTGAAATAGTTTTGAATTTGAATTTTTAAATTCAAATGTTTTGGAAATGGAATTGGAATAAATGTGAAAAGCTTTTAGAATGGAATTTCAAGTTAAAATTTATTTTAATTTACTTGATTAAGTTTTGGAATTTAAATAATTTGATTTAAATTTGAATTCAAAAATTAAGAATTGAATTCTATGATTTGAAACTAGGGATTAACGATATTATACTAGTTATATATAAGTCAAACCATTTTTAAAGTATTGTTCTCATGGGAAATTGATTTAACCTAAAGATTATAACTTGTATAAATGAAATCGGGTTTTTCTGAAATAAGGTTGTTTCTAAATGACAAAAAGCTTTCATAAGAGAAATGAATTTCAAATTGTATAAAAGGTATTTCAAGTTTAAACTGAAATAATTTTTCAAGTTATAGATGAACATTCGGAAACGAATTTTGAAAGAGAATATTTGGGAACGATTAGAAAGCTATGAAATAAATCTAGATTTAAAGATTTGATGAATCAAATCCAATTGAAATTGGAATTGTTTTGAAATCCAGGAATGAATCTTTGAGAAACTAGGTGAACTTGTGAAATAGATCTTTTTGTTAAGGATTTGAAAATGGCAATGTGCTTAAACCATTTGAAAGAAAGTTTTGAATTATTAAGTTGTGACTTAATTGAAATCCTATATCCATATGTTTTAAATGTTGCGCTCACTATTCGTTTTAGCCGGGAACGGACCTTTGTGTTGTATAACCCATTCTGAATATGTGATTCGTCGTTATGGATAGCATTTGAAGACCGGTGGTGAAGACCGGGTATTTGCGAGAGCGATAGGATGACCTATCGATTGTCTCTGCACTGAGTCATGCCGGTATAGAGACTCCCTAAGTGATGGGAAATCCGATCGGGATTGTGAATATCCGGATTGCAAGGACTTCTTTGGAAGTGCCTTCGGTTCTGTTCGAACCCAGAACAGACTTATATGGATTGTTATGTCTTACATTACAGATTGAGATATAAAGCTGATTTCTTTCAAATATATTTCTGTTGGTGGCGGAGAATTTATTCTCTTAGCTTAACACCCTTCTCTGAGACGTACGAGCTCAGAGGTTATGTAGTTGATGGTTATCAGCGATATATTCCCAATTTGGTAATGTGACATGCTGAGTGTTGCTGTGAAATGATCATTGTTTGATCATTTGTGATATGATCATTTGTTTGATCGTTTATCTTTGTGATCATTACTTTGATCATTTGTTGACCCAAAGCATGGCTTTGTACCAAAGCGTGGCTTTGTGGACGAGACTTCGTCGAACCTCACACCCCGGAATGGTCGAAGCAGGAATGATGCAGCAAGGTTATTGGGGGTAGCACCCTTTAGGGTATGTGCAATTCCTTCTGGATAGAGGTGGTATCATGGTATGGAGCCCAGATATTTAACCTATGTGGCTACTACGAATTTATTACTTTGTGGTTGTTGGTTATCGGGATCCCAAGAAAAGGTCGTTTACGATCGGGGGATGGCATACTCGTGTCAGTAGTTACCCAGTTAGGGGTAACCCGACCTTGTGTTGGCAGAGATCCGGTTAGGTTCTCGGTGACGTCCTTCCAGAGCCGTTGTCATGTGGCAATGGTAAGTTCCTTGGCCTGACCATTTGTTGGAAATCCAAAGAAACAATACGATCTTGTACGGTTTTAGTTGTAGAACCTATCATTCACTTATGGTGGCGCCCCACTGTTTGGATGGTAGCTATAGTAGGCATAAGTGCGGAATGCCTATGCTGGCTAAGATTTATATCTTTACTTTCGAAATGATTTTTACTACACTATGCACCAGTAATAATATCAAATGTTTCTTTTAATGCGTATCAAGCATCTTTGACTATCATAAGGAGAAATCTCCTCCGATTCTGCGTTTGCATTGTTTGTGTGTGCGGGAGGCCATATGGTAGTCTCATTTCTAAAAAGCATTGCGAATTGATTTTTAAATATTTCGTTGTTTGTTTTTAAAGATAAACTGTTTTTGTTGCTCACACTAGTCTTTCTTAGCTTAGGGCTATGTGATGGGGGGTTCTCGCTCGTAAATATAAAGTAAACCGTTAAGGATTTATTTAATTGGTTTAAATGAACCATATTGAAATGAAAGTATTTCGCGTAAGGAAAATGTTTGAAATTTGTTTTCAAAAAGTGGTAAAGGTGAAAAGTGATTTGAAAATTAGTTTTCAAATGTTGAAGTGTGGGAATTAATTTACGGGTCTTTACTTTCAGATAGTCAGATGTAGTGGATTATTTGGAGTTAGTTCAGTCTTTGGATCATACTGCACTTGCTTATCTATTTGCATCGTTTTTGGGAGTTCGAGCTATTGTTGGATTGGTTCTTGGAAATGGAGTTGCAGTTTTTTGAGTTTCTCCTTAAAGACATCTTAGAGTTAGTGGTTCCGTTGCTAGTGTTATCGTTTTTCTTTTCCGCTGCTATTTTATTGTATCATATCTCTGATGTATATTGATATCTATTGGATCATCTATTGTATTAGATATTGTATCAAAGCTGTATATCAATGTATTATTCTTTTTATTCCGCTGTGTTATTTACTTAATGTTGTTATAAGCTCCGGCGAATCGGATTTGAACGGTCGAATCTATGGCATTCGAATATGATATGAAGTATGGATGTCGATTTTCGAGCTGGCAAAATCCGAGTCGTTACAACAAATCATCATCCTACTATTGTGTTATTTGGACATGTGTATGCTACTTGAGTTGTCTTGAAATATTGTTCTCTGATTTGGATATGAATTGCATTTACATATATGTTGACTTATGTAAATAAATGGATTAGTGACTTGAAAGCGAATTTGATGTTAACTTAAATTTGTACCGTTGGGTTTACTAAGCATCATTTTGAATTTATAAATATTATTATGAGTTAACTTCAATTCTTAATCAATTTTAGGGTTTAAAGTTTATAAATGATTTTCAAGTTATATAATTAATTTATAAAGGTATTATAAATATTAATTTTTATATAAAGACGGGTATTACTAAGTAAAAGGGTTTATTTAAAGTGATTTTCAGAGGATGTTTTGTAAATTATATATTGTAGAGGGTTTTCTTTAATAAGATTTATAAAACAAGTTTTTGAAAGATGGAAATGAATTATAGATTATTTCAGAGATTTGTAAAGAGGTTTTATAATTTAACTTGGAGCATTTTAAAAGTGAGTTATAAATTTATTTGGAAAATTTACAAGTTATTTGAAATGTGAAGTGAGCTTTTAAAAGGAAACTTTTTATAAAGGTTAAGTAGATTGATTTTACAGGAAGTAATATTTTAAGTGGAATTTGTTTGGATATTTAATATGGAATTTGAAAAGAAGAAAACTTTTGTGAAGTTCGGTAAATATACTTATAGCATTAAGATAAGTTTATAAATGTTTTCTAAATACAAAAGGGATGTAAGCAGTTTTGGGAATAGTGTTTTTTAAAAGATCTTTTGATCGAATGTTTATAAAGTGATTTTAATTAGTGAAAGATTAATTAATAAAGCCTTAGTGGATCCCATGTAGAGTTTAATCAATGTTGCACAATTGTTTATTTGCTAGTTAAATAACTGACTATCAAATCAAAACCAAAACGTAACTTTGGAAATACCTAGGAGAAACACATGAGTTATATGACATAGTCATCCCAAATGAATCTGTATTATGCATATAAATCTCATTTCTTTCTTATAGGGTAAATGATAAGGAAATATGTCCACTGTTGGAAGGTGAACTCCGCTCTTATTGTTTATTTGCTTATTTCCTAAAGAATCAGGATTGAGTTTACCAAAAATTATCGAAAGTTGTTTCGAAGAGGCCAAGTCTGGATATGTTATCCAAAAACCACTACAATCCAACTCAAGCATTTCGAAATGAGGACATGTTAAAGACTATGAAACTAAATATGGAGGTATTGAAGTGCTAGGGTTGCTTGCTATTGATCCTAAGGATTATTCCAAATGGAGGTAGTAGAAGTAATGCCTTCGGTTTTTCCTTATCTTGGACAACTCGTATGGATGAATGCTGACACTGCATTGCTACTTGAAAGGATAACATTCTAAGTGTGATTTCTATTCTAGAAGGTAAAGACATAGCCTCAGGCCTCATCAATTGAGAATGACTAAAACAGGGAGATGCAACAGGGCCATATGGGTCGCCCCCATTAAGGTATGTCATCTCCAAATCTAGAATCGATATTTGACTCTTTTTTGTATGCTTCGTTATAGTTGTTGATCCTAACCATGGTGATAATGTGTTCGTTACTATCTAGAAAGGGGTAGTCTATTCTTCTGTTGGTGGGGAATCCTAGCGAGGTTCTCAGTGTGCTTACATAGAGATGCAATGTGGCGGACCGTACCCCAATATCCCAATCATTGTATGGAATCCATTCTCAAATTAGTGTCGTACGTTTTTAGTTGTACTCAAATTTGTTCGAACATGAGATGCAAGCATTTAAACTATGTTTTATATTTACTTTCAAAACCCTAGTCATTGTCATAATATCACTGAATTTTCTATAAAAAGTGTTTCGGCAATCATGAGGTAAAACTGTCCTTGTTTATGTGTAGCGTCATCTTACTCGATACTTTTGATTTTAAAAGGATTTTAAACATAATAATTCAGTTGTTTGAGTTTACTCTCACTTGATCTATGTCGGACCAGAGTTTTATTTCTTTTCCTAAAACTCATGGGTGCTCAAATTTTTATGGGCAGCCAAGTAGTTTAGGTTTTCCCACGAATGCATTTTAGAGGAGCTTGGAGTAGGTGGCTTCATTGATAGTTAGTTATTATCTTTTTTCGTTGTATTATATGCGTCTTGTATCAGTTACGTAGGGACATGCTGTTATAATTGTCCATGGGAAGAAATGTATTTGTATGACTCTGAAATGTCATTTTTGAAATGACTTTGTAAAGTATTATGTTTATTAATATATGTTATTCCATTGCATTGTGAGATTCCATGATCGTTTAGTTTCTTCTTATCCTTCATCTCCTTTCTTTCTCCTAACAATCTGTCTTTTTGGCATTTAGTTGTTTGATACGTGAATGCAGTGGATGTATTAGTGTCGACTTTTGTGGTTTGAAAAGGGGGGTTGTTACAATGTGGTATTAGAGCGCAAGGTTAAGTGAGAAACCTTAACACTAGTGGGATAAACTCGTTTGAAATAAAATAAGTGAGACCCTAGAACGAGTATGAGTTTATTATGTATAAGAACGCGTATTTGTTATTGACATAAAATATTTTATATAGTGTTGATTTATCTATTTAGTGGCTTAAGAACTCTTATCGTGACGTGGAATGCCACGATGTCGATAGGGGTTCCTAAACACTTAAACCAGGCAAATCGATGCAGTATTGTTTTGAAATTGGGTAATTGAAATAATTACGCCTAGAAATATATATTGTATACAAAGAATGATATAAAAAATTGTATAGTATTTTGAGTTGTATGTTAGGAGATAATAATATTCTATTATTATCGATTAGGATTTTGTTAGTCAGGCTTGTCCTGTTGAGCATCGACTATGGTTAACGTATGCAAGTAGCTTCCATTTTTTAGATTTGAGATGGCAAATAAAAACATGGAAAACACTGAAACAAACACCTTGTGAATTAAGTTTAACAATTTGACTGTAAGTTGTACGATTGGTAATGTGGGGTTAAATTTGATTTAATAAAAGATGTTTATTAAAGCTAGAATATTCGAAATAAATATTTAGAAAATGATTTTATAAAGGTTGATTTATATACTGAATTAATAAGAACGTGTCTTTTAATTAAAAAGAATTGAAGTTAAAAAACTTGAGTACTAAAATTCAAGTGCTTTTGAAAAATGATTTTCAAGGTTTTGAAAGATAATAATAGTATTATTTGAAAAAAAATTGGGCTAAGGAAATTTTGGGAATGAAAATGTAAAGAATGATATTTTTTTCTTTGGATTGTTCAAGAGGAGTCTCGATTTATTTTGTGATGATCTGAATAATCTTCTAGATGATGCTTAGATGTTTGTCTAGGCGAACATTGTTGTGCACTTAGTAAATATTCACTTTATCATTGTACAATCAAAACAAGTTCAAATCTAAACGAACCTAAAGCGAGTTGGTGATAAATGCTTCATTGGAAAAAAAAATTGAAAAATATTGCTCCAAAAATGAGATTTTTAAATAGAATTAATATTTTTAAGTTAACTAGTTCAAGTGGCTTAAAATAACTTAAAATTGGGAATGCGTTGTCTTCGGATGGTAAAAATTTCTTTTGAGTATCACCTTCTTGGTAAGGGAACGTATGATACTATTTGGTAGCACCTAGTTCCTTAGTATTATTTCGGAGTTACTCGGGCTACATATATATGCGTGTGTGTGTGTTTGTATATCTATGATTAAAATATATTTTGTCAAATCAATTTTTTTTGAAATAAGACCGAGGTTTTGGATCTTAAGTTTTCTTAGGAAAATAAATGTAAAATGGAATAGTTGAATCAAATAGTGGTATATACTCTTAGGATGTAGTGGAGTAGTATTCAAGTTGAACCTAAAGTTCAGTTTTATGAAATGTTCTCATAAATAATTTAGTGGAAATAGAATCAGTATAAGGGGAAACCAATTAAAGAAGTGCATAGGTTGGATGTAGATCATCTCTCGTTTCCATTAGTTTGATCTAAAATTCGAGTACATGACTTTAAGGTCTTTCACACTCTTCTAAATAAAGATATATTACTCGATTTTTGACGGTGAGCACTTGATGAGGATTCTTGGTATGGGACCAAAATTTTCCATCATAGTATATGACTATGTAATAGAATAGAGGTTCCCTACAGGGAGCCTAATCGGAGTCCATACTAGAGAATCGAGTGAGCGATACTAATTTGGAAATGAAGTAACGTATTTGAGTAGAGGTCGAATCAAATTTTTATATAGAATAATCCATGTAAATCATGCGAATTGTATATAGTGTTAAATGTTTTCTAGAATGGGTTGAGGTGTAATTTCGAGGATGGAATTCTTTTAAAGGGAAGAATGGAATGACTCGGAATTTCACTGTTTCGATTTGCAAATTTTTAATTAATTTAAAAATATTAAAATAATTTTTTTAATTAAAATAAAAAATCATTTTAAAAATAATTAGTGATGGTGAAATTGTTTTTCAAATTTGTTGACGAAAATATTTAGTTTGAAGAAAATGATCGAAATTCGTTCTTCAAATTTTCGATTTTTGTTCTGCTAAAAGTTATTGAAAATTTTACGATCAAAATTGCATAAGTATATAAAATTTCATTAATAAATAAATTAGGATATTTATATATTCATGTATACAATAGTTAAGTGTGTGTGTGTGCATACACATAAGATAATATGATATAAAATTATATAAAATTAAACATCACATCATGGAAACATGTTTAAAACATTAAGTACATGCATTTATGACATGTTGGCTTGGATTAGAAAGGGAAGGGGGCTATGGTGGCATGAGTACTCGATGATGTGGTGGGGTTGGTAAGGTGGAAGCATGTATGCGGAGGGTAAAGGACATAAGGGTACATCGGTAATTTAACTTATGACTTAATATATAAGCAAATTTTTATAGCCTTTTCTCGTTTCTTTGTTTCATTTGTAAATTTACTAAAGATTTTGAGAAACTATAATGGCCTTTAATGGCTTCCATTCATAATTTTAAGTTTTAAAAATCCAAGTTTAATCTTTTAAAATGATTTCAAACTTGTTTAATCTCTTCCTTTTCATTCAAAAACTTCTCCCTTTTCCTCCCAATTCATTTGGCCATAACTTCCTCTACAATGCTTCAAATAAATATATTTTTTCAAACCATATATAATTCCAGTGGCTAAAATTTTTATTTGAATCACTTTTCCAAATTTCGAATATTTTTGGGCCAAAAATACATTTCTTTCTGACTCATTTTTAGACCCATATTTTCAAGCCCAAAAATAATGTTCCTTCTTTTGACAGTCTCTCCCTCAAAAAAAATCCAAATTTAGTGATTTTTATTGAAATTATAGACAAAAGAATTGTCAAGAACTTTTATTTTGACACTTTTTAAAATTCCGAGAGTAGCATGGCCAAAAATCAAGGAGAAGATGACCCATATTCGAGTTATTTTTATATGGCCTTCCAAGCTTAACAATTTCTAAAGCATTTCAAGTTTTCAAAGATTTTAGGTGAGTATACTTCTAATTTTCGAAAATATTTTTCCTTTGCTTATATATTGCATTTATATATGATGTTAATGTTTGGATTATGATATAGTTTGGATGTATATGTATGTGATTGTTCATGTTTTACCATTAGACTTGAACGATGGATTCAAGTGATGTGTTTGGTTTTAAAGTTGTGATCTTAATTATGTGGTAGTCGTAAAAATGGTGTGTGTTATAAGCATGTTTATATGGTGTATACTAGATAGCGTCTTACAAAAGTAATATGGAATTTCTTATGGAGACTATAGTAAATAGGTTGAAATCAAAAGCTTAAGTTTTCAAACTTTGTTTTCTTATCTTTGGAAAAAAAGAGTTAGTAAACTTTAAGGTGAAGTTTCAGAATAAAAGATAAAAATAAGTTAAGATTATGGGTATCCATAGCGGTAGTCGCTTTGAATGTAGTTTCGCTTGAAAATTCGATTTTTGCAAAATTTGGTTTTATTGACATAAAGTATTTTGAAATTGTTTTATAAACTTAATAATGACGCTTTATAAATTTAATTAAGTTTTTAAATGATTATTTTTTTATTAATTAAGTTCAAATAATTAATAATTAATTAAGATTAACAAGGATTTATTAATTATAATAAAGTAAAGATTAGGTAATTAATTATCTTTTAAAGATAAAAATTAATTTTAATTAATTATTAATTAAGTAAAATTAATTTTAAATTAAATATAATTTAAGTATATGATTTATTTTTAATTAATTACTAATTAAACATAAGGCTAGTTATTTAAATAAATTAATTGTTTAAATTATTTTTAATTAATTTAGGTTTTAATTTAAAGTAAATTATTTATTTAAGGATTAACTTATTATTTAAGTTTTAATTAAAGATTATTTCATTAAATATTTGATACTTGTTAATGTTTAATTATTAACGAAGGTTAAATTATTATTTAATAATTAATAAAGGATTGATTAGCGTTTAACTATTTATGTAATAGCTAGTTTTCTTTAATTATTTATTTAAGGTTAATTATTTCTTAATTTATAATTAAATTAATTTAAGAATTGATAAAATTTAGTTATGATTTAATAAGGGTTTAACTTGTAATTAATCATTTTAAAAACGGAACTTTAAGTTTTAATCCTTGTTTTTCAAGAATCAAATTATTTTAATGGTACTTCTATTTCAAAGGTTGTTTTGAACACAAGGGATTTAAATGTGGATAACATCATGTAGACAAGCAATTGTGAGTGAGTTATGTAAATGGTTCGATTGTATGGACATGTGCTAGTAGAATAAATCCATGTTCCGCTATAAGTTGATTATTTAGACATCTGATAGTAGAATAAATCCTTGTTCTGCTATAATGTAATAGTTTATAGTGTGCATATAAGCTTAGTAGAATAAATTCTCATTTTGCTCTAAGTAGTGAATTGTTTGGATATCTATTTAGCATGATAGATCACCATTCTGCTAATATGTTATTTGGACATGTATATGCTAGTTGAGTTTTATTGACATGATTTCCATGATTTGGATATGAATCGCATTTACATATATGTTGACTTATGTAAATAAATGGCTAAATGACTTTAAAGTGAAATTGATGTTAAATGGTAACTTAAATTAGTATCATTAGGTTTACTATGCCTCCTTTTGAATTTATAAAGTATGACTTTGAACTTCAATTCTTAATCAATTTTGGGGTTTAAGTTTGTAAATAAATTTTATGTTATACAATTATTCTATAAAAATTTTATAAATAATAATTTATTTACAAAAAAAAGGTATTACTAAATAAAAGGGATTATTTAAAGTGATTTTCAAAGGAAGTTTTGTAAATGATATTTCGTAAAGGGTTTTTTTAAGAAGATTTATAAAGCAAGTATTTGAAAAAGGGAATGATTTATATATGATTTTTGAGATTTGTAAAGAGGTTTTGTAATTTAACTTGGAGAATTTTAAAAGTTAGTTGTAAATTTATTTGGAAAATTTATAAGTTATTTGAAATATGAAGTAAGCTTTTAAAAAGGAAACTTTTTATACAGGATAAGTGGATTTATTTTTATAGGAAGTAATGTTTTAAATGGAATTTGTTTGTCCATTTATTATGGAATTTTGAAAAGAAGGAAACTTGTGTAAAATTTGGTAAATATACCTATATCATCGAGATAAGTATACAAATGTTTTCTAAGTATAAAAGGGATGTAAGGGGTTTTGGGAATAGCGTTTTGTAAGAGATCTTTTGATCGAATGTTTATAAAGTGATTTTAAATAATGAAAGATTAATTAATAAAGGCTAGTGGATCGATATGGAATTAAATAAATGTTGAATGATTGTTTATTTGATAGTTAAATAACTGACTATCAAATCGGGCCAAAACGTGACTTTGGAAATATCTAGGAGAAACACGTAAATTATATGGAACAATCATCCCCAATGATGTTATACTATGCGCATAAATCTCATTACATTCTTCTAGGGTAAATGATAAAGAAATCCATCCACAAACGATTAGGAGGTGATCTCCGCTCTTATCTTCTATCTACTTGTTTCCTAAAGAACCAGGGTTGAGTTTACTAAAAATTATCGAATGTTTTTATAAGGAGATCGGGATCGTACATGTTGTCGAAACACCACTTCAATCCAACTCAAGCATTTCAAATTGAAGATAGCTTGAAGAGTATGAAACCAAAGATGGAGCCATTGAATTACAAAGGCCGATCGCTATTAATCCTGATGACTATTCCAAAATAGATGTAGTAGAAGTTGAGCCTTCGGTTTGTCCTTATCCTGGACCACTCGTATGAGTGAATGCGGGCACTGCATTGCTGTCTAAAAGGAAATGTTAGCATTCTAAGTGAGATTGCTATTTCAGAAGGTAGAGACGTAGCCTCAGGTCTCATCAACGGGGAATGACTAATATAGGGGAGATGCAGCAAGGCCATATGTATCGTACCCATTAGGGTATGCCCTCACCAAACTTAGAATCGATATTTGACCTTTTCTGTATGCTTCAGTACATTTGCAAATCCTAACCATGGTAGTGATGTATTCGATACTATCTAACGAGGGGTAGGCAAGCCTTGTGTTAGAAAGGAATCGAGGCGAGGTTCTCGGTGTGTATCTAGAGATGCACTATGGCGAGCGGAACCCTAGTTGCCCAATCATTGTATGGAATCCATTCTCCAACAAGTGCCATATGTTTTTAGTTGTACCCAAACATGTTTAAATGTGAGATGTAAGCATTTTAGCTATGTTCTATATTTACTTTCAAAACCTTAGACATTATCATAATATCACAAGATTTTGTATAAAAAATGCTTTGGTTACCATAAGGTAAAAACACATCCGTATTTATGTGTGGCGTTGTCTTATGAGATACCTTTTATTTTAGAAGGGTTTTAAACATAATAATTCAATTGTTGGAGTTTACTCACACCATGCAAATGTCTGACTTGGAGTTTTTTTTTCTTTTCCTATAACTCCTTGATGCTCAAATATTTATGGATAGCCAAGTAATTCAGGTTTTTCCATGGAAGCATTTTAGAGGAGCTTGGAGCATGAAGTTTCATCGATAGCTAGTTATTAACTTATTTCCACTATATTTATGTATCTTGTACCGGTTAGGTAAGAACAAGCTATTATAATTGTCCAAGGGTGGAATTGTATTAGTCTGATTCTAATGTCTCATTTTTGAAATGACTTTGTAAAGTATTATGTTGATTAATATATGTTACTCAATTGCATTGTGAGATTCTGTGATTGTTTATTTTCTTCTTATCTTCTATCTCCTTTCTTTCCCTTAACGATCAATCTTTCCGCACTTAGTTGTTCGGCACGTGAATATCGTGGATGTATCAGTGTCGTATCTTCTAGGGTTCGGAAAGGTGAGTCATTACAATATGCATCGGCAATCGGTTTCATTATGTATGCCATGTCAGGTACTTGGTCGGATGTGGTTTATGCGTTAGGATGCATAAGCCAATATTAGTCTAATCCTAGGGAATAACGTTGGATGATAGTGAAATATATTCCCTAAGTATTTAAGAAATACTAAAAAATCATTCCTTATATACGAGAATGAAGACCTCCTTATGATGGGTATACTTATTCCAGCTTTCAGGGTGATATCGATGATAGTAAATCAGTGTCGCTAATGTATTTGCATTGAACGGTGGAGCGATCGGTTGAAAATTTTCCAAGTGGGAAATAATAATCAATTCAATGATGGAAGCCGAGTAAATCACCCTTAATAAAGCAGCTAAAGAAGCAGTCTTGATGAGAAATCTTACGTAAAAGCTAAGGGTGGTTCCATATGTTTAGAATCTGTAACGTCTGACCTTTTTGACGGTTCAAATCGACAATAAACCACATATGTTGAACTCAAACCATTCAAAAAGGAGGATTGTTATGGGGTATATAAGAAAAAGAAGAGAATGAATGAAAACAAACTATAGAATCTCACTGCGGAATGACAAAATATAGTAATCAAGTAAACAGTTCATGAAGCTATTTTACAATTAACATTTGATTACACTTTTACAATACAAATCATTGTTATACATATAATGGAAATAAATAAATAATGTAGTGGAACAACATGATGCAGTGGAATAATAATAATACAATACCAAAATCCATCTCCATCCTCCAGTAAGATGTCTTCAATGTGCTGAAATACTTAGGCTGACCCGAGCATAATGAAATGACAAAACACACGAGTCAGAACTAAAAAATCTTATGTAATTTAAATCAATAATAAAAAAAATGATTGTAATGGCTTGAGAGATGTTTACAGGATTTTACATCTTTTATTCAGTGTCTAACGTGCATGCAAGAACTTAAGAGATGTCCGGGATTTCATCTTTTAAGGATCCGTTAAACTATCTATATACATAATACAATACGCTATTATAATATGTCTACAGTAAAGTAAAGTATTAAAATAGCATTAAGGCGTTAGCGTTATCATATCCCTCTTAACAGATTTTTATACAAATGCCATATTCTATACAATACCGTAATTCCTCCATAAACTAGAGGGCTAATAGAGGGTACTTCGTTGTTTTCGACACAAACCAAACTCGTAGAGGGCTCGATAAGGCATACGACAAGGCATGTGAGGCAATGCCCAGGGTAGGATAATGCCGTTTGCGTATCCGGACTGATGGTAACGCATAGTACCTACTACCGCCCACCTCGAGACACACCCCCATAATCAAATCAAGGGGTGGCCACCATTCAATCAAAAAGTAACAGATACGGTATCGAAGAAATGTGCTCGATCGGTAGAGCGACCTCACTTGGCTCGTTGTGACTCCTGTTTTAGTCATTTCAAGCTGACCCGAGGGTTTAGGGCTTCGTTCATACCTCATACAGCAGCGTTTGCCAAAGCATCCTACTTCGTTCTGGATTCTCCACTATGTGCATAGTTGTTAAAGTGGTTTCGGTATTGGCAGAGAGTATGACAATATCTGACCCGGTCTCTTTAACAACCAAACACTTTTTCATATTGGTTGGTTCTTTTACATTTCCGAAACTAATTCGTAACGGATATCAAAATATCATATTCACTTCAAAATCATATCACTTTTGTAATCATATTCACTTTCAAAATCATTATTCACTTTAAATCATATTCATTTTCAAAATCATTACCACAAAGTAGGTTAAAACATCATATCAAAATATTCGCATTTAAATCAATTAAATCTAAATCATAACATTTCGAACTTTAAACAGTTTGAGTATTGAAAGTAGTTTTTATATATTATAATAGTTATATATTCAAAATAGTGTTGATATAAATATATATTTAAATTATTTATAAATTTAAAACAATATATATATATATATATATATATTAAAAGTTGTTTATAAATTTAAAATAATATATATTAAAAGTTTTTTATTAATATATATATATATATATATATATATATAAAAGTTGGTTATAAATTTAAAATAATATATATATATATATATTAGAAGTTGTTTATAATTTTAAAATAATATATATTAACATAGTTTATATTTTAAAAATTGGTTATAGATCAAAATAGTATATATATTAAAAATAGTATATATATTAAAAATAGTATATATATTAAAAATAGTATATACATTAAAATAAGTTATATATTAAAAATAGTTAATGTATTAAAAATTATTAATATATATTAAAATGGTTTATATGAGAATAGTTTATATGTTAAAATGAGTTTGTGTATTAAGAGAGTTTATATTGAAAATATTTTTCAAATTAGAATTGTTTCTTCCAATTTCACAAATCAATTCAAATCAGCTTTAGTTCCAAAAATTCTATTCAAATCAATCTCAGTTCGATGATTTTAATTCAAAAGGCTAAAGGTTTCAACTCAAATTCTCATTGAAAACCATTTCAATTTATATCCATTTCAAATCCATATTTGGACTACAAATTTAAATCACTTCAAATTCAATAGGTTTTAGACTTTAAATATTCAAACATTTACAATAACTCAATTTTTGATAAATTTCATTTATATTCAAAATTCAACTTTAAGATTACAATTTAAATTCTTTAAAAAATTCATTTAAACCAATTTTAATTTCAAAATTTTAAAAGCTTGGATTTTGATGATAATTCTTATTTCATAATATTATTTAACTGGATTACAAATTTAAGGATTCAAAATCATTTAATTTAACCAATCTGTTGTCCACATATAATTTTTTACCCTACGATCAAGCGATATAGATATATATTATTTCAACCGCAATAATTTAAATTTACCGATACATGTCATTTCAACCAGCAATCCCCAGTAAAATTCAGAATCTTTAATATCACTTGAGTTTATCATTTCAACCCATAATGGTTTTTCCCAATCTATGAGACCATTCGGGTATGTATCATTTCAACCCATAGTGATTTTCCTAACAATAACTAAGGGAACTTACAATATGATAACAACATATAAAATAATACAATATCCAGTCATCCAAATATCAACAATTAAACATCCATCATAATCATCATTCTAATCAACTAACAAATCACAACAAATAAACTGGTTATCATTATCAGGTATTTAACTGGCAATTAAATTGAATATTAATTTAAATGGCAGTTAAATTCAAATTAAATTTAAATGACAATTTAAAATACCAAACAACAATCAATAAAATTCTGATCACATCATAAATTAAATTTAACTAACATAGGATGGTTTAGTATTTGTGAGTGGCTTAAAACACTCACCTTTGATTTATCGTCGATTAAAAATCCAGTTAAAGCCCAAAAAATCTAAAAGTCTCAGAATCCATCCAAACTTGTTCTATAATATTTGGAATTTCAATACGACCGTAATGGAGAAGACCACGCGTGAATCCAAGCTCGTATGCAAAAGATATTAAAGTTAGAACATTTGAATTTAAATCAAAAATAAAATGGAATTTAGGGGCAAAACTATAATTTCCAACACCTAGCGAACCCTAACATCTCCCTCCAGAAAGACGCACGCTCGACACCCACGAAGCCGCCACCCTTTTCTCATTGCCGCACGCCACTACGTCCACTTCTACACAGATTTGGGTTCGTCGCTGCTATCCTTAGGCCCGGGCGCCCACACCTGACCCCATCTAGTCCCCTCCGCCTCGCCATAAGCTGCCCACCGTTGCTCTACTTGAGTGCCAAATTTGGCGAATCCAAGCACCATTAGCATGAATGAACACCACCCCTGAGACCTACGTCATGACCTATACAAGCCTGCACCTCACGATTGCCTTATCATTGAAGATCCACCGTTGGATCGACAACCCTAGTTCTAACAGCCAAGACTCCTTCAATGATTTCAGGCCAAACCATGACTCAAATTGAAAAAACGAACTGCTTCTGTAGATTGCGCTCGTCGAGAGCTTTCCAACAATATATAATTTGCTATGATTTGAGGAGTCTAAATTTTGAAATTAAAATTAGGTTTCTGCCACTGGAGGGAGGAGAAAAGAATAAGTAGATGGAAATAATAGTATTAATAAAAATAAGTAAAGGCTGCTCGAGTTTTCAAAAAGAAATCTATTTATATCGACAAAGATAGATAAGAATGAATGGAAAAATCGAATTGGATAGAAACGATAAAGACGACTCGAAAAGCCCGTTTCGTTTCCGAAACGAAAGTGGGTCATCCAATATATCGAAATATTTTTTTTCGATATTTTAAACTCAGTGGAACTAGTTTCAAACCCCAATTCCATTGTACGTAGAAGTTAGCTTTGAAAATCAAATTATATTCATTTAAATTCTTTTAATTGATTTCTACGCATTTTGAGTTTGCAAGATCAAACGATAAGTCTGATCGCTGTGAAAATTGAAATCCTATAATAATTCACTGTTACGGATCCGATAAAACTGGTCCATTGAAATTCGAGACGGTGGCCAAAATGGCTATTTTCAGGTTAATTAACAAATTATTATTAAATAAATTTAACCACTTTTAACAGATGTCATCATTCTTGACTAACCAATAATTTATAAACTTTTACAATTCCATTTTCATGTTAAATCCAATATATAAATAACACATAAGTTTTAACGTTCAATTACAACTGAAATAAAACCCAGTTAATTATATTTTAATTTCAGTTAAATTCTTATGTTTTGTTTCTCACTCTTATTATTGAATCCACACTATTACCTTAAGAATATAATTAAATTTGGTTTATATTCTATTACATTCATATTCGACAGTTATCATCTATTACCATATTAGTTATAATATTTCAATTTCATTAATTCCATTAATTACCAATTTAATTCCTTATTTATAATTTTAACCAAATTAACTTAATAATTAATTCTATTGATTGAAATTACATTAAAATAGTTGTCAATAATATTCAATAACATTATTGAATCATCATCTAATTTTAAATTTTAAATTTCTCCTAATTTTAAATTTCAAAATCTTATTTAATTCAATTGTTTTAATTGTCAACAATTACGGATCATTACAAAATCCAATATCTTTGTTCTATGGTACAATGTTGTGACCTACATCGCAAAAAAACCTAGAGCTCATAAGAAGTCAGGATGTATTCTTCAAATGTTCCACTTGATAAGAGAAGTTGTGGTTGAAAGAGTAGATACTAAGGACACATAATAAGTCTATTCACAAGGGGCCTAACTCCATCTGTTTTGAGAAAACTAATCGAAGGGATGGGATTAAGATTACATAATTGGCCCTAAATTCGAGTGAGAGATTGGGAGAATTAGGAGTATTACTTAGGAGAAATTATATAATTTATTTTAAATTATTAACTCTATAATAAAATCTTATTTGAAATATGCAGAAGGTGTTTGTTTTCTATTAGATGCTTGTAATATTGTGATATCTTAATTAAGTAATTAATTTAAGTGTATTAAATAGAAAATCCTTAATTAATATGTTATGTGATATAATTATAGGTAGTTGCAATCTTGATAAAAGTATCACAATATAACATAACATATTACTTTATATATTCCCAAACGAGATGTTTTGAGAAAGGAAATCCATGCACCCATTGAGATCGGACTATGTAACACTCTTTGAGTGTCAAGCGGTGTATTATCCATGGTTACTGAGGGCACCAAGGAATTACGTACTCTTAGTTATTGAATCTCAACTATTGGATAATCATGAAATGACTCACCCGTGAGCTTCCGGTTAGTTAATAATAACTAGGTCAAATCTCAAAGAGACGATATCATACCTCTCGATTTGAGAATACCATTGCAACATCCCAAATCTTGAGGCCCGAAACTAAGCATTATAAACACTATAGTCATCTGTAGTATTAATTTCGATGATAAAACGCAGGCATGTTAATGGTATTAACAATATCAGAAACACAAGAATATGACATAAAAGCGAAATTTCACATTTCATTTCAAAGTTTTAATTTCATATTCAATACATAATCTCAAATGTTGCTAGGTTCAGATAAAATAGAATTATTGCAACATACTCCAAGATTAGCGACACATGAAAATGCCCCTTTGTTTCTTAGAATTACTAAATACACAAATACAAAACTTCGGCCAATAGATAAATACAAAAAAATGTCATAACAGAGCAGAAATAATTAATAGATAGCCTCTTAAAATCTAGCGTTTGCCTCCTGCACATTTTCAAAAGCTTTATTTGCCAAACCTACTAAATCTTTGAACCCTTACTCTCAATCTACTCAAATGTAATTTGAGCACCCGAGAGTTAAAGGGGTAAAACATAAACTTCGAGTTAGACATAAGTCCTATTGTTAATTATAATATGCTATTTTGGTTAATTAATAACTTGGGAGACCAGCCGTTGGATGGAACGGGTTTGACCCTCACTAGTATCCTTTTAAAACATATCTTTTGCAAATCAAAATTCTAAAACCAAACTGGTTCAGATAAACAATATAAATAGTAATATGCATGCATGCAACATGGGAAAATCATATACAATTCATTTAAATCAATGGACTATCCATTCCAACATCGTAGTTTTCTTAAGATGACTATAAACCTATGGCTGAATCGGGACTACTGGATATATCAAGTTATCTAACTTACCGCTAGAAGACAACTTGATGGTTTGTCCGAACTTACTATTCCTAGGGTCATCTGTTTCTAATGATTTTGCGGGCTCACTAATAACCTATGTCGTATTTATGTATTCCTTCTATATGTACACCGACTTTTAGTATTACTTATGCCAAAGCCCTACACACTGGAATTTTGGACTTATATTAGCTAGGGCTACTAGATAAAGTATAGGGTGCGACCCTAACAAGTCTCATATGGTTTTATAATCCATGAGTCACTTTATTCTACCACAATTTTTGCAAAAGTGGTTGAAACTTAATCTCTGTAGTAAAGTTTATAGGCTAAAATATTCATTATAATTCCTTGAAAACATCCATCTTTACAAATGATTTAACCCTTGAAATCATATTTAAAATAAGGACCCTTTATTTTATCTTAAATTAATTATGCCGTGATATATATGTTTTGCAAAATCGTAGCGATGGAGTTCAAAATCATTGGAGAGAAAATCAGTTGAGGTCGATGCCTTTCAAAACCATAGGCCATAAGGCCAATACAATATAAAACCTTTACATTGAAAAAAGCGGCAAGGTGTATAGCCAAAGAGGTCTTCGCCCTTCAAAGCAAGTTAACACCTTTAACTTTCAAAACACAAGCCCATGGGGTCGAAACCATCCACATTGCATTTCTTATAGATTCGAAGTCGAAGAGCATTTATATAGCTCAAATCCTTTAAAAGAATAGGTTCAAAGTCACTACTATCAACATCATTTCCTTAGAGAACTTAACAGCCTCATTAGTGCCGAAGTCATTAGGAATGGTGTAATGACCCTCTTTTCTGCACAATTCAATATAATAATAAACCATACATGTCCAATCCAAATCGAACAGAAAGACGGATAGTTAAGGGAAAGAAAGAAGAAGAGAAGAGAAGAAGAAGAGAAAAGAAACTAAAACAACATAGAATCTCACTAGCGGAACAATATATAATATAATATCAATGATCTTTGCAAAAGAGAAACTGTTATATGCATACATCCATTGGAGTAAAACAACAATCGCAATTATCATCCTGGACAGTTATAACATCTTGTCCTCACAATTTTTCGATAATTTCCATAACAAAACAGCGGAAAATAATATATATGTGAATACAACTTGAAGACCCTCAACTCCGCTCCAATGCATCCAAAGCAATCTATGAATATGCTCGGTCTGACCCAAACATTATTATAAAATAACACCCGAGTCTGTCTTGAAAACTAGCATTGTAAAACATACCTAGCTAAACTTTTAAAGTTATTGAAACCTGTCAAAAATCAAAAGTAGCTCGTAAGACCACACTGCACATAAACATGGATGGGTTTTTACCATATGGTAACCAAAAATATTCATACGAAATCCTCTGATATTATAATAGTTTCTAATATACAATTACTTTTTAATAATAGCCAAAATTGTTACATTAATTAAATTCAAGCATACTAGACTCTTCAACTAAAAATGAAGGCTTGTATTGGATAATGGATTCCAACCATGAAAGGATAAGGGTCTATCCATCGAATTTATACACCTCTAGATCAAGTGCAAGGGAGGCTACAACATGTTGCACCTCTGCTACTCAAGACCAACACTACCTCCGCCTTAAGTAGCACCAAATATGATCACCCAATGGTTGCAATCAAAAACCACACAATGCGATCCTAAGCATACATGAATATCGCTCTAGATCTTGGAGGATCATACCTTACTTGGGTGCGACCCGCTTAGCCTTGCCGCATGTCCCTGCTTTATTCATTTCTCGGAATGAGTCTCGAAGTGGCCATGCTCTAACCATTTATATAGCACTTTTATTTTGGAATTTTAACACTTCCCCTCTGGCAACAATGAAATATCATCATTCATCCATACAAATTCATTCTAGGACTGAGCAAAATAATTGGGACCTCCGACTCCAATTCCTTCATCATAAACATGACTTCACTTCAAATGCTTAAGTTGGACCAAAGTTGTTTTCGGATAATATATCATATGCCGGTCTCTTTGAAACAGCATTCGACAGTTTTAGGTAAACTCAATCCCGGTTCATTAGGAAATAAACAATCAAAGGTAAGATCAGAAATCGCCTCCTAACCATTAGTGGACCGTTTTCCCTATCATTTGTCCTAGAAGAAAAAAATGAGGTTTACACGCTTGGTACAACATCATCGGAGATGACTGTGCTACATAACTCACGTGTTTCTCCTAGATATTTCCAAAGTTACTTTTGGGTCCAAATTTCGTTGGTCGGTTATTCAACCAGTGAATAGCAAACATTCAATTGGGGATTTAATCCATAGGAAACACCAACATTTGGTTAAGCACAAAGCAACACTAAGCCTCCTTAATTATTTTTCATTAATTAAAACCATCTTATAAATGCTTGTGTCAAATTACTTTTACAAAGATATATTCAAAACCGGATATTTTCTACAACCTTATATTTTCAATACTTAGAAAATATCCATATACTTATCTTAATGGAATAAGTATATTTGTCAAACACTGGGAACGATCTCCTTTTTAACAAATTCTAAAATCGTTTATAAAGTTCATTATAAATTCCTAAAAACCTTTAGAAACCATTTATAAATCATTTTACCAGTCATTTAGACACCCTTTATAAAACCATGCAATTATTTATAGAACTCCTTTTATAAATCTATAAACTCATTTCTAAAATTCATTTAAAAATATCCATATATTTATATACTTTTTTACCTTGTAAAAATCTTCCTTTAAATCTTCAAACCATTTTATAAGCCCTTCTTATAAAATCCAAGTCAGTTTACAAAACTCTATTTATGAATCTCGAAAACATCATAAATAAATAATTATTATTAACTTTTAACCTCTTAAAAATAATAATTAATAATTCAATCTATTATGGATAAAACAATCGTTAATCTTTACCATATAAATAATAATAATAAATTACCAAAATACTATTAATAATCATTATTATTAATTTCAAACCATATTAATAACTTAAATAAATAACCCTTCAAAATATTTAAATATTAGTAAACAATTTTAAACAGTATTAACATGAGTAACCGACTTTTGAAACATAATATATTTCCTTGATAAAAATCCATACTTAAATCTTCAACCCGATCTTCCCATATTTATAAACCTATACTTGAGAATATCTTTCCATTTTATAAAGATTTCCTTTCATAAAATTCATTTATTTATGAACTCCATTTATAATTCTATTCTCTTTATGAATCTCACTTATTCATAAATCTCATATAGTAACACCAATCACCGTTCGTTCTAATGTTACTCCATATGGAGAAATTCCTTTTTATTTATAAAAGTGTAGTTTAACATTCTAAATTTATCTTCGCCTTCAATTTCCAAAATAGAATCAACTATTTTTAAAATATCAGTCCATATCTTATAATAAATCGATCGTTTGATTTGTTCTCTAATTTACTAAATGATAATAGTTCCTTTTAATTTATAAATTTATACTTCTATTAACAATATATGAGTTTACAAATCATACTTTTATAAATTATCAGGCTTATAAATCTCCCATTTGTAAATAATCTTTCATATTGTTAACGTGAAAATCTGACGCTAACACCTCGGTGTGTGTAGAAACGATGTGAAAGCACCACCTGTGAATACGGGAATCAAGAAATAACAGTAAGTAACGGAAAATGCAGTAAATGAGCACAGAGTTTATAGTGGTTCGGCTTATGATCACGCCTATGTCCACTTCAATCCTTTTTATTGCTGATCGGATTACAACTTGTTACAATATCCTTCAATTACATTCCAATTCAATTCAAGAAGAAACAAGTAGCTAGGGAAAACTTCGATGTGACAGAGTTCTTCGAATTCATGATTGAATGTGTCGAATTCCTGTGCGAAGTTGATCTAAGCGTCTTGCGTGTGCTTGAAGTGATGGAGTGTAGATAGCTTTGAAGATAGTGAAGTTTCAATGCCTTGAAGAAAAATGATCCAAAAGTCCCCCAAATGTTGGAGGTGGTAGTGCATTTATAGGCGTGATTCTGGGCAGCGGTTTTCGCCCAAGTCATGAGTCGTGCCCGACTCAGGGAAAGTCGTAGGTCGCGCTCGACTTAAGGGTCAAGAGTTAGCAAGTAGTGAAGTAGGTGAAGCGGTTTTGAGTTGTTCACCTGGATATAAGCCTTAACTCGTTTGCGAGTCAAAGGTCACGAGACAGGCAGCATTAAATTTATGTTTTGTAGTTTCAGGTCGTGAACGACTCTTCCTAGGTCGTAAATCAGTCACGACTTAAATGCAGTTGCTTGCGCTATTTCTATCTTGAGTCACTAGGTCGTAGCTCCTTAATTCATTAAGTCGTTGGAGGTCTTGAGTCGGTTCGCTTCTTTAAGTCGTAAATCTTCTTGAGTCGTAGACCCACTGAGTCGTTAGGAACCTCAAGTTGATGAGTTGTGGATAGCTCTGAGTCGTTCACTCACTTCTTTCCTTGGCCATGCCATCTCTTGAACCGTTGAGTCGTAGCCTTCTCTAAGTCGTAAGTCGCCTCCTTCTCTAAGTCGTAAGTCGCCTGGTCTCTCGGCCCACTAAGTCGCACAACTTTTAAGTCGTGGATCACAACGGGGTTAACATTTGCCCCTCGAAGTACGCGCCTATGTCGTAGGTCGTGTGCTTCGACTCATCTTAACTCGTGTGCCGATTCATGCTCCACCGTTCAAAGCTATAAAAGGTTTGACCCATTCTCCTTACTTCCTTCTTCTTGTTGTTGCAACGATCTCTTCCGCCATATTCAAGCTTCGAGCCTTCGAAAACAAATTCAGCCAGTTTATCCTATCGTTGATTCAGTCTTCATCATTGCATCGTGTAAGTAAGTCTGCAATTCGTTTGATTCCACGATTGCCATTAACTTGCAAATCTGGACTCCCCATTGTCAACTTTAATTCAGTTCCTTATACTGCGCTTCACCACGATTGTAGCTACGATCGATTGCTGGCAAGCTCGAGGAAGTTTGATTAGGTTTTGGATAATTCGCGAGGAGAAGATAATGGGTTTCGATATCTTTTAGGCTATTAGGGGTTTGGAGAAGACGAGATAATAGTCAGCGGGTTCATGGGTTTAGGAGTGAGACGGTTTATGGGTTAGGAGTGAGACGGTTTATGGGCTGGAGTGAGACGGTTTATGGGTTTAGTAGTGGAGATACGGTCATTCGACTAGTTATGGCATAAGTCTTAGGTCGTAACCGAGTTAGGTCGTACCTTTCTAACTCGAAATCTTGTCTCTCTTTTATGACTCACGACTCAAAGGACTACCGACTCAAGGTATCAACGACTCAAAAGTGAAGTGACCTGTCCCGCCTCGAAGTCCTTTAGGTCGTGGACGAGTCAACCAGAGAACTGACTTAGCTTATTCCCGTAAGGAAGATCCTTTAGGTCACGGAAGAGTCAACCTGAGACGTTGCCGAGTCAACCTATGTCGTCGCCGAGTCAGCACTTGTTATTTACAGCTTGGCATTTTGCACTTTTAACCCTTTTTGAACTTTGAACTGTTTAATCTTTGCACTGTTGCTTGAACTTTGAACTGTTAAACTTTGCTGCATTTTTTCACAGATCATTTTGACTTGCAAGCTAACAATCTGTTCAACACAACATTTGCAGAAAAATGGGACGAATATACTGCTATTGATTGCCCACATCAAATGACAGATTAGTTAATAACAATTAATCAACTTGAACAGATTGTGTGAACGAAGTGCTTTAAAACAACGAATTCAGGCAAAGTATCAAGGCAACATCGGAATAGTCAACTAAACTTTCCTGTTTGCATTAACACTGTACTTGAACTTCAAATTAACAAGTCCTAAAATTTGATAGCCAATCAATTGTTGACGAGCTTAACTCCAGTTATATTTACTTGTTTATTTTTATTAGTTCTGCACAACACTCCACACTTTTAGGAAACGTGCACCTTCAAATTTGAATATCCAGTTGCTTATGTAGAATGGCCTCACATCAAGAAGAAGTAACGGAACATATCGGAGAGGCTCTTCCAATAGCTGCTCCACTGGCTACTCCGCCGGAAAGAGTCTCAACTTCCTTAAACTACCGGACGTTTAGCTTATTGCGTGCTCAGTTTGACATCGTTGAAACGAATGCTATATTGCCTGGGCCAAATGATTTTGCTGATAGACCTCCCCGTGGTTTCGTCGCTGTCAACCGCCAAATGTGCTTGCGCGGTGCTATTCCTCCCTTCAACGAGTTCCTTCAGCAATTTCTACTTCGATTGACTATCTCCCCGTTTCAACTGCACCCCAATAGTTACGCCATTCTGATGGGGTTGTGTGTTTTATTCATGAGAGCCCTGGGTCGGTTACCGAGCTTTGGAGAAATTTGTTACTTATGTTCCTTCACCAAGATTAAAGACCATCCCTCCATTGTCGTCATAAGGAGTTAGGAATCGCAAACTCGTGACTGACCTACCCGAAAGTGCTCGTGGATTTTTAAATTAGTTTTTCTTCGTTCGCTGCCCCCCAGGGTTTTATGCCATCTGGAGAGTAGGAAGTAAGATTACCTGCTTCTATTTTCCATTCCCAAACTTTTCGAATTTTGAGTTGTTAGTCATTAATTTCACTCTTTCCTTTTTCAGCACTTCCTTCCCTATCCAAAGATCCAGGCCATAAGCAAGTTTTTGAGAGATTGAATGCTGTGGCCGCAGGAGAGAGGAGCATAAAGTTTTTGTTGAGGGATGAACTTTTGCATTAGTATGGGCTTTTGCACGCTTCTCGCTCTACACACCCTCACGAAATCCCAGACTCCCCAGCTAAAACTCCAGATGCCCCACCTCCTGCTAAAGAGCCTGTGTAGGGAGAAACTACCATTGAGGCTTCGCTAGTGAAATGTTTGACTCCAAAAGACGCTGCGGGGCCCTCCGATAAGCCTGCACTTGCCCAATCATTGAAGAAGAGGAACCTCTTCTTCAAACTGGGGAGAACGTTGAGAAAGGAGTTGACGGAGGGAGCTCTGCTAAGCATGGCGGTCATGACATCTTCGAAGATTTGAGCGACATAATGGTCACCTCTCAAGAGCTCTTCAAAGATGACCTCGCTGTTACCAAAGTTATATCTCCGACAGTTGAAGCAACTTCTGCCCTTAAACAAACCCCCTCATCCGGAGAATTGCCGTTAGCTATAAAACCTGTTGTTACCCCTCGACTGACGAGCGGTTCGTGGTTCAGCGCGTGTAGTTTACACATCACACGTGACTAGGATTCTTTGACATCTTACACACTTAGCTTTTCACAATTTCAAAAAATTCTAAAGTTGTGCTTTTTCCAATTTCAGGTTCTTCAATGAAGCGAGGCGGCTCGTATTATGATGATTTCCAGCGATACGGGAGACGCTACCAGTATGACTATAAGCGCTATCTTCCTATTCACAGAGAGACTGATGAAGAGAGGGCCGCTCGGAAGGCTCAGGAGAGACGTGCCCATGAAGAACGCTATGGAAGACCGGATGACCCATACGATTCTTCCCACAAAGAGGGTGACTCCCACAAACGCAAATCTCACGATGATAGAGGGAAGAGTCACATAACTGATGATCGAGTAAACGGGCTAAAGTCAGTGAGGAACCAATGCCTGTAACTTCGGAAAAGATCATTGCTCCTACTTCTTCTCAGTCTCCTGCTCCTTCCCGTACTGATATCCAGGCGATCATTAATAGGCCTTCTTACCAAGTTGGACCAGGTCCAGCCACTCTCCAAAGTCGATTTCCAAATTGGTGCTTACAAGGAGTTCGCTTTGACCTTGATCTGGTTCCCATAGATAAAAATGCCATGTTACGGAACCTTGATGCGGTTAAAGATGACATTGAGAGGATGTCAAATTGGCAAAAACTTGTTGATGAGCTTCAAAGGGTGAATCGGGCCAATCTTGAAGCTATGTTAACCTTGGAGAATGACAAAACCGAATGGCAAAAGACCCTTGAGCAGCATGATGTGGAAATGAATAGCATTGCCGCCTACAACGAAAAACTTGAAGCGGAAGTAGAAAAGCTTAAAGAAGAACTTGTTACTTCTTCCGCTTCCTACTCTCAAAAAGAAAATGTGCTTCAACAACAAGTGCGGGATGCTCATGCTGCGCAAAGGGATGCCGAGGCCAAGGCTGATGGACTGGAGAGAATTGTAGCGGGCTGTCGTACTGACATTACTCAGTTGCAAGAGCAAACTAGCTTCCAGGTTGCGGAAATTGAAAAATTGAAAACTCAACTATCTAAAGTCGAAAGGAAGCGAGATGAAGCGGTTGCTGGAAGAATTGCAGCTGAAGAAGCTCATGAAGCTACCAAAGCTGACATCGGCTCGACATTATTTGAATTCTATTTGCAAAGTGTGTTAGGGCGTGGCATTCTTGCATTCCTGGGTCCCAAATATGAGGTTACCCTGGCTGAAGTATGGGAAGCCGCGCTTGATATGCTTAAAGGCGCCGGGTACACGGAAGAGGAGCTAGAGGCACATTATTTAGACATCGAAGCTCGCGCAGCCCTTGCTAGAGGGAAGGAGCAACTTGCTAGATCGCGAGCTGAAACGATGGGGAATGAGCATCTAGAAAAAGAAACAACTTTGACTGCCCCTGTCCCTCCTTCAACTTCAGTCGACGTTGACATTGCTGGTTCTAGCTCTCATACGCCGATTCCTACTAAAGCTGATACCGGAGCCGCAATTACACAAGCTGTAGGTGAGCCACAAGAGAGTGCTGAAGCTCTAGACTACGAAATTGATGTGATACCACCAACTTTCCCAGGTAACCCTAATAATGCTCAGGGGGATAACTTGCCAGTTTCTTACGGATTTGACGAGCTTCTTGATTATTTCTTGAATCTTGACGAGCCATTGTCTCCTCTTTTTGTGGGAAATACTGACACTTTTAACTTTTCCTTTGTAGAGAAAGCGCCGAGCGTCATTCAAACTTCTCCACCTCCAGTTATTGTTCCTCTGCCATCCCCAATCACTCCTACTCCTCATCTGGGATCACAGGAAGAAATAATAGGTGCCCTTCGGGGCTTGGATGACCCAGCTGCTTCGCAAGAGCAAAAAGACGAAGGACTTGAGGGAGGTGAGATATCTCCGGAGCGGACTCCTTCTGATGACATAATTTTGTCTAAACTTGTTACTCCAGGAAGTGAATCTTCTTCAAATAGGAAAAAGAAGCGCGGAATATCAAAGAAGAGGATGAAGAGCATCATTACTACTGAAGAGGAACCGAAAGTTGAACCAGTTGTACCTCCCTCTCCTTCTTCCCTCATGCCTGAAGATCCACCCAAAAAGCTAACCATCCGGCCGGGTGAAGGATCCAAAGGTGGCAAGAAGAAATGAAGATTCCAGTTTTTAGCTTTTTTTTTTTGCACGTACTGGTCGGGGATTGTGCGGGTACCGGCCCCCGCTTTCTTTATTTCGAAACTTGTATCTGTAAGAAATTGTAATAGAACTGAATAAAATGATCCTTTATTTGTACAAACTTCTTGTTTGTGTTTGCGAATGCGTTTATTATTCATTTTTGTACAAGTTTCTTTATATGATATTGCAGTGAGCTTGTGGTATGTTGTTCGAGCGTAATTTTACCGATGTAGCTATACCATGTTGTACGTAACTATACCATGCTGCCCCCATACCATAAGCTCGCTGCAATATTTTATACTTTGAGGGGACTTGTACTCTTATTCTCTGGAGAATAATTATTTCATACTTGGAGAAATATTTCTCGTTTAAAACAGAGTACAACTTCCTCCATATAAGTTTTTACGCTTCATCCTTCAAAGAAATCACTTTTTCTTTTGTGTATATACACATTTTACCAAGTGAATTCTTCTATGTGGTAAAGCGGGCCTCTGAAGGGTACTTTAACTTCTTTTTGAGGAAGTGTATTTTCCAGAATAGGTAAATCATTCTTCCTTTGAAAGTTAAAGTATGCCTTTGATGAGGATTTTTTGTTTAAAAGAGGGCTTTTTGATTTTTTTTTTGCTTCTTTGAAAAGTTGCACCTCTGAGGGGGGCTTTTTCACGTTTCAACACTGGAAAGTTTTATTTCAATCTCGGTGAAACGTGTGCCTCCGAAGAGGTCTTTCTGCTTGCTTGTGCCTCCGGGAGGAGGTCTTTTCATCTCTGCCTCTGGGAAGAGGTCTTTCTGTCTTGTTGTGCCTCTGGGAAGAGGTCTTTCTGTCTTGTTGTGCCTCTGGGAAGAGGTCTTTTTGTTTCTGCCCCTTGTGGAAGGCTTTTATTTTTCCCTATTCGTTGGGAAGCGTGCCTCCGAAGAGGGCTTTCCACATTTCAACACTTGAAAGTTTTATTTCAATCTCGATGAAATGTGTGCCTCTGAGCAGGGTTACTGCCTGGAAGTTTGGAGTTTCTTTCTCTCGGTTGGACGGATTCACGGGAGTGTATCGACCGATCATTCCGCAACTTTGTAACGAGAAAGATCTCTTTTTTTCTGGTTGGCCCGCTCGAGGTCTTTTAGCATTTCAATTGTGGTGAAATGGGCCCCCAAAGAGGGCTTTTTTTCACGTTTCAACACCTGGAAGTTTTATTTCAATCTCGGTGAAACGTGTGCCTCTGAGTAGGGCTTTTGCCTGGAAGTTTGAAGTTTCTTTCTCTCGGTTGGACGGATTCACGGGAGTGTATCAACCGATCATTCCGCAATTTGTAACGAGAAAGATCTCTCTTTTTCTGGCTAGGCCCGCTCGGGGTCTTTGTCCTCCGAAGAGTTGTGCCTCCGTAGAGGGCTTGTGCCTCCAAAGAGGTCTTTTGCTGATTGATGCTTGCTCGCCCATGTCTCTTTTGCCATCCATTCACGTCGGTGATCCCCGTTGTCTTTTGCAAGTGTCAACACTTTTTAGTTGCCAATGATTTCCCTTATCCAAAGAAATACACTTCATAGTTAAGCAAGTTGGTGGTGGTAGACACAAGCTATTTAACTGGTTGTTTGTTTGTTCAAACATTTGCAGTCAGTTAGAGATGGTCCACTTCCATCTGCATTGCCCACTTTTGTTTGAAGCACTTCTTTTGTAGGACTTGAGTATGGAAATTTTGCATGGTTTTGTGCTTGCTTGCTGAGTAGTGTTGGAGATCAATTGGTCTTACGACGGGTAAGCTTTATTTTTATAGCCTGCATTATTGAGTCGACATTTTAATGACACAATTAATGTATTTTATATGTCGAAATAAAACAAAGCAGTTTATAATAGTAGAGAACACAAGATTTATAGTGGTTCGGCCAAAAACTGGGCCTACATCCACTTTATTGCTTTTCGTTATTTACTTGCTTTACAATTGTTTTCGATACAAGAATCATATATTTGCAATTCTTTTACAACATTTCAGCAAAGCTTTTCAAGTAAAATAAGGACGCAAATGATTTCTGTTCCAAGCTCTTGGGATTGGTTCTCCTTCGACAGTTGTGAGTTTGAATGTGCCGTCCAGAAGCTTCGTGCCTATAACATATGGCCCTTCCCAGTTTGGCCCAAATACACCTATGGCTGTCATAATTCTCTTCAGGACTAAGTCTCCAACTTCAAAGCTGCGCTGACGAACTTTGGAATTGAAGTACCTAGCTATTCTTTGCTGGTGAGCTGCAATTCTAAGCCTTGCCTCTTCTCTTCTTTCATCGAGGAGGTCAAGTGCTTCCAGTTGCAATTTTTCATTCTCACTTTGATCAAAATGGACCCTTCTGTGTGAGGGGACTTCAGTTTCCACTGGAATCATTGCTTCTGATCCGTATGCCAATGAAAATGGAGTATGCCCAGTCGCAGTTTTGTGAGTGGTCCTGTATGCCCATAGTGCAAGTAGTAACTTGTCGACCCAACCACCTTTTGCTTTTTCCATTTGCTTTTTGATGGTTGATTTGATGATTTTGTTTACTGCTTCCACTTGCCCGTTTGCCTGCGGATGAGCCACTGCTGAGAAGCTTTTTAGGATCTTGAATCGTTTGCAAAAATCCTGGAACTCCTCACTTTCAAACTGAGTACCATTGTCTGTGATTATCTTCTGAGGCACACCATACCTGCAAATGATATTCTTAGTTACAAAACTTATCATTTTCTTAGAGGTAATAGTGGCCAAGGGTTCGGCCTCAGCCCATTTAGTAAAATAATCAACAGCAACGATAGCATATTTAATCCCTGATTTGGCAGTCGGTAATGGCCCAATGAGATCCATTCCCCAAACGGCAAATGGCCACGGACTGACCATCTGTGTTAGCTCAATGGAGGGTGCTCTAGGAATTTTGGTGAATCTCTGGCACTTGACACATTTCCGAGAATATGCAGCAGCATCTCGATTAATTTCCGGCCAAAAATATCCATAACGGAGAATTTTCTTTGCTAATGTCTGACCACCCGTGTGATCTCCACATTCCCCTCCGTGTACTTCAGCTAGAATTGTCTTGGCTTCATCTTTAGCTACACATTGGAGTAATGGCATTGAAAAACCCCGCCTGTACAATCGGCCGTCTTGGACTATATATCTGGAGGCTTTCCTTAGAAGCTTCTGTCTTTCTCTCGAATTTTCTGGCAAAGAACCCCTAAGTAGATAATCCAGTATTGGAGTCATCCATGATTCTTGTTCCTGAGATACATTCATAACCCAGTCAACATCCATCTCGTCTGTACTTGGTGCTGACAGGACTTCTACGGGGACTAATCCCAATAGTTGAGCTTCACCAGTACTTGAATACTTTGCGAGGGAATCTGCCTTCATATTCTCTTCCCGGGGAATATGGCTTATTGAATAATGATCGAAATCCTCAAGAAGCTCCCAGGCCTTTGACAAATAAGCGGGTAGATTTCCTCCTTTAGCTTGGAATTCCTTCTTGACTTGGCATACGATAAGCTGAGAGTCACTGAAGATCTGTAATATTCTGATATTTAGCTCTTAAGCGATTCTCAAACCTGCAATGAGAGCTTCATATTCTGCCTCATTATTCGTCGAAGGAAATTCCAGCCTCATTGCATAACATAATGATCGTCCTTCAGGGGTTTCAAGGACAACCCTTGCCCCAGAGCAGTAGTCATTCCTTGCGCCATCAACGTATAATTTCCATCTCACCGGGACGTCATTGGTTTCCTCTTCCTCACTATCACCTTTATCTGTGCATTCTGCAATGAAGTCTGCTAAAGCTTGTCTGTTGATAGCTCTTCGGGGATGGTAAGTGATGTCATATTGGCTGAGTTCAATATTCCACTTTAAAAGACGGCCCGAAGTCTCAGGGCGAAACAGGACTTGCTTTAGAGGTTGATCAGTGAGGACTTTGATGGGATGAGCTTGAAAATACGGCCTCAATTTCCGTGATGCAATCAATAGGCAATATGCGAGTTTCTCTAGCTTCGAGTAATTCATCTCTGCCCCAGTAAATCTTTTGCTAATGTAATAGACTGGTCGCTGGATTCTTGTATCTTCTCGAACCAATGTTGCACTCAGAGCGTGAGATGATATTGCCTGATATATGTAGAGATCTTCACCATTGTCGGGCTTTGAGAGTATTGGATGCACTTCCATATGACAAACCAGCTCATCAAATGCGTTCTGGCACTCGTGAGTCCAATCAAAGTTTTTTCTTCCTTTCTTTAGAGCATCAAAGAATGGAATGCATTTATCAGTAGCTTTAGAAATGAATCGGCTCAAAGCAGCAGCTTTTCCGTTAAGACTCTGTAGTTCCTTCTTTGTTCTAGGAGCTTTGACCTCCTTCAAGGCAGTGATTTGAGTAGGATTGGCCTCAATGCCCCTAGCGCTCACAATAAATCCCAAAAACCTTCCGGACTCCACTCCGAATGAACATTTCAATGGGTTAAGCTTCATTCCGTATCTCCGGAGGACCGCAAACATTTCCGCCAAGTGATCCATGTGGTCCACTGCTTTCTTTGACTTTACCAACATATCATCGACATAAACTTCCATCGTCTTTTCGATCTGCGGTTTAAACATGGTGTTAACAAGCCTTTGGTAAGTTGCCCCCGCATTCTTGTGTCCGAAGGGCATGACTTTGTAGCAGTAAAGACCAACATCTGTTATGAAGCTCGTGTTCTCCTGATCTGGCTCATGCATCATGATCTGATTGTACCCGGAGTAAGCATCCATAAAAGACAGCAATTCATGTCCCGATGTTCCGTCCACCAACTGATCAAATCTAAGCAGCGGGAAACAGTCTTTGGGGCAAGCTTTATTCACATCTGAGAAGTCAATGCATACTCTCCACTTACCATTAGCCTTTTTAACTAGGACAGGATTTGATACCCAATCCGGGTAAACAGATTCTCTGATGAAACCATTCTCCATGAGTCGGTCGACTTCTTCATTCAGCGCTGCTGACCTCTCTGGACCCTGAGTTCTTCTTTTCTGTTTTACTGGCGTGAACTTTGGATCGATGTTCAAAGCGTGTACCACAATCTCTGGTGATATTCCGCACATGTCGGCATGAGTCCATGCGAATACATCTAAATTTGCCTTCAAGAACGAGATCAGAATATTCTGAGCTGTAGTGTTGAGTTGTGAACCCGCATTCAGCGCCTTGTTTGGGTCCTTTAAGTCAATAGGTACCGGCACTGTCACCTCTACCGGCACTACTCTATTCTCCCCTGCACTAGCTTTTCTTGGATCCATCTCTCTCCGGGCACCGCTATGTTCGCCAGTGCAGGGGCCAACCTGTAGTTGCTACAAGGTTCGTTCTTTGATGCGGACTGAAGGCGCCGCATCTTTTCCCATTTCTCTCCTCTTTGTTTCACGTAGCTCTGTAAGATAGCACTCCCGTTCCACGTTCTGATCCCCTTTAATTATCCCAATTCCGTTATCTGTGGGAAATTTTATAGTTAGACACCATGGGGCGAGAACAGCTTTGAATGTAGCCAGGGTCGGTCGGCCCAAGAAAGCATTATAAGCAGAAAATTCTTCAAAAATTATAAAGGTCTGCTTTTGAGCTACCTTTCTCGGCCCCTCTCCGAGCTCTACAATCAAGTCTATAGTCCCAATCGACTGCTTTGGCTCCCCAGTGAAGCCAGCAATTTTCAATGACGAAGCCTGAACGTCAGCCATTGGTATCTTCATCTGGTCAAAAGTTTTCTTAAAGAGAATATTACACGAAGCCCCACAATCGACCAGAATTCTTCTCACAGTGGCCGGGCCAACACCAGCAGAAATGATTAGAGGATCTACCGTAGGGGCTTCAATACCCATAGAGTCCCTGGCGCTAAATATGATGTCATCAGGGAAAGCTTTCTGTTGTTTCAATGGCGCAGCATCCTCTAACACAAAAACACTTTCCTCTGTGGGTGCATGCTTCAGTGCACGAGCATACCTTTCCATCTCACCCCAGCTTCTGCCTGTTGGGTGAGGACCTCCCGTTATCACATTAATGACAGGCCTGTCTGACTCATGCTCTACGGCCTTCTTAGTTGAGCTTGGATGGTGAGCGGGGACCTGTTGCCTTTGGACTGATGAGGTTGTTGTGTCCCTACCCCTTTTAACATACTGTTGGAGTTTGTTCTCTTTCAACAGTCACTCAATTACTTCCTTCAAGTGTCGGCATTCGTTTGTGTCATGACCAGGCTGATTGTGAAACTGACAGAATCCTCCACTTTTCTCCATTTTACCTCCAACCTTCATCTTAGGAGGCGTAGGATAACTGATATTATCTTTGGTTGCGAAGAAGATATTTTCAGGGGTATCAGTCAAGGGTGTGAAGTTGAAAGCTCGACCCTTCTTTGCATCCCCTTGTTTCTTTTCGCCGTCATTCCCCCTTTTCTGAGCATTGGATTCCTTTTTGTCTGGAGCGTTACTATCATTCTTAGTTTCTGCTGACGCCACCTTAGCCGATGCTTGAAGGCTTCCAAGCACATGAACTCATCGACTTTTTTATAGAATTTATCGAGTGAATTTGGTTCTTACATTTTCAACCATTCTCCAAACTTGCTCGATTTATCAATTGCCCTCATCAAATATGTTAAGACCATGCGTGGCTCAGCATTATCAACCTCGGCCAAAGCTATGTTGAATCGATTCAAAAACGATTTGATGGATTCCCCTGGGTTTTGCTCCAGACTTGACAATGACATTATATCCTTTGCTTTAGAGGCGTATAACCGAAACTGCTCCGTGAACTTCTTAGTTAAGTCCGAGAACTGATCAATGGATCTAACTGCCATCTTGGTAAACCATAATAAAGCTACTCCTTCCAAATACACTGGGAAGTACCGGCACTTAATCACATCGGATGCCCTGGCGCCAGTCATATGCCAGTCATACTTATACAGAAATCCGTTAGGATCACTTGTTCCTTTGTAAGCAGGAATAGTCGGCGGAACAAATTTTCTCGGGAATTCAGCTTTCAGAATCCTCTCGGTGAATGGAGTTTTGCTCGGAGCAAAGCCCCACTCTTTCTCATCCTCGTCCTTTTGCATACTTTCTTTCATGATTTGATGCAACATCCTTGAAAAATACTCTTCATCATCCACAGGCCCTGCGGGGAAAACGTCAGCCATTCTTTCAGAGTTCTGCCTTGATAGTCGTTCACGAAGGGTCGGTTGAGGTCCCGATCCTCCATCCTGAGGAAGTGGCCTTTCAACGGGGCTTACCGCCCATTGAGAAGTATTCCCTCTAACATCCTGAGCTCTATCAGCAAAGTTTCCTTCTTTATTCATTGGCTGACGATTAGCCTCGAGCAAATCATTTAGCTTATTCAATATCAATGTATTCTGAGCATTCTGAGCCTCTAATTGTGCATTCTGAGCATTTAACTGTTGATTCAATCCCAAAACCACAGCGTCCAATTCCTCTCGCGTAACTCCCATAGTTGGAGTTGTCTGACTCAGAGGAGGAGAAGTGGCGATGTTCTCTTGAACATCATTAGATCTGGCAGATCTACGTTTCCTTCCGGGAGCCATAATTTCTGTTAGACTTCTGGTCTTAACGGAGATTCTTTCCTCAAAGTTTGGTGAAGCAATGATGTAAATATCCTGAGTTCAATCTTCTCAGTGAAAGCACCAAAAATGTTAATGTGAAAATCTGACGCTAACACCTCGGTGTGTGTAGAAACGATGTGAAAGCACCACCCGTGAATACGGGAATCAAGAAATAACAGTAAGTAGCAGAAAATGCAGTAAATGAGCACAGAGTTTATAGTGGTTCGGCTTATGATCAAGCCTACGTCCACTTCAATCCTTTTTATTGCTGATCGGATTACAACTTGTTACAATCTCCTTCAATTACATTCCAATTCAATTCAAGAAGAAACAAGTAGCTAGGGAAAACTTCGATGTGACAGAGTTCTTCGAATTCATGATTGAATGTGTCGAATTCCTGTGCGAAGTTGATCTAAGCGTCTTGCGTGTGCTTGAAGTGATGGAGTGTAGATAGCTTTGAAGATAGTGAAGTTTCAATGCCTTGAAGAAAAATGATCCAAAAGTCCCCCAAATGTTGGAGGTGGTAGTGTATTTATAGGCATGATTCTGGGCAGCGGTTTTCGCCCAAGTCGTGAGTCGTGCCCGACTCAGGGAAAGTCGTAGGTCGTGCTCGACTTAAGGGTCAAGAGTTAGCAAGCAGTGAAGTAGGTGAAGCGGTTCTGAGTTGTTCAACAGGATATAATCCTTAACTCGTTTGCGAGTCAAAGGTCACGAGACAAGGCAGCATTAAATTTATGTTTTGTAGTTTCAGGTCGTGAATGACTCATCCTAGGTCGTAGATCAGTCACGAGTTAAATGCAGTTGCTTGCGATTTTTCTATCTTGAGTCACTAGGTCGTAGCTCCTTAATTCATTGAGTCGTTGGAGGTCTTGAGTCGGTTCGCTTCTTTAAGTCGTAAATCTTCTTGAGTCGTAGACCCGCTGAGTCGTTAGGAACCTCAAGTTGATGAGTCGTGGATAGCTCTGAGTCGTTCACTCACTTCTTTCCTTGGCCATGCCATCTCTTGAACCGTTGAGTCGTAGCCTTCTCTAAGTCGTAAGTCGCCTGGTCTCTCGGCCCACTAAGTCGCACAACTTTTAGGTCGTGGATCACAACGGGGTTAACACATATATGTACTCATATACATACATACACACACACACACACATATATATATGTATATATTACTTTACATAAAATAGTCAATAAATACTAACATCAAAATATTTATATATTCTTTTAAAACATATTCCTTTATTATAAAAGACGGGTTTATGCTAAGAATTTAAAAATCTTTAGTTGCAGTTTGAAAATCTCTCTTTAAATATTTTATAAAACTATCGATCTATAATATCTAAAATCATACTTCCATTTTAGAAAAATTATTAAGACATATAAAATTTCCATATCACTTTGAAATCCTATTTTAAATCAAATCACTATTTTATAGTATTTTAAAATATCAAAAATGAGGCTCGATGCTATTAAAGCACTAATTTTGCAAAAATCATATCCATGTTATCAATATGGCATTCAACAAATCCATATCACCATATATATGAAAATAAAATCAACAATAAGAGGAATCCTATTGGAACCCTCCGACCCATCTCCCACATCACATATAGTATATAATCATAAAATACAAATCAACCGCTCTAGAGGGATTTGAATACAAAGGGTCAACCTCTCTTACATGGGAATGTAATAGGGTCTCCTTCGCTCCAATAGGCAGGAATATATCTAAACTAAGATATAAACTAGTAGTTTATTGAAACAATCAATAATTATCAATAATAAATATCCAAAATTCAATAGATAATTTTTATGGAATAAAAATATTTCTGGTTAACCAAAAAGTGAGATTAACTCACGTTGATTTTAATAGTTTCCAAGATGTTCCATTTTGAATTAAAATTGAATGGACGTTCAATTTTGACCTAAAAATTCCCACTAGCACCGAATCCATCCAATTCGAATCCATAGTGTAGCCTTCGTCGATATGATTGCAGTGAGACTCGTCAAAATGGACCTCGTATGAATCTATGAATATTCCAAAAGTTAAAATAAAATTAATTTCACATAGATAAAAATTTAAATTTAATTTACCCTTTTCCTCTTACCCTCGTTCATGCTACAGGCATGCATGATAAATCCAACATCGCAACCCTCAATCGATCGCCGCAGCTTGCTGATGCCATCAATTGCCTGCAACCATGTCACCACCTCACGCACCCCCCAACCTCGTGCGTCGCCACGTCCTCCCCAAAATCGACCAAGAACTGACATTATTCGTCTCAGCTTTCATGGCTCCATACATTACCATTCTTCGATCGGCCATCACTAATCCACTTCTTGTGCCAACGTGCTCCACTTTCATGTTGAACAATTTTCTTGAAAATCTACGGATCGGCCAGAGAATTTGTAGCCATTGTATTTGCTATTGGTTCAAATTAAAAAATGGAGAATTTTTTTCGATATTCTCTAGTTGACGCAGTATTAAAAGAAGGGGAGGTATGATTTAGAACATGGGTGGGTATGGTCATAAGCATGGGGTGATTAAATAAATGGTGTATATAAATATATATTTTTATTCCAAATTTCAAGTTTTAATGTCCGATAAAATGGAACTCCTATCAAGACATGTTGCCTGGCATTCTATATGTTATACCCCTATTCCGAATGCAATGAAACTAGTCTCGATGCCAAATTTGATCATATACAGAAAATAGCTTTTCAAACCCAATTATTATATAAACTTCTTTATTAATCTCTGCGTGTTTCGAACTCACAGGACCAAACGATATGTCCAATCGCTACTAAATTCGACGGTATATAATAATTCACTATTACAAACCTAAAGAAATTGGTTTTCGAAATCTGAGATAGTACCCCAGAAGGCTATTTTTGCACGTTAATTAAAACGAATAATTTCAAAATCAGTTTAAACACTTTTAAATCAAATTTAAAAGTTTACTATCCTCCTTCTTATTCAAATATAATTTGAAGAAACTTTTGAAATTATTTTCATTCATTTTAAATTCAAGATAAAGTTATATTAAATATTTTCAAACACTAAATTCAATAATTTAATTTATCAAATAAATCACTTTATTTGATTCAAGTTATTTAACTTATAAAGTTAACTTTTTAAAATTTAGAATCAATTAAATAATTCAAACTTAAATGACCGAAATTCTAGGTCACTATGAGCGGTTCATTACCCTTACGAAAACAATTAAAAAGAATAAAGTCGAAGAAATAAAATGTGGCATCATATACTATCGAAGTCATAAATAATCGTATTATGCCTATAGGATCGAAGTCATAAATTAGCAGCATCATATAACCAAAATAGTCACTTCAAAAACATTGTGTCTCCGAAAGTATTGGGGTCGCCGACATTGTTGAAGAAAAGCGGCAACATGCCTCTTATATACAACGCGATATTTAAAATCATGCAGCATGGTCATTTTTGATAGAGAAGAATCCAAGTCTCTTCAACCATAGACAATTTTCACCATACCAACGTTAGTTGATATCATGCGCATCGCCATGAGTTGATGGTGAAGAGATAGGGGTGACGACGATGCTACTAGCATGTCTCTTTCGTAATTAATATGATATTTAAAAATTTAGTTCTGAAAGAAATTTCTTTTCTACTAACCTCAACTATTTATCAAAATACTATAGGATAACAACTTCTGTAGCAAAATATTTTTAGAAAACTACCAAAGGCACATTTTTATCATTTCCAGTTAGCAACCTTATAATTTATATTAATATCCTAATAATTAATTAAGCCTTCTAGCTTCATTAAATCATATTAAATCATAAACATTTAGGAAAAATCTTTGAAAATCATAATAAATCCATTTAGTTATATTCTTTATTATGTAAAATTTTGGGATCAAAACTTCATTTACTTAGTTTTAATAATAAAAACTTAAAAATCCATTTTCTTCCCAGAAAATTATGAGATTTAAAACCCATTTCTGAAATGATGTTTTTAATATCATATCCAAATTTCAAGTCGTTTGGATATCATATGATAGGTTTTCCAACTCAAATATATCACTTAATTTCATAAACAATCCTAGAAATTCACCGATACGCATATAATCATTCAATGCTATAAACAAATGACACAATATCATCAATGGCTTGGACTTAAAGTAAAAGCCGAAAAAAATAATTAACACATGAGATGCATAAATTTATTATTCACCTTGAACGGATTAAGAAGGTTGAGATTTGTATTAGATTGATTTCCCCTAAGCTTTCTACTTGATTCCTAGCTTTATCTTCTCTTAAATGCTCCTAAATATGGCTAGCCTCCTTCTCTTTTGTTTGTGTGAATGTAAAATGAAATGAATGAGAAAAAAATGTAAGGGTATATGTTTTGAAAATACACCCTTTTTCCATTTTACCCTTATCATAATTTACTCCTCCTCACCTATGTTTTTATCATCCTTGTTATTCATTCATTAAGGCATGACCCATTCTTATTACCAAATCCATGTCTCTTTACCATGTTACATTATTTCATTTAAATTATCTAATTAAATATCTAAAATAAAGTTATAAAATTTAGGGGTGTTACAAACTGCCATCCTTAAAAAATTTCATCGTCGAAATTACGATAAAGAGCACATGTCAAATATGTAAGCATTAAGGTAAAACATACTATCAAACAAGTCAAGATAAGTGTCCTTAGTTCTTCTTTCTGTTTCCCAAATATAGTCTCTCCCATCGTCACTCCATTATACTTTCACTAATCTGACTGTCCTATTCCTTAGCTTCTTCTCATCCATAGCCGCAATACAGATTAGAAGTCTAACTATAGTCATGTCTGGTTCCACTACTCAACCTTCCAATCCAGTCGATGTGATAGTAGTTCCTAGTCATTTGATTTTAAATCGAACCAGAACGCTTAAGCATTCGCCGAAATTTCGGTGAATTATCTTACCTTTGAATGAATACTATATGATATATTTTAAATGTAAATTATTGTTTTTGTGCTTGAATGATTAGTGGTTTGGTCTGCATTCCACGTCATTATTGATTTTAAATTTCAGTTAAATACTTTTGTATAAATTGTTGGATGCAAAAATATTGGATATAACATCGTATATGTTAAAAGTTGAACATTTTCAATGATAAATCTATTAGTAGCATTTGTTAAGTGATATGGTAGCTATTGGTTTCATTATAGTATTTTGAAATACTATGTTTTCCTGTTTTTACTTGAAAATGGTTTTGATTTGGATGGTGATGTAAAAGTGATTTTGGGGACTTTGTATGGCATTTTATTTTGGAAATGGTTTTGAACTTCTTTATTTTATTTTAATCTTTTTGTTAATCTTTTCTAATTTATATAGAAATGTTTTAAACGGATTTCGGGAAGTATTTATTGTACTTGAAAGTTCATGTAATAATGAATGTTTATTTTAAAGAAAATAATGGGGAATTTATCTTCTATAATAAATTAATTCTATTTTAACGGAAGAAAGGACGTCAGGGTAAAGTTAGTACAAATTTGTTCGACTACATTGATAATTGAGAGATAGAACAAGTTTGATATCTGGAAGTGGTGGTAAGTGTACTTGGTCTAATTTACATACGATCCATTTACTTACACCAAAAGAGAAGTGTTTTGGATTTATTGTTACCAATGTTTTAAATTACATTTATTTTAGCCGAAATAAGTAAGGTTTTGAAAGAGAAATCTTTCTTAAACTTTTGTGAATATACTTATAACATTAGGATAATATATGGTTGCATTTTCTATGTATTGAAAGTGTAGTGGTTTGTGAATATACTTATACAGATGTGATAAGAATATGGATATTTTTCCAACCAGTGAAAGAGTATAGATGAGTCTGAGTAATATACTTGTATATATGATAATATTCCAATAAAAATATTTAAATGGAGATTTTAATTAATGAAAGGATTTATTAAAAAGGCTTATTGGCTGCTTACATGCTTAACAAGGGTTGAATTCCATATGAAGTTAAATCCCTAGTTGAATTTTTTATTTATTTGATAATTAATAACCGACTATCAAATCTTGGCTATTTTTGAAATTATCTTTGCTGGTTCGGAGAGACTCTGATCAGATATGTTATTTGAAAACTACTTCGAACTAGCAAAGCATTCGAATTAGAGATATCTTAAAGATGTTGGAATCGAAAACAGAGTTCTCTGAAGTGCAAGATCTGCTTGCTACTAGTCTTGAAGTAGTGAATTGATGTAGTAGAAATAGTGCTTCGGTTGTTCAAATACTGAACAATTTGCATGGATGAATGCTGACATCGCATTGTTGCATAGAGGGCAATGTTAGAATTCCAAGTGGTATTTGCTAAATAGGTGAACGTAGACTCGGACCTCATATCCGGTGATAACTAAAATAGGAGATATGCTACAAGGCTATGTGTTTGCTACCAATAAGATATGGCCATCACCCGGTCTAGATCGATATTGACCCATTTATGTATGCTACTAACTCGGTACAGCTATTGGCCGTCAAAGAGATGATGTAATATTGGATATTACCCAGGAAGTTGTAGGCTGATCCTTCCATGTAGAGGTTGAATGTTTTTTTACCTCGATACATTTTTCTAGAGGTGTACTATGACAGGCGGTACCCCGGTAGCATTGTCATTGAGAGAATCCATTTTCCACTTCATGCTTTACAGACTTAGTTGTGCCAAATATGCTAGAACATGAGATGCAAGCATTTTAGCCCTATTATATAATTATTTTAAACCATAGACATTATTATAATATCTCTAGATTTTCTATTTGAAAGGATTTGGTTATCGTAATATGAAAACCCATATGCGTTTTTGTGTGGCGTGTTGCAACATCCTCTATCCAGAGGTTTAGAGCTAAGTGCTACATATGTGCAGTCGTCCATAATATTAACATTTGGCGACTAGACATGGCTGTGTTAATAGTATCCTCAATATCAAAAGCATTTGAAAATGAAACAAAATCACAAATTACAAAAATAATTTTTTTACTGATTATATTTCAAAACATATGTTTCACATTCAAATTACATAGTCCCATAATCATTTCCTAGGTTCAGATAAAATATATTTATTACATAAGTATGCCAAGAGCAAAATATAATGATTCCCCCTTGGTTAACCAGAGTACCATATAGACATAATTGTATTAAATACAACATAATGGAATAAACAAAAGAAAACAGCAACTCCTAAATAGCAATCTGCCAGCCACCTACTAGTCTCAAGAAGCTTTATTTGTCCACCTACTAAAACTTGTAAAACCTCAAAACTCAGTCTACTCAAATCAATTTCAAGCACCCGAGAGTTTAAGGAGAAAACATAAACTTCAAGTCATACATAAAGCCTGGTGTGAATAATACTATACATCTTGGATATACGATATTAAGTGAGACTATGCCACTTAGCGGAACGAGTTTCCCCTCACTAATATCCTTCTAAAACATATCTTTCTCAAATCATAATCTTCCAACTAAAATTGGTTAAAATTGTAAAGCATTATTATGTAAGTATACATATCAAGTAACAAATGGACTATCTGTCTGAACACTATAGTTTTGTTTTGCTAACTACTAACCTTTTGCTGACTCGGGCCTGCCAGACATAAAACAAAATAATTTTACATCTGTTAGACAATCCTCTTCGAGATGGTCTGTCCTTAACTATCTGTTAAATACTTCTCTTCTGGACGTTCTGTCCTTAACTTAACATCTCCCAAGGTCATCTGATCCTAATGATTTTGCGAGCTCACCAATAACCTATCTGTATACAAACATGTATTCCCTTCTATGTGTGATCATAATTTTAGTCTTACCAGTGACAATGCCCTGCACACTAGAATTTTGAACTTAATTAGCTAGGGCGAATAGCTAACGTATAAGGAACGACCTTATGCCAGTCCCATCTAGTACACTAATTCCGAGTGATTTTACTTAGGGAAACCTTCCCAAAATTTTCCTTGAAAACCTTTTCAAACTGATTTAAAACCTTTAAATCTAACTCACACACGGAAAATACATATACTCTATACTTTATTCAAAATAATCTTGCCATGTTATATACTTTACCCAAATCTTAATTGGTGAAAACATATAAACCTTTGAAAGTACCCCTTTCGAACCAAGTAAAACCCTTTATTCAACCAAGGCCGAAAGGCCTAAACTTTCCTTTCGAAACCATATATAGAAACCTTCCGAAACCGTTGAAAAACCTTCCTTTCAAAAGCTTTAAAACCTTAGACATTTTTTTATAAAACACTTTAAAACTGCCTTTCTAAAAAATTGGAAAAACCATTCCCCTAGACCTTTCAAAGTCGTTGGAAAACCTTCCATCAAAACCTTTTGAAATCATTGGGGAACCACCCTGCAACGACCCGAAATTTCGACCTCGAGAATTGGACACTAATACGTTCTTCGTAGAAGTGCCGACCAATTGAATGCTGAAAATCTCGGATTGTTAGGATAAAGAAGAAAGAGGTAGAAGAAGAAACAGAAAACAAAACACAGAATCTCACATTCCCCAGCGGATCAAAATATAATATCACAAAATAGCGTTTACAAAGAAAGCTGTAATTGTCAATTTTATAACAATATATCAGTGTATAACCATTTACAAATAGACTAGATTGTTATATCAACCTGTCTCAGAATATATCACAATAATCCCAAATAGATATCAGAATACACTTCATACGTTCCTGCCATCTAGCTCTCCTCTTAAGCTCCCGAACGATCTTACCTGAATAATGTGTAATACTCGGTCTGACCCAAGCATTACATCAAAGTAACACCAGGGTCAAGCTGGAAACTAGCGTAGGTAAACCCATATAACTGAAATACTAAGTTTCAAAAACATAATAGAAACCCGAGGTTACTCGTACCTTACTACAAGTTCTTTTCTTGTTAAAGCCAATCACTTATTTCACAAACAATCACCAAGTACCCTTACTTAGTTTCAACGGTCCAGTTTACTGAAATTATTCCATTCCAACCTATTGATTTCATATATCAAACTATAAAGAATTATTGTAGATTTCAAATCAAAGTGGTTTTCGGTATTTACTGATACCCGACCCCGATCTCTTCGAATCTAATGTCATCTTAAAAACAAAGCTGTTTAAGTTTCAAACAATTCAATTTATATCCAAAATTACATATTTACATAGCAATTCATCACAGATAGATAATCTGTATTATCCCAGTTCAATACAAACATATCATAACACAAAGCATCACAAATCACATATCAGAGATATCAAATAAATCCAAGTCATTCAATATATCTTAATCATCTATAAGAAAGATAAAGTAATTGCACCATTTCAAATTTATTTAATTACTTTTAAATCCTGCTTACTTAACATTAATTAATTACAAATCATTAATTAATCATCCTTTAATTACCCATTAATTATCCATAATTACTTCCACTAAGTGATTATCACATTGGTTAACTATCCTGAATTAATTAATCTTTAATTATTAATTAATTATCCACTGATTACTAATTAAATTAATAAACCCTTGACAAATTAATCCATTAGTTACTTACAATTAAGTAATTATCGTTTAATAAATCACATTTAGTAATTGTCCATAATTACCCACCTTAATTAATGACATTATGTAATTATTCTTTAATTACTTCCATTAAGTAATTATCCCATTGGTTAATTATCCCCAATTAATTAACCTTTAATTATTAATTAATTTAACCTCTAATTATTAATAAATTAATAATTAATTACTTATCAACTAATTAAATAATTTTTAATACCCAAAACTAAATAAATTTAAAAGATAAATCATTTATCTTCTTATTTACCCATTAAAATCTTATTTAATAAACTTAGGATTTAATTATCATTGATCTATTAACTTAAGACTTTATATTTAATTAATGATAAAAACATTTTATCTTCTCAATTTCTACTTAATTATATAACTAATTAAGTTAAAATAAACTAAAGATTTAACTTAATCTAATTTAAAATGAATTTCAAAACTTTTGCTTAACCAATCATTTAAATAAACCATTATTATTTAAAAGAAATAATCTTCAAGAAATTTAGTTTTAAAACTGAATTATTGTTATAACTTTAAAACTTGACAACCACCTCACATTGGACCCGAGGCAAACATAGGATTACCCGACCTAAATCCTGATCCCATCCTTTTTAGTATCAAAAAAACTTGTTTAAAATTTAAAACTGTTATAAGATACTTATGCGCATGTTCCTACTCAAGTCTATACTCGAGTCACCTACCCAATTACCCGAGCAACATCTTTCTTCTCCCTGCTCTTTCTCTTCTTCTTCTCATTCCTGCTCCTATCATTCCTCAATTTCCCAGTCGTGCACAACCGTGTGCACATGAACACTTAACGGAAGGCGCTCGAAACCCTACCGGCACCTCTGCTAAGTCACCTCCGACCAATCTAAACTCGCCGCCACCCTTGAAATTTCTGATTTCTCCCTCACTCGAAAAATTCATCCTTGAAACTATAAGCTTCGGTCAACCCTCCCTAACAGCCCTGTTATCTTGACACCACCAGCCACCATTACCTGCTAGAAAACACCCAAAACTTTACCTTGACCTTCTTCTTCGAATCCCCCTGGTCCGCAACCTTGAAGCTTCACCGCTACGCCGTAGATTGGCGTCAACCGAACACACCTAAAAACCAAAATTCTCTTACAGTCGACCACTCCGATGATCGAAATATCATCTCAAATTTTTCTCGAATTCCCAAACTAGGCAACCACCTCTAGACCCAATGCCGAACCCAAAGGTCGATCGCCTCGCCATAAATTGAAGAAAAAACCCGATTCCATTCAATTCAAAATTCACTTGATTTGCAAACTTAAAAATATAGATTTTATCTTTAAAAATCCTTTTTTTTTTTGAAAGGCAAGCGGGGTTAGCTGGGCCCCTACCAGAGTTTATTGGTAAATGAAAAACATCATGACAAAAACACACCTTTGTCACAAAAACAACAGGCAAGAAAGAAAACAAATAGCGGAATACAAACTACATGGACCAAACAAATAAGAGATAAAAAAAGCATCAAATGCAGTAGACAAGCTAGAATAACATGAAGAACCAACATGCACAAAAGAAAGTGAATGCAGAATCATGTACCCAGCTTGACCAAAAAGCAAAGGCAACTCAGTTCCAAAACCCTTGACTATGAGGTGAGAAGCTATAGCGTGAAAATCTAATCCCAGAAGCTATTTTCGACATTACTTTGACCCAGAACTATTGCCCAGCAGCGGCTTCATGTCTAAAGCACCGAGAATTCCTTTCGATCCATACTATTCTGAAGTAAATTTTAAGGATAAAGAATATAATATCCCTGTTGCTGTGACTCATCCTCGTCGCCATCTTCAGCTCATTCCATTTTGTAGTAGAATTGCCTTCAAAGCTCATGATACCAACTTTATTTAACAAGGTACTAATCATATTGATTAAGAAGTCACAATCAAAGAAGTGGTGATTAGCAGATTCAGGACACGAACTACAGAAATGGCAAAGATGATCAATATCCATTCGAGCAGACACAAATTTGTCTCTAGTTAGTACACCTTGTTTAAGATTCACCAGAACATCAAATTTTCGTTAGCTGGTGAATGAGAAGGCCAACACACCTTAGCCCAAGGGAAGATAGGAAAAGCTTCGGTATTAAGGAGGAGATCATATACCCTACCAATACTATAAGGTCTTCCCCTCCAGTATAATGTAGTTTCAGGTTTAATTGGAACCACATGATCATGCAAACACCTCCATAATGTGTTGACAATCTGATTACCTGAAGAAGGAGTGCGCAGCTTCCCATTAACAATGAACCCTACAGCGCAAGCATTATTACCTATCAGCGATTGCATTATTTCTTGAGTGCTCAACATAGATTCTAACACCAAGCCATCCTCCATCCAAGGATCCTTCCAAAATTTAACAGGGCTACCAAGGGATAATGTGTATTTGACAAAAGGAAGGAGAGTACTTCTGATGCCCAGTATTTTCCTCCATATCCAACTCGATGTTTGAGAGACATTCATCGACCAGAAATCCCCATTCCTAATTCGATAATTCAACACCCATTGCATCCAAAGGCTTTCCTTTTTATTCAACAAAGCATACACATGGGTACTGACCGCTGCTTTATTCCATAAGGTGATATTTATGATTCCAAGGCCACCATTGATGAGTGGCTTTTTGAAACTGATGTAAGACAGAGGAATAAACTCCCTATTGTGTATTGATCATGTCAAAAGAAATCTTGACATAGCAGCTCTTATCATAGAGAGCAATTGAGTTGGGAGGATGAAAGTTCTAGCCCAATACATAGTCATAGAAAAATAAATAGACTTGACAAGCACCATTCTACCGGCCATGGATAGAAATCTGGTAGTCCAAGAGTTAAGCTTAGAAGTTATTTTGTCCTAAAGGGTAATGCACTCAGCCCTGGTAACTCTAGACTTACACAAGGGAAGGCCTAGATATGTCATTTTATTTTCCATAGGATGAAGACCAGATAGAGCCAACAACCTAGCTTTGCTAGTCATGCCAATGCCAGAGTAAAGAATATGGGTTTTGAGTGATTTATCTTTAAACCAGTAGTAAGATAAAAGTAATGAAGAGATTGAAGAATGCCAGCAATGGACTGATCATTAGGCTTAGAAAAGATCACTATGTCATCTAAAGAAAAGGGAGGAAATTTGAAGGTGTTTACATTTTGGATGGTAAGAGATTGTCTTATCTTCAAATTTCGTAGCCAACATACAGGTCAGCACCTCCATAACAATGATGAATATATGAGGAAATCGGATCCCCTTGGCGAACCCCATGCTTCCCTTTAAAGTATCCTGAAATTTTCCTATTGTAGCAAAGAGAGAAGGAGGGAGTAGAAATACAAACATATAGCCATGCTACAAAGACTTTGGGATATCCCATTAATGACATTACACGAACAATAGAGGTCCAGTGCAGACAATCATATGCTTTACTAATGTCAAGCTTAATCGTAGCTCTAGGGGAGATCCGACATCTACCATAACCATTAATTAATTCATGAGCCATCATAATGTTATCGAGTGTGTTCCTTTTCGGAAGAAAGGCAGAGTGATTAGGAGAGATAATTGTTGGCAGCACTAATACAAATCTTGAGGCTAGAATCTTGGATATACACTTATAAACCACATTACAACATGAAATTAGTCGAAATGAGGAAGCATTTTCAATTGGCCTGACTTTAGGTATTAGGACGAGATTGGTAGCATTAATCTCACTTAGCAGTTTGAAGTTATTAAAAAAAGTTGTATAGCAGCTATAAAGTCATCACTAATTATTTGCCAACTAGCCTTAAAGAAGACGACATTAAATCCATCAGGCCCACCACTCCAAGAGGCATTCAGAGCAAAAAGAGCTTCTTTTATTTCCTGACCAGAAACCTTCTGAACAAGCATTTTTTTCATAGTTGAGCTTAACATGGGAAGAGGAAGGTTGTTCAGAATATCGAGGTTAGGTTCAAAATTATCAGCATTACCTAAAAGCTTGGAGAAGTGTTGTATCAAGTGTTGGTCAATCTCATCAACAGAAGTTATGAGCACCTTCATCATCCCAAAGAGAATGGATGTAGTCTCTAGATTGTTTGTTTTTAATAGAAGCATGGAAGAAAGCGGTATTTCTATCTCCATCACTAACCCACTTTTGATGCAGCTTTTGTTTCATCATGTTAGATTCTGAATTTAAGGCTTCAGTAAGCTTTTGAAAGAGGACAGACTCATTCTAGGCTAGGGTAGGATTGGAAGGATCCCCGTCAAGAAGAATTTATGCCTTCTTATGCCGATCCTTAAGTGAGTTGGAAGCAAGGGAGCCATTTCCAAATTTGTGTGATGACCATTGACGTAAAGCATTCTTAGTAGCCTTCAACTTCCTGCACAAGATAAACATAGGGTTGCCATAAAAAGTCTTTGACCAAGCAGTTGATATAATCGAAAAATATTCTGGATCTTTGACCCACGCATTGAAGAATTTAAAAGCCTTTTTTCCTCTGCATTGCAAAAGGGAGGGAGAGAGGATTATCGGTGAGTGGTCAGATAATATAGGATGTGGAGGAAAAGCATAGATGACATGCCACATGGATAAGGCAGAAGCATTACAAAAGGATAGATCAACGTTGGTATACGTTCGAAGCCCATATAGGCTTCTGTTTTTCCACGAGAAAGGGACACCAGTGCGAGCAATGGGGAGGAGTTCTGAGTCGAATATGGAGATATTCAGGGGGGCAATATCCCTTGGCATTAGAGGCTGCCCTCCAACTTTGTCATACAGGTTGAAGCAACAGTTGAAGTCACCTAGAGCAAGCCAAGGGTGAGTGTTTTGTCTTAGAGATCAAAGAAGATTAAGAAGAGATTGCCTAGATACGGTAGAATTATGAGCATATACAAAGGTCAAGAAAAAAGAGGGTTTAAGAGGAAGGAATATGGCATGAAAATGGATTAGCTGGGATGTAGTTAGAATGGGGGAGAGAAAGTAGATTTGTGGATCATGGACCATAAGAATCCTACCATAGGCCGCATAATCCAGATTATGATGGACTTGCCAAGTAGGGTTGATATAATTCGCAGCTTTAAGTGACAAAGGGAGAGAAAGTTTGGTTTCCAAGATTGCAAAAATCTTAATATTGTGGTCGTTGATCAGAGATTTAACATGGTCAAGTTTGATAGGATTGTGAGCTCCCACGATATTCCACGATGCAATAATATTCATCAAAAACCATGATGAGAGGTGAGGCAAACTTTCCCTACTCCTAGTTGTAGGAGGATCGGATCGAACATACTTAAGTTTAGCAGCTAATGTGAAGGACCTCAGAACACTGGGACTATGCTTATTCAGACAAGGAGGAGGAGAGGCCCACCATGGAATAGAACCGTGAAAGATATAAGGGGAGGGAATTTGAATGGGAGAATCAGACTTAGGAAAGGAGGAAGAGGGATCATTAGAAGGAGAACATGGTTTGAATAGTTCGAAAATGTGGTTCTCAATTTGAAGAATGAAAGCTTGTTCAAGAGATGATATATCTAGGTAGGTAATTGTCACCTTTGCATGGGTATTAGAAAAACTTGGATTTGATTGGCCAGAGGGAGGGGAGCATAAATTGGTTGCTACAGAAGACTTCGTTTATTTCAGATGTTCTTTTCCAATTTCAAAAGCTAATGGAGTTTCTAATAATTACAAAGGGTTATGTGGTAATGTTTCAGGATCTACAACATAAACATGGTTCTTCACTGCTGAAGAACAAACCTCTCCTTCCTATATAGCATTTGAGATAACTATATTTTCATTAAGTTCTGGTAGTTCGTGCATTAGTATAGAAAATGGGTTAGCATTCAACTTTACTTCGGGAAACAAAGGAACTTCTTACGGGTTTACTTCGGGATTTTTCCTTCTCCACTTAAACCACCTTCAGTAATAGCATGCACAGGAACATGCACATCTGGCCTAGCTTCAGAACTAGCTTCAAGAATAAGAACCGATATTGTTGACTTTGCATTGGATTGATCTAAACCTTTAACAGGTTGATTTGCAGCAATGTTGCTATTCTTAAACTTATTCTTGTGGTCTTTGTCTTTCCTTAAAGGAACTTTCCTCCACCCTCCCTTATAACCAACATTTCTGTGCACGTCATTACCATTGAAGTTATTTTCTTCACCATCACCTGAATGTTCAAAACAGCTAAGTCAGCTGGAGTGTTCACCACCGAATTGACATTAGTGCATTTCAGCACTTGGCAACTAGAAGACTGATGCCCTAAAACTTTGCATTCACCACATATTAGTGGCTTCCTGTGACGACCGCCCATGACTCCCGCACGGAAACAAGGGAATGGTGCGCTGAAGGTGTGCCAGGCAGCCATGGGTGACCGTCAAGGTAGAATAAACATCGCAGAATCTATCGTACAACTCACAGCGCATGGATAAAATACAATAGAGAAATATAATATAGTGAAGCTCCATAGAACAGGACATCATCATATAAGCATCATAATAGTTTTATACAGACATATGAATCATCCATACATCAAAGCCTCACTACATAACACTCAAACAAATACAGCAGCGGAACACCCAGTACATATAATATGAAATAATATGCAAAGCCTCCTGCTCGTCTTCGTCATCATCAGCGTAGATCTCCAAGAACAGCACCTGTCACCTGCTACCTAGTCTGCCCATCCCAACATGGATGAACAGCCCAAGGTAATAAGAGGAGACATAAAACCTTGAGTCAGACAAAATCTTAGTGAGCAGTAAATCAACTATCAAACATACCAAAAGAGTATAAGGGATAAAAGGAATAGGAACCAAACCATCCCACTCCGCCCCTTTCTACAGTGATAGCCCCCAGACACACACTAAGGAGAAGAAAGCATAACATGGCAGACAATTAAAGTAAAGCAATAATCATTCGAGTCAAGGTCGATGTTTTCCAAATACAAACCCCCAAGGCCTAAACCATGATCAGATAAGCACCCGGAAAACACCGCTCTTGAGACCGAATGATGATACAACCAAACGTCCAAACATCCATGACTCTGGCTATCACTGTTATCATTGCCTTGATTTCACCGTTAGTTGAACGACCATCTGTCAAGGGCCAATGGTAACCCCGGTTCTAAACATAACTCCGCACGTCGTCGCAGCCCGTGCCTAGGAATTTTCGCAACTACCCAGAGTACTAGCACGTCGTCGCAGCCCGTGCTTGGAACGTCGTCGCAGCCCGTTCCAAAGTACTCTTGCTTTGAGCATGCTAGAACCTTCAAAAACGATGAGATCTCAACCTCCTAGTCATCCTCCTTGACGACTATTTTCATACTAGCTCAAGCGCCTCTCAAGCTAACCATTATCATCAACCCGCATCGCATCACCGAGTTATCAACATAGCTTCGCACGTCGTCGCAGCCCGTGCTTGGAACGTCATCATGACCCGTTCCATCTCATCATCATGCTTTGCCTCCTCGCATCATGGCAAAGTTCATCTCAACATCATCTAATCCATACATATGAGCTTCAACATCCGCTTCATATGCCACAAGCAGCTTTCACCATTCAAGAGCCTTTCCACTTAGCTTTTGAATCATCATCAACCAACTTGATCAAATCAAGCTATATATCAACTAATCAATCAAATCAAACATTAATCCAAGCAACCAATCATTCAAACAAGATCTAAATAAACAATTACAATGATAATGGCAATTTCGTAAATAAATGAGCATAGATCTAACATACATGAATCATGGGTTTTTAGCATAGATCTAACAAATATAAATCATGGGTTTTGTCTCTTCAACTTGATAAATGAACTTGCATAAGTAAACATCTTCATAAGTAATGGATCTACACTTGGATCTAAGGAAAAATGCATAAAATCACTATCTACAACACTCCAACAAACCACCAATCCAATATACTCCTTTGGGTCCGCGTGAGAGATAACCACCACTCACTGAATCACCCACACACTTCAAAAACTATCAACCTCAGATCTGGACAGCGAAGATTCAAGCTTGATTCGTCGAAATCCCGCTTGAAACGATGAAATCTAGCTTCGTTGGATGAAGATCTTCAACTTTGGCTCTTCAATCTTCAATCTTGGATGGATGTTAGAACTAGATTGAAATGGAGAAAAGGAGATGAAGAAATGCTGTAGTCGAGCTCTCAAAATGGCAGCACTTCGTCGCTTCAAAATCCGGTGCCAAAAAGTGAGCCAAACCCCTCTATTTATAGGTTGAAAATCGCTAACCCGTTCGCCCCTTAAGTCGGCCGCCGACTCATCCCCTAAGTCGTTCGCGACTTAGCCTTGCCGACTCACGACTCAACAATCCTCTGCCGACTCAAGCCAACACGACACAACACACACACACACGTGGGTTAACTGTGCCGCGACTTAACTCAACCCCGAGACACGCGAGTTAGCGCTCGGCCGACCTAACAACTTAACTCGTGTACGACTTAACACATAGACCAAGTCCTTACGACTCACTTTAACTCGGTCATACAACCTAACGACCTAACTATCATCACTAACCCGTAAACGAGTTACGAGTTACGACTCAACTCGTATACGAGTCACGACTTAACTACACATGCCGTCCTAACACTAAGCCGGCCCAATCCACTAACCCTTAACTCGGTAACTCTGCTAACTCGTTAGCTCACTAACCCGCAAACACACTAGCCTCACTAACTCAGCAACGCGCTAACTCCACTAACTCTTAAGTCGTTCAGTTCTTAACCCGGCCAAACCTAACCTGTTAACTCCTATAACTCGGCCATACGAGTTAAATCCTTATCTCGCCCACTAGTTAACTCGTTAACTATTATGACTCGGTCAACATACTAACACGCTAACTCGTCCCAGCCACTAAGTCGCTAACCTTTCTAACCCGATAACTCATAACTCGCTAATATCACTAACCCGAGTTGACTTCCCAATCTAACTTCCACGCGACTCAAACAACATACGAGTTATCCTCCCTTACGACTTAGGCAAAGGACGACATAAACAACACTAACGACCTAGAATTCTACGATATATCGACACGTAAAATACGGGTCGTTACATTCTATCCCCCTTAGGAATTTCGCCCCCGAAATTCCAAGCAAACAAGAGCAATCAAAAATTATTTCGCATGCCTACCATCCATAGCAATCAACAGACCATGCATCCAATTCTAGCCTAGCATGCAGAATTCTATGATTAGAACAAGTTACAAATTCATGAGATGTCACGACACCTTAGGGCCATACCTTGAAGAGTTCAGGATGAGCAGCCTTCATCCTCTCTTCCTCCTCCCACGTACAGTCGTTAACATCATCACTCCATTGTACCTTGAGCAACGTAATCGTCTTCCTCCTAAGCTGTTTCGTGTCGGTTTTAACAACACGAAGCGGCTTACGAGGTCTCGTAACCACTGGATCAACCTCCAAGTCTTCACAGCCATCAGCAGAAACCACCGTATTCGAGTCATGCACATACTTCCGTAGATAAGATACATGAAAGACATTGTGCACACCCGCCATCTTCTCCGGTAACTCCAATCTATAAGCGAGCTTTCCAATTCGCTCGATAATCGGGAATGGTCCAACAAATCTCGGAGTTAACTTTCCTTTCTTCCCGAATCTAATAACATTCTTCAGTGGAGAAATCTTCACAAAAACCATATCACCCACGTCGAATTCCAAATCCTTACGACGCTTATCGGTATAACTTTTCTGACGATTTTGGGCTGCCTTCATTCGTTGCCGAATGATCTCTATACAATCCGTAGTCTGTCGAATCATCTCTGGCCCAAGTACCAGTTTTTCTCCAGTTTCCAACCAACATGTCGGAGAGTTACACGGTCTTCCATACAGTGCTTCATATGGTGCCATACCAATTCTTGACTGATAACTGTTATTATATGCAAATTCCACCAAATGAAGGTGATCTTCCCATGATCCTCCGAAATCCAAAACACAGGCTCTGAGGAGATCTTCCAAAACTCGGTTGACTCTCTCAGTCTGACCATCTGTTTAGGGATGATAAGCTGTACTCAAACACAACTCGGTTCCCAAAACTTCCTGGAAGCTCTTCCAAAATCCACTAGTGAACAATGGGTCTCGATCGCTCACTATACTCTTCGGAATACCATGGAATCGAACTATCCACTTAACATATAACTCAGCCAACTTCGATGCAGTCCTAGTCGATCGAACAGGAATGAATCTTGCACTCTTGGTCAACCGATCTACTATGACCCAAATCCCTTCATTTCCTGCTCTTGTTCTAGGTAGACCATCGATAAAATCCATCGATATCTGTTCCCACTTCCACATAGGAACTTCTAATGGATGAAGCAATCCACTTGGCTTCTTCTGCTCTGCCTTAACCAACTGGCAATTCATACACTTGGAAATAAAATTTCCAACATCCTTCTTCATACCTGCCCAATAATACGTTCTCTTCATATCCCGATACATCTTATTTCCACCTGGATGAATTGTCAACTTCGAGTGGTGACTTTCCCTAAGAACTTCATCTCTCAATCCATCTACATCGGGAACAACTAGTCGTCCTTGCTTTCGAAGCCAACCCTCTCGATCGACTTCAAATCCTTTATCCTTTTCTGGATTCAATCCAGATTCCAAATCTCGGATAATCTTGACAAGCTTATCATCTCGCTTTTGGCTCTCGCCAATTCTCTCCACAAGAGTAGGCCTTATCGATAAGTTTGCCAACATCTCAGGTTCCAATTCACATCTAGGCCTGAAGTCAAATTCAGCCAAATACTCTAGACTCTTCCATTCTGAAAACATGGCTCCCAATCCTGCATGTCTTCGACTTAACGCATCTGCCACTGCGTTGCCTTTTCCCGGAGTATAGGCTATACCAAAATCATACGATGCTAAAAACTCTAGCCATCGTTGCTGTCGAAGATTCAAATCCTTTTGGGAGAACAGATACTTCAACAACTTATGATCTGTAAACAACTCAAATCTAACTCCCAACAGGTAATTTCTCCACATCTTCAAAGTAAATACAATCGCCGCTAGCTCCAAATCATGAGTCGGATAATTCCTTTCATGCGGCTTCAGTTGTCGACTAGCATACGCAACAACTTTATCCTTCTGCATCAGCACTACTCCAAGTCCAGTACCACATGCATCAGTGTAAACCACCATCTCATCATTCCCACTTGGAATAGTCAAAACAGGAGCACTCGTCAGTCGCTCTTTCAGGATTACGAAAACTTGCTCACACTTATCATCCCATCTGAACACTTGGTTCTTTTTCATCAATCCTGTTAACGGTGCAGCTATCTTGGAAAAGTCTTTGATAAACCGACGATAATATCTTGCTAATCCAAGAAAACTTCTCACATCAGATGCATTCTTAGGTCTAACCCAATCCTGGATTGCTGCCACCTTAGCAGGATCAACCGCGATTCCATTTCCAGAGATAACATGGCCTAAGAACCTCACTTCACTCTTCCAGAAGTGACACTTCGAAAACTTAGCCTTCAACTGATGTTTCCGCAAGATTTCCAAAACAATACTCAAGTGCGTCTTGTGCTCTTCTTCAGTTCTGGAATAAATCAGAATATCATCCACGAACACAAGCACGAACTTATTCAACTGATCTCTGAACACTCTATTCATAAGATCCACAAAATATGCTGGTGCGTTAGTCAATCCAAACGGCATTACCAGCCACTCATAAAAACCGGATGGTGTCCTAAAAGCAGTCTTCGGCACACTATCCTTAGCCACTCTCAACTGGTGAAATGCCGTTGCCAAATCCATCTGAGAAAACACCCTAGCTTCGTGAAGCTGATCAAACAAGTCATCTATTCTCGGCAATGGATACTTGTTCTTCCTAGTCACTTTATTCAGCTCACGATAATCCACACACAACCTCAACGATCCATCCGCTTTGGTTGCGAACACAACTGGTGCACCCCATTCGGACACACTTCTCCGAATGAATCCTTTCTGCAAAAGGTCATCAACTTGCACCTTCAACTCTAGCTGCTCCCTAGGCGCCATCCGCCTAAGTGGCATCACAACAGGTCTGGCTCCCTCAACTAGATCGATACAAAACTCGATCTCCCTATGCGGCGGTAACCCTTTGACTTCGTCAAAGACATCTTCAAATCCATTCACAATAGGCACCGATGACAGTCCATCCCGTGGAACAACCAGCGAATACATGAAGCTCATGAAGACGCCTTCCTCATGCTTACATCGTATCACAACCTTTTGCCCTTCCACATTCCCGACTGTCACCTCCAGCCTCTCACAATCAATCCTTGCCGCATACTTCCTAAGCCAGTCCATACCCAAAATAATTCTGAACCCCGCAAAGTTCAGAACAAAGCAATCACAAACAAACGAGCAATCATGACTCGACACAACTAGACCACGGCATATCATACATAAACATGATGAACCCCCAACTGGATTAGTCACAACCAATGGCATATCAACAATATCCGGTTCCAAACCTAACCGGCCTACAAGATCATCACAAACAAAAGAATGCGACGCTCCAGTATCGAACAACACTCTAACTGGAACACCACAAATGGAAAGAGTACCTTGAACCACCACACCCTTCCCTTTCTCTTCAGCAGTAAGAGCTTTTGAAAACGACGGCACAGCTCCCAAAGCATAAGCTTGCACAATCTGCCTGTCCTTCCTCGGTTCTGGACAATCTTTCCTGAAATGCCCTGGCTTGTCACAGTTGTGGCATTTCGCCGGCGCCTTTGGATTCCCACAATCCTTGGAGAGATGGCCCTTCTGCTGGCAATTATAGCAAGTCACTTCGCCCTTCGGCTTCTTCTGGCCATCCTTACCCTTCTTTTGTTGCTGCTTCCTCTTCTTGTTTCCACCCTGCTGTGGCCTAGACCCTTCCTTGGTTACAGCAACAACAGATCCTTCCTTAGGAAACAAACTCTCATGCCTGAGAGCTTTCTCCACAAGCTTCTCAAATGGGTCATCCAAGTGATCCACCAACTGCCTCCCAAGATAAGCGTCCAAGCCCGTCACAAACTTCCCATTCTTCTGATAGGGAGAATCAATATATGACCGAGCATACTTGGACAAAGCTTCAAACTCAGAAACATACTCAAGAACTGGTCTTCCACCTTGCTTGAGCTCCACAAACTTTTTAAACAAGACAGATTTCTGAGCCGTAGAGATGAACTTAGCTTCAAATCTAGCTTGGAATTGCTCCCAAGTAATCTCCTCCTCCGGAGTATCAATGGTGATAGAATTCCACCAATCTGAAGCTCTCCCTTGAAGTTGCCTTGATGCAAGCTTCCTCTTAGTCGCATCCTCAATTCCCAAGTCACCAAAAATCCTTTGACATTCATCAATCCATCTCTGCACCTCAATGGTCGATTCCGTCCCCAAGAAAACCTTTCCTCCAAGAGAAGTATAGTCCTTACAAAGCTTAGCAAAATCCACCGGTCTTGGAGCTTGAACTTGAACTCCAACATCTACTGATGGCCCCGAGGCTGGTATCCTTCTCATGATCGAAGTCATCATGGCCTCAAACATAGGAGCATAATCAACAGCTTCCCTAGCAGCACGGCCTTCCCTAGCAGCTGGTCTCCCTCTTCGACTCATCCTTAATATCTACAAAAAGGAATGACTTAGAACACCTTGAGAAACAACTGCATAAGGAGTTAAAATCCTTCTAAACTACTATATTATATATAGTAATCATTCATCAAAATACAATTACGTCTCTCATACATAGTTACGTCAGCGAGTGTTGGCTAAAATCGATTAACCAAAGCTCTGATACCAAATGTGACGACCACCCATGACTCCCGCACGGAAACAAGGGAATGGTGCGCTGAAGGTGTGCCAGGAAGCCATGGGTGACCGTCAAGGTAGAATAAACATCGCAGAATCTATCGTACAACTCACAGCGCATGGATAAAATACAATAGAGAAATATAATATAGTGAAGCTCCATAGAACAGGACATCATCATATAAGCATCATAATAGTTTTATACAGACATATGAATCATCCATACATCAAAGCCTCACTACATAACACTCAAACAAATACAGCAGCGGAACACCCAGTACATATAATACGAAATAATATGCAAAAGCCTCTTGCTCGTCTTCGTCATCATCAGCGTAGATCTCCAAGAACAGCACCTGTCACCTGCTACCTAGTCTGCCCATCCCAACATGGATGAACAGCCCAAGGTAATAAGAGGAGACATAAAACCTTGAGTCAGACAAAGTCTTAGTGAGTAGTAAATCAACTATCAAACATACCAAAAGAGTAAAAGGGATAAAAGGAATAGGAACCAAACCATCCCACTCCGCCCCTTTCTACAGTGATAGCCCCCAGACACACACTAAGGAGAAGCAAGCATAACATGGCAGACAATTAAAGTAAAGAAATAATCATTCGAGTCAAGGTCGATGTTTTCCAAATACAAACCCCCAAGGCCTAAACCAAGATCAGATAAGCACCCGGAAAACACCGCTCTTGAGACCGAATGATGATACAACCAAACGTCCAAACATCCATGACTCTGGCTATCACTGTTATCATTTCCTTGATTTCACCGTTAGTTGAACGACCATCTGTCAAGGGCTAATGGTAACCCCGGTTCTAGACATAACTCCGCACGTCGTCGCAGCCCGTGCCTAGGAATTTTCGCAACTACCCAGAGTACTAGCACGTCGTCGCAGCCCGTGCTTGGAACGTCGTCGCAGCCCGTTCCAATGTACTCTTTCTTTGAGCATGCTAGAACCTTCAACAACGATGAGATCTCAGCCTCCTAGTCATCCTCCTTGACGACTATTTTCATACTAGCTCAAGCGCCTCTCAAGCTAACCATTATCATCAACCCGGATCGCATCACCGAGTTATCAACATAGCTTCGCACGTCGTCGCAGCCCGTGCTTGGAACGTCATCATGACCCGTTCCATCTCATCATCATGCTTTGCCTCCTCGCATCATGGCAAAGTTCATCTCAACATCATCTAATCCATACATATGAGCTTCAACATCCGCTTCATATGCCACAAGCAGCTTTCACCATTCAAGAGCCTTTCCACTTAGCTTTTGAATCATCATCAACCAACTTGATCAAATCAAGCTATATATCAACTAATCAATCAAATCAAACATTAATCCAAGCAACCAATCATTCAAACAAGATCTAAATAAACAATTACAATGATAATGGCAATTTCGTAAATAAATGAGCATAGATCTAACATACATGAATCATGGGTTTTTAGCATAGATCTAACAAATATAAATCATGGGTTTTGTCTCTTCAACTTGATAAATGAACTTGCAAAAGTAAACATCTTCATAAGTAATGGATCTACACTTGGATCTAAGGAAAAATGCATAAAATCACTATCTACAACACTCCAACAAACCACCAATCCAATATACTCCTTTGGGTCTGCGTGAGAGATAACCACCACTCACCGAATCACCCACACACTTCAAAAACTATCAACCTCAGATCTGGACAGCGAAGATTCAAGCTTGATTCGTCGAAATCCCGCTTGAAACGATGAAATCTAGCTTCGTTGGATGAAGATCTTCAACTTTGGCTCTTCAATCTTCAATCTTGGATAGATGTTAGAACTAGATTGAAATGGAGAAAAGGAGATGAAGAAATGCTGTAGTCGAGCTCTCAAAATGGCAGCACTTCGTCGCTTCAAAATCCGGTGCCAAAAAGTGAGCCAAACCCCTCTATTTATAGGCTGAAAATCGCTAACCCGTTCGCCCCTTAAGTCGGCCGCCGACTCATCCCCTAAGTCGTTCGCGACTTAGCCTTGCCGACTCACGACTCAACAATCCTCTGCCAACTCAAGCCAACACGACACAACATACACACACGCGCGGGTTAACTGTGCCGCGACTTAACTCAACCCCGAGACACGCGAGTTAGCGCTCGGCCGACCTAACAACTTAACTCGTGTACGACTTAACACATAGACCAAGTCCTTACGACTCACTTTAACTCGGTCATACAACCTAACGACCTAACTATCATCACTAACCCGTAAGCGAGTTACGAGTTACGACTCAACTCGTATACGAGTCACGACTTAACTACACATGCCGTCCTAACACTAAGCCGGCCCAATCCACTAACCCTTAACTCGGTAACTCTGCTAACTCGTTAGCTCACTAACCCGCAAACACACTAGCCTCACTAACTCAGCAACGCGCTAACTCCACTAACTCTTAAGTCGTTCAGTTCTTAACCCGGCCAAACCTAACCTGTTAACTCCTATAACTCGGCCATACGAGTTAAATCCTTATCTCGCCCACTAGTTAACTCGTTAACTATTATGACTCGGTCAACATACTAACACGCTAACTCGTCCCAGCCACTAAGTCGCTAACCATTCTAACCCGATAACTCGTAACTCGCTAATATCACTAACCCGAGTTGACTTCCCAATCTAACTTCCACGCGACTCAAACAACATACGAGTTATCCTCCCTTATGACTTAGGCTAAGGACGACATAAACAACACTAACGACCTAGAATTCTACAATATATCGACACGTAAAATACGGGTCGTTGCACTTCCACAAATATTCAACTCTGACTTATTGCTCGGAGCCATCCAGAAGTTTAACCATGAAAGAATCAGGCAACTCAACATGAGCAGTTACCTCAACCAAACATTTGGCATATCCAATCCTTTCCAACTTTTCTGTATTATCATCCATACATAGGAATTTCCCTAGCCTTGATGCTAACCAGTTAATGCCTAAGTGTGACCAGCAGAAAAGTGGGATGGTAGAAAGCTTCAAACATAGAGGAACAGACTTGATGGTGCTAACACTATTACCAATAGATGGATCCTATTCCTTAACTATATACAACTTGTTGCTCATCACGATTGGGTCAGATTGGATTATCTTCCTTCTATCTTCATTAGAAGATAGATTGAAGAAGAACAAGAAATCATCTGATTTAACCTCAATCGATCCTTTAAGTCGCCAAAACCCGTTTAAGATGATGCAAGACAAACATGTACGGAAGTAGTAAGTCAAGAAAAAAATCCAACAAGACAATGGCCCCAAACAGCATTACCGGCGTTAATGACTTCACCTAGAGGAACTAAAGCACCTTCATAAAAAACTAACGAGAAAGAGACAGGTTCGAAGCGACCGGCAATGCGTGGTTTGGATTTGAGTAAAGAGCTCCAAAGGGGTGGAGAAGGAGCAGAAGGATGGATTGAAGGACAAGCCACCGCAAGGGGGCCGAGGAGAGAGGGAGGGGCAGCAGTGGGAATAGGTGGCGGGTCAGGCAGAGGAGGGATGGTAGTGAGAGATGGTGGAGTGGACAAATTGTACGAAGGGATGGTAGTATCTGATGGAGGAGAGGACGTAGAAGGGATTGTAGGTGAGATAGGCAGCGTGAAAGAAGGGATAGGACGGGATAGAGAGGCCATGCGAGGAAAAAAATCAAGTTAAACAAAATTTTAAGATGAATCAGATGATATAAACATGAACCAAGATTTAGTCAACTGACTCCTGACAAAATTTGATTTTACACTATTTTTCTTTCTTCCGGTAACTTTCTTTTTGTTCATTTTACTAAAAACTATTTTTAAAAATCAAAGTTAGTTATAACAGACAAATTCCCTTTAAAAATCTAAACCTAAAACTGTCTATATAAAGATATTTGAATTTGTTAACTTGATTTAGCTGATTAAAATCAAACTGAGGCTATTTTATTCATACTGACAAGCACACATATAAATATACGCAGGCATTCAGCTACTTTCCAAACAAAATTCATCGATGCCAATCTTATGCGCACATTACTTCTAAATTTCTTCACATGCAACAACAATGAAATAGTTTAAGCTCTTAGATAAAAGTTTACTCACCTGTAAAAATGATTGAGCAGAATTGTATCAGTTTTTAATTTGAAAAACTTGAATGCTGGAAAATCCCTGATGAATCTGAAGCCTTAAAAAAATTGAGATGATCTTGATTTGAAACCAAAAGAATTTACTTGTTGAGAAGATCCAGGATTTGATTTACTTAGAGGCTTGCTTAGTTGATTGCTTTGATTTAATTTCTATTTTGCTAACCTTTTGTTTACAGGTTTTTTTATTTTGATTTTCTCTGGTTTTCTACAAAAATTTGAAGATAGAGAAAAAAATAAATGAAGAGAAGAGATATATGTATATGTAGACTTAATTTATGATTTTTAAAAATAAAATAAAACGATGACACTTGTTTGCTAACATTTGTCATTAGCATGTACTAATTGATTTATGTATACACTTAATTTACAGGTGTAATTTCTATGAATTAATTAATTTTTAAATGATTTTTATTAAACTTACATATATTTTCTATTAATTAAATACATTATCTTAATTTATATAAATAAATATTTTAAAGAAAATAATATAAAACCAATTATATTCAAAATAAAATCATATATAATATATTTTTAAATTCAAAATATTTTAAGATATCTATCTTTTGAATTTCCAATTCAAATTCAAATTCAATTAAAAATCCAATTTAAAGTCAACTACATATATACACACACAAACATTTAACAAATACATATTTAATTTGTTTGGAATTTATAATTTTTCTATTTAAAATCTGCTTATATCTATATATATAAACCACCATTATTATTTGTTTGAAAAAAATAACAAATTTAAAAAAGATTATCACATTTGAATTTGCTTGAAATTTCTAGGATACCACAGATATCTTTTATTATATTTCCAAATTCATTTACATATCTAGATATCCTTTATTATTACAATTTTTTATTTTTTCAATTGAATAAACCAGTTAATTATCCTATTATCAGATGTCCAAAATATGAGTTATCACATTCCTCTCCCATTTGAACCTTTTCGTCCTCGAAAAGGAACGAAACCAAAATTTTATCAAAATGTTTATTATCAGTTAAAATATCCTTTGAACATTTTTAGCTATAAATTCTTTTTATTCAAGAATTTAGAAATACTTTAAAATTTACATAATATTATCAAAATAGCTTTATAAAAATACATTTTTAACTCGATGTCTCAATCAGTACATCCTTGTTCTCACAAAAATTCAGTTATACGTTGATCAGGCGTAGGACTGAAAATCTATAAGTACTTGGCAAACCCGTTTTCAACACCCAGTGAAAATACTTGAAAAACATTTTGTTGAAAAGATAGATAACATTTTTGAAAATAGAGGAAACATCTTTGGTGAGAATGCTCTGGTAATCATCACCCCCTCCATGGTCGTAGTTAACCCGATGGTTACGTTGCCATCCCGGCAAAATCCATAAATAACTGTAGGCACTCTGTGCCCCTTGATTACGCCATGGTACCCGCCACAGGTCGCGGCTACATCCCGGGTTACGTCGCCATCACGGCAAAAATCCATGTAACTGTAAGCATCAGCGCCTCAATTTTCACTTCCAAATGAAATTTCACCATTCCCACATAGATCGCAGACCACATCTGTCAAGTCCCAATGCAGCCTTAGGCTCTCACGGCCTCTCAACTTTTGCTATGTCTCCATAGGTCGCAGTCTACCGATGTTACGTTGCCATCACGGCAAAATCAATCGTAGACCGTTGGCTCTCTCGGCACACATGACTTTCGCTATGGTCCAAAGTAGATCGTAGTGACATCGAGTCGCACTGTCGTCACAGCATAACCCAAATGTCTCTGTAGGCATCGGCGTCCTCGACTTTCGCTACCCACAACACAAAATCCTTAGGAACTTCAGTTTGTTCGGACTTCCTCCTAGGATTCAATTTAGAGCCTCCCTCTTAGGGCTCAGGGCAGAACCACCCCCTGGATCTCCAATGAAGTTCATTTAATTGGGAGAGCCTTTTCCCCAGAGCCAATCTCAAAACATTTGTACTATACACTTATATTATCTTTCAAATCATACTCCATATGATTCACATAAATATCTGTTACACAAAATCGATATCTCAAATCAGTAGTTCCAAACTTGGCTTTCCAAATTCCCAAAATTGTTTTTTTCCAAAAATCAAAAGCCTTTCCAAAATCCATAGGTTCCAAAACCCCTTCCAAAATCATTCTCTTAAAATCATTTATATATATATATATATATACATAAAATCGAAGAAATAGACCTAGATTTATCTTATTACCGTTCCTTCCATTCTACTCATATTACTCTAGATCTAGGAAAGAGCTACATTCATTACGGTGCGTACTACTAGAACTGCTTCAAATGCTATAGATCCAGAGGGAAGGGATAGGCAAAGTCCCATGCAGCTGACCATAGCAGGCCAGACATCAGCTAAAGCTCCAAATCCACAAGGGCCTATGACTAGGGAGGAGTTCCAAACTCTCATGCAAGAGCTTAATCAGAGTCGTCAGGAGCCCACTCAACAGAACTGTGCCAACATGGAGCTCACAAACCAACTGAACGAAGAAAGGCATAGGAGGTCTAGAAGGGATCATGTCTCTCATTCCTCAACTGCAAGCTCAGCTTCATCAAACTTCATGCATAAATATACAGGCCGTCGGCTGGATGGAAACTATGCAGAAGCCTCCGGGCATCAACATGCCATGAATCTCGGACAGCCGAGATTAGTCCTTCTACAAGGCACCAAGCTGGAACCTCCTCTCGAGGAGGGGCAGTTCCTTACCACACCACTTACGACCATGCAGTTGCTGCTACTGTAGATCTGGAAGCCGAGACCTAGAACCAACCAGATCTAGCCCTTCGCTAACACGTTCACGCTTAGGATCCTCACTTCCTTGAAGATCGGGAGCCAAGGAGGAGAGGAACGAACCATGGATAATGACCAGAACATCCCCGCAACATGGAACCCGTCCATGCCTTGGCCACGAACATCCAGATGCCTGACATTCCAAACATGATATGCCAGATGACCAGAGAAAGTCAAGGCCTTATAAGCAATAGTTGGGGAATCTCTAGAAGTCATGCTTCATTCACCAACGACAATCTTTATGCAGAGCCACCCTATCAATTAAGGATATCGACTTTTCCCGTGTACGAAGGAAATTCGGATCCTAACCAACATATCTTAAAGTATGAATGGCTTATGAACACCGCTCGAGCTGATGATGCTGTTAAGTGCAGAAGTTTTCCTATCTCTTTGGGAGGCATTGCAACTATATGGTTCACTCGATTACCACCCAGATCCATCTCATGCTTTGATCACTTAGCTGCCAATTTTGTCGAACAATTTCGTACGCATGCTACTAGACCAAAGGGCGTCAACACATCGTCTAGTGCTACTCAAGCTCCAAGAGAGACTCTTCGACTTTATCTATAAAAGTTCACCTATGTTGAGGTCGGCAACCCCAATGGTAATTCTATTATGATGGCATTGACAAAAGAAATCGATTTTGATTCCAAGTTCGATAATTGGTTGGCTGGGAAAGCCCCAGCTTCATTGGATCGTTTATGTGCTAAGATGGCCCGGTTCTTAAGGAGAGTTGATGCTAAACGATATAGAAAGTAGGATGTAGCAGGGCCCAATGGTGAATGCATTCAAAGTAATGTTTCCATGAAGTAGATCGATGAGAACTCTGAAAAAGTGCAATTGAATATTCAAAATAAGCAAGTCAACAAAAGGGCAATGGTGGTCAGGGAAAGAAGAGAGACCTAAATCGCGAACAAAGACACGGAGCTCACATGTTTGACCGATATGCTCCCCTAAACACATTGCTGGAAAATGTTTATTTACAGACTTGTAATTCTGGACAGTATAAGAAGCCAACTCTGAAACCATCATCGGAGAAACAAATTCAGACCGGGAAATTCTATAGGTTCCACAATTGTACGACCATAATACTAATGAGTGCCATCATTTACAAGACATTATCGAAAAGTTGATTAGAGAAAGGAAGTTAGAGCAGTTTGTTCGGGCTCCGAAGGATGGAGGTAAGGGCCCATCTAATCCAAACGAAGGACAAGGCCAAGCTAGGCCCGAAGAAAATGTGCATACGGGCGGGAGGATGGTAATAAACACTATGTGTGGTAGCTCTCATCCGGCTGATCGAAGCTGGAAGGAAATGGACGCATATGCCAGTTCGATTAGGCATGTGGATTTTTAATGCTATAGTAATATTGATGACGGGCCCTGGCAAAACAACAGAGGACGATGATAGACGACATCGTTTTCAAGAATCGAGATGCTGACAGAATCATGCCCCCCCACTATTGGGCCATTTGTTATTTCAGCTCAGGTAGGTCCTGCTTGGATGAAAAGGATCTTAGCCGATAGCAGAAGTGTTAAAACTTGGTTTTGATTCATGACACGAAGCTATCGCTACGACATACAGATTTGACGACTGCTATGACAAAAAGAGACAAGAAGACGAGACTTTCAAACTAGTGCATCAACTATATTATTTTGTTTACAAATCTTAGGTCAATATTTTTATAATCTCTCCTCGGTTACGTATATATTAGCTTATATATTTAATTATTCTATTTCACAAACATTTTATACGTATATAACCATATAATTAAATTATAAAAGTGTTTTTAAAGTTATAGAAATTAATATACCTATGTAAACTGTGCTTATTGCACAAACTTAACTACGTTAGTCGACTGACCCAGATGTCCAATCGAATGACACTGGAAATTTTATGTAATATGCATAGGTACATAGATATACAAATTTGAATTTAAATATTATTTTGAATATTCAGTCGATTGACCCGGAGGCTCAGTTGACTGAATTTCTATAACAGCCACTTTTCGAAAAGCATGAATTTTTGTGAAGAGATACGAACCTATACGAAAGGATTGGAAGCAACACTTCAATCGGAACTCTTCATCACAGTCGCTGCTTTCTAACCTTTATAAATAAAAACACCAACTTGATTCCATGTCACTTAATCACAATTGAATTCTCTTATCTCTCTGATCTAATTCTCTGGAATCTATTTTCTATCATACTTTCAATTATTCTGCATTAAAGCAATAATATACCTTTCTACTCTTCATATACTTCAAATATATATATTTATACTCGAGGAGAAGATTATAGGAAGGGTGTACTACAAGTGACAAATCCGTGTTATCAGGACACATAAAAGTCAAAACTATTTTCTGTAATTGTTGAAGTCTAGTTCTGCTGCTCAGGCGAGTGACGTCCTCTACGGCTGTTGAGGCGAAATCCTGTTCTGCTGCTCAGGTCCCTATTCGGCTACTCAGGGGTGTGTAGACCTATACCTCCGGGTTAAGTGAGGGCTGTTGTTTTAGTGAAATTCCAGAAGGAGCTTGGGACTAGACGTAGGATGGTGCTCCGAACCAGTATAAAAAATTCTAGTGTCATTTTACTTTACTGCTTTTATATTTCGCATTATTTACCATATTATATTATTGCTATACTCTGTATCATTGTATATCCATATTACGCTATCGATAGAAAACTTTCATTTGGTATCGGACCAAGGTCATCATATAACCGTAACGCGGTTATTTGGTAATAATATGGATACTAACACTAGCACTAGCACTGGCATTAACCCTAGCTTCATTAGAGGAAAATCCATTGCACGTCCACCACTATTTAATGGCATGAACTACAATTATTGGGCCACACAAATGAGAATATATATGCAAGAAAATGGTTTTGATTCATGGAATATAACTCAAACAGAATATACTATCCCTACCGAAGATATTCTACTTGGTCAAATACACAAAAAATAGATGTCGCAGCTAATGCAAAAGCCATGAATATGTTGTTTTGTGCCTTGGATAAAAATGAGTTTAATCGTGTTAGCAAGTGCAATACTACATATGAAATATCGCATATACTCAAAATTGCACACGAAGGAACTAACAAGGTCAAACAAAGCAAATTATCCATGCTCAAAAGTCAGTTTCAAAACTTTAGAATGAAAGAAAATGAATCTATAAATGACATGTACTCAAGATTTCAAGATATCTATCATTCATTAGTAGGACTAGGAGAAAAATATTTATGACTTTGATATTGTATCCAAAATCCTTAACTCTTTAACGAAAGAATGGGAAAGAAAAGTTATCTCTATTGAAGAAGCGAACGATATTTCCAAAATAACTCCGGAAGAGTTAATAGGAAATCTAATGTCTTATGAAGTGAATTTGCAGGCTAAAAGAGTTCGAGCTCAAGATAAAAAGAATATAGCATAACATGCAAAACAAGAAGAATCAGATTTAGACAAAGACGACCTAGCCTTTATTGCTAACTTCAAGAAATTATTGAAATATAGAAAAGGAAACTAAAATGATGGCAAGAGAAGTTCAAGCAGCAACAAACCACCGTCTTTATCAGTTATGGAGTGCATTAACTATCATAAAAAAGGGCATATGTAAAACGACTGTCCAGATCAAATGAAAGAATATCGAAATAAAAGGATGGACAGATTCAAAAGAAAAGCCTTTTTAGTTACTTGGGATGATTCAGATTCCTCTTCTTCTTCTGGAAGTGAAAATGACAGTGATAATAAACAAGCTAACGCTTGCTTTATGGCCAAAGCTAATGAGGTTAGTGATTTAACTTTTTATGATATGATAGAAATAAATTTTGAATTATTAGATACTTTAAAAAGCCTCAAAAGAAAATATAAAGAGGCTGTAGAAAATCAGAACAAGGCAGAATTCGAAAGAGATATGCTTAAAGACGAGAATAAAATATTAGAAGAAGAACTTGAGAAAACTCAAGAATCTCTTTCAAATATTAATTCTCAACTTATATTATTGAGTCAAGAAATTGAAACTCAAAAAGAAAAGAATGATGATCTTGTTTCTGAAAATCATGTTTTAAAAACTAATATTAAAATGGTAGAACTAGAAAATTTTAATCTAAAGACAAAACTAGGAGGAATTACTAAAAAAATTTCAAATTTAAATAAAGGTAGAGAAAATTTATTTAGAATTATTTAGAATTCACAATCTGTCAATAAAAAAATGGTTTGAGGATATAAGAAGAAAATCAATAATTCACAATGTAGTAATTTAAACAATGTTAAGTATAATAAAACACCCACATCTTCTAAAAGAATAGTTTCTAAAACTATAAATATATGGTACCTAAAACTAATAACATGCTTATAACGAAAAAGTATATTAGTTCATTTATAGAGATGTTCATAATAATAAAAATTATATTTATAAAAGGGATACTAAACCCACTTGGGTTTGGATTCCTAAGACCTAACTCTTATGACCCTATAATAGTGGGTACCAACATTATCTCATATTTTTTGCAGGTTCCACTCAAGAAAAGAGGAAAATGGATATTCGACAGTGGTTGCTCAAAACATGAAAGGAGACAAAGATACGCTGATAAATATTACATACTCAGATGGAGGTTCTGTCACTTTTGGAGATAATTCCAAGGGATACATCATCAACAAAGGTAATATGAGCAATTACGGTACATCTAATTTGCCTCTTATTACAAACGTATTGTTTGTTAAGAATCTAAAACATAATCTATTAAGTATAAGTCAATTGTGCGATAAAGGTTTTAAAATATCAATTTTTGAAAATAAATGTAGTACTCTTCATCAGAATCAAAATCTTATTTTCGAAGGAAATAGAGATAAAACATTTATGTCTTGAATATGAAAGTTAATCATAACTCAGATATGTGTTTAATAGCAAAAGAAAATAATCTGTTATATCCCGGAATTTTTAACAATATTAATCTAATAATCTGTATTAAAAATTAAATTGATATTGATATTTGTTAATAATAATTCAAATAAATTTAATAATCTTCTTCAATAATTATTTAAATTGGTTATTTTATCTTTTTAAAATAATAAATTGATTTCTATTTACAATATAAATATATGTTTTACATTTTAAATAGATTGGCATTGTTTTAATTTTAATAAGTAAAGCATATTTTCTAGTTTTAATATTTGTAGTAATTTGGAAAAAATTATTTAATATTTAAGCTTTTCAAAGTTAAATAAATGATTTTGGTTTAAATTTAATAAATAAACCATATTTTAAAATTTTAATATATATACATTATAAATTGGAAATTTTGATTTTTATTAGTATTGAGTTTTTAAAAAAAAAACTATTTCATAAATAAATATATGATTTTAAAATTGATAAGGAAAATATTAAATGTTTAAATTAAATTGGATTGAGTTTTAAATTTAGAATAAATTCAACAAAAGCTTTTATGACTTAATAAAATAGATATTTTATTGATAAAAATATAATTTCTTGTAAAATGATTTTAATTTAATATTAAGAGAATTATAAAAACAATATTGATATTGTATTGTCTTTATAAATAAGTTTTGAATAGAATTTGTAATTTTTATCTCATATTGAATTTATATGTATAACTTGATTTGAAAATATTTGATTTTGATTTTAATTTGAACTTGAAGTTCCAAAGTATAAATCTTAAATTGTTTAATTATTATATGTATAAGTTTCAATTTGTACAACATGATTAGTTTTTATTTCATTTATAAATTTATACAAATATTTAAAAATAAACTAACAAATTTAAAATTAAGCTAATATACACATTAGTTTGTGAATTAGATACTAATTTTTTTTAAGAGACAAGTGTTTCATTCTTTTAACAAGTGTTCAAAATTTACATAAATTTGACAAGTGTTGTATAAATTTGTAGGTGTTAAATTTAGTTTTAATTTTTCTTTTATTTCATTAAATCTGAAAATACATCTACTTTAGCTTGCATCTTCATTCATGCATATTCTTTTTCATTTCCTTAATCAAAACAAAGATCAAAACTCACTTTCTTCATATACATAAATGAAACCCTGCATTCTGTTCATAAACTTGCACATTAAATTCTTGTTCAAAGTTTGAAATTTGTTTACTAATATGCAAGTTAAACCCCTCATCAAAAATCAAATATGAAATATCCTCAAAATCCACAAATCTGTATTGATTCACCAACATCTGCATATTCCACTTCTCTTCAAAATCAAACCCACCTTCATCTCAAATTCAAAACATTAGTCTGCAAAATTCAAGTGAAGCTTGCACTCAGTTTTAAAACCTGGAGATGATCATGCTTGCATCTTTTCTGCACAACCTCAGTTCGAAGCTTGTCAAATACATCTGCATGCCAGCATTTTAGTTAGGGAACATAAGCAAAACTACTTATCATTTCAGACATGAAGTAAGACAAGGTCTAGCATAAGCCTGCACCATTTTCCTGCAAATTAAAAAGGAAGTCAAAACTGAGCTCTGCATTGAAGTAATGTGAGTAACTTTTTAACTTTAAAACCTTAAAATAGGTTGCATGCTAGTTATTGGAATGGAATAGCTATTTACTTATGTTACAGATAACTGTTGTTATGAATATAAATGATGTGCATGCTGTTTCTTTTTCAATTGCCTGTTCTGTTTCTTTTTGAATTTTTTTCCAAGCACCCATAATTTTATTAAATGCTTGTCACTAAATTGTTTCCTGATATAATGAAAGTAACGTTGTTTATTTTCTTAAGTTAATATTTAAAAGTTTTTAGAAAGTTAATGTACAGGATATTGCCTCTGTAAGACTAGAAACATCCATACATGTTAATCCAAACCAAAATTTAATGAGTTAATTTTTTATTTGAGTATCAGTAAACAACAGTGTTAATTGAAACTTGATTTTAAATCAAGTTTTAGGATTTTTAGAGTTTGGCTTAAATTGCAGTGGGCTCTTGAACTAGAAATAGATTATTAGCAAATTATGTTGAATGATGAACTGAAATTTTTTGGGATTCTTCTGATTAATGGAGTAGGTATAGGAGATTCTAAGAAAAATCAGAGAAGTGGTTAAAATTTGTTAGAGTGAATGCAACTTGAAAATCTTTGTTTGAACCCTAGTTTCGAATGGGGTCAAGAAGTGGGTCAGTTTGAGGTGATGAATTGATCGAGCGTTCTGGTTTTTGGTGAATGTATAGTGGGTGTGTGGATGGGTTCATGGCCGGAGAGGTGGAACTTCAGGTGGTCGGAGCGGCAGGAAATCGCCGTTGACAGGTTGGGTCAAAAACCTGAAACATGTTTTCTGGTTTGGAGTTTCAGAACTAAATTTTGAATTCTTTGATTAATTGTTCAATCTGGTGATGATGTTAGGGTATTGCTGGGTTTCTGGTTGTGGTTTGATCATCTATGATGACCAGTAGGGGCGGTGGTCGCCGTGCATATGCACGACGATGAGATTCTGGTGAAATATTGGGGTTTTGGATGTTGCAGGGGAAATATTTGAGATGGCTCGAAGTAACTAGGAAGAGAACTCAGAGTAATTATGCTTTAAACCCGAAGTAGTACTAGGGAACCTCAGGTTGAATTGTAATTTCCAGGTTTTGAAAACTGTTCTTTTTAAAATCTGGGTTTTAAACTTTTTAAAAATCTGTAGTCTTATTTTTTTAGGAAAGTTTAAATCAAATTAAAATTCAAGTTCGAATTTTTGAATTTAAGTTCAAATTTAAAATTTCAGTTTTTAAATAAAAATAAAGTTTTGAAAATTTAACTTAATTAACTACTTTATTTTGTCAAGAATAGTTTGAAAATAAAGTTCTTGTTAGAATAGGAGCAATTTTAAATGAAGTTTAAAATCTGGAAATTTAAAAATGAATTTCAGTTTTAAATTTAAAGAAGATTTAAATTTTAATGTTTTAAACAAAGAATGAATTGAAACTTCTAAAATTTTGAAATGGATTTAACTTCAAATGTTTATGATTTCATTTTTTTAAGACAAACTCTTGTTTTGTCTTAAAATTTTAAATAAGTTTGAATTTTTCAAACTTTAATAAGTTTAAATTACTTTTAATTTAAACTTGTATTTAAAATGAAAATTTAAAGTAATTTCAAGGGTATTTTAATTTAAAAAAAAGAAAGAATTTTTTTTTAAACATAATTAAGTTATGTTTTATCTTGAAATTTAAATTAAGATTTATGTTTTAGAATTAATTAATAAGGTAATTAAGATTAATTAATTAATTTAATTAATTAATTGAATTTGAAATTAATAATTGATTAACGATTAATCAATCTATAATTAAGATCATTAATTAGATTATTAATTAATGATGAATGAATATTATTAATTATGTAATTAAGTTTTAAATCAAGGTTAATTAATTTAATAATTAATTTTAATGATTAAAGATAATTTAAATTGTAATTAATTTAAGTTAATTACTTTATAAAATAATTAGAGAATGGTTAATTAAGATCATTAACCAGGATTATTTAATAATTGATTAATGTAGTTAATTTTTTTAAATTAATTAGATTGATTAATTTAATATAATCATTTGTGAATGGTTTGAGTATAATTACTAGATGTAATTAAGTAATTAATACTTAATGTAATTAATTTGGTTTAATAGGATTGTTTATTTCAATTAATTAAGTTTAATTAATTTTAAACACTTGGGTTTTATAAATAATTACTTTATGTAATTAATGATTTTGGAATTTACTAGTTAAGTAATTGATTAATAATTACAGAATGTAATTTAATGAAGATGTTAAGAATGAAGTAATTTGGATTTAAATTACTTAATAGTTAATCAAGGGATTAATTAAGTAATAATTAAAGGATAATTAATTTGTTTAATATGGTAATTAAGCTAGATAATTACTAAATGTAATTAATCTGTGATGGTGATTAATAATTATAAGTTAATTACTTAAGGTAATTAATAATTAAAGATCATTAATTACTATAATTAATGATGTAATCAAAGTTGATTAGTTATGATTAATTAATCAATAATAGGTAATTAAAGGTAATTAACTAATTAATTAATTAAGGATTAATGTAATTAATTATGATTAATTGATTAATTGAAGTAATTAAAGGATAATTACTGTTTGGTTGAGAATAATTAATTTATGGAATTAATTAAGAATAATTACATGAGTGTAATTAAGGATAATTAATCAAGAGTGATTGCTTAAGATAATTTATTTTGGATGATTAATTAATTGATTGTAATCAATTAAATGATCGAGTAAGCAAGATTTATATTGGTAAAGATATTAATTTAATTTATTTTATATTAATTAATGCTGAAGTAATTAATTTTAAATTAATTAGAGTTGGAGATAGTTAATTTAATTCATTTTAAATTAATTTTATTGTGTTGAGTAAATCATTGCTTATATATATATGGATGACATTAATTGTCTTGGATGTTTTGTGATCTCAAAAATGAGATAAGTAATATTATGTGGCATGAATGCTTAGTTGCATTGTGATATAGATTATCTATTGTGATGATAATATAGATTATCTATTGTGATGATGATATGGATTACCTGTTATTTGATGATGTTGATTATCAATTGTGATTTGTGAAGTTATCTATCTGTATGTATATAGATAGTTGAATTGTTTTAAACCTTTAAAACAACTTGGACCTAAAAGACACGCTTTTGATTTCGATGAGACCGAAATCGGGTTTCCATATTTGGGATCCGAAAACCACATCGATTCCAATTAAACGTTAGGTCGTGAATCAAAGTGGAGTTTTGTGAAGACTCGAGGTGTAAGGACTATGAGTTAGTATAACTATGTGGGTGATTCCGTAATGAGTTTGACGGAATTAGTTCTTATAGATTCGAGATGGTGATTCAGAGTGCAAGGGTTATCGTCGTTGACTCTGAGGGTGATTCCAATATAAGTGCAACGAGATAATGCCTTCGGTTTCGTTCGAACCCGGAACGAACTTGTGTGGATTGAATGCTTTCAGGACATCGTCAGGTGGACGATGAGCATTCTAAATGATGTGTCCTATAAAGGTAATCGTAGCCTCAAGCCTCATCAACCGGAATGGCTAAAACAGGGGAGGTGCAGCAAGGCTTCGTGGGTCGCACCCACTGGAGAGCGAGATTTACCCCTGTCTAGAAGTCCCTTTATATACAGTTGTGTGGATGGTTGCTAGCTACAACCACGGGGTTATCTTGTTCGGAACTGTTCAGTCAGGAATGGGTCCATCTTTGTGTTGCAGAGGAGCGGGATTACTTCTTGGTACGTTGATCTAGGCCACGTACTGTGACGGGCGGTACCCCTGTAGCCCTACCATTGTGGAATCCAAAATCCAATAAGTGCCAAAGGTTTTGATTGTATTACCCACTTTTGTGGCTAGTAGCTGGAATTTAATCATGTAAAAATTTTGGCTATTTCTTATTTATTTGAAAACCCTAGACACTATTATAATATCATCGGATTTCCTATCAAATGTTTTGGTTAGCGTAAGGTAAAAACTTTTCCATGTTTATGTGTGGGAAGTCTTACGTGATACCTTTCTTTTCAAAAGATTTTTAAAAGTTAAGCAACTTTAACCTGTTACTCACACCAGACCCATGTCTGACCCGGAGTTTATTTTTTGGTTTTCATAAACTCTTGGGTACTCAAATTTTTACGAGTAGCCATGGGATTTAGGTTATGATTCAGGATTAGCTTTGACGAATAGTGGAGGAGCAAAAGGAGAAGGAGGCTTCTGCGTGTAGATATATATCTAGTATTCTTCTGTGTGTTCTCTGAGTTGTTGTCTTTGTACTATATTGAGTTGTATAACTAGGTAGGTGTTTATAACTGTCTAGTATGTGTTGTTTTAGCTGTGTATCTCTGATGTATATGATACTATGTAATGTATTATGTGATAAATATAATTTATTCGTTCCGCTGTTTAGATTCTGATGTTGTTTCTTTCTTCTTCTCTGTCTTTTCTCTTTTCTATCCCTTTCTTTATTAAAAATAATGCGATTTTCTGTGGTAAGAAAGTCGGGTCGTTTCACTTGGTATCAGAGCATTAGGTTGAGTGAATACCTAGGCTATGTGGTGGTGTCTTTCTTGAGAGAGCGTATTTGTAATTTTTAATATATATATATATATATATATATATATATATATATATATATATATATTTATACCTATCTATTGGGTTACCTGTTCAGGTTTTCCAATATAAGTTATAAAGGTAGATGGGATAGTGGTGTGTGTGGCACGACTACCATTTGTTGGAGTTTGAATGTCTGAGGTTGAAAGACTATCTGTTGAGACTGTAGACCTAATACCGTCTCGAGTGATTTCTGCAGTGATGAGGGACTTCATTGATCTCAGAAGTAAACCTGTTATGGTTCAGAGTCTATTTTTGAAGTGGGTGAGTAGAGTTTGGATCTGTCGGCTGGGCAGAAGTGAGTAATGGTATTTTGATACCTTAGGAAGTAGTAACTGTGTGATGAGATGCAGTGGCTATGGATGTTCCCAAAAATGTTTTCTTTGGAACAAGTTAAAGAGGTGAGTCTGCTTCGATGTTGTGGCTGTGTTCAGCCGGAGTTTCTGTTTGCTTTGAGATTTGAGTTTCTCAAAGAGCTTTGATTTGAAATTCTTTGGCATCTGTGGCAGCAGTGCAGCTTGGAGTGTTCTCGGTGTTGGCAAGAGATCTTCTGGCTTAGCATTTTTTTGAAGTGGAGTTCAGAAGAAGTTAAGTGAACCCGTTTCTTCGATTGGTTGGCCAGTCAAGTGTAAGCTGTTCTATTTGATTAAGGGAGAACAATTTCCCTTGGATTTGGTTTGGGTGGTTCGCAAAAGTGACTTGCAATTGTTTGAATGTTTTCTTAGGTTGTCTGAGTTTTTCTGGATGTCTTCAGGGAGTCAGAGTTTGGTTCGCATCTAAAGATTGAGCTTTCTTATCGTCTAGGATTCCAGGAGTGGTACCGCTAGTTCAGCTTAATAGAAGAATGGTTTCTAGAGATTAAGTTGGTGTAGCAGCTCAGAGTTTTGGGTCTGAGTTTCTTATGGATCTGTTGAACCATATCTCTAGGGTGTGTTGTCCTGTTTGTGCTTGTGTTCTTCTTTAAGTATTCTTTTCTACTTCATATCAGAGTTGAGAGGCGGAAGTAGTTTGGAAGCACATCTGCTTTTCTTTTCCGGATAGGAGAGGTTGTTGTCTTCTGATGTTGAGGAGTAAAGTTTGGGTTCTTGGTTTTGGTTGATCTTGAGGAGATCATTTTGTTGAGTTGATTGGTCTAGTTTGTTTCTAGAAGCATCAGCGAAGGTTACGCTGATCAGTAAGTTTGTAGACAGCGCAGGATCGTCCGAAGAGTTTTTGTGGATTAAAGATGAAGGAATTTGGACACTGAAGTCGGAGATTTAATTTTGGATAAGTTTTCTCCGATCAAAAGTGAGCTATAGGTTTGGGTAAGTCTGAGAACCTAGTTCTGAAGTGTTTTGGATCTTTTCTGTATCTAGGAGAATAAGTGATTGATCTACGGATTGGATTGCCAGTTTGGATAACTGAGATTCGATGAGTTTTACGTATCTCTGTGGGAGTACGTGTATGATCTATCACTGGTTGTGGAACCAGCAGTTCTGGAGTTTTGATTGTTGAGTCAGACTCGTTTGTAGTCTGATATATTGTCTAGTGTTATAGATATAGTTGTATAAGAGCTTTGTAGCTTCATAGTATTGATTGTTTGGATTCTCTGGAGCGAGTATTCCGGTGTATATATATACACACACACACACACACATACCTGGCGAAACTCGATAAAATTCTATCCAGAATTTGTCTGGATAATTAGATTTGTTTGACTGGTTGTTATGGCTGTTAGCATATGTTTGATATATGCTTGTGTTTAAAATTTAAAATTTAAAATTTAATGGTTTATTAAATTACCTTCGTTTTAAATTTCGAGGACAAAATTCTTTTAAAGGGGAAGGATTGTAATATCCCGGAATTTTTAACAATATCAATTTAATAATCTGTATTAAAAATTAAATTTATATTGATATTTGTTAATAATAATTCGAATAAATTTAATAATCTTCTTCAATAATTATTTAAATTGGTTATTTTATCTTTTTAAAATAATAAATTGATTTCTATTTACAATATAAATATATGGTTTACATTTCAAATAGATTTGCATTGTTTTAATTTTAATAAGTAAAGCATATATTCTAGTTTTAATATTTGTAGTAATTTGGAAAATTTGTTTTATTTAATATTTAAGCTTTTCAAAGTTAAATAAATTATTTTGGTTTAAATTTAATAAATAAACTATATTTTAAAATTTTAATATATATTCATTATAAATTGGAAATTTTGATTTTTATTAGTATTGAGTTTTTTTTAAAAAAAACTATTTCATGAATAAATATATGATTCTAAATTTGATAAGAAAAATATTAAATGTTTAAATTAAATTGGATTGAGTTTTAAATTTAGAATAAATTCAACAAAAGGTTTTATGACTTAATGAAATAGATATTTTATTGATAAAAATATAATTTCTTGTAAAATGATTTTAATTTAATATTAAGAGAAATATAAAAACAATATTGATAATGTATTGTCTTTATAAATAAGTTTTGAATAGAATTTGTAATTTTTATCTCAAATTGAATTTATATGTATAACTTGATTTGAAAATATTTGATTTTGACTTTAATTTGAACTTGAAGTTCCAAAGTATAAATCTTAAATTGTTTAATTATTATATGTATAAGTTTCAATTTGTAAGACATGATTTGTTTTTATTTCATTTATATTGATAGTTTTAATAGTTTTAATTGATAGTTTTAATAGTTTTATTTCATAAATATTGATAGTTTTAATTTTTCTTTTATTTCATTAAATCTGAAAATACATCTAGTTTAGCTTGCATCTTCATTCATGCATATTCCTTTTCATTTTCTTAATCAAAACAAAGATCAAAACTAACTTTCTTCATATACATAAATGAAACCCTGCATTCTGTTCATAAACATGCATATTAAATTCTTGTTCAAAGTTTGAAATTTGTTTACTAATATGCAAGTTAAACCCCTCATCAAAAATCAAATCTGAAATATCCTCAAAATCCACAAATCTGCATTGATTCACCAACATCTGCATATTCCACTTCTCTTCAAAATCAAACCCACCTTCATCTCAAATTCAAAACATTAGTCTGCAAAATTCAAGTGAAGCTTGCACTCTGTTTTAAAACCTGGAGATGATCATGCTTGCATCTTTTCTGCACAACCTCAGTTTGAAGCTTGTCAAATACATCTGCATGCCAGCATTTTAGTCAGGGAACATAAGAAAAACTGCATATCATTTAAGACATGAAGTAAGGCATGGTCTAGCATAAGCCTGCACCATTTTCCTGCAAATTAAAAAGGAAGTCAAAACCGAGCTCTACATTGAAATAATGTGAGTAACTTATTAAATTTTAAACCTTAAAATAGGTTGCATGCTAGTTATTGGAATGGAATAGCTATTTACTTATGTTACAGATAACTGTTGTTATGAATATAAATGATGTGCATGCTGTTTCTTTTTCAATTGCCTGTTCTGTTTCTTTTTGAATTTTTTTCCAAGCACCCATAATTTTATTAAATACTTGTCACTAAATTATTTCCTGATATAATGAAAGTAATAAAGCAACGTTGTTTATTTTCTTAAGTTAATATTTAAAAGTTTTAGAAAGTTAATGTACAGGATATTGCCTCTGTAAAACTAGAAACATCCATACATGTTAATCCAAACCAAAATTTAATGAGTTAATTTTTTATTTGAGTATCAGTAAACAACAGTGTTAATTGAAAATTGATTTTTAAATCAAGTTTTAGGACTTTAAGAGTTTGGCTTAAATTGCAGTGGGCTCTTGAACTAGAAATAGATTATTAGCAAATTATGTTGAATCATGAATTGAAAAGTCCTGGGATTCTTCTGATTAATGGAGTAGGTATAGGAGATTCTGAGAAAAATCAGAGAAGTTGTTAAAATTTGTTAGAGTGAATGCAACTTGAAAATATTTGTTTGGACCCTAGTTTTGAATGGGGTTAAGAAGTGGGTCAGTTTGAGGTGATGAATTGATCGAGCGTTCTGGTTTTTGGTGAATGTATAGTGGGTGTGTGGATGGGTTCATGGCCGGAGAGGTGGAACTTCAAGTGGTCGGAGCGACAAGAAATCGCCGTTGACAGGTTGGGTCAAAAACCTGAAACATGTTTTCAAGTTTGGGGTTTCAGAACTAAATTTTGAATTCTTTGATTAATTATTCTATCTGGTGATGATGTTACGGTATTGATGGGTTTCTGGTTGTGGTTTGATCATCTATGATGACCAGTAGGGGCAGTGGTTGCCGTGCATATGCACGGCGATGAGTTTCAGGTGAAATATTGGGGTTTTGGATGTTGCAGGGGAAATCTTTAAGATGGCTCGAAGTAAGTAGGAAGAGAACTGGCAGTAATTAAGCTTTAAACCCGAAGTAGTACTAGGGAACCTCGGGTTGAATTGCAATTTCCAGGTTCTGAAAACTGTTCTTTTTAAAATCTGGGTTTTAAACTTTTTAAAAATCTGTAGTCTTATTTTTTTAGGAAAGTTTAAATCAAATGAAAATTCAAGTTTGAATTTTTGAATTTAAGTTCAAATTTAAAATTTCAGTTTTTAAATAAAAATAAAGTTTTGAAAATTTAACTTAATTAACTACTTTATTGTGTTAAGAATAGTTTGAACTTTTTAAAATAAAGTTCTTGTTAGAATAGGAGCAATTTTATATGAAGTTTAAAATCTGGAAATTTAAAAATGAATTTCAGTTTTAAATTTAAAGAAGATTTAAATTTGAAAGTTTTAAACAAAGAAGGAATTGAAACTTCTAAAATTTCGAAATGGATTTAACTTCAAATGTTTATGATTTCATTTTTTTAAGACAAACTCTTGTTTTGTCATAAAATTTAAAATAAGTTTGAATTTTTCAAACTTTAATAAGTTTAAATTACTTTTAATTTAAACTTGTATTTAAAATGAAAATTTAAAGTAATTTCAAGGGTACTTTAATTTAAAAAAAAGAAAATGTATTGTTTTCAAACATAATTAAGTTATGTTTTATCTTGAAATTTAAATTAAGATTTATGTTTTAGAATTAATTAATAAGGTAATTAAGATTAATTAATTAATTTAATTAATTAATTGAATTTGGAATTAATAATTGATTAATCAATCTATAATTAAGATCATTAATTAGATTATTAATTAGTGATGAATGAATATTATTAATTATGTAATTAAGTTTTCAATCAAGGTTAATTAATTTAATAATTAATTTTAATGATTAAAGATAATTTAAATTGTAATTAATTTAAGTTAATTACTTTATAAAATAATTAGAGAATGGTTAATGAAGATCATTAACCAGGATTATTTAATAATTGATTAATGTAGTTAATTTTTTTAATTAATTAGGTTGATTAATTTAATAATAATCATTTGTGAATGGTTTGAGTATAATTACTAGATGTAATTAAGTAATTAATACTTAATGTAATTAATTTGGTTTAATAGGATTGTTTATTTTAATTAATTAAGTTTAATTAATTTTAAACACTTGGGTTTTATAAATAATTACTTTATGTAATTAATGATTTTGGAATTTACTAGTTAAGTAATCGATTAATAATTACAGAATGTAATTTAATGAAGATGTTAAGAATGATGTAATTTGGATTTAAATTACTTAATAATTAATCAAGGGATTAATTAAGTAATAAATTAAAGGATAATTAATTTGTTTAATATGGTAATTAAGCTAGATAATTAATAAATGTAATTAATCTGTGATGATGATTAATAATTATAAGTTAATTACTTAAGGTAATTAATAATTAAAGATCATTAATTATTATAATTAATGATGTAATTAAAGTTGATTAGTTATGATTAATTAATCAATAATAGGTAATTAAAGGTAATAAATAATTAATTAATTAAGGATTAATGTAATTAATTATGATTAATTGAAGTAATTAAAGGATAATTACTGTTTGGTTGAGAATAATTAATTTATGGAATTAATTAAGAATAATTACATGAGTGTAATTAAAGATAATTAATCAAGAGTGATTAATCAAGATAATTTATTTTGAATGATTAATTAATTGATTGTAATCAATTAAATGATTGAGTAAGCAAGATTTATATTGGTTAAGATATTAATTTAATTTATTTTAAATTAATTAAGACTGAAGTAATTAATTTAATTAATTTAAATTAATTAGAGTTGGTGATAGTTAATTTAATTCATTTTAAATTAATTTTATTGTGTTGAGTAAATCATTGCTTATATATATATGGATGACATTGATTGTCTTGGATGTTTTGTGATCTCAGAAATGAGATAAGTAATATTGTGTGGTATGAATGCTTAGTTGCATTATGATATAGATTATCTATTGTGATGATAATATAGATTATCTATTGTGATGATGATATGGATTACCTGTTATTTGATGATGTTAATTATTAATTGTGATTTGTGAAGTTATCTATCTGTATGTGTATAGATAGTTGAATTGTTTTGAACCTTTAAAACAACTTGGACCTAAAAGACACGCTTTGGATTTCGATGAGACCGGGATCGGGTTTCCATATTTGGGATCCGAAAACCACATTGATTCTAATTAAACGTTAGGTCGTGAATCAAAGTGGAGTTTTGTGAAGATTCGAGGTGTAAGGACTATGAGTCAGTATAACTCTATGGGTGATTTCGTAATGAGTTTGACGGAATTAGTTCTTATAGATTCAAGATGGTGGTTCAGAGTGCAAGGGTTATCGTCGTTGACTCTGAGGCTGATTCCAATATAAGTGCAACGAGATAATGCCTTCGGCTTCGTTTGAACCCGGAACGAACTTGTATGGATTGAATGCTTTCAGAACATCGTCAGGTGGACAATGAGCATTCTAAGTGATGTGTCCTATAAAGGTAATCGTAGCCTCAAGCCTCATCAACCGGGAATGGCTAAAACAGGGGAGGGGCAACAAGGCTTCGTGGGTCGCACCCACTGGAAAGCGAGATTTACCCCTGTCTAGAAGTCCCTTTATATTCGGCTGTGTGGGTGGCTGCTAGCTACAACCACGGGGTTATCTTGTTCGGAACTGTTCAGTAAGGAATGGGTCCGACCTTGTGTTGCAGGGGAGCGGGCGTACTCCTTGGTACGTTGATCTAGGCCACGTACTGTGACGGGCGGTACCCCAGTAGCCTTGCCATTGTATGGAATCCAAAATCCAATAAGTGCCAATGGTTTTGATTGTATTACCCACTTTTGTGGCTAGTAGCTGGAATTTAATCATGTAACAATTTCGGCTATTTCTTATTTATTTGAAAACCCTGGACACTATTATAATATCATCGGATTTCCTATCAAATGTTTTGGTTAGCGTAAGGTAAAAACTTTTCCATGTTTATTTGTGGGAAGTCTTACGTGATACATTTCGTTTCAAAAGATTTTAAAATTTAAGCAACTTTGACATGTTACTCACACCAGACCCATGTCTGACCCGGAGTTTATTTTTTGTTTTTCATAAACTCTTGGGTACTCAAATTTTTACGAGTAGCCAAGGGATTCAGGTTAGGATTCAGGATTAGCTTTGACGAATTGTGGAGGAGCAAAAGGAGCAGGAGGCTTCTACGTGTAGATATATATCTAGTATTCCACTGTGTGTTCTCTGAGTTGTTGTCTTTGTACTATATTGAGTTGTATAACTAGACAGGTGTTTATAACTGTCTAGTATGTGTTGTTTTAGCTGTGTATCTCTGATGTATAGGATACTATGTAATGTATTATGTGATAATATAATTTATTCATTCCGCTGTTTAGATTCTGATGTTGTTTCTTTCTTCTTCTCTGTCTTTTCTCTTTTCTATCCCTTTCTTTCTTAAAAATGATGCGATTTTTTACGGTAAGAAAGTCGGGTCGTTTCATAATACCTAGATATGGCACAAATGGTTCTGTCATATCAATTTCAAAAATATAAATAAAATAATAATCTTGTAAAAGGATTACCAAAGATGAATTTTAAAATTAATAATATATGTGACTCGTGTCAATTACGTAAATTAACTAAATCTTCGTTTAATCTAAGAAAGTTATTTCAACACTACAATCGCTTGAGTTACTTCATATGGTTTTATTTGAACCTGCCCAAATTCAATCCATAAATCATAATAAATACGTATTTGTAATAGTTGATGATTTTTCTAGATATATATGGACTATCATTATGAAAAATAAAAGTGATACCTTTGAAAATTTTAAAACATTTGTTAAACAAATTCAAAATTTAAAGGTTATTAAAATTAAAAATATTAGAAGTGATCACGGAGGTAAATTTGAAAATATACAGTTTGATAACTATTGTAAAAAGAAACGAATATTTCATAACTTTTCGTTTCCTAGAACTCCACAACAAAATGGAGTCGTAGAACGAAAGAATCGAACTCTATAAGAATGCGTACGAACGTTACTAAATGAAAGCACGTTACCAAAACTTTTTTGGGCTGAAGCTATTGCAACTTCCTGTTATGTTTTGAATCGTGTTTCTATTAGACCTCTCACCATGAATACTCCTCACGAAATTTTTAACGGTAAAGAACTAACATATCTTATTTTAAAATATTTGGATCAAAATGTTTTATGTTCAATACTAAAGATTAGCTTGGCAAATTTGATTTAATATGTGATGAGGGTATATTTGTTGGATATTTGAATCAAAGCAAAGCTTATTGAATTTTTAATAAACGAACTAATACTATCGAAGAGTCACTCCATGTATCTTTTGATGAGAACTCTAAACTTATTTCTAATACAATTAATGACAGTGATTTAATTATTAATAATAAAACAAATATAATAATAAACAATTCAAGAGATGATGACGATACCGTTTATAATTCTAGAGAAAATGATAACATTGTTAATTTAGAAAATATAAATACTACAAATACAATTAGATCTCCTCGAAGAGTCTTACGAAATCACCCTATAGAAAATATAATTGGAGAAATAAATTCAAATATTCGAACTAAAAATCAACTTAATCTAATGGGTAATGTAGCTTTTCTCTCTACTATAGAGCCTAAAAATACTAAGGAAGCATCATCCAATGAAAATTGGTTTATTTCTATGCAAAAAGAACTAAATTAGTTTAAACGAAATGAAGTTTGGGAACTATTACCTTGACCGACCGATCAGACTGTTATAGAAACTAAATGGGTTTATAAAAATAAAGCAGACGAATTAGAAAATATAACTAGAAACAAAGCGAGACTAGTAGCACAAGGATATAACTAGGAAGAAGGAATAGACTAGGAAGAAAGAATAGACTACGAAGAAACGACTACTCCAGTCGTTAGACTAGAAGCAATACGAATCTTATTAGCGTATGCATTTTTTAATATTTTTAAACTCTATCAAATGGATGTTAAAAGTGCATTTTTAAATGGCTATATTAAAGGAAACGTTTATGTTGAAAAACCTCCTTTATTTATTCATGAAAATACCCAGATCATGTATATAAACTTAAGAAAGCTTTATATGGTTTAAAGCAAGCACCACGTGCTTGGTATGAATGCCTTAAAAGCTATCTAAATGACTTGGGATTCGAAATAGGAAAAGTAGATCAAGCTTTATTTATTTGAAATTCTAAAAATGATATATTGATAGTTCAAATATATGTCGACGAAATTATATTTGGCTTAACTAATAATAAATTATGTAATGAATTTTCTGAAATAATGGCTAAAGAATTTGAAGTGTCCCATATGGAAGAATTATCCTTTTTTCTAGGACTTCAAATAAAACAAGTTTCAAAAAGAATATTTATCAATCAATAAAAATACTGTAATAATCTTATCAAACGTTTTGGAATGGAAAACACTTCTGCCAAAACCAACACCTATGAGCACAACAACACATCTTGATAAAGATGAAAATGGCAAAAGTGTAGACCAAAAACTATATCGTAGTATGATACGATCAATACTTTATCTAACAACAAGTAGACCAGATTTTATGATGAGTGTGTGCTTATGTTCACGATTTCAAGCTGACCCAAAGATTCATATTTATGTGTCGTAAAACATATGCTACGCTATCTTAGTAAAACTACAAATTACAGACTTTTCTATCCGAAAGAATGCTCGTTCGAATTAGTATCATATAGCAATGCTGATTTCGGAGGATCACGAACAGATAGAAAAGGTAGAAGCGGTACGTGTCACTTCATTGGTAAATCTTTAATATCATGCTTTAGCAAGAAACAAAACTATGTCACACTATCAAATTGTGAAGCAGAATATATTTCTGAGGCACTAGCTTGCACACAAATAATTTATATGCAACAGACACTTAAAGATTTCAGAATCAATCTATCAAAATCAATAATTTACTGCAATAATTCTAGTGCAATAAATCTATCTAAAAATCCAGTATACCACTCAAGAACCAAACACATAGATATTATACATCATTTTTTATGCGATAATACAGAAAAAGAATTGATAAATCTAGAGTATGTACCATCAAAAATCAATTAGCAGATATTTTTACTAAGCCGTTGTTAGAAAATACGTTTATAAAATTACATTGTGAACTGGGTATAATGTCAATTAAAGATATATAAATAAAATGCAAAATTTTTAAATAAAAACTCAAAAATAAATTTTTTACAAAATATTTGAAATTCTGACCATGCTGAGAATCGAACCCATGACCTGCTATGAATAGCCCAAGTGCCTTAACCACCTAAGCTATTGATTTTTTCTATTATAGTCTAATATGGGGATTTTATTATGCAGTGACATCACTATATACTAAAAATATGTGTAACATTTTGCCTTATAAATATATATTACTATTTTTATAAACATCAAATTACATAAAATAAAACTAACAATAAAAAAACTGATGTACTACCCTAATTCTTGGCTAAATTCAATAAAAGGCACTTAATTTTACCTGCTTTTTCTCTAAACTTAGGGTATAAATAGACTCCTTTTTCTTTATATAATCAAACTGAAGTAAAAAAATGACAAAAAACAAAGCTTTCATTTGTTTTCCTCTCACCAACTAGTTTATCAAGATGTCATCCTCCTCATCCATGGATTCTATTGAAATTCTTGCCTCAAACAATTCACCAAAGACTCCGGTTCATAAAACTTCACCATCATTTGGCTATCATACCGTATATACTCCGGATAAAAAGAAAGGAAAGAAGACGATTGACATATCTCCAAATACGAAGCAAAAGATAGATGATATGCACCATTATCAACAAGAATCACTAATGCTACAATGTGAAATGTACTACGAACAGAAGATTAACTCAAGACAATTAGGAATCATTGAACATATTGCTATGAAGTTCTGCGGGGATTCGTTGCATCTGATAGATAAACATGCTGTTTCGCCTATTAGATGACTTCGACTTCGTCCCCACCGCGACCACCGTTCTCACCAAATTCATGGGATCGCAATGAGGAATCGAATGCTCGTCGCAAGTAACTAAAGGACTACAAGACGCCTAGCCCCTTGAAATATACATAGTTGTCATTATCTTTTATTCTATTTCTGAACAATTCTTATAAGTATGTAAGTTTTTGTTCTTTAAATAATTTATTTCTATTTCATTCATCAATAAGAAAACTAATTATAATATATTGAATAATAAAACTTACAACGTTCACATATATTATATATTAACATTTCACATCAAAATAAATTCACTATAAAAAATCAACCAGCTCAGTCGACCGGACCAGGTGGTTAGTCGACTAATGCAGAAACCAATTTTTTTTAATAAACATGGCCAATCGACTGTCTCAGTGCCTCAGTAGACTGGACTAGTAAGGTGAAAATTTTCGATCTTCAACTTCAGTCGATTGATGCACAGAGCCAATCGACTGAACCGTAGATCTGAGTCACTTTATTACTTTTACCCACCCACTTTCCTTCTTTTATCTTCTACTTTACCTTCTTTCACCATTACCATTTTAGATTTCAAAATTTTTCAAAATCCTAACCTTTCAAAAAAATCCATTTAAAAATTCAAATTAATGGCTCCTAAACGAAAGGGACAAGCTTCCTCCGTCAAACGAGCAAATCCAAAGATGGCTATTTGATGACACTGCGATTAGGAGGTTTGATGACACTGCGATTAGGAGGTGGACACGAATGCAAGACTCACGGATTTTTGAAGGTTCGTTTGTTAAATTCTCTGATTTCTCTCCATACCTTATCTAAGAGTTAGCTCGAAGGAGCAATTTGGAGTCATTCAACATTGACGATAACAAGCACAAAATCAATCAAATAATGGTGAAACTACTCTACGCAAATCTAAACTTGGGTCACCAAACCGATCAAAATCAACAAGATTGTGTATGGAGTCTAGTGTGTGGGAAACCCGTCTTTTTCTCGTTAGATCGCATGGCTCATATTTTATAAACAGAAAATGATGGTATGGAATTGGCTAATATTGATTGTGACTTGGTTGTTCATGACAATGTAAGTCATTTGTTTTTAGAAGACGACATGCATCAACTCAAATTCATGTCTCTACTACCAAAAGCAATAATTATTCATCATGCTTTAATGAAAACCATGAATCCAATAACCAGGAGTTATAAACTTGTCTACGAACATAACATTAAAGATTTATATGCTATTTTCGAAAACATTAAAGTCAACTAGCACCGTTTAATTCTTAACGAATTTTTATGCTTCAACAATGGTAAAATGAATGTAATCTACTACAGTGAATATATTATGCAACTTCTAAAGGCTTTTGAGATTTCGGAACCGGACTCGCCAATTTCTACCGTTGGATGTTTAAATTCTCGCACTTTGGCATTAATGAAGCTACCTATTGCTCGACCACAACCCATCATATCTTTTGAAGAATGGACTCAATGGCATTTATCTCACGACCAACCACAACAACATGGCGAACCATCTCAAGGCCCATCTCGTCAAAGATCAATTCGTCGTCAACAAGAAGAAATTTTGATTCCGAATCCAGGCTTCAACCACGTGAATCAATTTCTATAATATACCATAATCAACAAATTCTCCAATCCAATATCACCAAAGTTGATAAGAAGCTTGATACGGTCAAACGATTTTTTACGAAATTATGGCAAGCTATCTCATGTTCTTCCGAGACTACCATAGCTACTTTAGGTGATCCGGGCAAGCAACCCGTCTACACTTTATCTTCTTCTGATGACGATCAAGCAAGTAGTAGTGACGATGATGGAGATGAAGGCAATAGAGGTGGTCAGACATCATATAGTGGTAGGGGTAAGCAACCAATGGCTTAAGATGTTTTTCTTTTTATTAAAACATTTGTATTCATTTCGTATGGCTTGCACTAAATGGCTACTCTAGTTTATTTATTTCGAACGCTATTGTTTATGGAAGTTTAATGTATGAATGATTGTTTTCTTCATATTATCTATGACATTATAACTTCATATTACTTATTCCTTTTTGTCGATGACAAAGGGGGAGAAATATTATTTCTAACATTAAGAATGCAAGATATAGAGCGTCAAATATTCAAAGGGAGTAAGTATTTATGTTATACATATACAGTCGAAATCTATATCTACTTACAGGTTGTCATCAATCAAAAAGGGGGAGAATGTTGAGACATGGTTTTGATTCATGACACAAAGCTATCACTACGACATACATATTTGACGAATGCTACGACAAAAAGAGACAAGGAGACGAGACTTTAAAACCGGTGTATCAATTATATTATTTTGTTTATAAATCATAGGTCAATATTGTTAAAATATCTACTTAGTTGCATATATATTAGCTTATATATTTAATTATTCTATTTCACAAATATTTTATACATATATAAGCATATAACTAAATTATAAAAATGTTTTAAAGTTATAAAATTAATATACCTATGTAAACTGTGCTTATTGCAGAAATTTAACCAGGTCAGTCGACTGACCCACTGGAAATTTTGTGCAACATGCAAAGGTACATAGATATACGAATTTAAATTTAAATATTATTTTGAATATTCAGTCGACTAACCAGAGGTTCAGTTTATTGAATTTCTATAACAGCTACTTGTCGAAAAGCCACGACTTTTTGTAAAGCGATACGAACCTGTATGAAAAGATTGGATGCAACACTTCAATCGAAACACTTCACCAGCAGCCTTTGCTTTCTAACCTTTATAAATAAAAACTCCAACTTGATTCCCAATCACTTAATCACAATTGAATTCTCTTATCTCTTTGATCTAATTCTCTGGAATCTATTTGCTATCATACTTTCAATTATTCTGCATTAAAGCAATACTATACCTTTATATTCTTCATATACTTCAAATATATATATTTATACTCGAGGTGAATATTATAGGAAGCGTGTACTACAAGTGACAAATCCATGTTATCAGAACACACAAAAGTCAAAACTATTTTCTGTATTTGTTGAAGTCTTGTTCTGCTACACAGACGAGTGAAGTCCTCTTCGACTGTTGAGGAGAAATCATGTTTTACTGCTCCGGTCCGTGTTCGGCTGCTTAGGGGTGTATAGACCTATTACTCTGGGTTAAGTGAGGGTTGTTGTATTAGTGAAATTCCAAAAGGAGATGGGACTGGATGTAGGACGGTGCTTCGAACCAGTATAAAAATTCCTGGTGTCATTTTACTTATATTCTGCATTATTTACCGTATTACTATCATCACTATACTCTGTATCGTCGTATATCCATATTACACTATCCATAGCAAACTTTCAAGAAGTTCAATCAATATACTTTTCAAGCGTGCTTATGACAAAATGAGAATGAAGGCGAAAGATCTAAAACCATGCCTCTCATGCATACATGGTATTAATGGAAGTACAAGCATACCAACTGGCATGGTAGAGTCGCCCGTTGAATTAGGTATAGGGGATCACCGGAGAGTTCAGATGTTGTAGTTTATGGTGTTAGGCATACATTCCCCCTACAATGCTATCTTGGGCCGACCTTCCCTTGCGAAATTAAGGGTAGTGATTGCTCCATGGTGTTTAACTCTGAAGTTCCCAACTAATAATGGGGTTGGAGTGATACATGGTGATCAAGCTGCTGGACACGGTTGTTATGTTGCAAAGCTGCGGGATGCGCAGCGAAAGGAGAAAGGAAAGGGAATAGAAGAATTTCTCTGTGTCTGTTTTTCAGAAAATAGACAACTAGCGCCTGGACCTAGGCTAGGGTGCCATAACCAGTTCCTTAAGGACCTCGATTCCAGGGGTAATAATGATGAGGAGGAAGCCAAAGACTGCCAAGCTTCCCCGACGGAGTTAACGAACAATGTTCCGATCCACGACGATGACAATTCCAAAATGTTAAAGTTCGGATCTCAACTTAGCTACCAGATGAGATAGGAATTGGTTGATTTTCTCTAGCCGAACCTTGATGTGTTTGCTTGGACTCATTCAGACATGTGTGGGATCTCGTCGGATATTGCAAGCCATACATTAAATATTGACCCGCGACATGTCTCGGTCAATCAAAAAAGGCGCGGTATGGATCCAGAGAGATCTGCCGCCCTAAAGGAAGAAGTAAATAAACCCAAGTCGAATTGGTTTATCCATGATGATTTATACTCGGAGTTGGTATCTAATCCAGTGCTCGTCAAGAATTCAAACGAGAAGTGGCAAACATGCGTGGACTACTCAGATCTGATTAAAGCCGGCCCTGAGGACAGTTTCCCTCTTCCCAGAATTGATCAACTGGTGGATTCAACATCGGGACACAAACTCTTATCTTTCATGGACGCGTATTCTAGCTCCAAATACCAATACATCTACCTGACCATGAACATACTAGCTTCTTCACTGATTTGGGACTCTATTGTTACAAGGTCATGCCGTTTGGACTTAAGAATGCTGGAGAAACTTATCAGAGGCTCGTAAACCGAATGTTTACTAACTGTTAGCACCAAAATTGGTCACTAACACCTTAGAAAGATTGTGTAGAGAGATTAATGAAGAAAGTAAATTAAAACTGAGAACAAGAACACCAAATTTATAGTAGTTCGGCGTAACTGCCTATGTCCACTTTGAAGTTGATTCTTATTGATTTCCGTGATAGTTGATTACAGATATAATCCATTTCTAATTACTTGAATACAATTGCTAAGTAAAAGATTAAGTCTTGAGTGAGTGTTGAATGCGGCAGAGCTTCCCCAGTGTTCCCAAAAAACTCATCCTTTTCACTGTGCCCCTGCCTCTCTATTTATAGACGAAGGTGGGTTGGACCTCCCTGGTGGGCCTGATAGCTAGGTACCTCGGCCCAAATGGAGTAAGCTCTGCGTGCCGTCCCGAACATGCCGAACGGCCAAATGCCGAACCGTCATCGTTATGCCAAACGAGATGGTATTGTGTGGGAAGAGCAGACCGAGCAACAATCGAAGCCGGTCGAGATTGAAAGAATGCCGAACAATCTTTGGTTGTCGAACGTTCTCGGGAGGCCGAACAATCTTTAGACGTCGAACGAAACTTATGTCGAGCGTCCTTGGTATGCCGAACATAACTTATGCTGAGCGTCCTTAGTATGCCAAACGTCCTTGATATGCCGAACGTTCATGGATGCAGAACGATATACAATACCTAACATTTCCCAATGCCGAATGCTTCTGGATGCCGAGCGCTCCTTTATGCCGAGCGTTTCTCTGATGCCGAACGCTCTTGACTGCCTAATGACCCTGACTACCGAACGATTTCTTGTGTCGAGCGTTCAGAATGCCGAACAATACATACATTTCCGAGCAGTGTGCCAATGCTAAGTACTTAGTTGCCTGGTCAAATCCCCAGGAAACACTTGCTCCCCAAAGTGTATCGCATGATCGTACAGGATACGCTTTGAACTATGAGTCCTTTGTGCTTCGCTTTGAAACTTGGGCCATTACTCTTGGAGGTTGTTTTCTTATGAGTACCAGGTGAGGTAGTGTGTGCCGAACGTAACGCGAATGCCGAACGATACAACCGAAGCCGAACATCCATGTACGCCGAACAAAATGAAAGCTGATGTCGAACGATGCTGCTTTGACCGGTTCTACCGGTCATTGTCGCTTCGACTTCTTCTTCTTCCCTATAAAGGTCAGCACATTCCTTCTTCTTCTCTTTCCACTTTTTTACCTCCGCTACCTTGTACTTGCTAACCTTGCCAGTTAACAGCCTCTAAAGATTTACCAATCCTTTCCAAGTCTCGATCTACTAACTAGGTATCGTTTCTTCTATCTAAATCCTTTCCATAACTAAAAAGTATTTCGGCTCAAGTTCATAGATTGGAACCGTAGCCGATAGGTGTTGTGTGGATGAAAGAGTAGAGCCTTGATTAAGATAATTTTAGAGTTTTTGGAGTTAAATGATGAGGAGGAAAGGAGGAGTGACTAGAGATGAGCATACAAGGGAGCTGTTGGTAGATGTATTGTGGTTCGGCATGGTTCCCTTGTGTCGAACGAGATTGGAGGAAAAAAGAATAGAGGGGGAGTAGAAGGTGGCTAGGATGACGAACGGAATGGTCTGGTATCACTCGTCGAACGATCTGTCCTTGTTGTTCGGCGTGGATGGAGGAAGAGAGGAAAAAATGAAACCGTATTTAAGGATGGAGTGCCGAGCGTTGGGGCTCAGCGTAACTTTTTGGTTCGACATGACTCGTCACATGCCGAGCAGTGGTATGGAGGGTTAGGGAGGAAGTATGAATTAGGTAAGATGTTGAACGTTACTTTGGCCGAGAAGAACTTAGGCCGTTCGTTACTTAGGTCGAACGATAGCTTTGTCGAACGATAGCTTATCCGGCCGACAGTTAGACCGAACAACATTTAGACCGACCAATCATGACTGCCGACCAATATCTCAGCCAAACAATGCTCAAGTCGATCAATCATAAATGCCGAACCATATTTTATAGGCCGAACAGTTATAAATGTCGAACCATATTTAGGCCGAACAGTCATAAATGCCGAACCACCTTTTAGCCGAACAGAACTTAGGCTGAACGATCATTTGCCTTGCCTAATCATATAACAAAACAAGGACAGAGACTCCAACATACTAGCATATCGAACTGATATGAACTGACAACTTCCTAGTTCCGATTACTCGCAAGCCTGAATTGAAGTCGATAAAAACGGATAAAAGCTTTTGACATACAATGTCGATGTCCGAGTCCAAAATTGAAAACATCGCAAGGCTGGTTTTCGAAGACGGTCAACGATGACGGTCTTCGAAAATGACAGCCCAACGTTCAACTTTATACCATCAGCTATGTGACTTATAATTTCTCAACTTTTATATTTGTGATTGCACTAGATCACACACCGCACAGGGGGAAAAATTATGTTGTTAAGTCTAACGCCGATTATTTTCGAGTATAGTTCAAACGGGTGTTCTGCCAAACTCAATATTTGTTGGAAATGTCTAAGAGATATAGCTCTGCCACGATTTCAGATAGACCGGGACCGTCCTCCCGACAGGAAGTCACGGATGTTTCAAATCCACCAACCTCCCCTGCGCATAACTTAGCTTCGAACGCTTTAGAGGCAGCAATTCTCTTGGATAACCCTGTTGATTCACAGGCTTCGAAGGTCAATGAAGTTGCGCTTCGGCGAATATGCTCCATCTATCGGATCCCTTTCGACGACGTGTTGGTTCCCTTGGGCACGATCATCCACACTTGCCCCCAGTTGGATACACGGCGTGTAATAAATTCATGTGCTGGGTTGGCAGCGTTCCACTATTCAGTTTATTTCTTCGGGATGTGCAGCAATACATTGACATTGCCCCGTCGCAACTGCACTCGAACGGCCATGCATTTATCTACGGTGCCTACATCCTCTTTATGACCGTCCTCTCTAGGCCCCTAACTCCGGGCGATATCAGATATATTTATATGATCAAGAAGCGGGAAGATATCCCCTCTTACATGTTTCTCGAGCCATATGGCAAATGCCAAATCTTAACAGGGGCGTGGAGCAAATTTGCGTTGTACAAACCGAAGTGGCTCTATGTGCATTGCACTCCCGGTTTCGCGAGGAGATGGGTGGAAGGAAGTAAGTTTTTTTATGGATTGATATTTATACTTGGTCAGAGCCATGCCTTTTCTAATTCTTGTTTCATCTTTTCAGGTATCAACCCGTGACCTGATGGTCGCGGATACTCCGAGGCCGTCGAGGCTATTTGAGCCTTTCCTGCCGAAGAAAGAGACATCCGGACTCTCATTTCTAATGAGTCGCTTACAAGGTTTGGGCTATTGGCAATAGGCCGCCAGATAAGCCTTCCTCAAGGCGCTACCGTGCCCAAGCCCACCTCTGGAAAGGGGAAGAAATTGGCTGAGTCCTTAGTATGTCACACTCCTAACGCACCAGAAGAGGGGGAAATTAAGGGGGACGAAGCATCCGAAGCACAAGGTGAGAACTTGGGTCACACTCAGGATCCGACAGTCGAAGTGCACGATATCGAAACGTCCTCTTCTCCTTCGTAGAGGAAAAAGAGATTGACGTACAAAATTAGGAAAGAGAATATTGGCGGAACTTCAAAAGTTACGCTCATTCCAACGGAGAAAGAGGCCTCTTCACAGCACGTAGAAAGTTCTTTAAAGGGCCTATCGAACCTCTCCATTCCCGATGACCTGCTCAATTATGACTTCGACGATCTGAAAGCATTTCAACTTCACTCGCCTATCAAAGGTGATGCAGGCGCTTTAGCCCAAAGTCAAGGAGAGAAAATTCCCGTTAGTATAGCAAATGGTCCGTCGGGGGGAAACACTAGACATGCAGAAACACTTGCACTTCACTTTGCAGTTAGATTTTCATTTTCACGCTACTCTTTGCTAATTCATTGTTATTTGAATTCTGTGCAGGTGACATGGGGCGTTCGCAGGGATTCGATCGCCTTCGTGGTTCGTCTATCTTTTATCAACCTGGACGGGGCTCGGGTTCCAGAAGACGTCGGGACAGAGATGGTGACAGCGACAGAGATTATCATTCCCAGGACTCTTTGTCTCGGAAGAAAACTTACTATTAGCCAAAATACCATCAACATTCCTCTTCTCATTTGGAACCAGGCAAAGACAAGCGCAGCCACAAGGGGTCGCAACCCGATGTCCCCCGGGATCAACATTCTGACTCCTCTTCTACTCAACAGTCCCTAGATCCTCACAAGAGGGCTGAACTTTCTAAGCCATCTCCTCCTGCTCCTGCAACAGATCCAACCATGTTGGAGAGGCTGGCCGAGCTTAAGGATAAATTTCCAAAAATCTGCTTTGATGGCCTGAAATTCCTCTCAGTGATTCATCCTATTCCCAGACATGTCAAGTAGAGTGTCATCGCCTGTACCAACGACGTCTATGTTCAACATGACGCGTTTGTTCATTTGGCTGAAAAACTTTCTGAAGTCTCCATGGAGCGGCAACACGAGATCGATCGCCTGAAGCTTGAGGCCATCCACGATAGAGATATCATTAAGGCTCAGGACGAAGAGCTTGCATCTTATAGATCTCAGCTTGAGGCTGCCCGGCAGAGTGCTCAAGACACTACAGAAGCCGTGACTCGTCTGGAATCGACACATAAAAAAGAGATCGACGAGGCGGTACAACACTGTAGAGCCCTAGCATTAGAGAAGGACTCAGTCCAAAAAGAGAGGGATGCATTCAGCCTACGAGTCAAGGAACTTGAAGAGCAGCTCCGCAGAGAGAAGGAAGAGAAAATGGTTGCCAAAGAAGAGTCACAACGAAACTGTGACAAAATCGTTGCTACTCGACTCTTAAAAGAAAAAATTAAGGCCGAGCTTTCCAAAATCAAGGCGATAAAGAGTGAAGTCCGTGAAGAGGGCAAGAAGACAGCATCTGCGGACATCGGCTCCTGTCTTGAGGCGGCTAGAGAAGAAGGTAGGGAAGAGGTCGAAAGCATGTTTGACCCGTTAATCGCTGAATTCAATGCCCGCGTCCTCATTCATCGAGACTTGACTTTTCTGGGCGATGGCTATCTTGAGTCTTTAGCCGAGGCATGGGAGGCCTTGATGGAAATCTGGAGGGCCGAGCACGGTACCGAAGAGATTGATGAGGGGGCCTTGATAAAAGAATTCCTCAAGGGGAATGAGCCTTTATATTTGTCAGCAGCTAAAGCTATTTATTGCAAAGGCTACCCCTCAAAGAGAGGGAATGAAGTGATTACCGGTCCATCCGGGGTTATGCCTCTAGCTTATTTGCCTACTCGATTGGCCGATACTCTATCCATTTGAGCAGCATATCGGTTATAATCCGGAGGACCCCATTCTTGGCGTCCATATTCGGTCTCCCATTCGAAGGGTGAGAACCCCTTGGCGGATGAGAGCCTACCGGAACCTGGTAGATAGCTCTTCACTATAAGATTTCAAAAGTCGTCATTCTTTATGAAGGAATATAGTATTCTAATGCTTGTTTTTCATGATTTTGCATAGGCCGTTCTGATCCCGGGCCCACTCCGAGGAGCGATGTCGCCAAGGAGGTGGAGGAAAGGATAGGTGAGGCCATTCAGGCAAGAGAGGCTCCCGGGCCAGATGCTCAGGTGATTGGAGCGCTCGATGAAGACAAATCTGGGACTTCTTCTCCTATCTAGAGGAGTTATGATGTGGAGATTATAGGCGCCTCCGAACACACATCTGAGCTGAGAATGAAGGAGTAACTCGAGAAGGAGAAGAGAGAGACGGCAGAGATCAAGGTCGAGCCTCGAGTTGTGGACCCAGACGATCCCTTGAACAAGCCATTGAAGGTCATTCTCCCTGGCAGGTCCAAGCACGTGGATGTTCCCAGTACTTCTTCAACTGCTACCCCTGCATCAAAGAAGAGTACCAAGGGTAAACGCACTGGGGAGGAGCCGTCTGGGAAGACAACAGAGGTGAAGAAGTCGAAGAAGCACAAGAACTGACCGTTACTCTTGTTCAACGAGAGTTAGTCTAAGTTATGTAATTATTTTCATCTACTTCCGTAGTCTTTGTAAATAGATTGTCGAATCCGAACTTTGGAGGGCTTGTAGTAGAAACTTTTTCTGAATAAAGCTTAGTTCTTTTTTTCTTTCTTTCAAAATGCTCTTGCCGTTTAATTTTTGTATGATTGTGATTTATATCCAAGCTGTTGTGTATAGCATGGACTTCTCGATTCACCTTCATATAGCTCGGAGATTCTTCGAGAGTTGTTCGTTTTTCCTTCCACGCTTCAAGCACTTAGATTATTTTTTTAGTCTGCACATCGGGGACTTCGAGTACTCCAGTCCGCGCTTTGGGGACTTGGAGATTTGAGTCATTGGTACTCGTGTTCGCGCTACGGGGACTTAGTGTACTCCGGTCTGCACTCTGAGCACCTGGAGATTTTGAGTCGTTTATACTCGAGTCCATGTTCCGGGGACTTAGAGCACTCCAATCTGCACTTTGGGGACTTTGAGCTTTTGAGTCATTTATTCTTGAGTCCACGCTCCGGGGACTTAGATTACTCCAGTCCGCACTCTGAGGACTTGGATATTTTGAGTCATTTATGCTCGAGTCCACGCTCCAAGGACTTAGAGTACTCCAACCCGCACTCTGGGGACTTGGAGCTTTTGAGTCGTTTATACTCGAGTCCACGCTCCGGGGACTTAGAGTACTCCAGTCTGCACTCTGGGACTTGGAGATTTTGATTCGTTTATACTCGAGTCCACGCTCCGGGGACTTAGAGTACTCCGTTTTACACTCTGGGGGCTCGGAGATTTAAATCGTTTGTACTCAAGTCCGCGCTCTGGGGACTTAGAGTACTCTGGTCTACACTCTGGGGACTTGGAGATTTAAGTTGTTTATACTCGAGTCCACGCTCCAAGGACTTAGAGTACACCGGTCCGCACTCTGGGGACTTGGAGATTTATGTCGTTTATACTCGAGTCCGCGCTCCAGGGACATAGAGTACTCCGGTCCGCACTCTGGGGACTCGGAGATTTTGAGCCGTTTATACTCGAGTCCACGCTCAGGGGACTCAAAGTACTCCGCTCCGCACTCTGGGGACTCGTAGATTTAAGTCGTTTATAGTCGACTCCACGCTCTGGGGTCTTAGAGTATTCCGGTCCGCACACTGGGGACTTGGAGATTTAAGTCGTTTATATTCGAGTCCGCGCTACGGGGACTTAGGGTACTCCAGTCCGCACTCTAGGGACTTGGAGATTTAAGTCATTTATACTCGAGTCCGTGCTCCGTGGACATAGAGTACTCCAGTCCGCACTCTAGGGACTTAGAGATTTTGAGTCGTTTATACTCGAGTCCACGTTCCGGGGACTTAGAGTACTTCGGTCCGCACACTGAGGACCCGACGATTTAAGTCGTTTATACTCGAGTCCACGCTCCGGGGACTTAGAGTACTCCGGTCCGCACTCTGGGGACTTGGAGATTTTGAGTCGTTTATACTCGAGTCCACGCTCCGGGGACTTAGAGTACTCCGGTCCGCACTCTGGGGACTTGGAGATTTTGAGTCGTTTATACTCGAGTCCACGCTCCGGGGACTTAGAGTACTCCGGTCCGCACTCTGGGGACTTGGAGATTTTGAGTCGTTTATACTCGAGTCCACGCTCCAGAGACTTAGAGTACTCCGATCCGCACTCTGCGGACTCGGATATTTTGAGTCGTTTATACTCGAGTTTATGCTCCGGGGACTTAGAGTACTCCGGTTCGCACTCTGGGGACTCAGAGATTTTGATTCGTTTATACTCGAGTCCATGCTCTGGGGACTTAGAGTACACCGGTCCGCACTCTAGGGACTCGAAGATTTAAGTCGTTTATACTCGAGTCCACGCTGCGGGGACTTAGAGTACTCCAGTCCGCACTCTGGAGACTTGGAGATTTTGAGTCGTTTATACTCGAGTCCGCGCTACGGGGACTTAGAGTACTCCGGTCCGCACTCTGAGGACTTGGAGCTTTTGAGTCGTTTATACTCGAGTCCACGCTTCAGAGACTTAGAGTACTCCAGTCCATAATCTGGGGACTCGGAGATTTTGGTTCGTTTATACTCGAGTCCACGCTCTGGGGACTTATAGTACTCCGGTTCACACTCTGGGACTCGGAGATTTAAGTCGTTCATACTCGAGCCCGTGCTCTGGGGACTTTGAGTTCTCCGGTCTACACTCCGGGGACTTGGAGATTTAAGTCGTTTATACTCGAGTCCGCGCTCTAGGGACTTAGAGTACTCCGGTCCGCACTCTAGGGACTTGGAGATTTAAGTCGTTTATACTCGAGTCCGCGCTCCGGGGACTTAGAGTACTCCGGTCTGCACTCTGGGTACTTGGAGATTTTGAGTTGTTTATACTCGAGTCCACGCTCCGGGGACTTAGAGTAATCTGGTCCGCACTCTGAGGACTTGCAGATTTTGAGTCGTTTATACTCGAGTCCACGCTCCGAGGAATTAGACTACTCCAGTCCGCACTTTGGGGACTCGAATATTTTGAGTCGTTTATACTCGAGTCCACGCTCCGGGGGCTTTGAGTACGCTGGTCAGCACTCTGGAGACTCGGAGATTTAAGCCGTTTATAGTCGAGTCCGCGCTCTGGGGACTTAGAGTACTCCAGTCTGCACTCTGGGGACTGGAGATTTAAGTCATTTATACTCAAATCCGCGTTCCGGGGACTTAGAGTACTCCAGTCCACACTCTAGGGACTTGGAGATTTAAGTCCTTTATACTCGAGTCCACGCTCCGGGGACTTAGAGTACTCCGGTTCGCACTCTGGGGACTCGAAGATTTAGGTCGTTTATACTCGAGTCCACGCTCTGGGGACTTAGAGTACTCCAGTCCGCACTTTGGGGACTTAGAGATTTTGAGTCGTTGCACGTGTTCGTACTTCGGCCAGAATAGTATAGTTTCATTTTCCTATCACAGGATCATCATAAGCAGAAACACTAGTAATTCAAGAAAAATATGGCTTCAAGCCTTTATTAATGAAAGCAAGCTAAAATGTCTGAATACATGCCAAGAACTAGAAATAAAAGCGTACTAGAAATAAGTGCAACTAATACATGAAAGAAATATACTAATTTTAATAATGTCGCAAGTGCTCGCTATTCCATGCTCGGGGGAGTGTCGCACCATCGACGGTCGCTAGCTTGAAAGTCCATCTCCATGCTTCCGTTCTATTACGTATGGACCTTCCCATGCGGGATTCATATGAGATGGGACCGGAAAACTCGCTTCAAAACGAGGTCTCCCACACCAAAAATTCTCGGTCGGACCTTTTAGTTACAATATTTAGCGACTCTATGTCTGTATGCGGCCGCTCTCAAATTGGCTTCTTCGCGTTTTTCATCAATGAAGTCCAACGATTCCAATAAAAGATTCCGGTTCGACTCGGGGTCGTAATAAGTTACCCGATGTGATGGAACTTCAAGTTCCACGGGTATGATAGCTTCCGTGCGATATGCCAATGCGAATGGAGTACGGCCAATCGTGGTCTTGTAGGTGGTCCTGTAGGCCTAAAGCGCCGTTGGAAGTTCATCCACCCACTTGCCTCTAGCCTTTTCCAGACGCTTTTTCAATATGGACTTGATTATCTTGTTTATGGCTTCCACTTGTCGGTTGGCTTTCGGGTGAGCAACCGCTGCAAACTTCTTCTCAATGCCATATTTCTGAAAAAATTCTTTGAACTCCTTGCTCTCGAATTGAGTCCTGTTGTCTGTAATGATGGTCCGTGGAAGGCCGAAATGGCATATGATATTTCGTACGGTGAAATCAATAACCTTCTTGGTGATTATTTTGGCCAGAGGCTCTGCTTTTGCCCATTTGGTAAAGTAATCGACTGCCACTATTGTATATTTCGCTCCATCTTTGGCTATGGGTAAAGAACCAACTAGGTCGATCCCCCACATTGCGAATGGCCAGGGACTAACCATTTGCATGAGTTCCGTCGGCAGAGCTCTAGGGATTTTTGCATATATCTGGCATTTGTCACATCTTCTCACATAGTCTGCAGCATCCCGATTCACTGTTGGCCAGTAGTATCCATAACGAAGGACTTTCTTCGCTAATGTTTGCCCCCAGTATGGTCACCGCACTCTCCCTCATGGACTTCCTTTAATACTAGCTTTATCTCATCGTGGGCCACGCACCGGAGTAAGGGGGTCGAGAATCCCCTCCGATATATTACCCCATCTTGCATTATATATCATGAAGCCTTACGAAGGACTTTTCGTCTTTCACTCCTTTTTTGGGTAAGATCCCGAACAGCAGGTGCTGCCTGATTGGGGACATCCATGATTCCTTCTCGATTTCGGTTTCGAATGCGAAATGTATCACTATCATATCCATACTCGGAGCATGGAGGGTCTCAACAGGAAATAATCCCATTTGCTATGCGTCGCCAGTGCTTGCGAATTTTGCCAATGAATCGGCTGCTCTGTTTTGCTCACGCGGGACATGTGAAATATCATAATGCTCGAGATTCGCTAGCAGCTACTGAACTCGGACCAAATATGGGGCAAGTTTCTGCCCCCTTGCTTGGTAGTCTCCTCGCACTTGGTACACCTCCAGATACGAGTCGCTAAAAATTTCAACCGATCTTACTCCCAGTTCTTTGATAAGTCTTAATCCGACAATCAACGCTTCATATTCGGCTTCGTTATTCGTTGCTATGAATTCGAGCTTCAAAGCGTAGCAAACTTATCGGTTCTCAGGAGTTACAAGAACTATGCCAACCCCCGAACAACGGTCGTTAGATGCCCCATCGGTGTACATCTTCCATTGAACGGGAGGTATGACATTGTGGTCGTTTGATTCTTCTGTCATAGTAAATTCAGCAATGAAGTCAGCTAGTGCTTATCCTTGTGTGGCTCTTCGTGGCAGGTAGGTGATGTCGAACCGACTTAACTCAATATTCCATTTTAACATCCATCCGGAAGTTTCCGGCCATTAGAGTATCTGTCGCAAAGGTTGATCAGTATAGACACTGATTGAGTATGCCTAAAAATACGGGCGAAGCTTGCGTGATGCAATCACCAAGCAATAGGATAGTTTTTCAATCCTTGGATAATTTCTTTATGCCCCCGTCAAGCGTTTACTAACATAGTAAACTTGCTTTTGAACTCGGTCATCCTCGCGAACCAAGGCTATACTGATAGCGTGCTAGGATACAGCCAAGTATACGTACAACATTTCGTGGTCTATTGGTTTCGACAATACCGAGGGACTTTCTAAGTGCCTTACAAGAGCTCGGAATGCTTCCTCACAGTCGGATGTCCATTCGAAATTCCTCTTTCCTTTCTTCATAACATCGAATAAAGGAATACACTTTTCTGTGGCCGTGGATATGAATTGGCTCAGCACGGCCACCTTTCCATTCAAGATTTGCACTTTTTTATGGTTCTGGGCACTTGTATGTCTCGGATAGCCTGAATCTTCTCTGGCTTAGCCTCGATTCCCCGCACATTCACAATGAAACCCAGAAACTTTCCTGACGCTATGCCGAATGAACACTTCAAAGGATTGATCTTCATTCCATAATGCCTGAGTATGTCAAACATCTCCGCTAAGTCTTGGATGTGGTCGTTTGACTGCCGTGACTTCACGAGCATGTCATCCACATAGACTTCCATCATTCTACCAATCTGATCTTTGAACATCTGATTCACCAGATGCTGATAAGTTTCTCCTGCGTTCTTCAATCCAAAGGGAATCACTACATAGCAATACAACCCAACGTTTGTGATAAAACTGGTATGTTCTTGATCTGGGAGGTGCATCGGGATTTGATTATATCCAGAGTATGCATCCATAAATGATAGTAACTCATGTCTGGCAGTTGAATCGACCGGCTGGTCAATCCTAGGCAACGAGAAACTATCCTTCGGGCATGCTTTGTTTAAATCAGAATAATCAACATAAGTTCTCCATTTTCCATTCGCTTTCTTCACTGGCACCGGGTTAGATACCCATTTAGGATAGAGGGTGTCGTGGACGAACCCATTGGCTTTGAGTTTGTCCACCTCCTCTTTGAGAGCCACAGACCTCTCCAGATCCATACCTCTCCTTTTCTTTTTTATGGGAACGTACTTTGGGTCTATGTTCAACATATGACTCGCAATTATTGGATAAATCCCGCACATATCAGTGTGTGTCCAAGCAAAGACATCAAGATTCGCTCGGAGGAAGTCAGTGAGGTTCTTGGCCACCACAGGGTCGAGTTGTGATCCAATTTAAAGTATTCATGACGGGTCATCCCGGCTGACTGGGATGTCAATTGTGAGTTCAGCCGATGATGCATTTGTTTCCCTAGATCCCCCATCATAATCTCTCGGATCTATGTCTCTATAGATCCGAGAATGTTTCCCAAGCCAGGGCTAGGGCGCTACTTGTCAATCATAAGAATTTTGGATGCGGACGGAGCTGTCCGCAACCTTTTATTTCTCTCTACGCCGAGCCTCTCTCAGCTTAGCCATATAGCATGCACGACTGGTCGCTTGATCGCCGTGTACCACTCCAACACCTCCATCCGTTGGAAATTTTAACGTCAGACACCAAGGGGCCAATGCTGCCCTAAATTCTTCTAGGGGTGGACGTCCTAGAAATACGTTATATGGAGAGTCAACATCCAACAATATGAACGACAGGATTCGTACCCTCCCACGCTCACCTTGCCCCAGTTCAACTGGTAGTTCCACATATCCCACTACATCCGTCGCTGCGCTGTTAAAACCATGGATTCTGGCTTTAGACGGTTTCAAATCCTTACTCTCCAGCTTCATTTGGTTTTATGCCTTTTTGAAGATGATGTTAACGGAACTTCCACAATCAATTAGAATCCTCTTCACGAAAGTCGGCCCGATTGTCGCAGATATGACCATCGGATCGACGGTAGGAGCTTCCACCTTAACCGCATCTCTGCTCTTGAATACAATATTATCATCTATTGTGCGCTCCTGCTTTGCAGGAGCCCCATCCTCTACATTCGAACAACACTCATACTTCGCATGTCTTAAAGAGTTAGCATATCACTCCATCTCCTACCAATTCTTATCCGTAGGATGAGGTCCGCCAGTAATCGTGCTAATAAACAATCTACCCACGGTTCGAGCAGGTTGTTCTGGTTAGCGTGGGCTGGCCCGCATCCGGCGTCCGATGTTTCTTGTCCTCCGCCTTGCGGGTCTTTGACAAACTCTTGTAGCTTCTTCTGTCTAATCAACTTCTCTATAGCGTCATGGAGGTGTCTGCACTCCTCTGTGTTGTGCCTATAAGACTCGTGAAAGCGGCAATACTTCCCAGTTCTCTTCTGTTCCTCCGTTGTTTCCTTTGGGCATGGTTTTCCATATTGAAAAATGTTGCAAGTTGACAAATATATGTTCTCAAGAGATGCATTGACAAATAGATGTTCTCAAGAGATGCGTTGAGCGGGGTGTATTCATTGTAGGTCGGGATCCTTGACTTCCATTTCCCCATCTCTCTTTTCTTTCCAGGATTTCCACCTCCGGATCCTTTAGTCTGCCCAGGCTTGTTTTAGGCGTTAACTTGAGCTTTTCCTGAATTATCACTGATTTGCTTCATGACTACGTTACTTTTCACAGTCTCCTAAGCAGGCCCTGGTGCCTTGTCTCGTCTTGTCCATCGAGCTTCTTTCCTTCTTATGAACTGATGAGCTTTCGAATAAAAATGCCCCAGCGTGGCTGGGGGTTTCTCGCCAACGAATCTCCAAATTCAGAGTCTGGATCCACTCCGCGCATTACCGCCTTCAAAATTGCATGATCGTTTTTGGATTGCTCACTTCGGTAGCCGCAACATGAAATCTCTGCAAGTTTGCTTTCAACGTCTCTCCCGGAGCTTGGATGACACTTGATAAGGACATCATATCCTTTGGACGAGTGGTGTGTATCCTGAATTATTCTATGAATTTCATTGCCAATTCATCAAAGCTGGATATCTATCATGGGGGAAGTCAAGTAAACCAAATTGTGGCAATTCCGGACAGAGTGATTGGGAAGCACCTACACTTGGTTGCATCATTAGATTTTGCAGAATCCATCATCCATCTGTACCTCATCACGTGCTTCCTGGGATCGGTCATCCCTTCGTAGGCTGGGATGGTCGGCATATTGAACTTCTTAGGGTACTCAGAGTCTTCATTGGTCAAGCCTTGGTTCTCTCTCATCAACTACCTGACCATAGTTGTTAAGTCCGGAGTTTGTATGGAGAATGGAAGGTTGGGTTATGTTCCACGGGACCGTGCGGGTTGATGTCCCGCCTGACTTGAGTCTTGGAGATTCGGGTGTCCTATCGCTTCACGGGCTTAATCCTTAGTCAATCGATCTGTAGCACCCGCCTGCGCACCTTCATCCTTACGGCGTCTACGCCTAGGAGGTTCATCAGTTGAGGTTGAACTATCAAATTCAGAATAAGGGCAGGGTTACCTCCAGCATTCTGACGCTGTTGTTGAGTGAGCCGAGTCATGAGATTAGTGTTGGATTGAATCTGCTCAGCAAGTTGTCTTCTACTTTCCTTGAGTTCTCTTATCAAGTCATTGAACTCTGCTCGGGAAACGACTTCTGCTTGGTTTTGGATGGAGGGCCCTGCACCTCGAGTTGCTTGTGGATTTCTAGATCCAACTTGTTGCACGCTAGTAGTCTAGTGGACATATGTGTTGTGAGAGGCCGATCTAGTTTGTGGTCTTCCCATGGTAGAGTTGTTGGTTGTAACTCTGATTTGACTCAAAAGATGCATTGTGAACGATCTTGGATCTCCTCAGGGAGATTTGTGCAATCTAGTAGCTGCAAAGCAGATCTTAATAGCTTGAGAATTTAATTCATAGTGAAAGCACCAAAATGTTAGCACCAAAATTGGTCACTAACACCCTTAGAATGATTGTGTAGAGAGATTAATGAAGAAAGTAAATTAAAACAGAGAACAATATAAGAATTTCAATGCAAAGATCAAGAACACCAAATTTATTGTGGTTCCACGTAACTGCCTACGTCCACTTTGAAGTTGATTCTTACTGATTTCCTTGATAATTGATTACAAATACAATCCGTTTCTAATTACTTTAATACAATTGCTAAGTAAAAAATTAAGTCTTGAGTGAGTGTTGAATGCGGCAGATTTTCCCAAGTGTTGCAAAAAAACTCATTCTTTTCACTGTGCCCCTACCTCTCTATTTATAGACGAAGGTGGGTTGGACCTCCCTAGCGGGCCTAGTAGCTAGATACCTCAGCCTAAATGGAGTAAGCTCTACGTGCCGACCCGAACATGCCGAACGGCCAAATGCCAAACCATCATCTTCATCCGAACGAGACGGTGTTGTGTGGGAAGAATAGGCTAAGCAACAATCGAAGCAGGTCGAGATTGAAAGAATGTCGAGCAATCTTTGGTTGCCGAACGTTCTTGGGAGGCCGAACAATCTTTAGATGCCGAACGAAACTTATGCCGAGCGTCCTTGGTATTCCGAGCATAACTTATGCCGAGCGTCCTTGGTATGCCGAACGTTCTTGATATACCGAACGTTCATGGATGCCGAACGATATACAATGTCAAACGTTCCCCAATGCCGAACGCCTCTGGATGCCGAGCGCTCCTTCATGCCGAGCGTTTCTCTGATGCTGAACGCTCTTGACTGCCGAATGACCCTGAATGACGAACGATTCCTTGTGCCGAGCGTTCAGAATGCCGAACGATACGTACATTGCCGAGCAGTGTGCCAATGCCGAGTACTTAGTTACCTGGTCAAATCCCCAAGAAACACTAACTAGATCGAAAAGACCAGGGAGGTTTATGTGGATGACATGCTCGTGAAGTCGCAACCGTCCATCAACCATGTCAGTGATTTGGGGACAATGTTTAACATACTTCAACAGCACAGAATAGAGCTTAATGCGTGGAAGTGTCATTCTGGGGTATCATGTGGAAAATTCCTTAGATTCATCGTCCATGCCAGAGGAACTGAAGCCAACCATGAGAAAATCTATGCGATTTGAAATCTCGAAACTCCCAGAACCATAAAGAAAGTGCAAAGCCTCAATGAATTGGCAATTTTATGCAGATTCATCTCCAGATCCACAAACAAGTGCGTCCCTTTCTTCGATCTGATTAGAAAAGGAAAACGGATTTTGAATGGACAGAGGAGTGCAAAGGCGCATTCCAAGCACTAGTTCAGCATCTGGAGACACCACCTATTTTGTTGAAACCAATCGATCATGAGAGATTATACATCTATTTGCCGGTTTCAGCAAACGCAATCAGTGATGCATTAATTCGAGAAGAGGATCAGGTTAGAGGATCAGATCCAATGACTGGTATATTATATCAGCAAGAGATTGATGGGAGCAGAAAGAAACTACTTGAAGGTGGAAAATCTGGTTTATTGTCTCGTCATATCCTCGAGGAAACTCCATCCATATTTCTAGGATCATTCGATCACTTTCTATACTGACCTGCCATTACGACAGATCCTAACACTACCTGAGACGTTTGGTAGGTTACTTAAGCGGAACATCGAGTTGAGTTAATTTGATATTGCTTACACATCAATGCATGCCATTCAAGGACAAGTTCTGGTCGACTTCATAGCTGAATTCACCATACCGGAGGACTTGCCCAAAACCAATGAATATCCTAAGCATACATGCAAGCTCTACACTGACGTAGCATCAAACGGCCGTTGCTTAGGCGCTAGAGTGGTACTCGAAACCCCAAAACGTCGATCAATATGCCTTGCTTTGAAGTTTGACTTCTGTGCAACTAACAACGAAGCCGAGTACAAAGCCCTGCTCGCTAGACTCAAACTTGCTAGAGACTTGGGAATCATTGCTGTAGAGATTTATTGTGATTTGCAGTTGATATATGTCAGGTTCGAGTAGAATATCAACCTAGATACCGAAGATTAGCTACTTACCTTACTTGAGTTTAGGAAATGTTGAAACAGTTTGACTATTATGTTATCCACTTTATAGCCTAAGAGCAAAACTAGAAAGCCGAATCTTTAATGAAATTGGCCAGTGCTAGCGAAGGAAAAAAAATGGGACTTATCCATGTTGAGACACTTACTGCTCTGAGCATTAACTAAATGGAGACAGAATGGGTGCATGAGCCAATGTTTGAAAAGGAGTCATGGATGACTCTGTTCAGATACTATCTTGAGCATGAAGCTTTACCTAAGCGTAGAAGTGAGAAAAGACAGATTCTCCAAAAGGCTTTACGATTTATTATCTAAAATGAGGTCCTGTATAGGAGGGGATATTCTTCTCCTTTACTCTAGTGTATCACCCACGGCAAGATCAAACGCATGATACACGATGTTCATGAGAGAGAGGGTGGCGATCACAATGGAGGGCAAGCTCTTGCAAAGAAAATACTCGGATATGGATATTACTAGCCAACTGTGAAACAAGATGCATCAGATTACACTAAGAAGTGCGATAAGTGCCAAAAGCATGCCAGGAATCTGAGAGCCCCACATACCAAATCACTCGAATGGTCAGTCCATGACCGTTTGCCATGTGGGGAATCAATGTAATAGGGTCCTTACATTTAACGCCATTGTTGCAGTTGACTACTTTACTAAATGGGCAGAAGGCAAACCCCTTGCTACTATTACTAAAAAGAAAGTAATCAGCTTTGTTGTGTGCAACATCATTTGTGGCTTTGGCCTCCCATACACCATCATAACTAATAATGGGACCCAATTCGGTAGTGTCGAGTTCGAAGATTTTGGTCAACGCTGCCACATCTATAAGAATTTCTCAGCATTAGCTCACCCCCAAGAAAAAATGGAAGATTCGAAGCTATCAACAAAGTTATCAAGTCCATTCTTAAGAAACGATTGGAGAAAGTTGGAGACAAGTGGATCGATGAATTTCCCATGGCCTATGGGCATATCAAACTACCCATTAGTCCGCGACTGGCCATATCAGATTGCACTTTCCTACAACTCTAAGGTCGTTATTCCTACATTCTCATCGTGTGACTTACTACGATCCGAAGATGAACGCCATCCTACTTGCGGAATCACTAGATTTACTGCATGAGAAGCGTGAAGAAACTGATTTAAGGGCAGCCGCACAACGCAGTCGAGTCGCTCGATTATACAATGCTAAGGTCTAACCTAGAACTTTTGAAGTTGGCAATATCATACTTAGGATAATTTATACCGGTTCTTTCACACATGTAACCGACATTGGAAGGACTGTATGTCATTAAACGGAGACTTGGAGATGACACATTCAAACTACCAACTATGGATGGTCTCACTTTACCAAGGGCATGGAACAGCGAGAGTCTCCGTCGCTATTACACATAACTGACTTTTATTCATTTTAGTCTGCTTTTCCTTTGAAATTTGTTTATGCATTTTTTGAATTTGAACTTGTAATAAGGCAATTGGCTTTGTCGTACTTTCATATTTCAAAAATAAAATGCAGACACATCAAGCCAGAGTGGCAATTCTTGAAATGCATCATGTGACCGTCGCAATGTATGAAGAGCTAAGTCCCATACTATGGTAGGACTCATTCAAAAAGGGAGTGATCGCGATCCAACCAGTCACTCACCAAGTGAACCCTGAGCTTAGGGGAAAGCAACGAAAAAGTCAGGAAGGATTGAAACATGACAATCCTCTAACAAACTGCAGCTTCCAGAGTGCACGTTGAAGTAGAAAACTCCAAAATACGGGCTCGAGGAGGATGGATTCATCCGTCCACGACATCGCCTTCATTCTTCCATGTTTGAAGAGGATGGATCCATCCATTAATGATTTCGCTTGGAAAATCAAGGTGAATGTGTTCCGACCATCCACAACCTTGATCAACTCCTTGTTCCCATAGAGTGAACGAGATCCTAGTACATAAACAGATGCGACTGAACATCTATTGACCGACTCCAGATTCCTGGTATGCGAACTGGAGTATAAACATCAACTGAATGACCACCCATCGATCAACTCTGGTCCCGAGAGCATGTGCCAGTGTATAAACACTTAATGGGTGTGACCGACCACCCGCGAATCAACTTGTGTCCCCGGAGTGCGGATATAATCCTAAATGTTAGATGGTTGTGATTGACCACCCATCAGCCGACTCTAGCCTCGAGAGCGCAAACCAGAGTATGAGCATTAAATAGGCGGGACCAACCGCCCGTAGATTAACTCATGTCCCCGAAGAGCGAATATGAATCCAAACATTAAACGGGTGTGACAAACTGCCCATAAATTAACTTATATCCTCGGAGTGTGGATATAATTATGAATACCAAATGGGTGTGACTGACCACCCGTAAATTAGCTCATGCCCCCGGAGCGTGGATATGATTCTAAGCGATGAGTAGGCATGACCGACCGCCGACATACAAGTTCAATCCCCAGAGTGCGGATGCAACTACTAGAAGATGAGCAAGTGTGATCCAATCACTCAAACTCATTTCACTTTTAACTTTTTCGGACTAAGTTAAATTAACAATAGAAAAAGCGGAAAAGTACTGACGACTGGCTACTTCAATTCTCCTAGGACAGGGGGCATAACTCAAGTACCAGCCGTTGATGGATACGATGCAACGTTGTGATTCGAATCGACGTTTGATTATGACTCGAAGCGATGACTTCCAGACTTAGCGACCAGATTCAAGTTTGACTTAGAAACTAAAGCCTCACAAGTAAATGAATGGAAATGCAAGTATTGAAATACTTAATGAAATAAACACAAACTTATGCTGGAAAAAACAAAAAGAAGTTTTATTTCCACTATTTTTTGAAAAAGATAAGTACAAAAATATGTTCGATGAATTCCAATAAGCAGGGGCCAAACACACTCCTATATATCGCCTACAAAAACAAATGGAAATCCTATTCTAAGCTATTTATGAAAAAGAAGAAGCAAAATTAAAGTCTACGCCTTTCTTTTATCTTTCCTACTTTTCTTCAGCGTAGAACCACTCGAGCTACCGCTCGGATGTCTCTTTGAGCCTTTCCCTCCCCAGCCTACTCCAGCTGGCTTGTCTTCGGCTAGGGGAATCAGAGCAGTCTCCTCCTTAGAACTCATATGGATTGGAATGTCCTCTATTTGCAGAACTGGAGGAATGGTGGCACTCTTGATGTTAGAAGGAGTCTTGCTGGTATCGACGATAGTGCCATCCGGAGAAGCTTTTGTGGGCCCTCTCAGCTTCCTCCATCTCAACTTTAATTCCCATCATTATTTTCTCAGCCTTGTCCACACGAACACCCATTGGAATGCTACTGGTCGGGCCAGAGGAGCCCGTAATGATGACATCATCATCTATATTGGATGGGATTTCAATATTCGGGTTGCTTTGATGGCTGTGGAGTGCTTACAACATTTGTTCATCAAGCACGTAGCTGCTTTCATGCATCTTCCCAGCCAATATGGCGACAATTGTAGTTGTAGCCTCCATCATTATAGCCTCCTGCTTATGATGCATTTGTTGAATTGCGGGAGAATCGATTGATGTAAAATTTAATGCTAAATAAAGATAGGAGAAAATATTAGTAGCTACTCCTAACAGTGTTTCTACATTTGGATAAATGAAAGAAGTGTCCAAAATACCTTCCTCGGGTTGACTCCCATGTTGAGCTGATGTGTCTTCCTAGTTGCATTCATGTATCGGAGAAAGGTGAGGCTTATCAAGGTCATATCCTAGGACAACTGGAAGATTGATAGAAGAAGTAGGCTTAGATTGAGAGAATGGAAGCGCTTCAAAACTTACTTCATGGTGCTCAACTCCAGATTATTCTCCAGCGTCCGGATACTTGGCAGCCAACTTTTCTTTTTCAAGAGCTACGATTGTATAGTGGATGTCTTTTCGTTCATTTCCGACAAGTATTTGAACTCGTAGTTCGAACTCATCGATAGTTGCGACATTGCGGATCACCTTTTTGTTGTCCACCAAGTGGCTCCAGGCCTTGTACTGTTGGAAAGGATAACTTCGTCGAGCCAGTTTAAATTTTAGATTCTTAAGAGTTGGCGTTGTATGTGACCAGGAGATCTTAAAATTCGTTCTCCATCCTAGCCTCTACCACTTTGATTTCACTCTCAACCCCAGCATTGGCTTCCTGGGCCTTTAAATTCGCCGCATCGCTCTCATCCTTAAGTACCATAGCCTGCTCACATGCTTCCTGGGAGAGTTTATTGGCATCGTCTTTTTCCTTGATGGCCTCGGCTAATTTCGCCTTTAACTCCTCGATCTCTTTCCGCGCCTCATCACTTTCTTGAGTAATAACAGTGTTACGGTGTCCCATCTCCTGCACCAAGTTCATGTGAGTTTATTGCATATTTTCCATGGACTGTCTCGCCTCATCGACTCTTTTATCGGCCTCCATCTCCAATTTCCTTGAAGATTCAGTTTCATTACTAAGCCCTTTTATTATTCTGCCTTTTTGAGTGAGGTCGGCCTCCATTTTCTCAACTATTTTGGCCTGTTCGAAAGCTACCGGCAAAGCCATTTCTTCAGTTTTAACCCACTCTCGGTACTAGCCGTAAACGTCTTACATGTAATCCTGTACCAGTTTTTCTACAACATTGGGAATTACTTTCAAGTTCGAAGGGAAGTGGAAGCCATCGAAGCAGATAGTCGGGAAGTCTTCCTTTAACTTAGCAATTCGGGTAGGTCCCTCCCCTGTGGGCTCGATAACGGCCGTCTCTGTAAGGATGGGAGTTTCCATTTCAGTTCTATGACATTGATTGTCGGATTTTGAAGTATGAGGAGGCACTACTTTGTGTGCAGTTCCAAAAGATTGCTACCAGAGTCAGATGGTTTTGAGGAACCTTTAGGTGGTGGCGATCACGACCGAGAGCATCACCTACTTTGATGTGACCTTTCCTTCTTCCTATCATAATGCTCACGCTCTTTGCTGGAGTGATGGCCACGATCGTAGTCTCTTTCACTTTCATGCCTATGAGATTTTGAGTAAGAGATGGAAGAATGGCGTTTGGAGCGAAGATTGCTGATCATAGACCCTTGTCTCACCATCATGTCTATGAAATGAAAAGGGAAGAAGAATTAGTCATCTTCAGAGATAAGAAAACATGCAATTAGAAATATGTGGTGCCGTGAAGTGCATGTATGCATGTGAAAACCCCCCAACTAACCAATCGTGGTGGCCTTGCTTGTAGGTGTAGGCTTCCCTATATCTAAAGAAATTAAGCCTCCGCCAGTTCGCTGCGGGGAAGGGAGTCCCTCTAATCCAAGATCTTGGAATGAAGCAATGTCATCTGGAATAGGGACATTAGGTAATCCTCTCAAAGAACTTTCCATTTGCAAAGAGGAATTCTTCGGGTTTATAGCAGCCGCAATGAGCAGAGATAGCACGACGGTCTTACGCCTCTTGGATTTGTGGGCGAGAGTCTTGTGTTTTCTTTTTGATTTTGATAATTGAAGACTTTTTGAAGGCGCAACTGCAGGCTGCTCCCTAGCCAGCATACTTTCGTCATCACCCCATTCAGTGATTATGACACCAGGAGCTCTTATTCCTCCTTGCCTTATCAGAGCCACCCTGGGAACTCCTATTAGCCTAATGCTTTTATCTCTCTCAATAAGCCCCACGACGATCAAGTTTTCATCAGTAAGAACTTCATCGATTTCTCTAAGTTTAGCTGGCACCGATTAGAGAGTCCTTACTATGTCCTAGTATTGCGCTCCTTCAAGCCGAGGAATCGAAGCTGTAAAAGAAACGCAGTATTAGACTTAGCATCAACTTATATTACCCAGTTAATCGGCGAAGAAGTTGGAGCACTTATGTCTAAATTTCCATTGTCTAGTAAATCCTAGTGGACATCTAAAGAAGAACCATTCAATCCTGAAGTATCTCAATTTACTCCAAGCACCTGCCACTATTTGGCAGTTTCTAACTGCTTCTAGGAAAATAAACCAAGGGGTGTCCCCAAGACTCTTGACGTTGAAAAAGTATATGATTTGCTCGAATGTTGAGGGTCGAAAAAGATGCTTCATAAAGATAATATACAAGTTGTTGAGAAGAGCATATCTGTTTGGATGCAATCGAGCAGTGGAAAACCTCAAAAAGAACAATGTTTCTCGAACAAATTGGTTGAAAGGGGCCAACATTCCGGCTACTCCCATAAGTCTATTGCAAGCAGTAAACCCCTCTGTGGGATTGTGCGCTTTGTCTTCCGCTCCTAGTAGTAGAACATCTTCAAGTGATAGACCATGCCTGAGACAAATTCTGCCTAGCATATCTTCGAAGATTTTGGAATGAACTGAATCCTTCGAATTCAAAACTAACGCTGCACCCAACAGTTCATCCGAGGCACGACTAATTACATCTGCTGCGATGTCTGCCACTTTGATCCTAGGATGTGGAGGACTATGAATTTCCTATAGCATGGAGCTTCTAGGATCCATAGCTATTGAACTTAGTAGAAATCATCATTAGATGGAAATAAACCTTTGTTCCCCCAGGTGTAAAGTGAATGATCGTGTTGTGTAGTGCGATGCCACATAATATTTTAAATTTCTACAAGTTCGAAAGATGGTAAAATGATGTGATTTCGAGATTCGACCAAAGTGGCCGTCATCGCCGACCGTCTTAACCATGCCATCCTGACTTCAAAGAATGGTCCAAGTTCATTATGTTTGTTACATTACAGTTCCATCAATAAGATTTGGAGGATAGTCAAATATGCAGTTTAATGGAAAAGTCCAGTTATGCAAGGCTAAAGCTTGTTAGAGTCAAATATTCAAGTATGCAAAAAGTAACCAATTCGTATCTATCAAGGTTCAACTTTGGTCATTCCTCGAAGGCCTGTGTTCATATCGACCCGAAGAGTTAGATTTCGTATCGATCAACCCACCATCACTACACTTCATATCGATCCCAAAGCCTTGGCTTCGAATTGGTCACTCCAGACATCGATGTCCTTCGTATCGATCCAAAGTTCCTAAATTCAAATCGATCACCCCACCATCTACGATCGATACGAAAAGCCGGCTTCATCCATCTCCAACTTGCTCAGATCGATCCATGTCTTGTATCGACATAAGTTTGAAACAATGGATCAAAAGTAAGTGACTCCATCATCTCAATTGATCACTCTTCTTCTTCGCCAAGCCTCCAAGGCGCTATTACCATTCCCTCGACATAATGCCAGCTCCATTTCGTCATCAACAATCCTGGAATTGGCCATCAATTTGGATGAAGTGGTGTAAAACTCAAGTCTCTTCACTTTAAGATGGATTTATTTAGTTAATTACCTAGTTTAAAGGGATTGGACTAAAGGATTAATGAGTTTGCCGATTGAAGATGAAGGCTTTTACAATTTCTCGTATTTTTAATTGATATGAAGTAGAAAGTTAAGACAATGGCAAGTGTCTAAGTCCAAAATCCTTTTATATGATTTCGTATCCAGGGGAAGAGGTTTCATATCCTAGTTTCTCTATCGAGAGAATCAGTCACATTTCCATCTATACGAAGGCATATCTTCGTATCCATCAACATAAGGCAGTCCAGCTAGTTCATATCAATTGACACTTTGTATCCATCAATGACCATCCATTTTTTTCTTATCCATTGATATGAGACCCATCGATACGAAAGTCACTACAAGATCATATTTGAACCATTGAACTCCATCGATACGAATTTTCAATTTTGTATCCATCTCATTGAAGACCCAAAACCTTGTATCAATCGATATGAAGCACGCTTAGGGATTATCTATTTCGTACCGATAGCCATCGATATGAAGCATACATTCCAATATCTCAAATCGATCTAGGAGAGGATCGATACAAAGAAGTGAATTAGAGCAACCATCAACCATTGTTATAGCTCGAATTTCACATCAATCTAGGAGAGGATCGATATGAAAATCGATCCAAACAAGAATAAAAGAACTTGACAGCGACCTATGAATGTGTAAATGCGAATAGGAGTCAGGTTAACTTACGTGCATGTATGACAAACTAACATTTGATTTTCAGAGTTAATAGGGATTGAATACTTACCTGGTGACCACCAAAACAGTGAACAATAAATTGCTAACACACAACCTTCAGTTACAACAAAACACTGCATGATCATTGGTGGTCAACAATTCAGCATTTATATTACTGGAAATTAGTCAAGGGTTATATCTCTTAGTGAAAATACAATAACTGTTCAACAAATCGGACAGAGCTGTTTCAAAGTAAAGAATACAGCTTTTCAAAGCACGTCATGTTCATACAGGATTTACTTTTAGGGGAAAATGTTATCCCGCCTTTTGGTAAGGCCGTGACACCAAGGACATAACTAGAAACTAAAGACAATCCATCCCGAAGATCGGTTGTACACAAGATCACAATGGATGCAGGAAAATTTGGTCTGAGTCCGGATCGAGCTACAATTAGTTTGGTATAACTAACAAAGCTATGAAAGGAAACATTTCAAATTTTAGGTCAATGGGACTTCGTAAACTCAAGTTATGGATCGATCATGATTCATGTGAAACATGTTTACTTCGTATCCATCACCTTCGTATCTATCAAATTCACATCCATCCCTTTATATCCATCAGGCAATAGCATCTCTTGGATCGATCAAAGCCGATCTTCTCAACAATTACCTATTTCATATCGATCCCCTGTATACATCGTATTGATCAAACAAACGACCGATATGAATAGTAACCAAGTATCGATACGAACCAATTTGCTAGCATCGATATGAAGAGAAGCAACCACTGATCGATACAAAGAAAGTAGTCTAACTAAGGAAAGCGTTCTACTAGCATGAAACTTGGATCTCCACAAAATACTCAAGACATGTCATCGATACAAAATTGATCGATATGCATGGATCGATATGCAACCACCAGCCAAATTTCAAGTTCAGTCTTCGACCGATCATAACTCAAAAATTACAAGTCCAACTGCTGTGAAATTTTCACAGAAGCTTGCATATCATCTGAAGAACCATTATGACTGATCGAGCTCAAATGGATCTAAAATTAATCAATAGAAAGACGATGGGGATCGATTGGATCGATCCCAAATAACTCCAGATCGATCTGGTGGGCCCATCCATGAGTGAGAAGAGGTATTCATAGCTTCGGGGGAGATATTTCCAGATCTATTCTTATAAATAGCACCCCTAAGCCTACAGAAAATGCACTTTTTGATGCTTCTAAGCCGTTACTCTGCTGCAACTCCATTGTAACTTGAGAGATAGTGACTTGTATTGTTGTAATCAGTTGCAATCATCGATAAACAGCAAAACGATTCAAAGTGGACGCAGGCTACGACGTTGAACCACTATAAATTCTTGTCCCTTTCTACTTGTACTTGATTTTACTGGTGTGATTGTTAGGTTTGCCACTTTTTCCATTTAATTTATTCATTCTAATCTCTTCAATTTTATCCGAAGAGTGTTGGGCCAATTTAGGTACAAACAACGGTATAGGGATTTTCCGTGTTCCCATTTTCCCTGCCCATTTCCTAACACTTTATCTATTTTATTTCACGTTATCTCATTTTGATTTACTCATTAACATGACACGGCTACCCTTATTGATCACAAATCTTGATCTGTTAATCACCTTACATTATTTTATTTTATTTAGCTAATTAAACATCCTAAATAATGCTACCAAAAATATAGGGAGCCACAGACTCCACTTCTTAAAGAATTTCGTCCTCGAAATTACGATAAGGTACACAACAAAAAAAATCAAAGGTAAAACATACAATCAATTAAATTTAGATAAGCGTCTCTAATCTTGCTCTCAATCTCCCAAGTGCAGACCCTATCATCTTAACCCACTGGACCTTCAATAATCTAATTGCCTTGTTCCTCAACTTCTTCGCATCTCTCGCGACTATCCGTACAGGCTTCCTAACTATAGTCAAGTCTTGTTCCACTACTAAATCTTCCAACATAGTTAGTGCTATAGTAGTGTCAAGATCCCTAACACACTTCCTTAGATGAGATACATGGAAAACATCGTGGACTCGTGCCAAACTACTCGGTAACTCTACTCTATACACGAATTTTCCGATCCTTTCTAAAGCAGGAAACAGTCCTATAAATCTCAGTGCTAACTTCCCTGTCTTCCCGAACCTACTAACACCTTTCATCGGAGATACTTTGATGAAAACATGATCTGAATAGAGAACTCTAAATCTTTCTATATTCCATCTGCATAGCTCTTCTGCCTAGACCAAGCTTCCTTCATTCCCACCATTATCTGCTCAATCTTTTCTACTGCTTCTCTTACCAAATTGGGACCAAGGACTAATCTATCTCCGGTCTCTAACCAACATACAGAAGATCTGCATGGTCTTCCATGCAAAGCCTCAAATGGTTTCGTCCCTATACCAGTCCGATAACTATTGTTATATGAAAACTTGACTAGTTGTAGATGATCTTCACACGATCATCGAAAGTATAATACACATTCTCTTAACAAGTCTTCCAAGATCTCATTAACTCTATCCGTTTGCACATACATCTGCGGATGGTAAGCGGTACTCATCTTGAGCTTAGTTCCTAAACTCTCGTGTAGAATCTTCCATAACTCACAAGTAAATAAGGGATCTCTATCACTTACAATACTGCTAGGAGTTTCGTGAAGTCTAGCTAAATTCTTCATAAATAACTCAGCCAATATAGGTGCCATCCTATTTGACTGAACAGGAATGAAATGGGCACTCTTGGTTAATCTGTCCACTATGACACATATACTTTCATTTCCTCTATTTGATCTCGACAATCCATTTTTGAAATCTAAAGAAATAGAATCCCATTTCCAAACCGGAATATCTAATGGCAGAAGCAACCCACTTGGCTTCTGATGCTCGACTTTCACCTACCAATAGTTCAAACATTGTTTCACCCATAAGCCAACATTCCTCCTCATTCCTTCCTAAAAGAAACTTCTCTTCATATCCTAATACATCTTCTTTCCTCCTGGATGAATAGTGAACTTCAATTGATGGCATTCCTCCAAAACTACCTTCCTTATGTCTCCCACATCTGGAACACATAATCTACCCTTCTTTCTCAACCATGCACTTTGGTCAAGACTGAAGCTCTTCAGGCCACTGCCCTTCGTTCCATACCTTAATTTCTCGATCCTTTCAGCTAACACTCATTCCTCTTTGATTAGAAGCAATCATCTCAAGCAATACAAGTCGGACTTCTAAACAAGATAACGTAGCAGATTCTCCACTAGATCAGCCATGGATCTCAACTGCACTCTACAAGTCGATAATGCTTCCAAGTCTTTCCATTCGGCTATCATAGCCAACAATGCATTTTGATGCTTCCTAATAAGAGCATCTACAACCTTGTTGGCCTTCCCTAGTGTGCATTCAATTCCAAAGTCAAAAGCGGCTAAAAACTCCAACCCCCTTTGTTGTCTCATATTTAGCTCCTTCTGAGAGAACAAATACTTCAACGACTTATAATCCGTATAAAGCTCAAACCTCTCTCCTAAAAGGTAATGTCTCCACACCTTCAAAGCAAAAATAGCTGTAGCTAACTCCAAGTCATAAGTCAGGTATCTAACCTCATGTGGTTTAAGCTGTCTAGAAGCGGGGGAAATCACTTTACTTCTCTACATTAGTATAGCTCCTAATCTTATACCATATGCATCTGTATAACCACTAAGTCTTGAATCCCTTACGGAACAACCAATATAGGTGCATGGGTCAACAAGTATTTCAAGCTCTGAAATGCTTCCTTACACATATGGGTCCACACAAACTTCACATCTTTTCGTGTTGGCTTGGTCATTGCCGCTGCTATTCCTGAAAAATCCTTTATAAACCTCCGATAATATCCATCCAATCCAAGGAAACTTCTTACCTCGGTCACTGTTTCCGGTCTCTTTCAATTATTAACAGCTTTGGTCTTATCTGGATTGGATGATAACCCTTGCTCCAAAATGACATGATCAAGAAACTTCACTTCCTACTTCCAGAAAAGACACTTTGAAAACTTTGTTTTAGTTAGTGTTCTGTCAAAGTCCCCAGAACCACTCTAAGATGAGCTTCATGCTCTTCCTTATCCTTAGAGTATATCGTAATACCATCTATAAAAACCAAACTAACCAATCCAAGTGCTCTTTGAAAATTCAGTTCATCAAATCCACAAAGAATGTCGGTGCATTAATGAGTTCGAATGACATAACTAACCATTCGTATGACCTATACTCATTCTAAACGCTGTCAAAGGTATACCACCTTCTACTGCTCTAAGATGGTGGAAACATGTTGCTGAGTTTAACTGCGAAAATACCTTGGCTCTACTCAGTTGATCGAACAAATCATTAATTCTAGGAAAATGGATATCGATTCTTTAACGTCTTCTCATTCAGCTTACGATAATCAATACATAGTCTTAACGATCTGTCCGGATTCTTAGCAAATACTACGGCTGCTTCCTAAGGTGAACTACTTGGTCTGATAAAATCTTGCCTTCCAAATCCATCAACTAAGCATTCAACTCCCTCATTTCAGTCAACGTCATCCTACTTGGTGGTCTACTCACCGGTTCTGCTCCAGGCACCAATTCTATCTGAAACTCAATGGCTTGTTTTGACGGAAATCCAACTACCGGCTCGAAAAGATCTACGAATTCTCTAGCCACGAAAATGTGATTCAAATCATCCACTAAATCCACAACACCTAACAAAGCATTCACCTCACAACTAGGGTTTTCTATCGTATAAACTATGCCATCAGTACAGTCCGGGTTTCTAAGTGATATTTTCCTATCCTAGCAAAATATCCCAGCATCATACTCACTTAACTAATACGTACCAAATATAATTTCTAATCCTACAAAGTCAAATATATTGAAACTACAAACAAAGGTGTAACTTGCAAGTCAAACTCTAAGTGGTCATACTTCATCCCAAGTGTCACGTACCCCATTATTGGATTTGTAACTCTTAAGGAAGTAACTAAATATGTGGGTTCTAGGTTAAGCTTATCTACCAGACATCGAGATATAAAAGAATGCTATGTACCAGTATCAAACAAAACATTAATAGATATATCATGAATCTAAAGCATATCTTCCAAAACTGTCGTTCCTTTCACCTGCACCGTTGGCTTCAAAGTAGTAGGCTCCAATGCATACATCTTGCCCTTCCCATCCTTAGCGGGTTATTTGCATTGATGCTTATAGTGGTCGATTTGATCGTAATTGGAGCACCTGATATTTATCTTCCTGATCACATCCTTAGCCTTTCTAGTACGACACTCATCAGCAAAATGCCCATTCTTGTCGCACTTAAAACAAACCACTTCAGACTTCCCTTTCTTCATTGCTTTACCTTTCTGAGCACCCTTTTTGTGAAAGAACTTCCTCTTCTGACCTTACCCAACTTGGACCTCCTTCTCCTTCTTCTTCTCCAAATAAGAAAGCACCTCTTCATGTCTTAACACCATCTCCACTACCACATCATAAGAACCTATGATATGAGGTAAGGTAGCCCTAACCAATGCAGGTTTCTATCCCTTGATGAACTTCCCATTCCTCTTCATCACTGTATCAACAGTGGCATGTTCATATCTGGCCAACTCTTCAAACCTACTAGCATACTCCAAAACGTACATCACTCCTTGCTCTAACGCGACAAAATTTCTAATCAAAATAGACTACACCATCACCGACATGAACCTCTCCTGGAACCTTCTCTTAAACTTAGCCCATGTCATCTCCTATTCATTTACTCTAGCCATCACACTATTCCACCAAAATAAAGCTGCTCGTTGAAGCTGTCCCGAAGCAAGCTTCCTCTTCTACTCATCATTGAGCCCTATGTTAGAAAATATCCTTTCCCAATGTAGCAAGTGCAGCAACCAGTTCTTCACTTCTATAGCATCCTCAGTTCTAATAAATGGCTTTCCTCCACGCCTAGCATAATCTCTACTCAAGTTAGCATAATTGTTGACGACCGGAGCTTCCTCTCTTCCCACAACATTTCCTCCAACCACTCCAGCAACAATTCCAGCTTGCATCATGCTTACGAAAACTGATATATAGCTCCCATTCCACTTGTGGGACTCCAGCACCAACATTCTCAGCTTGAGCCTAACCTTGAGTCCTCATCGTATTGGGTTTGACATTTCTATTGGTTGTGGTGTTGTAGCCTCCTTGGTTAACTCTGCCTCTTCTTATGTCCATATCTACATTCAAGCCTCATGAGATACAGAAGTATAGCCTAATAGAGGTAGGAGAATAGAGATATAGCGTATACTTGTATACATTAAATACAAGTACGTTACTGTAGCGTTATCCCATACCTCGACCTTACTCTAATTCCTAAGGATTATGTTTTTCAGAAATCATTTTTGGTTAAAATATTTCATAAACCTATGCTCTGATACCAAGTTGTAACATCCCTTATCTAGAGGCCCAAAGCTAAGCGCTACAGATGACGTAGTCATCCATAGTATTAACTTGTGACGACAAAGTATGGCTATGTTAATGGTATTCATAATATCAGAAGTATTTGAATGTGAAACAGAATCACAGATTCCAAAAAAACATTTTTATGGATTACATTTCAAAACATATATTTCACGTTCAAGTTACATATTCCCATAATCGTTTCCCAAGTTCACATAAAATATAACTATTACATAAATACGCCCAAAGCGACATATGATGATGTCCCTTTGGTTGACCAAAGTAACGCATAGACATAACTGTCTTAAATACAACGCAGCGGAATAAAACAAAACAAAACAACAACTCCTAAATAGCTATCTGTCAGCCACTTGCTCGTCTCCGGAAGCTTTATTCATCAACCTACTAAAACCTGTAAAACCTCAAACCTCAGCCTACTCAAATCAATTTTTGAAACCCGAGAGTTTAAAGGGAAAACATAAACTTTGAGTCAGTTATAAAGCCTGTTGTGAATAATACTATACATCTAGGATATATGATATTGAGTGAGAGAACATCGCTTAGTGGAATATGTTTCCCTTCACTAACATCCTTTTAAAACATATCATTTGCAAATCATAATCCTACAACCAAAACTTTTTGAAACTATAAATTAGTATTATCTAAGCATACATATTTGGTAACATCTATCTGAACAATATAGTTTTGTTTGGCTAACTACTAACATTTGGTTGACTCGGGCCTACCAGATAATATAAAAAAAATCTTGTCTATTGGACACACCTCTTTTGGACGTTCGGTCTATAACTATTTGTTAAATACTTCTCTTCCGGATGGTCTGTCCTTAACTTAACATCTCTCAAGGTCACCTAATCCTAATGATTTTACAGGCTCATAGATAACCTATATGTATACAAACATATATTCCCTTCTGCGTGCTATCATAATTTTAGTCTTACTTATGACAAAGCTCTACACGCTCGAACTTTGGACTAAGTTAGCTGGGGCTAATAGTGAATGTATAGGGCGCGATTCTATACCAGTTCCATTTGGTATTCTAAAATCTGAGTCATTTTACTTGGGGAAACCTTCCAAGAATTTTCCTAGAAAACCTTTTCAAACCGATTTAAAACCTTTAATCTAACTCGCATAAAGAAAATACATATACTCTATGCTTTACAAAAAATCACCTTGCCATGTTATATATACTTTACCAAAATCTTAGTTGATGAAAACATATAAACCTTTGAAAGTACCCCTTTCGAATCTATTGAAAGTACACATTTCAAAAACTATTAAAACCCATTATTCAACCTTAGTCGAAAGATAAAAACCTTTAAAAAATATTTATAAAAACCACTTGAAACCATTGAAAAACCTTCCTTTGGAAAACTTTAAAACCCTAGACATCTTTCTTTTAAACCCACCGTTCGAAAACATTATAAAAACCTTTCCTCTTAGACCTTCGAAACCGTTGGAAAACCTTCCTTCAAAACCTTTCAAATCATAGGAGAATCACCCCCTCGAAACCTTCATTTAAAACCCTTTCAAAAGAAATAAAACATTAACCCTTTCATAAGCCTTTGGGTTCAATTAAAACTTGTGGAAACCCTTTGAAACCATTCAAAATTTACCCCTTCAACACCTTTTGAAACCATATCGGTCGAAACATTTTGGATTATGTCTTCAAGTAGAGCAAAAGGAACTAAAACCTATTAAAGTCAAAAGGATTCCTTTAAAAAACTATTCCTAAGTAAAGAAGTGATGGTGTTGAAAGAAACCTTCCAAAAGCATTGGAGAAGTGGCCAAGTTTTTAAAACAAAGTACACCTTTCGAAACCATTGACTTCGAAAGGCAAGAAAAGAGCATCTAAGGGTTTCAAACCATTCGAAAGCATTACATAAAGCAAAAGAGCATTTGAAGCCATTTCTTTAAAACAATTTGACCTGGTCGAAAGCTAACCAAGTCGAAAGAAAAGTAGGTGTAACTTCATTTTGAAACAAAGGAATGCTTCAACCCTATCGGAACTATACGTTACGACCTTATACCTTCCTCCTTCATCCAATTTGATGTGTAGCAAGTATACAGATACCATGCACCTTAGTTTCGAAAGCAACGTCTAAGTCGGAACCCCTAGTGCCGAATGTGGCTTAATAGGCTAAAAAGAAGTAAATTTTGTCTTTAACTTAAAAGGGAAATACTTTTTGACATGCCTTCTATGTTTGTCAAATTAAATGATTTCAAAAGTGCTGCCAAGATTTCAAAATTAAACAATAATTTATTTTATAAAATACCCCTTCTCCTTTTATAAATATATAAAATATTTAAGTCACATATCTCAAATAATTTTATATATTCATTAAAACACTTAGGAAAATTCTAAAAAATTTCGAAAAATCATTTTCAATATGTTTTCTAATATATTTAAATTTCAAACCCAAATAAATAATTATTTAGGCGTAACTAATTTGTAACCCAATAATCATTTTCTACACTAGAAAATTGATTTAAAATCTACAACAATTCAAAAAATTATGAAAATTGAAATCCATCTTTAAAATAAAATTTCTAATCTAAATCTAAATTTTCAAGGTATTTGGATGTCATTTAATAGGATTTTCTTAACAAAACATATCATAAAATCTATATGAATACGCATAAGTCATCATCAAGCATATATACACATTTAGTCATTTAAAAACATAGCATAAACCTGCAAAACACTTTGAATTTAGCTTAAAATTGAAAATATTTAAGAGAATGAGAAGTAGTCATTATTCACCTTAGCTTGAGATTAAGGATTTGAGATTTGAATAGCTTTTGATTTGATTAACCTTCTTCCTTAGGTTTTTCTTCCTCCAGTTCTATAAAACCATGGTCGGCCTCTAGGTTTCTAATTTGCAAATGGGAATGAATAAGTGAATACATGGCTAAGGGGTTTAAGGTTTAGGGTATAAGGATTTTCCTTGTTCCCGTTTTTTACTTACCTATTTCCTAACCCTTTTATATATTTTATTTCATGTTATCGCATTTTGATTTACTTATTAATATGGCACGGCTAACCCTATTAATCAAAAATCTCAATGCATTAAATGACTTATATTATTTTATTTAGCTAATTAAATATGCTAAATAATGTTACTAAAAATATAGGGTGTCATATTTGGTCTTACGAGATCCTTTATTTTTAAAAGTTTTTATGAGATTAAAAAACCATATGATTTGTGTTTCTCATGCTAGTTTGCCAGACTAATGTAGACTTATATAGTGCACATGTCATCCCGAGTATATATCTAAATTTAGTTATGGATGCTTTAGAACTTTAGGAGATGAGCTGGATTCCTACGAGATGAATTCACATATTTTATTTTCTGCTGCAATTGTTGTTTTGTATTTATCAACATTTATAAGGCCAGGTTGTTATTGCTGTCTAGGCTGATGGTAGGTTAGCTTACTTTGCTTGATGTTTGTATATAAATCTATTCTTTTTTAAGGATTTGCTATATATCACTCATCATGAAACTAGATTCTGTACTATCTTTTCTTTCTTCCGCTTCAACAACCTATCTCTCTAGAATTTTAATGATCGCCACGTGAATAATGTGGACGTATGAGCATCGACTTTTGAGGGCCAAAAGGATCGGTCATTATAGCATGGTATCAAAGCTTCAGTTTAGCGAACACTTGGGCTTTGGTAGGGTAGACTCAATAGAGATAAGGTCAGTAACACTCTAGATTGACTATGAGTTATATATGCAAGAACATGTATTTTTAGTGCTAAACAAATGTTTTATATGGCATTGATTGATCAGTTAAGTGGCTTATTAATTCTAGTCAATACATAAGGAACAACTGTAACGACCCGCCGCTCTGACAGCCCCCAGTTGGTAATTAAACCAACTCGAAACGTTCAAAATGACGGATTGTTGTTCAGTTTATAAAGTTTAAACAGAATCAGCCACAGAATCACAGAATAATCATAATATTATTCATAAATGAATTTTTCTTACATACATATATCAGAGTTTGTACAATGCATTAAATTTTTATACAGCGGAAAAAATTTATTTTATTAAGTACAAGAAAATTTATAGAAAAACTTTAGTGGAGTGCTTTCCCCTCTCTCTCTAACTTCGCGGCCTGAAAATCTTCAAGCTGTAAAAATACTCGGTCTGACCCGAGCGTTTATTGCAAAGACAAAAACACTCGAGTCAGGATTAATCTTTATTCAAGTAATTAAATTTGTAATGAACTGAATAAAATGGTAACAGAGATGACGAATCACATGAATCAATTTAGATCTATTATGGATTTTTCACATTAACAACTTCAATTTAATTATTTTTTTTCGAAATCTATCAATCCTGTGTGGCTGCAGTACACACGTATATTTTCACACATGTGCACTGCCTCGCCAACACGTGTGCACCAAACAAAAGCACAATCTACAAATCATGTACAAGTCAAAGTGAGGTTGCACAAGTACAAATAATACACAGCAGCACAGTGCAATGAACAAGAAACACAAGTACAGGCAGCAGTCTCAAGTGACACAGTGCAAACAGCACTGTCAAAACAGGCAGCCAAGGGCAGAGACTCAGAAATGCCAAAGACACGAAGACTTAAACAACAACAAGTGCAAGACCAGACGCAAAAGTAACACATCAGAAGTGAATAAGAACTCCACTGTGAACATGAAAACTAAACAGCTACAAAAGTTCAAGGCTGAGACAATTTCGTGTTTTTCTAATATAATGATTGTGCTTCTAATCTGGATCCAAATCTAGCTGTGTTAATATAAAACAAAATACCAAGCTTCATGCCAAATCTATTGAATATAGCAGAGGAGTATGAATGCTGATACTTAAAATTTGACCAAGATCATTGCTTATATGAAACTCATGTTAAGTCTTTTATATCATCTACTGTCATGATACTTAATGATTTGTCTTCTTCTAGTATTGCCATTCATATTTTACCTGAAAACAAATACTTGAACCAATACACTCTTTTAAAGTAAATACCATGGCAAAGTAAATGCTATAGCCTGCACTTGACATGCACTCAGGCAAGTGAACAACAGTGTCAAGATAGTGTCAAGATGACTACTCCATGAAAATCAACATGAATGTATTCAAAGTGCACTAGTGATGCAAAGAAAATGGTAACAATAAGACATTAAACTACAAGCCCAAGTCAAGATGGGGCTACAGAATGCATTCAATTCTAAAACTAGGCAACAGTGAATAGGAAGGTATATATGAACATGAAGACTAAACCAGGCAACATGCTGATGTAGGACATAGCAATTAAATGCAACAGTGACCAAAGTCAAAACAAAATCAGGTTGAATAGAGGCTACAAGTAGTGAACTGAACACACATGAACAATGCAGGTGATAAATGGGGTGTTCAATGCAACATGGATAAATCAGGACATGAATGCAGTAGTGCACCGGTCAGTGCACACTACTCTGACAACAAGTATGACTGGGATGCATACATGAACAAGAAATCAGCCTATAATGGCAAGTGCAGACTCAAGTGATGAAGCACAATCAAGATAACTACCAATATGGGTGCGTAACCAATTTCAAAGTTGCAGTTAATTTACAGTGAGCCCTGTTACAGAGGATGAACTATAAATTTGCAACCATGGAAACACAAAATTATTATCTCAATTCTCAATCATTTATTATAAAACCAAATGCATACAGATCAGTATTTTACTGATCCATTACTGAAACACACATCATAGATATATTTAAGATTTTGATAGGGTTTACTTGTTGAGCCTGATACTCACTTTCTAGTTGAAGAAAGAAAAACTTCAAAACTTACTTTAAATTTTATTTCTGGCTCACTAGTGCAAGTTTTTAAACACCTTTCTCTTTTTTTTTCTTGCTTTGCAATTCAATTTTTCCTTTTCAACAGAAGATGGCAGGGTAACTTAAAAGCTTTCACTGTAACTAAATGTTACAGGAAAAGAAAAAAAGAACAAGGAAAACAGTGTTTTCCCAAGGAAAATCAAACACAAGCACACTATCCATTAAATTCGAAGCCATGGCATACATGCAGAGGTTCAAGCACAACAATCAACGCACAAGCCAAAACAACACACTTTCAAGCAAACCCCAAAACTTTACTTTAAGCATCTGTTCTTATCAGTTTTAAAAACAAAATTCATAGTATCAGTTTTCAACAGTAAAAAAAAACAATCACAAATAGCCTCTGTTCTTATTAGTTTAAAAACAAATATCAAATAGCATTTGTTCTTATAAATTTAAAAAAACAAATTCAGATAGCATCTGTTCTTAACAACTTAAAATCAAATTTACAAATAGCAATTGTTCTTATCAATTTAAAAACAAAATTTATACAACATCTGTTCTCATTAGTTTAAAAACAAAATTGATAACGAATAACCCCCCAAATCATAGCATGCAACCAAGCATTCAATTCAAACAAATATAAAAACTTGAATCTAAATTAATCGTGAGCAAAGAACTCACCTTGACTCGAATCGAAATGGATCAACGCAAATCAATCATCAGAAAACAAGCGCGACGAATTTTTTTGAGACGAAAGCCCTAATTTTTCGATCGAAGACGAAGAGAAGGGACGGCAGCCATTTTTTTTCTTTCATTTCTTTTTTTTTCGTTTGAATGATTTTGTTTTCGGTTTCGAATGAATAAACAAAGGGGAACACGTGATTTTGGGCATAGGTGTAGGCATGATTTTAGGCGTGAATTCAGACGAACTGTAATGCAACCACGTTCTTATTAAATGCAAAGTAATGGGGAAGGACAATGTACTCTTTTTTTTATTTTATTCATTTTTTTATATATATTTTTCTTATTTTCTTTCATTTTAAATCCAATTGTTTTGTTTAAATTTTTTTTTTTTAGTAAATATATAAACGTTTTGCAGTTCAACTATCAATATCAATTTATATATTTACATAAAAATAATTCGTAAATCCAAACTATATATTTTTTTCTCTAAGTTATTAGTTCAAATTTCAATTACAAATTAAATATTCAATTTAACTCCAAAGTTAAATTCAAATTCTACTCAACTTTAAATAAATTAAATTCTAAAATTTGATCGCCAATTTATTCTGATAATTTGAAATTCAAGTCAAACATCATTTAAATATTTAAAATAAATTAAATATTCACAAATTAAATTGTTTAAAATTGAGGATCGTTACAATCTCCCCTACTTAAAAGAATTTCGTCCCGAAATTATAAGTTAGGAAAAACGATTGCTAAAATCTCCCTGATATTTATATCCTACACAATTTTATCAAGTTTCAAACTCACAAATTAATATAGGATTCATTCCATTTATTTTATTTCACTAGTTTTGTTCATCAATTTCAATAATCAAGACACAAAAGTCTTTAACCAATTTTTTTTTTTTTTTTTGACTTACAAAACTCAAATTTTTGAACTTGAAATTCTTTCATGCTAAATATTTGCATATTACATCATTTCCAAAGCTGTGTGCCTTCAAGATATTTTAAAGATCTTCTTCCTTAATTCATTGGGTTAGAATTATGTAATTCTAATTTCAGACTATTGATTTTCTATTTAAAGTTTGAAAATACTTGCTAACTCGAAGTTCAACAAGTTCATCGTCGTTCTTACAGACATTAGGCATACGCTGGCCAGGCGCAAGACTAAAAATCTCCAAGTACTAAACATACGTGCTTCAACTCCCAGTGAAAATACTTTTTAAAAATTATTTAAAAAATGGATATGGAAAGCACGTTCCCCCATGGATCACAGTTTACCCGGCGGTTACGCTACTATCTCAGTAGAATCGCTTGTAACCTTAGATTTCTCATCTCTCTTGAATTTCGCCATGGTTGTCGCCTTAGATCGCGGTCCACACGGCGGTTACGCTACTATCTCAGTAGAATCGCTCGTGGCCTTAGGCATCACGCCCCTCGAATTTCGCTTCGGTTTCCAGATCGCAGTTTACTCGGCGGTTGCGCCACTATCTCAGTGGAATCGCTTGTAATTGTAGGCATCACGCCCCACGAATTACGCCAGCATCAATTCACATAATCCCAAACACGATGATCCATTGTGGGGGATATCATATCAGTCCCAATGGACATTCCACTAATGGAATTCTACGTAGCTACGATTTCCAATGGACACTCCACCGAGTTCCAATCACCTTCACACATAATAAATGGAAGGTACATTTCCATATCCTCAGTTTTTAGAAAACATATGTCATATACATATAGTACTTCATTTCACATTTCGTACTTATCATACCTATATAAACCTACACAGGACTTTCATAATAATGACTTTCCAAACTGATAGTTTTCGATTATATTCACATATATAAGTTACGAAAACTTAATTCACATTCATCACAAATAGAGGATTCCAAATTTTCCATCACGTTTAAAATTTTCCTCTAAATCGATTTGAAAATTTAAGGTTATCTCAAAACTAATTCACATTCATAATCCAATTCATTATCGACTTCACATTCGATTTGGATTTCACGTTACATCGTCAATTCTCAACACATAATTGATGTCTATCGATATATAACCTCTAAGCTCGTACGTCTCAGAGAAGGGTGTTAAGCTAAAAGAATGAATTCTCCGCCACCAACATATATATATTTAATAGAGATCAAATGCTATGTCATCAATTCACAATGTTAGACATACAATCCCAATCGACTATCCAAAATTCAAAGCTCAACTTATATTGTTTTTGATGTCAAAGTTAAACTCAATTTAACTCAAGATTCAAACTTCTTTGGAAAATTTCCAAGTTGAACTAATTGTTCACATTTCTCAAAATAATATCTTTACAAGATATATAATTTTCAAACTTAGCCATTTGAAACCAATTTCAAATATTCATTTTTCAATTTATCTTCAAAAGATAATATTTCAAACCTTTCATTTCATATTGGAAAACATTTCCATACTTATTAAATAATAAGTAATTCACAAATTCATTTATTTTCAACTCTTGGAAAATATTCGATATGCTTGAATCAAAATTAAGTATATATTTCACTCTTTAAGGAAATCATTCTTTTAAACACATTTATTTGAGTTAAAACGAATGTTGCGTAAAACATCGTTACGACAACTCAAAATCACTAGTATAGGGATTCGGATTTAAGATAGATATATAAATCCCAATACTATAAACAACATTTCCTTTCCGAAATCATTTACTATAACAACAATGTTATAGTCCACCATTTCCTTATTTTTCTCGAAAACGCCTATTTCAACAATGAATGTTGAAATCTATGTATTCGATACTTAATGCATTTTAAAACATCTTTAAAACCATTATCATTTTCAATTTCAACTTCAACTTAATTCATAGTTTGAATTCCTCATACTTTTCATAATATTAGTTCTAAACCAATTTCAAACTTTTCAATATTAAGTTTTTCGCTTAATTTAAATTTTCCGCACGTTTAAATTCAAATTCATCACTGAATTTATTAAACCTATTATGGATTATCATGTTGACAATTTCAAATTTGAAATTTAAATTCTATTTGAACTTTGCATTTACTTTCTATTTCAAAAATAGTCAACTAGTTCTTTAGTAAATTATTCATCAATTTAGTTCCATTAAATCTATATTTCCATATTAATTATTTTAGGCAATAGTTTTAAACTTGGAATATAAGCTTCATATCAAAACTAGTTTGATTCATACAGTTAAATCAACAATTAAATTTCCTTCCCAAGATGCTATTTCATTAAAATATTTCTTCCGTACAAAATTTTACATAGCTTAATACTTTTAAAATACGTACACAGAAGATTGTGGATTACAAAAGATAGTATTACAAAATATATCGATTTGTTTTAAGATTCAGAAAAATTAAGGACTATCGACTTCTTGTCCGGTAGTATGCATCTTTGCCAAACTTTCATCTTCGGATGACACTATTTCATGTTGTGTTAAAGGAGAATTAACACATTCAAAATCCACATGTCCCCAATCCTTACAGTTATTGCAAAAATATGAGATGTTTCCCTCCTTATCAATCACCTTAGCACTTTTCGCTCTAGCTGGTCGGGCTATAGCTTGCTTTCCCTGTTGTCTTTCGGTGCAGTTTCTGGCTATATGTCCAGTCTGACGACAATGGTAGCAGATTGTCAATCTATCGACGGGTAAATTGAGTACGCACTTTTTCCTTTTCACGTTAGGGCAATGACTAAGAAAATGCCCTTTCTCCCGACATTTAAAACACACAATCTCAGGACGAGCGAAACGGTCATCCACATTCCTTTTCTTTCTCCTTACTCGGCACTTAATGGCATAATGTCCCTTTTTATGACATCGATAGCAAATAACCTCATCATACGGACCAGGTGCTTGCCTTTCACTGAATCTCCTTTCAATTTCCGCACGTCTCGCTTCCGCTTCTCTACGAGCAATTGCTCTTTGTTCACGGCGTGCTGCTTTTTGTGCTTCGGTTTTCGCCATTATAATAAACAAGGTGTTTTCGAAGTTTCCTATCAATATTTGCAATTCTTATTAGCAGAGGTTGGATTATTCAATCATTTTACCTAAAACATATCTGTTTTATTCAATAATATATTCACTGTCCAAAATCGTGAATATACTTATCTATTCAATTCAGTGTTTCTACACTTTTTTATTTAAAGGATTATCCACTGTTCAAAATCGTGAATATAACTCCTTTAATAAGCTACAACAATTTACTTATCAAATTCAATTGATTTCGAATTTATAAACAACTTTTACAAATTCCTTTCTATTTATAAAACTTCGATTTATAAATCTTTTATTAATTCAATTCAATTTATATAACTCATTATATAACAAAAGTCCATTTATAAGTTAAATACTTATAATCCATTTATTCACTAAATCGTTCTTCAAAACGTTTGAAATCAATTTTTCAAAAGAATTCAGAATCAAATTCTCAAGTTATAATTCAATAATTCTCTTGGTTACAACTAAATTGAAATATCATTTTATTTCACAATTATTATTTTGTAGATATTCAAAATATTTGATTTAAATCAATTCATTAATTCACTTCACTTAACTTTTATTTTTCATTTTCCCTAACTCTCAAAAATTCGATAATGAGTCTCCGAACGATTGAAACTCAAATCTAAGAACACCTCACCGAATAGAGACTATCGCAAACTTAAATTTAGAGAGGGGAATTTTCAAAATAATTTTAATTTCCAAAATACCTTTCATTTTAAAGAAAACAATTTTATACTTCTTTAAATTTGAAAAGCACTTTCTTTAAAGTGGTTCTACTAACTATTCATATTAAACATCATAAATTGAGCTTTGAGTAAACCAAAGCTCTGATACCACTTTTGTAACGACCCGCCGCTCTGACCGCCCCCAGTCAGTAATTAAACCAACTCGAAACGTTCAAAATGACGGATTGTTGTTCAGTTTATAAAGTTTAAACAGAATCAGCCACAGAATCACAGAATAATCATAATATTATTCATAAATGAATTTTTCTTACATACATATATCAGAGTTTGTACAATGCATTAAATTTTTATACAGCGGAAACAATATTTTATTAAGTACAAGAAAATTTATAGAAAAACTTTAGTGGAGTGTTTTCCCCCCTCTCTCTAACTTCGCGGCCTGAAAATCTTCAAGCTGTAAAAATACTCGGTCTGACCCGAGCGTTTATTGCAAACACAAAAACACTCGAGTCAGGATTAATCTTTATTCAAGTAATTAAATTTGTAATGAACTGAATAAAATGGTAGCAGAGATGACGAATCACATGAATCAGTTTAGATCTATTATGGATTTTTCACATTAACAACTTCAATTTAATTATTATTTTTTCGAAATCTATCAATCCTGTGTGGCTGCAGTACACACGTATATTTTCACACATGTGCACTGCCTCGCCAACACATGTGCACAAAACAAAAGCACAATCTACAAATCATGTACAAGTCAAAGTGAGGTTGCACAAGTACAAATAATACACAGCAGCACAGTGCAATGAACAAGAAACACAAGTACAGGCAGCAGTCTCAAGTGACACAGTGCAAACAGCACTGTCAAAACAGGCAGCCAAGGGCAGAGACTCAGAAATGCCAAAGACACAAAGACATAAACAACAACAAGTGCAAGACCATACGCAAAAGTAACACATCAGAAGTGAATAAGAACTCCACTGTGAACATGAAGACTAAACAGCTACAAAAGTTCAAGGCTGAGACAATTTCGTGTTTTTCTAATATAATGATTGTGCTTCTAATCTGGATCCAAATCTAGCTGTGTTAATATAAAACAAAATACCAAGATTCATGCCAAATCTATTGAATATAGCAGAGGAGTATGAATGCTGATACTTAAAATTTGACCAAGATCATTGCTTATATGAAACTCATGTTAAGTCTTTTATATCATCTACTGTCATGATACTTAATGATTTGTCTTCGTCTAGTATTGCCATTCATATTTTTCCTGAAAACAAATACTTGAACCAATACACTCTTTTAAAGTAAATACCATGGCAAAGTAAATGTTATAGCCTGCACTTGACATGCACTCAGGCAAGTGAACAACAGTGTCAAGATGACTACTCCATGAAAATCAACATGAATGTATTCAAAGTGCACCAGTGATGCAAAGAAAATGGTAACAGTAAGACATTAAACTACAAGCCCAAGTCAAGATGGGGCTACAGAATGCATTCAATTCTAAAACCAGGCAACAGTGAATAGGAAGGTATATATGAACATGAAGACTAAACCAGGCAACATGCTGATGTAGGACATAGCAATTAAATGCAACAGTGACCAAAGTCAAAACAAAATCAGGTTGAATAGAGGCTACAAGTAGTGAACTGAACACACATGAACAATGCAGGTGATAAATGGGGTGTTCAATGCAACATGGAGAAATCAGGACATGAATGCAGTAGTGCACCGGTCAGTGCAAACTACTCTGACAACAAGTATGACTGGGATGCATACATGAACAAGAAATCAGCCTATAATGGCAAGTGCAGACTCAAGTGATGAAGCACAGTCAAGATAACTACCAATATGGGTGCGTAACCAATTTCAAAGTTGCAGTTAATTTACAGTGAGCCCTGTTATAGAGGATGAACTATAAATTTGCAACCATGGAAACACAAAATTATTATCTCAATTCTCAATCATTTATTATAAAACCAAATGCATACAGATCAGTATTTTACTGATCCATTACTGAAACACACATCATAGATATATTTAAGATTTTGATAGGGTTTACTTGTTGAGCCTGATACTCATTTTCTAGTTGAAGAAAGAAAAACTTCAAAACTTACTTTTAATTTTATTTCTGGCTCACTAGTGCAAGTTTTTAAACACCTTTCTCTTTTTTTTTCTTGCTTTGCAATTCAATTTTTCCTTTTCAACAAAAGATGGCAGGGTAACTTAAAAGCTTTCACTGTAACTAAATGTTACAGGAAAAGAAAAAAAAGAACAAGGAAAACAGTGTTTTCCCAAGGAAAATCAAACACAAGCACACTATCCATTAAATTCGAAGCCATGGCATACATGCAGAGGTTCAAGCACAACAATCAACCCACAAGCCAAAACAACACACTTTCAAGCAAACCCCAAAACTTTACTTTAAGCATCTGTTCTTATCAGTTTTAAAAACAAAATTCATAGTATCAGTTTTCAACAGTAAAAAAAAAACAATCACAAATAGCCTCTGTTCTTATTAGTTTAAAAACAAATATCAAATAGCATTTGTTCTTATAAATTTAAAAAAACAAATTCAGATAGCATCTGTTCTTAACAACTTAAAATCAAATTTACAAATAGCAATTGTTCTTATCAATTTAAAAACAAAATTTATACAGCATCTGTTCTCATTAGTTTAAAAACAAAATTGATAACGAATAACCCCCCAAATCATAGCATGCAACCAAGCATTCAATTCAAACAAATATAAAAACTTGAATCTAAATTAATCGTGAGCAAAGAACTCACCTTGACTCGAATCAAAATGGAGCAACGCAAATCAATCATCAGAAAACAAGCGCGACGAATTTTTTTGAGACGAAAGCCCTAATTTTTCGATCGAAGACGAAGAGAAGGGACGGCAGCCATTTTTTTCTCTTTCGTTTCTTTTTTTTTCGTTTGAATGATTTTGTTTTCGGTTTCGAATGAATAAACAAAGGGGAACGCGTGATTTTGGGCATAGGTTTAGGCATGATTTTAGGCGTGAATTCAGACGAACTGTAATGCAACCACGTTCTTATTAAATGCAAAGTAATGGGGAAGGACAATGTACTCTCTTTTTTTTATTCATTTTTTTTTATATATATTTTTCTTATTTTCTTTCATTTTAAATCCAATTGTTTTGTTTAAATTTTTTTTTTAGTAAATATATAAACGTTTTGCAGTTCAACTATCAATATCAATTTATAAATTTACATAAAAATAATTCGTAAATCCAAACTATATTTTTTTTCTCTAAGTTATTAGTTCGAATTTCAATTACAAATTAAATATTCAATTTAACTCCAAAGTTAAATTCAAATTCTATTCAACTTTAAATAAATTAAATTCTAAAATTTGATCGCCAATTTATTCTGATAATTTGAAATTCAAGTCAAACATCATTTAAATATTTAAAATAAATTCAATATTCACAAATTAAATTGTTTAAAATTGAGGATCGTTACAACAACTGTATTGAAGGTTTCTAAACACTTGAACAAGCCAAACCCACATAGTATTATTTTGAAATCTTGCAAATGAAATGAATTTACCTTGGTTTATGTTTTACATATAAAAGAATAATTTTCAAAACATTGATATAATTATACATGATGGGTTGTTTGTCAAAAAATGATAAAATTCATTTTTTATCATTTATTGTTTGATTAATTATGCTTAGCTAGTTTTTGAGCAGTTTTACATTTTTACTGCAAGGTTGGGTAGGTTGTAATTTGTCGGAACATTAACCTGAACACCTTATGAATTAAATTTCATACTTTAAGAATAAGGTATAAGATGATAATGTTAGGTTAAACTTCAATTTTAGTGAAAGGTTTTTATTATAATATAAAAAAGATACATATTTGTGAAATGATTTTATATAAGAAAGTGAAATTATATAAGTTTGATTTATACTGTATGGTTTGTAAATAAAAGGGATTTAAATCGCAAGTTTGAGAACTTAAATCCTAGTGTATTTGAAAATAGTTTTTCAAAGTTTTGGAAAAATAATAACAGTATTATTTGAAATAATTTGTATATAAAAATATCTTAAAAGGGATAAAAGAGATAGAAAGCACCGAACTCCCTTCTATCATTGAAAAATAATTCTGGTAATGATTGCAACATCTTCCGCATACATTTTCGAGTTTCTAAGTGGGTGATGCTACCATAGCAGCTTGCTACATAATTGGTTTGGTAAAATAAATTTTGATTTAATCCCAAAAGTATGATCTGATATAATTAAGTGATAAACATATATTATTATTTCAAAATAATTTGAAGTAAAACCCAGGTTGTAGTTCTAAAGTTTACACTTAAGTTACTATATGGACTCATTTATACTATGCATAAGGGTAGTTTGTTTGTGCATCTCATTTAATGTTATTTGGTAGTTTTCACCGATTAAAATGAAATGGAATTTTTTGTGATTTTGAACAGTCGAAAACTTCCAAATTAGTTGAAAACTTGAAGCTAAGTGTTTGTAAAGATATAAAAGTAGAGTTTTATAACTCAAGATTGGAAAGATGGTAATTAAAAAAGTTTAAATTTGTTTGAACATCCTAGTTAAGCAAATCAAATCTAAGATTGTATATATAATCTTAGGATGTAGTGGAGTATTATACGAATATAAGCTTTAGTATGAAATGGTTTTAAAATGAATGATTTTAGTATTAAATGAAATACTATTAGGGTAAACAAATGTGAATTGAAAAGAAATTGTATATTTAAGAATCCATTGGAATAAATATGCAAGTTGTACGTATATCATTTTATTCGCATAACTATTCTAGATCCAGATTCGAGTACATGATTTCAGATGATTTACACTGGCCCGAATAAGAATTTTTCACTCGATTCTTGATGGCGAACACTTGATTCGCATTTTTCATATGATTTTGAAGTTTTCTATTATAGTGTATGGCTATGCAAGGAGAACAGAAGTTTTTAATCAAGGAACCTGATCGAAGTCCGCACTAGAGAAGTCGAGGGAGCAATACTTCAGAAGTGAAATCTGTATGGTCGAGTGAGTGGTCGGATTTGACATTAGGTGCAAATAACATACGTACATCGTATAGTCTTTAATATATAATGTGACGCCAGTATTTTAGGATGTTCAAATATGAATATTGAATTTAATTTAGTACTCCAGTTTGAATTTAAATTATCATAAACTAGCTATTTCAAATTTAGACTTGATTTCTAATGACGTATTTTTAATTCTATTTTTAGATTTTTTCCATAATTTTTAATTTGAAAAAAAATAAACAAATTCCCGTCTGAGTATTTTACGTCACATAGTGGTATTTTAAAACTTCACAGAATTTAATATATTGTCTATTTTTTGTGATCATGTTCTAATTCTATATGCCATCATATTTCATATTCTATTTGTCGTCGTTCATAATTGGACATATATGATTGCGGGGTGCCACAATCTAATCTATTAAAAATCAAATAATAATAATACTAATAAATAAATAAATAAAAATAATAAATAAATAAAGTTTGAAATGACCTAAATTTAATGTAGTAGACAAGAAGGTAGCTAAAGCACACCAAATCACTTCAATCAGCCACCATTTTGCTCATAAGGAAGTGATCCATGTCTACTTCTCATCTCTCTTCCTCCATTCATATACATTCATCCCCACTTATAAATCTTGCCAAACAATCCATACTTTTATCACCACTCAAGTATTAAAGAAAGGAAGGAGAATCATAAAATCAAAACATTAGCCTAGACATTGCAATGTGGAATGTGAGATACTTTTTACCTCTGTTCTTGTTAAATAGAAGAAAAACATCCTTTTCAGGGTTTCATAAATTAAATACTCCTAATCTACCCGATTTCAACCCAATCGTCCAACATGAAAGCTGTTAGTTTCTCTATCTAATTTACTCTAAAAATAGGTTTTTGAGTTTTTGTCAAGTAGTTGGAGAGATATCTTTAAATAATAGCAAGTGGTTAAGAAAATGACCATTTTCGACGATCACGAATTGACGAATGGAAAATATGGTCAGGTTCGTATCAGTGATTAAGGATTTTTAGAAGTTTCCACAAGATTTTTAATGGCTTGGTTTGTCAGGATGGAGGAGTTGATCATTTTGGGTTTAAAAAATAATTTCTGATGAACCGATGGTCGAGGGGTTGAGTGAAGATGTCAGAAAGGAGCATAGGATCGAGGTGGAGGTCGCAACCGTGGCCGATATTTGATTTTGGCTTTGGTTTTTCGTATGTTTCATGAATTAGGGTTTTAGGGTTTTTATATGTGGTGCTCGGTTCATCACCACTCATAGGTCGTAGACGACGTTGAGTGGGGCCACGACTTGCCTTGTGGTAGTGTACGACATAGCGGTTGCATTAGTGTTGGTGGCAGCAGCTCTAGTCGATTAAGGCTGTGGCATGAGGAAATTGAACAAGGCCTAGATGTCGCGTGTTTAATTTCCTGTAGCCCGGCTCGCGTTTGCTTTTTGTTTTAGAGCAGTGGAGGGGATGGCGGTAGCTTGGACGTGGCAGGCTTCGTGATGGAAGTTTGTGAGTGGTTGGAGTTGGTTGAACGAGGAAGTAGAATGGCTGCGCACATGAACATGCATGCGTGCACGAAGGAGGGTGAGTTCGAACTGCAGATGGAATTAGAGAAGAAGGGAAGCTGTGGGTTTGGATAGCGGGTTTATGGGAGCGGGCTTGGCATAAGTTGTCTTGGTGAGAAACAAATTGCTTTTAGTTGTTCAAGTTATATATATATACATACATATATATATACTTATATATATATAAAGCTAATGACTTTGAAATGGCGTATCTCGACCATTTAAAATCCGATCAACCTGATTCTTTTTGCGTTGTGCTTGTATAAATGAGTGCAACGCTATAGTGTAATTTCTTAATAGCTTTGGACATGTGGAAATTTATGGCAGATAAAGATGGACATAATTTTATCACGTTATTTCAAATAATAACATCATTAAAGTTTATATACTTTAAATATTGATGTTAATTTGGTCAAATAAATTATTGCTGAGTTAAATTGGATCAAATATGGTAATTGAACATTTGTTTAGCGGAATAAAACACCGTTCCACTAATTAAACTAAATTGGCAATTAATTAGCAGAATAAATCCTTATTCTGCTATTTTATAGTTTTGGACATTCGATTATATATCGTAAATGATATGTCACTTTGAATTAGTGGTATATTGACTAATGATGGTTAAGTAAATTAGTGGTATATTGACTTATGATGGTTAAGTTATTCAGTTAAGCTTATTGAAATTAAATTCTGATCTTTTATTTAATATTTTAAATGTCGCCATAGTGATTTTCGCTATATCGTCGTTTATTGAATTTCATCCTAAAACCCTATCTATAAACTTTAGCTTGCGTTTTCGCTAAAAAGAATATTGAGATTTATAAATCATTACGATTGATGATAATTTAAATTTATTAAAATTTTAAATTAAATAATTTGGGTTAATTAACCACTATAATAAATGATGATTAAAAAAATTGGTTTATCTTTAGATTCACTTAAACATTTTTGCTAATGATTTTTTATACTTGATTAATAATTTTAACTGAAGATTATTTGAGTTTAATTAATTCTTTTAATAAATCATAATAGGTTTCCATTAATTTATTGAACTTAATTAATTATTTTAATTAATGATGATGGGATGAAATTAATTATATCAATTAATGACAATTGAAACTAATAATCGTCTTAAGTAATGATGTTTAAAAGCAATTAATCATTTTAAATAATGATATTTGAATTTAATTAATCATTTTAATTAATGATTTTTTTAAATTTAATTAATTATTTAACTAATGATTTTTAGAAGTTAGTTTTATCGGTTTAATTAATGATGTTTTATAATTAAATAAATCATTTTAACAAATAATGTTTTAATTAATGATTTTAGCTAATGGAGTTTGAATTTAATTAACTCGATTAACTTATGACTATTTTATACTTCACTAATTGATGGAGTTCAAAATTACTTATCATTTTAATTAGTGATGTTTGAGATAATTATTCATTTAATTATTGACTACTTAAAGTTAATAAATCCTTTTTATTAATAGATTTATTAAAAGTTAATAAATCAAGCCAAAACATTTGGTTTGTTTTAAAAAACAAAAAGGTTGATTCATTTGTGGAATGAATTATTTCTATAAAGAGAATCACTTATATGGAAACGATTTGTTTGTATAATTTGCACTAAACATCGAAGAAGTAGACTTGTTGCTATTTCGAAAGTTGAGAATAATCATATGACATGATTTTGAGGTAACACTACCTTGACTTGTCCGGTATTATTGTTAACCCAAAAATAGTACAAGTTTGAATTCCATGACTAGTGGTAAGTATACATGACTTAATTTCCATATACGATCGTTTTATGTCCTCGATAGTTGGTATCTCAACTATCGGTTACTTCAGCCACTTCATTTTTGTCACTTTAAGATGTTGTATTGTTCATTTGAGCTTTGTTATCCTTTTTCAAAAATGACTAAACCCAAAGAGCGAGTAAGGGCCAAGCTATGTGAGGTTGCTCCCATTAGGGTACTTTCACATCCGCTCTAGCTTAGATTTGGTGTTGCGCATTGAGATGTGAAATACTAGGATACTCCGCACTAGTTGGTGGGGTCCGGCTTGGACGCTTTCGAGAGCCATCAGATTTCTCAAGTATATATCTAGAGGAATACTTTTGGTAAGGGTGGAGCACCCTTCTAGTCATCTGTTAGAAAATTTCATTTCCTTATTTGATTCGAAAACTCAGAATCTGTTTTAGCTTTAAATTGTCACGAGTAGAGCTAACTCCTCATCATAGCATTTAAGTGTTTATTTAGTCCATTCTATCGAGATTTGGACTGTTACTTTATTTAGCCCATTCTATTGAGTTTGGGTTGCTACCTCCTTTTGTCCATTCCACCAAGTTGGACTGTTTCCTTGTTCTATCCATTCTGTCCGATTTGGATTTTACTAGGTTTATTTCAATTCTTTCAAGTCTTTTATAATATTATTTATATTCAATCATATTTGGATTTGTACCTTGATATTTATTTCTTCTCTTGCCTATATGAATGTAATTCATGTAGGGTAAAAACCCGTTCCGCGTTAGCGGCGTGGTCACACGAATTTTTATATATATGTTCCCCATTTTTCGAGTTATCTCATGCTGGTTTTGCCAAACTATCCCAGATGTGGTTTTCCTATAATGCTCCGATCAGACTAGCATATTTCTAGGTTTACTTGTGTATTTGGAGCTTCGGGAGCCAGTCTGGAGGCCCACAGACGTACTCACGTACATGGTTATTTTTTCGTTGCATTCATGGTTGTGTTCATCAGCAATTGTGAGGACGAGTGGTTATAACTGTCCAGACTGAAATAAGTTAGTATACTTTGATTGATATCTGTATATACATATGTTACAGTTTTGATTTTGTGTAAAGACTTGTTATATATTATAGATTATTCATTCCGTTGTGAGATTCTATGTTGTTTATATTCTTGTCTTCTTTCTTTTCCCTAACTATCCTATTATCCGTCTAATTTGGGTTAAACATGTGTTTTTTTTATCATTATCTTAAAATGTATAGAAAAGTAGGTCATCACAGTTGGTATCAGAGCTTAGGTTAAGAGAATACCTAGGCTTGGAATGGTTTACTCATTTGAGATAGGGTAAGTGAGACCCTAGGATGAGTTTGAGTGTATATATAAGAGTGGTATTTGTTATTTTCATAAAAAAAATTATATTGCATTGTTTGATCGTTTGAGTGGCTTAAGAAATTCAGTCAATGTGTTTGGCTGACATTATCGATAGGGATTTCCTAGACATATGAAGGAGACCAATTGACACAGATTGTTTTAAAATGGGTAAAAGAAATAATATTCCATAAAATTTAATTTTATATATAAAAGAAGTATTTTTCCCAAAAAATTGTTATAGTTATTCTTTGTAGTGCTTGGTTATTAGGAATGATAATATTCTATCACTATCTTCCAGGATTTGGTTAGTCATGCTCATCCATTTCTGAGCAATGACAATTGTCGATTGTTTTATATAGAATTTCTTTTTAAAACTTTTGTTGGATAGATAGGAATTGGGAAATGTTGAAATGAATATCTTGTGAATTAAGTCTCATGATTTGGAAATAAGGTGTTTGTTGATAATGTTGAGTTAAAATTTGATCGCTAAGGGTCATTTATTTAAAAAGAAAATTTTGAATATTCTGGAATGAATATTGTAGAAAAAAATTTGTGAAAAGGTTGACTTGATAAAATTAAGTTCTAACAAAATGTTGTTTTATTAAAATGAATGTGAAATATTATTCAAATATTTTGGAAATAATTGAATATAAAAGTTGGTCATTTTGAATTGAGGTTTAATAAGCTATTAAAAGAAAATTAGTATATCTTTGAAATAATACATGCAAAATGATTTATATAAGGAAGCTAGTATATTTTCGCAATAATTATTTGAGGAATGATTTCCTTTAAAAGAGAATATTTATAACTTGATTTATAAAAATGTGTGTATTAAATAAAAGGAATTCAAGAATTAAATCCTGATGATTTTGGAAAAATGATTTCCATGATTTAAAGGTTAATAATAACAATTGAAAATATTCTTGGAATAAAAACATTTCTAAGCGGGAAATTGCAACCAATAGGATTTTGCTATGTAATTGTTTTGATAAAATAAATTTTGATTTGATTCCAAAAGTGTGATTTGATTTACTATAAGGCAAAAGGTATATTACTATTTCAAATGATTTTTGAGAAAAGAAATAACAGTTTCATTTGAGTTAGTTTTAGAGTATAAATGATTTTGGGAATTGTAAAAATAGTTATTTAAAAATATATTTTAAGTATGATTCTTTGAGGGTAGAATTTAAAAAGAAAGAGGTATATTTTCTCTAGATTGGATCGAAGAACTCCCAATTTGTTTTGTAGTGATCAGAATAATCTTCTAAGTGAGGGTTGGCTGTTTGCTTAAACGAACAGTATTGTGCACTTAGTAAATTATTCTCTTTGTCATCATGTAGCCGGGACATGTTTGAATCTGGATGAATCCAAAGTAAGTTCGAAACTAATAGTTGTTAATACACACACACACACATATATTTGAGTCTACTTAAAATGGAACGAGATAAGTAGGATTTACAAATACGATGTTTTGTGTATATAATTAGGATATAGTAAGTTAGAAAATTTGTACCATCTTTTAAATGCTCTATTTTATATTTGGATCTTAGTAGGACTTACAATCTCATTCTAAAGATTTTTGTTAATTTTTTATAGAGGACTCCCATTGTCATTAGAGAGCACTTATGAAGGCAAGGAGGCTTGGCGATCAGGGCATGGTTAGCCGAATTCTTGGCGATATTGTCCATCCGTCTCTAGAAGAAGAGTTCGAGGAGGCAATCGAGGAGGGGTTCGAGGGGGAATTTGGGGAAGAGGAAGAATTCGAATAAGAAGAGGAATTAGAAGAAGAAGTGGAACCCATTCTAAAGGAGAAGTCAGAATCTGAGAATGATGATGCAATCATCTGGGTGATGGGGGAAGTATTGACAATCCGACTGTATTGAAGGATTAGGACATCATTTTAGATGATGCATTGTGGCCTAGGGCAGAGAAGTTGATCCCTAGAGATCCCGACCTAGAGATCATATGGATTTACGATGATGATTAACCTTATTTAAATAGTTATTAATTGTTGGGTTGATGGCTTTGTTTAGCATTGTTTATACAAGATTTTATGTGATAAAATTTTAGGGACGAAATTCTTTTTAAGTGCGACGATCCGTATTTTTGGTTCTTCGAATTTGAATATTTAATTTATTTAAATATTTGGTTTTGAAATTAAATTATGATAAACTATCTGTTTTAAATTTAGACTTGATTTCTTGTAACGTATTTTTAATTCAATTTTTAGAAAATTTTAATAATTTTTAATTTGGAAAAAATAAAGAAATTCTCATTTGACGTATTTTACAACAAACGGTGGTATTTTAAAACTTCACAGAATTAAATAACTTGTCTATTTTATTTTTGTTTTGTGATCATGTTCTAATTTCGTATGCGGTCATATTTCATATTCTGTTGGTCACGGTTCGTATTCGAACGCGATATGATGGCAAGGTGATGTCATATAATCTATTATAAATTAAATAATAAATAAATAAATAAAGTTTGAAATAACTTAAATTTGATGTAATAGACAAGGTGGATTCAGTACACCAATTCACTTCAATCAGCCACCATTTTGTTCATAAGGAAGTGATCCATGTCTACTTCTCATCTCTCTTCCTCCTTTCATATACATCCTTCCCCACTTATAAACTTGCCAAACAATTCATATTTTTATCTCCATCTAAGTATTAAAGAAAGGAAAGAGAATAATAAAATCAGAACATTAGCCTGGACTTTGCAATGTGGAAGGTGAGATACTTTTTCCCTCTAATCTTGTTAAATAGAAGAAAAACATCCTTTTCAAGGTTTCAAAAACCAAAAACTTCCAATCTAACCGATTTCAACCCAGTTGTCCAACATGAAGGTTGTTTGTTTCTCTGTCCAGTTTACTCTAAAAAAAGTTTCACGGGTTTTCGTCGAGTGGTTGGAGAGATACAATTAAACAACAGTAAGTGGTCAAGAAAATGACCGTTTTCGACGATCACGGATTGACGAACAAATGATATGATCGGGTTTGTATCGGAAATTAGGTATTTTTAGAAGTATTCACATGATTTTAAGTGGCTCGGTTTGTTGGGAAGGAGGAGTTGATCATTTTGGGTTCAAAAAATAATTTTCGACGAACCGTTGGTCGAGGGGTCAAACGAAGATGTCAGGGAGGAGTGTAGGATCGAGGCAGAGGTCATGACCATAGCCAATTTTTGATTTGGGCTTTAGTTTGTCGCATTTTGCTTGAATTATGGTTTTAGGGTTTTCATTTGTGGTGTTTGGTTCAGCATCATTCACGGGTGGTAGACGACGCCAAGTGGCGCTGCGACTTGCCTTGGGGTAGCGTACAACATGGCGGTTGCATTGGTGTTGGTGGCAACGTCTCTTGTCGAACAAGATGGTGGCATGAGGAAATTGAACATGACCTAGATGTCGCGTGTTTCATTTCTTATAGCTCGGCTCGCAGTCATGTTTTGCTTTTTGGCAGAGGAGGGGGCGGCAGTTGTTAGTTCCCGAGATGATGGTTTTGATGACAATAACCTTAGGACTTGTTATAAAATATAAATACTAATATTCTTGTCTAATATATATATGTATATGTAGGATATATATGTATATGAAGGTACTGAGAATGAAGACCATACAGTATAAAGATTCAAGACCGAGTATAGAGATTAAAGACTGACGAATTCAAGATTGAAGAAATCAAGATGAAGACTCATGAGTATCAAGAGTTCAAGATATCAAGAGTTCAAGATATCAAGATAAGTAAAGGAGTCTAGATTTATGTTAAAACTTCATAATAGGACTAAAATCTTTATTTGGATTTTAATAGTGGAATGGAATCCACCTTCTCGCTTTAATAGTGGGATGAAATCCACGACCTCCTTAGTGGGATGAAACCCACGACCTTCTCTAGTGGAATGGATTCCACAAAATTTACAAAATGATTTATTTTTAAGATATTTTCAAAACTATCTTTTTAAAATTTATCTCTCTAGGTTTAAATATATTAGCCTTAAAAAAAAATTATTTCAAAATCATTTCTTGTTTTTAAACAATCTCCTAGTTTTAATGGTTTTAGCTTCAATGTCTAAATGTTTATATTGAGCTTTTATTGCTTTATATTATAGATCATATATTTTTAAGGCTACTTTTTAAATCTCTTTTATAATTTTAAACTATATTCAAAATGGTTTACAAAGATTAGAAATTGTTTTGACAAGTTTTATAATAGAAACCATTTTAAAGAAAAATTAATTTTCAAAATATACATAGGCATGTCGACATCCCTCATCCCCCCATATCGACATGGTGACCGTAGAATTCAAATTTCAAATTTTCAAAAGAAGTGCTTATTCATCATAACCTTTCGCGAATGGACACAGCAGTTGTTCTCCTATAAATAGAAGTTGTTTTCAAGGAATGTTAAGTTATTTTTTTTGCATTTCTTCAGTCCTTCTTCTCCACTCAAATATTCTCTTATATTTTAAATGCTTTAACAAAACTCTATATAAATTCTAAGTGAATCAAATTCAATTGTCTCTAGTTTGATTCTCTGCCACTCTCTCTTAAAGATCTCAGCGCTATTCAGGGTTATAGGATCATTTGTAATCAAAGAAGTGGATCGAGTCTTTGTATCTATCAAAGTGATACTGGAAATGGTATGATTGTGTCCTGTAAATCAATTCGGTGTGATTGTAGCCCATATATCAATTTCATGATCCTATAGCCTAGTTAACTTAAGAGAGTTTACCCTGGAATCTAAGACAGGAGGGTCTTTCTCGTGGCCTTAAAATCGATGTTGTAATATTGACATTATATTAGAAAAGTACTCTGCACAAGAAATTGTGTGGGACTGGACGTAGGGTTACTCCGAACCAATATAGAATTCTAGTGTGTTCTTCCCTTTACTGCTTTTATTTACTATTTGCATCTGTATCTGATTCTATAATTGTCTGTGTTTGAGAAATTGGATCTTTGTGTTTAATTTGAAAAGATTTCAAAAATTCCATAAAATCCATTAAACACTATTCACCCCCACTCTAGTATTAATTCTTCCTTAAGATTCATAATTCGCATTTCCAACATTGGTATTAGAGCATTGGTTTTCAAAGTTTTCATAATCTGATTTTTTTAAAAGTTTTCAAATGGCTGTCAACATTGGCAATGTAACCACTATGACTAGTTCATTTGCAGAGGGTCAGTCTACCGCCAGACCACTACTTTTTAATGACAGTAACTATGCATATTTGGCATGTAGGATGAAAATCTATTTACAATCAATAGGATTAGACACTTGGAATATCACACAAACTGAGTACATTGAACCCACAACTAATTTTGCACAGTGGACTACTGAGCAAAAGACTGTTGCACAAAACAATTCCAAAGCCATGAATATTGCATTCTATTCACTTAATAGGAATAAGTTAAATAGAGCGTCTGTTTGTATGTCTACATATGATATTTGGAAAACTTCGCAAGTTACTCGTGAAGGAACAAGCAAAGTTTAATAGACCAAAATATCTATCTTGACCAACCAATTTAAATTATTCAAGATGAATCCAAATGAGTACATTTCGGACATGTACAGTAGGTTTCAAGTCATTTTGCACTCATTAGTTGCATTTGGAAAGATCCTTTCCAAAGAAGATCAAGTTAGAAAATTTTTGAATTCATGCACTCCAGAATGGGACCGGAAGACTCTAGCAATCGAAGAGGCTTATGATATTAGTACTCTGAAAAGTGAAGAAATGATTGGGATTTGATGTCATCTGAAGTACAAATGCAAGGGAGAAGAGAAAGCAAGGCCTCAGAAAAGAAGTCTATAGCGTTCAGTGCAATAATAGATGGTTGAAACTCAAACAATGACAACGATGAAAAAATAGCCTTGATGACAAGGAATTTTAGAAAGTTTCTGAAATATATAAAGATGAACTGTAACATCTCAATTTTTATCAAATTTAAAATTAGTAATAAATATAAATTTTGGAATTAAATTAAAATTAATTTGAAAATTTTCAAAATAAATTAGATAATTATTGATTTGTATATATGAATAAGATTTTAATTAATACTTGAGTCTAAAATTCAAAATAATAAATATTTTAAAATTATTTGAATTTAAAAACACATATTTGGATAGATTTGAATTTGAATTTGAATTTGAATTTGAATTTAAAATTTAAGTAAACATCTTAGTAAAATAATATGAATCTAAAAATAATTTATATGTGATTTATTTAATGTATAATTAGTTTAAAACATTTTCTTTTAAATTGTGTGTATATATATATATAAATAAAGGAGAATGTATTTGTAAAAATAGAAAATCTGATTTAAAAATTATATAAAAATGCAACAAGACAAGTGTTAAATCTTGAACACAAAATTTAGCAAGTGTAATCAATTTAAACATAGTGTTAACAAGTGCCAATTTTTTTTCTATTTTCTTTTATTTTTGAAAATAATAGAAATAAGATATATAAGCCACTATAACTTCTCTCTCATTTCTTTTTATCTTCATTTTCACAAAATCAAGCATGTAAAACACAAACCAGAGAAAAATCTCAAAAACTCAAACCTATACAAATTTGTTCAATCGGACCCAAAGATAAGTAAATCAAAATCATCTCAAATACCCAGTATTTCCAGTAAATCAAGATCAAAAGCAATTAAAAGAAACAAAGATTAAAAGCTCAAGTCTGTAAACAAATTTCAAACAGCAAAGCCATCAAGTGGTTAAGAAAGTTCAAAGCTTCAACAAAACAAATCAAAGTTTTCACCATCGAAACAACAAGACTAAACTCAGGTTTTCAAACTCAGGAACAAATCAACTTACAGGTTTACAAGCACTCTGTTTTCTTCTTTTAAAGGTGAGTAGACCGTTTCAAAGTCTTGAATATCACTTGTTGTTTGTGATGATGCTTGAAATAAAGTTGTAAAGTGTTTGCATGTATACAAATATATGTATACATATGTAGAGATGGGTGTGCATGCCTGATATACAGGCAGAGATGACTTTGTTTGGTTCCAGGTTTCAAAAACCCGTTCAAAATTCAAATTCACTTTCTCTAATCCACTTTAGGTTTCAGGACTCAAACAAAACATGTTTATATAATCATGTTTTAAGTTTTAAAAGTAAATTCACGCATAATTAACTTAAGAATTTCCTGGAAAATCAAGAAATACAATTGAACACAAAATATGTAGGAAATCTGAAAATCATGTTTTCTGATTTCAATTATATCATCGAAAATTATTTTGAAAATAATGATTTTTAAAGGTAGAATCAAAATTTTTAAACATGTATTCACTGAGAATTTGTGAATTGAACGATTTTGGGTTTATTGGCGATTTCTGATGATTAGAGTAACATTGGGTCTCGTGATTGAGGTTGGAGCTTGGTTGTTGGTCGGGCATCATTAGAAAAATCGTCGGTGAATTTATAATTCACCGAGGTGATGGCATGACAGAGATTTAGGTTTTGAAACCCATGTCTGGTTGAAGTTGAAGGACGGCATCGTCTCTCTGGCATCAAAATGCATCGGACTTGGGGGATGGAAGCATGGAAGGCCGAAGAGGGGGTGGCCGGAGTTTCAGGGATACTGGCGGTTGGCGTCGTTGAGTTGGGAGGATTTTCAGGCGATGGGTTTATCTCCAGATTTGACCAAATGGCTCGATTTTGAACTAGGGTTTGCGACAAAGATTTGGTGGTCGGGATATTGAGCAAAGGTCGTCAACGTTGCGTTAGAAGAATCGATGGTGACCGGAGTCATCTCGATCGACCATGCATGTGCACGGCGAGGTGGTGTGTCAGTGCTTTGGAAAGGGCAGTTTGACCTGGGAAAAGCCTCGGGAAATTTCGTTGCGGGTTCGAGAAATTACTCGGGAAAATTTGTGTGGGTTAACACGGGATAAAAAATGTTTTAAGTTTTAAAAGTAAAACAAAGTACAAAAGAAAAGTGGAGGGTTTTTACTCGGGGAATATGGGTTTTGGCTCGGGGGTGGACTTGAGTCAGTCTCGGGTTAGGATAAATAGTTTTGAAAATTTTAAAAACCAAATTCAAATTTAAAACATATTTAACTTGTTCTTTTAAATAATTTCGTTGTTTTAAGGTTTAAAAAATACATTATTTCAAAGTAATTAAATTTAATTTATTTAATTTGGTGACATTAAATATTAATTAATTCTTAATTTATTTTAAAATAAAAAATGTAATTAAAAAGTAATTAAGATGAAATGTTGTTTTTAAGTTTTAACTTACCTTAATAGCTTGAATTAATTTATGTGTTAATCATGATTAATTATGAGGTTTATAATTAAAGATTTTAATAAAAATTAAATGATTAATTAACATAAATGATTTATAATTACTTAACAATTAAAGAATAATTAATTAAAGGTTAATTCATTATTAATTTAAGGTTAATTAATTTTTAATTTAAGGTTAATTAATTTTTAATTAAGGATAAATTTATTAATGTAATTAATTAAGAAACAATTAATTAATAAAAGTGATTAAGAATAATTAATAATTAAGAATTAATTGATTTATAATTAAGAATAATTAATCATTAATTAAGGATAATTAATGAAAATAATTATGTGATTAATTAATTATAATCACACGATTAATTAATCTCTCTTATAGATGTTGAATTTTATTGAATACCTTGAACTAATTGATACCTTTAATATGTGATTGTGACACTTTATTATGTGAATTGCTGTAAATTGAACTGTGATATCTTTATGTATTTCTGTATGAATGTGAAAACTGTTGGCCTTTGAACGACATTTGAATTTCAATGTGATAGGGAGTCGGATTACAAATGGTTATCCGAAACCCACATCGAATCTTAATGATGAATCTTTGTGACTTATGCATCCACGTATTTTAAAAAAACTAAGCGCTCATTATTCGGATTAGCCGGGAGAGGACTTTATGTCATAAAATCCATTCTGAATAATGATACGACGAATTGGAGTGCATTTGAAGACGGTGGTGTAGACCGGGTATCTTCGAGAATGAAAGGATTACCGGTCGATTGTCTATACACTGAGTTGCTCTGGTATAGAGATCTCCATATTGTGATGGGGTGTCTGCTTGGGGTTGTGGATTCACGAATTGCAAGGACTTCTTCCTTTATTGGATGAAGTGCCTTCGGTTCCATTCAGACCCAAGATGGACTTGCATGGCTGTATGTCTGACATTACACTTTGAAATATAAAGTTGAATTCTATTATATACATTTATGTTTAGTGGCGGAGAATTTATTTAGCTTAACACCCTTCTCTGAGACATACGAGCTCAGAGGTTATGTAGTTGATGGTTATTAGTGATATACTCCCAATTTTGTAGTGTGGCATGCTAAGTGTTGATCATTTGTTGATCAAAGATGGCTTTTGTGAAAAGCGTAGCTTTGAAGACGAGACTTCGTCGAACCTCACAACCCGGAAACGGTCAAAATAGGAAGGATGTAACAAGGTTACGAGGGTAGCGCCCATTTGGGTATGTTCCTTTCCTTTTGGATAAAAAGTGGTATCATGGTATGGAGCCCAGATACTTAACTTATGTGGTTGTTCATTGTTGTTGTTGTTGGGGACTCGGATAAGGGTCAATTACGACCGGAGGATGGCATACTTGTGTCAGTAGTTACCTAGTTACAGAGGTAACCTGGCCTTGTGTTGGCAGAGGGCTGGTTAAGTTCTTGGGGTGTCCCTCCAAGGGCATACCCATTCGGTGAGGAAGTTCCTTAGCCTGACCATTATTGGAAATCCTATCATTCAATACGAGCCCTGTACGGTTTTAGTTGTAGAACCTGCCATCTAATATGGTAGCTATAGTAGGCATACTATAATGATACGTATGCTGGCTAAGATTAATGTTATACTTTTGAAATGTTTTCTACACTATGCACTAATAATAATATCAAAGAGTTTTCTCGTATCAAGCATATTTACTATCATAAGGAGAAATCTCCCCCAAGTGTGCGATTGCATTGTGTGTGTGTCGGGAGGCCTTATGACAATTTATTGTTTCCTTTAAAAAATTGCTTTTGTCCAAACAACTGTTTTGTTTACTCATACCAGTCAAATGACTGACCCAGAGTTTATTGTTTCCTTCCTAAACTCTGGGTGCCCATAATTTTTCACATGCAAAGCCTAGAAACAGGTTATCCGTGTTCAAGAGATAGCCTGGATAGTAGATTTGGTTTTAGAAGTCTTTTGGATGCTGTTGGATTTTATAAGCTTTTAGTTTGAAGATCTTTTGATGCCTTTTGGATCTAAATGTGTTTTGGAGTTTTGGAAGACATTATCGAAGTCAAAGTATGTTGGAAAATTTTTGAAGACTCTGTGGTTTCTCCGTTGTGGTGTTATTGTTTGTTGTGTACCATATACATTCTACTCTGATGTTGGTAATCGTTGTTGTAATGAATGTTGTATCCATGTTGTATAAATGTTGTGATCAATGAAATTCATTTTGTTTCCCTTTTTTGTATTCATCTAATGTTGTTATAAGCTCCACCGAATTGGAGTTTAATGTTTGAATCTTTGGAAGTCGAATACAAGTGAGGTATTTGATGTCGATTTTTGAACGTTGAATTTCGAGTCGTGGCAAGTGGTATCAGAGCTAAAGGTTGAGTAAGAACTTTGTCTATGGAGTATAACACATTAGGTGACTCATTAAAGATGGGGTTAGATACACCCTAGAATGAGTATATCCCTAAGATATCTTGTCCGTATGGTCTGAATCAAGTTTTCTTACTATTTACAGATAGTGAGAATGAGCACTAGAAGAGGACGAGGTAGGGGACGGGGAAATACCACTACAACTGGTCAAGTCCCTGCAACAACGGAAGTAGCTCTTCCTATTCAACCTCAGTCGAATCTGGCTAATCTATGTCGAATTTTTTCCAGACTTGGTGAAAAGCCATTCACAGGCAAGGAGTCTATTATTGAAGCACAAGCCTGGATTCGATCGTGTGAAAGAATTTTCAAAGGATTGAAGTTGGAGGACGATCAAATGTGATTAATAGCTTCTTGGAAACTCCAAGAAGAAGCTCTAATATGGTGGGAGACTGTTACAGTGGATGAGCCGGAGGATGAGTTCACTTGGGATCAGTTTAAAGAGGTGTTTTAGCAACGTTATATGTTGTCTACTGGTATCTCCCGAATGTACCAAGAGTTCACAGATTTGAAGAAGGGAAGTTTATCGTTTGAAGAAAACTTGAACAAATTCAATGAGTTATCTCGGTTTGGTCCGGAGCTGGTGAATACACCTTTGAAGAAGAATGAAAGATATATTCGAGGAACGAATAAGAAGTTCCAAGAGAGAATGACAGCCCACGTGAAGGACTCTTTTTCTGATCTGATAGAAATGGGTTATAGATTCGCTACCCTAGACAAGCAAAAAGTTTCGGAGGAAAAAGTAAGTGCTAGCAATTCGAATTGGAAGAAAAGGATGTTCGGAGGGAAGAAACCGTGGCAAGGCAACGAGAAGAAGAACAATCAGGAAAACAAGGCAAAGGATATTACTTGTTACAACTATTTGGAAAAGGGCATTACTCAAGTAGATGTGAGACGCCTAAGAAACAAGGAAAGAAAGATCAACCTACGAAGACAAGTCAGGGAACCAAGGAAGGCTATTACTGTCGTAAACTTGGACACGCAGTTAAAGATTGCCCAACAATGAAGCAAGCTCAAGTAGAGAAAGTGTATGCGGTAAAGGATGACCCTTTGACTTCAAATGCGGATAAAGGAAAAGGAATTTTGGAAGGTAACCTTATTATTTATGATAAAGTTTGTAGGGTTTTGTTCGATACGGGAGCCACACAAAGCTTTATCTCCCAGCAAACTGTAAATGAATTAAAATTTGAACCCGAATTTGTCGACGAACCCATTTGCGTAAAGAATGTGGTTGGTGGCCCAGCGAATCTTTATCTATATTGTAGGAAGGTTCTTATCTCGTATCCTTGTCATTGATTTCCTATCAACCTTTTCGTTCTCGACTTTAATGAATTTGAAATCCTACTTCGAATGAACTGGCTAACGAAATATGAAGCTAAACTAGATTGTAATGATCGAACGATTTGGTGAAGACAAACCTTGGAAATTTTATTGAAATTTCTTGTGAGGATCCGAGTCTTAAGAGAGATAAGCTGATGTATACTTTGGGATATCCTGAACCTAGTATGGAATCTATACCTATTGTCCGGGAATTTCCCGACGTATCTGAAGAAGTTAAATTTTGCCTCCACATAGGAAAATTAAATTCAGAATCGATTTAGTTCCCAATGTTCATCATGTTGTTCATGCAAGTCGTAGGATGGCACCTATGGAAAGAATAGAATTAGTCAAGCAAACCCGAGATTTGCTGGAGAAAGGATTAATACATCCCAATGTTTCAAGTTAGGGTTCAGCCATGGTGTTTGTGGCCAAGTCTGACGGATCTTTGAGATTGTGCGTGGACTACCACGATCTCAATAAACTAACTCTAAAAAAAAATCTCCTTTACCCAGAATCGGCGACCTGTTCGATCAGTTGCATGGTGCTCGATTCTTTTCAAAGATGGATCCAGCCTAAAGATTCCATCAACTAAGAAATGCCAAAGAGTATATTCACTTAACTTCTTTCAGGGGCCCAGACACATTCTACAAATGGTTAGTCATGTCTTTCGGATTAACCAGTGCTCCCGCATATTTCGTAGAGTCGATGACCCGTGTATTCCAAGAGGTGTTGAATAAATTTGTTCTTGTGTTTATTGACGATATTTTGATCTACTCCAAAACTGAAGAGGAGTATGATGTGCTCTTAAGAATTGTTTTGGAAATATTGAGAAAGAACATTCTATTTGACAAATTTTCTAAGTGTAATTTTTGAGTCAAGGAAGTTAGATTTCTCGGTCATATTGTTACTGAAGAGGGAATTTCTTTAGACCTAGGCAAGGATTCCGCCATCCTAGATTGGAAGCAACCCACAACTCCGAAGGAAGTTAGAAGTTTTCTGGATTTAGTGGGTTACTACAATAAATTTGTCCATGATATCTCCAAGACAGCCAGTCCGTTAACTAAACTGACTATAAAAGATGCTAAATTCGATTAGACTCCGAAGTGTGAAGAAGCATTCCAGGAGTTGAAGAAAAGATTGACTACCGCTCTCGTTGTCGCTATTATTGACGGGAATAAAGGCTTATCTGTTTATACAGGTGCTTATAGTGATAGTGTGGGTGTTGTTTTAATGCAGGGGGTATAATGATATCCTACGGGAGTAGATAATTACGACCACATGGTAAAAACTACCCAACCCACGATCTTGAACTTCTGGTAGTTATTTTTGCTTTAAAATCAAGCGTCGTTATCTTCTGGGTAAAAATCTCTTTCAGCTTTCCTAAAAATTTAAAATTTTAATTTAACTTAATAATTATACTTAATAAACCCTCCTTGTTTTAGGTGAAAAATTTGAATCATTCAATGACCATATATCTATGAAGTATCTCTTTGCCCAGAAGGATTTGAATCTTAGGCAGCAACGTCGGTTAGAATTTCTAGCGTCATATGACCTAGATATTCAGTACACACAGAAAAGCCAACGTGGTTGCCGATGCTTTGAGTAGAAGACATGCTATTCATGCTCATCTTGTTGTCACTCCTCTTCTTGAGAAGATCGCCAGCAAACAGAAAGAAGACAAGTTTCTTCGAGAAATTTATGGGAGAATCCTTCGAGGCGAAAATTCTAGTTTTGAAACCAATCATAGTGGAATAATAAGACTAAAAGGCAGGTAGTGTGTCGTAGACATCCCTGATCCAAAATGTGAAGTTTCAGACGAGTGTCACAAGTCCAAACTTAGTATCCATCTAGGGGTTAATAAGATGTATAGAGATATAAAAAGGACTTTCTGGTGGAAAACAATAAAGAGAGACATATATATTTATGTCATTCGTTGTGCAACTTGTCAGCAAATCAAAAGTGATCAAAAGAAGATGGCGGGTTTAATCCAACCATTGGAGGTACCTAAGTGAAAATGGGATTAAGTGTCTATGGATTTCATAGACGGGTTGCCAAGAACTCAAAAACGTAATGAAGAGAATTGGGTTATCATGGATTGTCTGACCAAGACTGCCCACTTTATCCTAGTAAAATCTAACCAAATGGCTGCAAATTTGGCTGAATTATATGTAAAAGAAATTGTTCGTCTTCACGGTATACCAAGCAGTATAGTGAGTGATCGTGACTCGATCTTCACTAGCAGATTTTGGAGGCATTTCAAGCCGTGCTTGGAGCGAAATTGATCTTCCGTACTGCTTACCACCCGTAGTCTGATAGGAAAAAAGAAAGGATTAATCGATTCTTAGAAGACCTTTTGCGTACTTATATTCTTGATTTTGATGATTTATGGGAAGACCATTTGCATCTGGTTGAATTCTCATATAATAATAGCTATCAGGCCAGTATCAAAATGGCTCCTTTCGAAGCATTATATGGGCCTCCGTGTCGATCACCTGCATGTTGGATTGAGTTGGAAGACAGACTTGTTCTTAGAACAGATATAATAAAGGAAGCTACTGAAAAAGTTGATTTTAGTTGAATGAAATTGAAAAATGCTCAAAGTCGTCGGAAGAGCTATGCTGACTGTAAGAAGAAATTTAGAATTCCAGGTTCAAGATTCCATTTTCCTAAAGATTTCTCCAATGCGGTGAGTGTTGAGATTTGGAAAGACTGGTGAGTTGGCACCATGATATATTGGTCCTTTTCTTATCCTGGAGAGGATCGGTCCTTTAACCTATCGAGTGCAGTTACTAAATTGGTTATCTGGCGTACACAATGTGTTTCATGTTTCACACCTTCGGAAATATGTACACGGTCCAGACTATATAATTAAGGAAGTCGCTCAACAGGATTTGGAAATTAGACCAAATCTGGCAGTGAAAAGAGAACCATTAAAAATAATTGATTGAGATGAAAAGCAGCTAATAAATAAAGTGGTAAACTGGTAAAGGTTCAATGGAGTGGTGATCTAAATGATTGTACTTGGGAAACAAAGGATAGCATGCGGAAGTCCTATCCCAATTGCAGAGTGGATATTTCCGCTTAATCTGGTAAGCCATTTCACTATCTTTTTTCGTGTCATTATATTCTTTGTTTATCTCTCTCTTTCAAATTTCAAGGACGAAATTTTCTTAAGGGGGGAATCTGTAACATCCTAATTTTTATCAAATTTAACATTAGTAATTAATATAAATTTTGGAACTAAATTAAAATTAATTTGAAAATTTTCAAAACAAATTAGATAAGTATTGATTTATATATATATGAATACGATTTTAATTTGTACTTGGGTTTAAAATCCAAAATAATAAATATTTTAAAATTATTTGAATTTAAAAACATATATATGTGGATAGATTTGAATTCTAATTTGAATTTAAAATTTAAATAAATATCTTAATAAAATAATTTGAATTTAAAAATAATATATATGTAATTTGTTTAATGTACAATTAGTTATAAACATTTTCTTTTAAACTGACTATATATAAATAAAGGAGAATGTATTTGTAAAAATAGAAAACACGATTTAAAAATTATATAAAAATGCAACAAGACAAGTGTTAGATCTATAACACATAATTTAACAAGTGTAATCAATTTAAACATAGGTGTTAACAAGTGTCAATTTTTTTTTCTATTTTCTTTTATTTTTAAAAATAATAGAAATAAGATATATAAACCACTATAACTTCTCTCTCTCACTTATTTTTATCTTCATTTTCAAAATATCAAGCCTGTAAAACACAAACTAGAGAAAAATATCAAACACTCAAACTTATACAATTTTTTTTAACCTGATCCAAAGTTAAGTAAATCACAATCAACTCAAATACGTAGTATTTCCAATAAATCAAAATCAAAAGCAACTAAAAGAAACAAAGGATAAAAGCACAAGTCTGTAAACAAATTTCAACCAGCAAAGCCATCAAGTGGTTAAGAAAATTCAAAGCTTCAACAAAACTAATCAAAGTTTTCATCATCAAAACAACAAGATCAAACTCAGGTTTTCAAACTCAGGAACAAATCAACTTACAGGTTTACAAGCTCTCTGTTTACTTCTTTTAAAGGTGAGTAGACCCTTTTAAAATCTAGAGTATCACTTGTTGTTTGTAATGATGCTAGAAATAAAGTTGTAAAGTGTCTGCAAGCATACAAATATATGTATACATACGCAAAGATCGGTGTGCATGTAACGACCCTGGATTTTGGCCCTGTTATTTTAATAAATATTTAATCTAATTAACTAAAATGAACATGACTTCTAGGAATAATTGACATTTATTTGTATGGATTTGTATTTTTAAAAGGGAAGATTTGATTTGAAAATTTAAAATAAAATCTCTTAAAAATATTTAAAGTAAAATCTATCTTGTATAATTAAAGTAAAATGCTTTTTCTTGTTATAAATTGATAAAAATACATATGGATAATAATGTTTAAATTAAAATCTAATTCTAGCAATAGAAAATATAAATGTTAAATATAAGTCAAACTTATAATTTAAATAAAATACAAATGGAAATAAATATAAGTAAACCATATTGAATATAATAATTTAAATATTGATAGTTAAAATATAAAATATAAATATAAATAAGTAAACTCATGAATATAACTTAAATATTGATATTTAAAAATACAAATAGAATTAAAATGAAACAAGCACAAAGTATAAAATAATAAAACAAATTAACTTCATATACACACAAGTTAATAAGACCTGACACAAAACATATGTATGTAAATTATCCAAACTAGAACTTAATATATACAAACAAGAATCAAGTAAAATGCAAAGCATAGAATAAAATAAGGACAAAGTATAACATAAAGCTAGAAAAAACAAATGTTTCCAAACAAGGATATCTTCATACAAAGCCAAAGTATAAAATAAAAAGATAAAACATAATATCTTCATTTGCAAGCCAAGTATTGCCTGCAAAGTGATAGTCAACAAATAAATATCTTTACACATAGTACAACATAATTATAATGTGTAGACTAAATTAGAAACCAAAGCATTTAATTACTATCAACTCAGCCAATATTTTGTTCAAAAGCAAATTTTACAAATCTTTACCTTGCGGAAGAAAATCTGTCCATATAAAACAAAGCTAAGAAACAACCTAACTAGCTACTACCCTCCTCATACATCTGTAGTCTTCTATATATAGTTGTGACCATCTTCTTTTGAGTTCGTTCAGTAACAATCTGGAGTAAACCAAAGAAATAAACATCTTCATTTTTCAAAGCAAGCAAAGCTCAAGTTTAAAATCAAAAGCAGGAAATTATACAGACAGTTTCATGCTTTAGGTTTGCAAGTGAAAATAAGAAGTGTTCTTTGTTTAGGAATTTTGGCAGGTGTGTAAACATGAAATTTAAAGCTACAAGTTTAATTTACATCGGTCCAAGATTTATTTATAATCTGTTTGTATGTGTATTGACCTTGATTGTGATTCTGTGTTGCTATATCTTCCTTGTTAAATTGTTACAGGGTGAATATGTTCCTTTAAAAACTCAAATTATTGTCTTCTAATCATTGTTAGGTTTAATTTTTCAATCATACCTGAGATTTAAACTTAGATTAAGTTTATTTTGATATTGTTTAAACCATCTTTAGAAAGTATACTACTGTAAAACTGTTTTACAGGTAATCAAGGACTATATTGATAAATTCAACTGTTATAAAAAGCGAATTCAGGTTGATAACATAAAGGCCTACTGAAATTTATGATTTTTAAAAGAAAAATAAAGATTTTTAAATTGGTATTTCATGAGCAATTCGTATTTGAATAAAAACTGCATTTCCACCAATTCTAGGAAATCAAATCAATTTAAAGAGTTGAAATCTGAATTGAAGCAACAATGAACATCAGGGATTTCGTGAAATTATCAGAAAATTTTCTATTGTGTGAAATTAGAGTACGAGATCGTATTAGGGTTGTGGTTGGAGTTTTGGGTCCTGTCTGTTAGGTGTCGAGTTCGTCATCATAACGTGACCGAGCTGCACGAGAATTTGGGGAATGGAAGATTGTCGTGTTGACGAGGCGTGGACGAAATATGGACGACTCCGATGGTCTCTACGGCGGTAGCGAGAAGGTTTTGTGGTGTGGGTTGAGCTTCAGTTTTCAAGCAGATGTCGAAATTTCAATTCGATTTTTTTGAGACAATCTGAGTTTTGATTTCGAGCTTGGGAACAATTTGCGACTTGCTGTCAATGTTGGTGATCGCCGGAGATGAGAGTCGCCGCCGTGCATGTGTACGACACGAAGACTGTGTCAGTGTCGTTGACCAGAGAATGATCGCGAGTCAATACTCGAGTTGACTAGATGTTTGCTTCGGGTTTAGTTCGTGTGCGCGCATAGGTTTCCTGATGTTTTGATTGTACTTAGTTTGAATTTAATACTTACTGGAAAAAAAAGGGTTATAGGGGATGTCTCGGTGATTTAGGCGGGTAACTCGGAGTCACACTCGAGTGAACAAGGGAAGTACTCGGGTGCTTCTTCTTTCAAAACTACAGTAGTGTTTCTTTTTAAAGTAAAGCTAAGTGAAAGATTTTTATCAAGCTTTTAATTCTGTAAACTTTATATCTGTTAAATAGTTTTAGGTTAGAAACTTAATACATGCTTTAATTATTTTGGTTAATACTTAACGACGTTTTAAACTCTTAATTATTATTTTAATTAAGTAATTAAGTTAGGTTAAGTATGAAAGTAATTAACATTTAAAGTTTGTACTTAATATTAAATTGATTTTCTAAGTTTAAAGAAGATTTCTTTGAAAATGTTAATTAAGTAAATTGATTATTTTCTAAATGTAATTAAGAATAATTACTTTTTAATTGAAAATGGAAATGAATTAAGTAATTAATAAATTTGTAATTAACTACTTAAGTTAATTAATGAATGATTAATAGTTAATTAATTAAGTAAATTAGTAGATTACAAATGGGTAATTAAGTTTTATTAATTAGTAATTAAGGTTATTAATTAATAATTAAGGAATAGTTAATTTAGGTTATTAATTAACGATTAAGGTATAGTTAATTAAGTAATTAAGGTTAAATAAATTGATTAGGAAGTAATTAATTAAATAGTATAAAATAAAATAGTTAATTAATTAAGACTTAATAATTGATTAAGAAATGATTTATTGATTAAATAAATTGAAATGGAATAAGTAATAAATTGATAACTATTGATTAATCAAACAGGATTAAGAGATTAACTCTCAAGTAATTAATTTAAATTAAATTTATTACAATATGAATCAAAGGTGATTGCTTATGAATGTTCTGTATGTAGAATATTTGATTTGTGATAATTACTTGGTGATATTCTGCGATGTTCTATGATATGCTCTGATATAACCATGATGATTCTGTATGGGTTATGTGTGACAAATGTTATGTGAATTTAGTTGTTGAATTTAAATTATTTAAACTGTTTAAGTTAATTAGGCAACTTGTCCTTTAAAATGGCGCTTGGATTTCGATGAGACCGGGATCGGGTGTCATTTATGATTATTCGAAAACCACATCAATCCAAATTAAACGATAGGTCGTGAATTCTCAAGAGAAGATCGAGATGGTGTTTTCATAATGCAAGGGTTATCGTCGTTGACTCTGAGGGTGATTCCAAAATGAGTGTAACGAGATAATGCTTTCGGTTTCGTTCGAACCCGGAACGAACATATATGGATTGAATGCTTTCAGCACATCGTCGGGCGGACAATGAGTATTCTAAGAGATATGTTCTGTAAAGGTAATCGCAGCCTCAAGCCTCATCAACCGGGAATGGCTAAAATAGGGGAGGTGCAGCAAGGTTAGGTGGGTCATGCCCAAGCAGGACGAGATATACCCCTGTCTAGATGTCCCTTTTTATTTCGGCTGTGTGAGCGGTTGATTGCAACAACTGCTGCGGTTATCTTGTTCGGGACTGTTCAGTAAGGAATGGTTCCGGCCTTGTGTTACAGGGGAGTTAGGGTGGCTCCTCGGTATGGTGATCTAGGCCACGTACTGTGACCGGCGGTACCCCAGTAGCCCTGCCATTGTATGGAATCCAATCTCCAATAAGAGCCGTATGTTTTGGTTGTGCCCAACTATGTTGGAATGTGAAATGTAAGCATTTCAGCTATTTCTGTATTTTACTTGAAAACCCTAGACACTATTATAATATCACTGGATTTCCTATAAAATGTTTTGGTTAGCGTAAGGTAAAAACTTACCTGTATTTATTTGTGGGGAGTCTTATGTGATACCTTTATTTTCAAATGTTTTTCAAAGTTAAACAATTTAAACCATTTACTCATACCAGACCCATGTCTGACCCGGAGTTTATACTTTGTTTTTCATAAACTCTTGGGTACTCAAATTTTTACGAGTAGCCAAGTGATAGGTTTAGATTTTGATTTCTGCAGGAGCTTGGAGCAGGAGTTCCAGACGTATGTAGCTATCTATCTAGTCCGCTGTGTTTGTTGATGTATGCTATATCTCTGATGTATATATTGATAGATGTATATATGACTGTCATATGTATGATATTGTATAACTCCAATATATTTAAAAATTATGTAATAATTATGTGATATATTATAATTTGTTCCATTCCGCTGTGAGATTCTGATGTTGTTGTTCTTTCTTTCTATTCCTTTCTATTTCTATCCCTTTCTTTTCTTAATGATGATACGTCTTTCTGGGAGTAGAAGGGCGGGTCGTCACACTTGGTATCAGAGCACTAGGTTAAGCGAATACCTAGGCTCTTGAGTGATTTCCTCCTTGAGAGAGCGTATTTGTAATTTTTAATAATATATATATATATATATTAATTTCTACCAATTTGTCGGGTTACCTGATCGGATTTTCCAATATGAGCTATAAAGATAGAGAGGGTAGTGGTGTGTATAACCCGACTACCAATGGTTATAATTTAAATGGTTGAGGTCGGAAGTGTATTTGTCGAGACTTTGGACCTATTACCGTCTCGAGTGAGCTTTGGGTGGTGTAAGGTTTTCATCGATCTCTGAAGGAAATATGTTAAGATTCGGAGTTCATTTTTGAGGTATAAGTTTGGATGAACTAGAATTTGGATCTATTGGTTGGAAGAAGCAAGTCATGATATCTTGATACTTCAGGATATAGTAGCTGTGTAATGAGACATAGTGATTATGGATGTCTCCGAATGGATTTCTTTGGAACAAGTTAAAGAAGTATGTCTGCTTCGGTGTTGTGGCAAAGTTCGTAGGATGTTTCTGTTTGGTTCGAGGTCCGAGTTCCTCGAAGAGCTTTGGATAGGAAGTCTTGGGGCATCTGAGTCAGCAGTGTAGCTCGAAGTGTTCTGTGTGCTGTCGAGGAGATCTTCTGGCTTAGCAGTTTTCTTGAGGTGATTTCAGAAGAAGTAGAGTGGATCCATTTCTTTGATGGATTGGTTTGATAAGTATAAGGCTGTTCTGAATTGTGAAGAGAGAACAATTTCTTTGGAAACCGATTTGGGTAGAATTTCCAGAGTATCGTGTGATAATTCTGGAACTCTCTTGAGTAGTCTTTTACATGGAGTTGAGACTTCTCAAGAGAGGGTGAGGATATCGATGTAGACCAAGATTTCCCTGATGTATTCGAGGAAGTTAGGTGTTTGCCTCCCCATCGAGAGATAGAGTTTCGTATTGATTTGATTCCAGGAATAGTGCCGGTGATTAGGCCCAGTTTTTCTTATTGGGATTCTGCTACAGTGTTTGTCACTAAATGGGATGGATCGCTAGGGTTCGGTGTGGACTATCGAAAGTTGGATAAGTTGTTTTGGTATTCATTGATGATATCTGGTTTTTTTCTAAGTCGGAAGAAGAGCTTAAGCAGCATTTGAGGATAGTGTTGGAAACACTAAGGAGGCATATTTGAAGGCGAAGTCTCTAAGTGCCATTTTTGGAAATCGGAAGTCAAGTTTTAGGGCACATTATTTTTGGTAACGGTAAACCTGTAGATCCAGCGAAGGCAGAGTCTATTCTAGAATGGAAGCAACTGAAGCCATCGACGGAAGTTCGCAATTTTATGGGTTTAACTGGCTACTACAGGAAATTTATCAAGGATTATTCCAAGATTTCTTCACCTCTGACTAAGTTAACAAGGAAAGGAGCTAAGTTCAAATGGACACCCAGTGTGAAGAAGTTTCCAGGAACTGAAGTCAAGGCTGACCAGTGCACCAGTGATAGCTATTCCGGTTGGAAAAGCAAATTTGAGTTTATACAGATGCTTGTATAGTTGGTCTGGGAGCAGTGTCTATGCAGAATAGAAGAGTGATTGTGTATGCGAGTCGGCAATTAAAGCCACATGAAAGGAACTACGCTACGCACGATCTTGAGTTGTAGCCATTGTTTTGCTTTGAAGATTTGGAGACAGTATCCCTTGGGAGAGAAGTTTGAGTTATTCATGGATCACAAACCGTTGAAATATCTTTTCTCTCAAAAGGGTCTTAATCCGAGGCAGCAGCGGTGGGTCGAGTTTTTGACATCATGCGATTTGGATATTCTGTATTCCCCAGGATAGGCGAATGATGTGGTTGATGCTCTTAGAAGGAATGCGGTATTGTTTCTTTTGGAAGAGTTCTGTCTCTCCCGGTCAGAATTATAAGTAAGCAAATGGAGGATAGATCTTTTGAGGAAACTGATTCTTGGAACTAAGGATGGTCGATATTCGGATTTTCAAGGTAGTCGTCATGGTGCTTTGAAGACTAATGGTCGTTTGTGCGTGTCTAATATAGATGGATTGAGGCATGAAGTTTTAGCTGAGGGTCATCGCTCCAGACTGAATATTCATCCAGGAATCTCTAAGACGCATAAAGATATGAGAAGAATTTTTTTGGTTGCTGAGCATGAAGAGGGATGTAGCTGTTTTCGTTAATAATTTTGCTGTTTGTCAGCAAGTAAAAGGAGATAAGCAAAAGTCAGCCGGTTTGTTGCAGCCTTTGGAAATTCCAGATGGAGATGGGAGATGATTTTGATGGATTTTATCGACGGTTTTCCTAGAACCAAGAAAGAAAATGATGGAATATGAGTTATTGTTGATCAATTAACTAAGAGTACTCATTTTATATCGGTTAAGGCAACTCGTACTACAGTTTCTCTGGCAGAGATTTTCTTGAGGGAGACAGTCAGATTGTATGATGTTCCTGTTAGCATAGTAAGTGATCGTGATCCTATCTTCACCAGAAAATTCTAGAAGGCTCTACAATCAGCTATGGGAACGAGTTTGAGATTAAGTACGGCCTATTATCCTCAGACCGACAGACGGATTGAAGGAGGGACTGAACCGTATAGCAGAGGATATACTGCGAGCTTGTGTTTTGGATTTTGGTGGACTTTGGAAAGACCATCTTCATTTGGAAGAATTCTCCTATAATATCAGTTACCAAGCGAGTATCAGGATGGCTCCTTATGAAGCTTTGTATGGAAGACCATGTAGATTCCCATTCTATTGGATAGAGTCAGAATATCGTTTTGTGCTTGGATCAGATTTGATTCATGAAGCTTCTGCTAAAGTTAAGCTTATCAAGAAAGGATGAGAGCTGCTCCGGACCGTCAGTAGAAGTATGTGGATAAGAGAAGGAGACAATTGGAATTTGAGATTGGTGATTTTGTTTTGTCAAAGTTTCCCCGATTAAAAGGATCTATTAGATTCGGAAAGATGAGAAAACTTGCCTGTGATATATTGGTTCATTTCGGGTATTGGAAAAGAGTTAGTATTGTAGCTTACTAAGTTGAATTGCCAGAACGGATATCTAGAATTCATAATGTATTCCATGTATTCCATATGAGGGAATTTGTTCATGATCCATCATTTGTTGTAGAACCAGTAGTTCAGGGAGATTTAGAGGTCGAGCCGAATTTGACTGTGGTCAGGAATCCAGTTCAGATTATTGATCAAGATGAGAGGCAACTCAGGAGTAAAATAGCAAAGCATGTCAAAGTGTTGTGGAGCGAGAATCACAAAGATTGCACTTGGAAAACTCTAGATAGTTTAGGAAAACTTATCCGGACTTGTGTTCGGGTAGCTAGTGAACTTTGATAGAATAGATTGTTTGGTTGTGTGCTATATATGTATGTTTGAATAGTTGATATGACATCTCTTAAATTACCTTGGTTCTAAATTTCAAGGACGAAATTCTTTTAAGGGGGGAGGAATGTAACGACCCTGGATTTCGGCCCTGTTATTTTAATAATTATTTAATCTAATTAAATAAAATGAATATGACATGTGGGAATAATTGACATTTATTTGTATGGATTTGTATTTTCGAAAGGGAAGATTTTATTTGAAATTTAAAATAAAATCTCTTAAAAATATTTAAAGTAAAATCTATCTTGTATAATTAAAGCAAAATGCTTTTTCTTGTTATAAATTGATAAAAATACAAATGGATGATAATGTTTGAATTAAAATCTAATTCTAGCAATATAAAACATAAATGTGAAATATATGTCAAACTTATAATTTAAATAAAATACAAATGGAAATAAATATAAGTAAACAATATTGAATATAATAATTTAAATATTGATAGTTAAAATACAAAATATAAATACAAATAAGTAAACTCATGAATATAATTTAAATATTGATAGTTAAAAATAAAAGTAGAATAAAAATGAAATAAGCACAAAGTATAAAATAATAAAGCAAATTAACTTCATATACACACAAGTGAATAAGACCTCACACAAAACATATGTATGTAAATTATCCAAACTAGAAGTTAATGAATACAAACAAGAATCAAGTAAAATGCAAAGCATAAAATAAAATAAGGACAAAGTATAACATGAAGCCAGACAAAACAAATGTTTCCAAACAAGGATATCTTCATACAAAGCCAAAGTATAAAATAAAAAGATAATAATATCTTCATTTGCAAGCCAAGTATTGCCTGCAAAGTGATAGTCAACAAATAAATATCTTTACACATAGTACAACATAATTATAATGTGTAGACTAAGTTAGAAACCAAAGAATTTAATTACTATCAACTCAGCCAATATTTTGTTCAAAAGCAAATTTTACAAATATTTACTTTGCAGAAGAAAATCTGTTCATACAAAAGAAAGCTAAGAAACAACCTAACTGGTTACCACCCTCCTCATACATCTGTAATCTTCTATATATAGTTGTGACCATCTTCTTTTGTGTTCGTTCAATAACAATCAGGAGTAAACCAAAGAAAAAAACATCTTTATTTTTCAAAGCAAGCAAAGCAAGTTTAAAATAAAAAACAGGAAATTATACAGACAGTTTCATGCTTCAGGTTTGCAAGCGAAAATAAGATGTATTCTTTGTTTTGGAATTTTGGCAGATGAGTAAACATGACATTTAAAGCTTCAAGTTTAATTTAAATCAGTCCAAGATTTATTTATAATCTGGTTTGTATGTGTATTGACCTTGATTGTGATTCTGTGTTGCTATATATTTCTTGTTAAAATGTTACAGGGTGAATATGTTCCTTTAAAAACTCAAAATATTTTCTGCTAATCATTGTTAGGTTTAGTTTTTCAATCATACCTGAGATTTAAATTTAGATTAAGTTTTTGTGAAATTGTTTAAACCATCTTTGGAAAGTATACTACTGTAAAACTGTTTTATAGGTAATCAAGGATTATATTGATAAATTCAACTGATATAAAAAGCGAATTCAGTTTGATAACTTGAAGGCCTACTAAAATTTATGATTTTTAACACAAAAATGAAGATTTTTAAATTGGTATTTCATGAGCAGTTCGTATTGGAATAAAAACTGCATTTCCACCAATTCCAGGAAATCGGATCAATTTAAAGAGTTGAAATCTGAATTGAAGCAACTATAAACATCAGGGATTTCATGAAAATTATCAGAAGATTTTTCTATTGTGTGAAATTAGGGTACGAGATCGTATTAGGGTTGTGGTTGGAGTTTTGGGCCCTATCTGTTAGGTGTCGAGTTCGTCATCATAACGTGACCGAGCAACACGAGAATTTGGGGAATGGAAGATTGTCGTGTTGACGAGGCATGGACGAAATATGGGCGACGCCGATGGTCTCTGCGGTGGTGGCGAGGAGGTTTTATAGTGTGGGTTGAGCTTCAGTTTTCAAGCCAATGTCGAAATTTCAATTCGATTTTTTTTAAGACAATCTGAGTTTTGATTTCGAGCTTAGGAACAATTTGTGACTTGCTGCCAATGTTGGTGATCGCAGGAGATAAGAGTCATCGCCGTGCACGTGTACGACACGAAGACTGTGTCAGTGTTGTTGACCAGTGAATGATCGCGAGTCAATACTCGAGTTGACTAGATGTTTGCTTCGGGTATAGTTCGTGTGCGTGCATAGGTTTCCTGATGTTTTGATTGTACTTAGTTTAAATTTAATACTTACTGGGAAAAAAGAAGAAGAAGAGTTACAGGGGATGTCTCGGTGATTTAGGCGGGTAATTCGCAGTCACACTCGAGTAAACAAGGGAAGTACTCGGGTGCTTCTTCTTTCAAAACTGCAGTAGTGTTTCTTTTTAAAGTAAAGCTAAGTGAAAGATTTTTATCAAGCTTTTAAGTGTGTAAACTTAATATGTGTTAAATAGTTTCAGGTTAGAAACTTAATACATTTTTAATTATTCTGGTTAATACTTAACGACGTTTTAAACTCTTAATTATTATTTTAATTAAGTAATTAGGTTAGGTTAAGTATGAAAGTAATTAACATTTAAAGTTTGTAGTTAATATTAAATTGATTTTCTAAGTTTAAAGAAGATTTCTTTGAAAATATTAATTAAGTGAATTGATTATTTTCTGAAAGTAATTAAGAATAATTACTTTTTAATTGAAATTAGAAATGAGTTAAGTAATTAATAAATTTGTTATTAACTACTTAAGTTAATTAATGAATGATTAATGGTTAATTAATTAAGTAAATTAGCAGATTACAAGTGGGTAATTAAGTTTTATTAATCAATAATTAAGATTATTAATTAATGATTAAGGAATAGTTAATTTAGGTTATTAATTAATGATTAAGGAATAGCTAATTAAGTAATTAAGGTTAAATAAATTGATTAGGAAGTAATTAATTAAATAGTATAAAATAAAATAATAAAATAATTAAGACTTAATAATTGATTAAGAAATGATTTATTGGTTAAATAAATTGAAATGGAATAAGTAATAAATTGATAACTATTGATTAATGAAACATGATTAAGAGATTAACTCTCAAGTAGTTAATTTAAATTAAATTAATTACAATAAGAATCGAAGGTGATTGCTTATGAATGTTCTGTATGTAGAATATCTGATTTGTGATAATTACTTGGTGATATTCTGTGATGTTCTATGATATGCTCTGATATATCCATGATGATTGTGTATGGATTATCTGTGATAAATGTTATATGAATGCAGTTGTTGAATTTAAATTATTTAAACTCTTTAAGTTAATTAGACAACTTGGCCTTTAAAATGGCGTTTGGATTTCGATGAGACCGGGATTGTGTGTCATTTATGATTATCTGAAAACCACATCGATCCAAATTAAACGGTAGGTCGTGAATTCTCAAGAGAAGATCGAGACGGTGTTTTCAGAATGCAAGGGTTATCGTCGTTGACTTTGAGGGTGATTCCAAAATGAGTGTAACGAGATAATGCCTTCGGTTTCGTTCGAACCCGAAACGAACTTGTACGGATTGAATTCTTTCAGCACATCTTCAGGCGGACGATGAGCATTCTAAGAGATATGTTCTGTAAAGGTAATCGCAGCCTCAAGCCTTATCAACCGGAATGGCTAAAACAAGGGAGGTGCAGCAAGGTTAGGTGGGTCATGCCCAAGCAGGACGAGATATACCCCTGTCTAGATGTCCCTTTTTATTTCGGCTGTGTGGGCGGTTGATTGCAACAACTGCCGGGGTTATCTTGTTCGAGACTATTCAGTAAGGAGTGGTTCCGACCTTGTGCTGCAGGGAGTTAGGGTGGCTCCTTGATACGGTGGTATAGGCCACGTATTGTGACAGGCGGTACCCCAGTAGCCCTGCCATTGTATGGAATCCAATCTTCAATAAGAGCCGTACATTTTGGTTGTGCCCAACTATGTTGGAATGTGAGATGTAAACATTTCTGCTATTTCTGTATTTACTTGAAAACCCTAGACTCTGTTATAATATCACTGGATTTCCTATAAAATGTTTTGGTTTGCGTAAGGTAAAAACTTACCCGTATTTATTTGTGGGGAGTCTTACGTGATACCTTTATTTTCAAATGTTTTTCAAAGTTAAACAATTTAAACCGTTTACTCATACCAGACCCATGTATGACCCGGAGTTTATATTTTATTTTTCATAAACTCTTGAGTACTCAAATTTTTATGAGTAGCCAAGTGATAGGTTTGGATTTTGATTTCTGGAGAAGCTTGGAGCAGGAGTTCCAGACGTATGTAGCTATCTATCTAGTCCGCTGTGTTTGTTGATGTATGCTGTATCTCTGATGTATATATTGACAGATGTATATATGACTGTCACATGTATGATATTGTATAACTCTGGTATACGTAAAAACTATGTAATAATTATGTGATATATTATATTTTGTTCCATTCCGCTGTAAGATTCTGATGTTGTTGTTCTTTCTTTCTATTCCTTTCTATTTCTATCCCTTTCTTTTCTTAATGATGGTACGTCTTTTTGGGAGTAGAAGGGCAGGTTGTCACAGTGCATATTCGATTAATAGGCAGAGATGCCTCTGCTTGGTTCCAGGTTTCAAAAACCTGTTCAAAATTCAAATTCACTTTCTCTGATCCTCTTTAGGTTTCAGGATTCAAACAAAACATGTCTATATACAATGTTTTAAGTTTTAAAAATAAATTCCATCATAATTAACCTATGAATTTCCTAGAAAATTAAGAAATACAGTTGAACACAAAATATATAAGAATCCCGAGAATCATGTTTTCTGATTTCAATTATATCATCGAAAACGCTTTAGAAAATAATGATATTTAAAAGTAGAATCAAAATGTTTAAACATGTATTCACTGAGAATTTTTGAATTGAAGGATTTCGAGTTTATTGGGGATTTCTGATGATCGGAGTAACATTAGGTCTCGTGATCGAGGTTGGAGCTTGGTTGTTGGTCGGGGATCATAAGGAAAATCCTCGGTGAATTTATAATTCACCGAGTTGATGGCATGACAGAGATTTAGGGTTTAAAACCCAAGTCTGGTCGAGGTTGAAGTTTGGGCGACTAAGTCGTCTCTCTGGCATCGGAATGCATTGGACTTGGGGGGATGGAAGGCCAGAGAGGGGTTGGTCAGAGTTTCAGCGATACTAGTGGTCAGCGTCGTCGACTCGTGAGGGTTTTCAAGCGATGGGTTTGTTTCCAGAATTGACCAAATAGCTTGATTTTAATCTAGGGGTCATGATGAAGATATGATGGTCGGGATCGAAAGTAGAGGTCGTCGACGTTGTGTTGGAAAGATAGGCGGTGGTCGAAGTCGTCTCGATCGACAGTGCATGTGCATGGCGAGGTGATGTGTAAGTGTTTTGGGAAGGGAAGTTAGACTAGGGAAAAGCCTTGGGAAATTTCATCGCGGGCTCGAGAAAATACTCGGGAAAATTTGTATGGGTTAACACGAGATAAAAAATGTTTTTAGTTTTTGAAAATAGAACAAAGTACACAAGAAAATGGGAGGGATTTTGCGGGGAAGTCTCGGGGAATATGGGTTTTGGCTTAGGGGTGGAGTCGAGTCGGTCTCGGGTTAGTATAAACCGTTTTAAAAACTTTTAAAACCAAATTCAAATTTAAAAAAAAAATTAACTTATTATTTTAAATAATTTCTTTGTTTTAAGGTTTTAAAAATACATCATTTCAAAAGTAATTAAGTTTAATTTATTTAATTTGGTGACATTAATTATTAATTAATTCTTAATTTATTTTAAAATAAAAAATGTAATTAAAAAGTTAATTAAGATGAAATGTTGTTTTTAAATTTTAATTAACCTTAATCTCTTGAATTAATTTATATGTTAATGATGATTAATTATGAGGTTTATTAATTAAAGATTTTAACAAAAATTAAATGATTAGTTAAGATAAATGATTTATAATTACTTAATAATTAAAGAATAATTAATTAAAGGTTAATTAATTTTTAATTTAAGGTTAATTATTTTATAATTAAGGATTAATTTATCAATTTGATTAATTAAGAAATATTTAATTAATAAAAGTGATTAAGATTAATTAATTAAGAATTAAGAATTAATTAATTAAGAATTAAGAATTAATTAATTTATAATTAAGAATAATTAATCGCTAATTAACGATGATTAATGAAAATAGTTATGTAATTAATTAATTATAATCAAACGATTAATTAATCTTGCTTATAGGTGTTGAATTATTTTTGAATACCTTGAACTAGTTGATACGACTGACATGTGATATGATACTTTATGATGTGAATTGTTGTGAACTGAACTGTAATATCCGTGATGTATTTTTGTGTGAATGTGAAAACTGTTCGCCTTTGAACGACATTTGAATTTCGATGCGACTGGGAGTCGAATTCCAAAGGGTTACCAAACCCACATCGAATCTTAATAATGAATCTTTGTGACTTGTGTATCCACGTGTTAAAAAAAACAAGCGCTCATTATTGGGATTAGCCAGGAGAGGACTTTATGTCATAAAACCCATTTCGAATAATGATGCGATAAATTGGAGTTAATTTGAAGACGGTGGTGAAGATCGGGTATCTTCGAGAACAAAAGAATTACATGCCGATTGTCTCTGCACTGAGTTGCTCTGATATAGAGATCTCCATATTGTGATGGGAAGTCCGATCGGGATTATGGATTCCCGGATTGCAAGGACTTCTTCCTTTATTGGACAAAGTGCCTTCGGTTTCATTCGGACACAGGATGGACTTGTATGGTTGAGATATAAAGCTGATTGTTATAAAATACATTTCCATTTGGTGGTGGAGAATTTGTTCTCTTAGCTTAACACCCTTCTCTGAGATGTACGAGCTCAGAGGTTATGTAGTTGATGGATATTAGTGATATACTCCAAATTTGGTAGTGTGGCATGCTGAGAGCTGATCATTTGTTGATCAAAAAATGACTTTTGTGAAAAGCATACTTTGTGGACGAGACTTCGTCGAACCTCACAACCTGAAAATGGTCAAAAAAGGAAAGATGCAACAAGGTTACAAGGGTAACGCCCATTAGGGTATTTGCATTTCCTTCTGGATAAAAAGTGGTATCACGGTATGAAGCCCAGATACTTAACTTATGTGGTTGTTGGTTGTTGTTAGGGCCCCGGATAAAGGTCGGTTATGATCAGGGGATGGCATACTCGTGTCAATAGTTACCTAGTTACAGAGGTAACCCGGCCTTGTGTTGGCAGAGAGCTGGTTAAGTTCTCGGAGCGTCCCTCCAGAGGCGTACCCATTCAGTGAGGAAGTTCCTTAGCCTGACCATTGTTGGAAATCCAATCATTCAATACGAGCTCTGTATTTAGTTGTAGAACCTACCATCAAATATGGTAGCTATAGTCGGCATACTATAATGGTACGTATGCTGGCTAAGATTAATATTATAATTTTGAAATATATCCTACACTATGCACTAAAAATAATATCAAAGATTTTTCTCGTATCAAGCATATCTGACTATCATAAGGAGAAATCTCCCCCAAATGTGCGATTGCATTATGTGTGCGCCGAGAGGCCTTATGGTAGTTTCATTTTCCAAAAAGCATGAACAGATTTCTTTTAAATAAATTGTTTTTGTGCAAACAACTGCTTTTTACTCATACCAGTCCCATGACTGACCCAAAGTTTATTTTTTCCTTCCGAAACTCTAGGTGCTCATAATTTTCTACACATGCAGCCTAGAAACATTTATCCGTGTTCTGGAGATAGCGTGGAAGGTGATTTGGCTTTAGAAGTCTTTCGAAAGCTGTCGGATTTTGGAAGCTTTTGGTTTAAAGATCTTTTGAAGCCTTTTGAACCTAAAAGTGTTTGGAGTTTTGGAAGACCTTATCGAAGTCAAAGTATGTTGGAAACTTTTTGAAGACTCTGTCGTTTCTCTTCTGTGGTATTATTGTTTTTTGTGTACCACATACATTCTACTCTGATGTTGGTGATCGTTGTTGTAACGAATGTTGTATCCATGTTGTATAAATGTTGTGATCAATGAAATTCATTTTGTTTCCGCTGTTTGTATTCATCTAATGTTGTCATAAGCTCCACCGAACTGTAGTTCAATGTTTGAATCTCCGGCAGTCGAATACAAATGAGGTATTTGATGTCGATTTTTTAATGCTGAATTTCGGGTCATGACATGAACAACTACAAGAGAAATATCACCAAATTCTGGAAATAATAATGAGACACACAAAAATGTCAGATGCTACAATTGTGATGAACCATGCCACTTAAAAAGAGATTGTCCGCATCTGGATATGCAGAAATTTCCTCCAAGTAGTGATTCGTCTAAGAAAAGAAAGAGGGCATATACTGCTACAATAGGCGATTCAGGCTCATCCTCTAGTGATGAAGATCAAGAGACAGAAAATTCAAACATGTTCTTTACAACCATTCACGAATCTGGTGATCTTGGAAATATGGAACTAAAAACAAATACGCAATTAAATTATATTGATTGAATTTGCTTGTTTGAATGTTTGCATGTCTTGAAATTGCTTGTTGTTTGAATTTAAAATTTTTGATTGTCAAAATAATATTATTTTAATATTAATATATTAATATTAAAGTGTTATTATATTTAATATTGTTTCAGTTAAAATATAAATGAGATTATAGGATATATAGATATTGTATAAAATAGGAAAAATAAGTCATATGAATTGAAGGACCCATGTCGACATGACTCTACCCCCCATGTCGACATCCGTACCACAGTTTTTAAATTCAAATTTGAATTCAAAACTTTGAATTTTCCTCCATCTTTTCACCAACTCCAAAGCTCTGAAAAGGCGTCTCTTGACTAGAGAACATGACTCTTAGATATCTATTTGTCTCCTTAAGTTTATCATATCTTTTCACTTTCATTTCAAAATTCAAACTCTCTTTCAAACTCTCGAGCTCTTTACTCTCTTCAAAAATACCTTCCTCAAGTGCTTCCTCTGCCATAAGGCTATCCAAGGCCATCAAAGAGTTCCTCTATAATGATTCGGAAGCTATCAAGGTTTACATAAGCTATGTAAACTTTGGAAAGGTCCATATAAGGAAATTTGCTACCTTTAGCGATTTTTCTTCCTATGAAATCAATGTTCTTTTTGAAGAGAATCAAATTCTTAGCTTAATCGATGATTCTCAAAATGATTTTGTTTGTTATTCAAATCTTATCAAAATGTTTTATGAAGGAAATGAAGGGGAAGTATGGAATAGCGTTAAAGGAGCGCGTATTATTTTGAATAGTGAAATTTTGGGTAACATTCTTGGTTGTAAGTTTACGGAAACGGATCTTTTCGATTTTCAAATTGATGAACATGACCGTGAGACATTTCATCACATTTTTGAAGAGGATGATAACTTCGAATTTATAAACCAAAGTTTCCCTCCTAATGCTAGAATTGTAAACCTTCTTCTGCAACATACCATAACTCCAAGATCGGGATATTTCAACCTCCCTACCTTAAAAGTTTGTAAGGATCTTTTTGGTATTTTTGGGCATATGACATTATAGGACGCAAGTAATTTTGGATGAACTTCGTCCAAAAAAAATTACTTTAGGAGAAAACACTTTATATCATGGGATTCATCTTACTCGAATTTTAAACTATTTTGGTGTTGATTATAAGAGTGAGGAGTTTGTTTCTAGAGAAGTGTTTAACCATGCAAATATCTATCTCATGAAAATTCCACTTGCCTTTCAACCATATGATATACCTACCGAAATGGATGAAAGGTTGGCTCATGAAGAGATGGAAGAAGAAGAAGACATGGAGGAAGAAGAGGAGGAGATGGAAATTTAAGAAGAAGGAGAGGAGAAGGAAGTAAATTCATTGGAAAGCATTGAATACCTATCCCTCCTAACAATCCATCCAATAAAGCACTCCTCAAAAAGCAAAAGATTATCTTGGAAAATCAACGGATTCTCAAAAGATCCGTTAGTAAAAAGTTAGACAAAATTTCCGCCAAAATGAACAAGTTCTTTGGGAAAGCAAGCTTGTATTATCATCATCTTCATCATCCTCAAGCTAATATTATTTTCATTTCATATTGTATTAGTTTGTATCTTTCTTTAATTAATGTTATGTATCATTTATGTAATATTAACTAAATTTATCAATGAAAATCCTTTATTTTATATTTATTAGCTCCAAAATATCTCTGGAATGCTTTTTATTATATTATATAAATTAATATATATAGACTTGTACATAATATAAAGAAACAAAGAAAATTACCAAAATAAATAGGGGCATGTCAACATCCCCCAACCCCCTTTGTCGACATGTAACGGCTAGAAAATGGTTTTTGTTTTGAAACTGAAATCGACATAACTACCTTGTGTCTTTTCATTTCAAACGACTTTCTAACTATTTGAATACCTATTTCTTCCAATAAATGCATATTTTCAATTCTCCTTATTTTCTATTGAATTATTCATATTTTATCAAAAAAATGCCTTCTCTTATTCATAGTTTAAATGAGAATCTTTAAGGAACTCTCAAATCTTTCAAGAACATACTTACTTTTATCCTTTGCAATCAACGACACTTAGAATTAAGCTAAATGCAGATGTTAAAAGAACAAGAAAGGAACTTCTATGCCATTCAATGGATGATCTCATCCCTCAACAAAGAAGAACTCTAAGCAAATCCAGAAGGAACTCTGAACAAAGATAATGAAGAATGGGATGCTATATAAGTAGATCCTGTTTTTGGTGAAGAAGGATGGGTTGAAGTTCCAAGAAATGTTTGATTTAACATATGTGGTTTGATTTACTGTGATTTGATTTGAATTGTTTAATTTGATTTGATTTGGTTTGATTTGATTTAGTACGATTTGGATTGATTTAAATATTGAATGGTGTGGTTTTGATAAAAACATGATCTACATAATGATTTATTGTGTTTAAAATTTTCATATGTCTCAAATACTCATAATATTATTTATTTCATTTACATTCTATTATACTATGTTAGTATACGATGCTATAGTACAAGATTTAGGGTTATTCATGAAGTTTAGGTTTAGTTTTTGTTGATGTAAAAGGTGGAGAATTATAAAATAGGTTAGATACGCTTAGATTAAGGGGGAGTTGTTGAAATAAAGGGGAGTCAGAGTAGAATCGGAGTCTGTGGAGAAGATTTTATAAAAAAAAGGTTATCATCGTCAAGAAGGGTGAGATTGTTAGTTCTTGAGATGATGGTTTTGATGATAATAACCTTAGGACTTGTTATAAAATATAAATAATAGTATTATTGTCGAGATATATTGTATATACATGATATATATATATATATATATATATATATATATATAAATGCAGATACTGAGAATGAAGACTGCATAGTATAAAGATTCAAGACTGATTATCAAGATTCAAGATGAACGAATTCAAGACGGAAGAAATGAAGACTGAAGACTCATGGGTATCAAAAGTTCAAGATATCAAGAATATCAAGATTACAAAAGTTCAAGATATCAAGATAAGTAATAGATTCATGTTAAAACTTCATAATAGCACTAAAACCTTTATTCAGATTTTAATTGTGGAATGGAATCCACCTTCTCACTTTAATAGTTGGAAGGAACCCACGACCACTTTAATGGGATGGAACCCACGACCTGCTCTAGTGGAATAGAATCCATGAAATTTTCAAAATGATTTATTTTTAAGATTTTTTTTAAAACTATCTTTTTAAAAGTTATCTCTCTAGGTTTAAATATTTTAGGCTTAACTATTTTTTTATTTCAAAATCATTTCTTGTTTTTGAGCTATCTCTTGGTTTAAATGGTTTTAGCTTTAATCTCGAAATATTTATATTGAGCTTTTATTACTTTTATATTATAGATTATATATTTTTAAGATTGCTTTTTAAATCTCTTTTATTAGTTTAAACTATATTCAAAATGGTTTACAAAGATTAGAAATTGTTTTGACAAGTTTTTGAATAGAAATCATTTTAAAGCAAAATTAATTTTTAAAATTCACATAGGCATGTCGACATCCCTCGTCCTCCATGTCAACATGGTGACCATAGAATTCAATTTTCCGTTTTTCAAATGATGTGTCTATTCGTCATAACCTTTCGTGAATGCACATGACTGTTGTTCTCCTATAAATACCAGTTTTTTCCAATGAATTTTAAGTTACTTTTTCTTCATTTCTTCACTCTGCCTTCTCCACTCAAATAATCTCTTATATTTCAAATGCTTCAATAAAATTCTTCCAAAATTCTAAGTGAATCAAACTCGATAGTCTCTAGTTTGATTCTCTGCCACTCTCTCTCAAAGATCTCGGTGCTATTCAGTGTTATAGGATCATTTATAATCAACGAAGTGTATCGATTATCTCTATCTATCAAAGTGATATTGGAAATGGTGTGATTGTGGCCCACAAATAAATTGGGTGTGATTGTATTCCGTAAATCAATTAAGTGATCTTGTAGCCTGGTTAAATCAAGAGAGTTTGCCGAAGAATCGGAGACAGAAGGGTATATCCCATAGCCTGAAATCGAGGTTGTAATATCGACATTATATTTGAAAAGAAATATGCACAACAAATTGTTCGAGAATGGATGTAGGGGAACTCTGAACAAATATAACATTTCGGTGTATTCTTTCCTTTACTGCTTTTATTTACTATTGGCATCTATGTCAGATTCTGATTGTCTCTGTGTTTGTGAAATTGCATCTATATATGTTTAATTTGAAAAGATTTCAAAAATTCAATAAAATCCGTTAAACACTATTCACCCCCCTCTGGTGTTAATTCTGCCTTAAAATCTATAATCCGCATTTGCTACAGTGGTAGCACGGAGGTCGCAGGCTCGGTGAGGGGAGTTTGTCATTTGTGGTTGGCTGCAGTTGGTCGAATGACGAAGTAGAATGGTTATGCAGATGAACATGCATGCATGCATGATGGCGGGTGGGTTCAAACTGTAGATGGAATTAGAGAAGAAGGGGGTGCTGTGGGTTTGGGTAGTGGGCTTGGCCTAAATTGTCTTGGTGAGAAACAAATTGCTTTTTAATTATTTAAATTATATATATATAAAAAGCTAATGATTTTGAAATGGCATATCTCGACCATTTTAAATCTGAACAACCTGATTCTTTTTGCATTGTACTTGTATGAACAAGTGCAACCCTATAGTGTAATTTGTTGATAGGTTTGGACATGTGGAAATTTATGACAGATGAAGGTGGATATAATTTAATTACGTTATTTTAAACAATAACGTTGTTAAATTTTATATATCTTAAATATTGATGTTTATTTGGCCAAATAAATTGTTGTTGAGTTAAATTTGATCAAATATGGTAACTAGACATCTGTTTAGTGGAATAAAACACTGTTCCACTAATTAAATTAATTGGAAATTAAATAGCAGAATAAATCCTTATTTTGCTATTTTATAGCTTTGGACATTCGATTATATATCGTAAATGATATGCCACTTTGAATTACTGATATATTGACTAATAATGATTAAGTTATTTAGTTATGGTCTATTGAAATTAATTTATGATCTTGCATTAATAGTTTAAATGTCGCTATAGCTATTTTTATTATACCGTCGTTCATTGAATTTCATCCCCAAAACCCTATTATATGAATTTGAGCTTGTGTTTCTACTAAAAAGAATATTGAATTGAATAAATCATTGTAATTAATGATAATTTAAATTTACTAATATTTTAAATTAATTAATTTGAGGTTAATTAACCAATTTAATAAATGATGAATAAAAAATTAGTTTATCTTTAGATTTAATTAATCATTTTCGCTAATGATTTTTATACTTGATTAATCATTTTAACTAATGATTATTTGAGTTTAATTGATTCTTTTAATTAAGGATAATAGGGTTCAATTAATTTATTAAACTTAATTTATTATTTTAATTAATGATGATGGGATTAAATTAATTATTCCAGTTAATGATAATTGAAATTAATAATCATTTTAATTAATGATATTTAAAAGCAATTAATCATTTTAAATTATTGATAGATGAATTTAATTAATAATTTTGACTAATTGTTATCTTTTAATTTAATTAACTGTTTAACTAATGATTTTTAGAAGTTAGTTAAATTAGCTTAATTAATGATGTTTCAAAATTGAATAAATCATTTTAACAAATGATGTATCAATTTACGGTTTTAGCCAATGAAGCTTGAATTTAATTAATCCGATTAATTTACGACCATTTTAAACTTCATTAATTAATGGAATTTAAAATTACTTATCATTTTAATTAATGATGTTTGAGATTAATTGTTCATTTAATTAATGACTATTTGAAGTTAATAAATCCTTTTAATTAATTAATTTAATAAAGGTGCTTAAAGTTAATTAACTAATATAATAAAAATTGCTTTAATAAACTGATTTTAAGTTAATAAACTGATTTAATGAAGATTTAATATTTAATTTACTAATGTTATAAAAGTGTTTGGAAATAATTATCTACTTTATTGTAGATAATGAATTATTACTTAAAGGGATTCTAAATGTAATTAATTTTCTTTTGGGATAATTAATATTGTTTTAAAGTATAAAAAATAAATTGGAACTTGATTATTGAGACGGTAAGTTAGATAACTTCTGGGTGTTAGGTCAGATGTTGGTTTAGGCCTTCGTGGTCGTGCACTTAGAAAATTATTCTATTAACGTTTTAACAATCTGAAACAAATTCTAAATGTGGAGAAATCAAGCTAAAAAGTACAGTTCATTTTTAAAAAAGAAAATGGTTGATTTGTTTATGGAAATGAATTATTTCTTTAAAGGGGATCACTTATATGGAAACGATTTATTTGTATAATTAGCACTAAACATCGAAGAAGTAGACTTGTCGCTATTTCGATAGTTAAGAATAATCGTGTGGCTTGATTTTATGTAGCACCACGTTGACTTATCTGGTATTATTATTAACCCAAAAATAGCACAAGTTTGAATTCCATGAGTGGTAATAAGTATACATGAATTAATTTCCATATACGATCATTTTATGTCATCGATAGTTAGTATCTCAGCTAGCGGTTACTTCAACCACTTTAATTTCGTCACTCTAAGATGATGTTTTGCTCATTTGAGCTTTGTTATCCTTTTTCGGATAAAACTAAACGCAAAGAGCGAGTGGGGCCAAGCTATGTGGGGTTGCTCCCATTAGGATACTTTCATATCCATTCTAGATTGGATTCTGTGTTGCGCATTGAGATGTGAAATACTCGGATACACGGTTTAGTTGGGGGTCCGGCTTAGAGATTTCCAAGAGCCATCGGAGTTCTCAAGTATATTTCTAAAGGTATTCTTTCAATAAGGGGGAGCGCCCTCCTAGTCATTTGTTGGAAAATCTCCATTCCTTATTTGATTCGGAAACACTGAATCTGTGTTAGCTTTAAATTGTAATGAGTAGATCCGACTCCTCATCATGGCATTTAAGTGTTTATTTAGTCCATTCTATCTTGATTTGGATTGTTACAATATTTATCCCATTCTTTCGAGTTTGGACCATTACCTCCTTTTTTGTCCATTCTACTAAGTTGGACTGTTTCGTTGTTCTAATCGTTCTGTCCAGTTTGGATTTTACTTAGTTTATTTCCATTCTTTCAAGTCTAGTCTAACATTATTTATACTCAATCTTATTTGGATTTATTTCATGATAATTATTTCTGCTCTTGCATGTATGGTTGTTATTCTTGTGGGGTAAAAACCCGTTCTGCATCAGCATTGTGGTGTAACAACCCGCATATTTATCGATTTTTATATTTAAATATTTTATTTAAATATTTTATCAATACTCGGAATTTAGTCCGTAAAGCTACTTTTTGCATACAGTCGAATTAGGACTCGGTACCACTCCCATTGAGTTTAAAATGCCATATGTGACCTTTTTGAGTATAAGCTTCGATATGTTTGGAGTTAGTCAAGTTTTGCTACTTTTTCACTTTGGGTTTGGGCTTGGTTCAGCCCTATGTTTAAATTATACTCAAAACTGAACCACTCCTCATCATTCACTCTCACTTTCTCCTCTTTTCAGTTTTAAAGCATCAATGGTGGGAGAGATGGGAAATTAAAACTCCAAAACCCTAGTTTTCTTTTGCAAATCAAACTCTAGCTCCAAACTAATAGAAGAACCCATTGGTAAGCTTCTCTTCTTCTTCTCCAACTCATTCTCTCTTTGATTTCAGAAAATTCCTAAACCTAATTTGGGAAACGTTTCTCTTTAAAGCTTAGATTGAAGCTTCTTGAGTTGTTATTGAAGAGGAAGTGATCTTAGCTTGTTTTTAAAGCTTCTCCTTCATTGATTTGAGTTCAAAGGTGAGATTTTTATCTCACATCTTTTTCTATATCTACCTTTGTGGTTAGGTATGAATTCCTAACATTTGTGCATATTCATTTGCTTCTAATTTGAATTGAATTAGTGAATATTCCAATTTTTGTGAAAATCCTTTTCTAGATGTTTGATCACGATATTTGGGGTGTATTGAAGAGCCTATAAGGCCGGGTTGTCATTTGACGTGAATCCTTAGTCGTTGTTGCTCACTCGATCGCTCTCGACATCGTTTTGGCCATATGGCCTAGGCAAATTGTCGCCCTTACCAGGTTTTCAGACGTCTGGAGACCAATGCCAAACGTCTGGTTTTGCAACCTGGAGAAAAATAAAATACGGAAGAAAAATAAATAAGGCAGCGCCTAATTTCAGACGTCTGAATTATCGTTTCAAACGTCTAGAATAAGGTTAGACGTCTGATTTGTGTTTTCAGACGTCTGGTTGGTTTTCTGGAATATTTCCAGAAACCAAAACCAGACGTCTGGATGGTTTTCTGGGAAATTTCCAGAAACCAAATGCAGACGTCTAGACAACCCCTCAGACGTCTGGAAATCCCTAGTTTTGCCTATTTGCCTAATTTTGAGTAAAACTTACAATATTAATCGATTTTTGTCGATCCGATTAGTTGTTATCACTATTACCGTCTTTGATGACTCTTTTTACGGATTTTTGGGAATATCCATTTTGATGGATTCGGTACCGATTTCTTTGGATTTTATTCACATCTTCGTATGTGAATTTTAGTGATTGATTGTTCCTACAATCTTCTTTGTGATTTGTCACTTTAAAAATATAAAGGTTTTCTATACTAGTAGAAAATATCAAAATTCTTTCATCAAAACGATTTCAAGATTTATTTTATTACAAAGCTCGTTTCTTAAACCGTTTTCCAATCTATTAGTATATACAAGCCTTTACCTCACTCGTATGAGAAATCTAATTAAATGACCTAGTAAAACGAGTGGTATGAAACGCTTGCATTTACTTCGTCAGTTAATTTTTGGACTTGTTCGATTGAAACTCTTGTGACAATTTTCTAGTGGAGATCTACAATTTGTTCGTAAATATTTAAGTTAAGCTAGTTGTTATGGGACATGAAGCTAAGCTCATATATTTACTAGCTTACTGTAATTGACACTTCTTGATGATCATGACGACCATTTTTGTGATCTAGACTAGCAATTGTGCGATATCTCTTTGTCCACGTGGAGGACAGTAACTCATTTTATTGAGCTTCATCTCATTTCTTTGTGGGGTAGCTCCCCATGGTCTTCGGGCCATTCGTGTGTCAAAAATTAATGGCTAGCTACCATGAGATAGCTTCTCGTTCGCGTGATACATATGTTAGTGAGCTTTAATGCTCCCATTCGTGTGATAGGCCTCCCCCCCCTTTTTTTGTGATTTCTGGATTTCGTGTGTTGAATTCTGGAATTTGTATGTCATTGACTCTTGTGATTTCTGGATTTCGTGTGTTGAATTCTGGAATTTGTGTGTCATTGACTTTTGTGATTTCTGGATTTCGTGTGTTGAATTTTGGAATTTGTGTTTCACCAATTTTCGTGATTTCCATTGATAAGTTTTATCAATATTTATGCATTGGTGAATTTGTGTGTCATTGACTCTTGTGATTGACATTGATATAATCGTCAATATTTATGGTTTGGTGAACGAAATAAGGAGTATGACATTTCTTTGATTCTTGTGTAGATTCTGTAATATTGATTAATCTCTTGTTGATTTTCAATTACTTATATATATAACAGCTTGGCATTGTGATTATTATGTGTTTAATCATACCTCTTATTCAATATCGTTTCATCTGATATTTATAGTTAGACTGATCCGTTTATTATTTTCTTATTAAATAATACTCGGGTCAGACCGAGATGTTACAGGTGCCCCAGCTTGACTTCTCACTTGGGATTGATTTCTCTGACTTTTGGCTAACTACTTAGATTAGTAGTTTATTTCGTTGTATACACTTGAGATATGGACTCATAGTTGTATTCTTTTGTATAGAACATGTTGCTATTCTTTTGTATTATTGTGGATCTTTTTGACCACTACTCTGATATACACTTTCATGTGTTAGTTATATATTCATATCTTCTTCCGCCTTTGTGATATGAATTATCTGTGATTGATTTGTGTTATGCTTACTCCTATATTTGTTTTCGAGGTTTATTATAGCCATTGTATAGTAGCTTAGAGTTTGTATCGGTGCGTCGGATTTCCTCTTGATAAAGAAATGCATGTTATACTATCTGACATATCGATGCTCGCGCAAAGCAATTACACGGATGGTCGCTCCTCAACAGCCTTATTCTCCGTGCTAGTTGACAGCATTCACCGTAATGTTCTTGGCTGGCGTGGGTATAGAGGTGGGGCGTCACAGCTTGGTACCAGAGCCAAACTTCGGAACAATATGGAATATTATAACAAGGATCATCGTCCTAAGTCATTCTTAGGAGTCGTGCCTTAGGATTTAATTCGAGTCTTCGTACCGATTCTTCCTATTTTCTTTATGATTCCTTGTTTTGTCTATCAAGATTGCTTGATATTCCTTTTGTGAATAACCTTTTTCCTCTTCTTTTTCTAAAGGAAGAGAAATGGTTAGACCTGGCCATCGCAGCGCCGGTCAATGTAGTGCTCCACCCCAAGATGGAGATTTTATGACTACCCAACAACTTCTTGACCTTGTCACGAATGCTCAAGCAGCTGGTTCTAATCCAGAACCTACTCACCCTAAATCTGGGTTTGCACGTTTGTGCAATGATTACACCAACCTGAGCGGGAAGCCATTTAAAGGTTCTGAAACTATTATTGAAGTCTAGGCTTGGTTAAGGACATGCGATCGAATCTTTTCTCGCATGAACCTCATCGATCTTCACCGAGTTCAGGTGGCTTCTAGTATGCTCCAAGAAAGAGCATTGGACTGGTACGAACTTCTTATTTCTGAGATTAATGAAGCGGATCTCACCTGGGAGAGATTCCGAGAGCACTTTGAGTTAAAATTCGTACCAGAAGCTGAGAAGGTGACTTTGGCTCGTCGTTTTATAGACCTTGTTCAAGGTGAATCTTCCGTGACAGATTATGTCGCATCTTTTGAATCTCTTTCTAAATACGGGGTTGAATATATTAATACCCGATTGAAGAAAAATCAGAGATTCGTCTATGGCTTGAATAAAAATCTCAAGAAGCCATTACTTCTAAAATTAGAAGTTTCTTTCGACCAACTCATTGATATCGCTCTTCGTCTTGAAGAGGCGGGTAGGGAAAATGATGTTGAAGTGGTGGGTTCCAAACCAAACTTCAACAACAAAAAGAGGCCAAACAAATTCAAAGGTCCTTATCCCAATAAGAAAGGGAGGCAAGCAACTCCTGCTGCAAAGACCTTTTCCTCTACTGAAGGGAAATGCTTTAACTGTGGTTCCAGATACCATTTTGCGAACAAGTGTTCAAAGCCTCGTACTTGTCGCTATTGCAAAAGCCCAGATCATTATTTATCTTCTTGCCCCAAGCTTCAGGGCACGAAGGAGGGAAAGTTAAATGTTTCTCAAACCCCTGGCAACACATCTCGTGGCCAAGGTATTTCTCATTCTATTCTGGATGTTATTATTTTATTTCGTGATCATCCTATTCGAGTTCTTTTTGATACGGGTGCGTCCCATTCTTTTATATCAAAAGAACTTGTTGATACTTTTTCTTTGGATGTTTTGTGTTTAATGACTTCTTTGAGAATTGCGAATTCGGTTGGTGGATCCGCAACAATCAGTTTATTGTGTAAAGATGTCGAGATTATTTTGTGTGATTTTTCTTTTCGAGCCGATTTTCATGTCATGCGTTATTTAGGCTTTGGAATGATTTTTGGAACGGATTGGCTTAACCGTTATGAAGCTCGTATCCTATGTCCTGAGCGGACTATTCATCTTCAACATCCTCAATCTGTTAAGCAAATTTCTATTAATCTTAAAGATTCGGATTCCAGCTTGGTTGCATCTTTATCTTCTTTAAATCCTCATGATGACGATAATGATGATGAGGAAGATATTATTTCTCTTGTTTACATTGTTCGTGAATTTTTCGACATATTTGAGCCCGTTTTAGGATTACCACCTAAGCGAGCAATTGAGTTCAGAATTAATCTCATTCCTGGAGCTCAACCTATCACTCGTCCTCCTTATCGTATGTCCAATAAAGAAAACGAGGAGATGCGTAAACAATTATCCGAATTGGAGACGAAGCAATTTATTCGCTCTAGTTCCTCGCCTTGGGGAGCTTCGGCTATTTTCGTGAAAAAATCCGAAGGTACACTTAGGCTTTGCGTTGACTACCACAAACTTAATGATCTTACTATCAAAAATAAATATCCTTTACCTCGGATGGATGATCTATTCGATCAGCTTAGTGGTGCTAGAGTCTTTTCACAATTAGACTTAGCTACTGGTTTTCACCAGCTTTGTATTGCAGAGGAAAGTATTCCTTTGACATCGTTCCGTACCCGTTATGGATCTTATGAATGGCTTGTTATGCCATTTGGGTTGATGAATGCCCCAGCTTATTTCGTTGACCTAATGAATCGAGTTTTCAAAGACTTCCTCGACCGGTTTGTCCTCATCTTTATTGATGATATTCTTGTGTATTCTAAAACCAAGGAGGAACATGAGAAGCATCTTCGGATTGTGTTGGAAACTCTTAGGAGTAATCAATTAAAAGCAAAGTTTTTTAAATGCCACTTTTGGCAATCTCGTGTGAAGTTTCTCGGTCATATTATTTTCGAATCCGGAATTTCCATGGATCCTTCAAAGATTGTAGCGATTCAAGATTGGAAGAGACCGGAGAGTGTGACGGAGATTCGTAGTTTTCTTGGATTGGCGGGTTATTACCGCCGTTTTATCAAAGACTTTTCTAAGATTGTCGTGCCTCTCACTAGCTTAACGAAGAAAGGTGTTAAATACATTTGGTCGGACAAATGTGAAACTTCTTTTCAAAAATTAAAAGAACTCCTTTCTGATGCTCCTATTCTTGTTATTCCCGAGGGGAATCAAGATTTTGTTGTTTATACCGATGCCAATCGCGTTGGTTTGGGTGCCGTTCTTATGCAAAGAGAACGTGTTATTGCTTATGCTTCTGGGCAATTAAAGCCAGCCGAGACTAGATATGCCATACATGATTTAGAACTCACGGCTATTGTTTTTGCTCTTCGGATTTGGCGTCATTATCTTTTGGGAGAGAAATTTGTTCTTTATACCGATCATAAGTCTTTGAAGTATTTATTCTTTCAAAAGGAACTTAATTTGCATCAACAACGTTGGCTCGAGTTCCTTGCTCCTTATGATCTTGATATTCTTTATACCCCCGGTAAGGGTAATCGTGTCGCCGATGCTCTTAGCCGTAAACAACAAGCTGTTGTTTCTATGATGATATCTGAATGGAACGATCTCGAGATCTTATCCACTTGTGAGATTCGAGACCGCGTATCCGATTTATGCTCATCATTTATTTTATGTAGCCTTGAGGCTCATCCTTCTCTTTCAGACCGCATTCTTGAAGCCCAAGGGCTAGATCCTGAATTGGCTCTTCTTAGCCAAAATATTAAGGATAAGATTGATATTGATGGTTTAAAAGACTTTGATATCAATTCTCGTGGCGGCATCAGGAGATTTGGTAGACTTATCGTACCAAATATTGGTGATCTTCGTAAAGATATTTTAGAAGATTCCCGTCGTTCTAAATTCACCATTCATCCCGGTAGTAGCAAAATGTACGCGAATATGAAGCGACTTTATTATTGGGAGGGAATGAAACTTGACATCGCTAACTTCGTTAAGCGTTGCATGACTTGCCAACTCGTTAAGGCCGAGCATCAAAGGCCCGGTGGGTTATTGCAACCTTTAGAAATTCCAATTTGGAAGTGGGATCAGATTTCCATGGATTTTATTGATGGCCTTCCCCGTTCTCGTTCGGGTCATGATAGCTTATGGTTAATCGTTGATAGGCTTAGTAAATCCGCCCATTTTATTCCCGTTCGATCTAATCGAACCGTTCCTCTTTTGGCCAAACTCTTTATTAAATAGATTGTTAAATTACATGGAGTTCCTACTTCTATTGTTAGCGACCGTGATCCATTGTTTACTAGTGGATTTTGGAGGAGTCTTCAAAAAGCTTTGGCAACGAAGCTTAATTTTAGCACCGCTTATCACCCTCAGACCGATGGACAAACCGAGCGTGTGAATCAAACTCTTGAAGATCTTCTTCGTGCTTGTGTGCTTGATTTCGGTGGAAGCTGGGAAGATCATATTCCTCTTGTTGAATTTTCCTATAATAATAGCTTCCAATCTAGTATTGGTATGGCACCTTTTGAGGCACTCTACGGAAGACCACGCCAGTCTCCTTCTTGTTGGCTTGAGGCCGGTGAGAAGCTGGTTTTAGGTCCAGATTTTATTCGTGATTCCACTGAAAAGATTGATCTTATTCGTCATAGGATGAAAGAAGCCCAGAGTAGACAAAAATCCTATGCCGATAACCGGAGAAGGAAATTAAAATTTTCCGTGGGAGATCTTGTGTTCGTTCATGCTTCACCCATGAAAGGTGTTGTACGTTTCAGCCGATCGGGAAAATTGGCGCCTCGATATATTGGGCCATTTCCTATCACCGAACGTATTGGTTCCATGGCTTATCGCCTTTTATTACCGGCTCAATTTCCTTCTATCCATGACGTGTTTCACGTTTCTCAACTTTGGAAATGTCTTCGGGATTCCGATTCTATTCTTGAGCCCGGTGTTGTGGGAGAAATTGAAGTTTCACCTAATTTAACTTATGAGCAGCATCCTGTTCGTATTATTGCTTCGGAAGTCAAACGACTTCGAAATAAGGATGTTTCTCTTGTGAAAGTTCAATGGTCTTCAAATCCTAAGGATTGTTCTTAGGAGTCTAGAGAGTTCATCGAGCGACCACATCCGGACTTGCTTTCCCGTGCTCTTTAAGGTGAACCTTTTATTTCAAATTTCTTTTGTGTTGAATATGCTTTTATGGTTGTTACTTTATATTTTCTTCTTAAATATTACGAGGATGCAATTTCTCTAAGGAGGGGAATCTGTAACAACCCGCATATTTATCGATTTTTATATTTAAATATTTTATTTAAATATTTTATCGATACTCGGAATTTAGTCCGAAAAGCTACTTTTTGCATACGGTCGAATTAGGACTCGGGACCACTCCCATTGAGTTTAAAATGCCGTTTGCGACCTTTTTGAGTATAAGCTTCGATATGTTTGGAGTTAGTCAAGTTTTGCTACTTTCTCACTTTAGGTTTGGGTTTGGTTCAGCCCTATGTTTAACTTATAGTCAAAACTGAACCACTCCTCCCCATTCACTCTCACTTGCTCCTCTTTTCAGTTTTAAAGCATCAATGGTGGGAGAGATGGGAAATTAAAACTCCAAAACCCTAGTTTTCTTTTGCAAATCAAACTCTAGCTCCAAACTAATAAAAGAACCCATTGGTAAGCTTCTCTTCTTCTTCTCCAACTCATTCTCTCTTTGATTTCAGAAAATTCCTAAACCTAATTTAGAAAATGTTTCTCTTTTAAGCTTAGATTGAAGCTTCTTGAGTTGTTATTGAAGAGGAATTGATCTTAGCTTGTTTTTAAAGCTTCTCCTTCATTGATTTGGGTTCAAAGGTGAGATTTTTATCTCACATCTTTTTCTATATCTATCTTTGTGGTTAGGTATGAATTCCTAACATTTGTGCATATTCATTTGCTTCTGATTTGAATTGAATTAGTGAATATTCCATTTTTTGTGAAAATCCTTGTATGGATGTTTGATCACGATATTTGGGGTGTATCGAAGAGCCTATAAGGTCGGGTTGTCATTTGATGTGAATCCTTAGTCGTCGTTGCTCGCTCGATTGCTCCCGACATCGTTTTGGCCATATGGCCTAGGCAAATTGTTGCCCTTACCAGGTTTTCAGACGTCTGGAGACCAATGCCAGACGTCTGGTTTTGCAACCTGGAGAAAGGTAAAATATGGCAGAAAAATAAATAAGGCAGTGCCTAATTTCAGACGTCTGAATTATCGTTTCAAACGTCTGGAATAAGGTTAGACGTCTGATTTGTGTTTTCAGACGTCTGGTTGGTTTTCTGGAATATTTCCAGAAACCAAAACCAGACGTCTGGACTTTCCTACAAACGTCTGAATGTCTTTCAGACGTCTGATTTTAGGTTTCAGACGTCTGGATGGTTTTCTGGGAAATTTCCAGAAACCAAATGCAGACGTCTGGACAACCCCTCAGACGTCTGGAAATCCCTAGTTTTGCCTATTTGCCTAATTTTGAGTAAAACTTACAATATTAATCGATTTTTGTCGATCCGATTAGTTGTTATCACTATTACCGTCTTTGATGACTCTTTTTATGGATTTTTGGGAATATCCATTTTGATGGATTCGGTATCGATTTCTTTGGATTTTATTCACATCTTCGTATGTGAATTTTAGTGATTGATTGTTCCTACAATCTTCTTTGTGATTTGTCACTTTAAAAATATAAAGGTTTTCTATACTAGTAGTAAATATCAAAATTCTTTCATCAAAACGATTTCAATATTTATTTTATTACAAAGCTCGTTTCTTAAACCGTTTTCCAATCTATTAGTATATACAAGCCTTTACCTCACTCGTATGAGAAATCTAATTAAACGAACTAGTAAAACGAGTGGTATGAAACGCTTGCGTTTACTTCGTCGGTTAATTCCTGGACTCGTTCGATTGAAACTCTTGTGACAATTTTCTAGTGGAGATCTACAATTTGTTCGTAAATATTTAAGTTAAGCTAGTGGTTATGGGACATGAGGCTAAGCTCATATATTTACTAGCTTAATGTAATTGACACTTCTTGATGACCATGACGATCATTTTTGTGATTTAGAATAGCAATTGCGCGATGTCTCTTTGTCCACGTGGAGGACAGTTACTCATTTTATTGAGCTTCGTCTCATTTCTTTGTGGGGTAGCTCCCCATGGTCCTCGGGCCATTCGTGTGTCAAAAATTAATGGCTAGCTACCATGAGATAGCTTCTCATTCGTGTGATACATACGTGGGTGAGCTTTAATGCTCCCGTTCGTGTGATAGGCCTCCCCCCCCCTTTTTGTGATTTCTAGATTTCGTGTATTGAATTCTGGAATTTGTGTGTCATTGACTTTTGTGATTTCTGGATTTTGTGTGTTCAATTCTGGAATTTGTGTTTCACCAATTTTCGTGATTTCCATTGATAAGTTTTATCAATATTTATGCATTGGTGAATTTGTGTGTCATTGACTCTTGTGATTGACATTGATATAATCGTCAATATTTATGGTTTGGTGAACGAAATAAGGAATATGACATTTCTTTGATTCTTGTGTTGATTCTGTGATATTGATTAATCTCTTGTTGATTTTCAGTTACTTATGTATATCACCGCTTGGCAATGTGATTATTATGTGTTTAGTCATATCTCTTATTCAATATCATTTCGTCTGATATTTATAGTTAGACTGATCCGTTTATTATTTTCTTATTAAATAATACTCGGGTCAGACCGAGATGTTACAGGTGCCTCAGCTTGACTTCTCACTTGGGATTGATTTCTCTGACTTTTGGCTAACTACTTAGATTAGTAGTTTATTTCATTGTATACACTTGAGATATGGACTCATAGTTGTACTCTTTTGTATAGCACATGTTGCTATTCTTTTGTATTATTGTGGATCTTTTTGACCACTACTCTTGTAACGACCCGCAAATCCGTACCCCTTGAGTCAACACTATTCTACAACAAACAACTCAAGTTGCACAGAAATACGAACCATTAGGGTTTAAGAAGAAGAGGTAGAAGAAGAGAAAACAAAACCAACATAAGAATCTAACCATCGCAGCGGAATAAAATATAATAGAGAATAAGTAATCTTTACTCAAAATCAAATATATCAGTTTACATATATTACATCATCAGAGTACATCAGTCACAGCTCACATCAATAACATCCAATGGGTACACAACAACTCAACAGCGGAAATATATGTATATAAGTACGAGAGTACGTATCGTCATCCAGCTCGTCTCCTGAGCCCACAGCATCATATCCTGTATCCTATAATACTCGGTCTGACCCGAGCATTACAGTTAAATAACACCCGAGTCAGTCTGGAATACCAGCGTGAGAAAATCACACTCAATTTATTATTAAAGTTTCAAAATCCTTTGAAAAACAAAAGCATCTCGTAAGACCACGCCACAAATAAACATGTCGGGTTTTTACCTTACGATAGCTAAAACACTTTTTATAGAAATCCTTTGATATTATAATAGGGTCTATATACAAATACTTATAAAATAGCCGAAATTGTTACATGATTAAATTCCAGCTACTAGCCACCGAAGTGGGTAATACAAACAAAACTCGTACAAGGCTCGTAGGGAAAATGGATTTCCAACAATGACTAGGCACTGGGGTACAACCTGTCACAGTACGGGGCCTAGATCACCGTACCGAGGACTACTCCCTTCATCCCCTGCAACACAAGGCCGGAACCATTCCTTACTGAACAGTCCCGAACAAGATAAACCCCGTGGTTGGCGCGACCAACCACCCACTAAGCCGAAATATATAAAAAGGGACATCTAGACAGGGGAATTATCTTGTCTTGCTTGGGTATGACCCACCTAACCTTGCGGCATATCCCCTGATTTTCAGTCATTCCCATTTGATGAGGCTTGAGGCTAAGCGTTACCTTTTAGAACGTTTCACTTAGAATGCCCATCGCCCACCTGACGATGTTTCGCAAGCATTCGTCCATACAAGTCCGTCCCGGGTTCGAACGGAACCGAAGGCACTACTCCTACTACATCCATTTTGGAAATATCCTCAGGATTAGTAGCGACTAGCCCTTGCACTTCACTGCTTCATCTTCGACTCCGAACATGTTTTTCGCACGAAACGTACAAATCGGATCGAAGTGGTTTTCGAGAAATTAATCTCGATCCCAGTCTCTTCGAAACGATCAACGCAGTTGGCCAATATTGATAGTCGGTTATTTAACTATCAATTAACATTCACAAACATCCATCAAACAATAAATAATTTTCCAAATTATTTATTACCTTCAAAATATCTTTATAAGATATATTTCTATTTTCCATCCCTTTGAAAACAGTTTCAAAACCATTCTTCTTTCCAGTATAAACTTTCCCCAAATATTTTCTATCTCCCCTGAAATCACCAAGTACAAAACTAGATTTAAAAATAATTTAAAACACTTTACTTAAAAATATATACTTTTAAAACATTTAAATTAAACTACTTTAATAATTTGTAAAAATACATCTTATATGAATATTTGAAATTAAAGTTACTTTATAAAATATAAAACTAGATTTTCACCTTTGAAACAAAATATTAAGTCACTTTTTAAAATAATTACTACTATAATAGATTTTAGAAAATACTTACTTAAGAATTTAAATACTAGGAATAATAAATTTTCCAAAACATACCTTTTTAAAACAATTTTAAAACTATTAACTTATATTTAAAATTTACTTGAAAGCATACTTAGTGATCCAGGAAGAATTCCAGCTTTAAACATTTAAATCAATTTTCCAAATTGATTTTCAATTTAATCCATTTGAAATAAGTTTCTTAAATTACTCAATTCATTTCAAATTTCATTTAATTATGCACTTAATTATTATTGTTATTCTTTTCCATTTGATTTTAAATCTTTTAACTGAAATATACAAATTTCAGCTTTTCCCAACTTCTTCTTTATTAATATATTTTTTTCAAAATTTTAAATCTTACATTTTAAATAAAAGTTTTATTCTTTAATTAATATCGTTGAAGATTGTAATTCAATAACTTCCTGTTTATTCAAATTTCCTTTCTATACGTCCCAATTTATTTGTTAGAAATTTAAAGTCACATTATTTCTTCTCCAATTCATTCCTAAATTTATTCAACTTTCTATAATTATTTCGCTTACAAATTTACTTCCGTTTAATTTCTTTTCAACAATATAATGCATATATCTTGGTAATTCATTATACTCAAATATCCAATCAAACCATAATATTCAATATTTTAATATAACCCATCATCAAATATCAAATAATCACAACAGAGATTATTGAATAATTTAAATAAATGTGAGGGGTCCAGTTGGATCCCTCCAACCTGTTTCCCTGCATCCACAGATGTCAGCACAACATAATATCCATTCTACAATATACCAGACTAAAGCACATCAATCAATTCAACCATTCAAGCAATTATTTAAATTTAATCATTTAAAGTTAAATTATACTGAGTGAGATTAACTCACCTTAGTTTGCATGTAACCAGTTTCCATCTCAACTTGTTCCCCTCACAAATTCGACCTTGTATAAACAATTCATGATTAATTTCTATTTAAACTAATTTTCGTTTAATAAATTAGTTTTAAAACTAAAATAGGTTAAATATGCTCATAGAACAGATTGATCACTTTAATAATTTATTTTTAAAACAGACTAGTAATTTAAAATGTGAGTATGTCTACTTCTTTTTATTTTGAAACTACATATATATTTAAAATAACTTATAGATTTCTAAACTTTCACATTTAAAAATTTCTATTTGCTTTTCAAACCTTTATACATATTCTGTCTACCACAATATATATATCTATACCTGTGTATATCCTGGAAACTGCATATATACATTTTATTAAATTACACAAAATACACTATACCTTACTGCAACTATTTCTATCCTTTTTTTTCAGTTTTAAATTCCCAAAACCTAAATCAGATTAAATAAAAAAAAACGAAAACAAATACCACCTGCCGAACCTCTGACTTCGTCGTTCTTCTTCCCATATGCGCGCCTCCGCTCGAGCATACGCAAACACCAAAATGGCGCACGACCAACCTGACAAAATCGATACCGAAAATCAACGAGCCACCTCCCCTTTGTGCTTCCAGATGTCGCATCCATGAGCTGCCGCGGCCCTTGCAAAAGTTTACCACACACCAATGCGATAAAATCGTGGCACCCCCCTTCAACAAAAATCATCACGTCGCGACCGCATGCACTCGACGCTCGATCTCGCGATTCAGAGGTTGACTCGGTGATGAAAACGAGAGGAAAAGGGAACTCATACTTTAATTCGAAACCGAGTAATTTGAGTTTGAGGATTTCCCCCATTTCTATTTTTTTCTCTCGTGAGATCTTGATGCGCTCTGTATCGATTAAATTGAATAATGAAATGGAGAGAGAGAGTACGCGGTTTTACAATGGGGAGAGGGAAAGATTGCATTCTGATTTGCTTCCGAAAGAAGGCGACCATTGCTGATTTTCGATTTATAATTTTGTAGAGGAATATTGTGTGATGTTTATAAAAGAGGGAACACGATGGAAAGGAAGTCGGCTTGCTCAGGAAGGATTTCGGCCGCAGAAAAGTTTGACAAGAAAGAATATTTTATATTTGAATTTAAATTTAAATCGTTCCACTCTACGAAGCCTAAAATCACGAACTCCTATCGAGATGTCCCGCTAGACGTCCCTAGGGTTATATCCCCATTTCGGACGCTACGGAAAAGGTTTCGAGCCCCAATTCGATCGTATGGATAAGATAGTGTTTTAAACCAATTATTATACTAAATTTTCAATATAGATTTCAGCGCGTTTACATACCATACACTCACATAACAACTCCAAATTCTACGAAAATTGAAATCCGATAATAATACAATATTACGGATCCAATGGAACTGGTTTTGTCGAAATCCGAGACTGTGCCTCGGAAGGCTATTTTTAAATTCAATTTAAACGATATAATTTCAAAACTGACAAATTCAGTATTAGATTCCATTTTAACACTTCTATTATATCCAATGCTATCAATATAAATTTTATAAGCTTTCAAATTATTTTTAAGAGGCTTAAAATTCTAAATTCAACAATTTACCCAACTTCACTTATTTAATTTAATAATTCAATTATCAATTAAATTGTGATATTCGTAATTCAAGTTAAAATTACTCTGTTGAATATTTAAAATCAATTAAATATTCTGATTTTAAATACTTGAAAATTTCGGGTCGTCACATTCCTCCCCCCTTAAAAGAATTTCGTCCCCGAAATTACTAACTGGGAAGAATGGTCCAATACCCGTTTACTTTCCCGAAACCAAACATTCTCATCAACTTGCCAAAACAATCTTTTAATCAAAGACACCCAAACTTCCTTTCTAACTTTTCAACTTATCCATAAGTCCCAAACAATATCACCTACTTATTAACTCAAATTTAAACTTAAATTCAAATTTTAAGTTATCAAAATTTTCTCAATTTTTTTTTTTTTTTAACTTCCTAAATTCCCGAAAAATTTCGCCAGCGTCTCCTTTGCACGGCTGACTCGGTACAACTACAAAATGGCTCTACGGCCTCCCAAATCCAAAAAGAAAACAAAAAGCCTAGTGGCTCAATCCAAATCCCAATCAAATTTCATACCAAATTCAAATACATACCTTTTTGTCGGGCATTTCAAATTTATCTCTTGAAATCCATCCAATTCTATTTTTTTCCTTTAGATTACCTGCATATCCTGCTCAATACTAATATCCAATCACAATATTCCCAAACATTATATCAACTTTCTCACAAAATGCCAATATCTATTCATTCAAATATTAACTTGGAATATATTTATATTATCAATTTCCAATTAAGAATTCACTATTCCTCCCTTAAGTTCGGTATAAGTATTTAATATGCTTTTTATATTCATTATCACCTTACCACCTCAGTTTATATCATTTCTATCCAAATTGATTCTTTCTTTTCATACCAATTCAATTTATCTTTAATTTCAAATAGTGAATTTTATTCTCCATTTATAACTAATTTATGTCATTATTTTAATTAGTTTCATTTACTAACTAGTTTAAATTTTCCAGGTTGAAATCGTTTCGCTGTTAACTAAAGTTTCCAAAAATCTTCAAAATTTTTCTAACTCCCAAAATTTCTGAAATTTTTTGGCAGAGTCTCCTTTGTACGGAGGGCTTTTGCAATTTGACAAAAGAGATAAATATATATACATCGACCCACACGGTCGGAAAAACCAAAAACAGTTCATATTTCCTATTTTTATTAAGTAGGCGTACCTTATTTAGCATTTTAAGCAAGCGGCTTATTATTTTAAGCATATAGCATAACCAAATCCAGCCTCACGGCTTCCAGGTACCTGTACTTTCTCAGTTTAAACATGTAAGTGCCAAATATAAGAAGTTTAACACATTTTACTTACTTGCAATAATTAAAACATATGAATTCTAAAAGAAATTCACACTAAACATTTTTCTGTAAGCAACTTATACAGTTTTCATACTAAACTAACTGTTTCAATTAATTTATAAACCATTTTCATTAAATTTGAATGGTTTTCAATCCATTCGTACACAACTTTACCAATTCGAATGGTTTAAAACTCAATTGCTTACATTAATTTATTTTTAAGCAAATTGAACTCACATTTAATTCAATTACTTCCAAAATCAATTTATGTTACTCATATCAACACATAGAATTTTAATTACTTTCATTTACATCAAATGACAATTTATTCTATACAATTTAACGAGATCTATGTGAATAAATAGATATTTATGTTTATAACCAATTTCAATTGATTTCAACACAATTTATACTTAATTCAATTTCATTTCGGATTTATTCACAATCCATATATTTAGCTCGACCCATTCCATTTAAATTTCATTTACCATCCATTTATTTGCACTCATTCCTTATTTGTTTATTCCAAACTATTTTATTTAGCTTGAAGACACTCCAGGCTATTTCATTTTATAACCATTTCTCAACTCATTTAAAATCACATTTCATTTGATACTTATTTATTTCATCATTTATTTATTCAATATAATTAGTTTATCTAAATTCACTTAAACTATTCTAATAAACTTGACTCATTCTATTTTCCTTATTGCCTCAAGTTATCTCAATCCCTTAAAAATTTAAATGGTTTACAATTATTTATTTAAGCATTTTCATTCCATTAAATATTACTGGCAACTCACCGAATTTTACTTCAATTGAAATTTGTTTTTACTTGATTTAAAACCAATCCAATCATTATTAGACTTTGTTTAAGTTGAATTCAATTCAACTCTCCTTCATTCATTCAGCTTAAGTCAATTCACTTCAATTTATTCAAATTTTATACTTAAGCTCATTCTCAGTTTGCAAACAAGTTCTCTTTTCAATTTAACTTGATTCTATTTCAATCCAATCTCATTTTGAATTTGCAATTTCATTTGATTGGTTATTATAGAATTTAACTTCCCAGATTCAACTCATTTAATTTATCACAAAGCCATTTCCATCTTATTTCCACTGATTTGGATTTGATTTGCAATTCATACCTTTATTATTTTAATCCATTTCATATTTTTTTATTTTATACTTTCAAATTATATTTACTTTGTTAACACTTCAAGTCGAATTTCCATTGATAACTCAAGTTCTGATTCCACCATCCACTTTTTAATTTACCATCCAATTTTATTAACTTACATTGCAATTCCATTCACAATCACTCCACTTCCACTTCATCAACAATTTGAATCCATTTTAATTTAAAACTTGAGTTTATTTCAAACTTTATCATAAACTCACAACTCAATTTCATTAACTAATTTATTAGTTCTTTCCTTCTTTATAATCCAACACTTGAATTTTTATTCCAAATATCACTCCCCTTTTAATTTTCTTAGTTCGATTTAGTTTATAATTCAAGTTTTGATTTTTATTTTATTTTCCAATTCATCTAAAATATTTATTTTTTTGGGCGTTGCATTCCATTTTATTTTCCAATTCATCTAAAATATTTATTTTTTTTGGGCGTTGCATTCCATTTTAAATTTTATAAGTCACAACTTATGTTTCATACAATCACACTCATTCTAGGCTTGAATTTATTCATCCTTTATTTTTAACTCAAGCCTGCTATTTATTTATAGCCCAAGCATATTTTATTTCTATGGATTTTAATTCTCTTATAAATTATTCTTATTTCAATTCCCATTTCTTATCCAATTTACTTTTCATTTATCCAGGTAAGAATTTAATTCCATTCATTAATTCAATTGAATTCTTATTCCAATTCAATTTTATTTTAAACTCAGATTTATTTGACTCAATTCGATTTTAACTTTATTCGAATACATCTGGATATTATTTCCAGCCTATCCAGTTAAATTTTATTCTCCAATCCAAGTTAATTCCATTTTTAACATTTCCCTTTAAATTTAAATTTCCGACATTCAAAGCTTGTATTTCCTTCCTGATTTAAAAGTCATCTCAATTTATAAATTTACAATTTATAAGCTTACAGCTATCTCATCAGGAATTTTAAAAACACCTACTTTGGTCTCAAATCATTTTGAAATCTCCAACATCTCAAAATCACATTTCTCAAAAATTAAACCAATCCTGGTTTTATTCCCCACACATTTCCTTTGTAAATTTCAAAACAACTAGCTTTTCTGGCTTTTCTGAACAAATCAATTTGGCAGCACTCCATCACTTAGAAACTCGAAAATGAACATCGATGATGCTGCAGTCATCACCGAAGTTATTTTCCAGCTACTGAAGTGAATTCAATGCTATATCACTTCCAAAATCCATTTTAAAACAAATTTCCTTTCGGAAATAACTTATTTATCTTCAAAATACTTTCAAAACTTCCGGGTTTTATAATTTCAAATTCTGTTTTAATTCAAATTTTAACTAAAATTCATTTGTATAGTTTAGGCTTATACAAATTCCCATTTAATTATATTTCCATTTACTATTTACGTTTATAATCCATATCTATGAATTTCTTTTTATAATGAATTTAGTCCTTCAAACTTTGGTTACAGTTCCAATTTCTAATTAAATTTTCACTTAACAATGATAATACTTTAATATTATCATTTCTAACATCCAAGCAACCATATATTAGTCAAACAGTTTACAAAAACTATGCTTTATATCAAAATATGTTTTTGGGTAAATTATTTCATTCACCCATATTTAAAACAATATCGTGTCGATTGCTCTATTCAAGTGTTTAGAAACCCCTTCAATACAGTTGCGCAGACTGTGTCGACGAAGGTTCATATGCCACTCAATAAATCAATCAACACAATATTAAAACAATTTATATTCACTAACAAATACGCGCTCATATCTACTAATACGCTCAAACTCATTATAGAGTACTACGGACTCTAATTTATGAGTAATTCCCACCAGAGCCAAGGTTATCTCCAACCTAAGCTCCGATACCAAGTGTAACGACCGGCAAATCCGTACCCCTTGAGTCAACACTATTCTACAACAAACAACTCAAGTTGCACAGAAATACGAACCATTAGGGTTTAAGAAGAAGAGGTAGAAGAAGAGAAAACAAAACCAACATAAGAATCTAACCATCGCAGCGGAATAAAATATAATAGAGAATAAGTAATCTTTACTCAAAATCAAATATATCAGTTTACATATATTACATCATCAGAGTACATCAGTCACAGCTCACATCAATAACATCCAATGGGTACACAACAACTCAACAGCGGAAATATATGTATATAAGTACGAGAGTACGTATCGTCATCCAGCTCGTCTCCTGAGCCCACAGCATCATATCCTGTATCCTATAATACTCGGTCTGACCCGAGCATTACAGTTAAATAACACCCGAGACAGTCTGGAATACCAGCGTGAGAAAATCACACTCAATTTATTATTAAAGTTTCAAAATCCTTTGAAAAACAAAAGCATCTCGTAAGACCACGCCACAAATAAACATGTCGGGTTTTTACCTTACGATAGCTAAAACACTTTTTATAGAAATCCTCTGATATTATAATAGGGTCTATATACAAATACTTATAAAATAGCCGAAATTGTTACATGATTAAATTCCAGCTACTAGCCACCGAAGTGGGTAATACAAACAAAACTCGTACAAGGCTCGTAGGGAAAATGGATTTCCAACAATGACTAGGCACTGGGGTACCACCTGTCACAGTACGGGGCCTAGATCACCGTACCGAGGACTACTCCCTTCATCCCCTGCAACACAAGGCCGGAACCATTCCTTACTGAACAGTCCCGAACAAGATAAACCCCGTGGTTGGCGCGACCAACCACCCACTAAGCCGAAATATATAAAAAGGGACATCTAGACAGGGGAATTATCTTGTCTTGCTTGGGTATGACCCACCTAACCTTGCGGCATATCCCCTGATTTTCAGTCATTCCCATTTGATGAGGCTTGAGGCTAAGCGTTACCTTTTAGAACGTTTCACTTAGAATGCCCATCGCCCACCTGACGATGTTTCGCAAGCATTCGTCCATACAAGTCCGTCCCGGGTTCGAACGGAACCGAAGGCACTACTCCTACTACATCCATTTTGGAAATATCCTCAGGATTAGTAGCGACTAGCCCTTGCACTTCACTGCTTCATCTTCGACTCCGAACATGTTTTTCGCACGAAACGTACAAATCGGATCGAAGTGGTTTTCGAGAAATTAATCTCGATCCCAGTCTCTTCGAAACGATCAACGCAGTTGGCCAATATTGATAGTCGGTTATTTAACTATCAATTAACATTCACAAACATCCATCAAACAATAAATAATTTTCCAAATTATTTATTACCTTCAAAATATCTTTATAAGATATATTTCTATTTTCCATCCCTTTGAAAACAGTTTCAAAACCATTCTTCTTTCCAGTATAAACTTTCCCCAAATATTTTCTATCTCCCCTGAAATCACCAAGTACAAAACTAGATTTAAAAATAATTTAAAACACTTTACTTAAAAATATATACTTTTAAAACATTTAAATTAAACTACTTTAATAATTTGTAAAAATACATCTTATATGAATATTTGAAATTAAAGTTACTTTATAAAATATAAAACTAGATTTTCACCTTTGAAACAAAATATTAAGTCACTTTTTAAAATAATTACTACTATAATAGATTTTAGAAAATACTTACTTAAGAATTTAAATACTAGGAATAATAAATTTTCCAAAACATACCTTTTTAAAACAATTTTAAAACTATTAACTTATATTTAAAATTTACTTGAAAGCATACTTAGTGATCCAGGAAGAATTCCAGCTTTAAACATTTAAATCAATTTTCCAAATTGATTTTCAATTTAATCCATTTGAAATAAGTTTCTTAAATTACTCAATTCATTTCAAATTTCATTTAATTATGCACTTAATTATTATTGTTATTCTTTTCCATTTGATTTTAAATCTTTTAACTGAAATATACAAATTTCAGCTTTTCCCAACTACTTCTTTATTAATATATATTTTTCCAAAATTTAAATCTTACATTTTAAATAAAAGTTTTATTCTTTAATTAATATCGTTGAAGATTGTAATTCAATAACTTCCTGTTTATTCAAATTTCCTTTCTATACGTCCCAATTTATTTGTTAGAAATTTAAAGTCACATTATTTCTTCTCCAATTCATTCCTAAATTTATTCAACTTTCTATAATTATTTCGCTTACAAATTTAATTCCGTTTAATTTCTTTTCAACAATATAATGCATATATCTTGGTAATTCATTATACTCAAATATCCAATCAAACCATAATATTCAATATTTTAATATAACCCATCATCAAATATCAAATAATCACAACAGAGATTATTGAATAATTTAAATAAATGTGAGGGGTCCAGTTGGATCCCTCCAACCTGTTTCCCTGCATCCACAGATGTCAGCACAACATAATATCCATTCTACAATATACCAGACTAAAGCACATCAATCAATTCAACCATTCAAGCAATTATTTAAATTTAATCATTTAAAGTTAAATTATACTGAGTGAGATTAACTCACCTTAGTATGCATGTAACCAGTTTCCATCTCAACTTGTTCCCCTCACAAATTCGACCTTGTATAAACAATTCATGATTAATTTCTATTTAAACTAATTTTCGTTTAATAAATTAGTTTTAAAACTAAAATAGGTTAAATATGCTCATAGAACAGATTGATCACTTTAATAATTTATTTTTAAAACAGACTAGTAATTTAAAATGTGAGTATGTCTACTTCTTTTTATTTTGAAACTACATATATATTTAAAATAACTTATAGATTTCTAAACTTTCACATTTAAAAATTTCTATTTGCTTTTCAAACCTTTATACATATTCTGTCTACCACAATATATATATCTATACCTGTGTATATCCTGGAAACTGCATATATACATTTTATTAAATTACACAAAATACACTATAACTTACTGCAACTATTTCTATCCTTTTTTTTTCAGTTTTAAATTCCCAGAACCTAAATCAGATTAAATAAAAAAAAACGAAAATAAATACCTCCTGCCAAACCTCTGACTTCGTCGTTCTTCTTCCCATATGCGCGCCTCCGCTCGAGCATACACAAACACCAAAATGGCGCACGACCAACCTGACAAAATCGATACCGAAAATCAACGAGCCACCTCCCCTTTGCGCTTCCAGATGTCGCATCCATGAGCTGCCGCGGCCCTTGCAAAAGTTTACCACACACCAACGCGATAAAATCGCGGCACCCCCCTTCAACAAAAATCATCACGTCGCGACCGCATGCACTCGACGCTCGATCTCGCGATTCAGAGGTTGACTCGGTGATGAAAACGAGAGGAAAAGGGAACTCATGCTTTAATTCGAAACCGAGTAATTTGAGTTTGAGGATTTCCCCCATTTCTATTTTTTTTTCTCGTGAGATCTTGATGCGCTCTGTATCGATTAAATTGAATAATGAAATGGAGAGAGAGAGTACGCGGTTTTACAATGGGGAGAGGGAAAGATTGCATTCTGATTTGCTTCCGAAAGAAGGCGACCATTGCTGATTTTCGATTTATAATTTTGCAGAGGAATATTGTGTGATGTTTATAAAAGAGGGAACACGATGGAAAGGAAGTCGGCTTGCTCAGGAAGGATTTCGGCCGCAGAAAAGTTTGACAAGAAAGAATATTTTATATTTGAATTTAAATTTAAATCGTTCCACTCTACGAAGCCTAAAATCACGAACTCCTATCGAGATGTCCCGCTAGACGTCCCTAGGGTTATATCCCCATTTCGGACGCTACGGAAAAGGTTTCGAGCCCCAATTCGATCGTATGGATAAGATAGTGTTTTAAACCAATTATTATACTAAATTTTCAATATAGATTTCAGCGCGTTTACATACCATACACTCACATAACAACTCCAAATTCTACGAAAATTGAAATCCGATAATAATACAATATTACGGATCCAATGGAACTGGTTTTGTCGAAATCCGAGACTGCGCCTCGGAAGGCTATTTTTAAATTCAATTTAAACGATATAATTTCAAAACCGACAAATTCAGTATTAGATTCCATTTTAACACTTCTGTTATATCCAATGCTATCAATATAAATTTTATAAGCTTTCAAATTATTTTTAAGAGGCTTAAAATTCTAAATTCAACAATTTACCCAACTTCACTTATTTAATTTAATAATTCAATTATCAATTAAATTGTGATATTCGTAATTCAAGTTAAAATTACTCTGTTGAATATTTAAAATCAATTAAATATTCTGATTTTAAATACTTGAAAATTTCGGGTCGTCACAACTCTGATATACACTTTCATGTGTTAGTTATATATTCATATCTTCTTCCGCCTTTGTGATATGAATTACCTGTGACTGATTTGTGTTATGCTTATTCCTATATTTGTTTCCAAGGATTATTATAGCCACTGTGTAGTAGCTTAGAGTTTGTGTCGGTGCGTCGGATTTCCTCTTGATAAAGAAATGCATGTTATACTATTTGACATATTGATGATTGCGCAAAGCAATTACACGGATGGTCGCTCCTCAATAGCCTTATTCTCTGTGCTAGTTGACATCATTCGCCGTAATGTTCTTGGCTAGCGTGGGTATAGAGGTGGGGCGTCACATGTGGCCTCACGGAATTTTTATATATGTTTTCCTCATTATTTGAGTTATCTCATGCTGGTTTTACCATACTGACCCGGGCGTGGTATTCCTATAATGCTAGGGTCAGACTGAGCATATTTCCAAGTTTACTTGGGTACTTGGAGCTTCGGGGGTCGAGCTAGTGGCCCAGAGACGTATTCATGTACAAGGCTTTTTTTCCGTTGCATTCATGGTTGTATTCATCAACATTTGTGTGGACGGGTTGTTATAATTGTCCAGGTTGAAATAGGTTAGTATACTCTGATTGATGTCTGTATATACATTTATTACAGTTTTGATTTTGTGTAAAGACTTGTTACATACAACAGATTATTCGTTCCATTGTGAGATTCTATGTTGTTTAGATCCTTGTCATCTTTCTTCTTTTTTTTCTTTAACTATCCGTCTTTTTGTCCAATTTGGGTTAGACATGTGTGGTTTATTATCAGCTTAAACTGTATAGAAAAGTGGTTCGTTAAATATTATATTGTTTCATTGTCGTGTTTTACTCTCTTTTGGGATATGTAAGTGAAATTTAGGTATATTGAAGCAAAGGCTAGCTTCCTACTTTTGGTTTCATGAGTAGAGTCTGATATGCTTGATAAATTAGTATGTGTTTATTGTTTAACTTGTGTGTTTGCCATGTGTCATAACACTCCATAAGGTATATCATAAGTATATACTATTGTTATGTTGTCTCCAGATATGGAAGGTCCTAGATATGGGCTTATATTGATATTGTGATTTCTTTGAACCTACCCATGCAAAGGAGGTGCCAAAATTTTCCGTAACATATGAAGCTTTAGAAGTTTAATAATTCATTTTAATTACTTGATTTTAAAAGCTTAAGGATTTGGAGACATTTTTTTTCACTTTGGGAATTTCAAGGATGATATTCTTTTAAGTGGGAAGAATGTAACAACCCAAAATTTTTAATGTTTTGAATAGGAATATTTAATTTATTTAAATATTCAAAAAAAATTCAAATGAGAAAGATAATAATAAAATAAATTATTAAAAATGACTTAATTTTTATTGATGTATTTTCGAATGAATTTGTAGGATTTTTCCATAATTTTTATTAAATATTTAAAATATCGTTTGATGTATTTTGCTGTAAAAGTTGGTATTTTTCGAATTTCACGGAATAAGATAAGCAGTGTATTTTGTTATTGTTTTGGGACCGTATCGCATTGTTGAGCGCGATTGTAATGTTGTTTCTACTGTTTGTAGTTTGTAGGTGAACAAAAATGTTGTGTGGCGAAGTGCCGGAAATATTTGAATAAACAAACTCCACCTTAAGACTATTCTTCTTTTTCCACTTTCTCTCTTAATTTTCATTTTCTCTCTCTCTCTCATTTTCATTTACTGTAAAAAATGACCTCCTTCAAAGAAAAATCAAAATCAAATAATTTACCCAACTATAAATTACAACATTAGTTTCTTTGAACTTGTAGCGGAAATATCAACAAATCCATATGTGGTTTGCGGCATGCGGCGATGACGAGGGCGGAGCGGCAATGGCAGGCTGACCTAGGTTTGAGGTGGATGTCGATTAAGGTGGAGTTTGACAAAATAGAGGCTAGAATTCTGGTGAGTTATCTCATCTTTGGATGAATTCTATATAATATATAATGATATAAATTAATGTTTTATGCTTGAATATTTATTGGTTTCGTTTGGTTGAATTTCCGCTTTGCAAAGTGAATAACATATAATAAGAAATACAGAGAATTTTGCAGTGGAATCAGGATTCCTCACCATCGCTGATTTGAAATTTCAGTTATATACTTTTTGTATAAATTGTTGAATGCCAAAAATTTTATTTATAAAACTATTTTTTATTATAAAAACACCATTTGTAAATCTCATTTTATTTACAAAATACCATTTATAGATCTGCTCTTTTATTTATAAAATATGTTTATTAATTTATTCTTTTATTTATAAAATACTGTTTGTAAATCAATCCTTTCTATACAATATTTTACATAAAATGTTTCATAAATATTTATTTTAAAATATTTCTATCTTCTTTTTTAAAAAATTACTTTATTGCAAAAGATGAATTTCCCCTTTTATTTTCTTTTAAAATAAACACACATTATCATATTTAATTTTCTGTAAAATAAACACTCCTCAAAATAAATTTAACACATTTCTAAAAAAGTTCCAGAAATAGAAAAGTACAAAAATTATTTGTACATAAATAGTCATAGAAAATTTCAAAAATCATCTTCAAAATTACTCTCCAACGCAAAATCATTTTCAAATCAAAACAGCAAATTATAGTATTTCTAAAATATTATAATGAAGCCAATAGCTACCATAACACTTAACTAATGCTGCTGCTACTATCAACAAAGTTTTTAACATATCTCAATGCGATATCCAATATAGCCAGCTACAAAATTTTGAGCATTCAACAATTTATAGCATAAGTATATAAATGAAATTAAAATTAAAAGTGGTGAGAAATTCGGATTCCTCTACAAAGATCTATGATTTTCATTTTAAATGTCATTTGCTTTTTAAGGTGGAAATTTAATCAAACCAAACCAATAAATCATTCAAACATGAAAATAGTAATTTATACCTATCATATATCATATAGTATTTATCTAAAGGTGAGTAAACTCACCAAAATTCCAATTGATGCTTAAGCATTCTAGTTTTATCTAAAATCATACGACATTCTATTTTAGCTAAAAATTCCAATTACTTCAAACTCGACAAAACTAATTCCAGTGCATAGGTATCGCTCCTATGAGCACAATGCAAAAGAACAAGTCTCGATTGGGCCTCGTTCGAAACTTACTTAGCGTGATTCGATGACATGTGATTTGTGTTACGTTGTTCCACTAACATGTTGGATCTAAGTTCCATTTCAAAAAAAAAGATACAAGAAAAGAGCCATAGGTCTCTTTTTTTGATGTTGTTATAAGAAAAGTCCATGCAGAAATGAATATGTAAATTTGATCCATGTTTTTTTAAAAACAGAAAGAGACCTTACAATTTCCTGACAGAAAATACAAGGCAACTTGCACTTTTCAGATTTTGAATTTTTTTTTGAATTTTCTAAAAATTTTGAAACTTTAGAAAAGTGCAAGTTAACTTATGCTTTCTTTTAGGAAAGAGCAAGCTAGTTTGCCCTTCCTGATTTCGAATTTATTTTGAAATGTTTGAAAATTTTTAAATTTTTGAAAAGTGCAAATTAACTTGCGTTTTTTATCAAGCTTTTTTATTTTTATTTTTATTTTTATTTTTTTGAAAATTTTGACATTTTTGAAAAGCGCAAGCTGGTTTGCGCTTTTCGCTTTAGAAAAAACAGGGATCTAATTTACGTACTCATTTCCACAAGAACTTTTCCTCTAACAACAACATAAATATGGACCTTCTATGCAAAGCCCCTTAAATTAAATAGTTTACACAATTTATCCTAATTACCCATCATTAAAAGTAAATCCTTCTCCTCTAATATAAAGCATGCACAAACAATGCACCTGTATCATAGACCCGCTCACTGATCATCCTCTTTCCTTCCATCTTCCTCGTTCCCCTACGAAATCGCAATTTGACTTTGCTAACTTTCATTTCTTCAAGAGCTCCACCTCCGTGACCCAAAAACATGATGCTTGACCTCATCCGTCAATTGTCGACCTGAGGTCATGCTCGCTAAAAACCCTAAATGTTGTGAATTTCTATAAGGTACCGCACCACCCAAAATTTCCCCCACACCTTTGTCTTGCCATGAGAAACACGAATCCACACTCCACTTAGCCTATCTCCTCCCTAATCGGCCCTAATTCAAAACCATTGCTTCCATTGTAAATGTTCGACCACTCCAAGACACAATCACATACCCCCATCCCACATAGATTTGAAGCACACACTCACACGAGTTCAATGAATCTTGCTCGCAATTGTTCGTTGAGTGTAGCATTTGATTTTATATTTTAAAGAGGAGGAATTGTTTTTCTTTCTTTATAGGGAGGGAAAAATGAAAAGATGAGACGGAAAAGAAAAGCAAGAGATGAGAGACTGAAAAGCAAGGAGGTGGATAAAGGAATTTCATTATTGAGGTGCATAATAAAATATGAAATAAGTATTTTAAATTGAAAATATTATAAGTATTATTTTTATGAAAGGTTTAGGCTAGAATTGTGTTTTTTTGGGCTTATCTTATTTTTACCATATTTCATGATCTTAAATGTTTGAAAGTTGTCTAATAGTAAGCAAGGAGGTAGGTAGAGGAAGTACATTATTGCAGTGCGCTATAAAATTAGAAGTAAATACCAATGCATGAACATCCAAAATATATTCCCATTAATCCTGTATTTATAAGCACGTCCTCACTATTTTCTTTGTTTATGTGTATATGCGTATGTGTAAACATATATTTTATACTTAAATGTACTCCCTTCATGTCAAACTATTTTGCAATTATATGGGTTTTCATTGTTGGTTTGGCTTTTAAGTCTTTATTTTAATTCTCTTTTCATATTAATCTTCACACATAAACATGCATATGTAATAGCTGATATGATCATTTGAACTTTTTGCATAAATTTACAATATAAATGACCCTCTGACTTTCTAAATTAAGTCATCATTTTCACTACTCCATTTTTATCTACAAGAAAATTCTCAATGAAAGGCTACCATTAATGGGGACAAATAGTTAAGTAGAAAATAATTATGAAAGCTTTTACTCCCTTTTTATTATCTTCACAATGTACACACGATTTCGTTCTTTATAAGTGCAATGATCATTTTTTCCTACCTATTTTAGTTATTTTAAGTTCTTTTTCTTACATGTGTTCTAACACATAGTTTAACGATAGAGTAAAAGGAACTCAAGTAATTATTACAATCATAATATATTATTATTAATTTGATGAAAGATTGGTCCTCTTAAAAGGGGAGCATTCATATTTTATTATCTAAAAGTAGAATCAACACAACAGTGTTTGCTATAATTAATTAGGAGAGTGGAAGATCATCATTGTGATGATCGAATAAAAGTGGCAACGAAATAGAGAACGAATATTATAACTACAAAACTTGCCAAAAACTGAGAACGAATTAAAAAAGTATAGGGTGTCCAAACAGAGAAGCACATGGGTATCATGGCATGGGACATTGCAGCAGAGGTATCACGATCTAGGCAGATGTCAAAGCTACTGGAGGGTGAAACAAAGAAGCACCCTATGCTGAGTGTGTAGCTACTTGGAGGGCAACGAGAAGCAGGTTTCACTTGAAATTGCAGTATGATAATTATGACCAAGTAAATTGAATATGTCAATGTATCAGGTCATATGTTAAGATGCATTATTCAAGGCAAAGGATGTGCTTTGAGAAGAAATGATGATCCGGGTGCTTAGTTATTGCATTGGAGTGCATGTGCTATGAGGTTCACAACTAATATGCTATGGATTGAATCCTGAAGCCAGCAGAGATAAGATGCATCTACTAAAACAATTTTGCAGAGACAAGTTGACCTAGCGAAGAACCGGGCCAGCGACTGAAATTGAACTATGTGTCGGTCCAAGGGTTAAGAGGTGATTAGGTATTCCTTAAATGCATGCATATGCGTAGAGAGGAGAATTAGTGTGCAACAGCTCGATACAAACCGGGCAGGGGTAGTAGGACAAGGTAGGGATAGAGGATGGCAAGGGTATTGGATGTGCATAGAGTAAAGAGGGAGATGATGGAGAATGACAATTTGAGGTGAGAAAACAAAGCTATTATTTGTATTTATATGCATAATATACTATTATATGACAATTTTTTCTTTTTTTAAGCAAAACTTATTCTGTAAGAATTTTATACGTTGGCATAATTTCAGTGATAAATATTAATAGTTGAGCATTTTGTAAGTCTTGGTGCGCAATTGTTTCCATGACTCCAAACGTACATACTAGCATATGAAACTAATTATCTCCATAAAATGTGTACATAATCTATAGTTTGAGCAATTCGAAAGTTTTTACAGATAAGTACATCATTCATATCAAATTTCAAGCAAATGCACCCAAATTTGTTAAAATTGCAAGTGGGTCACATTTTAGAAGTTTGATTAACATGTTAACTGGCTGTTAGCATCGTAATGTAATCAATAGTTGTGGTTTGGTTAAATGTGTCAAATGTACTCAATTCACGTTTTACAAAAAAAAATTATGATTCACAAATTACAAATGGACATTTAGAGCTTATTATTCTCTACTCTAGGTATAGCCAGTGTTATATTTTTAGACTTTATTTTGAATATATTAATATGTGATCTACAAGACTGCAACTTAACTAATGCTAATGTGAACTAATTGTAGCACAAGATGCATTTTGTCTATGTTTTGTAGGTTCATGTTATGATTTAAACCATGCAGTATTGGAGCTTCAAGAAGAGTGGCCAAGTATGCTACAATTCAACTTATTCTTATTTTTCTATGTTTCTGGAGACATTATTCTAATTACATCATAGATAAAGGACTAACATTTTTATGAAATCCATCTGATTCATATAAAAAGAACATATGGTGGAGTGGGTGTGTAGAGTTTTTAGATAGTCGTATTTCCTTGATATATGACAAGAATAATCCATCTTACATTACTTCTGAATCGCTATAATAGTTTTGATGTAATTTGGTTTGTATGACTTGAAGTATGCACGAAAGTAAAATTTTTGGATTTATAAATGGAATCCAAATGTAAGAATTTATATTAACTATGAGTTATACTATCCCTTTTTCTATTTTTTTATCTTCTATTTTTAGTTGTAGCCACAAGTACTATGTCCACTTTATTGAAGTCTATATGAGGCACTAATGATGGTTTACATGGACTATTGATGCAACTATTATTGTCCTTTATCACAAATTGAAAAAATATTACCTATACTAGGTTTTTTTATATAAATCTCATGTAATTCATATAAAATATTTTCAATTACATGGCGCTGACTTTCCCTTCCACACATGAGGCACACATCATATCTAGAAATTGTTTTCTTTTCACACGCATTGGTATGCTATGGATATTGCTAATCAAGACACGGGATATAAATAAGAAATGATAATATTTACTGGAATCTGTTTTCTAAAATTTAACTATAAAATTTGTTACATTTCTCTAAATATCAATATAATAGTTGATCAACTTATTTACACATTAATTATCTCCTACAATAACTTATTCTCATTCACGTTTCGATAAACAATTGATTTTTTCCTATACACATATAAAAAATGCAACACGAAAATTTAAAAAATCTTACAAACGGTGGTTTTTAATACCAATTCATCATGCGCACGAGCATCGCACGTGCCAAAATACTCGTATGTGTGTGTATGTATACGTATATACATATAAATATATGTATACACACATACATATAACACACACACACACATATCCCAATATCTACATGGTAGATCTAAATCCTAATATCTATGCATTTTGCAATCACCATGTTATTGTTTGTTTTTTTGTCTTTAAACATATTGTTGTAACATATCATTTCTTGTAATTTATTAGGTGTAGACTGTAGTATTAATTAATTTATTGAAGAGGAAAAGTGGAAATCAATGAGTCACCTTCTCTCATTTCTTTAGACCTTGATGTGATTGTATCTGGATCTTATTTCATATTTGTTCCCTTTTAAACACCAAACAACTTCACTCATTACATGTTTCACCTATTTGTCGTGCTATTTAGAAATACAAGTATATTTGATGCAATCATACCATTTCAAATATTATACCTAATTAACATAAATTTAATTAAGTAAGAATTTCATAACCATACCAAACATATTATATTACCAATTTTTGTTTGTAATGTCGCACAATTAAAGTTGTAGTAAATATTTTAAACAACTGTTTTTTACAAAAAGTTGTAATAAAGATATTTTTACAACATTTTATATTTTGGACTTATAGTAAAGTTATTCAACATTTTTTCTATTTTTTGACTGTTGTACATTAATTTATAGCAATATTTATTTGTAGTTGTATTACACGTAGGTTGTAAGTGATCACGTGTAAACACTTTCAATGAAACATTGTTAACATCAAATAGAAATTATCAGCAGACATAAATATTCCCTTTCGGAGATTATAATGTTCACTCTAACCAGTCATTTGAAGAAATTAAAGAACCTATGTTAAATTTTGGTGATACAAAATCACAAATAGAAGGAAATAAATATGCAAAAGAATTCATTTCCCCTAATTAATAGACATATTTGATTATGTTAATTTCTCTCCCTTATTAGATTAATCAATTTATTTTTTTCCATATAATATTAACTTGGGCATTAAGTAATTGATGTTATAAATAGAGCCTAGAAGAGAATGAAAAAGTGTGAAAAAGTATCCAGTATTTATCTCTTCTTCCATCTTTGTTCTTCTTATTCAAACATTAAGAAACCACCGTCATTGAGATCAAGATTCCTTCTCAATTAAGTTATTGATCCTATTTTTCTTTTATTTACTTTTATTTGGCGGTTTAATTATAAATAATTATTTTTTGAGAATCACTGTAAATGATTGTTGGGTGGAATCTTGCATGTTTCTCCCTTGATTTCTTTGTATTTTAGATCTATCTTCACCCTTTTTCATTTTCAAATACTATTATTTTCATCCAATATTATTCCTTTATACTTGGGTGATGTAAGATTCTGGGATAGGCTTCTGTATTAATTTTATCTTTTGTTAGGTTCAGCAGTATAAAATATAAACATCTTTACAAGATGCAAAAATAGGACTTCTTAAATTTAGAAAATCTTTGAAAAGTTGGAATTTTCTAAAAATTTGTTATTTTGATTTTTTTTTTAACAATAGAGGAAATAAATAGTTCGTAAAATTTCAAGAAATCAGTAGATAAACATTAACATAATTATGGACATCTAACCAATTTATCCAGTTTCCAATAGCACTTTACTTCATACTTCGATAGCTCATTATTACGTTTTCGATGGGTGTTTACTTCAAAATTTTGCTAGCTCTTTATCATAATTTATAGCACAACAATGGCTCTTTATCGTAGTTACACCTGCGATGAATATGTATTTTAAGTATATATATATATATATAATGTATTTTATTTTTCATTTAAATCCCAATACTAATTCACAAAAATTAGTAGTTAGTTATGTGGATAAATAATAACCATTAAATATCTTATGACTAAAAGTAAAAATGAATTATTCCATATATCATATTTCCTAAAATAAAATTATTTCATATATATATATTTAAGTGTGTGTATACATATACATATACATATATACATATATATTTGTGTGTGTATTATTCCTCTCAGTATTTTTTATGCTTTAGAAATCTTCATTGTCATTTAGCTAGCAGTTTCATATTATTTCTTGGATGTGAAGTCAATAGTGCCATAGTTATATGTACTATATGCATAGAAATTAATGTTTGATATTAAATGACATAATACATAAGGAACTAAGACTGTTGGCTGAGGCAATAACCCTTCCTGTGTTGATGACATAAAGAGTCAAACCTGTACAACTGATGTTTTTTGTTCATACACTAACATGTAGAAACAAAGGAAATCTCATACGGTTATGTGTGTTTTGAATCCTTTGATAAAGTTAAAGAAATAAAGCAAAATCTTATTTATATATTTTTTCAAATATGATTTTACAATATTGCTTAAAAATTTAGATGTACACTTATAAACTAGTATCTTATTTTTTGCATATGTTGAACGGGTGCTCTTGTCCGGAGTAAACTATTTTGCTTCGAATCAAATATCAAATGCTGAATTCAAGGGTCTCGATTTGTACACAAGTTTAGCTGAAGCTGTTATGTGTTGACTTCTACTAGATTCCCTGATACCCAATAGATCTAGTGGTAATACTAGCTCTCTTATTTTGTAGGCAAAGTAATATGAATTAGTGCTTAATTTTTAAGCTTGGCTGCTTGAGATTGAAATTTATTCATTGTTCCCACTCTTTCATCCCAATTTATAATTATTTTAACCTAGGCGGCTACCGCTTTAAAACCCAACTGGTATTGTTTGATTTTTTTTGCTATTTTTTTAAGTTCAATTTATTGATTCCTTGACTAGATAGTATACAATCTTCACCGAGTAATTAGATTATCACTTATTATCATTGCTTGTATCGAATTCAATCATTACTACTGATTTTGGAGGTATCCACACTAGAATTTCTTTGACCTTTCAATAGATTACATATATTAGTGTGTGCAGTTTGTTTCCAATGGATATATTTTTTCCAATTCAAAGTCAAATTGGTTTTAGGTTTATTAAGGGTCTTGTTAACTGTAACTTGATTACACATACATGAGACAATTTGGGGAGTTTTATTTTTATCGATTGATAAATAAGGCATATGATGATATGTATATCCTTGGTTGGATCTTAGTCATAGAAATCTTGATGTGCATGCTCATGATGATGTCACAAATGATTTGGGCACTAGCCTATGAATGGTTTTCGTTAGTTGTATTGCTTATACAAGTATATTGAAGCGGTATATAGATTTTTTTAAAGTAACCGCCAGACACTATCATTTTTCATCACATTAACATCTGGGACATAGTAGTTGACAGATACTATTGATTAAACCTTAAATGTGTACAACTATGTGGATCATGTGTATTAGGGACCTGTTAGCTTCAGATACCTTAAACATGTAAAATGATATTAAATCTACAGTCGTGTGCCTATTACAATAATTTTTAGCAATGTCTTGATTTTTTTTAATTATGCATTTTTAGAGACAGGCAAAACTAGAAGTAAAAGACCGCTGTAAGTTTTGAAAGATTTATTACAACGGTATTCTACGATGGTCAAAAAAGTTTTAAAAATCTTCGATCCTATTGCAACTTGGTCTAATATGACTTATAAAATCTTGTAGCAAAATTATTAATAAATTTGACTGCATAAGGAAAATAATTAAACCTGCTAGGAAACCGATAAACATATATTGAATTGAAATAAGATGTATGACCTAAACTGTTGTATGGTTGTCATATAGTGTTATTGCAATAATTATTTCTTGATTGTTTAATGTTTAAATGATAATTTTTTAATTAAGAAATTTGCATGGAGTAAATTGTTTCATCCAATGTATTCTTATTTGTGAGAATATGTATAAGCAAAGAGATCCTAATCATAGTACTTCATCTCTAGATGGAAAGTTGAAAAATTATAAAAGTAAACGTGTACATTTCAAATGATAATTGTATAACTGTATAACAAAAGATGCATCACAAGTGGATACCTAGTCAGTAATATGCATTGATCAAAAGTAAGTTTAAGTTTGAGTTAAGCACTCTTTTAGGTATCATGCGAATAAATTAGTGTCTTATCATTATACACATGGTAGCACAACATTAACAATACTTTTTTACAGCTTAATCATGCACTTCATTCATCTGCGGCTTTGTTTTCCTATCGTGTCTCTCTGAATCAGGGAAGCATTGACAAACCTTTTTGAAATTCCATCTTATGCAATACGCAATATTCTAGTTCATGTTTATTAAACCTTAATGATGTACCATTGCTTTCACGCACAGAATAGATTAAAACCGATTATAATGACAAATTCTTTCGTATACAAGGAATTAACAAATTACACATATAGCACAACAGTAGTGAATATGAAAACATAAATACATGTCTTTAGAAAATCAGATGACATTGGTTATGTGATAATTTTTTAGTAAAATCCCATCTTAATAAGGAATTTGATGAAAAAAATGATCAGATGGCCCATGTAGGTTAGTTATATATAACAGATTTTATGTAGAGCTGTCATAGTTAGCACTTGCTTGTATTGAATAAAAGCTTTAGAATCACATTTCTTAAATGTAATAAAATTATTGCTAGTTATAGTAAATCGGATTTAAAAACATAGATTAGTACATAATTAGCATTAGAATACAATAGTTTCTATATTAAAAGTTGGATAATTGTTTTACATACTTACTATTTTTTTCCAGATCTAAATATAACTAATTATCTTTTAAAGTTTGTATGTAAAAGTAATAGTAGACTAAGGATGATTTTCGTCAGTGTTTCTAGTGCAAATTAACTTATCATTTATTTTTTATTTTTGTAGGATGTTTGAGTTACATGTAATACATTTATAATATTGTAGGAAAAACATATATCGGATCCATATTCAATACTTTTTCATGAAGAACCCTTAGTGAAAAAAGATATTCATAGAACATTTGAAAGATATGGATCTTTTCTCAAAAATTTAATAGACATATTCGAACCTATAAGCATTACGAGAATTATATATTTACACAATAATTATAAGTATGTTGATTTATAAAATTTTGTAAATAGTGATGTGGAACTAATAGTGAGAATTGAATATAAAGATATGTACTTAATTGAATCTAAAAAGAAATGTCCATCTCAAGTGAGAACTAACTTGATATGAACTAAGGATCCCTGGACAGGAGAAAATGATAGATGGTTTTTTATTACTAAACATACAAGCAACTATAGTGGTAACAATAGTGAAAGCATCAGATAATACTATAGTTTTATAAAAGTAGTAAAAATTATTACTTATGAAGATGAACGTATATAATGGAAAACGCGTGTAGCGGTTATGGTGAAGTCAATATGTGAGTCGTTACGCTTTTGTAGCATCCGTGACAATTTCATTGGTAAAACCAAAGACCTTTCGAATACTCCAATTTTTGTCTTTGGTTTTGCCAATGAAATTGTCACGGACGCTACGAAATCGTAATAACTTGCATATTGTTTTCACTATAACCGCGACACTTGTTTTTCCGTTTCTATGTTCATCTTCAAAAGCATTAAGTTTTACTGCTTTTATAAACGTATAGTGATTTACATATCCAACGATTTCATCATTGGTATCACTATAGTTTTATTTATATCAAGCAGTAAAAGAACCATATATCATTTTATCTTATCCAGGATTTTTAGTTCGTACCAAACTAGTTCTTCTGCTTTATGTGTGCACTTCCTTTTAAATCCAATTAAGTTTAGATCTTTATATTCAATTTTTATCATTTATTTAACCTCACCATTTTCAATAATTTATAAATCTATGTACTTATCATTATTATGTAGATGTTTAATTTCCTTAATGCTTGTACGTTCAAACAGGTCTGTTAAATTTTTTTGAAAAGATAACTGTATCTTTCAAATGTTTCATGAATGACCTTTTTCACCAAGAGTTCTTTATCATTAAGTGCTGGATATGGATCTACTGCATGTGTTTCATTATAAGATTATGAAGGTGTTATATGTATCTCAAGCACCCTAAAAAAATGAAGCAATGATTATTTTTTACAATTTGTAGCGGTTATTATCATTACAATTTACCAATAGTTTGTTTCATTTGAGATTTTTTGTAACGATTAAAATCGTAATGATAGTTTGTATGGTGTAAATAAACTAAAGTATGAAGGAAGGATTTGTATTTTCTCTTTTATTTGTACTCGTACCATTTCACACACTTTTAACACAACTTGTTAACTCTTTCCTTTAAAGTTAGGGTTTTGCTCTTCCACTCCGTCGACTTAAGTATCTTTGTTTCTTACAGATATAAATCAATTTATGAGTCTATAACACACAAACTCAAATTTAGGCATAGAAATATGTTTATGATTTCAAAATTTAAGTCACTTATAATTAGCATGAATTAATGTTTTTTTTAAATTCGGTCATGATTCGATTTTTGTTCACCTTTCTTATGGTGAAACCGTAGATCTCACAAGCTAGTGCTATATGTATCTCAAGCACCCTAAAAAAATGAAGCAATGATTGTTTTTTACAATTTGTAGCGGTTATTATCATTACAATTTACCAATAGTTTGTTTCATTTGAAATTTTTTGTAACGATTGAATTCGTAATGATAGTTTGTATGGTGTAAATAAACTAAAGTATGAAGGAAGGATTTGTATTTTACTCTTTTATTTGTACTCGTACCATTTCCCACACTTTTAACATGACTTGTTAACTCTTTCCTATAAAGCTAGGGTTTTGCTCTTCCACCTCCGTTGACTTATGTATCTATGTTTCTTACAGACATAAATCAATTTACGAGTCTATAACACACAAACTCAAATTTAGGCATAGAAATATGTTCATGATTTCAAAATTTAAGTCACTTATAATTAGCATGAATTAAATGTTTGTTTTAAATTCAGTCATGATTTGATTTTTGTTCACCTTTCTTGTGGTGAAACCGTAGATCTCACAAGCTAGTGTTTATGGTGTATTTGAGGGGATTTATATTTTGGAACCCTTTTAGAACATATAAACAGTTCAAAAACAAGATTTTATATTTTATAACATTAGATGCTATCATCTTTATGGTTTTGTGTTACATTATCAATGCTTACCAATCATGCTTACAAACGTTTTCTTTATTCATGCCTAAGTAGAAAGAAATGTAATTAGCAAATTATACAAAAAATATATAATGAAGATTTTTTTTCAAAATGTTTGTAAATAAACTTAAAAAGAAATTTTGTTTGTACATATATATATGTACATCATATACAAATTAACGCCATTTTAACAGATATTATGGTAATGTTCTAATGGTGGTAGTTCTTTTTGATAAATAAACCACTTTAAAATGCTCAAATCTCAGTTTTTTGTATAATTAATGCACCCTCTTTCTTCATGTAGATGAAGTAATGTTTCTTTTAAAGAGCATGCCACAACATATTGTTAATAAAAAAAACCAATTACAATTTACTTAAGCACATTATTGTTTGTTTCTTCTAAAATGTCAATAATTATTCTCTATTTTGATACCCAAAATGTTAGAATAAGCCGTTAATTGAAGATGTTAAATCGCTTCATTTTTTTCAAATTTATTTCCTTCATGTATTGAGTTATTACTCTTCCTCCCTCTCGTATGTATAGACTTTCAAAAGATCATTCAAAGGTCCAATTACAAACTCAAATTTTATTCCAAAATTATCAAGATCTCTAATAATTCTTTTTTTAAATGTAAGAACTAATGTTTGGTAAGTAGTTTCTGACTTGGTTCACACTGTAATATTATCGTGGCTACATAGTCATTTAAAATGTTTTGATGAAGAAAAACGAAAACTAGAGTAGACATCTCTAAAATGTTGCATTAAGAACTATATATATTAAGCAAAGAGAATATATGGGAAAATAAAGTAAAATGATGCATGGATAATGAATATGCTTTAATCATGCAAAATGTGGTCAGAGAAATTAAAATGCTTGATATTGATCAAACCGACCATTAGGGAGGTTTGCTTATTGTAACTAGCGAAAATGAAATACTTTGAAGCCTAATAAACATGCAAACAAATCATTTATGTTCTCTGGTGTTACCTCTATCGTCTTTTCTCTCTTATTTTCTATTTTCTATTTTCTATTTTCTGTCAATTCTTGTTTCCTTCCCAATTAAAAGTCCACATCTAACATATCATTCTTTGCCACTAATACCTATTTTTTTTACCCTGTCCTGAAATCTAATTCCTATTTTCTTGTAAATCTAGTTTTCTAAAAAAATTAAAATCCTAATTTTCCAAAATCAAAATTAGTTGATCCATCTCCATTTCCTTGCTAATTTATGTTCTGACAAAAAAGTACCAAGGGTCTCATTTCAAAATAGATTCATTTACTGTTTGTTTACGACTAATAGCCAATTATTTACATTTTTCTTAGCATGGTTGAATTGTTTTCAATTAATTTATTATGGTTGATACAAAAATTGTTTGAATCACACCATCTTGCAATCATCAAAAAATAGCTCAAAGAATGTTGACTTGTATGAAATTTGGCACTCGTATGGTTTAAATCATGGCAGTGAAGTTTGAATTTTAGACAGCATACTATTATGAGAAATCATATGATGGAATGGTATATATGAGTTAGCTATGTCATGGTACAAACACATCTTTCACATAATTTTTTTTTTTTGCATATCGACTTACTGGTACTAAAATGTGCATTGATACACTAACTGTCCGAATCACATAGCTTCTTGTATTAGCTTTGTAAAGGAGTTGCTCGTTGCCATAGTCATGGAGTGCTCCATGGGTCTACTCTTCCTTCTATGTGTTCCTACTTTAAGCTAAGTGTCCTCTCCATGTATTGTTTTTAAAAAGGAATATATTACAAGGGTATAAATATTTGAAGCCTTGGAATCCATTTACAGTCGAGAGGTTTTAGTGGAAGTGTCAATAACTAGATGAACAATTATAAGTTAGATTTTTTTAAATAACCATGTAGAGAATATCACAATTACTTTTAAAGAATAAGGAATTCTTAATTCCTCCATGTGATTACATCCATGATTAAATCAATATATATACATAATGAAAATAAATATACATCATAAGAAAGGACGCATTTTAAAAAAAATGTCATAGATGTTACATTCATGAAAACCCTTTAGTGCTTATCTCTACTATTAATAAAGAGAATTCATTGAATAGGAATACACGATGTCTTTTTGAAATTCCAAAATTAACCTTTTCGTTTTCCCATATATTTACCCATCTCATTTCACTTCTATGCCAAATCCATTGCCATGGCGATTCACCACCAACACTGTCATCAAACCTAATTCGTTGCTATCATGGCTAATCGTTCAAAAATTCTATCCATCTATCTCTTCTCTTGCCAATAATGACAAGAACGACCAATTTAGAATGAGCGAATTCTCTACAGGTAACCAATTGCCAATTGGATGACATCTAACTAAATCGCTACCATAATCATTAATACAATCAAACATACCACCATCATCTATATAGAATCCATTCATCACCATATAGACAAAAGCAATCACGCTACCACCAAATCAATCAATGGCTCTCATCACTAAATCAATCGATGTGGACCTACAATCACTAAATTAATCGATGCCTCTAATCACTTAATCAATCGACGTCATGTTATCGCAAAACCGAAATGAGGTCGCCATCCTCACAAAAGTTACCGATACGGCTTTGACTACCAAACCATACGCCAATGTCATCACCAAACTATTTGACGTTGGGCACCACCACTTGCCATATTGCACTTAGGTATAAATTGACTTAACCCTATATTGATTTATTCCATATGCTTTGATTTTATTAGTCATTATATTGGGGATTATTATTTAGTTTTAGTACTATTGGTAATCTGTATATTTAGGACTAATTTTAGTATATAGTTTAGTTTTAGAATTTTTTAGTTATTGTAATCTATTCCAAAATTCTATCCAAATAGTGATAATGAAGTTAAGATGTGCGCATTCCCAAACAACTTCTTGACCTTGTCACGAATGCTCAAGCAGCTGGTTCTAATCCGGAACCTACTCACCCTAAATCTGGGTTTGCACGTTTGTGCAATGATTACACCAACCTGAGCGGGAAGCCATTTAAAGGTTCTAAAACTATTATTGAAGTCTAGGCTTGGTTAAGGACATGCGATCGAATCTTTTCTCGCATGAACCTCATTGATCTTCACCGAGTTCAGGTGGCTTCTAGTATGCTCCAAGAAAGAGCATTGGACTGGTACGAACTTCTTATTTCTGAGATTAATGAAGCGGATCTCACCTGGGAGAGATTCCGAGAGCACTTCGAGTTAAAATTCGTACCAGAAGCTGAGAAGGTGACTTTGGCTCGTTGTTTTATAGACCTTGTTCAAGGTGAATCTTCCATGACAGATTATGTCGCGTCTTTTGAATCTCTTTCTAAATACGGGGTTGAATATATTAATACCCGATTGAAGAAAAATCAGAGATTCGTCTATGGCTTGAATAAAAATCTCAAGAAGCCATTACTTCTAAAATTAGAAGTTTCTTTCGACCAACTCATTGATATCGCTCTTCGTCTTGAAGAGGCGGGTAGGGAAAATGATGTTGAAGTGGTGGGTTCCAAACCAAACTTCAACAACAAAAAGAGGCCAAACAAATTCAAAGGTCCTTATCCCAATAAGAAAGGGAGGCAAGCAACTCCTGCTGCAAAGACCTTTTCCTCTACTGAAGGGAAATGCTTTAACTGTGGTTCCAGATACCATTTTGCGAACAAGTGTTCAAAGCCTCGTACTTGTCGCTATTGCAAAAGCCTAGATCATTATTTATCTTCTTGCCCCAAGCTTCAGGGCACGAAGGAGGGAAAGTTAAATGTTGCTCAAACCCCTGGCAACACATCTCGTGGCCAAGGTATTTCTCATTCTATTCTGGATGTTATTATTTTATTTCGTGATCATCCTATTCGAGTTCTTTTTGATACGGGTGCGTCCCATTCTTTTATATCAAAAGAACTTGTTGATACTTTTTCTTTGGATGTTTTGTGTTTAATGACTTCTTTGAGAATTGCGAATCCAGTTGGTGGATCCGCAACAATCAGTTTATTGTGTAAAGATGTCAAGATTATTTTGTGTGATTTTTCTTTCCGAGCCGATTTTCATGTCATGCGTTATTTAGGCTTTGGAATGATTTTTGGAACGGATTGGCTTAACCGTTATGAAGCTCATATCCTATGTCCTGAGCAGACATCTTCGACATCCTCAATCTGTTAAGCAAATTTCTATTAATCTTAAGGATTCGGATTCCAGCTTGGTTGCATCTTTATATTCTTTAAATCCTCATGATGACGATAATGATGATGAGGAAGATATTATTTCTCTTGTTTACGTTGTTCGTGAATTTTCCGACATATTTGAGCCCGTTTTAGGATTACCACCTAAGCGAGCAATTGAGTTCAGAATTAATCTCATTCCTGGAGCTCAACCTATCACTCGTCCTCCTTATCGTATGTCCAATAAAGAAAACGAGGAGATGCGTAAACAATTATCCGAATTGGAGACGAAGCAATTTATTCGCTCTAGTTCCTCGCCTTGGGGAGCTTCGGCTATTTTCGTGAAGAAATCCGATGGTACACTTAGGCTTTGCATTGACTACTGCAAACTTAATGATCTTACTATCAAAAATAAATATCCTTTACCACAGATGGATGATCTATTCGATCAGCTTAGTGGTGCTGGAGTCTTTTCACAATTAGACTTAGCTACTGGTTTTCACCAGCTTTGTATTGCAGAGGATAGTATTCCTTTGACATCGTTCCATACCCGTTATGGATCTTATGAATGGCTTGTTATGCCATTTGGGTTGATGAATGCCCCAGCTTATTTCGTTGACCTAATGAATCGAATTTTCAAAGACTTCCTCGACCGGTTTGTCCTCATCTTTATTGATGATATTCTTGTGTATTCTAAAACCAAGGAGGAACATGAGAAGCATCTTCGGATTGTGTTGTAAACTCTTAGGAGTAATCAATTAAAAGCAAAGTTTTTTAAATGCCACTTTTGGCAATCTCGTGTGAAGTTTCTCGGTCATATTATTTTCGAATCCGGAATTTCCGTGGATCCTTCAAAGATTGTAGCGATTCAAGATTGGAAGAGACCGGAGAGTGTGACGGAGATTCGTAGTTTTCTTGGATTGGCGGGTTATTACCGCCGTTTTATCAAAGACTTTTCTAAGATTGTCGTGCCTCTCACTAGCTTAACGAAGAAAGGTGTTAAATACATTTGGTCGGACAAATGTGAAACTTCTTTTCAAAAATTAAAAGAACTCCTTTCTGATGCTCCTATTCTTGTTATTCCCGAGGGGAATCAAGATTTTGTTGTTTATACCGATGCCAATCGCGTTGGTTTGGGTGCCGTTCTTATGCAAAGAGAACGTGTTATTGCTTATGCTTCTGGGCAATTAAAGCCAGCCGAGACTAGATATGCCATACATGATTTAGAACTCACGGCTATTGTTTTTGATCTTTGGATTTGGCGTCATTATCTTTTGGGAGAGAAATTTGTTCTTTATACCGATCATAAGTCTTTGAAGTATTTATTCTCTCAAAAGGAACTTAATTTGCATCAACAACGTTGGCTCGAGTTCCTTGCTCCTTATGATCTTGATATTCTTTATACCCCCGGTAAGGGTAATCGTGTCGCCGATGCTCTTAGCCGTAAACAACAAGCTGTTGTTTCTATGATGATATCTGAATGGAACGATCTCGAGATCTTATCCACTTGTGAGATTCGAGACCGCGTATCCGATTTATGCTCATCATTTATTTTATGTAGCCTTGAGGCTCATCCTTCTCTTTCAGACCGCATTCTTGAAGCCCAAGGGCTAGATCCTGAATTGGCTCTTCTTAGCCAAAATATTAAGGATAAGATTGATATTGATGGTTTAAAAGACTTTGATATCAATTCTCGTGGCGGCATCAGGAGATTTGGTAGACTTATTGTACCAAATATTGGTGATCTTCGTAAAGATATTTTAGAAGATTCCCGTCGTTCTAAATTCACCATTCATCCCGGTAGTAGCAAAATGTACGCGAATATGAAGCGACTTTATTATTGGGAGGGAATGAAACTTGACATCGCTAACTTCGTTAAGCGTTGCATGACTTGCCAACTCGTTAAGGCCGAGCATCAAAGGCCCGGTGGGTTATTGCAACCTTTAGAAATTCCAATTTGGAAGTGGGATCAGATTTCCATGGATTTTATTGATGGCCTTCCCCGTTCTCGTTCGGGTCATGATAGCTTATGGTTAATCGTTGATAGGCTTAGTAAATCCGCCCATTTTATTCCCGTTCGATCTAATCGAACCGTTCCTCTTTTGGCCAAACTCTTTATTAAATAGATTGTTAAATTACATGGAGTTCCTACTTCTATTGTTAGCGACCGTGATCCATTGTTTACTAGTGGATTTTGGAGGAGTCTTCAAAAAGCTTTGGCAACGAAGCTTAATTTTAGCACCGCTTATCACCCTCAGACCGATGGACAAACCGAGCGTGTGAATCAAACTCTTGAAGATCTTCTTCGTGCTTGTGTGCTTGATTTCGGTGGAAGCTGGGAAGATCATATTCCTCTTGTTGAATTTTCCTATAATAATAGCTTCCAATCTAGTATTGGTATGGCACCTTCTGAGGCACTCTACGGAAGACCATGCCAGTCTCCTTCTTGTTGGCTTGAGGCCGGTGAGAAGCTGGTTTTAGGTCCAGATATTATTCGTGATTCCACAGAAAAGATTGATCTTATTCGTCATAGGATGAAAGAAGCCCAGAGTAGACAAAAATCCTATGCCGATAACCGGAGAAGGAAATTAAAATTTTCTGTGGGAGATCTTGTGTTCGTTCATGCTTCACCCATGAAAGGTGTTGTACGTTTCAGCCGATCGGGAAAATTGGCGCCTCGATATATTGGGCCATTTCCTATCACCGAACGTATTGGTTCCATGGCTTATCGCCTTTTATTACCGGCTCAATTTCCTTCTATCCATGACGTGTTTCATGTTTCTCAACTTTGGAAATGTCTTTGGGATTCCAATTCTATTCTTGAGCCCGGTGTTGTGGGAGAAATTGAAGTTTCGCCTAATTTAACTTATGAGCAGCATCCTGTTCGTATTATTGCTTCGGAAGTCAAACGACTTCGAAATAAGGATGTTTCGCTTGTGAATGTTCAATGGTCTTCAAATCCTAAGGATTGTTCTTGGGAGTCTAGAGAGTTCATCGAGCGATCACATCCGGACTTGCTTTCCCGTGCTCTTTAAGGTGAACCTTTTATTTCAAATTTCTTTTGTGTTGAATATGCTTTTATGGTTGTTACTTTATATTTTCTTCTTAAATATTGCGAGGATGCAATTTCTTTAAGGAGGGGAGTCTGTAACAACCTGCATATTTATCGATTTTTATATTTAAAAATTTTATTTAAATATTTTATCGATACTCGGAATTTAGTCCGAAAAGCTACTTTTTGCATACGGTCGAATTAGGACTCGGGACCACTCCCATTGAGTTTAAAATGCAGTTTGCGACCTTTTTGAGTATAAGCTTTGATATGTTTGGAGTTAGTCAAGTTTTGCTACTTTTTCACTTTGGGTTTGGGTTTGGTTCAGCCCTATGTTTAACTTATAGTCAAAACTGAACCACTCCTCCCCATTCACTCTCACTTGCTCCTCTTTTCAGTTTTAAAGCATCAATGGTGGGAGAGATGGGAAATTAAAACTCCAAAACCCAAGTTTTCTTTTGCAAATCAAACTCTAGCTCCAAACTAATAAAAGAACCCATTGGTAAGCTTCTCTTCTTCTTCTCCAACTCATTCTCTCTTTGATTTCAGAAAATTCCTAAACCTAATTTAGAAAATGTTTCTCTTCTAAGCTTAGATTGAAGCTTCTTGAGTTGTTATTGAAGAGGAATTGATCTTAGCTTGTTTTTAAAGCTTCTCCTTCATTGATTTGGGTTCAAAGGTGAGATTTTTATCTCACATCTTTTTCTATATCTATCTTTGTGGTTAGGTATGAATTCCTAACATTTGTGCATATGCATTTGCTTCTGATTTGAATTGAATTGGTGAATATTCCAATTTTTGTGAAAATCCTTTTATGGATGTTTGATCACGATATTTGGGGTGTATCGAAGGGCCTATAAGGCCGAGTTGTCATTTGACGTGAATCCTTAGTCGTCGTTGCTCGCTCGATTGCTCCCGACATCATTTTGGCCATATGGCCTAGGCAAATTGTTGCCCTTACCAGGTTTTCAGACGTTTGGAGACCAATGCCAGACGTCTGGTTTTGCAACCTGGAGAAAGGTAAAATATGGCAGAAAAATAAATAAGGCAGTGCCTAATTTCAGACGTCTGAATTATCGTTTCAGACGTCTGGAATATGGTTAGACGTCTGATTTGTGTTTTCAGACGTCTGGTTGATTTTCTGGAATATTTCCAGAAACCAAAACCAGACGTCTGGACTTTCCTCCAAACGTCTGAATGTCTTTCAGACGTCTGATTTTAGGTTTCAGACGTCTGGATGGTTTTCTGGAAAATTTCCAAAAACCAAATGCAGACGTCTGGACAACCCCTCAGACGTCTGGAAATCCCTAGTTTTGCCTATTTGCCTAATTTTGAGTAAAACTTAAAATATTTATCGATTTTTGTCGATCCGATTAGTTGTTATCACTATTACCGTCCTTGATGACTCTTTTTATGGATTTTTGGGAATATCCATTTTGATGGATTCGGTATCGATTTCTTTGGATTTTATTCACATCTTCGTATGTGAATTTTAGTGATTGATTATTCCTACAATCTTCTTTGTGATTTGTCACTTTAAAAATATAACGGTTTTCTATACTAGTAGTAAATATCAAAATTCTTTCATCAAAACGATTTCAATATTTATTTTATTACAAAGCTCGTTTCTTAAACCGTTTTCCAATCTATTAGTATATACAAGCCTTTACCTCACTCGTATGAGAAATCTAATTAAACGAACTAGTAAAACGAGTGGTATGAAACGCTTGCGTTTACTTCGTCGGTTAATTCTTGGACTCGTTCGATTGAAACTCTTGTGACAATTTTCTAGTGGAGATCTACAATTTGTTCGTAAATATTTAAGTTAAGCTAGTGGTTATGGGACATGAGGCTAAGCTCATATATTTACTAGCTTACTGTAATTGACACTTCTTGATGACCATGACGATCATTTTTGTGATTTAGAATAGCAATTGTGCGATGTCTCTTTGTCCACGTGGAGGACAGTTACTCATTTTATTGAGCTTCATCTCATTTCTTTGTGGGGTAGCTCCCCATGGTCCTCGGGCCATTCGTGTGTCAAAAATTAATGGCTGGCTACCATGAGATAGCTTCTCGTTCGTGTGATACATACGTGGGTGAGCTTTAATGCTCCCGTTCGTGTGATAGGCCTCCCCCCCTTTTTGTGATTTCTAGATTTCATGTATTGAATTCTGGAATTTGTGTGTCATTGACTTTTGTGATTTCTGGATTTCGTGTGTTGAATTCTGGAATTTGTGTTTCACCAATTTTCGTGATTTCCATTGATAAGTTTTATCAATATTTATGCATTGGTGAATTTGTGCATCATTGACTCTTGTGATTGACATTGATATAATCGTTAATATTTATGGTTTGGTGAACGAAATAAGGAATATGACATTTCTTTGATTCTTGTGTAGATTCTGTGATATTGATTAATCTCTTGTTGATTTTTAGTTACTTATGTATATCACCGCTTGGCATTGTGATTATTATGTGTTTAGTCATATCTCTTATTCAATATCGTTTCGTTTGATATTTATAGTTAGACTGATCCGTTTATTATTTTCTTATTAAATAATACTCGGGTCAGACCGAGATGTTACAGGTGCCTCAGCTTGACTTCTCACTTGGGATTGATTTCTCTGACTTTTGGCTAACTACTTAGATTAGTAGTTTATTTCATTGTATACACTTGAGATATGGACTCATAGTTGTACTCTTTTGTATAGCACATGTTGCTATTCTTTTGTATTATTGTGGATCTTTTTGACCACTACTCTGATATACACTTTCATGTGTTAGTTATATATTCATTTCTTCTTCCGCCTTTGTGATATGAATTATCTGTGACTGATTTGTGTTATGCTTATTCCTAGTTTCCAAGGATTATTATAGCCACTGTGTAGTAGCTTAGAGTTTGTATCGGTGCGTCGGATTTCCTCTTGATAAAGAAATGCATGTTATACTATTTGACATATCGATGATTACGCAAAGCAATTACACGGATGGTCGCTCCTCAATAGCCTTATTCTCCGTGCTAGTTGACAGCATTCGCCGTAATGTTCTTGGCTAGCGTGGGTATAGAGGTGGGGCGTCACATGTGGCCTCACGGAATTTTTATATATGTTTTCCTCATTATTTGAGTTATCTCATGCTGGTTTTACCATACTGACCCGGGCGTGGTATTCCTATAATGCTAGGGTCAGACTGAGCATATTTCCAGGTTTACTTGGGTACTTGGAGCTTCGGGGGTCGAGCTAGTGGCCCAGAGACGTATTCATGTACAAGGCTTTTTTTCCGTTGCATTCATGGTTGTACTCATCAACATTTGTGTGGACGGGTTGTTATAACTGTCCAGGTTGAAATAGGTTAGTATACTCTGATTGATATATGTATATACATTTATTACAGTTTTGATTTTGTGTAAAGACTTGTTACATACAACAGATTATTCGTTCCATTGTGAGATTCTATGTTGTTTAGATCCTTGTCATCTTTCTTCTTTTTTTTCTTTAACTATCCGTCTTTTCGTCCAATTTGGGTTAGACATGTGTGGTTTATTATCGGCTTAAACTGTATAGAAAAGTGGTTCGTTACATATTATATTGTTTCATTGTCGTGTTTTACTCTCTTTTGGGATATGTAAGTGAAATTTAGGTATATTGAAGCAAAGGCTAGCTTCCTACTTTTGGTTTCATGAGTAGAGTTTGATATGCTTGATAAATTAGTATGTGTTTATTGTTTAACTTGTATGTTTGCCATGTGTCATAACACTCCATAAGGTATATCATAAGTATATACTATTGTTATGTTGTCTCCAGATATGGAAGGTCCTAGATATGGGCTTATATTGATATTGTGATTTCTTTGAACCTACCCATGCAAAGGAGGTGCCAAAATTTCCGTAACATATGAAGCTTTAGAAGTTTAATAATTCATTTTAATTACTTGATTTTAAAAGCTTAAGGATTTGGAGACATTTTTTTTCACTTTGGGAATTTCAAGGATGATATTCTTTTAAGTGGAAAGAATGTAACAACCCAAAATTTTTAATGTTTTGAATAGGAATATTTAATTTATTTAAATATTCAAAAAAAATTCAAATGAGAAAGATAATAATAAAATAAATTATTAAAAATGACTTAATTTTTATTGATGTATTTTCGAATGAATTTGTAGGATTTTTCCATAATTTTTATTAAATATTTAAAATATCGTTTGATGTATTTTGCTGTAAAAGTTGGTATTTTTCAAATTTCACGGAATAAGATAAGCAGTGTATTTTGTTATTGTTTCGGGACCGTATCGCATTGTTGAGCGTGATTGTAATGTTGTTTCTACTGTTTGTAGTTTGTAGGTGAACAAAAATGTTGTGTGGCGAAGTGCCGGAAATATTTGAATAAACAAACTCCACTTTAAGACTATTCTTCTTTTTCCACTTTCTCTCTTAATTTTCATTTTCTCTCTCTCTCATTTTCATTTACTGTAAAAAATGACCTCCTTCAAAGAAAAATCAAAATCAAATAATTTACCCAACTATAAATTACAACATTAGTTTCTTTGAACTTGTAGCGGAAATATCAACAAATCCATATGTGGTTTGCGGCATGCGGCGATGACGAGGGCGGAGCGGCAATGGCAGGCTGACCTAGGTTTGAGGTGGATGTCGATTAAGGTGGAGTTTGACAAAATAGAGGCTAGAATTCTGGTGAGTTCTCATCTTTGGATGAGTTCTCATCTTTGGATGAATTCTATATAATATATAATGATATAAATTAATGTTTTATGCTTGAATATTTATTGGTTTCGTTTGGTTGAATTTCCGCTTTGCGAAGTGAATAACATATAATAAGAAATACAGAGAATTTTGCAGTGGAATCAGGATTCCTCACCATCGCTGATTTGAAATTTCAGTTATATACTTTTTGTATAAATTGTTGAATGCCAAAAATTTTATTTATAAAACTATTTTTTATTATAAAAACACCATTTGTAAATCTCATTTTATTTACAAAATACCATTTATAAATCTTCTCTTTTATTTATAAAATATATTTATTAATTTATTCTTTTATTTATAAAATACTGTTTGTAAATCAATCCTTTCTATACAATATTTTACATAAAATGTTTCATAAATATTTATTTTAAAATATTTCTATCTTCTTTTTAAAAAAAATTACTTTATTGCAAAAGATGAATTTCCCCTTTTATTTTCTTTTAAAATAAACACACATTATCATATTTAACTTTCTGTAAAATAAGCACTCCTCAAAATAAATTTAACACATTTCTAAAAAAGTTCCAGAAATAGAAAAGTACAAAAATTATTTGTACATAAATAGTCATAGAAAATTTCAAAAATCATCTTCAAAATTATTCTCCAACGCAAAATCATTTTCAAATCAAAACAGCAAATTATAGTATTTCTAGAATATTATAATGAAGCCAATAGCTACCATAACACTTAACTAATGCTGCTGCTACTATCAACAAAGTTTTAAACATATCTCAATGCGATATCCAATATAGACAGCTACAAAATTTTGAGCATTCAACAATTTATAGCATAAGTATATAAATGAAATTAAAATTAAAAGTGGTGAGAAATTCGGATTCCTCTACAAAGATCTATGATTTTCATTTTAAATGTCATTTGCTTTTTAAGGTGGAAATTTAATCAAACCAAACCAATAAATCATTCAAACATGAAAATAGTAATTTATACCTATCATATATCATATAGTATTTATCTAAAGGTGAGTAAACTCACTAAAATTACAATTGATGCTTAAGCATTCTAGTTTTATCTAAAATCATACGACATTCTATTTTAGCTAAAAATTCCAATTACTTCAAACTCGACAAAACTAATTCCAGTGCATAGGTATCGCTCCTATGAGCACAATGCAAAAGAACAAGTCTCGATTGGACCTCGTTCGAAACTTACTTAGCGTGATTCGATGACATGTGATTTGTGTTACGTTGTTCCACTAACATGTTGGATCTAAGTTCCATTTCAAAAAAAAAGTTACAAGAAAAGAGCCATAGGTCTCTTTTTTTGATGTTGTTATAAGAAAAGTCCATGCAGAAATGAATATGTAAATTTGATCCCTGTTTTTTTAAAAAAAAGAAAGAGACCTTACAATTTCCTGACAGAAAATACAAGGCAACTAGCACTTTTCAGATTTTGAATTTTTTTTTGAATTTTCTGAAAATTTTGAAACTTTAGAAAAGTGCAAGTTAACTTATGCTTTCTATTAGGAAAGAGCAAGCTAGTTTGCCCTTCCTGATTTCGAATTTATTTTGAAATGTTTGAAAATTTTTAAATTTTTGAAAAGTGCAAATTAACTTGCGTTTTTTATCAAGCTTTTTTATTTTTATTTTTATTTTTATTTTTTTGAAAATTTTGACATTTTTTAAAAGCGCAAGCTGGTTTGCGCTTTTCGCTTTAGAAAAAACAGGGATCTAATTTACGTACTCATTTCCACAAGAACTTTTCCTCTAACAACAACATAAATATGGACCTTCTATGCAAAGCCCCTTAAATTAAATAGTTTACACAATTTATCCTAATTACCCATCATTAAAAGTAAATCCTTCTCCTCTAATATAAAGCATGCACAAACAATGCACCTGTATCATAGACCCACTCACTGATCATCCTCTTTCCTTCCATCTTCCTCGTTCCCCTACGAAATCGCAATTTGACTTTGCTAACTTTCATTTCTTCAAGAGCTCCACCTCCCTGACCCAAAAACATGATGCTTGACCTCATCCGTCAATTGTCGACCTGAGGTCATGCTCGCTAAAAACCCTAAATGTTGTGAATTTCTATAAGGTACCGCACCACCCAAAATTTCCCCCACACCTTTGTCTTGCCATGAGAAACACGAATCCACACTCCACTTAGCCTATATCCTCCCTAATCGGCCCCAATTCAAAACCATTGCTTCCATTGTAAATGTTCGACCACTCCAAGACACGATCACATACCCCCATCCCATATAGATTTGAAGTACACACTCACACGAGTTCAATGAATCTTGTTCGCAATTTTTCGTTGAGTGTAGCATTTGATTTTATATTTTAAAGAGGAGGAATTGTTTTTCTTTCTTTATAGGGAGGGAAAAATGAAAAGATGAGACGGAAAAGAAAAGCAAGAGATGAGAGACTGAAAAGCAAGGAGGTGGATAAAGGAATTTCATTATTGAGGTGCATAATAAAATATGAAATAAGTATTTTAAATTGAAAATATTATAAGTATTATTTTTATGAAAGGTTTAGGCTAGAATTGTGATTTTTTGGGCTTATCTTATTTTTACCATATTTCATGATCTTAAATGTTTGAAAGTTGTCTAATAGTAAGCAAGGAGGTAGGTAGAGGAAGTACATTATTGCAGTGCACTATAAAATTAGAAGTAAATACCAATGCATGAACATCCAAAATAAATTCCCATTAATCCTGTATTTATAAGCACGTCCTCACTATTTTCTTTGTTTATGTGTATATGCGTATGTGTAAACATATATTTTATACTTAAATGTACTCCCTTCATGTCAAACTATTTTGTAATTATATGGGTTTTCATTGTTGGTTTGGCTTTTAAGTCTTTATTTTAATTCTCTTTTCATATTAATCTTCACACATAAACATGCATATGTAATAGCTGATATGATCATTTGAACTTTTTGCATAAATTTACAATATAAATGACCCTCTGACTTTCTAAATTAAGTCATTATTTTCACTACTCCATTTTTATCTACAAGAAAATTCTCAATGAAAGGCTACCATTAATGGGGACAAATAGTTAAGTAGAAAATAATTATGAAAGCTTTTACTCCCATTTTATTATCTTCACAATGTACACACGATTTCGTTCTTTATAAGTGCAATGATCATTTTTTCCTACCTATTTTAGTTATTTTAAGTTCTTTTTCTTACATGTGATCTAACACATAGTTTAACGATGGAGTAAAAGGAACTCAAGTAATTATTACAATCATAATATATTATTATTAATTTGATGAAAGATTGGTCCTCTTAAAAGGGGAGCATTCATATTTTATCATCTAAAAGTAGAATCAACACAATAGTGTTTGCTATAATTAATTAGGAGAGTGGAAGATCATCATTGTGATGATCCAATAAAAGTGGCAACGAAATAGAGAACGAATATTATAACTACAAAACTTGCCAAAAACTGAGAACGAATTAAAAAAGTATAGGGTGTCCAAACAGAGAAGCACATGGGTATCATGGCATGGGACATTGCAGCAGAGGTATCACGATCTAGGCAGATGTCAAAGCTACTGGAGGGTGAAACAAAGAAGCACCCTATGCTGAGTGTGTAGCTACTTGGAGGGCAACGAGAAGCAGGTTTCACTTGAAATTGCAGTAAGATAATTATGACCAAGTAAATTGAATATGTCAATGTATCAGGTCATATGTTAAGATGCATTATTCAAGGCAAAGGATGTGCTTTGAGAAGAAATGATGATCCGGGTGCTTAGTTATTGCATTGGAGCGCATGTGCTATGAGGTGCACAACTAATATGCTATGGATTGAATCCTGAAGCCAGCAGAGATAAGATGCATCTACTAAAACAATTTTGCAGAGACAAGGTGAATAAGCGAAGAACCGGGCCAGGTACTGAAATCGAACTATGTGTCGGTCCAAGAGTTAAGAGGTGATCAGGTATTCCTTAAATGCATGCATATGCGTAGAGAGGAGAATTAGTGTGCAGCAGCTCGATACAAACCGGGCAGGGGTAGTAGGACAAGGTAGGGATAGAGGCTGGCAAGGGTATTGGATGTGCATAGAGTAAAGAGGGAGATGATGGAGAATGACAATTTGAGGTGAGAAAACAAAGCTATTATTTGTATTTATATGCATAATATACTATTATATGACAATTTTTTCTTTTTTTAAGAAAAACTTATTCTGTAAGAATTTTATACGTTGGCATAGTTTCAGTGATAAATATTAATAGTTGAGCATTTTGTAAGTCTTGGTGCGCAATTGTTTCCATGACTCCAAACGTACATATTAGCATATGAAACTAATTATCTCCATAAAATGTGTACATAATCTATAGTTTGAGCAATTCGAAAGTTTTTACAGATAAGTACATCATTCATATCAAATTTCAAGCAAATGCACCCAAATTTGTTAAAATTGCAAGTGGGTCACATTTTAGAAGTTTGATTAACATGTTAACTGGCTGTTAGCATCGTAATGTAATCAATAGTTGTGGTTTGGTTAAATGTGTCAAATGTACTCAATTCACGTTTTACAAAAAAAAAATTATGATTCACAAATTACAAATGGACATTTAGAGCTTATTATTCTCTACTCTAGGTATAGCCAGTGTTATATTTTTAGACTTTATTTTGAATATATTAATATGTGATCTACAAGACTGCAACTTAACTAATGCTAATGTGAACTAATTGTAGCACAAGATGCATTTTGTCTATGTTTTGTAGGTTCATGTTATGATTTAAACCATGCAGTATTGGAGCTTCAAGAAGAGTGGCCAAGTATGCTACAATTCAACTTATTCTTATTTTTCTATGTTTCTGGAGACATTATTCTAATTACATCGTAGATAAAGGACTAACATTTTTATGAAATCCATCTGATTCATATAAAAAGAACATATGGTGGAGTGGGTGTGTACAGTTTTTAGATAGTCGTATTTCCTTGATATATGACAAGAATAATCCATCTTACATTACTTCTGAATCGCTATAATAGTTTTGATGTAATTTGGTTTATATGACTTGAAGTATGCACGAAAGTAAAATCTTTGGATTTATAAATGGAATCCAAATGTAAGAATTTATATTAACTATGAGTTATACTTTCCCTTTTTCTATTTTTTTATCTTCTATTTTTAGTTGTAGCCACAAGTACTATGTCCACTTTATTGAAGTCTATATGAGGCACTAATGATGGTTTACATGGACTATTGATGCAACTATTATTGTCCTTTATCACAAATTGAAAAAATATTACCTACACTTGGTTTTTTATATAAATCTCAAGTAATTCATATAAAAAATTTCAATTACATGGCGCTGACTTTCCCTTCCACACATGAGGCACACATCATATCTAGAAATGTTTTCTTTTCACACGCATTGGTATGCTATGGATATTGCTAATCAAGACACGGGATATAAATAAGAAATGATAATATTTACTGGAATCTGTTTTCTAAAATTTAACTATAAAATTTGTTACATTTCTCTAAATATCGATATAATAGTTGATCAACTTATTTACACATTAATTATCTCCTACAATAACTTATTCTCATTCACGTTTCGATAAACAATTGATTTTTTCCTATACACATATAAAAAATGCAACACTAAAATTTAAAAAATCTTACAAACCGTGGTTTTTAATACCAATTCATCATGCGCACGAGCATCGCACGTGCCAAAATACTCGTATGTGTGTGTATGTATACGTATATACATATAAATATATGTATACACACATACATATAACACACACACACACATATCCCAATATCTACATGGTAGATCTAAATCCTAATATCTATGCATTTATGCAATCACCATGTTATTGTTTGTTTTTTTTGTCTTTAGACATATTGTTGTAACATATCATTTCTTGTAATTTATTAGGTGTAGACTGTAGTATTAATTAATTTATTGAAGAGGAAAAGTGGAAATCAATGAGTCACCTTCTCTCTTTTCATTAGACCTTGATGTGATTGTATCTGGATCTTATTTCATATTTGTTCCCTTTTAAACACCAAACAACTTCACTCATTATATGTTTCACCTATTTGTCATGCTATTTAGAAATACAAGTATATTTGATGCAATCATACCATTTCAAATATTATACCTAATTAACATAAATTTAATTAAGTAAGAATTTCATAACCATACCAAACATATTATATTACCAATTTTTGTTTGTAATGTCGCACAATTAAAGTTGTAGTAAATATTTTAAACAAATGTTTTTTACAAAAAGTTGTAATAAAGATATTTTTACAACATTTTATATTTTGGATTTATAGTAAAGTTATTCAACATTTTTTCTATTTTTTGACTGTTGTATATTAATTTATAGCAATATTTATTTGTAGTTGTATTACACGTAGGTTGTAAGTGATCACGTGTAAACACTTTCAATGAAACATTGTTAACATCAAATAGAAATTATCAGCAGACATAAATATTCCCTTTCGGAGATTATAATGTTCACTCTAACCAGTCATTTGAAGAAATTAAAGAACCTATGTTAAATTTTGGTGATACAAAATCACAAATAGAAGGAAATAAATATGCAAAAGAATTCATTTCCCCTAATTAATAGACATATTTGATTATGTTAATTTCTCTCCCTTATTAGATTAATCAATTTATTTTTTTCCATATAATATTAACTTGGGCATTAAGTAATTGATGTTATAAATAGAGCCTAGAAGAGAATGAAAAAGTGTGAAAAAGTATCCAGTATTTATCTCTTCTTCCATCTTTGTTCTTCTTATTCAAACATTAAGAAACCACCGTCATTGAGATCAAGATTCCTTCTCAATTAGGTTATTGATCCTATTTTTCTTTTATTTACTTTTATTTGGCGGTTTAATTATAAATAATTATTTTTTGAGAATCACTGTAAACGATTGTTGGGTGGAATCTTGCATGTTTCTCTCTTGATTTCTTTGTATTTTAGATCCATCTTCACCCTTTTTCATTTTCAAATACTATTATTTTCATCCAATATTATTCCTTTATACTTGGGTGATGTAAGATTCTGGGATAGGCTTCTGTATTAATTTTATCTTTTGTTAGGTTCAGCAGTATAAAATACTAACATCTTAACAAGATGCAAAAATAGGACTTCTTAAATTTAGAAAATCTTTGAAAGGTTGGAATTTTCTAAAAATTTGTTATTTTGATTTTTTTTTTAACAATAGAGGAATAAATAGTTCGTAAAATTTCAAGAAATCAGTAGATAAACATTAACATAATGATGGACATCTAACCAATTTATCCAGTTTCCAATAGCACTTTACTTCATACTTCGATAGCTCATTATTACGTTTTCGATGGGTGTTTACTTCAAAATTTTGCTAGCTCTTTATCATAATTTATAGCACAACAATGGCTCTTTATCGTAGTTACACCTGCGATGAATATGTATTTTAAGTATATATATATATATATATATAATGTATTTTATTTTTCATTTAAATCCCAATACTAATTCACAAAAATTAGTAGTTAGTTATGTGGATAAATAATAACCATTAAATATCTTATGACTAAAAGTAAAAATGAATTATTCCATATATCATATTTCCTAAAATAAAATTATTTCATATATATATATATTTAAGTGTGTGTATACATATACATATACATATATACATATATATTTGTGTGTGTATTATTCCTCTCAGTATTTTTTATGCTTTAGAAATCTTCATTGTCATTTAGCTAGCAGTTTCATATTATTTCTTGGATGTGAAGTCAATAGTGCCATAGTTATATGTACTATATGCATAGAAATTAATGTTTGATATTAAATGACATAATACATAAGGAACTAAGACTGTTGGCTGAGGCAATAACCCTTCCTGTGTTGATGACATAAAGAGTCAAACCTGTACAACTGATGTTTTTTGTTCATACACTAACATGTAGAAACAAAGGAAATCTCATACGGTTATGTGTGTTTTGAATCCTTTGATAAAGTTAAAGAAATAAAGCAAAATCTTATTTATATATTTTTTCAAATATGATTTTACAATATTGCTTAAAAATTTAGATGTACACTTATAAACTAGTATCTTATTTTTTGCATATGTTGAACGGGTGCTCTTGTCTGGAGTAAACTATTTTGCTTCGAATCAAATATCAAATGCTGAATTCAAGGGTCTCGATTTGTACACAAGTTTAGCTGAAGCTGTTATGTGTTGACTTCTACTAGATTCCCTGATACCCAGTAGATCTAGTGGTAATACTTGCTCTCTTATTTTGTAGGCAAAGTAATATGAATTAGTGCTTAATTTTTAAGCTTGGCTGCTTGAGATTGAGATTTATTCATTGTTCCCCCTCTTTCATCCCAATTTATAATTATTTTAACCTAGGCGGCTACCGCTTTAAAACCCAACTGGTATTGTTTGATTTTTTTGCTATTTTTTTAAGTTCAATTTATTGATTCCTTGACTAGATAGTATACAATCTTCACCGAGTAATTTATTATCATTGCTTGTATCGAATTCAATCATTACTACTGATTTTGGAGGTATCCACACTAGAATTTCTTTGACCTTTCAATAGATTACATATATTAGTGTGTGCAGTTTGTTTCCAATGGATATATTTTTTTCAATTCAAAGTCAAATTGGTTTTAGGTTTATTAAGGGTCTTGTTAACTGTAACTTGATTACACATACATGAGACAATTTGGGGAGTTTTATTTTTATTTTTATCGATTGATAAATAAGGCATATGATGATATGTATATCCTTGGTTGGATCTTAGTCATAGAAATCTTGATGTGCATGCTCATGATGATGTCACAAATGAATTGGGCACTAGCCTATGAATGGTTTTCGTTAGTTGTATTGCTTATACAAGTATATTGAAGCGGTATATAGATTTTTTTAAAGTAACCGCCAGACACTATCATTTTTCATCACATTAACATCTGGGACATAGTAGTTGACATATACTATTGATTAAACCTTAAATGTGTACAACTATGTGGATCATGTGTATTAGGGACCTGTTAGCTTCAGATACCTTAAACATGTAAAATGATATTAAATCTACAGCCGTGTGCCTATTACAATAATTTTTAGCAATGTCTTGATTTTTTTAATTATGCATTTTTAGAGACAGGCAAAACTAGAAGTAAAAGACCGCTGTAAGTTTTGAAAGATTTATTACAACGGTATTCTACGATGGTCAAAAAAGTTTTAAAAATCTTCGATCCTATTGCAACTTGGTCTAATATGACTTATACAATCTTGTAGCAAAATTATTAATAAATTTGACTGCATAAGGAAAATAATTAAACCTGCTAGGAAACCGATAAACATATATTGAATTGAAATAACATGTATGACCTAAACTGTTGTATGGTTGTCATATAGTGTTATTGCAATAATTATTTCTTGATTGTTTAATGTTTAAATGATAATTTTTTAATTAAGAAATTTGCATGGAGTAAATTGTTTCATCCAATGTATTCTTATTTGTGAGAATATGTATAAGCAAAGAGATCCTAATCATAGTACTTCATCTCTAGATGGAAAGTTGAAAAATTATAAAAGTAAACGTGTACATTTCAAATGATAATTGTATAACTGTATAACAAAAGATGCATCACAAGTGGATACCTAGTCAGTAATATGCATTGATCAAAAGTAAGTTTAAGTTTGAGTCAAGCACTCCTTTAGGTATCATGCGAATAAATTAGTGTCTTATCATTATACACATAGTAGCACAACATTAACGATACTTTTTTACAGCTTAATCATGCACTTCATTCATCTGCGGCTTTGTTTTCCTATCGTGTCTCTCTGAATCAGGGAAGCATTGACAAACCTTTTTGAAATTCCAGCTTATGCAATACGCAATATTCTAGTTCATGTTCATTAAACCTTAATGATGTACCATTGCTTTCATGCACAGAATAGATTAAAACCGATTATAATGACAAATTCTTTCGTATACAAGGAATTAACAAATTACACATATAGCACAACAGTAGTGAATATGAAAACATAAATACATGTCTTTAGAAAATCAGATGACATTGGTTATGTGATAATTTTTTAGTAAAATCCCATCTTAATAAGGAATTTGATGAAAAAAATGATCAGATGGCCCATGTAGGTTAGTTATATATAACAGATTTTATGTAGAGCTGTCATAGTTAGCACTTGCTTGTATTGAATAAAAGCTTTAGAATCACATTTCTTAAATGTAATAAAATTATTGCTAGTTATAGTAAATCGGATTTAAAAACATAGATTAGTACATAATTAGCATTAGAATACAATAGTTTCTATATTAAAAGTTGGATAATTGTTTTACATACTTACTATTTTTTTCCAGATCTAAATATAACTAATTATCTTTTAAAGTTTGTATGTAAAAGTAATAGTAGACTAAGGATGATTTTCGTCAGTGTTTCTAGTGCAAATTAACTTATCATTTATTTTTTATTTTTGTAGGATGTTTGAGTTACATGTAATACATTTATAATATTGTAGGAAAAACATATATCGGATCCATATTCAATACTTTTTCATGAAGAACCCTTAGTGAAAAAAGATATTCATAGAACATTTGAAAGATATGGATCTTTTCTCAAAAATTTAATAGACATATTCGAACCTATAAGCATTACGAGAATTATATATTTACACAATAATTATAAGTATGTTGATTTATAAAATTTTGTAAATAGTGATGTGGAACTAATAGTGAGAATTGAATATAAAGATATGTACTTAATTGAATCTAAAAAGAAATGTCCATCTCAAGTGAGAACTAACTTGACATGAACTAAGGATACCTGGACAGGAGAAAATGATAGATGGTTTTTTATTACTAAACATACAAGCAACTATAGTGGTAACAATAGTGAAAGCATAAGATAATACTATAGTTTTATAAAAGTAGTAAAAAATATTACTTATGAAGATGAACGTATATAATGGAAAACGCGTGTAGCGGTTATGGTGAAGTCAATATGTGAGTCGTTACGCTTTTGTAGCATCCGTGACAATTTCATTGGTAAAACCAAAGACCTTTCGAATACTCCAATTTTTGTCTTTGGTTTTGCCAATGAAATTGTCACGGACGCTACGAAATCGTAATAACTTGCATATTGTTTTCACTATAACCGCGACACTTGTTTTTCCGTTTCTATGTTCATCTTCAAAAGCATTAAGTTTTACTGCTTTTATAAACGTATAGTGATTTACATATCCAACGATTTCATCATTGGTATCACTATAGTTTTATTTATATCAAGTAGTAAAAGAACCATATATCATTTTATCTTATCCAGGATTTTTAGTTCGTACCAAACTAGTTCTTCTGCTTTATGTGTGCACTTCCTTTTAAATCCAATTAAGTTTAGATCTTTATATTCAATTTTTATCATTTATTTAACCTCACCATTTTCAATAATTTATAAATCTACGTACTTATCATTATTATGTAGATGTTTAATTTCCTTAATGCTTGCACGTTCAAACGGGTCTGTTAAATTTTTTTGAAAAGATAACTGTATCTTTCAAATGTTTCATGAATGACCCTTTTCACCAAGAGTTCTTTATCATTAAGTGCTGGATATGGATCTACTGCATGTGTTTCATTATAAGATTATGAAGGTGTTATATGTATCTCAAGCACCCTAAAAAAATGAAGCAATGATTATTTTTACAATTTGTAGCGGTTATTATCATTACAATTTACCAATAGTTTGTTTCATTTGAGATTTTTTGTAACGATTAAAATCGTAATGATAGTTTGTATGGTGTAAATAAACTAAAGTATGAAGGAAGGATTTGTATTTTCTCTTTTATTTGTACTCGTACCATTTCGCACACTTTTAACACAACTTGTTAACTCTTTCCTTTAAAGTTAGGGTTTTGCTCTTCCACTCCGTCGACTTAAGTATCTTTGTTTCTTACAGATATAAATCAATTTATGAGTCTATAACACACAAACTCAAATTTAGGCATAGAAATATGTTTATGATTTCAAAATTTAAGTCACTTATAATTAGCATGAATTAATGTTTTTTTTAAATTCAGTCATGATTCGATTTTTGTTCACCTTTCTTATGGTGAAACCGTAGATCTCACAAGCTAGTGCTATATGTATCTCAAGCACCCTAAAAAAATGAAGCAATGATTATTTTTTACAATTTGTAGCGGTTATTATCATTACAATTTACCAATAGTTTGTTTCATTTGAAATTTTTTGTAACGATTGAAATCGTAATGATAGTTTGTATGGTGTAAATAAACTAAAGTATGAAGGAAGGATTTGTATATTTCTCTTTTATTTGTACTCGTACCATTTCCCACACTTTTAACACGACTTGTTAACTCTTTCCTATAAAGCTAGGGTTTTGCTCTTCCACCTCCGTTGACTTATGTATCTATGTTTCTTACAGACATAAATCAATTTACGAGTCTATAACACACAAACTCAAATTTAGGCATAGAAATATGTTCATGATTTCAAAATTTAAGTCACTTATAATTAGCATGAATTAAATGTTTGTTTTAAATTCAGTCATGATTTGATTTTTGTTCACCTTTCTTGTGGTGAAACCGTAGATCTCACAAGCTAGTGTTTATGGTGTATTTGAGGGGATTTATATTTTGGAACCCTTTTAGAACATATAAACAGTTCAAAAACAAGATTTTATATTTTATAACATTAGATGCTATCATCTTTATGGTTTTATGTTACATTATCAACGCTTACCAATCATGCTTACAAACGTTTTCTTTATTCATGCCTAAGTAGAAAGAAATGTAATTAGCAAATTATACAAAAAATATATAATGAAGATTTTTTTTCAAAATGTTTGTAAATAAACTTAAAAAGAAATTTTGTTTGTACATATATATATGTACATCATATACAAATTAACGCCATTTTAACAGATATTATGGTAATGTTCTAATGGTGGCAGTTCTTTTTGATAAATAAACCACTTTAAAATGCTCAAATCTCAATTTTTTGTATAATTAATGCACCCTCTTTCTTCATGTAGTTGAAGTAATGTTTGTTTTAAAGAGCATGCCACAACATATTGTTAATTAAAAAAACCAATTACAATTTACTTAAGCACATTATTGTTTGTTTCTTCTAAAATGCCAATAATTATTCTCTATTTTGATACCCAAAATGTTAGAATAAGCCGTTAATTGAAGATGTTAAATCGCTTCATTTTTTTCAAATTTATTTCCTTCATGTATTGAGTTATTACTCTTCCTCCCTCTCGTATGTATAGACTTTCAAAAGATCATTCAAAGGTCCAATTACAAACTCAAATTTTATTCCAAAATTATCAAGATCTCTAATAATTCTTTTTTTAAATGTAAGAACTAATGTTTGGTAAGTAGTTTCTGACTTGGTTCACACTGTAATATTATCGTGGCTACATAGTCATTTAAAATGTTTTGATGAAGAAAAACGAAAACTAGAGTAGACATCTCTAAAATGTTGCATTAAGAACTATATATATTAAGCAAAGAGAATATATGGGAAAATAAAGTAAAATGATGCATGGATAATGAATATGCTTTAATCATGCAAAATGTGGTCAGTGAAATTAAAATGCTTGATATTGATCAAACCGACCATTAGGGAGGTTTTCTTATTGTAACTAGCCAAAATGAAATACTTTGAAGCCTAATAAACATGCAAACAAATCATTTATGTTCTCTGGTGTTACCTCTATCGTCTTTTCTCTCTTATTTTCTATTTTCTATTTTCTATTTTCTATTTTCTGTCAATTCTTGTTTCCTTCCCAATTAAAAGTCCACATCTAACATATCATTCTTTGCCACTAATACCTATTTTTTTACCCTGTCCTGAAATCTAATTCCTATTTTCTTGTAAATCTAGTTTTCTAAAAAAATTATAATCCTAATTTTCCAAAATCAAAATTAGTTGATCCATCTCCATTTCCTTGCTAATTTATGTTCTGACAAAAAAGTACCAAGGGTCTCATTTCAAAATAGATTCTTTATTAAATCAATAGTGGAAGATCAATCTTGTAAACATATCTCCATTTCCATGCTGCTATTTTTGAACGATCGGTCTCCTCCAAAATGTCATTTCCTTTCTAATTCAAACTGATAGCTTTTCATCCAACATGATTGTAATTTCTATTAACTCTTTGTTGTATGGAGCTAACTTGTTTCATTATATATATATCATATTTGACTTGAATTTTTTACTTCTTTAATTTTTATCTGCTTTATCTAATTTTGAAATGGATTGACATGAAATTAATTAAGAAGAAGATGAATGTGATCGATGAATCATTGCCTTTGTTAATTAAGCCTAGCTTTCGCAGGTGCAATGTCTTCATAGGTATCATTATATGATTTATATAAGCATTTTAAATCTCTCTAATGTACACATCATTGTGTAGTCAAATTCATTGAAGTATTCTGTTTTAATTTTTTTGGTTTTCCTTTCATTTAGATGTTACTGCTTAGCTGCAATTCCAAAACCATGTAGCCTTCTTTATAAGTGAAGGAGAGAAATTTGAAAATAAACAAATCATTCATTTACTGTTTGTTTACGACTAATAGCCAATTATTTACATTTTTCTTAGCATGGTTGAATTGTTTTCAATTAATTTATTATGGTTGATACAAAAATTGTTTGAATCACACCATCTTGCAATCATCAAAAAATAGCTCAAATAATGTTGACTTGTATGAAATTTGGCACTCGTATGGTTTAAATCATGGCAGTGAAGTTTGAATTTTAGACAGCATACTATTATGAGAAATCATATGATGGAATGGTATATATGAGTTAGCTATGTCATGGTACAAACACATCTTTCACATAATTTTTTTTTTTGCATATCGACTTACTGGTACTAAAATGTGCATTGATACACTAACTGTCCGAATCACATAGCTTCTTGTATTAGCTTTGTAAAGGAGTTGCTCGTTGCCATAGTCATGGAGTGCTCCATGGGTCTACTCTTCCTTCTATGTGTTCCTACTTTAAGCTAAGTGTCCTCTCCATGTATTGTTTTTAAAAAGGAATATATTACAAGGGTATAAATATTTGAAGCCTTGGAATCCATTTACAGTCGAGAGGTTTTAGTGGAAGTGTCAATAACTAGATGAACAATTATAAGTTAGATTTTTTTAAATAACCATGTAGAGAATATCACAATTACTTTTAAAGAATAAGGAATTCTTAATTCCTCCATGTGATTACATCCATGATTAAATCAATATATATACATAATGAAAATAAATATACATCATAAGAAAGGACGCATTTTAAAAAAAATGTCATAGATGTTACATTCATGAAAACCCTTTAGTGCTTATCTCTACTATTAATAAAGAGAATTCATTGAATAGGAATACACGATGTCTTTTTGAAATTCCAAAATTAACCTTTTCGTTTTCCCATATATTTACCCATCTCATTTCACTTCTATGCCAAATCCATTGCCATGGCGATTCACCACCAACACTGTCATCAAACCTAATTCGTTGCTATCATGGCTAATCGTTCAAAAATTCTATCCATCTATCTCTTCTCTTGCCAATAATGACAAGAACGACCAATTTAGAATGAGCGAATTCTCTACAGGTAACCAATTGCCAATTGGATGACATCTAACTAAATCGCTACCATAATCATTAATACAATCAAACATACCACCATCATCTATATATAATCCATTCATCACCATATAGACTAAAGCAATCACGCTACCACCAAATCAATCAATGGCTCTCATCACTAAATCAATCGATGTGGACCTACAATCATTAAATTAATCGATGCCTCTAATCACTTAATCAATCGATGTCATGTTATCGCAAAACCGAAATGAGGTCGCCATCCTCACAAAAGTTACCGATACGGCTTTGACTACCAAACCATATGCCAATGTCATCACCAAACTATTTGACGTTGAGCACCACCACTTGCCATATTGCACTTAGGTATAAATTGACTTAACCCTATATTGATTTATTCCATATGCTTTGATTTTATTAGTCATTATATTGGGGATTATTATTCAGTTTTAGTACTATTGGTAATCTGTATATTTAGGACTAATTTTAGTATATAGTTTATTTTTAGAATTTTTTAGTTACTGTAATCTATTCCAAAATTCTATCCAAATAGTGATAATGAAGTTAAGATGTGCGCATTCCCAAACAACTTCTTGACCTTGTCACGAATGCTCAAGCAGCTGGTTCTAATCCGGAACCTACTCACCCTAAATCTGGGTTTGCACGTTTGTGCAATGATTACACCAACCTGAGCGGGAAGCCATTTAAAGGTTCTGAAACTATTATTGAAGTCTAGGCTTGGTTAAGGACATGCGATCGAATCTTTTCTCGCATGAACCTCATTGATCTTCACCGAGTTCAGGTGGCTTCTAGTATGCTCCAAGAAAGAGCATTGGACTTGTACGAACTTCTTATTTCTGAGATTAATGAAGCGGATCTCACCTGGGAGAGATTCCGAGAGCACTTCGAGTTAAAATTCATACCAGAAGCTGAGAAGACGACTTTGGCTCGTCGTTTTATAGACCTTGTTCAAGGTGAATCTTCCGTGACAGATTATGTCGCGTCTTTTGAATCTCTTTCTAAATACGGGGTTGAATATATTAATACCCAATTGAAGAAAAATCAGAGATTCGTCTATGGCTTGAATAAAAATCTCAAGAAGCCATTACTTCTAAAATTAGAAGTTTCTTTCGACCAACTCATTGATATCGCTCTTCGTCTTGAAGAGGCGGATAGGGAAAATGATGTTGAAGTGGTGGGTTCCAAACCAAACTTCAACAACAAAAAGAGGCCAAACAAATTCAAAGGTCCTTATCCCAATAAGAAAGGGAGGCAAGCAACTCCTGCTGCAAAGACCTTTTCCTCTACTGAAGGGAAATGCTTTAACTGTGGTTCCAGATACCATTTTGCGAACAAGTGTTCAAAGCCTCTTACTTGTCGCTATTGCAAAAGCCCAGATCATTATTTATCTTCTTGCCCCAAGCTTCAGGGCACGAAGGAGGGAAAGTTAAATGTTGCTCAAACCCCTGGCAACACATCTCGTGGCCAAGGTATTTCTCATTCTATTCTGGATGTTATTATTTTATTTCGTGATCATCCTATTCGAGTTCTTTTTGATACGGGTGCGTCCCATTCTTTTATATCAAAAGAACTTGTTGATACTTTTTCTTTGGATGTTTTGTGTTTAATGACTTCTTTGAGAATTGCGAATCCGGTTGGTGGATCCGCAACAATCAGTTTATTGTGTAAAGATGTCAAGATTATTTTGTGTGATTTTTCTTTCCGAGCCGATTTTCATGTCATGCGTTATTTAGGCTTTGGAATGATTTTTGGAACGGATTGGCTTAACCGTTATGAAGCTCATATCCTATGTCCTGAGCGGACTATTCATCTTCGACATCCTCAATCTGTTAAGCAAATTTCTATTAATCTTAAAGATTCGGATTCCAGCTTGGTTGCATCTTTATATTCTTTAAATCCTCATGATGACGATAATGATGATGAGGAAGATATTATTTCTCTTGTTTACGTTGTTCGTGAATTTTCCGACATATTTGAGCCCGTTTTAGGATTACCACCTAAGCGAGCAATTGAGTTCAGAATTAATCTCATTCCTGGAGCTCAACCTATCACTCGTCCTCCTTATCGTATGTCCAATAAAGAAAACGAGGAGATGCGTAAACAATTATCCGAATTGGAGACGAAGCAATTTATTCGCTCTAGTTCCTCGCCTTGGGGAGCTTCGGCTATTTTCGTGAAGAAATCCGATGGTACACTTAGGCTTTGCATTGACTACCGCAAACTTAATGATCTTACTATCAAAAATAAATATCCTTTACCACAGATGGATAATCTATTCGATCAGCTTAGTGGTGCTGGAGTCTTTTCACAATTACACTTAGCTACTGGTTTTCACCAGCTTTGTATTGCAGAGGATAGTATTCCTTTGACATCGTTCCATACCCGTTATGGATCTTATGAATGGCTTGTTATGCCATTTGGGTTGATGAATGCCCCAGCTTATTTCGTTGACCTAATGAATCGAGTTTTCAAAGACTTCCTCGACCGGTTTGTCCTCATCTTTATTGATGATATTCTTGTGTATTCTAAAACCAAGGAGGAACATGAGAAGCATCTTCGGATTGTGTTGGAAACTCTTAGGAGTAATCAATTAAAAGCAAAGTTTTTTAAATGCCACTTTTGGCAATCTCGTGTGAAGTTTCTCGGTCATATTATTTTCGAATCCGGAATTTCCGTGGATCCTTCAAAGATTGTAGCGATTCAAGATTGGAAGAGACCGGAGAGTGTGTCGGAGATTCGTAGTTTCTTGGATTGGCGGGTTATTACCGCCGTTTTATCAAAGACTTTTCTAAGATTGTCGTGCCTCTCACTAGCTTAACGAAGAAAGGTGTTAAATACATTTGGTCGGACAAATGTGAAACTTCTTTTCAAAAATTAAAAGAACTCCTTTCTGATGCTCCTATTCTTGTTATTCCCGAGGGGAATCAAGATTTTGTTGTTTATACCGATGCCAATCGCGTTGGTTTGGGTGCCGTTCTTATGCAAAGAGAACGTGTTATTGCTTATGCTTCTGGGCAATTAAAGCCAGCCGAGACTAGATATGCCATACATGATTTAGAACTCACGGCTATTGTTTTTGCTCTTCGGATTTGGCGTCATTATCTTTTGGGAGAGAAATTTGTTCTTTATACCGATCATAAGTCTTTGAAGTATTTATTCTCTCAAAAGGAACTTAATTTGCATCAACAACGTTGGCTCGAGTTCCTTGCTCCTTATGATCTTGATATTCTTTATACCCCCGGTATAGGTAATCGTGTCGCCGATGCTCTTAGCCGTAAACAACAAGCTGTTGTTTCTATGATGATATCTGAATGGAACGATCTCGAGATCTTATCCACTTGTGAGATTCGAGACCGCGTATCCGATTTATGCTCATCATTTATTTTATGTAGCCTTGAGGCTCATCCTTCTCTTTCAGACCGCATTCTTGAAGCCCAAGGGCTAGATCCTGAATTGGCTCTTCTTAGCCAAAATATTAAGGATAAGATTGATATTGATGGTTTAAAAGACTTTGATATCAATTCTCGTGGCGGCATCAGGAGATTTGGTAGACTTATCGTACCAAATATTGGTGATCTTCGTAAAGATATTTTAGAAGATTCCCGTCGTTCTAAATTCACCATTCATCCCGGTAGTAGCAAAATGTACGCGAATATGAAGCGACTTTATTATTGGGAGGGAATGAAACTTGACATCGCTAACTTCGTTAAGCGTTGCATGACTTGCCAACTCGTTAAGGCCGAGCATCAAAGGCCCGGTGGGTTATTGCAACCTTTAGAAATTCCAATTTGGAAGTGGGATCAGATTTCCATGGATTTTATTGATGGCCTTCCCCGTTCTCGTTCGGGTCATGATAGCTTATGGTTAATCGTTGATAGGCTTAGTAAATCCGCCCATTTTATTCCCGTTCGATCTAATCGAACCGTTCCTCTTTTGGCCAAACTCTTTATTAAATAGATTGTTAAATTACATGGAGTTCCTACTTCTATTGTTAGCGACCGTGATCCATTGTTTACTAGTGGATTTTGGAGGAGTCTTCAAAAAGCTTTGGCAACGAAGCTTAATTTTAGCACCGCTTATCACCCTCAGACCGATGGACAAACCGAGCGTGTGAATCAAACTCTTGAAGATCTTCTTCGTGCTTGTGTGCTTGATTTCGGTGGAAGCTGGGAAGATCATATTCCTCTTGTTGAATTTTCCTATAATAATAGCTTCCAATCTAGTATTGGTATGGCACCTTTTGAGGCACTCTACGGAAGACCATGCCAGTCTCCTTTTTGTTGGCTTGAGGCCGGTGAGAAGCTGGTTTTAGGTCCAGATTTCATTCGTGATTCCACTGAAAAGATTGATCTTATTCGTCATAGGATGAAAGAAGCCCAGAGTAGACAAAAATCCTATGCCGATAACCGGAGAAGGAAATTAAAATTTTCCGTGGGAGATCTTGTGTTCGTTCATGCTTCACCCATGAAAGGTGTTGTACGTTTCAGCCGATCGGGAAAATTGGCGCCTCGATATATTGGGCCATTTCCTATCACCGAACGTATTGGTTCCATGGCTTATCGCCTTTTATTACCGGCTCAATTTCCTTCTATCCATGACGTGTTTCACGTTTCTCAACTTTGGAAATGTCTTCGGGATTCCGAATCTATTCTTGAGCCCGGTGTTGTGGGAGAAATTGAAGTTTCGCCTAATTTAACTTATGAGCAGCATCCTGTTCATATTATTGCTTCGGAAGTCAAACGACTTCGAAATAAGGATGTTTCTCTTGTGAAAGTTCAATGGTCTTCAAATCCTAAGGATTGTTCTTGGGAGTCTAGAGAGTTCATCGAGCGACCACATCCGGACTTGCTTTCCCGTGCTCTTTAAGGTGAACCTTTTATTTCAAATTTCTTTTGTGTTGAATATGCTTTTATGGTTGTTACTTTATATTTTCTTCTTAAATATTGCGAGCATGCAATTTCTTTAAGGAGAGGAATCTGTAACAACCCGCATATTTATCGATTTTTATATTTAAATATTTTATCGATACTCGGAATTTAGTCCGAAAAGCTACTTTTTGCATACGGTCGAATTAGGACTCGGGACCACTCCCATTGAGTTTAAAATGCCGTTTGCGACCTTTTTGAGTATAAGCTTCGATATGTTTGGAGTTAGTCAAGTTTTGCTACTTTCTCACTTTGGGTTTGGGTTTGGTTCAGCCCTATGTTTAACTTATAGTCAAAACTGAACCACTCCTCCCCATTCACTCTCACTTGCTCCTCTTTTCAGTTTTAAAGCATCAATGTTGGGAGAGATGGGAAATTAAAACTCCAAAACCCTAGTTTTCTTTTGCAAATCAAACTCTAGCTCCAAACTAATAAAAGAACCCATTGGTAAGCTTCTCTTCTTCTTCTCCAACTCATTCTCTCTTTGATTTCAGAAAATTCCTAAACCTAATTTAGAAAATGTTTCTCTTTTAAGCTTAGATTGAAGCTTCTTGAGTTGTTATTGAAGAGGAATTGATCTTAGCTTGTTTTTAAAGCTTCTCCTTCATTGATTTGGGTTCAAAGGTGAGATTTTTATCTCACATCTTTTTCTATATCTATCTTTGTGGTTAGGTATGAATTCCTAACATTTGTGCATATTCATTTGCTTCTGATTTGAATTGAATTAGTGAATATTCCAATTTTTGTGAAAATCCTTGTATGGATGTTTGATCACGATATTTGGGGTGTATCGAAGAGCCTATAAGGTCGGGTTGTCATTTGACGTGAATCCTTAGTCGTCGTTGCTCGCTCGATTGCTCCCGACATCATTTTGGCCATATGGCCTAGGCAAATTGTTGCCCTTACCAGGTTTTTAGACGTCTGGAGACCAATGCCAGACGTCTGGTTTTGCGACCTGGAGAAAGGTAAAATATGGCAGAAAAATAAATAAGGCAGTGCCTAATTTCAGACGTCTGAATTATCGTTTCAAACGTCTGGAATAAGGTTAGACGTCTGATTTGTGTTTTCAGACGTCTGGTTGGTTTTCTGGAATATTTCCAGAAACCAAAACCAGACGTCTGGACTTTCCTACAAACGTCTGAATGTCTTTCAGACGTCTGATTTTAGGTTTCAGACGTCTGGATGGTTTTCTGGGAAATTTCCAGAAACCAAATGCAGACGTCTGGATAACCCCTCAGACGTCTGGAAATCCCTAGTTTTGCCTATTTGCCTAATTTTGAGTAAAACTTACAATATTAATCGATTTTTGTCGATCCGATTAGTTGTTATCACTATTACCATCTTTGATGACTCTTTTTATGGATTTTTGGGAATATCCATTTTGATGGATTCGGTATCGATTTCTTTGGATTTTATTCACATCTTCGTATGTGAATTTTAGTGATTGATTGTTCCTACAATCTTCTTTGTGATTTGTCACTTTAAAAATATAAAGGTTTTCTATACTAGTAGTAAATATCAAAATTCTTTCATCAAAACGATTTCAATATTTATTTTATTACAAAGCTCGTTTCTTAAACCGTTTTCCAATCTATTAGTATATACAAGCCTTTACCTCACTCGTATGAGAAATCTAATTAAACGAACTAGTAAAACGAGTTGTATGAAACGCTTGCGTTTACTTCGTCGGTTAATTCTTGGACTCGTTCGATTGAAACTCTTGTGACAATTTTCTAGTGGAGATCTACAATTTGTTCGTAAATATTTAAGTTAAGCTAGTGGTTATGGGACATGAGGCTAAGCTCATATATTTACTAGCTTACTGTAATTGACACTTCTTGATGACCATGACGATCATTTTTGTGATTTAGAATAGCAATTGCGCGATGTCTCTTTGTCCACGTGGAGGACAGTTACTCATTTTATTGAGCTTCGTCTCATTTCTTTGCGGGGTAGCTCCCCATGGTCCTCGGGCCATTCGTGTGTCAAAAATTAATGGCTAGCTACCACGAGATAGCTTCTCGTTCGTGTGATACATACGTGGGTGAGCTTTAATGCTCCCGTTCGTGTGATAGGCCTCCCCCCCCCTTTTTGTGATTTCTAGATTTCGTGTATTGAATTCTGGAATTTGTGTGTCATTGACTTTTGTGATTTCTGGATTTTGTGTGTTGAATTCTGGAATTTGTGTTTCACCAATTTTCGTGATTTCCATTGATAAGTTTTATCAATATTTATGCATTGGTGAATTTGTGTGTCATTGACTCTTGTGATTGACATTGATATAATCGTCAATATTTATGGTTTGGTGAACGAAATAAGGAATATGACATTTCTTTGATTCTTGTGTAGATTCTGTGATATTGATTAAGCTCTTGTTGATTTTCAGTTACTTATGTATATCACCGCTTGGCAATGTGATTATTATGGGTTTAGTCATATCTCTTATTCAATATCATTTCGTCTGATATTTATAGTTAGACTGATCCGTTTATTATTTTCTTATTAAATAATACTCGGGTCAGACCGAGATGTTACAGGTGCCTCAGCTTGACTTCTCACTTGGGATTGATTTCTCTGACTTTTGGCTAACTACTTAGATTAGTAGTTTATTTCATTGTATACACTTGAGATATGGACTCATAGTTGTACTCTTTTGTATAGCACATGTTGCTATTCTTTTGTATTATTGTGGATCTTTTTGACCACTACTCTTGTAACGACCCGCAAATCCGTACCCGTTGAGTCAACACTATTCTACAACAAACAACTCAAGTTGCACAGAAATACGAACCATTAGGGTTTAAGAAGAAGAGGTAGAAGAAGAGAAAACAAAACCGACATAAGAATCTAACCATCGCAGCGGAATAAAATATAATAGAGAATAAGTAATCTTTACTCAAAATCAAATATATCAGTTTACATATATTACATCATCAGAGTACATCAGTCACAGCTCACATCAATAACATCCAATGGGTACACAACAACTCAACAGCGGAAATATATGTATATAAGTACGAGAGTACGTATCGTCATCCAGCTCGTCTCCTGAGCCCACAGCATCATATCCTGTATCCTATAATACTCGGTCTGACCCGAGCATTACAGTTAAATAACACCCGAGTCAGTCTGGAATACCAGCGTGAGAAAATCACACTCAATTTATTATTAAAGTTTCAAAATCCTTTGAAAAACCAAAGCATCTCGTAAGACCACGCCACAAATAAACATGTCGGGTTTTTACCTTACGATAGCTAAAACACTTTTTATAGAAATCCTCTGATATTATAATAGGGTCTATATACAAATACTTATAAAATAGCCGAAATTGTTACATGATTAAATTCCAGCTACTAGCCACCGAAGTGGGTAATACAAACAAAACTCGTACAAGGCTCGTAGGGAAAATGGATTTCCAACAATGACTAGGCACTGGGGTACAACCTGTCACAGTACGGGGCCTAGATCACCGTACCGAGGACTACTCCCTTCATCCCCTGCAACACAAGGCCGGAACCATTCCTTACTGAACAGTCCCGAACAAGATAAACCCCGTGGTTGGCGCGACCAACCACCCACTAAGCCGAAATATATAAAAAGGGACATCTAGACAGGGGAATTATCTTGTCCTGCTTGGGTATGACCCACCTAACCTTGCTACATATCCCCTGATTTTCGGTCATTCCCATTTGATGAGGCTTGAGGCTAAGCGTTACCTTTTAGAACGTTTCACTTAGAATGCCCATCGCCCACCTGATGATGTTTCGCAAGCATTCGTCCATACAAGTCCGTCCCGGGTTCGAACGGAACCGAAGGCACTACTCCTACTACATCCATTTTGGAAATATCCTCAGGATTAGTAGCGACTAGCCCTTGCACTTCACTGCTTCATCTTCGACTCCGAACACGTTTTTCGCACGAAACGTACAAATCGGATCGAAGTGGTTTTCGAGAAATTAATCTCGATCCCGGTCTCTTCGAAACGATCAACGCAGTTGGCCAATATTGATAGTCGGTTATTTAACTATCAATTAACATTCACAAACATCCATCAAACAATAAATAATTTTCCAAATTATTTATTACCTTCAAAATATCTTTATAAGATATATTTCTATTTTCCATCCCTTTGAAAACAGTTTCAAAACCATTCTTCTTTCCAGTATAAACTTTCCCCAAATATTTTCTATCTCCCCTGAAATCACCAAGTACAAAACTAGATTTAAAAATAATTTAAAACACTTTACTTAAAAATATATACTTTTAAAACATTTAAATTAAACTACTTTAATAATTTGTAAAAATACATCTTATATGAATATTTGAAATTAAAGTTACTTTATAAAATATAAAACTAGATTTTCACCTTTGAAACAAAATATTAAGTCACTTTTTAAAATAATTACTACTATAATAGATTTTAGAAAATACTTACTTAAGAATTTAAATACTAGGAATAATAAATTTTCCAAAACATACCTTTTTAAAACAATTTTAAAACTATTAACTTATATTTAAAATTTACTTGAAAGCATACTTAGTGATCCAGGAAGAATTCCAGCTTTAAACATTTAAATCAATTTTCCAAATTGATTTTCAATTTAATCCATTTGAAATAAGTTTCTTAAATTACTCAATTCATTTCAAATTTCATTTAATTATGCACTTAATTATTATTGTTATTCTTTTCCATTTGATTTTAAATCTTTTAACTGAAATATACAAATTTCAGCTTTTCCCAACTTCTTCTTTATTAATATATTTTTTTCAAAAATTTAAATCTTACATTTTAAATAAAAGTTTTATTCTTTAATTAATATCGTTGAAGATTGTAATTCAATAACTTCCTGTTTATTCAAATTTCCTTTCTATACGTCCCAATTTATTTGTTAGAAATTTAAAGTCACATTATTTCTTCTCCAATTCATTCCTAAATTTATTCAACTTTCTATAATTATTTCGCTTACAAATTTACTTCCGTTTAATTTCTTTTCAACAATATAATGCATATATCTTGGTAATTCATTATACTCAAATATCCAATCAAACCATAATATTCAATATTTTAATATAACCCATCATCAAATATCAAATAATCACAACAGAGATTATTGAATAATTTAAATAAATGTGAGGGGTCCAGTTGGATCCCTCCAACCTGTTTCCCTGCATCCACAGATGTCAGCACAACATAATATCCATTCTACAATATACCAGACTAAAGCACATCAATCAATTCAACCATTCAAGCAATTATTTAAATTTAATCATTTAAAGTTAAATTATACTGAGTGAGATTAACTCACCTTAGTTTGCATGTAACCAGTTTCCATCTCAACTTGTTCCCCTCACAAATTCGACCTTGTATAAACAATTCATGATTAATTTCTATTTAAACTAATTTTCGTTTAATAAATTAGTTTTAAAACTAAAATAGGTTAAATATGCTCATAGAACAGATTGATCACTTTAATAATTTATTTTTAAAACAGACTAGTAATTTAAAATGTGAGTATGTCTACTTCTTTTTATTTTGAAACTACATATATATTTAAAATAACTTATAGATTTCTAAACTTTCACATTTAAAAATTTCTATTTGCTTTTCAAACCTTTATACATATTCTGTCTACCACAATATATATATCTATACCTGTGTATATCCTGGAAACTGCATATATACATTTTATTAAATTACACAAAATACACTATACCTTACTGCAACTATTTCTATCCTTTTTTTTCAGTTTTAAATTCCCAAAACCTAAATCAGATTAAATAAAAAAAAAACGGAAACAAATACCTCCTGCCGAACCTCTGACTTCGTCGTTCTTCTTCCCATATGCGCGCCTCCGCTCGAGCATACGCAAACACCAAAATGGCGCACGACCAACCTTACAAAATCGATACCGAAAATCAACGAGCCACCTCCCCTTTGCGCTTCCAGATGTCGCATCCATGAGCTGCCGCGGCCCTTGTAAAAGTTTACCACACACCAATGCAATAAAATCGCGGCACCCCCCTTCAACAAAAATCATCACGTCGCGACCGCATGCACTCGACGCTCGATCTCGCGATTCAGAGGTTGACTCGGTGATGAAAACGAGAGGAAAAGGGAACTCATGCTTTAATTCGAAACCGAGTAATTTGAGTTTGAGGATTTCCCCCATTTCTATTTTTTTTTTCTCGTGAGATCTTGATGCGCTCTGTATCGATTAAATTGAATAATGAAATGGAGAGAGAGAGTACGCGGTTTTACAATGGGGAGGGGGAAAGATTGCATTCTGATTTGCTTCCGAAAGAAGGCGACCATTGCTGATTTTCGATTTATAATTTTGCAGAGGAATATTGTGTGATGTTTATAAAAGAGGGAACACGATGGAAAGGAAGCCGGCTTGCTCAGGAAGGATTTCGGCCGCAGAAAAGTTTGACAAGAAAGAATATTTTATATTTGAATTTAAATTTAAATCGTTCCACTCTACGAAGCCTAAAATCACGAACTCCTATCGAGATGTCCCGCTAGACGTCCCTAGGGTTATATCCCCATTTCGGACGCTACGGAAAAGGTTTCGAGCCCCAATTCGATCGTATGGATAAGATAGTGTTTTAAACCAATTATTATACTAAATTTTCAATATAGATTTCAGCGCGTTTACATACCATACACTCACATAACAACTCCAAATTCTACGAAAATTGAAATCCGATAATAATACAATATTACGGATCCAATGGAACTGGTTTTGTCGAAATCCGAGACTGTGCCTCGGAAGGCTATTTTTAAATTCAATTTAAACGATATAATTTCAAAACTGACAAATTCAGTAATAGATTCCATTTTAACACTTCTATTATATCCAATGCTATCAATATAAATTTTATAAGCTTTCAAATTATTTTTAAGAGGCTTAAAATTCTAAATTCAACAATTTACCCAACTTCACTTATTTAATTTAATAATTCAATTATCAATTAAATTGTGATACTCGTAATTCAAGTTAAAATTACTCTGTTGAATATTTAAAATCAATTAAATATTCTGATTTTAAATACTTGAAAATTTCGGGTCGTCACATTCCTCCCCCCTTAAAAGAATTTCGTCCCCGAAATTACTAACTGGGAAGAATGGTCCAATACCCGTTTACTTTCCTGAAACCAAACATTCTCATCAACTTGCCAAAACAATCTTTTAATCAAAGACACCCAAACTTCCTTTCTAACTTTTCAACTTATCCATAAGTCCCAAACAATATCACCTACTTATTAACTCAAATTTAAACTTAAATTCAAATTTTAAGTTATCAAAATTTTCTCAAATTTTTTTTTTTTAACTTCCTAAATTCCCGAAAAATTTCGTCAGCGTCTCCTTTGCGCGGCTGACTCGGTACAACTACAAAATGGCTCTACGGCCTCCCAAATCCAAAAAGAAAACAAAAAGCCAAGTGGCTCAATCCAAATCCCAATCAAATTTCATACCAAATTCAAATACATACCTTTTTGTCGGGCATTTCAAATTTATCTCTTGAAATCCATCCAATTCTATTTTTTTCCTTTAGATTACCTGCATATCCTGCTCAATACTAATATCCAATCACAATATTCCCAAACATTATATCAACTTTCTCACAAAATGCCAATATCTATTCATTCAAATATTAACTTGGAATATATTTATATTATCAATTTCCAATTAAGAATTCACTATTCCTCCCTTAAGTTCGGTATAAGTATTTAATATGCTTTTTATATTCATTATCACCTTACCACCTCAGTTTATATCATTTCTATCCAAATTGATTCTTTCTTTTCATACCAATTCAATTTATCTTTAATTTCAAATAGTGAATTTTATTCTCCATTTATAACTAATTTATGTCATTATTTTAATTAGTTTCATTTACTAACTAGTTTAAATTTTCCAGGTTGAAATCGTTTCGCTGTTAACTAAAGTTTCCAAAAATCTTCAAAATTTTTCTAACTCCCAAAATTTCTGAAATTTTTTGGCAGAGTCTCCTTTGTACGAAGGAGCTTTTGCAATTTGACAAAAGAGATAAATATATATACATCGACCCACACGGTCGGAAAAACCAAAAACAGTTCATATTTCCTATTTTTATTAAGTAGGCGTACCTTATTTAGCATTTTAAGCAAGCGGCTTATTATTTTAAGCATATAGCATAACCAAATCCAGCCTCACGGCTTCCAGGTACCTGTACTTTCTCAGTTTAAACATGTAAGTGCCAAATATAAGAAGTTTAACACATTTTACTTACTTGCAATAATTAAAACATATGAATTCTAAAAGAAATTCACACTAAACATTTTTCTGTAAGCAACTTATACAGTTTTCATACTAAACTAACTGTTTCAATTAATTTATAAACCATTTTCATTAAATTTGAATGGTTTTCAATCCATTCGTACACAACTTTACCAATTCGAATGGTTTAAAACTCAATTGCTTACATTAATTTATTTTTAAGCAAATTGAACTCACATTTAATTCAATTACTTCCAAAATCAATTTATGTTACTCATATCAACACATAGAATTTTAATTACTTTCATTTACATCAAATGACAATTTATTCTATACAATTTAACGAGATCTATGTGAATAAATAGATATTTATGTTTATAACCAATTTCAATTGATTTCAACACAATTTATACTTAATTCAATTTCATTTCGGATTTATTCACAATCCATATATTTAGCTCGACCCATTCCATTTAAATTTCATTTACCATCCATTTATTTGCACTCATTCCTTATTTGTTTATTCCAAACTATTTTATTTAGCTTGAAGACACTCCAGGCTATTTCATTTTATAACCATTTCTCAACTCATTTAAAATCACATTTCATTTGATACTTATTTATTTCATCATTTATTTATTCAATATAATTAGTTTATCTAAATTCACTTAAACTATTCTAATAAACTTGACTCATTCTATTTTCCTTATTGCCTCAAGTTATCTCAATCCCTTAAAAATTTAAATGGTTTACAATTATTTATTTAAGCATTTTCATTCCATTAAATATTACTGGCAACTCATCGAATTTTACTTCAATTGAAATTTGTTTTTACTTGATTTAAAACCAATCCAATCATTATTAGACTTTGTTTAAGTTGAATTCAATTCAACTCTCCTTCATTCATTCAGCTTAAGTCAATTCACTTCAATTTATTCAAATTTTATACTTAAGCTCATTCTCAGTTTGCAAACAAGTTCTCTTTTCAATTTAACTTGATTCTATTTCAATCCAATCTCATTTTGAATTTGCAATTTCATTTGATTGGTTATTATAGAATTTAACTTCCCAGATTCAACTCATTTAATTTATCACAAAGCCATTTCCATCTTATTTCCACTGATTTGGATTTGATTTGCAATTCATACCTTTATTATTTTAATCCATTTCATATTTTTTTATTTTATACTTTCAAATTATATTTACTTTGTTAACACTTCAAGTCGAATTTCCATTGATAACTCAAGTTCTGATTCCACCATCCACTTTTTGATTTACCATCCAATTTTATTAACTTACATTGCAATTCCATTCACAATCACTCCACTTCCACTTCATCAACAATTTGAATCCATTTTAATTTAAAACTTGAGTTTATTTCAAACTTTATCATAAACTCACAACTCAATTTCATTAACTAATTTATTAGTTCTTTCCTTCTTTATAATCCAACACTTGAATTTTTATTCCAAATATCACTCCCCTTTTAATTTTCTTAGTTCGATTTAGTTTATAATTCAAGTTTTGATTTTTATTTTATTTTCCAATTCATCTAAAATATTTATTTTTTTGGGCGTTGCATTCCATTTTATTTTCCAATTCATCTAAAATATTTTTTTTTTTGGGCGTTGCATTCCATTTTAAATTTTATAAGTCACAACTTATGTTTCATACAATCACACTCATTCTAGGCTTGAATGTATTCATCCTTTATTTTTAACTCAAGCCTGCTATTTATTTATAGCCCAAGCATATTTTATTTCTATGGATTAAATTTTAATTCTCTTATAAATTATTCTTATTTCAATTCCCATTTCTTATCCAATTTACTTTTCATTTATCCAGGTAAGAATTTAATTCCATTCATTAATTCAATTGAATTCTTATTCCAATTCAATTTTATTTTAAACTCAGATTTATTTGACTCAATTCGATTTTAACTTAATTCGAATACATCTGGATATTATTTCCAGCCTATCCAGTTAAATTTTATTCTCCAATCCAAGTTAATTCCATTTTTAACATTTCCCTTTAAATTTAAATTTCCGACATTCAAAGCTTGTATTTCCTTCCTGATTTAAAAGTCATCTCAATTTATAAATTTACAATTTATAAGCTTACAGCTATCTCATCAGGAATTTTAAAAACACCTACTTTGGTCTCAAATCATTTTGAAATCTCCAACATCTCAAAATCACATTTCTCAAAAATTAAACCAATCCTGGTTTTATTCCCCACGCATTTCCTTTGTAAATTTCAAAACAACTAGCTTTTCTGAACAAATCAATTTGGCAGCACTCCATCACTTAGAAACTCGAAAATGAACATCGATGATGCTGTAGTCATCACCGAAGTTATTTTCCAGCTACTGAAGTGAATTCAATGCTATATCACTTCCAAAATCCATTTTAAAACAAATTTCCTTTCGGAAATAACTTATTTATCTTCAAAATACTTTCAAAACTTTCGGGTTTTATAATTTCAAATTCTGTTTTAATTCAAATTTTAACTAAAATTCATTTGTATAGTTTAGGCTTATACAAATTCCCATTTAATTATATTTCCATTTACTATTTACGTTTATAATCCATATCTATGAATTTCTTTTTATAATGAATTTAGTCCTTCAAACTTTGGTTACAGTTCCAATTTCTAATTAAATTTTCACTTAACAATGATAATACTTTAATATTATCATTTCTAACATCCAAGCAACCATATATTAGTCAAACAGTTTACAAAAACTATGCTTTATATCAAAATATGTTTTTGGGTAAATTATTTCATTCACCCATATTTAAAACAATATCGTGTCGATTGCTCTATTCAAGTGTTTAGAAACCCCTTCAATACAGTTGCGCAGACTGTGTCGATGAAGGTTCATATGCCACTCAATAAATCAATCAACACAATATTAAAACAATTTATATTCACTAACAAATACGCGCTCATATCTACTAATACGCTCAAACTCATTATAGAGTACTACGGACTCTAATTTATGAGTAATTCCCACCAGAGCCAAGGTTATCTCCAACCTAAGCTCCGATACCAAGTGTAACGACCCGCAAATCCGTACCCCTTGAGTCAACACTATTCTACAGCAAACAACTCAAGTTGCACAGAAATACGAACCATTAGGGTTTAAGAAGAAGAGGTAGAAGAAGAGAAAACAAAACCAACATAAGAATCTAACCATCGCAGCGGAATAAAATATAATAGAGAATAAGTAATCTTTACTCAAAATCAAATATATCAGTTTACATATATTACATCATCAGAGTACATCAGTCACAGCTCACATCAATAACATCCAATGGGTACACAACAACTCAACAGCGGAAATATATGTATATAAGTACGAGAGTACGTATCGTCATCCAGCTCGTCTCCTGAGCCCACAGCATCATATCCTGTATCCTATAATACTCGGTCTGACCCGAGCATTACAGTTAAATAACACCCGAGACAGTCTGGAATACCAGCGTGAGAAAATCACACTCAATTTATTATTAAAGTTTCAAAATCCTTTGAAAAACAAAAGCATCTCGTAAGACCACGCCACAAATAAACATGTCGGGTTTTTACCTTACGATAGCTAAAACACTTTTTATAGAAATCCTCTGATATTATAATAGGGTCTATATACAAATACTTATAAAATAGCCGAAATTGTTACATGATTAAATTCCAGCTACTAGCCACCGAAGTGGGTAATACAAACAAAACTCGTACAAGGCTCGTAGGGAAAATGGATTTCCAACAATGACTAGGCACTGGGGTACCACCTGTCACGGTACAGGGCCTAGATCACCGTACCGAGGACTACTCCCTTCATCCCCTGCAACAAAAGGCCGGAACCATTCCTTACTGAACAGTCCCGAACAAGATAAACCCCGTGGTTGGCGCGACCAACCACCCACTAAGCCGAAATATATAAAAAGGGACATCTAGACGGGGGAATTATCTTGTCTTGTTTGGGTATGACCCACCTAACCTTGCGGCATATCCCCTGATTTTCAGTCATTCCCATTTGATGAGGCTTGAGGCTAAGCGTTACCTTTTAGAACGTTTCACATAGAATGCCCATCGCCCACCTGACGATGTTTCGCAAGCATTCGTCCATACAAGTCCGTCCCGGGTTCGAACGGAACCGAAGGCACTACTCCTACTACATCCATTTTGGAAATATCCTCAGGATTAGTAGCGACTAGCCCTTGCACTTCACTGCTTCATCTTCGACTCCGAACACGTTTTTCGCACGAAACGTACAAATCAGATCGAAGTGGTTTTCGTGAAATTAATCTCGATCCCCGTCTCTTCGAAACGATCAACGCAGTTGGCCAATATTGATAGTCGGTTATTTAACTATCAATTAACATTCACAAACATCCATCAAACAATAAATAATTTTCCAAATTATTTATTACCTTCAAAATATCTTTATAAGATATATTTCTATTTTCCATCCCTTTGAAAACAGTTTCAAAACCATTCTTCTTTCCAGTATAAACTTTCGCCAAATATTTTCTATCTCCCCTGAAATCACCAAGTACAAAACTAGATTTAAAAATAATTTAAAACACTTTACTTAAAAATATATACTTTTAAAACATTTAAATTAAACTACTTTAATAATTTGTAAAAATACATCTTATATGAATATTTGAAATTAAAGTTACTTTATAAAATATAAAACTAGATTTTCACCTTTGAAACAAAATATTAAGTCACTTTTTAAAATAATTACTACTATAATAGATTTTAGAAAATACTTACTTAAGAATTTAAATACTAGGAATAATAAATTTTCCAAAACATACCTTTTTAAAACAATTTTAAAACTATTATTTTATATTTAAAATTTACTTGAAAGCATACTTAGTGATCCAGGAAGAATTCCAGCTTTAAACATTTAAATCAATTTTCCAAATTGATTTTCAATTTAATCCATTTGAAATAAGTTTCTTAAATTACTCAATTCATTTCAAATTTCATTTAATTATGCACTTAATTATTATTGTTATTCTTTTCCATTTGATTTTAAATCTTTTAACTGAAATATACAAATTTCATCTTTTCCCAACTTCTTCTTTATTAATATATATTTTTCAAAAATTTAAATCTTACATTTTAAATAAAAGTTTTATTCTTTAATTAATATCGTTGAAGATTGTAATTCAATAACTTCCTGTTTATTCAAATTTCCTTTCTATACGTCCCAATTTATTTGTTAGAAATTTAAAGTCACATTATTTCTTCTCCAATTCATTCCTAAATTTATTCAACTTTCTATAATTATTTCGCTTACAAATTTACTTCCGTTTAATTTCTTTTCAACAATATAATGCATATATCTTGGTAATTCATTATACTCAAATATCCAATCAAACCATAATATTCAATATTTTAATATAACCCATCATCAAATATCAAATAATCAAAACAGAGATTATTGAATAATTTAAATAAATGTGAGGGGTCCAGTTGGATCCCTCCAACCTGTTTCCCTGCATCCACAGATGTCAGCACAACATAATATCCATTCTACAATATACCAGACTAAAGCACATCAATCAATTCAACCATTCAAGCAATTATTTAAATTTAATCATTTAAAGTTAAATTATACTGAGTGAGATTAACTCACCTTAGTTTGCATGTAACCAGTTTCCATCTCAACTTGTTCCCCTCACAAATTCGACCTTGTATAAACAATTCATGATTAATTTCTATTTAAACTAATTTTCGTTTAATAAATTAGTTTTAAAACTAAAATAGGTTAAATATGCTCATAGAACAGATTGATCACTTTAATAATTTATTTTTAAAACAGACTAGTAATTTAAAATGTGAGTATGTCTACTTCTTTTTATTTTGAAACTACATATATATTTAAAATAACTTATAGATTTCTAAACTTTCACATTTAAAAATTTCTATTTGCTTTTCAAACCTTTATACATATTCTGTCTACCACAATATATATATCTATACCTGTGTATATCCTGGAAACTGCATATATACATTTTATTAAATTACACAAAATACACTATACCTTACTGCAACTATTTCTATCCTTTTTTTTTTCAGTTTTAAATTCCCAAAACCTAAATCAGATTAAATAAAAAAAAACGAAAACAAATACCTCCTGCCGAACCTCTGACTTCGTCGTTCTTCTTCCCATATGCGCGCCTCCGCTCGAGCATATGCAAACACCAAAATGGCGCACGACCAACCTGACAAAATCGATACCGAAAATCAACGAGCCACCTCCCCTTTGCGCTTCCAGATGTCGCATCCATGAGCTGCCGCGGCCCTTGCAAAAGTTTACCACACACCAACGCGATAAAATCGCGGCACCCCCCTTCAACAAAAATCATCACGTCGCGACCGCATGCACTCGACGCTCGATCTCGCGATTCAGAGGTTGACTCGGTGATGAAAACGAGAGGAAAAGGGAACTCATGCTTTAATTCGAAACCGAGTAATTTGAGTTTGAGGATTTCCCCCATTTCTATTTTTTTTTTCTCGTGAGATCTTGATGCGCTCTGTATCGATTAAATTGAATAATGAAATGGAGAGAGAGAGTACGCGGTTTTACAATGGGGAGAGGGAAAGATTGCATTCTGATTTGCTTCCGAAAGAAGGCGACCATTGCTGATTTTCGATTTATAATTTTGCAGAGGAATATTGTGTGATGTTTATAAAAGAGGGAACACGATGGAAAGGAAGTCGGCTTGCTCAGGAAGGATTTCGGCCGCAGAAAAGTTTGACAAGAAAGAATATTTTATATTTGAATTTAAATTTAAATCGTTCCACTCTACGAAGCCTAAAATCACGAACTCCTATCGAGATGTCCCGCTAGACGTCCCTAGGGTTATATCCCCATTTCGGACGCTACGGAAAAGGTTTCGAGCCCCAATTCGATCGTATGGATAAGATAGTGTTTTAAACCAATTATTATACTAAATTTTCAATATAGATTTCAGCGCGTTTACATACCATACACTCACATAACAACTCCAAATTCTACGAAAATTGAAATCCTATAATAATACAATATTACGGATCCAATGGAACTGGTTTTGTCGAAATCCGAGACTGTGCCTCGGAAGGCTATTTTTAAATTCAATTTAAACGATATAATTTCAAAACTGACAAATTCAGTATTAGATTCCATTTTAACACTTCTATTATATCCAATGCTATCAATATAAATTTTATAAGCTTTCAAATTATTTTTAAGAGGCTTAAAATTCTAAATTCAACAATTTACCCAACTTCACTTATTTAATTTAATAATTCAATTATCAATTAAATTATGATATTCGTAATTCAAGTTAAAATTACTCTGTTGAATATTTAAAATCAATTAAATATTCTGATTTTAAATACTTGAAAATTTCGGGTCGTCACAACTCTGATATACACTTTCATGTGTTAGTTATATATTCATATCTTCTTCCGCCTTTGTGATATGAATTACCTGTGACTGATTTGTGTTATGCTTATTCCTATATTTGTTTCCAAGGATTATTATAGCCACTGTGTAGTAGCTTAGAGTTTGTGTCGGTGCGTCGGATTTCCTCTTGATAAAGAAATGCATGTTATACTATTTGACATATTGATGATTGCGCAAAGCAATTACACGGATGGTCGCTCCTCAATAGCCTTATTCTCCGTGCTAGTTGACAGCATTCGCCGTAATGTTCTTGGCTAGCGTGGGTATAGAGGTGGGGCGTCACATGTGGCCTCACGGAATTTTTATATATGTTTTCCTCATTATTTGAGTTATCTCATGCTGGTTTTACCATACTGACCCGGGCCTGGTATTCCTATAATGCTAGGGTCAGACTGAGCATATTTCCAGGTTTACTTGGGTACTTGGAGCTTCGAGGGTCGAGCTAGTGGCCCAGAGACGTATTCATGTACAAGGCTTTTTTTCCGTTGCATTCATGGTTGTATTCATCAACATTTGTGTGGACGGGTTGTTATAATTGTCCAGGTTGAAATAGGTTAGTATACTCTGATTGATGTCTGTATATACATTTATTACAGTTTTGATTTTGTGTAAAGACTTGTTACATACAACAGATTATTCGTTCCATTGTGAGATTCTATGTTGTTTAGATCCTTGTCATCTTTCTTCTTTTTTTTCTTTAACTATCCGTCTTTTCGTCCAATTTGGGTTAGACATGTGTGGTTTATTATCAGCTTAAACTGTATAGAAAAGTGGTTCGTTAAATATTATATTGTTTCATTGTCGTGTTTTACTCTCTTTTGGGATATGTAAGTGAAATTTAGGTATATTGAAGCAAAGGCTAGCTTCCTACTTTTGGTTTCATGAGTAGAGTTTGATATGCTTGATAAATTAGTATGTGTTTATTGTTTAACTTGTGTGTTTGCCATGTGTCATAACACTCCATAAGGTATATCATAAGTATATACTATTGTTATGTTGTCTCCAGATATGGAAGGTCCTAGATATGGGCTTATATTAATATTGTGATTTCTTTGAACCTACCCATGCAAAGGAGGTGCCAAAATTTTCCGTAACATATGAAGCTTTAGAAGTTTAATAATTCATTTTAATTACTTGATTTTAAAAGCTTAAGGATTTGGAGACATTTTTTTTCACTTTGGGAATTTCAAGGATGATATTCTTTTAAGTGGGAAGAATGTAACAACCCAAAATTTTTAATGTTTTGAATAGGAATATTTAATTTATTTAAATATTCAAAAAAAATTCAAATGAGAAAGATAATAATAAAATAAATTATTAAAAATGACTTAATTTTTATTGATGTATTTTCGAATGAATTTGTAGGATTTTTCCATAATTTTTATTAAATATTTAAAATATCGTTTGATGTATTTTGCTGTAAAAGTTGGTATTTTTCGAATTTCACGGAATAAGATAAGCAGTGTATTTTGTTATTGTTTTGGGACCGTATCGCATTGTTGAGCGCGATTGTAATGTTGTTTCTACTGTTTGTAGTTTGTAGGTGAACAAAAATGTTGTGTGGCGAAGTGCCGGAAATATTTGAATAAACAAACTCCACCTTAAGACTATTCTTCTTTTTCCACTTTCTCTCTTAATTTTCATTTTCTCTCTCTCTCTCATTTTCATTTACTGTAAAAAACGACCTCCTTCAAAGAAAAATCAAAATCAAATAATTTACCCAACTATAAATTACAACATTAGTTTCTTTGAACTTGTAGCGGAAATATCAACAAATCCATATGTGGTTTGCGGCATGCGGCGATGAAGAGGGCGGAGCGACAATGGCAGGCTGACCTAGGTTTGAGGTGGATGTCGATTAAGGTGGAGTTTGACAAAATAGAGGCTAGAATTCTGGTGAGTTATCTCATCTTTGGATGAATTCTATATAATATATAATGATATAAATTAATGTTTTATGCTTGAATATTTATTGGTTTCGTTTGGTTGAATTTCCGCTTTGCAAAGTGAATAACATATAATAAGAAATACAGAGAATTTTGCAGTGGAATCAGGATTCCTCACCATCGCTGATTTGAAATTTCAGTTATATACTTTTTGTATAAATTGTTGAATGCCAAAAATTTTATTTATAAAACTATTTTTTATTATAAAAACACCATTTGTAAATCTCATTTTATTTACAAAATACCATTTATAGATCTGCTCTTTTATTTATAAAATATGTTTATTAATTTATTCTTTTATTTATAAAATACTGTTTGTAAATCAATCCTTTCTATACAATATTTTACATAAAATGTTTCATAAATATTTATTTTAAAATATTTCTATCTTCTTTTTTAAAAAATTACTTTATTGCAAAAGATGAATTTCCCCTTTTATTTTCTTTTAAAATAAACACACATTATCATATTTAATTTTCTGTAAAATAAACACTCCTCAAAATAAATTTAACACATTTCTAAAAAAGTTCCAGAAATAGAAAAGTACAAAAATTATTTGTACATAAATAGTCATAGAAAATTTCAAAAATCATCTTCAAAATTATTCTCCAACGCAGAATCATTTTCAAATCAAAACAGCAAATTATAGTATTTCTAAAATATTATAATGAAGCCAATAGCTACCATAACACTTAACTAATGCTGCTGCTACTATCAACAAAGTTTTTAACATATCTCAATGCGATATCCAATATAGCCAGCTACAAAATTTTGAGCATTCAACAATTTATAGCATAAGTATATAAATGAAATTAAAATTAAAAGTGGTGAGAAATTCAGATTCCTCTACAAAGATCTATGATTTTCATTTTAAATGTCATTTGCTTTTTAAGGTGGAAATTTAATCAAACCAAACCAATAAATCATTCAAACATGAAAATAGTAATTTATACCTATCATATATCATATAGTATTTATCTAAAGGTGAGTAAACTCACCAAAATTCCAATTGATGCTTAAGCATTCTAGTTTTATCTAAAATCATACGACATTCTATTTTAGCTAAAAATTCCAATTACTTCAAACTCGACAAAACTAATTCCAGTGCATAGGTATCGCTCCTATGAGCACAATGCAAAAGAACAAGTCTCGATTGGGCCTCGTTCGAAACTTACTTAGCGTGATTCGATGACATGTGATTTGTGTTACGTTGTTCCACTAACATGTTGGATCTAAGTTCCATTTCAAAAAAAAAGATACAAGAAAAGAGCCATAGGTCTCTTTTTTTGATGTTGTTATAAGAAAAGTCCATGCAGAAATGAATATGTAAATTTGATCCATGTTTTTTTAAAAAAAGAAAGAGACCTTACAATTTCCTGACAGAAAATACAAGGCAACTTGCACTTTTCAGATTTTGAATTTTTTTTGAATTTTCTAAAAATTTTGAAACTTTAGAAAAGTGCAAGTTAACTTATGCTTTCTTTTAGGAAAGAGCAAGCTAGTTTGCCCTTCCTGATTTCGAATTTATTTTGAAATGTTTGAAAATTTTTAAATTTTTGAAAAGTGCAAATTAACTTGCGTTTTTTATCAAGCTTTTTTATTTTTATTTTTATTTTTATTTTTTTGAAAATTTTGACATTTTTGAAAAGCGCAAGCTGGTTTGCGCTTTTCGCTTTAGAAAAAACACGGATCTAATTTACGTACTCATTTCCACAAGAACTTTTCTTCTAACAACAACATAAATATGGACCTTCTATGCAAAGCCCCTTAAATTAAATAGTTTACACAATTTATCCTAATTACCCATCATTAAAAGTAAATCCTTCTCCTCTAATATAAAGCATGCACAAACAATGCACTTGTATCATAGACCCGCTCACTGATCATCCTCTTTCCTTCCATCTTCCTCGTTCCCCTACGAAATCGCAATTTGACTTTGCTAACTTTCATTTCTTCAAGCGCTCCACCTCCGTGACCCAAAAACATGATGCTTGACCTCATCCGTCAATTGTCGACCTGAGGTCATGCTCGCTAAAAACCCTAAATGTTGTGAATTTCTATAAGGTACCGCACCACCCAAAATTTCCCCCACACCTTTGTCTTGCCATGAGAAACACGAATCCACACTCCACTTAGCCTATCTCCTCCCTAATCGGCCCCAATTCAAAACCATTGCTTCCATTGTAAATGTTCGACCACTCCAAGACACGATCACATACCCCCATCCCACATAGATTTGAAGCACACACTCACACGAGTTCAATGAATCTTGTTCGCAATTTTTTGTTGAGTGTAGCATTTGATTTTATATTTTAAAGAGGAGGAATTGTTTTTCTTTCTTTATAGGAGGGAAAAATGAAAAGATGAGACGGAAAAGAAAAGCAAGAGATGAGAGACTGAAAAGCAAGGAGGTGGATAAAGGAATTTCATTATTGAGGTGCATAATAAAATATGAAATAAGTATTTTAAATTGAAACTATTATAAGTATTATTTTTATGAAAGGTTTAGGCTAGAATTGTGTTTTTTTGGGCTTATCTTATTTTTACCATATTTCATGATCTTAAATGTTTGAAAGTTGTCTAATAGTAAGCAAGGAGGTAGGTAGAGGAAGTACATTATTGCAGTGCGCTATAAAATTAGAAGTAAATACCAATGCATGAACATCCAAAATATATTCCCATTAATCCTGTATTTATAAGCACGTCCTCACTATTTTCTTTGTTTATGTGTATATGCGTATGTGTAAACATATATTTTATACTTAAATGTACTCCCTTCATGTCAAACTATTTTGTAATTATATGGGTTTTCATTGTTGGTTTGGCTTTTAAGTCTTTATTTTAATTCTCTTTTCATATTAATCTTCACACATAAACATGCATATGTAATAGCTGATATGATCATTTGAACTTTTTGCGTAAATTTACAATATAAATGACCCTCTGACTTTCTAAATTAAGTCATCATTTTCACTACTCCATTTTTATCTACAAGAAAATTCTCAATGAAAGGCTACCATTAATGGGGACAAATAGTTAAGTAGAAAATAATTATGAAAGCTTTTACTCCCTTTTTATTATCTTCACAATGTACACACGATTTCGTTCTTTATAAGTGCAATGATCATTTTTTCCTACCTATTTTAGTTATTTTAAGTTCTTTTTCTTACATGTGCTCTAACACATAGTTTAACGATAGAGTAAAAGGAACTCAAGTAATTATTACAATCATAATATATTATTATTAATTTGATGAAAGATTGGTCCTCTTAAAAGGGGAGCATTCATATTTTATTATCTAAAAGTAGAATCAACACAACAGTGTTTGCTATAATTAATTAGGAGAGTGGAAGATCATCATTGTGATGATCCAATAAAAGTGGCAACGAAATAGAGAACGAATATTATAACTACAAAACTTGCCAAAAACTGAGAACGAATTAAAAAAGTATAGGGTGTCCAAACAGAGAAGAACATGGGTATCATGGCATGGGACATTGCAGCAGAGGTATCACGATCTAGGCAGATGTCAAAGCTACTGGAGGGTGAAACAAAGAAGCACCCTATGCTGAGTGTGTAGTTACTTGGAGGGCAACGAGAAGCAGGTTTCACTTGAAATTGCAGTAAGATAATTATGACCAAGTAAATTGAATATGTCAATGTATCAGGTCATATGTTAAGATGCATTATTCAAGGCAAAGGATGTGCTTTGAGAAGAAATGATGATCCGGGTGCTTAGTTATTGCATTGGAGCGCATGTGCTATGAGGTGCACAACTAATATGCTATGGGTTGAATCCTGAAGCCAGCAGAGATAAGATGCATCTACTAAAACAATTTTGCAGAGACAAGGTGAACAAGCGAAGAACCGGGCCAGGTACTGAAATTGAACTATGTGTCGGTCCAAGAGTTAAGAGGTGATCATGTATTCCTTAAATGCATGCATATGCGTAGAGAGGAGAATTAGTGTGCAGCAGCTCGATACAAACCGGGCAGGGGTAGTAGGACAAGGTAGGGATAGAGGCTGGCAAGGGTATTGGATGTGCATAGAGTAAAGAGGGAGATGATGGAGAATGACAATTTGAGGTGAGAAAACAAAGCTATTATTTGTATTTATATGCATAATATACTATTATATGACAATTTTTTCTTTTTTTAAGCAAAACTTGTTCTGTAAGAATTTTATACGTTGGCATAATTTCAGTGATAAATATTAACAGTTGAGCATTTTGTAAGTCTTGGTGCGCAATTGTTTCCATGACTCCAAACGTACATATTAGCATATGAAACTAATTATCTCCATAAAATGTGTACGTAATCTATAGTTTGAGCAATTCGAAAGTTTTTACAGATAAGTACATCATTCATATCAAATTTCAAGCAAATGCACCCAAATTTGTTAAAATTGCAAGTGGGTCACATTTTAGAAGTTTGATTAACATGTTAACTGGCTGTTAGCATCGTAATGTAATCAATAGTTGTGGTTTGGTTAAATGTGTCAAATGTACTCAATTCACGTTTTACAAAAAAAAATTATGATTCACAAATTACAAATGGACATTTAGAGCTTATTATTCTCTACTGTAGGTATAGCCAGTGTTATATTTTTAGACTTTATTTTGAATATATTAATATGTGATCTACAAGACTGCAACTTAACTAATGCTAATGTGAACTAATTGTAGCACAAGATGCATTTTGTCTATGTTTTGTAGGTTCATGTTATGATTTAAACCATGCAGTATTGGAGCTTCAAGAAGAGTGGCCAAGTATGCTACAATTCAACTTATTCTTATTTTTCTATGTTTCTGGAGACATTATTCTAATTACATCGTAGATAAAGGACTAACATTTTTATGAAATCCATCTGATTCATATAAAAAGAACATATGGTGGAGTGGGTGTGTACAGTTTTTAGATAGTCGTATTTCCTTGATATATGACAAGAATAATCCATCTTACATTACTTTTGAATCGCTATAATAGTTTTGATGTAATTTGGTTTGTATGACTTGAAGTATGCACGAAAGTAAAATATTTGGATTTATAAATGGAATCCAAATGTAAGAATTTATATTAACTATGAGTTATACTTTCCCTTTTTCTATTTTTTTATCTTCTATTTTTAGTTGTAGCCACAAGTACTATGTCCACTTTATTGAAGTCTATATGAGGCACTAATGATGGTTTACATGGACTATTGATGCAGCTATTATTGTCCTTTATCACAAATTGAAAAAATATTACCTATACTAGGTTTTTTATATGAATCTCAAGTAATTCATATAAAATATTTCCAATTACATGGCGCTGACTTTCCCTTCCACACATGAGGCGCACATCATATCTAGAAATTGTTTTCTTTTCACACGCATTGGTATGCTATGGATATTGCTAATCAAGACACGGGATATAAATAAGAAATGATAATATTTACTGGAATCTGTTTTCTAAAATTTAACTACAAAATTTGTTACATTTCTCTAAATATCGATATAATAGTTGATCAACTTATTTACACATTAATTATCTCCTACAATAACTTATTCTCATTCACGTTTCGATAAACAATTGATTTTTTCCTATACACATATAAAAAATGCAACACTAAAATTTAAAAAATCTTACAAACGGTGGTTTTTAATACCAATTCATCATGCGCACGAGCATCGCGCGTGCCAAAATACTCGTATGTGTGTGTATGTATACGTATATACATATAAATATATGTATACACACATACATATAACACACACACACACACACATATCCCAATATCTACATGGTAGATCTAAATCCTAATATCTATGCATTTATGCAATCACCATGTTATTGTTTGTTTTTTTTGTCTTTAGACATATTGTTGTAACATATCATTTCTTGTAATTTATTAGGTGTAGACTGTAGTATTAATTAATTTATTGAAGAGGAAAAGTGGAAATCAATGAGTCACCTTCTCTCTTTTCTTTAGACCTTGATGTGATTGTATCTGGATCTTATTTCATATTTGTTCCCTTTTAAACACCAAACAACTTCACTCATTATATGTTTCACCTATTTGTCATGCTATTTAGAAATACAAGTATATTTGATGCAATCATACCATTTCAAATATTATACCTAATTAACATAAATTTAATTAAGTAAGAATTTCATAACCATACCAAACATATTATATTACCAATTTTTGTTTGTAATGTCGCACAATTAAAGTTGTAGTAAATATTTTAAACAACTGTTTTTTACAAAAAGTTGTAATAAAGATATTTTTACAACATTTTATATTTTGGATTTATAGTAAAGTTATTCAACATTTTTTCTATTTTTTGACTGTTGTATATTAATTTATAGCAATATTTATTTGTAGTTGTATTACACGTAGGTTGTAAGTGATCACGTGTAAACACTTTCAATGAAACATTGTTAACATCAAATAGAAATTATCAGCAGACATAAATATTCCCTTTCGGAGATTATAATGTTCACTCTAACCAGTCATTTGAAGAAATTAAAGAACCTATGTTAAATTTTGGTGATACAAAATCACAAATAGAAGGAAATAAATATGCAAAAGAATTCATTTCCCCTAATTAATAGACATATTTGATTATGTTAATTTCTCTCCCTTATTAGATTAATCAATTTATTTTTTTCCATATAATATTAACTTGGGCATTAAGTAATTGATGTTATAAATAGAGCCTAGAAGAGAATGAAAAAGTGTGAAAAAGTATCCAGTATTTATCTCTTCTTCCATCTTTGTTCTTCTTATTCAAACATTAAGAAACCACCGTCATTGAGATCAAGATTCCTTCTCAATTAGGTTATTGATCCTATTTTTCTTTTATTTACTTTTATTTGGCGGTTTAATTATAAATAATTATTTTTTGCGAATCACTGTAAACGATTGTTGGGTGGAATCTTGCATGTTTCTCTCTTGATTTCTTTGTATTTTAGATCCATCTTCACCCTTTTTCATTTTCAAATACTATTATTTTCATCCAATATTATTCCTTTATACTTGGGTGATGTAAGATTCTGGGATAGGCTTCTGTATTAATTTTATCTTTTGTTAGGTTCAGCAGTATAAAATACTAACATCTTAACAAGATGCAAAAATAGGACTTCTTAAATTTAGAAAATCTTTGAAAGGTTAGAATTTTCTAAAAATTTGTTATTTTGATTTTTTTTTTAACAATAGAGGAATAAATAGTTCGTAAAATTTCAAGAAATCAGTAGATAAACATTAACATAATGATGGACATCTAACCAATTTATCCAGTTTCCAATAGCACTTTACTTCATACTTCGATAGCTCATTATTACGTTTTCGATGGGTGTTTACTTCAAAATTTTGCTAGCTCTTTATCATAATTTATAGCACAACAATGGCTCTTTATCGTAGTTACACCTGCGATGAATATGTATTTTAAGTATATATATATATATAATGTATTTTATTTTTCATTTAAATCCCAATACTAATTCACAAAAATTAGTAGTTAGTTATGTGGATAAATAATAACCATTAAATATCTTATGACTAAAAGTAAAAATGAATTATTCCATATATCATATTTCCTAAAATAAAATTATTTCATATATATATATATTTAAGTGTGTGTATACATATACATATGCATATATACATATATATTTGTATGTGTATTATTCCTCTCAGTATTTTTTATGCTTTAGAAATCTTCATTGTCATTTAGCTAGCAGTTTCATATTATTTCTTGGATGTGAAGTCAATAGTGCCATAGTTATATGTACTATATGCATAGAAATTAATGTTTGATATTAAATGACATAATACATAAGGAACTAAGACTGTTGGCTGAGGCAATAACCCTTCCTGTGTTGATGACATAAAGAGTCAAACCTGTACAACTGATGTTTTTTGTTCATACACTAACATGTAGAAACAAAGGAAATCTCATACGGTTATGTGTGTTTTGAATCCTTTGATAAAGTTAAAGAAATAAAGCAAAATCTTATTTATATATTTTTTCAAATATGATTTTACAATATTGCTTAAAAATTTAGATGTACACTTATAAACTAGTATCTTATTTTTTGCATATGTTGAACGGGTGCTCTTGTCTGGAGTAAACTATTTTGCTTCGAATCAAATATCAAATGCTGAATTCAAGGGTCTCGATTTGTACACAAGTTTAGCTGAAGCTGTTATGTGTTGACTTCTACTAGATTCCCTGATACCCAGTAGATCTAGTGGTAATACTTGCTCTCTTATTTTGTAGGCAAAGTAATATGAATTAGTGCTTAATTTTTAAGCTTGGCTGCTTGAGATTGAGATTTATTCATTGTTCCCCCTCTTTCATCCCAATTTATAATTATTTTAACCTAGGCGGCTACCGCTTTAAAACCCAACTGGTATTGTTTGATTTTTTTGCTATTTTTTTAAGTTCAATTTATTGATTCCTTGACTAGATAGTATACAATCTTCACCGAGTAATTTATTATCATTGCTTGTATCGAATTCAATCATTACTACTGATTTTGGAGGTATCCACACTAGAATTTCTTTGACCTTTCAATAGATTACATATATTAGTGTGTGCAGTTTGTTTCCAATGGATATATTTTTTTCAATTCAAAGTCAAATTGGTTTTAGGTTTATTAAGGGTCTTGTTAACTGTAACTTGATTACACATACATGAGACAATTTGGGGAGTTTTATTTTTATTTTTATCGATTGATAAATAAGGCATATGATGATATGTATATCCTTGGTTGGATCTTAGTCATAGAAATCTTGATGTGCATGCTCATGATGATGTCACAAATGAATTGGGCACTAGCCTATGAATGGTTTTCGTTAGTTGTATTGCTTATACAAGTATATTGAAGCGGTATATAGATTTTTTTAAAGTAACCGCCAGACACTATCATTTTTCATCACATTAACATCTAGGACATAGTAGTTGACATATACTATTGATTAAACCTTAAATGTGTACAACTATGTGGATCATGTGTATTAGGGACCTGTTAGCTTCAGATACCTTAAACATGTAAAATGATATTAAATCTACAGCCGTGTGCCTATTACAATAATTTTTAGCAATGTCTTGATTTTTTTAATTATGCATTTTTAGAGACAGGCAAAACTAGAAGTAAAAGACCGCTGTAAGTTTTGAAAGATTTATTACAACGGTATTCTACGATGGTCAAAAAAGTTTTAAAAATCTTCGATCCTATTGCAACTTGGTCTAATATGACTTATACAATCTTGTAGCAAAATTATTAATAAATTTGACTGCATAAGGAAAATAATTAAACCTGCTAGGAAACCGATAAACATATATTGAATTGAAATAACATGTATGACCTAAACTGTTGTATGGTTGTCATATAGTGTTATTGCAATAATTATTTCTTGATTGTTTAATGTTTAAATGATAATTTTTTAATTAAGAAATTTGCATGGAGTAAATTGTTTCATCCAATGTATTCTTATTTGTGAGAATATGTATAAGCAAAGAGATCCTAATCATAGTACTTCATCTCTAGATGGAAAGTTGAAAAATTATAAAAGTAAACGTGTACATTTCAAATGATAATTGTATAACTGTATAACAAAAGATGCATCACAAGTGGATACCTAGTCATTAATATGCATTGATCAAAAGTAAGTTTAAGTTTGAGTCAAGCACTCCTTTAGGTATCATGCGAATAAATTAGTGTCTTATCATTATACACATAGTAGCACAACATTAACAATACTTTTTTACAGCTTAATCATGCACTTCATTCATCTGCGGCTTTGTTTTCCTATCGTGTCTCTCTGAATCAGGGAAGCATTGACAAACCTTTTTGAAATTCCAGCTTATGCAATACGCAATATTCTAGTTCATGTTCATTAAACCTTAATGATGTACCAATGCTTTCATGCACAGAATAGATTAAAACCGATTATAATGACAAATTCTTTCGTATACAAGGAATTAACAAATTACACATATAGCACAACAGTAGTGAATATGAAAACATAAATACATGTCTTTAGAAAATCAGATGACATTGGTTATGTGATAATTTTTTAGTAAAATCCCATCTTAATAAGGAATTTGATGAAAAAAATGATCAGATGGCCCATGTAGGTTAGTTATATATAACAGATTTTATGTAGAGCTGTCATAGTTAGCACTTGCTTGTATTGAATAAAAGCTTTAGAATCACATTTCTTAAATGTAATAAAATTATTGCTAGTTATAGTAAATCGGATTTAAAAACATAGATTAGTACATAATTAGCATTAGAATACAATAGTTTCTATATTAAAAGTTGGATAATTATTTTACATACTTACTATTTTTTTCCAGATCTAAATATAACTAATTATCTTTTAAAGTTTGTATGTAAAAGTAATAGTAGACTAAGGATGATTTTCGTCAGTGTTTCTAGTGCAAATTAACTTATCATTTATTTTTTATTTTTGTAGGATGTTTGATTTACATGTAATACATTTATAATATTGTAGGAAAAACATATATCGGATCCATATTCAATACTTTTTCATGAAGAACCCTTAGTGAAAAAAGATATTCATAGAACATTTGAAAGATATGGATCTTTTCTCAAAAATTTAATAGACATATTCGAACCTATAAGCGTTAGGAGAATAATATATTTACACAATAATTATAAGTATGTTGATTTATAAAATTTTGTAAATAGTGATGTGGAACTAATAGTGAGAATTGAATATAAAGATATGTACTTAATTGAATCTAAAAAGAAATGTCCATCTCAAGTGAGAACTAACTTGATATGAACTAAGGATCCCTGGACAGGAGAAAATGATAGATGGTTTTTTATTACTAAACATACAAGCAACTATAGTGGTAACAATAGTGAAAGCATCAGATAATACTATAGTTTTAGAAAAGTAGTAAAAATTATTACTTATGAAGATGAACGTATATAATGGAAAACGCGTGTAGCGGTTATGGTAAAGTCAATATGTGAGTCGTTACGCTTTTGTAGCATCCGTGACAATTTCATTGGTAAAACCAAAGACCTTTCGAATACTCCAATTTTTGTCTTTGGTTTTGCCAATGAAATTGTCACGGATGCTACGAAATCGTAATAACTTGCATATTGTTTTCACTATAACCGCGACACTTGTTTTTCCGTTTCTATGTTCATCTTCAAAAGCATTAAGTTTTACTGCTTTTATAAACGTATAGTGATTTACATATCCAACGATTTCATCATTGGTATCACTATAGTTTTATATATATCAAGTAGTAAAAGAACCATATATCATTTTATCTTATCCAGGATTTTTAGTTCGTACCAAACTAGTTCTTCTGCTTTATGTGTGCACTTCCTTTTAAATCCAATTAAGTTTAGATCTTTATATTCAATTTTTATCATTTATTTAACCTCACCATTTTCAATAATTTATAAATCTACGTACTTATCATTATTATGTAGATGTTTAATTTCCTTAATGCTTGTACGTTCAAACAGGTCTGTTAAATTTTTTTGAAAAGATAACTGTATCTTTCAAATGTTTCATGAATGACCTTTTTCACCAAGAGTTCTTTATCATTAAGTGCTGGATATGGATCTACTGCATGTGTTTCATTATAAGATAATGAAGGTGTTATATGTATCTCAAGCACCCTAAAAAAATGAAGCAATGATTATTTTTTACAATTTGTAGCGGTTATTATCATTACAATTTACCAATAGTTTGTTTCATTTGAGATTTTTTGTAATGATTAAAATCGTAATGATAGTTTGTATGGTGTAAATAAACTAAAGTATGAAGGAAGGATTTGTATTTTCTCTTTTATTTGTACTCGTACCATTTCTCACACTTTTAACACAACTTGTTAACTCTTTCCTTTAAAGTTAGGGTTTGGCTCTTCCACTCCGTCGACTTAAGTATCTTTGTTTCTTACAGATATAAATCAATTTATGAGTCTATAACACACAAACTAAAATTTAGGCATAGAAATATGATTATGATTTCAAAATTTAAGTCACTTATAATTAGCATGAATTAATGTTTTTTTTTAAATTCAGTCATGATTCGATTTTTGTTCACCTTTCTTATGGTGAAACCGTAGTCTCACAAGCTCAAATTTTATTCCAAAATTATCAAGATCTCTAATAATTCTTTTTTTAAATGTAAGAACTAATGTTTGGTAAGTAGTTTCTGACTTGGTTCACACTGTAATATTATCGTGGCTACATAGTCATTTAAAATGTTTTGATGAAGAAAAACGAAAACTAGAGTAGACATCTCTAAAATGTTGCATTAAGAACTATATATATTAAGCAAAGAGAATATATGGGAAAATAAAGTAAAATGATGCATGGATAATGAATATGCTTTAATCATGCAAAATGTGGTCAGAGAAATTAAAATGCTTGATATTGATCAAACCGACCATTAGGGAGGTTTGCTTATTGTAACTAGCGAAAATGAAATACTTTGAAGCCTAATAAACATGCAAACAAATCATTTATGTTCTCTGGTGTTACCTCTATCGTCTTTTCTCTCTTATTTTCTATTTTCTATTTTCTATTTTCTGTCAATTCTTGTTTCCTTCCCAATTAAAAGTCCACATCTAACATATCATTCTTTGCCACTAATACCTATTTTTTTTACCCTGTCCTGAAATCTAATTCCTATTTTCTTGTAAATCTAGTTTTCTAAAAAAATTAAAATCCTAATTTTCCAAAATCAAAATTAGTTGATCCATCTCCATTTCCTTGCTAATTTATGTTCTGACAAAAAAGTACCAAGGGTCTCATTTCAAAATAGATTCATTTACTGTTTGTTTACGACTAATAGCCAATTATTTACATTTTTCTTAGCATGGTTGAATTGTTTTCAATTAATTTATTATGGTTGATACAAAAATTGTTTGAATCACACCATCTTGCAATCATCAAAAAATAGCTCAAAGAATGTTGACTTGTATGAAATTTGGCACTCGTATGGTTTAAATCATGGCAGTGAAGTTTGAATTTTAGACAGCATACTATTATGAGAAATCATATGATGGAATGGTATATATGAGTTAGCTATGTCATGGTACAAACACATCTTTCACATAATTTTTTTTTTTTGCATATCGACTTACTGGTACTAAAATGTGCATTGATACACTAACTGTCCGAATCACATAGCTTCTTGTATTAGCTTTGTAAAGGAGTTGCTCGTTGCCATAGTCATGGAGTGCTCCATGGGTCTACTCTTCCTTCTATGTGTTCCTACTTTAAGCTAAGTGTCCTCTCCATGTATTGTTTTTAAAAAGGAATATATTACAAGGGTATAAATATTTGAAGCCTTGGAATCCATTTACAGTCGAGAGGTTTTAGTGGAAGTGTCAATAACTAGATGAACAATTATAAGTTAGATTTTTTTAAATAACCATGTAGAGAATATCACAATTACTTTTAAAGAATAAGGAATTCTTAATTCCTCCATGTGATTACATCCATGATTAAATCAATATATATACATAATGAAAATAAATATACATCATAAGAAAGGACGCATTTTAAAAAAAATGTCATAGATGTTACATTCATGAAAACCCTTTAGTGCTTATCTCTACTATTAATAAAGAGAATTCATTGAATAGGAATACACGACGTCTTTTTGAAATTCCAAAATTAACCTTTTCGTTTTCCCATATATTTACCCATCTCATTTCACTTCTATGCCAAATCCATTGCCATGGAGATTCACCACCAACACTGTCATCAAACCTAATTCGTTGCTATCATGGCTAATCGTTCAAAAATTCTATCCATCTATCTCTTCTCTTGCCAATAATGACAAGAACGACCAATTTAGAATGAGCGAATTCTCTACAGGTAAACAATTGCCAATTGGATGACATCTAACTAAATCCCTACCATAATCATTAATACAATCAAACATACCACCATCATCTATATAGAATCCATTCATCACCATATAGACAAAAGCAATCACGCTACCACCAAATCAATCAATGGCTCTCATCACTAAATCAATCGATGTGGACCTACAATCATTAAATTAATCGATGCCTCTAATCACTTAATCAATCGACGTCATGTTATCGCAAAACCGAAATGAGGTCGCCATCCTCACAAAAGTTACCGATACGGCTTTGACTACCAAACCATACGCCAATGTCATCACCAAACTATTTGACGTTGAGCACCACCACTTGCCATATTGCACTTAGGTATAAATTCACTTAACCCAATATTGATTTATTCCATATGCTTTGATTTTATTAGTCATTATATTGGGGATTATTATTCAGTTTTAGTACTATTGGTAATCTGTATATTTAGGACTAATTTTAGTATATAGTTTATTTTTAGAATTTTTTAGTTACTGTAATCTATTCCAAAATTCTATCCAAATAGTGATAATGAAGTTAAGATGTGCGCATTCCCAAATGAGGTGTTTTAGCTAAGATGATGAGGGAATTGACATATGTATGCAGAATCCTAAAATATACTCTTGATTGGATTCTAAATAACAACTTATTTCATTTAACTTGGTTGTATACATTACTTATTTTGATACAACACATTTACTTACAAATCTCAATGTTAAGATTAACAACACACAAAAACAACCTACTAACCAATGCGAAGGCACTGATGTACTTTGGAATGCTATAATGGGTCTTTTCATAATTTGTACTAGGACATCTCAAAGGTAATATTGATTAACAACACACATAAAACAACCTATTAACAACACAATGGAACACCAAAATGGTTCTTTGGCCGAGATGCATTGACGCTCATTTTTTATCTTATGTTCATGTATAAAGCATGCAAATTGAACAGTGTCTGGGCACATCCAAAATTGATAGAATTTGTTGGGAAGTACATAGAGAAATATTAAACTATCAAGTCTAGGTGATTAGATGGTAACATATCATGCATGTATAGTTAAATTTACTTCTGCTATACTATAATGTGTAGGCTTAAGTATTTATGAATTTTATGTTTGCATTGAATTTAGACCTTTATTTCCCTGAAGCTTTAAGTTTATAATCATGTTAATAAAATGTTATCTTGGTATTTTGGCAAGAATAGTACTGACCATAAGAGATAAGATAGTCAGAAGCACTGATTGTAATGAATGTATAATTTATTTTCCTTTGTTTAAATATTATCATGCCATGATAGGATCATGATTTGATGGCATTTTACAATGTCGTGTGTCATCAATTTTTTGTTTTAGAATGTCACACATTTACTGTAAAAGTTACTGAAAAGCCTTATGCAAATAGATAACTTGCTAACATTTTAATATTGTATATTTATAACTAAAATACAATAAATATGCAGGCATAACTACGATGATTCATTGAATCATAAGGTAGCAGCAGTTTTATGAGACAGTCCTAAATTAATTGAGAGCAATATGAAATATGTGTGTGCACTTCACAAAATCCAAATGCTTTTAAGTTCCAGTTTAATAGATAACCCGTGGTGTATTTCTTAAATTTATTTTTTCTAAACATTTATACATTCGGTTAGATGTGTTGAATTTGGATGATTCAAATATTTGTTAAAGAGGAAAGAAATTGATTAATTGATTCAACCAAATCAATTAATTTGGCTGATATATGGAAGGATATTTTGAAGGAAACTAATTAATTAGTCAATCAATTAATTAGTCAATGTATATTTGCTATACGAAGAAATAAATGATTAGGCTTGGAGAATAAAGGAAAGATATGGAAACGAAGATTACGCCATCAATTTGTACTAAAATCAAATCATGCAAATTGGAAAGATATCTGGATAATCAGAAAATTGATTTGCTTAATCTCCAAGCAGCCCTTCATTATCAAGTCTATTTAAATGAGGGAATTTCATCTTCATATGTACAAGCAAGTGTAGTATCCACCATTATTCTTTCCTCTCCCTTTTGTACTGCTTTTTTTAGTGAAATAAAAAGTTGTTGGGTCTCCATGGACGTAGGATATTCATATCCAAACCATGCTAAATCTTCTATGTCTCTTTTTTTGTCTATGAGACTGCATAATTCTTTTTAAGTGTCATTGGTATCTAAATAGGCAATACTAGATTCTGAACAAATAAATCACTTCCGCTCAAATTAAAACAAATTCACTACAGTTTGGTATCAGAGCTAGTGTTATTGTTCCTGTTTGGATATTAATGGCTACTTCTAGTAAGTATGTTGGTAGATCTGGTGTCAATAATGGAGTAACACGTTTTGACGGGAAAGGAGATTTTTGAACTTGGAAGATGAAGATGGAGACTGTATTGAAGAAGGAGAAGACTTACAAGGTTGTTTCTGCACCTAAGAAATTGAAAGGTATTGATGCAGCTGATTTGGAAGAGATGGGAGATGAAGCTCTCACAACAATTCAGTTGAACCTTTCAGATGAAGTTCTTAGAGAATTCTCTTAGAAGAAGACGGCGAAGGAACGATGGGATGCATTATCGGATGCATGTGAAGACAAGTCTCTCACTAATCGGATTATTCTTCAGCAACAACTCTATTCGTTCAAGATGAAGCCTGGGGCTGATCTCATGGAGCATGTAGATGCTTTGACGGCTTTGATTATGAACCTGAAGGTAGCGGAAGGGTATATTACCGATGAGGCTTAAGCTGTGATCCTCTTATGTTCCTTGCCTAAGGAGTATACTACTTTTGTTAATTCCATGATTTATGGCCGTAGTAAAATTAGCTTGTATGATGTAAAGGCTGTTCTTCATAATGAAGTATTAAGAGGTAGACTGGCGAGCACTAGCTTAGATAGTGATACTGAAGGCTTATCTGTTCAGAGAGGAAGAGGCCAAAGTAGGTCGAAGAAAGGTGGAGGACGAAATTCTTTACAGTCTCAGCCTAGGGGGTCTGAGAATTTGAATTGTCATTATTGTAAGAAACCTGTAACGACCCACTATTTTGTACCATTCGAATTCGACAATAAATAAAACATGTCGAGCTGGAATAGTTCAAAATAATAGATTGTAAATAGCTTAGGAACAATTGAAATCAAATACACAGAATCACATACACAGATATCAGAATCTCACAGCGGAATTAAAAATATTCAGTGGTTCATGAAGCCACTTCTAAAACTTTAACCAAACAGAAATTACATAGTTTATAATCTTCAATACAAATTTTAAACCATAAATAGAACAAAGTCTTCAAAGTCTTGAATTACAAAAAGATAAAGACTGAAACAAAGCTTCCGGCAGCACGAATGATCTACTGGGTGTCCTAGCTCCGGAGAGAAAACTGAAGCTGCAACTCAGGCTGACCCGAGCGTAAAATAAAACAAACACTCGAATCAGGACATACATACTTATATAATGTAAGCTAATTCAAGTGTACTGTAATATAGAGCAAGTAACTTAAAGGATGCTTGGGATCGCCCATCCTCTAAGGATCCGTTAAACTATTTACTATATAGTATATTGCGCTATTATAATAGTGTCTATATATAAAATAAACTTACTTTTAAATAGCGTTAAGGGGTTACCCATATAGCCCTTAACACAAATAATGCCAATAGTCTATACAGTACCGTAATACCTCCTGATCGGGAAGCTACCAGAGGATACTCCATAGGTACGACACAAATAGAAACTCGTAGGAGGCTCGCTAGGGTAGGTGACACGGCACAACTAGGCAATGCCAGGGTAGATATACCAATTGCTATCCGGACCGGTGGAAACGCGTAGCTGCAGTTACCGCCCACCTCGAACAACACTCCCAAATCAAGGTGCGCACCAAAACAATCACAAGAGTAATAGAATGGCATACGAAGAAGTGCGTTCGATCAGAGGAGCTACCTCATTAATCCGAGAATCGCTCCTGTTTTAGCCACCTTATGCCAACTCATGGGAGTCGGGTCCACGTATTTACCTTTAAAGAAATCGTCACCACCATCCTACTTCATTCTGGAATCTCCACCGCGTACACGGTTGTCAAAGTGGTTTTCGGTATCGACAGAGAGTATGTCCATATCCGATCCCGGTCTCTTTGCCAACCAAACGTTATTATAACCCGTGGTTATAGTTTGAAAAATGGTATTTATATTTCAAATCAAATATATATTTCAAATACCTTTAACCCCAAATCCTTGATTTAAAACATTTTCTTTTGATACTATACCATTTCAAATCATTAGACTAAATTTGGAATTTATTGCTTTTATCAAAATAGCAATCAATTTCTTCCTTTAAAACTATCCAACTCAATTTCTAAATTCCTTTATTTATTACATATTTAAATTCCAAATCTTAACTTATTCCCAAAATAAATTTCATAAATTTTCTCAATAAATCAATTTACAATTTCTACAGCACTTATGAAATGCTATCTAAAGTTACGGGTTTTAAAATGGTCCAATTTAAAAGACAGCATTTAAATGCTGTAGTGGACTTTAAAAATCTATTCCAAATATAACTTGTTATTTATTATTTTCCTAGTTGTAATCTTATTCTTCAAAAATCCAGAATTTCTGGAACAAGTTATATTCATAAATTTTTATTCAAATATTTATTTATATAACATTTTTAAAACATTATAAATCTTATAAATCATCTAAACCAGAATATTCTGAATTTCTAAATTTAAAATAATTTAAAAATAATTTCAGAAAATAATATATAAACCACGGGCCTGTATAAGATTTTCTAGCCTAGGTCAAGTGGAACGGATTTATATCATTTCAATCCGTAGATTTAAAACCCCGGGTTCTATCATTTCAAACCCACAATCCCAAGTTTAAAATTTAACAGTTAACAGAATGAATAATCATCGTTAGGGCTATCATTTCAGCCCATACCAATCTAAATTTAACAGGGAACTTGCAGTGATGATTTAAATAGTAAATAAACAATTAATAATATAACTGCAGAAATAATACAACAGATAAATAACTGATGGGGTGTCAATTTAAATGGGGTTTAACATTCTACGTTATACTACAGACATATAATATGTAAATAAAATTTTACACATACACTTGCGATAATTCACCAAAATATATGTACGTATGTCTGGTGAGAAATACTCACCTGAATGTTGTAGAAAAATTTGAATTTCAAAACGACGATTCACCGGAAAAGAACGACAGAGAGAAACGATCAAAACCCCTCGGATGTCTCGCCTAAATTCAAATCGTTCAAATGTCGGATACGTGATACCAAAAAAAAAATGGTCAAAACAAAAATTTAAAATAGAATGGAAATTTAGTTCCGCTTTGCTCGACCATTCCCACTACTCAAAGCTCGGCCAACACTACTCAAAGTATGCTTTAAAACTGATGTGTCGTGATATGCACAGATGCAAAATGAGACATGCACACATCAAATTATCTGATATATACGAAGATGCAGTGTACACTCTCCCATCTAACACAACACTTCTCTGCCACTTCCATTCATCATTTTTTTTTCTCAACTTTAAACTTCCTAGGTTTCTAACTGAAATGGGTAACAGACCCGAGCTTTTTTTCCCACTACTCTGAGTCACTACCCACATCACTTCGAGAAAATCATGCAGTTGCTTCGAGACAGCCATGCAAGATCTTCGAGCCACATATGTAAACTTCGGGTAAATGCAATACTCTTTGTAAAAAAAATTGAGGCCAACTACACACAAACACTGAAGCTTGAAACAACATCTACCTGCCTACTCTATTTCTAGCTTTAAGCAAACTCAAAACTTCACTAAATAACTCAGGTCAGAATGGAGCTTGCACCCAGGCTTGGTCGAACAAAAACATGCTTTACTGATACACATACGTGCACACAGTGACACTACTGCTATTCTTGCACTATACCCTTTACAAATATCTACCCAACCAAAATACACTGTCACTCCTTGTTCAGTTGTCTAGAAGGAGACATGAGCAATCCAAGACAAAACCTACTCCTTAGACTCCAAGTTTGTATGTACTCATTTTTTTTTCCAGGTACAATATGATGTATAAAATAAAAGCAAAGAAACTTCCCCCCTGATACACGCATATACAAGTCCTACCTTTTCCCTTCTCTCCTGTTTACATAGTTATTTATTTAAAAAAAAAATTCTCTGTTACTCTCCTATACTAGATCAAAGCATGCCCAACATTCTCAACATCAACGCATACTTCCCAGGCTTCTCAACTGTACAGACACATCCCCAAACCTATCTTCACCCAGTCACCTTCCTACTACAATTTTCTACTAAACTAAATATGGACAAGGAAGCAGACAACTCTTTAAGACATATACGCATTCTCTGTAGCATACCCACATACGTCTACTCTCCTACATCATCCATCCTAGTGTGCTCGATCCGTACCAGAGTATGGTTGGACATGGCATAAACAAACACGGGAAAGGCCGAGCAAGGCAAATGGAAAAACAGAGAACGAAAGAGGAAGGGAACAAATCTGGAAGAAGAAAAGAAAAATACTATTACCTGAGAGAAGCTTGAATCAGAGAGGACAGACAAGAGATTATGAAAAGCTTATGTAAAAGGAGCAAGGATTTATAGGTAGTATGCGAATTAAAGGAGAGGTAAATGGAAATAAATGTATCAGTTTTATTGATGAAACATTCGTTGATGCAAACGTTTCGTGTGAATGCAGAGGTAGGCCGAGAGTTTCACAAGGTATAAAGCTCAATTACAACACTTAATATCATTAATTTTAGTTGCGTGATTAGAGCAACTGATTTGTATATAGCATGCTACGAATAGATGGATGGATTCGAACGTTTCAAACTTAAAAGATATGATCTGCGGCAAGATCAGAGGAAGAGAAAGCAAGCAGTGGTTTTAAAGCATCAGTTTCAAAAGATATGAATTTGTTATCTTGCGTGATATGAGGAAGCATGATATATGTATACGTTATATTTGTGTGCAGCTGTAAAAAAAACAGAGGGTGAAAGAACAAGTAGATGTGTACGTTTCAGATCTAAAAATGCACTAATTCCTCTCCTCAGATTTGGTTTCGAACGTTACTATAGGGATGATTCATTTCTTAGCTAATAAATCTTGATTTTTTTAGTTTGATTGCAAAAATGAAATGGTAAAATTTTATGTAGGCTTTAGGAATGAAAAGTATACAAATTTATTTAAAATCAAACTGTCAGTTAAAACAAGGTAACGTTTGCTACAAAATCACTGACTGATATTTTTCTTCAAAAATGTTTGAAAATATGATTTTTACACTACGTTAAACTGACGTAATACAAAACATCAAAAATTTCTATATAAAAATAACATTTTTAATTTACACGTTTTATTACGTTACTTATACCCTATAATTGACGCGTCATTTAAACGCAAAATTTAACAGTCCAAAAATATCTTAAATTTTCACAGTTATTATTAAATTTTATTGACATATACAATTTTATAAAATATATCTTCAAATTAAATATTTAAACTGTATTGTTAAACATAACTTATATATAATGTTATTTCAAAATTGAATAATTAAAATAAAATAAATTGCTAAAACTAGGGTTGTTACACTCTCCCCCACTCAAGAACTTTTCGTCCTCGAAAAGGAACGAAAGAAAAAGAAACAAAGGAAGATAAGCTAGATAAACAAGTACCTTAAACGAATAGTTCTGGATTTGAAGCACGAATGCTCTCCTCCGTCTCCCATGTGCAATCTCGCTCATCGGTGCTCCATTTCACTTTGACCAGTTGGACAGATTTTCTTCTAAGCTGTTTCGTACCTCGATCGACGATACGAAGCGGCTTTCTTTCAATAGTTAGATCACGCTCGATGTCCAAACCATCAAGAGCAGTAGGCAGGATGACTAGAGATGGATCGTGAAGACAGCGACGAAGATGAGATACATGGAATACATTGTGAATCCCAGCAAATTTCTCGGGTAGATCTAGGCGATAAGCAAGAGATCCAATCCTCTCTAAAATACGGAATGGACCAATGAATCTAGGGGCCAGCTTTCCTCTTCGACCAAACCGAACCACATTTCTTAAAGGAGAGATTTTAAGAAATACCAAATCTCCAACATCGAATTCCAACTTCCTTCTACGACGATCAGCATACTTCTTTTGTCTATCCTGAGCAACTTTTAACCTTCTCTTAATCTCCTCTACTTTCTCTGAAGCTTCTAAAATCATCTCAGGGCCAAGAACTAAGCGGTTTCCTGATTCAATCCAACAAGAAGGAGATCTACACGGTCTCCCGTATAAAGCAGCAAAAGGGGACATCTTAAGACTAGCCTGATAACTATTGTTATAGGTGAATTCCACAAGATGGAGATGGTCTTCCCAAGATCCTCCATAATCCAAGATGCAAGCACGAAGAAGATCTTCTAGAATCTGATTTACCCTTTCAGTTTGACCGTCAGTTTGTGGGTGATAAGCGGTGCTCAAGTTCAACCGAGTACCCAAGGATTCTTGAAACGCTTTCCAAAACTAACTGGTGAAAATAGGATCTCGATCGCAAACAATGCTAAGAGGAACGCCATGGAGGCGAACAATCTCCCTCATATAGATTTCGGGTAAACTCGAAGCTGTGCGGGTAGATCTGACTGGAATAAAATGAGCGGACTTAGTCAGTCTATCCACAATAACCCAGATGCTTTCATTTCCTCTCCTAGATCTTGGTAAACCATCGATAAAATCCATAGAAACTTGCTCCCACTTCCAGTTTGGAATCTCTAAAGGCTGTAACAAACCGGGTAACTTCTGATGGTCTGCTTTGACCTGCTGACAAGTCGCACATCTACTCACAAAGATAGAGACATCTCGCTTCATACCTCTCCACCAATATAGTTTCTTCAAATCCTGATACATCTTGGCTACGCCAGGATGGATGGAAAGTCGGGACTGATGATGTTCCCGAAGTAATTCCTGCCTTAAACCGTCAACATTCGGGACACAAATCCTTCCATTTATCCTTAAAACTCCTTTATCATCAATCTGAGCTCCACTATCATCAAAATCATTTCTACCTCTGTCCCGGACATTCTTCTTAATCAATCTGATGATTCTGTCCTCATCCTGCTTAGCCTTAATACGGTCCAATAGAGGAGAAGAAAAAATAAGCTGACACAACAAAGATTTCTTTCTACTCAGCGCATCAGCCACTACATTAGCTTTCCCGGGAGTATAGTTGATGTCGAGATCATAAGAAGCAAGAAACTCGAGCCATCGCACTTGTCTCTGATTTAAATCCTTCTGGGTAAAGATATATTTCAGAGATTTATGATCAGTAAAGAGATCAAACTTAGTTCCCAAGAGATGGTGTCTCCAAAGCTTCAAAGCAAACACAACAGCCAACAATTCTAGATCGTGGGCAGCGTAATTTGCTTCATGTGTCTTCAGCTGACGACTAGCATATGCAATTACTTTCCCATCTTGCATTAGCACTGCTCCCAAACCTTCTTGACAAGCATCGGTGAATACCGTTAACCTTTCACTTCCATTTGGTACAGTAAGTACTGGTGCGGAGGTGAGTTTATCCTTAAATTCCTGGAAAGCAGCTTTACACTTACTGCTCCATACAAACTTAACATTCTTCCTAGTTAGAGTAGTCAGAGGTGCCGAAATCCGAGCAAAGTTCTCAATGAACCTTCGGTAGTAGCCGGCAAGGCCTAGAAAACTGCGAATGTCAGTAGGAGTCTTAGGTTCTTCCCACTCTTTGATTGCAGCGATCTTGACTGGATCAACAGAAACTCCTTCTTTAAAGACAATGTGTCCGAGGAATCGGACTTCTTCTTCCCAGAAATGGCATTTAGAGAACTTAGCCTTTAATTGGTGGTTCCGAAGAGTCTCTAAAACATACTTCAGATGAACTTTATGTTCTTCCTCAGACTTGGAGAAGACAAGGATGTCATCAATAAAGACAAGGACAAATTTATTGAGCACATCGCGGAAAACACGATTCATCAAGTCGACGAAGAAAGCAGGGGCATTAGTCAAGCCAAAAGGCATAACTAGCCATTCAAAGAACCCATTCTCAGTTCGGAAAGCAGTATTGGGGATGCTCTCCTCGGCAATTCTAAGCTGATGGAAACCTGTAGCTAGATCAAGCTGAGAGAAAACAGTTGCTCCATAGAGTTGATCGAACATATCATTTATGCGGGCATAGGATATCTGTTCTTCATGGTAAGCTTGTTGAGTTCCCTATAATCAACACACATCCGGAGAGAACCATCAGATTTGGTGACAAAGACTACAGCTGCTCCCCATTCAGAGAAACTAGGTCTAATCAGACCTTTAGAAGATAAGTCTTGGATCTGCTTCCTTAATTCGCTCTTTTCCCGTGGTGCCATTCTTCTAGGTGGAAGGACTACAGGTCGTGCTCCCGGGATAAGATCGATACGGAAATCAATTTCCCGTTTTGGAGGTAAAGAAGTGACTTCACCAAACACATCGGGAAATAGTTTGACTACAGGGGTCGAATGGATATCATCCGGAAAAGTGTCGAGAGAATAGATGAAACTACCAGCAAACTCCTGAGGCAATTTACACTGGATCTCTACTGGATTTCCTATATCATCTTTAAGGGCAACAGTACGAGAACTACAAGAGATTTTTGCATCATGCCTATCTAACCAATCGCCTCCGAGTAGAAGATCGAAAGCGTCAAAGCCCAAAACATAAAAGTCTCCAGTGAAGCACTGTTGGAAATGGAGGAGCTTCACATTCCTACAAACTTTACTAAGGTTCGCAGGACCACCGATGGGGTTTGAAACACAAAGAGGTACAGAAGAATATTCGGGTGAAAGGCGATGTTCAAATCTATTACAGAGGTCGGATGAAATGAAGCTGTGGGAAGCTCCGGTATCGAATAAAACGCGAACAGGTAATTTGAACAAAGTAAAAGATCCTTGAAGAGTACCTTGAGAATCATTAGGAGCTGGAGCGGATGCAGGTGCAGGCTGTGGAGCTGTAGATGATGCAGAAGTCACTGCAAAGACCCCGGATGTTGTGCCCTTCTTTTGAGTGGGGCAATCCTTCTTGAAGTGTCCCGGCTGAAGGCAGATGTGACAAAGATCTCTCCTAGCAAACTGAGCAGGAGGTGGGACAGCAGCACCCAAAGTAGGACAGCGATTAGCAAAATGTCCTTTCTGGTGGCATCTGTGGCAAGTGATGGTGGACAGGTCCACTGGTGGCCTTGCTGAAGCAGAAGATGTTGAGGATCCTAACCCTTGAGTCCTGTTCTTCTTATTGCGGAAGAAATTTGACTTCCTCTTCCTTGGGTTTCCAGAGGACTGGGCTGATGCAGAAGGAGCAGCAGGAGTGGCCTTAGATGTAGGGTTCTCATATCGGAGAGCCATATCCATCAATGCCGTGAATGACCCATGAACATGAGTAATGAGTCGATCGTAGAACTCAGGTCGAGCTCCAGCGATAAACTTCTCGTTCAGCTTGAGCGGGGTGTCAATCAGGTTCAGGCCATACTGCGAGAGTTCATTAAACTTCCTCTCATACTCTGTAAAGGTCATGCTGCCTTGCTTAAGAACCATGAAGTCTCGATAAAGTTGAGACTTGCCCGCTTCGGGCATCCACTTAGCCAAAAAGGCCTCCCTAAAGCACGATAAGAGTTTAAAAGATAGATTCAAAAATGGAATTTCAAATCCGAATTTGGACAACCAAAAGATACCTAAATTGCTCCCAAGTGAGGTCAGCCTCATTTGTTTGAGCAGTAATAGATAGCCACCAATTCAAAGCAGCGCCCTTCATTTGCCAGGCCGCGAGTTGCCTCTACTGGGCATTAGTAATCTCGAGGCAGGAGAAAATCCTTTCTAGATCTCGAAGCCATTGTTGAGCTTCTATGATAGTCTCTGTCCCCATAAATTTTGTGCCACCTAGCTCAACATAGTCCTTGCACAATTTAGTGAAACGGACAGGGGCAGCAGGAGGAGGAGCAGCTTGCCCTCGACCTCGATTGTTTCTTCTATTCATCCTGAAAGGTTAAGGATGGATTCTAAGGACAGAAAAAAAATATCAAGATATTCTAGGATAAGATAAAGTCTAAGCAATTAACAAAAGCTCGAATATAACGATGAAGAGAAGGAGGAAGGGTTTGGAAAACTTATTTTGAAAACAGGGAGTTTTTATATTAAAATACTACTTTTAAAACCATTTTGAAAATCATTTTATATTTTAAATACGTCCTCTCACAAGGAAAGATTCTGGAATTTGACTTCACTCATTCTAGAGTATTGCTACCCTATCTCTAATGAGTTTTTGTTCCTTAGGCTATGGTTTAAACCAAAGCTCTGATACCAACTGTAACGACCCACTATTTTGTACCATTCGAATTCGACAATAAATAAAACATGTCGAGCTGGAATAGTTCAAAATAATAGATTGTAAATAGCTTAGGAACAATTGAAATCAAATACACAGAATCACATACACAGATATCAGAATCTCACAGCGGAATTAAAAATATTCAGTGGTTCATGAAGCCACTTCTAAAACTTTAACCAAACAGAAATTACATAGTTTATAATCTTCAATACAAATTTTAAACCATAAATAGAACAAAGTCTTCAAAGTCTTGAATTACAAAAAGATAAAGACTGAAACAAAGCTTCCGGCAGCACGAATGATCTACTGGGTGTCCTAGCTCCGGAGAGAAAACTGAAGCTGCAACTCAGGCTGACCCGAGCGTAAAATAAAACAAACACTCGAGTCAGGACATACATACTTATATAATGTAAGCTAATTCAAGTGTACTGTAATATAGAGCAAGTAACTTAAAGGATGCTTGGGATCGCCCATCCTCTAAGGATCCGTTAAACTATTTACTATATAGTGTATTGCGCTATTATAATAGTGTCTATATATAAAATAAACTTACTTTTAAATAGCGTTAAGGGGTTACCCATATAGCCCTTAACACAAATAATGCCAATAGTCTATACAGTACCGTAATACCTCCTGATCGGGAAGCTACCAGAGGATACTCCATAGGTACGACACAAATAGAAACTCGTAGGAGGCTCGCTAGGGTAGGTGACACGGCACAACTAGGCAATGCCAGGGTAGATATACCAATTGCTATCCGGACCGGTGGAAACGCATAGCCGCAGTTACCGCCCACCTCGAACAACACTCCCAAATCAAGGTGCGCACCAAAACAATCACAAGAGTAATAGAATGGCATACGAAGAAGTGCGTTCGATCAGAGGAGCTACCTCATTAATCCGAGAATCGCTCCTGTTTTAGCCACCTTATGCCAACTCACGGGAGTCGGGTCCACGTATTTACCTTTAAAGAAACCGTCACCACCATCCTACTTCACTCTGGAATCTCCACCGCGTACACGGTTGTCAAAGTGGTTTTCGGTATCGACAGAGAGTATGTCCATATCCGATCCCGGTCTCTTTGCCAACCAAACGTTATTATAACCCGTGGTTATAGTTTGAAAAATGGTATTTATATTTCAAATCAAATATATATTTCAAATACCTTTAACCCCAAATCCTTGATTTAAAACATTTTCTTTTGATACTATACCATTTCAAATCATTAGACTAAATTTGGAATTTATTGCTTTTATCAAAATAGCAATCAATTTCTTCCTTTAAAACTATCCAACTCAATTTCTAAATTCCTTTATTTATTACATATTTAAATTCCAAATCTTAACTTATTCCCAAAATAAATTTCATAAATTTTCTCAATAAATCAATTTACAATTTCTACAGCACTTATGAAATGCTATCTAAAGTTACGGGTTTTAAAATGGTCCAATTTAAAAGACAGCATTTAAATGCTGTAGTGGACTTTAAAAATCTATTCCAAATATAACTTGTTATTTATTATTTTCCTAGTTGTAATCTTATTCTTCAAAAATCCAGAATTTCTGGAACAAGTTATATTCATAAATTTTTATTCAAATATTTATTTATATAACATTTTTAAAACATTATAAATCTTATAAATCATCTAAACCAGAATATTCTGAATTTCTAAATTTAAAATAATTTAAAAATAATTTCAGAAAATAATATATAAACCACGGGCCTGTATAAGATTTTCTAGCCTAGGTCAAGTGGAACGGATTTATATCATTTCAATCCGTAGATTTAAAACCCCGGGTTCTATCATTTCAAACCCGCAATCCCAAGTTTAAAATTTAACAGTTAACAGAATGAATAATCATCGTTAGGGCTATCATTTCAGCCCATACCAATCTAAATTTAACAGGGAACTTGCAGTGATGATTTAAATAGTAAATAAACAATTAATAATATAACTGCAGAAATAATACAACAGATAAATAACTGATGGGGTGTCAATTTAAATGGGGTTTAACATTCTACGTTATACTACAGACATATAATATGTAAATAAAATTTTACACATACACTTGCGATAATTCACCAAAATATATGTACGTGTGTCTGGTGAGAAATACTCACCTGAATGTTGTAGAAAAATTTGAATTTCAAAACGACGATTCACCGGAAAAGAACGACAGAGAGAAACGATCAAAACCCCTCGGATGTCTCGCCTAAATTCAAATCGTTCAAATGTCGGATACGTGATACCAAAAAAAAAATGGTCAAAACAAAAATTTAAAATAGAATGGAAATTTAGTTCCGCTTTGCTCGACCATTCCCACTACTCAAAGCTCGGCCAACACTACTCAAAGTATGCTTTAAAACTGATGTGCCGTGATATGCACAGATGCAAAATGAGACATGCACACATCAAATTATCTGATATATACGAAGATGCAGTGTACACTCTCCCATCTAACACAACACTTCTCTGCCACTTCCATTCATCATTTTTTTTTCTCAACTTTAAACTTCCTAGGTTTCTAACTGAAATGGGTAACAGACCCGAGCTTTTTTTCCCACTACTCTGAGTCACTACCCACATCACTTCGAGAAAATCATGCAGTTGCTTCGAGACAGCCATGCAAGATCTTCGAGCCACATATGTAAACTTCGGGTAAATGCAATACTCTTTGTAAAAAAAATTGAGGCCAACTACACACAAACACTGAAGCTTGAAACAACATCTACCTGCCTACTCCTATTTCTAGCTTTAAGCAAACTCAAAACTTCACTAAATAACTCAGGTCAGAATGGAGCTTGCACCCAGGCTTGGTCGAACAAAAACATGCTTTACTGATACACATACGTGCACACAGTGACACTACTGCTATTCTTGCACTATACCCTTTACAAATATCTACCCAACCAAAATACACTGTCACTCCTTGTTCAGTTGTCTAGAAGGAGACATGAGCAATCCAAGACAAAACCTACTCCTTAGCCTCCAAGTTTGTATGTACTCATTTTTTTTTCCAGGTACAATATGATGTATAAAATAAAAGCAAAGAAACTTCCCCCCTGATACACGCATATACAAGTCCTACCTTTTCCCTTCTCTCCTGTTTACATAGTTATTTATTTAAAAAAAAAATTCTCTGTTACTCTCCTATACTAGATCAAAGCATGCCCAACATTCTCAACATCAACGCATACTTCCCAGGCTTCTCAACTGTACAGACACATCCCCAAACCTATCTTCACCCAGTCACCTTCCTACTACAATTTTCTACTAAACTAAATATGGACAAGGAAGCAGACAACTCTTTAAGACATATACGCATTCTCTGTAGCATACCCACATACGTCTACTCTCCTACATCATCCATCCTAGTGTGCTCGATCCGTACCAGAGTATGGTTGGACATGGCATAAACAAACACGGGAAAGGCCGAGCAAGGCAAATGGAAAAACAGAGAACGAAAGAGGAAGGGAACAAATCTGGAAGAAGAAAAGAAAAATACTATTACCTGAGAGAAGCTTGAATCAGAGAGGACAGACAAGAGATTATGAAAAGCTTATGTAAAAGGAGCAAGGATTTATAGGCAGTATGCGAATTAAAGGAGAGGTAAATGGAAATAAATGTATCAGTTTTATTGATGAAACATTCGTTGATGCAAACGTTTCGTGTGAATGCAGAGGTAGGCCGAGAGTTTCACAAGGTATAAAGCTCAATTACAACACTTAATATCATTAATTTTAGTTGCGTGATTAGAGCAACTGATTTGTATATAGCATGCTACGAATAGATGGATGGATTCGAACGTTTCAAACTTAAAAGATATGATCTGCGGCAAGATCAGAGGAAGAGAAAGCAAGCAGTGGTTTTAAAGCATCAGTTTCAAAAGATATGAATTTGTTATCTTGTGTGATATGAGGAAGCATGATATATGTATACGTTATATTTGTGTGCAGATGTAAAAAAAAACAGAGGGTGAAAGAACAAGTAGATGTGTACGTTTCAGATCTAAAAATGCACTAATTCCTCTCCTCGGATTTGGTTTCGAACGTTACTATAGGGATGATTCATTTCTTAGCTAATAAATCTTGATTTTTTTAGTTTGATTGCAAAAATGAAATGGTAAAATTTTATGTAAGCTTTAGGAATGAAAAGTATACAAATTTATTTAAAATCAAACTGTCAGTTAAAACAAGGTAACGTTTGCTACAAAATCACTGACTGATATTTTTCTTCAAAAATGTTTGAAAATATGATTTTTACACTACGTTAAACTGACGTAATACAAAACATCAAAAATTTCTATATAAAAATAACATTTTTAATTTACACGTTTTATTACGTTACTTATACCCTATAATTGACGCGTCATTTAAACGCGAAATTTAACAGTCCAAAAATATCTTAAATTTTCACAGTTATTATTAAATTTTATTGACATATACAATTTTATAAAATATATCTTCAAATTAAATATTTAAACTGTATTGTTAAACATAACTTATATAAAATGTTATTTCAAAATTGAATAATTAAAATAAAATAAATTGCTAAAACTAGGGTTGTTACAAAACCAGGGCACTTCATAGCACAATTTCCCAAGCTTGAAGGTAGAAGAAAAGATCTAAAGCAAGCCTCAGCTTCTACAGTACAGAAATCAGATACAGAAAGTGACACCGACGCATTTACAGCTTCTAGCTCTTTTGGGAAGAGCAACTTATGGCTGATTGATTCTGGCGCATCCTACCACATGACGCTTGATAGGAACTGCTTTTCCACTTACCGTGAAATTGATAGAGGATAAGTTCTGATGGGTAATGATGCTTCTTGCCATATGGTGGGTGTTGATAGCGTGATGATTACGATGTTTGATGGTATTATTCATACGATCATCGATGTTAGACATGTACCTAATTTGAGGAGGAGCTTGATTTCTATTGGGGCATTGAGTAGACTTGGCTTGAAGATTGTAGTGAAAGGAGAAAAAATGAAGATATCGAAGAGTTCCATGATTGTTATGAGAGGTCTGAGGGCAGGAAATCTTTATCTATTAAAGGGCACTACTGTAATTGGTGAATCGGCTTCTTTTACATCGGCTGATTCAGATTCTTCCAGATTATGGCACTTACGGATTGGTCACATCGGTGAGAGTAACATGGATGAGTTGAGAAAATGAGGATTGATTGATGGAGTTCATCATTCAAAACTTGGTTTTGTGAAGAATGTGTCTTGCAAAGCAGACGAAGATTTCTTTTGGTATAGGAGAGCATAAAGCAAAAGCTGTCTTGGAGTATGTTCATACAGATGTCTGGGATCACTCCCATTGTCCGTCTTTAGGTGGAGCCAGATATTTTGTTTCATTTATAGATGATTTCTCCCGTAAGGTATGGGTATACTTTCTTCAGTCAAAGAGTGAAACTTTGCCAAGTTTCGAAAGTGGAAATCTATGGTTGAGAAGCAGTCAAAGAAGAAATTGAAAGTTCTCCGTTCAGATAATGGCTGTGAATTTGTATCACAGGAATACATCGATTATTGTGAGTTTGAAGGCATTAAGAGGCATTACACCACACCAGGTGACCCTCAGTCTAATGGAGTTGCAGAAAGGATGAATCGGACATTATTGGACAGAACAAGATGCCTTGGACTGACTGCTAAATTGAAGAAGGGATTTTGGGCTGAAGCTTTATCTATGGCGGCTCTCCTCATCAACCGCACACCTTCCACTGCCAAAGATATGAAGATCCCTAAAGAAGTATGGAAAGGAGAGCCTATTAGCTATTCATTTCTCAGAGTGTTTGGTTGCCCAGCTTATGTGTATGAGAGCAAAGGGAAGCTGGAAACTAGAGCTCACAAGTGTATTTTTCTAGGTTATAGGAGAGGAGTGAAGGGATATAGGTTGTGGTGTCCTATTAGCCAGAAGATCATTATGAGCTGGCATGTGACTTTTGATGAGAAGGCCTTGTTGAAGGTGGAGCCTTCCTTATCGGATGAAAATGAGAGGACATGTGAAGAATATTAGACACAAAGCAAGTCATCTATTGATTCTTTCTATAGATGTTCAAATAGTGTTTTCGATGACACCTTTGTTGATGAGGATAATACCAATGTTGGTACAGAGGATCAAACTCAAGGTGGAGCTCATTCAGAACCTAGGCCTGTCAAACAAAGAAGAAAGCCTAAGTGGCTTGATGAGTTTATTGGATTGAGCATCGAAGATATTAACTTCGATGATATGGCAACATATGCTTTGAATGTTGTCCATGATGAGCCCTATGACTATAGAGAAGCTATCACATTAGTTAACAGTTCCAGTTGGTTAGTTACTATGCAGGAGGAGACTAAATCATAGCAGAGAAATAATATTTAGGATTTGGTACCTCTTCCCACCGACAAGAGAGCTATTGTATGCAAGTGGATCTATATAGTGAAAGACGGTGAAAATGGTAATCTCATATACAAGGCAAGGTTAGTTGCAAAGGGGTATGTTCAAAAGAAAGGGGTAGAGTATCATGATATCTTTGCTCCAGTGGTTAGCCATACTTCTACTTGTATTCTTTTGGCATTAGTTGCTCATTATGATATGGAATTAGAGCAACTAGATGTCAAAATTGCATTCTTGCATGGTGATCTGGATGAGGAGATTTATTTAAAGTAGCCAGAAGGGTTCATTGATAGTAGCAGGCCAGACTATGTTGCAAACTCAACAAATCTCTATATGGACTAAAGCAGTCTCCTAGACTATGGTATAAGAGGTTTGATAAGTTTATGCTTTCACAGGGATACTCCAGAAGTTTCAAAGACCAGTGTGTTTATTTCAGAAGATGTGATGGTGATATGATTTATTTGTTGTTATATGTTGATGGTATGCTGATTGCATCTTGAAGTATGGTCAAAATTGACGAGTTGAAAGCGGAGCTTAGTAGAGAGTTTGACACGAATGATTTGGGAAAGGCACAAAGAATATTGGGTATGGATATAAGCAGGGATAGGAAGCGGAGAGAGTTAAGGCTCACGCAAGCATAGTACATCGAAAAGGTCATTGCTCGATTTGGAATGGAGAAAGCTAAACCGGTTGGCACTCCATTAGGCTCTCATTTTAAGTTGTCAAAAGACTTATCTCCCTTATCGGAAGAAGACAAGAGGTATATGGCTGATATACCTTATTCTAGTTTTGTTGGTAGTCTTATGTATGCGATGGTGTGCACAAGACCAGAATTGGAATGGGTGTTGTGAGTCGATATATGTCTAACCCTGGCAAAGAGCATTGGCAAGCTGTGAAGCGGATTCTTAAATATCATCAAGGCACTTCTTCGGTGGGCTTGTTATATGGTGGAGTGGATGGTAACATCTTTCTTAGAGGATATTGTGATCCTGATTATGCTGGGGATAGAGATGCAAGGAAGTCAGTGTCGGGCTATGTTTTTACACTTGACATTGGGCTCGATTTCATGGAGATCAAAGCTGCAATCTATCGTAGCTTTATCTACTACCGAAGCAGAGTTGATATCGATTGTGAAAGCAACAAAGGAAGGATTATACTTACTTCAGTTGTTGGATGAGCTTTCAATGGTGCAGCGGACAGTAGAACTATTTTTAGACAGTCAGAGTGCGATTCATCTTGTAGAAAATCAAGCTTATAGTTCACGGACGAAGCACATTGATGTTAGAAGTTTCTTTCTTATGCCTGAGGAAGAACGAAGCAAGATCAAATTGTTAAAGGTGAGTACTTTGGGTAATCCTTCAGATATGATGACTAAGTCACTTTCAAAGGACAAGTTTGAGCATTGCTCAAACTTGATCAGTTTGATACGTGTTACTTGAGCGCAATGGGACGCTAGACCCAACAACTTATATGTCGATTGCTTGATGATAAGATGATGAAGAGAGATTGTTATATTTGAATCAAGGTGGAGTGTTGAATTTGGATGATTCAAATATTTGTTAAAGAGGAAAGAAATTGATTAATTGATTCAATCAAATCAATTAATTTGGCTGATATATGGAAGGATATTTTGAAGGAAACTAATTACTTAGTCAATATATATTTGCTGTACAAAGAAATAAATGATTAGGCATGGAGAATAAAGGGAAGATATGAAAACGAAGAATACGCCATCTATTTGTACTAAAATCAAATCATGCAAATTGGAAAGATATCTGGGTAATCGAGAAATTGATTTGCTTAATCTCCAAGCAACCCTTCATTATCAAGTCTATTTAAATGAAGGAATTTCATCTTCATATGTACAAGAAAGTGTAGTATCCACCATTATTCTTTCCTCTCTCTTTCGTACTCTTTGCTTTAGTGAAATAAAAAGTTGTTGGGTCTCCGTGGACGTAGGATATTCATATCCGAAGCACGTTAAATCTTCCATGTCTCTTATTTCTGTTATTTTTCTGTGAGACTACATAATTCTTTTTAAGTGTCATTGGTATCTAAATAGGCAATACTAGATTCTGAACAAATAAATCGCTTCCGCTCTAATTAAAACAAATTACTACAGGATGTGCCTATACAATTTACATAATGATATGTTAAATGATTTTGAAAGTGATATTGAAAATTGATACATATTCACATTTATTCGGTTTTTAAGCCAACCAATGTCGGAAAATATTTTATTTATAATAAGAATTTATGTTATAAGATCATGAATGATGCTAAAGCTAGAATATGCTTTAGAAATAGTATAGTAGTGCACGAAGGGTAGAACATTACTGGAAATATTATAAATATATTTAACCATTGTTTTGTCTATTGTTTCCCATATTTTTGTGATAGAAAAGTTATGTTAGTGTCAGCATAAAAATGAAATATTTTCACGTCTCCATGTGTCGCGCACCCAATACATATTTATTAAATTAGGATAAATAATAGGTATTTTGTTTCTTCCAAGACATTGTAAATAAAGTTAAAAATATAAAATTAAATTTTACCATAGAGTGCATATGAATTTGTTGAGTTCTTATTTACTGCATATTATGAATTTGTGGAATGAAAGATTCAACTTTAGCCTTCGGTTGTCTAATATTAAGGCATACAAAATATGACAAACACAAGAATTTTCAAAGTTCGAATGGATAATTTTTATCCATCACATATATTTCATATTTTGTCAATGATTTAGTCGATGAAGTAGACATAAGTCTACAATTTAAAAAATAGTTTAGTAAAGTTAGTAACAAAGGAAAAATAGTGAATGAATATCAGACCATCATTTCCATCAGTAGAATAAGTCGAGTTTTATTTGTCGATTAAATGTGAAGAGTACGCTTATCGATTTTTGTAAGTACATCAACAAAATAAATACATAAGCAAACAACTACTTTAGAAATATTTCAATTGTCCAAGTACAATTCTTCGCATTCTCTATAGAAGCATTGAATGTTTGTTGTTTGGTCAAGTAACGGAAAATCTATCAAATTCATAACCGTCTGTCTCAATATATCCTTTTCCTTTTTTTTACCTAAATCTTTAGTTAAGATCATTCTAATGCCCCTTTTCGCGATGCATAAACTGAGACGATTGAGCAATAATTTTAGTCTACTCTGAAAGAATAAAACTTAGAATTAAGGCAAGAAAGATAAAGTGACTAACATTGTGAAGAATAACAGTAAACATGGCAATTATCAAATAGGTTGAAATGAATTGAAAAAAATAATGTGCATGTTGAAAATAATAATGTTGGTTTTAGGACATAAAAAGTATAAATCCTAAGTGATTGGTTCAAATCTGTTAACTCCCTTCTGTAAGAGACTTAAGGAAAATGTAGCGACCTAGCCAATTCAAGAACCTAGCGACTTAAAAAAGGCTGCGACTCAGAAGATGTTTCGACCTATCAAGCTTCGCGACCTAAGAGTGAATGAGACCTAAAGACGGTCTCGACTTATGGAACTCTGCGACCTAACGGCATGATTGGCTTAGCGACCTAAAGCTTTCACGACCTAAAGGAGTGCTTCGACCTAAGGAAGGTCGCGACCTAAGGGATTCAACGACCTAAGATCAGCTATGGCTACAGGAGAGTACTCGCGACCTAGGGTAGGTCGCTAACGACCTAAATGCCAGAGTAAAAAAGTTGACTATGCTGTGCCACAGGGGGATAGGTCGCTCACGACCTAGGACTTGTGCAAATCAGCATGCGTGTTCTTGTGGAAGGAGGGGCCAATGCTCTTCAGGTCGACTACAACCTACGACCTTACTTAGGTCGGTCACGACCTACGACCTTACTTAGGTCGGTCACGACCTACAACCTTACTCCGAAAAATGCCTATAAATATGACCCTAACTCCAACTAAGAAAGGACTTTTTGGCTGATTCCCTTCAAACACCGTTACTCTGCTGCATTCCAAACTAATCCAATCCAACACTTGAAGCTCTCAAGATATTAAGAACGCTACAAACAACTTCAAGAAGAGATCACATACATCCAACATGGATTCGAAGACTCTCATCTCCATCGAAGTTTAAGCTACTTGTTCTAAGTATCTTGTAATTCAAAGTGTATTGTATTTGGGAAGAATTGTATCAGCTTGTAACGAGATTATTAATAAAAGTACTTAAAGTGGACGTAGGCTATACCCTAAAGCCGAACCACAATAAAATTGTTGTTGTTTACCGCTTTTCTACTATTATCTGCTTGTAATCTGTTCCCGAGTCGTCGGGTGGTGCTTTCACAACTACAACTCATACATCGGGGTGTTAGCGTTCAAATTCAAGCGTTAACATTTTTGGTGCTTTCACTGAGAATTGAACTCAGGCAAGTTATCATCATTGCTTCACAGAGGTTTGTAGAGAGAATTTCCCTGAAAACCAGAAGTCTATCCGAGATAATGGCTCCTGGAAGGAAGAGTAGATCTGTCAGATCTGGGAATATTCAAGAGGGAACCTCCGCTTCCCCTGTACCTAATCAACCCATTCCGTCTGCTGGGGTTACGAAAGCAGAGTTGGACGCTGTAATATTAGGACTGAACCAGCAGATAAACGCCCAGAATGCACAATTAGAAGCTCAGAGTGCCCAAAATGCTCTAATTCTGAATAAGTTGAATGATTTGCTCGGGGCAAATAATCAACCGGCTGGTAATGGAAGGAATTATACTGGCAACATTCATGATGCTAATGAGAGGAATGCTCCAGAAAGGGCTGCCAGTCCCTTTGAGCAAACGCTTCCTGAGGTTGGTGGATCTGGAACTCGACATGATGAGGAGTATCTTTCTGGGATGGTCCGGCAAATCATGAGAGAAAGTATGCAAAGGGTTGAAGATGAGAAAGAATGGGGTTTTGCCCCAAGTAAAATTCCATTTACTGAGAAAATCTTAAAGGCGGAGTTTCCAAGGAAGTTTGTCCCTCCAACTATCCCAGCTTACAAAGGGACAAGTGATCCGAATGAATTCTTGTATAAATATGATTGGCACATGACAGATGCCAGGGCCTCAGACGAGATAAAGTGCCGATATTTCCCCGTATACCTTGAAGGTGTGGCTCTACTGTGGTTCACCAAGTTGCCAGTCCGATCTATTGATCAGTTTTCAGACTTGACCCGAAAGTTCAAGGAACAATTTAGACTATATGCTTCAAAGGCCAAAGACATCATGTCATTGTCAAGTATAGAACAGAATCCTGGTGAATCTATCAGATCTTTCTTGAACCGCTTTAATATAGCGCTGGCAGAGGTGGACAATGCTGAACCGCGAATGATATTGACTTATCTGATGAGGGCTATTGATAAGTCGAGCGAATTTGGGAAATGGTTAAACATGAAGGAGCCAACCTCCCTCGAAAAGTTCTACAAAAAGGCAGACGAATTCATACGCCTGGAAAGCCGTCCTGTACCGGTGAAGGCAGTGTCAGAAAAAGCTGAAGATAACAATGTTGCACCACGCAAGATTGAATCTGTAGGGCAAAAAAGGGAAAATAACAATGGGAAGAAACAGAGTAATCTGAAGAAGCCCCGATCCTTCAAGCCATCAGAGTACACTCCTTTATCAGACACGCCAGAGCATATCTTCCTTGCCATTAAAGATTCTGTTGACCTCCCTAAACCTATCCCTTTGAGGACCGGAAAAAAGGCTATACAAAGTGGGAAGTTCTGCCGCTTCGATAATCAACCCGGTCATGAGACTGATGAGTGCCGCCAGTTGAAAAATCTGATTGAAGAATTGCTAAGAGAAAACAAGCTGCAGCAATTTGTGAAAAAGAATAGCAACAATCCTGCATCGTCAAGTCAGGGGCAACAGGCTCCTGTTCATCAGCCTAGGATAGGTGAGAAAGCTACGGGGCATGAATCTGGAAGGCCCATTATCAATGTCATTACAGGAGGGCCTCACCCAGCTGGCAAGAGCTGGGGAGAGATGGAGAGATATGCCAGAGCTTTGAAATATGTTCCAGCCGAAGAAGACGTCTTTGTTTTAGAAGACACTACGCCCCTGAAACAACAGAAAACCTTCAGTGATGATATTATTTTCAGAGCCAGAGATTCCTCAGGTATCGAAGCTCCTACCCTAGATCCCTTGGTCATCTCTGCTGGTATTGGACCGTCCATTGTCAGAAGAGTTCTCATTGACTGCGGAGCATCATGTAATATCCTCTTCAAGAAGAAATTCGACCAAATGAAAATCCATATGGTCGATGTACAAGCCTCATCGCAGAAGATCGCTGGCTTCACCGGGGAGCCAAAGCAACCAATAGGAACCATCGATCTGCTAGTAGAACTTGGGGAAGGAGAAAGGAAAGTGGTCCGCAAGCAAACATTTGTGATTGTCGATGAATTTTCTGCTTATAATGCTTTCCTTGGCCGTCCAACGCTCGCAGCATTCAAAGCTATTCTAGCCCCGTGGTGCCTCACTATTAAATTCCCTACAGACAATGGAGTAGGAGTTATAAAAGGGGATCAAAATGCTGCGCGAGAGTGCTATTTGACAGAGTTGCGAGAGTCAAGAAAGAGGGAAATGGGAAAGGATGCGGCCACTCCGGTCCGCATCAAAGAGCCAGCCTTGTAGCAATTACGGGGCGGACCCTGCACTGGCGAGCATAGCGGGGCACGGAAAGAGATGGATCCCAGAAAAGCCAGTACAGGGGAGAATAGAGTAGTGCCGGTTGAAATGACGGTACCGGTACCTGTTGACCCGAAGGACCCAAATAAGGTGTTAAATGTGGGTTCACAACTTAATGTGTCAATTTAGAATATCTTGATATCATTCCTGAAAGCAAATCTGGATGTCTTCGCTTGGACTCATGCTGATATGTGTGGAATATCTCCAGAAGTTGCAGTACACGCTCTGAATATTGACCCAAAGTTTACACCAGTAAAACAGAAAAGGAGAACCCAAGGTCCAGAAAGGTCAGCAGCATTAAAAGAGGAAATTGATCGACTCATGGAAAATAACTTCATCAGAGAATCTACATATCCGAACTGGGTTTCAAATCCTGTGTTGGTTAAGAAAGCTAATGGAAAATGGAGAGTCTGCATCGATTTTTCAGATCTGAACAAGGCCTGCCCCAAAGATTGCTTTCCTTTACCCAGGATCGATCAACTGGTAGATGGAACAGCGGGACATGAATTGTTATCTTTCATGGATGCCTACTCCGGATATAACCAGATCATGATGCATGAACCGGATCAGGAGGACACGAGCTTTATCACCGATGTTGGTCTTTATTGCTACAAAGTTATGCCCTTCGGTTTGAAGAATGCAGGGGCAACCTACCAAAGACTTGTTAATGCTATGTTCAAACCGCAATTGGGCAAAACTATGGAAGTCTACGTTGATGACATGTTAGTAAAGTCTAAGAAAGCAGCGGATCACATTGAACACTTGGCAGAAATGTTCGCAGTCCTCCGGAAATACAGAATGAAGCTTAACCCTCTGAAATGCACGTTTGGAGTCGAGTCCGGAAAATTCTTAGGGTTTATCGTCAGCGCTAGGGGCATTGAGGCTAGTCCAGCTCAAATCACTGCCTTGAAAGAAGTTAAAGCTCCTAGAACAAAGAAGGAATTGCAAAGTCTCAATGGAAAAGTTGCCGCCTTAAGTCGGTTCATTTCCAAAGCCACAGATAAATGTATCCCGTTCTTTGACGCCCTAAAGAAAGGAAAGAAAAACTTTAATTGGACTCCCGAATGCCAAAAAGCCTTTGATGAGTTGATTCGCCATATGGAGACGCCTCCAATACTTTCTAGGCCTGGCGATGGCGAGGATCTTCTTATATACTTGGCAGTATCATCACACGCTTTAAGTGCAGCGCTGATACGGGAAGACAAAAGGATTCAACATCCAGTTTACTATATCAGCAAAAGACTCACTGGGGCAGAGATGAATTACTCTAAGTTGGAAAAACTCGCCTATTGCTTACTAATTGCGTCTAGGAAGTTGAGGCAATATTTTCAAGCTCATCCTATCAGAGTCCTCACTGATCAACCTTTAAAGCAAGTCCTGTTTCGCCCTGAAACATCGGTTCGTCTTCTAAAGTGGAATATTGAACTCAGTCAGTATGACATCACTTATCATCCCTGGAAAGCAGTCAATGGACAAGCTTTAGCATATTTCATTGCAGAGTTTACAGATAAAGGAAACAGTGAGGAAGAAACGTTCGACAGTTCCCCTATCCAGTGGAGGTTATATGTCGATGGTGCAAGAAATGATTACTGTTCTGGAGCCGGAGTCGTACTTGAGACTCCTGAAGGTCGGTCATTATGCTATGCACTAAGATTGGAATTTCCTTCAACAAACAATGAAGCCGAATATGAAGCTCTTATCGCAGGACTGAAAATCGCTAAAGAACTAAACATACGAGCATTACAGATCTTTAGCGATTCTCAGCTTATTGTATGTCAAGTCAAGAAGGAATTTCAAACGAAAGGGGGAAACCTGCCCGCTTACTTGTCGAAGGCTTGGGAACTTCTGTGTGAGCTCGATCACTATTCAATAAGCCACATTCCTCGGGAAGAGAATATGAAGGCGGATTCCCTCGCAAAGTATTCAAGTTCTGGTGAAGCTCAACTATTGGGATTGGTCCCTGTAGAAGTCCTTTCAGCACCAAGTATAGACGAGATGGATATTGACTGGATTATGAATGTATCTCAAGAACAAGAGTCATGGATGACTCCAATACTGGACTACCTACTCAGAGGTTCTCTGCCAGAAAATTCGATAGAAAGACAAAAGCTACTAAGGAAAGCCTCTCGCTATGTAATTCAGGATGGCCGATTATACAGACGGGGATTCTCAATGCCATTGCTTCGATGTGTATCCCGGGAAGAGTCCAAAACAATCCTAGCTGAGGTGCATGGAGGAGAATGTGGTGATCATTCAGGTGGTCAAACATTAGCAAAGAAAATTCTCCGATACGGATATTTTTGGCCAGAAATTAATCATGATGCTGCAAGCTATTCCCGAAAGTGTGACAAATGCCAAAGATTTGCCAAAATTCCTAGAGCACCTTCAACTGAACTCACACAAATGGTCAGTCCATGGCCATTTGCAATTTGGGGAATGGATCTCATTGGGCCGCTACCGACTGCCAAATCAGGGATTAGATATGCTATTGTTGCAGTTGATTATTTTACGAAATGGGCTGAAGTTGAACCATTGGCTACTATCACCTCTAAGAAGATGATAAGTTTCGTGACCAAGAATATCATTTGCAGGTATGGTGTGCCTCAGAAAATAATCACAGACAATGGTACTCAGTTTGAAAGCGAGGAATTCCAAGATTTTTGCAGACGATTAAAAATTCAGAAAAGCTTTTCAGCAGTTGCTCATCCGCAGGCAAACGGGCAAGTGGAAGCAGTAAACAAGATCATCAAATCAACCATCAAAAAGCAACTCGAAAGAGCAAAAGGTGGTTGGGTCGATAAGCTACCACTTGCACTATGGGCATACAGAACCACTCACAAAACTGCGACTGGGCACACTCCTTTCTCATTAGCATACGGGTCGGAAGCAATGATCCCGATAGAAACAGAGGTTCCTTCACACAGAAGGATCCATTTCAACCAAGCAGAAAATGAAAGGCTACAGCTTGAAGCGCTAGATTTCCTTGATGAAAAAAGAGATGAGGCCAATCTCAGAATTGCAGCTCATCAGCAAAGAATAGCCAGACATTTTAATTCCAAAGTACGCCAACGCAGCTTTGAGATTGGAGACCTAGTCCTGAAGAGAATTATGACAGCAACAGGTGTGTTTGGGCCAAATTGGGAAGGACCGTATGTAATAGGTCAGAAGCTTCTTGACGGCACATTCAAACTCACCACCGTTGATGGAGATCAAATTCCAAGGGCATGGAACAGCAACCATTTGCGTCCATACTTTACTTGAAAATTTTGTTGAAACATTGTAAAAAGAATTATGAATGTATGATTCTTGTAATTGAAAGCAATTGTAAAACTGATGCAAGTAAATAATGAAAGAATATAAAGTGGATGTAGGCCCAATTTCATGGCCGAACCACTATAAATCTTGTGTTCCTTATTATTATTACATGTTTGCTTTATTCTCGATATAAAAGGTACATAGAATGTATTGCTGAAATGTCGATTTGAATTTTTGCAGACAATGGAAGTGAAACTTGCACATAAAAAGACCAAGTGATTCTCGCCAAATTTCAAGTCACAAGAGCCCCGAATTCAAATCCTAGATAGGAAGTACTTCAATTGAACAGCATATGATTTCGACAGAAACGGGTCTTTGCTAATAAATTGAGATCGTTTGAACAAACAAACATCCAATTAAAAAGCTAGTGCTCGTTCTCACGAAATTGCCTGACAATGAAGCACACTTCCTTGGATTAAACAAGTTACTTGTAAAAAAAAAAAAAAAGGGGGGGGGGGGGGGCAGAGGATCATTGAAAAGGCATAAGCAAGTGAACAGAGGAACAACTAAAGCTATCATCGGCAGCACAAGTCCTCTTCGGAGGCACGACTCTTCGGAGGATAAAGATCTCTAATGGGTCATACGCCACAAAAAAGAAAGTTCTCTACTCAACAAAAAATATTGGAGGAGTCATGACCCTCCAACCATGAGAGAGTAACTTCCAGGCGATGAAAACCCTCTCTGAGGCACATTTCACCAGGAGTTGAAGTGTTATGACCGCTCTTCGGAATTTCACTTCACCAGAGTTGAAATGCAAACAAAATAAAAGCCCTCTTCGGAGGCCCATTTCACCAGGAGTTGAAGTGTTATGACCGCTCTTCGGAATTTCACTTCACCAGAGTTGAAATGCAAACAAAATAAAAGCCCTCTTCGGAGGCCCATTTCACCAGGAGTTGAAGTGTCATGACCGCCCTTCGGGATTTCACTTCACCAAAGTTGAAATGCAAACAAAATAAAAGCCCTCTTCGGAGGCCCATTTCACCAGGAGTTGAAGTGTCATGACCGCCCTTCGGGATTTCACTTCACCGAAGTTGAAATGCAAACAAAATAAAAGCCCTCTTCGGAGGCCCATTTCACCAGAAGTTGAAGTGTAACAACCGCTCTTCGGAATTTCACTTCACCAAAGTTGAAATGCAAAACAAGATAAAGACCTTCCTGGAAGCCCATGTTTCACCGAGGTTGAAATAAAACTTCCAAGTGTCGAAACGTGAAAAGGCTTTCCTCGAAGGCACAACTCTTTGGAGGTACACGTTTCACCAAGATTGAAATAAAACTTCCAAGTGTTGAAACGTGAGAAATCCCTCCTCAGAGGTACAACCCCCTCCCGGGGACACAATTAAAAAGAAAGACCTCTTCAGAAGCCCACGTTTCACCGAGATTGAAATAAAACTTCCAAGTGTTGAAACGTGAAAAATCTCTCCTCAGAGGCACAAATTTTTATTAAAAAAAGAAGGGGGAAGAAAGTTAAAGTACATTCAGAGGTCCGCTTTACCACATAGAAGAATTCACTTGGCAAAATATATACATACGCAAAAGGAAAAAGTGATTTCTTCGAAGGACAAAGCGTAGAAACTTATATGAAGGAAGTTGCACTCTACGAAAATTCTCTTCGAGAATGAAGTAATTATTCTTTAGAAAACGAGAGTGCAAGTCCCCTCAAAGTATACGATATTGCAGTAAGCTCATGGTATAGGGGCAACATGGTATAGTTACATACAAAGCGGTATAACTATGTCGGTAAAGTACGCTCAAACAACATACCACAAGCTCACCGCAACATCGTATAAATAAACTTGTGCAAAAATGAATAATAAATGCATTCTCAAATTCAAACAAAAGTCTGTACAAATAAAGAATCATTTTATTCAATTGCAGATATTGCAGATACAGGTTTCAAAATAAAAAGCAGGGGCCGGTGCCTGCACAACATCCGACCATTACACAAAAAAGGAATCAAAAAGCTCAACTCTTCATTTCTTCTTGCCGCCTTTAGACCCTTTACCCGGCCGAGTGGTTAGCTTTTCAGGTCTTTCAAGTTGGTCTGAAGGCATAAGGGAAGAAGGGGAGGGAGGTGCAACTGGTGCAATTTCCGGTTCCTCTTCAGTGGTGATAATTTTCTTCCCCCTCCTCTTCGATGTCCCATGCTTCTTTCTTTTCTTCGAGGAAGACTCACTCCCCGGAGTAACGAGAGCGGACAAAACTACGTCGTCAGAAGGAGTCCGCTCCGGAGAGATCTCGCCTCCTTCGAGTCCCTCATCTTTTTGCTCCTGCGAAGCAATAGGGTCATCCAAACCACGAAGAGCCTCAATTTTCTCCTCTTGTGACCCAGATTGTGAAGCAGAAGGAGGAGTCACCTGAAGAGATGGAGGAGGAATAACCAGAGAAGGCGAAGTCTGCATGGCACTTGTTGTTTCAACTGCAGAAGAAGAAAAATTGAAAATGTTAGTATCTTCCCGAAAGAAGGGAGATATGGGTTCATCGAGATTCAAGAGGTAATCGAGAAGCTCATCAAATTTTTGAGGAATAAGCAGGTAATCCACCTGAATCGGACCAATGTCGAAATTACCTGAAGATGTTGACTTCGTCAGTTCAATCTCATAATTCTGAGCCCCAATGTCCTCCAAAGCCTCTTCATCAGTAGGGGTAATTACCCCGGTTCTTGTAGGAGGCGGCGAATGAGCACTAGAGCCTGTAATGTCCACCTCGGGAGAAACTAGAGGACGTTCAGAGGTAGTAGGCGGTGCTTCTTTTTTAGAACGCTCCTCTTCCGCCATCCCGGCCCGCGCTCTGGCAAGCTGCTCCTTTCCCTTGGCAAGAGCGGCACGGGCTTCATCATCAAGATAATGCTCTTCAAGGGCTGACTCAGCATATCCAGCACCTTTACCACCGAGCATATCAAGTGCTGCCTCCCAAACTTCAGCCAGTGTGATTTCATACTTGGGGCCTAGAAAGGCAAGGCTGCCACGTCCCAAAATGCTGTGCAGATAAAAATCGAATAATGTGGAGCTAATGTCAGCTTTGGTTGCTTGATGAGCCTCTTCGGCCGCAAGTTTACCAGCAACAGCCTCGTCGCGCTCCTTTTCGGCCATAGCAAGTCGATTTTTTAACAACTCTATCTCCAAGCTTTGAGAGCCGGTCTGTTCTCGCAGTTGTACAGTTTCAGCATGATATTCTTCTATGACCTTTTCCTTGTATGCAAGCTTATCTTCGACTGCTCTTTGACTGGCATGCGCATCTCGTACTTGTTGCTGAAGCATGCTCTCCTTTTGTGAATGGAAAGTAGATGAAGTAGCTAATTCTTCCTTAGGTTTTTCTACTTCCGCTTCCAGCTTTTCATTGTAGGAAGCAATACTTCTCATTTCGGCGTCATGCTGTTCGAGAGTCTTCTGCCACTCAGCCTTATCATTCTCCATTGTTAGCATGGCCTCGAGATTGGCTCGGTTAACCCTCTGAAGTTCGTCGACGAGTTTTTGCCAGTTCGACATTCTTTCGATATCGGTCCTGACAGTATCAAGATTTCGCAGCATAGCCGGTTGATGATTGCTTGAATGTCGGAGCGAACGGGAGCAGGAGATTGAGCAGGGACATGTTCAGAAGCTGAAGGAGTTGTTTCTTCAGTAAGTCTAGCCCGTTTGCTAGAAGAATCGTCTATGTGACTCTTTCCTCTCTCATCATGAGCTTTTCTCTTTTGGGTATCATCATCTCTGTGGGGAAGATCATGTCTTTCTTGTTCCCTTCGGCGACGTTCTTCATATGCTCGTCTCTCGTCGGCTTTCCTGATGGCCCTCTCTTCATCTGACTCTCTGTAAGAAGGAAGGTAACGCCTGTAATCATACTGGCTACGCCTCCCGTAGCGCTGGAAATCATCATAGTACGAGCCGCTGCGCCCCATAGGAGAATCTGGAATTAAAATAATAAGCTTTAGAAATCTTTAAAGTACAAGAAGATAAGTGCATAAAAGTGATGAGAAATCCAAAGTGTCGTGTAACGTGTAAACTACGCGCATCGAGTTACAAACCACTCTGTGGAATAGAGGTAGTGATAACTTGAGTAGGAGGAGTTGACGTCTGTTGAAAAGAAGATGTCGCCTCGATTACAGAAGAGACAGTTTTAGAAACATCATCTTTGAAAAGTTCTTGAGATGTCACAATTAAATCGCTCAACCCCTCAAAAACATCATCGCCATCTTGTTTTTTGGAGCTTGCTTTCTTAACTCCTTCACTAGTAGATTGAGGGGGTTCTTCCTCTTCAGTAACTGGGGCAAGTACAGACTTGTCAGATGGCCCCGCAACATCTTTCGGAATTGAACACTTAACTAGTGAAGTTTCTATAGAGGTTCCTCCCTGCAAGTGCTCTTTAGTGGAGACTGGGGCATCAGGAGTGCTCGTCGGAGAATCAGGAACCTCCGTTGGAACTTCATGTATTTGAGTTGAACGAGAAGGATGTAGAAGCTCAAACTGATGAAGAAATTCTTCTGTCAATAGAAATTTTGCGCTTCTTTCTTCAGCAGCCACAGTGCTTAGCCTTTCAAAAACTGACTTATGGCTGGAATCTCTAGAAGGAGGAGGAAGTGCTAGAAAAATAAGGAATGGAATCAGCATCTAGCAATACGAACCAGGTAAAACGTAGAATAAAATTAAAGAGAAAAAAGATCTCACTTCCTACTCTCCAGTCTGCGTAAAATTCTGCGGGGCAACGAATGTAGAAGTATTGATTCAGGAATCCATGTGCACTCTCCGGCAAATCCAAAATAAGTTTGTGGTTCCGCGCACCCCTTACAAGTACAATTGAAGGATGGTCCTTGTTCTTCGCAAAAGTGCACAAGTAACAGATTTCCTCAAAACTCGGAAGACGATCAAGAGTCCTCCTGAACATAACACACAATCCCATCAAAATAGCATAGCCGTTGGGGTGCAGCTGAAAAGGAGAGATCGTCAGTCGAAGTAGGATTTGCCGGAGAAATTCATTAAAAGGAGGAATTGCTCCACTCAAGCACATTTGTCGATTAATGGCAACAAAACCGTAAGGTGGTCTATCAGCAGAGTCATTTGGTCCAGGGAGTAGAACTTCTGCCTCGGCAATGCCAAATTGAACGCATAATTGATTAAGCGCCCGCTGTTTCAAAAGGGTAGGAGTTCTTTCCGGAGGATTCTCTAGTGGAATAGCAATCGGGAAAACCCCTTCAGCGTGTTCTATCATCTCTTCTTGTTGAGACATCATTCTACATAAGCGACTGGATGTTCAGATGAGAAGGTGCACGTTTCCTAAAAAGTGTGAAGTGTTGTGCAGAACTTTTAAAAAAAAAATAACTGAAGTTAAACTAGTTGACAATTAGTCGACTATGAGATTTCAGGACTTGTTAATATAAAGCTCAAGTGAAGTGTTAATGCGAACGAATCAACTTTAACTGGATATTTTAGTTTTGCTTTAACACTTCACTTGAATTCATTGGTTCACAGCATTTCATTCACACAATTCATTTAAGTTGATTATTCTTTATCGACTAATCTGTCATTCGATGTGGGCGGTCAGTGACAGTATATTCGTCCCATTTCTCTGCAAATGTTATGTTTAAACAGGTTGTGAGATTAAAAGTTAGAGCAATCTGCAAAGGAATGTAATGAATTTCAAACAATTCAAGTCCAAGCAGTTCAATCAAATTCTCTCAAATTTTTTACAGGTCATAGATCATCCAAACTGTCCCACGCGACTTAGTATAGGTCAAGGCTATATTAGGTCGCCCTGTGCAAGTTCAAGAGTTTCAAAACAATGCAGATTTGTTCAAGTCCTAGCTCGGCCGCGACCTAGAGCCTATGGCGCAAAAGAGTTAGGTCGTTGACATGTTAAGTCCCTCTGCAGTCATTCAGGGATTTAGGTCAACAAGTTCTTAAGTCGCACCTTGGTTCAGATTAAGATGGTCCAGATTTGTTTTAAGTATAAGGTCAGCCGCGACCTAAGATTTCAATCATCATTAAACTTAGGTCGTTACTTTCTTAGGTCGTTCTGAGGTCGCTCTGCTTTAAGTTTTATCTCATTCAAGAGAGAGTTAGATCGCTAGTATTAGGTCGCATGGTTCACATTCAAACAGACACCCCTAAGGTCGATTCTCCACTCACACGCTGCCATATCATCTCCACCATTAACCCGTTAACCCATTAGAGCCTTCCTCATCTCTTCCAAAGTTACAAACCAGCTAATTCGAATCACTGTAATTTACCATCTTCCTCCCACATCATCACAAATGACTCGAAAAAACCAACTCGAATTGCCTCAAAACCACCATACATCGGATGTATTGCTATATTCACAAGAATCACCACGATAACTCAATCAAAAGGTTAATCGAGTCGCGACTTATGGAAAAAAGCAGCATACGAAAATGTATTAAGAATCACAAGTGGAATATTCGCGGTTTGATGATGGATGTAGTTGAATGTTGATAGAATTCACTTACGCAATCTTATGATGGAAAAGTCTAAGGATTGAGCTGATTGGAATCGTCCTCGAAAAGTTCAAAAGCTTGTTAATGGCAGAATGGACGCTGAAGAAGATGAAGAAGGGAGGGAGCGACCTACGGTATTTATATTCTGGGGCAGTAGAACGCGAACCGACACTACGCGACCTAACTTTCTCCTTAGGTCGTTTGTGACCTAACAATTCTTCAGAACGCGAGTTAAGAAGGTCGAAGCACACGACCTATGGCTAAGTCATATACTTCGAGGGGCAAATGTTAACTCCCTTCTGTAAGAGACTTAAGGAAAATGTAGCAACCTAGCCAATTCAAGAACCTAGCGACTTAAAAAAGGCTGCGACTTAAAGATGGCTCGACCTAAAAAGGAGAACGACCGAAAAATGCTTCGCGACCTAACGGAGGCCGCGACCTATGAAGCCTCGCGACCTAACAGGAAGGCTGCGACTCAGAAGATGTTTCGACCTATCAAGCTTCGCGACCTAAGAGTGAATGAGACCTAAAGACGGTCTCGACTTATGGAACTCTGCGACCTAACGGCATGATTGGCTTAGCGACCTAAAGCTTTCACGACCTAAAGGAGTGCTTCGACCTAAGGAAGGTCGCGACCTAAGGGATTCAGCGACCTAAGATCAGCTATGGCTACAGGAGAGTACTCGCGACCTAGGGTAGGTCGCTAACGACCTAAATGCCAGAGTAAAAAAGTTGACTATGCTGTGCCACAGGGGGATAGGTTGCTCACGACCTAGGACTTGTGCAAATCAGCATGCGTGTTCTTATGGAAGGAGGGGCCAATGCTCTTCAGGTCGACTACAACCTACGACCTTACTTAGGTCGGTCACGACCTACGACCTTACTTAGGTCGGTCACGACCTACAACCTTACTCCGAAAAATGCCTATAAATATGACCCTAACTCCAACTAAGAAAGGACTTTTTGGCTGATTTCCTTCGAACACCGTTACTCTGCTGCATTCCAAACTAATCCAATCCAACACTTGAAGCTCTCAAGATATTAAGAACGCTACAAACAACTTCAAGAAGAGATCACATACATCCAACATGGATTCGAAGACTCTCATCTCCATCGAAGTTTAAGCTACTTGTTCTAAGTATCTTGTAATTCAAAGTGTATTGTATTTGGGAAGAATTGTATCAGCTTGTAACGAGATTATTAATAAAAGTACTTAAAGTGGACGTAGGCTATACCCTAAAGCCGAACCACTATAAAATTGTTGTTGTTTACCGCTTTTCTACTATTATCTGCTTGTAATCTGTTCCCGAGTCGTCGGGTGGTGCTTTCACAACTACAACTCATACATCGGGGTGTTAGCGTTCAAATTCAAGCGTTAACAAAATCCATGTGGACGTCCATATATACTCGTTTATACAAGGCAAATAAAATAGTTTCACTCCAAACATCCATTTCTTACACCAACTGAAGCAGCTGCAATGTGAGGACGACTAAAATGATTGAGGTATTTTATGCGATATGGGGAACTTGCAGAACCAATTTGCTTCTCCTTTCTCGAAACGTCAAAGATGCCTATATAAGCATATACTAATGTAGGGTCTGATTTGTCCCAATCCCCAAAATTTGGTACAACTTTGCATCATCAGATGATTCTTCTTTGGTCTTGAACCTTTCAGGGTTATTTAGGGCAACACCTGATACCTTGGTGTGATGGTGGTGAAGTGGAGGCTGCTCAACATTGTAATGTGATGCACTGTTTACTCGAATTACCTTCTCCATTCCTATGATCTCAAAACTTTTGAAAAGAGAGTTCCTTAGAAGTGGTGTAGACTCTTTTGGTTTTTCTACACTTTTACAACTACAATGAAGCTGTATAAGTGATAAAAAGTGAAAAAGGTTAGCCTTTTTGTTTGTTTATTCTCCTTTTTATTATTCTTTCTTAGAAATAACAGAGAAGTTTATGAAGTTATTATGAGTGGGAACTAAGTGACAACCAGCAGGAGTTTAAGAGGCAAAAGTACCCGATTAGGTTTATCAATGTTTATTGCGGATGTTATTCCTTTTTGTGCGATCTTAACTAACAAAAAGGAGAAAAATTCAAGCACTCGATATAATATTTCGTATCATAATATTAAAAAATACTAACGCCTATGCAAAGCATATGCAATTGACCTTTACAGAGCAATATTAGTATATCATTAATCATTTGGCTAAACTTCATGGTAGTTGAGTATCATTCTTAACCTATTAATCTTTCTTTCATTTGACTACTTGCCTTCCAGATTTATATCAATGATCAACAAAAAACTAGATATCTGAATGTTTTTAGTGCTAATGCCTGATTACAACTCTAGAAAATATGAAAACTGAATAGAGTAGGACATTACAGTATATATCCATTTAAATTAACTAATTAAGTAGGTGCACATGAAACTTGAGTCTTTGTACTCTGGTTTGAATCGTTGATCTATTTTTATGCATAACCCAGTAATACAGATCAGTACTTCATGCTACATAGTAATGTTCATAAGTACTACATTTTCCTTGTCTTTGCTTTTACCGTTATAAAACTAACTTGTTTTTCTACTTTGTATTGTCAACTTATGGCTGCTGCTACTCTAGTTGATTACTTACTATAATGATCATAGGTTTCAACTAATTCCTAGTTAAATCCTTTTTAGTTGGAATGGAGTCAAAGTTTGTTGCAACGATGGTTCATCATTGACTGGGTATATGGAAGAAGTTGACCCTGTGAGTTAGTTTTATCTTATAATACCTATTGTAACGACCCAAAATTTTCGATCTCGAAAATCTCATATAGTTATGAAAAAGAAGAAAGAGATAGAAGAAGAAGAAGAACAGAAACATCAACATCTCACATTCGCAGCGGATAAAATATAATAATAAATAATAACAGTATACAAATGAATATTATATCTGTCGATTACATTTTTACACATCAGAGTTTACATATACACAGTCACGGAATATACACAATTACTATACCACGGATGCGTAATAATATAACACAGCGGAAACACTCTATACGTTCCTGCCATCCGGCTCGTCTCCTGAGCTCCATAACGTCCTTACTTGAAAATCTGTAATACTCGGTCTGACCCAAGCATTACACCAAAGTAACACCCGGGTCACAAATACCAAAGATTTATATTTTATAACAGTCCAATACCTCTAAATCACTTCAGTCCAGCATATAGATTTTATATATCAATCTACAAACATTCGAAGTGGTTTCGGATATTTCCCAATACCCGACACCGGCCTCTTCGAGTCTTGTGTCAATCTATTCCAAGTTATCCGAAAGAAATACTCAACATTTCATATCAGAGTTATCAACTCCTTCAAATCATCCAATACCATTCAATCATTCAGAAGCAAAGCTTAATCACATACAAATCATTTCTATTGATTCAAATTGAATTTTAAGCCTTAATCACTTAGATTCTTTCATTAATTAATTCCAAATTAATTAATCAACCCTTCCTGATTCATCTTAATTAATCACCCTGGATTAATTATCTTCCAATTCCATTCAAGTAATTATCTTTAATTAATTTCACGACATTAATTACTTTGACCAAATCAATGAGTAATCTTTAATTACTTCACAAATTAATCAACTATAATCAATTACACTAATTCTTAATTACTTACATTAATTAATTTCTCATGAGTCTTATGATTAATTCATCTTAATTAATCAATCTTTAATTACACCGTTAATTATATAAATTAATGATTTCCAATTATGTATTGATTTGTTCTAATCTAAATTAATTACTTTAATTCAACCTCAATATTTATCATTCCCGATTAATCTCAATATGTAATTATCTATTCTTTTATTTACTTCATTAATAAATTAATTATTCCATAATTAATTATCTTAATTAATTATCTTCACCAATTTCACTAAGCAATTATATTTTATTAATTACATTAAGTAATTATTTATCACACCATCGAATGATTATTCAGAATTACTTATACTTAATTAACTTACAACTTAATTTATTATTTATTTAAATACCTTTAATTACTGAATTAAATAACCCAAATCATTAATTAATTAAATTAATTAATTATCCATTTCAATTATCCTACTAATTTAATGTATCACAAATCATTAAGTCGTTAGTAACCTTTAAACGGAAACATTTTCTTATTTATTGTTTTAAATTTAAACCAACTTAAAATTCCCAATACTTCGAGTTAAGCAACCATTAACTCGAGATCCATCCAATACCGAAATCACCGGAACATCAATTCACAGTGCATATCAAATCAATTATATCATTCAATCAAATATTTTAATGTAACCATTTAAACTCAAATAGAAATCTAATAGAGTGAGATTTACTCACCTTTGGTTTTATTAGCATCCATTCCCAAATCCAGATATTGAAAAGTCAATGAACAGAAATCATCAATGTATAATATAGTTATCTAATTGACTTATATTAAACTAGATTGTTTACATATGAATTTACCACTTTCTTGATTAATCAATCCTTCATTAATTAATCAATTAATTTCAAACATTTAAATTAACCATTTCTAAATTATATTTTTGATCAATTAAATTAATCTTAATTTAATATCAATTAATAACCTTCATTATTAATTAAATCTGAATTACCCAATATTAATCGCAAATTTCTTAATTAATTACCTAATCAATTAGGTATTATTCCTTAATTATATTTCAAATTAGTTAACTCTTAATTAACTTCGATTAGGTAATGCTAAAATCTCTTAATTACAAACTCATTAAACATTTAATAAATAAAATTTCTTAATTACAAATTATTTGATCTAAAATTTCCAATTTAAATTTCTTAACATCTTTAATCACCTTACTGTTAATTATAATCAACAATCCCTAATCTTTCATTTACACAACAAATGTCCATATTATATACTCAACAAACTAGCATTCAATCCCCGAGCAAATTTCCCAGGTTACTTGGGTTGGACCCGAGCTCTTTACATTTTCCTTCGAGTTTTTCCTTTGCTTCTATTCTTCTTTATTTTTTTTCAAGGTAAGTTCAAAAACACAGTAACACTCAAAGCTCTCCACGAACTCGAGCTCCACCTCGAGTACCAAACTCAGATGCACGAGAACACCATCGAGCCTCCCATGCGAACGAACTCGCCTGATACACAAAAACATCGTGTACGTACACAGCCCCACCGGTGAACTCTAACCGACTCCGACGATCCCAACACATCGAATAACTCTTCGTGATCGAGTTCTGATCGACTAAAGACCCACACTCGTCCACAGTCGAAAACGAGTATAACTCGATAAATCTCGAGTTCAGACCACCGACCAAACTTGCCACGCCTAAAAGTTTCCGACCACCGTAAACTCCCAACCTCCGGTCATGAGCACATCACACTTCCATCCACCATTCTCCCAAAACACGCGTGACCCGATCAATTGTTGGTAAAGAAATTACCTCATTTCCAGACTTCGACAAAACCAAGAAGAAAAACCTAAATTTCCCTTCGTTCCCCCAAACCTTGCAATAGAAAAATTTATCAACAATTTTCTTGATGAAATCCATAGCTAAACTTGCTTCAAGCAAAGTTGCAGCACCCAATGTTTGGTCGATGGGCAGAAATAGGTTAAGAAGCATATTTTGGTTATCTACGAACTGCTCATAAACCACATCTCTAAAAATTACCAAACAAAGATTAAAATTTCTATTTTTATGCAAGGATTCAGATTATATAATTAAATCTTCAAACTATTATGGTCGAATTACTTCAAAATTTTGAATTTACACTGTAAAGATCAATTATTTCTTACTGTATAAACTTTTCTTTCTTGAATCTATTTTTAACTTCTGTATTAAGCTTAAACTAAAATATTTTGTTTAAAACTCTAAGCTTAACAGAGATCACATGTAAAGATTTTGAATTTTGAATAAAATCATAGACTCTGAACTAAGAGCATAGAAGTTAAATTTGACAGATATGTGCATATCCATATACACAGCCATCATTCATGCAAGCAATATATACTAAATCACTGCAAACTTCCATCTTTATATCAAAGTTACTACCTGATTTAAACTTTGTCAAACAATTTGCTTACTCACAGACATTAAAAAAATAACAGAGGAAACCAAGTTGAAGTACTCACCTTTCTGTTGAATAGATATGTGTTTTGAAACACAACTGTTAAAATTTCCTTTGCTCCTCTTATTTAAACTTGAATTTGAAATTTTTGGTTTGCTTCAGGTAGTTGTTGTTGAGATGAATTTTACATGTTTTAATCTTGTCTGACTTCCTTACTTCCTGGCTTAATTTAATTTCCAGGATTTTGTCTACTGTTTTTATTACAAGCTTATATATTTTTCTTTTAGTTCGAATGAATGGTAAGTGGAGATATATATAAAACAAGTGTGTACAGGCTGAAGTTTATACAAGTACAAGATATTATTGTACTGTTAGAGATTTTTTTTTCTTCCGTAAGGTGGCTGAAATGATATTTGTTGAGCTCGCATTAAATAATCTTGGCTTGTTTTATAAGCTTAAGCTTGTCTTCTTTTCTTTTTTTTCTTTCTTTTTTTTAAAATTATGTACAACCGATTTTATGAGTACACTCATGCACATATATAACTTTGTCTTGTTGTCTTTTCTCAACCTACATACTCATCTTTTGCTTGTTCATAAACATATACTTTTACTATCTTCTCTTATATTCTTGTTTATCTTCAAGTCCCCATACTTATCAATCACATCTAATTAAAATTATACTCACATGAATGTTAATTTGTTCCCTTTTTCTTTGTTCTATTACTTTGTATTGACCCTTTAACATGTGTTTACTTATATTTCACATAACTATATAAGTTATCTTGTATATATATATATGTATATATATTTTTACTATTTTGTAAGTTCATTTTTGTTTGTATTTTATTTTACTTTATACTTTGCAAATACGTATATTTCAATAGTTTATACATTTCTAAAATTATTGTATATGTTCATTTCATATTTTAACTTCTTAAGCCTGTAATAATTATATTTATTTTCAAATAATATATTTGTTTATTCTTAAATTTAACATTGATAAGATTTATTTTACTTGAACCATTATTAACTAGATTATATCATATGTATATTTGTTTAGAATAATAAGCTATATTTTAATTAATCCAATTATATATTCATTAAAATAATATTGCCAAAAATCTGGAATGTCACATTCCTCCCCCTTAAAACTTTTCGTCCTCGAAAAGGAACGAAGGCAGAATTCATGAAAATGCTTAAAATCAAATAAATATTCTTTGATCATTTTAAAAACACTATTTAATATCTATACAATATTCCAAAGTAGTTTTACAAAAATACTTTTATAACTTGATGTTTCAACAAGTCCTTCCTTGTTCTCATAGAGATTCGGTCATACGTTGATCAGGCGTAGGACTGAAATTCTTTAAGTACTTGGTAAACCCGTTTCCAACACCCAGTGAAAATACTTTTGAAAATAATTTTATTAAAAATATTGAAAACAGTTTTTGAAAATAGAGGAAATAACTTAGGTGAGATTGCTTTGGAAATCATCACCCCCATCCATGGTCGCAGTTAACCCGATGGTTACGTTGCCATCCCGACAAAATCCATAGATAACTGTAGGCCTCCGCGCCCCTCGATTACACCATGGAACCCACGACAGATCGCAGCTACAACCGGGGTTACGTAGCTATCACAGCAAAAACCCATATAACTGTAGGCATCATCGCCCTCGAATTTTGCTGCCAAAAATGAAACTTCTCCACTCCACTTGACCATAGATCGCAGTCTACCGATGTTGCATTGCCTTCCTGGCAAAATCAAGTGTAGACTGCTGGCACTCATCCTCCACAATAATTTCGCTATGGTCCCCACAGTAGATCGCAGCGACATCGAGTTACACTGTCATCACAGCATAACCCAAATTCCTCTGTAGGCATCAGCTCCCTCGACTTTCGCTACCCAATAATCCTCAGGAACTAGTTTTGTCCGGACTCCTCGCAGGATCAACTTTAGAGCCCCCCTTGGGGCTTAAGGCAGCACCACCCGGTGGCACTCTTGATAAGTTCATTTCAAGGGGGCTCCTTCTTCCCCAGAGCCATCATCAAAACATTTTACACATATAGTATCTTCAAATCATACACCTGGTATGATCTCAAACAAAGCTCATTTATACAAAATCGATTATTCCAAAATCGATAATTCTCAAACTAGGCTTTCCAAATTCTCATATTGATTTTACCCAAAAATCAAATGCCTTTCCGAATCCAAAGGTTCTCAAAACCTTTTTCCAAAATCCTCATATGATCCTTTATATATATATATATATATATAGACACACACACACATGGAGATATATATAATTTTTAAAGCTTTGGATCATTTCAAACTTGTATAAAACCCTTTTATACTTCAAACAATTTCAAAAATATTTTCTTCTGGCTATAGATTTATCAAGGGGAGTTTTATCTCATATAACAAAGATATATAGCTTCATTTATTCAAAATAAAATATTCAAATTTGACTTCTCTTTCCAATATCAATTTCATTCAAATCCGCACGATGTATACTTATCGTTCGTACGCTATACCAATCTGATCGCTCACTCGATCACACAATTTTACTTCCGAACTAGTATAGTCCACCCGACTTCCTAGTGCGAACACTGATCTGGTTTCTTGATCAGAAACCGTCATTCTCCTTGCATAGCTATAACTATGATAGAGAACATCCAGAACCAATCAACAATCCATATCCAGGTTCGCCGTCGAAAATCGAGTGAAAAATCTCAACTCGGATCGATAAACTACCTCGAAATTCTGTGCTCGAATCTGGATCAAATCACTATGCGAATAGAATAATATACGTACATCCTACGTATTTATTTTCATTGATTATTAGCCAAATCAATTTCCTTTTCTATTCACATTCACTTTGATTTTATTCACTTAATCACATTTTTTTAAATCCGCATTTGGATTAGCACTTCAATTCTTATCTCAATTGGGTATTTAATCAATAACAGTTTGAATTCCGACTAGTCTATATTTGGAAAATAGCTTGAAACATTTAAAAATAGATAAATAGCTGAAAGATAATTATTAGTTTGTAAAATAGTTATAAAATAGTTAAGTAATTGTAAAATAGTCGAAAAATAGTTGAATGGTTTCAGGAATTTTAAATAATTGCAAAATAGTTGTAAAATAGAAATTAGTTTGTGAAATAGTTGAAAAATAGTAATTAGTTTAGGAAACAATTGAAAAATGTTTAAATAGCTCCAAAAATAATGGCAAAACTAATATATAATAAGTTAGCTTTAAAAAGAAAGGTTGTATATATTTAATAGCTCAGAAAAAAGTTTGTATTAAAACAATTTATTTAAAATAGTCAAGAGTCAAACTGTTCACTACCCCAAGAATTCAATGTACACTTCCATTAATTGACTCAATTCTAACTTGAGTAACTTCAATTTCTGCTGAAATTTATTTAAACCCAATTCAAATTGAATCAATTTAATTTCAAATTATTCCAATCCATTGAATTATTATCAATTGAACCCATTTCAAATTCAAATCATTTTAATATAATCCCATTCAATTTCCCATTTGAATTCTTAAACTTATACATCTTCAATCACCAATCCAATTAATTCAAACCAAATTCAATTTTGAACTAATTCAATTTCAATCTTGAATTCAACTATCTCGAATTATATAGATTCGAGTTAAATTCTCAAAGGTTGGTTTAACTTTTTAAACCAAATTAACCTTTATTTAAAGTTTTTAAACATTTTAATTTCTGAGTCCAATTCTCAAAATTCCTTTTTAAATTATCTTAACTTATGTATTTCATGGTCCAATACAATTTTATTTTAAAATTTTAATTTATTGTTAAGTTTTATCTTCCAGTTTGAAGCCAGTTCTTAAACAAGTATATTTTACAAACTTAATTATGAAAATTTATTTTATTTATACACTACCATTCTCAATTTAAAGATTTTTATTAACAATAGCATGATATTATCCATATTATTTTAAAACGTCCATCCATTTTCAAATTTTAAATCTCAAACCCGTTTTGAGATCACACAAATCCCCAATTCAAATCGACCATTTAACTTTCCAAGTTAAATTCCAATTTCATCTTAAAATCTCCAATTCAAGTTGTTCATTCAAACTTATTTAACTTCCCCTAAGTTAAATTCAATTTACTTAATCCAATAAACCTTGCTCAATTTGAATTCCCACTTCAAACTTCAAAATTCTTTCCCCCTTATAAGTTCAAAACTTATATCACTTTGGGTTTTTACATCACACTTCAGGGAAAAATCAAAACTCAACCTCTTAGAGTTTATTTCAAATTATCTTTGATATCATGTATATCCATACATATATACATATTTATTTCTTGGCCCTCCCAGCCATGTTTTACAATTTTAAACTACCCTTGGTTTTAAAATCAAATCAAATTTCAAACAACCCATTATTTCCAACAAGTCCCATTTATCCAAATAATACTTATTTATTATTTTTCATTACTTTGAAACAAAATTTCCGAATTCTGGGACCAGATTTAGAATTTCATTTTCAATCCGTTAAATTTTAATTTGGTTGTATTTTTATTTCTACTTAATTTATTTCCAATTCTAGACTTCAGTTTGGTTGTATTATATTACTTCTTAATTTTAATTTCAATAATTAACAACCAATCACCTTAATATTAATTAGAAGGAAATATTGCTTTATATATATCAAAATATATTTTATATAAAATCATTTAAAATCTTTATATATGAAAATAACAAGTACGCGCATATATATATATATATATATATATATATATATATATATATATATATTCTCGACTCATTCAAGAGTACTACATACTCTATTAAATGAGTAATCCCCGCCAGAGCCATGGTTCTCGCTTAACCTTTCTGCTCTGATACCAAAATGTAACGACCCGAAATTTTCGATCCCAAAAATCTCAGATAGTTAAGAAAAAGAAGAAAGAGATAGAAGAAGAAGAAGAACAAAAACATCAACATCTCACATTTGCAGCGGATAAAATATAATAATAAATAATAACAGTTTACAAAAGAATATTATATCTGTCGATTACATTTTTATACATCAGAGTTTGCATATACACGGTCACTGAATATACACAATTATTATACCATAGATGCATAATAATATAACACAGTGGAAATACACTATACGTTCCTGCCATCCGGCTCGCCTCTTGAGCTCCAGAACATCCTTACCTGAAAATCTATAATACTCGGTCTGACCCGAGCATTACACCAAAGTAACACTCGGGTCAGGTTGGAAACCAGCATGAGTAAATCCAACTAACATGCAATACCAAAGGAATCAACTTTTATAAACCCGGGTAAAATATATCAATTCACAAGCCACAAATTATTATATACAACACTTAGTCCACATTTAAATTTGTAAATACCAAAGATTTAGATTTTATAACAGTCCAATACCTCCAAATCACTTCAATCCAGCATATAGATTTTATATATCAATCTACAAACATTCGAAGTGGTTTCGGATATTTCCCAATACCCGACACCGGCCGCTTCGAGTCTCGTGTCATTCTATTCCAAGTTATCCAAAAGAAATACTCAACATTTCATATCATAGTTATCAACTCCTTCAAATCATCCAATACCATTCAATCATTCAGAAGCAAAGCTTAATCACATACAAATCATTTCTATTGATTCAAATTGAATTCAAGCCTTAATCACTTAGATTCTTTCATTAATTAATTCCAAATTAATTAATCAACCCTTCCTGATTCATCTTAGTTAATCACCCTGGATTAATTACCTTCCAATTCCATTCAACTAATTATCTTTAATTAATTTCACGACATTAATTATTTTGACCAAATCAATGAGTAATCTTTAGTTACTTCACAAATTAATCAACTATAATCAATTAAACTAATTCTTAACTACTTACATTAATTAATTTCTCATGAGTCTTATGATTAATTCATCTTAATTAATCAATCTTTAATTACACCGTTGATTATATAAATTAATGATTTCCAATTATGTTTTGATTTGTTCTAATCTAAATTAATTACTTTAATTCAACCCCAATATTTATCATTCTCGATTGATCTCAATATGTAATTATCTATTCTTTTATTTACTTCATTAATAAATTAATTATTCCATAATTAATTATCTTAATTAATTCTCTTGACCAATTTCACTAAGCAATTATATTTTATTAATTACATTAAGTAATTATTTATCACACCATCAAATGATTATTCTGAATTACTTATACTTAGTTAATTAACTTACAACTTAATTTATTATTTATTTAAATACCTTTAATTACTGAATTAAATAACCCAAATCATTAATTAATTAAATTAATTAATTATCCATTTCAATTATCCTACTAATTTAATGTATCACAAATCATTAAGTCGTTAGTAAGCTTTAAACGGAAACATTTTCTTATTTATTGTTTTAAATTTAAACCAACTTAAAATTCCCAATACTTCGAGTTAAGCAACCATTAACTCGAGATCCATCCAATCCGAAATCATCCAAACATCAATTCACAGTGCATATCAAATCAATTAAATCATTCAATCAGATATTTTAATTTAACCATTTAAACTCAAATAGAAATCTAATAGAGTGTGATTTACTCACCTTTGCTTTTATTAGCATCCATTCCCAAATCCAGATATTCAAAAGTCAATGAATAGAAATCATCAATGTATAATATAGTTAGTCTAGTTGACTTATATTAAACTAGATTGTTTACATATGAATTTACTACTTTCTTGATTAATCAATCCTTCATTATTTAAACAATTAATTTCAAACATTTAAATTAACCATTTCTAAATTATCTTTTTGATCAATTAAATTAATCTTAATTTAATATCAATTAATAACCTTCATTATTAATTAAGTCTGAATTACCCATTATTAATCGCCAATTTCTTAATTAATTACCTAATCAATTAGATATTATTCCTGAATTATATTTCAAATTAGTTAACTCTTAATTAACTTCAATTAGGTAATGTTAAAATCTCTTAATTACAAACTTATTAAACATTTAATAAATAAAATTTCTTAATTACAATTTATTTGATCTAAAATTTCCAATTTAAATTTCTTAACATCTTTAATCACCTTACTATTAATTATAATCAACAATCCCTAATCTTGCATTTACACAACAACTGTCCATATTATATATTCAACAAACTAGCATTCAATCCCCGAGCAAATTTCCCAGGTTACTCGGGTTGGACCCGAGCTCTTTACATTTTCCTCCGAGTTTTTCCTTTGCTTCTATTCTTCTTTATTTTTTTTCAAGGTAAGTTTAAAAACACAGTAACGCTCAAAGCTCTCCACGAACTCGAGCTCCACCTCGAGTACCAAACTCAAATGCACGAGAACACCACCGAGTCTCCCACGCGAACGAACTCGCCTGATACACGAAAACATCGTGTACGTACACAGCCCCGACGGCGAACTCTGACCGACTCCGACGATGCCAACACATCGAGTAACTCTTCGTCATCGAGTTCTGATCGACTAAAGATCCACACTCGTCCACAGTTGAAAACGAGTATAACTAAATAAATCTCGAGTTCAGGCCACCGACCAAACTTGCCTCGCCTGAACCTTTCTGACCACCGTAAACTCCCAGCCTCCGGTCATGCGCACATCACACTTCCATCCACCATTCTCCCAAAACACGCGTGACTCGATCAATTGTTGGTAAAGAAATTACCTCATTTCCAGACTTTGACAAAACCAAGAAGAAAAACCTAAGTTTCCCTCGTTCCCCCAAACCTTGCAATAGAAAAATTTATCAACAATTTTCCTGATGAAATCCATAGCTAAACTTGCTTCAAGCAAAGTTGCAGCACTCTATGTTTGATCGATGGGCAGAAATAGGTTAAAGAGCATATTTTGATCATCTACGAACTGCTCATAAACCACACCTCTAAAAATTACCAAACAAAGATTAAAATTTCTATTTTTATGGAAGGATTCAGATTATATAATTAAATCTTCAAACTATTATGGTCGAATTACTTCAAAATTTTGAATTTACACTATAAAAACCAATTATTTCTTACTGTATAAACTTTTCTTTCTTGAATCTATTTTTAACCTCTGTATTAAGATTAAACTAAAATATTTTGTTTAAAACTCTAAGCTTAACAGAGATCACATGTAAAGATTTTGAATTTTGAATAAAATCATAGACTCTGAACTAAGAATAGAGAAGTTAAATTTGACATATATGTGCATATCCATATACACAGCCATCATTCATGCAAGCAATATATACTAAATCACTGCAAACTTCCATCTTGTATATCAAAGTTACTACCTGATTTAAACTTTGTCAAACAATTTGTTTACTCACAGACATTAAAGAAAATAACAGAGGAAACCAAGTTGAAGTACTCACCTTTCTGTTGAATGGATATGTGTTTTGAAACACTACTGTTAAAATTTCCTTTGCTCCTCTTATTTAAACTTAAATTTGAAATTTTTGGTTTGCTTCAGGTAGTTTTTTTTGTTAAGAAGAATTTTACATGCCTTGATCTTGTCTGACTTCCTTACATCCTGGCTTAATTTAATTTCCAGGATTTTGTCTACTGGTTTTGTTACAAGCTTATATATTTTTCTTTTAGTTCGAATGAATGTTAAGTGGAGATATATATAAAACAAGTGTGTACAGGCTGAAGTTTATACAAGTACAAGATATTATTGTACTGTTAGAGTTTTTTTTTTCTTCTGTAAGGTGGCTGAAATGATATTTGTTGAGCTTGCATTAAATAATCTTGGCTTGTTTTATAAGCTTAAGCTTGTCATCTTTTCTTTTTTTTCTTTCTTTTTTTTTAAATTATGTACAACCTGATTTTATGAGTACACTCATATACATATATAACTTTGTCTTGTTGCCTTTTCTCAACCTACATACTCATCTTTTGCTTGTTCATAAACATATACTTTTACTATCTTCTCTTATATTCTTGTTTATCTTCAAGTCTCCATACTTATCAATCATATCTACTTAAATTTCTACTCACTTGAATGTTAATTTGTTCCCTTTTTCTTTGTTCTATTACTTTGTATTGATCCTTTAACATGTATTTACTTATATTTCACATAACTATATAAGTTATCTTGTATATATATGTATATAAATTTATTTATTTTTACTATTTTGTAAGTTCATTTTTGTTTGTATTTTATTTTACTTTATACTTTGCAAATACATGTATTTCAATAGTTTATACATTTCTAAAATTATTGTATATGTTCATTTCATATTTTATTTCCATACTTATGTTAATATCATAACTTCTTAAGCTTGTAATAATTATATTTATTTTCAAATAATATATTTGTTTATTCTTAAATTTAACATTGATAAGATTTATTTACTTGAACCATTATTAACCAGATTATATCATATATATGTTTGTTTAGAATAATAAGCTGTATTTTAATTAATCCAATTATAATTCCAAAATAGATAAACATTGTGGAATACATATATGGATATTTCTTACATATTCTGGTAAATCCATGCTTATTTTTTTACTAAATACAAGCTACTCATGTGTCATAGTATTCCACTTCCAAAAATTAGGGTCCTTCTAATGCGCTTGATTATCATGTTAGCACTTGATTTTTGGTACTCCATCCTCAAATCATAGCTCTGCACCGAGCAACAGTTGTTAGCACATACAATGATGTTTGAGAACTTGCATATATCAGAGTATTAATGTTTAAAATTTTTGGAAATTTGTGAACATTTGGTTTTAATCATAAATACACATTTTTTATCGAACTAATCATCATAATTCAGTTTATTTATAAATACATAACGTGAATATATACATGTATAATATTAACAATTTAATTTATTATTCATTTATCTTGGTAAATCTATCACACATTGCATTGTATAATTCTATTTTTAGTGTCAAATAACCATATTTAAACATTTCTACAACTATTTACAAATTTTCAAGTTGTCTTATGATATTTTGTATTTAAATCCATGTATTTTAATTGCTTATGAATCTCAAATTAAACTATTTAAATAATCACAATATATAATTAGTCTGTTCTTCTAATAAATCCTAAAAACATATATCAATTTTAAAGTGCATACGTGTTTATTCATGTTAAACAAAACGATAATTTTTTTTCATTCAACTATAAAAATGTATAGATCATATACATTGAACTATTTACATGAACAATAATGACAAAGTGAATTTGTAAATCAATTATAATCATCTATCCCAAAAATTTATCATACGGTGCAATATAAAATTATATTTTTAACTTCCAACTCCGCATTAAGATTCATACAATTTTTGAAAAAATACTCTTCAGTTCTTTCCTATTATTTACCTATAAGTCCATATATTTAAACTAATTATATAATTTTAAATCTAACATATTTTAAAAAATCCAGTTAAATAATTTTTCCTAATTCTTCTAAAATCATTAAAATATGTCAGTTTCAACATGCATACCATCATACTAAAAAATGATGAAATTATACATAATTTTATATTTAATAGGTCACATAATTTTATAGTTAGTTGGTAATGTTGGTTTTGTTAAAAATAATTAATATTTTGTGATGATTATTATGTAGTTTACATGCACTTAATTTTATAGTTATCTTTGTAGCTTAATGTAACGTATGTGGTATCATATAAACTTATACTTTGTAGGAGTATAGTTTTCATAGTATTAACAATATATAGGCTGTTCAAATGCCTGCATCTTTATTCGAAAATTTAGTTTGAAGCCAACTTATGCGAGGATATATCACACTGTAGGTATAGGTCAAAATTTTCATGTATAGTATTTCAACTATAGCATATTAAGAGCTATTATGTATCTTTCCCAGTTTCATAATTCCACATGGCAGTTAGATTGAAAAGGATTTTAGCACCAAATGGAAATGTGTTAGGAGTAAATATTATCAAATTGGTGTGTTGTGTGTAAATTAAGCTTTCGTTGTCTTTCTTTTGAATTTTTCCAGTTATGAAGAGCTAGAGAAGATTTCTAAACTTGATTAAGCTGCATACATATGTCCTGCTCTTGAATTTTGGCAGTTTTCAAGAGTTACTGTAAGCATGTTGTTAATTATTTGATAAAATCATTAATGGGTTAATGCATGAATCCCAGGTATCCATTGAAACATTAAATATTAAAACTATCTTTTCTTAAAATGCATATTTTTAGTATGAAATCCAAGAGTTGCACTAAAAGGTGAAGAAGATGATGTTGATTATTTGGATAATGAAATTAATTGCACTAAAGATATCGATGAGACAGTAAACCCATGACAACTTGGACATAAAGAGGTTGTTAATGTATCCTTTTTATTTTGACATGAATCACAATGTTGTATCTCATGTCTAACCTATGGAAACAGGTATGTAACAACCTCTTCTGAAAAAAATGTTTTACACCACAAGCGATTATTATTGATGTGGTTGCTAAATGAGTGGAAACTGGTTCAGGTTCAGTTCAACTTGCATGTACTCACTTTATTCGGTTTAGTATTTGATTATAAAGTTAGGCATGAAGAATTTATTACAAATTTAATTACAGGAAATATATATATATACATATATATATATATATATATATATATATTAGTAATGTAATATCAGTTAATATTTCACTGCTCTTACCGTATACCTATAAAAAGCCCTAAACCCTATAATATTTAGTTGATGTAGTGAGATGTAAAATTTCCAAAGAGTAACTTTTGTAACTAAGAAAAATGAAAAAATATTATGGGAAGGTGTATTTCTAAAGATACCGTTATTAATCAATAAGGAATCACTTATTGTCTCTAGAGTGATTGATCCCTTCTAAGGAGACCGACGATTTGGCTGCTCCGCCAACTCCGGAGGAAATCCGTGCTTGCGTCTTTGCCCTTAGCAAGGACAGTGCTTGCGGTCCAGATGGTTTCAACGGTTCTTTCTATCGGAGTGTGTGGCCTATCATTCAGTCGGATTTTTGTTTAGCTGTCCAGCAATTCTTTGCCGGCAGTCTTCTCCCCATTAGTTGGTCTTCCACCAACTTGGTCTTAATACCGAAGTGTGATTTCCCTCGGTCATGCGTGGAATTTCGTCCCATCAGCTTATGTAATTTCTCCAACAAAGTTATTTCTAAGGTGTTGGCCACTCGTTTGGCTCCGTTCCTTGATCGTATCATCTCCTCCTCTCAGGCAGGTTTTGTGAAGGGTCGTCTAATCACTGATAACGTCATGTTAGCCCAGGAACTGATTTCCCAGATTGACAGGAAGATTAGAGGTTCTAATGTTGTTTTCAAACTTGATATGGAGAAGGCTTATGATCGTATGTCGTGGTTTTTCATCATTAGAGTTCTGCGTGCATTTGGGCTACCAGAAACCCTTATCGATTTGGTTTGGAGACTTATCTCTAACTGTTGGTTTTCCGTCCTCATTAACGGATCGGCCAATGGATTCTTCAGAGCTGGTAGGGGTCTCCGTCAGGTTGATCCTCTATCGCCTTCTATTTTCGTGATAGCGGCTAAAGCTTTCATACGAGGGATCCACACCTTAACGATTTTCGGCCAGGTTCACCGATTTGGTCTTCCGAGTAGGTGCCCGCTCGTTTCCTCCTTATCCTTTGCGGATGACATAGTCATTTTCTCCAACGGTAACCGGCCGTCTATTCGTCGCCTGATTCGCTTTATCCATCAGTACGAGCGATGCTTGGGCCAGCTCGTTAACTCGTCGAAGAGTTGCTTCGTTCATGCGAAGGATATGGATCCTTCCAGGGTTTCCTGGGTCCATTCGTTCACAGGATTCAGGGCGGCTTCCCTACCGCTTCCATACTTGGGTATTGTTCTCTACAGGGGCCGGAAACTTAACGCCCTATTCGATCCTCTGACGGATAAGGTTAGGGGAAAGATCATTCTTTGGAATGCTTCGATTCTATCTCATGCAGGAAGATTGGTTCTTATCAAGTCGGTGTTAGGCTCGTTAGGTACTCATGTCTTCGCAGCGATTTCCCCTACCGCCTCTTTCTTCAGGTGTTTCCAATCTTTGGCTTCTTCATTCTTCTGGGGGTCAAAGATTGACAATCACCGTCATCACTGGGTCTCATGGGACGTGGTGTGTCGCCCCAAGAACGAGGGCGGGCTTGGATTGCGAAATCCTAAGGATATTTGTGCGGCTTTTGCTTGCAAGCTGTGGTACAGGTTTGGGACTAACGATTCCCTTTGGGCGAAGTTCCTCCGAGCCAAGTACCATAGTCTGGCCTCCGCAGGCTTTTCCGGATTTCCTTCCTTCGCTAGTGAAACTTGGAAGCACATGCAATCGGTCAAACCTTTCTCTGACTCCCACGGCGGCCAATCCGGTTGGGATGGTGGTTCGTTTTCCATCTTGAAAGCTTGAAGTTCGGCTCGTCTGTCATCCCCCGTTCTCCATATATTCTCCTTCATATGGGACGCCAGAATCCCTCCTAAAATGTCTCTGTTCATGTGGCGAACCCTTCATAAGGGATTGCCAGTTGATGAGAACCTTCAGCGGATTGGTATTCCTTTTGTTTCCCATTGCAGGTGTTGCAGCAACGGGAATTCGTAATCTTTGGATCATTTAATCTTTACCGGTTTCTCAGCCAGATCCTGTTGGAATTATTTCGGTAATTTTTAGGTATCAGAGGTAGCAACAACTCGTCGGAGGATTTACAGTTGACCTGGTGGAACGGTATCAAAGGTAAATCTCTTCGTTCTGTTGTTTTTCGCTTAATTCCTTGTCTGATCTGCTGGCACCTATGGTGTGCGCGGAATAAGGCAATTTTTGAGGAAACTCCCATGGATCCCGTCTCCGTTATTCGTCGGGTTAGGAATGATGTTTTTCTAGCTTTTCGAGGCAGACCTTTCAAGGGATCGATTGGCTCTCGTTCTGGCCATCTAGTGGCTCTGTTATCTATTTTCTGTTCTCAACCTCCCAATAGGTCGGGAGTTGGTTGATGATCGTCCTTAAGCCAGGTGGTTCTGGCTTAACCGACTCCGTAATCCCCCCCCCTAATTTTTCCTCTGATTTAGTGGCTTCTGGTTGCAGGCTCTGGTTTTATAGGTTTGGTATGGGGTCTGCTATTTCTTCTATTATGCTTGGATTTGGGTGGTCGCTATTCTGGTTCTTGTTTTCGCCGTTCTCTTTTTCGGCTGCCTTTGTTGGATCTCATCCTTTTGTATTGCTTCCTCCACTGGGAGGAACCGTCGGCAGCTATTTCCGCTTATTATGATTTTGTTGTGTTTATTAGCGGCTTCTTCACCATGTTTTTTCTTTTCGCCTTCTGTCGGCTGATTTATTCGTTTTTTCCTGTCTTATTTTGTTTTTCCATGTTTCGGCTTGCTTCGCCGGGTTTTGGGTTTCTTTTACTGTTGGTTTCCTGTCAGGCTTGTTGACAGCTAGTGTTGTTTATTTATATAATTCTTGCTTAGAAAAAAAAATTATAACAATGAAGTACCTCCCATACTAGATAAAAAAAATTAATATAGCAATCAAACTTTTTCAGTGTTTCCAAGTGTATTGCATTCATATATGAAAATGGACCACATGTGTATGTATATGACTTAAGCACATTGAAGTATGTTCTTTCTGATATTAATCCAACAACTTTACAGTTTGAATATTGAACTAACATTGTAGTAATGTTACAATTCAAAATTTTTATTTCTAATTTTTAGAAACCCCAAAAAGATGTTATTGCAACTTATAGGTGCACATATGTCAACTTGGGATTTCTAACTGTATTGTTTGATTGGATTACTGTGGGTATGGTGTTAGGTTTTATATTGCAAGTAAGAGGCAGTGGATTTTGATTCAAAATTGCAAATGGTGGTGTTTCTTATTTTTGTAAAAGCAAAACAGAAATATTCATGGACAAGGATTCATAAGTCTGCATTCAAAATTTAGAGTTTGACCCAAGATGGAGGTGGTAAATTTATTTATGATGATAATTATGAAATGTAATTGTTATGTACGATATATTTTTCATTTTATTTTCTATGATATTGATTGACAGAAGCTATGTTTGTTTGTAGTTATTTATTTGTATTTGTGTATGTAGTTGGTATTTCTATATATGATGTAGTTTGTAAAAATATGTAGTGGTATATCTTTGGAGTAGAGTACCTTCTGTTTTGTTATGTACTAGTATGGTGAGTTATCATTTTTGCTATTTAATATGGTCATTTTGATCTCCTATTTGTTACTTTCTTTTGTAACGTAAAAGCCAACTTAGTTCGGTTAATGACCAATACTATAGTATATTTATGAAAAAATGAAAGAAACACATCCAGCTTTGTGTTATGAATTGGCTTGTGTAGACTATGCATTAAAATCTGAAGTTGCAATACGTACTATTAACATTACTTCTTAAAACTTCAGTCATTCATATAGATTTTCAAGTTCATTACCTATTTTGGCATATGTTACTTAATGTATCTATGCTTAAATAACAGCTAGCCATAATAGCTATAATAAATCTGAAGAATTTTCTCCCCTCATTAATTATGGGGATTTCTTCTTCTATCCTTAATTCTCTCACCATATTTTATTTTCAAACCCTTCAAATTATCATTATTATGAGTATTATGAAGTTGTAAAAATTCTTTATTATTATCTAACATTTAAATACCAATATTTAATAATTTCTTCAGTGTAACTTTTATCATATTATTTTACGTTCGAGTCTATATATTTACATTGATTAACTGATCTAAAATATGAATGTTCAAGATAAATCTAGTCAACTAGTATGTATTATTTGGTGTAATTTGTAACGACTCGGAATTTTGATCTTTTGGTTTTGAACGTTTAATTTATTTTTAAATGTTGAATTTGAATTATTAATTGTTGAATGTGGAGATTTTGGTTGAATTAGTGAAATATTTCAAAATTTTAAATACAGCAATTAAATGGATTTAATGAATAGTAAAGTTAATATTTGAAACTGGGTAAATTTGTGAATCTGAAGTTAAATGTGAACGAAAACGATGTCTAAAGTTGATTTAAACTTTATTTGAAGCCGAGTGATGATAGTGGACTTTTGAATGGAATTAAAAATCGATAAATTAAAATATGAAATATATATATATATATATATATATATATATTAATTAATTAATTTAATAGTGAAATTTAGTATGTGGAATAGTGTAAATGACTGAATTTGTGATTTAACATGAATCGAAATTGTTTCTAATATGGATTCAAAATTATATTTGAATTATAATTGAGTTGATAAGTTTTTAAAATTTAGATTACAAGTAATTTCATAGAGTTTGAAATCATTCTATTTAATTGACCATTTAAAATATTCTTTAGAGGCACAATCTCAGAATTCAAAGAAAACCATTCCATTGGATCTGTAATAGTGTATTTTTATCGAATTTTAAATTTCATAGCCTTTGGAGTTACCGTTCGGTCGTTCGGGATAGAAATGCATAGAAATTAATTTAAAGAATTTAATTTAAAATCGGTCGTTTATTCCCGTAACTTACGTATACTTTCGAGTTGGCCTTCGAAACATGTTTCGTTGAGTTCGGAATAGGGGTAAAACATTATAAACGCATGTCAACACATTTTGTTTGGAGATCAGAAAAATCAATTGTGAATTAGGCTTCAAATAGTAAATTATACATGGATATATATATATGCACATACGCACGCAAACCCTTATTCGAAATAAACGTGGCTGCAAGCCATTAAATGAATAGGCAAAAAATAATCACCTTCCCCCTTGATTATCTCTCCATCCATCAAGTATTATCAAAAAGTTCCAACTGCAAAAACGTAGAACACCTCGGGTTCTACCCCATGTTGAAGGAGTTTTGGGCCTCTTAGAGCTTCCTCTCATGCACGAATCTTGAGTCAAGGAAAGAGCCGAGCGCTGCAGGAACTAGGGCGTTGGTTCTAGTTGCTTAGGCCTTCGAGAAGATAGTCATTGATCAGCGAGAACGTGGCCGGAGAAGGAGCGGCGATGGATTGTTTATTTGCGGCTATGTGTTTGTTCGAACTGGGAACGAACGGAAGTAGGAAGGCAGAAGGGAAAGAATTCACGGCCACGATCCTCTATTTCGAAATTTACAAGGCCATGATTAATTAGGGTAAGAGTAAAATTGATTTTGTAAATTTATTTTAATTTAAATTTGGGTAATCTCTAAAATAGCATAACTATTTCATACAAGGTCGGAATTGGATGAAACGGGCAGTGTTTGAATCGTAGCAACAAATACAACGTTCTAGATTTGATTTGGAGTCGAATAGAGCCAGCTTAAATTTAGGTTAAAACGAACATCGTTCGATTCAATTTAAAATTGAAGCATTGGTAAGTAGAAAACTCAAGGTGAGTAAATCTCACTCATTTGGATTACAAGTTTAAATATAAAATGTTAAAAAACAATTATTGGTTGATCGGATGAATTTATAGATTATTATCAGTTTGGATGTTATAATATATATATATATATATATATATATATATATATATATACATACATATATATATATATATATATATATGTATATTAGTACATACGTAACATCCTAATTTTTATCAGATTTAAAATTAGTAATTAATATAAAATTTTTGATTTAAATTAAAATTTATTTGAAAATTTTCAAATCAAATTTGATAAGTATTGATTTGTATATATATGAATAAGATTGTAATTTACATTTGAGTTTAAAATTCAAAGTAATAAATGTTTTAAAATTATTTGAATTTAAAAATATATATATAGGTAGATTTGAATTTGAATTTGAATTTGAATTTAAAATTTAAATAAATTTCTTAGTAAAATAATTTGAATTTAAAATAATATATGTGATTTATTAGTACGTAATTAGTTTTAAAATATTTTCTTTTAAAATTGTATATAGTAATAATCGGAAAATGTATTTATAAAATAGGAAATATAATTTATAAATTATATAAAAATACAAAATGACAAGTGTTAAGCTTTAGCACATAAATTAACAAGTGTAATCCATGAAAAAATAAAATTAACAAGTGTAATAATATTATCATTAGGATTTACAAATGTCACTTTTATTCTTGTTTTTGAGAAAATTAATAGAAATAGAAAACAAAGTTATATAAACTATTGCATCTCATCCTTCTCAGTCTTTTTATCTTCATTTTCAAAGCCTATACATTTTATAATCTGAAAACAAAGTAATCAAAAACAAAGTAATCAAAAACAAATTCAAAAATCATCTCTAACATCAAACAGTTGAAGATCTAAAGCAAATCAAACTTTTAAAGCAAAAACAACTCCAGGTTCAACTCCTTTCAAATCAAGAACAACAATCAGTTTAAAGTAGCATCTCAAAAACAAGAACCAGTTCAGATCAATTCAGTGATTAAGCAAATTCAAAGCTTCAATACACACACACACACGTCATTGTTTTAAAAGGCATACCTTTAAATGTTTATTTTAATTAATATAAGTAATATTTTTGGTTGATATATCATGTTATAATTGTGTATATATATGTAACATTACATGTTATGTATATATTTACAACATATGTCTGTTTTTGTTTCATTTAATTTGGATATATACTTTGTGTCACGACCCGAACTCGATGTCCGACAACAACATCAAATTCATATCGCGGGAGCTTGCAACACCCATTAGATGATAAATAACACAACGGAAAATAAAAGATGACATCACTGATACAACATGAATACAATATCCGATACATCAATATGATACAATGATAATCATCAACATCAGACAATATACAACACAGAATACAGCGGAACGTGATACAATATGAAATAAGACTTCACAGATATTAAATACTGCAACTCTGATCCAAAAGCTGCAACGACAAAGCTCCAAAACTCCGAGCTTGATCCACCATCAAGATTTCACCAAGATAAGCAAGTCTCGTCCATATCCAAAGACTGAACTAGCTCCATATAATCTACTAAACCTAACTATCTAAAAAAACCCAACTCTAGACTGCCCGTGTGGAAAATTATGGGCACCCAGAGTTTAGGAAAGGAACAATAAACTCCAGGTCAGTCATGGGACTGGTGTGAGCAAATAAAAACAGTTTGGTCTTTAAAAACAATCAAAGATTCAAATTTCAAAATCGCAATGCTTTTGGAAAATGAAACTACCATAAGGCCTCCCGCCACACACACAATGCAAACGCAGAATCGGAGGAGAATTCTCCTTATGATAGTCAAACATGCTTGATACGCAGAAAAATTTCTTTGATATTATTATTATAAGTGCACGGTGCAGAAAAACATTTCGAAAGTAGAATATAAATCTTAGCCAGCATAGACATTTCGAAATATGCCTACTATAGCTACCATGTTCAATAGCAGGTTACCGCCACATTCCATGGCAGGTTATACAACTAAAACCGTACAAGGCTCGTATTGTTTCTTTGGATTTTTCCAAAAAATGGTCAGGCTAAGGAACTTCCTATTGCCACATGGGAACGCCTCTGGCGGGACGCCCCGAGAACCTAACCGGATCTCTGCCAAACAAGGCCGGCTACCCCCCTTCCTGGGGAATATGCAGAACCTCAGATATGCCACCCCCGGTCCTTTGGGACCTTTATACGAGAGCTCTCTAACAACAACATCACACAGTAATAAATAAAGTGTGTCCACATGAGTAAGTATCTGGGCTCCATACCATGATACTACCCTTTTCCAGAAGGAATGGTCATACCCTAGGGGAGCTACCCCTGAAACCTTGCCGCACAATTCCTGTTTCGACCATTACCGGGTTGTGAGGCTCGACGAAGTTTCGTCCACAAAGCTACGCTTTTCACAAAGCCATGCTTTGATCAACAAATGATCAGCAGCACTCAGCATGCCACATTACCAAGTTGGGAATATATCGCTGATAACCTTCAACTACATAACCTCTGAGCTTGTACGTCTCAAAGAAGATTGTTAAGCTAAGAGAATAAATTCTCTGCCACCAACAGAAATGTATTTGAAAGAAATCTGCTTTATATCTCAAAATGTAATGTCATACATACAATCCATACAAGTCTGTTCCGGGTTCGAACAGAACCGAAGGCACTTCCAAAGAAGTCCTTGCAATCCGGGTATTCACAATCCCGATCGGACTTCCCATCACTTAGGAAATCTCTATACCGGCGCGACTCAGTGCAGAGACAATCGATAGGTCATCTTATCGTTCTCGCAAATACCCGGTCTTCACCACCGGTCTTCAAATGCTATCTATAACGACGTATCAAATATTCGGAATGGGTTATACGACACAAAGGTCCTCTCCCGGCTAAACCGAATAGTGGGCGCAATATTTAAAACATATGGATATGGGATTTCAATTAAGTCACAACTTAATAATTTCAAACTTTCTTTCAAATGGTTTAAACCAATTACCATTTCAAATCTTTTAAACAAAAGATTTACCTCATAAAGTTCACTCTGTTTCACAAAGATTCATTCCCAGATTTCAAAACAATTTCCGTTTCAATTGGATTAATTCATTAAATCTTTAAATCAAAGATTTATCTCGTAGCTTTCAAAACTTGTTTCCAAAGATTCGTCAATAACTTGGAAAATCATTTTCAATTCAAACTTGAAATCCTTTTATATAAATTGGAAGTTCATTACTCATACGAAAGCTTTTTATCACTTAGAAACAATAGTTTTATTCGAAAAAACCTCGATTCCATTTATACAAGTTACAATCTTTGGTTTAATTCAAATTTCCAAATCAACGCTTAAAAATAGTTTAAACCCATATAACTTGTAAAGTCCTTTTTAAATCATAAGTGTTGAATATAGAACTCAATTTCAGATTTTTGAATTTCAATTTAAATACGATTATTCAATTTTCAAATCTTTATTAGTTATTCAAAAATAACTTTTATTCTTAAAACAGCTTTTCAAAAGCTTTTCACATTAAACTTAATTTATTTCCAAAACTATTTGAATTTAAAATTCAAATTCAAACTTATTTAAAAATCTGTGACTTAACTGATTTCCACGTGAAATCCATATTTGTGTGTGTATGAGTGTGGTCCAGGGGTTTTACACAATAGTGCACAACATAAATCATCACAGATTCAATCAATGTCGATAAGCGGTATAATTCATAACGCTTATCTTCATTCACAGATTCATAGGTAAAGTAAATTTATCAATCATAGGGGTTCATCATTATGGTTCGATGTGGGTTTCGGATAACCAACCGGAATCCGAATCCCTGTCGCATCGAAAATCAAATGCCGTTTTACGGCAAAAAGGTTTTCTCATCAATACAGAATAAAATTACCAATCATAATCCATCACAGAGTAATTCACACAGCATCACAATTATAAACAGAAATATCAATTCATTATACAACAAATCAGATATCCTACATACACAATCCATAAGCAATCGTCTTTAATTCTTATTGTAATTAATTCAATTTAATTATTAAGTTTTAATTACTTAATTCCTTTATTCACTCTATTTAATTAATTACTTTTTTATCAAGTTATTTATTTTTAATTAACTTAATTAACTATTCCTTAACCATTAATTAATAACCTTAATTATTAATGAACCTTAATTTATCATTTATAAATTCTCAATTAAATTACTTAATCGATTAACTATTAATAATTTATAGATTTACTTCAGTGGTTAACTACAAATTTATAAATCACTTAATTGTTCATTAACCTCTAATTACACCACTTTAATTATTCTTAATTGCTCCCAAAAATGATAGTAATTAATTAATGATGATTATTCAACTTGATTAATTATTTCTTGATTACTCCTTAAAATAATTAATTAATAATGATTGTTTATCTCAATTAACGATAAAAATCTTCCTTACTTTGAAATCAATTCATTATTAGCTTGAAACTTTAGTGTAATTACATTAAGTACTCATCTCAGGTTAATTACTTAATCAAAACGTTAATTGAGATTTTTAAAAAAAATTGTTAAGCATTTCCTTCCAATAATTAAACTTGAAATAAAATTTTAACCTCAATTTGTCAAACATTGATTGCCATCATTACTTTAAAATTTTGTTTAAAGGATTTGCTTAATCTACTTTTTATCATACTTCAGGCTTTGGGAAATTGACCCGAGTGAAATGCCGGTCTTACTCGAGTAACAACTCGAGCTCCTCTGTGCTTTTCCCGAGTCCTTCTTCTTCCCCTCTCGTACTCACTTCTCTTCTCTCTTTTTTTTCTCAGCTTAGTTTAAGTTTAAACTTATATACGGGACCACACACATAGGCCCCCAAACCCAACTCGAAGCGAATCCAACATTTACCCGAGTATCAACTCGAGTTGTCAACCACCGAGCTTCCTGACACATCGCGCACGGCCGTGCACGTGCACCGATGAGGTATCCCCTTCCGGCCATTGCCAAGGCACTCAGCAAGTCGACGTTCGCCACGCCATCCCTTCCGACTTCACAGAACCACAATTCCACCAACCAATCAAAAACAAACTCTTCAATCGAAACTGGGACCAAACCTGATTTCAACAAAACCCATCATCTCCGACGATCTCGTATACTATTACCCACGCCATTTCGATAGGAACTTCGTCACACCCCAATGCTTCGGTTCACCTAGGTCCGGCCACGCTCGATCTCTTCACGGCAATGAACAAATTCGAAAATCATTATTTGCCAAAACAAGTTTTAAACCCTAAATTCAATTCGATTGATCAATTTACTCAATAGAAAATTTTTTCAATATTTTTCCCATGATACTTGACGCTGAATCCTTCTTCTGACCAAAATTCAAAGAATTTAATCTCACCGATTGAATGAATTTGACAAATATGCATTTTCTTATCATCTCGTGAATTCACGTTACTCACTCACTTAAAAATCCTAATATCTATATTAAAATTCATGATTTACCCACACGAATATAAGGATACAACCCAAACTTGAAAATTTAGAAATCAATATTTACATTTTAGTTAATTTATCACTGTCATATCTCATTTTATAATACCCTATAAATATTTTTACTTGGAATTTATTTTTAAAACTTAGATTAGAGTGTTATAAGCAGTTTTTATTCAAACATCATAATCTAAATGTTATTATTCAAAGAGATATGGATTTTTTTCTTGAATTGAGTTTAAAACCTGAGACTTCACATATATGTATACACAGTCATATATACACATTCAGGCATTTTCACACTTATGCTAACATATTTCTTAAGTAACCATCTAACACTGATCACATGCAAATCAAAGTACATATGGTTTTAAAAATTTGCTCACCTGAAAAGTTTTGAAACAGAGGCTGCTTCCTGTTTTTAAATCTGCAGTATTGAGTTTCTTTGAATCAGTTTTGTTGTTGACTGATGTTTTAAGTTGAGTGATGCTTATATATTTTCTTCTTCTGGTTTACTATGTTTTTTGCTGAACGAACTGAAGCAAGAAGAAATTGATATATATGGAAAGGAAGCTTGCAGGGGATGTTATTTGTACATGTGATTATGTTGTTTTGTACAACACCAGACCAGATTTTTTTTTCATTGTGTACTAATATGATAATTTCGGCTGAAAAGATTTTTTTTTTTTTGCTAAGGAGATGTTATTAATGCTTATGTCCCTACTTTTGTTTACAACTTATACTATTTAATTATGTGTGTACAATTTTGTATTGTTTGTTTTACTAGTGTCTTCTTTGACAAGCTTTCAAATCTAAATTTATTTATTTATCTTTATTTGCTAATATGAAATAATCTTGTTTCATTTACATTGTTTTCTTGTTCTAAATCCATTTAATTTTATTGATTTGCAGTTTTGTGTTGCTTTTGTTATTACTCTATAGTTTTATTTTAAACATTTTATTTATAATTCAATTCAACTGAAAACATTTATTTTTAAGCTTCAAACCCAAATTTTTAAAATACATTAGTATATACATGTTATTAAATTTGAAAATTTCAAACAAATCCACAATTTAATTCAAAAATTCTATTAAATTATAAATTTAAATTCGTCTTTAAAATCGGGATCGTTACAGATTCCCCTCCTTAAGAAATTTCGTCCTCGAAATTTGCCAAGTAGATAACGAAGATAGATGAAAGATAGAGAAATATTTTTTCCAAATCAAACTGGATATCAATTCTGCATTTGGCTTACCAAATCAGAATATCAAAAATAGATATGAGAACAAACTCAATCAATTGCGAAGCAACTGGGTCATCTGATCTACGAAGTACACAGAGTATTGGTTAGTTCGAAGGGATAACTAACCGTTCGTGGAATATATCGAAACCCAAAGAAATAGACAGAAATAGATTCGATTACGATCTCAGATTCAAGATTTAACTTATTTACGATTTGCTGAAAAATAAAACTAAGTGTAGTTCTCATGTCGAACAAAAATTCAAACAATTTTAATCGTAAACGGAAAGATTGACTTATAAAATTCCTTTTCCTTAATTAGCTTTTGAGGATGAAGAATTACCTCTGATTGCATTTTTTTTCTAGAGTTGCTTATAAGCTGGACAGTTGTTGATCCTGTGTCCTGGCTTTCGGCATTTATAACATCCCGTTGATTCCTGATCTGGCCTCATAAATGGCTCTCTCATTCCTGACTTCCAAGAATTCTTGCATTTATCTAAGTAGTGGCCTTTCTCCAAGCAATTGAGACAAGTAACATCCTTCTTTTTCTTCTGTATATTCTTCTTTCCTTTATTTTTCTTTGATTTCCTTCCACCAAACTTCCTTTTTCTCCAATTCAGATTGCTTGCATTTACATTCTCCTCCGGATCTTTTTGCTTTTCCAGAGTATCGTAACGATAGCCCATATCAATCAATTTAGAAAAAGATTCCTTAATGTGAGTAGTCATCCTTTCCTGAAACTCCTTGTTCATCCCTCGAATAAACTTTTCATTCTTCTTTAACGGTGTATTCACTAATTCTGGACCAAATCGAGATAATTCAATAAATTTGTTCAAGTATTCCTCAAATGACAAACTTCCTTGCTTTAAATCCACAAACTCCTGGTATATTCTAGAGATACCAGCAGACGGCGTATATCGCTGCTCAAACACTTCCTTGAAACGACTCCAAGTAAATTCATCTGCCGACTCATCCACGGTAACAGTTTCCCACCAAATTAAAGCATCTTCCTGGAGTTGCCAAGAGGCTATCAATCGCATCTAATCATCTTCTAACTTTAGTCCTTTGAAAATCTTTTCACACGATCGAATCCAAGCTTGTGCTTCAATAACGGTTTCTTTTCCAGTGAACGGCTTTCCACCAAGTCCAGAAAAACTCCGATGTAGATCAGCCAAATTTGGTTGAGATTGAATGGGAATATCTGTCGTTGCAGGGCTTTGACCAGTTGAAGTGGTACTTTCCTGTCTCCTATTTCGTCCTCTTCTTCCACTCATTCTTACTATCTGTGCATAGTAAGAAATCTGATTTAGGCAATTCGGACGAAATATCTTAGAGAATAACAACAGATAAAAAGAATAGACTAAGGAATTTGGATTTTGGTTCCACTGGTTATACTCATTCTAGGGTATACTTCACCCTATCTCTAATGAGCCATCTAATGTGTTACACTCCGTAGCTAAAGTTCTTACTCAACCTTCAGCTCTGATACCACTTGTCACGACCCGAACACGATGTCTGACAACAACATCAAATTCGTATCGCGGGAGCTTGCAACACCCATTAGATGATAAATAACATAGCGGAAAATAAAAGATGACATCACTGATACAACATGAATACAATATCCGATACATCAATATGATACAATGATAATCATCAACATCAGACAATATACAACACAGAATACAGCGGAACATGATACAATATGAAATAAGACTTCACAGATATTAAATACTGCAACTCTGATCCAAAAGCTCCAACGACAAAGCTCCAAAACTCCTAGCTCGATCCACCATCAAGATTTCACCAAGATAAGAAAGTCTCGTCCATATCCAAAGACTGAACTAGCTCCATATAATCTACTAAACCTAACTATCTGAAAAACCGAACTCTAGACAGCCCGTGTGGAAAATTATGGGCACCTAGAGTTTAGGAAAGGAACAATAAACTCCAGGTCAGTCATGGGACTGGTGTGAGCAAACAAAAACAGTTTGGTCTTTAAAAACAATCAAAGATTCAAATTTCTAAATCGCAATGCTTTTGGAAAATGAAACTACCATAAGGCCTCCCGCCACACACATAATGCAAACGCAGAATCGGAGGAGATTTCTCCTTATGATAGTCAAACATGCTTGATACGTAGAAAAATTTCTTTGATATTATTATTATAAGTGCATGGTGCAGAAAAATATTTCGAAAGTAGAATATAAATCTTAGCCAGCATAGACATTTCGAGCTATGCCTACTATAGCTACCATATTCAATAGCAGGTTACCGCCACATTCCATGGCAGGTTATACAACTAAAACCGTACAAGGCTCGTATTGTTTCTTTGGATTTTTCCAACAAATGGTCAGGCTAAGGAACTTCCTATTGCCACATGGGAACGCCTCTGGCGGGACGCCCCGAGAACCTAACCGGATCTCTGCCAAACAAGGCCGGCTACCCCCCTTCCCGGGGAATATAAAGAACCTCAGATATGCCACCCCCGGTCCTTTGGGACCTTTATACGAGAGCTCTCTAACCAACAACATCACACAGTAATAAATAAAGTGTGTCCACATGAGTAAGTATCTGGGCTCCATACCATGATACTACCCTTTTCCAGAAGGAATGGTCATACACTAGGGGAGCTACCCCTGAAACCTTGCCGCACAATTCCTGTATCGACCATTACCGGGTTGTGAGGCTCGACGAAGTCTCGTCCATAAAGCTACGCTTTTCACAAAGCCATGCTTTGATCAACAAATGATCAGCAGCACTCAGCATGCCACATTGCCAAGTTGGGAATATATCGCTGATAACCTTCAACTACATAACCTCTGTGCTCGTACGTCTCAGAGAAGGGTGTTAAGCTAAGAGAATAAATTCTCCGCCACCAACAGAAATGTATTTGAAAGAAATCTTCTTTATATCTCAAAATGTAATGTCAGACATACAATCCATACAAGTCTGTTCTGGGTTCGAATAGAACCGAAGGCACTTCCAAAGAAGTCCTTGCAATCCGAGTATTCACAATCCCGATCGGACTACCCATCACTTAGGAAATCTCTATACCGGCGCGACTCAGTGCAGAGACAATCGATAGGTCATCCTATCGTTCTTGCAAATACCCGGTCTTCACCACCGGTCTTCAAATGCTATCCATAACGACGTATCACATATTCGGAATGGGTTATACGACACAAAGGTCCTCTCCCGGCTAAACCGAATAGTGAGCGCAATATTTAAAACATATGGATATGGGATTTCAATTAAGTCACAACTTAATAATTTCAAACTTTCTTTCAAATGTTTTAAACCAATTACCATTTCAAATCTTTTAAACAAAAGATTTCCCTCATAAAGTTCACTCGGTTTCACAAAGATTCATTCCCAGATTTCAAAACAATTTCCGTTTCAATTGGATTAATTCATTAAATCTTTAAATCAAAGATTTATCTCGTAGCTTTCAAAACTTGTTTCCAAAGATTCGTCCATAACTTGGAAAATCATTTTCAACTCAAACTTGAAATCCTTTTATATAAATTGGAAGTTCATTACTCATATGAAAGCTTTTTATCACTTAGAAACAATAGTTTTATTCGGAAAAACCTCAATTCCATTTATACAAGTTACAATCTTTGGTTTAATTCAAATTTCCAAATCAACACTTAAAAATAGTTTAAACCCATATAACTTGTAAAGTCCTTTTTAAATCATAAGTATCAAATATAGAACTCAATTTCAGATTTTTGAATTTCAATTTAAATCCGATTATTCAATTTTCAAATCTTTATTAGTTATTCAAAAATAACTTTTATTCTTAAAACAGCTTTTCAAAAGCTTTTCACATTAAACTTAATTTATTTCCAAAACTATTTGAATTTAAAATTCAAATTCAAACTTATTTAAAAATCTGTGACTTAACTGATTTCCACGTGAAATCCATATTTGTGTGTGTATGAGTGTGGTCCAGGGGTTTTACACAATAGTGCACAACATAAATCATCACAGATTCAATCAATGTCGATAAGCGGTATAATTCATAACGCTTATCTTCATTCACAGATTATAGGTAATGTAAATTTATCAATCACAGAGATTCATCATTTTGGTTCGATGTGGGTTTCGGATAACCAACCGGAATCCGAATTCCTGTCGCATCGAAAATCAAATGCCGTTTTACGGTAAAAAGGTTTTCTCATCAATACAGAATAAAATTACCAATCATAATCCATCACAGAGTAATTCACACAGCATCACAATTATAAACAGAAATATCAATTCATTATACAACAAATCAGATATCCTATATACACAATCCATAAGCAATCGTCTTTAATTCTTATTGTAATTAATTCAATTTAATTATTAAGTCTTAATTCCTTTATTCACTCTATTTAAGTAATTACTTTTTTATCAAGTTATTTATTTTTAATTAACTTAATTAACTATTCCTTAACCATTAATTAATAACCTTAATTATTAATGAACCTTAATTTATCATTTATAAATTCTCAATTAAATTACTTAATCGATTAACTATTAATAATTTATAGATTTACTTAAGTGGTTAACTACAAATTTATAAATCACTTAATCGTTCATTAACCTCTAATTACACCACTTTAATTATTCTTAATTACTCCCAAAAATGATAGTAATTAATTAATAATAATTATTCAACTTGATTAATTATTTCTTGATTACTCCTTAAAATAATTAATTAATAATGATTGTTTATCTCAATTAGCGATAAAAATCTTCCTTACTTTGAAATCAATTCATTATTAGCTTGAAACTTTAGTGTAATTACATTAAGTACTCATCTCAGGTTAATTACTTAATCAAAACGTTAATTGAGATTTTTAAAAAAAATTGTTAAGCATTTCCTTCCAATAATTAAACTTGAAATAAAATTTTAACCTCAATTTGTCAAACATTGATTGCCATCATTACTTTAAAAATTTGTTTAAAGGGTTTGCTTAATCTACTTTTTATCATACTTCAGGCTTTGGGAAATTGACCCGAGCGAAATGCCGGTTTTACTCGAGTAACAACTCGAGCTCCTCTGTGCTTTTCCCGAGTCCTTCTTATTCCCTCTCGTACTCACTTCTCTTCTCTCTTTTCTTCCTCAGCTTAGTTTAAGTTTAAACTTATATACAGGACCACACACATAGGCCCCCAAACCCAACTCGAAACGAATCCAACATTTACCCAAGTATCAACTCGAGTTGTCAACCACTGAGCTTCCTGACACATCGCGCACGGTCGTGCACGTGCATCGATGAGCTATCCCCTTTCGGCCATTGTCGAGGCACTCAGCAAGTTTGATGAGTTATAAAAGGTGTGATCATTAAATCATTGCTTATGTTTGATGATTGGTATTAATTGCCTGGTATGGTTTGTAATCTCAGTTATGAGATGAGTAATGATTATTGATATGGATGCATTGGTTGCTTTTGGATGATAATATGGATTATCTGATTATGATATGAGTTATCTGTTGGCAATGATAAGGTTAATTATCCAATGTTATGTTGATAATTATCTATCCGTGTTTATATAGATAATGAATTGAATTGTTTTAAACTCTAAAACAACTTGGCCTTAAAAGACACGTTTTGGATTTCGATGAGACCGGGATCGGGTTTCCATATTTGGGATCCGAAAACCACATCAATTCCAATTAAACGTTAGGTCGTTAATCCAAGTGGAGCGAGTGAAGACTCGAGGTGTAAGGGCTATACGTCAGTATAACTCTGTGGGTAATTCCATAATGAGTTGATGGAATAGTATGTAAAGATTCGAGATGGTGATTCAGAGTGCAAGGGTTATCGTCGTTAACTCTGAGGGTGATTCCAATATGAGTGTAACGAGATAATGCCTTCGGTTTCGTTCGAACCCGGAACGAACTTGCATGGATTGAATGCTTTCAGAACATCGTCAGGTGGACGATGAGCATTCTAAGTGATATGTCCTATAAAGGTAATCGTAGCCTCAAGCCTCATCAACCGGGAATGGCTAAAACAGGGGAGGTGCAGCAAAGCTTCGTGGGTAGCCCCAACTTGAGAGCAAGATTTACCCCTTCCTAGAGGTCCCTTTATTTTCGGCTTAGTGGTGCGGTTGCTGATCACAACTGCGGGGTGGTCTTGTTTGGAACTGTTCAATAAGGAATGGGTCCGGCTTTGTGTTGCAGGGGAGCGGGCATACTCCTCGGTACGGTGATCTAGGCCACATACTGTGACGGGCGGTACCCCAGTAGCCCAGCCATTGTATGGAATCCAAAATCCAATAAGTGCCAACGGTTTTGATTGTATTACCCATTTTTGTGGCTAGTAGCTGGAATTTAATAGATGTAACAATTTCGGCTATTTCTTATTTACTTGAAAACCCTAGACACTATTATAATATCATCGGATTTCCTATCAAATGTTTTGGTTAGCGTAAAGTAAACACTTTTCCATGTTTATGTGTGGGAAGTCTTACGTGATACCTTACTTTTAAAAGGTTTTTCAAAAGTTAAGCAGCTTTAACTTGTTACTCACACCAGACCCATGTCTGACCCAGAGTTTATTTTTGTTTTTCATAAACTCTTGGGTACTCAAATTTTTACGAGTAGCCAAGGGATTCAGGTTAGCTTTGACGAATTATGGAGGAGCAATGGAGCAGGAGGCTTTGGCGTTAGATATATAGTATTCCACTGTGTTGGTATCTCTGAGTGTTTCTGTATTGTGTATTGAGATGTAATAACTAGACAGGAGTTTATAACTGTCTAGTATGTGATGTATTGTCTGTGTAACTCTGATATTTGATGTATACTATGTAATACTTATGTTATTAATATAATTTATTCATTCCACTGTTGAGATTCTTGTATTGTTTCTTCTTTCTCTTCTTTCTTTTCTCTTTTCTATCCCTTTCTTTCTTAAGGATGATGCGACTTTTTGTGGAGAAAAAGTCGGGTCGTCACAAAAACTGGGTACTAAACCCTATTCTGACCAAAAGCCATCGCCACGGTGGCTTAAACATCCACCTACCATTTTTTCCGAGACCACCAAACTTCCGTCTACCTCTAGTAGAAACTCCAACCACCCCGAGCCCCCTGATCACCAAAAAGCCTCCAAACCCAATTCACGTTCAACCTCGATTTCCTCACTCGATACAACGCTAGAAATCGTGATTCTTCTTTTAAAAATCCTAGTTTTCAAAGACGATTCGGACTATATACCTGAATTAGCAAATCATGATGATTGATTTTAACATGTTTTAAGGTTTCCACTGTTCTTCTTAATTTCCAGATACAATTCCAACTAATTTTACTTTAATATATTTCTAAATCTTAGTTTAGGTTTAAAAATAGACAACTTGTTTGAACTCCTAAGCCTATCAGAGATTAGATAAGGAGATTTTGAATTTTGATCTAATTTAAACCCTAAAAGTTTAAACAGAGATGAACACAGATATATCCACGCATGCACACTTATATCACTTCATATTTATAACATACATGTCTAATTTCACTCATGCAAACAATTTACCACATCATTATTTCATAAAATCATCACAAGCACTAAGTTAAAACAAAATGTTGTTTTGTTTACTCACCGGTATAAATGTTGAACAGAGAAGATTGGAAGCAGTTTTTATTTTGAAAACTTGAATGTTGTGATCTTTGATAGCTTGTTAACTGGAACTTAAAAATTCTTGAAACTGGAAATCACTTTGTTGTTGAGATGATTTAATCCTTGATTTAGTTAAATTTGCTTGATAATTTGAGGTAGTTGTTTGCTTGATATTTTTCTGGGTTGATTTTCTTTTTACAGTCCTTTGATTTGGTTCTGGTTTTGAAATGTTTACAGGCTTTGTTCTTTGTTTTGAAAGTGAGAATAGAAAAGGAATGGAGAAGAGAAGATTGATATTTTATAGACTTAATTTATGATTTTAAAATAAAAGAAAACAAAATGAAAATGGGGACACTTGTTAAATTTGCTTCCATTTGTCATTAGCATGTATTAATTAATTTACATGTGTAATTATGCATGCGTATATTATTTTTAAATGTTTCTATAAAACTTTTATATTTATTTACTATTTAGTAAATACATTTCTTAATTTATGTTTATAAAATCTTTTAAATAAAATAACATAAACTAATTATGTAATATTAAAATCATATACATATATATTTTTAAATCAAATTTATTTTAAGATATTTTTCTAATTGAATTTCAAATTCTAATTCTAATTCAATTTAAAATCAACTCACACACACACACATATATATCCATTTAAACAAACACATTATTTAATTTGTTTGAAAATAATAATTCTATTTAAAATCTACTATATCTATATATATATATATAAACAATCCATTATTATTTGTTTTAAAAGAATAACTTACCAATTTTAAATAAATTATAAAACAGATTATCACATTTTAATTGCTTGAAATTTCTGAGACATCATAGATTATTAGCTAAATCAATTCTCTTTTTATTCACATTCACTTTGATTTCTACTCACATATTCACAATTGCTTCAAATTCCTATTTGAATTATTACTTTAATTATAAACAGTTTGTACTTTGATGGATGCGTATTTAGAAAATAGCTTGAAAAAGTATAAAATAGATAAGTAGTTGAAAAATAGTTATTAGTTGTAAATAGTAGTAAAATAGTTAAGTAATTATAAAATAGTTGTAAAGTAGTTAAATAGTTGTAGAAAAGTTGGATAGTTGCAAAATAGTTATAAAATAGTAATTAGTTATAAGTAGTTGTAAAATAGTGATTAATTTTTAAAACAGATGTAAAATAGTAATTTTCAAAATAATTGTAAAATAAGTATAAGATAGTTTGGGTATAAAAAGAAAGGTTTATAGTAAATAGCTAGAAAACATATATTTAAAATGGTTTACATTAAAGTAATTTATTTGAAAAATATTCAGAGCCGAACTGTTCAATTCCCCAATCTTTATTTCCAATCAATTTCCAATTCCCACTTCCCACTTCCATTTAAATCGATTCAATTTCAATTTAACATGAATTAACTTCAATTCCTATCCTAAACTCAAATCAATTCCCATTTGAATTTAAACTTGTTCAACTTAAATCTCTCTTCCAATTAATTTAATTCAAATTTTCCTTTTGAATTTATCTCCATTCCCATCTCAGTATTTAATCCATCTTGAATTACATAAATTCGAGTTAATTTTTAAATGTTGATTTAATCCCTTAAATCAAATTAACCTTTACTTTTTAAATTAACAACTTAAATCTTTAAACCATTTAATTCTGAGTCCAAATTTCAAAAATTCATTTTAAATTACCTTTACTTAACTTATTTCAAATTTCAAGTAGGAGTTCAAAACCTTTTTAAACAATTTAATCTTCAGAATCCAATTTATTACCCAATTCTTAACAATTTTCGTTGCATGTTTATTTTTAACATTTAAATCTTAAGTTCAAAGTGATTACAATCCCATAATTTCAATTTAATTTCTAAAAATTAAAATTGTTTAAATAATTTCAAATTAAAGTTTTATTTCCATTTTATCTCAGTAATAGATACATATATTATATCAATCCACTTCTTAATTCATATAAATAATTCAATTCATAGTTTCATAATTTATTAATAACAATAGGATGATATCAGGATAAGTCAAGGTAAATAAACACCCAAATTATCTAAACATCCATCAATAGCATCCATTACCAATTTCCTGATCTCACACATAATTCCCATTTCAAATCAACCCATTTAGCTTCCTATGTTAAATCTCAATTTTATCTTGAAATTTCCAATTCAAGTTGTCTGTTAAACATATTTAACTTCCCTTAATTTAAATTCAATTTATTTAATCCAGTCAACTTTATTCAATTTGAATTCTCCATTCAAATTTTAAACTTCTTATCCATATCCTTTCCCATTTATAAGTTCAAAAACTTATTTCACTTTAGGTTTTCACATCACATTCCAAGGAAAAATTCAAAATTCAACACTTAGAGTTTATTTCAAATCATCTTTGATATTATCTATATCCCATATATATACATATTTATTTCCTTTGCACATCAATTTATACTTTAGATTTTAAACCACCTTTGGTTTTGATTCAAAACAAATTTCTTTAAAATTTTCAAACAACTCTTTTTTTAAATAAGATTACATTCAAAAATATTCTGAATAATATTATTTATCATTTCCTTTAACATTATGAAACAATTTCAAATTTTTGGACTTAAATTTTAAACTTCATAATTTAAATCCATTCCAGTTCACAAGTCATACTTATCTAAATGTTTACTTCCTCAAGACATTTCATTCTATTTCATCATCGTTTATTTTAAAAATAAACATCCCATTATTAATATACAACAAATATTTTATGATAATAACCAAGGTTATCATATCTGGAAACTAATTCACTATATTTTATTTCATAATTTATTGGAAAATATAATCAGCGTCACTTAAATCAACCTTCTGAAAACAACTCTACAAATTCAGAATTTTATTTTCTAGTTTGAATCCATTTCTAGCTTATCTTATTTATGTAGTTCATATTATCCAATTCCTATTTGGTTGTATTTCTATTACCACTTAATTCTTATTATTACACTAAATTCAAATAATCGACAACCAACTATCTTAGAATATATAATAATTAGAAAAATTATTTCTTTATATATCAAAATATAAGCTTATACAAGAATCAACCATTTGTAAGATCTTTTTATAAGAAAATAAAAAGTACGCACTCATATATATACACTCAACTCATTCTAGGGTACTATTGACCCTATCCTTAATGAGTAAACCCACCGGGGCCAAGGTTCCCGCTTAACCTTCAGTTCTGATACCAAAATGTAACGACCCGAAATTTTCGACCTTGAAAATTCGACACCAATACGTTCAATGTAGAAGTGCTGAGAAATCGAACGTCGAAAACTTCAGATTATTAGGGTGAAGAAGAAAAGAGGTAGAAGAAGAATAGAAAACAAAACACAGAATCTCACATTTCGCAGCGGATCAACTATAATATAAAATAATAGCATTTATACAAAGAAAAATTGTAATTGTCAATTTACATTCAATATATCAAAGTACAATCATTCACAAACAAACTGGATAGTTGTGACAACTTGTCCCAGACTACAAACAATACAACTATGATACAAAGTGGAATAAGCTCCATACGTCCCTGCCTTCCAGCCCGCCTCCTGAGTTTCAGAACGTCCTAAGCTAAAAATTTGTAATACTCGATCTGACCCGATCATTATAATATTGTAACACCCGGGTCAGGTTGGAAACCAGTGCGAGTAAACCCATAAAATTTTAAAAACTAAGGTTTAAAGCATAATTGAAAACCCGGGGGTAATTCATACCTCACTACGAGTTCTTAACTTGCTTTAGTCATTCACTTATTACCAAACAATATTTAAAACTGTTACTCAGTTTAAATGGTCATGTTACTTAAATTATTCCATTCCAGCTATTTGATTCTAAACTCAGATCTATAAAGAATTATTATAGATTACAAATCGAAATTGTTTCGGGTATTTGCTGATACCCGACCCCGGTCTCTTCGAATCTAATGTCATCTTTAATCCAATTTGTTTAAGTGAACAACTTAATTAAATTCAAAACATGATATTTATTTAGCAATTCATCAGATAGATATCCATATTATCTCAGGTCAACCAATACATTTCATATCACAGAATATCACAATCACATACCAGAGATATCAACAATCAAAGGCATTCAATTATATTTTATCACTCATAAGTAAGACTAAATAATCATTCAATTCCTATTTAATTTAATTTAATTACTAAATAAATTAAATTAATTACCCTTAAATCTTGTTTAATTAACCTTAACTAATTTTAAACCATTTATTATCTTTTTAATTAATCATCCTTAATTATTCACATTTATTAATTATCCTCTAATTAATAATGTTAATTAATTACCCTTTAATTAATCACATTAACTAATGAATCTTTAATTAATAATATTAAGTAATTACCATTTAATTAATCACTTTAATTAATTATCCTTTAATTACTTGCATTACCTAATCCTTAATTTCTCTCATTAAGTAATTATCCTTTAATTACCTTAGTTAATTATCCTATATTTACTTAAGTCAATTAATTAACCCTTAATTACTTAAGTCCATAATTAATCTAAGATAAACCATTATCTTAATTAATTACACAATTAAATCATTATTAAATTTCACATGAAATCACATGGGAATGCAATTAAATAATTAATTTATTATATAATTATATTAAACCAAACAATTTAAATTCAAAAACATTTGATTATAATTTATACTTGAAACTTGTTAAATATTTACTTTGAAACCTTGCTAACGTTATCTTTTACTTTGAAAACCCTTCATTTCTTTGCCTTTAAACTTGTTAACAATTTTACTAGTAACTTTACCTTTGCTTTTGCTTTAAAACTTTCGGGTAAAAAAAATCCTTACTAAAATTCCCGAGCCCAACCCACAATTCCTCGAACAATCTTTTGTACCAAAATCTCCTCCCTTACCTCGATCAACTCGCGAACAACTTCGAGCATATCTCCATCTTCCCCGGGGCATCTACAACATAGCAACCCATGATATAAAGCGAAATGCGTGCACGTGCACTATCGTATGCCATGGCTCCGATCGACGCTGCAACCTTCGTCAAGTCGGCGACGACCTTGCCGTCGTTCCCAACTACCCAAAAGCATGGAACTGCCTCCAACTAGAAATCGAGCAAGTCGATTCAACTAAAACCAAACCTGCTCAATGAAAAACACTCCACACCACCGCCTAAGGTCACCATAGACCCCGATACTCCGCCCAAACCTACGTCGTAGACTCATGCACCAATCACACCTACTCCGACCAAGTCCGATCCATCCTCGCCGTCGCGATGAACCCGATAACATCGTCGAACCCAACCGGTCCCTAAACCCCTACAATCTCCTCGCTGCCCCTCTACGGCGAAGTATAAACATGCCTACCCTTATTCCCTCGATCATCGATCAACAAACAACTTTCGACCCAAACCCCGGAACTACAAAACTACGTGATCACCGAAAATTGGCAAATTTTCAATTTCTGAACATCTCACCATATCTCTCTCCATACAAATATAAATATTTTGATTTTACCATTAAAATACATCATTTCCAAATTCGAATTGGATTGTATAATCAAAACTTGAGATTTAACTACTTTAATTTCTAACTTGAATTAATTTACCACTGTAAATTTTTATTTTTATCATAATTACTTCATGTATATACTTGAAACCATTTTTATGATTCAAATCCAGTTAATTCTAACATATTTCATATAGAGATCATATCCTAAAAGTAATTCAGAAAGAGAATTTGAATTTTTATCTTATTTTGTTCTTTCTGTGTAATAAGAACAGAGGCATGCAAACCAAACACAGACAAGTAAATGCATAAACAAACTAGGCAACCATGTTTACACATCCTGCAAAATATTTTCACAACACTATTTTCATGATTTTTCACATACATCGGATAAATAAGAAAAATTTGGTTTTAAAGGTGAATGTTCACTCACCTGTATATGCAACAGAGAACATGCCTTTACTCTTAATCTGGAACATGAATTCTGAGATGATTTGAAGCTTAATGTTGATTTTAACTGATGATGATTCATGTTGAGTTGAATTCTTGAGTTTTCCTTTGCTTGCTTAGGTTAATCTTGCAAGAGTTTGTTTGTGTAGTTTGAGTTTTCCTCTGGTTTGGTTTCTAAAAAAATGAAAGATGAAGAAAGAAAATGGAGCTGTAAAAAAGTTTTGAATATAGCCTGGTTTCCCCTTTCACTATTATTAAAAGAAAACCATGCCACTTGTTCCATGCATGATTTATAAAAACTACAAATGTTTGAAGCGTAATATACAAGACTTACAAATGTCCAAATTCAATAAAAAAATTTATGTTTTTATGTTTTAAATTTTAAATAATTATACTAATCTTATGTAAATTTTAAAAGAAATATATTAAACCTTATTAAATCTTAATTTAAGCTTAAAGCTATTGTACTTTTAAATAAATAAATAATTATCTTTAGTGTTTTTTTTCTATTATCAGTATTTATTTTGTTCAACTAAATAAAATAAGTATCTTAATGGTAAAAATCATTAAATTGTCCAATTACCAGATGTCCAAAAATCCAAGTTATCACATGTGGTATTCAAATTTTCATGATCGAAAAAGTAAGATCGAGTTAAATCGAGTTTCACACCCTCAAAAGAATTGAAATCCAACCCAATTACCATGTTTTCAACAACTTCATTAATATTGTTATATTTAATTTCAAAAGTTGTTATTTGAAAATCGTCAATTCTGGTAAAAGATGGATTATTACTTAACTCGTCACACGCTGGGATTTGGTTTGGTTGTTCATATTGTTTCATATAAGTTTCAAACAATGAATCCATGTGATCATCGTAAATTTCATTCTTTAGCTAAAAAAATTCCAATTTATAGTTATCAGCATGAGGATTTTCACTTTGAAATTGTTGAGAACAAAGATTTTCAATCGTAACATGGATAAGATTATTCCCATTGCGAAATTTGTTTGAAAAGTTGTTTTGACTTTCATTTGAGTTTGAAATTCATTTTGGAGTTCGAAATTGAACTGGCATGAGTTATAATCAAAAAAATTTGAATTTTGAATTGAATTTAAATTTTAAAATCCTTGATTCGAGTTATTACACAAATATGAATTACACAAATCATTTTTACTTTGATTCTGTTGTGTAGAGAATTCAAGTAAAGATGAAATGCTATTTTCAAGTCGGGTGTAACGACCCGTATAATTCGTGGATTTAATTAGGTTGAATTTATGAGTTTTGTAATTTAATTTAGTAGAAAAAAAATAATACTTTATAAACAAATATTGAAATAAACGCTAAATTAAATTATGTGAATGATGACTTAAAAAACCTACTTATAGAAGTTTGGATAAAGTTCAAATGAATTAAGTAGAGAAAGATTCTTACCTGAAATTTAATATGAGAAATTTATGAAAGTATTAATTTGATTTAATGCAATAAAGGTTTGTAAACGGTAATTGTAATAAATTAAGAAATCGTATTAGTGCAAGTTAATAATTTATGACTTGAATGAAATTCCAATGCAATAAAATCATTTATATGTTATGATTTGATTTTATGGAATATGTGAAAAATAAATGTAAGGATTGATTAATATATATGTTACTTATTCAGGGTATTGAATAAAAATTAGGAACCCCATTTGTAGTTAATGGTAATAATGTTGATATTAGCTAATACATTAAATTTCAATGCAATACCCATAAATGAATGTATGTAAAGGTATACTAGGTTGTTTATCAAAATCGAAGGAAAAAAAAGTAAATATCGGATTTGATTGATGGATAAATATGCATTAAATAGTAATTGAATGTAAGGTTAATGGTAATGGTATAAAATCAATCAATGAATGTATATAGATTGTAAAGTTATAATAAAAATAGAAATTGGATGTCATTAATATAAGATAACGAATTGCAGATTTTGGGTTTATAATAAAGGATAAATGGAAATTTTGATTGGTTATTAATTAAATGGAATTCAAATATGTTGGGAAAATTTAAACGGACTTGAATAGTGAATTTATTTAATTTATATATATAATACATAATGATTAAATGAAAACCAATACCTGTAAATATCTATATTATTTAAGTGGAAATAACAAACTTATAAATATGGGATTGAGAGCTTTGCAACACTTATTATGAGTTATATACTTAGTTCGTTCAATTAAACCAGAAACCACTGTAATAAATATAAATTAATGTTATGCAATTGGGATAAAAAAAATTAGGAAAAAATGTAAAGTGTCTGAATAAGTATATTTAAATATAAATGGTACCCAGGATAGTAATGTGATAAGTAGTGAAATTAAGAATGAGAATTTGGATTTATTTATTTATATGGAAACTTAAAGTCTAATAATTGAATTTAATTGAAATTAAACGAGATTGAATATAGTAAATAATTCGTTAATTCAAATAAAGATAATGAGAGAAATTTGTGTGATAATTTGGAATCCAATATTAAATCCATCTATTTGAAATATATGAAGGGAATAACCATTGATTTCTTTGATTTATCATAAATCTTAGGACATTATTTATAATTTGTGAATTTAACGGAATTAAGGATTTATATTAAAATTTATAAATTTACCTTCTTTAATTTGACATCTAGATTTGTTGGAATTTTGTAAACGATTAAGAATTTTTAAAAGTAATAAAATGGGTCAATTTTTGAATCTAAATATAAAATTTGGTTTTATTTATTTATTTTAAATTTATTTAATTAATATAAAAATAGCCATTTTGGTTACGGACTCGGATTTCGACGGAACCAGTTTCATCGGATCCGTAACCGTGAATTATTGTAGGGTTTCATGTTTCGTAGCGGCCGGACTTGTCATTTGATCGTACGAATGCGAAATGCCTTGAAATCGTTTTAATTGAAATCAATATGAAATCAATTTGGAAATATTGATTTTAGCATAATTTCTTCATACGATGGAATTTGGACATGAAACTTTTTCCATCGCGTTCAGAATATTTTAAAATACTTATTTTGATATATGGGTTTACCCAATTCCGTTACGGGGTCAGAACGGGCTTTTTGGGCCACGTTAGCGTTAGCACGTTTGCTTATCCAATCCATCTATTCAAATTCTGACCTACCTATATAAACACAGTTGTAAACCCTAGCCTCCATTCTGTTCTCATTTGTTGTACGTTCATTTCTTCAACTCTTTCTCTTCCTCAATGGATGCAAATTTCAGATCCAATTTTATTCAAAATTCAGATGAAAATTCAAACATCTCAGAAAAATTCCAAAAAAAATATATGTTGAAGTTCTGAATGAGCGTAATCTTCTGGTGGAATTCGTTTTCCATTCAGATTCACCGTTTAGCTAGAAATCACGAATCAATTCCGGCCGTTCGTATGGAATTTTGGACGATCCAACGGTGGATCTTTGCCCAATCGACGATCGGAAGGTGGCGTTGGGAAGAGGGTGAAGAATAGGTCGCAGATCTAAGTTTCGTTTGACGAGATGGTCGATAAAATAGCCCAGATCTGGCCGCGTTTGGAGCGGCGGCGGAGGTGGTTCCAGCCACCTAGGGGCGTGCGCAAGGAGGAGTTTGGGGCGGCTCGGCATGTTGAGTGCAACGATGACCTTGGATCTGAGAATAATCGACCGAAGCGACGCCAAAAATTCATGAAATCGTGGCGGCTCGTTTAGGCTAGGGTTCGAAACCCTGTAGATGCTAACTTGAGAAGAAGATTAGGGGTCAACGCTGATGTGGCATGGGAGAGAAGGTTGGGTTTGTTTTGTTTGAATTTAGTTTAATTTTGATATTTTTTAACGCGTTAACTCGAATAACTTTTACGTATGAATTCGGATTCACGCGAGATTTTTTTGTTAGGATCGTAATAAAATTTCGGCTCAGGTGACGCAGGGTTAGATGAATTTGGAGATCGTCGAATTTTTGGGTTTAAATCGGATTTAAATTCGATTTAAATGCAAAAGGTGAGTGTTTTAACCCACTCACAATTTCTAAAAGTTCTTATGTTTGTTAAATTAATTTTAGATATGAGTATAAATTTATTTATGGCTGTTTGGCATGTTTTATTCGTCATCTCAGTTAAATCGCATTTACTTAATTTAACTATTAATTAATTTTATTTATTGCATATAATTTGACAGTTAGAATTTATTTATTTTCATATTTACTTCCTGTCATGGTTATATTTATTTTTATTTCATATTAACTACCAGTTAAATTTACATTTATTTTTGCATATAAACTGCTAGTTTAACAGTAGTTAAATTTATTATTGAATATAAACTGTTAATTAATACATGTTATTTATTACCTGTATAATTTATATGCTCTATATTGATGTTGTTTAAATTGGATGATGATTGAAATAAATGGTTGATGATTGATATTTGGATGAATGGATGCTGTATTTTATATTGTATAAACTGCAAGTCATTGTGCATTTCATTCATTCGGGATTGCGGTTTGAAATGATATACAACCGTTTTTTTTTAAATTGCGGATTGAAATGATAAACATCCACATCACTTGACCATAGGGTAGAAAATTTTATGCAGGCACCACGGTATATATATATATATAAAAATATTTTGAAATGATTTTTTATGGTTTTGTAAAGTTATATATATATGGTTTATGGGATATTGATTAGGTTATTGATAAAGGTTATTATATATATATATATATATAGTAATTTTCAGTTTTTTAGCTTTGTATAAATTTGATTTGAAGTTTAAAATAATGTTTGATTTTAAGATCAAATAAGATTAAGCATTTATTTAAAATTTAATTTCTGGAGTTTCATTGACTTAAATGAGAATAAGGTTGGAAGATGAATATTAAGTTAAATTGGAATTAAATAAAAGTTAGAATTTTTAAAGGATATGATTTTATAACTTGATTTTTGTGTAGAGTGATCTAAATGAATATCAGGTTGATTTAAATGAATATATAATAAATTGAAAGATTTTCCAGTTAGGTGAAGTTAAAGGTTTTTCTTAAATTATATTGAATTCATTAAGTAAATATTTCAAGTCTAAATAATAAGTAATTGAATTTAATATATATGGGATTGTCAAATGAGTTTGTTTTGAAATGGTGAAATATTTAAAGCTTTGAAACATAAGAATTGAAATGGTATTTGGAAGTTTAAATCGATATTTGAAAATTGATTTGTGAAATCTAAAGAAGCCATTGTGTTTTATAAAGTAATTTAATATTTAACCATTTAAGAGATGGAAATTTGTTTCGAAGTTATGATTTTCAAGTTAGTATGATTTGAAAATATTATATTCAAAAGTTTGATTTCTAAATATTTTACTTTGAAAACCCTATGATTTTGGAAAAGAATATATATTGAAAAAAATATATGACATTATATGATTTTGGGTCTAAATGATATCGTATTGATTTGGGGTTTTAAAATACAAATGATATCGTATTTATATGGGTTTAAAATGGGTATTTTATTCTGGTTTTAAAGTTTAAATTATTTAAATGACCGCGGTGTTATAATAACGTTTGATTGTTAAAGAGACCGGGATCGGAAGTTGTCATACTCTCTGCCAACTCCGCAAACCACTTTAACAACCGTGTACGCGGTGGAGATTTCAGAATGAAGTAGGTTGGTGGCAGCGTTTCCTGTAAGGTAAATACGTGGACCCAACTCCCGTGAGTTGGCATAAGGTGGCTAAAACAGGAGCGATTGACGGGTTAATGAGGTAGCACCTCTAATCGGACACTTCCCTTCGATACTATACTCTGACTTTGAATTGATTCGGTGGCTACCTTCATTTTTGATTTCTTTGATGTGGGGAGTTTGTTCGAGGTGGGCAGCAGCTGCGCGCTGCGCGTTTCCATCGGCCCGGAAGCGTAATTGGTATATCTACCCTGGCATTGCCTAGTTGTGTCGTGTTACCTACCCTATCGCGCCTTGTACGAGTTTGGATTTCTCCCGTAGCCCGTGTGGTATCCTCTGGTGGCTTCCCGATCAGGAGGGACTTTGATATTGGATGGACTACTGGGACTATTATTGTGTTAAGGGGAATATTGGGTCACTCCTTAACGCTATTTAAAAGTAAGTTTATTTTACAATTAGACACTATTATAATAGCGAAATATACTATATAGTAAATAGTTTAACGGATCCTTAGGAGATGTAAATCCCAAGCATCTCTTGAGTTACTGCACTCATATTTATTTCTGTTAATTTAACTTACATAAAATCTTTTAGTTCTGACTCGAGTGTTTTGTCTTTTCAATTCGCTCGGGTCAGTCCGAGCATTTCAGGATCGAAGACTTAGCTCTGTAGGACGAAGACGAAGATTATTATTATTATTATTATTACTACTATATGGTTCCACTACTCACTGTATTCCACTGCATTAGTATTTATTGGTATGTGAACTGTGATATTAAATTGTATAAAGAAGAATCAAAAGTTTTGTAAACAGTTTTATAAACTGTATATTTTATTATTATATTTTATCCTTCCGCTGTGAGATTTTATTTTGCTTTATTTCTTCTCTGTTTTTCTTATTTACCCCATAACGATCCGCCCTTCCGTATGGTTTGAATTGGCACGTGTGTCGGTTTAAAGCGTGCGAAAAGGCGGGATGTTACAGTTGGTATCAGAGCTTTGGTTTAGCGATAAACCTTAGCTTTGTGGGGTTCGACTCTTTACTAATAGGGTAGTAATACCCTATGGGAGTCGTTGGTGTATATATGTGAGAGCGTACTTGTTAGTGTTATAAAAAGATTTTAATATTGTGTTAATATGTTCCGTTTTGTATTTATAAATTCTGGTTGATGCATGGGACGCTATGACATCAATAGGGATTTCTAAACACTTAATAGGACATACCGACATGATATTTGTTTTTATATAGGTGAATGAAATAATTTTTCCTATTATATTTTCTGTATATAAAATAAAAAATTTCAAATGATATCTATATTTGGCTGTAATAAATTGGTTGTTAGGTAACAAAGAGTATAAATAATAATAGAAATAAGATTGAAAATAAATAAATAAATGAAATTTGGAAATTTAGGACTTAAGATCCGGGGTTTTGAAATTTCTTTCGAATAAATTTTGGAATATAATAATATTGTGTATAAGTGTTTTCTGATATAAATATTTTAGTATAATTCGGAAGAATTGTTTTAAAGAAGATATTTGAGAAAATAAGTTGTACTTTCCTCTCTGTCGCTGAAAAATAAATTCGGTGATGGCGGCCGCATCATCGACTTTCATTTTCGAGTTTCGAAGGGGAAAGGCCACTGTAGTAGTCTTACTGCAGATTCATTTTTGAAAAATATATAAATTTGGAATTGTTTTAAATATAATTAGAGATATATAAGTTGTAAAAATATATTTATCTATTATTTAAAATAATTTGAAATTTAACCTGGTATTAAATTCTTAAATTCCCGTTAATTAATTATTTCAATTATTGTAGTAAAATGAAAGGTAAGTAATTAATAAAATTTAAACCTCTAGAATTTAGGTAAGAGATTTAATGCCAAGTTATAAGGGAAATAAAAGGAAATTTGAAATTGTAACATATGAAACGAAGAGTAATATTGTTGAAGATTAAATTTAATTAAAGGATGAGATAAAACTTGCATAAGTTCATTTGCATTTTCTTTAACATATATAACTTACCAAATATAAAAGTTGAAATGTTTAATAAGAAATGTAATAGAAATTTGTACAAGTAAAAGTAGGTAAGGAGAGTATTCAATGAAATTGATGTCAAATGAGGATTTAATGTTATAAACTTAATTTATAATCGAAATTTTACTATAAATGAATATAATTAAAAGTAAGTATGACAAATAGATGATTAGAAACTTAAGTAATTAAGTAATAAATCAATGAGGACATGCAATAATAAATGAATGAATAATTATAACGTAATAAAAGAAACGGGCATGACCTGAGTTAATGGAATTGAATAATTGTAAGTAATAAGAAGAAAAAAATGAAGCAAACATTTAGTTAGTAAATGTAAAGTATAACGATAAATCATTATATAAGTAAAAAGAAAATCATGCAACAAAGGTATGAAATGAAATTAATAATAAATGAGAATGGACTAAATCTATTGCTGAATTTGTTGTGTTATGGGTTGCAGTTGTTGGGTAAGAAACTTTAATGTTGTTGGGGTGGATGAATAATCCATTGTGTTTAATCTAACACTGTTGAGTAAATGATGCACTTGATGGTTATTTCTTCATTCCGTACAAATTAAAGGTTTTGAACCGTACAACTATTTATTTGCTTGATTTAATGGTTTCTTTGAATTTGTGGTGTATGTTGTTTGTTGAAATGGATGGTTGTGTATTTATTTGTTGTTAGGGATTGAAACCACTCAAATATTTCACTTTATAAAAATTGTTAACCCTTTAGATTTTATAAGTGAAATGCAAGTTATGAAAGCAATTGCTACTGCTTTTGGTTCCATAAATTAAGCGTAATTTTTCCGAAAAATAGGTACGTTTCGGATTACGGTTTATAGCGCTATTTTATATATTTTCCCGTGTTGGGATATTATATTTTGGATAATATATGTAATATAATTGTATATTTAATATTATATTTTCTCCCGAGCCTCTCCATACAAAGGAGACTCTGCCAAAGGTTTCCGTAAATTTTGAACTTAGAAATATTTTGAAAATGTTTTCAAACTTTAATAATTTGTATAAAGGAATTAATAGCTATAAATTGGTAAATTTATGTTAAATCATTTTATTTTGTAAACTTATTTGTTTATAAATTTAAGTAAGAAAGATATATTGCTTTCTTATTTCTTCTTTTCCCTTCTTTTTCCTTTTCGAGGACGAAAAGTTTTGAGTGGAGGAGAGTGTAACGACCCGTATAATTCATGGATTTAATTAGGTTGAATTTATGAGTTTTGTAATTTAATTTAGTAGAAAAAAATAATACTTTATAAACAAATATTGAAATAAATGCTAAATTAATTATGTGAATGATCACTTAAAAACCTATTTATAGAAGTTTGGATAAAGTTCAAATGAATTAAGTAGAGAAAGATTCTTACCTGAAATTTAATATGAGAAATTTATGAAAGTATTAATTTGATTTAATGCAATAAGGGTTTGTAAACGGTAATTGTAATAAATTAAGGAATCATATTAGTGCAAGTTAATAATTTATGACTTGAATGAAATTCCAATGCAATAAAATCATTTATATGTTATGATTTGATTTTATGGAATATGTGAAAATAAATGTAAGGATTGATTAATATATATGTTACTTATTCAGGGTATTGAATAAAAATTAGGAACCCCATTTGTAGTTAATGGTAATAATGTTGATATTAGCTAATACATTAAATTTCAATGCAATACCCATAAAGGAATGTATGTAAAGGTATACTAGGTTTTTTATCAAAATCGAAGGAAAAAAAAAGTAAATATCGGATTTGATTGATGGATAAATATGCATTAAATAGTAATTGAATGTAAGGTTAATGGTAATGGTATAAAATCAATCAATGCATGTATATAGATTGTAAAGTTATAATAATAAATAGAAATTGGATGTCATTAATGTAAGATAACGAATTGCAGATTTTGGGTTTATAATAAAGGATAAATGGAAATTTTGATTGGTTATTAATTAAATGGAATTCAAATCTGTTGGGAAAATTTAAATGGACTCGAATAGTGAATTTATTTAATTTATATATATGATAAATAATTATTAAATGAAAACCAATACTTGTAAATATCTATATTATTTGAGTGGAAATAACAAACTTATAAATGTGGGATTGAGAGTTTTACAACACTTGTTATGAGTTATATACTTAGTTCGTTCAATTAAACCAGAAACCACTGCAACAAATATAAATTAATGTTATGCAATTGAGATTAAAAAAAATTTGGAAAAAATGTAAAGTATCTGAATAAGTATATTTAAATATAAATGGTACCCAGGATAGTAATGTGAAAAGTAGTGGAATTAAGAATGAGAATTTGGATTTATTTATTTATATGGAAACTTAAAGTCTAATAATTGAATTTAATTGAAATTAAATGAGATTGAATATAGTAAACAATTCGTTAATTGAAATAAAGATAATGTGAGAAATTTGTGTGATAATTTGGAATCCAATATTAAATCCATCTATTTGAAATATATGAAGGGAATAACCATTGATATCTTTGATTTATTATAAATCTTAGGATATTATTTATAATTTGTGAATTTAACGGAATTAAGGATTTATATTAAAATTTATAAATTTACCTTCTTTAATTTGACATCTAGATTTGTTGGAATTTTGTAAACGATTAAGAATTTTTAAAAGTAATAAAATGGGTCAATTTTTTAATCTAAATATAAAATTTGGTTTTATTTATTTATTTTAAATTTATTTTATTAATATAAAAATAGCCATTTTGGTCACGGACTCGGATTTCGACGGAACCGGTTTCATCGGATCCGTAACCGTGAATTATTGTATGGTTTCAAGTTTCGTAGCGATCAGACTTGTCATTTGATCGTACGAACGCGAAACGCCTTGAAATCGTTTTAATTGAAATCGATTTGAAATCAATTTGGAAATATTGATTTCAGCATAATTTCTTTATACGATGGAATTTGGACGTGAAACTTTTTCCATCGCGTTCAGAATATTTTAAAATACCTATTTTGATATATGGGTTTACCCAATTTCGTTCCGGGGTCAGAACGGGCTTTTTGGGCCACGTTAGCGTTAGCACGTTTGTTTATCCAATCCATCTATTCAAATTCTGACCTACCTATATAAACTCAGTTGTAAACCCTAGCCTCCATTCTATTCTCATTTGCTGTACGTTCATTTCTTCAACTCTTTCTCTTCCTCAATGGATGCAAATTTCAGATCCAATTCTATTCAAAATTCAGATGAAAATTCAAACATCTCAGAAAAATTCCAAAAAAGTACATGTTGAAGTTTTGAATGAGCGTAATCTTTTGGTGGAATTCGTTTTCCATTCCGATTCACCGTTTGGCTAGAAATCACGAATCAATTCCGGCCGTTCATATGGAATTTTGGACGATCCAACGGTGGATCTTTGCCCAATCGACGATCGGAAGGTGGCGTTGGGAAGAGGGTGAATAATAGGTCGCAGATCTAAGTTTCGTTTGGCGAGATGGTCGATAAAATAGCCCAGATCTGGCCGCGTTTGGAGCGGCGGCGGAGGTGGTTCCAGCCACCTAGGGTCGTGCGCAAGGAGGAGTTTGGGGCGGCTCGGCATGCTGAGTGCAACGATGACCTTGGATCTGAGAATAATCGACCGTCTGAGAATAATCGACCGAAGCGACGCCTAAAATTCCCGAAATCGTGGCGGCTCGTATAGGCTAGGGTTCGAAACCCTGTAGATGCTAACGCAAGAAGAAGATTAGGGGTCAACGCTGATGTGGCATGGGAGAGAAGGTTGGGTTTGTTTTTTTTTAATTTAGTTTAATTTTGATTTTTTTTAACGCGTTAACTCGAATAACTTTTACGTATGAATTCAGATTCATGCGAGATTTTTTTTGTTAGGATCGTAATAAAATTTCGGATCAGGTGACGCTGGTTTGGATGAATTTGAAGATCGTTGAATTTTTGGGTTTAAATCGGATTTAAATTCGATTTAAATTCAAAAGGTGAGTGTTTTAACCCACTCACAATTTCTAAAAGTTCTTATGTTTGTTAAATTAATTTTTGGTATGAGTAGAAATTTATTTATGGCTGTTTGGCATGTTTTATTCGTCATCTCATTTAAATCGCATTTACTTAATTTAACTGTTAATTAATTTTATTTATTGCATATAATTTGACAGTTAGAATTTATTTATTTGCATATTTACTGCCTGTCATGGTTATATTTATTTTTATTTCATATTAACTACCAGTTAAATTTACATTTATTTTTGCATATAAACTGCTAGTTTAACAGTAGTTAAATTTATTATTGACTATAAACTGTTAATTAATACATGTTATTTATTACCTGTATAATTTATATGCTCTATATTGATGTTGTTTAAATTGGATGATGATTGTAATAAATGGTTGATGATTGATATTTGGATGAATGGATGTTGTATTTTATATTGTATAAACTGCAAGTCATCGTGCATTTCATTCATTCGGGATTGCGGTTTGAAATGATATACAACCGTTTTTTTTAAATTGCGGATTGAAATGATAAACATCCACATCACTTGACCATAGGGTAGAAAATTTTATACAGGCACTGCGGTATATATATATAAAAATATTTTGAAATGATTTTTTATGGTTTTGTAAAGTTATATATATATATATATATATATATATATATATATGGTTTATGGGATATTGATTAGGTTATTGATAAAGGTTATTATATATATAGTAATTTCCAGTTTTTAAGCTTTGTATATTTTTGATTTGAAGTTTAAAATAAAGTTTGATTTTAAGATCAAATAAGATTAAGCATTTATTTAAAATTTAATTTCTGGAGTTTCATTGACTTAAATGAGAATAAGGTTGGAAGATGAATATTAAGTTAAATTGGAATTAAATAAAAGTTCGAATTTTTAAAGGATATCATTTTATAACTTATTTTTGTGTAGAGTGATCTAAATGAATATCAGGTTGATTTAAATGAATATATAATAAATTGAAAGATTTTCCAATTATGCGAAGTTAAAGGTTTTTCTTAATATATATTGAATTCATTAAGTAAATATTTCAAGTCTAAATAATAAGTAATTGAATTTAATATATATGGGATTGCCAAATGAGTTTGTTTTGAAATGGTGAAATATTTGAAGTTTTGAAACATAAGAATTGAAATAGTATTTGGAAGTTTAAATCGATATTTTAAAATTGATTTGTGAAATCTAAAGAAGCTATTGTGTTTTATAAAGTAATTTAATATTTAACCATTTAAGAGATGGAAATTTGTTTCGAAGTTATGATTTTCAAGTTAGTATGATTTGAAAATATTATATTCAAAAGTTTGATTTCTAAATATTTTACTTTGAAAACCCTATGATTTTGGAAAAGAATATATATTGGAAAAAAAATATGACATTATATGATTTTGGGTCTAAATGATATCGTATTGATTTGGGGTTTTAAAATACAAGTGATATCGTATTTATATGGGTTTAAAATGGATATTTTATTCTGGTTTTAAAGTTTAAATTATTTAAATGACCGCGGTGTTATAATAACGTTTGGTTGTTAAAGAGACCGGGATCGGAAGTTGTCATACTCTCTGCCAACTCCGAAAACCACTTTAACAACCGTGTACGCGGTGGAGATTCCAGAATGAAGTAGGTTGGTGGCGGCGTTTTCCTGTAAGGTAAATACATGGACCCAACTCCCGTGAGTTGGCATAAGGTGACTAAAACAGGAGCGATTGACGGGTTAATGAGGTAGCACCTCTGATCGGACACTTTCCTTCGATACTATACTCTGACTTTGGATTGATTCGGTGGCCCCTTCATTTTTGATTTCTTTGATGTGGGGAGTTTGTTCGAGGGGGTGCCAGCTGCGCGCTGTGCGTTTCCATCGGCCCGGAAGCGTAATTGGTATATCTACCCTAGCATTGCCTAGTTGTGCCGTGTCACCTACCCTATCGCGCCTTGTACGAGTTTGGATTTCTCCCGTAGCCCGTGTGGTATCCTCTGGTGGCTTCCCGATTGGGAGGGACTATGATATTGGATGGACTACTGGGACTATTATTGTGTTAAGGGGAATATTGGGTCACTCCTTAACGCTATTTAAAAGTAAGTTTATTTTACAATTAGACACTATTATAATAGCGAAATATACTATATAGTAAATAGTTTAACGGATCCTTAGGAGATGTAAATCCCGAGCATCTCTTGAGTTACTGCACTCATATATATTTCTGTTAATTTAACTTACATAAGATCTTTTAGTTCTGACTTGAGTGTTTTGTCTTTTCAATTCGCTTGGGTCAATCCGAACGTTTCAGGATCGAAGACTTTAGCTCTGGAGGACGAAGAGGAAGATTATTATTATTATTATTATTATTATTACTACTACTACTACTACTACTATATGGTTCCACTACTCACTATATTCCGCTGCATTGGTATTTATTGGTATGTGAACTCTGATATTAAATTGTATAAAGAAGAATCAAAAGTTTTGTAAACAGTTTTATAAACTGTATATTTTATTATTATATTTTATCCTTCCGCTGTGAGATTTTATTTTGCTTTATTTCTTCTCTGTTTTTCTTATTTACCCCATAACGATCCGCCCTTCCGTATGGTTTGAATTGGCACGTGTGTCGGTTTAAAGCGTGTGAAAAGGCGGGATGTTACATCGGGGGTGGTCATCGTTTTGAAAACTTTGCTGTTCAAAATTCGATCTATTTATAGAGTAGTTGTCGTTAAAATATCCATACGAATTTGAAGTGAAATCATATGAATTATATTGATTTTCACAACTATTGTAAAATTCACGTAAGTGGGGAAACATGGACATTTTCAAGAAATTTTTTTGGGTTTTTTTATATATAAAGGAAAAATATTTACAAATAAAACTTATTTTTCAAAAGGGAAATTGATTTTTGTTTTGTTTTTTTTTTGTTTTTCAATTTTTTTCTTTGTTTTTGAAAAGGTTTTATAATTATTTTTATTGGATTTTGGTTTTTCTAATTTTTTTTGGATTTTTGAAATTTCAAAGAAAAAGGATTTAAAAATTTCAACGGAAAAGGAATATTTACAATTTTTTTATTTTGAATTTTTTTTTAAATATGCATGAACTAATGCAACTATATGAATACAAGGGTCTAATTACAAATTATTTATCCTAAGTTAACTCAAAATTGTATAATCACATTTTGTCCTAAATCAACAAGATAGTTCTCAGCCAGGTAACAGATAGGATTTATCGGTGCACCACGAATCACCGTAGCAATGCAACCGAAGGTTTAAGTACCTTCTGAGGAACAAATACTATAATATTTATGAATCACCATAATATTTATAAATGTTTATTACTCTGTCGTAACTTAGACACCAAGAAATTAAATTGTTAAAAGAAGACAAATCGTCAATATATACAAGTAAATGTTATCGATGTCTAACCGTTACTATTAACAAAATCTAAGATGTAATGCAAAACAGGAATTAAACGTGTATTAACAATACAGCTACGGATGAATATTTGTTTTTGTTTTGAATTTTTTTTTAGATTTTAAATTTTTTTTATATACATATGCAAATGCAAGTAATTTACATTGCAAATAAAAAAAGGATAAGAGCGCAAAATCTTTTTATAAGCAAGCAATTTATTTGACAAGCAGATCGACAGTTTTCAGCAAGTTATTCTTCCCCTTGCAATTTTCTGCTTTACAACCTAAAATATCAAACAAGATATATATAATTTTTTTAAAAGGAATACTAAAACAAATGAAAGATCGAAAAAATTAAAATCAAATGAAATAAAACAACACAAATGAAGGAAAGAAAACTTTTTTTTAAAACAACTTGTTGTTTTTTGAGGGAATTAGGCTGAAGGAAAAACCTGAAAACACTTTTAGTCTGGAGGACGGAAGTTTTAAAATTTAGCCTGAAGGACAAAAAATGATATATTCATATAGCATTACACATCCATAATGTTATATTCATATAGCATTACACATCTATAATGCTATATACAACACAATTTTATAAGTTTCTGCATACACAAACAAGCAGCTGTGTAATGCTATATGAATATAGCATTATGGATGTGCAATGCTATATGAATATATCATTTTTTGTCCTTCAGACTAAATTTTAAAACTTGTCTTCAGACTAAAAGTGTCCTCAGGTTTTTCCTTCAGCCTAATTCCCTGTTGTTTTTTTACATATGTAACAAAGAGAAAAGTTAAGAACAATCCACTAAACCAAAATAAAGTTTTTTTTATATATAAGAAGACTCAGCACGTAATAGGCAAAATAACACACAAAACAAAACCCAAGCGGTTAAAATAAATTTGTAAAATTCAAAAACTCAGGCCTAAAACCAAATTATATCTACTACAGCCCATTCCAACACAAACTCAACAAGCATGCTAATGATTATTTCACAAAGAACAAATTTGTAAACAAAATCAGCAAATAATTCAGCAAACAAAATCTCGACTCAGGATTCGAATTCGATGAATCGGCAATTTGATATCGGTAGTAGGTTGCTCGTGGTATCACTGTCGCGTGCGATTTGGATGTGGTGAACGGTTGGTTCTCAATTTAGTTCACGATAACAGGAGGCGATGAAGGTAGTTTTCGTGGATTTGTGGTGTTCGTGGAGGGTGGTTTGAAGTGGTTCGATTGAAGGTGATTGGTTTGGGTGTGGTTCGATTGGGTTGCAGATTTTTGAGAGGCGGTTTTGGAGTTGGTGATGATGGTGGAGAGAGAGGGCAGTAGAAATGTGTTCGCAGTGATGGTATTAAGAAGCAGTATGATAAGGCAGTTTTCTCTTTTTTTTGTGACGTGAAGGGGATAGGTAGTTTGTGATAATCAGGTGATGGTGTTGAAGGCACTGGTTGCCGTTGTTATGTATGATGGTGAGGTTGGGATGTGGGTTGTATTGTAAGGGATGGTGGCGGGGGATAGACAGTGAATGTCTGGTACTCCTATGGTTAAGGAAGTGGTTGGTTTTGATGGTAAATGAAATGACAACAGATGAGAATGGTGGTATCGGGTATATGACAATAGACGTATGGTTGCAGTAGTTATGGTTTTTGTGATATTGAGCTGTAATGGCTGAGGAAACTTGAAGGTTGACAGTGGAATAATGGAATAATGAAGTGGCAGAGGTTGTGAGGAGTTAAAGTGTAACAGAGAATGGCGAAATATGGTTAAGGCAATTTGCTGCAGTGGCCTTGTACGTGGTGATATGGTTATGTATATTGATCAGCAGTGTTGTGCAATGGTTGTCGAAACAGGGTTTGGAGTGGCAGTTTTTTTAGAGGGGGAGTGGTTGGTGGTCAGTAATGACTGATATGAAGTAGAAGTTTGTAGATGAGTGTGAGTATGTAGATGTTGAACAGTTGCTAGGTGGTGGCTCTGGGCACAGAGTTGTGCAGCAGCAAGGTATGGATGGTGGTAGAAGGGTGATTTTATGCGATGTGGTGAATGTTATTTCTGCCATGGGTAAATTTGATGACAGAGGTGGATGGTGAAGCAACCCAAGCTGAATGTTTGCATTGTTTTGAATGATAGTGATTGTATGGTGTGGATTGTTTGATTTGGGCAGAAGTGATGAAGTTAATTTTCTTTTAGCAGGATGTTTGTCTTGGGCAGAAGCTTGGTGATGATTTGAAGAGGATGTTAATGCACGATAGCAGTGAAGTGTACTTGTGAAGTGGTTTGAATGGTTGACTATAGCAGTTGATAGTAATGGTGATGCCGATATGTGTTGTGGTTGAAGTAGCAAGATTGGCAGATGCAAGTTGCTTGTGCAGTTGCTTGACAGAGTTGAACTATGGTAATTGTTTGAAGTGGCTAGTTGTAGTGAACTGATGTGGTGGCTGCTGCAATGAATGGTGGTGAATGTAGTGAAGTTAGGAGATGTTAGCAGTGGTGGAAGGGGAGTTGTCGAAGGAGCAGTTTGAAGTTATGGAGTAGGGCCGTTTTCATATGGTAATGGTGCAGTTTTGAGAGTATGCAGTTTTGTGAGTATGAAGTTGTGCGGCAGTAGTGTGTTGTAGGTTGAATGTAGAGGCAGTTGTCGTGAGATAGAAGTGGTTGTGTTGTATGGCTGTATGTGTTAAAGAATAGAAAGTGGACAGTTCGACAGCAGTAGTAAGGTAGTTTGAATGGTAAGAAGAGGTAGCAAGACAGCAGCAGAACAGTAACAAGAGGTGGATGTTTGCAAAATGCGGAAGGCGGTTTGAATGGTAGTGTAAGGTGGAGATGATGAAGGCGGTTGCAGAAAGAGGCGGGCGGAGTTGAAAGCAGTGGATAAGTGATGTCAAAACTGGCTGAAGTGTTTGGGCGGCCCGGGCACTGTGGGTTTGTGAAGTTTGGTGGGACAGTTTGAGGAACAGTGAAACAAGGAAGCGTGAACAGAAAATGCAAATAGAAAATGCAAACACAGAGAAAAATTGTGACAGTGAAGAGAGGATGAAAATGTACGTACAAATGAAGATGTGAATGACCATGTAAAATGTGCAAAAGCAATGGAATGAATTTTTTTCTTCTTTTTTTTTTCAATTAGAATTGTGTAATTTTTTTAAATGCAAATTCATATGCAAAAACAATTAGCAAACAACACACACAAAACCAAAATGCAAAAAATCACACAAACACACAATTTTTTTTAACAATAATACACATAAAATAAAAACACACAAAAATCAAGCAATAACGAACCCAAAGAATAGAAAACTAAAATAAAAGCACTTACCTGGTAATGGCGCTAAAAATTTGTTGGACGATAATTTTTCTATCCGATTATAAAATTGCCGAAAAATTTCGAATTAAATTTTAACCGCAAGTGCACGGCGTAATATCGCAGTATATGGTGAGTACTGGTCGATTCACAAGGATGCTGGATTTTAAATCTCTATTCAATCAAATTAAACCAAAGTCGATGGATTGTTAACTAACTAAAAGATAGTAAAAAAAACAAGCCAAAACTAAGTAGAATAAAAATATGAGATTAAAGAGCAATTTAGAGGCAGATCCCCTCTCATGATCACATAAATCAACATAATGAAATTATGATCTCTTTTTGGTCATTTGTGAGTTTAGTTGATGCATTTATCATAAGCATGGCCTAATTTTGTTATTAATTAACTCACTTAAACCATGAAACTTTAAAGCACCCTCTAACCCACTTAGTAACTTTAATGAAAATGACATGAAATTAAAATTAGAATCTATTTTAAGCACGGCTTATTAACTATTGAATTAGAAACAGAAACCATCAAATTTTGATTCCAAATCCACTTCCATTATCATGATCATATGTAGATGAAGAGGTAATTAGTGATTCATATGACAAAGCATAGTCTATTTGTTTTGACCAACATAAGCTATCAAGCTCAATATTAAACAAAAATCACACAAACATCTATCTTTCCATTAAGCACAAAAGAGACATAAATGAAAAATTATGTTGCATCTACAAGATTCAAGAGAGCTTCATTACTCCTAAATTGAAGAGGTTTAGACTCTCATATCTATATATAATAGAAATACATCAAAATGAAGCTTTTGAAATTACACAAATACCCATTAATATTCTATGTTGCAGTGAGGATATTTTTGTCAAATTAAAAGCACACGTCCAGATAACTTCTCTCCATACTGTTTCGTGCTCAAAGCTTCCTTTATCTTTCCTAATTGGTAATTCTCACGTCAAACTTCAAAGATCCAGTGCAATCGAGCATGTGTGATATACCATAGCAGCGGTGGGCGTCTCGATCTTTTGCAATGGCTCCGCTGTCTAAACATAAATAATCGGTGATTCTAGAACATGCATGATTGGAGTTGGGGCGTGCTGTGAGAAGAGTTGAGTCATTGGAGTGGAGGAGGAATTGAAGTTAGCGACGCAGGTGGAGCAGAGGAAGAGGCGGTGGGAGAAGGCGGTGGGAAGGTTTTGACTTTAAATTAGGAGTGGATTTTGAGGATGAGCGGATGTCCAAGATGCGTAACGGAAGAATGATCAGCGGCTCGGGCTCAACGCTTCTTCTTGGATTTTGATTATAATTTTAGTTCTGCATTAATTTTTGGTTCTTTTATGATAATTTGCAGAACGGTGTTGAAGTATTTTATGGAAAATTTATTTTTCTTACAGATATTTTATAGCCGGGGAAGAGAGAGAAGATGAAATAAGCATTTTGATTGAGCCATATCGATGAGTTAACCATACAGAGTACCTTTCCCGCAACAGGTTCACTTAATATAATCAATCTCTATATGTTTACCTACTGTTGTATATTGTTGTATCTTGAATCTCCTAATAATTCAATCGAGTTAAATACTTTTCATCTACGATCATTTTTAGATATTTCTATATTGCAGATCAGAAAGCATGTTTGGAAATTGATTCTTTTTTGGTATGGGAAAGTTGTTTGCTGAATGGGTAAGTAAAATCATTTAGACTTTTGCTAAGCTTCTGATGTTACATATGTTTATGTCAACACTTTGTCGTTGTTCTTTTTACATACATATTTAAAAAAAATCAAGGGATTGTACTGGGCTGCAAAACAGTATAATCTTTTTTTCTTTGCTTCAACAATGTCCAATGGTTAGTAAGTAAATTTTAAGATCCTACCTTAAGTTATTCATTGTAGCTCATTTTAATGAGATTCACTTTTAGATGTAGACTTGAATAATCGGCTTATTAAAATTGCGGTCCTCTGAATTATGATAATCATGCATTAATTTGAAAGTTATTAGATTTGTTGTATTACCATGGTATAAAGTTGTGACTTTTTTATGGTGGACAACAATAGCTTGCGCCTATCTATTTATCTACATAGCTCTCTGTGTTTGTAACTTTGCTTTCTTTATCTAGATTTTTTTTTAATTTGATGTACTTAGTTTAGCTACATACTAGCCAATAAATATATACATGTTTGTTCTTGCTAATATATTGTGGTACACAAGTAAAAAGGCACCATATGGAAACGAAGTTTTACATGATTTTTTATGCTCTAATATTGTATCCTTATAAATACTTATGAAAAAGGAGATTTGCATGGTTTTTTATGCTCTAATATTGTATACTTATTTAATCATAAATACATGAGTGAGTAAAATTAGAAATAATTTTATAAATAAAAGGTAATACTTAATTATCTATATTATAATGTTGAAGCTTTTGAACAGTACGCTTTCTCTATATTGAAGTATATTTTTTTGTAGGCCACTCAAATGTGAGTTTACACTTCAAAATTTCAATAACAATTGTCAGTCTAACTTTATTGCCACTTCACATGAATTTTGCAACATAAACAGAGCATACCAGTCTTAGCCAAAGAGATAACAATGCGTCTTTTTTGTAGGTTAACGATAACATGAACCGGATAGGCTATGCATAGGAAAACTATTAAAAAGAGAGACACCTGAAATAGCCAGTCTTCATTCGTAGCAATAGAACGTGATGGTCAACAGATAAGGCCACTGTTAGTATAAATACCTTCTGATTTCGCTGTATTTCTTTTCCCCGCATTCACAATACAGTAACTATAATTTAACAATTTTTAAATTTGCTTACATGCTCTTAATTTTTCATTATTTATATGTATTAATATTTATTTGATGAAAGGGTGGATGTATGCAGATAACTATTTGCTGAAATTTACACTTTCAGTATTCTTGATTTTTTTTTCATTTCTATAAATTTTATAGTTCTTCCATATTTTTTTAAATATGGAAAATACTTATATGTTGCATGCCTAAAGAGTAACCATGTGATTAAATAGATAGGTGTCATGCGTCAGAGCTAAAAGTAGTAATTTTGTTCAAAACTTTGGTCTGCATTATCTTTAGTTTCAGGATACCCAAAGGTTATAATAAGAATGGGTATATCCATGGAATTTTTGTAGAAGTCCATTTCATACAGTACAAAATGTTCGTATTATATATGAAAATTAAGTACAACAGGTTGTAGCTCTTAAGCTAGAACATTAACTGGTAGACTATAGTTCTTGAAACAATGCAACTTGCAGTATATTTATGAATCTCTTAAACAATGCATATACATTTCCAATTAGCTTAAAAAAGCAACTTGAACGAGTTTTATCAAATCTCCAAGTAAAAATTAAAGAAGCTAGATGAGAGTATTCAATAGTTTAATTTGTTATGAACTTTGATGCAAAAATTCATTTTCAATTATTATTTCCGCTGTAACTAATGTAATTTTTTCTTTGCTTGGAAATGATGGCTATGTAGCATGATTAATGTGATGCACAATCCTCAAGCTGCACCAATGCAGTTGTTGGAATGACCTCAAAAGCCATGGTAATGAAAATAGTGAGAGTGGTTTGTTCATGGAACAATGGCTGTAACCGAATCTTTTCAATATAGCATAAAAGGCATTGCAAAATAAATTTGATCAATATGTACCATATTTATATAAGAGATGAGTTATTGAGTTAGAAACCATTTCATCATATTCTCAGACATCACACATAAATTTACTTGAATTCCCACAACATAAGCTTTTTCACTTGGTCCATGGTTTGATGCATGATTATGTTTATTTTTCTGTGTTATTTTTTTAATAAAGAATTATTTATATACTTACTATTTGTTTTAGTGTTATGGGTTATAAAGAAGCTGCAAATTTCATAAAGAATGTCATTTGTTAATGCCGAAGACTATAGCTATACCAAAAGAATTTTGTATATATCTGAAAATGTTACTTATAGTTTGAAAAGATCAAGTAGATAATTTAAGTCATATCTATATGATATTTTTGTATTTCTGTTCTCTAATATCATGGCTTATGTATAATACATATGTGAGATAAAAATTCATGAATTTGCACAATTTGTTATGCACACATGCAAAGCACGTGCCATACGTACTGGTTTGTTATAATAGCAACAAGTGTAGAAAGCAACATGAAATAAGAAAAAAAGAAAATGAAGGCTAATGGAAAAGAAGACTAATCTAATTTCATAAAATAAAATCTACACTAATAGCATGAAAGAGAGAGAGAGAGCATGTAAGTAAAATAAAACACTAAGTAATATTACATAAAAAAGAAAATTACACGAAATAAAAATGGCTAAGTAGCCATGAAATGAGAAAGGAGAAGAGCTGTTTTTTTATTTTTGTTCCTAAACTAGAACTAACTAAAAGGAAGAGGAAATTACATGAAGATATGTGGTACTTATACAAGTTAGAAACCTTAATTCAGTTTTTTGAGGAATGCCCAAAGTACCCTTGAGGTAGTGTGGCCACCAAGTAATCATTAGTATGTCTTAATCCTACACTTAAATGTGCATGATGCTTTAATGGTCTTTACCATGTGCATTTGCTCCTAATTGAAATTCAAGGTAAGTAGTTAAGTGGGGTCCTCCATGTTCATGAGTTTGAATTATTTTCATCTTCATTTGCTTTGTTTCCTTTTTGTGCATGCATATCTTCATGAAACCACTTGTAATTTCCATCCCATTTTCGTACAAAATAATATAGAAATTCCCAATTAAATTTTCTCAATTTAATACATGCACAAAAATGACCATTTTGCCCCTATAAGAAGATGAATGTGTGACGTTTTGAAAATAATTTGAATTTTTGTTTAAACAAGTTAAAATAACCGATATGATCATTTATTTAATTTAAATGGATTAAATATGTTGGTAAAAATATGCACATTTACATGCACATCAGTGGTGGATATTGGATTCCATACAATGACTCGGCTACTGGGGTACCGCCCATTATAGTACACTTCTAAAAAATGTATCGAGATCGTACCTAACGATCCCTACCAACACATGTTCGGCCTACATGTAACCTGGATAGTACCGAATATGTTATCACCCCTGGTGTTACCAGCCTTATCGAGCGCTCTCTTTTCGATGCCCACCCATATCCATAATTTTAAATATAGTATTTCCGAGGATATCTAGAAAGGTGATAACATACCCTGGTGCGACCCACTTAGCCCTGCTGCATCTCCCATATTTTAGTCATTTCAGATTGATGAAGCTTGAGGCTATGTTTACCTTTATCAATAACATTCATTCTTGGAATGCTAACACCGCCTTCCAAGCAATAATGTTAATGATAATATTCATCCGTACAAATTGTCCTGTGTCTGGACAAACCGAATCTCCTTCAAGATCACCATTTCCTCTATCTTCGAGATATCATAATTCGTAACACATAAACCAGATTGAAGTGGTTTTGGGATAATTAAATCTGATCCCGATAACTTCGAAACGATCAACGAATTTGGCCAGATTTGATAGTCGGTTATTTAACTATCAAATAACACACAAAAGCAGTCAATAGGTCCATATTATAAATTTCCCAAATATTTATTTCAAAATATCTTTACAAAGATATATATCAAAAATCTCTTCCAATATTTCATGTTGAAAACAATTCTAAATACTCATATCCATAACAGGATATTTTTAAACCATTTCGACACTTAGAAAAAATTTCGGACTCAATTTATAATACTTAGAAAAAATTTCTATCTCAACCATTTCACTCTTAAAATATTTTCCAAAACCCTCTTTTCAATACTTTGGAGAATACTAATAGGCAGATTCTCCAAATCGTTTTAATATCAAACTTGGAAAATATTTCATAACTTATCTCATAAATCTCTGGAATTATTAATATATTCCTTTTTACCATTTCCAAAACCAATTATACTCATTTATAATTCCAATTAACAATTCATAACTTCTTTAGTGAATTCATATTTATTTTTGATATCCCATATTCCAACATTTTAGAAAATTACCCTTTCTCTTCCAAAATCTCTTATAAAATTTCTTTATCAAAATCATATCCATTTAAATAACCCCATTTACCAATCTCAAGAGAGTTTATAACTAAATTTTAATCCTTCAAACTGTATATATATAATAAGTATTTTTAAAGAATAACAATCTATTTTAAAACTCGTTGAAGAAATTATTTAAAATATCAAATCACTTTTGAATAAATAGTAATAACTCATTCGCAATTCATTTTTAAATAAACTAACAATTTACAAGCTTATTACAATAATTTGATTTATTTCCAACTAATAACAGATATTTGGAAAATAATCAACTTTCCAAAATACTTCCAATTCTAAAATAGCTTTTAAACCACATAGTTTAATAAATAGAAATCCCATTCTAAAAAAAACTTAACTTCTCTATAAAAATCCATTTTAAAATCCAATATAACAATTTTGGCATTTATACATCTCTCTCAATTTATCATAAATCGATTTCGTTTCCAGTTCCATAACTTTTGTTTTTCATATTTCCAAAATGGAACCTTCTATTTTATTCTCAACAAATTTCCATATCTCATTATAAACTCTCATCGTGAATTTATATTCCAATTTATTGAATAATAATCATTCCACTTAACTTATAAATATTATTTATAAATTTCATAAACTCATTTCCAGTTTTATAACTGGTTCATATTACCAAAAATTCATTTCGTAAATCAATTTCCAATTAAAATTCCATTTACAAATCTATTTCATAAATAATCCAAACTATATTCCAAAGTCAATCAAATCTTGATTTTCGTCTACCAGTCCATATTTCAAGATATTTGTTTTAAATTTATTATTTAAAAATTTCCAAATTGAACAATTTGAAATAGTTATTCCAAATTAGCTAAATAAATATCCAAAATCCAATCATTTATTAATCCATCTAATTCCTTTTTAAATAACCCCAAAATCTAATATAAATATTTAATTTCAAAAATCCCCCATTAAATTTCCTTTTTAATTCAACAACAATATTTATGGTATTAAAAATACCAAATTTTTTGGGCTAGTGCTATTATAGCATCCAATATATTCATCACACAACAATCCATATTATATTTTTCCAACACATCATATGTCAATATATGAAATAAAAATCAACATTTTTGAGGAATCCAGTTGGATCCCTCCAACCTGTTTCCCCTGCATCCATAGATGTTAGATAACATAAAAAACCTAATCCTGCGTCGGGGCAGGATATCACAGTAATACAGGGCCATCCATTATTATGCGGGGCATATAGTGTCTCATCCGTTCCAATCGACGAAAAATATTCCCCAATATTAATATATATATTGTCACGACCCGAAATCCAGCGTTCAAAATTTGACATCAAATACCTCACTTGTATTCGATTGTTGAAGATTCAAACGTTGAACTCCAGTTCGATGGAGCTTATAAAAACATTAGATTAATATAAACGACTGAAAAAAAATGAACTTCATTGATCACAATACAGATACAACATTTGATACAATATCTGTTACAATAATGATCACCAACATCAGTGTGCTATATACTTAATATAACAACAGAATGATAACACCGCAGTGGAATAATAACAACATGTCTTCAAAAAGGTTTCTGACATACTTTGACTTTGATAGGTTTTCCAAAACTCCAAATACTTTTAGATCCAAAATGCGTCAAAAAGATCTCCATACAAAAATCTTCCAAAGACTTCTAAATCCAAGCTATCTCCAAAACACGGATAACTTGCTTTTAGGTTGCCCGTATGGAAAATTATGGGCAAACAGAGTTTAGGAAAGGAACAATAAACTCCGGATTAGTCATGGGATTGGTATGAGTAAATAAAAACAGTCGTTTGTACAAAATAATTTATAAAAGAAATCCAACATGCTCTTGGAAAATGAAACTACCGTAAGGCCTCCCGGCACACACACAATGCAATCGCACACTTGGGGGAGATTTCTCCGTATGATAGTCAAAAATGCTTGATACGAGAAAAAATCCTTTGATATTATTATTATTAGTGCATAGTGTGAAAACATTTCAAAAGTATAATATTAATCTTGGCCAGCATACATACCATTATTGTATGCCTACCATAGCTATCATGTTAAATGGCATGTTCTACAACTAAAACCGTACAAGACTCGTATTGAATGATTAGATCTCCAACAATGGTCAGGCTAAGGAACTTCCTTACCGAATGGGTACGCCTCTAGAGGGATGCCCCGAGAACTTAACTAGCTCTCTGCCAACACAAGGATGGATTACCTCTGCAACTAGGTAACTATTGACACGAGTATGCCATCCACCGGTCGTACCCGCCCATTAACCGAGGCCTCGACACCAACAAATTCCAACAACCACATAGGTTAAATATCTGGGCCCATACCATGATATGACCTTTTATCAAGAAGGAAATGCACATACCTTAATGGGAGCTACCCCCGTAACCTTGCCACATCCTTCTTGTTTCGACCATTTCTGGATTGTGAGGTTCGACGAAGTCTCTTCCACAAAGCTATGATTTTCATAAAAGCCATGCATTGATCAACAAGTGATCAATAACACTCAGCATGCCGCACTACCAAATTGGGAGTATATCGTTGATAACCATCAACTATATAACCTCTGAGCTCGTACGTCTCAGACAAGGGTGTTAAGCTAAGAGAATAAATACTCCGCCACTAACAGAAATGTATTTGATAGATATCAACTTTATATCTCAAAGTGTAATGTCAGACATACAACCATACAAGTCTGTTCCAGGCTCGAATGGATCCGAAGGCACTACCAACGAAGCCCTTGCAATCCGGGCATCCATAATCCCGATTGGACTCCCCATCACATAGGGAGATCTCTATACCGAAGCAACTCAGTGCAGCGTCATTCGATAGGTAATCCTATCGTTCTCAAAAACACCCGGTCTTCACCACCAACTTCAAATGCTATTCATTTCGTCGTATCACTTATTCGGAATGGGTTATATGACACAAAGTTCTCTCCCAGCTAAATCGAATAGTGAGCGCTTTATTTAAAAACACGTGGATATTTCAGTCATAAAGATTCACCATTAAGATTCGATGTGGGTTTCGAATATCCAACTGGAATCCGACTCCCTATCGCATCAAAATTCAAATGCAGTTTAAAGGCCAACAGTTTTCACATTCACACAGAAATACAACACAGATATCATAGTTCAATTCACAGCAATTCACATCACAAAGTATCGCAATCACATAAAAGGAGTGTCAATCAGTTCAAGGCATTCAATAGTAATTAATCATCTACAAGTAAGATGAATCAATGGTGTGATTATAATTAATTTATCACATAATTATTTTCAGTAATTATCCTTAATTAGTGATTAGTTATCCTTAATTTTAAATTAATTAATCCTTATTTGTTAATTAATTAATCTTAATTACTAATTAATAAACCTTAATTGTTATTTAATTAACCTTTAATTATTAATTAATAAATTAATTATTCTACTTATTCATTTATTAATCTTAATTACTTTCATTAATTAATTATTCTTTAATTAATGATATTAATTAATTAATCCTTACCTATAAATTAATTAAACTTTTATTAATAATTAATTAACCTTTAATTAATTATTCTTTAATTATTAAGAAATTATAAATCATTAATTATTTAATTATCATTATCGATATAAATTAACTTAACTTTTAAGTTAACAATTTAAAAACATTTGATTAACTCTTAATTACTTTGTTAAGTTTTTATTTAAAATAAACTTTTAAAAATATAAGTTTAAAACATTTTTAAACTTAAATAATTTAAAATATTTTATCTCAAAACTTTAACTTCACATTCCAACTTGACAAAACAATCACAATTTTAAAAAGAATAAATTTAGAAATTAAGTTAACTTAAATTGTTTTAAAGTTTAAAATTGGAAATTCTAATACCCGAGCCAACCCCGAGTGTTTCCTAAGCCAAACCTAAATTTGCTACGAGTCTTTGCCCAAACACACCCGTATTTATTTTTAAACTTTAAGTTTTGTTTAAGTTTTAAAAAAACACGATACACACCCCAAATTACCCGAGCTAAGACTCGAGCCAGTAATGTAATTACCCGAAGACGACTTCGAGTCCATAGCCTTTCTTCCACAACCCACATCTTACTGACACAACCATCCATGCCGTGCACGTGCTCCAGTGATCAAGGTGTCGCCGACCACGGATGCTACCTTCGGTATGTCACTGACCCTTCCTACTAACGATTCCAACCATCCAAACATCACTACGAAATCAAAATCAAAATCGAACTTCTTGATCAAAACTGGAACATGCCCGACCACCTTAAACTTCCTTGTTCCGATGCCCCCGTTCACCAACGACCAAGAAGCTTCGGCCACACCTCCGCCGACTTTCCACTCGAATTTTCCCCCAAGTCCAGTGAAACCCGAAGCTCTAGAGATGACACAGCAGTTCGATTTCCGACTTCGACCCAAACTAGGGCTTAAACCCTATTTCGACCCAACATCACCGACACGATGGACGTTCAACCCATCTGAAATTTTTGCCAAGACCATCAAGCTTTCCTCCACCACCAGGACCCCGACCACCTCGAGTGCCACGATCGCCAGAAAAGCCTTAAAACCCACTTTCTTGTCATTATCGAAATGCTCACTCGATACACATTTTAAAATCTTGATTTCAATTTTAAAAATCAATGTTTTCAAAGACGTTTTAATTTATATATATGAAATCAGAGATCATGATGATTGAATTTTCAACCTATATTTGGGTTTGCCTGTATTTTCAAATTTCCAAAGAAAGCTTTAGTTTAGTTTACTTAAATATATTTTTAAAACTTAAATCATGGTTAAACAAACAAATCTTTTTTAGATCCTAAAGTTTAATAAGGATCAGAGGAAGGGTAATCGAATTTTGAACAGGTTTTTGAAAACCTGGAAACAACAGAGGCATCTTTGCCTATAAATCAAACATGCACAATCATCCCTGCATATAGATACACACATATTTGTATGCATGTAAATACTTTACAACTTTGTTTCAAGCATGATTCAAACAACAAGTAAAATCCAAATTTGAAATAGTTTACTCACCTTTTAAAAGAAGAAACAGAGAGCCTGTAAACCTCTAAATTGATTTTTCCTGAGTTTTGAAATCCTGAGTTTGATCTTGTTGTTTTGATGATGGAAACTTTGATTTGTTTAGTTGAAGCTTTGAATTTGCTTAATCACTGAATATATCTGAACTTGTTCTTGTTTTTGAGATGATCCTTTAAATTGATTGTTGTTCTTGATTTGAAAGGAGTTGAACCTAAAGTTGTTTTGGCTTTGAAAGTTTGATTTGCTTTAGATCTTCAACTGTTTGATGTTAGAGATGATTTTTGAATATGTTTTTGATTACTTTGTTTTCTGGTTATAAAATGTACGGGCTTTGAAAATGAAGATAAAAAGAATGAGAAGGAGGAGATGCAATAGTTTATATGACTTTGTTTTCTATTTCTATTAATTTTCTCAAAAATAAAAACTAAAGTGACGTTTGTAAATCCTAATGATAACATTATTACACTTGTTAATTTTATTTCTTCATGGATTACACTTGTTAATTTATGTGCTAAAAGCTTAACACTTGTCATTTGTATTTTTATATAATTTTTAAATTATGTTTCCTATTTTATAAATACATTTTCCTATTTATTGTTATATACAATTTTAAAAGAAAATGTTTTAAAACTAATTATTTATTAAATAAATCACACATATATTATTTTAAATTCAAATTATTTTACTAAGACATTTATTTAAATTTTAAATTCAAATTCAAATTCAAATTCAAATTCAAATCTGCCCATATATATATATTTAAATTCAAATAATTTTAAAGCATTTATTATTTTGAATTTTAAACTCAAATGTAAATTACAATCTTATTCATATATATACAAATCAATACTTATCAAATTTGATATGAAAATTTTCAAATAAATTTTAATTTAATTCCAAAATTTTATATTAATTACTAATTTTAAATCTGATAAAAATTGGGATGTCACAGATTCCCTCCCTTAAGAAAATTTCATTCTTGAAATCTGAAAGAGAGAGAGAGAGAGGCAAACAAAGAATATAAGAATGTATAAAAGATAGAGAAATTGGCTTATCAAATTAAGCCGAAATATCCACTCTGCAATTGTTGATAGGACTTCTGCATGCTATCCTTTGTTTTCCAAGTACAGTCACTTGGATCACCACTCCATTGTACTTTAACTAGTTTCACAACTTTATTCCTTAGCTGCTTTTCATTTTGATCAATTATCTTTAACGGTTCTCTCTTCACTGTTAGATTTGGTGTGATCTCAAAATCTTGCTGAGCGGCTTCCTTAATAATTCAATTTGAATCATGCATATATTTTCGGAGGTGAGAAACATGAAACACATTGTGTGCGCAAAATAACCAATTGGGAAGTTGCACTCGATTCCAGTACAGGTAAAGGATCAATATATCACGGTGCCAGCTTACCAGTCTCTCCAAACCTCAACACTCCACGCATTGGAGAAACTTTTAGGAATACAGAATCTCCAATTTGAAACTCTAAAGATCTTCTTCTGCGGTCAGCATAACTTTTATGAGGACTTTGAGCAGTTTTCAATTTCTTTTGAATAAAATCAACTTTCTCAACATCTTCCTTTATCATATCTTGTCCAAGAACGAGTCTACCACATGACTCAATCCAACACGCAGGTGATCCACACGGATGACCATATAATGTTTCGAAAGGAGCCATTTTGATACTGGCCTGATAGCTATTATTATATGAGAATTCAACCAGATGCAAATGTTATCCCATGAACCACCAAAGTCAAGTATACAAGCATGCAAAAGGTCTTAGAAGATTCGATTTATGCTTTCTATTTGCTTATCAGACTGTTGATGGTAAGCGGTACTGAAGGTCAATTTTCATCCAAGTGCGGCTTGAAATGCCTCCCAAAATCTGCTAGTGAAGATCGGGTCACGATCACACACTATACTGCTCGTTATACCGCGGAGACCAATAATCTCTTTTATATATAGCTCTACCAAACTTGCCGTTGTTCAGGTAGATTTTACTGGGATAAAGTGGACAGTCTTGGTCAGACGATCCACGATAACCCAAATTGCTTCATTACCTTTACGAGTACATGGTAATCCATCTATGAAATCCATAGATACTTGATCCCGTTTCCACTTAGGCACCTCCAATGGTTGGATTAAACCCGCCATTTTCATCTTTTCACTTTTAATTTGCTGACAAGTTGCACAACGACTGACATAAATAGATATGTCCCTCTTCATTGTCTTCCGCCTGAAAGTCCTTTTAATATCTTGATACATCTTATTAACTCCTCATGGATGCTAAGTTTGGACTTGTGAGACTTGCCCAAAACTTCACGTTATAGATCTGGGATATCTAGGACACACATCCTGCCTTTTAGTCTTATGACTCCACTATTATCGATTCCAAAGCTAAAATCTTCACCTCGATGAATCCTTCCATAAATTTCCTAAAGAAACTTGTCTACTTTTTGCTTGCTATGACTTTCTCAAGAAGAGCAGGAGTGACAACAAGATGAGCAAGAATCGCATGTCTTCTACTCAAGTCATCGGCTACCACGTTGGCTTTTCCGGGTGTATAAAGAATATCTAGGTCATAAGATGCTAGAAATTCCAACCAACATTGTTGCCTTAGATGTAAATCTTTCAGGGTCAAGAGATATTTCAAAGATTTATGGTCAGTGAATAGTTCAACCTTTTCACCTAGAAGAAAGAGGGTTCATTAAGTGTATACGTTAAGTTAAGTTAAAATTTTAAATTTTCAGGAAAGCTGAAAGAGATTTCTACCCAGAAGATAGTGACGCCAGATTTTTAAAGCAAAAATAACTGCTAGAAGGTCGAGACCATGGGTTGGGTAATTTTTCTCATGTGGACGTAATTATCTACTTGCGTAGGCAATCACTTTCCCATTCTGCATTAGAACAGCTCCCACACCATCACCACAAGCATCTGTATAAATAGATAAACCTTGATCCCATTAATAATAGAGAGAACAGGAGCAATGGTCAATCTTTTCTTTAACTCCTGGAATGCTTCTTCGCACTTTGGAGTCCAATTAAATTTATCATTTTTCATAGTCAGTTTATTCAATGGACTAGCTATCTTGGAAAAATCCTAGATAAATTTTCTATAGTATCCAGTAAACCCTGAAAGCTTCTGACTTCCGTTGGAGTGGGTTGCTTCCAGTCCAGAATAGCGGAAACCTTGCTAGAATCTACAGAAATTCCCTCTTCATTAACATTGTGCCCGAGAAATCTAACTTCCTTGACCCAAAAATGTCACTTAGAAAATTTGGCTAATAGAATGTTCATCCTTAATATTTCTAAAACAATTCTCATGTGTTCAGCATGCTCCTCTTCAGTTTTTGAATAGATCCAAATATCGTCAATAAATACAAGAACAGATTTGTTCGACACTTCTCGGAATACACGGGTCATTAAGTCTAAGAAATATGCGGGAGTATTGATTAGTCCTAAAGGCATGACTAACCATTCGTAGAATGTGTCTGGGCCAGTGAATGCAGTTAAGTGAATACAGTCTTCAGCAATTCTTAGTTGATGGAATCCTTGAGTTAGATCCATCTTTGAAAAGAATTAAGCATCGTGCAACTGATCGAACAGATCATCGATTCTGGGCAAAGGGAATTTTTTTTGAGAGTTAGTTCATTGAGATCACGGTAATCCATGCACAAACTCAAGGATCCATCAAACTTGGCCACAAACACCACAACTGAACCCCAATCGAAAACACTAGTGCATATTAATCCTTTCTCTAGCAAATCTCGGGTTTGTTTGACTAGTTCTATCCTTTCCCTTGGTGCCATCCTGCAGCTTGCATGAACAACAGGACGAGCATTGGGAATTAAATCGATTCTGAATTCAATTTCTCTATGTGGAGGTAAAGATTTGACTTCTTCGAATACGTTTGGAAATTCTCGGGAAATAGTTATAGATTCCAGACTAGGTTCGGGATACCCCAAAGTATACATTAGCTTATCCCTTTTGGGACTCGGATCCTCACAAGAAATTTCAATAAATTCCCAAACTTGGTTCTAACCAAAATGTTTCGATTGTAACAATCTAGTTTAGCTTCGTATTTGGTCAGCCAATTCATTCCGAGTAAGATTTCAAATTCATTAAAGTCGAGAACAAAAAGATTGATGGGAAGTCGATGACAAGAATACGAGATAGGGACCTTCCTACAATATAGACAAAGACTTGCAGGACCTCCAACCGGATTCTTTACGCAAATGGGTTTGTCGACAAATTCGGGTTCAAGTTTTAATTCTTTTACGGTTTTTTAGGAGATATAATTATGTGTGGCTCCTGTAACTCTAACAACTCTATCATAAATAATAAGGTTGCATTCTAAAACTCCTTTTCCTTTATCCACCTTTGAAGTTGAGGGGTCATCCTTTATCGCATACACCTTCGCCACTTGAGCCTGCTTCATTGTTGGGCTATCTTTAACTACATGTCCAGCCTTGTGACAATAATAGCATTCTCTGACTCCCTGACTCGTCTTCATGGGTTGTTCTTTTTTTGCTTGTTTCTTCGGCTTCTCGCATCTACTTAAGTAATGGTCCTTTTCCAAACAATTGTAACAAGTAATATCCCTCGTCGGGTTTTCCTGATTACTCTTCTTCTCTTTTCCTTCATATGGTTTCTTCCCTCCGAACTTCCTTTTCTTCCAATTCAGATTGCTTGCATTTCCTTTCTCCTTCGGAACTTCGTGCTTATCCAGGGTAGCGTATCTATAACCCATATCGACCAAGTCAGAAAAAAATTCTTTTATGTGGGATGTCATCCTTTCATGGAATTTCTTGTTCATTCCATGAATAAATATTTCATTTTTCTTCAGGGGTGTGTTCACCAACTTCAGACCAAACTGAGATAACTCGTTAAATTTTTTCAAATATTCCTCAGACGATAAACTTTCGTGCTTCAAATCCATGAATTCCTGGTACATTTTGGAGATACCAGCAGAGGCATGTATCACTGCTCAAACACCACTTTAAATCGATCCCAAGTGAACTCATCTTCAGGCTCATCCGCCGTAACAGTCTCCCACCAGGCTAGAGCTTTCTCTTGGAGTTGCCAAGAAGCTATAATCTCATCTGATCATCTTCCAACTTCAATCCTATGAAAATTATTTCACATGATCGAATCCAGGCTTGTGCTTCGATAATAGACTCCTTGCCTGTGAATGGCTTTCCACCAAGTCTAGAAAAAACTTTGATATAAATCAGCCAAATTCGGCTGAGGTTGAGTGGGAATAGCTGCTTCCGCTGTTGCAGGGACTTGACCAGTTGAAGTGGTATTTCCCCATCGCTACCTCGTCCTCTTCTAATGCTCATTCTCATTATCTATAAATAGTAAGAAAACTTGATTTAGACCATACGAACGAGATATCTTAGGGATATACTCATTCTAGGGTATTTCTAACCATATCTCTAATGAGTCATGTAATGTGTTATCCTCCATAGCTAAAGTTCTTACTCAAACTTTAGCTCTGATACCACTTGTCACGACCCGAAATCCAACGTTCAAAAATCGACATCAAATACCTCGCTTGTATTTGACTGTCGGAGATTCAAACGTTGAAATCCAGTTACAACAATGTTCACAACATAGATACAACATTCGATACAATATCCATTACAACAATGATCACCAACATCAATGTTCTATATACTTAATACAAGAACAGAATGATAACACTGCAGCGGAACAATAACAACAAGTCTTCAAAAAGGTTTCCAACATACTTTGACTTTGATAAGTTTCCCAAAACTCCAAATACTTTTATATCCAAAAGGCTTCAAAAAGATCTCCAAACCAAAAGCTTCTAAAGACTTCTAAATCCAAGGTAGCTTCAAAACATGGATAACCTGCTTCTAGACTACCCGTATGGAAAATTGCGGGCACAAAAGTTTAGAAAATGAACAACAAACTCCGGGACAGTCATGGGACTAGTATGAGTAAACAAAAACAGTTGTTTGTGCAAAACAGTTTATAAAAGAAATCCGATATGCTTTTGGAAAATGAAACTACCATAAGGCCTCCCTGCACACACATAATGCAATCGCACAATAGGGGGAGATTTCTCCTTATGATAGTAAAAAATGCTCGATATGAGAAAAACTCCTTTTATATTATTATTAGTGCATAGCGTGAAACATTTTGAAAGTATAATATTAATCGTAGCCAACATAAGTACCATTATAGTATGCCTACTACAGCTACTTGTTAAATGGCAGATTCTGCAACTAAAACCATAGAAGGCTCGTATTGAATGGTTGGATCTCCAACAATGGTCAGGCTAAGGAACTTCCTTACCGAATGGGCACTTCTCTAGAGTGACGCCCCGAGAACTTAACCAGCTCTCTGCCAACATAAGGCCGGGTTACCTCTGTAACTAGGTAACTACTGACACGAGTATGCCATCCCCCGATTGTACCCGACCATTAGTCGAGGCCTCAAAACCAACAAATTCCAACAACCATATAGGTTAAATATCTGGGCCCCATACCATGATACCACCTTTTATCCAGAAGGAAATGCATATACCCTAAGGGGCGCTACCTCCGTAACCTTGCTGCATCCTTCTTGTTTCGACCATTTTCGGGCTGTGAGGTTCGATGAAGTCTCGTCCACAAAGCTACACTTTTCACAAAAGCCATGCTTTGATCAACATATGATCAGCATCACTCAGCATCCCACACTACCAAATTGGGAGTATATCACTGATAACCATCAACTACAACCTCTGAGCTCGTACGTCTCAGAGAAGGGTGTTAAGCTAAGAGAATAAATTCTCCGCCACCAACAGAAATGTATTTGATAGAGATCATCTTTATATCTCAACGTGTAATGTCAGACATACAACCATACAAGTCCATTCCGGGTTCGAACGGAACCGAAAGCACTTCAAAAGAAGCCCTTGCAATCCGGGCATACGCAATCCCGATCGAACTCCCCATTACATATGGAGATCTCTATACCGAAGCAACTCAGTGCAAAGTCATTCGACAGGTAATCCTATCGTTCTCGAAAACACCCGGTCTTCACCACCGTCTTCAAATGCTATTCATTTCTCATATCACTTATTCATAATGGGTTATATGACAGAAAGTCCTCTCCTAAACCGAATAGTGAGCACTTAATTTAAAAACACGTGGATATTTCAATCACAAAGATTTAACATTAAGATTCGATGTGGGTTTCGGATATCCGATTGGAATTCGACTCCCTGTCGCTTCGAAATTCAAATGCCTTTTAAAGGCCAACAGTTTTCACATTCACACAGAAATACAACACATATCATAGTTCAATTCACAGCAATTCACATCACAAAGTATCATAATCACATAACAGGGGTGTCAATCAGTTCAAGGCATCCAATAGTAATTAATCATCTACAAGTAAGATGAATCAATCGTGTGATTATAAATAATTAATCACATAATTATTTTCATTAATTAAGGATAATTAATGATTAATTATCCTTATTTTAAATTAATTAATCCTTAATTGTTAATTAATTATTCTTAATTACGTTTTCTCAAAAATTAATCTTAATTACTAATTAACTAACCTTAGTTATTATTTAATTAACCTTTAATTATTAATCAATAAATAAAATAATTATTCTTAATTAATGCTTAATTATTCATTTATTGATCTTAATTACTTTCATTAATTAATTACTCTTTAATTAATTGTATTAATTAATTATATTAATTAATTAATCCTTAACTATAAATTAATTAAAATTTTATTAATAATTAATTAACCTTTAATTAATTTTTCTTTAATTATTAAGAAACTAGTGCGTGGCCCGTGCTACGCGCACGGGTGGTTATGTAGAAAAAATGGTTATTAAATTTTGATTTTTTTTCTTCGGTATATTTTAGTTATATGATTTTATTAATGAACTTTTTCTTCAAAAGAACGGCTAAGTATAAAGACTAATAAATATTCCATTGTTTATAATACTGCCACTGTTTTCATTATGTTATGTACCAGTTTGATCAATCAAATGGAATAAAAAAGAAAGCTAACATGAATATGCATTCCTATTTTTGTTGTTGCAAAATTGTAAATATTAGCTTAACATAATTAGGTTGTATGTATGGCATTGGCTATATAAACTAAGTGGTTGTGTGCATGCATATATACAAAACATGCATATATACACATACAATAATATTATATGTTATATGAATCTTTCATGTGTTTGTCCATCCTTTTCACGTCCAAAACTTTGGAATTATTTGTAATACAATAAAATGAACTTTTTTTGAAGACTTAATACTATTAGCATAATTTAATGAAATTATAAGAAATGGAAATAAATATAATATTGATTTATTATGGATCAGAAATAGTTCAATAAATTCAAGTTTATTCCAAAGATATAACAATATGCATATTAGTTGGTTAACAAATAAGTTGGAATTAAAAAGTTATATAATTTAGTGATAATGTAAGATATAAGCATAATTCGAGGTCATATGTATTTATTTTTCTAAATTTAAACCTTTAGCTTCACTAAATTATATAAATGTTCAAAACAACTATAATTAGAAAATCAGGTTTATAACCAAAGATGGAGCTCTGATGTACAAATTACAACACCGCCTTTTGTTTTTATACTTTCTACATTTGTCAGTCACCTTTTCTACAATGTGATCATTATTTATTGTGGCTTTAAATCGAGGATTTTAGAGAAGAAGCATATGTTGAGTCAGATTAACTGGTAATTATGGATCAAGATACTTTCAATTCTGGGACTATCTTATTTGGTGATTATATGGGATTATCCTTTAATAATTCACCTAATGTGAGCACGAAAGCATTTTTGATCCATTGAAAATAATCTTACTTTGCATTCCGAGCACAAAATGTTTAGATTAACAGAGTTTACCCTAAAGTCGTAATCTTCTCATTAACTGGAAAAGCTATAGTTGGATAATATTTGATCAATGATTGGTAAATGTAGGAATAAGTTATAGTGATAACAATGTGTATGGGAAATAATTTTAATGTAGAAAGCTCACAAATAATTTATCATTTAATTTTATTTTATTTTTAAGAAAAACAAATTATGAGAGCTTTCAGAATAAAATATTAAAGTTTGAGCTAACCTTTATTTTTTGGAACTTACTATTATCATTAGCTTTTTAAGAAGCGATGGAATGCAATGACCTAAGTTGATGAATTAACATGTAATGTAGAAGGTTGATAAGTTGCAACACATGACATTTTGAAGAAGTCTCACATTCGTAACCCGAACTTCCATCTTGTTTATATAAGTTGAAAGCAATGGCATCGGGTTTCTTACTATGATCATTAGCATTTGGTTCCTGCTACAAACATTTACATTCTTAAAAAGTGGATCATAACTTATCGTATAAACAACATTTCTACACATTTCCAATTCGTTTATTCATACTTATCGCATTATAGAAGATTAAACTATAAGAATGTTCAATTACATACCAACTTATAATAATCAAATACAAACAACGTTAAGATAATAATGAACGTACTAAAACAGCTAGTCACTTTAATATCGAGTAAAAACTTCATTTCCATTGATCGAATTTAACAATTCGAAAAATAAAATATAGACAAAACTGGATGCCCTCCCCTCATTGGCTAAGCACGTTTTTATTTCAGTGGAATTCTACTACAGATCAAGTTACATATCAAGTGAGAACGTTCTTGTATGACTGTATAAAAATGTACCTGATAAATTGACGAAAACATATCTCCAAGTATGTAAAATTTAAGTTAAAACATGGGTGTTGGATGCACCATGTTTGCATTACTATTTTGTAAAATAAATAGTCCATGTTACCTTTGAACTATAATTCACTTTCATGTGAAGCAATATATAGAGGTATATCATATCACCACTGACTAATGATTTGTAAATATTAATAAAATTACAATATAAAAAAGCAGTAGATTTAATGAAGGATGAACCCAACTTTGTGTACTGATAATATTCATGCATCGTCAAACTATGGAACTTCACTCCTTGCTACCATCCTTTTCCCAAAAATAGTATCAATATTCAAAATTTATTCAACATCGACATTGTCATCTGTTCATAACAATACATGAGTTTCAAAAGAATTCATAATAGTATCAGTACTCATAACACGAAGCATCTTTTATCCTTACGTACAAAATGAACTGAAAGTAATAACCAAGCTAATAGCTTTCTTTCTTATTATCAAGTGAAACTGAAAGTTCGATCAAAAGGGTATCAAAAGGGAACTAACTTTTATTACAGAGTTAATATTCATCGAGTTATTCTATTTTTGTTACCGAATTTCATTTTTGATAATCTAGTATAATCACATTGTTGGGGGCTAAGTGAATGAATCTTAAAGCATTTTGGTCAAGTTTGAATGCTTACTATGTTGAATTGTTCTTTCTTACGTTAGCTGTAAATATATACACACACACACGGCTAGGATTGGCTATCAAGGGGGATTTGAGGTGTAACTAATAATAACCCATATACAGATACACGCACACACACATATATATATGTGTGCGCGCGTGCACGCGCATGCATGGATCAATAGCACCCTCTTATTTAGCAACATTTGGAGCCCCGACAACAAGTTTATATTTAAATATAGAGTCTTTCTCTCTCCTGTCACATAGGTCCTATATTTACATATAAATATGTGGCTGATATCGTGGGGCTCCAAATAATGGTAAATAAAAGGATGATATTGATCCTAACCCTATATGTGCGCGGATACATACATAAACTGTCCCTGCATTTTTCCTTTATTTATTTTTATAGATTAATTTTGTAAGCACTAAGAAAGAAGTAATACATAAAATATTCAATCATACTATATCCAATGATACCATTAATTGTAAATGTACAATGCAACGTGTGAGATAGTCCATAAAATAAAATGATGTTTGTAATATTTTGTTAGATAAATAGTATATGTGTCTTTCGTTGTATATACAGTATATAAGAAACTTAAAAAGTCAAAAATGGACCAACATGAAATTTGTTTGGGATTGCAATATTTCAACAATATGCCAATAAAAGATGCACAGAAACTTGACTACATGTTGCAAAGTGGTGTACCATTTGAGAAAATGAAAACCAATGTACAAATTGTTTAATACACTTAGTTAAACAGACAATATGATGAACTTCTGTTGAGAGGAAAAATACTATCTTTACCAAGGAAATTATAATTCAACCCTCAAAATTTTCCAAGTATATTAACAATTATAATTATCCAAAAATAACATCCCAACATCCAATGATCGTCCACTTTTAATCAATGGCGTGGAACCCCCCTACTCTTTCGATAGAGAACTAACTGGGTAGAAAATACACCCAGTTTTGCTTATTCAGTGTCAGTCCCTAGCTCACTTAGATCAGTCTTGAATAGTATCGATCTACTTTCAAAAGGAATTCAGATCAGATTATGCAACGAAGTTATTATCAATATTTAGTCACCTTCCATCACTCGGCTGCTTGAACATATATGTCAGTGTACTGCACTCATCATCGGCTTACTCAGTTTGTGCACTAAATTCAAAGATTCTTCTTAATACCAGTTCAATCCTCACCAATCTCCTCCTTTTCATAACGCCTTGCCTTTTCATCTCCTGTCCAGTTTAGTTGTGCATTCGGTTCAGTTGCTACACATCTAGTTCAATTATATTGGTCGGTTTGACGTTCAAGTGCTTCATCACAAACTCTGCTTTTTCATGTTTTCACATCGTTCATCATCAACTATACACATACTGCCATATATGAACTGTCCATCCATGCACATGTCTGATCAATCGGCAGATCTACCACCAAGTTCATCGCCTAAGTTTCATTTAGCTTTGCCTAAGTGCGCTTGCTCTTTAAATTATTACAGTAACATACTTGATCGTGTTTAACTCTTACTCTCTGATGTCATTCATTGGGATGACCATTTTTCCTCTGATATGCATAAATGGTTGAATTTCATTTCAGAATCTGTCATCCACTTCAGCATTTCAGAACCTCCTCTATCCAGTTCAGCACTGCAATATGTTCAGACCGAGCACTACAGTTCCACAAGGCCATATTTCATTCCACCGTTTCATGTCCATATCACACTTTAGCTTCATTTCCAGTTAATTCATTCAGTTTGTTTGCTTCAGCGTTGGTCGCATTAGGCTGCGGTTCATTTCGCATCAAGGTGGAGCTCACTCTTGTGCTAGGTTGTAGCTCTTTCTAGCAGCAGCATTAACTCTCTGTTTTTCTTTCATTTCATAATGCATCAGGCTTCATCTCCCTATGTTTGCGGCTCATTGTCATTCACCTCACGTAGTTTGTAGCAGGTTCCATCTATCATTGGTTTAGTCATGCGTCAGTTCAGTTTAAACCTCTAGCTCAGTTCACTATATAATGCCCGCTTCAGCTGTGTGATCATTTGTAAGTGGATCGCTCAATGCATTTTACTTGCTTTAGGTCCATGGTTTAACTCCAGTTCCGTCTCCCTAGTTCCTTCAACCAAATTTCTTCTGTTACGCTTTTGAGCATGCACAACACGAATGGTTAATTCATAGCAAATTTTATTATAGTTGGCATTTAATAGATTTAGTTAGCTCTTTCAGTTTCCTACTTAGTTTAGTGATAGCAATTTCGTTCTCTCATTTATAATATGGTACAGTTTCATCCACATGAGCATCTCCATTGTGTAAAATACTCATTATTGTTAATTTCTTCACAAAGTGTCAGTGGTATATCAAAAATACTGATTACTATGTATAAACTAAGTTAATTATTGAAAAATGGTACAATGATATAATCAAGAATTAGAGCTTAACTCTGTAGTTCATATCAGAGATAAGGGGAGCAACTAAAATATTGTTAATTGTGCTTTCTAGAATTGAAGACATGGCCTAAAATTGGTATTTTATCATTAAAATAAATCAACACTGTATCTGAAGCAGTTTTTAAAGCAGTCTATGAATTAGTGCACAAAGAAGTCGTAATAACAGAACATAAGCAAGAATCTGATGCATTTAAACAACATGATCATGGATGGTTCTGTTAAATAGTTGGTTTGGAAAATAATAATAAAATGGCCCTTTGTAAACTAACTATAAAATATTTTGGTCTATATCATGAAGATGGTTGGGTAAATAGCTTGAAATAATGTTTGATTGGCTAATTTTTGTTACTTTCGGGCAATAAATTTTGAATATTAACCAAATAATTGCACAGACGTAATTAATTATTTCTTGTATGTTAGTTAGTGGATTGAGGCAATAACGTGGACTAAAATAATGGCATGCTTCATTGTTCACTGTACTCGTATTTGGTATTGTGCTACATACATACTTCTAAAATATTACTATAGTAATTGAAATAACTTACTCTGGAATAATAGGTCAATACTTTTGTCAAATGGTACTGTAAATCTACAAAATACTCAAATTTCAAGTCAATAACCCGACGTAAATAGTTTTTACAATGAAGAGTAAGAAAGAAATTCACATACCCATCAATAACCTGCCATATGAACATATGAAATAGGGCTTATCCAACAGATTGTCTTTTACCAAATTACTTCATCAAACGCAAAATTACGAAAGGATGTTCATATACATACATGTCAACAAAACAACATCCAAATGTACATAGATGGAATCAAAATAAAACAAATACTGTTTATAATTTAATAATACAAATACCGTTCAAAATTGTTATATCAATGAAAATAAAACAAACACTTCAAATAATGTAACCTAAAATACTGTTTGGAATCACAGTAAACAAATTATGCCTACCAACCATGATATCATTTGATCAACCATGTGTACTATATCTATTCATAATCTGATGTAAAGGGTTTTAATTATATGACATTTCATAAATAGGTGAAATGATTATTTGTATAGCTGAATAAGATTTTGGATAAAAGAAAAATGGATAAAGATGCACAATGAAAGAGAATGAAAATATTGTTAAAAATTAAGTGTTAAATAACCATGGCTGCCACATGAAACAACTATTATAAAAAACAAAAATAAATAAGTTTGCAAAAATAGAAGATTTTAAATACTTGATATGTGAAGCCAGTTAGTTGGAGACTAAGATCTATTGGCACAATAGACCATCAGTCTGTCTACCTAAACATTCCCTACCAATTACCTCTTTCGATTTATGCATAATTTTAATTTGAAACAAAAAACATACATGACCTAGTAGAGGAGTAACAATAGAACATGAAATTATGTTGTGCCATACATCTGGCACAGCAAACCATCAAATCTATATAGAATCCTAGATATTAGTTACAAATGTACCGAATTACTAATCAGAGAAAACCCTAGTTTTTGAATTTGTCGAATTTATGATTGAACCGATGGCCAAAACCATGAATGCAGAGACTGGTGAGGTATGAATATTCGGTACGCCAAGAGAAATTGGGAGAGATAGTTTTAGGATCCGTTGATATACGGTTTTCATATTGGGAAGATGAGAGCAATGGAGCGAATAAGGGATTTGGGGGAAAGAAATAAAATGAACATCAACGGTTAGTATAGATAGATTGTGGATATATTTCAGAATGAATGGATATTTCAAAAATAGGACAGGTGTTGGCATATAAATTGTTTGGTTTCTCCTTTCCTATTTAAGTAATAGATTATAAATCAATAATTATTTTATTATCACCGTCAATATAAATTAACTTAACTTTTAAGTTAACAATTTAAAAACATTTGATTAACTCCTTAATTACTTTGTTAAGTTGTTTTATTTAAAATAAACTTTTAAAAATATAAGTTTAAAACATCTTTAAACTTAATTAATTTAAAATATTTTATTTCAAAACCTTTAACTTCACATTCCAACTTGAAAAAAAATCATAATTTTAAAAAGAATAAATTTAGAAATTAAATTAACTTAAATTATTTTAAAGTTTAAAATTGAAAATTTTAATACCCGAGTCAATCCCGAGTGTTTCCTGAGCCAAACCTCCATTTGCTTTGAGTCTATACCTAAACCCACCCGTATTTCCTTTTAAACTTTAATTTTTGTTTAAGTTTTAAAAAAACTCGATAAACATCCTAAATTACCCGAGCCAAGACTCGAGCCAGTAATGCAATTACCCGAAGACAACTTCGAGTCCACTGCCTTTCTTCTACAACCCACATCTTACTGACACAACCATCCTTGCCGTGCATGTGCACCGGTGATTGAGGTGTCGTCGACCACCGATGCTACCTCCGGCACGTCACTGCCCCTTCCTACTAACGATTCCGACCATCCAAACATCACCACAAACTTAGAATCAAAATTGAACTTCCTGATCAAAGCTAGAACATGCTCGACCACCTAAAACTTCCTCGTTCCGGCGCCTCCATTCACCAGTGACCAAGAAACTTCGGCCATACCTCCGTCGACCTTCCACTCGACCTTTCCCTTAAGTTCGGTGAAACTCGAAGCTCTAGAGACGACGCAGCAGTTCGATTTCAGACTTCGACCCAAACTAGGGCTTAAACCCCATTCCGACCAAACACCGTCGCCACGATGGACATTCAACCCATCTGATATTTTTGCCTAGACCACCAAGCTTTCCTCCACTACCCGGCAAAACCCCGACCACCCTTAGTGCGACGATCGCCAGAAAAGCCTTAAAACCCACTTTCTGATCATCATGGAAATGCTCACTTGATAACATTTTAAAATCTTGATTTCAATTTTAAAAATCAATGTTTTCAAAGACGTTTCAATTTATATATTTGAAATCAGAGAACATGATGATTGTATTTTCAACCTATATTTGGGTTTGCCTGTAATTTTAAATTTCTAGTGAAAGCTTTATTTTAATTTACTTAAATTTATTTTTAAAACTTAAATCAAGGTTAAACAAACAAATCTCGTTTAGATCCTAAAGTCTATTAAGGATCAGTGGAAGAGTAATCAGATTTTGAAGAGGTTTTTGGAAACCTAGAAACAACAGAGGCATGTCTGCCTATAAATCGAACATGCACAATCATCTCTGCATATACATATACACCAATTTGCATGCATCTAAATACTTTACAACTTTGTTTCAAGCATGATTCAAACAACAAGTAAAATCCAAATTTTAAAAAGTTTACTCACCTTTTGAAAGAAAAAACAAAGAGCCTGTAAACCAGTAAATTGATTTGTTCCTGAGTTTTGAAATCCTGAGTTTGATCTTGTTGTTTTGATGATAGAAACTTTGATTTATTTCCCACCTATTTTGATGGAAATCAATGGATGGAAAGGTAAAGAGGCAATAAATCAAAACGTAATGTATGCCTTTAATTAAAAATAGGTAACGTATCTTAATTTGATTTATTTCCCATCTATTTAATAGAATATATGCCAAAGAAATAATTCAATAAATACATACCATTTATATAAACACTATATAAATAAATTAGAAAACGGTTATAGAAACGTATAAATTAATTGCTATTTACATCTTTATATGTTACTTAATTTACAAAGTGTAACGATCCCGATTTTAAAGACGAATTTAAATTTATAATTTAATTGAATTTTTGAATTAAATTATGGATTTGTTTGAAATTTTCAAATTTAATAACATGTATATACTAATGTATTTTAAAAATTTGGGTTTGAAGCTCAAAATTAATGTTTTCAGTTGAATTGAATTATAAATAAAATGTTTAAAATAAAATTATAGAGTAATAACAAAAGAAACACAAAACTGCAAATCAATAAAATCAAATGGATTTAGAACAAGAAAACAATGTAAATGAAACAAGATTATTTCATATTAGCAAACAAAGATAAATAAATAAATTTAGATTTGAAAGCTTGTCAAAGAAGACACTAGTAAAACAAACAATACAAAATTGTACACACATAATTAAATAGTATAAGTTGTAAACAAAAGTAGGGACATAAGCATTAATAACATCTCCTTAGCAAAAAAATAAAAATCTTTTCAGTCGAAATTATTATATCAGTACACAAGGAAAAAAAAAATCTGGTCTGGTGTTGTACAAAACAACATAATCACCTGTACAAATAACATCCCCTGCAAGCTTCCTTTCCATATATATCAATTTCTTCTTGCTTCAGTTCGTTCAGCAAAAACGTAGTAAACCAGAAGAAGAAAATATATAAGCATCACTCGACTTAAAACATCAGTCAACAACAAAACAGATTCAAAGAAACTCAATACTGCAGATTTAAAAACAGGAAACAGCCTCTGTTTCAAAACTTTTCAGGTGAGCAAATTTTTAAAACCATATGTACTTTGATTTGCATGTGATCGGTGTTAGATGGTTACTTAAGAAATATGTTAGCATAAGTGTGAAAATGCCTGAATGTGTATATATGACTGTGTATACATATATGTCTGTGTACAGACATGTCTTTGTTTTGAAGTCTCAGGTTTTAAACTCAATTCAAGAAAAAAAATCCATATCTCTTTGAATAATAACATTTAGATTATGATGTTTGAATAAAAACTGTTTATAACACTCTAATCTAAGTGTTAAAAATAAATTCCAAGTAAAAATATTTATAGAGTATTATAAAATGAGATATGACCGTGATAAATTAACTCAGATGGAAAAATTGATTTCTAAATTTTCAAGTTTGGGTTGTATCCTTAAATTCGTGTGGGTAAATCATGAATTTTAATATAGATATTAGGATTTTTAAGTAAGTGAGTAACGCGAATTCACGAGATGATAAGAAAATGCATATTTGTCAAATTCATTCAATCGGTGAGATTAAATTCTTCGAATTTTGGTCAGAAGAAGGATTCAGTGTCAAGTATCATGGGAAAAATATTGAAAAAAAATTTCTATTGAGTAAATTGATCAATCGAATCGAATTTAGGGTTTAAAACTTGTTTTGGCCAGTAATGATTTTCGAATTTGTTCATTGCCGTGAAGAGATCGAGCATGGCCGGACCTAGGGGAACCGAAGCATTGGGGTGTGACGAAGTTCCTATCGAAATGGCGTGGGTAATCGTATACGAGATCGTCGGAGATGATGGGTTTTGTTGAAATCAGGTTTGGTCCCAGTTTCGATTGAGGAGTTCATTTTTGATTGGTTGGTGGAATTGTGGTTCTGTGAAGTCGGAAGGGATGGCGTGGGGAACGTCGACTTGCTGAGTGCCTCGACAATGGCCGAAAGGGGATAGCTCATCGATGCACGTGCACGACCGTGCGCGATGTGTCAGGAAGCTCAGTGGTTGACAACTCGAGTTGATACTTGGGTAAATGTTGGATTCGTTTCGAGTTGGGTTTGGGGGCCTATGTGTGTGGTCCTGTATATAAGTTTAAACTTAAACTAAGCTGAGGAAGAAAAGAGAGAAGAGAAGTGAGTACGAGAGGGAATAAGAAGGACTCGGGAAAAGCACAGAGGAGCTCGAGTTGTTACTCGAGTAAAACCGGCATTTCGCTCGGGTCAATTTCCCAAAGCCTGAAGTATGATAAAAAGTAGATTAAGCAAACCCTTTAAACAAATTTTTAAAGTAATGATGGCAATCAATGTTTGACAAATTGAGGTTAAAATTTTATTTCAAGTTTAATTATTGGAAGGAAATGCTTAACAATTTTTTTTAAAAATCTCAATTAACGTTTTGATTAAGTAATTAACCTGAGATGAGTACTTAATGTAATTACACTAAAGTTTCAAGCTAATAATGAATTGATTTCAAAGTAAGGAAGATTTTTATCGCTAATTGAGATAAACAATCATTATTAATTAATTATTTTAAGGAGTAATCAAGAAATAATTAATCAAGTTGAATAATCATTATTAATTAATTACTATCATTTTTGGGAGTAATTAAGAATAATTAAAGTGGTGTAATTAGAGGTTAATGAACGATTAAGTGATTTATAAATTTGTAGTTAACCACTTAAGTAAATCTATAAATTATTAATAGTTAATCGATTAAGTAATTTAATTGAGAATTTATAAATGATAAATTAAGGTTCATTAATAATTAAGGTTATTAATTAATGGTTAAGGAATAGTTAATTAAGTTAATTAAAAATAAATAACTTGATAAAAAAGTAATTAATTAAATAGAGTGAATAAAGGAATTATGTAATTAAGACTTAATAACTAAATTGAATTAATTACAATAAGAATTAAAGACGATTGCTTATGGATTGTGTATGTAGGATATCTGATTTGTTGTATAATGAATTGATATTTCTGTTTATAATTGTGATGCTGTGTGAATTACTCTGTGATGGATTATGATTGGTAATTTTATTCTGTATTGATGAGAAAACCTTTTTACCGTAAAACGGCATTTGATTTTCGATGCGACAGGGATTCGGATTCCGGTTGGTTATCCGAAACCCACATCGAACCATAATGATGAATCTCTGTGATTGATAAATTTACATTACCTATAATCTGTGAATGAAGATAAGCGTTATGAATTATACCGCTTATCGACATTGATTGAATCTGTGATGATTTATGTTGTGCACTATTGTGTAAAACCCCTGGACCACACTCATACACACACAAATATGGATTTCACGTGGAAATCAGTTAAGTCACAGATTTTTAAATAAGTTTGAATTTGAATTTTAAATTCAAATAGTTTTGGAAATAAATTAAGTTTAATGTGAAAAGCTTTTGAAAAGCTGTTTTAAGAATAAAAGTTATTTTTGAATAACTAATAAAGATTTGAAAATTGAATAATCGGATTTAAATTGAAATTCAAAAATCTGAAATTGAGTTCTATATTTGATACTTATGATTTAAAAAGGACTTTACAAGTTATATGGGTTTAAACTATTTTTAAGTGTTGATTTGGAAATTTGAATTAAACCAAAGATTGTAACTTGTATAAATGGAATTGAGGTTTTTCCGAATAAAACTATTGTTTCTAAGTGATAAAAAGCTTTCATATGAGTAATGAACTTCCAATTTATATAAAAGGATTTCAAGTTTGAGTTGAAAATGATTTTCCAAGTTATGGACGAATCTTTGGAAACAAGTTTTGAAAGCTACGAGATAAATCTTTGATTTAAAGATTTAATGAATTAATCCAATTGAAACGGAAATTGTTTTGAAATCTGGGAATGAATCTTTGTGAAACCGAGTGAACTTTATGAGGTAAATCTTTTGTTTAAAAGATTTGAAATGGTAATTGGTTTAAACCATTTGAAAGAAAGTTTGAAATTATTAAGTTGTGACTTAATTGAAATCCCATATCCATATGTTTTAAATATTGCGCTCACTATTCGGTTTAGCCGGGAGAGGACCTTTGTGTCGTATAACCCATTCCGAATATGTGATACGTCGTTATGGATAGCATTTGAAGACCGGTGGTGAAGACCGGATATTTGCAAGAACGATAGGATGACCTATCGATTGTCTCTGCACTGAGTCGCGCCGGTATAGAGATTTCCTAAGTGATGGGTAGTCCGATCGGGATTGTGAATACTCGGATTGCAAGGACTTCTTTGGAAGTGCCTTCGGTTCTATTCGAACCCGGAACAGACTTTTATGGATTGTATGTCTGACATTACATTTTGAGATATAAAGAAGATTTCTTTCAAATACATTTCTGTTGGTGGCGGAGAATTTATTCTCTTAGCTTAACACCCTTCTCTGAGACGTACGAGCTCAGAGGTTATGTAGTTGAAGGTTATCAGCGATATATTCCCAACTTGGCAATGTGGCATGCTGAGTGCTGCTGATCATTTGTTGATCAAAGCATGGCTTTGTGAAAAGCGTAGCTTTATGGACGAGACTTCGTCGAGCCTCACAACCCGGTAATGGTCGATACAGGAATTGTGCGGCAAGGTTTCAGGGGTAGCTCCCCTAGGGTATGACCATTCCTTCTGGAAAAGGGTAGTATCATGGTATGGAGCCCAGATACTTACTCATGTGGACACACTTTATTTATTACTGTGTGATGTTGTTGGTTAGAGAGCTCTCGTATAAAGGTCCCAAAGGACCGGGGGTGGCATATCTGAGGTTCTTTATATTCCCCGGGAAGGGGGTAGCCGGCCTTGTTTGGCAGAGATCCGGTTAGGTTCTCGGGGCGTCCCGCCAGAGGCGTTCCCATGTGGCAATAGGAAGTTCCTTAGCCTGACCATTTGTTGGAAAAATCCAAAGAAACAATACGAGCCTTGTACGGTTTTAGTTGTATAACCTGCCATGGAATGTGGCGGTAACCTGCTATTGAATATGGTAGCTATAGTAGGCATAGCTCGAAATGTCTATGCTGGCTAAGATTTATATTCTACTTTCGAAATATTTTTCTGCACCATGCACTTATAATAATAATATCAAAGAAATTTTTCTACGTATCAAGCATGTTTGACTATCATAAGGAGAAATCTCCTCCGATTCTGCGTTTGCATTATGTGTGTGGCGGGAGGCCTTATGGTAGTTTCATTTTCCAAAAGCATTGCGATTTAGAAATTTGAATCTTTGATTGTTTTTAAAGACCAAACTGTTTTTGTTTGCTCACACCAGTCCCATGACTGACCTGGAGTTTATTGTTCCTTTCCTAAACTCTAGGTGCCCATAATTTTCCACACGGGCTGTCTAGAGTTGGGTTTTTCAGATAGTTAGGTTTAGTAGATTATATGGAGCTAGTTCAGTCTTTGGATATGGACGAGACTTTCTTATCTTGGTGAAATCTTGATGGTGGATCGAGCTAGGAGTTTTGGAGCTTTGTCGTTGGAGGTTTTGGATCAGAGTTGCAGTATTTAATATCTGTGAAGTCTTATTTCATATTGTATCATGTTCCGCTGTATTCTGTGTTGTATATTGTCTGATGTTGATGATTATCATTGTATCATATTGATGTATCGGATATTGTATTCATGTTGTATCAGTGATGTCATCTTTTATTTTCCGCTATGTTATTTATCATCTAATGGGTGTTGCAAGCTCCCGCGATACGAATTTGATGTTGTTGTCAGACATCGTGTTCGGGTCGTGACAAGTGGTATCAGAGCTGAAGGTTGAGTAAGAACTTTAGCTACGGAGTGTAACACATTAGATGGCTCATTAGAGATAGGGTGAAGTATACCCTAGAATGAGTATAACCAGTGGAACCAAAATCCAAATTCCTTAGTCTATTCTTTTTATCTGTTGTTATTCTCTAAGATATTTCGTCCGAATTGCCTAAATCAGATTTCTTACTATGCACAGATAGTAAGAATGAGTGGAAGAAGAGGACGAAATAGGAGACAGGAAAGTACCACTTCAACTGGTCAAAGCCCTGCAACGACAGATATTCCCATTCAATCTCAACCAAATTTGGCTGATCTACATCGGAGTTTTTCTGGACTTGGTGGAAAGCCGTTCACTGGAAAAGAAACCGTTATTGAAGCACAAGCCTGGATTCGATCGTGTGAAAAGATTTTCAAAGGACTAAAGTTAGAAGATGATTAGATGCGATTGATAGCCTCTTGGCAACTCTAGGAAGATGCTTTAATTTGGTGGGAAACTGTTACCGTGGATGAGTCGGCAGATGAATTTACTTGGAGTCGTTTCAAGGAAGTGTTTGAGCAGCGATATACGCCGTCTGCTGGTATCTCTAGAATATACCAGGAGTTTGTGGATTTAAAGCAAGGAAGTTTGTCATTTGAGGAATACTTGAACAAATTTATTGAATTATCTCGATTTGGTCCAGAATTAGTGAATACACCGTTAAAGAAGAATGAAAAGTTTATTCGAGGGATGAACAAGGAGTTTCAGGAAAGGATGACTACTCACATTAAGGAATCTTTTTCTAAATTGATTGATATGGGCTATCGTTACGATACTCTGGAAAAGCAAAAAGATCCGGAGGAGAATGTAAATGCAAGCAATCTGAATTGGAGAAAAAGGAAGTTTGGTGGAAGGAAATCAAAGAAAAATAAAGGAAAGAAGAATATACAGAAGAAAAAGAAGGATGTTACTTGTCTCAATTGCTTGGAGAAAGGCCACTACTCAGATAAATGCAAGAATTCTTGGAAGTCAGGAATGAGAGAGCCATTTATGAGGCCAGATCAGGAATCAACGGGATGTTATAAATGCCGAAAGCCAGGACACAGGATGAACAACTGTCCAGCTTATAAGCAACTCTAGAAAAAAAAATGCAATCAGAGGTAATTCTTCATCCTCAAAAGCTAATTAAGGAAAAGGAATTTTATAAGGCAATCTTTCCGTTTACGATTAAAATTGTTTGAATTTTTGTTCGACATGAGAACTACACTTAGTTTTATTTTTCAGCAAATCGTAAATAAGTTAAATCTTGAATCTGAGATCGTAATCGAATCTATTTCTGTCTATTTCTTTGGGTTTCGATATATTCCACGAACGGTTAGTTATCCCTTCGAACTAACCAATACTCTGTGTACTTCGTAGATCAGATGACCCAGTTGCTTCGCAATTGATTGAGTTTGTTCTCATATCTATTGTTGATATTCTGATTTGGTAAGCCAAATGCAGAATTGATATCCAGTTTGATTTGGAAAAAATATTTCTCTATCTTTCATCTATCTTCGTTATCTACTTGGCAAATTTCGAGGACGAAATTTCTTAAGGAGGGGAATCTGTAACGATCCCGATTTTAAAGACGAATTTAAATTTATAATTTAATAGAATTTTTGAATTAAATTGTGGATTTGTTTGAAATTTTCAAATTTAATAACATGTATATACTAATGTATTTTAAAAATTTGGGTTTGAAGCTTAAAAATAAATGTTTTCAGTTGAATTGAATTATAAATAAAATGTTTAAAATAAAACTATAGAGTAATAACAAAAGCAACACAAAACTGCAAATCAATAAAATTAAATGGATTTAGAACAAGAAAACAATGTAAATGAAACAAGATTATTTCATATTAGCTAATAAAGATAAATAAATAAATTTAGATTTGAAAGCTTGTCAAAGAAGACACTAGTAAAACAAACAATACAAAATTGTACACACATAATTAAATAGTATAAGTTGTAAACAAAAGTAGGGACATAAGCATTAATAACATCTCCTTAGCAAAAAAAAAAAATCTTTTCAGCCGAAATTATCATATTAGTACACAATGAAAAAAAAAATCTGGTCTGGTGTTGTACAAAACAACATAATCACATGTACAAATAACATCCCCTGCAAGCTTCCTTTCCATATATATCAATTTCTTCTTGCTTCAGTTCGTTCAGCAAAAAACATAGTAAACCAGAAGAAGAAAATATATAAGCATCACTCAACTTAAAACATCAGTCAACAACAAAACTGATTCAAAGAAACTCAATACTGTAGATTTAAAAACAGGAAGCAGCCTCTTTTTCAAAACTTTTCAGGTGAGCAAATTTTTAAAACCATATGTACTTTGATTTGCATGTGATCAGTGTTAGATGGTTACTTAAGAAATATGTTAGCATAAGTGTGAAAATGCCTGAATGTGTATATATGACTGTGTATACATATATGTGAAGTCTCAGGTTTTAAACTCAATTCAAGAAAAAAATCCATATCTCTTTGAATAATAACATTTAGATTATGATGTTTGAATAAAAACTGCTTATAACACTCTAATCTAAGTTTTAAAAATAAATTCCAAGTAAAAATATTTATAGGGTATTATAAAATGAGATATGACAGTGATAAATTAACTCAAATGTAAATATTGATTTCTAAATTTTCAAGTTTGGGTTGTATCCTTATATTCGTGTGGGTAAATCATGAATTTTAATATAGATATTAGGATTTTTAAGTGAGTGAGTAACGTGAATTCACGAGATGATAAGAAAATGCATATTTGTCAAATTCATTCAATCGGTGAGATTAAATTCTTCGAATTTTGGTCAGAAGAAGGATTCAGCGTCAAGTATCATGGGAAAAATATTGAAAAAAATTTCTATTGAGTAAATTGATCAATCGAATTGATTTTAGGGTTTAAAACTTGTTTTGGCCAATAATGATTTTCGAATTTGTTCATTGCCGTGAAGAGATCGAGCGTGGCCGGACCTAGGTGAACCGAAGCATTGGGGTGTGACGAAGTTCCTATCGAAATGGCGTGGGTAATAGTATACGAGATCGTCGGAGATGATGGGTTTTGTTGAAATCAGGTTTGGTCCCAGTTTCGATTGAAGAGTTTGTTTTTGATTGGTTGGTGGAATTGTGGTTCTGTGAAGTCGGAAGGGATGGCGTGGCGAACGTCGACTTGCTGAGTGCCTTGGCAATGGCCGGAAGGGGATACCTCATCGGTGCACGTGCACGGCCGTGCGCGATGTGTCAGGAAGCTCGGTGGTTGACAACTCGAGTTGATACTCGGGTAAATGTTGGATTCGCTTCGAGTTGGGTTTGGGGGCCTATGTGTGTGGTCCCGTATATAAGTTTAAACTTAAACTAAGCTGAGAAAAAAAAGAGAGAAGAGAAGTGAGTACGAGAGGGGAAGAAGAAGGACTCGGGAAAAGCACAGAGGAGCTCGAGTTGTTACTCGAGTAAGACCGGCATTTCGCTCGGGTCAATTTCCCAAAGCCTGAAGTATGATAAAAAGTAGATTAAGCAAATCCTTTAAACAAAATTTTAAAGTAATGATGGCAATCAATGTTTGACAAATTGAGGTTAAAATTTTATTTCAAGTTTAATTATTGGAAGGAAATGCTTAACAATTTTTTTTAAAAATCTCAATTAACGTTTTGATTAAGTAATTAACCTGAGATGAGTACTTAATGTAATTACACTAAAGTTTCAAGCTAATAATGAATTGATTTCAAAGTAAGGAAGATTTTTATCGTTAATTGAGATAAACAATCATTATTAATTAATTATTTTAAGGAGTAATCAAGAAATAATTAATCAAGTTGAATAATCATTATTAATTAATTACTATCATTTTTGGGAGTAATTAAGAATAATTAAAGTGGTGTAATTAGAGGTTAATGAACGATTAAGTGATTTATAAATTTGTAGTTAACCACTGAAGTAAATCTATAAATTATTAATAGTTAATCGATTAAGTAATTTAATTGAGAATTTATAAATGATAAATTAAGGTTCATTAATAATTAAGGTTATTAATTAATGGTTAAGGAATAGTTAATTAAGTTAATTAAAAATAAATAACTTGATAAAAAAGTAATTAATTAAATAGAGTGAATAAAGGAATTATGTAATTAAGACTTAATAACTAAATTGAATTAATTACAATAAGAATTAAAGACGATTGCTTATGGATTGTGTATGTAGGATATCTGATTTGTTGTATAATGAATTGATATTTCTGTTTATAATTGTGATGCTGTGTGAATTACTCTGTGATGGATTATGATTGGTAATTTTATTCTGTATTGATGAGAAAACCTTTTTGCCGTAAAACGGCATTTGATTTTCGATGCGACAGGGATTTGGATTCCGGTTGGTTATCCGAAACCCACATCGAACCATAATGATGAATCCCTGTGATTGATAAATTTACTTTACCTATGAATCTGTGAATGAAGATAAGCGTTATGAATTATACCGCTTATCGACATTGATTGAATCTGTGATGATTTATGTTGTGCACTATTGTGTAAAACCCCTGGACCACACTCATACACACACAAATATGGATTTCACGTGGAAATCAGTTAAGTCACAGATTTTTAAATAAGTTTGAATTTGAATTTTAAATTCAAATAGTTTTGGAAATAAATTAAGTTTAATGTGAAAAGCTTTTGAAAAGCTGTTTTAAGAATAAAAGTTATTTTTGAATAACTAATAAAGATTTGAAAATTGAATAATCGTATTTAAATTGAAATTCAAAAATCTGAAATTGAGTTCTATATTCAATACTTATGATTTAAAAAGGACTTTACAAGTTATATGGGTTTAAACTATTTTTAAGCGTTGATTTGGAAATTTGAATTAAACCAAAGATTGTAACTTGTATAAATGGAATCGAGGTTTTTTCGAATAAAACTATTGTTTCTAAGTGATAAAAAGCTTTCATATGAGTAATGAACTTCCAATTTATATAAAAGGATTTCAAGTTTGAATTGAAAATGATTTTCCAAGTTATTGACGAATCTTTGGAAACAAGTTTTGAAAGCTACGAGATAAATCTTTGATTTAAAGATTTAATGAATTAATCCAATTGAAACGGAAATTGTTTTGAAATCTGGGAATGAATCTTTGTGAAACAGAGTGAACTTTATGAGGTAAATCTTTTGTTTAAAAGATTTGAAATGGTAATTGGTTTAAACCATTTGAAAGAAAGTTTGAAATTATTAAGTTGTGACTTAATTGAAATCCCATATCCATATGTTTTAAATATTGCGCCCACTATTCGGTTTAGCCGGGAGAGGACCTTTGTGTCGTATAACCCATTCCGAATATGTGATACGTCGTTATGGATAGCATTTGAAGACCGGTGGTGAAGACCGGGTATTTGCGAGAACGATAGGATGACCTATCGATTGTCTCTGCACTGAGTCGCGCCGGTATAGAGATTTCCTAAGTGATGGGAAGTCCGATCGGGATTGTGAATACCCGGATTGCAAGGACTTCTTTGGAAGTGCCTTCGGTTCTGTTCGAACCCGGAACAGACTTGTATGGATTGTATGTCTGACATTACATTTTGAGATATAAAGCAGATTTCTTTCAAATACATTTCTGTTGGTGGCAGAGAATTTATTCTCTTAGCTTAACAATCTTCTTTGAGACGTACGAGCTCAGAGGTTATGTAGTTGAAGGTTATCAGCGATATATTCCCAACTTGGTAATGTGGCATGCTGAGTGCTGCTGATCATTTGTTGATCAAAGCATGGCTTTGTGAAAAGCGTAGCTTTGTGGACGAGACTTCGTCGAGCCTCACAACCCGGTAATGGTCGAAACAGGAATTGTGCGGGAAGGTTTCAGGGGTAGCTCCCCTAGGGTATGACCATTCCTTCTGGAAAAGGGTAGTATCATGGTATGGAGCCCAGATACTTACTCATGTGGACACACTTTATTTATTACTGTGTGATGTTGTTGTTAGAGAGCTCTCGTATAAAGGTCCCAAAGGACCGGGGGTGGCATATCTGAGGTTCTGCATATTCCCCAGGAAGGGGGGTAGCCGACCTTGTTTGGCAGAGATCCGGTTAGGTTCTCGGGGCGTCTCGCCAGAGGCGTTCCCATGTGGCAATAGGAAGTTCCTTAGCCTGACCATTTTTTGGAAAAATCCAAAGAAACAATACGAGCCTTGTACGGTTTTAGTTGTATAACCTGCCATGGAATGTGGCGGTAACCTGCTATTGAACATGGTAGCTATAGTAGGCATAGTTCGAAATGTCTATGCTGGCTAAGATTTATATTCTACTTTCGAAATGTTTTTCTGCACCGTGCACTTATAATAATAATATCAAAGAAATTTTTCTGCGTATCAAGCATGTTTGACTATCATAAGGAGAATTCTCCTCCGATTCTGCGTTTGCATTGTGTGTGTGGCGGGAGGCCTTATGGTAGTTTCATTTTCCAAAAGCATTGCGATTTTGAAATTTGAATCTTTGATTGTTTTTAAAGACCAAACTGTTTTTATTTGCTCACACCAGTCCCATGACTGACCTGGAGTTTATTGTTCCTTTCCTAAACTCTGGGTGCCCATAATTTTCCACACGGGCAGTCTAGAGTTGGGTTTTTTAGATAGTTAGGTTTAGTAGATTATATGGAGCTAGTTCAGTCTTTGGATATGGACGAGACTTGCTTATCTTGGTGAAATCTTGATGGTGGATCAAGCTCGGAGTTTTGGAGCTTTGTCGTTGGAGCTTTTGGATCAGAGTTGCAGTATTTAATATCTGTGAAGTCTTATTTCATATTGTATCACGTTCCGCTGTATTCTGTGTTGTATATTGTCTGATGTTGATGATTATCATTGTATCATATTGATGTATTGGATATTGTATTCATGTTGTATCAGTGATGTCATCTTTTATTTTCCGTTGTGTTATTTATCATCTAATGGGTGTTGCAAGCTCCCGCGATACGAATTTGATGTTGTTGTCGGACATCGAGTTCGGGTCGTGACACAAAGTATATATCCAAATTAAATGAAACAAAAACAGACATATGTTGTAAATATATACATAACATGTAATGTTACATATATATACACAATTATAACATGATATATCAACCAAAAATATTACTTATATTAATTAAAATAAACATTTAAAGGTATGCCTTTTAAAACAATGACGTGTGTGTGTGTGTATTGAAGCTTTGAATTTGCTTAATCACTGAATTGATCTGAACTGGTTCTTGTTTTTGAGATGCTACTTTAAACTGATTGTTGTTCTTGATTTGAAAGGAGTTGAACCTGGAGTTGTTTTTGCTTTAAAAGTTTGATTTGCTTTAGATCTTCAACTGTTTGATGTTAGAGATGATTTTTGAATTTGTTTTTGATTACTTTGTTTTTGATTACTTTGTTTTCAGATTATAAAATGTATAGGCTTTGAAAATGAAGATAAAAAGACTGAGAAGGAGGAGATGCAATAGTTTATATAACTTTGTTTTCTATTTCTATTAATTTTCTCAAAAACAAGAATAAAAGTGACATTTGTAAATCCTAATGATAATATTATTACACTTGTTAATTTTATTTCTTCATGGATTACACTTGTTAATTTATATGCTAAAGCTTAACACTTGTCATTTTGTATTTTTATATAATTTATAAATTATATTTCCTATTTTATAAATACATTTTCCGATTATTACTATATACAATTTTAAAAGAAAATATTTTAAAACTAATTACGTACTAATAAATCACATATATTATTTTAAATTCAAATTATTTTACTAAGAAATTTATTTAAATTTTAAATTCAAATTCAAATTCAAATTCAAATCTACCTATATATATATTTTTAAATTCAAATAATTTTAAAACATTTATTACTTTGAATTTTAAACTCAAATGTAAATTACAATCTTATTCATATATATACAAATCAATACTTATCAAATTTGATTTGAAAATTTTCAAATAAATTTTAATTTAAATCAAAAATTTTATATTAATTACTAATTTTAAATCTGATAAAAATTAGGATGTTACGTATATACTAATATACATATATATATATATGTATGTATGTATATATATATATATATTATAACATCCAAACTGATAATAATCTATAAATTCATCCGATCAACCAATAATTGTTTTTTAACATTTTATATTTAAACTTGTAATCCAAATGAGTGAGATTTACTCACCTTGAGTTTTCTACTTACCAATGCTTCAATTTTAAATTGAATCGAACGATGTTCGTTTTAACCTAAATTTAAGCTGGCTCTATTCGACTCCAAATCAAATCTAGAACGTTGTATTTGTTGCTACGATTCAAACACTGCCCGTTTCATCCAATTCCGACCTTGTATGAAATAGTTATGCTATTTTAGAGATTACCCAAATTTAAATTAAAATAAATTTACAAAATCAATTTTACTCTTACCCTAATTAATCATGGCCTTGTAAATTTCGAAATAGAGGATCGTGGCCGTGAATTCTTTCCCTTCTGCCTTCCTACTTCCGTTCGTTCCCAGTTCGAACAAACACATAGCCGCAAATAAACAATCCATCGCCGCTCCTTCTCCGGCCACGTTCTCGCTGATCAATGACTATCTTCTCGAAGGCCTAAGCAACTAGAACCAACGCCCTAGTTCCTGCAGCGCTCGGCTCTTTCCTTGACTCAAGATTCGTGCATGAAAGGAAGCTCTAAGAGGCCCAAAACTCCTTCAACATGGGGTAGAACCCGAGGTGTTCTACGTTTTTGCAGTTGGAACTTTTTGATAATACTTGATGGATGGAGAGATAATCAAGGGGGAAGGTGATTATTTTTTGCCTATTCATTTAATGGCTTGCAGCCACGTTTATTTCGAATAAGGGTTTGCGTGCGTATGTGCATATATATATCCATGTATAATTTACTATTTGAAGCCTCATTCACAATTGATTTTTCTGATCTCCAAACAAAATGTGTTGACATGCGTTTATAATGTTTTACCCCTATTCCGAACTCAACGAAACATGTTTCGAAGGCCAACTCGAAAGTATACGTAAGTTACGGGAATAAACGACCGATTTTAAATTAAATTCTTTAAATTAATTTCTATGCATTTCTATCCCGAACGACCGAACGGTAACTCCAAAGGCTATGAAATTTAAAATTCGATAAAAATACACTATTACAGATCCAATGGAATGATTTTCTTTGAATTCTGAGATTGTGCCTCTAAAGAATATTTTAAATGGTCAATTAAATCGAATGATTTCAAACTCTATGAAATTACTTGTAATCTAAATTTTAAAAACTTATCAACTCAATTATAATTCAAATATAATTTTGAATCCATATTAGAAACAATTTCGATTCATGTTAAATCACAAATTCAGTCATTTACACTATTCCACATACTAAATTTCACTATTAAATTAATTAATTAATTAATATATATATATATATATTTCATATTTTAATTTATCGATTTTTAATTCCATTCAAAAGTCCACTATCATCACTCGACTTCAAATAAAGTTTAAATCAACTTTAGACATCGTTTTCGTTCACATTTAACTTCAGATTCACAAATTTACCCAGTTTCAAATATTAACTTTACTATTCATTAAATCCATTTAATTGCTGTATTTAAAATTTTGAAATATTTCACTAATTCAACCAAAATCTCCACATTCAACAATTAATAATTCAAATTCAACATTTAAAAATAAATTAAACGTTCAAAACCAAAAGATCAAAATTCCGAGTCGTTACAAATTACACCAAATAATACATACTAGTTGACTAGATTTATCTTGAACATTCATATTTTAGATCAGTTAATCAATGTAAATATATAGACTCGAACGTAAAATAATATGATAAAAGTTACACTGAAGAAATTATTAAATATTGGTATTTAAATGTCAGATAATAATAAAGAATTTTTACAACTTCATAATACTCATAATAATGATAATTTGAAGGGTTTGAAAATAAAATATGGTGAGAGAATTAAGGATAGAAGAAGAAATCCCCATAATTAATGAGGGGAGAAAATTCTTCAGATTTACTATAGCTATTATGGCTAGCTGTTATTTAAGCATAGATACATTAAGTAACATATGCCAAAATAGGTAATGAACTTGAAAATCTATATGAATGACTGAAGTTTTAAGAAGTAATGTTAATAGTACGTATTGCAACTTCAGATTTTAATGCATAGTCTACACAAGCCAATTCATAACACAAAGCTGGATGTGTTTCTTTCATTTTTTCATAAATATACTATAGTATTGGTCATTAACCGAACTAAGTTGGCTTTTACGTTACAAAAGAAAGTAACAAATAGGAGATCAAAATGACCATATTAAATAGCAAAAATGATAACTCACCATACTAGTACATAACAAAACAGAAGGTACTCTACTCCAAAGATATACCACTACATATTTTTACAAACTACATCATATATAGAAATACCAACTACATACACAAATACAAATAAATTGCTTGCTTATAAAAAGATTTTGCGCTCTTATCCTTTTTTTATTTGCAATGTAAATTACTTGCATTTGCATATGTATATAAAAAAAATTTAAAATCTAAAAAAAATTCAAAACAAAAACAAATATTCATCCGTAGCTGTATTGTTAATACACGTTTAATTCCTGTTTTGCATTACATCTTAGATTTTGTTAATAGTAACGGTTAGACATCGATAACATTTACTTGTATATATTGACGATTTGTCTTCTTTTAACAATTTAATTTCTTGGTGTCTAAGTTACGACAGAGTAATAAACATTTATAAATATTATGGTGATTCATAAATATTATAGTAGTTGTTCCTCAGAAGGTACTTAAACCTTCGGTTGCATTGCTACGGTGATTCGTGGTGCACCGATAAATCCTATCTGTTACCTGGCTGAGAACTATCTTGTTGATTTAGGACAAAATGTGATTATACAATTTTGAGTTAACTTAGGATAAATAATTTGTAATTAGACCCTTGTATTCATATAGTTGCATTAGTTCATGCATATTTAAAAAAAAATTCAAAATAAAAAAATTGTAAATATTCCTTTTCCGTTGAAATTTTTAAATCCTTTTTCTTTGAAATTTCAAAAATCCAAAAAAAATTAGAAAAACCAAAATCCAATAAAAATAATTATAAAACCTTTTCAAAAACAAAGAAAAAAATTGAAAAACAAAAAAAAAAACAAAACAAAAATCAATTTCCCTTTTGAAAAATAAGTTTTATTTGTAAATATTTTTCCTTTATATATAAAAAAACCCAAAAAAATTTCTTGAAAATGTCCATGTTTCCCCACTTACGTGAATTTTACAATAGTTGTGAAAATCAATATAATTCATATGATTTCACTTCAAATTCGTATGGATATTTTAACGACAACTACTATATAAATAGATCGAATTCTGAACAGCAAAGTTTTCAAAACGATGACCACCCCCGATGTAACATCCCGCCTTTTCACACGCTTTAAACCGACACACGTGCCAATTCAAACCATACGGAAGGGCGGATCGTTATGGGGTAAATAAGAAAAACAGAGAAGAAATAAAGCAAAATAAAATCTCACAGCGGAAGGATAAAATATAATAAAAAAATATACAGTTTATAAAACTGTTTACAAAACTTTTGATTCTTCTTTATACAATTTAATATCAGAGTTCACATACCAATAAATACCAATGCAGCGGAATATAGTGAGTAGTGGAACCATATAGTAGTAGTAGTAGTAATAATAATAATAATAATAATAATAATAATAATAATAATAATCTTCCTCTTCGTCCTCCAGAGCTAAAGTCTTCGATCCTGAAACGTTCGGACTGACCCAAGCGAATTGAAAAGACAAAACACTCAAGTCAGAACTAAAAGATCTTATGTAAGTTAAATTAACAGAAATATATATGAGTGCAGTAACTCAAGAGATGCTCGGGATTTACATCTCCTAAGGATCCGTTAAACTATTTACTATATAGTATATTTCGCTATTATAATAGTGTCTAATTGTAAAATAAACTTACTTTTAAATAGCGTTAAGGAGTGACCCAATATTCCCCTTAACACAATAATAGTCCCAGTAGTCCATCCAATATCATAGTCCCTCCCAATTGGGAAGCCACCAGAGGATACCACACGGGCTACGGGAGAAATCCAAACTCGTACAAGGCGCGATAGGGTAGGTGACACGGCACAACTAGGCAATGCTAGGGTAGATATACCAATTACGCTTCCGGGCCGATGGAAACGCACAGCGCGCAGCTGGCACCCCCTCGAACAAACTCCCCACATCAAAGAAATCAAAAATGAAGGGGCCACCGAATCAATCCAAAGTCAGAGTATAGTATCGAAGGGAAGTGTCCGATCAGAGGTGCTACCTCATTAACCCGTCAATCGCTCCTGTTTTAGTCACCTTATGCCAACTCACGGGAGTTGGGTCCATGTATTTACCTTACAGGAAAACGCCGCCACCAACCTACTTCATTCTGGAATCTCCACCGCGTACACGGTTGTTAAAGTGGTTTTCGGAGTTGGCAGAGAGTATGACAACTTCCGATCCCGGTCTCTTTAACAACCAAACGTTATTATAACACTGCGGTCATTTAAATAATTTAAACTTTAAAACCAGAATAAAATATCCATTTTAAACCCATATAAATACGATATCACTTGTATTTTAAAACCCCAAATCAATACGATATCATTTAGACCCAAAATCATATAATGTCATATTTTTTTCCAATATATATTCTTTTCCAAAATCATAGGGTTTTCAAAGTAAAATATTTAGAAATCAAACTTTTGAATATAATATTTTCAAATCATACTAACTTGAAAATCATAACTTCGAAACAAATTTCCATCTCTTAAATGGTTAAATATTAAATTACTTTATAAAACACAATAGCTTCTTTAGATTTCACAAATCAATTTTAAAATATCGATTTAAACTTCCAAATACTATTTCAATTCTTATGTTTCAAAACTTCAAATATTTCACCATTTCAAAACAAACTCATTTGGCAATCCCATATATATTAAATTCAATTACTTATTATTTAGACTTGAAATATTTACTTAATGAATTCAATATATATTAAGAAAAACCTTTAACTTCGCATAATTGGAAAATCTTTCAATTTATTATATATTCATTTAAATCAACCTGATATTCATTTAGATCACTCTACACAAAAATAAGTTATAAAATGATATCCTTTAAAAATTCTAACTTTTATTTAATTCCAATTTAACTTAATATTCATCTTCCAACCTTATTCTCATTTAAGTCAATGAAACTCCAGAAATTAAATTTTAAATAAATGCTTAATCTTATTTGATCTTAAAATCAAACTTTATTTTAAACTTCAAATCAAAAATATACAAAGCTTAAAAACTGGAAATTACTATATATATAATAACCTTTATCAATAACCTAATCAATATCCCATAAACCATATATATATATATATATATATAACTTTACAAAACCATAAAAAATCATTTCAAAATATTTTTATATATATATACCGCAGTGCCTGTATAAAATTTTCTACCCTATGGTCAAGTGATGTGGATGTTTATCATTTCAATCCGCAATTTAACAAAAACGGTTGTATATCATTTCAAACCGCAATCCCGAATGAATGAAATGCACGATGACTTGCAGTTTATACAATATAAAATACAATATCCATTCATCCAAATATCAATCATCAACCATTTATTACAATCATCATCCAATTTAAACAACATCAATATAGAGCATATAAATTATACAGGTAATAAATAACATGTATTAATTAACAGTTTATAGTCAATAATAAATTTAACTACTGTTAAACTAGCAGTTTATATGCAAAAATAAATGTAAATTTAACTGGTAGTTAATATGAAATAAAAATAAATATAACCATGACAGGCAGTAAATATGCAAATAAATAAATTCTAACTGTCAAATTATATGCAATAAATAAAATTAATTAACAGTTAAATTAAGTAAATGCGATTTAAATGAGATGACGAATAAAACATGCCAAACAGCCATAAATAAATTTCTACTCATACCAAAAATTAATTTAACAAACATAAGAACTTTTAGAAATTGTGAGTGGGTTAAAACACTCACCTTTTGAATTTAAATCGAATTTAAATCCGATTTAAACCCAAAAATTCAACGATCTTCAAATTCATCCAAACCAGCGTCACCTGATCCGAAATTTTGTTACGATCCTAACAAAAAAAATCTCGCATGAATCCGAATTCATACGTAAAAGTTATTCGAGTTAACGCGTTAAAAAAAATCAAAATTAAACTAAATTCAAAAAAAACAAACCCAACCTTCTCTCCCATGCCACATCAGCGTTGACCCCTAATCTTCTTCTCGCGTTAGCATCTACAGGGTTTCGAACCCTAGCCTATACGAGCCGCCACGATTTCGTGAATTTTAGGCGTCGCTTCGGTCGATTATTCTCAGACGGTCGATTATTCTCAGATCCAAGGTCATCGTTGCACTCAGCATGCCGAGCCGCCCCAAACTCCTCCTTGCGCACGACCCTAGGTGGCTGGAACCACCTCCGCCGCTGCTCCAAACGCGGCCAGATCTGGGCTATTTTATCGACCATCTCGCCAAACGAAACTTAGATCTGCGACCTATTATTCACCCTCTTCCCAACGCCACCTTCCGATCGTCGATTGGGCAAAGATCCACCGTTGGATCGTCCAAAATTCCATATGAACGGCCGGAATTGATTCGTGATTTCTAGCCAAACGGTGAATCGGAATGGAAAACGAATTCCGCCAAAAGATTACGCTCATTCAAAACTTCAACATGTATTTTTTTGGAATTTTTCTGAGATGTTTGAATTTTCATCTGAATTTTGAATAGAATTGGATCTGAAATTTGCATCCATTGAGGAAGAGAAAGAGTTGAAGAAATGAACGTACAACAAATGAGAATAGAATGGAGGCTAGGGTTTACAACTGAGTTTATATAGGTAGGTCAGAATTTGAATAGATGGATTGGATAAACAAACGTGCTAACGCTAACGTGGCCCAAAAAGCCCGTTCTGACCCCGGAACGAAATTGGGTAAACCCATATATCAAAATAGGTATTTTAAAATATTCTGAACGCGATGGAAAAAGTTTCACGTCCAAATTCCATCGTATAAAGAAATTATGCTGAAATCAATATTTCCAAATTGATTTCAAATCGATTTCAATTAAAACGATTTCAAGGCGTTTCGCGTTCGTACGATCAAATGACAAGTCTGATCGCTACGAAACTTGAAACCATACAATAATTCACGGTTACGAATCCGATGAAACCGGTTCCGTCGAAATCCGAGTCCGTGACCAAAATGGCTATTTTTATATTAATAAAATAAATTTAAAATAAATAAATAAAACCAAATTTTATATTTAGATTAAAAAATTGACCCATTTTATTACTTTTAAAAATTCTTAATCGTTTACAAAATTCCAACAAATCTAGATGTCAAATTAAAGAAGGTAAATTTATAAATTTTAATATAAATCCTTAATTTCGTTAAATTCACAAATTATAAATAATATCCTAAGATTTATAATAAATCAAAGATATCAATGGTTATTCCCTTCATATATTTCAAATAGATGGATTTAATATTGGATTCCAAATTATCACACAAATTTCTCACATTATCTTTATTTCAATTAACGAATAGTTTACTATATTCAATCTCATTTAATTTCAATTAAATTCAATTATTAGACTTTAAGTTTCCATATAAATAAATAAATCCAAATTCTCATTCTTAATTCCACTACTTTTCACATTACTATCCTGGGTACCATTTATATTTAAATATACTTATTCAGATACTTTACATTTTTTCCAAATTTTTTTTAATCTCAATTGCATAACATTAATTTATATTTGTTGCAGTGGTTTCTGGTTTAATTGAACGAACTAAGTATATAACTCATAACAAGTGTTGTAAAACTCTCAATCCCACATTTATAAGTTTGTTATTTCCACTCAAATAATATAGATATTTACAAGTATTGGTTTTCATTTAATAATTATTTATCATATATATAAATTAAATAAATTCACTATTCGAGTCCATTTAAATTTTCCCAACAGATTTGAATTCCATTTAATTAATAACCAATCAAAATTTCCATTTATCCTTTATTATAAACCCAAAATCTGCAATTCGTTATCTTACATTAATGACATCCAATTTCTATTTATTATTATAACTTTACAATCTATATACATGCATTGATTGATTTTATACCATTACCATTAACCTTACATTCAATTACTATTTAATGCATATTTATCCATCAATCAAATCCGATATTTACTTTTTTTTTCCTTCGATTTTGATAAAAAACCTAGTATACCTTTACATACATTCCTTTATGGGTATTGCATTGAAATTTAATGTATTAGCTAATATCAACATTATTACCATTAACTACAAATGGGGTTCCTAATTTTTATTCAATACCCTGAATAAGTAACATATATATTAATCAATCCTTACATTTATTTTCACATATTCCATAAAATCAAATCATAACATATAAATGATTTTATTGCATTGGAATTTCATTCAAGTCATAAATTATTAACTTGCACTAATATGATTCCTTAATTTATTACAATTACCGTTTACAAACCCTTATTGCATTAAATCAAATTAATACTTTCATAAATTTCTCATATTAAATTTCAGGTAAGAATCTTTCTCTACTTAATTCATTTGAACTTTATCCAAACTTCTATAAATAGGTTTTTAAGTCATCATTCACATAATTAATTTAGCATTTATTTCAATATTTGTTTATAAAGTATTATTTTTTTCTACTAAATTAAATTACAAAACTCATAAATTCAACCTAATTAAATCCACGAATTATACGGGTCGTTACACTCTCCTCCACTCAAAACTTTTCGTCCTCGAAAAGGAAAAAGAAGGGAAAAGAAGAAATAAGAAAGCAATATATCTTTCTTACTTAAATTTATAAACAAATAAGTTTACAAAATAAAATGATTTAACATAAAATTTACCAATTTATAGCTATTAATTCCTTTATACATAAATTATTAAAGTTTGAAAACATTTTCAAAATATTTCTAAGTTAAAAATTTACGGAAACCTTTGGCAGAGTCTCCTTTGTATGGAGAGGCTCGGGAGAAAATATAATATTAAATATACAATTATATTACATATATTATCCAAAATATAATATCCCAACACGGGAAAATATATAAAATAGCGCTATAAACCGTAATCCGAAACGTACCTATTTTTCGGAAAAATTACGCTTAATTTATGGAACCAAAAGCAGTAGCAATTGCTTTCATAACTTGCATTTCACTTATAAAATCTAAAGGGTTAACAATTTTTATAAAGTGAAATATTTGAGTGGTTTCAATCCCTAACAACAAATAAATACACAATCATCCATTTCAACAAACAACATACACCACAAATTCAAAGAAACCATTAAATCAAGCAAATAAATAGTTGTACGGTTCAAAACTTTTAATTTGTACGGAATGAAGAAATAACCATCAAGTGCATCATTTACTCAACAGTGTTAGATTAAACACAATGGATTATTCATCCACCCCAACAACATTAAAGTTTCTTACCCAACAACTGCAACCCATAAAACAACAAATTCAGCAATAGATTTAGTCCATTCTCATTTATTATTAATTTCATTTCATACCTTTGTTGCTTGATTTTCTTTTTACTTATATAATGATTTATCGTTTTACTTTACATTTACTAACTAAATGTTTGCTTCATTTTTTTCTTCTTATTACTTACAATTATTCAATTCCATTAACTCAGGTCATGCCCGTTTCTTTTATTACGTTATAATTATTCATTCATTTATTATTGCATGTCCTCATTGATTTATTACTTAATTACTTAAGTTTCTAATCATCTATTTGTCATACTTACTTTTAATTATATTCATTTATAGTAAAATTTCGATTATAAATTAAGTTTATAACATTAAATCCTCATTTGACATCAATTTCATTGAATACTCTCCTTACCTACTTTTACTTGTACAAATTTCTATTACATTTCTTATTAAACATTTCAACTTTTATATTTGGTAAGTTATATATGTTAAAGAAAATGCAAATGAACTTATGCAAGTTTTATCTCATCCTTTAATTAAATTTAATCTTCAACAATATTACTCTTCGTTTCATATGTTACAATTTCAAATTTCCTTTTATTTCCCTTATAACTTGGCATTAAATCTCTTACCTAAATTCTAGAGGTTTAAATTTTATTAATTACTTACCTTTCATTTTACTACAATAATTGAAACAATTAATTAACGGGAATTTAAGAATTTAATACCAGGTTAAATTTCAAATTATTTTAAATAATAGATAAATATATTTTTACAACTTATATATCTCTAATTATATTTAAAACAATTCCAAATTTATATATTTTTCAAAAATGAATCTGCAGTAAGACTACTACAGTGGCCTTTCCCCTTCGAAACTCGAAAATGAAAGTCGATGATGCGGCCGCCATCACCGAATTTATTTTTCAGCGACAGAGAGGAAAGTACAACTTATTTTCTCAAATATCTTCTTTAAAACAATTCTTCCAAATTATACTAAAATATTTATATCAGAAAACACTTATACACAATATTATTATATTCCAAAATTTATTCGAAAGAAATTTCAAAACCCCGGATCTTAAGTCCTAAATTTCCAAATTTCATTTATTTATTTATTTTCAATCTTATTTCTATTATTATTTATACTCTTTATTACCTAACAACCAATTTATTACAGCCAAATATAGATATCATTTGAAATTTTTTATTTTATATACAGAAAATATAATAGGAAAAATTATTTCATTCACCTATATAAAAACAAATATCATGTCGGTATGTCCTATTAAGTGTTTAGAAATCCCTATTGATGTCACAGCGTCCCATGCATCAACCAGAATTTATAAATACAAAACGGAACATATTAACACAATATTAAAATCTTTTTATAACACTAACAAGTACGCTCTCACATATATACACCAACGACTCCCATAGGGTATTACTACCCTATTAGTAAAGAGTCGAACCCCACAAAGCTAAGGTTTATCGCTAAACCAAAGCTCTGATACCAACTGTAACATCCCGCCTTTTCGCACGCTTTAAACCGACACACGTGCCAATTCAAACCATACGGAAGGGCGGATCGTTATGGGGTAAATAAGAAAAACAGAGAAGAAATAAAACAAAATAAAATCTCACAGCGGAAGGATAAAATATAATAATAAAATATACAGTTTATAAAACTGTTTACAAAACTTTTGATTCTTCTTTATACAATTTAATATCACAGTTCACATACCAATAAATACTAATGCAGTGGAATACAGTGAGTAGTGGAACCATATAGTAGTAGTAATAATAATAATAATAATCTTCGTCTTCGTCCTACAGAGCTAAGTCTTCGATCCTGAAATGCTCGGACTGACCCGAGCGAATTGAAAAGACAAAACACTCGAGTCAGAACTAAAAGATTTTATGTAAGTTAAATTAACAGAAATAAATATGAGTGCAGTAACTCAAGAGATGCTTGGGATTTACATCTCCTAAGGATCCGTTAAACTATTTACTATATAGTATATTTCGCTATTATAATAGTGTCTAATTGTAAAATAAACTTACTTTTAAATAGCGTTAAGGAGTGACCCAATATTCCCCTTAACACAATAATAGTCCCGGTAGTCCATCCAATATCAAAGTCCCTCCTGATCGGGAAGCCACCAGAGGATACCACACGGGCTACGGGAGAAATCCAAACTCGTACAAGGCGCGATAGGGTAGGTAACACGACACAACTAGGCAATGCCAGGGTAGATATACCAATTACGCTTCCGGGCCGATGGAAACGCGTAGCGCGCAGCTGCTGCCCACCTCGAACAAACTCCCCACATCAAAGAAATCAAAAATGAAGGTGGCCACCGAATCAATTCAAAGTCAAAGTATAGTATCGAAGGGAAGTGTCCGATTAGAGGTGCTACCTCATTAACCCGTCAATCGCTCCTGTTTTAGCCACCTTATGCCAACTCACGGGAGTTGGGTCTACGTATTTACCTTACAGGAAACGCTGCCACCAACCTACTTCATTCTGAAATCTCCACCGCGTACACGGTTGTTAAAGTGGTTTGCGGAGTTGGCAGAGAGTATGACAACTTCCGATCCCGGTCTCTTTAACAATCAAACGTTATTATAACACCGCGGTCATTTAAATAATTTAAACTTTAAAACCAGAATAAAATACCCATTTTAAACCCATATAAATACGATATCATTTGTATTTTAAAACCCCAAATCAATACGATATCATTTAGACCCAAAATCATATAATGTCATATTTTTTTTTTCAATATATATTCTTTTCCAAAATCATAGGGTTTTCAAAGTAAAATATTTAGAAATCAAACTTTTGAATATAATATTTTCAAATCATACTAACTTGAAAATCATAACTTCGAAACAAATTTCCATCTCTTAAATGGTTAAATATTAAATTACTTTATAAAACACAATGGCTTCTTTAGATTTCACAAATCAATTTTCAAATATCGATTTAAACTTCCAAATACCATTTCAATTCTTATGTTTCAAAGCTTTAAATATTTCACCATTTCAAAACAAACTCATTTGACAATCCCATATATATTAAATTCAATTACTTATTATTTAGACTTGAAATATTTACTTAATGAATTCAATATAATTTAAGAAAAACCTTTAACTTCACCTAACTGGAAAATCTTTCAATTTATTATATATTCATTTAAATCAACCTGATATTCATTTAGATCACTCTACACAAAAATCAAGTTATAAAATCATATCCTTTAAAAATTCTAACTTTTATTTAATTCCAATTTAACTTAATATTCATCTTCCAACCTTATTCTCATTTAAGTCAATGAAACTCCAGAAATTAAATTTTAAATAAATGCTTAATCTTATTTGATCTTAAAATCAAACATTATTTTAAACTTCAAATCAAATTTATACAAAGCTAAAAAACTGAAAATTACTATATATATATAATAACCTTTATCAATAACCTAATCAATATCCCATAAACCATATATATATAACTTTACAAAACCATAAAAAATCATTTCAAAATATTTTTATATATATATATACCGTGGTGCCTGCATAAAATTTTCTACCCTATGGTCAAGTGATGTGGATGTTTATCATTTCAATCCGCAATTTAAAAAAAAAGGTTGTATATCATTTCAAACCGCAATCCCGAATGAATGAAATGCACAATGACTTGCAGTTTATACAATATAAAATACAGCATCCATTCATCCAAATATCAATCATCAACCATTTATTTCAATCATCATCCAATTTAAACAACATCAATATAGATCATATAAATTATACAGGTAATAAATAACATGTATTAATTAACAGTTTATATTCAATAATAAATTTAACTACTGTTAAACTAGCAGTTTATATGCAAAAATAAATGTAAATTTAACTGGTAGTTAATATGAAATAAAAATAAATATAACCATGACAGGAAGTAAATATGAAAATAAATAAATTCTAACTGTCAAATTATATGCAATAAATAAAATTAATTAATAGTTAAATTAAGTAAATGCGATTTAACTGAGATGACGAATAAAACATGCCAAACAGCCATAAATAAATTTCTACTCATATCTAAAATTAATTTAACAAACATAAGAACTTTTAGAAATTGTGAGTGGGTTAAAACACTCACCTTTTGAATTTAAATCGAATTTAAATCCGATTTAAACCCAAAAATTCGACGATCTCCAAATTCATCTAACCCTGCGTCACCTGAGCCGAAATTTTATTACGATCCTAACGAAAAAATCTCGCGTGAATCCGAATTCATACGTAAAAGTTATTCGAGTTAACGCGTTAAAAAATATCAAAATTAAACTAAATTCAAACAAAACAAACCCAACCTTTTCTCCCATGCCACATCAGCGTTGACCCCTAATCTTCTTCTCAAGTTAGCATCTACAGGGTTTCGAACCCTAGCCTAAACGAGCCGCCACGATTTCGTGAATTTTTGGCATCGCTTCGGTCGATTATTCTCAGATCCAAGGTCATCGTTGCACTCAACATGCCGAGCCGCCCCAAACTCCTCCTTGCGCACGCCCCTAGGTGGCTGGAACCACCTCCGCCGCCGCTCCAAACGCGGCCAGATCTGGGCTATTTTATCGACCATCTCGTCAAACGAAACTTAGATCTGCGACCTATTCTTCACCCTCTTCCCAACGCCACCTTCCGATCGTTGATTGGGCAAAGATCCACCGTTGGATCGTCCAAAATTCCATACGAACGGCCGGAATTGATTCGTGATTTCTAGCTAAACGGTGAATCTGAATGGAAAACGAATTCCACCAGAAGATTACGCTCATTCAGAACTTCAACATATATTTTTTTTGGAATTTTTCTGAGATGTTTGAATTTTCATCTGAATTTTGAATAAAATTGGATCTGAAATTTGCATCCATTGAGGAAGAGAAAGAGTTGAAGAAATGAACGTACAACAAATGAGAACAGAACGGAGGCTAGGGTTTACAACTGTGTTTATATAGGTAGGTCAGAATTTGAATAGATGGATTGGATAAGCAAACGTGCTAACGCTAACGTGGCCCAAAAAGCCCGTTCTGACCCCGTAACGGAATTGGGTAAACCCATATATCAAAATAGGTATTTTAAAATATTCTGAACGCGATGGAAAAAGTTTCATGTCCAAATTCCATCGTATGAAGAAATTATGCTGAAATCAATATTTCCAAATTGATTTCATATTGATTTCAATTAAAACGATTTCAAGGCATTTCGCATTCGTACGATCAAATGACAAGTCCGGCCGCTACGAAACATGAAACCCTACAATAATTCACGGTTACGGATCCGATGAAACTGGTTCCGTCGAAATCCGAGTCCGTAACCAAAATGGCTATTTTTATATTAATTAAATAAATTTAAAATAAATAAATAAAACCAAATTTTATATTTAGATTCAAAAATTGACCCATTTTATTACTTTTAAAAATTCTTAATCGTTTACAAAATTCCAACAAATCTAGATGTCAAATTAAAGAAGGTAAATTTATAAATTTTAATATAAATCCTTAATTCCGTTAAATTCACAAATTATAAATAATGTCCTAAGATTTATGATAAATCAAAGAAATCAATGGTTATTCCCTTCATATATTTCAAATAGATGGATTTAATATTGGATTCCAAATTATCACACAAATTTCTCTCATTATCTTTATTTGAATTAACGAATTATTTACTATATTCAATCTCGTTTAATTTCAATTAAATTCAATTATTAGACTTTAAGTTTCCATATAAATAAATAAATCCAAATTCTCATTCTTAATTTCACTACTTATCACATTACTATCCTGGGTACCATTTATATTTAAATATACTTATTCGGACGCTTTACATTTTTTCCTAATTTTTTTTATCCCAATTGCATAACATTAATTTATATTTATTACAGTGGTTTCTGGTTTAATTGAACGAACTAAGTATATAACTCATAATAAGTGTTGCAAAGCTCTCAATCCCATATTTATAAGTTTGTTATTTCCACTTAAATAATATAGATATTTACAGGTATTGGTTTTCATTTAATCATTATGTATTATATATATAAATTAAATAAATTCACTATTCAAGTCCGTTTAAATTTTCCCAACATATTTGAATTCCATTTAATTAATAACCAATCAAAATTTCCATTTATCCTTTATTATAAACCCAAAATCTGCAATTCGTTATCTTATATTAATGACATCCAATTTCTATTTTTATTATAACTTTACAATCTATATACATTCATTGATTGATTTTATACCATTACCATTAACCTTACATTCAATTACTATTTAATGCATATTTATCCATCAATCAAATCCGATATTTACTTTTTTTTTCCTTCGATTTTGATAAACAACCTAGTATACCTTTACATACATTCATTTATGGGTATTGCATTGAAATTTAATGTATTAGCTAATATCAACATTATTACCATTAACTACAAATGGGGTTCCTAATTTTTATTCAATACCCTGAATAAGTAACATATATATTAATCAATCCTTACATTTATTTTTCACATATTCCATAAAATCAAATCATAACATATAAATGATTTTATTGCATTGGAATTTCATTCAAGTCATAAATTATTAACTTGCACTAATACGATTTCTTAATTTATTACAATTACCGTTTACAAACCTTTATTGCATTAAATCAAATTAATACTTTCATAAATTTCTCATATTAAATTTCAGGTAAGAATCTTTCTCTACTTAATTCATTTGAACTTTATCCAAACTTCTATAAGTAGGTTTTTAAGTCATCATTCACATAATTTAATTTAGCGTTTATTTCAATATTTGTTTATAAAGTATTATTTTTTTTCTACTAAATTAAATTACAAAACTCATAAATTCAACCTAATTAAATCCACGAATTATACGGGTCGTTACACCCGACTTGAAAATAGCATTTCATCTTTACTTGAATTCTCTACACAACAGAATCAAAGTAAAAATGATTTGTGTAATTCATATTTGTGTAATAACTCGAATCAAGGATTTTAAAATTTAAATTCAATTCAAAATTCAAATTTTTTTGATTATAACTCATGCCAATTCAATTTCGAACTCCAAAATGAATTTCAAACTCAAATGAAAGTCAAAACAACTTTTCAAACAAATTTCGCAATGGGAATAATCTTATCCATGTTACGATTGAAAATCTTTGTTCTCAACAATTTCAAAGTGAAAATCCTCATGCTGATAACTATAAATTGGAATTTTTTTAGCTAAAGAATGAAATTTACGATGATCACATGGATTCATTGTTTGAAACTTATATGAAACAATATGAACAACCAAACCAAATCCCAGCGTGTGACGAGTTAAGTAATAATCCATCTTTTACCAGAATTGACGATTTTCAAATAACAACTTTTGAAATTAAATATAACAATATTAATGAAGTTGTTGAAAACATGGTAATTGGGTTGGATTTCAATTCTTTTGAGGGTGTGAAACTCGATTTAACTCGATCTTACTTTTTCGATCATGAAAATTTGAATACCACATGTGATAACCTGGATTTTTGGACATCTGGTAATTGGACAATTTAATGATTTTTACCATTAAGATACTTATTTTATTTAGTTGAACAAAATAAATACTGATAATAGAAAAAAAACACTAAAGATAATTATTTATTTATTTAAAAGTACAATAGCTTTAAGCTTAAATTAAGATTTAATAAGGTTTAATATATTTCTTTTAAAATTTACATAAGATTAGTATAATTATTTAAAATTTAAAACATAAAAACATAAATTTTTTTATTGAATTTGGACATTTGTAAGTCTTGTATATTACGCTTCAAACAATTGTAGTTTTTATAAATCATGCATGTAACAAGTGGCATAGTTTTCTTTTAATAATAGTGAAAGGGGAAACCAGGCTATATTCAAAACTTTTTTACAGCTCCATTTTCTTTCTTCATCTTTCATTTTTTTAGAAACCAAACCAGAGGAAAACTCAAACTACACAAACAAACTCTTGCAAGATTAACCTAAGCAAGCAAAGGAAAACTCAAGAATTCAACTCAACATGAATCATCATCAGTTAAAATCAACATTAAGCTTCAAATCATCTCAGAATTCAAGTTCCAGATTAAGAGTAAAGGCATGTTCTCTGTTGCATATACAGGTGAGTGAACATTCACCTTTAAAACCAAATTTTTCTTATTTATCCGATGTATGTGAAAAATCATGAAAATAGTGTTGTGAAAATATTTTGCAGGATGTGTAAACATGATTGCCTAGTTTGTTTATGCATCTACTTGTCTGTGTTTGGTTTGCATGCCTCTGTTCTTATTACACAGAAAGAACAAAATAAGATAAAAATTCAAATTCTCTTTCTGAATTACTTTTAGGATATGATCTCTATATGAAATATGTTAGAATTAACTGGATTTGAATCATAAAAATGGTTTCAAGTATATACATGAAGTAATTATGATAAAAATAAAAATTTACAGTGGTAAATTAATTCAAGTTAGAAATTAAAGTAGTTAAATCTCAAGTTTTGATTATACAATCCAATTCGAATTTGGAAATGATGTATTTTAATGGTAAAATCAAAATATTTATATTTGTATGGAGAGAGATATGGTGAGATGTTCAGAAATTGAAAATTTGCCAATTTTCGGTGATCACGTAGTTTTGTAGTTCCAGGGTTTGGGTCGAAAGTTGTTTGTTGATCGATGATCGAGGGAATAAGGGTAGGCCTGTTTATACTTCGCCGTAGAGGCGCAGCGAGGAGATTGTAGGGTTTAGGGACCGGTTGGGTTCGACGATGTTATCGGGTTCATCGCGACGGCGAGGATGGATCGGACTTGGTCGGAGTAGGTGTGATTGGTGCATGAGTCTACGACGTAGGTTTGGGCGGAGTATCGGGGTCTATGGTGACCTTAGGCGGTGGTGTGGAGTGTTTTTCATTGAGCAGGTTTGGTTTTAGTTGAATCGACTTGCTCGATTTCTAGTTGGAGGCAGTTCCATGCTTTTGGGTAGTTGGGAACGACGGCAAGGTCGTCGCCGACTTGACGAAGGTTGCAGCGTCGATCGGAGCCATGGCGTACGATAGTGCACGTGCACGCATTTCGCTTTATATCATGGGTTGCTATGTTGTAGATGCCCCGAGGAAGATGGAGATATGCTCGAAGTTGTTCGCGAGTTGATCGAGGTAAGGGAGGAGATTTTGGTACAAAAGATTGTTCGGGGAATTGTGGGTTGGGCTCGGGAATTTTAGTAAGGATTTTTTTTACCCGAAAGTTTTAAAGCAAAAGCAAAGGTAAAGTTACTAGTAAAATTGTTAACAAGTTTAAAGGCAAAGAAATGAAGGGTTTTCAAAGTAAAAGATAACGTTAGCAAGGTTTCAAAGTAAATATTTAACAAGTTTCAAGTATAAATTATAATCAAATGTTTTTGAATTTAAATTGTTTGGTTTAATATAATTATATAATAAGTTAATTATTTAATTGCATTCCCATGTGATTTCATGTGAAATTTAATAATGATTTAATTGTGTAATTAATTAAGATAATGGTTTATCTTAGATTAATTATGGACTTAAGTAATTAAGGGTTAATTAATTGACTTAAGTAAATATAGGATAATTAACTAAGGTAATTAAAGGATAATTACTTAATGAGAGAAATTAAGGATTAGGTAATGCAAGTAATTAAAGGATAATTAATTAAAGTGATTAATTAAATGGTAATTACTTAATATTATTAATTAAAGATTCATTAATTAATGTGATTAATTAAAGGGTAATTAATTAACATTATTAATTAGAGGATAATTAATAAATGTGAATAATTAAGGATGATTAATTAAAAAGATAATAAATGGTTTAAAATTAGTTAAGGTTAATTAAACAAGATTTAAGGGTAATTAATTTAATTTATTTAGTAATTAAATTAAATTAAATAGGAATTGAATGATTATTTAGTCTTACTTATGAGTGATAAAATATAATTGAATGCCTTTGATTGTTGATATCTCTGGTATGTGATTGTGATATTCTGTGATATGAAATGTATTGGTTGACCTGAGATAATATGGATATCTATCTGATGAATTGCTAAATAAATATCATGTTTTGAATTTAATTAAGTTGTTCACTTAAACAAATTGGATTAAAGATGACATTAGATTCGAAGAGACCGGGGTCGGGTATCAGCAAATACCCGAAACAATTTCGATTTGTAATCTATAATAATTCTTTATAGATCTGAGTTTAGAATCAAATAGCTGGAATGGAATAATTTAAGTAACATGACCATTTAAACTGAGTAACAGTTTTAAATATTGTTTGGTAATAAGTGAATGACTAAAGCAAGTTAAGAACTCGTAGTGAGGTATGAATTACCCCCGGGTTTTCAATTATGCTTTAAACCTTAGTTTTTAAAATTTTATGGGTTTACTCGCACTGGTTTCCAACCTGACCCGGGTGTTACAATATTATAATGATCGGGTCAGATCGAGTATTACAAATTTTTAGCTTAGGACGTTCTGAAACTCAGGAGGCGGGCTGGAAGGCAGGGACGTATGGAGCTTATTCCACTTTGTATCATAGTTGTATTGTTTGTAGTCTGGGACAAGTTGTCACAACTATCCAGTTTGTTTGTGAATGATTGTACTTTGATATATTGAATGTAAATTGACAATTACAATTTTTCTTTGTATAAATGCTATTATTTTATATTATAGTTGATCCGCTGCGAAATGTGAGATTCTGTGTTTTGTTTTCTATTCTTCTTCTACCTCTTTTCTTCTTCACCCTAATAATCTGAAGTTTTCGACGTTCGATTTCTCGGCACTTCTACATTGAACGTATTGGTGTCGAATTTTCAAGGTCGAAAATTTCGGGTCGTTACATTTTGGTATCAGAACTGAAGGTTAAGCGGGAACCTTGGCCCCGGTGGGTTTACTCATTAAGGATAGGGTCAATAGTACCCTAGAATGAGTTGAGTGTATATATATGAGTGCGTACTTTTTATTTTCTTATAAAAAGATCTTACAAATGGTTGATTCTTGTATAAGCTTATATTTTGATATATAAAGAAATAATTTTTCTAATTATTATATATTCTAAGATAGTTGGTTGTCGATTATTTGAATTTAGTGTAATAATAAGAATTAAGTGGTAATAGAAATACAACCAAATAGGAATTGGATAATATGAACTACATAAATAAGATAAGCTAGAAATGGATTCAAACTAGAAAATAAAATTCTGAATTTGTAGAGTTGTTTTCAGAAGGTTGATTTAAGTGACGCTGATTATATTTTCCAATAAATTATGAAATAAAATATAGTGAATTAGTTTCCAGATATGATAACCTTGGTTATTATCATAAAATATTTGTTGTATATTAATAATGGGATGTTTATTTTTAAAATAAACGATGATGAAATAGAATGAAATGTCTTGAGGAAGTAAACATTTAGATAAGTATGACTTGTGAACTGGAATGGATTTAAATTATGAAGTTTAAATTTTAAGTCCAAAAATTTGAAATTGTTTCATAATGTTAAAGGAAATGATAAATAATATTATTCAGAATATTTTTGAATGTAATCTTATTTAAAAAAAGAGTTGTTTGAAAATTTTAAAGAAATTTGTTTTGAATCAAAACCAAAAGTGGTTTAAAATCTAAAGTATAAATTGATGTGCAAAGGAAATAAATATGTATATATATGGGATATAGATAATATCAAAGATGATTTGAAATAAACTCTAAGTGTTGAATTTTGAATTTTTCCTTGGAATGTGATGTGAAAACCTAAAGTGAAATAAGTTTTTGAACTTATAAATGGGAAAGGATATGGATAAGAAGTTTAAAATTTGAATGGAGAATTCAAATTGAATAAAGTTGACTGGATTAAATAAATTGAATTTAAATTAAGGGAAGTTAAATATGTTTAACAGACAACTTGAATTGGAAATTTCAAGATAAAATTGAGATTTAACATAGGAAGCTAAATGGGTTGATTTGAAATGGGAATTATGTGTGAGATCAGGAAATTGGTAATGGATGCTATTGATGGATGTTTAGATAATTTGGGTGTTTATTTACCTTGACTTATCCTGATATCATCCTATTGTTATTAATAAATTATGAAACTATGAATTGAATTATTTATATGAATTAAGAAGTGGATTGATATAATATATGTATCCATTACTAAGATAAAATGGAAATAAAACTTTAATTTGAAATTATTTAAACAATTTTAATTTTTAGAAATTAAATTGAAATTATGGGATTGTAATCACTTTGAACTTAAGATTTAAATGTTAAAAATAAACATGCAACGAAAATTGTTAAGAATTGGGTAATAAATTGGATTCTGAAGATTAAATTGTTTAAAAAGGTTTTGAACTCCTACTTGAAATTTGAAATAAGTTAAGTAAAGATAATTTAAAATGAATTTTTGAAATTTGGACTCAGAATTAAATGGTTTAAAGATTTAAGTTGTTAATTTAAAAAGTAAAGGTTAATTTGATTTAAGGGATTAAATCAACATTTAAAAATTAACTCGAATTTATGTAATTCAAGATGGATTAAATACTGAGATGGGAATGGAGATAAATTCAAAAGGAAAATTTGAATTAAATTAATTGGAAGAGAGATTTAAGTTGAACAAGTTTAAATTCAAATGGGAATTGATTTGAGTTTAGGATAGGAATTGAAGTTAATTCATGTTAAATTGAAATTGAATCGATTTAAATGGAAGTTGTAACGACCCGCAAATCCGTACCCCTTGAGTTAACCCTATTCTACAATAATCAACTCAAGTTGCACAGAAATACGAACCATTTGGGTTAAAGAAGAAGAGGTAGAAGAAGAAAATAGAAAACAATAACAGAATCTAACCATCGCAGCGGAATAAAATATAATAGATAAATAATAATCTTACTCAAAATCAAATATATCTGTTTACATATATTACATCATCAGAGTACATCAATCACAGATCACATCAATAACATACAAGTGGATACATAGCAACTCAATACAGCGGAATATATAAACAAGTACGAGAGTACGTGTCGTCATCCAGCTCGTCTCCTGAGCTCCATAGCATCATCCTGTATCCTATAATACTCGGTCTGACCCGAGCATTACAGTTAAATAACACCCGAGTCAGTCTGGAATACCAGCGTGAGAAAATCACACCCAATTGATTATTAAAGTTTGAAAAATCCTTTGAAAACAAAAGCATTTCGTAAGACCACGCCACAAATAAACATGTCGGGTTTTTACCTTACGATAGCTAAAACAATTTTCTATAGAAATCCTCTGATATTATAATAGGGTCTATATACAAATACTTATAAAATAGCCGAAATTGTTACATCTATTAAATTCCAGCTACTAGCCACAGAGTGGGTAATACAAACAAAACTCGTACAAGGCTCGTAGGGAGAATGGATTTCCAACTAATGGCTAGGCACTGGGGTACCACCTGTCACAGTACCTGGTCTAGATCAGCATACCGAGGAGCCACCCTAACTCCCCTGCAACACAAGACCGGAACCATCCCTTACTGGACAGTCCCGAGCAAGATCACCCCGCGGTTGGGATCAGCAACCGCCCACTAAGCCGAAATAAAGGGACATCTAGACAGGGATGACCTCACCCTCCAGTGGGGGCTACCCACGAAGCCTTGCTGCATATCCCCTGATTTTCAGCCATTCCCATTTGATGAGGCTTGAGGCTAAGCGTTACCTTTGAGAACGATATCTCTTAGAATGCCCATCGTCCGCCTGACGATGTTTCACAAGCATTCATCCATACAAGTCCGTCCCGGGTCCGAACGGAACCGAAGGCACTATTCCTACTACATCCATTTTGGAAATATCCTCAGGATTAGTAGCGACTAGCCCTTGCACTTCACTTCTCCATCTTCGACTCCGTACACGTTTTTCGCATGAAACGTACAAACCGGATCGAAGTGGTTTTCGAGAAATAAATCTCGATCCCGGTCTCTTCGAAACGATCAACGCATTGTCCAATATTGATAGTCGGTTATTTAACTATCAACAATATTCACAACATCCATCACATAATAAATAATTTCCCAAATTATTTATTTATCTCAAAATATCTTCACAAGATATATTTCTATTTTTCAAACCCTTTTGAAAACAGTTTTAAAACTATCTTCCTTTCTCAGAATCAATTTCCCAAATAGTTTCTATTCCCACTGAAATCGCCAAGCACCAAACTTAAGATTTTTAAAAATAATTTAAAAACACCTTACTTTGAAATATATTTTAAAACATTCATTTTTTTAAAAAAAACTACTTCAATAATTTACTAAAAATACATACTATATGATTTTTGAAAATAAAGTTACTTTATAAAATATAAAACTAAGTTTTCACTCTTAAGAATAAAATTCTAAGTCACATTTAAATAGTTATTACAATAATAGATTTGAAAAAAAAATATTTACTTATGAATTCAAACATTCAGAAATAATAAAATTTCTAAGATATGCTTTTTAAAACCACATTAAACTCTTATCTTATATTTAAATTTTCTTCAAAAACGTACTTGGCTATCCAGGGAAATATACTTCCCTTCACATTCTTCTTGAAATTCTAATTTCTATCACTTGAATCAATTTCCAAATTGAATTCCAATTTTCTTCCTTTCTATTTCAAAATCCATTAATTTTAGATTTTATTTCCTTAATTATGAGTTAAATTACTTTTAACTGAAAATACTAATTCTTAGATTTTCTCAAGTTACTTCTTTATTTTATTTTATTTTTTTATAAATTTAAACGTTAAAGTTTAAAATAATTCTTTATTCCTTTAATTACTATAACTTGAGTTTACAATTTATAAATTTTTGTTTTATTCAAAATTCTTTTCATACTCGCAATTATTTATTAGTATTTTTAATACTATTCCTACTTCTTTCCGATTCATTCTTAATTCATTCAAGTTTTCTATAATTATTTCGCTTACAAATTCACTTCTTTTGTTTTCTTTCCAAAATCCAATTTATATAATTGGAAATTCATTTATCCAAAAATATTCAATCAACCATAACATTCAATATTCCCATACAACTCATCATAGAATATCAATATTCACAACAGAGAATATTAAACAAATTTAAATAAATGTTGAGGGATCCAGTTGGATCCCTCCAACCTGTTTTCCCTGCATCCACAAATGTTAGCACAATATAATACGCCAATTCCAAAATATCATACTATATCACATCGATCAATTCAGCCATTCAAACAATTATTTAAATTTGTTCATTTAAATTTAACTGAGTGAGATTAACTCACCTTTGCTTTTTGTTTGGCAATCCATTCCTGACCAGCTTGTTTCTCGATTTTTAGACCTTGTATAACATTTTGTAATTTATTAATATTTAGACTAATCAAACAATTAAATTCCCATTTAAAAATTTAACTAACAAATAAATTTATTTTAAACTAAAAATTAAATTTTTAAACTGATTTCCTTTTAATAAATTAATTAGTTAACAATTTCGTCCTAGCTAAATAATTATCCCTTGTTAAGGAATCTTTTAGTGGTTAAAACAAATTAGCTAAGTCAATCGAATAGATTTATTCCAAATCTATTATTTAAACAAACTTAGGACATTTAAAATATGTATATTACCTGTAAATAACCAAGTAACATTTCCTCTGCTGCGAAATTATTTTCTTCATTTACAATTACATGCTTATTTATAAAATAAATCGATAGACCAAAACTACATTCCTATTTGAATAAATCAAATTTTACTTATTCTTTGTTGCTGTAGTTCATCTAACCTTTTTTTTATTGTATAAACATAAATATTTATTATTATTTTTTCTCTGTACATAATTTAAATCTCAACAGCAATTTATTAAACTTCAAAATTAGATTGCTTAAACTAAAGAATACCTTACTGCGTACCATACGTGCTCTGCCATCGAACAAACCTCCCTCATCACTCGTTGAAGTTGCCAATGCCCTCACTGCCCAAAATGCAATCGAACAAAATCCTAGCCCTCCTCTCTGCGCGACTCCACCCTGACGTCGACCTTCGAGAACAAGCTCGAGCGACTTCGAACCATTCCCGAGCTCACTCTAATACGCATCAACCCTTCCTCAAATCTAAGCCCCCCCTACGACGCGTTGCCCCACGACAGCCACCGATGCTCCAAATCGTTCGACCATTCGAACCCTTCGCGCGCGCCAAAGCATTACAATCTGGCCTTGAATCGAATGACGCGAAACCCTAAACTGCAGACGCGATGCCCTAACATGTGATTCGATCGCATACGAACCCCCATCGCCTATACGGCAAGCTCGAACTCCCCCCCCTTTCGCGGTGATTCGATTTAATAGAAATCGAATTGGAAGAGGAAACAAAAACTGCCATTATTATTATTATTTTCGAACGAAACAACTTGGTTTCGTTAGCACAGTTGATTATATTAAATCTGGGATGAAGGGCTTCGGCCATGATATTTGTTTTCTTTTTGAAAGATCTCGGCTTTGATCTGAAGGATAAGGCTTCGACCAAATTATAAAAGTGAAAACGAAGCTTGTGCTAGAAGCTAGGGGAGTGAGGCTTCTTTAAAAATATTTGACTATATGTTTGATTTTTCTTTGATATGAATATTTTATTTTATAATCTCCCGAACGACAAATGTCCTTTATTAACAATGAATCCAGGTGTTTATATTAGATTTTCGATATAAATTTCAACACGCTTACTTATCGTATGCTTACACAACAACTCCAATCTATACGAAATTTAAAATCCGCTAATAATTCAATATTACGGACCCAATGGAACTAGTTTTATCGAATTCCGAGATTGCGCCTCGGAAGGCTATTTTTAAATTCAGTTTAAACGATTTAAATTTCAAAACTGAACAAACTACTTCCAAATTCAATTTTAACACTTTTATTGTCTTCACTATTATCAATATAAATTTTATAAGCCTTCAAATTATTTTTAATCGGATTAAAATTCCCGATTCAACATTTTATTCAGATTCAAGTTATTTAATTCAATAATTTAATTATCAAATAAATTGTGATATTCGAAATTCAAGTTAAAATTATTCTATTGAATATTAAAAATCAATTAAATATTCCGATTTTACAAACTTAAAATTCTGGGTCGTCACATTCCTCCCCCCTTAAAAGAATTTCGTCCCCGAAATTACTAGTTAGGAAGAATGATCCATAACCCATTAACTATCTTCTCAACTCCAAATAGTTTTTATCAATTTACTAACAAATCTTCTTATCAATGATACACTAATTCCTTTCTTATCCTTTCAACTTATCCAAAAGTCCCAAACCATATTACTTACTTAACAATTCAAATTCAATTTTAAAAAACGAATTTGAATTGTCAAAATTTTCTCAAAATTTTTCTAACTCCCTAAATTCCCAAAAATTTTTGCCAGCGTTTCCTTTGCGCGGCTAGCTCGGTACTACTACAAAATGGCTCTACGGCCTCCCAAATCCAAAAAGAAAACAAAAAGCCAAGTGGCTCAATCCAAATCCCAATCAAATTTCATACCAAATTGAAATACATACCTTTTGGCGAGCATTTCGAATTTTATCTTTTGATATCAAACCCAATTTTTCTTTTCCCTTTTATAATACCTGCATACCTGCTTAGCACAAATATCCATTCACAACATTCCAAAACATTTTATCGACGTCCTTACTAAATGTCACTATTCATTCCAATATTGACATACATTATATTAGTAGTATCGATTTCATTTAAGAATTCACCATTCCCTCTTTAAGTTTCGTATAAGCATTTTACATGTTTTCTTATATTTATTTCATCTTCCATTTTAGTTTATATCTATTTTTTTTTATTCGAATTAATTCTTTCATTTTCATATGGATTCAATTTATCTTAAACTCTAAATAGTTAAACTTTATTTTCTATTAATAACTAATTCATATCATTTACTTTAAGTTGGTTTCCTCTACTAATTTATTTTAGTTTCCAATTTGCATTTGTTTGTCGTTAACAAAATTTTCCAAAATTTCAAAAAAAAAAAATTCTAACTCCCAAAATTTCTAAAAAATTTTGGCAGAGTCTCCCTTGTACGGAGGAGCTTTTGCAATTTGACAAAAGAGATAAATATATACACATCGACCCACACGGTCGGAAAAACCAAAAACAGTTCATATTTCCTATTTTAATTGCGTAGGCGTACCTTATTTAGCATTTTAAGCAAGCGGCTTATTATTTTTAGCAAATAGCACAATCAAATCCAGCCACACGGCTTCCAGGTACCTGTACTTACTCAGTTTAAACTTGTAAGTGTCAAATATAAGAAGTTTAACAGCATATCATTTATTTGCAATAGTTAAAACATATAAATTCTAACAGAAACTCATACCAAACATTTTTCCATAAGCAACTTATACAATTTCCATGTTAATTCAACTATTTCCATTTATTTATAACATTTGCATTTAATTTGAATGGTTTTCAATCAATTCGTATACAACTTTACCAATTCGAATGGTTTAAAACTCAATTACTTACATTTAGTTTATTTTTAAGCAAACTGAACTCATATTTAATTCAATTGCTTTCAAAATCAAGTTATTTTACTCCAATCAATCCATAGAATTTTTTATTACTTCCATTTACATCAAATAACAATTAATTATATGCGATTTGACGAGATTTATGTGAATAAATAGGTATTTATGTTTTATAACCAATTTAAATTGATTTTACTCAATTTATTCTCAATTCTATTCCATTTCCAAATTTATACACAATCCATATATTCTCGCTTCCATTTCAAATTTGAATACATTCATTTGTATTTCATTCATTAACCCATCTAGTTCCATTATTCAAACAAGTTCTATTCAAAACCATTAACAACTTAGGTTTCATTTCCATTACCAATTAAATTTCATTTTTATTTTAATGCATTCACAATCATTTATTTAGCTCGATACATTCCATATTTGTTTATTCCAACTATTTTATTTAGCTCAAAACAACCCAAACTATACCACTTCCCAACTTATTTAAACCATACTTCATTTGGTTCTTATTTATCCCATCCATTCATTTATTCAATATAATTAACTTATCTACTCAATCCATTACGGATTTTTCCATTTCTTAAATATTATTACAACCCACCAAGTTTTATTTCAATCCATATTTATTTTTATTTTATTTTTTTTACTTGATTCAAATTTAATCCAATATCATTAAACTTGGTTTCAGTTGAATTAAATTCAACTCTCTTCGATTTATTCAGCTTAAGTCGATTTATTCAAATTTATACTTAAGCTCATTTTCATATCACAAATAAATATTTTTCTCTTTTATCCAACTTGATGCCATCTCAATTCAATCTCATTTTAAATCTACAATTTCCATTGGCTAATTATTATAAAATTTAACTTTCCCGATTTAACTCATTCAATTTATTACAATGCCATTTCCAATTATATTTTCACTTAGTTGGATTTTATTCTCAATACAAACCATTATTATTTTAATCCAATTTCATTTTTATTTGATACATTTCTAACTTAATTTTATTTAATTTGTTAACACTTCAAGTCTAATTTTAATTAATAACTCAAGTTCTGATTCTATTATTCACTTTTAATTTACCATCCAATTTATTAACTCACAATTCAATTTCATTTATTAATTTATTATCTAATTAGTTTTCCCCTATTTATAATCCAACTCTTGAATTTTAATCCCAAATATCACTCCAATAAATTTTTCTTAGTCCAATTTAGTTTATAATTCAAGTTTGGATTTTCTTTTCTTTATCCAAAACATCAAACAATATTTATTCTGGATTTTCTATTCCACTTTCAAGATTTATAAGCCACAACTTATTATTTACACAATTCCATCCATTATAGGCTTGAATATATTATCTTTTTATTTTAACTCAAGCCTTATGCTTATTTATATCCCAAGCATATTTTTATTCTATGCAATTTAATTCTGATTCTTTTATAAGTTATTCTAATTTATTTACTTCAATTTCCAATCCTTATTCAATTCAATTCCCATTCGTTCAGCTAAGAATTTAATTCCATTCATTAATTCAATCGAATTCTCATCCCAACTCAATTTTACTTTAACTCGGATTTATTTAACTCAATTCAATTTCAACTCAATTCGAATACAACTGGATATTATTTTAGCTTATTCAATTAATTTCAATCCAGTTATATATATATATATTTTTTTATCAATCCAAGTTAATTTCATTTTAACTCTTCACTTTAGATTTTCATTCCACTATCCAAAGCTTAAATTTCTTCCTGATTTAAAAATCATTTCCATTTATAAGCTTACAACTTATCTTATCAGGATTTTTTTTTTAAACTTCCGGCTTTGTTTCAAATCATTTTGAAATCCCCAACATTTCAAATCTCATTTCTCAAAAATTTAAACCAATCCTGGTTTTATTTCCAACAAATTTCCTTTGAGATTTTCAAACAAACCACTAGCTTTCAGAACAAATCAATTTGGTAGCAATCCGTCACTTAGAAATTCGAAAATGAATACTGATGATGCGGCCGTCATCATAAGAATTATTTTCCAATAATCCAAGTGATTTCAATGCTATATTACTTCCAAAAGCCATTCAAGACAAATTTTCCTTTCAGAAATACTTTCAAAACAATAATATTATTATTTATCTTCAAAACATTTCGACAAATTCTTCAAAAATCTTCGGGATTTTAAATTTCCAAATCCTGCTTAAATAAATTTTAACCACAATTCATTTGCATTGCTTATGTTTATTCAAGTTCCCATTTAATTATATTTCAATTTATAATCTGCATCTATAATTCATACTTATAAATTTCATTTTATAATCCATATTTATGAATTTTATAATTTATAATGTATTTATTTCCTTAACTTTTAATTACATTTCCATTTCTAGTCAAATTCTTACTTAACAATGATAATGCTTTAATATTATTCTTCCTAACATCCAAGCAACCATATATTAGTTAAATAGTTTTTCAAGAACTATTCTTTATATCAAAATATGTTTTTGGGTAAAATTATTTCATTTACCCACATTTAAAACAATATCATGTCAATTGTTCTATTCAAGTGTTTAGAAACCCCTTCGATACAGTTGTACAGACTATACCGACGAAGGTTCATATGCCACTCAATAAACCAATCAACACAATATTAAAACAATTTATATCCACTAACAAATACGCACTCATATCTATTAATACGCTCAAACTCATTATAGAGTATTACGGACTCTATTTTGAATGAGTAATTCCCACCAGAGCCAAGGTTATCACCAACCTAAGCTCTGATACCACGTGTAACGACCCGCAAATCCGTACCCCTTGAGTTAACCCTATTCTACAATAATCAACTCAAGTTGCACAGAAATACGAACCATTTGGGTTAAAGAAGAAGAGGTAGAAGAAGAAAATAGAAAACAATAACAGAATCTAACCATCGCAGCGGAATAAAATATAATAGATAAATAATAATCTTACTCAAAATCAAATATATCTGTTTACATATATTACATCATCAGAGTACATCAATCACAGATCACATCAATAACATACAAGTGGATACATAGCAACTCAATACAGCGGAATATATAAACAAGTACGAGAGTACGTGTCGTCATCCAGCTCGTCTCCTGAGCTCCATAGCATCATCCTGTATCCTATAATACTCGGTCTGACCCGAGCATTACAGTTAAATAACACCCGAGTCAGTCTGGAATACCAGCGTGAGAAAATCACACCCAATTGATTATTAAAGTTTGAAAAATCCTTTGAAAACAAAAGCATTTCGTAAGACCACGCCACAAATAAACATGTCGGGTTTTACCTTACGATAGCTAAAACAATTTTCTATAGAAATCCTCTGATATTATAATAGGGTCTATATACAAATACTTATAAAATAGCCGAAATTGTTACATCTATTAAATTCCAGCTACTAGCCACAAAGTGGGTAATACAAACAAAACTCGTACAAGGCTCGTAGGGAGAATGGATTTCCAACTAATGGCTAGGCACTGGGGTACCACCTGTCACAGTACCTGGTCTAGATCAGCGTACCGAGGAGCCACCCTAACTCCCCTGCAACACAAGACCGGAACCATCCCTTACTGGACAGTCCCGAGCAAGATCACCCCGCGGTTGGGATCAGCAACCGCCCACTAAGCCGAAATAAAGGGACATCTAGATAGGGATGACCTCACCCTCCAGTGGGGGCTACCCACGAAGCCTTGCTGCATATCCCCTGATTTTCTGCCATTCCCATTTGATGAGGCTTGAGGCTAAGCGTTACCTTTGAGAACGATATCTCTTAGAATGCCCATCGTCCGCCTGACGATGTTTCGCAAGCATTCATCCATACAAGTCCGTCCCGGGTCCGAACGGAACCGAAGGCACTATTCCTACTACATCCATTTTGGAAATATCCTCAGGATTAGTAGCGACTAGCCCTTGCACTTCACTTCTCCATCTTCGACTCCGTACACGTTTTTCGCACGAAACGTACAAACCGGATCGAAGTGGTTTTCGAGAAATAAATCTCGATCCCGGTCTCTTCGAAACGATCAACGCATTGTCCAATATTGATAGTCGGTTATTTAACTATCAACAATATTCACAACATCCATCACATAATAAATAATTTCCCAAATTATTTATTTATCTCAAAATATCTTCACAAGATATATTTCTATTTTTCAAACCCTTTTGAAAACAGTTTTAAAACTATCTTCCTTTCTCAGAATCAATTTCCCAAATAGTTTCTATTCCCACTGAAATCGCCAAGCACCAAACTTAAGATTTTTAAAAATAATTTAAAAACACCTTACTTTGAAATATATTTTAAAACATTCATTTTTTTTAAAAAAAACTACTTCAATAATTTACTAAAAATACATACTATATGATTTTTGAAAATAAAGTTACTTTATAAAATATAAAACTAAGTTTTCACTCTTAAGAATAAAATTCTAAGTCACATTTAAATAGTTATTACAATAATAGATTTGAAAAAAAAATATTTACTTATGAATTTCAAACATTCAGAAATAATAAAATTTCTAAGATATGCTTTTTAAAACCACATTAAACTCTTATCTTATATTTAAATTTTCTTCAAAAACGTACTTGGCTATCCAGGGAAATATACTTCCCTTCACATTCTTCTTGAAATTCTAATTTCTATCACTTGAATCAATTTCCAAATTGAATTCCAATTTTCTTCCTTTCTATTTCAAAATCCATTAATTTTAGATTTTATTTCCTTAATTATGAGTTAAATTACTTTTAACTGAAAATACTAATTCTTAGATTTTCTCAAGTTACTTCTTTATTTTATTTTATTTTTTTTATAAATTTAAACGTTAAAGTTTAAAATAATTCTTTATTCCTTTAATTACTATAACTTGAGTTTACAATTTATAAATTTTTGTTTTATTCAAAATTCTTTTCATACTCGCAATTATTTATTAGTATTTTTAATACTATTCCTACTTCTTTCCGATTCATTCTTAATTCATTCAAGTTTTCTATAATTATTTCGCTTACAAATTCACTTCTTTTGTTTTCTTTCCAAAATCCAATTTATATAATTGGAAATTCATTTATCCAAAAATATTCAATCAACCATAACATTCAATATTCCCATACAACTCATCATAGAATATCAATATTCACAACAGAGAATATTAAACAAATTTAAATAAATGTTGAGGGATCCAGTTGGATCCCTCCAACCTGTTTTCCCTGCATCCACAAATGTTAGCACAATATAATACGCCAATTCCAAAATATCATACTATATCACATCGATCAATTCAGCCATTCAAACAATTATTTAAATTTGTTCATTTAAATTTAACTGAGTGAGATTAACTCACCTTTGCTTTTTGTTTGGCAATCCATTCCTGACCAGCTTGTTTCTTGATTTTTAGACCTTGTATAACATTTTGTAATTTATTAATATTTAGACTAATCAAACAATTAAATTCCCATTTAAAAATTTAACTAACAAATAAATTTATTTTAAACTAAAAATTAAATTTTTAAACTGATTTCCTTTTAATAAATTAATTAGTTAACAATTTCGTCCTAGCTAAATAATTATCCCTTGTTAAGGAATCTTTTAGTGGTTAAAACAAATTAGCTAAGTCAATCGAATAGATTTATTCCAAATCTATTATTTAAACAAACTTAGGACATTTAAAATATGTATATTACCTGTAAATAACCAAGTAACATTTCCTCTGCTGCGAAATTATTTTCTTCATTTACAATTACATGCTTATTTATAAAATAAATCGATAGACCAAAACTACATTCCTATTTGAATAAATCAAATTTTACTTATTCTTTGTTGCTGTAGTTCATCTAACCTTTTTTTTATTGTATAAACATAAATATTTATTATTATTTTTTCTCTGTACATAATTTAAATCTCAACAGCAATTTATTAAACTTCAAAATTAGATTGCTTAAACTAAAGAATACCTTACTGCGTACCATACGTGCTCTGCCATCGAACAAACCTCCCTCATCACTCGTTGAAGTTGCCAATGCCCTCACTGCCCAAAATGCAATCGAACAAAATCCTAGCCCTCCTCTCTGCGCGACTCCACCCTGACGTCGACCTTCGAGAACAAGCTCGAGCGACTTCGAACCATTCCCGAGCTCACTCTAATACGCATCAACCCTTCCTCAAATCTAAGCGCCCCCCCTACGACGCGTTGCCCCACGACAGCCACCGATGCTCCAAATCGTTCGACCATTCGAACCCCTCGCGCGCGCCAAAGCATTACAATCTGGCCTTGAATCGAATGACGCGAAACCCTAAACTGCAGACGCGATGCCCTAACATGTGATTCGATCGCATACGAACCCCCATCGCCTATACGGCAAGCTCGAACTCCCCCCCCTTTCGCGGTGATTCGATTTAATAGAAATCGAATTGGAAGAGGAAACAAAAACTGCCATTATTATTATTATTTTCGAACGAAACAACTTGGTTTCGTTAGCACAGTTGATTATATTAAATCTGGGATGAAGGGCTTCGGCCATGATATTTGTTTTCTTTTTGAAAGATCTCGGCTTTGATCTGAAGGATAAGGCTTCGACCAAATTATAAAAGTGAAAACGAAGCTTGTGCTAGAAGCTAGGGGAGTGAGGCTTCTTTAAAAATATTTGACTATATGTTTGATTTTTCTTTGATATGAATATTTTATTTTATAATCTCCCGAACGACAAATGTCCTTTATTAACAATGAATCCAGGTGTTTATATTAGATTTTCGATATAAATTTCAACACGCTTACTTATCGTATGCTTACACAACAACTCCAATCTATACGAAATTTAAAATCCGCTAATAATTCAATATTACGGACCCAATGGAACTAGTTTTATCGAATTCCGAGATTGCGCCTCGGAAGGCTATTTTTAAATTCAGTTTAAACGATTTAAATTTCAAAACTGAACAAACTACTTCCAAATTCAATTTTAACACTTTTATTGTCTTCACTATTATCAATATAAATTTTATAAGCCTTCAAATTATTTTTAATCGGATTAAAATTCCCGATTCAACATTTTATTCAGATTCAAGTTATTTAATTCAATAATTTAATTATCAAATAAATTGTGATATTCGAAATTCAAGTTAAAATTATTCTATTGAATATTCAAAATCAATTAAATATTCCGATTTTACAAACTTAAAATTCTGGGTCGTCACAGAAGTGGGAAGTGGGAATTGGAAATTGATTGGAAATAAAGATTGGGGAATTGAACAGTTCGGCTCTGAATATTTTTCAAATAAATTACTTTAATGTAAACCATTTTAAATATATGTTTTCTAGCTATTTACTATAAACCTTTCTTTTTATACCCAAACTATCTTATACTTATTTTACAATTATTTTGAAAATTACTATTTTACATCTGTTTTAAAAATTAATCACTATTTTACAACTACTTATAACTAATTACTATTTTATAACTATTTTGCAACTATCCAACTTTTCTACAACTATTTAACTACTTTACAACTATTTTATAATTACTTAACTATTTTACTACTATTTACAACTAATAACTATTTTTCAACTACTTATCTATTTTATACTTTTTCAAGCTATTTTCTAAATACGCATCCATCAAAGTACAAACTGTTTATAATTAAAGTAATAATTCAAATAGGAATTTGAAGCAATTGTGAATATGTGAGTAGAAATCAAAGTGAATGTGAATAAAAAGAGAATTGATTTAGCTAATAATCTATGATGTCTCAGAAATTTCAAGCAATTAAAATGTGATAATCTGTTTTATAATTTATTTAAAATTGGTAAGTTATTCTTTTAAAACAAATAATAATGGATTGTTTATATATATATATATAGATATAGTAGATTTTAAATAGAATTATTATTTTCAAAAAAATTAAATAATGTGTTTGTTTAAATGGATATATATGTGTGTGTGTGAGTTGATTTTAAATTGAATTAGAATTAGAATTTGAAATTCAATTAGAAAAATATCTTAAAATAAATTTGATTTAAAAATATATATGTATATGATTTTAATATTACATAATTAGTTTATGTTATTTTATTTAAAAGATTTTATAAACATAAATTAAGAAATGTATTTACTAAATAGTAAATAAATATAAAAGTTTTATAGAAACATTTAAAAATAATATACGCATGCATAATTACACATGTAAATTAATTAATACATGCTAATGACAAATGGAAGCAAATTTAACAAGTGTCACCATTTTCATTTTGTTTTCTTTTATTTTAAAATCATAAATTAAGTCTATAAAATATCAATCTTCTCTTCTCCATTCCTTTTCTATTCTCACTTTCAAAACAAAGAACAAAGCCTGTAAACATTTCAAAACCAGAACAAAATCAAAGGACTGTAGAAAGAAAATCAACCCAGAAAAATATCAAGCAAACAACTACCTCAAATTATCAAGCAAATTTAACTAAATCAAGGATTAAATCATCTCAACAACAAAGTGATTTCCAGTTTCAAGAATTTTTAAGTTCCAGTTAACAAGCTATCAAAGATCACAACATTCAAGTTTTCAGAATAAAAACTGCTTCCAATCTTCTCTGTTCAACATTTATACCGGTGAGTAAACAAAACAACATTTTGTTTTAACTTAGTGCTTGTGATGATTTTATGAAATAATGATGTGGTAAATTATTTGCATGAGTGAAATTAGACATGTATGTTATAAATATGAAGTGATATAAGTGTGCATGCGTGGATATATCTGTGTTCATCTCTGTTTAAACTTTTAGGGTTTAAATTAGATCAAAATTCAAAATCTCCTTATCTAATCTCTGATAGGCTTAGGAGTTCAAACAAGTTGTCTATTTTTAAACCTAAACTAAGATTTAGAAATATATTAAAGTAAAATTAGTTGGAATTGTATCTGGAAATTAAGAAGAACAGTGGAAACCTTAAAACATGTTAAAATCAATCATCATGATTTGCTAATTCAGGTATATAGTCCGTATCGTCTTTGAAAACTAGGATTTTTAAAAGAAGAATCACGATTTCTAGCGTTGTATCGAGTGAGGAAATCGAGGTTGAACGTGAATTGGGTTTGGAGGCTTTTTCGGTGATCAGGGGGCTCGGGGTGGTTGGAGTTTCTACTAGAGGTAGACGGAAGTTTGGTGGTCTCGGAAAAAATGGTAGGTGGATGTTTAAGCCACCGTGGCGATGGCTTTTGGTCAGAATAGGGTTTAATACCCAGTTTTTGTGACGACCCGACTTTTTCTCCACAAAAAGTCGCATCATCCTTAAGAAAGAAAGGGATAGAAAAGAGAAAAGAAAGAAGAGAAAGAAGAATACAAGAATCTCAACAGTGGAACGAATAAATTATATTAATAACATAAGTATTACATAGTATACATCAAATATCAGAGTTACACAGACAATACATCACATACTAGACAGTTATAAACTCCTGTCTAGTTATTACATCTCAATACACAATATAGAAACACTCAGAGATACCAACACAGTGGAATACTATATATCTAACGCCAAAGCCTCCTGCTCCATTGCTCCTCCATAATTCGTCAAAGCTAACCTGAATCCCTTGGCTACTCGTAAAAATTTGAGTACCCAAGAGTTTATGAAAAACAAAAATAAACTCTGGGTCAGACATGGGTCTGGTGTGAGTAACAAGTTAAAGCTGCTTAACTTTTGAAAAACCTTTTAAAAGTAAGGTATCACGTAAGACTTCCCACACATAAACATGGAAAAGTGTTTACTTTACGCTAACCAAAACATTTGATAGGAAATCCGATGATATTATAATAGTGTCTAGGGTTTTCAAGTAAATAAGAAATAGCCGAAATTGTTACATCTATTAAATTCCAGCTACTAGCCACAAAAATGGGTAATACAATCAAAACCGTTGGCACTTATTGGATTTTGGATTCCATACAATGGCTGGGCTACTGGGGTACCGCCCGTCACAGTATGTGGCCTAGATCACCGTACCGAGGAGTATGCCCGCTCCCCTGCAACACAAAGCCGGACCCATTCCTTATTGAACAGTTCCAAACAAGACCACCCCGCAGTTGTGATCAGCAACCGCACCACTAAGCCGAAAATAAAGGGACCTCTAGGAAGGGGTAAATCTTGCTCTCAAGTTGGGGCTACCCACGAAGCTTTGCTGCACCTCCCCTGTTTTAGCCATTCCCGGTTGATGAGGCTTGAGGCTACGATTACCTTTATAGGACATATCACTTAGAATGCTCATCGTCCACCTGACGATGTTCTGAAAGCATTCAATCCATGCAAGTTCGTTCCGGGTTCGAACGAAACCGAAGGCATTATCTCGTTACACTCATATTGGAATCACCCTCAGAGTTAACGACGATAACCCTTGCACTCTGAATCACCATCTCGAATCTTTACATACTATTCCATCAACTCATTATGGAATTACCCACAGAGTTATACTGACGTATAGCCCTTACACCTCGAGTCTTCACTCGCTCCACTTGGATTAACGACCTAACGTTTAATTGGAATTGATGTGGTTTTCGGATCCCAAATATGGAAACCCGATCCCGGTCTCATCGAAATCCAAAACGTGTCTTTTAAGGCCAAGTTGTTTTAGAGTTTAAAACAATTCAATTCATTATCTATATAAACACAGATAGATAATTATCAACATAACATTGGATAATTAACCTTATCATTGCCAACAGATAACTCATATCATAATCAGATAATCCATATTATCATCCAAAAGCAACCAATGCATCCATATCAATAATCATTACTCATCTCATAACTGAGATTACAAACCATACCAGGCAATTAATACCAATCATCAAACATAAGCAATGATTTAATGATCACACCTTTTATAACTAATTTAAAATGAATTAAATTAATTACTTAATTTATAATTAATTTAAAATGAATTAAATTAATTACTTCATTATTAATATCCTGCTTAACTTAACCTTCAATTGATTACAATTCAATTTACAAATCATCATCTCATTATTCTTCCAATTAATCATTTTAGATTAACAATCTCTAATTACAATAAATAATTAGCCTTTAATATTAATTACACAAGTTAATTATATTAAACCATTTGCAAATAATTAACTTGTGATTGCTTAATTAATTAATTAGCTAAAATTAATTACATTAATCATTTATTCATTTTTAATTATACCTAATCAATTCTAAATTACATCATTAATTAATTAATTAATGATTTCTGATTACATTTAATCAATCTCTAAATATAAATTAATTATATAAGTAATTAATCTTCAAATTACCATATATATTAATCACCCTTGATTAATAACCATTCAGTAATTAACTACTTTAATTACTCATCCCATAAATTAATTATTCTTAATTAATTATTTCCATTTATCCCTTGATTAATTTCAAGTAATTTAAATCAAATTACTTCTATAATAAATATCTTTAATTACATTCAGTAATTATTAATTAATTACTTCCTTACATAATTACAAATCCATAAATTATATAAAGTAATTATCAATCAATCCACACATGTTTAAATTAATTTAACCTAATTAATCTATACTAATCACATTAATCAAATTAATTACACTAAGTAATTAATTCATTAATTACTTTCATTAAGTAATTAAACTTAAACAATTGATTATTATTAATTAATTAATTTAATTAATTATTAAAAATTAATCACATTAATTAATTGTTCAAATAATCTTAAGTTAATGACCTTCATTAACATTTCTTAATTACATAATTAAGAGTTAACTTATACAAATCATTATTAATTATCAATTAATTAATATTTAATTACAATTTAATTAATAATTACGTAATTAAGAGTTAGCTTATACAAATTATTATTAATTATCAATTAATTAATATTTAATTACAATTTAATTAATCTCTAATTATTAATTAACAAAGTGTTAATTAAAATCTAAATTATCTTTAATCACTTGATTAAATAAATCTTAATCATTAATTAAAACTTAATTAACCATCCTTAGTTATAGATTAATTAACCTTAATTAATTAATCTCAAATCTAATTAATTATCTTAAAATTATTAATTACTTAATTAAAAATCCACATTTTTCATAAATTAAACAATTAATATTCCATTTAAATTAATTTAATAATTTAAATGAAACCAATTTCTTAAGTTCTAAATTAAGAAACATTCTTCTTTATACAAAGTAATTTAAACAATTTGTTTCAAACAAAATTCAATTTAAAAAAAATTCTTTTTTTAAATTTCAAACTGAAATGCAAATTAAATCTTCATTCCAAATTCAAACTTAAAAATTTAAAACTTTACCTACACTTCCATCTTCATTTTTAAATTCAAATTATTTAAACTTTTCTAAAATAGTTAAAACAAATTTAAATTTAAAAACTTATTTAATTTTAAAAACTGACATTAAATAAAAGTTCAGGTTTTAAAACAGAATTTAAACCCACTTTAAATCCTTTTTCATAAATTAAAACTCATAGTTTTAAATTCAAAACCAATGTTCCTTTATATTGTAAGGTTTAAAATCTAAATTCAACTTTCCAGATTTAAGTTAAATTCAAACTTAGATTCACCTACCTGAGCTTCATATTTCTGTTCCCAGATTTCAAACATTGTTTTAAATTTTCAGTTGCATTTTAAAATTTTACTTCAAATTTAAAAAAAGGAAGACAGTTTTCAGTTTGGTTTAAAAACATCTTAAACTTCCTGAGTTCAAAATATTTAAAAATCCAGGATTTAAATTATTGATTACATATTTAAATTTCAGGTTTAAAAATTCCAGTTTGAACTTAATATTATAATTTTAAACTTACTTTTAATTTTAAATAAAAACAGAAAACGGTTTCTGTTCTGTTTTAAAATCAAATTAGAATTTAAAAGAATTTCAAATTTATTTCAAAGACCTAAATTTAAACTTATAGAATTCAGATTCAATTTCAGGTTCAACTTAGTTTTCAGATTTTCTTTTGCAATTTACCTTTACTTCAAATTTAATAAACCTAAAAAAGTTTCTTCTCAAATACTAAAACCTGAAACATTTACACAAACCCTAGCTACCTATATTTACTTCGAGTTAATAACTTCCTTGCTTCGAGTCACCACTCCCATTTACCCGAGACCATTCCCAGGTAACAAACCCTGTAGCCAAACATCACAAACATGCACGCCACTGCCCTATGCAATCACTCACCAACTCCGGTCATCACTGGCCACCATCTACGGCCACCTTCCATCGACCGGTAACCCCACATTACCCTTCAAACCTCAAATCCCTAAAAATTCAACTTGAATTTGAATTCGAGTTTACAACCAAAACCTGGAACATCTACCCCTTTTCAATGCCTGACCTGTCAACGGCAATATCTCCCATCTCCGTTCACCATCACCTTCCATACTCCGGCGAAGCCTTTACCAAACCACCATCTGTCATCACGCAAATCGCGGTTGAACTCGATCAACCGAGGAGATCACAATCGGACCAAACACAGTGACCCAAATAAACTAGGGTTCACACTGAAAATCCCAAATTACAATACCAAAACCTAATTTCGACTCAATCTAGACATTTTCCTATAATCTTTGATAGATACACTATCTCCCGAAACAATTTCAACCCAATCAATTGCAAGCATCAACTGTGCTTATCAATTATGTATGATACAGTAAATTTGAAACTGTATTTTGATTCAATCATTAAAAATTGTAATATTATTTTTAAAAATCATAATTTTAGAAGTTGTTTTGAATTGAATTTCTGAAACATTGATTCATGATACTTTAAATTTTCCATTTATACAGAATTAAGCTGTGTTGTTTATGTTGCAGACAACACACAAACTATACTGCTAAAAGAAAACTTTTAAAATTTATTTTGTCATGAAATAATCAAATTCATTCAATGATAAAACATAATGGCAACTAGATCAAGGGAAAAGAATTATTTATCAATTTGAATTTAAACTGTAACAGTCAGAACCTTGAAATCAAACATGCATTACATTTCATATATACACAGGCAGTTTCAAAGGCATATTCATAATTAAACTTTTATCAGATAACTAGCATGCAAGTCCTACTTAATTTATTTTTAAATTGGGAGTTACTCACCTGAAATAAAAATGCAGAGAGAACCCAGATTTTAACATGCAGAACACCCTCTGAAATATGCTTCAACTGTTAAATGCCCCTTTTTGAAACTTGCTTCAAATTTTGATGCTTTTAATCTTGTTTCAAAAAGATGCTTCCAGATTTGAAAATTCATGCATGCAGACATCTTGCCTTTTCCAGATTCATTTGCATGTTCCAGATGAAATGCAGGTTGCTTGAATGGTATGCAGATGCAAATTTGAAATTGCAGTTTCAATCCAAGGTTGTTTTGAAAACATGCAGGCTTCATACTTAATTAATGTATGTAGATTTTGAAAATGGATAAGGGATTTTGCAGTTTTGAGGAGCTACAGGCTTCTGTTTGAAATGTATGGGTTACTGGTTTGAAGAGTTACAGGGTAATGATTTGTATTTGAGGAGTTTTTGTTTACTGATTTTCAATAGAATGAAGATTACTTTGGTGTGAAATGTTTCTTTAGTTAAGAAATGGAACTGAGAAAAATCACGAATGAAAGAATGCAATGTTATAAAAACTAAATTTATGATTTATTAAAAACAAAGAACAACAAAAGATATAATTTGACACTTGGCTTAAGCTATTAACACATGTCATTTAAAAATGGTATTTAGTTTACATTTGTTATTTTAGAACCTAAGATGTTTACACATGTATCTTTAAGTAATTTGTTATTTAAACTAAGTGTTAATAAATGTTTAAACTTAGTAAATTAGTTTTTAATACTTAGTTATGGAGATAAATAATTTTTAAAGAATAAAACAAAGTATTATTATAAATGAAAACAATATACCAATTAATCATTTGAAAAAGATACATTAAATTACTTGAAATAAATTTATAAAGAGATTATAACTTATTTGAATACATGTTTCATATTTTAAATTTCATATTAAATTTACAAATCACATTTTACAAATTAATATTTTAAAAGGAATGAAACAAACATTTTTGTAACTTATTTTAAATATTCAAACTTAAATTAAAATGAATTTTAAACCAATAAAACATTTATCTCACATATTTAAAATCATTTATTTTATTAAATGTTTTTGAAAAGCTTAAATCAAAAATAAATTAAAATTCCTATTTTCAAAACATTAAAATTATGCTATACTAATTTAACAACTTATCTATTTAAAATAGATATAAATACATATACATTATTAAATAGAAAATAGATTTATTAGTTTATTAAAAATAAATTCACAAATTAAATGTTTAAATAAAGAAGATTATAGTTATCAATTCAAATTTATCAACAAAAATTATCAATTCAATTTAAATTGAAACACATATTATTAAATTTATATTGTCCAAAATCCCGGGATATTACAATCCTTCCCCCTTAAAAGAATTTCGTCCCCGAAATTTAAAACAAAGGTAATTTGATAATCTATTTACGGATTTAATTTTGAAACACAGCATATGTTAATCATATGCCGACAACCAAAGCAACCAATTCACACAATCAGAACAAATCTAATTATCCAAAAGAATTTTGGATAAAACTTTCACGAGTTTCCCCGGTGTGTGTGTGTATATATATATATATCGGGATATTCGCTCTATAAAATCCAATCAATCAATACTACTAAGCTATAGAGCTCCTATCAACAACCCTAAACAGAATATCAGACTACAGATGAGTCTGACTCAACAACCAATCCATCCTAAACTGTTGTGTAACAACCCGGTATTTCGCATCAATTGATAATTGACATTAAACGATTAATCTTGTTACTAATTGTTGTCAGGAGTTTGTAATCGGGTTTAAAATTCTTGAGAAATTTGTTAGTATAGTTAGGACTTTCAATAAATATTTCTTTTATTTTATTTGGCCTTAGCAAAAATCAAAGACCCGTTCCCCACTCCATTTTGAATTGTATTCATTCACAAACATTAGCACCAAATAAACGAAAAATAAATAATATAACCAGTTTCTTTTCCCCCCTTTTATTCATTCTCGTTCAAAACCCTAACAAAATCACGAAAAGAATAAAAATGGAGGCGGTCTTGTTCGTTCCCCCCCTTTTTCAAAATTAGGGTTTTCGTAATTCTTCGAGTCGCGCTGGGTACTCTCGAGTTGCGTCGAACGTTCGTGCTTCTAATTGCTTCGAAAACACAGGTGAGTAATTTCTATTGCTCACATCTAATTCAAAGCTTAAGTTTTAGAGTTTGAATCATTGTTTGAGTTGGTCGATTCATTTTGCTCGCTGTTCGACTTCGGTTGTTTGCTTGAGATTTCTGACTTTGATCGTGGTTACACTTTACTTCGTTCACTGCAACTTTGGCACAGTTTGATTTATGTTGTTTTGTGAATTTCTTCTGTGCTTATGTCGTTCGAATTTATTAATTGTTGATGATGTTTATCAGCTTAATTTCTGTCATTGTTGATTTCAATTACTTATCTGCTCACTTATGTGGTTGCCGTATCATTTACTGGTTCACTTGATTTCATGGTTCGCGATGGTGAACACTTTCTGGTTTTGGATTATCTGCCTTTAGTTATGAATTGAGTTGATATTTGGTCTTGACTCGACTTGATGGAGTTGTTGCCATTACTGATTGGCCTTGGCTTCGTCTTGTCTGCACTTTGATGATCAGGTTGCTTACCCTTGCTCTTTTGCTCGCCAGTTCTGTGTTGTGCCAATATTTGTGATTTCATGATTACGTGGGTTGTTTGGGTTTTGATCTCTGATTTGAAACATGTGAGGCCTATTTAACTGGTTCATTGCAGTTGATTTGAACTGCAGTTTTTTTTTTGGAATTGGTTTGAAAACTTGAACATGCGAAATTAAATTGGATTTGGCACTGCCTTGACTTAAAACCGTTGTTTCCTGATTTTGAACTCGGCTTCGACTTGTTTACTTCAACTCTGGTCATTTTTGTATTCACCCCTAAGCATATATGTATTGTATTACATGTTTATATGGCACTGCCTATGGATGTTTCACTGAGTTCACTGTGGCTTCGGCTCTTGATGTAGTTCGAATTGCTTGGTTGACTTATCTGTATATATATGCATACATACATTTGTATGTGTGTATGCATGTATGGTTGACCATTGTTCGAGTTATGTGTTGTCTCATTGTATTTGCATTATGCTCGTCCTGATGCTGCACTATTTTTCTATTGCAGTGTTTTCATTCACTTGTATTATTCATGAGCATTGCCTTTACACCTATGTTACCTGGTTTCAATGTTCTTGCATTAAGTCAGATGAATTATTCATATGCAGCCATGTTGACTTGAAGTCTGATCTCCATGTAGCTCGACTTTGAGTTGTGTGGTCTGGGCTTGATTCATTTTCGTGTTGCCTGCACATCATCTTTTAAATATGACTTCTTGCATTTGAACTTTATACCTGCTGTGAAGGCTCGAACACGTGCTTGTGATTTTTAGATTTCGTATGTGAGTACTGGATTGCCACTTTGGTTATTGCATATATATATGCAGACACTTGAGCATATTTTATTGTTTCACTGCCACATTTATGTGTTGTATTTGCACATGTTTGTATATGCAGACACTTAAGCATATTTTTGTTGTTTCATTTCAACTTTTGTATTGCATATTTAATATGCAGATACTTGGTCATTTTACAACCTGTAGCATTGCATTGACTCATACACATCTGGTTTAAATGTAGTCCACTATACCACTGTAGTCACTTCTCTTGACCATTTTGGCATGGTCTTGCTGTGTTCGAAATTGTTTACCTGCCGTTGCTTTCGTGAGGCAGAGCCTTCCTCGCTGCACCTCTGGTTCATTTTGTCCATGTGCAGATTGTTATGTACATTCTCTTGTGTACATACTGCATATTCACTTTGTTGGAGCTTTTTCACTACTGTCACTTTCCTATGGCATTTGTTTGGACTGTGAATTCTTGTGCATTGGCCTTTGTGCCTTGTTGCTATTTCTGTATATGCTGTTGTGGCGAGGCAGTGTACGCGTGCGTGCACTGCAGCCACACAGTATCGATATTTTGAATTGATATTTGAACCTTCATTGATTTTGGTTCGTTGATCTTTTGGGCACATCATCACTATAGTGGCAAGGCAGTGCACGCAAGCGTGAACTGCAGCCACACGGTATGGCGTGTATGATATTCTATTTGTTTTGACTTATGGATCTTTTTGCGTATTCCATATTCCGTAGTGGCGAGGCAGTGCACGCGTGCGTGTACTGCAGCCCTACTTGAATTAATATTTTAATTGATATTTCAATGGTTTGAACTGTTTTGTTTATTTCAATTCAATATTCTGAATTGCATTCTGATTTGGTTTAATTACTGTCGTCTATTCATTATTTAATTATTATTGCTTCTGTGCACTAATAAATGAGTTTGAATTAGACTGACCCAAGTATTATTTTCTTTTGAATCTAATACTCGGTTCAGACCGAGTATTTACAGGTTGTAGATATTCTACTTTGGGTTACTGCTAGAGCTATGAAGTTCTTTCATATCTTTTGGAGTAGTCGTCGTCGTTTGTAGTAGTCTGTATAATTGTATAGGAAGATATGTATTCATGTATATTATATACGTTAATGTACTTGTATATGTAACTTTCCGAGTCCACTGTTGTAGTTGTATAATATGTACCGTGTCATATGTATTTTATCAAATGTATTGTAATTGACATCAGTTATTGTATATATGAGAATTTCTGTTTTATTTGTGTTCTGCATTGTACTATCTGTGTAATATTTTATTATTTACTGTTCTAAACTATTACGAACCATCGTAGTTCGTTTTATACTGGAATTGGGGTATGTCGATGGGAGAAAATAAATCAGAGATGAAAAATGAAAGAAAATATATTTATATACCACTCCTATTGAGATAACCAATACTAGTGTAAGGCCTAACTACTGATGGCCGCTCCTCAATAGCCTTATTCTCCGCGCTAGTTGACAGCACTACACCGTAGTGTTCTTGGCTAGCGTGGGTATAGAGGTGGGGCGTCATAGCTTGGTATCAGAGCCTAGGGTTTAGAACAAATATAAAACATAACTTAGATAGTACATGTGTTACTACTATTTGTCGATATTTTATCTCTCATCTTTGCATATGATTATCTTTGATAGTTAGGTATGAACTCCTAACGCTTATTCATGTGCCTTTATTTTTGATTTCGTGAAAGTATTTTGGCTTCGGCCTCCGTTTGCTTTGCGAACTTAAGTTGAATTCTTTGATGATGAGGATTTTGTTCTTGTGTTTTCGGCTTTGAATATATTTAGCCGACGTTGATTTTGTTTGAACTTGGCCATTACTTGTTGACTTCGGCATTGACTTGATTTTCATTTTTGTTGAAGTCATTTATGCATTTATGCTCGTTTTGCTTTGTTTTTCCAATTGTTAATCGATTCTTCTTTTCCGATTAGTTGTTATCTTCTTTGTCGACTTTGATAACTTCTATTTCTGGGATTTTTGGATATTCCTACTTTAATGGATTTAGAATCGAATTCTTTGGATTTTATTCACGTCTTCGAATGTGAATTTTAGTGAATTGATTTGGTTTCCAAATTTAATCGATTTTTGATTATTTCCCGATTTGTTGCTATCATTTATTAGCAACTTTGATGACCATTTCTTCGGGATTTTTGTGAACATACCTTTCGATGAATTCGGTATCGATTTCTTTGGATTCTATTCACGTCTTCGTATGTGAATTCTTGTGATTGATTGTTTCTACAATCATTTTTGTGATTTGTCATTTTAAAAATATAAAGGTTTTAATACTAGTAGTAAATATCAAAAATCTTTTAAGTGAAGTATAGTACTTAAATTTTTTCTTTAATTTAATGCCCATTGGTGTTCCAAAAGTACCTTTTCGGAGTCCTGGAGAGGAAGATGCAGTTTGGGTTGACGTATAGTGCGACTTGTCAGACATATTGGGTCATATGGAATTTCCCCATTTTCTCCCCCGATCGAGATATCCTCTGTTTCGCCCAAGAAATATTGTATTGATTGAAGAATCAATCATGCGTAGCGTGAAGTTAAATTAGATTAATTTAGATTGAGGAGCAATATTCTTAATGTTTTCAACTCTATTTTCAATATCAAAATCTTTTCCTAAACCGTTTTCCAATCTATTAGTATATACAAACCTTTATTTCACTCGTATGAGAAATCTAATTAAACGGCTTAGCAAAACAAGTGGTATGAAACGCTTGTGTTTACTTCGTCGGTTAATTTTTGGACTTGTTCGATTGAACCACTTGTGACATTTTTCTAGTGAAGATCTACAATTTGTTCGTAAATATTTAAGTTAAGCTAGTGGTTATGGGACATGAAGCTAAACTTTTATATTCACTAGCTTAGTGTAATTGACACTTCTCATTGATCATGACGATCATTTTTACGGTTAGACTAGGCCTCATCGGTGTGATTTCATCTCACACATATCTCTTGGGATTTGAGGATTGTCTAGACACCATTTGTGTGATTTCGTTCACGCATACCTTTTCGGTTAGACTAGGCCTCATCGGTGTGATTTCGTCTCACACATATCTCTTGGGCTTTGAGGATTGTCTAGACACCACTTGTGTGATTTCATTCACACATACTTTTCTTTTGATTGCGAGGTTAGTCTTGACCTCAATCTGTGTGATTTCGACTCACACATGTGGGGTAGCGCCCAACGGTCTTCGGGCCATTCGTGTGTCAAAAATTAATGGCTTGCAACCATGAGATAGCGTCTCGCTTTGCGTTGCACGTGTTGGTGAGTTTTCATGCTCGCATGTAGGTGAGTTTTCGTGCTCCCGTTCTCGTTATGCGTTGCACGTGCTGATGAATTTCATGCTCGCGTGTAGGTGAGTTTTCGTGCTCCCGTTCTCGTTATGCGTTACATGTGTTGATGAATTTTCATGCTCGCGTATAGGTGAGTTTTCATACTCTCCTTCGAGTTTTCATACTCCATTCGAGTTTTCATACTCTCCTTTGAGTTTTCATACTCCGTTTGAGTTTTCATACTCTGTTTGAGTTTTCATACTCTCCTTCGAGTTTTCATACTCCGTTCGAGTTTTCATACTCTCCTTCGAGTTTCCGTACTCCCATTTGAGTTTTCACTCTCATTTTGTGATATTTGGATTTCTTGTGTAGATTTCTAGAATTTGCGTTTTCAGGATTTCTTGTGATGATTTCTAGAATTTGCGCTTCACCAATTTTCATGATTTCTATTGATAAGTTTTATCAATTTTTGTGCATTGATGAATTCGTGTGTTATTGACTTGTTATGAATACAAGTTTAGGGTATGATAACCCTTTCTATCTTTGAGAAGATTCTTGTGACATTTTTGACGAATGAAAATTCATTGGTATTATATTTTGATGCCAATTGCTACCGATGTTGCTGTTTTAATCACATGTTTAAAAAAAATAGTTATTCTTCAAAATTGTTTCAAAATAAAAATTAAAAATTGATTTCAAAATTTTTACAGTTTACGCTTTCAAAAGAATGAGGAAGCGATTTAAACGTTTCAGAAAAATTGAGGACTATGACCTCTTTCTTTTACTGATTCGCTTAATTCCGGACTTGTCCATTTGAGAATGTGAAATGTTATTTTTAAAATACACAATTATGCACTTTCAAGAAAACGATAAAGTGAATTAAACGATTTAGTAAAACTCGTGGTTGTGGGTCATGTGCGTTTGCTATTTCGGTTAATTCCGGACTCGTTAATTGAATAATTTGTGATTTCTGGTTATCGTTTTGATAATCGGATGTTTGTGATTTCTGATTATCGTTTTTGATAATCAGATATTTATTATTTCTAATTATCGTTTGTGATAATTAGATATTTGAGATTTAATTATCGTTTGTGATAATTAAATATTTACGATTTAAGATTTGATTATCAGTTGTGATAATTAAATATTCGTTGATTTGTGATTTCTGATTATCGTTTTTGATTATCAGATATTTATTATTTCTAATTATCGTTTGTGATAATTAGATATTTGAGATTTAATTATCGATTGTGATAATTAAATATTTGTGACTAAGATTTGAATTATCGTTTTGATAATTGAATATTTGTTGATTACCATTGTGGTAATTCCTGATTATCGTTTTTGATAGTTAGATATTTGCGATTTTTTGTTTTCTAATTATCTTTGTTGATAATTAGATCTTGTTGTCTCCTAATTATCGTATCGATAATTAGATATTGCTGTTTCGTGATTTCTGTATTCTGACTATCTATCTGATAATTAAATTTTGTAGGGAATTTGTGAATTTCTTTTATGAAATTAAAAGATTTTTTTGGTGTTTATATTGTACTACGTCGGTGTACCGACTCAATTTTCTTATATTCATGACGTTTTCCACGTCTTCCAATTACGGAAATGCCTTAGGGATTTCCGATTTTTATTCTTGAGCAACCTTCTATTCACATCATTGCTTCGGGGGTGTAGCACCTTCGAAATAACAATGTTTTCCTAGCGGAAGTCCAATGGTTCTCAAATCCTAAGGATTGCACTTAGGAATCCTGAGAATTCATCGAGCAAACACGTTCAAGTTTACTCTTTCATGCTCTTTATGGTGAACTTTCTATTTCAAATTTCTCCATCTTGTGATGATATGCTCTTATGGTTGTTACCTTTTGTCCATTTATTCCTTATGATTGTGAGGACGCAATTCCTTTAAGGAGGGAAGTCTGTAACAACCCGGTATTTCGCATCAATTGATAATTGACATTAAACGATTAATCTTGTTACTAATTGTTGTCAGGAGTTTGTAATCGGGTTTAAAATTCTTGAGAAATTTGTTAGTATAGTTAGGACTTTCAATAAATATTTCTTTTATTTTATTTGGCCTTAGCAAAAATTAAAGACCCGTTCCCCACTCCATTTTGAATTGTATTCATTCACAAACATTAGCACCAAATAAACGAAAAATAAATAATATAACCGGTTTTATCCCCCCTTTTATTCATTCTCGTTCAAAACCCTAACAAAATCACGAAAAGAATAAAAATGGAGGCGGTCTTGTTCGTTCCCCCCTTTTCAAAATTAGGGTTTTCGTAATTCTTCGAGTCGTGCTGGGTACTCTCGAGTAGCGTCGAACGTTCGTGCTTCTAATTGCTTCGAAAACATAGGTGAGTAATTTCTATTGCTCACATCTAATTCAAAGCTTAAGTTTTAGAGTTTGAATCATTGTTTGAGTTGGTCGATTCATTTTGCTCGCTGTTCGACTTCGGTTGTTTGCTTGAGATTTCGGACTTTGATCGTGGTTACACTTTACTTCGTTCACTGCAACTTTGGCACAGTTTGATTTATGTTGTTTTGTGAATTTCTTCTGTGCTTATGTCATTCGAATTTATTAATTGTTGATGATGTTTAACAGCTTAATTTCTGTCGTTGTTGATTTCAATTACTTATCTGCTCACTTATGTGGTTGCCGTATCATTTACTGGTTCACTTGATTTCATGGTTCGCGATGGTGAACACTTTCTGGTTTTGGATTATCTGCCTTTAGTTATGAATTGAGTTGATATTTGGTCTTGACTCGACTTGATGGAGTTGTTGCCATTACTGATTGGCCTTGGCTTCGTCTTGTCTGCACTTTGATGATCAGGTTGCTTACCCTTGCTCTTTTGCTCGCCAGTTCTGTGTTGTGCCAATATTTGTGATTTCATGATTACGTGGGTTGTTTGGGTTTTGATCTCTGATTTGAAACATGTGAGGCCTATTTAACTGGTTCATTGCAGTTGATTTGAACTGCAGTTTTTTTTTTGGAATTGGTTTGAAAACTTGAACATGCGAAATTAAATTGGATTTGGCACTGCCTTGACTTAAAACCGTTGTTTCCTGATTTTGAACTCGGCTTCGACTTGTTTACTTCAACTCTGGTCATTTTTGTATTCACCCCTAAGCATATATGTATTGTATTACATGTTTATATGGCACTGCCTATGGATGTTTCACTGAGTTCACTGTGGCTTCGGCTCTTGATGTAGTTCGAATTGCTTGGTTGACTTATCTGTATATATATGCATACATACATTTGTATGTGTGTATGCATGTATGGTTGACCATTGTTCGAGTTATGTGTTGTCTCATTGTATTTGCATTATGCTCGTCCTGATGCTGCACTATTTTTCTATTGCAGTGTTGTCATTCACTTGTATTATTCATGAGCATTGCCTTTACACCTATGTTACCTGGTTTCAATGTTCTTGCATTAAGTCAGATGAATTATTCATATGCAGCCATGTTGACTTGAAGTCTGATCTCCATGTAGCTCGACTTTGAGTTGTGTGGTCTGGGCTTGATTCATTTTCGTGTTGCCTGCACATCATCTTTTAAATATGACTTCTTGCATTTGAACTTTATACCTGCTGTGAAGGCTCGAACACGTGCTTGTGATTTTTAGATTTCGTATGTGAGTACTGGATTGCCACTTTGGTTATTGCATATATATATGCAGACACTTGAGCATATTTTATTGTTTCACTGCCACATTTATGTGTTGTATTTGCACATGTTTGTATATGCAGACACTTAAGCATATTTTTGTTGTTTCATTTCAACTTTTGTATTGCATATTTAATATGCAGATACTTGGTCATTTTACAACCTGTAGCATTGCATTGACTCATACACGTCTGGTTTAAATGTAGTCCACTATACCACTGTAGTCACTTCTCTTGACCATTTTGGCATGGTCTTGCTGTGTTCGAAATTGTTTACCTGCTGTTGCTTTCGTGAGGCAGAGCCTTCCTCGCTGCACCTCTGGTTCATTTTGTCCATGTGCAGATTGTTATGTACATTCTCTTGTGTACATACTGCATATTCACTTTGTTGGAGCTTTTTCACTACTGTCACTTTCCTATGGCATTTGTTTGGACTGTGAATTCTTGTGCATTGGCCTTTGTGCCTTGTTGCTATTTCTGTATATGCTGTTGTGGCGAGGCAGTGTACGCGTGCGTGCACTGCAGCCACACAGTATCGATATTTTGAATTGATATTTGAACCTTCATTGATTTTGGTTCGTTGATCTTTTGGGCACATCATCACTGTAGTGGCAAGGCAGTGCACGCAAGCGTGAACTGCAGCCACACGGTATGGCGTGTATGATATTCTATTTGTTTTGACTTATGGATCTTTTTGCGTATTCCATATTCCGTAGTGGCGAGGCAGTGCACGCGTGCGTGTACTGCAGCCCTACTTGAATTAATATTTTAATTGATATTTCAATGGTTTGAACTGTTTTGTTTATTTCAATTCAATATTCTGAATTGCATTCTGATTTAGTTTAATTACTGTCGTCTATTCATTATTTAATTATTATTGCTTCTGTGCACTAATAACTGAGTTTGAATTAGACTGACCCAAGTATTATTTTCTTTTGAATCTAATACTCGGGTCAGACCGAGTATTTACAGGTTGTAGATATTCTACTTTGGGTTACTGCTAGAGCTATGAAGTTCTTTCATATCTTTTGGAGTAGTCGTCGTCATTTGTAGTAGTCTGTATAATTGTATAGGAAGATATGTATTCATGTATATTATATACGTTAATGTACTTGTATATGTAACTTCCCGAGTCGACTGTTGTAGTTGTATAATATGTACCGTGTCATATGTATTGTATCAAATGTATTGTAACTGACATCAGTTGTTGTATATATGAGAATTTCTGTTTTATTTGTGTTCCGCATTGTACTATCTGTGTAATATTTTATTATTTACTGTTCTAAACTATTACGAACCATCGTAGTTCGTTTTATACTGGAATTGGGGTATGTCGATGGGAGAAAATAAATCAGAGATGAAAAATGAAAGAAAATATATTTATATACCACTCCTATTGAGATAACCAATACTAGTGTAAGGCCTAACTACTGATGGCCGCTCCTCAACAGCCTTATTCTCCGCGCTAGTTGACAGCACTACACCGTAGTGTTCTTGGCTAGCGTGGGTATAGAGGTGGGGCGTCACATGTTGGTTCTTCAACCAGAAATATCAAACATGTACTCCCTCAGAGATACGTGAAACACTCTGAATTCCAGTTATCCAAACTGGCAATTCAACTCTAGAAAACCAAACACTGAAATCCAAAACTCTACGGAGCTAGCTTCCCAAACTTTTAGCTCCCCGGATCAGAGAAAAACTTATCCCAAATCAAATCTTCGATTCTAGAATCCAAATTTCTCTGCCTCTTATCCATAAAAACTCTTTGGACGATCCTGGGCTACCAACATCTATTCTAATCAGCTCAACTCTACACTGATTCCATTAGAAACAGACTGAATCAAAACAATCCAATGATCTCCTCAAGATCACTTAAAAACCAAGAACACAAACCCTGCTTCTCAACAACAGAAGACAGAACAAACTTTCTTCTTATCCGGGAAAAACAAAACAGAAACACCCCCAAACTACTTCCGCTGCACAACTCTAATCCGAAGCAGAACAAAGATGCTGAAGAACATAAGCACAGATTAGACAACCTAGTATAGAAATATGGTTCCACATATCCATAAAAGAAAACTCAGATGTTTCTCCGAAACCTGAGTTGCTTCACCAACTTTTATCTCATGGAACCATCCATCTACTAACTGAACCACCAGATCCATTCCTAAAAAGAAAACTCGATCCCCAGATGCAGACAAACTCCGACTTCCTGGAAGAAATCCGGACAATCTCCAACAATCCAAAAGAACATACTATCGCAAGTCACTTTTGCGAACAACTCAGCCTAAATCCAAAGAAACTGCTCTCTCTCTCTCAACCATACAGAACAGTTTATGCTGGCCTAGCCAACTTACCAGAGAAAAAGATCCACTCTGCTGCTTCTGAACTCCACTTCAGAAAAACTACTCAACCAGAAGACTCCTTCCAATACAGAATACCCTTCTAAACTCAGCTACATCACCTGAACAAACTCACTTCTTACTCTTGTTCCAAAGAAACATCTTCGGAAATATCCATAGTCACTGCATCTCATCACGCAGCTACAACTTCCTGAGATATCAAGATACCATCACTCACTTGCTTCAGCCTAACCGAGAGATCAAAACTCAACTCATTCAACTCTACACTTCAAAGATGAACTCCGAACCTTAACAGGTTACCTTCAGAGATCGATAAAGTCCTTATACCAAGCAAAACTTACTCGAGACGGTATTAGATCTATGGTCTCGACAAATACACTTCCAACCTCATCCATTCAAACTTCCAACCAATGGTAGTCGTGTTACACACACTTCTACCTCATCTACCTTTATAACTTACATTGGAAAAACCTGAACAGGTAATCCAACAAATAGGTAGAAACATATATATATATATATATATATATATATATATATATATATATATATTTATATTAAAAATACAAATACGCTCTCTCAGGATAGACACCACTACAGAGCCTAGGTATTCACTCAACCTAACGCTCTGATACCACCTGTGACGACCCGACTTTTTCTCCACAAAAAGTCGCATCATCCTTAAGAAAGAAACGGATAGAAAAGATAAAAGAAAGAAGAGAAAGAAGAAACAATACAAGAATCTCAACAGCGGAACGAATAAATTATATTAATAACATAAGTATTACATAGTATACATCAAATATCAGAGTTACACAGACAATACATCACATACTAGACAGTTTTAAACTCCTGTCTAGTTATTACATCTCAATACACAATACAGAGACACTCAGAGATACCAACATAGCGGAATACTATATATCTAACGCCGAAGCCTCCTGCTCCATTGCTCCTCCATAATTCATCAAAGCTAACCTGAATCCCTTGGATACTCGTAAAAATTTAAGTACCCAAGAGTTTATGAAAAACAAAAATAAACTCCGGGTCAGACATGGGTCTGGTGTGAGTAACAAGTTAAAGTTGCTTAACTTTTGAAAAACCTTTTAAAAGAAAGGTATCACGTAATACTTCCCATACATAAACATGGAAAAGTATTTACCTTACGCTAACCAAAACATTTGATAGGAAATCCGATGATATTATAATAGTGTCTAGGGTTTTCAAGTAAATAAGAAATAGCCGAAATTGTTACATCTATTAAATTCCAGCTACTAGCCACAAAAGTGGGTAATACAATCAAAACCGTTGGCACTTATTGGATTTTGGATTCCATACAATGGCTGGGCTACTGGGGTACCGCCCGTCACAGTACGTGGCCTAGATCACCGTACCGAGGAGTACGCCCGCTCCCCTGCAACACAAAGTCGGACCCATTCCTTACTGAACAGTTCCAAACAAGACCACCATGCAGTTGTGGTCAGCAACCGCACCACTAAGCCGAAAATAAAGGGACCTCTAGACAGGGGTATATCTTGCTCTCAAGTGGGGGCTACCCATGAAGCTTTGTTGCACCTCCCCTGTTTTAGCCATTTTCGGTTGATGAGGCTTGAGGCTATGATTACCTTTATATGACATATCACTTAGAATGCTCATCGTCCACCTGACGATGTTCCGAAAGCATTCAATCCATACAAGTTCGTTCCGGGTTCGAACGAAACCGAAGGCATTATCTCGTTACACTCATATTGGAATCACCCTCAGAGTTAACGACGATAACCCTTGCACTCTGAATCACCATCTCGAATCTATAAGTACTATTCCATCAACTCATTACGGAATCACCCACAGAGTTATACTGACGTATAACCCTTACACCTCGAGTCTTCACTTGCTCCACTTGGATTAACGACGTAATGTTTAATTGGAATCGATGTGGTTTTCGGATCCCAAATATGGAAACCCGATCCCGGTCTCATCGAAATCCAAAACGTGTCTTTTAAGGCCAAGTTGTTTTAGAGTTTAAAACAATTCAATTCATTATCTATATACACATAGATAGATAATTCTCAACATAACAATGGATAATTAACCTATCATTACCAACAGATAATTCATATCATAATCAGATAAGCCATATTATCATCCAAAATCAACCAATGCATCCATATCAATAATCATTTCTCATCTCATAACTAAGATTACAAACCATACCCGGCAATTAATACCAATCATCAAACATAAGCAATGATCTAATGATCACACCTTTTATAATTAATTTAAAATGAATTAAATTAATTACTTAATTTCTAACTAATTTAAAATGAATTAAATTAATTACTTAATTTCTAATTAATTTAAAATGAATTAAATCAATTACTTTATCATTAAAATCCTGCTTAACTTAACCTTCAATTGATTACAATTTAATTTACAAATCATCATCTCATTATTCTTCCAATTAATCATTTCAGATTAACAATCTCTAATTACAATAAATAATTAGCCTTTACTATTAATTACACAAGTTAATTATATTAAAACCTTTGTAAATAATTAATTTGTGATTGCTTAATTAATTAATTAGCTAAAGTTAATTACATTAATCATTTATTCATTTTTAATTATACCTAAATTAATCAATTCTAAATTACGTCATTAAGTAATTAATTAATGATTTCTAATTACATTTAATCAATCTCTAAATATAAATTAATTACATAAGTAATTAATCTTCAATTTACCATATATATTAATCACCCTTGATTGATAACCATTCAGTAATTAACTACTTTAATTACTCATCCCATAAATTAATTATTCTTAATTAATTATTTCCATTTATCCCTTGAATAATTTCAAGTAATTTAAATCAAATTACTTCTATAATAAATATCTTTAATTACATTCAGTAATTATTAATTAATTACTTCCTTAAGTAATTACAAATCCATAAATCACATAAAGTAATTATCAATCAATCCACACAAGTTTAAATTAATTTAACCTAATTAATCTAAACTAATCACATTAATCAAATTAATTACACCAAGTAATTAATTCATAAATTAATTTCATTAAGTAATTAAACTTAAACAATTGATTATTATTAATTAATTAATTTAATTAATTATTAAAAATTAATCACATTAATTAATTGTTCAAATAATCTTAAGTTAATGACCTTCATTAACATTTCTTAATTACATAATTAATAGTTAATCTATACAAATCATTATTAATTATCAATTAAATAATATTTAATTACAATTTAATTAATCTCTAATTATTAATTAATAAAGTGTTAATTAAAATCTAAATTATCTTTAATCACTTGATTAAATAAATCTTAATCATTAATTAAAACTTAATTAACCATCCTTAGTTATAGATTAATTAACCTTAATTAATTAATCTCAAATCTAATTAATTATCTTAAAATTATTAATTACTTAATTAAACATCCACATTTTTCATAAATTAAACAATTAATATTCCATTTAAATTAATTTAATAATTTAAATGAAACCAATTTCTTAAGTTCTAAATTAAGAAACATTCTTCTTTATACAAAGTAATTTAAACAATTTGTTTCAAACAAAATTCAATTTAAAAAAAATTCTTTTTTTAAATTTCAAACTGAAATGCAAATTAAATCTTCATTCCAAATTCAAACTTAAAAATTTAAAACTTTACCTACACTTCCATCTTCATTTTTAAATTCAAATTATTTAAACTTTTCTAAAATAGTTAAAACAAATTTAAATTTAAAAACTTATTTAATTTTAAAAACTGACATTAAATAAAAGTTCAGGTTTTAAAACAGAATTTAAACCCATTTTAAATCCTTATTCATAAATTAAAACTCATAGTTTTAAATTCAAAACCAATGTTCCTTTGTATTGTAAAGGTTTAAAATCTAAATTCAACTTTCCAGATTTAAGTTAAATTCAAAATTAGATTCACCTACCTGAGCTTCATATTTCTGTTCCTAGATTTCAAGCTTTGTTTTAAATTTTCAGTGGCATTTTAAAATTTTACTTCAAATTTAAAAACAGGAAGACAGTTTTCAGTTTGGTTTAAAAACATCTTAAACTTCCTGAATTCAAAATATTTAAAAATCCAGGATTTAAATTATTGATTACATATTTAAATTTCAGGTTTAAAAATTCCAATTTGAACTTAATCTTATAATTTTAAACTTACTTTTAAATTTAAATAAAAACAGAAAACAGTTTCTGTTCTGTTTTAAAATCAAATTAGAATTTAAAAGAATTTCAAATTTATTTCAAAGACCCAAATTTAAACTTATAGAATTCAGATTCAATTTCAGGTTCAGCTTAGTTTTCAGATTTTCGTTTGCAATTTACCTTTACTTAAAATTTAGTAAACCTGGAAATAAGTTTCTGCTCAAATACTAAAACCTGAAACATTTACACAAACCCGAGCTACCCTATATTTACTTCGAGTAAATAACTTCCTTGCTTCGAGTCATCACTCCCATTTACCCGAGACCATTCCCAGGTAACAAACCCTGTAGCCAAACATCACAAACATGCATGCCACTGCCCTGTGCAATCACTCACCAACTCCGACCATCACTGGCCACCATCAACGGCCACCTTCCATCGACCAGTAACCCCACATTACCCTTCAAACCTCAAATCCCCAAAAATTCAACTTGAATTTGAATTCGAGTTTACAACCGAAACCTGGAACATCTAACCCTTTTCAATGCCTGACCTGTCAACGACAATATCTCCCATCTCCGGTCACCATCACCTTCCATACTCCGGCGAAGCCTTTACCAAACCACCATCTATCATCACGCAAATCGCGGTTGAACTCGATCAACCGAGGAGATCACAATCGGACCAAACACAGTGACCCAAATAAACTAGGGTTCACACTGAAAATCCCAAATTACAATACCAAAACCTAATTTCAACTCAATCTAGACATTTTCCTACAATCTTTGATAGATACACTATCTCCCGAAACAATTTCAACCCAATCAATTGCAAGCATCAACTGTGCTTATCAATTATGTATGAAACAGTAAATTTGAAACTGTATTTTGATTCAATCATTAAAAATTGTAATATTATTTTTAAAAATCATAATTTTAGAAGTTGTTTTGAATTGAATTTCTGAAACATTGATTCATGATACTTTAAATTTTCCATTTATACAGAATTAAGCTGTGTTGTTTATGTTGCAGACAACACACAAATTATACTGCTAAAAGAAAACTTTTAAAATTTATTTTTTCATGAAATAAACAAATTCATTCAATGATAAAACATAATGGCAACCAGATCAAGGGAAAATAATTATTTATCAATTTGAATTTAAACTGTAACAGTCAGAACCTTGAAAATCAAACATGCATTACATTTCATATATACACAGGCAGTTTCAAAGGCATATTCATAATTAAACTTTTATCAGATAACTAGCATGCAAATCCTACTTAATTTATTTTTAAATTGGGAGTTACTCACCTGAAATAAAAATGCAGAGAGAACCCAGATTTTAACATGCAGAACACCCTCTGAAATATGCTTCAACTGTTAAATGCCCCTTTTTGAAACTTGCTTCAAATTTTGATGCTTTTAATCTTGTTTTAAAAAGATGCTTTCAGATTTGAAAATTCATGCATGCAGACATCTTGCCTTTTCCAGATTCATTTGCATGCTCCATATGAAATGCAGGTTGCTTGAATGGTATGCAGATGCAAACTTGAATTTGCAGTTTCAACCCAAGGTTGTTTTGAAAACATGCAGGCTTCATACTTAATTAATGTATGCAGATTTTGAAAATGGATAAGGGATTTTGCAGTTTTGAGGAGCTACAGGCTTCTGTTTGAAATGTATGGGTTACTGGTTTGAAGAGTTACAGGGTAATGATTTGTATTTGAGGAGTTTTTGTTTACTGATTTTCAATAGAATGAAGATTACTTTGGTGTGAAATGTTTCTTTAGTTAAGAAATGGAACTGAGAAAAATCACGAATGAAAGAATGCAATGTTATAAAAACTACATTTATGATTTATTAAAAATAAAGAAAAACAAAAGATATAATTTGACACTTGGCTTAAGCGATTAACACATGTCATTTAAAAATGGTATTTAGGTTACATTTGTTATTTTAGAACCTAAGATGTTTACACATGTATCTTTAAGTAATTTGTTATCTAAATTAAGTGTTAATAAATGTTTAAACTTAGTAAATTAGTTTTTAATACTTAGTTATGGAGATAAATAATTTTTAGAGAATAAAACAAAGTACTATTATAAATGAACACAATATACCAATTAATCATTTGAAAAAGATACTTTAAATTACTTGAAATAAATTTATTAAGAGATTATAACTTATTTGAATACATGTTTCATATTTTAAATTTCATATTAAATTTACAAATCACATTTTACAAATTAATATTTTAAAAGAATAAAACAAACATTTTTGTAACTTATTTTAAATATTCAAACTTAAATTAAAATGAATTTTAAACCAATAAAACATTTATCTCACATATTTAAATTCATTTATTTTATTAAATGTTTTTGAAAAGCTTTAAATCAAAAATAAATCAAAATTCCTATTTTCAAAACATTAAAATTATGCTATACTAATTTAACAACTTATCTATTTAAAATATATATAAATACATATACATTATTAAATAGAAAATAGATTTATTAGTTTATTAAAAATAAATTCACAAATTAAATGTTTAAATAAAGAAGATTATAGTTATCAATTCAAATTTATCAACAAAAATTATCAATTCAATTTAAATTTAAACACAGATTTTTAAATTTATATTGTCCAAAATCCCGGGATATTACAAATTTGGTCGAGGCAAAAAATGGGATCGCTACGACGTCTCTGGAACTTCGGGGTTATAGTTGTCAGAGTTTCTTGATCTCTGGTTGTCAGAGTTGTCGTGGCGAGGAGGATTTGGGTCGATCATTTTTTCTCCAGTTGTGTCTGATAGCCCGATTTCGTTTTCGAGTTAGATTTGATGATTCGGGTGGTCAGCCGTTGTATGGAGATGGTCGCTGACATGTGAGGAGTATCAGCGATGACCGGAATAGCCTCGATCAACAGTGCACGTGCACGACGAAGATTTTGTGTCTATGGTTTTGGAATGGAAGTTGACTCGGGGGAGGTCTTGGGGTAGTTGGTTGTGGCTCGGGTAAAACGTCGGTTTGTTTGCGTGAGAGTTTAACATGTTAACAGTTTAAGTTTTAAACTAAGTTTTTAAAAAAAAAGGAAGGGTGGTTTTCCTAAGGCTGGACTCGGGTAAGAGCTTGGTTGAACCCGAAGTAATATAAAACAGTTTTAAAATTAAGTTGAAAACAAGTTTTTAAATTTAAATAAATCAAGTTTAAATCTATTTCTTAAAATTTATTTCGTTATATAATAAATGTTTTTAAACTATTGACTTAAGAAAGTTATATAATTTGTTTAAATTGAATTTGTTAGGTTAGAATTTTTAAGTTATTTTAAACTTAATTTAGAAATATAATTAATTGTTAATTAAAAGGATAAAATGTTTTAAATTTGTATGTTAATCATAATTAAGTAACTACTAAGAATAATAGTTAATCTTAAAGATTGATTAAGTTTTTGGATAATTTAAGATTAACTAAATTAATAAAGTAATTAAAGAGTAATTAATTAATTTAATTAATTAATGATTAAAGATAAATAAATTTATAATTAAGAGTTGTGAGTTAATTAATAAGTGATTAATTAATTTGTAATTAAGGGTTACTAATTAGATAATTAGAGATTAATAATTAATGATTAGAGATTAATTAATTAAGTAATTAAGGATTAATTAGTTTGTAATTAGGATTAATTAGTTAACAACTAGAGATTAATTAAAGTGTAATTAAGAATTGATAAATTAATTAAGGATTTATTTCTTAATAATTAAAGTTTATCTATACTATTATATTAATAGTGAGTTCAGTTTCAAGCTCACAGAAGCCTCCGCTGATTTTTGGAAATGAACGGTCTTTTTTATCGCGTCTTTTATTTCTTCGTGTTCGTACCCAACTCTCCAGTTCATTCTTTTGTTCTCCAAAACCTCCCTTTTGCTAATACATCGAAATCGGCTTTTCCTCTAATAATAATCACTTCCCTGCGGCTCCAGAACTCCGCCCAACGCCTACAACTCCGAATCTCTGCCCGATCCACTTCCTTATGTATATAGAAACACATACGATATCCGACGAAAGTCTCTGCCAGGTTAGATTTGTTTATTTTTTAGGGCTTCTCAGATTCCAATTGTTGCTTTCTTCCTTTGGTAATCATTTACCCAAATCTTTTTCTAAATTCCTAAAATTTGTTCATGCCTCATCTAATTGCTTTATTGGATTCTGTTTATTCTTGAACACTCAAATTCTTCATGTTAAGCCCGCTAATATTGTGAATTGTGAGAAGATAGTTGACGAAAAAGCATTGGTTTTTTTAAATAGATTGATACAATGCATTTTTATCACAATTTTGTTATAATATTTGTAAATATATAAGTGAATATGCTTTTATGGTTTTTTTTTTAGTCCCACATCGTGGAATTGGTTAAGTCCTTTTCTCTGAAGCCTTTATATAAAGGAGGCTATGTAATGTAAATACATATCTATTCTCAGAAGTGAATAATATATCTTTTGTCTCTCTCCAATGGCTTCTATTTTTCTTTATTCTATAACACATTATCAGCACGATCTCCACAAAAGTTTTTTTTAGATCTACAATTGTGATAATTTATGAAATCAAATCTATTCTTCTCCAGATCTAATTATAGATTTCAAAACGGTAAGTTATTTTTCTAATATGATTTGTGACGACCCGAAAATTTTGGCAAGTTAAATTGAAATAATTAATCGATTTTAAATTATTTAAAAGTTAATTTTAACTTGAATACAGGAAATCAATATTTACTTGATAATTAAACCGTTGAATTGTATAGTTTAAATATTGAATTTAATAATTGAAATTGGGTAAATTATTGAATCTGAAATTTCTAAGCCTGTTTAAATAATTTGAAGGCTTATAAAACTTATAATGATAATACTGGAAATAATAGAATGGTTGAAATTTAATTTAAAGGTGATTTGTTTAGTTTTGTAATTATATCGTTTAAATCGATATTTAAAAAAATAGCCTTCCGAGGCACAGTCTCGGAATTCGATGAAACTAGTCCCATTGGATCCGTAATAGTTAGTTATTATCGAATTTCAATTTTCGTAGCAATCAGAATTGTCGTTTGACCCTGGCAGCTCAAAACGCATCGAACTATTTTAATCGGTTTAATTCAAAATTGATCATTTTCTTTTGTAACCTGCACATGCGTTCAAATTAGCCTCCGGAATACGTTCCATTGTGTTCGGAACGCGGGTAAAACCCTATAATCGCCTAGCGGCATTCCTTAAGAGAAGTTTGATATTTTATATGGAAATTTATGAGACGTTTTGAAAACTTGTATAATATAATAAAATTTAAAATATAATAGTCAAGGATATTTACATATACAATGCGTACTGCAGAAGCTTTCCCATACCATTATCTTATCCACGTTTTCTCCTCTCCATTCTCACCAGATCGTAGCTCAAAAAAAAAGAAGGGGATTATGGCCGAACGAAAATAAATCGTCATTCAAAAAACAAAAGAGAGAGAGAGAAAGGGAACGCGGTGGATCCGCGTTCGAAAGCGAAGCAGGTCAGTTCGCTAGTTGGACTCGCGATCTCTGCAATCGTGAGTGGAGCGCGAGGCATCACGAAGGGGCGACGCGACCTTGGTAACGAGCTTGTTTCCTCATGGAAGTAGGGGGGATCGAATCTCGACTTGATGTCGGAGGCGAGATTAATGTCTAGGCAGGCGGGAAGATGCTAATGTTAGGTTCGTTCGCGTGGAGCGGAGACTAGGAGGCCGTAGTTTCTATCGAGATCTGTGGAAGGGAAGGGCTCGGGGATTCGTAAGGCAGCGACGACAAGGATAGGCTCGTACTTGAGCGTAGTAGCGGCGTTTCGAAGGGGGGTTGCGAGCAGCATGAGCTTTGTCGAGATGATCCAGATGAAGGTAGAGAAAAGTGAGGTATATTCAATTTATTCATCTCAATTTATTTTATCTACATAATTATGTATAGTGAAACAGAAAAAAATAAAATAAAACAGAATATATACATAACCCTGTGATTGATTTTTACAGTCTGATGCAAAACCATTCCTTTTTATTATTTAAATATAGAGGTCAGATCTTGAAGATGGAATTTTTAAATGGTTGTGGAGTTTATATAAATGAATTAGATTTTAAATCCTTATAGGCTGTTTCTAGTATATAAGCAGTTTCAAAGAAATAATTATTTATTCTTGGAAAATTGGTTTGAATAAAATAATTGGTAAATGAAATTTTATTAAATGGTAATTGGTAATTTAATTATTTCAAGTATTAATAAAACCCAAATTGCTTATACAAGGTCTATAACCGTGAAGCCAAGCCGAGATTGGATCGGATTCGCAAATCGAAAATCAAAGGTGAGTAAATCTCACTCTGTTGAATTTCTATTTAAATTTAAATGGTTAAATTTAAATATTTGGTTGAATGGTTGAATTGAATTGAATTGCTATATTGTATAGTAATATCTAGATTATATTGAAATGATTGGTAGTTTGGAATGATTATTATTGGCAATTGGAATAATGAATGCTGTGAGTTGCCTAAATATTTCGGTACCCCGGGTTATCGAAATATATAAATTGGATTTTTGTAAGGAATATAAGGGTGAATTTTGAAAGTGAAACAATTGTAAAATAAAATAAGAATAATCTGGAAAGAAATGAAAATGATATTTAAAAACTGAGGTTAAAATTGTAAAGTAGAGATGTAAAACGAGTTTTAAATCAAGTTAAATCTAACAAGTAAAGTTTTAAAAAAAATATTAAGTGATTAACAACTTGAATGTTAAAGTGAAATTGTAAACCGAATGGAATAAAAGAAAATATATATAAATTTGGTTTCAAATTCCTTTAAGCATTCCTTATAAATGAGGAATTAAATTAGATTAGAATAAAGTGAAATGTAAATGAGAAATCGTTAATTTATATAAACAATGATGAAAATAGAGAAGTATTAGTTAAGAATAAATCAATTCAATAGATAATGACTTGTGGGAAATTAATTAATATAAGTAACTGAAAATAAAGATAATTAATATAGTTAATTAATTAATGAAGTCAATAAGATTACTTAATGGTTTTGGTTAAGAATAATAAATATTGTAAAGTTAATTAATGATAATCTCTTGAATGAAATTGAAAAAAATATTTCCAAGTAGATAAGTTGAGATGAATAATGATGGGTTGACTAATTAAATTGATTTGGAGTTAATAAATGTAAATGAAGGAATCTAAGTGATTGAGGTTTGAAAAATTCAATTAGAATCAATTGAATTGATTTGTGTGATTAAGCTTTGCTTATGATTGGTTGAATGGTATTGGATGCTTTGAATGAGTTGATATCCCTGATATGAAATGTTGTGTATTTCATTTGGATAACTTGGGTTGATGATATGAGTCTCGAAGAGACCGGGGTCGGGTATTGGGAAATACCCGAAACCACTTCGAATTTTATAAATTGATTTGTGAAATCAATAGGCTAGAATGAAGTGATTTAAGTGAATTGGATTATTTTATCTAAGTTTGGTACTTAGAAACTGATGTGTGGAATAAGTGATGACTAAAATAAATTGTAGCTTTGTGAATTGATACGAGTACCCGGGTTTTAATTAAGTTGTATGCTTTGGTATTCCATGTTAGATGGGTTTACTCACGCTGGTTTCCAGCCTGACCCGGGTGTTACTTTGATGTAATGCTCGGGTCAGACCGAGTATTACAGACTTTCAGGTAAGAACGTTCTGGAGCTCAGGAGTCAAGCTGGATGGCAAGTACATATAGAGTATTTCCGCTGTAGTATATTATTGTATATCTGAGACATGATAATTTGTATATATTTAGTGATTGTATATATGTGAAACTCTAATGTATGTTAAATGTAATCGACATATATAGTATTCTTTTGTAAACTGTTATTATTTATTATTATATTTTATCCGCTGCGAATGTGAGTTGTTGGTGTTTTAGCTCTTCTTCTTCTATCTCTTTCTTCTTTTTCATAACTATCTGGAATTTTCGGGTTAGAAAATTTCGGGTCGTTACATGATTGATCTAATCTTCAAATTTATTTATATATCTCATTCCATTCTAGATCTACTTCTTCAGATCTAAATCTATTGTCTTATTTTTTAGACTTTATTATACTAGTCTTATAATTTTATATCTTATATAGATCTAAACTTTGAGATCTAATTCTTATTTTGTTGGTTATTATATTTCGGATCTAATTTGTTTGTTGTTGCTATTTTTCTGATAATATTATATTGTAGATCTCAAAATCATACTTATTTTTATGCTTTTGAGTTCATTTATTTTGGAATGCAAGTTTGAACTTGACAAAATTTTGATATTGTTGATTAAAGCAAATTTTTTGAATTTTATTATATTTAGTTTGGACATGGATTTGAGAAATCAAACATGGTTGGTAAATGGTGTTTTCATTTTGAAAACATTTTGATTTGATTTAGATTTGAATGAAGACTTTGGAAATTATTTTGATATATGATTTACATTTCCAGAAGAAATATTTTATTGTTTCTAAGAGAAACAAATATAAATATAATACATATCTAGAAGATCGTATTAAGTGAATGGAAACATTAGTAAAAGCTTACATGATAAGCTTAATATCTTCCAATGTTTCCTTAAAAAAAAGGAAAAGGAAATAATAACTGAGAACCAGTAGTTTTCATAAATCAGTAAATTGCAAGTTTCCTCAAAATAAAGAACCAGAAGTTCTAACTAAAAAAAAGGATTATATATCAAAACTCAAATATATAAATTTGAGATGTGAAGCTTTGAATTTTTAGAAAATCTAATTCAGATTATGGTAAATTTCAATTGCAATCAAACCTGAAGTTTAATAATGAAAATCAAGTTGTACCATTTAGGATCTAAAGTACTAAACAAAGAACAAGAAGCATAAATTACAACCTACTTTTGAGTATTGTTGTAATGAAAATCTTGATATAATTCATGATGAGTAGATTACTTCCTATTTTTAAGTATTGTTGTAATAAAACTCTTAATATCCATTGAAGTGGTAGTTGCGATATGAAAATACTTATTAAAGTATACAAATTCCTGAAGAATATATATAACTTTGTAGTTATAAAGAATGCAAAAGACATGAAGTGTAGATTACAACCTTCTTCTAAGTATTGTTGCAATGAAAATCTTGATATAACTCAAGATGAGTAGATTACTTCCTACTTTTTAGTAATGTTGTAATGAAATTTTTAATATTCATGAAAGATGTATAGTTGCAATGCGCAAAACTAATTTGAAGCATAAAAATGAAAACACATGAAGTGTTTTTCATAAAAGTAGCATAAAATTGCATAAATGCAAATTATATTTGAAAGAAACAATCTTAAACAATTTGATTGTATTGAACGAAACTATTAATAAATTGTATTATTAATGAGACACATATTTATAGATCCAGAAATATCTATAACCAATTTGAGTTATCGAAAGACGAATGCAAATTCAGGGGAAACTTTAAATCAGGGGGAGCATCTATAAGCATTTTATAATGCACTCTTTTTCCTTAACTAAGATTTTTCCCACTGGGTTTTTATTAGTAAGGTTTTAATGAGGTATTATCTTGATCCAGAAGTATCAACTCCCTAGTAATATTTGAAATAAGCTATAATGTACTCGCTTTCCTTATTTAAGATTTTTCCCACTGGGTTTTTCTTATTAAGGTTTTAATGAGATATTATCTTGATTTAGAAGAATCAAACGTCTTTTCAAGAAATAACATCTTAAATATGTTATTTAAGTTAAATTATATTTTTATCCTTGACTAAGGTTTTTCCCATCGGGTTTTCCTTTGTAAGGTTTTTACCGACGTATTAAATTGATCCAGAAGTATCAAACTCTGCTCTTTTTCCTTCACTAAGATTTTTCCCATAGGGTTTTACTTAGTAAGATTTTAATGAGGCATTAGTTTGATCCAGAAGTATCAAGCTTTATTTAAAGAAATAAGAAAATAAAATATGTCATTGTACTCTTTTTCCTTCACTAAGATTTTTCCCATTGGGTTTTTCTTAGTAAGATTTTAATGAGGCATTATTTTGATCCTGAAGTATCAAACTCTTATAACGGATATCATTTTTAGTATGATATTTATGATTTCACAAGTTGCACTCTTTTCGTCGTTCAAGATTTTTTCCCACTGGGTTTTTCTAATAGAGGTTTTTAATGAGGCAACAGGCAATATCTATATCGACTGAATCGATAAATGCAAGCAAGATAATAATGAGGGGGAGCAATCATCATACACGTTTTGAAACGGAAATTTCAAATTATCCGAGCATTCAAGATTTTGAAGACGCATATTCAAGGGGGAGTGTTATAATATATGTAAATATATAAGTGAATATGCTTTTATGGTTTTTTTGTTTAGTCCCACATCGTGGAATTGGTTAAGTCCTTTGCTCTGAAGCTTGTATATAAAGGAGGCTATGTAATGTAAATACATATCTATTCTCAGAAGTGAATAATATATCTTTTGTCTCTCTCCAATGGCTTCTATTTTTCTTTATCCTATAACAAATTTAGATATTTTTATTTATTGATGATTGTTGTTCAATTTTGATTCTTTTGCAGGCAAGGGCTCATGCCGGATGTACGATTTTGAGTAGCAAAAAATTGTCTCTGCTTCACAATATAGTCAGACTACTACAGTTTACCTCTTTGACCACAGATAATTTGTTTCTCTAATTTTCTCCAATTGCAATTTTTAATTCTTCATCGATTTCGTGCGATTGCTTATATCTTATGTTTTTTATTTTAGTGGATGTGAAGATGGAGAGCGAGAGAATTTTATATATGCTTTTGTTTAGTTTTGGTAGTCACTAATGGTAATATTATGTGGGTGTGGCTAAATTTAGATACAATAACTTTTATAGAAAAATTTAGGGTGACCATCCGTGCTCTATATGTTCTGTCTTTTAAAATTGGAATTATTGCTTATAATATTATTATATTTTAAAGCTTTGAAATTTAAACTATTGAATTTCTTTTAAAATAGCTTCAAATTTTGTGTTTTATATTCTAAAGCTATGGTATTGAATTTTAAAATTAAGATTTTGAATTTAAACATGCTGACAGTCATAAATTTTGAATGGTAAAATTTTAAGCTTTTAACCATAACTAATTTTATAGACCGAAAATATTAAAATTAAGTATTTCATAAGCTTTTTTTCCATATACATACATACATACATATTACATTTTGAAATTTAAAGATTACAATTTGGTTAAATAGTACGAAGCGTTACATTTTAAAATTTTCCAATTTTGGTTTGTATGTTTTTTTTTTAAATTTCATTTTATTCAAAATATGCACCTATTTCAAACCTTAAAATGTTTTCATTTTTCTACTTTAGTTTAAATGTGGTACACATTGTAAGTGTCGTGGATGAGCAGAGATTTAGCTTAAAAATGAACAATTTGGTTAAACATTGGAAATTTTGAATTTCTCTTTTGGAAACTAATAACTATTTTACCAATTTTAAATGTCTATTATATTCCTTTTAATAACGTATTTATAGTACATAGAAAAATGTAACCATCCATCAAGCATTTATATGCATCACTAAAGTTATATAACTATATCAATCATGTGCATTTCCACCATTGCTAACATTTTGAATTGCATGTTTTTTTTGCTGAGTTAACAAGGGCTAAATTTTCATTTTTACATACATATAATCCAAAGTTTGTCAGATGGCATGTACCTGCTACGTCATTCTAAAGGTATACAAGCTTTTGACACAACAGATACATTTTGTATTTATAAGTGTAAATTTTTAAAGCTTTGAAAATAACCTTTTTGAATCTCTTTTTAGAATTCAATACTTATTTTTCCTGTATGAATATTTGTATTTATAAATGTGCATTTATTATATATGGTAACAACGTTTCTTAAAGCTTTTGAAAGTTAAACTTTAAATTTTACATTTTGTTTTATTTCTTTTGGAGGCTTTTGTTTTTAATCTATACATTTCTGGAATTTGAAAATTTTCTAAACTTAAAATGGATATAGTGTGACTTCTTTGGAAACATAATATGAAATCGATTATACTTATTAGTCATGATCATAAATTTTTTAGGTGGTTTTTATTCATGGTGGTGTTCTATAACCCAAATTAGCGTTCTGTATTATAACTAAGGGTATATATGGATATTTAAATCACTATATGGTTTAGTCTCAAATTAATGTGGTTCATAAAACTTGGTATTATAGTGATCTAGAATGAAGGTAGTTTGAAATCCCTATGATTTCTTATGTTTACTGCCTTTTTTAGTTGATTTTAAAAGTTCATCTAAGTTTAAGGTGCAACTATTTATGATGTCAACATGATGCTAAACGACCTATTCCATCTTTTCTATCCAAATGCGATTCGACTAAGTTCTTCAAATGTAAGTTTATTTATCTACTTTACTTCAAAATGTAATCAATTTCACTTATCTATGTAATAGTTACAAATATCCATAATATTTGATACTTATGGTTGCTAAACTAAAATACATTTACCAAACATATTCCTTGAAGCTCTACATCTTATGTTTGAGATGTCCAATTTTTACTTTTGATTGTTGTCGTTTTTGGATTGTACTTTATAGTTTAGCCACTCTTCTTGATTGAGCATATAACAACCATTATTATGCTTCTTGATTTAAACACTTAGTGTACTAATATTTCCAGTTATGACAAACTATATAACTGTTTAGTCTTATATTTATTGTACGTGTTATGCAAATCAATTAACAATATATCCATGCTTATACCCAGAACATTGCATTCGATTACCAAGTGTGTGATGGATGATTTTATACCACTTTTTTTGCTGCACTTAACCAATTGCTACTGATAATCACCAAAAATTTGCCAACTTTTTGATCCCATGGTTTCAGTAACATAGTACATGAGTTTAGATTTTAGAAATTTTTTGGTGTAACTCATGTATTGATGCCTTATTCCATTATGAATTATGGTGACAATTATTATATTTGTTGCTTATATGACACAAATGTATGCAAATTGGAGAATTATGGTCAAGCATTCAGTAATTTAGTACAGGAGTTTAGATTTTAAAACAAATTTGATGTACTTGATGTACTTCTGCCTTATTTCATTATGAACCATGGCAATAACTATTATATTCCTCACTTGCATGACACGAATGTATACAAATTGGAGAATTATGTTCAAACACATTACTTGAATTGAACGTATGTCCGTCATTATAGATTAGTCCCACCTAATTTCTTTAAAAGAACCAAGAACATATTTCAACGACAATTTACCTACTAGCATGTTTTTTGCACATATTCTACCCATTAAAGTATAATCCAAATACTTTTTTAAATGTTTTTAATTAATTATTACACTTTAAAGTATAATCCAAATACTTTTTTTTAATGTTTTTTGCGCATATCCTACCCATTAAAGTATAATCCAAATACTTTTTTAATGTTTTTTGCTAAATTATTCCACTTGAAAAGAACAATAAGGTTTTGAAGCTTATGTTGCCTATTTGTTAGTTCTTTCTTCGAATTTTTCTGAAAGCCTAATAAATTTTATAGAAGGATAATTAATTGTTTATATTTTTCATAATCTAATTTTAGAAAGATAACATGTTGTGTTGAATGAAATTGACTTCGTTGTGCAACTAGATGCAAATTGCTTAGTAAACAACCATTTGTTATGATACTCAATTGCAGAACTATTTGTAATGATAGGTGCAACAATTTATGATGTCAATGTGATGGTGGATGGCTTATTCCATCTTTTATAGCCATGGATTATTCGACCGCACTCTCCAAATGTATGTTTATTTATCTACTTTACTTTAGAATGCAATAAATTTTAGTTACTGCTGTAATTTTTACGAATATCCATATATTTGATAATTTTGGTTACTAAAATACTATTGAAAAACATATTTCCTGAAGCTGTACATGGTCCAATTTAGATGCCTATTTTTACATTCAATTACTGTTTTTTGGCTAAACTTTGTAATTTAGAAACTCTTCCTAATAGGGCATTTAATAGGCATTATTATGCCTCACGATTGGAACACTCAAGTCTTCTAGCTTCATGAACACATAAAGCATAAAATAAAATAGAAATGGAAGGATGCCAAAGACCATTATCTTTATGAATCAACTACAAGAACAATTCTAATACGATGAGTACTACATGACAACATACATTTAAACTAGAGGTCAACTGACAGGGTGGTCTTCAAACAAACATTAAAATCAGAGTTTATAAGCCTTGAATTTCTTCGTTTCATATAATGAAATCCATTACGTTAAAAGAGTGAGCGCTAGCTATCACAAACACAACTCTGTAATCCCATAGGTAAAATAATTAATTTGGATTCTCGCAGTGCTAATTATTTGCTAGAGATACATCCTTCCATGTATCTAATATTAGATTGCCTTTAATAATCACATTATTAATATATATTTACTTACTATTTCTGCTATTTTTGGCTAATCCAATAACATTCATTTGTTTTATGAAGCGACTGACATCTAAATTTAAGTTAAGGTAGCTTCAACTGGGATATTTTGCATAAATAAAGACTGATTGAAATATCACACAATTTAACTATAAAGCTTAGGTTTTAAGTCTGTATGTACTATTACTACTTTGAAATAATCAACCACTATGTATAGAGAGTTACTGTTAACCTCACAACACTATAAAAATAACCACATGCCTGTTTAAAATCAATGTATATTCTTATTTCAAAAAAATAGTTCAATCAAGTATATTCGACTTTGACTTATAATGGAATTTTGAATCCACGACCCGAATCAAAATGGTTAGAACATGTCAAAATATTTTTCTACTCAAGAGACTACGACTTCACTACTTCAGATGGTTGTATTATCCATTTTTCTACGAGGTCATACAAACATAAACATGACAAAATAAATGATAGCAACATAAATATTTAATCCATGTATAATTAAACAAAGATATATCAACCAATACAAAGTATTTAGGGTTAAAATTCAAATTTTTGACATGCTACTTCAAGTTTTAAACTCATACCTAATTTTCCCTTTTTAATTTCCAGCACTTTCTTACTTCTTTCTAACTTTTTTTTATAATAACGGTTCCAACTTGAACCTCCTGTGCATTCACTTTTACTATTTTTACCCTCATTTTTGAATTCTATCACCTAATTAAACTAACAGTATACTATCTCTGTTTCAGCTATGAAATTTTAAATTACTTGCTAGGAAGAAACAACATCAAGTGAAGACAACAACAATAGTTGATGGTGACGCAAATGACAGCAATATATCTCCAGTTGATTATACATTGTCATATGTTTCTTATAGCAGTAGTTTTGCTTTGACTATTGTCTATAGATGTAATTTAATTGTATTCTTAGTTTTGTACTTTTAATGTGATGTTCCTACTCTGTGTTGCATTAATCTCAAAGCTCTTTAACATTTTATGTTTATTACAAGCTATTTCTTGTAACTGACGGTGAATGTTTTCCTTATTGATGCTTAATTTCAAGTTCAAGTCTATATATTTAGTACAGTCAACGAGCTGACAGCTCGGCATATTGTTAAATTTATCAATTTGTTTTTGGTTCAATTGCTTTGCTGTCATGCTTGATAAATTATACATTATACGGTTAATCTGTCTAAAAATATTACTGTTTTTTCAATCACAAGCCCTTTTTTACATGTACATAATACGGGATTTCTTAAGTTACCATCTATCATCAAATTGCAGTATTTACAATTTACGGTGATATATTACTAATTTATAGTATATTTTAACCAGCATTTAAAGGTTCCTTCAAAACAATGTTGTCTAACGAAATATTGCTGCAGTAGCTTTATACTTTTTTTATATCGTTCCTTACCATCCCGACAAGTTTAAAATAATGTGCAATATGATAATCATAAATTTCTCCCTTTCAATTATACTATGACTGCAAAAAACAACTTCCAATTGAATGCCTTCAGCATGTTCCCTATGTGCAAAAAGATGTTTCATCCTATCTATATTTATTCTCTATACCTACTAAACCCTATACACTGTTTTTTTTTTTAAATTCACTTGAATCATACATGCTTCTGACTATATCCGTATGCAAAATATAATTTTAGGTTGTTTCAACTTCTATCAACTATTGTTGTTCTTTGATTACCTGCTGCTATTGCGGTTCTCAAATTTTGTACTTGGTACAAAGTTCCATGCATAGACCTTTTTTCAGTTTTATTACCACCTCCGCAATTCTTTCGCTATACCCTTGTGCGAAGCATGGGTTCACACTAGTTAATTATTAATTAAGGGTGATTAATTATTGATTAAGGATTAGTTAATTAATAATTAAAGATAATTAATCAGGAATTAAAGATTAAATAATTGATTTATAAAGGTAATTAAAGAATGATTAATTAAATCAAATGGTTGTAAATAATTAATGATTAATTTAAGCAGGGTTAGGTGATTAATTCTTAATAATTAATTTAATTTGAGTTAATTAAATTAATTATAGTATGGATTAATAAGTCCTGCTTATGGATGATTGATTGTATAGAATGTCTAGATTGATTGATATTTATAGTATGATAATCTGTGATATTCCGTAATGTGATATATTTCAGATATAGATGTGATAAATGTATGTTATTTATCTGTGATGAATGCTATGTGAATTCAATGTTCTGGATTGACTTAAATTGTTTAAACCTTAAACAACTTGACCTTTAAGACGGCGTTTGGATTTTGATAAGACCGGGATCAGATATCAAATTTGATTATCCGAAAACCACATCAATCCAAGTTAAACGATAAGTCGTGAAATCTCAAGTGAAGATCGAGATAAATATTCAGAGTGCAAGAGCTATTGTCGTTAACTCTGAGGGGGATTCCAAAGTGAGTATAGCCAGATAGTGCCTTCGGTTTCATTCAAACCCAGAACGAACTTGTATGGATTAATGCTATCAGACCATCGTCAATGGAGGACAATGAGCATTCCAAGTATGTGTTCTTAAAAGGTAATCATAGCCTCAAGCCTCATCAATCGGGAATGGCTAAAACTAGGGAGGTGCACACAAGGTTAAGTGGGTAGCACCCAAGTAGGATAAGATTTTCCCCTATCTAGAGGTCCCTTTTGTTTCAGCTGTGTGGGCGGTTGTAGGCCACAACCACAGGGTTATCTTATTCGGGCTATCCAGTAAGCGGTACCTTCGGCTTTGTGATGCAGGGGATCAGGGTGGATCCACGGTACAGTGATCTAGGCCACGTACTGTGACGGGTGGTACACCAGTAGCCTTGCCGTTGTATGGAATCCATTCTCCCTACGTGCCCTTTACGGTTTTGATTGTAGAACCCACTTTGTGGCTAGTATGCTAGAATTTAATAATGTAACAATTTCAGCTTTGTGAATATTCATTGGAAAACTCTAGACATTATTATAATATAACTGGATTTCCTATCAATTGTTTTGGTTATTGTAAGGGAAAAGTTGTCCGTGTTTATTTGCGGAGAGTCTTACGAGATACCTTTTATTTAAAAAGTTTTTTCAAGTTAAACAACTTAACCATTTACTCACACCAGACCCATGTATGACCGAAGTTTATTTTGTCTTTGTTAAACTCTTAGGTACTTAAATTTTTATGAGTAGCTAAGTGATTATGTTTGGCTTGACGTATTTTGGAAAGCTTGGAGCAAGAGTCTTGGCGTAGCTGTATCCATCGATTTTCGCTATATTGGTATCTTTTGTCTATTGTATTTTGAAATGTAAATGGATAGATAGGTCTTCACGACTGTCTAATGTGTTGATGTTGTAATTGTGTAACTCTGATGTGTAATGACTATGTAATATCTATGTGAAATATTATATTTTGTTCCGTTTCTGCCGTGAGATTTTGATATTGTTAGTTGTTTCTTTCTATCTATTCTTTTTCTACCTATATTCTTTCTTATTGATGATGCATCTTTCTGTGGAATGAAAGACGGGTCGTCACAGTTGGTATCAGAGCGAGGTTGAGATATACCTAGGCTTTGGAGTGGTATATATCTTGAGAGCACGTACTTGTAATTTTTATATATATATATACCTATCTAAATTGTTGGGTTACCTGTCCAGGTTGCCAACATGAGTTCTAGAGGAAGGAGAGGCAGAGTTGTGGGCAGCAACATGACCAATAGCGGAAGAGGTCGGACTGCTAGCGAGGTGGTGAATCCAATGCCGCCTCGAGTAAGTTTTGCCGCTTTATGCAAGGATTTCACCAATCTAGGTGGAAGACCTTTTAAAGGATCAGAGTCCATCATAGAAGTTCAGGCTTGGTTACGCTCATATGAGCTCATTTTTAAGAGTTTGATCTGTCCGACGAGCAAAAGAGAGTCACGGCATCGTGGCAACTTCAAAAAGGTGTTGTAGCTTGGTGGGATGCAGTTATAGCAAATATTTCGAAGGAAGATATTTTGTGGAACAAGTTTAAGGAACTATTTGAGGAACAGTTCATGCCTACAGCTTTGAGGACTCGTTTGTATAGAGATCTTTTGGATCTGAAGCAAGGGAGTATGTCGGCTTCAGAATATGAGTCTAAGTTTAATGAATTATCTCTCTACGGACCTGGTTTGATCGACACACCCCTCAATAAGAATGAGATGTTTTTTTGGGAATGAGGCCTGAGTTCCATGAGAAAATGAAGCTCATCTTAAAGGATCTTTTGTGGAGTTGATCGACATGGCATTAAGGTATGAGGAGCTTATGAACAAGAAACCGTTGGCATCTGCAGTAGCACCAAATGGAACTTCTTCCGATCGAAATAAGAGGAAATTCAACCCAAGTTGGAAGAAGCAAGGCAAAGGGAAATAGGAAGGCAACAATGGACCTCGTAAGTGCCATGTGTGTCAGCAAGAGGGACATTTGGCTAAGCAGTGTCCTAGAGGTAGATCTCAGCAGCAACTGTAGTGCCAGAGTGGACCGGGTTCATCATTGGTTCTGAAATCTCTATGTTTCAACTATCATCAGCTGAGGCACATGGTAAAGGTTTGTTCGCTTCTTTAGAAGGCCCAGCTGAACAAGGTGTTTGCTCTTGAAGGTGGACCATCAACTTCTTCTTCTAAAGGCAAAGACGATTTGGAAGGTACTTTGCTTTTGGATGGTATTTTTATTAGAGTTTTGTTTGATTCAGATGCATCTCTTAGTTTTATTTCTTTGGAATCAGTAGAGAAGTTCCATCTTTCCCATAGTTTGGTAGACCGCCTTATTTTTGTATCCAATCCTATAGGAGGAGTAACTAAGTTAGATAATATCTGTAGAGACCTAAGGATTTCTTATCTGTCGTATAGTTTCTCTTACTGTAACGACCCACCTTTCATTCCATAGAAAGACGCATCATCAATAAGAAAAGAAATAGGAAGAAATAGAAAAGATAGGAAGAAAGAACAACAACATCAGAATCTCAGAGTGGAAACGGAACAAAATATAATATTTCACATATTCATTACATAGTCTTACATATCAGAGTACACACAGTAATACAACATCATCACATTAGATGGTTTTAAAGGTCTGTCTAATTATTACATCCAAAATACAACAACCAAAAGTGACTACACAGCGGGACGATATAGATAGATACGTCTGGACTCCAACTCCAAGCTTCCAAAATATTTTGGCAATCCAAACCTGATCACTTAGCTACTCATAAAAATTTGAGTGCCCAAGAGTTTAAGAAAAACAGAATAAACTCCGGATCAGACATGGGTCTGGTGTGAGTAAACGGATTAAAGTTGTTTAACTTAAAATCATTTGAAAACAAAGGTATCACATAAGACTTCCATACATAAACATGGGTAAGTTTTTACCTTACGCTAACCAAATCATTTGATAGGAAATCTAGTGATATTACAATAGGGTCTAGGGTTTTCAAATAAATATTCACATAGTCGAAATTATTATATTCAATAAATTCTAGCATACTAGCCATAAAGTAGGTTATACAATCAAAACTGTAAGGGCACGTAGGCATAATGAGTTTCCATTAATGGCAGGGCTACTGGGGTACCGCCCGTCACAATACGTGGCCGAGATCAACGTACGGAGGGTCCACCATAAATCCCCTGCAACACAAGGCCGGAACCATCCCTTACTGGACAGTCCCGAACAAGACAACCCCGCAGTTGTGGCTAACAACTTCCCACACAGCTGAAATAAAAAGGGACCTCTAGACAGGGGTAAATCTTATCTTGCTTGGGTGCTACCCACTTAACCTTGCTGCACCTCCCATGTTCTATCCATTCTCGGTTGATGAGGCTTAAGGCTATGATTACCTTTATAAGATCACATCTTGGAATGCTCATCGTCCTCCATTGACGATGGTCTGATAGCATTCGATCCATACAAGTTCTTTTCGGGTTCGAACGAAACCGAAGGCATTATCTTGTTACACTCGTTTTGGAATCACCCTCAAAGTTAACGACAATAATCCTTGCACTTTGAAACTCCATCTCGATCCTCACTGTGATGCCCCACCTCTACACCTACGCTAGCCAAGGACACTACGGGATAATGCCGTCAACTTGCATCGAGAATAAGGCCGTTGAGTAGTGACCATCCATGTAATTTCTTTGCACGAGCACCGATATGTCACATAGTTTAAGATGCATGCCATTTCTAGAGGAAATCCGACATGCCGATACAAACTCAAAGCTACCACATAGCGGCTATATATATAATCTTCGAAACAAATATGGAAATAAGTATAACACAAACCAGTCATAGAAGTTCATATCACGAAGGCGGAAACAGATATGAATATAACACATGAAAGTGAACATCAGAGTAGTGGTCTAACAAGATCCACATTATAACAAAAAAATATATACAAGTGCTCGAAAAAAGAATAAGTATACATGAAGGAGTCTCTATTTCGAATGTATACAAAACATAAACTACTAATCTAAAGTAGTTGGCCAAAAATCAGGCGACAGTCCCTGACAAGAAGTCAAGAGGAAGCACCTGTAACATCTTGGTCTGACCCGAGTATTATTTAAGAAGAAAATAATAAACGGATCAGTCTAGTTATAATTATCATGTAAAATGAGATATAAGAAGAGATATGATACAAACGTATGATAACAAAAATGTCATACTTAATAAATATACATTAAATAACAACAAAAATCATACAATATCGCAAGGAATCTCAAAGCACTAAAAAGAATGTCTTATTCTTAATTTTATTCACCAAACCACAAATATTGACGATCACATCAATGCCAACCGAAAAAGTTTGTGAAACACAGATTCACCAATGCACAAAATTGATAAACTTATCAATGTAAATCACGAAAATAGGTGAAACACAAATTCTAGAAATGATCAATAGAAATCCAGAAATCATAAAAAGGGGGAAAGAGGCCTATCACAAGACGGGAGCATTAAAACTCACCAACACGTTTATCACAAAAAGGAACGCTATTCCATGGTTGCTGACCATTAATTTTGAACCAAAGCTCTATAAAAATGGCCTAAAGACCTTTGAGCCGAAGCTTCACTAAAACGGTCCGAAGACCTTTGAGCCGAAGTTCCACTAAAACGGTCTGAATACCATGGGTCGCTACCCCACCAAGCCGAAGCTCCACTAAAAAGGGGTTTAGTCTCCCTCGTAGACAAAGTGAAATCGCACATTGCTAGTCTAAATCACAAATTGATCATCATTGATTGATAAGTGTAAATTACACTAAGCTAGTACATAAATGAGTTTAGCTTCATGTCTCATAACCACTAGCTTAACTTAATTATTTACGAACAAAAATTATAGACTTCCACTCGAGGTTAAGTGTCAATTACACTAAGCTAGTAAATATATGAGTTTAGCTTCATGTCCCATAACCACTAGCTTAACTTAAATATTTACAAACAAACTGTAAATCTCCACAAGAAAATTGCCACAAGAGATTCAATCGAACAAGTCCAAGAGTTAACCGACGAAGTAAATGCAAGCGTTTCATACAACTTGTTTTACTAAGTCTTTTAATTAGATTTCTCATACGAGTGAGGTAAATGTTTGTATATACTAGTAGATTGGAAAACGGCTTGAGAAAACGAGCTTTGTAATAAAATAGTGTTGAAATCATTTTGAAGAAAGAGTTTTGATATTTACTACTAGTATTAAAACCTTTATATTTTTAATGTGACGAATCACAAAAATGATTGTAGGAATAATCAATCATCAAAATTCACATACGAAGGTGTGAATCAAATCCAAAGAAACCGGTACCGAATCCATCAAAGTGGATACACCCAAAAATTCCTAAAATAGAAGTTATCAAAGTCAACAAAGGTGATAACAATTAATCGGGGAAGAAGAATCGATTAAAGATTGGAAAACAAAGCTAATTGAGCATAAACAGGCAAAACAGGAGCAGGTCAGTCGACTAAACTCCCTGAGTTAGTCGACTGAACACAGACCTGAAAAATTCTCGGGCTTCAGCTCAGTCGACTAAATTCCCCGATTTCCTGCATTTCCTATCCCATTTTAAACGAAGTGCAAACTCTCTCAATTTGCAATCTGACAAGCGCAGACGCTAGGGGTTTACGCCTATCGGCTACCCGGTCCTATAAGCTCTTAGACTCATCACCAAAAACATGGTCAAACCACAAAGTTAGGATTTTTAAAGAATCGAACTCAGAACACCAAAAATTGGAATATTCTCCAATTCAATCCAAACCAAAAGCAAATGCTCATGAATAAGTGTTAGGAATTCATACTCAACAATCGAAGATAGATATAGGCATAGATGTGAGATAAAAATCTCACCTTTAAACCCAAAACAAATGGAGAAGAAGCTATAGAGCAGCGGAAAGGATAATCACTCTTCAATTCCAACCCAAAGAACTTGAATCTAAGCTTAAAAGAGAAAGATTTCCTAAGTTAGGTTTAGGAATTTCTGAAATTGGTAAGAGAATGAGTTGGAGAAGAAGAAGAGAAGGCTTACCAAAGCTTCTTTTATAAATTTGAAGCTAGAACTTGATTGCAAATGGAAACTTGGGCTTGGAGTTTTAATTTCCCATTCCTCTCTCCATTGTTGCTAAAGCTTGAGTATTAGGAAATAGAAGTAAAGTAATGAAGAGAAGAGGGGTGAAGCTTGGGTCTAATGAGCTGAAACAAAACCAAAGCCCTAAGTGAAAAAGTTGCAAAATTCTACTATCTCTAAACATATCGAAGTTTATACTCAAAATGATCGCAAACGTCATTTTGAACTCAATTGGGTGGTCTTGAGTCCTAATTCGAAAGTTTGCAAAAAGTAGCTTTTCGGACAATAATCCGACTAATGATGAATTATTAAATAATTCATTTAAATATTCAATCGTAAAATATGCGGGTTGTTACTGACTCCCCTCCTTAAAGAAATTGCGTCCTCGCAATCATAAGAAATAAATGAACAAAAAGTAATAACCACAAAAGCATATCAACACAAAAGAAGAAATTTGGAATACGAAGTTCACCTCAAAGAGCACGAGAAAGTAAGTCCGGATGTGTTCGCTCGATGAATTCTCTGGATTCCTAAGAACAATCTTTAGGATTTGAGGACCATTGAATTTTGACAAGAGGAACATCTTTATTTCGAAGGCGTTTAATCTCCGAAGCAATGATACGAATCAGATGTTGCTCATAAGTCAAATTAGGCGAAACTTCTATTTCTTCCACAACACCGGGCTCAAGAATAGAATCGGAATCTCGAAGGCATTTCCGTAATTGAGAAACGTGAAACACGTCATGAATAGCAGAAAACCGAGTCGGTGATAAAAGGCGATAAGCCATTGGACCAATACATTCGGTGATGGGAAATGGACCAATATATCGAGGTGTGAATTTTCCCGATCGACTGAAATGCACAACACCCTTAATAGGAGAAACACGAATAAACACAAAATCTCCCACAGAAAATTCCAATTTCCTGCTTCGGTTATCGGCATAGGTTTTTCGTCTACTTTGAGCTTCTTTCATCCTATGGCGGATAAGGTTAATCTTTTCTGTGGAGTCACGAATAAAGTCTAGACCTAAAACCAGGTACTTACCGGCCTCAAGCCAACAAGAAGGAGATTGGCATGGCCTTCCATGGAGTGCCTTGAAAGGTGCCATACCAATACTTGACTGGAAGTTATTATTATAGGAAAACTCAACAAGAGAAATATGATCTTCCCAACTTCTACCAAAATCGAGAACACATGCACGAAGAGGATCTTCAAGAGTTTGATTCGCATGCTCGGTTTGTCCATCGGACTCGGGGTGATAAGCGGTGCTAAACTTAAGCTTCGTTCCCAAAGCTTTTTGAAGACTCTTCCAAAATCCACTAGTAAATAATGGATCACCATCACTAACAATAGAAATAGGGACTCCATGCAACTAAACAATTTCTTTAATAAAGATTTTTGGCCAAAAGAGGTACGGTCCGGTTAGACCAAACGGGAATAAAATGGGCGGATTTAGTAAGTGTACCAGTTATCACCCATAGGCTATCATGATCTGAATGAGAACAGGGAAGGCCGTCAATAAAACCCATGGAAATTTGGTCCCACTTCCAAATTGGAATGTCCAAAGATTGAATAACCCATCGGGCCTTTGATGCTCGGCCATAACGAGTTGGCAAGTCATACAACACTGAACAAGGTTAGCAATATCAAATTTCATTCCATTCCAATAATAAAGTCGCTTCATATCCGCGTACATTTTACTACTACCGGGATGAATGGTAAATTTAGAATGATGAGAATCTTCTAAAAATTCTTTACAAAGATTACCAATATTTGGCATGATAAGTCTACCAAATTTTCGAATAACGCCACAAGAATCAATATCAAAGTCTTTCAAACCTTCAATATCAATTTTATCCCTACAACTTTGGCTAAGAAGAGCCAATTCGGGATCTAGCTTTAGAGCTTCAAGAATGCGGTCTAAAAGAGAAGGAGAGCCTCAAGGCTACATAAAACAAGAGATGAACATAAATCGGATACACGATCTCTAATCTCACAAGTGGATAAAATTTCGAGATCATTCCATTCGGATATCATCATAGAAACAACCGCTTGTTGCTTACGACTAAGTGCATCGACAACAAGATTTTCCTTTCCGGGAGTATACAAATAATATCAAGATCATAAGATGCAAGGAATTCGAGCCAACGTTGTTGACGCAAATTAAGTTCCTTTTGAGAAAATAAATACTTCAAAGATTTGTGATCAGTACAGAGAACAAATTTCTCATCCAAAAATAATGATACCAAATTTCTAAAAGCGAAAACAATAGCCACGAGCACAAGATCATGAGTGGCATACCTACTCTCGATAGGCTTTAATTGTATAGAAACAAAAGTGATAGCACGTTCGCCTTTGCAAGAGAACGTCACCAAGAGCAATACGACATGTATCGGTATAAACAATGAAGTCTTGGTTCCCTTCGGAAACCACAAGAATAAGAGTATCAGAAAAGAGTTCTTTTAAATAATCTTCTTTCCCAAAAAGCCAAAATTTTCAGTAATCACAATTATCTTTATGTAATTATCTTTCTGGAAAAATTTACTATTTACAAGTCAATTTACCGTGTTTGACTGTCTCATCAAAGCGTTTAGGAAATTCCTATCGATAACGTTGATCAAGCGCATCGACCAGAATTCTTAAAACACTAAATGGGCAATACAATCACAAAATCATCTTATATGTGACAAAAATGTCTCTTAAAAAGTTTTAAGAATATTCTTTGCTCGTTTAAGAACAAAATCCAACTATACTTATAAATAAATCTTATGATAAAGATTTGTAAAATTTTTAAATTTCTATTTTCATCCAAAATCAATAAATACCAGAATGGAGTCATCGAGATATTCGTAGAACTACTCGATTTATAAAGTGGATGAAATAAGCCGGACAAACTGAATGACATAATAAGTCATTCAAAAGAATCATAACGAGTGCGGAATGCGGTAAGTGGAATGCTAACTTCCATGACTCGTAGTAAATGAAAACCGGTGGCAAGTTGAGCTAAAAAAACCTTAACACCACTCAAAAGATTGCTTAGGTGATAATCCTAAGACAAGCTCAAAACATCGAAAAATTCACAACTACCTAAATGAGAGAAATAACACTTTACTGAACATGTGGGCTTAAAATAAAATGATGCCACCAAATTGGAATCGAAATCACAAAGAAAAATAGAAATCTGCTTAACAGATTGAAAATGTCGAAGATGAATAGTCCACTCGGGACATGAAATATGGCTTCATAATAACTAAGCCACAGAAATAAATTCCGAAGACTAAGTAACGCATAAAATGCATATCGTCTCAGTAAGAAAAAATCACATAAAATAATCTCGACATCCAAACAAAGCAAATTGAGTGTTGCGGATCCAGCAACCGGATTCACAATTCTCAAAGAAGTCATCAAGCCCAAAATATTCAAAGAAAAGAAATCAACAAGTTCTTTTGATATAAAAATAATGAGATGGACTCATATCAACAAGAACACGAAAAAGATAATCACAAATAAATGTCATCAAGGATTGAATGAGAAATACCTTGACCAAGAAAAGTGTCACTAAGAGCTTTTAGCTTTCCCTCTCTCCTACTTTGAAGTTTGGGACATGTAGATAAGTAATGACCCGAGCCTTTGCAATAGCGGCAATAAAGGGGTTTCGGGCACTTAATTACATAATGGTCCATGGAACCACAATTGTAGCATGGTCCACAACTAGAGGTAGGAGTCTTGGGTACCGAAGTTTCCGTCTTGCTTGGAAGTTTGGGGCATGCAGAAATATGATGACCTGAATTTTTGCAATAACGACAAAAGAATGGTTCCGAACACTCCTTTCTATAGTGGTCCTTAGAGCCAAAATTGTAGCATTCTCCACGATTAGGAATTGGAGTCCTTGCTATCAAAGCAGTTTGCTTCACTTTCTTATTGCGATTAGGGCTTTTGAACTTAATATGCCTCTTCTTAAAAATCCCAATATCACCATCAATTCCTTTATCAGCCTCTTCATGTCGAAGAGTGATATCTACAAGCTGATCGAAAGGAACTTCTAGTTTAAAAGGTAAAACCTTTGTGGGGATCTTACTCAAAGCACAGATAAAGATTTGATTCTTTAGAAGGTCCAAAAGTTGTTGGGCAGACATGAATATGCCATCTAAAGAAGGGCTACTGGATTGAGCAGCGCTAGGACTGCCAGAAATAACCATCTCTTCTTCTTTAAGAAAGAAAGTAAGAAGAGGAAAAAGCTTATTCTCAAATGAATATCAAACAATCATGATTGATAAAACAGGGCATCATAAAGAAATTAGGGTAGAACGGGTCCAGTGACTCGAATAAAATCCTAAGGCACGATTTTTAAGATGGACTTAAGACGATGATCCTTGTTAAATTATTCTACATTGTTTCGAAGTTTGGCTCTAATACCAAGCTGTGAAGCCCCACCTCTATACCCACGCTAGCCAAGGACACTACGGGGTAATGCCGTCAAGTAGCACGGAGAATAAAGCCATTGAGGAGCGACCATTCATTTAATTGCTTTGTGCGAGCACCGATATGTCAGATAGTTTAAGATGCATTTCATTTCAAGAGAAAATCCGACATGCTGATAAAAACTCAAAGCTACTACACAGTGGCTACATATATAATCTTCGAAAACAAATATAGAAAAAAGTATTACACAAATAAGTTACAGAAGTTCATATCACGAAGGCGGAAATAGATATGAATATAACACATGAAAGTGAACATCAGAGTAGTGGTCTAACAAGAACCACAACATAACAAAAGAATATATACAAGTGCTAGACAAAAGTATAAGTATACATCAAGGAGTCTCTATCTCAAATGTATACAAAACATAAACTAATAATCTAAAGTAGTTAGATAAAAATCAGGCGACAGTCCCTGATAAGAAGTCAAGAGGAAGTACTTGTAACATCTCGGTCTGACCCGAGTATTATTTAAGAAGAAAATAATAGACGGATCAGTCTAGATATAATTATCATGTAAAATGAGATATAAGAAGAGATATGATACAAATGTATGATAACAAAAATGTCATACTACAATAAATATACATTAAATAACAACAAAAATCATACAATATCACAAGGAATCTCAAAGCACAAAAAAGAATGTCATATTCTTAATTTTATTCACCAAACCACAAATATTGACGATCACATCAATGCCAATCGGAAAAGTTAGTGAAACAAAAATTCACCAATGCATAAAATTGATATATCTTATCAATGTAAGTCACGAAGATTGATGAAACACAAATTCTAGAAATGATCAGTAGAAATTCAGAAATCACAAAAAGGGGGAAAGAGGCCTATCACAAGACGGGACCATTAAAACTTACCACCATGTGTATCACAAAACGGAACGCTATTCCATGGTTGCTAACCATTAATTTTGAACCGAAGCTCCACAAAAATGGCCCGAAGACCTTTGAGCCGAAGCTCCACTAAAATGGTCCGAAGGCCTTTGAGCCAAAGTTCCACTAAAACGGTCCGAAGACCATGGGTCGCTACCTCACCAAGCCGAAGCTCCACTAAAAACGGGGTTTAGTCTCCCTCGTAGACAAAGAGACATCGCACATTGCTAGTCTAAATCACATACTGATTATCATTGATCGATAAGTGTAAATTACACTAAGCTAGTAAATAAATGAGTTTAGCTTCATGTCCCATAACCACTAGCTTAACTTAATTATTTACGAACAAATTGTAGACTTCCACTCGAGGTTAAGTGTCAATTACACTAAGCTAGTAAATATACGAGTTTAGCTTCATGTCCCATAACCACTAGCTTAACTTAAATATTTACAAACAAACTGTAAATCTCCACTAGAAAATTGCCACAAGAGATTCAATCGAACAAGTCCAAGAGTTAACCGACGAAGTAAATGCAAGCGTTTCATACCACTTGTTTTACTAAGTCGTTTAATTAGATTTCTCATACGAGTGAGGTAAAGGTTTGTATATACTAGTAGATTGGAAAACGGTTTGAGAAAATGAGCTTTGTAATAAAATAGTGTTGAAATCATTTTGAAGTAAGAGTTTTGATATTTACTACTAGTATTAAAACCTTTATATTTTTAAAGTGACAAATCACAAAAATGATTGTAGGAACAATCAATCATCAAAACTCACATACGAAGGCGTGAATCAAATCAATAGAAACCGATACCGAATCCATCAAAGTGGATATACCCAAAAATTCCTAAAATAGAAGTTATCAAAGTCGACAAAGGTGATAACAACTAATCGGAGAAGAAGAATCGATTAAAGATTGGAAAACAAAGCTAATTGAGCATAAACAGGCAAAACAGGCAAAACAGGAGCAGGTCAGTCGACTAAACTCCCTGAGTCAGTCGACTGAACACAGACCTGAAAAATTATCGGGCTTTAGCTCAGTCGACTGACTCAGAGAACTCAGTGGACTGAAACTGTTTTCCTGCATTTCCTATCCCATTTTAAATGAAGTGCAAACTCTCTCAATTTGCAATCGGACAAGCGCGGACGCTGGGGGTTTACACCTATCGACTACCGGTCCTATAAGCTCTTAGATTCATCACCAAAAAGGTGATCAAACAACAAAGTTAGGATTTTCAAAGAATCGAACTCAAAACACCAAAAATTGGAATATTCTCCAATTCAAGTGTTAGGAATTCATACCCAACAATCAAAGATAGATATAGGCATAGATGTGAGATAAAAATCTCACCTTTAAATCCAAAACAAATGGAGAAGAAGCTATAGAGCAATCGCAAGGACAATCACTCTTCAATTCCAACCCAAAGAGCTTGAATCTAAGCTTAAAAGAAAGACATTTCCTAAGTTAGGTTAGGGAATTTCTGAAATTGGTAAGAGAATGAGTTGGAGAAGAAGAAGAGGAGGCTTACCAAAGCTTCTTCTATAAATTTGGAGCTAGAACTTGATTGCAAATGGAAACTAAGGCTTGGAGTTTTAATTTCCCATTCCTCTCTCCATTGTTGCTAAGGCTTGAGTATTAGGTAATAGAAGTAAAGTAATGAAGAGAAGAGGGGTGAAGCTTGGGTCTAATGAGCTGAAACAAAACCAAAGCCCTAAGTGAAATAGTAGCAAAATTCTACTAACTCCAAACATTTCGAAGTTTATACTCAAAAAGATCGCAAACGTCATTTTGAACTCAATGGGGGTGGTCTTGAGCCCTAATTCGACAGTTTGCAAAAAGTAGCTTTTGGGACAATAATCCGACTAACGATGAATTATTTTAAATAATTTAAATATTCAATCGTAAAATATGCGGGTGGTTACATTCACTTTGAGATGTCTCGACCTAACGTTTAACTTGGATCGATGTGGTTTTGGATGATCAAACTTGATATTTGATCCCGGTCTCATCGAAGTCCAAACGTATCTTAAAGGTCAAGTTGTTTAAGGATTAAAACAATTCAATTCAATTTAAAATATTGAATTCACAAAGCATTATTCACAGATAACAACATATAACTATCATAGATATATTCCATATCTCATCACAAAATATCACAGATTATCATCGTATAGATATCAACCAATCTAGACATTCTACTCAAAACAATCATCCATAAGAAAGCATCTTTAATCCATATTATAATTAATTTAATTAATTCAAATTAAATTAATTACTTAAGAATTAATCACTTAACCTTGCTTAATAAATCATTAATTAATTACAATCATTTAATTAATTAACCACTTCTTAATTAACCTTATAATCAATCAACTAATCTTTAATTAATTAATTATCCTTTAATTATTAATTAATAACCTTAATTATTAATTAGTAAAACTTAATTATAAATTAATCAATCCTTAATTACTGTTTAACCAATCCTTGGTTACCAATTAATTAATCTTTAATTAACAATTATTTAATCCTTAATTACTTAATTAATTAATTTCAAATTATAATTAATTTATCTTAATTACTTAATTAATTAACCAACATTAATTAACCTTAATCACTTGATTAACCTATTCTTAATTATTAATTAATCACTAATCATTAAATTAATTAATTTCTAATCATAGATTAATTAGTCTTTAATTATCTAATTAATTATTCTTTAATTAGTCTTAATTACATGAATAAATTAATTCTTAATTAATTAATTAATCATTAGTTAATTAATAAAGCCTTATAAATTAATAAACCTTATATTTATTAATTAACTTTAATTACTTTATTAAATAAATCATTAATCATTAAACCTTAACTAACTTCCAAGATAAAACATTTACATTAATTACCTAACTTTAATTAATATATGTTTAAAAACATTTCATCTCAATTTATACTTACTTACTTCTAAAAATTAAGTTTTTAAAATACTTAACACTTCTCAAATTTAAGTTAACAAAGCATAAAACTTTTTAATCAAAATAGTTTAAACATAATAGTTCAAATCAGTTTTAAATTTAAATTTTAAAATTAGCTTTACAAAACTTTTAAAAACATTTACAAGCTCTACTTCAGGTTCAATCTGTTCCTGACTCGAGTTTCTTCTTCATCTTCCCTTTTCTTCTTTCTTTAGTTAAGTTTTAGTTTAAAAAACAGCAGTTTTGAAAACCCACACGAACACGAGCAAACACTCGCCTAACCCCCTCTATCCCGTGAATCACTTCAAGACAACCTCAACCCAACACCTTGACGCAAAAACAACTCCGTGCACGTTCACAGATCAACTATGCTGCCGCTACCTCCGACGATACCTCGCACACATCGACGATCGACCACACGATCGATCTCGACCCTTGACCCTAGGTCACGAAGCCCAAAACGAAATTGGGCTTTCCAGTCGAAACTTGAAACTCACCATCACCATAAAAACCACTTGAACCACCATTTCCGATCACCGGAGCCACGATGACTTCGCCAACGCCTTTGTCCACGGTGCCAGCATCTTTACTCCACGCCATGCCTGACTTAAAGCTTCGAGGACGGCGAACGACCCAAACATTTGACCTTGACTCAAATGGGTTTTAAAACTGTAGTTTCAACCACTGTCGACGTCAGGACCATCGTTCTCCTCTATCACCATTTTTTCCGACCTCCCCAGTCGACAACCAAGCTTCGTCTAAAATCATGATGTCCAAAGACCACCCAATCGTCGGAAATTGTTCAAACTCCCATTTCTGATCATCACAGAAATGCAATTTCAAATCCAAACTAAAATTCTTGATTTTTGTTTTAAAAATCGAGTTTTCCAGAGTTGATTCAATTTGCATGCTTGAATCCACAAATTAATTTTTTTTATCATTTTTTAAAAATCTTACCGTATTTACTTAGCTTTAGAAGTTTTCAAACTAAAAATATTTAAACAAGTTTTAGAAACTTGAATTATGATTACACAAACTTATTTCATTTGAAACTTAAAGCCAATTAGTAATTAACTAAAGAGTTTTGGATATTTTTTGTTTTTTTTAAACTCTGTAGTTGAAAATAGAGAGCAACAGGCACACAACCAACATATACAGATCAAACACACACACACACACACACACATATATATATATATATATATATGTATGTATATATTCACCTATATATGTACACATGCAAGCACAATATAATCCAAAAATCTCATACACAGATTTTAATTTACTCAAGCCCTTTTTTTATATAAGTTTACTCGCCTAATAGAGAGTTGAAGTAGATGCTTAAAACTGGAAACTTTGAACTGCAGCGATTTTTTTAAAACTAAATTGCTGAGTTGATGAGATGCATTCTGCTTTGAAACTGAGGCGATGATGCCTGAAATTTGATTTGAAACTGAATTGCTTTGTTGAAATGATCAAGCTCTTTTTAAAAACTGGATTAATGAAAATTTTAAAATCTGAGAAGAGTGCTTGCTTGATACCCAGGCTTTTGAAAATTGTTTGCAAATTTTAGAATTTGAAATGAATTTGATTCATTGTTTTAATTTTAGGTTGGAAGTTGATACAATTTTATGGTTTGCAAATTTACTAGCTTATTCTTCTTTGCTTTTGAAAATGAGATACGGGAAAAAAGAATAAAGAAGAAGAAGTATGTTTATATAGATCTAACTTTGATTTACTAAAATTAAAGAAGATAAAATGAAAAATGTGTCACTTGTAAAAAGATAAACATTTGTCATTTAGGCTTGTTAATCTAATTACACATGTTATTTAGAGAGGTTTAAATCTTAATACATGTAATATGCATGCATAAATAAATTTTAAATGTTTTGTAAAGCTTTTATAATTGATTACCTAATTAATAAATACATATATAAATAAATTCCTTTAAAAAGAAAATAATATAAAACGATTTATGTTCTAAATAAAATCATATAAATTACATTCTAAAAGCAAAGTATGATTTAAGATATATATATATATATATATATATCTTTTGAATCTAAAATTTAAATATTCAGATTCGAATTTAAATCTCAAATCCAATTTAAAAATCAATTTGATATATATATATATATTTTAAACAAACCCAAATTCAATTTGTTTAAAATAATTCTTATATATATATATATATCAACACATTATTATTATTGTTTTAAAACAATTTTTTTTCAATTTTAATAATTTATAAAAGAGATTATCACATTTAATTTTGTTTGAAATTCCAGGATATCACACTTGCGACCCATTTGTATTGGATTTCAAGGGGTTTGACCTTATTCTGGGAATGGATTGGTTGGATAAGTATAAGGCTGTTTTGATTTGTGAAGAGAGAATTGTGTCTTTTGGAAATTGAGTTGGGAAGAATCGTAAAAGTGACTTGCGACAATTCTAGAGTTCATTTGAGTATCTTTTGCATGGAATTGAGACATCTCCAGAAGGCGTAGAGTTAATCGAAGTGGTCAGCGATTTTTCGAATGTCTTCAAGGAAGTTAAAGGTTTGCCCCCGCATCGGGAGATAGAGTTTCAGTTCGATTTAGTTCCAAGAGCAATGCCTGTTGTTCAACCTAGTAGAAGGATGGCGCCGAGATAGAGAGGACTTGGTGAAGCAGACCCAAGATTTCTTAGAGAAAGGTTTGATCCGGCCCAATTTTGCTAGTTGGGGTTCTGCTATAGTCTTTGTGACAAAGTCGGATGGGTCTTTGAGATTCTGTGAGGATTACCGAGAGTTGAATAAGGTTACTATTAGGAATAATTATCCCTTGCCCCGTATAAACGATCTTTTTAATCAACTCCACAGAGCTTCTGTTTTCTCTCAGTTGGATTTAGCTTCGGGTTTCCACCGGTTAAGGGTAGCTGAGGACAATATACCCTTGACTGCGTTCAGGGGACCCAATTGTTTTTATAAGTGGTTGGTTATGCCTTTTGGGCTAACCAACGCTCCTGCCTATTTTATGGATTTGATGAACCGAGTTTTCCAAGATGTACTGAATAAGTTCGTACTCGTGTTCATCGATGACATTCTTGTCTACTCCAAGTCTAAAGAGGAGCTTAAGCGGCATTTGGGAATAGTGTTGGAGACCTTGAGAAGGCATGTTCTAAAGGCTAAGTTTTCAAAGTGCCATTTTTGGAAGTCGGAAGTCATATTTTTAGAGAATATTGTTTCTGGAGAGGGTATTTCTGTAGATTTGGCCAAAGTAGCAACTATTCAAGAGTGGAAGCAACCGCAGACTCCGATGGAAGTCTGTAGTTTTCTGGGTTTGGCAGGGTACTATAGGAAGTTTATCAGGGACTATTCTAAGATTTCTTCGCACTTAACCAAGTTGACTAGGAAAGGAGCAAAGTTTAAGTGGACCCCCAAATGTGAAGAGGCATTCTTGGATTTGAAGGCAAGGCTGACTAGTGCACCTGTTCTAGCTATTCCTGATGGTAAGAGTAAGTTCAAAGTCTACATGGATGCTTGTGGAATTGGGCTGGGTGCAGTGCTGATGCAGAATGGGAAAGTGATTGCGTATGCAAGAAGGCAGTTGAAGCCATAGGAAAAGAATTACACTACGCACGATCTGGAATTGTTGGCCATCTTCTTTGCTATGAAGATCTGGAGGCACTATCTTTTGGGAGAGAAGTTCAAGCTTTTCATGGATCACAAACCTTTGAAGTACCTTTTCTTCCAGAAAGGTGGGTGGAATTTTTGGCATCTTACGATTTAGGTATTCTCTATACTCCAGGAAAAGCGAATGGTGTGGCAGATGCTCTGAGTAGGAATGTAGTTCTGTCTATATTGGAAGTTGTTCCGTCTCTTCTGGAAAGGATTGCATGTAAGCAGGGATCAGATCGAAGGTTAAGAGGAATCATCCGGAGAGTCAAGAACGGTCGGTTTGCCAGTTTTGAGATTGATGACCAGGGGACTTTGAGGATCAACGGAAGGATTTGTGTTTCGAATTTGAAGGATTTGAAGCAATAAGTTTTGTTAGAGAGTCATCGCTCCAGGCTGAGTATCTTCCCAGCGATTTCAATGATGTACAAGGATATGAAGAGAGTCTTCTGGTGGCCGGGCATGAAGAAGGATGTTGCTGCTTTCATCAATGGATGTGCGATCTGTCAGCAGGTGAAAGGTGAATCAACAGAAGACAACAGGATTGTTACAACCTCCGAAAGTTCCTAAGTGGAAGTGGGAAATGATATCTGTGGATTTCGTCGACGATTTGCCAAGGACAAGAAAAGGAAATGAAGGAATATAGGTAATTGTAGACTTGCTGACCAAGAGTGTCCATTTTATTCCGGTTAAGGCGACCAGGACTGCAGTGTCTTTGGCAGAGATTTTCTTGAACGAGATTGTTAGACTACATGGTGTTCCAGTCAGCATTGTAAGTGAACGTGATCCAATCTTTACCAGTAAATTTTGGAAAGCTTTGCAATCAGCTTTGGGTATGAGATTGAGTTTAAGTACAGCCTATCATCCCCAGACCGACGGACAAACGGAAAGGCTAAATCGTATTTTAGAAGATATGTTGAGGGCTTATGTTCTGGATTTTGGTGGGTCTTGGGAGGACCATCTGCATTTAGTTGAATTCTCGTACAATAATAGTTGTCAGGCGAGTATCAAGATGGAACCCTATGAAGCTTTGTATGGAAGACCTTGTAGATCACCGTCCCGTTGGGTAGAGTTGGGAGATTGTCTTGTTCTTGGTTCAGGTTTGATCCGAGAGGCATTTGCGAAGGTGGAGCTTATCAAGAAGAGAATGAAAGTAGCCCAGGATCGCCAGAAGAAATACGCAAACAAGAGATGAAGGCAATTCGAATTTGAAGTCGGAGATTAGGTCTTTGTTAAAGTTTTCCCGGTTAAAGGAGCGATCAGATTTGGAAAGATGGGAAAGCTTGCCCCAAGGTATATTGGTCCGTTCCGAATGCTTGAGAAAATTGGTGTTGTGGCCTACAGGATTGAAGTGCTAGTCCGGATGGCTGGAATTCACAATGTTTTTCATGTATCGCATTTGAGAAAATACGTGCACATCCCATCTTTAGTTGTGGAGCCGGAAGTGCAAGAAGATTTAGAGATCGACCAGGACTCATCTGTAGTAAGGCATCCAATCCGGATAGTTGATCAGGATGAGAAGCAGCTTAGAAACAAGGCGGTGAAGTTGGTCAAGGTTCAGTGGAGGGAGGATCCTAAAGACTGTACCTGGAAAACTATGGATAGTTTTAGGAAAGCCTATCCGGAATTTTGTCCGAATAGCTAGTAATGTTTGTTTGGATGAATTGTTTGTTTGGTTGTTAGTATATAGCTGATATGTATGCTTGGATTGTTTGAAATGAAAATTTTGGATTATCTTTTGCTTTTAAATTTCAGGAACGAAATTCTTTTAAGGGGGAGGAATGTGATATCCCAAGAAATTTCAAGCAACTAAAATGTGATAATCTCTTTTATAAATTATTTAAAAATGGCAAATTATTATTTTAAAACAAATAATAATGGATTATTTATATATATAAGTAGATTTTAAATAGAATTATTATTTTCAAACAAATTAAATAATGTGTTTGTTTAGATGTATATATATACGTGAGTTGATTTTAAATTGAACTAGAATTTGAATTTGAAATTCAATTAGATAAATATCTTAAAATAAATTGGATTTAAAAATATATATGTATATGATTTTAATAGTATATATTTAGTTTACGTTATTTTCTTTAAAAAGATTTTATAAATTAAGAAATGTATTTACTAAATAGTAAATAAATATAAAAGTTTTATAGAAAACATTTAAAAATAATATACACATGCATAATTACACATGTAAGTTAATTAATACATGCTAATGACAAATAGAAGAAAATTTAACAAGTGTCACCGTTGTCTTTTTATTTTCTTTTATTTTTAAAATCATAAATTAAGCCTATAAATATATCTATCTTCTCTTATCCATTCTTTTTCTATTCTCACTTTCAAAATAAAGAACAAAGCCCGTAAACATTTCTAAACCAAAACTAAATCAAAGGCATGTAAAATGAAAATCAACCCAGAAAAATATCAAGCAATCAACTACCTCAAATCATCAAGCAAATTCAACTAAATCATGGCTTAAATCATCTCAACAACAAAGTGATTTCCAGTTTCAAGCATTTTCAAGTTCCAGTTGACAAGCTTTCAAAGATAACAGCATTCAAGTTTTCAGAATAAAAATTGCTTCCAATCTTCTTTGTTCAACATTTATACAGGTGAGTAAACAAAACAACATTTTGTTTTAACTTAATGGTTGTGATGACTTTATGAAATAATGATGTGGTAAATTGTTTGCATGAGTGAAATTAGACTTGCATGTTATAAATATGAAGTGATATAAGTGTGCATGTCTGGATATATATGTGTTCATCTCTATTTTAAGTTACAAGGTTTAAATTAGATCAAAATTCAAAATCTCCTCATCTAATCTCTGATAGGCTTAGGAATTCAAACGATTTGTCTTTGTTTAAACCTAAACTAAGATTTAAAATATATTTAAGTAAAATTAGTTGGAATTTTATCTGCAAATTGAGAAGTACAGTGGAAACCTTAAAACATGTTAAAATCAATCATCATGATTTGCTGATTCAGGTATATACTCTAAATCGTCTTTGAAAACTAGGATTTTTAAAAGAAGTATCACGATTTTTAGTGTTGTATCGAGTGAGGAAATCGAGGTTGAACATGAATCGGGGTAGTCGGGGTCTCTGCTGGAGGTAGAGGGAAGTTTGGTGGTCTCGGCAAAAATGGTAGGTGGACGTTTAAACTACCGTGGCGGCGACTTTTGGTCGGAATAGGGTTTAATACCCAGTTTTGGTCGAGGCTAGAAATGGGATTGCTGCGACGTATCTAGAGTTTCAAGGTTCATCGGAGGTTGGGGGATGGAAACGTGGGTCTTCGACGAAGTTGTGATTGGAGATTTTTGATCTCTCGTGGTCAGAGTTGTTGTGGCGAGGAGGATTTTGGTCGATCAGTTTTGCTCCAGTTGTGCCTGATAGCTCGATTTCATTTTCGAGTTAGATTCGATGATTCGGGTTGTCATTCGTTGTGTGGAGATGGTCGTCGACATGTGGGGAGTTTCAGCAATGATCGGAATTGCCTCGATCAATGGTGCACGTGCAAGACGAAGTTTGTGTGTTTGTGGTTTCAGAATGGAAGTTGACTCGAGGGAAGTCTCGAGGTAGCTTGGTTGTGGGTCGGGTAAAACGTCGGTTTGTTTGCGTGAGAGTTTAATTGTTAACAATTTAAGTTTTAAACTAATTTTATTTCAAAAAGGAAGGGTGATTTTCTCGGGGTTGGACTCGGGTAAGAGCTGGGTTGAACCCAAAGTAATATAAAACAGTTTTAAAATTAAATTTAAAACTATTTTTTAAATTTAAATAAATCAAGTTCAATTCTATTTCTTAAAATTTATTTATTTATATAATAAATGTTTTTAAATGATTAATTTAAGAAAATTATATAATTTGTTTAACTTGAATTTGTTAGGTTAGAATTATTAAGTTATTTTAAACTTAATTTAGAAATGCAATTAAGTGTTAATTGAAAGGATAAAATGTTTTAAATTTGTGCGTTAACCATAATTAAGCAGTTAATAAGAATAATAGTTTATCTTAAAGATTAATTTAGTTTTTGGATAATTTAAGATAAATTAAGTCAATAAAGTAATTAAAGAGTAATTAATAATTTAATTAATTAATGATTAAGGATAAATAAATTTATAATTAAGGGCTATGAGTTAACCAATTAGACATTAATTAATTTATAATTAAGGGTTATTCTTTAGATAATTAGAGATTAATAATTAATGATTAGAGATTAACTAATTAAGTAATTAAGGATTAATTAATTTACAATTAGGATTATTTAATTAATAACTAGAGATTAATTAAAGTGTAATTAAGAATTAATAAATTAATTAAGGATTCAGCAATTAATAATTAAGGATTATTAATTTTTAATTAAGGGTAATTAATTATTGATTAAGGATTAGTTAATTAACAATTAAAGATAATTAATCAGGAATTAAAGATTAATTAATTGATTTATAAAGGTAATAAAGGAATGATTAATTAAATCAAATGGTTGTAATTAATTAATGATTAATTTAAGTAGGGATAGGTGATTAATTCTTAAGTAATTAATTTAATTTGAGTTAATTAAATTAATTATAGTATGGATTAATAAGTCCTGCTTATGGATGATTGATTGTATAGAATGTCTGGATTGATTGATATTTATAGTATGATAATCTTTGATATTTTGTGGTGTGATATATTTTGGATATAGATGTGATAAATGTATGTTATTTATCTCTGATGAGTGCTGTGTGAATTCAGTGTTCTGGATTGAATTAAATTGTTTAAACCTTAAACAACTTGACTTTTAAGACAACGTTTGGATTTCGATAAGATCATGATCGGATATCAAATTTGATTATCTGAAAACCACATCGATCTAAGTTAAACGATAGGCCGTGAAATCTCAAGTGAAGATCGAGATGAAGATTCAGAGTGCATTGCTATTATCGTTTACTCTGAGGGTGATTCCAAAATGAGTGTAGCGAGATAGTGCCTACAGTTTTGTTCGAACCCGAAACGAACTTGTATGGATGAATGCTATTAGACCATCGTCAATGGAGGATGATGAGCATTCCGAGTTATATGTTTTTAAAAGGTAATTGTAGCCTTAAGCCTCATCAACCGGGAATGGCTAAAACAGGGGAGGTGCATACAAGGCTAAGTGGGTAGCACCCAAGTAGGATAAGATTTTCCCTATCTAGAGGTCCCTTTTATTTCGACCGTGTGGCGGTTGTAGGCCACAACCGTGGGGTTGTCTTATTCGGACTATCCAGTAAGGGGTAGCTCCGGCTTTGTGATGCACGGGATCAGAGTGGATCCTCGGTACGGTGATCTAGGCCATGTACTGTGACGGGCGGTACCCCAGTAGCCCTGCCATTGTATGGAATCCATTCTCCCTACATGCCCTTTACGGGTTTGATTGTAGAACCAACTTTGTGGCTAGTATGCTGGAATTTAATAATGTAACAATTTCAGCTATGTGAATAATTATTTGAAAACCCTAGACACTATTATAATATAACTGGATTTCCTATCAAATGTTTTGGTTATCGTAAAGGAAAAACTTGTCCGTGTTTATTTACAGAGAGTCTTACAATATACCTTTTATTTCAAAAGTTTTTTCAAGTTAAACAACTTAACTATTTACTCACACAAGACCCATGTCTGACCCGGAGTTTATTTTTTCTTCCTTAAACTCTTGGGTACTCAAATTTTTATGAGTAGCCAAGTGATCATGTTTGGCTTGACGAATTTTAGGAAGCTTGGAGTAGGAGTCTTGGCGTAGCTATATCTATCTATTTCTGCTATGTTGTAGTCTTTTGTCTGTTGTATTTTGAAATGTAAATGGATAGACAAGTCTTTACGACTGTCTAATGTGTTGATGCTGTAATTGTGTAACTCTAGTGTGTAAAGACTGTATTATCTATGTGAAACGTTATATTTTGTTACATTTCCGCTGTGAGATTCTGATATAGTTAGTTCTTTCTTTCTATCTATTCTTTTTCTACCTATATTCTTTCTTATTGATGATGCATCTTTCTGTGGAATGAAAACCGGTCGTCACATAATCAATGACGATAAATACGTAGGATGTACGTATGTTATTCTATTCGCATAGTGATTTGATCTAGATTCGAGCATAGAATTTCAAGATATTTATATCGATCTGAGTTTGGATTTTTCACTCGATTTTCGACGGCGAACGTTGGATATGGATTTTTGACTGATTTCGAAAATTATCTATCATAGTTATAACCGTGCAAGGAGAATGATGTTTTCTGATCAAGAAACCAGATCCGAGTCTGCACTAGGAAGTCGGGTGGACGATACTAGTTCGGAAATGGAATTATGTGATCAAGTGAGCGATCGAATTTGGTATTGCGTACGGATGATATATGTACATCGTACGTGCTTGAATGAAAATGAAAAATGATTGTTAAAAAGAAAAGTATATTTTGAAAAATATATGATGAATAAGAATAGAAGTTGGATATCACTATAACTGAAATTCATTTTATAAAAATTAAGTAAGATGGTTAATAACTTTTTAAAAAGAAATCAAATTTGAATATTGATTTGGAATAAATAAAGTTGTATATATTTGTTATATATGATAAACTCCCCCTTTTGAATCTATAGCCAGAAGAAGATCTTTGAAAAATATTTGAAGTATAAAAGGAAATTTATATAAGTACGAAGTGATTCCAAGATTTTCAAGATTATATATATCTATATATATAAATGATTTTATGAGAATAATTTTGGAAAAAGATTTTGGAACCCATGGATTTTAAAAGGCTTTTGAGTTTTTGGAAAAAAAATCAATTTTGGGAATTTGGAAAGCCATGTTTGGAACTATCGATTTGAGGCATCGATTTTGTGTAAAGGAGGTTTTTATGTGAATCATAATGGGTATGATTTGAAAGATACTATATGTGTATAGTATAAAATATTTTGAGATTAGCTCTGGAGAAAAAGGCACTCCCATGAAATGGACTTCATAAGAGATCCATGGGATGGTTCTACCTTGAGCCCTAAGGGGGAGGCTCTAAATTTGATCATGGGAGGAAGTCCGAACAAACTGAAGTTCCTGAGGATTGGGTATGGGTAGCGAAAGTCGAGGGTGCTGATGCCTACAGAGACATTTGGGTTATCCTATGATGACAGTGTAACTCGATGTCACTGTGATCAACTACGTACTATAGCGGAAGTCGTGTGGCGGTGAGAGCCAACGGTCTGCATTCGATGTTGCCATGATGGCAACATAACATCGGTAGACTGCTATCTATGAAGACATAATGAAAGTAGCATGGTGGTGAGTGCCTACAGCCTACATTGGGACTCGATTGATGTAGTCTGCGATCTATGTAAGAATGGTGAAGCTTCATTTGACAGCGAAATTTGAGGGCGCTGATGCTTACAGTTACACGGGATTTTGCCGTGATGGCGACGTAAAACCTGGGTGTAGCCGCGATCTGTGGTGGGTTCCATGGCATAATCGAGGGGCACGAAGTGCCTACAGTTATCTTTGGATTATGCCGGGATGGCAACATAACCATTGGTTTAACCGCGACCATGGAGGGGGTGATGATTTCCAGGGCATTCTCACTAAAAATGTTACCTATATTCTCAAGAATTGTTTTCTATATTTTCAAAGATGTTTTCTAAGTATTTTCAATGGATGTTGAAAACGAGTTTACCAAGTACATATAGATTTTCAGTCCTACGCCTGATCAACATATGACCGAATTTCTGTGAGAACAAGGATGGACCTATTCAGACATTGAGTTATAAAAAGTATTTTTATAAAGCTATTTTGGCAATATTAAGCAGATTTTAAAGTGTTTTTAAATTTTTTTAAATAAAAAGAGTTTATAGTTAAAATGTTCATAGAGTAATTTAACTAAAAATAAGCATTTTAATAATTTATGGCTTCGTTCCTTTAGAGGACGAAAAGATTCAAAGGGGGAAGGAATGTGATAACCTGGATTTTTGGACATTTGGTAATTGGATAATTTACTTATTTTCACCATTAAGATACTAATTTTATTCAGTTGAATTCTGATAATTAAAAAACACTAAAGATAATTATTTATTAATTTAAAAGTATAATAGCTTTAAGCTTAAATTAAGATTTAATAAGGTCTAATATATTTCTTTTAAAATTTACATAAGATAAGAATTAGTTAAAGTCTAAATTTAATACATAAAAACACAACTAAAAAAATAAATAGTGAATTTGGACATTTGTAAGTCTTGTATATTATGCATCAAACATTTGTAGCTTTTATAAATCATGCATAGAATAAGTGGCATGGTTTTCTTTTAATTTGAATAATAAATAATAGTGAAAGGAGGAAACCAGGATATATTCAACACTTTTTTACAACTCCATTTTCTTTATTCATCTTTCATTTTCATTTCAAAACAAAACCAGAGGAAAAATCAAACTACACAAACAAAATCTTGCAAGATTAACCTGAGCAAGCAAAGGCAAACTCAAGAATTCAACTCGATATAAATCAAAATCAGTTAAAATCAAAGCATCAAATCATCTCAGAATTCAAGTTCCAGATCAAGAATAAAGGCCTGTTCTCTGTTGCATATACAGGTGAGTAAATATTCACCTTTAAAACCAAAATTTGCTTATTTATCTGATGTATGTCATAAATCATAAAAATAGTGTTGTGAAAGAATTTTTCATGGATGTGTAAACATGATTGCCTAGTTTGTATATGCATCTGCTTGTCTGTGTTTGGTTTGCATGCCTCTGTTCTTGTTACACAGAGAAAAAAATAAGATCAAAAATCCAAATTCTCTTTCCCAATTACTTTTAGGATATGATCTCTATAAGAAATATGTTAGAATTGACCGGATTTGAGTCATAAAAGTGGTTTCAAGTATATACATGAAGTAATTATGACAAAAATAAAAATTTACAGTGGTAAATCAATTCAAGTCAAAAAATAAAGTAGTTAAATCTCAAATTTTGATTATATAATCCAATTCGAATTTGAAAATGATGAATTTTAATGGTAAAACAAAATATTTATATTTGTATGGAGCAGGATATGGTGGGATGATCGAAAATTGGAAATTTGCCAAATTCCGGATCACGTAGTTTTGTAGTCTCGGGGTTTGGGTCGAAGGTTGTTTGTTGATCAATGATCGAGGGAATAAGGGTCGGCGGGTTTATACTTCGTTATGGAGGCGCGGCAAGGAGATTGTAGGGTTTAGGGACCGGTTGGGTTCGACAAAGCTATCGGGTCCATCGCGACGGCGAGGATGGATCGGACTTGGTCGGAGTAGGTGGATTGGTGCGTGAGTATACGGTGTCGGTTTGGGCGGAGTGTCGGGGTCTCTGGCGAACTAGTAAGGTGGCACGGAGTTTTTCATTGAGCAGGTTTGGTTTTAGTTGAATCGACTTGCCCGATTTTGGGTTGGAGGTAGTTCCATGCTTCTGGGTAGTTGGGAAGGACGGTGAGCTCATCGCTACTTGACGAAGGTCGCATCGTCGTTTGGAGCAGTGGCGTACGATGGTGCACGTGCATGCATTTCGCTTTGTATCATGGGTTGTTGTGTTGTAGAAGCCTCGAGGAAGATGGAGATATGCCCGAAGTTGTTCGCGAGTTGATCGTGGTAAGGGGGAGAGTTTGGCATGAGTGATTGTGTTAGGAAATCTATTATATGGTTTCGATGATAACAACTATACAATGGAAATCGAATATACATATATATCTATATGTACAGGTAGTTGATAAAGTAACATCACCAAAGAGAAAAAAACAAGACTCAAAAAAAGTATCTAAAGACTTCAAGTCAATAGAAGTGGAAGAGGGATGACACAGACACAGATAAAGAACCATGCACACATTTGGACGTCTGGGTACACTAGCCAGATGTCTGATTGATTCTTCTGGTTTGAAACTCAGAAAGAATCAGATGTCTGGTTAATACACTCAGACGTCTGAAAAGCATCCGGATATAAAAAATATATGAAAGCCGGACGTTTGGTTAATGAACACAGACGTCTGAAATATAAACAGATACAAAAAATATATGAAGACCGGTTGTCTGAAATATTTTCTAGACGTCTAATTTTGAACTCGGCTATGTAAATTCAAAGAACAACTGTCACATCCGAAAGGACATATTCGCTTCTCTTCACTGCAACTCTTTATCCCCATGGGAAGCAACCTTAGAGCACTTACTAAAGTTGCAACTACACAAAAGATCTCTCCTCTACTAGAAATAGAATCAGGAATTCAAGAGAAGTTTAACACCTTACTTACGCTCTTAACACTTACACACTGATTTATACCTGATCTTTAAGCAATCAAAATACCTGTAATTGACTCTTTTATATATATTGGAAGCAATTGTACTTAATAGTTAACATCCGTGTTATAGAACACATTCTTGACAAAGAAACTCTGCTATTGTAAACCTGTTCCTCCGGGTCAAGTGAGGGTGAGTTGAAAGGAAATTCCGAAGAGGAGCTTCGGGACTGGACGTAGGATAGGAGGTCCGAACCAATATAAATCCCGGTGTGATTATTTTAATTTACTTTGCTACTATCATCTATCAAGTTATATTATATAGTTAGTTGCATATACTTGCATATAAATCCTATACGATCCACTCATATAGAATTACAATTGGTATCAGAGCAAGGTTTTGATCAAATAACAGTAACACTTTTTTGAATCACTTTAATATGGCAAGTATTTTTCAAGAAGGACAATCCACATCACGACCCCCACTCTTTAATGGATCTAATTATGCATATTGGTCAACACGTATGAGAATTTTTATGGAAACTAATGATCTTGAAATTTGGTCGGCCACACAAGATAAATATGAAGCACCTACTACTGCTATGAACACTTGGACCGATGCACGAAAATCCTCAGCATCAAATAATGCTAAAGTTATGAATGTTTTATTTTGCTCTTTAGATAAAAATGAATTTTCACGTGTCATGTTATGCACCACTACTTTTGATATTTGGCATACCTTATAAATTAGACACGAAGGTACAACAAAGGTCAAACAAACCAAGATTTCAATTTTACAAAACCATTAAATGAACAAACTTTCATTAAACACAGACGAAGTTTAGGCATTTGTTCACTTCTTGATCTTCTTCCTTAAAAAATTCAATTAAAGACTAAGTTTAGTTGTCTATTTTATTACCATAAATTATACTTATTGATTTCTGAACCATTAAATTTTTAGACAAGTAGCTGTTCTACAAATAATGTTTTCAGCTTATATATATACATACTTACATAACAACTATATACAAACAATCAATATTTTTTAAAATAAAATATAACAATGTCTTTTGGGAACTCCTATATATCCATCTCCATCTCAACACCATCGACGAATAGCCCGGTTGATAGACCACATCATCGCCTACACCAAAATAAGAGCCAGCAAATAGGTGGTCCTCGTATCATACGGGTTTTACTCCAGATAATAAGAAAACTAAAAGATCTCTGTTTATTTCTCCTAACACAAAGGAGAAAATTGATGAAAGTCATCATTACCAGAAACAACAGATAGATCTTCAATGAGAACTTTATTTCGAACAAAAAGTTACGGCACGATGGCTAAGCTTTCTTGAGCAAGTGGCGATGAAGTTTTGTTCGTCACGAAAGAAAGATGTTCACGAACCGCTACTAAAACCTTGTAGTTCATTGGATCCATCTTTTTCATATCGTACTCCTTCAGATCCCTCACCAAGACGATATTCTGGCTCCCCACGGACCCACGAACGTGGAAATATATGGTCTCCACTTAGACCATGGAAGGATAACGAGTCGGGAAATCCTAAAACTCCGTCGCCGTCTAAATAAATAAATCCTATTAATTATTGTATATATTTATACTTATGTGTTATTATATTTTACAATAATAAAAATATTTGCCACAACTTTCAATAAATAAGTAAACCCATCAAACTTCAGGCTATTTTTATCCAAACTGTAAATTTCAGACGTTTGTCTACATCCTCCAGTCGTCTGACACAATTAATTTTTTTAGCAGTGTGCATATGTCAAACGTCTGATATATCCGTCTGAATTAAGTTCTGCCTCCTAAAAATAGAATTCAGAAAATTTCAGACGTTTAACACATTGAACTAGACGTCTTACCAAGTCTTCTGTCACAAATTTGTCTAAACCAGACGTCTGACATTTACAACCAGACGTCTGCTTAAAGTTTTTGTCTATTAAAACTCACAAATTCGACCAAAACAGTCGTCCATTCAAAATACCAGACGTCTGTTTGTATCTTCTGTAAAAAAATTTAGGGCAAACCAGACGTCTGCCTTCAAATCCAGACGTTTGGAATTCAGTCGACCATTTAAATACACCCAGATAAAGTCATTCTTTTTCTCTATCTCAAAATTATTCCATTTTACCATCTGCTTCTTGACGAGTTTTTCCACATAATCAACGTCTTCTACAAAACTAAATCAAAATGCCTCCTCGCACTAAGAATATCAATGCTCCAAAACGTAAACAAGATCAACCCACATCATCTTCAAACCCCCAGGTGTGCTTCGACGATCAAATCGAGAGGTGGATGCACAAAGCTCCACATTCCATTAAAAGGTATCAAGATATTCAGAAGATGAAACTTCATATAGGACCATTCTATAATCTCCTAAAATTCCCTATGTATGATCTAGATGAACTTTGTGAAAATGCTGGATTGGAAACCCTAATCTCTTTTATTCCAAATGATGTTCAAATAGATCAATTAGCTATATTTTTATTCTACGCTAATCTAGACAGTACTTCACTATGGAATACTGAAGATGAAGACAACTGGCTATGGTCTAGCATTTATGGTAATACAATTAGGTTAACTCTGAGGATAATTGGTAGAACATTGGGATGCTCTGACACCGAGGAAGATTTATATAACATTCCGGATATGCGCTTCAAGCCACAGAATAGCATTACTCATCAAATTTGGGAGGACGAAATACCAAAATTTGCTTCGAAATATTTATGTCCAAAAGCTCGACTCTTGACAAGAATGATAATAAATACAGTTGTTCCATGTATGGGGAGTCAAGAGAAAATAACAAAAATGGAGCACAAAGCTCTATATGCTCTCTTTAGTGGAACTCGGGTAAATTGGGCCAAATTCATCTTCGACGAGCTCAAGCACTTTTGGATTCGATCACGGCCATCAATCATTGTAACGACCCAGAATTTATATTAATTAAAATTTGTATATTTAATTAATTTTAACTATTAATAAGTGAAATTTATAAGTCGTATAATTTATTTTCGAATATTGGATTTAATTTGGACAATTAAATCGATAATTTAATAATTGAAATTCCTGAAATAATTGAAAATTGGGTTTAATATAATTGGAAATGATTTGTAAAATTTTTGTAACGACCCGTTAAATTAATAATATTAAATGAATTGAATTAATATAATTTCTAATCTAATTGAGAATAAATGTAGAAATTTGGTATAATAGTTGTAATTTAGTGTAACAATAAAATTTTATGACAATAGATTTGGATAATGTAGATTGTCATAATTTGATTTAAAGTTAAATATAAGAAACTGATAGAAGGGTTGAATTAGTGGATATCAATAAAAAGATTAAGTAGAATGGAATTCATTTAATATAAAATAAATAGTGGAAGACTTACATTGGATTGTAAAATGGATAGTAACTAAATAAAAGGTGACCGCTGAATAAATCAATGCAATAAGTGTTGATAAGGAAATTTAATGAATGTTGTCAATAATAAATGGACTTAAGATAGTAATAAAATTTGTTTTGCCTATGTAAATTTTATGTATTGATAAGCTATAATTAAATTTGAAATTTGGTAGTAAATAGGGGATAAGTTGACTAAGGCAATTAGTAATTTAATAAATGAATGCATAGTAAGTAAGTGGAAATGTATGCATAAAAATATTTTCATATATGGGATAATTACAAAAGTTTACCCATTTATCTAATGTATATAATTGAATCAAAATTTAGGGCAACATTTTGTTATTGATGGTATAAGTGAATTTGAATAAAAGGGTAAAAATTATGTAGATTTAACATGTATTGAGTATATAGCTAAGAAGGGCATTCGATGTAAATGAATCTAAATTAATGTGTCTAGTCAATAAAGGAGAACTTTAAGGGAATAAATATAAATGAATGTATTTGGGGAATGGAGTCCTTTTATATGTTGAATAGTATAACGTTGTTATTAAGAATGAACGTTACTTTAGTAATTATTAATATGGTAACGGAAGAGTGTATAAAATTTATAGTAACGTAAAACGTATTGTAAGGTAATAATTATGTGTAGACTTATAAAAAAGATTTATGACAATAATTATTGTACGTATTTATTCTATTTGTTTGTTAAGTTTATTTTAATCAATTTCAATTTATGCACTAAATTATTTCAGTTAGTGTGGAATTTTTGTAAGTGGATAAATAAGATGTAACCAAGGGAAAATTTCATTTTTATAATATAATAATTAGTGTAATCTTAAGAATGAAACCGAAGTGGAATGAATTAATTGAGGTTTTAAGTTTTATTCAAGTGTTAAGTTAACAAAATTTCCAATAAGATTGAAATACAGTAATTTATGCAAATAAAAGATGGAAATTGGGTAAATATTAATGTATTGGAATATAAAAGAAACGTTAACTATGTAGGGAGTAATAATTGATTTATTTGTGAGTTGTAATCAAATAGAGTCAAATTTATTAGAATTTATTGCAATTAATGGGATTAATTGCAGTAACCTTTGAAGATTTATTCACTAAAATAATTGACGATGGAAATTATATGTAAATTTGCTTTTAGTTAATATTAAATATCCAGAGGGCTAGAAATGACACAAATCTACTAGTTTAGAAATTTACAATAAAAAGTGGTAAGTAATTTTTCTAAATATTTAGATAGTAGGAAGATGTAGATTTAGATGGAATTTATTATTTAACTATTTCATAAGTTGAGATCTAAGTTTAGAATTGAGATTTTTAATGTATAGATATTGAGCCAATGTTAGTTTCATTAAATTGACATCAATAACTTTGAATAATAGAAAGATGGTGAATTTAATAAATTTAATCAAACGTATAATGTTGAATTTATTAAAAATTGGAATTTAACCTTTAATTAAGGATTAACATCTAAATTGATGAATAGAACAACTATGTATTGACACTTGAATTGTTTAGAATTGGAGTAAATAATTAAGAAAATTTAAAGGGAGAAATTTGGTCAATTTTTGAATTTAGATGTAAAAAAATTGGATTTTTATAATTTATTTAATTTATTTAATGAATATTGAAAATAGCCATTTTGGTCACGACTCGGATTTCGATGAAACCAGTTTCATCGGATCCGTATCGGTGAATTATTATAGGGTTTCAAGTTTCGTATCGATCGGACCTGTCGTTTGATCATACGGACGCGAAACGCCTTGAAAATCAATTTTATTAAAATCAATTTGAAATCAATTTGGAAATCTTGTTTTCAGCATAACTTCTTCATACGATCAAATTTGGATGTGAAACTTTTTCCATCGCGTTCAGAATATTTTAAAATACCTATCTGGATATATGGGTTTGACAAATTTCGTTCCGGGGTCAGAACGGGCTTTTTGGGCTTAGTTTGTTTCGTACGTTCATCTATCTAGTCTATCTACTCTAACCCAACCCTACCTATAAATATACAGTTATAAACCCTAGCTCCATTCTATTGTCTATTGCTGTACGTTCATCTTCTTCAAGCTTCTCTTCTTCTTCAATGGGGGCTAACCCTAGATCCAGTCAGTTAAAAAAAAAAATACAAATTAAAAAAAAAAAAAAATCGGATCTGCAGCAGCTTCTGGTCGCGCTTCGGGTTTCAGGGGAGAAAACCCTAGAGCAACTTCGGGTCAGGAAGAAAATGACTCTGGTCGATCCGGGTCGTTTTGGCGAAAACTCCAAGCAAGCACCCGAAGTCGACCCAGGACCAGAATTTTCCATTTTTCAAATTTTCATAACTTTTGCATACGAGCTCGGATTCACGCGCGGTTTGTTTTGCTGGGATCGTATCGGAATTTCTGACGTTTTGGCATGAGTTTGGATGAATTTGGAGACTGTCAAAATTTTGGGTTTAAATTGAATTTGAATTCAATTTAAATTCAAAATGTGAGTGTTTTAAACCGACTCACAACTACTAGAAGCTTTTATGTTTGTTAAATTAATTTTAGAAATGAATAGAAATTTATTTATGTGTATTTGGCATGTTTATTTCACTCATATGTGTTGAAATGCATTTATTAAATTTAACTGTTAATTTAATTCATTTATTGCGTATAAATTTACAGTTAAAATTTATTTGTTTGTATATGAACTGCTAGTTAACAGTTATATAATTTATTTCTGAATATAGACTGTAGATTAATAGCTGTTAAATTTAATTTGAATAAAATTGCCAGTATTACCAGTTATGTAGTACCAAAAATAATATTGTTATTGATTGATATTGATTGATGATTGCGATTTGGATGATGGATGATGTTGATGAATGGATGTTTATTGGATATCATTAAATTGCAAATTATCATGCATATTTCATTTCATTCGGGATTGTGGTTTGGAATGATATATAACCGCAAATTTTTATATCTTTTAAATTGCGGATTGAAATGATAAATATCCGTATCACTTGACCATAGGATAGAAAATTTTATACAGGCACTGCGGTCTATATACAACTATTTTTATGTGATTTCTATGGTTTGGATGGAATACGGTTTATAATAATCTTAAATTTTATATTGTATAAATATTTTTCTTCCATATATATATACATATGAAGTTGAAAATTTTGAAATTAAAAGGTGTATAAAAATCTTTATTAAAAATGGAAGAAAATTAAGAAAATGGAGTTTAATAATTTATATCATATGTTTAAATGTTAAGTTTGGAAATTTTAAGATATGATATATATAATTGGATTTTTCCCAAAATAAATTGAAATGAGTATTCTAGTATAATTTGAATTGGGAAAAATATATGTATATTATTACTAGAAATTGAAGTCTTATTATTTATGGATTTTATATGAATATTCAAGACTAATTAATAGAACAATTGATTTGTTGAAAGCATAAAATCCGACTTTAGTTTGAAATATTGATACTCAAAATGGATATACGTATATATAAATAAATTGAAGTGGTTTTGGAACTTGAGAGAGATAATATAAATTTCGGTTTAGACTTTAATAAAGAAATGTATTTGTAAAGCCATGAGAACTATTTTCTTTACAATGTAACATTTAAGTTAAACCATTTAATTCATACACCGTTGAATGTCCAAACCATTCAAGTTTTTAGAAGTTATGGTTTTAAATTATGATTTTCAAAATATTATGCTTTGAAATATTTGATTTTCAGACGTTATGAAGTTAAAGCATTATGATTTTGGAAAAGAATTATATTTGGTATAAGTGATAAAATATGGTTTTGGGTTTTGAAATGATATCGTATTCATGGTTATGAAATGGAATGTTTATTCTGATTTTTAAAGTATAACCTATTTTTAAATGACTGCGGTGTTATAATAACGATGGGTTGGCAAAGAGACCGGGATCGGATATGGACATACTCTCTGTCGATACCCAAAAACACTTTGACTAACCGTGTACGCGGTGGAGATTCCAGAATGAAGTAGGTGGTGGCGACGTTTCCTGTAAGGTAAATACGTGGACCCGACTCCCGTGAGTTGGCATAAGGTGGCTAAAACAGGAGCGATTCTCAGGCCAATGGGGTCATTCCTCTGATCGGACCCTCCTCTTCGATATTATACTTTGATTTTGGATTGATTCAGTGGCCACTTCTATATTTTGATTTTGGGGAGTTAGTCCGAGGTGGGCGGTAACTGCGGCTACGCGTTTCCACCAGCCTGGATAGCAATTGGTATATCTACCCTGGCATTGCCTAGTTGTGCTGTGTCACCTACCATACCGAGCCTTTACTACGAGTTTCTATTTGTGTCGTACCTATGGAGTATCCTCTGGTAGCTTCCCGATCAGGAGGTATTACGGTACTGTATAGACTATTGGCATTATTTGTGTTAAGGGCTATATGGGTAACCCCTTAACGCTATTAAAAAGTAAGTTTATTTTATAAATAGACACTATTATAATAGCGCAATATACTACATAGTAAATAGTTTAACGGATCCTTAGGAGATGTAAATCCCGAACATCTCTTGAGTTACTGTACTCATATTTATTTCTGTTAATTTAACTCACATAGGATCTTTTAGTCTGACTCGAGTGTTTTTGTCTTTTCAAATTCGCTCGGGTCAGTCCGAGCGTTTCAGGATCGAAGATTTTAGCTTTGGAGGACGAAGACGAATAATCCGTATTATATTATTTATAGTATTGCACCACACTCTAAATTTCCGCTGCATTGATTGTATTGGTATGTGTAACTCTGATATTCATTGTATAAGTAAAATAAATATTTTGTAAACAGTTATCATGAACTGTATATTGATTATTATATTTTATCCTTCCGCTGTGAGATTCTATTTTGTTTTATTTCTTCTCTGTTTTTTCTTATTTACCCCATAACAATCCGCCCTTGCGTATGCTTTGAATTGGCACGTGTGTCGGTTTAAAGTGTGCGAAAAGGCGGGATGTTACAGTTGGTATCAGAGCTTTGGTTTAGCGATAAACTTTGGCTTTGTGGGGTTTGACTCTTTGTTAATAGGGTAATAATACCCTATGGGAGTCGCTGAGAGTATATACATGAGAGAGCGTATTTGTTAGTTTTATAAAAAGATTTTGATATTGTGTTAATCTGTTCCACTTTGTATTTATAAATTCTGGTTGATGCATGGGACGCTATGTCATCAATAGGGATTTCTAAACACTTAATAGGACAGACCGACATAATATTTGTTTTTAATATAGGTGAATGAAATAACTTTGCCTATTATATTTTCTATATATAAAAATATTTTTATAAAGATATATTTTGGTTGCTATAGTTGGGTGTTAGGTAATAAAAATATTTGTAATGAATTAAAGCTAAGTTGAATTTTAATAAATCAAATTGGAGATTTTAGAACTTAAGTCCGGGATTTTTGAAATCTTCTTTCAAGGGATTTATGAAATATAATGATTTAGTTTATAAATATTTTCTTATATAAATATTTAGTATAATTCGAAAGAATTGGTTTAAAGAGGATTTTGAAGAAAATAAGTTTGTACTTTCCTCTCTGTCGCTGGAAAATAATTTCGGTGATGACGGCCGCATCATCGACTTTCATTTTCGAGTTTCGAAGGGAAAGGCCACTGCAGTAAATTCTACTGCAGATTTATGCTGGAAATATCTGAATTTGTTTGTTTTAAATATAATTGAGATATAAAGTTGTAGGAAACTAATTATCTATTATTTCAAATTAAATTGAAATCTGACCCGGAATTTAGTTCTAAAATTTTCCATTAATTAATTGTTAAATTTTAGTGGAATAAAAAAAAAGTAAGTAATAAATGGATTGAAAACCTCTAATAAGTAAGAGAATTAATGCTAAGTATAAAGGAAGTTAAAAATTTAAATTATAAATAATGGTAAAGATTTATTGGAAAATCAATGAATTAAAAGAATTGAGATTAAACTTGTATAAGTTCTTTTGCTTTTTCTTTAACATTAATAACTTACCAAGTATAAAAAGTTGAAATGTAAATTAAGAGTGGAATAGAATATTATGCAAGTAGAATTTTTGGAAATAATGAAGTATTCAATAAATTACTGTTATAAATAAGAATTTAATGGTATTAACTTAAGTGATGATTGGAATTTTACTAAAATTAAAGGTTGTATTATTAATAGGCGATTTTAACCTTAATAAAGTAAAAAAAAAAATGAAATTCCTTAATTTATAAAGTTTGATTGTAGGGTTATTAACTTAAGTACGCCTTAATTTCCCCTATTCTAGTATAATGGAAAGTAGGAAAAATATAAATGACTGCAATCCATAGTTAATGAATGAGTAAAATCTTTCACTTATAGGAATGCAAGTTATAAGGTTAATAAATTAAGTGTAAGTAGAGGGTTACTGTAATTAAATATAATGGAAACTTCAACATTAAATAAATGAATGAGATTAAAGGTAAGTCGAAATTGTAATTTATAAAACAAATATATATTAATTAAAGAAATGGAGAAGAAACTTGTAAATTTTCACTTACATTCTTAAAACATACATAACTTACCATATAATAAAAAGTTGCAATGTTAGTAGGAAAATGTAAAGGGAAATCTTACAAGTGAAGAGTAAGGTAATAAAGGTATTCTATTAATTTGCTATTATTAATGAAAATTAATTGTATAGACTTAAGTTAAATTGGAAATTTTACTATAAGTAAAGGTAAGTAGTATAAATAGATGATAGAAACTTTAGTAAATAAATTGGAATACAAACATAATGAATTTTGTGATAAATGGAAAATGAGAATTTGTAAGAAATAAAGAAATCACTCCATAAATGAAAGAAAGAAAATCAAACCATTGAAGCATGAGATAAATGTATAATAAATAAATTTGGGTGTTGGTTTGAATTGTGTTGTTTGATTTATGTTGTTGGGTAAGAAATTTGAAGTGGTTAAATGAATAAGTATCTATCTTTGTTCCATCTAAGACTATTGAGTAAATGATGCACTTGATAGTTAATTTCATTTCATACAAATTTCAAGTTTGAACCCAAACAACTATTTGTTTGATGGATTAAATGGTTGCTTCGTTTGTGTATGTATGTTGTTTGTAAGGTTGATGGTTGTTGAATTGTTTGGTTGATTAATGATTGAATCCACTTGAATAGTTCACTTTAAAATAAATATTTAACCTTTTAAATTATATAAGTGAATACAGGTGATGGAAGCAACTGCTACTGCTTTTGGTTCCAAAATAATAAGCGTATATTGCCCGACAAATAGGTACGTTTTCGGACTACGTTTAAAGCGCTATTTTTCCGTGTTGGGATATAATATTTTGATAATATATGTAATATATTTGTATATTTTGATATTATACTTTCTCCCGAGCCTCACCGTACAAAGGAGACTCTGCCAAAAATTTTCGAAAATTTTGGACTTAGAATTTTGTTGAATATTTTCCAAACTTTAATGATTTAAGTATAAAAGGTTGTAATGATTATAAACGGGTATATTTCATTAAAGGAAATTAATCCAGTAAATTATTGTTTATAAGTTAATATTTGAAATAAGAAGTACTGTTTATTCTTCCTTCTCCCTTCTTTTTCCTTTTCGGGGACGAAAAGTTTTTAGTGGGGGAGATTGTAACGACCCGTTAAATTAATAATATTAAATGAATTTAATTAATATAATTTCTAATCTAATTGAGAATAAATGTAGAAATTTGGTATAGTAGTTGTACTTTAGTGTAACAATAAAATTTTATGACAATAGATTTGGATAATGTAGATTGTCATAATTTGATTTAAAGTTAAATATAAGAAACTGATATAAGGGTTGAATTAGTGAATATCAATAAAAAGATTAAGTAGAATGGAATTCATTTAATATAAAATAAATAGTGGAAGACTTACATTGGATTGTAAAATGGATAGTAACTAAATAAAAGGTGACCGCTGAATAAATCAATGCAATAAGTGTTGATAAGGAAATTTAATGAATGTTGTCAATAATAAATGGACTTAAGATAGTAATAAAATTTGTTTTGCCTATGTAAATTTTATGTATTGATAAGCTATAATTAAATTTGAAATTTGGTAGTAAATAGGGGATAAGTTGACTAAGGCAATTAGTAATTTAATAAATGAATGCATAGTAAGTAAGTGAAAATGTATGCATAAAAATATTTTCATATATGGGATAATTACAAAAGTTTACCCATTTATCTAATGTATATAATTGAATCAAAATTTAGGGCAACATTTTGTTATTGATGGTATAAGTGAATTTGAACAAAAGGGTAAAAATTATGTAGATTTAACATGTATTGAGTATATAGCTAAGAAGGGCATTCGATGTAAATGAATCTAAATTAATGTGTCTAGTCAATAAAGGAGAACTTTAAGGGAATAAATATAAATGAATGTATTTGGGGAATGGAGTCCTTTTATATGTTGAATAGTATAACATTGTTATTAAGAATGAACGTTACTTTAGTAATTATTAATATGGTAAGGAAGAGTGTATAAATTTTATAGTAACGTAAAACGTATTGTAAGGTAATAATTATGTGTAGACTTATAAAAAAGATTTATGACAATAATTATTGTACGTATTTATTCTATTTGTTTGTTAAGTTTATTTTAATCAATTTCAATTTATGCACTAAATTATTTCAGTTAGTGTGGAATTTTTGTAAGTGGATAAATAAGATGTAACCAAGGGAAAATTTCATTTTTATAATATAATAATTAGTGTAATCTTAAGAATGAAACCGAAGTGGAATGAATTAATTGAGGTTTTAAGTTTTATTCAAGTGTTAAGTTAACAAAATTTCCAATAAGATTGAAATACAGTAATTTATGCAAATAAAAGATGGAAATTGGGTAAATATTAATGTATTGGAATATAAAAGAAACGTTAACTATGTAGGGAGTAATAATTGATTTATTTGTGAGTTGTAATCAAATAGAGTCAAATTTATTAGAATTTATTGCAATTAATGGGATTAATTGCAGTAACCTTTGAAGATTTATTCACTAAAATAATTGACGATGGAAATTATATGTAAATTTGCTTTTAGTTAATATTAAATATCCAGAGGGCTAGAAATGACACAAATCTACTAGTTTAGAAATTTACAATAAAAAGTGGTAAGTAATTTTTCTAAATATTTAGGTAGTAGGAAGATGTAGATTTAGATGGAATTTATTATTTAACTATTTCATAAGTTGAGATCTAAGTTTAGAATTGAGATTTTTAATGTATAGATATTGAGCCAATGTTAGTTTCATTAAATTGACATCAATAACTTTGAATAATAGAAAGAAAGTGAATTTAATAAATTTAATCAAACGTATAATGTTGAATTTATTAAAAATTGGAATTTAACCTTTAAGTAAGGATTAACATCTAAATTGATGAATAGAACAACTATGTATTGACACTTGAATTGTTTAGAATTGGAGTAAATAATTAAGAAAATTTAAAGGGAGAAATTTGGTCAATTTTTGAATTTAGATGTAAAAAAATTGGATTTTTGTAATTTATTTAATTTATTTAATGAATATTGAAAATAGCCATTTTGGTCACGGACTCGGATTTTGATGAAACCAGTTTCATCGGATCCGTATCGGTGAATTATTATAAGGTTTCAAGTTTCGTATCGATCGGACCTGTCGTTTGATCGTACGGACGCGAAACGCCTTGAAAATCAATTTTATTAAAATCAATTTGAAATCAATTTGGAAATCTTGTTTTCAGCATAACTTCTTCATACGATCAAATTTGGACGTGAAACTTTTTCCATCGCGTTCAGAATATTTTAAAATACCTATCTGGATATATGGGTTTGACAAATTTCGTTCCGGGGTCAGAAAGGGCTTTTTGGGCTTAGTTTGTTTCGTACGTTTATCTATCTAGTCTATCTACTCTAACCCAACCCTACCTATAAATATACAGTTATAAACCCTAGCTCCATTCTATTGTCTATTTGCTGTACGTTCATCTTCTTCAAGCTTCTCTTCTTCTTCAATGGGGGCTACCCTAGATCCAGTCAGTTAAAAAAAAAAAATTTCAAATTTAAAAAAAAAAAAAAAAAAATTCGGATCTGCAGCAGCTTCTGGTCGCGCTTCGGGTTTCAGGGTAGAAAACCCTAGAGCAACTTCGGGTCAGGAAGAAAATGACTCTGGTCGATCCGGGTCGTTTTGGCGAAAACTCCAAGCAAGCACCGGGGAATTGAGGCGGCGCACTGAAGTCGAACCTGAAGTCGACCCAGGACCAGAATTTTCCATTTTTCAAATTTTCATAACTTTTGCATACGAGCTCGGATTCACGCGCGGTTTGTTTTGCTGGGATCTTATCGGAATTTCTGACGTTTTGGCATGAGTTTGGATGAATTTGGAGATTGTCAAATTTTTGGGTTTAAATTGAATTTGAATTCAATTTAAATTCAAAAGGTGAGTGTTTTAAACCCACTCACAACTACTAGAAGCTTTTATGTTTGTTAAATTAATTTTAGAAATGAATAGAAATTTATTTATGAGTATTTGGCATGTTTATTTCACTCATATTTGTTGAAATGCATTTATTAAATTTAACCGTTAATTTAATTCATTTATTGCGTATAAATTTACAGTTAAAATTTATTTGTTTGTATATGAACTGCTAGTTAACAGTTATATAATTTATTTCTGAATATAGACTGTAGATTAATAGCTGTTAAATTTAATTTGAATAAAATTACCAGTATTACCTGTTATGTAGTACCAAAAATAATATTGTTATTGATTGATATTGATTGATGATTGCGATTTGGATGATGGATGATGTTGATGAATGGATGTTTATTGGATATCATTAAATTGCAAATTATCATGCATATTTCATTTCATTCGGGATTGTGGTTTGGAATGATATATAACCGCAAATTTTTATATCTTTTAAATTGCGGATTGAAATGATAAATATCCGTATCACTTGACCATAGGATAGAAAATTTTATACAGGCACCGCGGTCTATATATTACTATTTTTATGTGATTTCTATGGTTTGGATGGAATACGGTTTATAATAATCTTAAATTTTATATTGTATAAATATTTTTCTTCCATATATATATACATATGAAGTTGAAAATTTTGAAATTAAAAGGTGTATAAAAATCTTTATTAAAAATGGAAGAAAATTAAGAAAATGGAGTTTAATAATTTATATCATATGTTTAAATGTTAAGTTTGGAAATTTTAAGATATGATATTTATAATTGGATTTTTCCCAAAATAAATTGAAATGAATATTATAGTATAATTTGAATTGGGAAAAATATATATATTTTATTACTAGAAATTTGAGTCTTATTATTTATGGATTTTATATGAATATTCAAGACTAATTAATAGAACAATTGATTTGTTGAAAGCATAAAATCCGACTTTGGTTTGAAATATTGATACTCAAAATGGATATACGTATATATAAATAAATTGAAGTGGTTTTGGAACTTGAGAGAGATAATATAAATTTTGGTTTAGACTTTAATAAAGAAATGTATTTGTAAAGCCATGAGAACTATTTTCTTTACAAAGTAACATTTAAGTTAAACCATTTAATTCATACACCGTTGAATGTCCAAACCATTCAAGTTTTTAGAAGTTATGGTTTTAAATTATGATTTTCAAAATATTATGCTTTGAAATATTTGATTTTCAGACGTTATGAAGTTAAAGCATTATGATTGTGGAAAATAATTATATTTGGGATAAGTGATAAAATATGGTTTTGGGTTTTGAAATGATATCGTATTCATGGTTATGAAATGGTATGTTTATTTTGATTTTTAAAGTATAACCTATTTTTAAATGACCGCGGTGTTATAATAACGATGGGTTGGCAAAGAGACCGGGATCGGATATGGACATACTCTCTGTCGATACCGAAAACCACTTTGACTAACCGTGTACGCGGTGGAGATTCCAGAATGAAGTAGGTGGTGGCGATGTTTCCTGTAAGGTAAATACGTGGACCCGACTCCCGTGAGTTGGCATAAGGTGGCTAAAACAGGAGCGATTCTCAGGCCAAGAGGTCATTCCTCTGATCGGACCCTCCTCTTCGATATTATACTTTGATTTTGGATTGATTCAGTGGCCACTTCTATATTTTGATTTTGGGGAGTTAGTCCGAGGTGGGCGGTAACTGCGGCTATGCGTTTCCACCAGCCTGGATAGCAATTGGTATATCTACCCTGGCATTGCCTAGTTGTGCCGTGTCACCTACCATACCGAGCCTTTACTACGAGTTTCTATTTGTGTCGTACCTATGGAGTATCCTCTGGTAGCTTCCCGATCAGGAGGTATTACGGTACTGTATAGACTATTGGCATTATTTGTGTTAAGGGCTATATGGGTAACCCCTTAACGCTATTAAAAAGTAAGTTTATTTTATAAATAGACACTATTATAATAGCGCAATATACTACGTAGTAAATAGTTTAACGGATCCTTAGGAGATGTAAATCCCGAACATCTCTTGAGTTACTGTACTCATATTTATTTCTGTTAATTTAACTCACATAAGATCTTTTAGTCTGACTCGAGTGTTTTTGTCTTTTCAAATTCGCTCGGGTCAGTCCGAGCGTTTCAGGATCGAAGATTTTAGCTTTGGAGGACGAAGACGAAGAATCCGTATTATATTATTTATAGTATTGCACCACACTCTAAATATCCGCTGCATTGATTGTATTGGTATGTGTAACTCTGATATTCATTGTATAAGTAAAATAAATATTTTGTAAACAGTTATCATGAACTGTATATTGATTATTATATTTTATCCTTCCGCTGTGAGATTCTATTTTGTTTTATTTCTTCTCTGTTTTTTCTTATTTACCCCATAACAATCCGCCCTTGCGTATGCTTTGAATTGGCACGTGTGTCGGTTTAAAGTGTGCGAAAAGGCGGGATGTTACAATTTTATTATATCATATTGAAGTTATAATGATGTTATAGAACTTTTAAAATTGAATTTAAAGTTTATTTGTGAAAATTGAATATTTTAATATTTAATCGACTAATGAAATTAGTCATTTTTCGAACAGTCTCAGAATTGGACGAAACTAGTTCCATTGGATCCATAATAGTTTGTTATTATCGGGTTTCAATTTTCGTAGCAATCGGAGTTGTCGTTTGACCGTGGCAGCTCGAAACGCACTGAAATGGTTTTAATATTAATTTGGCGAGTTAAAGTAGCCATTTTTCAAACAGTCTCGGATTTTGACGAAACCAGTTTCATCGGATCCATAATGTGATATTATTGTGTGGTTTCAAATTTTGTGTCAATTGAATTTACCATTTGTCCGGTGCAAGCCAAAACGCCTAGAAAATCGTTTAAATCGGTTTAATTTAAATTGAACGTTTATTGCCATAACTCGCACAGATGATCGAATTAGCTTCCAAAACCTATTCCATTGTGTCCGGAACGCGGGATAAACCTTAGAAACGCAAGTTACCGCACGAAAATCGGAGTTTTAAAAATCCAAAATGAATAGTGTTTTTCGTTGAAATTCTATAAAAGGAAACCCAACCCCTTCTCTTTTGCAAAAACCTAACCCTAATATAGAGCCGACCGCAATTTTTTTTTTCCGATGGCCATAAAACACTATCCTTTCTCCTCATTTATCTCTTAATCCATGCATTGATTCAAGAAAGTGTCAACTAGTAAATTGTAGATCTCCTCGAGCTCGATATATCCGACGGTCGAATTTTGTTGAAGTGGCTTAGATCGATCGAAAAAGCGAGTTGAAGGGGCCGGTTTTGAGCACATCTTTCGAGGAGATGGGGGCACTAGGGAGGTGCGGCCTCTGGCCGTGGGTAGCTATGGGCATCGGCATTCGAATGGGGGTGAGATGATGGGGTTTCGGCAACGTTTAGGTGGCACGATATCTAACCCTAAATTTGAAGAATGGGTTCGGCTTTCACGTTCTCACCTGGAGCAAGAATCGCGTGAGAAAGGAGATAGGGGGTGCGGGCCAGATGCGTTGGGAAGGAAATGGACGGTGGATGCAAGCTAGGGTATAAAATTAAAAATAAATGTTGTAAATTTAGTTTATAAAATTCGTGAAACTTTGAAAATTCATATCTTTTTCATACGAGGTCGAACACGCGCGAAACCAGTTGTGTTGGAATCGTATGGACGAGTACTACGTTATGGAATTGGATTGGAGTCGTTTGGAGTTAGTGAGAATTTTGGGTAAAATTAAATGTCCGTTTAATTTTATTCGAAATAAATCACTAAAACGAAATTGAAATCAAGGTGAGAACTACTCACTCAATCGAATCGGTTTCGATTTTAATTTTAAATAGTTAGATTTAAAATTGTTGATTGTATGCATGGATGATAAATTGTTATCTATTGATTGTTAAAATAGACATTATGCGCCGTTAGTAAGCGGATGTTATTTATTAAAAACATATACCGCGAATATTTCACAGTACAGTGAAATTGGTATTATTTATGTACTTGGAGTTGATTTTCCCGCATTATATAGCGGATGAGACCCTATTGCGCCGTCTATTAAGCGGATAATATTTTATAAATCCCATATACTGCGATAATTCCGTACTGGAGCGGAATTGGTATTGTGCTAATGTTTGTGGATGTAGGGAAACAGGTTGGAGGGATCCAACTGGATTCCTCAACTGTATTGATTTATTTACAGATATTGTGATATTTGTTGATTATCATATCGATATATGATATTTGGATGTCGTGATTGACTATTTGGTGCTGCTGCATCAACGGATCCATTTCTTAAGTTTTAAAATAATGATTTTTGGTTTTAAAAGGTATTTTAAAGTGCTTTTCGAAAGTATTCGTTTTATTAAATTTTGAATTGTTAAGAATAAATAAACGTTAAAATTTTAATGTTATACAAGTATGATTTTTATGAAATGAAAGTGAAAAGTGATTTTTGAAATTAATAGTTAATAATTTATGAAATGGTTTAAATTGGAATTTTTGGACTATTACAAACAATTTTTATAAAATATTTATAAAATGGATATTTATAAATTAAAAATATTGGAATTATAAAACAAAGTTTTTATAAGTGTTAAATGAAGTATAATGGATTCATAAGTGAATGAGAATTTATAAGATTTATAATTTGTGAAGTTTAAAAGAACGATTTTGTAAATAAATGAATTATAAGTATTTAGCTTATAATATGGACTGTTGGTATATATTTAAGATATATAGATTGAATTGGACTAATAAAGGAGATTTATAAATCGAAGTTTATAAATAGAAATGGAATTTATCGACATTGTTTATAAATTCAAAATCAATGGAATTTGATAAATTTAATGTTGAAATTGGTTAAGGAAGTATATTCACGATTTTGGATAGTGAATATATTATAAATAAAATGGGTATGCTTGGGAAAATGAATATTATAAATTGAAGTTAATCGTTTTAACGATGTTTTAAAAGGTGTAAACATCGAAAACATAGATTTCAACATTCATTGTTAAAATAGACGTTTTCGAGAAATAGAAGGAAATGGTGGACTATAACACTGTTGTTATAGTAAATGGTTTCCGAAAGGAAATATTTTGTATAGTATTGGGATTTATATATCTATTTTAATTTTGAATCCCTATACTAGTGATTTTGGGTCGTCGTAACGATGTTTTACGCAACATTCGTTTTGTCCCAAACAAATGTGTTTAAGTGAATGGTTTCCTTAAAGAATCAAATATATACTTAATTTCGATATTAAGTATATTGAATATTTTCTAAGTATTGAAAATAAATGGATTTGTGAATTACTTATTATTTAATAAGTATGGAAATGTTTTCCAATATGAACTGAATATTTTGAGACTTTATCTTTTAAAGACAAATTGAAAATGAATATAAAAATCGATTTGGGAATCATATATTCATGAATATTCTGGAATTGTAAATTCACTAGGGAATTTATAAAAGAAAGGGAAATTTGTTTAAAAATAAACATTGATTTATTTTTGAACTGTGGGAATAAATTTACGGATTTGGAACGTAAATATAAAATAAATCGGTAAGGATTTATTTAATTGGTTTTAATAAACCATTTTGAAATGAGAGTATTTCCGCGTAAGGAAAATGATTTAAAAATTTGTTTTCCATCCTTATGCATCCATTTCACATGTTAGGCGTAGCTGGTGTATTTGGCGGCTCCCTATTTAGTGCTATGCATGGTTCCTTCCTTCGGTGGTGAGAGCTGTAGAGGATGTTAGTGTGCTGGGGCAAGTGGGCTAACCCGAACTCCCGGGGCTTTTCCTTCAATAGGCGTTCAGAAGTTTGAACGAAAAGCGCACTAGAATTTGGTTGAAGTGTGGAAAATTATATATCTAGTAAAGATATTTTGGAAAGTAAATAATTTGGGAAATTATTTTAAATCTGGTGATGTTGAGCATCTCTATCGATAGTTAAATAATCCGACTATCAATATTTACCTTTAAATAGGTATTTGTTGTGATTTGCTTGAATTTTAATGCCACACTTATTTTAAAATAAGCGCTCACTATTCGGGTTAGCCGGGAAAGGACCTTGGGGTCGTATAACCCATTCTGAATATGTGATACGTCGTAATGGATTGCATTTGATGACCGGTGTTGAAGACCAGATATTTTTGGAAACGGAAGGATTACCGTTGAGTTACTCAACATCGGCTGATCTCCGATATAGAGGTTTTATCACCCTTAGTGACGGGAAGTCCGGACGTGATTAGAAATTATCTGGAATGCAAGGACTTCTTTGTAAGTGCCTTCGGTTCTATTCGATCCCGGAACAGACTTGTATGGATTGTATGTCTGACATTACAAATTGAGATATAAAGCTAATTTCTTTCAAATATATTTCTGTTGGTGGCGGAGAATTTATTCTCTTAGCTTAACACCCTTCTCTGAGACGTACGAGCTCAGAGGTTATATAGTTGAAGGTTATTAGTGATATACTCCCAATTTGGTAGTGTGGCATGCTGAGTGTTGCTATGAAATGATCATTGTTTGATCATTTGTGATATGATCATTTGTTTGATCATTTATCTTGGTGATCATTTCTATGATCATTTGTTGACCCGAAGCAAAGCTTTTGTATAAAGCGTGGCTTTGTGGACGAGACTTCGTTGGACCTCACACCCCGAAAATGGTCAAAACAGGAAGGATGCAGCAAGGTTATTAGGGGGTAACGCCCCTTTAGTGTATATCATTCCTTCTGGATAGAGGTGGTATCATGGAATGGAGCCCAGATACTTAGCCTATGTGGTTACTGCATTATTATTCTTATGTGGTTGTTGGAAATAGAGGATCTTCGGATAGATCGGTTACGATCGGGGGATGACATATTCGTGTCAGTAGTTACCCAGTTAGGGGTAACCCGGCCTTGTGTTGGCAGAGATCCAGTTTGGTTCTCGGGACGTCAATCCAGAGGCGTTCCCATGTGGCAATGGGAAGTTCCTTGGCCTGACCATTTGTTGGAAATCCAAAGAAAAAATACGGTCTTGTACGGTTTTAGTTGTAGAACCTATCATTCACTTATGGTGGCTCCCCACTGTTTGGATGGTAGCTATAGTAGGCATAAGTGCGGAATGACTATGCTGGCTAAGATTTATATCTTTATTTTCGAAATGACTTTTTCCTACACTATGCACTAGTAATAATATCAAATGTTCTTTTAATGCGTATCAAGCATCTTTGACTATCATAAGGAGAAATCTCCACCGATTCTGCGTTTGCATTGTGTGTGTGTGCGTGCGGGAGGCCTTATGGTAGTCACATTTTTAAAAGCATTGCGAATTGACTTTGAAAACATTCCTCTATTTTGATTTTAAAGATAAATAAACTGTTTTAGTTCTCACACCAGTCATATGACTGACTCGGAGTTTATTGTTTTCCTTCCTAAACTCTGGGTGCCCACCAATATTCACACGGGCAGTCAAAAGATAAGTTTTATCAGGATATTTTGGAATTCAGGAGTTGCTGGAGGCAAGATGGATGCATGGCGTATTCACTAGTATATAGTATTTCTTTTCCGCTGTTGATGTTGTTTGTTGTTGTACACTCTGATGATGTAATGTAATGTAATGTAATAACTGATATAATTCTTTGTTTAAAGATTATTCATTTATGTATTATATGTTGTTCCGCTGCGAATTGTGAGATTCTGATGTTGTTCTATTATTTCTTTCTGTTTTATTCTATTTTTTTTCTATCTTCTTCTACCTCTTCTTCTTTAACCCTAACATTTCGGTTTTTCGGCAACGAAAAATCGCAAACAATCTTCATGTAAATTTCTCTTCCTCTTAGTTAGTTTTAATTTAGGAACAAAATAAAAAAACAATCTCTTCTCTTTTCTCTTTGCATGGCTACTTAGCCATTTTTATTTCATGTAATTTTCTCTTTTTATGCAATATTACTATTTATTTTACTTACATGCTCTTTTTCTTTCACGCTAGTAGTGTAGATTTTATTTTATGCAATTAGATTAGCTCTTGTGTAACGACCCGTAAATTTCGACGATTTAATTTATTTAATAGAATTTTGTAATAAAAATTTAGTAGAAATAATAAAAGGTGATAAATATATATTGAACGCTAATTTAACAATGGTAATTTATGTCTTTGTTTGTAATATGAATAAATTTTTCAATAAAAATTGGTGTAAGTATTGTACCTGAATATAATGGGAAGATAGAGAATATAGGTAAGGCATTTAATTAGTTAAGTGAAAATTTATGGGTATAATAACAATTCGTATACATTACCTAATTAATCTGTCAATTAATCTGTTAAAAAATTCAAAACCTTTTAATTTGGTAAATAATTTGATGCGTATTGATAAGCGTTACTTTAACGATTAATTTTAAAGTGATGGGAAGAAAATAAGTAAAGTTATGCAGTAATAAATAAATAAAAATATCGCAATAAATAGGAAACTGACATAACATTTATTTATATGAACGTTACTTATTGATTTGAGAGTAACGGAAGTGTGAACGTAGAATAAAATAAGCGTAGATTTATGTTAGGTAATTATTGAGAATATGGAGTATAAGTTGAAATAATATTAATTAAAAATTTATGTGTAAAACATGTTATGTAAGATATATTGATTCCATTTAATAAATTGAGGATTAATATTATCGAAGAGGATTAAATATGGTCTCAATGTAAATTTAGATAAGTTTTGAAATAAAGACTAATTCCATTCAGAAGATGACAATGGGTGCAATATTTTGATTTGTAAGCAATAGTAATAGGTTACATGTTTAATTGGTTGATAGAATTTGAATTGAAATAAATGTTAATACACTAGATAAAGGTTACATTAATATGATAAGTAATACAATGTCTAGAAGTTTAATATAGAGTGTGTTAAGACGTAGAAATGGAAATTAGGAAGCAGTTGGAATTAAATGAAATTTTAGGTGTATTTATGAGAAATTTACGTACAATTAAAGAGGCGAATGAAATAAATACCAACCAATTTTAGTGAATAATGGAATCTAAACCTAAATAAATAAATTCCTTGAAATTTAAGTTTTAATTTTCGATAAATTGGATTTGTACTTTAATATTGAAAATTTTGGGATTATTCAAAAATAAATTAATATAGGAAGTTGTTAAAGGATTCTGAATTTACCAAGTGGTCCAAACTGACAAAATTTGCAAATAATTAAAGTTGGATTGTAAATCTGATTCAATTAACCTATTATTAATTTATTTGTTTGGAATACAAAAAGTAATGATAGGGTTAATTGAAATTAAGGGTAGTTTAATTTGTATGTTATTTGGGATTAAGGAAAGACGGGTGGATATTAGGAGTTATATACTTAGATCATTCAATTTATTTGGATAACATTGTAATAAATGTAATTAAATGTACATTTACGTGAAATATAATACCATGCTTAATAGATTGCTAAGTTGTATATATTAAAGGGAATTTTATTAATTGTTTTTAAAAAACCTTAATTAATATGGTTGATAAATTTAATATAAGAAAAACCAATGAAATTCTTGGGAATAATGTAGGTTAATATGAGTTAGTAGTTAGGGTAGTGACTAAAATTGGTAATACATTGCAATTAATGTTAATAGTGTTGACATAAGCTAATAAATTTAAATGTTAATGCAATACCAATTTAAGTATTTAAGGTGATTGCGAAATTGGAATTTGATTAATGCAGTAACTAACTCAGGGAAAATAGATTTTATGGAATCAATAAAAGATAGGTAAATTTAATGATTGTTTGGTGGTAATTTAAGCATGAATGGGAATAAATCGGGCAATAGTGAGAATTATTAATTATTACCCATCAATTTATTTAGAATCTAAATCAAATGCAACATTCGTTGTTATTTGTAGCTTATAGGTGGAAATAACGTAAACTTTATTCAGAATATGATAATTAGTTAGATTAAAATATTGGAAGGTAGGATATATGGATTCATTTGGATTTAGAACATGATAATTTGAATTTATTGAATTTATTGGAAACTGAATAGAACATTTTATGTGATTGAAATTAAAGTTGGAATTCGGAGATGTTTTAGGAATTCTCATCTATGGGATACCAATAGATAGGATAACTAAATGAAAGGTCAACTAAAGGATTTCTGCAAAGTTAATTTATAATTTGTAGATAAAATAAAATTGAAGTTTTACGCTGAAGTTAATAATGTACTCAACATTTAAGAAACATCTTAAATTGTCTAAATTTGAATAAACAATGAAGTAATAAATAATAATTATTAATAAATCCAAAATTTGGTAACCCGTTTTCAAATTAATGATAATTAGTGTTGGTATAGGCTATTTATTTAAGTAATAGTGCGATGCCAAAAAAATGGATTGGAAGTAATTGCGAAATATAAATAAAATATTTTAGTAGGGAATTCAAATGTATATATACCTAGAAATGTGGATTTTTATAGCACGAAAACTTAGTCAATTTACAATAGTTAAATCTATTGAGAATGAATAAAAATCTAAGATAATTATTACGGTAATTTAGAAATTTAGTTGAAAATGGAAACTTATCTATGAATTTGGAATTTAATGAAATTGTGAATTTATATTGAAACTTATAAATGAAGCATCTAAATTTACATTTGTAAATACGTTTAAAATTCAATGTAAATGTTTGAGGAAGAAATTAATTTATTTACTAATCCGTAACGTATCCAATTAATATAAAATATTCTGGTGGGCCAACAACCGTTTTGCGCTTTTATGATTCGTGCCCACCTATCCTATTTCACTTTGTCTATTTATAGGCTGTGTAAACCCTAGCCTCCATCTATCTTCATTTCTCTCTGTGTGTTCTTTTCTTCAACTTCTTCTCTTCCAATGGCTGCAAAATTTCTAGATCCAATTACAGTCCAAAACAAAAAAAACAATTCAAACTCCTCCAAAAATTCCAGAAAAATTATATGTCATAATTCTCGAAGAGCGTAATCTGTTGGTACTATCCGTTTTTTTTGATTGGTGCTGTAGCGTGCTCGAATTTGAGAAGAAGGACGTAGCCTGTGGCGTGGCATGGTGATGGGGTATATTTGTTTATTTTGTTTTATTTAATTTTAGTTTCAATTGAAATTTTCGAATAACTTTCTCATACGTAGTCCGATTCACGTGAGATTTTTTTGTTAGGATCATAATTAAATTCCAGATCTGTTGACGCTGGTCTGGACCAATTCGAAGACCGTCGAATTTTTGTGTTTAAATTGAATTTAAATTCAATTTAAATTCAAAAGGTGAGTGTTTTAACCCATTCACAATTTCTAAAATTTCTTGTGTTTGTTAAATTGATTTTAGATATGGGTAGAAATTTTTTTATGACTATTTGGCATGTTTTATTCACTATTTCTGTTTAAACGCATTTATTTAATATAACTGTAAATTTATTTATTTATTGCATGCAAATTTGACAGTTAGAATTTATTTATTTCATATTAACCGCCAGGCATAGTTATGTTAAATTTTATTTCATATTAACTGCCAGTTAGGTTTACGTTTATTTTTGCATATAAACTGCCAATTAACAGTTATTAAATTTATTTTGAGTAAAAACTGATAATTGATACCATTATTTATCACCTGTTATATATTGATGATTGTTTGAAATTGGATGATGACTGTTATAAATGGATGTATGATTTGATGGATGAATGGATGATTTATTTTATTAATTGCAAGTTGCTATGCATTTCATTCATTCGGGATTGCGGTTTGAAATGATATACAACCGTATTTTATTTTAAATTGCGGTTTGAAATGATAAACATCCGTATCACTTGACCATAGGGTAGAAAATTTTATACAGACACCGCGGTAAATATATAAAATTATTTTTGAAATGTTTTACTATGATTTTGTAAAAGCTATATATATATATATATATGGTTTATGGGATATTGATTTGGTTATATATATATATATATATAGTAAATTTTCGGTTTTTAAGCTTTGTATAAATTTGATTTGAAGTATAAAATAAAGTCTGATTTTTAAGATCAAATACGTTTAAGCCTTTATCAAAATTTAATTTCTGGAGTTTTTATGACTTAAATGAGAATAAGATTTGGAAGATGAATATTAAGTTAAACTGAAATTTAATAAAAAATAAAATTTTAAAGGATATGATTTTTTTAACTTGATTTTTTGTAAAGTGATTTAAATGAATATCAGGTTGATATCAAGTTTAATAAATTGAAAGATTTTCCAATTACGTGAAGCTAAAGGTTTTACTTAAATTATATTGAATTCATTAAGTAAACATTTCAAGTCTAAATAATAAGTAATTGAATTTGATATATATGGGTTTGTCAAATGAGTTTGCTTTTGAAATGGTGAAATATTTAAAGCTTTGCAACATATGAATTCAAAATGGTATTTGGAAGTTTAAATCGATATTTGGAATTGATTTGTGAAATGTAAAGAAGCTATTTTGTTTTATAAAGGAAATTTAATATTTAACCATTTGAGAAATGGAAATTTGTTTTAAAGTTATGATTTTCAAGGTAGTATAATTTAGAGATATTATATTCCAGAGTTTTGATTTCTAAATATTTTACTTTGAAACCACTATGATTTTTGGAAAGAATATATTGGAAAATAAAGATGATATCATATTGTTTTGGGTTTTAAAAGGAAATGATATCATATTTATATGGTTTTGAAATGGATATTATATTCTGGTTTTAAAAGTATAAATTATTTTAAAGGACCGCGGTGTTATAATAACGTTTGGTTGTTGAAGAGACCGGGATCGGAAGTTGTCATACTCTCTGCCAACTCCGAAAACCACTTTAACAACCGTGTACGCGGTGGAGATTCCAGAATGAAGTAGGTTGGTGGAGGCGTTTCCTGCAAGGTAAATACGTGGACCCGACTCCCGTGAGTTGGCATAAGGTGTATAAAACAGGAGCGATTCTCGGGCCAATGAGGTCATTCCTCTGATCGAACGCACTCCTTCGATACTATACTCTGAATTTGGATTGATTCGATGGCCACTATTGATTTCTTTGATTTTAGGGGTGTTTGTTCGAGGTGGGTGGTAGCTGCGCGCTGCGCGCTGCGCGTTTCCACCAGCTCAGATAGCAATTGGTATATCTACCCTGGCATTGCCTAGTTGTGCCGTGTCACCTACCCTAGCGCGCCTTATACGATTTTGTTTTGTACCATACCTATGGAGTGCCCTCTGACGACGCCCAGTATGGGGGAGATTACGGTACTGTATAGATTATGGGAATATATAAATGTGTTAAGGTGGAAAATGTAAAGCCTTAACGCTATTTAAAAGTAAGTTTATTTTACAATTAGACACTATTATAATAGCGCAATATACTACATATTAATAGTTTAACGGATCCTTAGGAGATGTAAATCCCGAGCATCTCTTGAGTTACTGCACTCACATTTATTTCTGTTAATGTAACTCACATAAGATCTTTTAGTTCTGACTCGAGTGTTTTGTCTTTCCAAATTCGCTCGGGTCAGTCCGAGCGTTTTAGGATTGAAGATTTTATTTCCGGAGGAAGAAGACGAAGATTTTATTATTATTACTATAGATAATATGGTTTCACTACACTCATATTGTTCCGTTGCATTGTTATATGGTATGTGTACTCTGATATGTATTGTATAAATAAATCAAAGGTTTTTGTAAATAGATTTATGAACTGTATATTTGATTATTATATTTTATCCTTCCGCTGTGAGATTCTGTTTCTTTCTCTGTTTTCTTATTTATCCCATAACAATCCGCCCTTACGTATGGTTTGAATTGGCACGTGTGTCTGTTTAAATCGTGCAAAAAGGCGGGATGTTATAGTTGGTATCAGAGCTTTGGTTTAGCGATAAATCTTGGCTTTGTGGGGTTTGACTCTTTATTAATAGGGTGGTAATACCCTATGGGAGTCACTGAGTGTATATATGAGAGAGCGTATTTTTTAGTGTTATAAAAAGGTTTTAATATTGTGTTAATTTGTTCCGTTTCGTATTTATAAATTCTGGTTGGTGCATGGGACGCTATGACATCAATAGGGATTTCTAAACACTTAATAGGACAGACCGACATAATATTTGTTTTAATATAGGTGAATGAACAAAATTTGCCTATTATATTTTTATATATAAAATAAAAAATTTCAATTGATATTTATATTTGGCTGCAATAGATTGATTGTTAAGCAATAAAGTGTAAATAATAATAGAAATAAGGTTGAAAAATAAGATAAATGAAATTTGGAAATTTAGAACTTAAGTCCGGGGTTTTTCTTTTGAATGATTTTGAAATATATTGATAATTTTGTTTATAAGTATTTTCTGATATAAGTATTTAACATAATTCGGAAGAATCGTTTTAAAGAAGATTTTTAAGAAAATAAGTTTTGTACTTTCCTCTCTGTCGCTGGAAAATAATTTCGGTGATGGCGGCCACATCATCGACTTTCATTTTCGAGTTTCGAAGGGGAAAGGCCACTGTAGTAGTTCTACTGCAGATTCATTTTCGAAAAAGATATAAATTTTTAATTGTTTTAAATAAAATTAGAGGTATATAAGTTAGAAGAATATATTTATCTAATATTTCAAAATAATTTGAAATTTAACCCGATATTTAATTCTTAAATTTCCATTAATTAATTGTTTAAATTATAGTAGTGAAATAAAAGGTAAGTGATTAATAAATTGAAACCTCTAATTTAGGTAAGAGATTTAATGCAAAGTTATAAAGGGAAATTTGAAATTTGTAACATATGAGATAAAGAGTAATATTGTTGAACATTAAATTTAATTAAAAGATGAGATAAAACTTGTATAAGTTCATTTGCATTTTCTTTAACATATATAACTTACCAAATATAAAAAGTTGAAATGTTTAATAAGAAATGTAGTAGAAATTTGTACAAGTAATAGTAGGTAATGAAGCATTCAATGAATTTGCTGTATTCAATAACTTAAGATATAATTGAAATTTTACCAAGTAAATATAAATAAAGGTAAACATGATAGATAGATGATTATAAAACTTAAGGAATTAAAGTAAATAAATAAGGACATGCTATTATAAATGAATGAATAATTATAACAAAATATAAGGAACCAGCATGACCCGAGTTAATGGAATTGAATAATTGTAAGTAATAAGTAAAAATGAATGAGCAAACCTTTGATAAGTAAATGTGAATGAGAAAAAAATCACTATATAAACAAAAAGGGAAATCAAACAACTAAAGCATGAAATTTATAATAAGTTAGTTTGGTTGCTGGTTTGAATTGTTATTGTTTGATTTATGGTTGGTTGGGTAAGGAAATTTGAAGTTGTTGGATGAATAAATAATCTGTTTTGTTTCATCTAAGACTGTTGAGTAAATGATGCACTTGATAGTTATTTTTCATTCCGTACAATTTCAAGTTTGAACCCAAACAACTATTTGATTGTGTGATTGTGTGGTTGTTTTGTAATTGTATGTATGCTGTTCGAGGAAATTGATGGTTGTTGTATTAATTTGGATGATTAGTGATTGGAACTACTTAGATATTTAAATTTTGGACTTAGAAATATTTTGAAATGTTCTCCAAACTCTAATAAATTTAAGTATAAAAAGATAATGTTGTAAATTTGTATATTTTAAGAAAAGTAACAGATATTGTAAATTAATTGTTTATAAGGTAATATTTTGAATAAGATATGTAGATTCTAAATCCTTCTTTTCCCTTCTTTTTCCTTTTCGGTAACGAAAAGTTTTGAGTGGGGGAGAGTGTAACGACCCGTAAATTTCGACGATTTAATTTATTTAATAGAATTTTGTAATAAAAATTTAGTAGAAATAATAAAAGGTGATAAATATATATTGAACGCTAATTTAACAATGGTAATTTAAGCCTTTGTTTGTAATATGAATAAATTTTTCAATAAAAATTGGTGTAAGTATTGTACCTGAATATAATGGGAAGATAGAGAATATAGGTAAGGCATTTAATTAGTTAAGTGAAAATCTATGGGTATAATAACAATTCGTATACGTTACCTAATTAATCTGTCAATTAATTTGTTAAAAAAATCAAAACCTTTTAATTTGGTAAATAATTTGATGTGTATTGATAAGCGTTACTTTAACGATTAATTTTAAAGTGATGGGAAGATAATAAGTAAAGTTATGCAGTAATAAATAAATAAAAATATCGCAATAAACAGGAAACTGACATAACATTTATTTATATGAACGTTACTTATTGATTTGAGAGTAACGGAAGTGTGAATGTAGAATAAAATAAGCGTAGATTTATGTTAGGTAATTATTGAGAATATGGGGAATAAGTTGAAATAATTTTAATTAAAAATTTATGTGTAAAACATGTTATGTAAGATATATTGATTCCATTTAATAAATTGAGGATTAATATTATCGAAGAGGATTAAATATGGTCTCAATGTAAATTTAGATAAGTTTTGAAATAAAGACTAATTCCATTCAGAAGATGACAATGGGTGCAATATTTTGATTTGTAAGCAATAGTAATAGGTTACATGTTTAATTGGTTGATAGAATTTGAATTGAAATAAATGTTAATACACTAGATAAAGGTTACATTAATATGATAAGTAATATAATGTCTAGAAGTTTAATATAGAGTGTGTTAAGACATAGAAATGGAAATTAGGAAGCAATTGGAATTAAATGAAATTTTAGGTGTATTTATGAGAAATTTACGTACAATTAAAGAGGAGAATGAAATAAATACCAACCAATTTTAGTGAATAACGGGATCTAAACCTAAATAAATAAATTCCTTGAAATTTAAGTTTTAATTGTTGATAAATTGGATTTGTACTTTAATATTGAAAATTTTGGGATTATTCAAAAGTAAATTAATGTAGGAAGTTGTTAAAGGATTCTGAATTTACCAAGTGGTCCAAACTGACAAAATTTGCAAATAATTAAAGTTGGATTGTAAATCTGATTCAATTAACCTATTACTAATTTATTTGTTTGGAATATAAAAAGTAATGATAGGGTTAATTGAAATTAAGGGTAGTTTAATTTGTATGTTATTTGGGATTAACGCAAGATGGGTGGATATTAGGAGTTATATACTTAGATCATTCAATTTATTTGGATAACATTGTAATAAATGTAATTAAATGTACATTTACGTGAAATATAATACCATGCTTAATAGATTGCTAAGTTGTATATATTAAAGTGAATTTTATTAATTGTTTTTAAAAAACCTTAATTAATATGGTTGATAAATTTAATATAAGAAAAACCAATGAAATTCTTGGGAATAATGTAGGTTAATATGAGTTAGTAGTTAGGGTAGTGACTAAAATTGGTAATACATTGCAATTAATGTTAATAGTGTTGACATAAGCTAATAAATTTAAATGTTAATGCAATACCAATTTATGTATTTAAGGTGATTGCGAAATTGGAATTTGATAAATGCAGTAACTAACTCAGGGCAAATAGATTTTAAGGAATCAATAAAAGATAGGTAAATTTAATGATTGTTTGGTGGTAATTTAAGCATGAATGGGAATAAATCGGGCAATAGTAAGAATTATTAATTATTACCCATCAATTTATTTAGAATCTAAATCAAATGCAACATTCGTTGTTATTTGTAGCTTATAGGTGGAAATAACGTAAACTTTATTCAGAATATGATAACTAGTTAGATTAAAAGAATGGAAGGCAGGATATATGGATTCATTTGGATTTAGAACATGATAATTTGAATTTATTGAATTTATTGGAAACTGAATAGAACATTTTATGTGATTGAAATTAAAGTTGGAGTTCGGAGATGTTTTAGGAATTTCCATCTATGGGATACCAATAGATAGGATAATTAAATGAAAGGTCAACTAAAGGATTTCTGCAAAGTTAATTTATAATTTGTAGATAAAATAAAATTGAAGTTTTACGCTAAAGTTAATAATGTACTCAACATTTAAGAAACATCTTAAATTGTCTAAATTTGAATAAACAATGAAGTGATAAATAATAATTATTAATAAAATCCAAAATTTGGTAACCCGTTTTCAAATTAATGATAATTAGTGTTGGTATAGGCTATTTATTTAAGTAACAGTGCGATGCCAAAAAAAATGGATTGGAAGTAATTGCGAAATATAAATAAAATATTTTAGTAGGGAATTCAAATGTATATATACATAGAAATGTGGATTTTTCTAGTATGAAAACTTAGTCAATTTACAATAGTTAAATTTATTGAGAATGAATAAAAATCTAAGATCTTATTACGGTAATTTAGAAATTTAGTTGAAAATGGAAACTTATCTATGAATTTGGAATTTAATGAAATTGTGAATTTATATTGAAACTTATAAATGAAGCATCTAAATTTACATTTGTAAATACGTTTAAAATTCAATGTAAATGTCTGAGGAAGAAATTAATTTATTTACTAATCCGTAACGTATCCAATTAATATAAAATATTCTAGTGGGCCAACAACCGTTTTGGGCGTTTATGATTCGTGCCCACCTATCCTGTTTCACTTTGTCTATTTATAGGTTGTGTAAACCCTAGCCTCCATCTATCTTCATTTCTCTCTGTGTGTTCTTTTCTTCAACTTCTTCTCTTCCAATGGCTGCAAAATTTCTAGATCCAATTACAGTCCAAAAAAAAAATAATATTTCAAACTCCTCTAAAAATTCCAGAAAAATTATATGTCATAATTCTCGAAGAGCGTAATCTGTTGGTACTGTCCGTTTTTTTTTATTGGTGCTGTAGCGTGCTCGAATTTGAGAAGAAGGACGTAGCCTGTGACGTGGCATGGTGATGGGGTATATTTGTTTATTTTGTTTTATTTAATTTTTGTTTCAATAGAAATTTTCGAATAACTTTCTCATACGTAGTCCGATTCATGCGAGATTTTTTTGTTAGGATCGTAATTAAATTCCAGATCCATTGACACTGGTTTGGACCAATTCGGGGACCGTCGAATTTTTGAGTTTAAATTGAATTTAAATTCGATTTAAATTCAAAAGGTGAGTGTTTTAACCCACTCACAATTTCTAAAATTTCTTGTGTTTGTTAAATTAACTTTAGATATGGGTAGAAATTTTTTTATGACTATTTGGCATGTTTTATTCACTATTTCTGTTTAAACGCATTTATTTAATATAATTGTAAATTTATTTATTTATTGCATATAAATTTGACAGTTTGAATTTATTTATTTCATATTAACTGCCAGGCATAGTTATGTTAAATTTTATTTCATATTAACTGCCAGTTAAGTTTACGTTTATTTTTGCATATAAACTGCCAATTAACAGTTATTAAATTTATTTTGAGTAAAAACTGATAATTAATACCATTATTTATCACCTGTTATGTATTGATGATTGTTTGAAATTGGATGATGACTGTTATAAATGGATGTATGATTTGATGGATGAATGGATGATTTATTTTATTAATTGCAAGTTGCTATGCATTTCATTCATTCGGGATTGCGATTTGAAATGATATACAACCGCATTTTATTTTAAATTGCGGTTTGAAATGATAAACATCCGTATCACTTGACCATAGGGTAGAAAATTTTATACAGACACCGCGGTAAATATATAAAATTATTTTTGAAATGTTTTACTATGATCTTTTAAAAGCTATATGTATATATATGGTTTATGGCATATTGATTTGGTTATTTATATATATATATAGTAAATTTTTGGTTTTTAAGCTTTGTATAAATTTGATTTGAAGTATAAAATAAAGTTTGATTTTTAAGATAAAATACGATTAAGCCTTTATTTAAAATTTAATGTCTGGAGTTTTTATGACTTAAATGAGAATAAGATTTGGAAGATGAATATTAAGTTAAATTGAAATTTAATAAAAATTAAAATTTTAAAGGATATGATTTTTATAACTTTATTTTTTGTAAAGTGATTTAAATGAATATCAGGTGGATATCAAGTTTAATAAATTGAAAGATTTTCCAATTACGTGAAGCTAAAGGTTTTAGTTAAATTATATTGAATTCATTAAGTAAACATTTCAAGTCTAAATAATAAGTAATTGAATTTGATATATATGGGTTTGTCAAATGAGTTTGTTTTTGAAATGGTGAAATATTTAAAGCTTTGTAACATAAGAATTAAAAATGGTATTTGGAAGTTTAAATCGATATTTGGAATTGATTTGTGAAATGTAAAGAAGCTATTTTTTTTTATAAAGGAAATTTAATATTTAACCATTTGAGAGACGGAAATTTGTTTCAAAGTTATGATTTTCAAGGTAGTATAATTTGGAGATATTATATTCCAGAGTTTTGATTTCTAAATATTTTACTTTGAAACCACTATGATTTTTGGAAAGAATATATTGGAAAATAAAGATGATATTATATTGTTTCGGGTTTTAAAAGGAAATGATATCATATTTATATGGTTTTGAAATGGATATTATATTCTGGTTTTAAAAGTATAAATTATTTTAAAGGACTGCAGTGTTATAATAACGTTTGGTTGTTGAAGAGACCGAGATCGAAAGTTGTCATACTCTCTGCCAACTCCGAAAACCACTTTAACAACCGTGCACGCGGTGGAGATTCCAGAATGAAGTAGGTTGGTGGAGGCGTTTCCTGCAAGGTAAATACGTGGACCCGACTCCCGTGAGTTGGCATAAGGTGGCTAAAAGAGGAGCGATTCTCGGGCCAATGAGGTCATTCCTCTGATCGAACGCACTCCTTCGATACTATACTCTGACTTTGGATTGATTCGGTGGCTACTATTGATTTCTTTCATTTTGGGGGTGTTTGTTCGAGGTGGGTGGTAGCTGCGCGCTGCGCGTTTCCACCAGCCCGGATAGCAATTGGTATATCTACCCTGGCATTTCCTAGTTGTGCCATGTCACCTACCCTAGCGCGCCTTATACGATTTTGTTTTGTACCATACCTATGGAGTGCCCTCTGACGACGCCCAGTACGAGGGAGATTACGGTACTGTATAGACTATGAGAATATATAAATGTGTTAAGGTGGAAAATGTAAAGCCTTAACGCTATTTAAAAGTAAGTTTATTTTACAATTAGACACTATTATAATAGCGCAATATACTACATAGTAAATAGTTTAACGGATCCTTAGGAGATGTAAATCCCGAGCATCTCTTGAGTTACTGCACTCATATTTATTTCTGTTAATGTAACTCACATAAGATCTTTTAGTTCTGACCCGAGTGTTTTTGTCTTTCCAAATTCGCTCGGGTCAGTCCGAGCGTTTCAGGATTGAAAATTTTATTTTTGGAGGAAGAAGACGTAGATTTTATTATTATTACTATAGATAATATGGTTTCACTACACTCATATTGTTCCGCTGCATTGTTATATGGTATGTGTACTCTGATATGTATTGTATAAATAAATCAAAGGTTTTTGTAAACAGATTTATGAACTGTATATTTGATTATTATATTTTATCCTTCCGCTGTGAGATTCTGTTTCTTTCTCTGTTTTCTTATTTATCCCATAACAATCCGCCCTTACATATGGTTTGAATTGGCAAGTGTGTCTGTTTAAATCGTGCAAAAAGGCGGGATGTTACATCTTGTAACAACCCAGAATTTCTGTCATTTGAAATTCAGATATTTAATTGATTTTAAATATCAACAAGTAAAATTTGTGAGTCGAAAAAATTTAATTTTTCGAATATCCGGATTTAATTGGATAATTAAATCGGTAATTTAATATTGGAAATTACAGAAATAATTGGAAATTGTGTTTAATATGATTAAATTTGATTTGTAAATTTATATTATATCATATTGGAGTTATAATGATGTTATAGAACTTTTGAAATGGAATTAAAAGTTAATCTGTGAAAATTTAATATTTTAATAATTAATTGACTAGTGAAAATAGTCAATTTTCAAACAGTCTCGGATTTCGATGAAATCAGTTTCCTCAGATCCGTAATGTTATATTATTGTAAGATTTCAAATTTCGTGTCAATTGGATTTACGATTTGTCCGAGGCAAGCCGAAACGCATAGAAATTGGTTTAACCAATTTAATTTAAATTTGATCGTTTATTTCCGTGACTCGCACATATGATCGAATTAGCCTTCGAAACACATTCCATTGTGTCCGAAACGCGGGCTAAACCCTAGAAACGCCAGCTGACACGCTTCGTTTGGAGTTCGGAAAATTTTGAGTGAATAGTGTTTCGTCGAATTTTCTATATAAGACCACAACATTCTCCATTTTGCAAACAAGAAAAACAAAACCCTAGGGTTTCAGGAGCCGCCGCTTCTATTATTTTCAATGGCTGAAACGTTTCAACCTTCTTCCCTCAATCTCTTCTAATCCGCTCACCTTCATCAAAAGTTGTCAACTACAATATTGTTAAGCTCGTCGAGAACTACATATCCAACGGCTATGATTGGACATAGTTATGTGGATTGACGGCAAAAAGGGTTGAAATGCCCAGAAGTCGCGCACGATTTACGAGGCAAAGGGGGCCGAGTTGCATGGGGTTGCAGCCGAAAGTGGAGTCAAGTGCTGGCTTCGAAATAGCACTAGCTGATCGTCGTGAAGTGGAGTCGTTTGGTCGCGATAATTGGGTGATTTCGTCGGCCGTGGGTTCGATTGCAACCTGGGTATGTCGTGTTTGGGAAGAAACAAACATGCGGCCTGATTTCATCAAGGCAGATGCAACGGCAGAAGTTAATAGGGTTTGAAAATATTAAAAGAAAATATAAATTTAATTATATTTAAATTCATTCTAACTTTGTAGTAACGTAACTTTTTCATACGTGGTCGAAAAAGCACGAAACAAATTGCGTCGGGTTCGTATGGACGAACACTGTGCAATGGAGCTGGTTTGGAGTTGTTTGGAGCTAGTGATAATTTCGATTAAAATTAAACGCGTGTTTAATTTTATTCGAAATAAAACGCTACAATTGTTATCGGAAACTCAAGGTGAGAACTTCTCACTCAGTCGAAATTGTTTCGATTTAAATTTTAAATAGTTAGATTTAAAATTACTTGATTATGTGATTGGATGATAGTTATTATCTGTTGTATTGAAATAGACCCTATAGGCCGTATATTAAGCGGATGTTATTTATTAAATCATATACCGTGGTAATTCCAACATGTATGGAATTGATATTATATATGTATTTGGAGTTGATTTCCTGCATTATATAGCGGATGCGACCATATTGCGCCACATAGTAGCGGATAATATTTTATAAATCCCATATACCGTGATATTCCATCTCGAAGCGGAATTGGTATTGTGTAACATCTTTGGATGCAGGGATACAGGTTGGAGGGATCCAAGTGGATTCTTCAAACATTTGAATTGGTTTCAATGTTGTGTGTTGATCTATTTATAATCTGCGTGATTATCTTCGTGATTGAAATCGTCAAAGGCTAAAAATTTAGCCGAATATATTTTTGGTATCGTTAGATGCCGAAAATAAAGAAAATTTTATTTTTGAAATTTAAGTTGAGAATTGATAATAAAATTTAATTTTGGAATTTATCCATTTTAAATAAATAAACGTTGAAATTTTTATGTTATAAAAATTATGATTTTTGTGAAATATAACCAAAATGTGATTTTTGAAATAAGTAGTTGATTAATTTATAAAATGGTTTAAACTGGGATTTTTAAATTATTATAAACGATTTATATAAAAGATTTATGAAATTGATATTTATAAATTAAAATATTGGAATTATAAAACTAGTTTTTATAAGTGTTAAAATGAAGTATAAATGGATTTCATTAGTGGATGAAATCTATAGATTTATAAATTGTGAAGTCATAAAATGAATAGATTTTGTAAAATAAAAAGATTTATAAGTAATTAACTTATAAATTGGATTTTGGCGTGTAAATGGAATATGGATAGAATTTGTTAATAAAGTAATTTTATGACTTAAAGTTGTTATAAAGTATGAATGGAATTTATAAACGTTGTTTTATAAATCCGAAATCGACTTATTTTGATATGTTTAATTATTATAGCTTATTAAAGGAGATGTATCCACGATTTTGGATAGTGGATAATCCTTTAAATAAAATATGTAGAAATGTTGAATTTGGTAAATGAGGTATATTCACAATTTTGGGCAGTGAATAATATATTAAACAAATCTTTTGGGAAAGTGATATTTTAAATAGTATTAAAACAATTTAAAGATGTTTTAAAATGTACTAAGTATCGAAACGATAGATTTCAACATTCATTGTTGAAATAGGCGTTTTTGAGAAATAGAAGGAAATGATGGACTATAACACTGTTGTTATAGTAAATGATTTTCGAATGGAAAAGTTTTGTATAGCATTAATGATTATATATCTATCTTAATTTCGAATCCCTATACTAGCGATTTTGGGTTGTCCTAACGTTGTTTTACGCAACATTCGTTTTGACCCAAATAAATGCTTTTAAGAGAATGTTTTTGTTGAATATGCGCTTATATGATTTTTGTTTGATGATAATAAACATATATACATTCGTTTAAATGTATTTGATAATATACTATTTATTTTCACAGATTAAATAAATATTTGCTGAATAAAATAAATAACACAGAATTTGAATTCAAACGAATATTTTATTCAAATAAATATTTATTACAATTTTGAATAGTACAATTCCAAGCTTTCACTATAACTATACAACTTTGATTACATCACATTTTTCACATTTACATCAGCACCTCACTACATATCACTCACACTCGTATTTTTATCTTCAACTGCATTCCAGTTTGAATCCAGCATCTGAGAAATCTGCAAAAATATAAACTAACGCAGTAAAATTGAAAAAGAAATATTTTTGCAATTCAAAAATAAAAGATAATTTTGAAAATATTATTTGCCTCAGTTATTTGGGTTGTTCGTCATAACTTAAATTTGAATTCATCATCCACGAACAACTTGTGACATACACAGTGTATTACTGTATATGCCACAAGGCCGTACTCGTCGATATATACACTTGATTGTTTTACAGGGACAGGTGAGCACAAGGTCAAACCCAAATATACGGACAGGTTCAACTCACATGCAATAACATTGAAAATACGACACGAACACAAGGTCAAATCTGAGTTTTGAAACTGGATTCAACACAAGTGAATCGAGTTCAAGTCAGACCAACACTGCAAGTACATGAATGCAAACTACAAGTACAGGTTCAAGGCCAAAATGTCAAAGTGGCAACTGGCAATAACAACTACACATATGCATACCACAGATGCAACCGATCAGTTCGACATATACATGAAAGCAACAAGTTTCGACCAAAACCAGTGTATACAACATAATGAAGCAATAACACAAAGGGCCAGAGAAATGCCAAAAATGTATACAGATGATCAGTGTGCAAAATGAAGCAAACTACTGGATCGAGTTCAGCAAGGCAATGCAATATGCAGTGTACTACAACAAGTCAGCAGATACATGAAGAATGCACCAATGCAAACTGAACAACAGATCAGCCATGACAGCAGACCAATGTCAAAATTCAAGTAACCATTAACTGCAACAAGGTGATATGCAAACTACAACAGGTCAGAGGTGAAAGCAATACACGACTGAAGTGATGAAGTGAATGCAAACAACTCGGCAATCAAATAACAGTGAAGTCGAGGCCAAACCAACCAGAAGTTCAAAGCAGTAAGGAACATGAAGCAAACAACAAATGCAAGTGCACAACTAAACTCGAGTGGAACAGAGAAGCTATGGTACTAAGATAAAAATGCAAGTGATAGTGAATATGTACAAGTGCAGTGACCAGAAACTCAAGCTTCAAAAAGCTACAGCAACAATGCAAACTACAGGAATATAAAGCACAAAAGTGCAACAGTGAAGTTCAGCTATGCAAGTGAAACAACTACAGGCAGTGAATGAAGAGTAGTCAATAGGTGAATAATATAACATGGCCGAGCATTGTACAAGAAGTATGTAGTTCAACACGTCTATGACAGCAAGTAAGTGAGTGCAACATGCAAGCATCAAGCTGCAGTTTTACCAAAAGTCAAGTATGCTACAAAAATAGCAAATCAACTTTATCAAGCATCAGAGGGAATCATCTATATCCAAACTGCAGATACAAAAATGTATCAAAGCCGTGTGTTTTAACAAGTCAACAGCAAAAGGAACGAAAACCATGGTCAATATTGAGTGGCCGAAGTCAAATGAATTCAACATTGCTGGTGACCACAAAATTAATCAAGCCGTGGATATGATGAATGAGTCATAATTGACCAAGTTATAGCCGTGATCACCAAGCAATGAATATACAGGAATTGAAAAGGTCAGAAATCATCAGCATCGTTCAAGAATAATAAAGTGGCCGAGATGAATATTTGACAAATTCTAATAAATATATACGATCGAAGATTCAGGAAATCGAACGCATATATAACCCAATCATCATCGGCAATCAATGCATCGAATTCCAGAAAGCATAAATCAGTAAAGAAAAAGCACATAATTACATACCGGAGTTCGATCAACGAAGCAGCCGCGGCGAGCAAATCAAAGATCATCGAAGGAACCGTAAGCAAAGTAAAGAGACAATCGTTTGCCGACGCAAATCAGAAAATCAATTGCAATCGATCAACAAATCATTCGGGTTCTTCGATAAACGAAGCCCTAATTTGCAAAAAGCCGAAGCACTAGCATATCTCACAGGAGCGAACGCAAGGACAAAACCCTAATTTGGTTAAGAGGAACAAACAAAAACGAGGCCGCCATTTATTTTTCACAAGCTAGAAGAAGACCGGGCTAAAATAAAAGGAAGAATAGGGCCGGCTAAATAATAATAATAGGAATTAAGGGTTTTGTTTATATTAGGGCTATTTTATTTTAATTTGTTTTTAATTTGTATTTTCCTCTTTAAACCGTTTAATTTTCTAGTCGTGTGACTAGGGTACAAGCTGCGGTGTGTAGCTTGAGAATTCGCAACTCGGTAGTTGAGTTGTGGCAGGGTTTTGAGCGTAGAGTTAGATTAGTCAATAGCGGTGTATAGCGAGTTTACGTGTGTAAGCGAGGGACTATCTAATTTCTAGTAGAAACCTTGGGGGCAGCATGTAGGAAGGGTTTTGCCGAAGCTGGGTAAATTCTGTGTTGTTCTGTTTTATTCTGTTATTTATATTCTGCGATATCTGTGCTGCTATTCTGTGATCTGAATTGAAATTAATTTATAAGCTTCCGCGATTAATTTTAATAATTAACACCATCACCCTATTCACCCCCCCTCTAGGGTGAAATCGATCCTACAAGTGGTATCAGAGCGAGGAATAGAAGTCAACATCTGTTTTAAAAATTCGATTTTTTTTGAAAAAATCAGTTTTTGTTTTAAAAATTTAAAATTTTAAAATGGCTTCTTTTAATAATGCTTTTGCAGAGGGTCAGTCGATAGTTAGACCACCAATGTTCAATGGTGAATATGCTTTTTGGAAAAATAGGATGAAATTTTTTTTGAAAACCATTGACGCTTGGGCTATTGTTGAGACAGGTTATAGGATACCAACTATAACTGTAGATAATCAGGAAATAGAGAAACCAAAGGAACAATGGACAGAATTAGAAAAAAATTACAAAATACTAATGCTAAAGCTATGAATTCTATTATCTGTTCATTAGATCAATTTGAATTTAATCGCGTCTCACATTGTCTAACTGCGCAGGAAATATGGCACACACTAGAAGTGACTCACGAAGGAACATCTCAAGTCAAAGAATCTCGCCTTGCCATGCTAAGCAGCGAATACGAGAACTTCACAATGGCGAAAGAAGAAAATGTCAAAGAGATGCATGGACGACTCTCTAATATCGTATACAAATCAAAAGCTCTTGGAAAAACATACACCGAATTAGAAATAGTCCGGAAAATCCTCAAAGTCCTTCCACGAAGCTTTGAAGCAAAATTAACTGCCATACAAGAATCGAAAGATTTAAAACAACTTAAAGTTGAGGAACTCATCGGAAATCTCACCACTTATGAGCTTGAAATGAAATTCAAAGAAGAGCGTGAAGGAGGTGACACTCAAAAGAAATCAATAGCTCTCAAAGGAACAACCGAAAGTGATGATGATAACGATGAAGATGATGGAGCAGCAGAATTGGAGCTGTTAATAAGGAAATTCAAAAAATGGAATCAAAAACATGGAAATTCAGCTCGAATTCAAAAAGCAAAAAGTAGAATAGCCAAAGCACTAGACTACTCAGAAGAACAAAAGTTTATTTGTTATAATTGCAACAAACCCGGCCATATCAAGCCCGATTGTCCACAAATTAAATCCAGCCATGGAAAGAAACAGAAAAAGAAAAGTTTTGCAGCCACCTGGGATGAAATAGACGAGAATGATCAAAGCACTTGCAGTGAAAGCGAAAAGGTAGAATTTTGTCTTCGAGGTGATACAACTGACAGTGACGATGACGAGCCAAGTGAGGTATCAAAACTTACCCATTCTGAGTTGCTTATATATTTTCATGAAGTAAACGGTTGTTTTGAACGACTTAGGGAAAAATACGCCAAACTTGAATCTCAAAAAGATACTTTGATAGAATGTAATAAACAACTTGATCAATTAGTTAAAACCTATCAAAGTAGGATCCCTAAGTGTGATAAGTGTCCAACATTTGATGAGGAAATTAAAAAATCAGAAATTAAAATAAAATCGCTTGAAAATGAAATTCTGATTTTAAAGGAGAATGAAAATACTAGGAGAGAGAATTCTATTAAAAAGTGCACACAGTTGTTAAACGAAAATGAATCTCTCAAATCAAAAGTCCAACAATTGTCTACGACTTTAGATAAATTTTCAAAAAGTGAAAAATCGTTGAATATGCTATTAGGAAAGCAAACTGTTAATACGGTTAGACAAGGACTTGGATTTAATAATTCGAAAATTGTTGAAAACAAGATTAATCAAGTTAATTCTATGTGCACAATTTGTAGAAAATTTGGACACGATCACAATAATTGTTGGTATAGACCCAAACATGTGAAAACTATACCGATTTGGGTTCCAAAAGGCACAAATATAAAATCTCTCAAAGTTAAACAAATTTGGGTGCCAAAGGGAACAATTATAAATAGTTTTGGGTCTACACAAAATTATTTTTCAAAATTTTCAGCCACTAACAACCATGGACCTATAAAAACAAATAGGTCACATAAATCTTTCATCGTGTAGGTGTGGTGGCAGGCTAAGGAACAACAACAGTGTTCTCAGGATTTTTGGCTGTTCCAAAAACACAACGGACGACGAAGCAAAGTTCCTTAGCCTAGTATAAAGGTGACAGAATCACAATGGACAACAATGAAAAATATCGTAAAGGTAAAAACAGGTAAAGGTATATTTATTTGAACGATATACTAAAATGTGATAATCTGCACCATATTCTGAATTAAAAATCAGCCAATATTAAGATGATGAAAAGATTTTGTTTCTGACTTATTCAAAGTTGTTGGCCAATTATATTCTTATGCCAAAAACACTATAAAATTCTCTAGAATTACTTGATATATAAGCTTGGGATAAAAATAGTGTTTTGATTGGATGATAATACTTTTTTGTTATAATATTTTTGGCTAAATCCATATTCACGGTTTCTTCTATTTACATGGCTTCAACTTAAAATCCTAATGAATTCTATTTAAAAAATTGTAAAAAGGATTTTAAGAAATTTTTGACTTGTTTTTATTTATGACATTGATTTGTGCTTAAATGATGACCAATCAGATTTTCAACATTGAACTAATCCATATAAATTTGTTCGGTCAAATGATGGTATTTGATTACTCATGCTACACGTAGATATATTGGTTTTGACATTTTGGTCACTGCTTGTAAATTTGCACGATTTCAAATTCATGTGAAAAAAAAGGATTTTAAAAATTGTTGAAACTTTAAGAAATTCTTTTGAAACATTTGTTTTGAAATAATGATGTTTGGTTGACTATTAAATACTCATGAATATAACTGTTTAGTCTATGGCTTCTAAGATTGACACTTTGATATATGTTTGATTGTTAACACTGGCTTAATTTTCAAATTCAAGAGAATTTCATTCTGAGATAGTTTATTGAAATTTCACAATCTGGTCTTTGACATTTAACAAAAGAATTTTTGAGTGAAATTTAAATTCAGATGCAGATTACACTGGAAATATGTTAATAGAAAAATTACTAGTGGAATGTGATTAATTTTTTTAACATTCATTTGCTGCATCGTTTTTCAAAGAAAATGTCTGCATATTTTTCACTTGAAATAATTTTCAAATAGCAGAAAATTTCCTAATAAAACCCCCTCGTGAAAATCATGTTTGACCATATTTATAGATTAGTCATTTTTGAAAAATTAATTTTATAATTTTGGATTTGATTTTAAATGACTATTTTGACTAATCTAACTCCCTAATGATTATCGAAAAAATCAATAGTGATTGAAAAAGTGATGAGTGTTGATATTTGTCATACATTACTCAAGACAATATATTTAGAAAAATTTCTTTAGAATTTCATAACAAAAGTTATAGAAACTTTTTGTTGGGTAAAAATTCCATGATCATTTCTATTTCTATCATCTTTCTATCGACCATCACTCATCAAAATCATATATAGTATGTAAATTTGTGGTAGTTTACAAAGGAAATTATTCGTTCTTCAATTTGTTTTATCTTCAGATTCATAAAGAAAATTATCTGTGCTTCAATTTATTATATTCTTCAATAAAAATAAATATCCAAAGTATTCACTCTCATTTAAAAGTCCTCACGGTTATGCATGGGTGAATTACTTGGATTTTTGATTATGTGCTTCCATGCTCATTTAAAAGTCCTCACGGTTATGCATGTATGGAACGCATATCAAAATTAATTGGTTAAATAGACAAGTTGATTCTAATCCCATTTAAAAGTCCTCACGGTCATGCGTGGTTAGAAGATACTTGATTTCATTTTTTAAAATTAAATTGGAATACTACTAATCTCATTTAAAAGTCCTAACGGTTATGCATGGTTAGTAGATATTCAAATTTCCCGAAATAAATATACCACAAATAGACAGAACTGTATGATTTTTATGAATTTATCCCCATCATTTCTGAAAGTGGAATATTCGTCTCACATGGGTAATTATGATTTTTGTTTGAAGTTTATTGAAATTTGATATTTATATTCAATTGAGTTAAATGTTTGATTCATATCTGTCACTTCATCCCTATTTTTATAACACTGTTATTCTTTTGCTGATAACAAAAGGGGGAGAGAAAAGTTAAGATTTTGTTAAATAAAATCAAGCAAGGGTCAAATAATTTTCCATTTGCATCTAGGCTTATTTGCATATTATTTAATTGTATGCATATTTGTAGGGGGAGCCTTGTGTAGAGAGGAAGCATTTAAATAGGGGGAGCAATTAGGATATAACTATGATCAAATACATTTAATATATTCAAAATCTTAAATATATGTTTGTTATCATCAAAAGGGGGAGATTGTTGAATATGCGCTTATATGATTTTTGTTTGATGATAATAAACATATATACATTCGTTTAAATGTATTTGATAATATACTATTTATTTTCACAGATTAAATAAATATTTGCTGAATAAAATAAATAACACAGAATTTGAATTCAAACGAATATTTTATTCAAATAAATATTTATTACAATTTTGAATAGTACAATTCCAAGCTTTCACTATAACTATACAACTTTGATTACATCACATTTTTCACATTTACATCAGCACCTCACTACATATCACTCACACTCGTATTTTTATCTTCAACTGCATTCCAGTTTGAATCCAGCATCTGAGAAATCTGCAAAAATATAAACTAACGCAGTAAAATTGAAAAAGAAATATTTTTGCAATTCAAAAATAAAAGATAATTTTGAAAATATTATTTGCCTCAGTTATTTGGGTTGTTCGTCATAACTTAAATTTGAATTCATCATACACGAACAACTTGTGACATACACAGTGTATTACTGTATATGCCACAAGGTCGTACTCGCCGATATATACACTTGATTGTTTTACAGGGACAGGTGAGCACAAGGTCAAACCCAAATATACGGACAGGTTCAACTCACATGCAATAACATTGAAAATACGACACGAACACAAGGTCAAATTCGAGTTTTGAAACTGGATTCAACACAAGTGAATCGAGTTCAAGTCAGACCAACACTGCAAGTACATGAATGCAAACTACAAGTACAGGTTCAAGGCCAAAATGTCAAAGTGGCAACTGGCAATAACAACTACACATATGCATACCACAGATGCAACCGATCAGTTCGACATATACATGAAAGCAACAAGTTTCGACCAAAACCAGTGTATACAACATAATGAAGCAATAACACAAAGGGCCAGAGAAATGCCAAAAATGTATACAGATGATCAGTGTGCAAAATGAAGCAAACTACTGGATCGAGTTCAGCAAGGCAATGCAATATGCAGTGTACTACAACAAGTCAGCAGATACATGAAGAATGCACCAATGCAAACTGAACAACAGATCAGCCATGACAGCAGACCAATGTCAAAATTCAAGTAACCATTAACTGCAACAAGGTGATATGCAAACTACAACAGGTCAGAGGTGAAAGCAATACACGACTGAAGTGATGAAGTGAATGCAAACAACTCGGCAATCAAATAACAGTGAAGTCGAGGCCAAACCAACCAGAAGTTCAAAGCAGTAAGGAACATGAAGCAAACAACAAATGCAAGTGCACAACTAAACTCGAGTGGAACAGAGAAGCTATGGTACTAAGATAAAAATGCAAGTGATAGTGAATATGTACAAGTGCAGTGACCAGAAACTCAAGCTTCAAAAAGCTACAGCAACAATGCAAACTACAGGAATATAAAGCACAAAAGTGCAACAGTGAAGTTCAGCTATGCAAGTGAAACAACTACAGGCAGTGAATGAAGAGTAGTCAACAGGTGACATGGCCGAGCATTGTACAAGAAGTATGTAGTTCAACACGTCTATGACAGCAAGTAAGTGAGTGCAACATGCAAGCATCAAGCTGCAGTTTTACCAAAAGTCAAGTATGCTACAAAAATAGCAAATCAACTTTATCAAGCATCAGAGGGAATCATCTATATCCAAACTGCAGATACAAAAATGTATCAAAGCCGTGTGTTTTAACAAGTCAACAGCAAAAGGAACGAAAACCATGGTCAATATTGAGTGGCCGAAGTCAAATGAATTCAACATTGCTGGTGACCACAAAATTAATCAAGCCGTGGATATGATGAATGAGTCATAATTGACCAAGTTATAGCCGTGATCACCAAGCAATGAATATACAGGAATTGAAAAGGTCAGAAATCATCAGCATCGTTCAAGAATAATAAAGTGGCCGAGATGAATATTTGACAAATTCAAATAAATATATACGATCGAAGATTCAGGAAATCGAACGCATATATAACCCAATCATCATCGGCAATCAATGCATCGAATTCCAGAAAGCATAAATCAGTAAAGAAAAAGCACATAATTACATACCGGAGTTCGATCAACGAAGCAGCCGCGGCGAGCAAATCAAAGATCATCGAAGGAACCGTAAGCAAAGTAAATCGACAATCGTTTGCCGACGCAAATCAGAAAATCAATTGCAATCGATCAACAAATCATTCGGGTTCTTCGATAAACGAAGCCCTAATTTGCAAAAAGCCGAAGCACTAGCATATCTCACAGGAGCGAACGCAAGGACAAAACCCTAATTTGGTTAAGAGGAATAAACAAAAACGAGGCCGCCATTTATTTTTCACAAGCTAGAAGAAGACCGGGCTAAAATAAAAGGAAGAATAGGGCCGGCTAAATAATAATAATAGGAATTAAGGGTTTTGTTTATATTAGGGCTATTTTATTTTAATTTTTTTTTAATTTGTATTTTCCTCTTTAAACCGTTTAATTTTCTAGTCGTGTGACTAGGGTACAAGCTGCGGTGTGTAGCTTGAGAATTCGCAACTCGGTAGTTGAGTTGTGGCAGGGTTTTGAGCGTAGAGTTAGATTAGTCAATAGCGGTGTATAGCGAGTTTACGTGTGTAAGCGAGGGACTATCTAATTTCTAGTAGAAACCTTGGGGGCAGCACGTAGGCAGGGTTTTGCCGAAGCTGGGTAAATTCTGTGTTGTTCTGTTTTATTCTGTTATTTATATTCTGCGATATCTGTGCTGCTATTCTGTGATCTGAATTGAAATTAATTTATAAGCTTCCGCGATTAATTTTAATAATTAACACCATCACCCTATTCACCCCCCCTCTAGGGTGAAATCGATCCTACAGTTTTCCTTAAAGAATAAAATATATACTTAATTGTGACTTAAGTATATTGAATATTTTCCAAATTTTGAAAATAAATAGATTGGTGAATTACTCATTATTAAATAATTATGGAAATGTTTTCCAATATAAAGTGAATGTTATGAGATTTTATCTTTTAAAGATAAATTGAAAGTGAAAAATTTAAATCGACTTGAAAAATCGTATAAAAAGTGAATATTTGGAAATGTAAATTCACAATGGAAATTTATAAGGGAAATTTGTTTTAAAAATAAACATTGATTTATTTTTAAAAATTGTGGAAATAGATTTACGGATTTGGAGCGTAAATTTAATAAATCAGTAATGACTTATTTAATTGGTTTAAATGAACCATTTTGAAATGAAAGTTATAAAGGTGAAAATTTATTTGAAATTTGTTTTCAAATGCTTGAAGTGTGGAAAGTACATCTTGTAAAGATATTTTTTGAAAATAAATAATTTGGGAAGATTATTTGTAATCGGGTTATGTTGTGAATATTGATCGATAGTTAAATAACCGACTACCAATATTGACCCTTAAATGGCTATTTGTTGTGAATTGGTTGAAATTGAATGCTACACTATTTTTAAATTATTGCTCTCGTTATTCTAATTACCCATTCCGAATAGTGATACGACGTAATGGATAACATTAAAGACCGACGGTGAAGACCGGGTATTTGTGACAACGGTAGGATGACCTATCGATTGTCTCTGCACCGTTAGCTACGGTATCGAGATTTCCTTTGTGATGGGAAATTCGATTGTGATTGTGAATACCGGATTGCAAGGGCTTCTACGGAAGTGCCTTCGGTTTTGCTCGAGCCCAGAATAGACTTATATGGTTACGTGTCTGACATTACATTTCGAGATATAAAGAAGATTTCTTTCAAATACATTTCTGTTGGTGGCGGAAAATTTATTCTCTTAGCGTAACACGCTTCTCTGAGACATACGAGCTCAGAGGTTTTGTAGTTGAAGGTTATCAGCGATATATTCCCAATTTGGTAATGTGGCATGCTGAATGTTGCTGTGTGATGATTATTTATTGATCATTTGTTGATCAAAGCGTGGCTTTGTGAAAAAGCATGGCTTTGTGGACGAGACTTCGTCAGACCTCACACCCCAGAAATGGTCAAAACAGGAATATGCGGCAAGGTTATGAGGGTCGCTCCCTCTAGGGTATGTCATTTCCTTCTGGAAAAGGGTGGTGTCAGGCATGGAGCCCTGATGGTTAACCTATGTGGTTGCTCCAATCTCATTTTTCTGTGTGGTTGTTGCTGGGTGATAGAGGGCCCTCGGATAAAGGTCCCAAAGGACCGAGGAGTGGCATACTCGAGTAGTAGTTACCTAGTTACAGAGGTAACCCGACCTTGTGTTGGCAGAGATCCGGTTAGGTTCTCGGGATGTCCCGCCAGAGGCTATCTCATATGGCAGTAGGAAGTTCCTTAGCCTGACCATTTGTTGGAAAATCCAAAGAAACAATACGAGCCTTGTACGGTTTTAGTTGTATAACCTGCCATGGAATATGGCGGTAACCTGCTATTGAACATGGTAGCTATAGTAGGCATACGATAATGGTCGTATGTTGGCTAAGATTTATATTCTATTTTCAAAATGTTTTCTACAGTATGAGCTAATAATAATATCAAAAATGATTTTTTTTTGCATAGTAAGCATCTTTGACTATCATAAGGAGAAATCTCCTCCAATTCTGCGTTTGCATTGTGTGTGTGCGGGGAGGCCTTATGGTAGTTTCTTTTTCCAAAAGCATTGCGGATATTTTTTTTCACTTCCCTTATTGTTGTTTTAAAAGATAAATAACTGTTTTAAGCTCTCACACCAGTCCTATGACTGACCTGGAGTTTATTGTTCTCTTCTTAAACTCTGGGTGCCCATAATTTTCCGCACGGGCAGTCTAGAGTCAGGTTATCAGGTCATTCTGGATTTAGAAGTGCTATGGAGCTTAAGTGGCGAGCTAGATGGCGAGACGTATTACTTGTATATGATATTATTTTTCCGCTGTAAATTTCACTTGTAAGGGCATGTTAGTATAACTGTCCATTGTTTTGTTGTGTTGTAAATTGTTGCTGTACACTCTGATGATGATGTGATGTAATGTAATAACTGAGATAGTTCTTTTTGATTTAAAGATTATTCATTATTCATTTATCTATTATATGTTGTTCCGCTACGATATGTGAGATTCTAATATTGTTTCTGTTCTACTTTCTTACTTCTTCTATCTTTTTCTTCTACCTCTTCTTTTTAACCCCAACAATTCGGTTTTCTGACATTCGATTATGCGGCATTTGATACAGTGGACGTAAGAATGCCGACCTTCGGATTTCGATAAAATCGATACATTACATTTGGTATCATAGCATTTGGTTAAGCAACAACCTTGGCTCTGTTGGGAATTACTCATTAGAGATAGAGTCAGCAGTACTCTAGAATGAGTTGAGTGTAATAATAGATATGAGAGCGTATTTGTTAGTGAATATGAAATTGTTTCGTATTGTGTTGACTTATTGGTTGATTTATAGATTCTGGTCGGTGCAGTCTAGCTAGCTGTCGTCGATAGGGGTTTCTAAACTCTTAAATGAGATAAATCGACATAGTATCATTTTAAATTGGGTAAATGAAATAATTTTACCCGGATTATATTTTATGTATAAAGGAATAATTTTTCAGAATTATTAAAGTGTATGTAAAATTGTATTGTTTGATTGTTGAAAATGTAAGAAAATATATAAGTGAATCAAAGCTGTTTGAATAATCCGAATAAAAACAACAATTGTGAAAGAATAAATTATATAAAAGCAACGATTGTATAAGTATAGAATTATAATTGAAATGATTTACAATTGTGAAATAATTTTGTATAAGTAAAGAGAAATGGTGAAATTATATAAGCAAGATTTATAAATGTGATTTATAAATAAAAGAAATTTTGAAAGAATTTTAAAGCATTGAATTCACTACTGTTGCTGGGGAATAATAAGGGTGATGGCTACAACATCATCAGTATCATTTTCGAGTTTCTGTGTGATAGATTTGCTACCTTAGTAAATTGAAAATTGAAGTTTTGTTGCGATAAACAGATTTGAAATTAAAATCCGAGTTGTAGTTGATAAATACAAGTAAAATGAGTTTTGAACTTATAATATGAGATAATAAGATTTTAGCTTCGGTAAAGTTGAAATGAAATTTGAGTTATCATAATAAAATATATGATGTGAAATTTAACTAAAGGAAGTTAAATAAATTAAATCAGATTTGGAAGTCGAATAATAAGTTGTATAACTTATTAAATGTGAAGATGTAAGTAAACCAATTGTTAAAATGGTTAAATAACTTTGTTAAGCAAAACGAGGTATGAATCTGAATAAGTGATGAAATTGACTTTGGTAAAAGTTAAATAGAATTTACTTTGAAGTTGGAATTTGAATTGGATTTTAACTGGATTAGATAGGTTGTTGAAATGGAAATTTAAGTTAAGTTAAACAAATGATGTTTAAAAGGAATATAACTTAAGTGATGCTAAATGAAGTTTATTTTGGTATCGAAGTAAAATAATGAAGTGAATTAAATGAATATGAATTCGAGTTATATAAAGGAGATTCAACTTTATTTGTAAAGTAAATTAGTAATTAAACTAATGAATTGAATATTAATCAATCGAATGTAATGAATATATATGGAATAATGGATATAAGTGTTAATTCATTTAAGGCTAATTGAATGTTAAACCAAATTGAAGGAAAACAAAGTGAATATGAATGTTGAATGTAAAGTGAATAAATTCGGTTGTATTGGATATACATTGGTTGTTAGATTATTGTTAATTGATTGGATAGAAATTCATATGCAATTGAATGAGTAAAATTGAAAGCTAAAGCAATTGAATTCAAATTGGAAGTTAAGTAAATCTAAATTAAATAGAAATTGATTATAATTGCAAGTGAACAAATGTGAATGTAAATTAGTTAATGAAAACTAATTGAAAATGAATAATTGAATGTCATTGTGTACAAATTGGTTGTAAACAATTACAAGTAATGTCGAAATCATATAAGTTGTTCGACATTACTTGTAAACAGTTACAAGTAATGTCGAAATCATATAAGTTGTTTATAAACCTTGTTTAGTATGCATTTCTTTTAATATGCATGTGTTGTAGTTGTTTAAAAGAGTAAAATGTTAATAACTTCTTATATATATCACTTACAAATTTATATTGAGTAAGTACAAGTACCGGGGCTACCGTTAGCGGATTTGGGTTGCGCAAAATGCTAAATAAATAACTGATTTGCTTAAAAATGCTAAAAAGGTACGTCTACACAATAAAAATTGGAAATATGAACTGTTTTCCTATTTTCCGACCGTGTGGGTCGATGTATATATATTTATATCTATTGTGATATTGTAAAAGCTCCTCCGTACAAAGGAGGTTATGGCGAAATTTTTTGAAAAATTAAGGCGTTAGAAAATTTTCGGAAAATTATGGAATTTTTTATTTGTGAAAACTAAGTTTTGATTTGAAGTTAAAGATTAAACGATATAATTGATTTTGAAAAGATAACTATATATGGATTTGAAAACTTAGTGAATATTTTGTAAGAAGTTTAACCAATGGATTTTTGGAAGAGTTAAACACTTAAGTGAATTTGAAATCTAATTAGAATGGATGTTTGAAAAGTTAATGAATTCTGTAACTTTTTCTTACTTGGTAATTTCGAGGACGAAATTCTTTTAAGGGGGAAAGTTTGTAATGACCCAGAATTTCTGTCGTTTGAAATTCAGATATTTAATTGATTTTAAATATCAACAACTAAAATTTGTGAGTCGAAAAAATTTATTTTTTCGAATATCCGGATATAATTGGATAATTAAATCGGTAATTTAATATTGGAAATTACAGAAATAATTGGAAATTGGGTTTAATATGATTAAATTTGATTTGTAAATTTATATTGTATCATATTGGAGTTATAATAATGTTATAGAACTTTTAAAATGGAATTAAAAGTTAATCTGTGAAAATTTAATATTTAATCGACTAGTGAAAATAGTCATTTTTCAAACAGTCTTGGATTTTGACGAAACCAGTTTCATCAGATCTGTAATGTCAAATTATTGTAAGATTTCAAATTTCGTGTGAATCAGATTTACGGTTTGTCCGGGGCAAGCCAAACCGCAAAGAAATTGGTATAACCGATTTAATTTAAATTTGATCATTTATTTCCGTAACTCGCACATATGATCGAATTAGCCTCCGAAACACGTTCCATTGTGTCCGAAACGCGGGGTAAACCCTGGAAACGCTAGCCGGCACGCTTCGTTTGGAGTTCGAAATTTTTTGAGTGAATAGTGTTTCGTAGAATTTTCTATATAAGACCACAACATTCTCCATTTTGCAAAAAAGAAAAACAAAACCTAGGGTTTCAGGAGCCGCCGCTTCTATTATTTTCAATGGCTGAAACGTTTCAACCTTCTTCCCTCAATCTCTTTTAATCTGCTCACCTTCATCTAAAGTTGTCAACTACAATATTGTTAAGCACGTCGAGAACTACATATCCAACGGCTATGATTGGATATAGATGTGTGAATTGACGGCAAAAAGGGTTGAAATGCCTGAAAGTCGTGCACGATTTACGAGGAAAAGGGGTGGCCGAGTTGCATGGGGTTGCAGCCGAAAGTGGAGTCAAGTGCTGGCTTCGAAATGGCACAAGCTGATCGTCGTGAAGTGCAGTCGTTTGGTCGCGATAATTGGGTGATTTCGGCGGCCGTGGGTTCGATTGCAACCTTGGTATGTCGCGTTTGGAAAGAAACAAACATGCGGCCTGATTTCATCCAGGCAGATCCAATGGCCAGAAGTCAATAGGGTTAGAAAATATTGAAAGAAAATATAAATTTAATTATATGTAAATTCGTTCGAACTTTGTAGTAACGTAACTTTTTCATACGAGGTCGAAAAAGCACGAAACAAATTGTGTCGGGTTCGTATGGACGAACACTATGCAATGGAGCTGGTTTGGAGTCGTTTGGAGCTAGTGATAATTTTAGGTAATATTAAATGCGCGTTTAATTTTATTCGAAATAAAACGCTACAACTGTTATCGGAAACTCATGGTGAGAACTTCTCACTCAATCGTGTCGATTTAAATTTTAAATAGTTAGATTTAAAATTGCTTGATTGTGTGACTGGATGATAGTATTATCTATTGTATTGAAATAGACCATATACGCCGTATATTAAGCGGATGTTATTTATTAAAAACATACACTGCGATAATTCCAACTTGTATGGAATTGGTATTATATATGTATTTGGAGTTGATTGCCCGCATTATATAGCGGATGAGACCCTATTGCGCCGCATAATAGCGTATAATATTTTATAAATCCCATATAACGCGATATTCCGTCTCAAAGCGTAATTGGTATTGTACTAACGTCTTTGGATGTAGGGAAACAGGTTGGAGGGATCCAACTGGATTCCTCAAACATTTGAATTGGTTTCAATGTTGTGTGTTGATCTATTTATAATCTGCGTGATTATCTTTGTGATTGAAATCGTTAAAGGCTAAAAATTTAGCCGAATATATTTTTTGTATCGTTAGATGCCGAAAATAAATGAAAATTTGATTTTTGAAAATTTAAGTTGAGAATTCATAATAAAATTTAATTTTGGAATTTATTCATTTTAAATAAATAAACGTTGAAATTTTTATATTATAAAAATTATGATTTTTGTGAAATATAACCAAAATGTGATTTTTTAAATAAGTAGTTGATTAATTTATAAAATGTTTTAAATTTGGATTTTTAAATTATTATAAATGATTTATATAAAAGATTTATAAAATCGATATTTATAAATTAAAATATTGGAATTATAAAACGAGTTTTTATAAGTGTTAAAATGAAGTATAAATGGATTTCATAATTGGATGAAATCTATAGATTTATAATTGTGAAGTTATAAAATGAATAGATTTTGTAAAATAAAAAGATATATAAGTAATTAACTTATAAATTGGATTTTGACGTGTAAATGGAGTATGGATAAAATTTGTTAATAAAGTGATTTTCTGAGTTAAAGTTGTTATAAAGTATGAATGGAATTTATAAACGTTGTTTTATAAATCCAAAATCGACTTATTTTGATAAGTTTAATTATAATAGCTTAATAAAGGAGATGTATCCACGATTTTGGACAGTGGATAATCCTCTAAATAAAATATGTAGAAATGTTGAATTTGGTAAATGAGTTATATTCATGATTTTGGGCAGTGAATAACACATTAAAGAAATGTTTTGGGAAAATGATATTTTAAATAGAATTAAAACCATTTAAAGATGTTTTAAAATGCATTAAGTATCGAAACCATAGATTTCAACATTCATTGTTGAAATAGACGTTTTCGAGAAATAGAAGGAAATGATGGACTATAACATTATTATTATAGTTAATGATTTCCGAAAGGAAAAGTTTTATATACTATTGGGGATTATATATCTGTCTTAATTTCGAATCCCTATACTAGTGATTTTGGGTTGTCCTAACGTTGTTTTACGCAACATTCGTTTTGACCCAAATAAATGTTTTTAAGAGAATGTTTTCCTTAAAGAATAAAATATATACTTAATTGTGACTTAAGTATATTGAATATTTTCCAAATATTGAAAATAAATAGATTGTTGAATTACTTACTATTAAATAAGTATGGAAATGTTTTCCAATATGAAGTGAATGTTTTGAGATTTTATCTTTTAAAGATAAACTGAAAGTGAATAATTGAAATCGATTTGAAAAGTCGTATAAAAAGTGAATATTAGGAAATGTAAATTCACAATGGAAATTTATAAGGGAAATTTGTTTTAAAAATAAACATTGATTTATTTTTAAAAAGTGTGGAAATAGATTTACGGATTTGGAACGTAAATTTAATAAATCGGTAAGGATTTATTTGATTGGTTTAAATGAACCATTTTGAAATGAAAGTTGTAATGGTGAAAATTGATTTGAAATTTGTTTTCAAATGCTTGAAGTGTGGAAAGTACATCTTGTAAAGATATTTTTTGAAAATAAATAATTTGGGAAGATTATTTGGCATCGGGTTATGTTGTGAATATTGATTATAGTTAAATAACCGACTATCAAAATTGACCCTTAAATGGCTATTTGTTGTGAATTGGTTGAAATTGAATGCTACACTTATTTTTAAATTATTGGGCTCGTTATTCGGATTACCCATTCCAAATAGTGATACGACATAATGGATAGCATTAAAGACCGGTGGTGAAGACCAGGTATTTGTGAAAATGGTAGGATGACCTATCGATTGTCTCTGCACCTTTAGCTACGGTATGGAGATTTCCTTTGTGATGGGGAATTCGATCGGAATTGTGAATACCCGGATTGCAAGGGCTTCTTTAAAAGTGCCTTCGGTTCTGCTCGAGCTCGGAACAGACTTGTATGGTTACGTGTCTGACATTACATTTTGAGATATAAAGCAGATCTCTTTCAAATATATTTCTGTTGGTGGCGGAGAATTTATTCTCTTAGCTTAACACCCTTCTCTGAGACGTACGAGCTCAAAGGTTTTGTAGTTGAAGGTTATCAGCGATATATTTCCAATTTGGTAATGTGGCATGCTGAGTGCTGTTGTGTGATGATTATTTATTGATCATTTGTTGGTCAAATCATGGCTTTGTGAAAAAGCGTAGCATTGTGGATGAGACTTCGTCAGACCTCACACCCCAGAAATGGTCAAAACAGGAATATGCGGCAAGGTTATGAGGGTCGCTCCCTTTAGGGTATGTTATTTCCTTCTGGAAAAGGGTTGTGTCAGGTATGGAGCCCTGATGCTTAACATGTGTGGTTGCTCCAATCTCATTTTTCTGTGTGGTTGTTGCTTGGTGATAGAGGGGCCTCAGATAAAGGTCCCAAAGGACCGGGGAGTGGCATACTCGAGTAGTAGTTACCTAGTTACAGAGGTAACCCGACCTTGTGTTGGTAAAGATCCGGTTAGGTTCTCGGGACGTCCCGCGAGAGGCGATCCCATGTGGTAGTAGGAAGTTCCTTAGCCTGACCATTTTTTGGAAAATCCAAAGAAACAATACGAGCCTTGTACTGTTTTAGTTGTATAACCTGCCGTGGAATGTGGCGTAACCTGCTATTGAACATGGTAGCTATAGTAGGCATACGATAATGGTCGTATGTTGGCTAAGATTTATATTCTATTTTCGAAATGTTTTCTACACTATGAACTAATAATAATATCAAAAATGATTTTTTTTTGCATAGTAAGCATCTTTGACTATCATAAGGAGAAATCTCCTCCAATTCTGCGTTTGCATTGTGTGTGTGCGGGGAGGCCTTATGGTAGTTTCATTTTCCAAAACCATTGCAGATATTTTTTGTAACGACCCGCCCTTCTGACCGCCCCCAGTCGGTAATTAAACCAACTTGAGACGTTCTAAATGACAGATTGTTATTTAGTTTATAGAGTTTAAACAGAATCAGCCACAGAATCACAGAATAATCATAATATTTCATAAAAATGAATCTTTTTATTTTCTTACAAATATCAGAGTTTATACAATGCATTAAATTTATATAGCGGAATATTTCTTTAAGTACAAAATCCCCGAAAAGCTAAAGTGAAGCGTCCCCCCCCTCTCTCTAACTTCGCTGCCTGAAAATCTTCAAGCTGTAAAATACTCGGTCTGACCCGAGTATTACATTCAAAAGAAAATAATACACGGGTCAGCCTAATTCAAACTCAGTTATTAGTGCAAAGAGGTAATAATAATTAAATAACAATTAGACGACAGTCAAAAATAAACTCACCTATCCGATCCTTTAACAAGAAATCAGATAACGGTAAATATAACACTTAACATTGTTAACAATAAATCAGCTAATTCAAATTATTAATGAAAATAGATGAAGGGATTATTAATGAAGATAATTTAGAAAAACATGAAAATTGCCTAAACGGCAAATAACAACAAAGTCATCAATTTAAATCAAATTAAAATACGATTCAAAATATAATAAATTGGCAACATAAAACAATTTCATCCATTGAAGTCAATCAATTTAAACACCAATTCTGGTAGGGCTGCAGTACACGCACGCATGTACGGCCTCGCCACATTTAAAACATTAAATCTGTATGGCTGCAGTACACACACGCGTGTACGGCCTCGCCACAACAGCACGTGAAATCATCACAATAGTGAATACTAACAGCAATCAAAGTTGCAGGGGTCAAGTCAGTGACTCAACACAATTCAGCCTCGACCATAAATTCAAATGGATCAAATGCAACAAGAGGCCGAAGTGTGCAGTAGCCGTATATAAGACAACCAAAAACAAAGACTACATACTATCCAGAGACTCCATTTCACATGTCCTGGAAGACATTTTCGTGTTTTACAAATTAAATAAGTTATAACTTGCATGCAAATGAACTAACGCCAACCTGGTAATACTCTCTTATGCATGCACATTAAATACTTTAAAGTGGACCTGGGTTTTTAAAATGTTTTATTCTAGTTATTTATATTAGTAACCTGTACCAAAGTTTTAAACAAATATGAAATCAACACAAAATTTCAATTTAGTGTAACCTGGACAATGTGCTATAACAATTTAAGGCCTGGGTAATAAAAATTTTCTTTTACGCATGTATGAATTCGAAGACTAGGCTTTTATGTTTTCCAACCTCTTCCAAATTTTACACGCAAGCAAGAAACCACAAAATAAATAAAAAACTTGGACTTATTTTAACTTTGTTTAGAAACTCAAGTCAAATGAGCTCAAAAATTGAATTAAAAATCCAAACGTACATTAAAACAGTAAATGATGCAACAATACACTAGACCAGATGAGGTGTTCAATGCAACAAAGTCAGGTTCAAAGGTGCAGATTCAAGTGAAGTGACCACTGTGCAAACATGTACAGAAAAGTACAGGCACACCCTACATCACTTAAGGAAAAATGCGCATAAAAATGATTGCCACACAAACAATAATTACAGCTATTAACATATATAATCAAAAGGGCAACCCACAGCAAGGTTCCAATCAACTTCTGGACAATTACTCACTTGAAAATCAGTGACCCCAAAACAATCAAAAACAATGCAAATAACCAGACTTGAGCAAATGCTCATGGACATAACAACAGGGCAGTCAACAATGCATAAACAAAGTAGTTAGGTGCTAGTTAAGGTCCAAGGAATTTACACACAGCGCAGCGACATATAAGCAAAAGGCTCTAGCATAGTAGAAGTGTCAGGTTGTAGACAGTTGTGATTCAGTTTCAAAATGAGCAAGGAAATTTGGCAATCCTAAGTCAGTGCCCAAATCAAGAGTTACGGTAACAAATGTGAACAATATATCAAGGTTCACATATAAACACAGTTGCAACACATGTAGCCAGCAAATATAAATACATGAGCATACTCCAGATCTAAAAAATAAGATAAATTTTTAGCTTTAACAATACACCTAAGGCTGGTTTTCTAAAAAAAAATTTCAAACCAAAACATTCATTGTTAACCATATCTAATAAAGTGAAACAAATTATAATTTAAAAGTTAATTTGTAATAACTAAAATAGTTGAGCATTACACGAATGAAAATTAGAGAAATGCAAGTATACATTAAGATGCTTCAGCACACATTCAGGCAATTCAAATGCAGCTGTCTTGAGAGACCAACGTATATGAAACAACATATATGCAGACTGGAAACTCGATTACGGGTTCAGGCTTCAAAAAGCATTAGGGTCGAGAAAAAAGAAATGCAACTACCAAATGTAGACTATCTTAAAATATGCAATGAATTAGCCATGTTCAAACCCAATACAGTGGACAATATGATGAATAAGTATGCATAGACTTCTCAAGATTTGCACAATTAGACATTGTACATGTAATAAGGTCATGCAAGTGTGGAATGCACTAGGCAGGTATAGTGCAAATGAATATGCCTGAAAGAACAAAGTACAACAGAATGCAAGCAGACTTTTATGAAGAGGCAGTAGTGAAACTGCAGTTTCCCAGGTGACGCAAGAGAACTTCAATTGGTTGATAAAACACATGGATTAACGACCATGCTACAGGTATGAACATAATTTACTTGCAACTACGGTCATATAGTGCAATATAACATAATTTATATCAACGAACCTATATAATCACTGAACAAAAAAGTGCAGCCTCAAAGACTAGACGAACAAGTCCAGATGTAATGCATAAAAGTGCACCAGAACATGGTGGAAAATGCTATCAGGGATGAGAAAAAATGGCCAGAGTGATAAAATTGCATTTTTAAAGTAATCAAGTAGCAGGTTTCACAAAATCAAAGCAATGCCAAAGATCAGTGATGTTAAAGATGGTAATACCAAAAATCACAAACGAAACCAATATCAGAAAAAAAATCAATTCGAGGCCATGATGACCAAGAACAGTAACCCAGTCGCGAATCTACACCGAGAGTGTTAGGTGAAAACGAACAACTGTTGCCAGTGACAGTGAACTGTATGGCCAAAGTCAAACAAAACAACATCATGAAACCAAGTCGAAATCGAAGGCCACAAAACAAAATAAGCAAACGAGGTCAAAGATCACCAGCATCGAAATGAAATCAAGTGGCCAAAGTAATTATCAACTTCAAAACATAATTGAACGAAATTAAACTGTCGAAGTGTGAGTGAAAGGAGATGCGAGTGAGAAAGTTCACTCACCTTTGACATCGAAGCAGCCGTGGCACTCAAGAATCGAACGAGCAAGCTGGCTCCTTCGAATTTAATCAAACCCTAGCTTGGAAAGGAGGAATCGAGCAAGCCCGAATTTGGATGGAAGGACGAAGCCGCCATTATTTTTTTTTTCATTTGATTTTTGAAGTGATGAAGGAAGGGGTATCGGGGTACTTAAAATAGAACGAGACACGCCTTACACGATTTTCTTCGTGATTCTCTGCGTGGTTTTAGGAGTATGTAACGGCGTGATTTTAGGGTGCTGGTGAAAAGAATATCATACTATTTTTTTTTCATTTTCCAATTTATATTCAATTTGTTTTGTAGATATTTTCATTAGTAAGCTTCATAGATATATATAAATGTTTTGAAGTTCAACTATCAAACATCAATTTATATTAACGTGTTTTACAATTAGATTTTATACTTGTATTTTGTATTGATAAAATTTTATTCCATTTTATTTAAGTTAAAGAAAAATGTTATTAGAACTAACCATCAATTTATTAATTTTGCATAAATAATAATTTTTAAATCCAAATTATTTTTTCTAAGTCATTAGTTCGAATTTTATATACAATTTTAATATTCAATTTCAAACTCCAAAGCCACATTCAACTTTTATTCCAAAATTTGTTCGAAATCTACATTAACTATCAATTGAATATTAATTCAAAATTGGGATCGTTACAGATCGAAAATATTAATTCAAACCATCATTCAAATATTTAAAATTTATTAAATATTTTCAAATTTCAATTGTTCAAAATTCAGGGTTGTTACATTTTTTTTCACTTCCTTTGTTGTTGTTGTTTTAAAAGATAAATAACTGTTTTAAGTTCTCACACCAGTCCCATGACTGACCTGGAGTTTATTGTTCTCTTTCTAAACTCTGGGTGCCCATAATTTTCCACACGGGCAGTCTAGAGTCAGGTTATCAGGTCATTCTGGATTTAGAGGTGCTATGGAGCTCTAGTGGCGAGCTGGATGGCGAGACGTATTACTTGTATATGATATTATCTTTCCGCTGTAAATTTCACTTGTAAGGGCATGTTTGTATAACTGTCCATTTTTTTGTTGTGTTGTATATTGTTGATGTACACTCTGATGATGATGTGATGTAATGTAATAACTGAGATAGTTCTTTTTGATTTAAAGATTATTCATTTATCTATTATATGTTGTTCCGCTGCGATATGTGATATTTTGATATTGTTTCTGTTCTGTTTCCTTATTTCTTCTATCTTTTTCTTCTATCTCTTCTTCTTAACCCTAACAATTCGATTTTCCGACATTCGATTATGCGACATTTGATACAGTGGAAGTAAGAATGCCGACCTTCGGATTTCGATAAAATCGATACGTTACAGTTCTCTTTTCCATTAGCCTTCATTTTCTTTTCTTCTTGTATCATGTTGCTTTCTACATTTGTTGCTATTATAACAAATATGAGAGGTTAAACCCTAAAATTTAGAGATAATGAAGCTCTCTTGAATCATGTAGATACAACATAATTTTTCATTTATATCTCTTTTGTGCTTAATGGAAAGTTAAATGTTTGTATGATTTTGTGTTTAATATTGAGCTTGATAGCTTATGTTGTTCAAAACAAATATGCTATGCTTAGTCATATGAATCATTAATTACATCGTCATCTACATATGATCATGGTAATGGAGGTGGATTTAGAATCAAAATTTGATGGTTTATGTTTCTAATTCAATAGTTAATAAGCCATGCTTAAAATAGATTCTACTTTTAATTTCATGTCATTTTCATTAAAGTTAGTAAGTGTGGTTAGAGGGTGCATTAAATTTTGATGGTTTAAGTGTGTTAATTAATAATACAATTATACCATGCTTATGATAAATGCATCAAATAAACTCACAAATGACCAAAAGGAGATCATAATTTCATGATGTTGATTTATGTGATCATGAGAGGGGATTTGCCTCTAAATTGCTCTTTAATCTCATATTTTTATTCTCCTTAGTTTTGGCTTTTTTTTACTTTCTTTTAGTTAGTTAACAATCCCTCGACTCTGGTTTAATTTGCTTAAATAGAGATTTAAAATCGAGCATTTCCCTATAGATCGACCCGTGCTCGCCATGTAGTACGATAGTACGCCGTGCCCTTGCGGTTAAATTTTAATTCGAAATTTTTCGGCAATTTTCTAGTCCAATAGAAAAATTGTCGTCAAACAACTTCGAGCCTACGTGGTTTTGATTTGCCCAACTATGCCGAAACGTGAGATGCAAACTGTAACGACCCGAGATTTTGGAAATTCTGAGTTGTGAATATTAGTTTGTAATATTCAATAATATTGTATTTTAATATACAATATTCCCATTAACTAATGATTAATGATTGTATCCAATTTTCTAAACCAGTGTAACGTGAATTTTCAAATCTATATCAAATTATAAATTTAATTTAAATAGAATTTCTTATATCTATATTTTGCTTTAAAAGGTAAAATATGTATATATATTATTTTAAATTATATATATATTTTTTATTTTAAAGATAAATATGTATATTTATTCTAAAAGTTGAAATATAATAGGAAATTTAAATTTATTGAAAATCAAATATATTTTTACATATAGGATAATAAATTTATATGTAATAAAATTAGATTGAAATTCTTAATGAAGCAAAAGTGATATTTTTGATTTTGGCACATATATAAACAATGTTGTTCATATAAAATAAAAAGAGTTGAAAACTTCTATAATAATAACATATACACATTCAAGCTAGAAAGGTTGTATATATGAAATGATAAGTTAAACGGGAAATTTATAATATTTAAATTGATAAAATGTTAAAATAAAAGAATGTGTATAATAATCACTTAAATGATTATAGGAGAAACTATCTATATATATAGATAGCAAATGGAATTGATCTATTTGGAACAAATATATTTTATATTATCAATAAAATTTGTGTATATGGTTACATATATAATTTAAAATTAAGAATGTTACATTTTGCTTAAAATACATATGTATTTATATAAAACATATGAACTAAGAAGTTTAATTTATTATTTTTCACCCTTATTTTAAAATGGGTAAGTTTCAAATGCAATGCTACTTTGTCAATTATAACTATGGGTTGTTTAACTTTATAAATATACTTATATATATATATATATATATATATACACTTTAAATGTTTTATGGTTTCTATGTGAAAATATTATAAGGGAAAATAAAACGTTAAACCTTTAAATTTAATTGAATGTCTCGAGTGATTTTATATAATAATTATTCAATTCCAAATGTTAAGTTAAATAAAGTGTTATTTCAATATAGTTTCTCATTTGCATTTTTAGTTTTAAATGTATAACGCAACACTACTTTGACAAGTAATAAAATTATGGGCTGTTGAAATCTTGGATATATTTGCATATGTTTTAATATTATATGGTCTATATAAATATATATTAATAGAGAAGGTTGCAAATCATTTACTATTAAAAGAAAACAGTTAAACCAAAACAGGCTACAAATGTTAGTTTATATCAAGTTAGACCAGGGATTTATAAAAAAAGGGTTTTATCAGTAAATATATATCAACATTTGGCGGTAAAAACGTTAGTAATAATTTCCTTTTCTTTTCAAAAATATTATCAGCAGGAGACAATATCTACATAGCCTCCAAAAGTCTTTTCTATCTAACGTATGTTGTTGCAAGTTTATATCTATATAAGTTTTAAGATCTTTAACTTAGGGAAGGTACTTCTGTTAGAAATCATAAGCAACAGAGAAAACTATATAAAATAAAGAGAAAAAATAATAACATAATAGTGCTCTGGAACTCTGTAATTATGAAGATAAAAGCATCCTCTGTTAGATTCAAGCTTAGGAGCTTCAGAAACAAGATTTCAGCTTTTCAAATCAAGGACTTCAACATCAAATTTCAAAGCATCTGGAATCAATGTGGAAGGTGAGAAACATTAATCTTTTAACCTGGAAATGAAATTATCTGTTATTCTGTTTAACTTGTAATTTTTGTTCATCCTGTAATTCAAAAATCCATCTCTCTTCACCTAGATCATTTTGCATGTAGGAATATGTTTATATCTTAATGTAGTTTAAGTTAAAAATATTTTCAGGACTAATTTATGCCGTGTAGTTAGCACAAGTCTTGTTTTACATTACAATTCATAATTTTGTAAAATTTAAATGTAATTGAATCAAAGATTTAAACATGCATGTTGATTTCCTTATAGAAATAGGATTTTTAGTGGTTAAATCGTGATTTTTAACAACCTAGATTGTAAGAGATTTGGGAATGAACTTTTTTCGTTCAAAAAGTATTTTCTTGCGATCTCATCACCGCAGGGTGGCGCGGCCAGGATTGGTAGGTGCTGGTGGACTTGGGGAAGGTGATGGCCGTGGCCGTTTGTTCGATTTGGTCTTAATTTAAGTAGGATAATGGATTGTAGGGTTTTGGAAGAATTTTGGATGCCGGCGAACGCGAGCAAATCGTGAGGTTGTGGCACAATCGGGATGTTCAATTTTTGGTAGGAAGGTGGTGTGATGGGTGCGCTTCCGATTGAAGAAGAAAGTGATAGGATCAGAGGTGTCAGATGCGTGCAGTTCAACGAAGATAGAGATTCATTTTTTTCCATGATTCGAACTAAAGGGTTGTTTTTCGTTCAGTTGAATTCAAGTCATCGTCAAGGAGGCGGGGTTGATCAGTGGATAAGGGACGTTGATTCAATGGTTCGTGAGGCCGGATTGATCAACAGAGCATTTGTGCACGTGCACCGTACACACGAGATATCGGCACGGTTGATTGCAATAGACATGAGGATGTGTCGACTTGGAAGTGGTTAGTTCGCATCTTGGGTCGTTGTTCGAGGGATGGTTGTTTTGGTTGATCAGAGCAGTTTGTTTCTGGTTCGTGGCACCGATTTTAAGATTGTTTTGGGTGGGATGGGTTGATTAGTTTGGTAAGGGAAGAAGAGGGTTAGAATTTGGAGCTGGTGGTTACGAGATGGGCTTCGTCCCGTTAGTACTATAGGATAGTTAGGTTTCGGTTTTGTCTTTCTCTAGGTTGGGCTTCGGGTCCGTGTGGGCCAGATTCTATTTTAAAACAAGTTTATATTATATAAAGAAAAACCCATAACCATTTGTTTCTTATAACATTAATCCAGCATGTTGATTTAGTAATTATCTATATACCAATCCTCTTAGATAATAAAATGTTTTGGAAACAAGGAATTTAAATATATAAATTTTTTTAGTTAAATTCTTTCAAGTTATAGTTATTTAAATGAATTATTTTATCATAAATCAATCAAGTTCTTTAAAATAATTTATTCTTGAGTTTATCTGAAAATTTTAAGTATTGTAAGCAGATAATTAAGGGAAATAAACTTGACTTGCTTTGAGATTTTATTTTAATTTGGGTATTTAAATAAGTTATTTTATCATCAAGTATCAAGCTTTTAAAAACAATTTGTTTATAAATCCTTTGGTTTTTAAATAATAGAAGATTAATTGAAATAATCAAAGGAAAATGAATGTTTATACTTTGAAAATAATTAAAGTTCAAACCCGGAATGGACTTGTATGGATGAATGCTTTCAGAACATCGTCAAGTGCACAGTGAGCATTCTAAATGATATGTTCTAAAAGGTAACGCTTAGCCTCAAGCCTCATCAACCAAGAATGACTGAAAATCAGGGGTTAAGCAGTAAGGCTAAGTGGGTAGCGCCCAAGTAGGGTGAGGTCATCCTGGTCTAGAGTCCCTTTTTATCTCGGCTGTGTGGGCGGTTGCTGATCCCAACCGTGGGGTGATCTTGCTCGGGCTATGTAGTAAAGGGTAGTCCGGTCTTATGTTGCAGGGGATCGGGAGGGATCCTCGGTACGTTGATCTAGGCCACATACTGTGATAGGTGGTACCCCAGTGCCTAGTCATTTGTTAGAAATCCATTCTTCCTACGTGCGTTTTACGATTTTGATTGTATAATCTACTTTGTGCCTAGTATGCTGGAATTTAGTCATGTAACAATTTCAGCTATTTGAATAAGTACTTGTATATAGACTATATTATAATATCAAAGGATTTTATAAGAAATGTTCTGGCTATCGTAAGGTAAAAACTCGACATGTTTATTTGTGGCATGGTCTTACGAGATGCTTTTGATTTTCAAAGAATTTTTAAACTTTAATAATCAAGTTGAGTGTGTTTCTCATGCTGATATACCAGACTGACCCAGGCTTGTTGTTTTTTCTATATGGTCGGGTCAGACCGAGCATAATTCTAGGTTAGTTAGAAGAGTGGAAGCTTCAGGAGAAGGAGCTGGAATGTGGAGACGTATTCTCCTAGATGTTTATATTCAGTTGTTTTTGGTCGTGTGGTTATTGTTGTAAGGACAGGATTGATATAACTGTCCGAGTTTCGTGGTTGTAACTCTGATTTAAAGTCTGTATATGTTATGAAAGCAACAGATTTGGTTTTGTGAAAAAAATTGTTTATGTCATAATTTATTCGTTCCGCTATGAGATTCTGATTTGTTCTCTTTTCTTCCATCTTCTTTCTATTCCTTCCTTCTTTCTTTCTTTCACTATCCGTCTTCCCGTTTGATTTAGTTGACAAGTGTGGATTAAAGTTGGTTCAAATTGGTATGGGAAAAATGGGTTGTGACATTGTGGTATCATAGCCTAGGATGAGTGAATACTCAGGTACGAGTAGGTTGCTTATTAGGAATAGAGTCTATAGCAACCTGTTGAGTCTAAGTGTGTGTGTGTCTATATATATATATATATATGAGAGCGCGTATTTCTTAGTTATATAAAAATGGTTCTATATTGTGTTAATTGATCGGTTAAGTGGCATATGGATTCTGGTCAATACGAGTAGCTAACGTTATTGATAGGGATCTCTAAACACTTGAACCAGGCCAACGGACATAATATTATTTTAAGGGGTAGATGAAATAATTTAACCCAAAATATATTTTCTATATAAAAAGTATGATTTTTAAAAATATATGGTATTTAAAATGATTGGTTGAGAAGATAATAATTTATCATATGGGTTCTGAGTGATTTTTGCCGTTAACCTTAAGTATATTCATTTGTTTCCATTTTGACTTGAGTATACCCTTAGAAACTTAACCCTTTAGAATTTGAATCTTTGGAAAATGGATGTTTATTAAGTTTTATTTACCAAAGGAATTTGGAAAACTCTTAAAATAATATTTGGAAAGTTTTAAATTAGTATTTTAGGAAAATTTTCCACTCTTTAAACATAAACCTTATAACAATTTATTTGTTATACACACACACACACACACACACACACACACATATATATATATATATTTAAGAAATAAGTTGTTTTACTATGTATATTCGTGTATTTTCTCTACCTATAAATACTTTTCAAAAATATACTTAAATTATTTTGAAAGGATGGTTTTATAAAAGGCGCATTTCACTAGAAGGACAAACTTTGCAGTCCAATTAGTTTCTAGGACACACATCCATAGAAATTAGTTTCAAGGCCAAAATCAGCAAAATAATTACTTTTAAGGACAAAGTTAGCAGTCCAATTACGTTCAAGGACATAATTTCATAGGTTTTTAGGCCATAAAAACTAATTATTTTGCATTTTATCGTTAAAAGTAATTATTTCAGTTGTATGTCCTGGAAACTAATTGCACTTACTAAAGAGACCCTTGTGGCTAATTACCACTTTATAAAATCTTAGATAGTAGGAATTTAAAAAGGTGAAATGAATTTGAAATGTAAACCTTGATGTACCCTTTAGCCTATAGAATTCTTAACCTTAGGATCTCATCTTTGGGTTTTGGTTTTGATTATAGAGAACGCATATCATCTATCGTGGTGGAGCTTTGGCCAGAGCTAGAAGAGATGTTGACTTTGACCGAGTGAGAAGGATCAGGGCGGATCTTAACGAGCTGTCCTTGTATGAAGAAGAGCCGGAAGTACCAGTAGAGCCAGTTGAGAAGCCTCAGCCTCAACCCCATCCATAGCCTCCACCCCAGCCTTATCGCCCGCCTCTGCCTCAACAAGAAGATCCCGTGGAGGATTTCGACAACAAAGAGGAATTCAAAGTGGAGGAGGATTCCGAATCTAAAATTGACGACGCAGTCATTTAGGATATAGGTGAAGCTGTTGAGGAGCCAGCTGTTGGTGTAGGTTTCATTCCTAGAATTCCTAATCCAGAGTGTTTTTTGGTTTCTGATAGTGATGGGGAGGCCAGGGAGTTGTCAAGGCCCGAAAGGGAGGACTCTAGTAACGGGAGTCCATAATAGGTGTTGGGTTGTTGTCTCTAGGAAGTATATACAGTTTTTGTGTGTCTTTTGACCCATAGACGTTATGGATATTAGATGTTTGGTAGGGTAATATATGTATCTGTGTGTGTGTGTGTGTATGGTTGAATGGATGATGATAACATCTGTAGAAATATTCTGGATGGTACTTAATGAAATGTATTTTTTGATATACGATGTGAATCTATGTATTTGCCAGTGTAGTTTGAGTTGTTTTTGATCATTTATTATTTGTGTGGATAATTCTACTAAATTAGCTATGGAATTTTGAGGACGAAATTCTTTTTAAGGGGGGAGGAATGTAACGACTTGGGATTTTGGACATTCCGAGTTGTGAATATTAGTTTATAATAATCAATAATATTGTATTTTAATAAATAATATTCCTATTAATTAATGATTAATGATTGTATACAATTTTCTAAACCAGTGTAACTTGAATTTTCAAATCAATATTAAATTATAAATTTAATTCAAATATAATTTCTTATATGTTTTTTGCTTTAAAAGGTAAAATATGTATATGTATTATTTTATATTAAATATATGTATTTTGTTTTAAAGATAAATATGTATATTTATTCTAAAGTTGAAATATAATAGGAAATTTAAATTTATTGAAAATCAAATATATTTTTACATATAGGATAATAAATTTATATGTAGTAAAATTAGATGGAAATTCTTAATGAAGAAAAAGTGATATTTTTGATTTTGGCACATATATAAACAATGTTGTTCATATAAAATAAAAAGAGTTGAAAACTTCTATACATTCAATTTAGAAAGGTTGTATATACGAAATGATAAGTTAAAAAGGAAATTTATAATAGTTAAATTTATAAAATGTTAAAATAAAAGAATGTGTATAATAATCACTTAACTATTCATAGGAGAAACTATATATATATATATATATATATATATATATATATATATAGCAAATGGAATTTATTTATTTGGAACAAATATATTTTTATATTATCAATAAAATTTGTATATATGGTTATATATATAATTTAAAAATCAAGAATGCTACATTTTGTTTAAAATACATATGTATTTATATAAACAAATGAACTAAGAAGTTATTTAAATTTACTAGTTTTCACCCTTATTTTAAAATGGATAAATGTAAAATGCAATGCTACTTTTTCAGTATTAACTATGGGTTGTTTAACTTTATAAATATACTTATATATATACTTTAAATGTTTTATGGTTTATATGTGAAAATATAATAAGGGAAAATAAAACGTTAAACCTTTAAATTTAATTGAAGGTCTTGAGTAATTTTATATATAATAATTATTTAATTCCAAATGTTAAATTCAATAAAGTGTTATTTCAATATAGTTTCTCATTTGCATTTTTAGTTTTAAATGTATAGCACAACACTACTTTGACAAGGAATGAAATTATGGGCTGTTGAAATCTTGGATATACTTGCATATGTTTTTAATTATGGTTTATATAAATATAATAATAGAGAAGGTTGCAAATCATTTACTACTAAAAGAAATTAGTTAAACCAAAACAGGCTACAAATGTTAGTTTAAATCAAGTTAGACCAGGGATTTACAAAAAAAGGGGTTGTATCAGTAGATATATATTAACACAGTAAAAAAAACATTTGTAATAATTTCCTTTTCTTTTCAAAAATATTCTCAGTAGGAGACAACATCCACATAGCCTCCAAAAGTCTTTTCTATCTAAGATATGTTGTTGCAAGTTTACATCTATATAAGTTTTAAGATCTTAAACTTAGGGAAGATACTTCTGTTAGAAATCATAAGCAACAGAAAAAAAATATAAAAGAAAGAGAAAAAATAATAATATAATAGTGCTCTGGAACTCTGTAATTAAGAAGAAAAAAAGCATCCTCTGTTAGATTCAAGCTCAAGAGATTCGAAAACAAGATTTCAACTTTTCAAATCGAAGACTTCAACATCAAATTTCAAAGCATTTGAAATCAATGTGGAAGGTGAGAAACATTAATATTTTAACCTGGAAATGAAATTGATCTATTATTCTGTTTAATTGTCAAATTTTTGTTCATCCGGCAATTCGAAAATCCATATCTCTTTACCTAGATCATTTAGCATGTTGATGTAAACTAGGAATATGTTTATATTCTAGTGTAGTTAAATTTAAAAATATTTTCGTGAATGATTTATGCTGTGTAGTTAGCATGGGTCTTGTTTTACAGTAAAAACCATATTTTTATAAAATTTCAATGTAATTGAATCAGATATTTAAACATGCATGTTGATTTTCCCTATAGAAATAAGATTTTAGTGGTTAAATCGTAGAAATAAGATTTTAGTGGTTAAATCGTGATTTTTAACAACCTAGATTGTAAGAGATTTAGGAATGAACGTTTTTTGTTCAAAAAATATTTTCCAACGATCTCATTGCCATGGGGTGGTGCGGCCAGGATTAGTAGGTGTTGGTGGACTTGGGGAAGGTAATGACCGTGGCCGTTTGTTCGATTTGGTCTTAGTTTAGGTAAGATGGTGGATTGTGGGGTTATGGAAGAATTTTGGAGGCTGGCGAACGCGACCAAATTGTGAGGTGGTGGCACGACCGGGATGTTCGATTTTTGATAGGAAGGTAGTGTGATGGGTGTGCTTCCGATTGAAGAAGAAAGTGATAGGATCAGAGGTGTCAGACGAGTGCAGTTCGATGAAGATAGAGCATCATTTTTTTCCATGATTCACACCGAAGGGTAGTTTTTCGTTCCGTTGAATTCGAGTCGTCTCAAGGAGGCGGTTTTGATCAGTGGATAAGGGACATTGATTCAGTGGTTCACGAGGCTGGATTGATCATCAGAGCATTTCTGCACGTGCACCGTGCACACGAGATATCGGGATGGTTGATTGAAATAGACATGGGGATGTGTCGACTTGGCAGTGGTTGGTTTGCGTTTTGGGTCATTGTTCGAGGGATGGTTGTCTTGGTTGATCGAAGCAGTTTGTTTCTGTTCGGGGCACCAATTTTCAGATTGTTTTGGGTGGGATGGGTTGATTAGTTTGGTAAGGGAAGAAGAGGGTTAGAATTTGGAGCTGGTGGTAACGAGATGGGCTTCGGCCTGTTAGTGCTGTTGGGTAGTTAGATTTCGGTTTTGTTTTTCTCTAGGTTAGGCTTCGGGCCCGTGCAATCTGGATTCTATTTTAAAACAAGTTTATAATAAAGAAATTGTATAAAGATAAACCCATAACCATTTGTTTCTTATAACATTAATCCAGCATGTTGATTTAGTGATTATTTTTAAACCAATCCTCTTTGATATTAAAATGTTTTAGAAACAAGGAATTTCAAATATATAAATTTGTTTTTTTAAATTCTTTCGAATTATGGTTATTTAAATGAATTATTTAATCTTAAATTAGTCAAGTTATTTAAAATAATTCATTCTTGAGTTTATCTGAAAAATTTAAGTGTTGTAAGCAGATAATTAAGGGAAATAAACTTGATTTGCTTTGAGATTTTATTTTAATTTGGGTATTTAAATAAGTTATTTTATCATTAAGTATCAAGCTTTTAAAAATAATTTATTTGTAAATCCTTTGGTTTTTGAATAACAGAAGATTAATTGAAATAATTAAAGGAAAATAAATGTTTATACTTTAAAAATAATTCAAGTTCTTAAGTGATATTATATTTATAATAATTATTTAATTTCACATATGGTAATGTGTTATAAAGAAGATGGTTCATAACAATAGATGATACGCCTTCATACGACTAGTTGTGAAGTTAAATAAGAAAATTTTATAAGCTTGCATAGATTAGATTTAATTATCAATTGGAAATGAATGCCGTTGTATAATTTTACGGCCTATCTGTTAAGACATTCCCAAACTAAATAGTTATGTTTATTTAGATTGTTCAAACTGGTTGACATCTGGACAGCGGAAACAGACACCATTCTGCTGAATAGTTAATCTAAATTATTGTGGATAGTGTAAGCCATTGATCAGATAATATTTGTATAATTGTTACTAGAAATGAAAATCTCTGATCTATTGTTCATGCATATATCTGTTATGTGCCTGTTAATTATATTTGAGAATATGAGGTGAATCGATCTATGGAAGCTGATTTATTTGAATATCTGTGCGATTGTGAATTGTAAATTGATAAGCCTTATTCTGTTGGATTTATTTTGAAACTAGTTTTGCTTTTAAAAATAGATATTATTTTAGAAATGATTTTAAGGAATTGATAAATACTTTAGAAATATCAAAAGTTGTTATTTGTTATTATTTTTGGAAATCATTTTAAGTTATATTTTTTATAAGTATTATTTAAATTGTTTCAAGTATTAAACTATTTTGTAATGATACTCTAAAGGATAATTTTTATTAAATTAGTATTTAAGTATATTTTCTTCAATATAGATCTATTTAAATGTTGTTTTAAATAATATTTTATAATAACTTTTATAAAGTATATTTATTTAATAAATTTGGAAATTATATTTGGAAATTTCATAAGTATGATTTAGAAAGAAATAGTTTTATCTATCAAATGAAATAAGCTTTCTTAGTAAATTTTAATCCATTTGGATTGTAAATGTGAACAAGGCTTAAAGGTTGCAACGGGAAATAACTTGATTGAATTGATTGATTGTTTCGATAGTTAAATAAACGACGATCAAATTTGGACAAAAACTTAACTTTGGAAATTCTAGAGGAAACTCGAAAATTATATAGTACAGTTACCGATTGAGGTGCTATACCGTACGTATAAACTCGTTTATTCTCTAGGACGAATAATAAGGAGACCCGTACACTAACTGTTAGGAGGTGAACTCCGATCTTGTATTTCGTCGTGTATTTCCTAAAGAACCGAGATTGAGTTTTCCAAGAAATAGCGAACGTTGTTTTGAAGAGACCGGTATCGGATTTGTAATTCGAAAACAACCTCGATACAACGAGAATGTTTTCATGATGAAGACTAGGGCTTGGAGTCGAAGATGGAATAGTGAAGTGCAAGGGCTACTCGCTACTAATCCTGCGGGTGATTCCGAAATGGATGTAGTAGGAATAGTGCCTTCGGTTCCGTTCGACCCGGAACGGACTTGTATGGATGAATGCTTTCAGAACATAGTTAGGTGGACGGTGAGCATTCTAAATGATATGTTCTGAAGAGGTAACGCTTAGCCTCGAGCCTCATCAACCGGGAAAGACTGAAAATCAGGGATTATGCAGCAAGGCTAAGTGGTTAGCGCCCAAGTAGGGTGAGGTCATCCATGTCTAGAGTCCCTTTTTATTTCAGCTATGTGGGCGGTTGTTGATCCCAACTGCGGGTTGATCTTGCTTGGGCTATCCAGTAAGGGGTAGTTCGGTCTTGTGTTGTATGGAATCGGGAGGGATCCTCGGTACGGTGATCTAGGCCACGTACTATGATAGGTGGTACTCCAGTGCCTAGTCATTTATTGAAAATCCATTCTTCCTACATGCCTTTTTCGGTTTTGATTGTATAACCCACTTTGTGGCTATTATGATGGAACTTAATCATGTAACAATTTCAGCTATTTGAATAAGTATTTGTATATAGACCAAATTACAATATCGGAGGATTTTATAGGAAATGTTTTGGCTATCCTAAGGTAAAAACCCGACATGTTTATTTATGGTATGGTCTTACGAGATGCTTTTGATTTTCAAAGGATTTTTAAACTTTAATAATCAATTTGAGTGTGTTTCTCATGCTGGTATACCAGACTGACCTGGGCTTGGTGTTTTTCCTATATGCTCGGGTCAGACCGATCATAATTCTAGGTTAGCTAGAAGAGTGGAATCTTTAGGAGAAGGAGCTTGAATCTAGGGACGTATTCTTGTTGATGTTTATATTCAGTCTGTTTTGGGTCATGTGGTTATTGTTCTAAGGATAGGATTGATATAACTATCCGAGTTGTGTGGTTGTAACTCTGATTTAAAGTATGTATATGTTATTAAAGCAACAGATTTGGTTTTATGTAAAGATTTGTTTATATTATATTTTATTCGTTCCGCTGTGCGATTCTAATTTGTTCTCTTTTATTCTATCTTTTTTCTTTTCCTTCCTTCTTCCTTTCTTTCACTATCCTTCTTCCCGTATGATTTAGCTGACAAGTGTGGATTAAAGTCAGTCCAAATTGGTATGGAAAAAATGGGTTGTGACGCAAATATTTCATCTAATTTACTTTCTGTAGGCACTATTATAATATTAGCGGATTTTGATAACTTTAATAATTCAAGTTGAGTGTATTTTCTCATATTGGTTTTCTAGAATAACTCAGGTGTTATTTTATTATAATGCTCAGGTCGGACCGAGTATTACAGATTCAAGTTAGGATGCTGTGTAGCTCAGGAGACAAGCTGGATGACAGAGACATATTCACGTACTTGATTATATTCTGTTGTGTGTTTGTATATGAGGACAAGTTACTATAAATGTGCAGATTGATTATTGACTGTTGTACTCTGATTGACGTCTATATATATACAGATTACAGTTTTTGTTTTGTGTAAAGACTTACGATATATTGCAGAATATTCATTCCTTATGAGATTCTGTATTGTTTAGTTTTTCTTCTATCATTTTCTTCTTCACCCCTAATGAGTCATACTACTATTCAATTTGAGTTGGACACGCGAGATGCATTGTAGACTTAAAGGGTACAGAGATACAGGCCATTACACTTAGTAATGGAGCTGAAGGTTAAGCGAGAACCTTGGCTTTGGTAGGGATTACTCTGTGGAGATAGAGTTAGTAGTACTCTAGAATTAGTTTGAGTATATTAAAAGGTATGAGCATTTATTTGTTAGTGATTATAAAATGTTTTACATTGAGTTGATTTATCGGTTGAGTGTTTATGAATTCTAGCCGGTACGGAAGGTACAACCGATTCGATAGGGGTTTCTAAACTCTTAAACAAGGTAAACTGACAAAGTATTGTTTTAAAGAGGGTAAATGAAATAATTTTACCCAAATGATATTTTGATATAAAAGAAATAATTTTCCAAGATTATTATATATAGTATATTTGGATGTTTAACAGATAATATTATAATCAACACAAGATTATAAGAATTTAAATGGTTTATATAACCAAACAGAAATTTTATACGTACAATATATACAAAGGAGTTATAGCTAGAATTGAATACAAACTAGAATTTGAAATTTTATACCCCGGAAACTTTGTATTTTAAATGGATTTGGACTAAGATTTGAGAAATTTTGAAATCTTAAATATTTTTGAAATGTTATCCAAAGTGTTTGAAAGGAAGAATGGTGATATTATTTTTGAGATATTTCTGAATAGAAATTGTTTAAAAAGATTTTTGAAAGTAGGAAAGCATTGAATTCACTTCAGTCGCTAGAAAATAATTCGAGTGATGACTGCCGCATCATCAGAGTTCATTTTCGAGTTTGTAAGTGACGGATTGCTACCATAGTGATTGGCTATTATTATTTGCTTTGGACTTGTTTTGGTAAAAAAAATTTGTTTTAGAAATTCCAAAGGGAAATTGTTTTGATAAAACCAAGTTGTTTTAAAATTCCGAAAGTATGATTTGATATGCACAAAAGTGGATATATGTATATTTATGATTTCGAAATGTTTTGAAATAAAACTAGGTAATTAAATTTTGAGATTTCCATTTAAATGATTTGTGAAGTTAGGGAAAAAACGAATTGAACTTATAATTTGGAACTGATATAGATAAGAAAAGGAAAGTGTGAAATATAATATGTGAAATAGTACAAATAATTGAATTTGAAATTTTATATGAATTGAAATTATTTCTAAGGTTGATTTAAACTCTATTTGAATTAGAGTTATGATATTGGACTTTTGGATGGAAATAAAAATCGGTAATCTCAAATTTAGAAATTTTATATATTAATTTAATAGTGAAATTTAATCCTGGAATTAAATTTTAACTTGACTAAATTAAAACGAATAACATGGGTTGAAATTTAACCTAAAACAAGTTAGATGAAAATTGAACTGGATTTGAATTAATGGAATGTAACGTTTGAAGTGCAAAAGTGATTATATAACCATAAGTTATGGTTATTAAAAGAAATGGATACATTTAAGCTATTAAGTGATATACATGATCCAGAGTTATGATTATAATAAATTTTTGAACTTATGAATTGGGAAAGTGAAATGGTAAAAGCAAAATGAAATGGTTTGATATTATGGTAAAGGAATGGAAATTCAAAAATTTGAATTTTAAATGGAGGTGAATTGAAATTGAGTAAATTGAATATAAACATGAAGTGTGAAGTTATTATATAACTATATGTTATAAATATAGGATGCGAGCAAACTTGAGTGGAAATTTAAGGAATTGTGAATAAATAAGTTGCATAACATATTAAACTGAGAAAGTGGAATAGTATGACCAAGTTAATATGGTTAACTATTTTGATAACAAGGAATGAAAATCAAAATTTGAATTATAAAATGAGTTGAACTCTAGTCAAAAAAGCTGAAGTAATTTTTGAATGAAAATCTGATTCTTGATTATAAAATAGAAGTAAACTAATGAAATAAGTTAACTAGTGGATTGAATATTGAAATGAGACTTGAGTTATTAATGGAATTCGACTTATTCATAGGCGAATTAAAATGTTTGAAAGTAGTTGTTTGAAATTAAATGGATGATGGATTGGAGTTAGGAAAATTTAATATAAAATCACTTGAAAAGTGAGGTGATGAAGTGAATTCCTGAATAAGTCAAATGAAATGAATAGTGATCGAAATGAATTAATGAAATAATATCCAAGTGATATAGGATAAATTAGAATATACTTAGTAAATGGGAGTGAATAAATTTAATGGGAATCATTGGAAAATAGATAAACTGATTTTGAATTAATGGATGAATTGAAGCTTAATAACATAAGTTTGCATAAAATGAATGGAGACATGAATGGAATTCAATTGAATTGATTGTGAATCAATTTAATATTGAATAAATGGTACAGAAATCAATTTGGAAGTGTATAATTGAGTGTTTGAACACTGAAAATTGCATATGCGTTCCAAAATACGTAATATGAATGGTTGCTTATGCAACTTGCATTTAGATTGGTTAAATAAGTGTAATGATAAGAAAATTTTTATGATTTTCGAACTTATACGCTTCATTTGAGTAAGTACAGGTACATGGAGTTGTTTGGATAGATTTCGGGTGCGTGATTGCACATAAATTTAGCAAGCTCGCTTAATAACGCTAATATAAGTATGCTTACGCATTTATAAGTGAAAATGAGATAAATATTGATATATATTGCGTATCCGGCAATGTGGGTCGATGTATATGTTTTTATCATATTTGTGACATTGCAAAAGGCTCTTCATACAGGGGAGACTCTGCCAAAAATTATCAGAAAATTTAGGGTGTTAGAAAAATTTTGAAAATTTTTGAAATTTTTTTGTCAATAGAAAGGTTGACATAGATTGGAATGAAATAAAGGGTTTTGATTTAGAATGGAATATAATTTTTTTGAATGGAACTAAAGATTTGTGAAGACAGAATATCGAGTTTCTACTAGGTGGGTTTTTGGGTAAGTTAATGGGTTTGGATCATTCACCATACCTTAGCAATTTCGAGGACGAAATTCTTTTAAGGGAGGAGGAATGTAACAACCTGGATTTTTTATCGTTTGATTTTGAATATTTAAATGGTATATATATAGGACTTGGAATTATAATTGATTTAGAAAGTTTCAAAACTGGAATTTCAAGTAATTTCGTAAAATTTTGAAATCGTCGATTTAATCGGCGTGTTAAAGTAGTGGTTTGAGGCACAGTCTCGGAATTCGATGAAACAAGTTTCATTAAATATGTAACAGTGTATTATTATGGGATTTTAAATTTCATAGCAATCGGATTTACCGTTTGCTCGTGGGAGTTGAAAACGCATCGAAATTAATTTAATTTAAAATCAGTCGTTTATTGCCGCAACTTCCATATACTTTCGAATTGGCCTTTGAAATATGTTTTATTGATTTCATAATAGGGTTAAAACATTGTAAACGCCTGTTGGCACGTTTCGTTTGGAGATCGGAAAAATCAAGTGTGAACGTGGCTTTAAATAGTAAATTATACGTATATATTTACACATATGTACACAAACCCTGGCCCAAAATCAACGCAGCCACAAGCCATTAAAAAAATAGATAGAAAACGATCACCTTCCTCCTCGATTATCTCTCCATCCATCAAGTATTATCAAAAATTCCAACTGCAAAAACATAGAACACCTAGAGTTCTACCAATTCAAAGGCAGAGAACGCCGTGTTGAAGGAGATTTCGAGCCTCTTAGAGCAGCCGTTCGTGCATGAATCTTGAGTCAAGGAAATAGCCAAGTGTTGCGGGATATAGGGCTTTGGCGCTAGTTGCTTAGGCCTTCGAGAAGATGGTCGCTGATCAACGAGAAAGTGACCGGAGGAGTAGCGACAATGGATTGATTATTCGCGGCTATGGGTTTGTTCGAATTGGGTACGATCGGAAACGGAAGGGAGAAAGGAAAGAATTCATGGCCAGGATCCTCTATTTTGAAATTTTCATCGCTATGATTAATTAGAGTAAAAGTAAAATTGATTTTGTAAATTTATTTATATTTAAATTTGGGTAATCTTTGAAATACCAAGACTATTTCATACGTGGTCAGAATTGGACGAAACAGGCGGTGTTGGAATCATAGCAACAAATACTACGTTCTGGAATTGATTTACAGTCGATTAGAGCTAGCTAAAATTTAGGTTAAATTGAACGTTATTTGATTTAATTTAAAATTGAAGCATTGGGAAATTGAAACTCAAGGTGAATAAATCTCACTCATTTGGATTACTAATTTAAATATAAAATGTTAAAAACCAGTTATTGGTTGATTGGATGAATTTATATATTATTATCAGTTTAGATGTTATAACATATATATATATATATATATATATATATATATATATATATGTATTAGTATATATATTAGTATTTGGGTATATTTCCCATCGATTGGAGCGAATGAGACACTATGCACCCCGCATAATAGCGGATGACCCTATATTACCGCGATATGCCATTTCAAAGCGGGATTGGTGTTTTTATGTTATCTAACATCTGTGGATGCAGGCAAAACAAGTTGGAGGGATCCTACTGGATTCCTCAAAAATGTTGATTTTTATTTCATTTATAGTGATATATGATGTATTGGAATAATATATTATGGATTGTTGTGTGATTAATATATTGGATGCTATAATAGCACTGGCCCTAAAATTTTGGTACTTTTAATACCATAAATATTATTATTGAATTTAAAAGGAAATTTAAAGGAGGATTTTTGAAATGAAAAATTTACATTGGATTTTGGGATTATTTAAATGGGAATTGGATGGATAAATAAATGATTGGATTTTGTATATTTATTTAGCTAATTTGGAAAAAGGTTTCAATTGGAGAATTTTAAATTGGAGAATTTTAAATTGGAAAATTTTAAATAATAATTTTAAAATAAGATTTCTTGAAATATGGAATGGAAGACAAAAATCGAGATTTGATTGGTTTTGGAATATAGTTTGGATTATTTATGAAATATATTTTTAAATGAAATTTTAACTGGAAATCGATTTATAAAATGGTATTTGGTAATATAATTAGTTATAGAACTGGAAATGAGTTTATGAAATTTATAAACAATGTTTATAAATTAAATGTTTATCATTCGATAAATTGGAATATAAATTCGCGATGAGAATTTATAATGATTTATGGAAATTTTTTCAGAATGAAATAGAAGGTACCATTTTGGAAATATGAAAAAGAAAGTAATGGAATTGAAAATGAAATCATTTGTGATAATTTGAGAGAGATTATATATGCCAAAATGGTCACATTGGATTTTAAAATGGATTTTTATCGAGAAGTTAAGTTTGTTTTTAGAATGAGATTTCTATTTATTTAACTATGTGGTTTAAAAACTATTTTAGAATCGGAAGTATTTTGGAAAGGTTATTTTTTTTCAAGTATCTGGTATTAGTTGGAAATAAATCAAATTATTGTAATAAGCTTGTAAATTGTTTAGTTTATTTAAAAATTAATTGGGAATGAGTTATTGATATTTATTTAAAAGTGCTTTGATATTTTAAATAATTTGTTGAACGAGTTTAAAAATATATTGTTATTCTTTAAAAATATTTATTATATATATAGAGTTTGAAGGATTGAAATTTAATTATAAACTCTCTTGAGATTGTTATGGGATTATTTAAATGGATATGATTTTGCTAAAGGAATGTAACAACCCATAAATTTTAAAAGGTTTTTAATAACGTATTTAATTAAATTTTGAAGAAATTTTAAATAATAATATTTTGAAACAAAAATTTAATGTTTGCATTACGTATAATTAAATATAAGTAGTCAATAAATAATAAAACATATAAATTTAGATTACGTTACTGGTTAATTAATTTAGGCGTACGTTCGTTTTAAGTATTGCATCTATTGTACGCACTCTTTTATTTCATATCTTAGCTGTTAAAAATCAAATCAGCACGTGCATTAAAAGAATTAAAACCCTGCCTCCAATTCACGTGTAGAACTTTCCACTTTCATTTCCGTCTCCATATTTAATAGGAATAAAAATCTTTGATTTCCTAACCGTTTCAAAATCTCTTTCCATCTTCATTTTTGCAACGCAGTTCAGATCTGGAATAAAAAAGTGTAAATGGTAACGATCCGAAATTTTAGACCAATTTAAAATTCTAATTTTATTAAAATATTGAATAAAATTTGGTAGAAAAAAATGGTGGGCATAATAATAGTTTATATGATATTTACAATTTGAATTAAAACAACAAATGTTAAGAATTTAATAATAATTGTTAATTGTAAATATTGATCCATTGAATAAAATTTAAGAGGAAACAATTGTTTAATCGTATTGTTGAAATTCAAATAAATTAACCTCTAACAAATGAACTAAAATCGGTAACTAGTGGATATGTTGAGTTATGTGAAATTATTAAATAATGTTTGATATATTATTAATAAAAAGAAGAAAAAAAAGGAAAAATATTATGTCTATTTATACATCAAATGGTGGTTTTGAAATTTAGTTTTGAAAGCAAGTATGGATTTTTGATTCATAGAAAAATTTGGTCTTAATATATATATATACACACGGAAAGTTTAGTTTGGGTATAGGGTCCATTAATTATTGTGTGAATTCTAATAGGTATGTATATATAGGTTATGTTAGTATTTTCAAATATATTACTCATTTCCTTGAAGTTTTGAAACACACTGTCCAATCAACCCATCAATTGGTCTAATAATTTATTTTGGGAAATTCAAGGCACAGCTGTTTTATTTGCCATCATTTCTTTTATTTTTTTCCAAACGGTTCATTTTGCCTTTATAATGTATCCTTCCATTCCATACTTATCTTTTTCCTTTACGTTTCAAATATGGAACGTGTTGTCCAATCAGCAATTAATTGCTTTAATTTCTCAACTAAATCTCGGGCGACTGTTGCCATCCTATACTTATTTTGAATATCAGAACATATAAATTGTATACGTTTATGTTCATTTTTGGTCAGTTCTTCTGTTTTAAAGTAATATATTTATTTCTTAAAAACGGTTGCATTGTGAAACACGTCTCTTCCTAATCTTCACCGTGCAGCCCAAGCCATATAATAAATTGCTTTAATAACGTTGTTGAATAAACGGTCATTTTAATTTATTATTTATTGTACGTTCCCTTTTTACTTAAAAATTGGCTACGTAAACATTAATTCAAAAATAGGAAGAAATCATTCGTTCCTTATAGCCACTTCATTTGCTTTAATTATGTCATGTGATTCAAGCAGGTGACCGTGTCCATTCACTCAAATTATCTATATTTTTGTTTTAAATTTCTTTCCTCTGTTCACGAGGGTAATTATGGTATGATTCTCAGCCTATTGGTATGCCTTTCCATCTTTCCTTCTGCAATAAAAAAACCTTTAATTATTATCTCATTTCTTGCTTGCACGGTTACAGACAATCGATTAGTTAATTGCATATTGTAGTCTGTTCATGCCTATTTGGTTCATAAAAATTATTAAGCATTTTATCCAGAGCAGCCGACTCACCTACATCGCTCTATATCTATTTATTTGCGTACAAGTTCAAACTTTTCCATTTTCTTTGATTGATAGATTTGTTGCCTTTATTTATTCTTTCTCTCCCTGTCATTATTTCTTAAAGGAAAGCAATCCATCAAAAAGTAAATATTTGATTATAGCCAGCCGTTATCTATACCCAAATTTCCATTTTTATGACCATCATTCAAATATCAAACTTATATACATTTTGCACTCATTTCGCTCATTCAATTTTACGTTTCTTATTCCAGGCTTTAAATATTGAGCTCCTCCCTTATATTTCTCCGTGGCCTTTACTTCTCTTCTCTGTTTTTTTTTATTTTTTCTCCCCCTCTGTTAGCTTCTCAAAACCATCACTCCGCAGCTCCTCCCTGATATTCCAACCCTCGTGCTCCTCCGTAGCCACTTAGACCGTGTAATCTTTCTTTTGCGTAAGTATATTTTTTTATATAAACCTATGGTATATTATAATATATACTGTGTACGTTAGGTTATATGCTTATATACATATACATTGCTGTATGTTTATGAAAGAAAATATGTATATATTACAAACTATATTCTCTGTTTTGTTTTAAAATATATAAGTGTTATAGGGTATAAGGTACACATATATAATTTATATGTTGTATAAGAATATAAGTGGATTTGTACAGATAAAGCATGGGTTTGTTGATATTAAAATAACGTAAATACTGATTTTATATAAACAGTTATATGATCTATTTTTATATATTATAGAAATTGGAAAATCTAGTCCGACAAATAATATATGTTATACTGTTTATATATTTACAGTAATATATATTAATTTCATTTAAGTATGATATAAATAGTGTTTATAAGTTTTAAAAAAAATAATAAGTTATATTAGTTTAGATTTTACCTCTTGGGTTAGATAGGGTCACTGAGTATACATATGTATATATATATACCTTATGTACGTTTGTATATATATATATTTGTTAATTATATTTTAAGTTATATGTTAGTTATAATATATTATGGTTTGTAGTATTCCTAATATTTTAAAACGGAAAATATATATTGTTGGAAACTTGTAATACAATCGCGTTTGTATATTTTCTATTTAAGTTTATAACTTAATATATATGTGTTTATATATAATATAAAATTTTGTTCGCAAATATCTATATGAGTATACATTAATTGGTTTTAAGAGATATAAATATATGGAGACTTTGTTCGAAGTGTTGAATTAAATTTTAATTTGAGATATATGATTAAATTGATTTTAATAATAAATAATAAAATTATATACATCTTTTTCTGTCATATCAAGATGGTTCTAATTCGTTTTCACCAAATTCTTATCTCTCAGCTTTGTTGAATTCATGCCAATCTAGCGTTGCTTTGAAATTCGTAGCTTGTTGTGTTGTCTATCTTCTCTAGCCTCTAGCCTCGAAAGGTGAGCAATCACCCATGATTAATGTTCTTTTATTTATTAAATTTGATTTCAACTGAATCGACAATTGAAATATACTACTGAAGTTAGTAAATCTGTTGTATATGCTATTATCTGTAAACTGTTCACCTATGAGATATGACACCATATCCTATTGTTTATACTTTATTTAATTACTGTTGATATATGCCTGTTGTTATATTATTATCATATCCTGTTATATTATTGTTATCTGTTATCACTCTGCAAGTTCCCTGTAGTTTAGAATTCACTATGGGTTGAAATGATAGATACCCGAACGGACTTTAGAATAAGAGAATTTTGTGATGGGTTGAAATGATAGACCCAAGTGATTTTCATTAAATTGAATTTGGGATTACGGGTTGAAATGCTATCCACCCGTATATATTTAGTGTACGGATTGAAATGATAAATATCCATATCACTTGACCATATGATAAGAAATATATACAGACACCGTTGGTCCTTGTATAAATATTTTGAAAATAATTTATATGGTTTTGGAAAGAAATATATGGTTTAATAAATATAGATTCTTAAGACATTAGATAAATGATAAATTTTATGTATAAATTTAGCAGTAATATTTGATTTAAATTAGGTGGATTTAATACGTAGAATATGGTTAAGTATATATGTAAATTTAGATTTCAATAGATTTTCTTGTAATAAATTGAATAAGTAAGGTTGCGAAGGTAAATTTGGGTTTATTGGAAATGGTATTTAAATAAGGATTTTAATTAATCGATTTGAAATTATTGAATGGGACATTTAAAGGTATGATTTTTTAACTGGATTTTGATTTAAGTGATTTAATGAATATTTCACATCTAAATAAAAAAATGTTTAGTAAAATGTAAGTTAAGGTTACTTAAATGATATTGAGTCTAATGAGGGAATATTTCAGGACTAAATAATAATGGAGTTAAATTGTGATCTATATGAAACTGTCAATTGAACTTTGAATTGTAGAATATTAAAGCTTTGAACTATACTGGAATTTAATTGGTTTATTTGTGATTCAGATCTGTATTTGAAATCAATTTAATTCGAATTTATTATTTAGAAAATTTAATTGAATAAAAATTTAGTTTGAAACATTGAATATTTAAGGTTTTGAAATAATATTGAAATGTAAAAAGGTATTTTGTGATTTCAAGTCCAGATTTGAGATCCATAAAATGTGAAATGGTTATTTAGGAATTGAGTTGAATTTTAAATTAATAAATTGAGATTGGACTAAAATTTGAATTTGGAATCTGAATAGATTTGAATCGCCACTTTAAAAGTGATAAAATTTGAATATATATATATATGTTATATATATATTTTAGATGAAATGTTATTTTGGTTTTGAAGTATAAATTAAATTGAAATGACCACGGTGTTATAGTGTATGTTTCTTCATTGTAGATAGTTCCAAGGATCCTTAGAGAATGGTTATCCCATACATCCTTTAAGTTACTTGTATTTCAGTTGATATTTCACTTGAGTTATATTTATTGATATAAGAATGTTAATCCTGACTCGAGTGTTTTGTGTTTTGCTTTACGCTCGAGTCAGACTGAGTGATACAACATTTGAGACTCACCTTCGAAGTTGTAGCTTTGCTTGAAGATCCAGCTATCTATCCTCTTAGTCATCCAGTCGGTTGGTTCAAAGAACTCATCTGCCCCTACTGAAGACTTCACTGCATCTGGGATATTCTGATGTATTTTATTTCTAACTTTGTTTATATAGTAGCTTCATGAACAACTATTCATTTATTCCGCTGCGTATTATTGTACTACTCTGTATCTGTGATTCTATGATTGATTTATTTATTGTATATGTTTTGCCAAATTTAAATTAACAATTCGATTTTTTGAATTATTCAAGTCGGACATGTACGGTTTTATTGTCGATTTGAATGGTCCAAAATAGTGGGTCGTTACAAGGAATCTTAAAAGAGATTTTGGAAGTGAAAGGGGAATTTTCTAGAATGTTGGAATATGGGACATCGTAAATGAATATGAATTCATTAAAGAAATTATGAATTGTTAGTCAAAATTATAAATGAGTATAATTTGTTTTTGGAAATGGTAAAAAGGAATATATCAATAATTTCGAAGATTTATGAGATAAGTTACGAAATATTTTCTAAGTTTGATATTAAAATGATTTGGAGAATCTGCCTATTAATATTCTCCTAAGTATTGAAAAGAGGGTTTTGGAAATATTTTAGGAGTGAAATGGTTGAGATAGAAATTTTTTCTAAGTATTATAAACTGAGTTCGAAAATATTTCTAAGTGTTGAAATGGTTTAAAAAAACGTATTATGGATATGTATTTAGAATTGTTTTCAATATGTAATAGTGGAAGAGATTTTTGATAAATATCATTATAAAGATATTTTGGAATAAATATTTGGGAAATTTATAATATGGGCCCGGTGACTACTTTTGTATGTTATTTGATAGTAAAATAACCGACTATCAAGTTTGGCTAAATTCGTTGATCCTTTCGATGAGAATGGTATCAGATTTATTTAAATGAAAACCACTTCGATCTGATTTGTGCGTTACGAATTGTGATATCTCAAAGATAGTGGAAATGGTGATCTTGAAGGAGATTTGGTTGTCTAGACCCAGGAAAATTTGTATGGATGAATTCCATCGTTGCATTGTTGCTTGGAAAGTAGTGTTAGCATTCCAAGAATGAATGCTATTCAAAAAGGTAAACGTAGCCTCAGGCCTAATCAACCGAGAATGACTAAAACATGGAAGATGTAGTAGGGCTAAGTGGGTTGCACCCAAGTAGGGCATGTTATCACCTTTCTAGATATCCTTGGCAATATTATATTTAAAATTATGCACATGGGTGTGCATGGAAAAGAGAGGGCTCGATAAGGGTAGGAACAACCAGGGTAATAACATTTTCTGTACTATCCAAGTTAGGGGTAGGTCGATCCTTTGTTGGTAGGGATCGTTAGGTACATTCTCGGTGCATTTTTCTAGAGGAGTACTGTGATGGGCGGTACGCCAATAGCCCAGTCATTGTACGAAATTCAATATCCACTAGAGCCTGTATGGTTTTGACTGTGCCCAACTATGCTAAAACGTGAGATGTAAGCATTTCAGCTATTTTCAAATTTACTTTCTATAGACACTACTATAATATCCGATGATTTTGATACAAAATGTTTTGGTTATCGTAATGTAAAAACCCGTCATGTTTATGTATGATGCGGTCTTACGAGATAATTTTGTTTTCAAAGGATTTTGCTAACTTTAATAATTCAAGTTGAGTGTGTTTTCTCATGCTGGTTTTCCAGACAGACTTGGTTGTCATTTTATTATAATGCTCTGGTCAGACCGAGTTTTTCAGATTCAGGCCATGATGCTATGGAGCTTAGGAGACGAGCTGGATGATAGAGATGCATCTGCATACATGATTATATTCCACCATGTGTTATGTGTACGAGGACAAGTTATTATAATTGTCCAGATTGATTATTGACTGCTGTACTCTGATTGATGTTTATATATATATATATATATATATATATATACAGATTGTAGTTTTTTTGTGTAAAGACTTATGATATTTTATAGATTATTCGTTCCACTATGAGATTCTATATTGTTCAGTTTTTCTTCTATCATTTTCTTCTTTATCACTAATGATTCGTATTTCTGTTCATTCTGAGTTGGACACTCGATATATATTGTCGATTCAAACGGAACAGAGATACGGGCCATTACATTGTCATATTAGCTAACAGTTAAACTTAGCAAATAATTTGATAATTCCTCACTTCTAACTTGAATAGTTTTTCAATGATTCATTTGTCACTAAACAATTGGATGATCATGTGGAAATTTACTCATTGCTATTTTAATTTGAAAAATTTGTACTCAAATGACTTCATAGAAGCTGTTATTTATTCCATGAAACTACAATAACTTCTTCGCATTGTTTAAAAATCAAAAGAGACTTTTAGTGTTTCATACACATTAAATTATATATAACACCCTAACTGTTCTTTATATGTATATATATATATATCTGAGATCTTCTATAGACACTCGCTCATTAGCGGGTTTCCTTTTTACTTGCTAAATAATTGGCTGAAGCAACATCAAATGGGCCTTGATTTCATATTTTATTAGTTTTTAAACTACTAGCGGATCGTGGTTTTGTTGTCCTGACCAAAGACGGGGTGAGTATAAATAATGGTTGCGAACCACATAGCCTTGCTGCGTCTACACGATTTCGACCATTTACGGGGTCATCTACGAGTGTGAAGCTCGAGGTAACGATTACCTTTCACATAGCACGTCTTCTTCCTTTGATTTCCACATTTCCATTCCATCGATCCCTATTGACATCCACGAACATACAACCTCTGTGCTCGTACGTCTTAGAGAAGGGTGTTAAGCAAAGAGAAGTTGTTTTTTCGGCCACCAAACATATGTATGTTTATAAAAGTCAATGATGAAATATCAAGAATACGATGTGAGACATCTGTCCATACAAGTTCATTCTGGGATTGAATGAAACTGAAAGCACTCTCCTACCACATCCTATTATGAATTATCCCTAAGATTAGTAGCGAAAAGTCCTTGCATCCTAAGGAGTTTCAAAAATAATAGGGACCGCTGCTACTTTAGTATTTAGGAGCTAACCGAAATTATCAACAAGCAATCATTTCACCCCAAAATTTTTCGATCTTCATCCTTCATTCTCTCTATCAGGTCTTTATTTTTTGAACGCATACGTTGGTTTGAAGTGGTTTCCGATTAGGCATTACCCAGATTTGACCCTGTTTCCTTCGAACCAATATCGATAAAAAGAGGTTTTGTGAATAGGGTATCATTCTTAAATTAATTAAGTTCATTTTATTAAAATCTCTTTTAGAAATATACATCTCCAAAACATTCTCTCTGGTATATATGGAATTATTAAACCTCTCTTATCAAATCCTTTGTTCACTTAAAACCCCCTTTTAAACTTGGAATAATTCAAAATCATTTCATTTTTCACTTAGGAAAACATTTCCACAATCAACTCATTTAATTCTTAATAAAGATTTCTTAATTCAAAATTCTTAATTTTGATTGAGTTAAAACCATGTTATCTAGGATGTCAATCCAAAACTAGTAAATATTAGATGAGCAGAATCTATAGAAATAATCTAATTCCACTCAATATCAATTCCCATATTCGAAAAATGCTATGGGCGGAATAATGATGAAATCACCTTTTAAATTCCACGAATAGTATGAGTTCACTCTTTGGAATTTAACACCAAGTGTAAGAAGATCATCTCGATACAATCAAAGTTGTATTTAATTTAAATTTGAAAATTTTGATCTTTTATACTTAACTCGTTTTCGACATTTCAATCTTATCTATCTCTCCCCCAGGAAAGAGGCCCGGTAGGGCACTGGTTTCTCTTGAACGTCTCTTTGGTTTAAGTACCTTGGATTCAGATCTCACGAATAGAAAAATCTTGTCCACTCATCGGCTTTTAAAGCCAAGATTAAACCACTTTATTTATCTTTATACCATTTATTTAAACTCTTTTAAATAAGATAGAAAACCTCCAATCATCATTAAAACATTAATTTATCCATTTCAAAATATTATAAAATATTTGGAAAACAATCATTAAGTTTAAAACATATTTCAAAAGCTAATGAAATGTGCTGCAGAAAAGTGTCGCGGAAAGTTCTTTTTTAAGCTGTATTGATCAAAACGACTTTTTATCATTTGGAAATTCATTTTTTCTAACTCAAATCACTTTTAAAACATTTTAAAAGATATATGTTTTATTCCACATTTTAAACAATTTTAAAACATCATTTTCAAAGAAATCCAGTTTTGCATTACGAACCGCAAAATCGCAATTTTTCAAAAAGCTTATTTTAGTCATGTTTCAAAATCTACTTATTGAAATCTTGATTTTCTTTATTCTTTGGAAAATTATGGATATAATAGTTTGGAAAATCCTTGTCTCGAAGAAATCTGAGATATATTCCAACCTTACACTTTTCTGACATTTGTGCCGCGAAATGGCGAACTTCCGTCACGCGACACGTCTATTTTTTTTACTAAATTTCATTCTCATGTAAACTTCACCGAAACACTTTTAAATATTTATAAACATTTCAAACTTATTTTAAACCATTTTTAAATAGATTTAACATTCCATACCCAACATTTTATTAATTCAAGGAAAGTGATTTCCTTTGTGCTTATCTACATGTATTTCCGTGACTTGCATATATATTCGATATTCATTTGAAAACAACCAAAATTAATGATCAAAGCGTACCTAACATCCATTTGCAAACATCATACCATAGTCCAAAATAAAATATAATAGGTTGGGAGTTCTCACCTTCATTTTTCATTCTAGCTAATAGAAAATCAGCTATAGCTCCGCTATCACGAAATTAAACTCCATGAAATCGAGATTTGGACCCTTGAAATGGCTAGGCATAGCTTTGGGAGTATGGGAGGTGTGCACGGCCTAGCTAGGGAAGGAGAATAGTCTTAGCCATGATGAAGTGAGGTGGAGATTGTGAAGAACAAAGAGAAAAGGTGGACTTTTGGGATTGTTTTGAAGTGTTTAAGTATATATAACTGCATATTACAATTTAAATTCTTTTTGAAATAAATATTTATATTATTTCTCTTAAGATGGAAGCCATTAAAGTGGAGAACAAAGCTTAGAAATATGAAGAATAAGATGAATGAAAATGGAGAGAAGAGGGTAGGGTATTTATAATAAAAGAAGAGTGTAAAAGTATCCATGCATACATCATCACCTTCATCACCATTAAACGGCTTCACCAATAACCCACCACCCTCCCCAGACACGGTAGAAGCCTTCTACTCCATGTACCCGTCACTTCCATCTTCTCATATATGCATATGTTGACTTATGTATTCTTAAGGAGTAAGAAATCTTAAAATACATTATGTATATTTTATAGTATACTTTTATACTTAATTAATTTTGTATATATATGTTTATGTGCATGATATCATGTACATGTGATATACATACACACACACACACACACACACCCCCCATATATGTACATGTAGGTGCATAACACTTCGAAAGTCTTCGAACAACTTTTGTCCGTTAAATCGTTGAAATCCGAAGAACCGATTATCGGTCATATTTTCACTAATTTATTAATGTGCATATATTTGTAAATGAAATTCAGAAAAAATTTATTATCATTTTAAGCTAACTAAAATGATCACATTTCATTTATGAACCATATAAAGTAATAATAAAAATTATTTAGAAAAATTGCTATTATACCAATAAAGCAATATCGACTTTTCCTCATACTTTAAAATTAAATATATCTGTTCATAAAACTATTATAAAAGATTCATTATCACTTTATAACTATTCAAAATGAATTATCTTCATTAAAAATAATTATTTTGATAACTAAAATAATTATTAAATCATTAAATCTCAATTTAAATTAAATAAATCAATTATTTAATTGTAATGTCATTTTGTTGATATAAATTTCAAGGAAAATGTTTATAAGATTACTATTACTTATTATTGCTTGAAATAATGTTATCCTTTTATTTTCACGAATTCAAAAATAAATCCAATTTATCAAGGTGATAAATTGAGGGGTCGTTACATCCATGATGGCGCTATTAGCCACGCTTGCGTGCGTGGCGCGTGAAAATGGTCGCAAACCCAAAAGAAACTACACTCGTTTGCATGAGATTCACCGCCGCCTCAATCATCGATTCGATGATCCAACCGTTAATTATGCTCTGATCGATGCCTCCTACATTTCCCAAGTTGAAGTCGAAGTCTAATTTCACCTCTAGAGGCTCTGATCGACGATAACCATTGGATGGAGGGTTATTTTTAATAGCGGCTAATTTAGGGTTGCAAATGAAGGAAGATTAAGGGCTACTTATAGTAAATTTTCATGGCACTATTCATCCATGAAATTTTCGAACTCCAAATGAAGCGTGCCACCTGGCGTCCATATGTTATACCCCTATTCCGAAAATAGTGGAATATATATCGGGAGCCAATTCCATCATATTAAGAGATAGTTTTTCAAAATCAAATTATTTTAATTTCTACACGTTTCAAGCTCTCACGATCAAACAATAAGTTCGAATGCTACGAAACTTGAAATTCTATTATAATTCACTATCACGGATCCGATAAAACTAGTTTCGTCGAAATCATGGACTGTTTCCAAAACACTATTTTTACACGTTAACTCAAACAAGCTATTTTCCAAAATAAATTTATTCACTTTAAATCCAATTCAAAAAGCTTACTATCATCATTCTAATTTAAATAGAATTTAAATCAACTTTTCAAATCATTTTCATTCATTAAATTCAGGATTCAATTATTTAAATAATTTTCAATATTAAATATAACAGTTAAATTGTCAAATAAATCACGATATTTGAAATGTAAGTTATTTAACTTATAAAATTAGCTTTTATAATGAATTCAAATAATAAAACATCTATGTCCATTTTACAGTAATTCAACATTTTCGCAATTATTGTATACAACTAAAGTTATTTATTTCTCACCAAATGAATGTTTTCTTATTTCTAAAATTTATATTTATCAAAAATACAATTTCATATAAATAAACTTATGCTTTTACTTTTAACAAACATTCATTTGATTGTTTATCAACTTAACATTAATTATTTCAATTTCTATTATCAATTACTTATAATTCAATATCATTTAATTTACTTTCTAATATAATTTATCATCTTTTATCTTGTTTAATTTGGTTATTTAATTTTTTATCTAACTTCATATAATTACATTAAAATTGGGTCGCAATTCGACCCTTTCATCGCTGAGAACCTTACTGATTTCCCCCGAGCGAATCTTGATGTTTTCGCCTGGACACATTCTGGTATGTGCGGGATTTCTCCTGCGATCGCAAGTCATATGTTGAACATAGACCCGAAACATGTACCTGTGAAACAAAAATGGAGAGGCATGGACCCGGAGAGGTCCGCGGCTCTCAAAGAGGAGGTGGACAAGCTCAAAGCCAACGGGTTCGTCCGCGACACCCTCTACCCTAAATGGGTATCTAACCCGGTGCTAGTGAAGAAAGCGAATGGAAAATGGAGGACCTGTGTTGATTATTCTGATTTAAACAAAACGTGCCCTAAGGATAGTTTCCCATTGCATAAGGTTGACCAGCTGGTCGACTCAACTGTCGGACATGAGTTATTATCATTTATGGATGCGTATTCAGGATATAATCAAATCCCAATGCACCTCCCAGACCAAGAACACACCAGTTTTGTCGCGAAAATGGGATTGTATTGCTATGTAGTAATGCCATTTGGATTGAAGAACGCAGGAGCGACTTATCAACGCCCGGTGAATCGAATGTTCATAGATCAGATTGGTGAAACAATAGAAGTCTATGTGGATGACATGCTAGTCAAGTCATGACAGTCAAACGACCACATCTGAGACCTAGCGGAGATTTTTTACATACTCAGGCATTATGGAATGAAAATCAATCCGTTGAAGTGTTCATTCGGCGTAGCGTCAGGAAAGTTTCTGGGATTCATTGTGAATGCCCGGGGAATCGAGGCTAACATAGACAAGATCCAGGCTATCGGAGATATACAAGTACCTAGAACCATAGAGCAGGTGCAAAGCCTGAATGGAAAAGTGGCTGCGCTAAGTCGATTCATATCCAGAGCGACAGACAAGTGTATTCCCTTCTTCGACATTATAAAGAAAGGAAAGAGAAACTTCGAAAGGACATCAGACTGTGAGGAAGCATTCCGGGCTTTGGTAAGGCACTTGGAAAGTCCCCCTGTACTGTCCAAGCCAATAGACCACGAAATGCTGTATGTATACTTGGCGGTATCCCAGCATGCTACCAGTACAGCCTTGGTCCGCGAGGAAGACCGGATTCAAAAGCCGGTTTACTATGTCAGTAAACGCTTGGCAGGGGCGGAAAGAAATTCTCCAAAGATTGAAAAACTAGCCTACTGCTTGGTGATCGCATCACGCAAGATTCGCCCCTACTTTCAGGCACACTCAATCAGTGTCTACACTGACCAACCCTGCAGCAGGTACTCCAACGACCAGAAACTTCCGAAAGGATGTTAAAATGGAATATTGAGTTGAGTCAGTTCGATATCGCCTATCTACCGTGAAGGCCCATACAAGGACCAGCACTAGCCGACTTCATTGCTAAATTCACTATGCTAGATGAACCGAGCAGTCACAGAATCATGCCCCCCGTTCGATGGAAGATGTACACCAATGGGGCGTCTAACGACCGTTGCTCGGGGGCAGGTATAATCCTCGTAACTCCTGAAGACCGATCAATCTGCTACGCTTTGAAGCTCGAGTTTGCAGCAACAAATAACGAGCCGAATATGAAGCACTGATTGCTGGCTTGAGACATGTTATCGAACTGGGAGTGAAGTCAATCAAAATCTTCTATGGCTCGCAGCTGGTAGTATATCAGGTGTGGGGAGACTATCAAGCGAAGGGACAGAGACTTGCTCCTTACCTTGCTCGGGTTCAAGAGCTGCTGGCGAATCTGGAATACTACGACATCTCGTATGTCCCATGCGAACAAAACAGAGAAGCCGATTCGTTGGCAAATTTTGCAAGCACTGGTGATGCACGGCAAATGGGATTGTTCCCTGTTGAGACCCTCTATGCTCCAAGTATAGACGTAATGGAGACAGATTTTGTGTTAGAGATCAAACTTGAGAAGGAATCGTGGTTGACCCCAATCAAGCAGTACCTGCTACAAGGGGATTTGCCTGAGAAGAGGAGCGAAAGATGCCAATTCCTTCGTAAGGCTTCATGTTATGTAATACATGACAGGGTAATGTACCGGAGGGGATTCTCGACCCACTTACTCCGGTGTGTGGCCCATGATGAGATGAAACAGGTATTAAAGGAAGTCCATGAGGGAAAGTGCAGTGATCATACCGGGGGAAAAACATTGGCAAAGAAAATGCTCTGTTATGGATACTATTGGCCAACCGAGAATCGGGACGCTACAGACTATGTGAGAAAATGTGACAAATGCCAGACATACGCAAAAATTCCGAGAGCACGGCCGACGGAACTCACACAAGTGATTAGTCCCTGGCCATTTGCGATGTGGGGGATTGACCTGATCGGCTCATTACCCATAGCAAAGGAGGCAAGAAATATGCAATAGTTGCGGTCGATTACTTTACCAAATGGGCAGAGGCAGAGCCTATGGCCACTATCACCACCAAGAAATTCATTAACTTCGTTGTACGAAATATCATATGCAGTTTTGGCCTTCCTCGGACCATCATAACAGACAATGGAACTCAATTCGAAAGCAAGGAGTTCAAAGAATTTTGTCAGAAACATGGCATTGAGAAAAGGATTGCAGCAGTTTCTCACCGGAAGGCGAATGGACAGGTAGAAGCTGTAAACAAAATAATCAAGTCCATACTAAAAAAGCGTTTGGAAAAGGCTAGAGGCAAGTGGGTAGATGAACTCTCGACGGCGCTTTGGGCCTATAGAACCGCCCACAAAACCGCGACTGGCAACACTCCATTCGCATTGGCATATGGCACGGAAGCTGTCATACTCGTGGAGCTTGAAGTTCCATCTCATCGGGTAACTCACTATGACCCTGCGTCGAACCGGGATCTCTTATTGGAATCATTGGACTTTATTGATGAAAAACGTGAAGAAGCCGATTTGAGAGCGGCCTCATACAGACATCGGGTCACCAGATATTATAACGAAAAAGTCCAACCGAGAATCTTTGACGTGGGAGATCTCATTTTGAAACGAGTTTTTCCAGCCCTATCTCATATGAACCCTGCATGGGAAGGTCCGTACGTCATCGAATGGAAGCTTGGAGAAGGAACTTTCAAGCTAGCGAACGTCGATGGTGCGACACTCCCACGAGCATGGAACAACGAGCACTTGCGACGTTATTACACTTAGTCTATTTCCTTCATGCAGTAGTTGCATTTATTTCCAGTATGCTTTTAATTCTAATTCTTGGCATGTAATAAGGCAATTTAGCTTGCTTTCATCAATAAAGGCTTGAAGCCTTCTTTTCCAGAGCTACCAATGTCTCTACAAATGATAATCCTATGACGGGCAAATAAAATTATGTTATTCTGGCTAACGTGCAAACGTGCATAAATGATTTAAAATGTCCAAGTCCCCGAAGTGCGGACTGGAGTAGTCTAAGTCGCCGGAGTGCAGACTCGAGTATAAACGACTCAAAATCTCCAAGTCCTCGGCATGCGGAGTGGAGTACTCTAAGTCCCTGGAGTGCGGACTCCAGTATAAACGACTCAAAATCTCCAAGTCCCCGGTGTGCGGACTGGAGTACTCTATGTCCCCGGAGTGCAGACTCGAGTATAAACGACTCAAAATCTCAAGGTCACCGGAGTGCTGACTGGAGTACTCTAAGTCCCCCGGAGTGCGGACTAGAGTATAAACGACTCAAAAGCTGCAAGTCCCCGAAATGTGGACTGGAGTACTCTAAGTCCCCGGAGCGCGGACTCGAGTATAAATGACTCAAAATCTCCAAGTCCTCAGTATACGGACTGGAGTACTCTAAGTCCCAGGAATGCGGACTCGAGTATAAATGACTCAAAATCTCCAAGTCCGCGGAGTGCGGACTGGAGTACTCTAAGTCCCCGGAGTACGGACTCGAGTATAAACGACTCAAAATCTCCAAGTTCTTGGCCTGTAATAAGGAAATTTAGCTTGCTTTCATTAATAAAGGCTAAAAGCCATCTTTTCCATGAACTACCAATGTCTCTACAAATGATGATCCTGTGACGGACAAATAAAATTATGTTATTCCGGCTAACGTGCGAATGTGCATAAACGATTTAAAATCTCCAAGTCCCAAAGTGCGGACCGGAGTACTCTAAGTCTCCGAAGTGCGGACTTGAGTATAAACGACTCAAAATCTCCAAATCCCCGGAGTGCGGACTGGAGTACTCTAAGTCCCCAGAGTGTAGACTCGAGTATAAACGACTCAAAATCTCCAAGTCTCCAGAGTGCGGACTGGAGTACTCTAAGTCCCCGGAGTGCGGACTCGATTATAAACGACTCAAAATCTCCAAGTCCGCGGAGTGCGGACTGAAGTACTCTAAGTCCTCGGAGTGTGGACTTGAGTATAAACTACTCAAAATCTCCAAGTCCCTAGAGTGCGGACTGGAGTACTCTATGTCCCCGGTGTGCGGACTGGAGTACTCTAAGTCCCCGGAGTGCAGACTGGAGTATAAAAGACTCAAAATCTCCAAGTCCCAGAGTGCGGACTGGAGTACTCTAAGTCCCCGGAGTGCGGACTCGAGTATAAAGGACTCAAAATCTCAAAGTCCCCGGAGTGCGGACTGGAGTACTCTAAGTCCCTCGAGTGCGGACTCCAGTATAAACGACTCAAAATCTCCAAGTCCCCAGAGTGCGGACTGGAGTACTCTAAGTCCTCGGAGTGCGGACTGGAGTACTCTAAGTCCCCGGAGTGCGGACTCGAGTATAAATGGCTCAAAATCTCCGAGTCCCCGGAGTGCGGAATGTAGTACTCTAAGTCCTCGGAGTGCGGACTCGAGTATAAATGACTCAAAATCTCCAAGTCCCTGGAGTGTGGACTGGAGTGCTCTATGTCCCCAGAGTGCAGACTCGAGTATAAACAACTCAAAATCTCCAAGTCCCCGGAGTGCGGACTGGAGTGTGGACTTGAGTAGAAACGACTCAAAATCTCCAAGTCCTCGGAGCGCGAACTGGAGTACTCGAAGCCCCTGGAGCGTGAACTCGAGAATAAACAGTAAAAATTCTCCAAGTCCCCAAAATGCAGACTGGAATATTCTAAGTTCCCGTTTTACAGATTAAAAAATGTTCTAAGTGCTTGAAGCATAAAACGAATAACTCTTAGAGAATCCGTAGGCTATGTGAAGACAAACCAAGAAGTCTATGTTACGCACAACAGCATGGATTCGAATCACAATCACAAAGAAAACTGAATAATAAGAATCTTTTGAAAAGACAGAAAAGGATACTAAACTTTGTTCAGGAAAAGTTTTCTTCTACAAGCACTCCAAAATTCCGAGTCAACAGCCTATCTACAAAAATTACAAAAAATTATTACACGACTTAGATTGACTCTCGTTGAACGAGGACAATAGTCACTTCTTGTGCTTCTTCAACTTCTTCCCGGGTGGCTCTTCCCCAGAGCGTTTACCATTGGAACCTTTCCTTGATGGAGCAGTAACAACAAAAGAAGTAGGGGGAACATCCAAGGGCTTGGACCTGCCAAGAAGGATGACCTTCAATAGCTTGTTCAAGGGATCGTCCAGGTCCACTTCATGCGGCTCAACCTTGACTGTATCTCTTTTCTCTTTCTCGAGCCGCTCCTTTATTCTCAATTCAGATGTATGCTCCGAGGCGCCTGTGACTTCTTCTTCATAACTCCCAGAGGAGGAATCGGACCTACCTTCGTCGAGCGCCTCGATCACCTGAGCATCAGGACCGGGAGCCTCACCCGCGTGAGGGGCCTCACTTGTTTCCTTCTCTACCGCCTTGGCGACATCGCTCCTCGAAGTGGGTTCAAGATTAGAACGACCTGCACAAAGTCATGAAAAGCAAGTATTGGAATACGAAAGCTTCTAGGGAAACATGTGGGATGTTAATGCAAAAGAATTGCCTACCAGGTTCCAACTGGATTTCAGCCGTTAGGGGGGTCTCACCCTCTGGGATAGGAGACAAAACATGAACGCCCAGGCTGGGGACTTCCGGATCGTAGCCAATGTGCCATTCAAAAGGATCAAGTATCGGCCGACTGGCCGGCTGGGTAGGCACATGAACAAGAGGCTCGACCCCGGATGGACCGCCACAACTTCTTTCCCTTTTCTAGAGGGGGAGCCTTTGCAATAAAGGGCCTTGGCCGCTGATAGGTCCGAAAGCTCATTTCCCTTTAGAAATTCTTTTATCAAAACCCCCTCGTCAACCTCCTCGACACCACGCTTGGCCTTCCTGATCTGAATTAAGATTTCCCACGCCTCGAACAATGATTCAAGATAGCCATCGCCCAATAAAGTTAAGTCACGGTGCATGATCATGTGGGCGTTGAATTCGACACTGAGTGGGTCGAACGCGGTTTTGATCTCTACTCCACCTTCTTCCCTGGCTGCCTCAAGACGGGAATTGATGTCCGTCAACGCCATCTTCTTGCCCTCTTCACGGGCCTCGCTCTTTAACATCTCAACCCTGGAAAGCTCGCCTTTGAGTTGTTCTTTTAAAAGTCGGGTGGCGACAATCTTGTCACAGTATCGTTGTGAGTCTTCTTGGGCAGCCGTTTTCTCCACTTTCTCTCTGTGGAGAAGCTCCTCAAGTTCCTTGACCCGGGTACTGAATGCATCCCTCTCCTTTTGAACGGAGTCTCTCTCTAAGGCCAAAGCCCCACATCGTTGAACCGCCTCATCAAGCTCTTTCTTATGAGTTGATTTCAAGCGAGTAGCGACCTCAGCAGTATCCTTGGCACTCCGATGGGCGACCTCGAGTTCAGACTTATAAGTGGCGATTTCTTCGTCTTGGGCCTTAATGATGTTTCTACCGTGGATAGCCTCAAGCTTCAGACGGTCTATCTCATGCTGGCGCTCCACAGAGACTTCGAAAAGTTTCTTAGCTAGGTATAAAAATGCGTCATGTTGAACATAGACGTCATTCGTACAGGCAAGAGCGTTCTGTTTAACATGACCGGGAATAGGATGAATCGCAGGAAGGAAATTCAGGCCATCAAAGCAGATTCTCGAAAATTTGTCCTTAAGCTCAGCCAGTTTTTCTGACACTGTTGGGTCTGTCACACGAGCAGGGGGTGACGGCTTTGAAAGTTCGTCCCTCCGGTGAGAACCTCGGGAATGTCAAGTAGAAGAGGAGTCAGAGTGTTGGTCCCAGAGAGCGTCAGGTTGCGACCACTTACGTCCATGCCTGTCTCTGTTGTGATTCGCGTGAGATGAAGTATCCTGGTGGTGCTTTGGCTGATAGTAAGTTTTCCTCCGAGATGAGGAGTCCCGGGAATGATAGTCTTTATCGCCATCTCCATCTCGACGTCTTCTGGGACCCGAATCCCGTCCTGGTTGATAAAAAATGGATGAACCACGAAGACGATCAAACCCATGTGAGCGCCTCATGTCACCTGCACAGAATTCAAACAATAGCGAATTAACAAAGAGATAGTGTGACAACAAAAACTAAGTGCAAATGGAAGTGCGAGTGTTTTGTGTGTGTCCTAGTGTGTCCCCACCCGACGGACCAATCGCTTTGCTAACAGGAGTTTTCTCTCCTTGGCTGTGGTATAAGATGCCTGCATCGCCTCTAACAGGCGAGTGAAACTTGAATGCCTCCGGACCATTGAAGTCATAGTTGATCAGATCTTCCGGAATGGAGAGGTTCGAAAAGCACTTTAACGAACTTTCAACGTGCTATGAAGAAGCCTCTTTCTCTACCGGGATGAGCGTAACTTTGGAAGTTCCGCCAACCTTCTCCTTCCTAATCTTATATGTCAATTTCTTTTTCCCCTTCGGAGGGGAAGATGACGTTTCAATATCGTGCACTTCGACCAACGGATCCTGAGTAGGACCCTCATTCTCACCTCGTGTTTCAGGTGCTTCACTCTCTTTGATTTCCCCCTCCTCCTGTGCACCGGGGGTGTGGCGTGACGATGATTCAGCCAACTTCTACCTTTTATAGGATGCAGGCTTGGGGATGGAGACGCCCTTAGGAAGGCTCATCCGACGACCTTCTGCTAATAGCCCGAACCTTGACAGTGAATCATTTGAAATGAGGGTTCGGATGTCTCATTCCTCGGCTGGAAGAGCACTAATAGCCTCAACAGCCTCAGAATAGCCGCGACCCTCAGGACGTGGATTGATATTTGAAAAAATGAAACAAGAGTTAGAAAAAGCATCGCCCCGACCAAAATATGAGCATCTCTCCAAGAAGAAGACTTACTTCCTTCAACCCATCTCCTCGCGAAACCAGGAGGGCAGCGCACGTAGAACCATTCCTGTTTGTACAGGGAAAACTTGCTCCATGCTCCGGTTAGAATTTGGCATTTGTGGTGCGGCTCGAGGAACACGATGGAGGGACTATCTCTCCGCATCTTAATCATATAAATATATCTGATGTCGCTGGGAGTTGGAGGCCGGGAGAAGACAGCCATGAAAAGGAGGTAGGTCCCATAAATGGACGCATGACCGTTTGGGTGCAGCTGCGACGGGGCGACATCTACGTATTGCAACACGTCTCCAAGAAATAAATTGAATAGAGGCACGCTGCCTACCCAGCACATAAACTTATTGCAGGCGGTGTATCCGACTGGGGTCAGGTGTGGACGATCATGCCTCGATTGAACCAACACATCGACAAAAGGGATGCCGTGGAAAGAGCATATTCGCCAAAGGGGACTTCGTTAATCTTCGAAGCCTGTGAATCGATCGGATTAGCTAAGAGAATAGATGACTCTAGGGCATTAGGTGCTAAATTATGAGTGGGGGAGGTCGACGGGTTAGAAGTGTCTACGTCCCCTTGTTTGGAAGACGACCTGGGTTTGTCTGAGATTGTGGCGGAACTAGATTTTTTAGAAATTTTGATGGAAATCGAATCCTGCAGAGCACTTGTGTGAACTATACTCAAAAAATGATCAGCGTTAGACTTAACAACGTAAATTTCCCCTGTGCGGTGTGTGAGCTAGTGCAATCAATCGTGCATAAGCGTTGAAAATCTGGAAGTCACAAGGTTACTGATATAAAATCAAGTTTCAAAACATCGCCTTCGAAGACCGTCATCGCTGACCGTCTCCAAAAGCCTGCCAAATGACGTTTACAGTTTCAAGTTCAGGGAACGTTAGAGGAAGTTATCCGATTACGTCAAGTAAAGTTTAGATTTATAGCTACTAAAAATAGAAGGTTATTATTCCAAATCAGTTCGATATGCTTGAATATTAGAGTCATTGTTCTTGCTTTACGACCGTTCGGCATGCTTTAGTTCGACATTTATGTGTTGTTCGGCTAAATATCGTTCGGCACGTTTGGTTCGGCATTTATGTTTTTTTGGCTAAGCTATCGCTCGACAAAGTTATCGATCGGCCTAACTACAGTACGAACCAGTTAGCGCTCGGCAGAGTATCGATCGGCCAAAATCCAATTCGGGCGAAACAACACTCAACATCCTCTCCGCTAACTCATGCCTCCTCCCAAACCTTCCGTCCTACCGTCCGACATGTGATGAGTCACACCAAACCATAATTATGCCGAGCTCCAACGTTCGGCACTCCACCCTAAAATCCTTCCTTCTTTTCCACCATCCTCGACCGAGCAACGAGGGCCGATCGTTCGGCAAGTCGTACCAGGGCATGCCAATCGGCATCCCAACTACCTCCTGCTCCTCCTCCATCCTTTCTTCCTCCAATCTCATTCGGAACGAGGGAACTATGTCAAACCATCACACATCTAACCACGGCTCCCTACCGAACTCATCTCAAATTACTCCTCCTTACCTACAGTCCTAAAGATCGAAGTTCGATCCACAAACCTTTTCGACTATGGCTCTAAGTTTAACCATGGATAGAGGCTAGATAAAGGAGATAATATCTATTCAGTAGAGAGAAGCTTAGGAGGGATTGATCAGACTCTTGATATCTAGTTAAAGGTGAAATCGTGAGCTCTTGGAAGATAGAAGAAATAAAAATGGAAAAGAAGAGAGGGGGGAAGACGCCAGGTTATATAGGGAAGAAGGAGAAGACGAAGAGGCTATGGTCGGTGAAACCGGTCAAAGCCACACCGTTAGGTTCGGCCCCTGCATTACGTTCGGGACGCGAGGACCGTTCGGTTTCATCCGGACCGTTCGGCCTTCTACACTACGTTCGGCCAAGAGAACCATGCAACCCCCAAGAGTGATGACCAAGGTTCGAAGCGAAGCATGGGGGATGTGTAATTCAAAGCGTATCACGTTCGGTCACATAATACATTTTGGGGGGCAAGTGTTTCTTGGAGATTTGGCCAGGCAACTTAGTATTCGGCATACCAAGAAGCGTTCGGCACGAGGGAACGTTCGGCATAAGATAGCGTTCGGCATTTAAGGAATGCTCGGCCTAAGGAATTGCTCGGCCAAAGATAGCGCTCGGCCAGAGGCTTCATTCGGCCAAAAACATTGTTCGGCCAAAGACCTCGTTCGGCCGAAGGCTTCGGTCGGCCAAGGGCCTCGTTCGGCCGAAGGCTATGGTCAACCAAAAACGTTCGTTCGGCCAGAAGCCTCGTTCGGTCAAGATGGCGTTCAAACATCAAGCTCCTCGTTCGGCACCTAGACCGTTCGACACCATGCCATTCGGCATCAAGGAGCCTCCGGTATCCATGAAGGCTCGGCATTCCCATACGGCCTCCCGAAATGTTCGGCAATCAAGGATGGTTCGGCATTCTCCCTAGCACCGTCGGCTTTGAATATTGCTCGGCCTACTCTTCCCACACAACGAATGGCTTGTTCGGCATGAAAGGGTGGGTTCGGCATTCAAATGTTCGGCCTGTTCGGTTCAGCACACAGAGCTTGTCCTATTTGGACCGCGTTATTCACCTACCAGGATCACCAAGGAAGTCCAACCCACCTTCTCCTATAAATAGAGGGCAGGGGCACAGAGAAAAGGGAGAGATTTCAGAGAACACTAGGGAGACTCTGCCAATTTCAAGACTCATTCCAGACTTATTTCTTTTACTTTGCAATTGTATTCTAGTAACTAAAAACGGATTGTATCTGTAATCACCCATCAAGGAAATCAATGGAAATCAACTTCAAAGTGGATGTAAGCAGTTATGCCGAACCACTATAAATTTGGTGTTCTTGTTCTCTGCATTTATATTTACACTCTATTCTCTATTCAAATTAACTTTCTTCATTAATCCCTCCACACAATCTTTCTAAGGGTGTTAGTGACCAGTTTTGGTGCTAACATCTATTTTTACATTAACTATATTATTTAATGTGGAATGTGGTGGAAACCAATAGGGATTAAAGGTGTAACCAAATTGAGATGTAATTGATCCTTGCCTATTATATATATATATATATATATTATTTTATCATTATTATTTTTGTCTATGGTATATATAGTATATATATTTCTTTATCTTCGTCATCAATCCTTTTGTTTTCGTTAATTTATTATTAGTAACAGGCGACGAATCCGAGGAAGACATTGGTTGTAGCAGGAGTTTGAACATTGTTGATGGTGGTGCTACTTTCAAAATTTCTATCTTTGGTATGTGTTTGTTTTGTAGACTAAAATTGAACTAAAACTACGATAAGAGTTCCAGACTACTATAATTGATTACAATGAAAACCAAAATGAAATCTAAATTCTACTAAAAAGAATTAATTTTTTAAGTGCAAATTTTCTAGAAAAAACAAATTGTCTACAATGAATTTAATAAAATTTCATTTTTTCAGAAATGAAATCTTTGAAATTTTCATTATTTTGAACTTTTATGAAGATAATTATTCATTAATTCTATGATTTCGTAGTTTCTTTTGTATTTTTTAAAATGGAAAATTAGAATCCAGGAACCCTAAGTCAATCAACAAATGAAACTAAATAGAGATGGCATTACCATCACTACGTCAATGTAACTTATACCCAAAATATGACCATGCTTGGTAAATATAATTTATCTTTTTGGGAACAACGCTCATTCCATTTGTAACGACCTAGATTTTTCAACAATTTAAATAAGAATTTAATGAAGATTTTGAAATAAAATTTATTTTTAACAATAAAAATTTGGTAATGAAAAACAGATATTTGAAATGCGTCCACTAAAATAAGACTAATAAAATTTGTTGTGTCAAAAGTCTTCGAAACTTGGTCAGTACAATTTTTAGTGCGAGTTATCAAATTTAAAAGTATGAATATTTTTACACAGAAACGATATAGAATTTTTTTTGATGAAAACGTCAAAGTTCGTTCGGTCTAATCCCAACCATTGTAGCTTCGTTTATCAAGAATGGCCGTTGTCTCCCAATTTCAAAGCGGTAACAGCGGCGACCTATGAAATTCTCTATGAATGTCGCTACACAGATTAGAGTACATCGTTGGATTCGTCTCGTCACGTTGATCGCCATGGTATATTTGTTTTCGTATTTTGGCTTCCATGACAAAACGCTAAATGGTTGAAATAGTGGTCCATGAACGTGCCTGGAGTCATTATTGCTCACATCATTTCGCAGCCAATATACATTCTTTAAGCTTATGTTTTTCTTTTCAGCCCACAAAAATTGCGTGCGCAGTCATATAAATTAAATGCTACATTTGATTCCTACCGTGCATCTACCTTATATATATATGTTTAGCCATCTTCCTACTATCAATTGGTAGAGAAAAAATAATATATAAGCTTCCATATAACTAAACTTTTGCATATCCTCTATCTCCTTCCTTTAGCCATCCCACTAGAGCCTCCCCTCGACGAAGCCACAGCCACGACCCGAGCTTCCCTTCACCAACTTGAAACCTGACCACCTTCCCCTCCACTTCCTCTACCACCAAGCCTACCACCGCCCTCTGCCACCTAGCCTACCATCAGCCCCACTCAGCACTTGTCCCCACCCGAACCGAACCACCTCACCCTACCCAGTCCGCTTCCCACCACCGAACCTGCTACCCTTATCCACGCTACTTCCTCCACCCGAACCTCCCGACCCAGCAACCATTCGAAACCCGCACTTGCACCCTACTCACATCGCAACCTGCCACTCCACGAATCGAACACCTACCTCAGTCACGCTCCCCACACTCATGGCAACCCAGTCACCCACCTCCCTTTGCTCAACCTAGAAGCCACACCCCACTGTCGCCCGACCTTCCACCCTCTTAACATCAAACCCGCACTCCCATTGTCATCTGAGCCTCCAACCCTCTCTTGTTGTAACCTTCCTCCCAGTTGCCATATCGCCACCTACACGAAGCCACCCAGCCGAACAACCTAGTGCATAACACCCTAAATCGCCATCGAGTCTCCAACTGAACCGAAGGCCTGCCTACTCATCATCGCTCGACCACGTGTAGTCCACTTCATCGAACCATACGCATCAACGTTTCACCAAAGGCAGCCATCATCTTCCAACTTTAGTGCAGGCATGTGTCTATATCACCGTATTGCCGTGTCTATACCCGTCCGTCAAATCCGCGTAGGTGAGCGATTTTAAGTTAACGATTAGATTTTCATATTGCAAGTATCCTGCGATGTTATAAATAATTGGTTGATAAATAAGATTAATATTAGGATTGGAAATCATTAATATTCGATGCTGTGATATGTATTTTTTGAAATGATTTAAACGATTGATTGGATCCCAATTGCTTGTGAAAACCATTGATTATGGGAAAATTTGAATATTGGGTGACGACTGATTTATTGATAACCTATCACGTCTATATTATTGTTGTATGCATTAAACTGGATATTGAAATTGAATTGAGATATAGGTTGAAATGATATATACCCAAAATTAAATCACTTAGTCCCACGATAGAAAATTATATAATAAACACCAACTGGTCGATTGAAATTTATTTTTGATATTTAATATTTAAATTTGAAATTACGAAATAATTTGGAAATTTAACGTGCATTTATAATTTAAATTTTATTTTGAAATTTAATATTAAAATTTTGAAATCTACTAAGTTAATTTAGATTTTAATTTGAAATATCAGTTGAACTATTTTAAATTATGAAATTGAATAGAAATGATTATGTTAAATATTAATGTGAATTAAACTCTTTAAGTTGATTATTTTAAAGTTAATGAAATTTGTTAATATTGTATATGTAATTAAATTTTAAATAAATATTAGATTTAACTAAAAAGAGAATTTTAATTGAATTTATTAAATTAATATAAAGGTTAAACTGAATTGTTTTGAATAAAAGTTTAATTAAAATGCTAAGTTAAGTAATTAAGTAAATTAATTCAAAGTGTAATTAAATTGAATATTTAACTTTTGTGTTTAAGACTAAATTAACTCCATTAATATGAAAAGTTATTAAATTTGGATAATTTAGTAAAAGTGAAACATTTTCTTAAAGTTGATCCTTTGATTTTAGATCCAAAGTGTTGAAGTCAAATGAGGAGACATTGTTTGAAAATAAAATATATTTCGATTTAAAATAATATCAATTTGTGTGAAAATGACGTTGGTTATGAAAGAGATCGGGGCTGGGTATATGCATAGTCTCTGTCGATACCAGAACCACTTTAATAACTATGTACGTGGAGTAATGATCCGAAACGAAGTGGTTGGGTTTGGCGTACGTTTGCTGGATTCGAAGAAAGAGAACAATGATGGATTTTTCTGGCACTTGTGCCAATTTGAAATGAGTAAAATAGGAACCACACCAGCCAAGCGGGCTAGCTGCCCGTCCAAACACACTTCTTCGTTTATTCCATTTGTTACTAATTAGTGATCACCCTTCGATTATGGGAGTGTTGGACGCGGTGGCCGATCATAACTATGATGCGTTACCACTAGCCGGGAAGGGTAAACTGGTAGTATTCTACATTAGGCATTGTCTCACGTGCCTTGTCATAATTTATCCTTATACAAGATCACTATGATTTTGGTCTAGTGTTGTCGTATCACATCGCATCCCTATCCACCGACGGTTAATTGGTGTTTTATATGCAAACTGTACGACAGTACTCAAAAAAATGTTAAAGGGAATCAATGTAAAGCCTTAACGCTATTTTCATATTTTATATTACTGATAGACACTAATATATAGCGTATTCTACTATATAAATAGTTTGATGGATCCTTAATAGATGGAAAATCCCGTAACATCTTTTGAGTTTTTTGTACATTCCACTTGAGTACGACTACTTACACGAGAACTTCTAGTCCTGACTTGAGTAAATTATTTTACTTTATGCTCGGGTCAGCTTGAGTATTGCAGTGTGTGAGCAGTGCTTATCTTGGAAGCCAAAGACTTGTCGAAGGCTCCACTCTATCCAGTATTAGTTATCTACGTTCATTTTGGCTTGTATAAGTAGACTTTTATCGATCTCTAGTATTGTATAATTAAAGTCTGAAACTTTTATATATTTTGTTTAAGTAGCCTTATGAACTACTATGTATATTATTTATTTCCACTACGAGACTCTATATTACCCTGTGTTTGATTTTATTATAAAACCCCATATTGATAATCTGTCTAATTTGAACGGTTTAAGTTGGACAAGGATGGCTTATTGTCAGCTTAAGTTGTTAGAAAAAGGCGCATCATCACAGTTGGTATTAGAGCTTTGGTTTAGTGAATACCCTAGCATGAGGGGTAAATTCATTTGGAATAGGGTTAGTAATGCCGTATAATGAGTGGAATCATTCTTAAGAGAATGTACTTTGAAAATATATTTTTTTAAAATAAAATCTATTATCAAAATTTCTATCTATTCTAATACATCTTCCTTGTTAGAACTCGCTTTGATTAGGATTTACTTAAGTTCCATGCTTTTCCATGTTCTAAACCCATCCTTGACTTTTCAAGATGAGCAAAAAAAGAAATGCTCGAGGTCAGGGAAGAGGAAATGACCTCGTGCCAGATGCTGCTGCTACCCTAGTTGCACTAGTAGCAATAGTTGCACCTGTTCCGCCAGCTAAGTTTCATTACGCTTTGCAAATAGTACGCACAACTTAGTGGTTCTAAATTCTCAGGGTCCAAAGGCATTATTGAATTTCAGTAGTGGCTTAAGCGCTTGGAAAGAATCTTCAACCGACTTGAGATTTCTAATGCCCAGATGTGTCAATTGGTCGTTTGGCAGTTACAGGATGTTGCCCAAGATTGGTGGGAATCTCGTACCACCCGAACTGCAAAAGCAAACATCACTTAGGTGTAGTTCAAAGAAGTTTTCATGACCCGATGGATGCATAAATCTAGAAAATCTTATCTATATTGCAACTTTATGGACCTTCAGCAGGGAAGCATGTCATTTTCGGAGTATGAAAGGAAATTTAATGAGCTATCCAAGTTTGGACAAGGTCTGATCAATACTCAGTTAAAAAGAATGAGAAGTTTATAGCCGACGCTCGTCTAGAGTATTATGACCGTTTGACTGCCTATGTTCATGGCACTTTCACTAGTCTTATTGATATGGCCCTAAGATATGAAAACTCGAGTTCGAAGAGAGCATCAGTTGTTCACACCGCAACTCCTTCAGCAGATTCCAACAATTCCAAGAAGAGAAAGTCTAACTTTAAGAAGCAGAAGAAGAATTTGTAGAATATGAGTGGGATTGAACATTCTCAGAGGAAGCCCATTGGTATCTCTTCTATCACTTGCTTCAAGTGCAATCAGAATGGTTACTATGCCAATAGTTTCCCAGTTTCCGCAGGCGCATCTGTTCCATCAGTTCAGATTATCGGACAAGATCTTTGCCACATTTGCTTGCAGCCAGGCCATTTCAAAAAGGATTATCCCACCATAGGAAAGGAACCCCATTGGGAGTCTTTGTAGTGACTGCTTCTACTCCTAAGGTAGAAGATGACAAAGATATAATTCAGGGTACTTTTTCATTGCATGATTTACCTGTTCGTGTTTTATTTGACGCCAGTGCGTCTCATAGTTTTATATCCGCCGATTTATGCGAGAATATCAACCTTATTTTGAAACCCAAACCTACATGTGAATCCTTATGTGTATCAAATCCCATTGGTGGACCCGCAAACCATAGTCTGATCTGTAAAGGAGTAAACTCTTTAAGAATGGCAGATCACATTTCACCGAAGATTTTTATGTCTTGGGTTTCGAAGCATTCGATATATTATTAGTTGGAAATTGGTTAAGGAAGTTCGATGTAGTTATTTTCTTCCAAGCTCAAACAATTTCTCTATTTAGCGATAAGGGTGAACCCTGAGAAATCAAATTTCAAATGCCTCAAGATTTTCCGAAAGTTTAATCTTTTCTCTTGATTCCTATCTTAGTGATCTTAGCACTACTCCTATCATCCAACGCTTCCCCGATATTTTCGAAGAAATAACTTTTTTACCACCTCAATGTGAAATTGAATTTCGTATAGATCTTATTCCTAGAGCTAGGCCATTCGTACTTGCTCCAAGAAGAATTTCGCCTAAAGAGAAAGTCGAATTAAAAGTGCAATTCGAGGGATTTTTCTCCAAAGGTCTGATTCGTCGTAGTCATTCGAAATAATGTAAGGAAGTGGTATTTGCTACTTAATATGACGGTTCTCTAAGGATGTGCATAGATTATAGAGAATCGAACAAGCTTACCCACAGGAACAAATATTCAATGACATGTTTGATCAGCTGCATGGAGCAAAGTATTCTCTCAGCTAGAGCTTGCCTTAGGTTTCCATCAGCTTAGGATTGCAGAAAATAGTATTCCCAAAACCGCTTTCGAATAAAAGACGGTTTCTATGAATGATTAGTTACGCCTTTTTGTTTAACTAATGCCCCAGCTTACTTTGTTGACCTCGTGAAAAGAGTATTTTAGGAGGTTCTAAACAAATTCATTCTTGTTTTCGTTTACGATATTCTAGTCTTTTCTTGACTGAGAGAGAGCGTGATGGACACCAAAAATTTGTCCTTGAAACTCTAAGAAGTCATCAAGTGAAGGCTAAATTCTCTAAATGCCCCTTCTGGCGAGAAGAAATTAGATATCTTAGGCATGTAGTTTAGAAGAACGGAATTTCGGTTGAGCCAGCTAAGATCGCCGTAATCAATGATTGGGAGACCCTTAGAACTCCTACAGAGTTCGCAGATTCCTAGGCTTAGCTGGTTATTACAGGAAAGTCATCGAGAACTTTGCTTGAATTCTTCAACACTCACAGCTTTGACTAGAAAGAATGTTAAGTTTGTTTGGAGTAAGAAGTGTAAGGAAGCATTTGAAGAACTAAAGCACGTGCTAACCTCTGCCCGTATTCTCACTGTCCCGGAAGGAAGTGAAGGGTTAACCGTTTTTACAGATGATCGTCGTGATGGATTGGGTGCTTTTGATGCAGCATGGTAAAGTTATTGCCAATGCTAGTCGGCAGTTGAAGACTCATGAGGTTAATTATGCAGCTCGTGATCTAGAATTGCTCGTCGTTGTCTTTTCTTTGAAGTTACGGAGACATCACCTTATTGGAACAAAATTTGAACTCTTTACATACCACGAATCACAGAAGTACATCTTTACCCAGAAGGATTTGAACCAGAGACAAGTTAGATGGCTCGAATGCTTATCATCATATGACCTCGACATCAACTATACTCCCGAAAAGGCTAATGTTGTGGCCGATGCTTTGAGTAGGAGCAAAGCTTTGTTATATCAACTTGTTGCTTCTCCAGCTCTCATTGATCGCATAGTCGATAAGCAGGATGAGGGTCCAATGCTTAGGCGAATGGAAGAAAATGTTCTTAGTCGGGAGGATAATACCTAAGGCGAATGGGGCGCACAAATTGACATGAATGGAATTCTAAGAATTAATAATCGAATTTGTGTTCCAAATGTGGATGGTTTTAGGAAAGAAGTGCTTCGAGAGAATCACCAATCCAGACATCCCGGAGTTACAAAGATGTATCAAGTTATCAAAAAGTAGTATCGGTGGGGTGGAATGAAGCAAGATATTTCAATTCACGTAAGCAGGTGTGCCACTTGCCAACAAGTTAAAGCCGATCACCAGAGGACAGCATGATTATTGCAGCCCCTTGAGATTTTGAATAGGACATGGGATCGGAATGGCATCGTTCGAAGCTCTTTATGGACGGCCATGTAATTCTCCATCTTGTTGGGTTGAATCGGAAAATCGACTTGTTCTTGGTCCCGAAATGATTTTGGTAGCTTCTGAGAAAGTCAAAGAAATCAGAAGAAAAATGAGAATTTCCCAGGATCGACAGAAGAAATATGCAGACCGATGGAGAAGAGACTTGGAATTTGCAGTTGGAGATCATGTATTTCTCAAAATTTTGCCTTTGAAGAATGTGATCCGGTTTGGAAGGAAAGGAAAACCGCTCCTAGATTTGTTGGTCCTTTCTGCATTTCAAAAAGAATTGGTACTTTGGCTTAGAGAGTTGACTTGCTAGAGAAGCTATCGGGGATGTATAACATGTTTCATGTCTCATAGCACCACAGATATGTACGTTATCCTTCCACTATTGTCTAGCCTGCTTTGTTCCAAGAAATGGATGTTGAGCCCAATCTAACTGTTGAGGGCAAACTGCTCTATATAGTAGTTAGAAGAACGAAGTAGCTTAGTAGGAAGGATGTAAATCTTGTCAAAGTTCATTAGAGCGAAGATAATCGAGATTTTACTTGGGAAATGGAAGAGACCATCCGTGCTTCAAATCCTGAATTGCTTGTACTGGGTATGTAGGCCATGCCCAAATCAATTCTATCTTTTTATTTATCTTCCTATTCTCTTATTCTGTTCTTTTCAAGGACAAAAAGTTTTGAGTAGGGGAGATTGTAACAAACTGGATTTTTCAACAACTTAAATAAGAATTTAACGAAGATTTTGAAATAAAATTTATTTTTAAAAATAAAAATTTGCAACGAAAAATTGATATTTGAATTGCATCCATTGAAATAAGACAAATAAAACTTGTTTCGCGTCAAAAATCATCCGAAAACTTAGTCAGCACAATTTTTAGTGCAAATTGTTAAATTTTTAAGTATGAATATTTTTACATAGCAATGATCTCGAAATTTTCTAATTATAACGCCCAAGTTTGTTCCATCTAATCTCGACCTTTGTAGTTCCATCTATCAAGAATTGTCGGTGTTGCCCAATTTCGAAGCGGTATATCGACAGATGAAATTTTGCTACGAATGTCGCAACACAGATTTGAGTACATCATTGGATTCGTCTCATCATGCTGATCTCGGCGGTATGTTTGTTTCGTGTCTTGGCTTCCGTGGCAAACGCTAAATAGTTGAAATAGTGGTCCGTGACCGTGCCGTGGAGTCATTATTGCTCACATCCTTTCACAGCCAACATACATTTTTTCAGCCTACAATTTTCTTCTCAAGCTTCCATATAACTAAACTATTGCATATCCTCTCTCTCCTTCCTTTAGCCATCCCATCCGAGCATCCCCTTGCCGAAGCCACAACCACGACCTGAGCTCTCCTCCTCCAATCCGAATCCCGACCACCTTCCCGACCAGTTCCCCCACCACCCAGCATACCACCGCCCTCACCCGGACCGTTCCCCACCCAAACCGAACCACCTCACCCTACTCAGTTTTCTTCCCAACACCGAAACCGCTACCCCCAGCAAAACCGCCTCCTCCACCAGAACCTCCCGACTCAGCAGCCATTTGAAACCCGCACTTGCACCCTACCTACACCTCACCTTACCACTCCACAAACCAAACCACCTACCTCAGTCTCGCTCCCCACACCCGCGGCAACCCAGTCCTCTACCCCCCTTTGCCCGACCCAGAAGTCGCACCCCACTGCTGCTCGGCCTGCCACCCTCTTAATAGCGAACCCGCACTCCGCTTTCCAACCGAGCCTCCAACCCTCTCTTGTCGTAATCTTCCTCCCCGCTGCCATCTTGCCACTTACCCGAAGCCACGCAGCCGAACAACCCAGTCCACAACCACCCCGAGTCACCACCGAGTCTCCCATTGAACTATAGCGCTACCTAGCCCGCATCATCACCCAACCGCACATAGTCTGCTTCGTCGAACTGTATGCGACAACATTTCGCCAAAGGCAGCCGTCATTTTCCCGCTTTATTGCTTGCACGTGTCCATGTCACCATATCCTCGTATCCGTATCCGTCTATCAAATCCATGAATGTGAGCGATTTTAAGCTTGTGGTTAGATTTTCATATTGCATGTATCCTATGATGTTATAAAATAATTGTTTGATAAATATGATTGATATTGGGATTGGAAATCATGAATATTCGACGTTGTGATATATGATTTTGTTGAAATAATTTATATAATTGATTGGGATCCCAATTGCTTGTGAAACCCATTTACTATGGGAAAATTTGAATATTGGATGGCGATTGATTTACTGATACTCTGCCACTTTTATATTGTTCCTGTATGCATTGAACTAGACACTGTAATTGAACCAGGATATGGGTTGCAATGATATATACCCAAAATTAGATCACTTAGCGTATGATAGAAAATTAAATAGTAAATACCGATTGGTTAATTGAAATTTATTTTGGATATTTAAATTTGATATTAAGAAATAATTTGGAAGTTTAACGTGGATTTATAATTTAAATTTTATGTTGAAAGTTAATATTAAAATTTTGAAATCTATTAAGTAAATTTAGATTTTAAATTGAAATATCAATTGAACTAATTTAAATCATGAAATTGAATTAAAATGGTTATGATAAATATTAATAAGATTTAAACTCGTTAAGTTGATTATTTGAAATTTAGTGAAATTTGTTAATATTTTGTATGTAAATAAATTTTAAATAAAGATTTGATTTAATTAACAAGAAAATTTCAATTGATTTTATAGAATTTATATAAAGGTTAAAATGAATTGTTTTGATTTAAAATTTAGTTAAAAGTGTTAAGTTATGTAATTAAGTAAATTAATTTCGATGTGTAATTTAATTGAAAATTTAGCTTTTGTATTTAAGACTTAATTAACTTGGCTAATTTGAAAATTTTATTAAATTTGGATAATTTAGTAAAAGTGAAATATTTATTTAAAGTTGAATCTTTGATTTTAAACTCAAATTTGTTGAAGTCAAATGAGGAGATGTTGTCCGAAAATAAAAGATATTTTGATTTAAAAAATATCCAATCGGTGTGAAAATTCTGTTAGTTATTAAATAGACCAGAGCTGGATATGAGCATACTCTCTGTCGATACCGAAACCACTTTAATAACTATGTACACGGAGTGTGATCCAAAACGAAGTGGTTGGATTTGGCATATGTTTGCTAGATTTGAAGAAAGAGAACGATGATGGATTAGCGTGGCACTTGTGCCAATTTGAAATGACTAAAATAGGAACCGTACCGGCCAAGCAGGCAAGCTACCCCGAACGGACACACTTCTTCGTTTATTTCATTTATTACCAATTAGTGATTCCCCTATGATTATGGGACTGTTGGACGCGGTGGTCTATCATAGCTATGATGCATTACCACCAGCCGAGAAGGTTAAAGTGCTAGTATCCTACCTTGGGCATTGTCTTTTCATACTTTTATCCCTATACAAGACCACTGTGATTTTGTTTTAGTGTTGTTGTATCACGGCGAATCCATATCCACCAACTGTTTACTGGTGTTTTATATGCAAACTGTATGAAAATGCTTAAAAATGTGTTAAAGGGGATCCATGTAAAGCCTTAACGCTATTTTGATATTTTATATTACTGATAGACACTAATATATAGCGTATTCTATCGTATATATAAACTAGTGAGTGGCCCGTGCTACGCACACGGGAATTGTTTGACAACATTGCTATGGAGGTCATCTAAAGTCATATGGTAGTAAGTTGTCTTTTTCCAGCACCTATATACTAAATAAGGATTGTATTCAAAGAGTTGTTGGTATTGATGCGTTGAGGGAACAAAATTTTGGACTTCCCATATGTGTCATCAAAAGGTTTTGGCCTAGGTAATGTAAGCATGATTTTCTATCATTCATAGTCCATCTATGTTAAAATATACATCTATTATATTTAGTACTATACTGTATTGTGTATTCAATTTTGGTTGCTATGCTAGGTACAATGTTTTAGGTTATCTGTTGAGATGTGAAAATGTGTTGAAGCACAAAAGGTTACTTCTTACGTTAATGAAAAGTTAATATTGATAGCCTTTACTATTTAATGATCATGGACAAACAGAGTTAAATAATATACTATTCTAGTTTAGTAGTTATACTACAATTTATAGTCGTACAAATATTATTCTAGTGTGGCAGTTGCACGGTAATTTATATTCATAATATGCCAGTCTTTAAGTACATGTCATTTGCAAAAGTACAGTACAGAATATAAAACTGTGGATTTTTGAATGTTTCGCTACTCTTGTTTTAGTATCTTCACATAGTCTTACCTTACTTTTAGAATGCATGGGGGGAGCTGCAATAGAGAGAAAAATTAAAACTTTCCCAGAATATAAAATGATAGTATGACCTAATTATGTTAAAACTGTTACCATGGACTGAAATGCATTTATTTGATTATTCACACAATGATTATTCATTTATTTGACAAATTAAAGTAGAGTGGTAACATTCATGTTACGAACAAATGTTAAAAATTAAATATAGTTAGGGTTTACAATTAAATTGCAAGCCAAAGTCTATAATATTCAAGTAAATAAAGGGTGATACATAAACAAATATGCAGGGTTTTTCAAATGTAATTACATGTATAGAAAGGAAACTGTCATTTTTTACACACAATTAAGCAAACAGAAAGTATAACGCAGACCGTATAGAAAAAATAGAGAGGACAAAGGACACTGTGATGATGTTGCTGATAGAAGTAGTTTTCCATTGTGGTCAACCTTCTCCATGCCAACTACTTCCTTTTCTTCTCTGAAGTTCTTCCATGGGATCTTTTGCCTACCAACAACCATTTTTGCATCAGCATGAAAAGTAGATTAATATATTAGTCCATTTGTATATAGGTTATCAGATATGATTTTAATTAGATCATTACCACCAATGAGGCAAAGACTATGCCACATTGTGCTATTGTTAACTGACTACATTTTCCATCACATAATTAGGATACATGAAATAACAAAAATTACCTTTTGAGTTCATCTACCACGAAATAGCTCACCATACCTACTAAAAAAACGTAAAAGCAATAACTTTGACTATACCTTCAAACTTAAAAACCTTTTGGTTAAAAATATTTGGACACCAAATCTGCTTGTTCTCTACAAACAAAATATTAACATGGTTACCTATATATTATTTCAAATTGAACCATTTCAAAATAGCGATAGATAATTAAATTTGTACGAGCCAGATAACCCTCACCCAAAATGAAAACAGGTAGAATATTTGTTTAACCCATACTAGAAATTAACAGATATAAATGGTACGTGTGGAAAATCTGGGCCAACATTTTTTCTTTCTTTAACATTAGGTCAGGTACAGATTTGCTGCATTCATGTTAAAAAGCTTGGGATGATGACAGTACCACAAATTAATTACTAGCTACTTCACATGTAGAGGATAAAATTTTATAGAACTTCAGCATATTCATAACCACAATTGTCATAATGTATAATGGGATTGAACTTATTATAATAAACACATAAGGTTTGAAAAATAAATCATGTTTTCAGTTAGTAAGCAAAGATTACTGGTAATAGCTTTTGAATGATTATCGCATTAAAAAGCATTATGCAATTTGATTTAAATAAATGTTAAAAAGAAAAGACATGCTAGTTCTATATGAGGTTGTGGTTATATGAAATCAACATAACACAAATCGCATGTCAATATATGTTCGAATCACGCTACGTAAGTTTTGAACTTGTGACCTCTCGCAACAAAGTCGAATAACTTAACCACCGAGACAATGGTGCTTGTCAACCAATATGTAAATTACCAATTCAAAGTAGTAAAAATACCATTACAATATCAAACACATAGAATTGTCTTTGATAAAAAAAAAGTGCTAGCTAGAACATTACGACAATTTAGGAAGTTAGCATTAAAAGTACTACCAACTTATGACCGTATAACACCGTTAGTTCTCTTTTATTTGTAAACATAGGTATAATGCGTAGGGAAATCATCAAGCATGCTGTAAAATTATAGTGTTATGCGAGCGTCATAGTAATGACTTGGATGCATAACTATAAATTAAAACTGCTATAAAAGATAAACGGGAAAAAAAATTAAACTATGTGATGCGACATGTATTTATTTCCTAAACGGACAGGAATATGCAAAATAAGTGTAGCAAGGTCAAGTAGCTAAGTACAACCTTAATTCAGCCACTGATCGTCAATGAATAATAGTTGGATAATCATTTTGTGAGCATTCAAAGCACACATTAGTAAAGTTCATTAATCAAGCTTTTATTAAAATGCAATCCAATTACATATAAAAACATGAACAAAAAATTCAGTTTATCAACATCATTTTTTACTGTTCACTAACAAAGCTTATTAGGAAAAATATGACTATACTTCTAATAGTACATGAACTCAACTTCACTTGGTAATTTCAATTTCAACAATGAGAACTCTGACAGAACACATGGTCACAACCATCTCTAATCTGTCAAATGTGAACTATAAATCTGAGGGTAATTCAGCAACTGTTATATGTTCACACCGTACATAACTTTCACTTATCTACTGAATAAAATTTATATACCACTTATTTTTATCCATTTTTTGTATACTTTATTTACTAGGAGAAATAATTTTCTAATGCTTAACTAATTACAACAACCAGTACATAAACATTGTACATGAATTAACAATAACTACCTTAGAAGCTCATCTACCATAAAACAACCCAGGATAACTTGTAAAAAAATTAAAAGAATTTAAACATTACCTTAAAACTTGCAAAGCTTTTGGTAAAAAATATTAGTGCACCAAGCCTTCTTGTTGGGCTTTACAAATAAAAAAATAACACGGTTACTTAAAAATTATTACAAACTGAACGATTTAAAAACAAACAAATAACTAAACTTGAATCAGTAAACAACCGTCACCTATATTGGAAATTGGTAGAATATTTGGGTTATGGATACCAGAAATTAACACATAGACTTGTGGACAAAATGTGCTAATTTTTGTTTTTTCTCTACGCTTAGGTTTGGTAGATATTTAGTAGTCATGTTCAAAAGCTAGGTATGCTTACAATAGTACTGCTTAATTACTAACTAATACATATGTAGATGACAAAAAAATTCTGAAGATCAGAGTACATAGTAATAGGTTTTGTATAATAGTCCACATAACATGGTAATTTTGATGACAAAATTTCAGTTGGTGACTAAAGATTATTCTATAATAGGTTTTGAATGGTTATTGTAGTACAAAAAACTGTTATATGATGTACTGAAAGTTGTATCAGTCTATTAGTTGAAGATTCATGGTACTGTAGTAACAGTTAAAAAACAGTCCAAAATGGACTGATTTAAAGAATGATTTGGTTATGAACGTAAATGGCTGCCTATTGAAGATGGTAGGTGTGAAGTGCATACAGATCCCCAAAATTAGTTACATTAACGATTTAATATAACAAAAGTACACCAACTGAGTTGATGATAAAAAAGAACGGCGTTGTAATTTGTAATGAATTTGAAGCTGTATGAAATAGTAAATGATTACAGTGAAACCATACGTGCATGTAAATAATTTGAAATCTGGAGATCCTAGCTTTAATAAAATAATGGAAAATGCGAATGACTTGATGATAAAATAGTAAGGCCTTATAAATAGGAATAAAATAGTAGTAATGTGTAATAAAAGTTGAACATAATGAATTTAAACATGTACTATGTAGGTTCTCCAACTTGCGAATCACAAAATTTGACATACATGAGACCCTAGCTTCTGCATCGTTGAGGGGAAGTGATTACAAATCTTAAAAAGTACGCATAACGATGAATTAATATTGAACGTAGAGTACTTAATCTTACTATATTCCCACTTCTTTATATCTGAATGGACGAAAAAGCAAGGATGTCAGTGAACCATCAGTCAATTAGGCCTGAAAGAAAGTTTGGAAAAACAGTAAAAAGTTATGCCCAACAACCATAATATCATTTGATCAACGATATGTACTAAATATAATCGTAATCTGATGTAAAAGGCTTGAACTGTACAATGATACATGAATACGGGAAATGATTATTTATGCAACTAAATATAATTAATTAATTAACCACTTGGACAATGGTGCTTGTCAAAGAATATATTTTTAAAAATTAAGGGTTAAAATAAGCATGCCAAACCACTTGTAACAGCCAGTATCCAAAAAAACTAAATAAATTCACCGACAATAAAAGTTTTGCAAACCATGATATGTGAAACAAGTTAGTTTTAGATTGAAATTTATCGGCACATAGATAATCGGCTTATCTACGTAAACAAATCATAACAACTACGTCTTTTGATTCAGGGACAAATTTTAATTTAAACCAAAAAAACGTACATGAGATTAAAGGACAGTAACATATAATGAAATTATGTTATACCACCCTTCCTACCTAGGAAGCCCTAAATTTGTGTAGAATCTCGAATTTCAATTGAAAATTTAACAAATCACTAACCTTAGAAACCCTAGTTTCTGAATTTATGGTTAAATCAACAGTTGGAAACCATGTAGACATCAGCGAGGAACAAATAGCCGTATGCAGAGGGACATGGACAATGGAAGGGTCTAAAGAATGACGATTATGAAACTCGGAAGATGAGAAAAGGAAGTAAAGAGTGGTAAATATAATGGAATGAAATTGAAATGACATCAGCATTTACAAACCGATCGGTTATTTTTGAAACAAAATGTATTTCAGAAATAGGACAGGTGTCGCCAAATAAACAGATTGGTTTCTCTTTTCCTATTAAGTAATAGTTATTCCACGTTTTTCCATCAAATTATGTATAAGAGAAAATTGGAAAATTTCAGGCTGGCTATGCCATGATATTTCACTTTTCTCACCTGTATATATTACTGAAATAGTGTACAGTATAGTCATAACATCTTACTAAAAAACAATGCAGGAACTATAGAACATTTCAATCTCCAAATATATATATATATATATATATGTGTGTGTGTGTGTGTGTGTGTGTATGTATGTATGTATGTATATGTGTGTGTGTGAAAGAGGTATAAAATAGTTGTAAAAAAGCATATTAAACCTAAAGGACAGTTAATTATGCAGATTGATGTGCATATTAGCATAGGCATATCAATTTCAAGTAAATGGAATCAAAATAAAGTCTGAAAGGGTATGTTTGGTGAAGAGAAAGATACATCGGTTATTCTTTTTGCTTAAGTTTATTGTAATTGAACATGGTAAATAATAAATAATGTATGTTTTATGGAACAGAACCAAGATATCTAATTACTCAACCAAATGTTCACTACAATTATCAGTGATCACTGTCACTCCAATTGTTTCACATTTTCTGGATTAACATTAAATTGAAAATGAAGTTCTTCAAAAGATCATAGGTTGATCATCTTCTTTTAGAGAATCCTACTTCTATCCACTGAAATTAATTTGTAAACCAAGTCATCTTAGAAAAACATGCGAGTAATGATAAAGAGTGTTAGACCAGGCCCTGCAGTCTCTTATAGTATCTTGCCTACACTAACTTTTAAATATAGAACGGATTAAATGGTAGATGTTTCAAACATCAAAGTAAGTAACATTAACTTGGCGTATCAATGAATAAATCTCGTAGCTTGCACTATAACGTATTCACACAGACCTGCCATTTAGAATTTTAAGAGGTATCAATTAACTTTTTAAATTACTTAAGAAAGAAAATTTATTATGAGGTGATAGTGGAAACATATTATATAATAAAATTATGTCAAGTTTGTCTTCGAATATCATTGAAATTTAGACCCAAAAAGCAAGCAATCAAAATAACATTTGTTGAAAAAGAGGTGAAAATTAAAGGGAAAAATTTATGATAGCAGGGAAAAACTTGTTTTCCATTAATTATAGAAATTTTTATTTGTAAAGTATTAATGGATGTTTTTTGTTAAAGTTACGGAGATTTGCATTTAAAAGCTATCATGGAAAGTAAAATAATTCCATTCTCAAACATTGTTTAAGTATTTATAACTTATAATATGGTCATGATACAACTAAACAATTTTGGATGACTGCTTATGAAGATAATTTTTTTATGTAAAATCAGAAGGAATAGTGATTGAAATGAATAAGAGTAATAAACCTGAATTGGATGATATTGTTAAAAAAGTTGAATTTGATTCATGGACAAATATGTATTAGAATATTAAAGGTAAGTAAAATAATACCTAAGCGACTTGGAGAAACAGAAAATGGTATGTTATATCTTATTGTATGCATGAGAATCTACATAGAGATGCTGAAGTATTTTTTGTATATTATTGTTATATATTTGCAGCATGCATGTAAAAAGTTACAATAATCCTTAAAAATAACAATCCTAAATGGATATGATTCTGAAATGTATAGCAAGAATCTTAATTCTTTAGACATTGTGGGGAGATTTTTAAGTTATGTTATATTATTAACATTGGGTTTCTTTTTTTCACTAAATATGCATAACATTCTTTGGCTAAAATATTTTTTAACTTTTAACCTAGCTTTGAAAGCTTTATCCACTAAAATTGTCACTTTGTTCATATAGTTAGTTGGCATTTGTCTAACATTTCATTTAACTCATTTGATATTGCTTTTAAATATATTGAACTACATCCACTACATGGTTAATATGACTAACCGTGGATTTCAAAAATAAAATAATATTGTAAATTAATCAATAGTGATATCAACATTATTAAACACATTCAAACAATAATGTGTCTTTATATTACAACACATTACTGTATACACTAAAACTTGCAAATCAGTTCGCCCGACCCATAATCTAAAACTATGGGTACTATTTTCTATTTCTTCTTCAGATTATTTTGCATTGCCTTGGCCTTGCCTTCCAGATTAATTAATATATTTCTCCCACAAATTGTTAAATTATGGGTCTTCATCAACTTTTCTAGGTCAAAATTTAGAGCTCATGAAGAGTAGTAGGCAAGAATATTATAGTAAAAGATGTACTTACAAAAATGGGAACTTAGACTTTCTAAAGTTTGGTCCAAAAGAAATAAGTCGATATTAGCGCCTCTCCTTTATGATCTAGCAAATTCTAAAATAGCATTATTCAGAAGTATGAAAACTCATATCCGAAATTATAGGAAAAAGTAAAACTGGAGTATGGGAAAATAAAATAGTATGATAAATATTGTGAAGCAAATTGACTTAATACAACATTACTTCCAGTAAAAGTTTTGTTTTGATTTTTGGCATGTGTCAGTGAGTAAGGATATCATAAAATCGTTTATCTTTTTTATTGGTCATTTATAGTATAAAAATAACAATTATATTTAAATCCTATAAGTCGGATGTAACGATAGATGATTGTAATTGCATGCATGCCACTGTTCAACACATCCAGGATTATTTTGTTTGTCAAGTCATCATGGTTTGCATTATATACTTGATTTTTCAATTTATAAACCTGAGTTAAATATAGGTTGGACTAAAAAGTATAATGGCACCAGTTGGATGTATATTAAGCATAATGGGGTTCAGTTTTACTGCATTTCTACCAGTTCATATAAAATTTACTGATGGGTTTTTATTCTAGATATATTGTTCAATGAATATATTTGTAAACTCGGTTAAGTACACTATAATTTCTAGCAATAACTAACATAAGGCACTAACTATATCAATCTCCAAAAACAACCGTATCAAAGACATCTATATTGTAGCAATATATAACGTTTTAAGCCTCGATTCTTGAAAAAACCATGTAGTTTTAGTAATTCTTTAACTATAGATTATCAAAAAAAAATTATAGTGAAATTCAATAGACGGAAACAAATTTCAACCATAGTTTGATTAAGATAAAACTTATATATTGTTCTCTAATCTGCGAATATTCATTTTGGAATTGCTTATGCCAATATATATTATCCGAACCTGACATATTCAAACATTGACGTATTAATCAATCAACATAAATAACTTGAGGTTTAAACTATTTAATCCAAAATAGGTAATGGAAATAGTAGAATAAGTTACCTAATTGGAACGTCTGCAACCAAAGCATGAATCAGTTAATAATTGGCGAAAGATGATACCAAACTGTAGTTTCGTCAACCAAAGCATGGATCTGTTCGAACTTGATAAACGGGAAGATGAGGAAAAGACGTTGGTTGATTTGGGGTAAGATTAGTGAACAGAAAAAGAAAGAAAGAGCGGATTATGGTTTGTAAATCGTGGAGAGAGAAGCGGAGAGTGAAGAAGTGAATACGGTTTTGGGATTCAAACCAACAGATTTAGGAAAAACGCATTGGTTGCCTAAAAATAATATGATGTAGTTCCGAAAATACCCTTTTAAAAAAGGACACGTTTCATCATATAAATGATGTGGTTTTTCTTTTCCCATTTAAGTAATAGATAGTTTGATGGGTCCTTAAGAGATGGAAAATCCCGTAACATCTTTTGAGTTACTTTGTACGTTTCACTTAAGTACGACTACTTACATGAGAACTTCTAGCCCTGACTCGAGTAAATTGTTTTACTTTATGCTCGGGTTAGCCTACATACTTCAGTGTGTGAGCAATGCTTATCTTGGGAGCCAAAGACTTTTCGAAAACTCCACTGTATCCAGTATTAGTTACCTATGTTCATTTTGGCTTGTATCGGGAGACTTTTATGGATCTCTAGTATTGTACAATCAAAGTCTAAAACTTTGATATATTTTGTTTAAGTAGCTTCATGAACTACTATGTATATTATTTATTTCAGCAGCGAGACTCTGTATTATTTTATGTTTGATTTTATACTAAAACCCCAAATTGATAATCTGTCTAATTTAAACGGTTGAAGTTGGACAAGGATAGTTTATTGTCAGCTTAAGTTGTTCGAAAAAGGCAGGTTGTCACACCATATTGTTCTTAAATGAGTAACCAAAATATCATGGCTTATTACAATGCTGCATAGGTCAACAACCTTGTAGTGTGAGTTTTTCCATATTAGGGAAATTGATGCAACAACAACTCACCCATCTAACAAATTCCCTTTTGCATGGATGCTATGATTTCGACTTGATATTAAACATTTATAACGTACCAACCATAAATAAAACATATTTTCTTTTAGATTTGAGCAAATACAAAATTTGATTTTAGACTTGCTTAAGCTGTGATATGTACTCATATACATATAAATTATCGTGGTTAAAATCTCCCATTTGTAAATAATCTTTCATATATGTACTCATATACATACATATATATATATTACTTTACATAAAATAGTCAATAAATATTAATATCAAAATATTTATATACTCTTTTAAAACATATCCCTTTTTAATAAAAGACAGGCTTATGCTAAGAATTTAAAAATCTTTAATTACAGTTTGAAAACCTCTATTTAAATATTTTATAAAACTATCGATCTATAATATCTAAAGTCATACTTCCATTTTAGAAAAATTATTAAAACATATAAATCTCCATATCACTTTGAAATCCTTTTTTAAATCAAATCACTATTTATAGTATTTTAAAATATCAAAAATGAGGCTTGATGTTGTTAAAGCACTAATTACGCAAAAGTCATATCAATGTTATCAATATGGCATTCAACAAATCATATATCACCGTATATATGAAAATAAAATCAATAATGTGAGGAATCCCATTGGATCCCTCCAACCTGTCTCTCGCATCATATACAGTACATAATCATGAAATACAATTCAACCGCTTCTAGGCGGAATTTGTATACAAAGAGTCATCTTCTCTTACATGGGAATGTAATTGGGTCTTCTTCGCTCCAACTGGCAGGAATATATCCAAACCAACAATACAAATTAGTAATTTATCGAAACATTCAATAGTTATCTATAATAAATATCCAAACATTCAATAGACAATTTTTATCGACTAAAAATATTTCTGGTTAACCAAAAAGTGAGATTAACTCATACTGATTTTAATAGTTGCCAAGACGTTCCATTTACTATGAATTTAATATGAATTTATGAATTTTCTAATTGTTAAACAGAAATTAATTTAATATAAATAAAATTTAAATTTAATTTACCCTCTTCCTCTTACCCTCGTTCATGCTACAGGCATGCATGATAAATCCAACATCGCAACCCTCAATCGATCGCCGTAGTTTGCTGACATCATCCCACGTGCTTGCAACCATGCCGCCACCTCGCACACCCCCACGCCCCGCGCGCCGCCTTGCCCTCTCTAAAATCGACCAATAACTGACATCATTCATCTTGGCTTCCATGACTCCACACATTGCTATTCTTCGATCGGCCACCACTAATCAACTCCTTGTGGCAGCGTGCTCCAATTTCATGTTGAACGATTTGCTTGAAAACATACGAATCGGCCAAAGAATTTGTGGACACTGGATTTGCTATTGGTTTAAATGACAAAATGGAGATTTTTTTTCGATATTCTCTAGTTGAAGCAGTGTTAAAAGAAGGGGAGGTATGGTTTAGAACAGGGGTATGTATGGTCATAAGTATGGGCTGATTAAAGATATGGTGTATATAAATATATTATTTTTATTTCAAATTTCAAGTTTTAATGTCTGGTAATATGGAACTCCTATCAATGCATGCCGCATGGCATTCTATATGTTATAACCCTATTCCAAATGCAATGAAACTAGTCTCGATGCAAAATTTGATCGTATACAGAAGATAGCTCAAACCCAATTATTATATACACTCCTTTATTAATCTCTACATGTTTCGAACTTACACGACTAAACTATACGTCCGATAACTACTAAATTCGATGGTATATAATAATTCACTATTACAAACCCAATGAATCTGGTTCTCGAAATCTAAGATAGTGCCCAGAAGGCTATTTTTGCTCGTTAGTTAAAATGAATAATTCCAAAATCAGTTTAAACACTTTTAAATCAAATTTAAAAGTTTACTATCCTCCTTCTTATTCAAATAGAATTTAAAGAAACATTTGAAATCATTTTCATTCATTTCAAATTCAAGATTAAGTTATATTAGATATTTTCAATCATTAAATTCAATAATTTAATTTATCAAATAAATCACAATATTTGATTCAAGTTAAATAAGTTATAAAATTAACTTTTCAATATTTAAAATCAATTAAATATTTCAAATTTAAATGATGGAAGTTCTGGGTCGTTACGAGCGGCATCATTACCCTTACGAAAGCAATTAAAAAGAATAAAGTCGAAGAAATAAAACGTGGCATCGTATACTAACGAAGTCGTAGATAATCGCATTATGCCTATAGGGTCGATGTCATAAATTGGCAGCATCATATAGCCAAAATAGTCACTTCAAAATCATTGTGTCTTCGAAAGTATTGGGATCGTCGACATTGTTAAAGAAAACCGACAACATGCCTCTTATATACAATGCAATATTTAAAATCATGTAGCAAGGTCATTATCGATAGAGACGAATTCGAGTCTCTTCAACCCTAGACAATTTTCACTGTACCAACATTAATTTTAATGCTCATCGCCATTGATGGTGAAGATATAGGGGCGACGACGATGCTCAGCATGTATCTTTCGTAATTAACATGAGAATTGCTAATTTACATATAAAAGCAATTTCTTTTCTACCAACCTCAACTATTTATCAAAACACTATAGGATAACAACTTCTGTACCAAAATATTTTTAGAAAACTACCAAAGAGCATATTTTTATCATTCCCAGTTAGCAACCTTATAATTTATATTAATATGCTAATAATTAATTAAGCCTTCAAGCTTAATTAAATCACATTAAATCATAAACACTTGGGAAGAATTTCCGAAAATCATAATAAATCCATTTAGTTATATTCTTTATTATGTCAAAATTTTGGGATCAAAAACTTCGTTTACTTATTTTTAATAATTAAAACCTAAAATAATCCATTTTCTTCCCAAAAAATTATGAAATTTAAAACCCATTTCTAAATAATGTTTCTAATATCATATCCAAGTTTCAAGTCGTTGGGTATCATATGATAGGTTTTCGAACTCAAACATATTACTTAATTTCATAAATAATCCTAGAAATTCACCGATAAACATACAATCATTCAATGCTATAAAACATGGCAAAATATCATCAATTGTTTGGACTTAAAGTCAAAACCCAAAAAAAAAAATAACAACACATGAGATGCATATATTTATTATTCACCTTGAATGGATTAAGAAGGTTGGGATTTGTATTAGATTGATTTTGTGACGCCCCACCTCTATACCCACGCTAGCCTAGAACATTACGGAGAATGCTGTCAACTAGCACGGAGAATAAGGCTGTTGAGGAGCGACCATCCGTGTAATTGCTTTGCGCGAGCATCGATATGTCAGATAGTATAACATGCATAAATCCGAAATACCGACACAAACTCAAAGCTACTACATAGTGGCTATAATATCTTCGGAAACAAATATAGAAATAAACATAACATAAATCAGTAACAGACAATTCATATCACAAAGGCGGAAATAGATATGTATATTACACTAGGAAGTGTACATCAGAGTAGTGGTCTAAAAAGATCCAGAATATCACAAAAGAATAGTTACATGAACTACACAAAAGAATAAGTATACATTATGGAGTCTATATCTCAAATGTATACAACAAAAACTACTAATCTAAGTAGTTAACCAAAAGTCAGAGAAATCAATCCCAAGAGAGAAGTCAAGCAGAAGCACCTGCAACATCTCGGTCTGACCCGAGTATTATTTAATAAGAAAATAATAAACGGATCAGTCTAACTATAGATATCAGATGAAACGGTATAGAATAAGAGATATGACTAAACACATAATAATCACAATTCCAAGTTGTGATATATATAAGTAATTGAAAATCAACGAGAGACTAATCAATATCACCAAATCTGCACAAGAATCAAAGAAATGCCATACTCCTTATTTCGTTCATCAAACCACAAATATTGACGATTATATCAATGTCAATCACAAAAGTCAATAACACACAAATTCACCAATGCACAAATATTGACAATAACATCAATGTCAATCACACAAGTCAATGACACACAAATTCACCAATGCACAAATATTGACAATAATATCAATGTCAATCACAAAAGTCAATGACTCACAAATTCCAGAATTCAATATGCGAAATCCAAAAATCACAAAAGTCAATGACGCACAAATTCACCAACGCACAAATATTGATAAAACTTATCAATGGAAATCACGAAAATTGGTGAAACACAAATTCTAGAAATCATCTCAAGAAATCCAGAAATCACAAAGGGGGGAGGCCTATCACAAACGGGAGCATAAAGCCCACCAACATGTGTATCACAAACGGAACGCTAATTCCATGGTTGCTAACCATCAAAAATTGAGCCGAAGCTCCACAAACGGCCCGAAGACCATGGGTTGCTACCCCACCAAATTGAGTCGAAACTCCACAAAACGGGGTTTAGTCTCCCTCGCAGACAAAGAGACATCGCACATTGCTAGTCTAAATCACAAAGATGATCGTCATGATCAACGAGAAGTGTCGATTACAGTAAGCTAGTAAATATATGAGCTTAGCATCATGTCCCATAACCACTAGCTTAACTTAAATATTTACGAACAAATTGTAGATCTCCACTAGAAAATTATCACAAGAGTTTCAATCGAACAAGTCCAAGAATTAACCAACAAAGTGAACGCAAGCGTTTCATACCACTTGTTTTACTAAGTCGTTTAATTAGATTTCTCATACGAGTGAGGTAAAGGCTTGTATATACTAATAGATTGGAAAACGGTTTAAGAAAACGAGCTTTGTAATAAAATAGTGTGGAAATCATTTGAAGAAAGAGTTTTGATATTTACTACTAGTATAGAAAACCTTTATATTTTTAAAGTGACAAATCACGAAGAAGATTGTAGGAACAATCAATCACTAAAATTCACATACGAAGACGTGAATAAAATCCAAAGAAATCGATAAAGGATCCATCGAAATGGATATTCAAAAATCAATAAAAAGAGTCATCAAAGTCATAATAGATGATAACAACAACTAGGAAACAACTCGAATCGATCAAAGTTGGAAATTCACGCGACTAGGCGAAAATAGGCAAAATGCAACAGGTCGGTCGGCCGTCTACAGAGCTCGGTCGACCGAACCCTGTTTTGAAAACTTCTCGGGCATCAGGTCGGTCGACCGAACCAGGGGGGTCGGTCGGCCGAACCAGAAACAGAGAAGTGCAACTGCACTTTTACTAGCAGGTCGGTCGACCGGACCAGGGGGTCGGTCGGCCGAACGTGATGCTATGCAAATTGATGCCCATAAATTGATATGCAACCTCCACCAATTCGCAACCGAACGAGCACGGACGCTAGGGAATTGTTCCTAACGGCTACCCGGCCCTATTGGCTCCTCGATGCATCACCAAAAACACATTTGAACCTCAAAGCTATGATTTTTAAGGATTTGGCTTTCAAACACTAAAATTGGAATATTCTCAAAAGCAATCCAAATCAAAAGCAATTGCACAAGAATAAGTGTTAGGAATTTATACCTAACAATCGAAGATAATTCATAGACTTAGATGTGAGATTAAAAATCTCACCTTTTCACAAAATCAAACAAGATGAAGCTTGAAAGCAAATGGAGAATCAACCTCTCTTAAACACGACCCAATTGAGCTTGAATCTAAGCTCAAAAACAAGAACATTCCCAAAATTAGGTTTAGGAATTTCTGAAATTGGTAAGAGAATAAGTTGGAGAAGATGAAGAGAATGCTTACCAATGGGTTCTCTTGAATTTGGAGCTAGGGATTTGAAGTTGCAAGAGGAACTAGGGTTTTAGAGTTTTAATTTCCAATCTCTCCCACCATTAATGCTATAAAAACTGAAAAGAGAAAGAAGTGAGGGAGAATGGGGAGGAGGGGTTCAGTTTTTAAGTACAAGTTGGCTAATGGCTGAACCCAAACTCAAACCCAAAGTGAAAAAGGTCAAATTTTTGACTTGCTCCAAATATATCAAAGTTTATACTCAAAAAGGTTGCAAACGATATTTTGAACTCAATGGAAGGGGTCTCGAGTCCCAATTCGACTGTTTGCAAAAAGTAGCTTTTCGGACGAAAATTCGACTAACGATAAAATATTTAAATAAAATATTTAAATATAAAATCGATAAATATGCGGGTTGTTACAGACTCCCCTCCTTAAAGAAATTGCGTCCTCGCAATATTTAAGAAGAAGATATGGAGTAACAACCATAAAAGCATATTCAACACAAAAGAAATTTGAAATAAGAAGTTCACCTCAAAGAGCACGTGAAAGTAAGTCCGGATGTGTTCGCTCGATGTACTCTTTAGATTCCCAAGAACAATCCTTAGGATTTGAAGAGCATTGAACTTTAACAAGCGGAACATCTTTATTTCGAAGTCGTTTGACCTCCGAAGCAATGATTCGAATAGGATGCTGCTCATAAGTTAAATTAGGCGAAACTTCAATCTCTTCCACAACACCGGGATCAAGAATAGAATCGGAATCTCGAAGGCATTTCCGTAATTGAGAAACGTGAAACACGTCATGAATAGCAGTAAATTGAGCCGGTAATAAAAGGCGATAAGCCATGGAACCAATACGTTCGGTGATAGGAAATGACCCAATATATCGAGGCGCTAGTTTTCCCGATCGACTGAATCGCAAAACACCCTTCATAGGCGAAACACGAACAAACACGAGATCTCCCATAGAAAATTCTAATTTCCTTCTTCGGTTATCGGCATAGGATTTTTTTCTACTCTGGGCTTCTTTCATTCTATGACGAATAAGGTCAATCTTTTCTGTGGAATCACGAATAAAATCTAGACCTAAAACCAGCTTCTCACCGGTCTCAAGCCAACAAGAAGGAGATCGGCATGGCCTTCCGTAGAGTGCCTCAAAAGGTGCCATACCAATACTAGATTGGAAGCTATTATTATAGGAAAATTCAACTAGTGAAATATGATCTTCCCAACTTCCACCAAAATCAAGAACACAAGCACGAAGAAGATCTTCAAGAGTTTGATTCACACGCTCGGTTGTCCATCGGACCGAGGATGATAAGCGGTGCTAAAATTAAGCTTCGTTCCCAAAGCTTTTTGAAGACTCTTCCAAAATCCACTAGTAAACAATGGATCGCGATCACTAACAATAGAAGTAGGAACACCATGTAATTTAACAATCTCTTTAACAAAGAGTTTGGCCAAAAGAGGAACGGTTAGGTTAGACCGAACGGGAATAAAATGGGCGGATTTTGTAAGTCTATCAACGATCACCCACAAGCTATCATGACCCGAACGAGAACGGGGAAGGCCATCTATAAAATCCATGGAAATTTGGTCCCACTTCCAAATTGGAATTTCTAAAGGTTGCAATAACCCACCAGGCCTTTGATGTTCGACCTTAACGAGTTGGCAAGTCATGCAACGCTTAACGAAGTTAGCGATGTCAAGTTTCATTCCCTCCCAATAATAAAGTCGCTTCATATCTGCGTACATTTTACTACTTCCGGGATGAATGGTAATTTTAGAACGATGAGAATCTTCTAAAATATCTTTACGAAGATCACTAATATTTGGTACGATAAGTCTACCAAATCTCCGAATGCCGCCACGAGAATCGATATCAAAGTCTTTCAAACCTTCAATATCAATTTTATCCCTAATATTTTGGCCAAGAAGAGCCATTTCGGGATCTAGCCTTTGAGCTTCAAGAATGCGGTCTAAAAGAGAAGGATGAGCCTCAAGGCTACATAAAACAAATGATGAGCATAAATCGGATACGCGGTCTCGAATCTCACAAGTGGATAAGATCTCGAGATCGTTCCATTCGGATATCATCATAGAAACAACAGCTTGTTGTTTACGGCTAAGAGCATCGGCGACACGATTACCCTTACCGGGAGTATAAAGAATATCAAGATCATATGGTCCAAGAAATTCGAGCCAACGCTGTTGACGCAAATTAAGTTCCTTTTGAGAGAATAAATACTTCAAAGACTTATGATCGGTATAAAGAACAAATTTCTCTCCTAAAAGATAATGACGCCAAATCCGAAGAGCGAAAATAATAGCCGCGAGTTCTAAATCATGAGTGGCATATCTAGTCTCAGCTGGCTTCAATTGCCTAGAAGCGTAAGCAATAACACGTTCTTTTTGCATAAGAACGACACCCAAACCAACGCGGCTAGCATCGGTATAAACAACGAAATCTTGATTCCCCTCGTGAATAACAAGAATAGGAGCATCAGAAAGGAGTTCTTTTAATTTCTGAAAAGAAGCTTCACATTTGTCCGACCAAATGTATTTAACACCTTTCTTAGTCAAGCTAGTGAGAGGCACGGCAATCTTAGAAAAGTCTTTGATAAAACGACGGTAATAGCCCGCCAATCCGAGAAAACTACGAATCTCTGTCACACTCTCCGGTCTCTTCCAATCTTGAATCGCTTCAATCTTTGAAGGATCCACAGAAATTCCGGATTCGGAAATAATATGACCGAGAAACTTCACACGAGATTGCCAAAAGTGGCATTTAGAAAAATTTTCCCTTAATTGATTACTCCTAAGAGTTTCCAACACAATCCGAAGATGTTTTTCATGCTCCTCCTCGGTTTTAGAATACACAAGAATATCATCGATAAAGATAAGAACAAACCGGTCGAGGAAGTCGTTGAAAACTCTATTCATAAGGTCAATGAAATACGCTGGAGCATTCGTCAAACCAAATGGCATGACAAGCCATTCATAAGATCCATAACGAGTACGGAACGATGTCAAAGGAATACTATCCTCTGCAATACGAAGCTGATGAAATCCAGTAGCTAAGTCTAATTGTGAAAAGACTCTAGCACCACTAAGTTGATCGAATAGATCATGAATTCGAGGTAAAGGATATTTATTTTTGATAGTAAGATCATTAAGCTTGCGGTAGTCAACGCAAAGCCTAAGTGTACCATCGGATTTCTTCACGAAAATAGCCGAAGCTCCCCAAGGCGAGGAACTAGAGCGAGTAAATTGCTTCGTCTCCAATTCGGATAATTGTTTGCGCATCTCCTCGTTTTCTTTATTGGACATACGATAAGGAGGGCAAGTGATAGGTTGAGCTCCAGGAATAAGATTAATTCTGAACTCAATTGCTCACTTAGGTGGTAATCCTAAAACGGGCTCAAATATGTCGGAAAATTCACGAACGACGTGAATAAGGGAAATAATATCACCCTCATCATCATCATCGTCATCACGAGGGTTTAAAGAATATAAAGATGCAACCAAAGCGGAATCCGAATCTTTAAGAATAACAGAAACCTGATTAACAGATAGTGGATGTCGAAGATAAATAGTCCGCTCAGGACATAGGATGTGAGCTTCATAACGATTAAGCCAATCCATTCCCAAAATCATTCCAAATCCTAAATAATGCATGACATGCAAATCGGCTAGGAAAGGAAAATCACACAAAATAATGTCGACATCTTTACACAATAAACTGATTGTTGCGGATCCACCATCCGGATTCGCAATTCTCAAAGAAGTCATTAAACACAATACATCCAAAGAAAAAGTATCAACAAGTTCTTTTGATACAAAAGAATGGGACGCACCCGTATCAAAAAGAACTCGAATAGGTTGATCACGAAATAAAATAATTCCATCCAGAATAGAATGAGAAATACCTTGGCCACGAGATGTGTTGTCAGGGGCTTGAGCAACATTTAACTTTCCCTCCTTCTTGCCCTGAAGCTTGGGGCATGAAGATATAACATGACCGGGAACTTTGCAGTAGCAACAAGAGAGAGAGTTTGGACACTTGTTCGCATAATGGTCCTTTGAACCACAATTATAGCATTCCCCACGACCAAAGGAAGAAGTCTTTGCCACAGAGGTTGCTTGCTTCCCTTTCTTATTGGGATAAGGGCCTTTGAATTTGTTTGGCCTTTTCTTGTTGTTGAAGTTTGGTTTGGAACCCACCACTTCAACATCATTCTCCTTATCCGCCTCTTTAAGACGAAGAGCGATATCGACGAGTTGGTCGAAAGAAACTTCTAATTTTAGAAGTAATGGCTTCTTGAGATTTTTGCTTAAGCCATAGACAAACCTCTGGTTCTTCTTTAAAGGGGTGTTGATGTATTCAACCCCATATTTGGAAAGCGACTCGAAGGAGGCGACGTAATCAGTCACGGAGGACTCACCTTGAACAAGGTCTATAAATCGTCGAGCCAATGTCACTTTCTCAGCTTCTGGTACGAATTTCAACTCGAAGCGTTCTCGGAATTGCCCCCAGGTGAGATCCGCTTCATTAATCTCAGAAATAAGAAGCTCGTACCAGTCCAATGCTCTTTCTCGGAGCACACTAGAGGCCATCTGAACTCGGTGAAGGTCAATAAGATTCATGCGAGAAAAGATTCGATCGCATGACCTTAGCCAAGCCTGTACTTCAATAATAGTTTCGGAACCTTTGAGTGGCTCCCCACCCAAATTAGTGTAATCGCTACACAAGCGTGCAAATCCCGACTTTGGGTGAGTAGGTTCCGGGTTAGCTCCAGCTGCTTGAGCATTCCTCACTAAATCAAGAAGCTGTTGAGTAGTCATAAAAACACCATCCTGGGGTGGAACACTAGATGGTCCAGCTCTAGGACGGCCTGGTCTAGACATTCCTCTTCCTTAGAAAGAAAGAAGAGCAAGAAGAAGATTATTCACTAATGTATATCAAGCGATCTTGATAGACAAAACAAGGAATCATAAAAGAAAATAGGATAGAACGGTACGTAGATCCGAATAAAATCCTAAAGCATGACTCCTAAGAAAGACTTAGGACGATGATCCTTGTTATAATATTCCATACTGTTCCGAAGTTTGGCTCTGATACCAAGCTGTGACGCCCCACCTCTATACCCACGCTAGCCAAGAACATTACGGAGAATGCTGTCAACTAGCACGGAGAATAAGGCTGTTGAGGAGCGACCATCCGTGTAATTGCTTTGCGCGAGCATCGATATGTCAGATAGTATAACATGCATAAATCCGACATACCGACACAAACTCAAAGCTACTACACAGTGGTTATAATATCTTCGGAAAAAAATATAGAAATAAACATAACATAAATCAGTCACAAACAATTCATATCACAAAGGCGGAAATAGATATGAATATTACACTAGGAAGTGTACATCAGAGTAGTGATCTAAAAAGATCCACAATATCACAAAAGAATAGTTACATGAACTACATAAAAGAATAAGTATACATTATGGAGTCTATATCTCAAATGTATACATCAAAAACTACTAATCTAAGTAGTTAACCAAAAGTCAGAGAAATCAATCCCAAGAGAGAAGTCAAGCAGAAGCACCTGTAACATCTCGGTCTGACCCGAGTATTATTTAATAAGAAAATAATAAACGGATCAGTCTAACTATAGATATCAGATGAAACGATATAGAATAAGAGATATGACTAAACACATAATAATCACAATTCCAAGCTGTGATATATATAAGTAATTGAAAATCAACGAGAGATTAATCAATATCACCAAATCTACACAAGAATCAAAGAAATGCCATACTCCTTATTTCGTTCATCAAACCACAAATATTGACGATTTTATCAATGTCAATCACAAAAGTCAATGACACACAAATTCACCAATGCACAAATATTGACAATAATATCAATGTCAATCACACAAGTCAATGACACACAAATTCACCAATGCACAAATATTGACAATAATATCAATGTCAATCACAAAAGTCAATGACTCACAAATTCCAGAATTCAATACGTGAAATCCAGAAATCACAAAAGTCAATGACGCACAAATTCACCAATGCACAAATATTGATAAAACTTATCAATGGAAATCACGAAAATTGGTGAAACACAAATTCTAGAAATCATCTCAAGAAATCCGAAATCACAAAGGGGGAGAGGCCTATCAAAAACGGGAGCATAAAGCCCACCAACACGTGTATCACAAACGGAACGCTAATTCCATGGTTGCTAACCATCACAAATTGAGCCGAAGCTCCACAAACGGCCCGAAGACCATGAGTTGCTACCCCACCAAATTGAGTCGAAACTCCACAAAACGGGGTTTAGTCTCCCTCGCAGACAAAGAGACATCGCACATTGCTAGTCTAAATCACAAAGATGATCGTCATGATCAACGAGAAGTGTCGATTACAGTAAGCTAGTAAATATATGAGCTTAGCATCATGTCCCACAACCACTAGCTTAACTTAAATATTTACGAATAAATTGTAGACCTCCACTAGAAAATTGTCACAAGTGTTTCAATCGAACAAGTCCAAGAATTAACCAACAAAGTGAATGCAAGCGTTTCATACCACTTGTTTTACTAAGTCGTTTAATTAGATTTCTCATACGAGTGAGGTAAAGGCTTGTATATACTAATAGATTGGAAAACGGTTTAAGAAAACGAGCTTTGTAATAAAATAGTGTGGAAATCATTTGAAGAAAGAGTTTTGATATTTACTACTAGTATAGAAAACCTTTATATTTTTAAAGTGACAAATCACGAAGAAGATTGTAGGAACAATCAATCACTAAAATTCACATACGAAGACGTGAATAAAATCCAAAGAAATCGATAAAGGATCCATCGAAATGGATATTCAAAAATCCCTAAAAAGAGTCATCAAAGTCATAATAGATGATAACAACAACTAGGAAACAACTCGAATCGATCAAAGTTGGAAATTCACGCGACTAGGCGAAAATAGGCAAAATGCAACAGGTCGGTAGGCTGGCTACAGAGCTCGGTCGACCGAACCCTGTTTTGAAAACTTCTCGGGCATCAGGTCGGTCGACCGAACAAGGGGAGTCGGTCGGCCGAACCAGAAACAGAGAAGTGCAACTGCACTTTTACTAGCAGGTCGGTCGACCGGACCAGGAGGGTCGGTCGGCCGAACCTGATGCTCTGCAAATTGATACCCATAAATTGATATGCAACCTCCACCAATTCGCAACCGAACGAGTACGGACGCTAGGGAATTATGCCTAATGGCTACCCGGCCCTATTGGCTCCTCGATGCATCACCAAAAATACATTTGAACCTCAAAGCTATGATTTTTAAGGATTTGGCTTTCAAACACTAAAATTGGAATATTCTCAAAAGCAATCCAAATCAAAAGCAATTGCACAAGAATAAGTGTTAGGAATTTATGCCTAACAATCGAAGATAATTCATAGACTTAGATGTGAGATTAAAAATCTCACCTTTTCACAAAATCAAACAAGAAGAAGCTTGAAAGCAAATGGAGAATCAACCTCTCTTCAACACAACCCAATTGAGCTTGAATCTAAGCTCAAAAACAAGAACATTCCCAAAATTAGGTTTAGGAATTTCTGAAATTGGTAAGAGAATAAGTTGGAGAAGATGAAGAGAATGCTTACCAATGGGTTCTCTTGAATTTGGAGCTAGGGATTTGAAGTTGCAAGAGGAACTAGGGTTTTAGAGTTTTAATTTCCAATCTCTCCCACCATTAATGCTATAAAAACTGAAAAGAGAAAGAAGTGAGGGAGAATGGGGAGGAGGGGTTCAGTTTTTAAGTATAAGTTGGCTAATGGCTGAACCCAAACTCAAACCCAAAGTGAAAAAGGTCAAATTTTTGACTTGCTCCAAATATATAAAAGTTTATACTCAAAAAGGTTGCAAACGACATTTTGAACTCAATGGAAGGGGTCTCGAGTCCCAATTCGACTGTTTGCAAAAAGTAGCTTTTCGGACCAAAATCCGACTAATGATAAAATATTTAAATAAAATATTTAAATATAAAATCGATAAATATGCGGGTTGTTACAGATTTCTCCTAAGCTTTCTACTTGATTGTTATCTTTACCTTCTCTTAAATGCTTCTCGATATGGCCAACCTCCTTCTCTTTTGTTTGTGTGAATGTAAAATGAAATGAATGATCAGAAAATGTAAGGGTATATGTTTTGGAAATACACCCTTTTTCCATTTTACCCTAATTATAATTTACTCCTTCTCACTTATGTTTTTATCATCCTTATTATTCATTCATTAAGGCATGACCCATTCTTATTACCAAATCCCCGTCTCCTTACCATGTTACATTATTTCATTTAAATTGTCTAATAAAATATCTAAAATAAAGTTATCAAATTTAGGGGTGTTACAGATTGCCGTCCTTAAAGAATTTCATTCTCGAAACTACGATAAGGTACACACATCAAACATGTAAGCATATAGATAAAACATACTATCAAACAAGTCAAGATAAGTGTCCTCGGTTCTTCTCTCCGTTTCCCAAATATAGTCTCTCTCATCGTCGCTCCATTATACTTTCACTAATCTAACTAACATGTTCCTTATCTTCTTCTCATCCATAGCCGCAGTACGGATTAGACATCTAACTATAGTAATGTCTGGCTCCACTGCTAAATCTTCCAATGCAGTCGGTATGATAGTAGTCCCTAGTCATTCAATTTTAAATCGAACCAGAATGCTTAAGCGTTCGCCGGAATTTTGGTGAATTATCATACCTTTGGATGAATACTATATGATATATTGTAGATGTAAATTATTGTTTTTGTACTTGAATGATTAGTGGTTTGGTCTGGATTCCACGCCATTGTTAATTTTAAATTTCAGTTAAATACTTTTGTATAAATTGTTGAATGTCAAAAATATTGGATATAACATCGATATATGTTAAAAGTTAACATTTTCAATGATAAAGGTATTAGTCGCAATGGTTAAGTGTTATGGTAGCTATTGGTTTCATTCTAGTATTTTGAAATACTATGTTTTTTTTTTGACTTGAAAATGGTTTTCATTCGGATGATGATTTAAAAGTGATTTTGGGAACTTTGTATGGCATTTTCTTTTGGAAATGGTTCTGAACTTCTTTATTTTATTTTAGCCTTTTTGTTAATCTTTTCTAATTTATATGGAAATGTTTTAAAAGGATTTCAGGAAGTATTTAGTGTACTCAAAAGTTCAGATAATAGTGAATGTTTATTTTAAAGGAAAATAATGGGGAATTTATCTTCTATAATAAATTAATTCTATTATAAAGGAAGATGCAATATTTTATAATAAATATTGGTGAAATGCTTTGAATAAAATGTTTTATAGAAATATAGTTTTATAAATGGTATTATATAAATAAAAGAGATATTTATAAATGGTATTTTATAAATAAAAGAATTGATTTATAAATGGTATTTTATAAGAAGGACAGTTTTATCAATTTTATAATTTGGTATAATAATCACATTTGTGGATTTATAGTAATATGTGGATTGATCGTTTTGTGAAAAGTATTCTTTTTATAATTAACGCTAAATTCTAAGGCAGGGAAACTAGTCTCTATCCCGAGAATGAGGAAAGTACGTCAGGGTAAAGTTAGTATAAATTTGTTCGGCTACATTGATAATTGAGTGGTAGCACAAGTTTGATATCGGGAAGTGGTGGTAGGTATACTTGGTCTAATTTACATACGATCCATTTACTTACACTAAAAAGAGAAGTGTTTTGGATTTATTGTTACCAATGTTTTAAATGACATTTGTTTTAGCCGAAATAAGTAAGGTTTTGAAAGTGAAATCTTTCTTAAAGTTTTGTGAATATACTTATAACATTAATATTATATATGGTCGCATTATCTATGTACTGAAAGTGTAGTGGTTTATTAGTATACTTACACAGATGAGATAAGCATATGGATATTTTTCCAACCAGTTAAAGACTATAAATGAGTCTATAATAATATTTTAATACAAATATTTAAAATGAGATTTTAATTAATGAAATGATTTATTAGAAAGGCTTATTGGTTGATTACATGCTTAATAAGGGTTGTATTCCATATGAAGTTAAATCTCTGGTTGAATTTTTTATTTATTTGATAATTAAATAACCGACTATCAAATCTTGGTCAGTTTTGAAATTATCATTTTCCCGTTTGGAGAGACTGGGATCAGATATATTATCTGAAAACTACTTCGAACTGGCAAAGTTTTCGAATTAGAGATATCTTAAAGATGATGGAATCGAAAATAGAGTTTTTAAAGTGCAAGATCTACTTGTTACTAGTCTTGAAGTAGTGAATGAATGTAGTAGAAATAGTGCTTTCCATTTGTTCATATACTGAACAACTTGCATAGATGAATGCTGACATCGCATTGTTGCGTGTAGGGCAATGTTAGCATTCCAAGGTGGATTTGTTAAATAGGTAATGTAGCCTCAGACCTCATATCCGATGATAACTAAAATAGGAGATATGCTGCAGGGCTACATGGTTTGCTACCATTAAGGTATGGCCATCACCCTGTGTAAATCGATGTTGACCAATTTATGTATGCTAATGACTCGGTACGACTATTGGCCGTCAATGGGATGATTTAATATTCTGTATTATCCTTGAAGTGGTAGGCTGGTCCTGCCATGCAGAGGTTGAATGGTTTTTGACCTCAGTACATTTTTCTAGAGGTGTACTATGATAGGCGGTACCTCGGTAGCATTGTCATTGATAGAATCCATTTTCCACTTCGTGCTTTACAAACTTGGTTGTGCCAAATAAGATGGAACATGAGATGCAAGCATTTCAGCTCTATTATATAATTGTTTTAAACCATAGACATTATTATAATTTCACTAAATTTTCTATTTGAAATGGTTTAGCTATTGTAAGGTAAAAACCCATATGCGTTTATGTGTAGCATGGTGCAACATCCCCTACCCAAAGGCCTAAAGCTATATGGATATGTTAATAGTATCCTTAATATCAAAAGCATTTGAAAATGAAACAAAATCATAAATTACAGAAACAACATTTTTACTGATTACATTTCAAAACATATGATTCACATTCAAATTACATAGTCCCATAATCATTTCCTAGGTTCAGAAAAATATAATTATTATATAAATACACCAAGAGCGACATATGATGATGCCCCCTTGGTTAACCAAAGTACCATATAGACATAACTGCCTTAAATACAACATAGCAGAATAAAACAAAACAAAACAGCAACTCCTATATAGATATCTGTCAGCACCTGCTCATCTCCAGAAGCTTTATTTGTCAACCTACTAAAACCTATAAAACTTCAACCCTCAGCCTACTCAAATCAATTTTGTAACCACCCGTAAATTTCGTTAATTAAATTTGTCATATTTGTAAGATTTTGGAATTAAATTATAAAGAAATATAATTGTTATAATTGGTAACGAAGAAAATGTTAATATTTAACCTATGAAATATTTTATTGGTTGTAATAGACTTAATTATAAAAATTGAATTTAATAAATCCTATTTATTTGGAACCTTGTTTATTGATATGCAAAAGTATAATAAATGAGTTATTACCAGAGATTGAAATTTTAAATGGAATTCTAATAAATGAATAGTGGAAAGGATTATACAGGTGTATAATTTAATACGAGAAAGGAAAGTATTTAATTGATTTTGTAATAAAAAAACATTGTAACGGTAATTGGAATAAATTAAGGAATATGTTAGTATAAGTTAATTATTAATAACTTGAAAGGAAATCCAACCAATTCAAGTTAAAAGTTACACTTGGTTATAAATATAATATAAGAGAACTAATAAATATTGAATAAATTTTGAAATAGTTTGTAATAAATGTTAATTGAGTAAAACCATTGTTATGTAAGTAATTACAATATTTGGGGTGTAAATAATGAACCTCCAAAAGTGTAATTAAGAGTTAATGACAATATTTATTGTACGTTACTTATATTATTAGGTTGTCAAGTTAATTTGTAATCAATTTCAATTAATTCACTAAATTATGGCAGTTAATGTGAAATAAATGATAATTCCATTCATACCCCGTAAGCAGTTATTATAAGTTGCATGTTGAAATGGTTGATTGCATTGGAATTTTAAATTTAATATATATATATATATATATATATATATATGTAGGTTTACAATAAACTAAAATTTAGGAAATAAGGTTAGAACAAGTAGATAAGTAATAACCAAAATAAGGGAATAGTATCAATGTAAATAAAATTGAAACAAATTGGATATAGAGAAATAAATGCAGCATTTAATATACTAATTAATGTTGGTTTGATGATAACGTTACTTGGTGATTAATTATAGAGTAATGGAAGTGTGAACGTAAAATAATAAAAGCGTAGATTTATGTTATGTAATAATTTGTGGATTTGGGGAATAAGTTGAAATTTTGATAATTAAGAAATTAATACGAAAAAGTATGTAAAGTAAGTTATAGAATGTAGAGCAAGTTATAGAATGTAAATTATTTGAAGATCGTAATTTATGTGTTCAATATATAGAAATACACATTTAAAAAACATAATATTCCTTCAAATTTAAAATGTAAATAGGTTTATATTTAGGTAATGAAATAAAATTTGCATGGAAGACGAAATTGAGTATATAATTGGAATGAAATGTGAGACAAGCGTTAATTGTGTTATAGAGTTATAATAGACTCAATTTAAGGGTTGGAATTAAATCTAATCCGTTTAGTTGGAAATTATTAAAGTAAATTGGACTCAATTTATAATAAAGGTGTTATTTTAAGAAACTGAAATAAATTCTATAATGGATGAATTAAGCTACTTTAAATTGAGATGGAATTGGTTTTAAAGAATTATAAATTTATAAGTAAATCAAGATGAGAAACTATTATTATAGTAAGAAATATATAATTACTCTTTGTATCCAGTAGTGTATTAATATGTTTAAATTACTATTAGATAGGAAATAATTGGTATGCCTCTCATTACATTCATTTAGTCCATTTTGAAACTTAATCAACTGAAATTAATGTAATTGAAAATTTCCAATTAATAGGAGAGAGAATACTAATTGTAAATTAATAGGTGTAAATAAAAGCATCATATGTTTTATGAAAATATAGGGAAAGTTTGATTTAATAAAAAGAAAATTTACACCAAATAAAATGAATGTTTCATTTGTAAATGTAGCTTTAATTTCATTAAAATAAAGAATAGAAAGATTGATTTTAAAGAAAGAAATATATGTTTATTTGAACTGTGTTTTAGCTTACAGACTGATTTCACGAATAGGAAATAATATATTTATTACTCTTATGTATAAACAATAAATTTATAAACGTGTTTAAATAAACAATTTTTCTATTTTTTTATCCATTCTAGTTGTCTATTTTAAAATTTAACTTTGTAAGTAACTGCAATTAATGTAATTCAAATATTTCAATTAAAAGGAAAGAAAACGTTGATTGCAATTAATAGATTTAATAAAAGAAACGCACGTTTTGTGTTAAGCAAAAAGGGTGTTTTAATGGAAATAAAAGATCATTTTGAGAAAACAAAATTGAACGTTTTCATTTTTAAGGTAAGTATAAATATATTATTATGCGTAGATAAAAACCTAAATGCATACAAATTTGAATATTATTTGAGCTAACGAAGTTAATTTGGTTACGTTACAAAAAAATTAAATTTCAAAAGGTTGTGCGAGGTACATGGTCCCTTCAATTTTTTATTATTAATTGTTGCATGAACGTTTTAAAATAGTTATCTTATTATTAATAGTTGATCTGTTTTTTTCCTTTTCTCCTTATGTTTAATACTTGAGCCTAGACTCTTAGATTGTACTTATTTCTTGCCACCTCATTTTCACGTATACAAAATTTTACTTTCATTTGCAAACTTTTCCATTCCTACGTACATTTGCTTATGCACTATTAATGCCTGAAGCTTTAAAAATAAAACGTGACATTTATTTTTGTCCCTCCACATTCATTTCCTAATTATAAATAGTTTACATCTTATTTCTTTTTTACATTTTGTTTCTCCTAACACCTCATATTCAAAAGCTCTTACTCTTCCAAATCCAAAAGCATTATTTTACAAAAATGTTTCTTTTTCATTTTTCATACACTTCCTGTCCTCATCTTAGTTGTTCTTCAATCTTTTCCTGAACCCTCATCTTGAGAAAACGTAAGTATTGAAATTTGTTTATTTATATTTTTTTTAATGAGTACTAATTTTTATTTTAGTAACACTTCTTGTAACATGAATACCTTTTTCATATAAACTTTGATTCACGCGCGATTTCTTCTGTTGGATTCAAATTTATATTCCAGACAACATGAAATTGATTTAGTTGAATTCGGAGATTGTTGAGTTTTGCGCTTCTGTTTGGATTTTTATGGGCTAAAATCAAAGGTGAGTGTTTTAACCACTCACAACTTCTAAGGTTTCTTTTGTTTGTTAAATTGATTTAAGATATGAGTAGAAATTTATTTATGACTGTTTGGCATGTTTTATTCAACATCTCAGTTACATCGCATTTTTTTAATTTAACTGTTGATTAATTTTATTATTGCACATAAATTTGACAGTTAAATTTATTTATTTGCATATAAACTCCTAGTTAAACAGTTATTAAATTTATTATTGAATATAAACTGTTAGTTAATACCTGTTATTTATTACCTGTTATATTTTATATGCTCTATATTAATGTTTGTTTAAATTGGATGATGGTTTGTAATAAATGATTGATGATTGATATTTGGATGGATGGATGTTTATTTATATTAACTGCAAGTCGTTATGCATTTCATTTCATTCAGGATTGCGGTTTCGTTTCATTCGGGATTGCGGTTTGAAATGATATACAACCGCATTTTATTATTAAATTGCGGATTGAAATGATAAATATCCATATCACTTGACCATAGGATAGAAAATTATATACGGACACCGCGGTATATATATAAAATTATTTTTGAAAGGATTTTATAGTTTTGGATAGGATACGGTTTAATAAATATTAATTTTTGATCTTATATAAAATCTTATTTTTTGTACGTATATAGCTAAATTATTGAATGTAAGCTGTGTATAAATTTGTTAAATAAAATAAATAAGTTGAATAATGGAGTTTGATTATTTTATATTATATGGTTAAGTACATGTTAAGATATTGAGAATATATAGAGTTTTAAATGATTTAAACCAATTAATATTGGGAGTTAAATTGAAAATTTTATTTGGAATCGAGCTTAATTAAGAATTTAACTTCATAAGTTGATGTAGAATTTATTAACTTGGAAATTTAAAAAAAAGGTATGATATTTATAACTGAATTTATATCAAGATGAATTAAATGAATATTTCTAGTATAAATAAATTGAAGGAATTTTTTTAGATAAAAGTAATTTGAGTTTTACTTAAATGATTACTGGTTTATTATGCAAATATTTCAAGCTAAATAATATGACTTTAAATTGTTGAATAGAAATTTCCAACCTTAGTTCCAATTGTTTAATATTCAAAGTTTGAAATATATTGAAACTGAAGTGGTTATTGAAACTTAAAACGATTTGAAATTTATGGATTTTGACTTAATTTTAAATGAAATAAATTGTAAGTCGCAGAAATTATTTTATTTTATAAAGAAATTTTAATTGCAAACTATTTTATTCTATATACTGTTTGAATATCCAAACCATCCAAGTTAGAAGTTACGGTTTTAAAGCTATGAATTTTTGAAGTATTATTGTTTGAAAGTTATTATTCAAATGTTTGGTTTCCAATTATTATAAATTTTAAAGCAATATGATTTGGAAAAGGAATATATTTGAAATAAAATGATATTATATTAATTTGGGGTTTATAAAAAAAGTATCAAATGAGTTTGTTTTGGAATGGAAAGGATATCGTATTTATACGGTTTTGAAATAGATATTTTATTCCGGTTTTGAAAGTAAAATTATTTTTAAATGACCGCGCTGTTATAATAACGTTTGGTTGTTAAAGAGACCGAGATCGGAAGTTGTCATACTCTCTGCCAACTCCGAAAACCATTTTAACAACCGTGTACGCGGTGGAGATTCCAGAATGAAGTAGGTTGGTGGCGGCGTTTCCTGTAAGGTAAATACGTGGACCCAACTCCCGTGAGTTGGCATAAGGTGGCTAAAACAGGAGCGATTAACGGTTAATAAGGTTGTACCTTTGATCGGACACTTCCCTTCGATACTATACTCTAACTTTGGATTGATTCGGTGGCCACCTTCACTTTTGATTTCTTTGATTTAGGGGAGTTTGTTCGAGGTGGAGGGTAGCTGCGCGCTACGCGTTACCACCGACCCAGAAGCGTAATTGGTATATCTACCCTGGCATTGCCTAGTTTTGCCGTGTCACCTACCCTATCGCGCCTTGTACTAGTTTGGATTTCTCTCGTAGCCCGTGTGGTATCCTCTGGTGTCTTCCCGATCAGGAGGGACTATGAAATTGGATGGACTACTGGGACTATTATTGTGTTAAGTGGGAGATTGGGTAACTCCTTAACACTATTTAAAAGTAAGTTTATTTTACAATTAGACACTATTATAACAGCGAAATATACTACATAGTAAATAGTTTAATGGATCCTTAAGAGATGTGAATCCCGATCATCTTTTAAGTTATTGCACTCATATTTATCTCTGTTGACTTAACTTACATAAGATCTTTTAATTCTGACTCGAGTGTTTTGTCTTTTCAATTCGCTCGGGTCAGTCCGAGCGTTTCAGGATTTGAAGATTTTATTCTGGAGGACGAAGGCGAAGATTTGTAGTATTACTATCTACTATATTATTCCACTACACTATTTAATTCCACTACATTGGTATTTATTGGTATGTGAACTCTGATATTTATTGTATGAAGAAGAGTCAAATGTTTTGTAAACAGTTTTATGAACTGTATATTTATTATTATATTTTATCCTTCCGCTGTGAGATTCTGTTTGGCTTTTTTTTTTCTCTTCTCTGTTTTACTTATTTTCCCCATATCAATCCGCTCTTCCGTATGGGTTGAATTGGTACGTGTGTCGATTTAAAGCGTGCGGAAAGGCGGGATGTTACAACGTGGTATCAGAGCTTTGGTTTAGCGATAAACCTTTGCTTGTGGGGTTTGACTCTTTATTAATACGGTAGTAATACCCTATAGGAGTCACTGAGAGTACGTATATATGAGAGAGCGTATTTGTTAGTGTTATAAAAAGGTTTTAATATTGTGTTAATCTGTTCCGTTTTGTATTTATAAATTCTGGTTGGTGCATGGGATGCTGTGACATCAATAGGGATTTCTAAACACTTAATAGGACAGACCGACATAATATTTGTTTTATATAGGTGAATAAAATAATTTTTCCTATTATATTTTCTATATATAAAATAAATTTTTTTCAAATGATATCTACATTTGGCCGAAATAGATTGGTTGTTAGGTAATAAACTGTATAAATAATAATAGAAATAAGATTGATAATTAAAATAAATGAAATTTGGAAATTTAGAACTTAAGTTTCGGGGTTTTGAAATTTCTTTCGAATAAATTTTGGAATATAATAATATTGTTTATAAGTATTTTCTAACATAAATATTTCAATATAATTCGAAAGAATTGTTTTATAGAAGATTTTGAAAAATAAGTTTTGTACTTTCCTCTCTGTCGGTGGAAAATAATATCGGTGATGGCGGCCGCATCATCGACTTTCATTTTCGAGTTTCGAAGGGGAAGGCTACTGTAGTAGTTTTAATGCAGATTCATTTTTGATAAAAAACAAATATAAATTTTTTGAGTTGTTTTAAATATAAAGGGATATATGTAGGTTGTAAGTATATGTTTATCTATTATTTAAAATGATTTAAAATTAAACTCGGTATTTGGTTCTTAAGTTTCAATTAATTAATAGTTCAATTAATGTAGTAAATTGAATTATGACTAATTAACAATTGGAACTTTTAGTTAAAGTAAAATTTTAATATAATAGAAATGCAAGCATTAAATAAATGAATGGAATTAGAGGTAATTTGAAATTTGTAAAACAAAGATATAATTATTTAACCATTAATAGATTAAAAGAATCGAGGAAAGAAAACTTGTATAACTTTCGATTACATTCTTAAAGGCATATATATAACGTCCCAAAAGATATAAAAGTTGAAAATGTTAATAAGAAAATGTAATAGATACTATACAAGTAATTAACTTGAGGTGATATAAATAACTAATGGAATTCTTTAATAAATAAGAATTGATGTGTAGTTGTATAAACTTAAGTATTGTTTAACCCCTATTTCTGAAGCGACCTAAAACTTACGCGACTCAACGACCTAAGAGGTACTAACGACCTAAGAGTGCTAATGACCTAAAAGTGAGCGACCTAACTACAGCAGCGACCCACGACCTATAGGAAGTTGCAACCTAACGACTCAATTAGTAAGCGACCTATCAAGCTCAACGGTCTAGTTCACGACTTAACAGTTCATAACAGGCTACGACCTAACGAGACAAACAGGCGAACGACCTAGCTATGGAAAGGTTCTAGCGACCTAACTACCTGCCGACCTAAGTGGAAAAATGACCTAACGACTTAAGGAGTTAGCGACCTAACGACTTAAGGAGTTAGCGACCTAACGACTTAAGGAATCAGCGATCTAACGACCTCAAGCATATGCGACCTAAGCAATGCCACAGCCTACCGACCTAAGAGCGAAGTGGTCTCAGCGACCTAAATCTCAGTTGACTCACGACCTATGACAGGTCGCACGCGACCTATTAATTTGCTCAGAAGAGAACCAAATGCAATCAAGGTAAGTCAGATCCCATCCCCTAGGTCGCTGCCAACCTAATAACTTATTCAGGGCAAGTTCCAATATAGCCGGTACAGGTGATCCCCTATGTCATCGCCGACCTATGACCTACGACCTACCTTAGGTCGTATGCGACCTAGCACTTGGTGATAAAATTCTGCCCAAAGTATTCCCTATAAATACAGCCCTAACTCCAACTAGCAAAGGACTTTTGGCCGATCACTTCGAGCGCCGATACTCTGCTGAATTCTCGACTCTCTCAACACTTCAAGTACTCCAAACACCAAGGACACAACTACGATCTCCAAGAGAAAATCTACATCATTCAACATGAATTCGGAAGATTATTCTCCATCAAAGTTCTAGTTGTTTGTCTCATCAGAATTGTAATTGAAGATTGTTGTAAAGTTGTAATCAAATTCAGTAATAAAGAGAGTTAAAGTGGACGTAGGCTTACCCTAAGCCGAACCACTATAAAAACTGTTGTCTTTTCTGCTTTTTCTGTGATTTCTCTACTTGTTCTTTAGTTCCCGTGTTCACGGGTGGTGCTTTCGCTCAACTTCAATCTACACCGGGGTGTTAGCGTCTGAATTTTACGTTAACATTTTTGGTGCTTTGACTGAGAACTGAACTCAGGAAATTTCCACTATTGCTACGCAAAGGATTGTTGAAAGAATTTCTTTTAAAACAAGAAGTTTATTGGAAATAATGGCTCCTGGGAGAAAACCAAGTTCTGTAAGATCCGACAATGTTCAAGAGAATACTGCTACCTCTCCTCCTTCAAGTCAAGCAGCTCCAACTGTTGGAGTTACACGAGCAGAATTGGATGCCGTAGTTTTGGGATTGAATCAGCAATTAAATGCTCAGAATGCGCAATTGGAGGCCCAGAATGCCCTGATCTTGAGTAAACTGAATGATCTACTTGGGGCAAACCGTCAACCGGGTAATAATGATGGGAACCCTAATGCGGGAGTTCAGGATGTTGAAGGAAACATTTCTCAAAGAGCCGCATACCCTGTAGAAAGGACTCCTCTTCAAGCTGGAGGATCAGGGTCACAGCCGACTCTCCGTGAACGGTTGTCAAGACAGAATTCAGAAAGAGTGGCTGATGTGTGCCCTCCAGAGCCTCTAAATGACGAAGAGTATTTTTCGGGTATGGTTCGTCAAATCATGAAAGAAAGTATGCGAAGAGATGAAGACGAGAAAGAGTGGGGTTTTGCTCCAAGCAAAACTCCATTTACTGAAAAGATTTTGAAGGCGGAGTTCCCAAGGAAATTCGTTCCTCCTACTATTCCGGCTTACAAGGGGACGAGTGATCCTAACGAGTTTCTGTATAAGTACGACTGGCATATGACTGGTGCCAGGGCGTCTGATGATATTAAATGTCGATACTTCCCGGTTTATCTAGAAGGTGTAGCTCTGTTATGGTTTACAAAGCAGACGGTAAGGTCCATCGATCAATTCTCCAATTTGACCAGGAAGTTCAAGGAGCAATTTCGATTGTATGCTTCTAAAGCAAAGGATATAATGTCGCTATCAAGTCTAGAGAAAAATCCGGGAGAATCCATTAGATCATTTTTGAATCGCTTTAACATTGCATTGGCTGAGGTGGATAATGCTGAGCCACGCATGGTCTTGACATATTTGATGAGGGCAATTGATAAGTCAAGCGAATTTGGAAAATAGTTGAAAATGAAAGAACCAAACTCACTTGACAAATTCTACAAGAAAGCAGATGAATTCATGCGCTTGGAGAGCCTCCAAACACCGGCTAAGGTGGTATCAGTGGAAGCCGGGAACAATGGAACTGCTTCGATTAAGAAAGAACCTAACACTCAAAAAAGAGGAAACGATGGTGGGAAGAAACAGGGAGACCCTAAGAGAGGCCGTTCTTTCAATTTCACACCCTTGACTGATACCCCTGAAAACATCTTCTTTGCGACCAAAGATGATATCAATTATCCGGCACCACCTAAAATGAGAGTTGCGATTAAGATGGAAAAAAGTGGAAGGTTATGTCGGTTCCCCAACCTGCCCGGCCACGACACCAACGAATGCCGTCAGTTGAAAGAGGTAATTAAACAACTCTTGAAGGAAAACAAACTCCAGCAGTATGTGAAAAGGAACAGAAATGCCCCAGCTTCCTCAACTCAAGGACAGCAAGTTCCCGCTCACCGTCCTGCCTCAAGTGAGAAGGCCGTAGAGCAGGAATCGGAAAGACCTGTTATCAATATAATAACTGGAGGACCTCACCCAGCAGGAAGAAGCTGGGGAGAGATGGAAAGGTATGCCCGGGCCTTGAGGCATGTACCAGCTGAAGAGAATGTTTTTGTCTTAGAGAATGATGCGCCTTTAAAGCAACAAAAGACTTCCACAGATGATATCGTGTTCAGTGCCAAGGATTCTTTGGGTATTGAGGCTCCGACCATAGATCCTTTGGTCATATCCGCTGGTATTGAGCCGGCAACTGTGAGAAGAGTTCTAGTTGATTGTGGAGCTTCATGCAACATCCTCTTCAAGAAGACCTTCGATCAAATGAAAATCCCGATAGCTGACGTTTAAGCTTCATCACTTAAGATCGCTGGGTTCGCTGGAGAACCCAAACAGCCGATTGGGACCATTGATTTGTTTGTAGAACTTGGAAAGGGACCAAGGAAGGTGGCTCGAAAGCAAACGTTTATAATTGTTGAAGAATTCTCTGCCTACAATGCCTTTTTGGGCCGACCAACTCTTGCTACGTTCAAAGTTGTTCTTGCCCCATGGTGTCTGACTCTAAAATTCCCCACAGATAATGGAGTTGGTGTGATTAAGGGAGACCAAGATGCGGGGCGAGAATGTTACTTTGCAGAGTTACAAGAATCAAGGAAAAGAGAAATGGGAAAAGGTGCGGCGGCTCTAGTCCGCACCAAGGAACCGACCTTGTAGCAATTACATGATGGACCCTGCACTGGAGAATGTAGTGGCGCATGAAGAGAAATGGATCCAAGGAAAGCCAGTGCAGGGGAGAATAGGGTAGTACCGGTAGAGGTAACAGTGCTGGTGCCCGTTGATCCAAAGGACCCAAACAAAGTGCTTAATGTGGGTTCACAACTCAGTACAACAATTCAGAATGTTCTGATTTCATTTTTGAAGGCTAATTTGGATGTATTCGCTTGGACTCATGCTGACATGTGCGGAATATCCCCAGAGATTGCAGTACATACTCTGAACATTGATCCAAAGTTTACACCTATAAAACAGAAGGGAAGGACTCAGGGTCTTGAAAGAACGGCAGCGTTAAAAGAAGAAGTGGATTGGCTCATGGAGAACGGGTTCATTAGAGAATCTACTTATCCAAATTGGGTTTCAAATCCAGTACTGGTTAAGAAAGCTAACGGAAAGTGGAGAGTGTGCATTGATTTTTCAGATCTGAACAAAGCCTGCCCCAAAGACTGTTTTCCACTGCCCAGGATCGATCAGTTGGTGGATGGGACGGCAGGGCATGAATTGTTATCTTTTATGGATGCATACTCCGGATATAACCAGATTATGATGCATGAGCCGGATCAAGAGGATACAAGCTTCATCATAGATGTTGGACTCTACTGCTACAAGGTCATGCCTTTCGGACTCAAGAATGCAGGGGCAACTTACCAGAGGCTTGTTAACGCCATGTTTAAACCACAGATTGGCAAGACAATGGAAGTTTATGTTGATGATATGCTAGTAAAATCTAAGAAAGCAGTGGACCACATGGATCACTTGGCAGAGATGTTTGCAGTACTCCGAAAGTGTAGAATGAAGCTTAATCCCCTGAAATGTTCATTTGGAGTGGAGTCCGGAAAGTTTTTAGGTTTCATTGTGAGCGCTAGGGGCATTGAAGCCAATCCAGCTCAAATCACTGCCCTGAGAGAGGTCAAGGCTCCTAGAACGAAGAAGGAATTGCAAAGTCTCAATGGAAAGGTTGCTGCTCTGAGTCGGTTCATTTCCAAAGCCACTGACAAATGCATTCCATTCTTTGATGCTCTGAAGAAAGGAAAGAAAAACTTTGAGTGGACTCCTTAATGTCAGAAAGCATTTGATGAGTTGATTCGTCATATGAAAGTGCCTCCGATACTTTCAAAGCCTGATAGTGGTGAAGATCTCTTCATATATTTGGCAATTTCGTCTCATGCTCTCAGTGCAGTGTTGGTACGGGAAGACGCAAGGATTCAACGCCCAGTCTATTATATCAGCAAAAGATTCACTGGGGCAGAGATGAACTATTCAAGGTTGGAAAAGCTCGCCTATTGTTTGTTGATTGCATCAAGAAAATTGAGGCCGTATTTCCAAGCTCATCCCATCAAAGTCCTCACTGATCAGCCTCTAAAGCAAGTCCTATTCCGCCCTGAGACATCGGGCCGTCTTTTGAAATGGAATATTGAACTCAGTCAATATGACATCACTTACCATCCCCGAAAAGCAATCAATGGACAAGCTTTGGAAGATTTCATTGCGGAATGCACGGATAAGGGTGATAGTGAGGAGGAAGCTACTAATAGCGTTCCAATCCAATGGAAATTGTGCGTCGATGGCGTAAGGAATGATTATTGTTCTGGAGCAGGGGTTGTCCTTGAAACCCCAGAGGGGCGATCGCTGTGTTATGCGCTGAGACTAGAATTCCCTTCGACAAACAATGAAGCTGAATATGAAGCTCTCATCGCTGGTTTAAGGATCACTAAAGAACTAAACATCAAGGCATTGCATATCTTCAATGATTCTCAACTTATTGTTTGTCAAGTCAAGAAGGAATTTCAAGCTAAAGGAGGGAATTTACCAGCCTATTTATCAAAAGCCTGGGAGCTCCTTCAAGATTTGGACCATTATTCAATAAACCATATCCCCCGAGAAGAAAATATGAAGGCGGATTCTCTTGCGAAGTATTCAAGTACTGGTGAAGCTCAACTATTGGGTTTAGTTCCCGTCGAAGTCTTGTCAGCTCCAAGCACAGATGAAATGGATGTTGATTGGATTATGAATGTATCCCAAGAGAAAAAATCATGGATGACTCCGATACTTGAATATCTACTCAATGGTTCTCTGCCAGAAAATTCAAAAGAGAGACAAAAGCTGATGAGGAAAGCCTCCAGATATATAGTTCAAGATGGTCGTTTGTACAGACGAGGATTTTCAATGCCATTACTCCGATGTGTGACAAAGGAAGAAGCTAAGACAATTCTAACTGAAGTACGTGGAGGGGAATGTGGGGATCATACAGGTGGTCAAACTTTAGCAAAGAAAATCCTCCGTTATGGGTACTTTTGGCCAGAAATTAATCAGGATGCTGCTGACTATTCCCGAAAGTGTGATAAATGCTAGAGATTCGCCAAAATTCCTAGAGCACCTGCCACTGAGCTAACACAAATGGTCAGTCCATGGCCGTTTGCCATCTGGGGAATAGATCTCATTGGGCCTTTGCCAACTGCCAAATCAGGGATTAAATATGCTATTGTTGTTGTTGATTATTTTACTAAATGGGCTGAGGCCGAACCATTGGCCACTATTACCTCTAAGAAAATGATAAGTTTTGTGACTAAAAATATCATTTGTAGGTATGGTGTGCCTCAGAAGATAATCACAGACAATGGTACTCAGTTTGAAAGTGAGGAGTTCCAAGATTTTTGCAAACGATTCAAGATCCGAAAAAGCTTCTCAGCAGTGGCTCATCCGTAGGCAAACGGGCAAGTGGAAGCTGTAAACAAAATCATCAAATCAACCATCAAAAAGCAGCTGGAAAAAGAAAAAGGTGGTTGGGTCGATAAGTTACCACTTGCACTATGGGCATACAGGACCACTCACAATACTACGACTGGGCATACTCCATTTTCATTGGCATATGGATCAGAAGCGATGATTCCAGTGGAAACTGAAGTCCCCTCACACAGAAGGATCCATTTTGATCAATGTGAGAATGAAAAATTGCAACTGGAAGCACTTGACCTTCTCGATGAAAGAAGAGAAGAGACAAGGCTTAGAATTGCAGCTCACCAACAAAGAATAGCCAGGCACTTCAATTCCAAAGTTCGTCAGCGCAGCTTTGAAGTTGGAGACTTAGTCCTGAAGAGAATTATGACAGCCATAGGTGTGTTTGGGCCAAACTGGGAAGGACCATATGTTATTGGCGCAAAGCTTCTTGATGGCACATTCAAACTCACAACTGTCGAAGGAGAACCAATCCCAAGAGCTTGGAACAGCAATCATTTGTGTCCCTATTTTACTTGAAAACATTGCTGAAATGTTGTAAAAGAATTATGAATGTATGATTCTTGTATTGAAATCAGTTGTAAAGCAAGTGAATAATGAAAAGCTATAAAGTGGATGTAGGCCCAACTTTTGGCCGAATCACTATAAATCTTGTGTTATCTACTATTATAAACTGCTTTGTTTTATTTCGACATATAAAATACATTAATTGTGTCATTAAAATGTCGATTTAATAATGCAGGTCATAAAAGCAAAGCTTACCCATCGCAAGACTAAGCGATCCCCGACATCATTCAGCAAGCAAACACTAAACCATTCAAAATTTCCGTACTCAAATCCTACAAAAGAAGTGCTTCAAACAAAAGTTAGCAATGTGGATGGAAGTGGACCATTTTTAACTAACTACCAGTTAAATAGACTGTGTCTACCACCACCAACTCACCTAACTATGAAGTATATTTCTTCGGATAAGGGAAATTATTGGCAACTAAAAAGTGAAAACACTTGCAAAAGACAACGGGGATCGCCAACATGAATCGATGGCAAAGAGACATGGGCGAGCAAGCATCAATCAGCAAAAGACCTCTTCAGAGGCACAAGCCCTCTTCGGAGGATAAAGACCTCGAGCGGGCCTAGCCAGAAAAAGAGAGATCTTTCTCGATACAAAGTTGCGGAATGATCGGTCGAAACACTCCCGTGAATCCGTCCAACCGAGAGAAAGAAACTCCAAACTTCTAGGCAAAAGCCCTACTCAGAGGCACACGTTTCACTGAGATTGAAATAAAACTTCCAGGTGTTGAAACGTGAAAAGCCCTCTTCGGAGGCCCATTTCACCACAGTCTAAATGATAAAAGACCTCGAGCGGGCCAACCAGAAAAAGAGAGATCTTTCTCGATACAAAGTTGCGGAATGATCGGTCGATACACTCCCGTGAATCCGTCCAACCGAGAGAAAGAAATTCCAAACTTCCAGGCAGTAACCCTACTCAGAGGCACACATTTCATGATGATCGGTCGATACACTCCCGTGAAATGAAATGTGAAAAGCCCTCTTCGGAGGCCCGCTTCCCAGCGAACAAGGAAAAATAAAAGCCTCTCCCAAGGGGCAGAAACAAAAAAGACCTCTTCCCAGAGGCGCAACAAAACAAAAAGACCTCTTCCCAGAGGCAGAAACAAAAAAGAGCTCTTCCCAGAGGCAGAAATGAAAAGACTTCCTCCCGGAGGCACAATCGAACAGAAAGACCTCTTCGGAGGCACACGTTTCACCGAGATTGAAATAAAACTTCCAGGTGTTGAAACGTGAAAAAGCCCTCCTCGGAGGCACAACTCTTCGGAGGCACACGTTTCACCGATATTGAAATAAAACTTCCAAGTTTTGAACCGTGAAAAAGCCCTCCTCAGAGGTTCAACTTTTCAAAGAAGCAAAAATCAGAAAGCCCTTTACTGTGGCATAATAAAAAAAAGAAGCCCTCTTCAAAGACACACTTTAACTCTCAAAGGAAGAATGATTCACCTATTCTGGAAAATACTCTTCCTCAAAAAGAAGTTAAAGTACCCTTTAGAGGCCCGCTTTACCACATAGAAGAATTCACTTGGTAAAATGTGTATATGCACAAAAGAAAAAGTGATATCTTCGAAGGATGAAGCGTAAAAACTTATATGGAGGGAGTTGTACTCTATTTTTAACGAAATAATATTCCTCCAAGTATGGAATAATTATTCTCCAGAAAATAAAAGTACAAGTCCCCTCAAAATATAAAATATTGCAACAAGCTTATGGTATAGGGGCAACATGGTATAGCTACATACAACATGGTATAACTATATTGGTAAAATTACGCTCGAACAACATACCACAAGCTCGCTGCAATATCATGTAAAGAAACTTGTACGAAAATGAATAATAAATGCATTCTTAGATACAGACAGAAGTTTGTACAAAGAAAAAGAATCATTCTATTCAACACTGTTAAAATTTTGTACAGGTATAGGTTTTAAAATAAAAAGAAAACGAAAAGCGGAGGCCGGTACCCGCACAATCTCCGGCCAGTACATGCAAAAAGCAAAAAAGTGATATAAAAAGCACAGGACCAAAGCCATCATTTCTTCTTCCTTCCGCCTTTTGAGCCTGCACTGGCCGAATGGTTAATTTCTTAGGCCGGCTTGTAAGAGTAGGAGAGGAAGGGGAAAGGGATACAATAGGTTATTCCCCCGCTTGTGTCTTGCTAGCAGAAGCCTCCTTCTTCTTCTTAGAAACTCCATGCTTCCCTCTCTTCCTGGAAGAAGACCCACTACCTGGAGAGAAAAGTGTAATTAATGGTTCATCATCGGAACTAGTTGGTTCTGGAGTCTCCTCACTCCCTTCAGTTTCTTCTCCCCTGTGTTCTTGTGAAGCAATGGGATCGTCCAAGTCTTGGAGAGCTTCTATTTGCTCCTCTTGTGATCCTGGTTGCGAGGCAGAAGGAGGAGTGACCTGAAGAGACGGAGGAGGAATAATTGGAGGAGGGGAAGTTTGGACAATGCTCGATGCTTTCTCTACAGAAGAAAAGAAGTTAAAGTCAGTAAAGAGAGGAGATAAAGGCTCACTGAGGTTCAGGAAATAGTCAAGAAGCTCATCAAGCTCGTAAGAAACAGATGAGCGGTCTACTTGGGCAAGATTAACAGTAGAGTTACCTGGAGAAGTCGGCTTCCTGATATCAACCTCACAAGCCTGTGCTTCGGCACTCTCTTCACCTTCATCTCCGCCCTGCATACTTGTGATCTCAGTTGTAGCTTTGGCCAGGGATGGAGAATGAGAGCTAGAGCCAATAATGTCGATTTCGGCCGAAGGAGAAGGCTGGATTGGTATAGTTGAAGTAGTTTTTCCTAACTTTTCCCCTTCTGCCGTTCCAGCTCTTAATTTTGCAAGTTGTTCCTTTCCTTTGGCAAGAGCAGCGCGAGCATCATCATCCAAGTAATGCTCCTCAAGAGCTGATTCGGCATAGCCAGCGCCTTTACCGCCAAGCATGTCAAGTGCAGCCTCCCACACTTCAGCCAGTGTAACTTCATATTTGGGGCCTAGGAAGGCGAGACTACCGTGCCCCAAGATGCTGTGCAGGTAAAAGTCAAACAGTGTCGAGCTGATGTTGGTCTTCGTTGCCTCGTGAGATTCTTCAGCTGCAATTTTACCGGCAACGGCCTCATCGCGCTCTCTTTCAGTCTTGGAAAGTTGAAGCTTTAGCATTTGAATTTCCGCCTCCTGAGAGTTGACTTTCTCCTGTAACTCTGTAACCTCGGCACGATACATTCCCGCTGTTTTCTGCTCAGTTTCAAGTTGTGCCTCGGCATGTCGCTGAGCTGCGTGAGCATCGCGAACTTGCTTCTGAAGTAGTTCTTCTTTTTGAGTATATGTAGTAGAAGAAGTAGCAAGCTCTTGTTTAAGTTCCTCAACTTTCTCCTCAAGCTCCTCATTATAAGTAGTGATGCTCCTCATTTCGGTATCATGCTGCTCGAGAACCTTCTGCCATTCGGCCTTATCATTCTCCATAGTAAGCATGGCCTCTATATTCGCACGGTTGACCCTTTGAAGCTCGTCAAGAAGCTTTTGCCAGTTCGACATCCTTTCAATATCAAGCCTGACGGCGTCGAGATTTCGCAGCATGGCAGGCTTGTCGATAGGGATCAAGTCAAGATCGCACCGCACTCCCTTAAGGCACCAGTGCGGGAACCGGCTTTGCAGAGTAGCCGGGCCTGATCCAACTTGGAATTTAGGCCTGCTGATTATTGTATGAATGTCTGTCTTCCCGAGAGTGGGAGATCCAGAAGGAATGTCAAGTGAGACGGGGGCAGTGACCTTTTCAGGAGTTGTAGAAGTATGCTTCTCACAGTGTCGAGCACGCTTACTTGGGTCCTCAACCATATGACTTTTTCCCCGGTCATCATGGGATTTTCTCTTGTGGGAATCGTCACCTTTATGGGAAGAATCATGGTGCTCCTCCCTTTCTTTTCTCTCATAATGCTCTTCTTGAGCCCTTCTCTCCTGAGCCTTTCGAGCGGCTCTCTCTTCATCGGTTTCTCTGTGAGCGGGAAGGTAGCGCCTATAATCATATTGACTACGCCTCCCGTAGCGCTGAAAGTCGTCATAGTAGGAGCTGCTACGTCCCATCGGAGAATCTGAAATAAAAAAGAAGAGACAAGTCTTAAAAGTTTTCAGAGAAAAGAAGTGTAACTTTAGAATCTTCAAAGTACAGAGAGTTAGGAGTATAAAAGTGCCGAAAGATTCTAAGTGTGTGTGATGCGCAAGCTACGCGCATCAAACTACGAACCGCTCTTTGATTGCGGAGTAATCGTAGGAGTAGTAGTTAACGTCAACTCTTGAGTCGACGGAGTCTGTTGCAGAGTATCGCCTCAACTACTGAAGAAGAAACTCTGGTGGTGACGGGGTCGTTTTTAAAGTGCTCCTGTGAAGTGACAAACAGGTCGCTCAACCCTTCAAAAGTGTCGTCTCCACTCTGTTTGACAGGGCTTGTTTTCCCAGCTTCTTCGTCACCAGACTTCTTCGAATGTGGAGGAGATTCCTGAAGCTCTTTTTCTTCAGTGACCGGGGCAAGTTTGCCGGATGACCCCGCGACATCAACAGAAGTGGAGCACTTCACTAGAGAAGCCTCAGAGGCAGGTTCTTTCGGTATGGGTGCATCGGTAGAAACTGGGGCATCCAATGCTTGGGTTGGGGAGTCTGGGACTTCATGAGGGTGTGTAGAGCGAGAGGTATGCAAAAGTCCGTATTGATGCAAAAATTCATCTTTCAACAGAAATTGAATGCTTCTCTCCTCAACTGGCACGGCCATAAGCCTCTCAAAAGTTGGTTTATGACTAGAATCCCTAGAAGGAGGAGGAAGCGCTGAAAAGTAAAAGGCGAAGTTAACATTTGACAACTCAGGCTATGAAAAGCTCAGAGAAAAACATCAGGAACAAAGATAAATGCTCTTACTTCCTACTCTCCAGGTAGCATAGAATCCCGGAGGACAGCGAACGAAGAAAAATTGACTTAGAAAACCGTGAGCACTTTCTGGTAGGCCGATTATTAGTTTACGGTTCCTAGCGTTTCTCACAAGAATGATGGAGGGATGGTCTTTATTTTTGGCAAACGTGCACAAATAGCAAACTTCATCAAAACTCGAAAGGCGATCCAGCGTCCTTCCGAATAGCACACATAACCCCATCAGAATAGCATAGCCATTGGGGTGCAGCTGGAAGGGGGAGATAGCTAGTCGGAGAAGAAGCCGTTAAAGAAAGTCATTAAAAGGAGGGATAGCTCCACTCGTGCACATTTGATGATTAACTGCTACAAAACCAGAAGGTGGTATATCGGTAGTATCGCTTCTCTCAGGAAGAATGGCATCTGCTTCAGCAATGCCAAACAGAGCGCACAGTTGGCGGAAAACTTTGTATGTTAGTGTGGTTGAAATTCTCTCTGGAGGATTAACCAATGAAGTAGCAATTGGGAAAGTCTCTTCAGCCGATTCTGTTTCTCCTTGTTGAGAAGTCATTATATACAAGGAACTAGACATTCAAATAAGAAGGTGCACGTTTCCTAAAAAGTGTGAAGTGTTGTGCAGAACTAACAAAAACAGAAAGCAAACATAACTGAAATTAAGCTAGTTGACAATTCGTCGACTATGAGATTTCAGGACTTGTTAATATAAATTTCAAGTGTAGTGTTAATGCAAACGAATCGGCTTTAATTGGATATTTTAGTTTTGCTTTAATACTTCACTTGAATTCTTTAGTTCGCAGCATTTCGTTCACACAGTTCATTTATGTTGATTATTCTTTGTCGACTAATCTGTCATTCGATGTGGGCGGTCAATGACAGTATATTCATCCCATTTTTCTACAAATGTTGTATTTAACAGGTTGACAGCTTTAAAAGTTAAAATAATCTGCAAAGGAGTACAACAAAATTCAAGTTCAAACAATTCATCCAAGTCTTCTCAGAATTTCACAAGTCTTAGGTCGTCCAGCGACCTAGCATAGGTCAGAGCTTCCTTAGGTCGCACTGTGCAAGTTAAAAGGTTCAAGGCAATGTAGATTTGTCAAAGTCCTAACTCGGCCGCGACCTACAGCTTATGCCGCAAAAAAGATTAGGTCGTTAATTTGTTAAGTCGTCCTGCTTGGAATTCATGTGCAAATTTGTTAAGTCCTAGGTCGTTTGAATCCCAGCGCGACCTAAAAGTTAAGTCGCAGATTCGAAGGATCCTTAGGTCGCGAGAATTTGTTAGGTCGGCCAGGTTTCTTAGGTCGTGAGTTATCTTGGAACGCTCAGATCCACTAAGTCGTTGACTTCCTATCCACGCAAAAACTCACCAGACCCGATAACCCGTTTATGCCGACACCACGAAATCCATCATCCTCTTCGTGAATTTAATCATCTCCGCATACCACCAAATCACCCAAAAAATCGATTCCAAATACCTTCGATTCATTATAGATATTACCGTGCCTTCTTGAATCACAACAACGACATATCAAACGGTGATCAAAAGTCGATCATAATAATCATTCAAAATAAAGCACGACACATGAATTGGACTTGATTCGGAAAACATGGATTCACGATTGGATGGCAATTATGGTGGGAAAGAGATTGAATTCACTTACGTAGTATGTTGGTAATGATGAATCGACAACTAAATGAGTTGAATTTTCCTTTGGAAGCTTGAAGATCTGTCAATGGCAGTGGGAGATCGGAGCAGTAGAGTAAGGAAGGGTTAGCGACCTAACAAATTTATATGGGACAAAAAGGGGAAGACGAATAGGCACGCAACTTAATATAAGTTTTAAGTCGCTCACGACCTAGCTAAGTCAGATCGAAGCACACGACCTATGGCATAGGCCTGAACTTCGAGGGGCAAGTGTTTAACCCCTATTTCTGAAGCGACCTAAAACTTACGCGACTCAACGACCTAAGAGGTACTAACGACCTAAGAGTGCTAATGACCTAAAAGTGAGCGACCTAACTACAGCAGCGACCCACGACCTATAGGAAGTTGCAACCTAACGACTCAATTAGTAAGCGACCTATCAAGCTCAACGGTCTAGTTCACGACTTAACAGTTCATAACAGGTTACGACCTAAAGAGACAAACAGGCGAATGACCTAGCTATGGAAAGGTTCTAGCGACCTAACTACCTGCTGACCTAAGTGGAAAAATGACCTAACGACTTAAGGAGTTAGCGACCTAACGACTTAAGGAGTTAGCGACCTAACGACTTAAGGAGTCAGCGATCTAACGACCTCAAGCATATGCGACCTAAGCAATGCCGCAGCCTACCAACCTAAGAGCGAAGTGGTCTCAGCGACCTAAATCTCAGTTGACTCACGACCTATGATAGGTCGCACGAAACCTATTAATTTGCTCAACAGAGAACCAAATGCAATCAAGACAAGTCAGATCCCATCTCTTAGGTCGCTGCCGACCTAATAACTTATTCAGGGCAAGTTCCAATATAGCTGGTATAGGTGATCCCCTATGTCGTCGCCGACCTATGACCTACGACCTACCTTAGATCGTATGCGACCTAGCACTTGGTGATAAAATTCTGCCTAGAGTATTCCTTATAAATACAGCCCTAACACCAACTAGCAAAGGACTTTTGGCCGATCACTTCAAGCGCCAATACTCTGCTGAATTCTCGACTCAATCAACACTTCAAGTACTCCAAACACCAAGGATACTACTACGATCTCCAAGAGAAAATCTACATCATTCAACATGAATTCGGAAGATTATTCTCCATCAAAGTTCTAGTTGTTTGTCTCATCAGAATTGTAATTGAAGATTGTTGTAAAGTTGTAACCAAATTCAGTAATAAAGAGAGTTAAAGTGGACGTAGGCTTACCCTAAGCCGAACCACTATAAAACTGTTGTCTTTTCTGCTTTTTCTGTGATTTCTCTACTTGTTCTTTAGTTCCCGTGTTCACGGGTGGTGCTTTCGCTCAACTTCAATCTACACCGAGGTGTTAGCGTCTGATTTTTACGTTAACAAGTATAATTGAATGCTACTAATTAACTATCATGGAAAGTAGGTTTTGTAAGTAAGCAATTATAAACTTAAGTGAATAGGTGAAGAATTCTGAATTAAATAAGAATAAAAGATGAATGCTGCAAAAGAGAAATTTTGAGTATGAACTTAGGTTAATAAATTTACCTACTAAGAAGTTCGGTTAAATATGAATAAAATAAATAAATGAATAAAAAGAAAGAAAGAAAAAAATAAAACTACAAATGTATGAAATGAAATAAATAATAAATAAATTTGATTTGTTGTTGGAATTGTTGTTGTTTAGTTGATGGTTGTTGGGCAAGGATACTTTAAAAATTGGATTTGGGTGAATGAATAATCTATTTAGTTTTATCTAAGATTGTTGAGTAAATGATGCGCTAGTAGTTTATTCTTCATTCCGTTTAATTTAAAAGTTTTGAACCCGAACAACTATTTGTTTGTTTGATTGAATGGTTGATTTGTATTTGTTGTGTATGATGTTTGTTGAAATTGATGGTTGTTGTATTGAATTGTTGTTAGTGATTGAAACCACTTAAATATTTCACTTTATATAAATTGTTAACCCTTTGGATTTTATAAGTGAAATGCAGGTTATGGAAGCAATTGCTACTGCTTTTGGTTCCATAAAATAAACGTAAATTGCCCAACAATTAGGTACGTTTTCGGATTTCGATTATAGAGCTATTTTATATATTTTCCCGTGTTGGGATATAATATTTTGGGTATTATATGTGATATTTTGTTATATTTAATATTTCATTTTCTTCCGAGCCTCTCCGTACAAAAGAGACTCTACCAAAATTTTCCGTAAATTTTAGATTTAGAAAAATTTGAAAATGTTTTACAAACTTTAATAATTTATGTATAAAAGATTTAAATGGGCATAAATTGGTATATTTTATTTTAAATTATTTTATTTTGTTAACTTGTTTGTTTATAAATTTAATATTTAAGAAAGATATATTGATCTCTCATTTCTTCTTTTCCCTTCTTTTCCTTTTCGGGGACGAAAAGATTTGAGTGGGGGAGATTGTAACGGCCCGTAAATTTCGTTAATTAAATTTGTCATATTTGTAAGATTTTGGAATTAAATTATAAAGAAATATAAATGTTATAATTGGTAACGAAGAAAATGTTAATAATTAACCTATGAAATATTTCATTGGTTGTAATAGACTTAATTATAAAAATTGAATTTAATAAATCCTATTTATTTGGAACCTTGTTTATTGATATGCAAAAGTATAATAAATGAGTTATTATAGAGATTGAAATTTTAAATAGAATTCTAATAAATGAATAGTGGAAAGGATTATACAGGTGTATAATTTAATACGAGAAAGGAAAGTATTTAATTGATTTTGTAATAAAAAAACATTGTAACAATAATTGGAATAAATTAAGGAATATGTTAGTATAAGTTAATTATTAATAACTTGAAAGGAAATCCAACCAATTCAAGTTAAAAGTTACACTTGGTTATAAATATAATATAAGAGAACTAATAAATTGAATAAATTTTGGAATAGTTTGTAAAAATGTTAATTGAGTAAAACCAGTGTTATGTAAGTAATTACAATATTTGGGGCATAAATAATGAACCTCTAAAAGTGTAATTAAGAGTTAATGACAATATTTATTGTATGTTACTTATTTTATTAGGTTGTCAAGTTAATTTGTAATCAATTTCAATTAATCACAAAATTATGGCAGTTAATGTGAAATAAATGATAATTCCATTCATACTTGTAAGCAGTTATTACAAGTTGCATGTTGAAATTGTTGATTGAATTGGAATTTTAAACTTAATTTAAATATATATATATATATATTTGTTTACAATAACGGAAATTTAGGAAATAAGGTTTGAACAAGTTGATAAGTAATAACCAAAATAAGGGAATAGTATCAATGTAAATAAAGTTGAAACAAATTGGATATAGAGAAATAAATGTAAGCATTTAATGTACTAATTAATGTTGGTTTGATGATAACGTTACTTGGTGATTAAAGATAGATTAACGGAAGTGTGAACGTAAAGTAATAAAAGCGTAGATTTATGTTAAGTAATAATTTGTGGATTTGGGGAATAAGTTGAAATTTTGATAATTAAGAAATTAATACGAAAAAGTATCTAAAGTAAGTTATAGAATGTAGAGTAAGTTATAGAATGTGAAGTATTTGAAGACCGTAATTTATGTGTTCAATATATAGGAATACACATTTAAAAAACATAATATACCTTCAAATTTAAAATGTAAATAGGTGTATATTTAGGTAATGAAATAAAATTTGCATGGAAGATGAAATTGAGTATATCAATGGAATGAAATGTGAGACAAGCGTTAATTGTGGTATAGAGTTATAATAGACTCAATTTAAGGGCTGGAATTAAGTCTAATCCGTTTAACTGGAAACTTACTAAAATAAATTGGATTCAATTTATAATAAAGGTGTTATTTTAATAAACTGAAATAAATTCTATAATGGATGAATTAAGCTACTTTAAATTGAGGTGGAATTGGGTTTAAAGAATTATAAATTTATAAGTAAATCAAGATGAGAAACTACTATTATAGTAAGAAATATATAATTACTGTTTGTATCCAATAGTGTATTAATATGTTTAAATTACTATTAGATAGGAAATAATTGGTATACTTCTCATTACATTCATTTAGTCCATTTTGAAACTTAATCAACTGAAATTAATGTAATTGAAAATTTCCAATTAATAGGAGAGAGAATACTAATTGTAAATTAATAGGTGTAAATAAAAGCAGCATATGTTTTATGAAAATATAAGGAAAGTTTGATTTAATAAAAAGAAAATTTACACCAAATAAAATGAATGTTTCATTTGTAAATGTAGGTTTAATTTCATTAAAATAAAGAATATAAAAATTGATTTTAAAGAAAGAAATATATGTTTATTTGAACAGTGTTTTAGCTTACAGACTGATTTCAAGAATAGTAAAATAATCGATTTCTTACTCTTGTGTATAAACAATAAATTTATAAACGTGTTTAAATAAACAATTGTTCTATTTTTTTATCCATTCTAGTTGTCTGTTTTAAAATTTAACTTTGTAAGTAACTGCAATTAATGTAATTCAAATATTTCAATTAAAAGGAAAGGAAACGTTGATTGCAATTAATAGATTTAATAAAAGAAACGCACGTTTTGTGTTAAACAAAAAGGGTGTTTTAGTGGAAATAAAAGATCATTTTGAGAAAACAAAATTGAACGTTTTCATTTTTAAGTTAAATATAAATATTTTATTATGCGTAGATAAAAACCTAAATGCATACAAATTTGAATATTAGTTGAGTTAATGAAGTTAATTTGGTTACGTTACAAAAAAATTAAATTTCAAAAGGTTATGCGAGGTACATAGTCCCTTTATTTTTTATTATTAATTGTTGCATGAACGTTTTAAAATAGTTATCATATTATTAATAGTTGATCCGTTTTTTTTCTTTTCTCCTTCTGTTTAATACCTGAGCCTAGACTCTTAGATTGTATTTATTTCTTGCCACCTCATTTTCACGTATACAAAATTTTACTTTCGTTTGCAAACTCTTCCATTCCTACTTACATTTCCTTATGCACTATTAATGCTTGAAGCTTTAAAAATAAAACGTGACATTTATTTTTGTCCCTCCACATTCATTTCCTAATTATAAATGATCTATATCTTATTTCTTCTTTTATATTTTGTTTCTCCTAACACCTCATATTCAAAAGCTCTTATTCTTGCAAATCCAAAAGCATTCTTTTACAAAAATGATTCTTTTTCATTTTTCCTACACTTCATGTCCTCATCTTAGTTGTTCTTCAATCTTTTCTTGAAGCCTTATCTTGAGAAAACGTAAGTATTAAAATTTGTTTATTTATATTTTTTTTAATGCGTACTAATTTTTATTTTAATCACACTTCTTGCAACATGAATACCTTTTGCATATAAACTTTGATTCACGCGCGATTTCTTCTGTTGGATTCAAATTTATATTCCGGACAACATAAAATTCATTTAGTTCAATTTGGAGATTGTTGGGTTTTGCGTTTCTTTTTGGATTTTTATGGCCTAAAATCAAAGGTGAGTGCTTTAACCCACTCACAACTTCTAAGGTTTATTTTGTTTGTTAACTTGATTTAAGATATGAGTAGAAATTTATTTATGACTGTCTGGCATGTTTTATTCATCATCTCAGTTACATCGCATTTTTTTAATTTAACTGTTAATTAATTTTATTATTGCATATAAATTTGACAGTTAAAATTTATTTATTTGCATATAAACTACTAGTTAAACAGTTATTAATTTATTATTGAATATAAACTGTTAGTTAATACCTGTTATTTTTTACCTATTATATTTTATACGCTCTATATTGATGCTTGTTTAAATTGGATGATGGTTTGCAATAAATGGTTGATGATTGATATTTGGATGGATGGATGTTTATTTATATTAACTGCAAGTTGTTTTGCATTTCATTTCATTCAGGATTGCAGTTTGAAATGATATACAATGACATTTTATTATTAAATTGTGGATTGAAATGATAAATATCCGTATCACTGGACCATAGGATAGAAAATTATATACGGGCACCGCGGTATATATATAAAATTATTTTTGAAAGGATTTTATGGTTTTGGATAGGATACGGTTTAATAAATATTAATTTTTGATCTTATATAAAATCTTATTTTATGTACATATATAGTTAAATTATTGAATTTAAGCTGTGTATAAATTTGTTAAATAAAATAAATAAGATGAATAATGAAGTTTGATTATTTTATATTATATAGTTAAGTACATGTTAAGATATTAAGCATATATAGAGTTTTAAATGATTTAAACCAATTAATATTGGGAGTTAAATGGAAAATTTTATTTGGAATCGAGCTTAATTAAGAATTTAACTTCATGAGTTGATGTAGAATTTATTAACTTGGAAATTTAAGAAAAAAGGTACGATATTTATAACTGAATTTTATTTCAAGATGAATTAAATGAATATTTCTAGTATAAATAAATTGAAGGAATTTTTTTAGATAAAAGTAATTTGAGTTTTACTTAAATGATTACTGGTTTATTATGCAAATATTTCAAATTAAATAATAGGTCTATAAATTGTTGAATAGAAATTTCCAACCTTAGTTCAAATTGTTTAATATTCAAAGTTTGAAATATATTGAAACTTAATAATTATTGAAACTTAAAACTATTTTGAAATTTATGGATTTTGACTTAATTTTAAATGAAATAAATTGTAAGTCGCGGAAATTATTTTATTTTATAAAGAAATTTTAATTGCAAACTATTTTATTCTATATACCGTTTGAATATCCAAACCATCCAAGTTAGAAGTTATGGTTTTAAAGCTATGAATTTTCGAAGTATTATGGTTTGAAAGTTACAATTCAAATGTTTGGTTTCCAATTATTATAAATTTTAAAGCAATATGATTTTGGAAAAGGAATATATTTGAAATAAAATGATTTTATATTAATTTGGGGTTTATAAAAAATATATCAAATGAGTTTGTTTTGGAATGGAAAGGATATCGTACTTATACGGTTTTGAAATAGATATTTTATTCTGGTTTTGAAAGTAAAATTATTTTCAAATGACCGCGGTTTTATAATAACGTTTGGTTGTTAAAGAGAATGGGATCGAAAGTTGTCATACTCTCTGCCAACTTCAAAAACTACTTTAACAACCGTGTAGGCGGTGGAGATTCGAGAATGAAGTAGGATGGTGGCGGCGTTTCCTGTAAGGTAAATATGTGGACCCAACTCCCATGAGTTGGCATAAGGTGGCTAAAACAGGAGCGATTGACGGGTTAATAAGGTAGCACCTTTGATCGGACACTTCCCTTCGATACTATACTCTGACATTGGATTGATTTGGTGGCCACCTTCACTTTTGATTTCTTTGATTTAGGGGAGTTTGTTCGAGGTGGGCGGTAGCTGAGCGCTACGCGTTACCACTGACCCGGAAGCGTAATTGGTATATCTACCCTGGCATTGCCTAGTTGTGCCATGTCACCTACCCTATCGCGCCTTGTACGTGTTTGGATTTCTCCCTGTAGCCCATGTGGTATCCTCTGGTGGCCTCCCGATCAGGTGGGACTATGATATTGGATGGACCACTGAGACTATTATTTGTTAAAGGGGAGATCGGGTAACTCCTTAACGCTATTTAAAAGTAAGTTTATTTTACAATTAGACACTATTATAATAGCGAAATATAATACATAGTAAATAGTTCAATGGATCCTTAAGAGATGTGAATCCCGAGCATCTTTTAAGTTACTGCACTCATATTTATCCCTGTTGATTTAACTTACATAAGACCTTTTAATTCTGACTCGAGTGTTTTGTCTTTTCAATTCGCTCGGGTCAGTCCGAGCGTTTCAGGGTTTGAAGATTTTATTCTGGAGGACGAAGACGAAGATTTGTAGTATTACTATCTACTATATTATTCCACTACACTATTTAATTCCGTTGCATTGATATTTATTGGTATGTGAACTTTGATATTTATTGTATGAAGAAGAATCAAATGTTTTGTAAACATTTTTATGAACTGTATATTTATTATTATATTTTATCCTTCTGCTGTGAGATTCTTTTTAGTTTTTTTTTTATCTTCTCTGGTTTTCTTATTTACCCCATATCAATCCGCCCTTCCGTATGGGTTGAATTGGCACGTGTGTCGATTTAAAGCGTGCGAAAAGGCGGGATGTTACAAATTTCAAGCACCCGAGAGTTTAAGGAGAAAACATAAACTTCGAGTCAGACATAAAGCCTGGTGTGAATAATACTATACATATTGGATGTACGATATTATGTGAGACCATGCCACTTAGCGGAACGGGTTTCCCCTTACTAATATCCTTCTAAAACATATCTTTTGCAAGTCTTAATCCTTCAACCAAAAATGGTTAAAACTGTAAGCATTATTATGTAAGTATACATATCAGGTAACAAATGGACTATCTATCCGAACACTATAGTTTTGTTTGGCTAACTACTAACATTTTTCTAACTCGGGCCTACTAGGCAATGTAACAAAATAATCTAACATCTGTTAGACAATCCTTTTCGAGATGGTCTGTCCTTAACTATCTGTTAAATGCTTCTCTTCTGGACGTTCTGTCCCTAACTTAACATCTCCCAAGGTCACCTGATCCTAATGGTTTTGCGAGCTCAACAATAACCTATCTGTATACAAACATATATTCCCTACCATGTGCAACCATAAATTTAGTCTTACCTGTGACAATTCCCTGCACACTGGAATTTTGGACTTAATTAGTTGGGGTGAATAGCTAACGTATAGGGCACGACCCTATACCACTCCCATCTGGTACTCTAATATCTGAGTTATTTTACATAGGGAAACCTTTCTAAAATTTTCATTGAAAACTTTTTCAAGCTGATTTAAAACCTTTAAATCTAACTCACAAAGGAAAATACTTATACTCTATACTTTACTCAAAATAACCTTGCCATGTTGTATATACTTTACCTAAATCTTTATTGATGAAAACATATAAACCTTTGAGAGTACCCCTTTCGAAACCAAGTAAAACCCTTTTTTCAACCTAGGCCGAAAGGCCTAAACCTTCATTTCGAAACCATATATAGGAACCTTCCAAAACCATTGAAAAACCTACCTATCAAAAGCTTTAAAAGCTTAGACATTTTTCTTTTAAAACACTTTAAAACTTCCTTTCTAAAAATTTGGAAAAACCATTCCCCTAGACCTTTCGAAATCATTGGAAAACTTTCCATTAAAAAGCTTTTGAAATCATTGGGGAACCACCCCTTTGAAAACTTCATTCAAATCCCTTTCGAAAGAAATAAAACATTAACCCTTTCGAAAGCCTTTGGGTTCAATTAAAACATGTGGAAACCCCACAGAACCATTCAAAATTTACCACTTCGAAACTTATAGGAACCATTTCAGTCGAAACCATTTGGATTATGCCTTCAAGTAGAGCAAAAGCATCTGAAATCCATTAAAGTTGAAAGTATTCCTTTCGAAAGCTATTCCTAAGTAAAGAAGTGATGGTGTCAAAAGCAATCTTTCGAAAGCATTAGAGAGGCGGCCATGTTTTTTTAAGAAAAGTATACCTTCTGAAACCATTGACTTTGAAAAGTATGAAAAGAGGCGGCTAGGGGTTTTGAACCCTTCCATAGCGTTACTTAAAACAAAAGAGCGCAACCCATTCAAAACCATTTCTTTAAAATAATTTGACCTGGTTGAAAGCTAACCAAGTCAAAAGCTAACCAAGTTGAAAGCAAAGCAGGCGCAACTTCATTTTGAAACAAAGGCATTCTAGAAACCTATCGGAACTATACGTTTCGACCCTATAGCTTCCACCTTCAACCAATTCACTACATACCAAGTATATCGATACATGCACCTTAGTTTCGAAAGCAATGATGGCAAAACGTCTAGGTCGGACCCCTGGTGCCGAAAGTGGTAAAATAGGCTAAAAATGAGTAAATTTTATCTTTAACTTAAAAGAGAAAAACTTTTTGACTAACCTGCTATGTTTGTCAAATTTTCACTGATTACTAATGTAACAACCCTGTATTTTGTGATTTTTTTTATTTTAATTATTTTAATTGAATTTTAATCTAAAAACTTATTTAATTTATTTTGAATGATTAATTTTGTTACTTTAAATGTTAACTTTAGTTTTGATATGAATTATCATTCCAAAGCATGACTAAAAAGAATATTTCCCAAAAAATGAATTTAGGTCAAAATAATCAAACTTTGACTTTTAATTTAAATTTTTTAAAGTTTGAAAATTTAAATTTTATCTTTTATTATGAAAGTACATAAAATTTTAAGAACACTACTTTTCGTTTCGTTGAAAACGGATTTAAATTGCAAAAGTTATACTGTTTTCAATATTGTGTGTATATTGGGTTATTCAACAATAGTCCTTATTTTAAATTATATAAATGACATATTTATTTGATATATCTTATTATAACTTGTATATTTATGTTATATTATGTATAGTTTGACTTTTAATTATTTTTAAAATGATAATAGAATTTTTCCGAAATTTACTGTATTTATTTCCTATTTTTAAAGGTTGTTTCTATTTTTCTTCTATTTACTTCATCTAAACTATATTTAAATAATTTTTTTATATTTATTTTGTGAATGTATTTTTTTTGTTATTATTTTTATTTATAAATATTTTTCAAGTATATATAATTTTTCCAAAGTCCATTGCATTTATTTTCAAATTTTCTAACCTAGTTTCTGTTTTCTTTGCTATTTCCTTAATTTAATTATATATAATTAAAATTCAGTAATTTATTTTATACATTCACTTTTATTTGCTGTGTTTTACTTCCTTAATATTCATTTTTCATGTATTTGAATTTGAATAGATTTTTCCAAAGATTATTTAAGTTGTTTTTCAATTTTAAAGCATAGTTTGCAATTTTAAGCCATTTTCTTAATTTAAATTCTATTTAATTAAAATTTAATTATTTATTTTAGATATTTATTGTTATTTCTGATTTGCTATCTTTATTTCTCAGTTTATATGTATTTATAAAATTACGAATTATATATATGAAATTTGAAAGGTTTAAAGGCTAAGAAACGTAATGTCGTTTCACGTTTCTTTTACAGTTTCTTTTGTCATCAATACATCCGTTATTTTAGCCACTCCTTACTCTATTTCCAGCCGACTTCCCTTTCTTATTTTTCATGAAATTTTCTCTTTCTCAAACCTTAAAAAAACTCATGGCCTCCATCTTGCAAGTTTTGGTAATGGCTTCCCTTTCTTTTTCTTATTTTTCTTCTTATTTTCTATGAATTATGCCTTGTTTTATCATGCTTTCTGCTAGGCTTCTCCTCCATAACCGCAGCCACAAACTCCTACACCTCTTTCGTGCCATCACCACCACCTATGCTTCCATCCATGACCAAGGCCGAGCCATCCATGGTGGTCAAACCCTTCAAAATTGCAACCTACATGCCAAAAACAATGTTTGTTGACCATTTTGGCCTCATCCCCTTCAACCACCACCCTAACCACCACCATAGCAGCAACCACCACATCTGACCTGATCACCACACACCCCTCCAACCTCTGTCCAGTCATGGTGCACCCACAGGCCGAGCACACTTTCATAGCCGAGCCCTCTAGCCAACCAAAACTCCATTTGTTTGCCTAAGACCCTTCACCTCTTCATGTATGAAACTCCACCTTGCTCATGACATGAACCCGACCCATGCTAGCCTAGACCTAGGCCAAAACTTAACCAAATCTGAACCAAAGTATACCCTAGGCCGTGACAAAGGTTTAAGGACGCAAGGCAAAAAGTTTGGCAATTCGTTTCTCTTTTATATCAAAGTTATTGCATTTTAAAGTCGTATTGAATTGTGTTGTTTTGATTGTTGTTTTGGGTTGTACACAAGAGTTGTAGCTTGGATTCTCTCTCCACTCAAGTCCATAATTGTGTCATCGTGCTTTGTTTTCTACTGTGCCTTTGGTTTTGACATCTTCAGCAATTAGAGGTGAGTAAAGCTCACACGACATTTATACTTATGCAGTTGTGAAACAACAACAACTGAATGTGTAGAATTAAATATAATGTTATAACTGCGATGTGATTTTTTTTATATATGATGTTAAACCTGTTAAATTTCATGTCGTATCACCTGTTATCATATATATGTTGTTACTGTTCATTTATATATGTTTATCACACTGCAAGTTCCCCATAAATTAGAAATCGCTATGGGTTGAAATGGTACATACCCGAACGGAATTTAGAATAAGGGAAAATTGTTATGGGCTAAAATGATAGGCCTGAATGATTTTCAATTTATTTCATTTACTTGGGACTGCGGGTTTGAAACGATAAAACCCGGATTTTCTTTGTAAATTACGGGTTGAAATGATATATTACCCGTATCACTTTTCCTAGTGTAGAAAATTATATACAGACCCGTAGTTAATATATGTTTTCTAAAAATTTTAAAATTATTTTAGAAATGTAAATATTAAAACATTTTGATTTAAATCTAATTAAAAAGGATTTTTGTAAAATATTATTGATTTTCTGAATAATTGTAAGTAAAATGAATTAATGAAAAGTTAGAAAATTTTGAACGTAAGTTTTTTGGAGAAATTGATTTAATTATAATTGGAAATTAAATTGAATGTGAAATTATGATATATTTATGATAATTTGAATTTAAATGAATGTGAAATGAACTTAAGTGTTAAGTTGAAATTTAAATGAGTCAGAATTTGAACTTAAGTGTTAAGTTGAAATTTAATGCAAGGAATTTAAAATTGAACATTGCAATTTAATAAGTGAATTATTATTGAATCTTGATTTTTGAATGGGAATTTAACTTTATAAAATCATGAACTTGAGGAAAATTAAATGATGTTTATAAATGTGAAAATGTATGATTATATGAGTTAAAAATGTTTTAAATAAAAATATAATTGGTTGTGAAATTATATTGAATATTTGAAGTTAATTGACTGCATTTTTGAAATGCTATTAATTACAATGTAAATGATGTTACGGCATTTGTAAATGCTGTAGTTGATGATAATGAACTAAAAAGCTAAATTGAATTAAAAGCTATTATAGAAATTTTGTAAGTGCTATAATTTTTGAATTTAACTAAGTTTATTTGAAATTTAAGTAAACCCTATTACAACATTTTAAAATGTTGTCTTTTGTTAAATTGAACTGTTTTGAATGTATCTTTCCGTAGCGTTTTCTAAATGCCACGAAAAGTGAATTTTCACTGTTTTGATAAACTTAAGTGAATAAATGAACTTTGGAAGTTGAAAATTTTGAAAATGTAATAATTTAATTATTGAACATAATAACTTCATTTTAATGATTAAAAATGATTTTTTTTTTGAATATAAACTGTTTTGAAATGGTATTTTAAATTGAATAAAATGAATAATGATTTGAAATGAATGTGGTTTTGATATTTTGATATATTAAATGATTGAAATGTGGTTTGAAAAGATATGATATTTTGATATATTAAAATGATTTGAAACGAAGTTTTGAAAGATATGACATTTTGATATTACAATGATTTGAAAAGAAGTTCTGAAAGATATGATATTTTGGAAATGAAGCTTTGAAAGGTTATGATCTTTTGATACATTAAAATGATTTGAAAGGGAGTTTTGAAAGGATATGACAATTTAATATATTGAAATGGTTAGAAATGACTTGATATTTATTTTGATAAATATTTGAATTGAAAGATATGGTATGATGATATATTGAAATGGTTTGGAAATGATTTAATCTTTATTTTGATAAAGATTTGGGTTGAAATGATATTTTATTTTTAAGTATAAAATATATTTTTTAAAAGTTATAACTACGGGTAATAATAACGATTGGTTGTTAAAGAGACCGGGATTGGATTTTTTGTTATAGCCGGCCAATACCGAAAATCACTTTAACAACTGTGTACGCGGTGGAGATTCCAGAATGAAGTAGGATGGTGGCGACGTTCTCGAGGTATATTACGTGGACCCAACTCTCGTGAGTTGGCATAAATGACTAAAACAGGAGCTATACCGGGCTACACAAAGGGTCGCACCCTTTCATCGAGCATGCCCTATCGAAAACCATTCTATTACTTTTGTGATTCGATATGTGGCGCCACTTTGATTCGGGGGTATTGTTCGAGGTGGGCGGAAGCTGCTGGCTTGCCGTCACCACCGGTCCGGGAGTGCAAACGATGTATCCACCCTGGCATTGCCTCGCGTGTCGTGTCATCTCCTTATATCGAGCCCACTACGACTTTGGTTTTAAAGATCCGACCGCGCTAAGGTTCACCATCCTCTTAACGCTATTTTCTATATGATTATACTTTACTGATTAGACACTACTATATATAGCGTATATTACTACATAGTAAATAGTTTAACGGATCCTTAGAGGATGGGCGGTCCCAAGCATCTTCTAGGTTACTTGTACATTTGCTACAGTTCACTTGAATTGGTTTACATTGTATAAGTATGTATGTCCTGACTCTAGTGTTTGTATTTTTATTTACGCTTGGGTCAGCCTGAGTTATTCATTGATTTGGATTTCCACTTTCTAGAGATTGGAATCGTTGGAGATTATCTACTTGTCAAGTTTCATCTTTTCAGTTCGGTTGTTCTATTCAGCTTGTACTTGGTTATCCTATTTAAACTTCTGTTGTACTTTATTTCTTCTATTGTACCTTATGTAACTCTGATATATTTATATAGTAGCTTCATGAACTACTATCTCTTTTACTTCCGCTGAATTATTATTACTCTGTGTCTGTGATCTGTGATTTTTAATTACTGCATATTCTGAGATTTGCCAAATTTTTATTTACAACGCGGTATTTTGAGCAATTCAATTCCGGCATGAGTGTTTACCTATACACTTATAATGGATGCGAATGTATGAAAATATCGGATCGTTACAGTTGGTATCAGAGCTTTGGTAGCTCTAGGCAAAACTCAGCATATGGAGTGAATGTAATTACAGAATCACTTTCATTCGAGTTTGAATCTCTTCCTTTTTGACTCGATTCCTTTGAATTTTGGAACATTCCCTATGGTTCCTAGATCCATTCGTATCCCTCACTATTCATCTTCTTTTTGACCTTGGAGTATTCCATAACTCCGCTTCGAATGATCTTTTTAGTGAGTTAGAAGTCCCGCCAATCTCAAAAATTGAATTGTAAAAGGGTGAAACTCCTTTACAATTTGCATCGATTCACCAGAGATTTATATCTATCCTTGGTTTAGATGCTAACATCTTTTGTTATTCCAAACTTTATCTATTGAGATCGAATGTAGATTTACCCTAGAAAAATCCACATTGATCTTATTCTTTAAGCCACGGTTGACCCGGTAAAGGTTGCCCGCGATTTATTTAAGCCTACCCACCTCCCTACTCTGTTATTTAATCATCTTGTCCTTTGTTTCCAATCTATTCTTCCAAACATTTTGAATTGTACTTGTATATCTATGTTTTGTTTTATATATTGTGTTGTTTGGGTTGTTGATGTTGATTTGGGTTTCCGATCGATTCGTCTGATCAACGCTATTGATAGGATTTCTAAAACGCTTTGACAGAACAAACTGACACAATATTATTTTAAAATTTGGTTACTGAAATAAATTTTGATATATAAGTAAATTTATGGAACTTAATAAATTGATTTAAAATTGATTATTTGAAATGATAATACTTAATTTATCATTTATTGTTCTATAAATGAATTTATAGATAGTTGTTTGTAAATTTATTTGGGAACTGAAATGAATTTAGAACAAGAAATTCGAGAATTTAATTTCCGATGGTTTCAAACCTTGTGTTTAAGTTTTAAAGTATATTATTTAAAATATTTTCGAATAATAATTTGTTTCCAAAGAATTTTAAAGTTTAAAATTAGTTCTCTTCCCTTTGTCGCTGGGAAATGACTTCGGTGATGACTGCAGCATCATCGACGTTCATTTTCGAGTTTCGAAGTGAAGAGACCGCTCTGTAATCTTGCTACAGCTTTGTTTTGGAAATCAATTTGATTTGAACTTCTAAAATATGACTTGATTTATAATATATATAGATATATGATTTAAATTTGATTTGATAAACTATGTACATACATTTAGTTATCTCTAAATGGTTTGAAGAAATCGTAAATTTAATTCTTAAATTCAATAATAAAAAGAAAATCAAAATTTTGGATGAATATTCAAGGATGAAATGATTTAATTGGAAAGTTTTATTTGTATAGTGCAATTGCATTCAAATATAACTTACCTTAATTTCAAAAGTTAACAATGTAATTGGATAATATACCATATAAAAAGATTTTATAAATAAAATTTGAGTGATTACAATAAATATTATACACTTAAATTTTAATTATAAAATGATTAATAGAGGTAAATATAATAAAGGGTAATTGAATAACTTACAATAAATTAATGTTAGAAGAACTAAGAATAAAATAAAGCAGTTATAATAAGTGTAAGCATATTTAACATGAGTGATAAATATATTGAGAGGAATAAATTTAATTTAAATTAGGAATAAAGAAGAATAAAATTTATTAAGTATATTGTGAGTGTAATACATGATTATTTTTCAAGCCCATAGTTTTAAAAATTATTAATTTTAGATGATTGGATAATAAGATAATGAAATTTGAGATAGTTAAGATTTATTTAACTTGTGTAAAGATTTATTCTCTATTTAAGATGAAATTTCCATGCTTTCAAATTTATTTCCTTATTTTGTTTTTCAAATTATCTTTTGTTGTCCTTATTATTCTTATCTTCCTATAGACTGGTATAGGCATCTTTCTATAATCTTTCTGTTTAGAAATCTTTCTATAATCTTTGATAAATCTCCACCTTGCGAAACTTACCTATAACAATAGTTATCATGTATAATTTCATTCTCCTTGTCATCTTGTCCTAATCTTGTTTCACTCTATCTTTTTCTGTGCTTTCCCGTACCTCATTCCTTTTTGGGGACGAAAAGTTTTGAGTGGGGGAGAGTGTAACAACACTGTATTTTGTGATTTTTTTTATTTTAATTATTTTAATTGAATTTTGATCTAAAAACTTATTTTATTTATTTTGAATGATTAATTTTGTTACTTTAAATATTAACTTTAGTTTGGATATGAATTATCATTCCAAAGCATGACTAAAAAGAATATTTTCCAAAAAGTGAATTTTGGTCCAAATAATCAAACTTTGACTTTTAATTTAAATTTTTAATAGTTTGAAAATTTAAATTTTATCTTTTATTATGAAAGTACATAAAATTTTAAGAACACTGCTTTTCGTTTCGTTGAAAACGGATTTAAATTGCAAAAGTTATACTGTTTTCAATATTGTGTGTATATTGGGTTATTCAGCAATAGTCTTTATTTTTAAATATATAAATGACATTTTTATTTGATATATCTTATTCTAACTTGTATATTTATGTTATATTATGTATATTTTGACTTTTAATTATTTTTCAAATGATAATAGAATTTTTCTGAAATTTACTGTATTTATTTCCTATTTTTAAAGGCTGTTTCTATTTTTCTGCTATTTTCTTCATCTAAACTGTATTTAAATAATTTTTTTTATTTTGTGAATGTACTTTTTTGTTATTATCTTTATTTATAAATATTTTTCAAGTATATATAATTTTTCCAAAGTCCATTGCATTTATTTTCAAATTTTCTAACCTAGTTTATGTTTTCTTTGCTATTTCCTTAATTTAATTATATATAATTAAAATTCAGTAATTTATTTTATGTATTCACTTTTATTTGCTGTGTTTTACTTCATTAATATTCATTTTTCATGTATTTAAATTTGAATAGATTTTTCCAAAGATTATTTGAGTTGTTTTTCAATTTTTAAAGCCTAGTTTGCAATTTTAAGCCATTCTGTTAATTTAAATTCTATTTAATTAAAATTTAATTATTTATTTTAGATATTTATTCTTATTTCTGATTTGTTATCTTTATTTCTCAGTTTATATGTATTTACAAAATTACAAATTATATATATGAAATTTGAAAGGTTTAAAGGCTAAGAAACGTAATGTCGTTTCACGTTTCTTTTACAGTTTCTTTTGTCATCAATACATCCTTTATTTTAGCCACCCCTTACTCTATCTCCAGCCGACTTCCCTTTCTTATTTTTCATGAAATTTTCTCTTTCTCAAACCCTAAAAAACTCATGGCCTCCATCTAGCAAGTTTTGGTAATGGCTTCCCTTTCTTTTTCTTATTTTTCTTCTTATTTTCTATGGATTATGCCATGTTTTCTCATGCTTTCTGCTAGGCTTCTCCTCCATAGCTGCAGCCAAAAACTCCTACACCTCTTCCCTTCCATCATCATCACCTATGCTTCCATCCATAACCAAGGCCGAGCCATCCATGGTGGTCAAACCCTTCAAATTGCAACCTACATGCCCAAAACAATGTTTGTTGAACATTTTGGCCTCATCCCCTTCAACCACCACCCTAACCACCACCATAGCAGCAACCACCACCTCTGACCTGATCACTACACACCCCTCCAACCTCTGTCCAGTCATGGTGCACCCACAGGCCGAGCACACTTCCATGGCCGAGCCATCTAGCCAACCAAAACTCCATTTGTTTGCCTAAGACCCTTCACCTCTTCATGTATGAAACTCCACCTTGCTCATGACATGAACCCGACCCATGCTAGCCTAGACCTGAGCCAAAACTTAACCAAATCTGAACCAAACTACAACCTAGGCGGTGACAAAGGTTTGAGGAAGCAAGGCAAAAAGTTTGGCAATTCGTTTCACTTTTATATCAAAGTTATTGCATTTTAAAGTCGTATTGAATTGTGTTGTTTTGATTGTTTGTTTTGGGTTGTACACAAGAGTTGTAGCTTGGATTCGCTCTCCACTCAAGTACGTAATTGTTTCATCGTGTTTTGTTTTCTGTTGTACCTTTGGTTTTGACATCTTCAGCAATTAGAGGTGAGTAAAGCTCACACGACATTTATACTTATGCAGTTGTGAAACAACAACAACTGAATGTGTAGAATTAAATATGATGTTATAACTGCCATGTGATTTTTTTTTATATATGATGTTAAAACTGTTAATTTTCATGTCGTATCATCTGTTATGATATATGTTGTTACTGTTCATTTATATATGTTTATCACACTGCAAGTTCCCTGTAAATTAGAAATCACTATGGGTTGAAATGATACATACCCGAACGGACTTTAGAATAAAGGAAAATTGTTATGGGCTGAAATGATAGGCCTGAATGATTTTCAATTTATTTCATTTACTTGGGACTGCAGGTTTGAAATGATAAAACCTGGATTTTCTTTTTAAATTACGGGTTGAAATGATATATTACCCGTATCACTTTTCCTAGTGTAGAAAATTATATACAGACCCATAGTTAATATATGTTTTCTAAAATTTTTAAAATTATTTTAGAAATGTAAATATTAAAAAAATTTGATTTAAATCTAATTAAAATGGATTTTTGTAAAATATTATTGATTTTCTGAATAATTGTAAGTAAAATGAGTTAATGAAAAGTTAGAAAATTTTGAACGTAAGTTTTTTGGAGAATTTGATTTAATTATAATTGGAAATTAAATTGAATGTGAAATTATGATAAATTTATGATAATTTGAATTTAAATGAATTCAAAGTGATTTTATATCATATTAATGATTTTTAATAAAGTTGAAATGTGAAATGAATGAATACTTTAAGTTGAAAATTTGAAATATAACTAAATTGGAAATTTATGAAATTGACTTAAAAGTGAACTTTTAGTTAAGCAAATAAAAATAAAACTAAGTTATATTTGAGAATTTGAACTTAAGTGTTAAGTTGAAATTTAATGCGAGGAATTTAAAATTGAACATTGCAATTTGATAAGTGAATTATTATTAAATCTTGATTTTTGAATGGGAATTTAACTTTATAAAATCATGAACTTGAGGAAAATTAAATGACGTTTACAAATGTGAAAATGTATGATTTTATGAGTTAAAAATGTTTTAAATAAAAATATAATTGGTTGAGAAGTTATATTGAATATTTGAAGTTAATTGACTGCATTTCTGAAATGCTATTAATTACAATGTAAATGATGTTACGGCATTTGTAAATGCTGTAGTTGATGATAATGAACTTAAAAGCTAAATTGAATTAAAAGCTGTTATAGAAATTTTGTAAGTTCTATAATTTTTGCATTTAACTAAGTTTATTTGAAATTTAAGTAAAAACTATTACAATATTTTAAAATGTTGTCTTTTGTTAAATTGAACTGTTTTGAATGTATCTTTCCGTAGCGTTTTCTAAATGTCACGAAAAGTGAATTTTCACTGTTTTGATAAACTTAAGTGAATAAATGAACTTTGGAAGTTGAAAATTTTGGAAATTTAATAATTTAATTATTGAACATAATAACTTCATTTTAATGATTAAAAATGATTTTTTTCGAATATAAACTGTTTTGAAATGGTATTTTAAATTGAATAAAATAAATAATGATTTGAAATGAATGTGGTTTTGATATTTTGATATATTGAATGATTGAAATGTGGTTTGAAAAGATACAATATTTTGATATATTAAAATGATTTGAAACGAAGTTTTGAAAGATATGGCATTTTGATATTAAAATGATTTGAAAAGAAGTTCTGAAAGATATGATATTTTGGAAATGAAGCTTTGAAAGGTTATGATCTTTTTATATATTAAAATGATTTGAAAGGAAGTTTTGAAAGGATATGACGATTTAATATATTGAATTGGTTAGGAATGACTTGATATTTATTTTGATAAATATTTGAATTGAAAGATATGGTATGATGATATATTGAAATGGTTTGGAAATGATTTAATCTTTATTTTGATAAAGATTTGGGTTGAAATGATATTTTATTTTGAAGTATAATTTTTTTTTTTAAAGTTACAACTACGGGTTATAATAACGATTGGTTGTTAAAGAGACCGGGATCGGATATTGTCTTATAGCCGGCCAATACCGAAAACCACTTTAACAACTATGTACGCGGTGGAGATTCCAGAATGAAGTAGGATGGTGGCGAAGTTCTCGAGGTATATTACGTGGACCCAACTCCCGTGAGTTGGCATAAATGACTAAAACAGCAGCTATACCGGGCTACACAAAGGGTCGCACCCTTTCATCGAGCATGCTCCATCGGAAACCATTCTATTACTTTTGTGATTCGATATGTGGCGCCACTTTGATTCGGGGGTATTGTTCGAGGTGGGTGGAAGCTGCTGGCTTGCCGTCACCACCGGTCCGGGAGTGCAAACAGTGTATCCACCCTGGCATTGCCTCGCGTTCCGTGTCATCTCCTTATATCGACCCCACTACGATTTTGGTTTTAAAGTTCCGACCGCGTTAAGGTTCACCATCCCCTTAACGCTATTTTCTATATGATTATACTTTACTGATTAGACACTACTATATATAGCGTATATTACTACATAGTAAATAGTTTAACGGATCCTTAGAGGATGGGCGGTCCCAAGCATCTTCTAGGTTACTTGTACCTTTGCTACAGTTCAGTTGAGTTGGTTTACATTGTATAAGTATGTATGTCCTGAATCGAGTGTTTGTATTTTTATCTACGCTCGGGTCAGCCTGAGTTATTCACAGATTTGGATTTCCACTTTCTGGAGGTTGGAATCGTTGGAGATTATCTACTTGTCAAGTTTCATCTTTTCAGTTCGGTTGTTCTATTCAGCTTGTACTTGGTTATCATATTTAAACTTCTGTTGTACTTTATTTCTTTTATTGTATCTTATGTAACTCTGATATATTTATATAGTAGCTTCATGAACTACTATCTCTTTTAGTTCCGCTGCATTATTATTACTCTGTGTCTGCGATCTGTGATTTTTATTTACTGCATATTCTGAGATTCGCCAAATTTTTATTTACAACGAAGTATTTTGAGCAATTCAATTCCGGCATGAGTGTTTACCTATACACTTATAGTGGATGCGAATGGTTGAAAATATCGGGTCGTTACAACTAAATTTCTTTTTTTCAAAGTGCTGCCAAGAACTCAGAAATAAACAATAATTTTATTTTATAAAATACCCCTTCTTCATTTATAAATTTGTAAAACATTTAAGTCCTTATATATTAATTAAACACTTAGGAAAATTCTTCAAAAATTCTAGAAAATCATTTTCAATATGTTTTCTAACATATAGAAATTTCATACCTATTATTTAGCCATAATTAATTCGTAACCCAAATAATCATTTTCTACACTAGAAAATTAGTATAAAATCGATAATGGTTCAGAAAATTATGAAAATTGAAACTCATCTTTAAAATATCATTTCTAATATAAACCAAAAATTGCAAGGTATTTGGATGTCATTTAATACGGTTTTCTTATCTAAACATATCATAAAATCTATACGGAAAAGCATAAGTCATCAACAAGCACATATACACAATTAATCATTTGAAAACATGGCATAAACTTGAAAAACACTTTTGATTTAACTTAAAACCAAAAACATTTAAGAGAATGAGAAGTATTCATTATTCACCTTGGCTTGAGATTAAGGATTTGATATTTGAATAGATTTTGATTTGATTAACCTTCTTCCTTAGCTTTTTCTTCCTCTAGTTCTCTAAAATGGTAGTAGGCCTCTATGTTTTGAATTTGCAAATGAGAATAATAAGAGAATACACGGCTAACGTTTTAAGGTTTACGGTTGTCTTCCCGCCTTTTGGCAAGGCCGTGATACCAAGGACTTTACTAGAAACTAAAGACAATCCGTCCCAAAGATCGGTTATACACAGGTTAACGAAGGATAATGGGAAAAACTGTTCCGAGTTCGAATCGAGCTACAATTAGCTTGGTGTGACTAAAAAATCTATAAAAGGCAACATTCCAAATTTTAGGTCAATCGGAGTTCGTATGCTCAAGTTTATGTGAGACATGCTTATTTCATATCCATCGCCTTCATTTCATCAAATTCACATTCATCCCCTTCGTATCCATCTGGAAGTAACATCTCTTGGATCGATCAATGCCTAACTACTCAATAATTACATGTTTCATAACGATCCCCTGTAATTTCACATCGATTAGCCAAACGATCGATACAAACCAATAACCAAGTATTGATACGGAGCAACTTACAAGCATCGATACGAAGAGAAGCAACCATTGATCCATACGAAGGAAGTAGTCTGACCAAGGGAAGTGGACTACTAGCATGAAACTTGGATCTCCATAAAATTCTCAAGACACCTCATCGACACAAAATCGATCGATACATATGGATAGATATGCAACCACCAGCCAAACTACAAATCCAATCTTCGACCGATTATAACTCAAAAACTACAAATCCAAATACTATGAAATTTTTACAAAAGATTGCATATCACCTGAAGAACCATCATGATCGATTGTAGCTTAAATGGAACTAAAATTGATTGATACGAAGACGATGGAGATCGATCAGGATCGATCCTAAATGACCCCAGATCGATCTGGTCGGCCAACCCATGAGTGTGAAGACGTATTCCGAGCTTTAAGGGAGATATTTCCAGATTTACTCCAATAAATAGCACCCCTATGTCCATAGAAAAAGGACTTTTCGATGCTTCTACGCCGTTACTCTGCTACAAATCCATTGCAACTTGAGAGCTAATGATTTACACCGTTGTAATTAATTGTCAATCATCAATAAACAACAAATATATTCAAAGTGGACGTAGGCTACGATGCCGAAACACTGTAAATTCTTGTCTCTTTCTATTTCTGCTTGATTTTATTAGTGTGATTGATATATTAACCTCGTTTTCCATTTAATTCCTTCATTCTAATCTCTTCATTTATATCTAAAGAGTGTTGTACCCAATTTTGGTACAAATACTTTGGTACTTTCATTGAGAAAATCCTGCTTTTCTCTGATTCAGTCGATCCCCTACCATTGTTAGATCGCTAAAATCTAAGAAGTAGATCTAGATCTATATTATTGTGGTTCCTTCCATTTTACTCAGATTACACTCGATCTAGGAAAGAGCTATTTCATTATGGTGCGTACTACTAGAACTGCTTTAAGCGTACTACTAGAACTGCTTTAAATGCTATAGATCCAAAGGGAAGTGTAACGACCCTGAAATTCGGATCCAGTTCAAAATTTTAAAACCGCTTATTTTATGTAGAAATTCGAATTTTCACAAACAACTTCCGTTGCCAACCAAACTTCACATTTGGAGTGCGTCTAGATAGACATAGGCGTGCGCCAAATTTCGTTGAAGAATATTGAAGTAAATTACACTCGTCGCATTTACATTTTAGTTTAAATCTTATGTGAAAATTTCCTATCGTCCGAACTCAAATATTTTCTCGATGTTGCATAAGAAAAATATTCTTAACTTGACGGCGCATTTCGTTTCGTCAAATTTCGCTTTAAATTGCTAGCTAAAATGTTCGCTCGTGCAAATGGTTCAATAAGATTTACCACTTTGCAAACGGTGTCGAACCATCAATATCTTTATACCATTGTGTCCGTCTCGACGCGCTGATCACAACGGTATATTTGTTTGTGTCAATCGGAGTTCGGCGTTGCAAATTATAATTGTTAACGGAGCGCAAACCGGTCCGTTACGCAGCACAAACCGGTGCCCAACATTTCAACATTTAAAATTTTAGAGCCTTTCAGCTGCATTGGGAACCCAAATAGCCTCCATTTTGAAAATCATCATTGCACTGACGTATGCACACTTTGAATAACGTGTATATATCCCTCTCCATTTATTATAATGTACACCAGCTCCTTCATTTATTGCTCTGCCTCAATTTTCACTTCAAAGAAACTTGGTACGTAACATTCTTCTCTCCTCTACATATTTCTTTCTCTCCCTCCTCCCTTTCTTCTTTCTTCATATTTTATTTTACTGCAAATATGAAACACGGTTTGCCAATGCACCTCCTCCCTTCCTCCTCTCTCTCTACGTTTTTTCTTTTACTACAAAATGAATCCCATGCGCCGCACACCTCAATCGCAACCACCCCACACCCTCGGCCACCCCTTCCACCACCAGCGCCACCGCCCAGCCCGCCTTATTCCCCACTACAACCCCATGCGGCCCCACTGCGAACACCCCACCACACAACCCCATGCGAGCCTTCAGTGCAAGGACCACCCATCACCACCTCACCTCCGCCTCCGCCATGCTGCCCAAATCCATCAGCTCCGGCCCATGCAAAACCCCCCCAAAGCTCCGCACCACACGCCAGCCCTTGCACCGCCTTCATCAGCCCACGTCAACCACCACCCCACTTTCCCCCATCGGCTCCCCCTACACCGACCCCTACCCGCCACGCCCACCCAGTTCGCCCGCCTCACACATTGCCGAGACCCGCTGCCACCATCCGCCACCCGAACCCACTCACAGCCTCACGTCCCACTACCCTCGACCCCATCCTACCAGCAACCGCCGATGCCGCCACCAAACCCGAACGCCTCGCCTTGGCCCCAGCCAACTTTCCACTACACTGCCATTTTATATAAATATGTATATGGTTTTGCTTTTAGAAAAAGGGAGAAAGTTTGTACAGAATGCTTCATTTTATAACTATAAGAGTTGTATGTAAACAGGTTACGAAGTAGATATTTTACAAACAATTTTGAATATAAAGTTACTGATATAGATTAGTTCATAGGTCCAGTTTCAAGAGTGTTGGGTTTATATGCTGTAGATTTAGTTTGAAAAAAAAACATAAAAGCTGGTTTTCCAAAGTTTGTACAGTTGCATACAAGTTGTATAGTTAATAAAGTACATGTTATAAGTTTTATGTGTAAGTATAAACTGTTGCTAGATCTATATAGGGTGATTTAGTATGAAGCAGTTTCAGTCATCTATTTAGTTGTTTTATGAAAACAAACTAATCACACATTGTTCTGGTTATATATAGTTGATATATATTCATTTATATATCCATCAGTGCTCCCTTTTGTTCGCTATGTTTTGTTCCAGCTACCGCTTCGGAGTCCTAGGAATCCATCCGACTTGTCAATCTATTCAGCTCTTTGCTTTGGTATGATTATATATACAATCTATATATATTGTATCGAACAAATTGTTAATCAAATTATTTTTTGATTACAGTTGTGCTCATTTTGCGTCGTGCTTGTTATGGTCTATTTTATCTATTCGTCTTCGTGCTTGGCCATCATCTTCTTCAATCACGCAAGGTGAATATTTCATTCACGACTCAATCTATTATGCTTTGATAACAAAGTGATAATTGTTGTTAATATTAATTTGGTTATTAAAATTGTTGATTGTTAAAATTGTTGAAATAAAATTTGTAAATCGCTATGCAAGTTAAATTTGAATATTGTTAGTTTACGACAAATAGCTGTGACACTAAAATTGTTATGTGATGTTGAATTTGGTCGTTAATATAAGTGAAATTTAATATGAAATTTAAATTGATATAGGATAGTCAACAATTTAAAATGGATTTTATATGTTGAACTTGACCCCTTTAAATGTTAAATAAATCGTCGCGTAGAAATAGCGTTAACTACACTTTGAACCATTGAATGTATGATTGATGAAGAAATTTGATAATAGACACCAAGTGGAAACCATAGTGTAATAATCTTTAATCTGCATGAAACGATAGTGTGCATTCTAGGAATAATTATATTAATTTGCATAAATAACAAATGTAAGTTAATACGATTATTTCGGGATTATTTAATAAATTTTTAAATTGTTATGTATGGTTGCTATTGCTTGTTATTTACTTTGACATCATCCCATTTATCACACTGCAAGTTCCCTTTGCTGTGCTTTGTTTTATATTGAATGATATTGGGTTGAAATGATAAATACCCATTTAAACAACTTGGCCTAGGATAGAAAATAAAAATAAGAAACCCGATTGATCAACAAAACCATTTTCGAAATTGAAATATATTTTAAATTAAGGAATGAACTTAACAATTTGTTTGGAAATTTGGTAACGGTTTTAATGGATGTAATTGAAATAAATTTCACGAATTTAATTGAGATAAATTTTATGGATTGGATTGAAGTAAAATTAATGGATCAAATTTGAAACGGATTAATAAACCTTGAAGTAAAATTAATGGATCAAATTTGAAACGGATTAATAAACCTATGTAATTAAATAAAATGAATTGGCAAATTTATTGAAATGAGATTTAGAAACAAGTAAGTTTTAGAATTTGATAACTTAAAATTTTATTAAATTGTTAGGTTTAGATTAAGCTCGGTTTTGGTTAAATAGATTTGGAATATGTTGCAAATTTTATCTGGAAATTTAGAAATTTGACTCAGAAGGAATACGAAACTAACCAATGTTCTATGGATATAACTTTGTGATAATTTCAATTTTAAAAATGTCTTTAAACTTACAAATTAATCAAATCGGGACATTGTAAATGAAAATGGATTTCTTTGGTTTGGAATTTAATTGAATAGGTAAATAAATCTAATGAGGTTTGATAAAAAGGAATTTAGTTAATGAAATTGATTTATCGGATATATGATAACAGTGGATGTAAACATGAAGTGACATAAATTGATCTTGATTTAATGATTTAAACTAAGTTTACCGTTAAATTGAATTTATTGATTATGAACTAAACTTAATAAATACTTAATTTTATCGTTAACTCAAATGTTGAACTAAAGATCGCATTTGGAAATATGTTTTAAAATATCTAAAATAAACGAATCGTGAATTGTCAAATTTTGGGAAGTCAAATTTGCACCTTGACTTTTGGACTTTGATTTGTTTAAACGTTACTTTAACCGACCATCGGGTAATAAATACGTAGTTATTAAAGAGACCGGGATCGGAAATGGACATACTCTCTGTCGATACCGAAAGCCGCTTTAATAACTATTATACGCGAAGTGTGGATCCAAAATGAAGTGGATGGTTTGAGGAACGCGTTGACTGAAGAAAGAGAACGATATTGGATAACCCCTGACATGACTAAAACAGGAGCCGCGCCGGGCCATTGAGGATCGCCACCTCTAGCGGACACACTTCTTCGATACCATATCTATTACTTTTGTGATTCGATTTGGGTGCACCCAGATTTGGGAGTGTTGTTTCGCGGTGTTGAGATAGTAGCTACTATGCTCAACATCTGTCCGGATCACGCAACTACTAGTATCCTAGTTGGTATCGCCTCATGTACCTTGTCATACTGATTATCCTATTCGCGACCACTAGGTTTTTTTTTGTGTTATACCTATGGGGTACCCTCTGATAACCACTAGTTTACGGTGCTGTATAGACTATGGCATTATAAAATGTGTTAAGGGGAATTATGGTAACGCCTTAACGCTATTTTAATATCGTACTTTACTGATTAGACATTATCTACATATCGTATTCTATTGTATATATAGATAGTTTATCGGATCCTTAGAGATGTTTTATTCATCTTTGAGTTATAGATTTTATTCCCTGTACTTGATTATCCTGTATAAGATTTTGAGTCCCGACTCGAGTGTTTCTTTTTGTATATGCTCGGGTCAGTCTGAAGCTATCCTATTTGCTGATCAAGGTTGGTTGAAGATGCTGAAGACTTAGCATTTATCTTTATCAGTCTATTTTGATGTCCGTGTCTGTTGGACATTTATGTGTTTCCTTTCAGTCACCTTTTGTTTATACATTGTTGTACTTTATGTAGTAGCTTCATGAACTGCTATTGTGACGATGCATTTTCCGCTGCATTATTCTGTGAATGTTCTGTGACTGTGATGTTGTATTGATTCTCATTTACATTTATATATTTATAATCCCATAATGATTCGTGTTTTGTATTATTTAAGTTGACATGTGAGGATTATTGTCAATTTAAATGGTCCAAATATACGGGTTGTTACAGTTGGTATCAGAGCTTTGGTTTCCCTAAAAACCTTAGTTTGGGATTATATAAACTCATTAGAGATAGGGTAGCAATACCCTAGAATGAGGAGAATCGATTCAATATCCCGATCCTTTAAAACTTCAAACTTCTTTGATTCGTTCATTAGATTTTCTTCAAGCTGTATGATTTTCTATCCTTGGTTCTAAATCTCTTCGATATTTCAGGATGAGAACCGGAAGAAACAATAAGGGAGGAAGAGGCCATGGTCCTGCCCAGGCTGCACCTGCCGCCCCAGGTCCAGTCAAATTCACCACTCTTAGCAAGGAGTATACACATCTAGGAGGTACTAAGTTTTCTGGATCCGAGGGCATTATCGAAGCTCAGCAATGGCTCAAAAGCTTAGAGAAGATATTTTCTGGATTGGAGATCACTGATGCTCAGAAGCATCAGCTTGCTGCGTGGCAACTTCAGGATGCCGCGCAAGATTGGTGGGAATCGGTTACTTCCCGTATCGAGGAGAATACCATCACTTGGGCCCGGTTTAGGTATAAATTTGTTTGGATTTCGTAGTCTAAATTCTTCTTTCAATCTTTAGAATGATACTCATCTAGTCTATCTTTTGATTAGGGATACTTTCTCGGCACAATGGATGCCCTCTGTTGGGAAAACCCAACTTTATAGAGCTTTTATGGATCTTAAGTAAGGTAGTATGACTTTTTCTGAGTACGAGAGGAAATTCAACAAACTATCCAAGTTTGGCCCGGGATTGATCGATACACCACTTCTAAAGAACGAGAAGTTCATTATGGGAGCTAGACCAGAGTATTATGACTTGCTTACTGGCCACACTCACTGCACCTTCACAGAGCTTGTCGACTATGCACTTCGATATGAGGCAAAGCCTAAGGGACCCACTGCCAAGGCCCCTCCTACTCAGCCCTCTTCCAGCCAGCTCAAAAAGAGGAAGATGAACTTTGATCAACAAAAGAAAGCTTGGAAAAAGACTACAGGATTAGGATATGCCCAGAAAAGCCCAATCGACCTTGCTAAGATCACTTGCTTCAAATGCGATAAGAAGGGCCATTATGATAATAGTTGTCCATCCACTGGGGCTGCTATTCCACCACCTTCTCAGATGAGGAATGATTTATGCCATGTCTGCCTCCAGCCAGGTCACTTCAAGAGAGACTGCCCATTGAGAAAGAAAGGCACACCATCAGGAGTATATGCTGTCACCACTCCTGCACCACTTCCACCACCTGCTCAGGATGACCGAGGTACCTTACGAAGTACTTTTTCATTACGTGATTTACCTGTTAGGGTATTATTCGATACTGGTGCATCTCATAGCTTCATATCTATTGATCTTTGTAATAAGCTCAAATTAGAACCTACTCTTGCTACTACTTCCTTATGTGTCTCCAACCCTATTGGAGGACTTGCCAACCTCAGTCGAATTTGTAAAGAGGTTGTGCTTTTGTATGGAAGATATCGATTCACTTGGGATTTTTATGTGCTTGGCTTCGTAGCATTTGACATTTTGTTGGGTGCTGGTTGGGTGCTGATTGGTTAAGAAAATTCGATGCTGTTATTTCTTGCAAAGCTCAATCTGTTTCTCTAGTCAATGACAAGGGTCTACCGCTTGTCATCGAATGCAAATCACCTCAGAAATATGCCGGAAGCTTCATATTTTCTCTTGATGCTCACCCAGATGATCTTAGTACTACTCCTATTGTTCAGAAGTTTCCTGATGTATTTGGAGAGGTCAACTCTCTACCGCCAAAGCGGGAGATCGATTTCCGCATTGACCTTATTCCTGGAGCTACCCCCGTAGTTCTCCCTCACAGAAGGATGGCTCCTAAAGAAAAATCTGAACTTAAAACTCAAATTGATGATCTATTCGCTAAGGGTTTGATTAGGAGAAGTTGTTCTGAATGGGGCGCCGCAGTCGTTTTTGTCACAAAATCTGATGGATCTCTTCGCATGTGTGTTGATTACCGGGAATTAAACAAGCGCACCCTCAAGAACCGCTACCCGATGCCTTGCATCAACGATTTATTCGATCAGCTCCATGGAGCTAAAGTTTTCTCACAGCTTGATCTAGCCACTGGGTTCCACCAACTCAGAGTAGCAGAAGATAGTATTCATAAGACAGCTTTCCGTACCGAGAACGGATTCTATGAATGGTTGGTTATGCCATTCGGTTTGACCAACGCACCTGCTTATTTCGTCGACTTAATGAATAGAGTCTTTCGTGATGTCCTTAACAAGTTTGTTCTCGTCTTCATTGATGATATTCTCGTCTTCTCCAAAGATGAGAAAGAGCATGAGTCACATCTTTCTTATGTTCTGGGAACTCTCCGAAACCACCAGCTAAAAGCCAAGTTCTCAAAATGCCACTTCTGGCGAGACGAAGTACGATTCCTTGGCCATATTGTTTCTGAAAATGGGATTTCGGTCGATCCAGCTAAGATCGCCGTAATCAATGTAAGTTCTATCTTATTCGTTATTTCTATTCGATCCATCTTATTCCTTTCTAATTTGAAAAATTTATCTACAGGATTGCGAGACTCCCAAAACTCCTACTGATATCCGTAGCTTCTTGGGCCTAGCCGGTTATTATCGCAGATTCATTGAGCACTTTGCCCGGATTTCTGCCCCACTTACTGCTTTAACTAGGAAGGATGTCAAGTTTATTTGGAGTGAGAAGTGTGAATCAGCTTTTAATGAGTTGAAACGTAAGTTAACTTCAGCCCCAGTTCTTGCGGTAATTGACGGGAGTGAAGGATTAACTGTCTATACCGATGCTTGTCGGGAAGGTTTAGGCGCAGTCCTTATGCAAAATGGAAAGGTTATTGCTTATGCGGGTCGTCAGTTGAAAACTCATGAAGTAAACTATGCGACCCATGATTTAGAGCTTCTTGCAGTTGTATTTGCTTTGAAACTATGGAGGCACCATCTTTTGGGGACAAAATTTGAATTATTCACAGATAATAAGTCCTTGCGGTATATTTTCTCTTAGAAGGACTTGAATCAGAGACAAGTCCAATGGCTCGAATTCTTGGATGCATATGATCTCGACATCAATTATACTCCTGGAAAAGCAAATTTAGTAGCTGATGCTTTGAGCCGTAGCAAAGCATTGTCTTGTTGTAATCTTGTAGAAGGCATGCTATTTCATCTTGTTATCTCCCCATCTCTTTTGGATCGCATCAAAGCTAAGCAATATGAGGACACCTTGCTCTATCGCATGAAGGAGTTAGTTCTTGGTAGAGTTGGAAATGCTGACAGTAAAGTGGGAGCACAGATAGATAGTAACGGAGTTCTGAAGATTGACAACCGTATTTGTGTTCCAAATGTTGATGGATTGAGACAAGAAGTGCTTAGAAAGAATCATCAGTCATCACTTTCATTTCATCCTGGTGTCACCAAGATGTATCAAATATGAAGCGTTTATATTGGTGGAGTGGGATGAAGAGGGATATTTCCATATATGTCAGTAGATGCATCACTTGCCAGCAAGTCAAGGCCGATCACCGGAAGACGGCATGATTACTTCAACCCCTAGAGATTCCGTGTTGGAAATGGGATCAGATTTCTATGGACTTCGTTGACGGATTACCAAGGACCAGAAAAGGTAACGAGAGTATATGGGTGATTTTTGATAGGTTGACGAAATCTGCCCACTTTATTCCTATTAAGACCACCCGTACTTCTTCGAGTTTGGCCGAGATTTATATGAGAGAGATTGTTAGACTTCATGGAGTTCCATCTAGTATTGTATGCGATAGAGATCCTTTATTCACTAGTAAATTCTGGAAGGCATTTCAGGACGTCTTGGGCACTAAACTGAATCTGAGCACGGCTTATTATCCTCAAACAGATGGCCAAACTGAGAGGGTAAATCAGATTTTGGAAGATCTTCTCCGAGCTTGCATTATTGATTTCGGTGGATCTTGGGAAGACCACCTTCATTTGGTTGAATTCACTTATAATAACAGCTATCAGGTAATCCAAAATTTCAATTTGAATAAGTAAAAATTTGAATTGAAATATAACTATCTTTATAATCAGGCGAGTATCAATATGGCACCGTTCGAAGCTTTATATGGACGGCCATGCAAATTGCCAGCTTGTTGGATTGAGCCTGGTGACCGATTAGTTCTTGGCTGGGATATGATTATGGAAGCATCCGAGAAGGTCAATGAGATCAGAAGGAAAATGAAGACTGCACAGGATAGGCAAAAGAGCTATGCCGATAGGCGTAGAAGAGAGTTCAGGTTGGAGATGAGGTCTTTCTTAAAGTATCACCTTTGAAGAATGTTATTCGATTTGGTCGTAGAGGGAAGCTCGCTCCTAGATTTTTTGGACCATTCACTATCACTGAGAGGATTGGTACATTAGCCTACAGAGTTGCACTGCCGGAGAAATTTGAGGGCGTGCACAACGTATTCCATGTTTCACATCTTCGGAAGGTGGTACATGATCCATCCATGACCATTCCTATTGCTCAGTTAGATGAGGTTGATATTGAGCCAGATTTGACTATAGAGAGGAGACCACTTCGTATTGTTGATTGGGATACGAAGCAGCTTAGAAGGAAATCAGTTAGCCTAGTCAAAGTCCAATGGAGTCCTGATGATCACGATTGTACTTGGGAAACCGAGGAGAGTATCCGAGATTCTAATCCAGAATTGTTTGTTGAAGGTAAATTCCATTCTATATTCTTTACTTTATTCGATAATCTATTCTATATCCATCGTATCTCTTTTATTGTTCTCCCACTCCTTCCTTGTCACTTTTCGGGGACGAAAAGTTTTGAGTGGGGGAGAATGTAACGACCCTGAAATTCGGACCCAGTTTAAAATTTTAAAACCGCTTATTTTATGTAGAAATTCGAATTTTCACAAACAACTTCCGTTGCCAACCAAACTTCACATTTGGAGTGCGCCTAGATAGACATAGGCGTGCGCCAAATTTCGTTGAAGAATATTGAAGTAAATTACGCTCGTCGCATTTACATTTTAGTTTAAATCTTATGTGAAAATTTCCTATCGTCCGAACTCAAATATTTTCTCGATGTTGCATAAGAAAAATATTTTGAACTTGATGGCGCATTTCGTTTCGTCAAATTTCGCTTTTAATTGCTAGCTAAAATGTTCGCTCGTGCAAATGGTTCAATAAGATTTACCACTTTGCAAACGGTGTCGAACCATCAATATCTTTATACCATTGTGTCCGTCTCGACGCGCTGATCACAACGGTATATTTATTTGTGTCAATCGGAGTTCGGCGTTGCAAATTATAATTGTTAACGGAGCGCAAACCGGTCCATTACGCAGCACAAACCGGTACCCAACATTTCAACATTTAAAATTTTAGAGCCTTTCAGCTGCCTTGGGAACCCAAATAGCCTCCATTTTGAAAATCATCATTGCACCGACGTATGCACAATTTGAATAACGTGTATATATTCCTCTCCATTTATTATACTGTACACCAGCTCCTTCATTTATTGCTCTGCCTCAGTTTTCACTTCAAAGAAACTTGGTACGTAACATTCTTCTCTCCTCTGTATATTTCTTTCTCTCCCTCCTCCCTTTCTTCTTTCTTCATATTTTATTACTGCAAATATGAAACACGGTTTCCCAATGCACCTCCTCTCTTCCTCCTCTCTCTTTACGTTTTTTCTTTTACTACAAAATGAATCCCATGCGCCGCACGCCTCCATGGCAACCACCCCACACCCTCGGCCACCCCTTCCACCACCAGCGCCACAGCCCAGCCAGCCTTATTCCCCACTACAACCCTATGCGGCCCCACTGCGAACACCCCACCACACAACCCCATGCGAGCCTTCACTACAATGACCACCCATCACCACCTCACCTCCGCCTCCGCCATGCTGCCCAAATCCATCAGCTCCGGCCCATGCAAAACCCCCCCAAAGCTCCGCCCCACACTCCAGCCCTTGCACCGCCTTCATCAGCCCACGTCAACCACCACCCCACTTTCCCCCATTGGCTCCCCCTGCACCGACCCCTACCCACCGTGCCCACCCAGTTCGCCCGCCTCACCCATTGCCGAGACCCGCTCCCACCATCCGCCACCCGGACCCACTCACAGCCTCACGTCCCACTGCCCTCGACCCCATCCTACCAGCAACCGCCGATGCCGCCACCAAACCCGAACGCCTCGCCTTCGCCGCAGTCAACTTTCCACTACACTGCCATTTTATATAAATATGTATATGGTTTTGGTTTTAGAAAAAGGGAGAAAGTTTGTACAGAATGCTTCATTTTATAACTATAAGAGTTGTATGTAAACAGGTTACTAAGTAGATATTTTACAAACAATTTTGAATATAAAGTTACTGATATAGATTAGTTCACAGGTCCAGTTTCAAGAGTGGTGGGTTTATATGCTGTAGATTTAGTTTGAAAAAAAAAACATAAAAGCTGGTTTTGCAAAGTTTTACAGTTGCATACAAGTTGTATAGTTAATAAAGTACAAGTTATAAGTTTTATGTGTAAGTATAAACTGTTGCTAGATCTATATAGGGTGATTTAGTATGAAGCAGTTTCAGTCATCTATTTAGTTGTTTTATGAAGACAAACTGATCACATATAGTTCTGATTATATATAGTTGATATATATTCATTTATATATCCATCAGTGCTCACTTTTGTTCGCTGTGTTTTGTTCCAGCTACCGCTTTGGAGTCCTAGGCATCCATCCGACTTGTCAATCTATTCAGCTCTTTGCTTTGATATGATTATACATACAATCTATATATATTGTATCGAAAAAATTGTTAATCAAATTATTTGTTGATTACAGTTGTGCTCATTTTGCGTCGTGCTTGTTAGGGTCTATTTTATCTATTCGTCTTCGTGCTTGGCCATCATCTTCTTCAATCACGCAAGGTGAATATTTCATTCATGACTCAATCTATTATACTATGATAATCAAAGTGATAATTGTTGTTAATACTAATTTGGTTATTAAAATTGTTGATTGTTAAAATTGTTGAAATAAAATTTGTAAATCGCTATGCAAGTTAAATTTGAATATTGTTAGTTTACGACAAATAGCTGTGACACTAAAATTGTTATGTGATGTTGAATTTGGTCGTTAATCTAAGTGAAATTTAATATGAAATTTAAATTGATATAGGATAGTCAACAATTTAAAATGGATTATATATGTTGAACTTGACCCCTTTAAATGTTAAATAAATCATCGCGTAGAAATAGCGTTAACTACACTTTGAACCATTGAATGTATGATTGATGTAGAAATTTGATAATAGACACCAAGTGGAAACCATAATGTAATAATCTTTAATTTGCATGAAACGATAGTGTGGATTCTAGGAATAATTATATTAATTTGCATAAATAACAAATGTAAGTTAATACGATTATTTCGGGATTATTTAATAAATTTTTAAATTGTTATGTATGGTTGCTATTGCTTGTTATTTACTTTGACATCATCCCAGTTATCATAATGCAAGTTCCCTTTGCTATGCTTTGTTTTATATTGAATGATATTGGGTTGAAATGATAAATACCCATTTAAACAACTTGGCCTAGGATAGAAAATAAAAATAAGAAACCCGATTGGTCAAGAAAACCATTTTCGAAATTGAAATATATTTTAAATTAAGGAATGAACTTAACAATTTGTTTGGAAATTTGGTAACGGTTTTAATGGATGTAATTGAAATAAATTTCACGGATTTAATTGAGATAAATTTTATGGATTGGATTGAAGTAAAATTAATGGATCAAATTTGAAACGGATTAATAAACCTATGTAATTAAATAAAATGAATTGGCAAATTTATTGAAATGAGATTTAGAAACAAGTAAGTTTTAGAATTTGATAACTTAAAAATTTATTAAATTGTTAGGTTTAGATTAAGCCCGGTTTTAATTAAATAGATTTGGAATATATTGCAAATTTTATTTGAAAATTTAGAAATTTGACTCAGAAGGAATACGAAACTAACCAATGTTCTATGGATATAACTTTGTGATAATTTAAATTTTAAAATGACTTTAAACTTACAAATTAATCAAATCAGGACATTGTAAATGAAAATGGATTTCTTTGGTTTGGAATTTAATCGAATAGCTAAATAAATCAAATGAGGTTTGATAAAAAGGAATTTAGTTAATGAAATTGATTTATCGGATTTATGATAACAGTGGATGTAAACATGAAGTGACATAAATTGATCTTGATTTAATGATTTAAACTAAGTTTACCGTTAAATTGAATTCATTGATTATGAACTAAACTTAATAAATACTTAATTTTATCGTTAACTCAAATGTTGAACTAAAGATCTCATTTGGAAATATGTTTTAAAATATCTAAAATAAACTGAATCGTGAATTGTCAAATTTTGGGAAGTCAAATTTGCACCTTGACTTTTGGACTTTGATTTGTTTAAACGTTACTTTAACCGACCATCGGGTAATAAATACGTAGTTATTAAAGAGACCGGGATCGGAAATGGACATACACTCTGTCGATACTGAAAACCACTTTAATAACTATTATACGCGAAGTGTGGATCCAAAATGAAGTGGATGGTTTGAGGAACGCGTTGACTGAAGAAAGAGAACGATATTGGATAACCCCTGACATGACTAAAACAGGAGCCGCGCCGGGCCATTGAGGATCTCGACCTCTAGCGGACACACTTCTTCAATACCATATCTATTACTTTTGTGATTCGATTTGGGTGCACCCTGATTTGGGAGTGTTGTTTTGCGGTGTTGAGATAGTAGTTACTATGCTCAACATCAGTCCGGATCACGCAACTACTAGTATCCTAGTTGGTATCGCCTAATGTACCTTGTCATACTGATTATCCTATTCGCGACCACTACGTTTTGTTTTGTGTTATACCTATGGGGTACCCTCTGATAACCACTAGTTTGTGGTGGGGTTTACGGTGCTGTGTAGACTATGGCATTATAAATTGTGTTAAGGGGTATTATGGTAACGCCTTAACGCTATTTTAATATCGTACTTTACTGATTAGACATTATCTACATATCGTATTCTATTGTATATATAGATAGTTTATCGGATCCTTAGAGATGTTTTATTCATCTTTGAGTTATGGATTTTATTCCCTGTACTTGATTATCCTGTATAAGATTTTGAGTCCTGACTCGAGTGTTTCTTTTTGTATATGCTCGGGTCAGTCTGAAGCTATCCAGTTTGCTGATCAAGGTTGGTTGAAGATGCTGAAGACTTAGCATTTATCTTTATCAGTCTATTTTGATGTCCGTGTCTGTTGGACATTTATGTGTTTCCTTTCAGTCACCTTTTGTTTATACATTGTTGTACTTTATGTAGTAGCTTCATGAACTGCTATTGTGACGATGTATTTTCCGCTGCATTATTCTGTGACTGTTCTGTGACTGTGATGTTGTATTGATTCTCATTTACATTTATATATTTATAATCCCATAATGATTCATGTTTTGTATTATTTAAGTTGACATGTGAGGATTATTGTCATTTTAAATGGTCCAAATAAACGGGTTGTTACAGGAAGGGATATGCAAAATCCCACGCAGGCCAGACATCAGCTAGAGCTCCAGATCCATAAGGCCTTGTGACTAGGGAGGAGTTCCAAACTCTCATGCAAGAGCTTACTTAGAGCCGTCAGGAGCTCACTCAATAGATCTATGCCAACATGGACCTCGCAAACCAACTAACGAAGAAAGGCGTAAGATATCTAGAAGGGATAATGTCTCTCATTCTTCAACCGAAAGCTCGGCTTCATGTGACTTCATGCATAAGTCTACATGCCGTCGATTGGATGGAAACTGTGCAAAAGACTCCAGGCATCAGCTTGTCGTAAATCTTGGACAGCCCGAGTTTAGTCCTTCTACAAAGGCACCAAGCTAGACCCTCCTTCTGACGAGGGGAACTTCCTTATCGCATCACTCATGACCATGCAGCTGCTGCCGCTATAGATCTAGAAACCGAGATACAGAACCAACCAGATGCAGCCCTTCACTAATATGTTCACGCTTAGGATCCTCACTTCCTTGAAAATCGAGAGCTAAGGAGGCGAGGAACGAACCATAGATAGTGACCAGACCATCCCCGCAATATGGAACCCGACCATGCCTTGGCCCCGAACATCGAAATGCCTGACATTCCAACCATGATACGCCAGATGACTAGAGAAAGTAAAGGCCTTACAAACAATGATTGTGGAATATCCAAAAGTCATACTCCATTCATCGATGACATTCTTTATGCAGAGCCACCCTATCGATTAAGGATGTCGACATTGCCGGTGTACGAAGGAAATTCGGATCCTAACCAACATATCTTACATTATGAAACGCTTATGAACACCGCTTAAGCTAATGATGCTGTTAAGTGTAGAAATTTTCCTATCTCTTTCGTAGCCATTGCAACTATGTGGTTCACTCGATTACCACCTAGATCCATCTCATGCTTTGATTATTTAGCTACCAAGTTTTTTGAACAATTTCGTATGCATGCTACTAGATCAAAGGATGACAACACATTGTCCAGTGTTACTCATGCTCCAGGAGAGACTCTTTTGTGTTATCTATAAAGGTTCACTTGTGTTGAGGTCGGAAACCCTAATGATAATTCTATTATGATGGCATTGGCTAAAGGGATCGATCTCAATTCTGAGTTTGGTAATTCGTTGGCTTGGAACCCCCTTCTTCGTTGGATCGTTTCTATTAGAATATAGCCCAGTTTTTAAGGAGAGAAGATGCTAGATGATCTAGGAAGCATAACGTAGTGGGGCCAAGTAGCGAGGAATTCAAAGTAATGTTGCTATGAAGTATATCAATGAGAACTCCGACAAAGTGCAATTGAATATTCAAAATAAGCAAGGTCAGTAGAAGGGCAATGAAGGTCAGGGAAAGAAGAGGGACCCAAATCGCGAACAGAGAGACAAAGCTCCAATGTTTGATTGATATACTCCCCTAAACACATTGCCGGAAAAATTTTATTTGCAGACTTGTAATATCGAGTAGTATAAGAAGCCAGCTCTAAAACCATCATCGGAAAAACAAATTCAGACTGGGAAATTATATAGGTTACACAATTGTTACGGCCATAATACTAACGAGTGTCATCACTTACAATACATTACCGAAAATTTGATTAGAGAAAGGAAGTTAGAGTATTTTGTTCGGGCTCCGAAGGATGGAGGTGAGGGCCCATCTGATCTGAATCAAAGGCAAGGCCAAGCTAGGCTCGAAGAAAACGCGCATACTGGCGGGAGGTTGGTAATAACACTGTGAGTGGTAGCCCTCATCCGGCTAATCGAAGCTAGAAGGAAATGGATGCATATGCCAGTTCGATCAGGCATGTGGACTTTTAATGCTGTAGTAATTTGGATGACGGGCCCCGGCAAAACAATAGAGGACGATGATAGACAACATCGTTTTCAAGAACCGAGATGCTGACAGAGTCGAGGCCTCCACTATTGGTCCATTGGTTATTTCAGCTCAGATAGGTCTTGCTTGGATGAAAAGGATCTTAGTCGACAGTGGAAGTTCTATCAATATACTTTTCAAGCTTGCTTATGACCAAATGAGAATGGAGGCGAAAGATCTAAAACCATGTCAGCCACGCATACATGGTTTTAATGGAAGTGCAACCATACCAGCTGGCATGGTAGAGTTATCCATTGAATTAGGTATTGGGGATCACTAAAGAGTCCAGATGTTGCAGTTTATGGTGTTAGGCATACATTCCCCTACAATGCTTTCTTTGGCCGACCGGCCATTGCGGAATTCAGGGCAGCTGCCCCATGGTGTTTAACTCTGAAGTTCCCCACTGATAATGGGGTAGGAGTGATATATGGTGACCATGCGGCTGGAAACGCCTGTTAAGTTGCAAAGCTGCGGGATGCGTAGCGAAAGGAGAAAGGAAAGGCTCTTTATTTGTTTTTCAGAAAATAGACAACTAGCGCCTGGACCTAGGCTCGGGCGCCATAACAAGTTCCTTAAGGACCTCGATCCTAAAGACAAATAATGATAAGGAGGAAGCCAAAGACTACCAAGCTTCCTCGATGGAGTTGACGATCAATGTTTTGATCCACGACGACGATGATTCAAAAATGTTAAAGGTCGGATCTCAACTTAGCCCCCAGATGAGGTAGGAATTGGTTGGTTTTCTCCAGGCGAACCTTGATGTGTTTGCTTGGACTAATTCAAACATATGAGGTATCTCGCCGGATATTGCAAGCGATGCACTAAATATTGACCCTCGGCATGTCCCGGTCAAAAAAAAAGGCATGGTATGGATCCAGAGGGATCTGCCGCCCTAAAGGAAGAAGTAAATAAACTCAAGTCGAATCGGTTTATTCATGGTGCTTTATACTCGGAGTGGGTATCCAATCCAGTGCTTGTCAAAATTTCAAACGGGAAATGGAAAACATGTGTGGACTACTCAGATTTGATTAAATCCAGCCAGAAGGACAGTTTACCTCTTCCTAGAATCGATCAATTGGTGGATTCAACAACTGGACACAAATTTTTATCTTTCATGGACGCGTATTCCAGCTGCAAATACCTATGCATCTACGTGACCATGAACATACTAGCCTCGTCACTGATTTGGGACTCTATTGTTACAAGGTGAAGCTGTTCGGACTTAAGAACGCTGAAGCAACTTATCAGAGGCTCATGAACCGAATATTCACTAACCAGATCGGAAAGACCATGGAGGTGTATGTGGATGAGATGCTCGTGAAGTCGCGACCGTCCATCAAAAATGTCAATGATTTGGAGACAATGTTTAACATACTCCAATAGTACAGAATGAAGCTTCATCCATTGAAATGTCATTTCGGGGTAGCATGGGGAAAATTCCTTGGATTCATCGTCAATGCAAGAGGAATTAAAGCCAACCCTGAGAAAATCTAGGTGATTCGGAATCACGAAACTCCCAGGACCATAAAGCAAGTGCAAATCCTTAATGAGGTAGCAACATTAAGCAGATTCATCTCCAGATCCACAAACAAGTGCATCCCTTTTTTCGATCTGATCAGAAAAGGAAAACAAAATTTCGAATGGACAGAGGAGTGCAAAGGTGCATCCAAGCACTAGTTCATCATTTGGCGACACCACCTATTTTGTTGAGACCAACCGATCATGAGAGATCATACATCTATTTGGCGGTTTCAACAAACGCAATCAGTGATGCATTAATTTGAGAAGAGGATCGGGTTAGAGGATCGGATCCAATGACCGGTCTATTATATCAGCAAGAGATTGACGGGAGTAGAAAGAAACTACTTGAAGGTGGAAAAGCTGGCTTATTGTCTCGTCATATCCTCGAGGAAAATCCATCCATATTTCCAGGCTCATTCGATCACTTTCTATACTAACCTACCATTATGACAAATCCTAACACGACCTGAGACGTTTGGTAGGTTACTTAAGTAGAACATCGAGTTGAGTTAATTAGATATTGCTTATACACCGAGGCAAGCCATTCAAGGACAAGTTATGGCGGACTTCATAGCTGAATTCTCCATACGGAGGACTTGCCCGAAAACAATGAATCTCCTAAGCATACATGTAAGCTATACACTGACGGTCATCAAACGACCGTTGCTCAGGCGTTGGAGTGGTACCCGAAAACCTAGAAGGTCGATCCACATGTTATGCTTGAAGTTTGACTTCTGTGCAACTAATATGGATCCGAGTACGAAGCCTTACTCGCTAGACTAAAAGTTTCTAGAGACTTGGGAGTCATTGCTACAGAGATTTATTGCGATTTGCATATGGTCGTATGCCAAGTTCGAGTAGAATATCAACCCAGAGACCGGAGATTAGCCACTTACCTTACTTGAGTTTAGGAAATGTTGAATAAGTTTGACTATTATGCTATCTACTGTAGACCTCAAGAGTAAAATTAGAAAGCCGAATTTTTAACGAAACTGGCCAGCACTAGCGAATCCCAACAAATAGGACTCGTCCCCATTGAGACACTTACCGCTCTGAGCATTGACTAAGTGGAGACAGATTAGGTGCATGAGGCAACGCTCGAGAAGGAGTCGTGGATGACTTCGTTTAGAAACTATCTTGAGCATGAAGCTTTACCCGAGCATAGAAGTGAGAAAAGACAGGTTCTCCAAAAGGCTTTACGATTTATTATCCAAAATGAGGTCGTGTATAGGAGGGAATATTCTATCCCTTTGCTCCGGTGTATCACCCACGATGAGATCAAATGCGTGTTACATGATATGCATGAGAGAGAGGGTGGCAATCATAATGGAGGGCAAGCCCTTGCGAAGAAAATACTCAAATATGGATACTACTAGCCAACTGTGAAACGAGATGCATCAGATTATGATAAAAAGTGCGATAAGTGCAAAAAGCATGCCAGGATTCTGGGAGCCTCACCTACCGAAATAACTCAAATGGTCAGTCCATGGCCGTTTTTGATGTAGGGCATCGATATAATAGGGTCCTTACATTTAGCCAAGGGTGGTGAGAAGTACGCCATTGTTGCATTTGACTACTTTACTAAATGGGCGGCAGCCGAACCACTTGCTACTATCAAGGCAAAGAAAGTAATCAACTTTGTTGTGCGCAACATCATCTGTCGCTTTGGCCTCCCATAAACCATTGTAACTGATAATGGAATCCAATTCGGTAATGTTGAGTTCAAAATTTTCGGTTAACGCTACCACATTTATAAGAAGTTCTTAGCAGTAGCTCACCCTCAAGAAAATGGAAGATTTAAATATGTCAAAAAGTTATCAAGTCCATTCTAAAGAAAAGATTGGAGAAAGCTGGAGGCAAGTGGATCAATGAATTTCCCATGGCCCTATAGGCATATCGAACTATCTACAAGTCCACGACCGGCCATACTCAGTTTGCACTTTCCTACATCTTTGAAGTAGTTATTCTAGTTGAAATAAAAGTACCTTCTCACCATGTGACTTACTACGATCCGAAGATGGACGCCATCCTACTTGCAGAATCACTGGATTTACTGGACGAGAAGCGTGAAGAGGCTGATTTGAGCGCAGCTGCACAACGCAGTCAAGTCGCCCAATTATACAACACTAAGGTCAGACCAAGAACCTTTGAAGTTGGCAATATCATACTTAAGAGAATTTATCTGGTTCTCTCACACATGAAACCGACATGGGAAGGACCATATGTCATTAAATGGAGACTTGGAGATGACACATTTAAACTATCAACTATGTACGATCTCATTTTGCCAAGGGCATGGAACAGCGAGAGTCTCCGTCGCTATTACACATAACTGGCTTTTATTCATTTTAGTCTACTTTTCATTTGATATTTGTTTATGCATTTTTTGAATTTGAACTTGTAATAAGGCAATTGACTTTGTCGTGCTTTCATATTTCAACAATAAAATGCAGACTCATCAAGCCAGAGTGGCAATTCTTGAAATGCATTATGTGACCGTCGCAATGTATGAAGAGTTAAGTCCCATCCTATGGTGGGACTCATTCAAAAAGGGAGTGATCATGATCTGACGGTCATTCACTAAGTGAACCCCGAGCTTGGGGAAAGCAACGACAAAGTCAGGAAGGATTGAAATGTGACAATCCTCTAACAAACTCCAGCTCCCAGAATGTGTGCTGAAGTATAAAACTCCAAAATCCGGGCTCGAGGAGGATGGATTCATCCATCCACGACCTCGCCTTCATTATTTCAAGTGCGAAGAGGATGGATCCGTCCATTTACGACTTTGCTTGCTAAATCAAGGTGAATGTGATCTGACCATCCACAACCTTGATCAACTCCTTGTTCCCAGAGTGTGAACGAGATATTCAAACTTAAATAAATGTGACTGAACGTCTATCGACGAACTCCAGATTTCCGGAGTGCGAACTGAAGTATAAATATCAAATGGGTGTGATAGACCACCCATCGATCAACTCTAGTCCCGAGAGCACGGATTGGAGTATAAACACCAAATGGGTGTGATTGACCACCCATCAACTAACTCTGGTCCCAAGAGCACGTACCGAAGAATAAACACTAAACAGGTGTGACCGACCACCCATGAAACAACTTATGTCCCCAAAGTGCCGTTATAGTCCTAAATGTTAGATGGTTGTCACTGACCACCCATCAACCGACTCTGGACTCGAGAGCACGAATTAGAGTATAAGCATTAAGCAGGCGTGGCCGATCGCCCGTAGATTAACTCATGTCCCCAAAGCATGAATATGATTCCAAACATTAAACGAGTGTGACCAACCGCCCGTATATTAAATTATGTCCTCGAAGTGTGGATATAATTCCGAATACCAAACGGGTGTGACTGACCGCCCATAAATTAGCTCATGTTCTCGGAGCGTGGATATGATTCTAAGCGATGAGCAGGCATGACCGACCGCCGACATACAAGTTCAATCCTCAAAGTGCGGATGCAACTACTAGAAGATGAGCGAATGTGATCTGATCACTCAAACTCATTTCACTTTAACTTTGTTCCGACTAAGTTAAATTAAAATTAGCAAAGGCTAAAAAGAACCACCAACTAGCTGCTTCAATTCTTCTAGGACTGGGGGCATAAGTCAAGTACCAACCGCTGACGGAGATGGTGCAACATTGTGATTTGAATCGACGTTTGATTATGACTCGAAGCCATGACTTCCAGACTTAGCAAGCGGATTCAAATTTGACTTAGAAACTAAAGCCTCACAAGTACATCGAATGGAAATGCAAGTGCTGAAATACTTAATCAAATAAACACAGACTTACGCTGGAAAAAACAAAAAGAAGTTTTATTTCCACTATTCTTTCAAAAAGATAAGTACAAAAATCTGTTAAATGAATTCCAATAAGCAGGGACCAAACCTGCACCTATACATGGCCTACAAAAGCAAAAGGAAATCATATTCTAAGCTATTTATGAAAAAGAAGCAGTAAAAGTGCAAGTCTACGCCTTTGATTTTTTACCTTTCCTAATTTTCTTCGGCATAGACCCACTCGAGCTGCTGCTCGAATATCTCTTTGAGCCTTTCCCTCCTCGGCCTGCCCCAACTGGCTTGTCTTCGGCTAAGGGAATCAGAGCAATCTCCTCCTTAGAACTCATAGGGATTGGAATGTCCTCTGTGTGCGGAACTGGAGGAATGGTGGCACTCTTGATGTTAGGAGAAGAAGTCACGTTGGTATCGATGATAATGCCACCCGGAGAAGCAATAAGTATCGGAACCGGACCGGGACCCACCATACCACCACCTGTTTTGTGAGCCTCCTCAGCTTCCTTCATCTCAACTTTAATTCCCTTTATTATTTTCTCTGCCCGGTCCGCACGAACACCCATTGGAATGCTACTGGTCGGGCCAGAGGAGCCCGTAATGATCACATCTTCATCTATATTGAAAGGGATTTCAATGTTCGGGTCGCTTTGATGGCTGAGGAGTGCTTCCATCATTTGTTCATCAAGCATGTAGCTGCTTTCGTGCATCTCCCTAGCCAATGTGGCGACCGTTGTAGTTGTAGCCTCCGTCAATATAGCATCCTTCTTATGATCCATTTCGTGAATTGTAGGAGAATCGATTGATGCAGAATATAAAGCTGAATAAAGATAGGAGAAAATATTAGTAACGTCTTCTGACAGTGTTTTTACATTTGGATAAATGGAAGAAGTGCTAAAATACCGTCCTCAGGTTGACTCCCATGTTGAGTTGATGTGCCTTCCGAGTCGCGTTCATGTATCGGAGAAAGGTGAGGCATATCAAAGTCATATCCTCGGGCAACAAAAGGTCGATAGAAGAAGTAGGCTCAGATTGAGAGACTAGGAGTACTTGAAAACTTACTTCATATTGTCAACTCCAGATCCTTCTCAAGCATCCGGATACTTGGCATCCAACTTTTCTTTTTCAAGAGCTACGGTTGTATTGTGGAGGATTTTCCATTCATTTACGACAAGTATTTGAGCTTCTAGTTCGAACTCATCGAATGTTGCAGTATTGCGGATCACCTTTTTGTTGTCCACCAAGTGGCTCCAGGCCTTGTACAGTTGGAAAGGGTAATCTTTGCCTAGCCAGTTTAAATTTCGGAATCTCAAGACGTTGGCGTGGTATGTGAACTAGGAGATCTTCAAATTCGTTCTCCATCTTGGCCCCTACCACTTTGATTCACACTCAACCCCGGCATCGGCTTCACCGGCCTTTAAATTCGCCGCATCCCTCTCATCCTTAAGTACCACCGCCTGTTCACATGCTACCTCGGCATCTTTATTAGCATCGTCTTTTTCCTTGATGGCCTCGGCTAATTTCGCCTTTAACTCATTGCCTCTTTCCACGCCTCATCACTTTCTTAAGTAATAACAACGTTACGTTGGCCCATCTCCTACACTAGGTCCATGTGAGTTTATTGCATTTTTCCATGGACTGTCTAGCCTCATTGGCTCTTTTATCGGCCTCCATCTACAATTTTCTTGATGGTTCAGTTTCATTACTAAGAAATTCTATTATTCTACCTTTCTGAGTGAGGTCGGCCTCCATTTTCTCAATTATTTTGGCCCGTTCGAAAGCCACTACCAGAGCCTTTTCTGCAGTTTTAACCCACTCTTGGTACTGGCTGTAAACGTCTTACACGTAATTGTATACCAGTTTTTCTACAACATTGGGAATTCCTTTCAAGTGCGGAGGGAAATGGAAGCCATCGAAGCAGATAGTCAGGAACTCTTCCTTTAACTTAGCAATTCGGATAGCTCCCTCCCCTATGGGCTCGATAGTGGCCCACTCTGTAATGATGGGAGTTTCCATTTCAGTTCTACGGCATTGATAACCAGATTTCGAAGTATAAGGGGGCGCTACTTCGTGTGCAGTTCCAAAAGATTGACTACCAAAGTTAGATGGTTTTGAGGAACCTTTAGGTGGTGGAGATCGCGACAGGGAGCAGACCCTACTTTTATGTGACCTTTCCTTCTCCTTGTCATAACGCTCACGCTCTTTACTGGAGTGATGGCTGCGATCGTAGTCTCTTTCACATTCATGCCTATGAGATTCAGAGTAAGAGCTGGAAGAATGGTGTTTGGAGCGAAGATTGCTGAGCATAGACCCCTGTCTCACCATTGTGTCTGTAAATGAAAAGAGAATCAGAATTAGTCATCTCCGGAGATTGGAAAACATGTAATTAGAAATTATATGGTGCCGTGAAGTGCACATATGCATGTGCAAACCCCCCAACCAACCATTGTGGTTGCCTTGCTCATAGGAGTAGGCTCCCCTATATTTAAAGAAGTAAATCCTGCACCAGTTCGCGGCGGGGAAGGGAGTCCCACCAATCAAAGATCTTGGAATGAAGCTATTTCATCTGGAATAGGGACATCAGATAATACTCTCAAAGAACTCTCCATTTGCAAGAGGAAGTCTTCGGACTTATAGCAGCCGTAGCGGGCAGAGATAGCATGATGTTCGTACGCCTCTTGGATTTGTGGGCGAGAGTCTTGCCTTTTCTTTTTGATTTTGATAATTGAAGACTTTGTGAAGGCACAAATGCAGGCTCATCCCTAGCCGGCATACTCTAGTCATCACCTCATTTAGTGATATCACCAGGAGCTCTTATTCCTCCTTGCCTTACCCAAGCCACCCTTGGAACTCCTATTAGTCCAATGCTTTGATCTCTCTCTCTATATGCCCCTCGAAGATCAAGTTTTCGTTAGTAAGAACTTCATCGATTTATCTAAGTTCTGCTAGCACCAATTAGAGAATCCTTTCTATGTCCTTGAATTGCGCTCCTTCGGGCTGAGGAATCAAAGCTGTAAAAGAAATGCAGTATTAGACATAGCATCAACTTATATTTCCCAGTTAATTGGTGAAGAAGTTGGAGCACTTACGTCCAACTAGCTACTATCTAGTAAATCCTAGTGGACATCAAACGAAGAACCATTCAGTCTCGAAGTATCTCAATTTACTCCAAGCACCTGCCACTATTTGGCAGTTTCAATTGCTTCTAAGAAAATAAACGAAGGGTTATCCCCATGACTCTTGACGTTGAAAAAGTATATGATTTGCTCCACGGTCGAGGGTCGAAAAAGATGCTTCATGAAGATAATATACAAGCTGTTGAGAAGAGCATATCTATTTGGATGAAATCGAGAAGGGGAAATCCTCAAAAAGAATAGTGCATCCCGAATAAATTGGTTGAATAGGGGCAACGTTCCAGTTATGCACATAAATCTATTGCAAGCAGTAAACACCTCCAGGGGATTGCACGCTCTGTCGTCCACCCCCGGTAGTAGAACGTATTCAAGTGATAGAACATGGTTGAGACAGATTCTGCCTAGCATATCTTCAGAGACTTTGGAATGAACTAAATCCGCCGAATTCAAAACCAACGCTGCACCCAGCTGTTCATCCGAGGCTGGACTAACAACATCTGCCACGATGTCTAGCACTTTGATCCTAGAATGCGGAGGACTCTGAATTTCCTACTGCTCGGAGCTTCCAGGATCCATAGCTATCGAACATAGTAAAAATCATCACTAGATGGAAATAAACTATATTCCCCCAGGTGCAAAGTGAACGATCGTGTTGTGTAGTGCAATGCTACATAATACTGTAAATTTCTATAAGTTCGAAAGATGGTAAAACGATGAGATTTCGAGATTCAACCGAATTGAACGCCATTGCCTACCATCTCAACCATGCCATCCTGGCTTCGAAGAATGGTCCATGTTAAGTTCATTATCTTCGTTACATTACAATTTCATCAATGAGCTTTGAAGGATAGTCAAATATGTAGTTTAATGGACAAGTCCAATTATGCAAGGCTAAAGCTTGTTACAGTCAAACATTCAAGTATGCAAAAAGTAACCAATTCGTATCTATCTAGGTTCAACTTGGAACGTTCCTCAAAGGCCTATGTTTGTATCGATCTGAAGAGTTAGTTTTATATCAATCAACACACGCATCACTACACTTCGTGTCGATCCCAAAGCCTTGGCTCTGTATTGGTCACTCTAGACATCGATGCAAAAAGCCGCATTCATCTATCTCCAACTAGCTCAGATTGATCCATATCTCGTATCGATATAATTTTGAAAAAAATGGATCAGAAGTCAGTGACTCCATCATCTCAATCGATCACTCTTCTTCTTCTCTAAGACTCCAAGGCGCCATTACCATTCCCTCGACATAATGCCAGCTCCATTTCATTATCAACAACGTAGGAGTTGGCCATCAATTTGGATGAAGTGGTGTAAAACTCAAGTCTCCTCACTTTAAGATGGATTTAATCAATTAATTACCTAGTTTATAGGGATTGGATTGAAGGATTAATGGGATGGCCGATTGAAGATGAAGGCTTTTACAGTATCTTGTATTTTCAATCGACATAAAGTAGAAAGTTAAGACAATGACAAGTAAAACATTTCTAAGTCCAAAATCCTTTTATATGGTTTTGTATCCAGGGGAAGAGGTTTAATATCCCAGTTGCTCTATCAAGAGAATCAGTCACATTTACATTCATACGAAGGCACAGCTTCGTATCCATCAACACAAAGGCAGTCCAACTAGTTCATATCCATTGGCACTTCGTATCCGTTAATGACCATCCATTTATTTCTTATCCATCGATATGAAACCCATCGATACGAAAGTCACTACAAGATCATATTTGAACCATTCAACTCCATTGATGTGAAATGCCAATTTCGTATCCATCTCTTTGAAGACCCAAAACCTCGTATCCATCGATATGAAGCATCACTAGGGACTATCTACTTCGTACCGATAGCCATCTACCTCAAATTGATCTGGGAGAGGATCGATGCGAAGGAGTGAATTAAAGCAACCATCAAGCATCGTTATAGCTCGAATTTCACATCGATCCAGGAGAGGATCAATATGAAACTCGATCCAAACAAGAACAAAAGAACTTGACAAAGACCCTTGAACGTGTAAACGCGAATAGGAGTCAGGTTAACATATGTGCATGCATGAAAAACTGACGTTTGATTTTCAAAGTTAATAGGAATTGAATACTTACCTGGTGACCACCAAAATAGTGAACGATGAATTGCTAGCATTCAACCTTCAGTTACAACAAAAAACTACATGATCATTTGCAGTCTACAATTCAGCATTTATATTACTGGTAATTAGTCAAGGGTTACCTCTCTTAGCGAAAAGACAACAAGTGTTCAACAAATCGGATAGAACTTTTTCAAAGTAAAGAATACAGCTTTTCAAAGCACGTCATGTTCACATAGGACGTACTTTTAGGGGCCAATGTTATCTCGCCTTTTGGTAAAGTCGTGACACCAAGGACTCAATTAGAAACTAAAGACAATACATCCCAAAGATCGGTTATACACAAGTTCACGATGGATACAGGAAAATTTGATCCGAGTCCGGATCGAGCTACAATTAGCTTGGTATGACTAACAAAGCTATGAAAGGCAACATTCCAAACTTCAAGTCAATCGGAGTTCGTATACTCTAGTTATGGATCGATCAAGATTCATGTGAAACATGTTTACTTCGTATCCATCACCTTCGTATCCATCAAATTCACATCCATCCCTTCATATCCTTCTGGAAATAGCCTCTCTTGGGTTAATCAAAGCCCATCTTCTCAACAATTACCTGTTTCATATCGATCCCTTGTATATTTCGTATCGATCAGCCAAACGATCGATATGAACCAGTAACCAAGTATCGATACGAACCAACTTGCTAGCATCGATATGAAGAGAAGCAACCTCTAATCGATACAAAGGAAGTACTCTGACTAAGGGAATCGGTCCACTAGCATGAAACTTGGATCTCTACAAAATGCTCAAGACACGTCATCGATACGAAATTGATCGATACGCATGGATCGATATGTAACCACCTGCCAAACTGCTAATCCAATCTTGGACCGATCATAACTCTAAAACTACAAGTCCAAATGCTATGAAATTTTTAGAGAACTTGCATATCACCTGAAGAACCATCATGATCGATCGAGCTCAAATGGAGCTAAAATTAATCAATATGAAGACGATGGGGATCGATCAGGACTGATTCCAAATGACCCCAGATCGATCTGTTAGGCCCATCTATGAGTGAGAAGAGGTATTCGGAGCTTTGAGGAAGATATTTCCAGATCTACTCCTATAAATAACATCCCTAAGCCTACAGAAAATGGACTTTTTGATGCTTCTAAACCGTTACTCTGCTGCAACTCCATTGTAACTTGAGAGTAGTGACTTGTACTATTGTAATCAACTGTCAATCGTCAATAAACAACAAAATGATTCAAAGTGGACGTAGGCAACGACGTTGAACTACTATAATTTCTTGTCTCTTTCTATTTGTACTTGATTTTGTCGGTGTTATTGTTAGATTAGCGTCCTTTTCCATTTAGTTTCTTCATTCTTATCTCTTCAATTATATCCGAAGAGTGTTGTGTCCAATTTTTGTACAAACAACGGTATAAGATTTTCCTTGTTCCCATTTTTCCCAGCCCATTTCCTAACCCTTTATCTATTTTATTTCATGTTATCTCATTTTGATTTACTCCTTAACATGGAACAAATCTCAATCCATTAATCACCTTACATTATTTTATTTTATTTAGCTAATTAAAGATCATTTACTCATTGATCACAAATCTCAATCCATTAATCACCTTACATTTTTTTATTTTATTTAGCTAATTAAACATCCTAAATAATGTTACTAAAAATATCGGGTGCCACAGACTCCCCGCCTTAAAGAATTTTGTCCTCGAAATTATGATAAGGCACACAAAAAACAATCATAGGTAAAACATACAATCAATTAAATCTAGATAAGCGTCTCTAATCCTGCTCTCAGTCTCCCAAGTGCAGTCCCTATCATAATCACCCCACTGGACCTTCACTAATCTGATTGCCTTGTTCCTCAACTTGTTCTCATCTCTCGCTACTATCCGGACAGGCTTCCTAACTATAGTCAAGTCTGGTTCCACTACTAAATCTTCTAACACAGTCAGTGCTATAGTAGTGTCTGGATCCCTAACACACTTCCTTAGATGAGATACATGGAAAGCATCATGGACTCCTTCTAAACTACTCGGTAACTCTACTCTATACGCGAGTTTCCCGATCCTTTCTAAAGTGGGAAAGAGTCCTACAAATCTCAGTGCTAACTTCCGTGTCTGCTCGAACTTGATAACACCTTTCATCGGCGATACTTTGACGAAAATATGATCTCAATAGAGAACTCTAAATCTTTCTGTATTATATCTACATAGATCTTCTGCCTAGACCAAGCTTCCTTCATTCCCACCATTATCCGCTCAATCTTTTCTACTACTTCTCTTACCAAATTGGGACCAAGGACTAATCTATCATCGGTCTCTAACCAACACACAGAAGATTTACATGGTCTTCCATACGAAGCCTCAAATGGTGTCGTCCCTATACCAGTCTGATAACTATTGTTATACGAAAAATTGACTAGGTGTATATGGTCTTCCCATGATCAACCGAAGTATAATACACAAGCTCTTATCAAGTCTTCCAAGATCTCGTTAACTCTATCCATTTGCACATAAGTCTATGGATGGTAAGCGATACACATCTTGAGCTTAGTTCGTAAACTCTCATGTAGACTCTTCCAAAACTCGTTAGTGAATAAGGGATCTCTATCACTAACAATACTACTAGGAATTCCGTGAAGTCTAACTACGTTCTTCATAAATAACTCAGCCAATACAGGTGCCGTCCTATTTGACTTAACGGGAATGAAATGGGCATTCTTGGTTAATCTGCCCACTATGGCCCATATACTTACATTTCCTCTATTTGATCTCGAAAACCCATTTTTGAAATCCAAAGAAATAGAATCCCATTTCCAAACCGGAATATCTAATGGCTGAAGCAACCCACTTGGCTTCTGATGCTCGACTTTCACCTACCGATTCTTCAAACATTGTTTCACCCAAAAGCCAACATCCCACTTCATTCCTTCCCAGAAGAAACTTCTCTTCATATCCTAATACATCTTCGTTCCTCCTGGATGAATAGTGAACTTCAAATGATGGCATTCCTCCAAAACTATCATCCTTATGCCTCCCACATATGGAACACATAATCCACCTTTCTTTCTCAACCACTAACTTTGGTCAAGACTTAAATCCTTCAGGCCACCATCCTTCGTTCCATCCATTAATTTCCTGATCCTTTCAGCTAACACTCAATCCTCTTCAATTTAGAAGCAATCTTCTTAATCAATACGAGTCGGACTTCTAAACAAGATAAGATAGCAAATTCTCCACTAGATCAGCCATGGATCTCCACTGCACTCTGCAAGTCAATAATGCTTTCAAGTATTTCCATTCTGCTATCATAGCCAATAATGCATTCTGATGCTTCCTACTAAGCGCATCTACAACCTTGTTGCCTTTCCCCTGTGTGCACTCGATTCCAAAGTCATAAGCGGCTAAAACTCTAGCCACCTCTGCTATCTCATATTTTGCTCCTTCTGAGAGAACAATTACTTAACGACTTATAACCATATAAAGCTCATACCTCTCTCCTAAAAGGTAATGTCTTCATGCCTTCAAAGCAAAAATAACTTCAGCTAACTCTAAGTCATAAGTTGGGTATCTAACCTCATGTGGTTTAAGCAGTCTAGAAGCATTGGCAATCACTTTACCTGTCTGCATTAGTATGCTCCTAATCCTATACCATATGAATTTGTATAAACCACCAAATCTTGAATCCCCTCTGGAACAACCAATACAGGTGCATGGGTCAACAAGTATTTCAAGCTCTGGGATGCTTCCTCACACATATCGGTCCATACAAACTTCATAAATTTTCATGTTAGCTTGGTCATCGCCACTGCTATCCGTGAAAAATCCTTTATAAACCTCCAATAATATCCGGCCAATACAAGGAAACTTCTTACTTCAGTTACTTTTTCTGGTCTCTTTGAATTATTAAAAGCTTTGATCTTATTTGGATTGGCTGATAAACCTTTCTCCAAAATGACATGATCAATGAACTTCACTTCCTTTTTCAAGAAATGACGCATCGAAAACTTTGCCTTTACTTAGTGTTCTCTCAGAGTCCCTAGAACCACTCTAAGATGAGCTTCATGCTCTTCCTCATCCTTAGAGTATAGCAGAATATCATCTATAAAAACCAAACTAACCTATCCAAGTGCTCTTCGAAAATTCGGTTCATCAAATCCACAAAGAATGCCGGTGTATTAATGAGTTCGAAAGACATAAGTAACCATTCGTATGACCCATATTTGTTATAAATGTTGACAAAGGTATACCATCTTCTGCTACTCAAAGCTGTGGAAACATGGTGCAAAGTCTAACTGCGAAAATACCTTGGCTCTATTCAGCTGATTGAACAAATCGTTAATTCTAGGCAAACGGATATCGATTCTTTACCGTCTTCTCATTCAGCTTACGATAATCAATACATAGTCTTAACGATCTGTCCGGCTTCTTAGCAAATACTGCGGCTGCTCCCCAAGGTGAACTGCTTGGTCCGATAAAATCTTGCCTTCCAAATCCACCAACTGAGCCTTCAACTCCCTCATTCCAGTCAAAGTCATCCTGCTTGGTGGTCTACTCACTGGCACCAATTCTACCTGATACTCAATGGCTCATTTCAGTGGCAATCCAACTTCTGGCTCGAAAAAAATCTACGACTTCTCTAACCACGAAAATATGATTCGACTCATCCACTAACTCCACAACATCTAACAAAGAATTCACCTCACAACTAGGGTTTTCTATCGTATAAACTATCCGTTCAGCACAATTTGGGTGTTTAAGTGATATGTTTCAATCCTGGCAAAATATCCCAGCATCATACTCATTTAGCTAATCCATACCCAATATGATTTTGAACCCTACAAAGTCAAATATATGAAAACTACAGGCAAAGGTGTAACTAGCAAGTCAAACTCTAAGTGGTCACACTTCATCCCTAGTGTCACGTACCTTCTTATTGGATTCGCAACTCCAAGGAAGTAACTAAATATTTGGGTTCTAGGTTAATCTTATCTACCAAACATCGAGATATAAATGAATGCTATATTCTAGTATCAAATAAAATGCTAATAAACATATCATGAATCTAAAGCATATCTCCCAAAACTGCCTTTCCATTCTCTTGCACCGTTGGCTTCGAAGTAGTAGGCTCCAGTGCATACGCCTTGCCTTTCCTATCCTTAGCGGGTTATTTGCATTGATTCTTATAGTGGTCGATCTGATCGCAATTGGATCCCATCCTTAGCGGGTTCTTCCCGATTACTTCCTTAGCCTTTCTAGTACGACACTCATTAGCAAAATGCCCATTCTTGTCGCACTTAAAACAAACCACTTCAGAATTCCCTTTCTTCATTGCTCAACCTTTATGAGCACCCTTCTTGTGAAAGAACTTCCTCTTCCAACCTTGCCCACCCTGGACATCCTTCTCCTTCTTCTTCTCCAAACAAGCAAGCATCTCTTCATGTCTTAACACCATCTCCACTGCCATATCATAAGGACCTTTGATATGAGGTAAGCTAGCCCTAACCAACTCAGGTTTCAATCCCTTGATGAACCTCCCATTCTCTTCATCATTATATCAACAGTGGCATGCCCATATCTAGCCAACTCTTCAAACCTACTAGCATACTCCAAAACATACATCACTCCTTGTTCTAACATGACAAATTTTCTAATCAAAATAGACTGTGCCATCACTGACATGAACCTCTCCTGGAACCTTCTCCTAAACTTAGCCCATTTCATCTCGCCTTCATTTACTCCAGCCATCACACTATTCCACCAACATAAAGATGCTCCTTGAAGCTGTCTCGAAGCAAGCTTCCTCTTTTACTCATCATTGAGCCCTAGGTCAGCAAATATCCTTTCACAATGCAGCAAGTGCAGCAACCAATTCTTCACTTCTATAACATCCTAAGTTCTAATAAATGTCTTCCCTCCAAGCCTAGCATAGGCTCTACTCAAGTTAGCATAATGGTTGACAACAGGAGCTTCCTCTCTTCCCGCATCATTTCCTCAAACATCTCCAGCAACGATTCTAGCTTGCATCATGTTTACAAAAAACTAATATATAGCTCCCATTCCACTTGTGGGACTCCAGCACCAACATTCTCAGCTTGAGCCTAGCCTTGAGTCCTCCTCGTATTAGGTTCGACATTTCCATTAATTGTGGTGCTGTCCCCTCCTAGGTTTACTATGCCTCTTCTTACGTCCATATCTTTATTCAAGCCTCTTGAGATATAGAAGAATAGCCTAATAGAGATAGGAGAATAGAGATATAGCATATACTTATATACATTAAATACAAGTACGTTACTATAGCGTTGTCCCATACCTCGATCTTACTCTAATTCCTAAGAATTATGTTTTTCAAGAATCATTTTTACTTAAAGTATTTCATAAACCTATGCTCTGATACCAAGTTGTAACATCCCTTACCTAGAAGCCCAAAGCTAAGCACTACAGATGCCGTAGTCATCCGTAGTATTAACTTCCGATGACTAAGTATGGCTATGTTAATGGTATCCATAATATCAGAAGTATTTTAATATGAAACAAAATCACAGATTCCAAAAACATCATTTTTACAGATTACATTTCAAAACATATATCACATTCAAATTACATAATCCCATAATCGTTTCCCAGGTTCAGATGAAATATAATTATTACATAAATACACCCAAAGAGACATATGATGATGTCCCTTTGGTTGACCAAAGTACCATATAGACATAACTGTCTTAAATACACCACGGTGGAATAAAAAAACAAAACAACAACTCATAAATAGCTATCTATCAGCCACTTGATCGTCTCCGGAAGCTTTATTCATTAACCTACTAAAACCTATAAAACCTCAACAACCCTCAGCCTACTCAAACTAATTTTGAGCACCTGAGAGTTAAAGGGGAAAACAAAAACTTCGAGTCAGATATAAAGCCTATTATGAATAATGTTATACATCTTGGATATACGATAGTAAGTGAAAGCTCGCCGCTTAGCAGAATGTGTTTCCCCTCACTAATATCCTTTTATACACATATCTTTTGCAAATCACAATCCTACAACCAAAACTAGTTAAAACTATAAAGTAGTATTATCTAAGCATGCATATTAGGTAACAAATGGACTATCTGTCCGAACACTATAGTTTTGTTTGGCTAACTACTAACCTTTGGCTGACTCGGGCCTACCAGATAATATAAAAAAAATCTTACATCCATTAGACACACCTCTTTTGGACAGCCGGTCCGTAACTATCTATTAAGTACTTCTCTTCTGGATGGTCTATCCTTAACTAAACATCTTTCAGGGTCACCTAATCCTAATGGTCTTGCGTGATCACTGATAACCTATATGTACTCAAACATATATTCCCTTCTTTGTACTATCATAATTTTAGTCTTGCCTATGACAAAGCACTACACACTGGAATTTTGGACATAATTAGCAGGGGCTAATAGATAATGTACAGGACGTGACCCTACACTAGTTCCATCTGGTATTTTGATATCTGAGTAATTTTACTTAGGGAAACCTTCTGAAAATTTTCCTAGAAAACCTTTTCAAACCAATTTAAAACCTTTAGTCTAACTCACATAAGGAAAATACATATACTCTATGCTTTACAAAAAATCGCCTCGCCATATTATGTATACTTTACCCAAATCTTAGTTGATGAAAACACATAAACCTTTGAAAGTACCCCTTTCGAATCTATTGAAAGTACTCATTTCAAAAACTAGTAAAACCATTTATTCAACCTTGGTCGAATGGTCAAAACCTTTCGAAAATATTTATAGAAACCTCTTGAAACCATTGAAAAACCTTCCTTTGGAAAGCTTTAAAACTTTAGACATCTTTTTTAAAACCGCCATTCGAAAACATTGTAAAAACCTTTCCTCTTAGACCTTCGAAACCATTGGAAAACCTTCCTTCAAAACTTTCAAATCATTGGAAAACCACCACTTCGAAGAGTTCATTTAAAACCCTTTCAAAAGCAATAAAACATTAACCCTTTCAAAAGCCTTTGGGTTCAATTAAAACATTCTGAAACCCTTTGAAACCATTCAAAATTTACCCCTTCAAAACCTTTTGAAACCATACAGGTCGACACCTTTTGGATTATGTCTTCAAATAGAGTAAAAGGGACCAAAACCTATTAAAGTCAAAAGGATTCCTTTCGATAACTATTCCTAAGTAAGAAGTGATGGTGTTGAAAGAAACCTTCCAAAAGCATTGGAGATGTAGCCAAGTTTTTAAAACACAGCACACCTTTCGAAACCATTGACTCCGAAAGGCAAGAAAAGCAACAGCTAGGGGTTTCAAACCATTCGAAAGAATTACTTAAAACAAAAGAGCACAAAGCCTTTTCTTTAAAACAATTTGACCTTGTCGAAAGCTAACCAAGTCAAAAGCAAAGCAGGTGCAACTTCATTTTGAAACAATGGCTTGCTTCAACCCCATCGGAACTATACGTTTTGACCCTATACCTTTCGCCTTCATCCAATTCACTACATACCAAGTATACTTATACCATGCGCCTTAGTTTCAAAAGTAATGATGGCAAACGTCTCGTTCAAAACCCCCGGTGCCGAAAGTGGCTTAATATGCTAAAAACAAATAAAATTTATTTTTAACTTAAAAGAGAAATACTTTTTGACTCAAAATTCATTTATTGCTAAATTTCCTTTTTTCAAAAGTGCTGCCAAGATTTCAAAAATAAACAATAATTTTATTTTATAAAATACCCCTTCTTCTTTTATAAATATATAAAACATCTAAGTCCTATACCTCAAATAATTTTGTATATTCATTAAAACACTTAGGAAAATTCCAAAAAAATTTCGAAAAATCATTTTCAATATGTCTTCTAATATATTTAAATTTCACACCTAAATAAATAATTATTTAGCTGTAACTAATTTATAACCCATATAATCATTTTCTACACTATAAAATTGATATAAAATCTAAAATAATTCAAAAAATTATGAAAATTGAGACCCATATTAAAAATAAAATTTATACTCTAAATCTAAATTTGCAAGGCATTTGGATGTCATTTAATAGGATTTTCTTATCAAAACATAACATAAAATCTATATGAGTACGCATAAGTCATCAACAAGCATATATACACATTTAATCATTTAAAAACATGGCATAAACCTGCAAAACACTTCGAATTTAGCTTAAAATTGAAAATATTTAAGAGAATGAGATGTAGTTATTATTCACCTAGCTTGATATTAAGGATTTTAGATTTGAATAGCTTCTGATTTGATTAACCTTCTTTCTTAGCATTTTCTTCCTCCAGTTAATCACAAATCTTAATGTATTAATCACCTTATATTATTTTATTTTATTTAGATAATTAAATATGCTAAATAATGTTACTAAAAATATAGGGTGTCACTTGTGGTCTTACGAGATACTTTTATTTTTAAAAGTTTTTATGGGATTAAAAACCCATATGATTTGTGTTTCTCACGCTGGTTTACCAGACTAATGCAGACGTTATTCCCACATAATGCATGGATCAGCCCGAGCATATTTCGAAATTTAGTTATGGATGCTTTAGAACTTCAGGAGACTATCTGGATGCCTACAGGATGTATTCACGTATTTTATTTTCCGCCGTAATTGTTGTTTTGTATTTATCAACATTTATAAGGCCGAATTGTTATAACTGCCTAGGATGATGGTATGTTAGTTTACTTTGCTTAATGTATGTATATAAAACTTTTCTTCTTTAAGGATCCGCTGTATATTACTCACCATGAAACTATTTTCTATACTATCTTTTCTTTCTTCCACTCCAACAACCCATCTCTCCAGCATTTTAATGCTAGGCACATGAATAATGTGGATGTATTAGCATCGACTTTTGAGGGCCAAAAAGATGGGTCATTACAGCATGGTATCAAAACTTCGATTGAGCGAAGACTTGGGCTTTGGTGGGGTAGACTCAATAGAGATATGGTTAGTAACACTCTAGATTGACTATGAGTTTATATATATGGGAACATGTATTTTTTAGTGTTATACAAACGTTTTATATGGAGTTGATTGATCAGTTGAGTGGTTTATTTATTCTGGTCAATACATAAGGAACAACTGTATTGATAGGGGTTTTTAAACACTTGAACAAGCCGAACCCACATAGTATTATTCTGAAATTTGGCAAATAAAATGAATTACCTTGGTTTATGTTCTATATATAAAGGAATAATTTTCAAAAAATTGATATAGTTATGCATGATGTGTTTACTTGTCAAAAAATGATAAAATTCCATTATTATCACTTATTGTTTGATTAATTATGCTCAACCAGTTTTTGATCAGTTTTACATTTTTACTACAAGGGTTGGGTAAGTCGTAATTTGTTGGAACATTAACATGAACACCGTACGAGTTAAGTTTCACATTTTGACAATAAGGTATTCGATGATAATGTTCGGTTAAAATTCAATTTTAGTTAAAGTTTTTTATTATAATCTAAAAAAGATACATATTTGTGGAATGATTTTATATAAGAAAGTGAAATTATATAAGTATGACTTATACTGTGTGGTTTGTAAATAAAAAGGATTTAAATTGCAAATTTGAGAACTTAAATCCTGGTGTTTTTGAAAATAGTTTTTCAAAGTTTTGGAAAAATAATAACAGTATTATTTTTTATGAATATAAATATCTTAAAAGGGATATAAGAGATGGAAAGCACCGAACTCACTTCTATCATTGAAAATTAATTTTGGTAATGACTGTAGTATATTCTACATTCATTTTCGAGTTTCTAGGTGGGGGATGCTACCATAGCAGTTTGCTACATAATTGGTTTGGTAAAATAAATTTTGATTTAATCCCAAAAGTATGATCTGATATAATAAAGTTATAAATATATATTATTATTTCAAAATAAATTGATGTAAAACTTGGGCTTTAGTTCTGAAGTTTTCAGTTAAGTTACCATATGGACTCATTTTTATTATGCATCAGGGTAGTTTGTTTGTACATCTCATTTAATGTTGTATGGTAGTTTTCACCGACTAAAATGAAATGGAATTTTTGGTGATTTTAAATAGTTGAAAACTTCCAAATTGTTGAAAACTTGAAGATAAGTGTTTGTGAAAATATAAAAGTAGAGTTTTATAACTCTAGATTGGAAAGATGGTAATTAAAACAAGTTTAAATTTGTTGAACATCCTGGTTAAGCAAATCAAATCCAAGATTGTATATGTACTCTTAGGATGCAATGGAGTACAATACGAATATAAGCTTAAGTATGAAACGGTTTTAAAACGAATGATTTCAGTATTAATGAAACGCTATTAGGGTAAATAAATGTGAATCGAAAAGAAATTGTATATTTAAGAAACCACTGGAATAAATACGTAAGTTGTACGTATATTATTTCATTCGCACAACTATTCTAGATCCATATTTGAGTACATGATTTCAAGATGATTTACACCGGCCCGAATAAGAATTTTTCACTTGATTTGTAACAACCCAACTTCCACACTCCAGAAAGTTGCATCGTTAAGAAGAAAGAAAGGGATGGAAAAGAGAAAAGAAAGGAAAGAAAGAACAGACCACATCAGAATCTCACAGCGGAATCGAATAAATTATAATATATCACATAAAACTTTACATAGTATCTTATACATCAGAGTTAAACAACTAATACAACACAAAACTAGACAGTTATAAACATCTTTGTAACATTTACAATCCAAGTACATCAGAGAAACAGACTCAACACATCACAGCGGAACCACTACATATATCTACACGCTGAAACCTCCTGCTCCATTTTCTCCTCCAGAACTCGTCAAAGCAAATCCTGAAACACTTGACTACTCATACATAATATGAGTACCCAAGAGTTTAATAAAACAGAAAATAAACACTCAGGTCAGACAGGGGTCTGGTGTGAGTAAACGGGGTTAAAAGTTGCTTAACTTTAGAAAATCCTTTGAAAACCAAAGGTATCACGTAAGACTTCCCACACATAAACATGGAAAAGTTTTTACCTTACGCTAACCAAAACATTTGATAGGAAATCCAGTGATATTATAATAGTGTCTAGGGTTTTCAAGTAAATAAGAAATAGCCGAAATTGTTACATGATTAAATTCCAGCTACTAGCCACAAATGTGGGTAATACAAACAAAATCGTAGGGTCTCGTAGGGTAAATGGGTTTCCATCAATGGCAAGGCTACTGGGGTACCGCCCGTCACAGTACGTGGCCTTGATCACCTGTAACGACCCTGAAATTCAGACCTAGTTTAAAATTTTTAAAATTGCTTATTTAGTGTAGAATTTCAAATTTTCACAAACAAATTCCGATGCTATTCAAACTTCATATTTGGAATGCGTCTAATTAAACATAGCAACTGGTAAATTTTCGTTCGAAAATATGAAAGTTCATTTCGTGCGTAAATTTACTTCAATCTAAATCAGTTAGTAATCGATGAAAATAAACCGTTTTCGAAACCGAAATATTTTTACACAGAAAAATTCTAAATCGTCTTCTGAGCAAGACGTCATTTTTTCGTTTTTTCAAATTCGGACTTCTTTAGCTCCGTCGTTCTTATTTTTCGACGTTTTACTGCGTTTCCTTCAGTAGAAAATTCCGAGATTTTATAATTCAATCGAATCACTGATATCTGTATACCGTTTTGATCGTCTCGTCGCGCTGACCAAAACGGTATATTTATTTGTGTCAATCGGAGTTCGGCGTTGCAAATTATAATTATTAACGGAGCGCAAACCGGTCCGTTACGCAGCACAAACCGGTACCCAACATTTCAACATTTAAAAATTTTGGAGCCATTCAGCTGCCTTGGGAACCCAAATAGCCACCAGTTTGCAAAAACCATCATTGCATTGGCATGAGGACTCTAAACATTTCCAGCTGTATCAGTGCGTGACCATTAATACATCAACCTCTGTGTAATTCAAGCCTACCCCTATTCTACTGCTGCTATTCATTTCACTGTCTATTTCCATTCACTGTTACTTAAAAAGTGAGAGTACTATTCTTGGTTTGCATTTGTGTATATTTGCTGTAACGTGATCTCTTCTCATTTTTGCAAATGGCTCTCTGTCATGCTGCCGTGCTCCTCCCATGTCTCTCTTTCTCCTCTTATTGATTTTTGTTCTGGCATTCTATGAAAATATTTGAAGGAAAAGCTATATATTTTATTAAGAGTGAAGCTGATATTGTCAGAGAAGCATGCATTTTCTCCCCACCAACAGTGCCTTATCCCATCTACCGTTTGAACAGCATCTCCCACCCTCTCTCCATCACCTTCTTCCCAAAGCCGCTACCGCCCTCATCCCGCCCATGCTTGGCCTCATCTCAGCTCACCGAGCACCGCGGCCTTTGTCTCACCGGAACCCATGCCGCCGTGCGACCCAGTCACCTCCGTGCCTCACTTCCTTGTACCCTCCGCCCTCACCTCCTCCGCTCCAACCCCAGACCGAACCCCTGCCTGCGCCAACATCCACTCCAGTTCGCTCCGTGTCCACCCACCTGCCACGTCGCCACCCGCCTCCGCCTCCCCTGCTACGCCATGCAAGCCCACACCCCACGGCCGAGCACCAGCGAGCATCTCCGCCTTCCTCCCTCTAGCCGCTTCCGCCGTGAAACACTGCCGCATGCCTCAGATCCGAAACCCACCCCACCGCATCATCCTTCCTCCGCCTTTGCAACCACCTCGGCCTTCAATCTCCACTCCACCGAAACCTGAACCAACAGCAACTCCTCTTCTTTTTTAAAAAAAAAAATATATGTAATAGGTAAGCTGTTTATATTATGGTTTCTTTGGTTTTGTATATTTTACAGTTTTATATATTCAAGTGCATTGATTTATTTACAGTTTATATTATAAGTCTGTTGATTGTTTGTAAAATTGCTCATTTGTTTGAAAACAAGCACAGGTGGCTCTGATATATATATTAAAGTATATATAGGTGTGAGTATGGTTAAGCTTTGATAGGTATATATGTAATATACATCTGTATTGCTTTCCAATGTATATATTAAGTATAATATAAAATCTGTTGTATGTAAGTATACTTGATGCGCTATTCTATACATGTTTTCAACACTTTACATTTTTCCAACTTTATATTTATAAATTTCTGTGTCATATTTGAAGAAATTATAACCGGTTTAAGAATTATATTATATGTGGGTTTACGTTATATTTTAGTTGGTCCTGCATATGTAGTTACAGTAGAATCTGAGGTTTCCATTATACCTTGGTTATAAAATATATGCATTTATGTTCACAAATATTGAGTAAGTGATTCTAAATTGGTAGGCATAGGGATTTATTAAAAAATTTATTTATTGGTTTTAGATTATAGGATATATTAAATATGTGTTTTAAAATTTAATATTTATTTTGAGACATATATAATGTATACATGTTTGATTTTATATGTGTGCTTTAATTTAAAACTATGGTTTTTGAAAACTATATACATATAATTTAATATTGATTTGAATTTAGAACATAATTTTTATATATGTAGTCATATATATATATATATATATATAAGTTCACTTATACCATGTTATCCTTATCTTCATCGACCCCGTTCTGATTTGTTCCATCAATTCCTGTTATCAGCTTTGATCGTTGAACTCGTGCCGATTTTGCTTGGCTTGGATGCGTAACTCAATTCCAGTGTCTGTATCCGTGTTCGTATCTGTGTCCTTTCCCGTTCATTCTCTAGCCTCGAAAGGTGAGCATTCACTCACGATTAATATTCTTTTATTTATTAAATTTAATTTCAATTGAAACGACAATTGAAATATGTGACTGTCAGTTATTTACACTGTTATATGCTATTACCTGTATCTGCTCACCTATGACATCTGACACCATTATCTGTTAATTATTTATGCAATGATAATACAGTTTGGTTGAAAATTGATTGATTGATTGTTGTTTATATTGGATGTTAAATTGTAATTTATAAAATGATAAATATTATGCAATTGAATTCGACGTAGGATAATTAAAATTTGAACCGACATATATGTGGAATTTGATTAGTTAAATTTGACCATTTTAATTGTTAAATTAATTGACATGTAGAATAGTGATAAATTTCACTTTGAACCATTGAACGTATATTGGATTGATTGTTGTAGTATGAAATTGAAATTTAATGACAAGTGAAAAACCGTATAAAATAATAGTGTAATAATCTTTAATCTACATGAAATGATAGTGTAGATTCTAGAAATAATTATATTAATTCGCACAAATAACAATGTGAATTAATACGATTATTTCGGGATTATCTAAATTTGATTTTTGAATTGTTATTGATTGTTGTTTTTGCTTGTTTATTTACTTTGACACCATCCCTGTTATCACACTGCAAGTTCCCTTTGCTATGCTTTGATTTTGAATTAAAATGGAATCGGGTTGAAATGATAAATACCCAAATGAACTTGACTTAGGATAGAAAATTAAATAAAACCCGATTGGTCAATAATTTGATTTAAAATAAAATAATGATTTTATTTGAGTAAAGAATAAGGTTTTGAAATGAAATTGGAATTTGAATTTAATAAAAGAAAAATGTTAATATTAAAAATCGGAAACGAATATTAACATAGTAATTGTTGAAAGAGCGTTGTTTTAAAACTAATTATTGACAATAAAATTTGGAATTATTCCTTGAATTAAGTTTGAAATGATTTAATAATTAAATTTGAATTTATAATTAAGTTGAGATTATTTAATAATTGAATAAGATTGAATTATTTGAATAAGTGAATTTGAACTTCGTTAATAAATGAAATTGGGTTTCTTTATTTATTATGTTTTGGAAAATTTATTTAAGTAAGTTAAAATGAATTTGATTTCTCGAATATAGGAAATTTAGTTTCCTTATTAATTGAGTTTTGAAGTCGTAACCATGTAAAGAATAAGTGAAATTGAATTTCTTAACAAGAAATAAATGTGTTTTATTGAAATTAATGAAAGAATTATAATTTAAAGAGTTTGATTTGACAAATTTAATTTAATTAAATTTGTAAGTTTTGATATAATAAAGTTAACTTAAGTGATGGATTTAAATGACTTGGAAATTTATAAAGAATTGTTTTGGATGTTAAGTTAACTTAACGAATATTGGATAAAAGCGATTAATAAATTGTAATTGATTTTGAATGTTAAATTAAATTAATTTAAATGATTTCGAAATGAAATTTATATACGAACTTGAATAAATGATTGAATTGTTTAAATAAAATTGAAATTGAATTGTAAGATTTGAAATGATAATTTGAAAGTTTTGAAATGTAAATGGTGGAAATTGATTTAGGAAGACAAATGAAATGATAGTTTTCGAATTGAAATTGATATTGAAATTGATTTTTTTTTTTTTTTTTTTTTTTGAAATATATTAAACGACCAATCGGTGTAATAATACGTAGTTATTAAAGAGACCGGGATCGGATATGGACATACTCTCTGTCGATACCGAAAACCACTTTAATAACTATTATACGCGGAGTGTTGATCCAGAATGAAGTGGATGGTTTGGTGAACGCGTTGACTGAAGAAAGAGAACGATATTGGATGACCCCTGACATGACTAAAACAGGAGCCGCGCCGGGCCATTGAGGTTCGCCACCTCTAGCGGACACACTTCTTCGATACCATATCTATTACTTTTGTGATTCGATTTGGGTGCACCCCTCGATTTGGGAGTGTTGTTTCGCGGTGTTGAGATAGCTGCTGGCTATGCTCAACATCAGTCCGGATCACGCAACTACTAGTATCCTAGTTGGTATCGCCTCATGTACCTTGTCATACTGATTATCCTATTCGCGACCACTACGTTTTGATTTGTACCTTGAGTATATGGATTGCCCTCTGGTGACTTCCGGTTTTGGGGAAACTACGGTCTTGTATATGCTTTTGAGAATATAAAATGTGTTAAGGGGGATTATGGTAACGCCTTAACGCTATTTTGATATTTTATATTACTGATAGACATTATCTATTTAGCGTATATTACTACCTAGTAGATAGTTTAACGGATCCTTAAAGGGTGGTTATTCCAAACATCCTTTGAGTTACTTGTATTTCGATTGCTATTTCACTTGAGTTAGATTTATTGATATAAGAATATTAATCCTGACTCGAGTGTTTTGTGTTTTGCTTTACGCTCGGGTCAGACTGAGTGGTTCAGCTTTGAGACTCACCTTTGGAGTTGGAGCTTTCTTGAAGATCCAGCCATCTATTCTGCTTTCAGTATTCGATGATTCTAGTGATGTATTCTGATTTATATCTGATGTATCGTATTACTCTTTTGTTGTAAACTCTGATGTATCTTATATATTTACATAGTAGCTTCATGAACTACTATCTCTTTTATTTCCGCTGCATATTATTACTCTGTGTCTGTGATGCTGTGACTACTTATTTACTGTATATCTCAGTTTTGCCAAATTTAAATTAACAATTCGATATTTTGAATTATTCAAGTCCGACATATGCGGATGCGAATAGCCCAAAATATCGGGTCGTTACAGCTGGTATCAGAGCTTTTGGTAGCTCTAGGCAGAACTTAGCATATAGGGTAAATGTATTTACAGAATCACCCCCACTCGAGTTTCAATCTCTTCTTCTTGACTCGTTTCCTTTGAACTTTGGAACGTTCCCTCGGTTCCAAAATTCATTCTCGTCCCTCACTATTCGTCTTCTTTCAATTCTGGAGTATTCCATAACATCACCTCGAATAATCTTTATAATGAATCGGCGGTCCTCCCAAACGCCGGATGATTTGTAAATGGGTGAAACTCCTTTACAATAAGCATTGATTTACCGAAGATTTCTGTATCCTCGGTTTACAATGCTATCTATCTCCTGCAATACCTTAATTCTATTTCTTGAGATCGAATGTTGATTTACCTCGGAATTCAGCATCGATCTTATTCTTAAAGTTACGGTAGACCCGGTTAAGGTTGCCCGTGAAGTAAATAAGCTTGTCCATCTCTCGATTCTGTTAATTGAATTACCTTATCTTCTGTTTCGAACTTATTATCGAATCAAAATTCTCTTTGATTTGATTTCCATCAGATCCAAATCTCTATATACTTATTTAAAATTCAATTCATGTATCGTTGAACAAGTGTAGTTGTAAAGTAATGTACAAAGGAAAAATGTTAAATGTTTTATATATTGTGTTGTTTGAGTTGTTGATGTTGATTTGGATTTTCGATCGATTCGTCTGATCAACACTATCGATAGGATTTCCAAAACACTTGAACAGAGCAAACTGACACAATAGTAATCTTAAAATTTGGTGAATAAAATGGTTTTGTATGATTATATTATATATAAGTACAATTTTTCTGAAATTTAAATGTTAATGGATCTGTTGTCCGAAATGACGTACAATTAAATTTTCATTTATTGTTTTATAAATCATTGACTATTTCATAATATAAATAAATGAATTTACAAAACTTTGTTATATTTTGATTTGGAATTCAAATGGATTTAAATTAGAATTTGAGAATTTAATTTCCGGTGATTTCAAACTTGACTTTAAAGTTTTAAAAGGTATATTACTTAAAGTATTTTCGAATAGAAATCTTTTCAAAGGAATTTTAGATGTTTAAATCAGTGCTCTTCTCTTTGTCGTTGGAAAATAATTTCGGTGATGACGGCCGCATCATCGACATTCATTTTCGAGTTTCAAAGTGGAGAGACTATTCTGTAGCTTTGCTACGATTTGTTTTGAAAAATAAATTGATTTGAATTTCTAAACATTACTTGATTTATAATATATATTGAAGATTTAAATTGATTTGATATATTATGAATATATTTATTTTATCTCAGGTTATTTGAAGCTAATCGGAAATCAATTCTTAAAAATTTGTTAAAGGATGATTTTCAATTAAATAAAGCCAAATTCCTTTTATATAAATACTTAACTTGAAATAACTAAATTGTAAAATTTTATTTGGATAATACTCAATCGCATTATATATAACTTACCTAAATTTTAAAAAGTTAATTATGTAATTGAATATTATATTAATATAAATGATATCTAAGGAATTTTTAAATTAAGTTGAGTAGTTATAATAAATGTAAATATACTTAATATATATGTGATAGGGTATATTAAGTAGAATAAATTTAATAATGATTTGGAATAAAGGAGAATTAAATTTGTCAAAGAAGGTTTGATTTTAATAAATGACTTCAAATATATGATCTTTGAAGCTGTTAATTTAAGAAAATTGGATAATATATAATATAAATTGTCTTTATAAATAAAATGTAAGTGCGTATAATAAATGTTATTCACTTAAATTTTAATTATAAAATGTTTATGAAGATAAATAGAATAATAAGTTAATTGAACAATAGATGTGATTAATAAAAGAAAATTTTGTATTGGAAGTTATTAAATTGAACTAAATCAACTTAAGAGAGTATCGTGAATTAATTGAATTAAATTTTGAATTTCGTTTTGAAAGAAACTTTTGTAACTAACGTTAATAAATGAGAAATCAAATCAATTTAATGAAAACCTTGGATTTAAAAACAAAATGTCAAATATAAATTAATTTAAATTGAAATTTCTATGGTCTAAATTAATTGTTTATTTTGTAATTCAAGTCTATTTCTTCTGGGTGTTTCTATTCTCCTACCTCCTTCCTTTTCGGGGACGAAAAGTTTTGAGTGGGGGAGAATGTAACGACCCTAAAATTCAGACCTAGTTTAAAATTTTTAAAATTGCTTATTTAGTGTAGAATTTCAAATTTTCACAAACAAATTCCGATGCTATTCAAACTTCATATTTGGAATGCGTCTAATTAAACATAGCAACTGGTAAATTTTCGTTCGAAAATATGAAAGTTCATTTCGTGCGTAAATTTACTTCAATCTAAATCAGTTAGTAATCGATGAAAATAAACCGTTTTCGAAACCGAAATATTTTTACACAGAAAAATTCTAAATCGTCTTCTGAGCAAGACGTCGTTTTTTCGTTTTTTCAAATTCGGACTTCTTTAGCTCCGTCGTTCTTATTTTTCGACGTTTTACTGCGTTTCCTTCAGTAGAAAATTCCGAGATTTTATAATTCAATCGAATCACTGATATCTGTATACCGTTTTGATCGTCTCGTCGCGCTGACCAAAACGGTATATTTATTTGTGTCAATCGGAGTTCGGCGTTGCAAATTATAATTATTAACGGAGCGCAAACCGGTCCGTTACGCAGCACAAACCGGTACCCAACATTTCAACATTTAAAAATTTTGGAGCCATTCAGCTGCCTTGGGAACCCAAATAGCCACCAGTTTGCAAAAACCATCATTGCATTGGCATGGGGACTCTAAACATTTCCAGCTGTATCAGTGCGTGACCATTAATACATCAACCTCTGTGTAATTCAAGCCTACCCCTATTCTACTGCTGCTATTCATTTCACTGTCTATTTCCATTCACTGTTACTTAAAAAGTGAGAGTACTATTCTTGGTTTGCATTTGTGTATATTTGCTGTAACGTGATCTCTTCTCATTTTTGCAAATGGCTCTCTGTCATGCTGCCGTGCTCCTCCCATGTCTCTCTTTCTCCTCTTATTGATTTTTGTTCTGGCATTCTATGAAAATATTTGAAGGAAAAGCTATATATTTTATTAAGAGTGAAGCTGATATTGTCAGAGAAGCATGCATTTTCTCCCCACCAACAGTGCCTTATCCCATCTACCGTTTGAACAGCATCTCCCACCCTCTCTCCATCACCTTCTTCCCAAAGCCGCTACCGCCCTCATCCCGCCCATGCTTGGCCTCATCTCAGCTCACCGAGCACCGCGGCCTTTGCCTCACCGGAACCCATGCCGCCGTGCGACCCAGTCACCTCCGTGCCTCACTTCCTTGTACCCTCCGCCCTCACCTCCTCCGCTCCAACCCCAGACCGAACCCCTGCCTGCGCCAACATCCACTCCAGTTCGCTCCGTGTCCACCCACCTGCCACGTCGCCACCCGCCTCCGCCTCCCCTGCTACGCCATGCAAGCCCACACCCCACGGCCGAGCACCAGCAAGCATCTCCGCCTTCCTCCCTCTAGCCGCTTCCGCCGTGAAACACTGCCGCATGCCTCAGATCCGAAACCCACCCCACCGCATCATCCTTCCTCCGCCTTTGCAACCACCTCGGCCTTCAATCTCCACTCCACCGAAACCTGAACCAACAGCAACTCCTCTTCTTTTTAAAAAAAAAAAATATATGTAATAGGTAAGCTGTTTATATTATGGTTTCTTTGGTTTTGTATATTTTACAGTTTTATATATTCAAGTGCATTGATTTATTTACAGTTTATATTATAAGTCTGTTGATTGTTTGTAAAATTGCTCATTTGTTTGAAAACAAGCACAGGTGGCTCTGATATGTATATTAAAGTATATATAGGTGTGAGTATGGTTAAGCTTTGATAGGTATATATGTAATATACATCTGTATTGCTTTCCAATGTATATATTAAGTATAATATAAAATCTGTTGTATGTAAGTATACTTGATGCGCTATTCTATACATGTTTTCAACACTTTACATTTTTCCAACTTTATATTTATAAATTTCTGTGTCATATTTGAAGAAATTATAACCGGTTTAAGAATTATATTATATGTGGGTTTACGTTATATTTTAGTTGGTCCTGCATATGTAGTTACAGTAGAATCTGAGGTTTCCATTATACCTTGGTTATAAAATATATGCATTTATGTTCACAAATATTGAGTAAGTGATTCTAAATTGGTAGGCATAGGGATTTATTAAAAAATTTATTTATTGGTTTTAGATTATAGGATATATTAAATATGTGTTTTAAAATTTAATATTTATTTTGAGACATATATAATGTATACATGTTTGATTTTATATGTGTGCTTTAATTTAAAACTATGGTTTTTGAAAACTATATACATATAATTTAATATTGATTTGAATTTAGAACATAATTTTTATATATGTAGTCATATATATATATATATATAAGTTCACTTATACCATGTTATCCTTATCTTCATCGACCCCGTTCTGATTTGTTCCATCAATTCCTGTTATCAGCTTTGATCGTTGAACTCGTGCCGATTTTGCTTGGCTTGGATGCGTAACTCAATTCCAGTGTCTGTATCCGTGTTCGTATCTGTGTCCTTTCCCGTTCATTCTCTAGCCTCGAAAGGTGAGCATTCACTCACGATTAATATTCTTTTATTTATTAAATTTAATTTCAATTGAAACGACAATTGAAATATGTGACTGTCAGTTATTTACACTGTTATATGCTATTACCTGTATCTGCTCACCTATGACATCTGACACCATTATCTGTTAATTATTTATGCAATGATAATACAGTTTGGTTGAAAATTGATTGATTGATTGTTGTTTATATTGGATGTTAAATTGTAATTTATAAAATGATAAATATTATGCAATTGAATTCGACGTAGGATAATTAAAATTTGAACCGACATATATGTGGAATTTGATTAGTTAAATTTGACCATTTTAATTGTTAAATTAATTGACATGTAGAATAGTGATAAATTTCACTTTGAACCATTGAACGTATATTGGATTGATTGTTGTAGTATGAAATTGAAATTTAATGACAAGTGAAAAACCGTATAAAATAATAGTGTAATAATCTTTAATCTACATGAAATGATAGTGTAGATTCTAGAAATAATTATATTAATTCGCACAAATAACAATGTGAATTAATACGATTATTTCGGGATTATCTAAATTTGATTTTTGAATTGTTATTGATTGTTGTTTTTGCTTGTTTATTTACTTTGACACCATCCCTGTTATCACACTGCAAGTTCCCTTTGCTATGCTTTGATTTTGAATTAAAATGGAATCGGGTTGAAATGATAAATACCCAAATGAACTTGACTTAGGATAGAAAATTAAATAAAACCCGATTGGTCAATAATTTGATTTAAAATAAAATAATGATTTTATTTGAGTAAAGAATAAGGTTTTGAAATGAAATTGGAATTTGAATTTAATAAAAGAAAAATGTTAATATTAAAAATCGGAAACGAATATTAACATAGTAATTGTTGAAAGAGCGTTGTTTTAAAACTAATTATTGACAATAAAATTTGGAATTATTCCTTGAATTAAGTTTGAAATGATTTAATAATTAAATTTGAATTTATAATTAAGTTGAGATTATTTAATAATTGAATAAGATTGAATTATTTGAATAAGTGAATTTGAACTTCGTTAATAAATGAAATTGGGTTTCTTTATTTATTATGTTTTGGAAAATTTATTTAAGTAAGTTAAAATGAATTTGATTTCTCGAATATAGGAAATTTAGTTTCCTTATTAATTGAGTTTTGAAGTCGTAACCATGTAAAGAATAAGTGAAATTGAATTTCTTAACAAGAAATAAATGTGTTTTATTGAAATTAATGAAAGAATTATAATTTAAAGAGTTTGATTTGACAAATTTAATTTAATTAAATTTGTAAGTTTTGATATAATAAAGTTAACTTAAGTGATGGATTTAAATGACTTGGAAATTTATAAAGAATTGTTTTGGATGTTAAGTTAACTTAACGAATATTGGATAAAAGCGATTAATAAATTGTAATTGATTTTGAATGTTAAATTAAATTAATTTAAATGATTTCGAAATGAAATTTATATACGAACTTGAATAAATGATTGAATTGTTTAAATAAAATTGAAATTGAATTGTAAGATTTGAAATGATAATTTGAAAGTTTTGAAATGTAAATGGTGGAAATTGATTTAGGAAGACAAATGAAATGATAGTTTTCGAATTGAAATTGATATTGAAATTGATTTTTTTTTTTTTTTTTTTTTGAAATATATTAAACGACCAATCGGTGTAATAATACGTAGTTATTAAAGAGACCGGGATCGGATATGGACATACTCTCTGTCGATACCGAAAACCACTTTAATAACTATTATACGCGGAGTGTTGATCCAGAATGAAGTGGATGGTTTGGTGAACGCGTTGACTGAAGAAAGAGAACGATATTGGATGACCCCTGACATGACTAAAACAGGAGCCGCGCCGGGCCATTGAGGTTCGCCACCTCTAGCGGACACACTTCTTCGATACCATATCTATTACTTTTGTGATTCGATTTGGGTGCACCCCTCGATTTGGGAGTGTTGTTTCGCGGTGTTGAGATAGCTGCTGGCTATGCTCAACATCAGTCCGGATCACGCAACTACTAGTATCCTAGTTGGTATCGCCTCATGTACCTTGTCATACTGATTATCCTATTCGCGACCACTACGTTTTGATTTGTACCTTGAGTATATGGATTGCCCTCTGGTGACTTCCGGTTTTGGGGAAACTACGGTCTTGTATATGCTTTTGAGAATATAAAATGTGTTAAGGGGGATTATGGTAACGCCTTAACGCTATTTTGATATTTTATATTACTGATAGACATTATCTATTTAGCGTATATTACTACCTAGTAGATAGTTTAACGGATCCTTAAAGGGTGGTTATTCCAAACATCCTTTGAGTTACTTGTATTTCGATTGCTATTTCACTTGAGTTAGATTTATTGATATAAGAATATTAATCCTGACTCGAGTGTTTTGTGTTTTGCTTTACGCTCGGGTCAGACTGAGTGGTTCAGCTTTGAGACTCACCTTTGGAGTTGGAGCTTTCTTGAAGATCCAGCCATCTATTCTGCTTTCAGTATTCGATGATTCTAGTGATGTATTCTGATTTATATCTGATGTATCGTATTACTCTTTTGTTGTAAACTCTGATGTATCTTATATATTTACATAGTAGCTTCATGAACTACTATCTCTTTTATTTCCGCTGCATATTATTACTCTGTGTCTGTGATGCTGTGACTACTTATTTACTGTATATCTCAGTTTTGCCAAATTTAAATTAACAATTCGATATTTTGAATTATTCAAGTCCGACATATGCGGATGCGAATAGCCCAAAATATCGGGTCGTTACATCACCGTACCGAGGATTACTCCCTTTATCCCCTGCAACACAAAGCCGGACCCGTTCCTTACTGAACAGTTCCGAACAGGACCACCCCGCAGATTGGTCGTCAACAATTGCCACACAACCGAAATATAAAGGGACCTCTCGACAGGGATAAATCTTTCTCTCAAGTGGGGGCTACCCACGAAGCTTTGCTGCACCTCCCCTGTTTTAGCCATTCCCGGTTGATGAGGCTTGAGGCTACGATTACCTTTATAGGACATAACAAACTTAGAATGCTCATCGTCCGCCTGACGATGTTCTGAAAGCATTCAATCCATACAAGTTCGTTCCGGGTTCGAACGAAACTGAAGGCATTATCTCGTTACACTCGTATTGGAATCACCCTCATAGTTAACGACGATAACCCTTGCACTCTATATCACCATCTCGAATCTATAAGTACTATTCCGTCAAACTCATTACGGAATCACCCACAGAGTTATACTGACGTATAGCCCTTACACCTCGAGTCTTCACTTGCTCCACTTGGAATAACGACCTAACGTTTAATTGGAATCGATGTGGTTTTCGGATATCCAAATATGGAAACCCGATCCCGGTCTCATCGAAACCAAACGCCATTTTAATGTCCAAGTTGTACTTAAGGGTTTTAAACAATTTAACTCTTTCATTATTATCTACTTTACACAGATAGATAAACTACATCTCACAGTAGATAAGCACATTCATATCATAACAGATAATCTGTATCATCCATAAACAGATAATCATTCAACCAAATAATCCATCACAAACTATAATACTTAAACCAATCATCCATATTATACAGATACAACTAGTCTCATTACTGAGATCACAACCATTCAATCAATAGCATCCATAAGCAAAGATTCATTAACCATCAATTATAATTAATTTAAAATAAATTAAATTAATTACAACTATCTCTAATTAATTTAAATTAAATTAAATTAATTAACACATTTAAATCTTGCTTAACATCCATTAATTAATTAACCAAGTTAATTAATTCACTTCCTAAGTATTTGACTTGATTGAACATCTTTGATTGATCATTCACTAATTACAATAAGTAATTAGTCTTAAATTAATTTACCTTAATCATAAGTAATTAACATCTAGTTACTCATTTATTAATTAATTATATTTGTCCTTAATTAATTACAATTAATTAATCACTTAATTAATTATTACTTAATCAAACAATCCTTAATTACATCATTAATTATAATAATTAATGATCTCTAATATCTAAATAAATTACATAATTAAAATTAATTTCATTTAGTAATTAATCCAATTATTAATCACCTTGATTAATATCCAATTAAGTAATTAACTATCTTTAATTACTTTATTATCAAATTAATTATCAAATAATTAATCATTAATTAATTCCTTAATTAATTACTAAAGTAATCATCCAAATTACTAACTACATTCCAGAAATTATCATTATTACTTCTCTGAGTAATCCTGCTCCACTAATTACATTAAGTAATTTACACTTAAAATCATCAAATGATTTATTAAAATTAATTAAACTGAATTAATTAATTTAACAAATGACAATCCAAAACAATTAATTAGATTCAATTAATCAATTTAATTAATTATCCAAAATTAATTTCCTTAATTAATTACTAAATTATCCTTAGATAATTATCATCATTTATATATTAACATATTTCATTAATTATATACTTAAGAAAATTTAAATTAGATAAATTATCAAAAATTAATCTAAACCATTATTCAAAATCAAATATTTAAGTATACCCTTAATTTTCTTAAAGATTTTCAAAATAATCAAATTACTTATCAAATGACTCATTTAAATTCAAAATGTATTAAACAATACATTTCTAAAAATTTAATTCAAATTCAAATTTTATTTAAAGATTCAAATGTTTAATTATTTAAACATAAATTCCAAAAATAATTATAAACCATAAAATAAAAATGAATGTTTAAACAACATTCATCACTTAAATATAAAGAAAGATTTAAAACTAAATTACTTGATAAATTAAGCATTGAAAATAAATTGATTATTTCCAACTTTCAACTTTAAATCAAAACTTCATATTTTAATTCAAATACTAAAGGAACTAAATTCTTTTAGGTTTAAACTTATTTGAAATCAATTTCTTTTAAACTTTTGAATATGTTCATTCATTTTTAAATTTACAAACTACTGAATTCAAAACTGGTTTCTAAGTAACTTGAAAACAGTTTTTAATCTGAATTCAAAAACAAATTTAAGGTTTACTTCAACCTTTAAATCTGTTCATACCTTAAAAAAAACTTACAAAACTATTTTTAAATCTAATTCTGGTTTAAAAAGACAAACCTGAAACTGTTTTAGACTTGTCTTCAAATCTGAATTTAAAACTTGTTTAAATTTTAAAGTTTAAATTTTAAAAATTTTGAATTTCAAACCTCATTTGAAATTAGAATTTAACTTCCATTTAAATCAGATTCTAACTAAAAATAATATGAATTTACTTAACTAAAAACTGCAAAATTTACTCTCAGGCTTCAAACCTGCAAACTGTTTTAACTCCTGATTTAAAACAAAATTTTAAATCTTGTTTAAATTTAAGATTCTTATCTTTAAAAACTTTGAATTCAAAGCTATTTTTGAATTCAGTTTCTACTTCCATCTAAAATCAAATTTCCATACCAAATTAAAATTTCATTCAACATGAAAAACTGCTAAACAACTTTCAGGTTTAAAACCTGAAACAGTTTTAATTTTTGATTTAAAACCAAACTTTAAACTTGTCTAAGAAATTTCATCTTTTAAAACTTGAATTTCAAACTCTATTTGAATTTAGCTTCAACTTATACATGAATCAAACTCCTGCACTTGAATTTGATTTTCATTCAACGTTTTTTTTTAAAAAAAACCGTAAAAGCTCTCTGTATAAACCTGTAACCATGCTACCCGAGTAATTCCCTGATTTACTTCGAGTTACTACACCTGTTGCTTCGAGTCAGAAGCAAAACTGCCCGAGTTCTACTTCGGGTCAAAACCCTACACAACCTAAATAATTCCCTTGAGTTCCCCTACAACCAAGACCAATCTGTCAACACCCATAAATTCCACCTACAGCCACCATCATCGACACAACCTTGGATATAGCTTCCTTTACACTCCCTACTCAACCTCCCAAATTCCTAACCCACTTAATGCAACATAGAGCATATGCAGATACTAAGAACTGCACACTAAAAATCAGCTTTTTGAAAACCTGGAAATCTCAATTCAATCACCATCTCCTCTGACATAAATTACTGACCATCTACCCCTACCAACCCCTCTGCATCCCACCTCCAAAAAGACTCAGAGCTTCCATGATTCACTAGAAACTCAAATGAACCAAAATGACCCAATCTGTTTCACAGAAATGCTCACTCTCATGTGAAATTAAATGTAATATTTTGTTTCCAAAGTCCACAAATTCAATTATGCATTCTGGTTGCAACTGTTTTAATGTTTAAAAAGTTTGATATACTTACTTGTAGGAAATATTTACTGTTATAATTGTTGTCCAGAGACTACAGAATTTTAAATATAGTTAAATTTTGATTTATAACTATCATTCTAAACAACAAAGTTTGTTTATATTACAAATTCTAGTTGATATCAATCAGGTGATAATGGATTCTAAATAATCTTAGTTTTTTTAAAAAAAACACATCAGGTTTGCAGATACCTGCAGCAGCACATATATATACATATTTATGTATAAGTATACAGAATATTTATCAATATAAACCACACAAACATACATATTTCTACACACTTCACATGCACAGAAACTTAAGCTTATAAATTGTGAAGTTATTCACTAATAAAGGCACTGCAGTTTTGATTCCTTTAAAAACAGTATGCATTAGTTTTCTTATTTTTGCTTAAGCATTTATTTTAAAGGAGAAACTATTTTTAAAAATAAAGGTTTACTCACCTTTAATTTGAAGCAGAGAAGCATTTTCATTTTTTCCTGGAGCTGCTATAGTTGAATTTCTTGAAACAGATTTGCATTTGCTAGTTGATGATGCTTTCACTTGTTGATGCAGATTGCATGCAGACCCATCTTTATTGCTCAGATTTTAAATTGGACTTCATATTGATGTTGAGCTTCATATTTGAAGAAATTGAAGTTTTCTTTGCTTGTATTTTGATTGCAGAAATTGAAGTTGTATGCAGATTGAGGTAATTTGCAGTTGATATATTTGAAGAAAAATGATTACAGATTTTTTTGTTTGAATTGGGTTTTGATTTTACAGAAATTTTGATTTCTGTTTTTCAATTGAAGAAAATGTTTTAACCAAATGCTTTTGTTATGTTTCTATCAATATAACTTAAATTTTAAGAAAATAAGTAATCTTGCCACTTGTTATGTTAAGTAAGATAAATGATTTACAAGTGTCTCTTCTATTAGTTAAATGATTTCGCATATGCAAGTTACAAATGATTTATTAACATTAGCTTTTAAATAAATACATATAAACTATGAACTTCTTAATTATACACTTACATTTAAATGTTTGTTTAATTATTTTTAAAATAATATTCTTTATGAAACTACATTTCAAAAGAGAAGAATGAATTAAATCTATTTCAAAGAAAAGCAATTTAAAATAAAACAAATCAAACTTTTATTATAAAACAAAATTAAACTATATTTATTTTATAAACAAAAATTAATGCTCACTTATATTTCTATAAAAATATAAGAAAGATTTTTAAAACAAACTATTGAAAAGTATACAATACTAATTAACTTAAATCCATTTACAATTTATTCATTTATATATAAATTAGAAAATACCCTTTATTAAATAATAAATTAAAATTAAAAACCAAATCTTCTATTTACAATGCATAAACATTTATACTTCATAAATAAAATATTTTTAAATCAATTTAGAAAGATAAATTTATCATTTAAATATTTTTAACATTTGAAAACAATATCATTTAACAAACTAAATAATTATTAATTTTCAAAAGAGAATTCTAGTTTTAATTAAATTACTAAATCAATATTTCACATTTTAAAATAATTATCAATGAAATTATTAAATAATTATTGCCTAAATTTCCGGAACATCACATGATTCTTGACGGCAAACTAACGCAGCGGATAATAACAAAACGATATAGATCGATGAAAGTAGCAAACGGTGGATTGAAGTTATTGAAATGCCCAAATTCGTTTATCACAAAGATACCGAATTCTAGCTATCCTCGTCACGTTGATCGCGCACGATACCGTGAAAGAAGATCTTCTATTCTTCAAGCGTTGATCAAGCGCACTTGATTCCGCGAATCGGCTTCAACAATCGTTGATTCGAGCGCACTCGAATAACCGAAAGTGGAGATAGGAGATTACACTCAACTACCAATTTAAGATGAAAGCACACAGCAATCAAACAAGAGTTTTATTCAAAAATCCACTCTCCAAAAGTTACAACACACCCCCTATTTATAGCATTTTTGACCCAGACCCTTAAGTCGTTGCCGACCTAGTTCCCCACGACTCACGACTCATCCTTAGGTCGTACGCGACCTAACACATCACATACATACACGACTCAAATAAATTACATCACAACAGCCTTCGGCCGACTCAACACTTGAACGACTTAAGGAAACACACAAATATACAACACCTAGGTCGTATTCGACCTAACGACTTACGACTCAAGAAAAGCAAATTAAAACACACGTCACGACTTAAGTTCAACACAGCGACTCAAGTTTCTTGCGGCATATTCTTCAAACGACTTAACTAGGTCGTGACCCATTTCCCTTGCTTTGTTAAGTCTTAGCCGACTTAAGCCCTTAAGTCGTAGCTGACATAAGTCTTCACTACAACAATGTGGCAGATCATTATGTCCTTGGCTTTTAACTCGTGCCGCCTCATGGTTAGTTCCCGTAGTTATAGGTCGTAGACGACCTAACAAAACCGAACGACTTAAAGCTTGGTTAAGTCAGCACGTCTCGACTCGTGACTCTTTAGGTCGCAGATGACTCAAAGCGGCTTCATTAACTCGCAGCTCCTCCTCACGTGACTCCTTAGGTCGGGGCCGACCTTCATTAACTCGTGAACGACCTAAGCCTTGTGCTTCCGTATGTCGTGCTGCATCATCCTCCTCTGGTTGAGAAAAATTCATCCTCGAATTTGTAAATTCTTCCACATCAGATTGTTCATCTCCATAATATGGCAAAAGATGCTTAACATTGAACACTTCAGAAGTGTACACATCCTCTGGTAGCTTCAACTTATAAGCATTTTCATTGATTTTCTTTAGAATTTCAACTGGACCAATTTTCCTAGGTTTAAACTTGTTATAAGAGCCCACTGGAAAATGATCTTTTGTTAACACAGCATACACCAAATCTCCTTCATTAAACTCAACACTTCTTCGCTTCATATCTGCGGATCTTTTATACTTTTCATTTGCTTTCTCCAATCGCTCCTGAACGATTTTATGACATTCAGTCAACCCATCGACAAAGTCTACAGCTCGTTTAACCGTCCCCTTCGTTTGTGGTACTACCGTTAAGTCCAACGGTCCCCTTGGTAAATTTGAATATACAATCTGAAGTGGACTGAATCCCGTACTACGATTCACTGCATGATTATGAGCAAACTCTGCTTGGCATAACTTCATGTCCTAACTCTTCAGATTGTCCTTCACAAGACATCGTAATAAATTTCCCAACGACCTGTTAACCACCTCCGTTTGCCCATCGGTTTGCGGGTGGTAAGCGCTACTAAATTTCAGCTTCGTTCCAACCATCTTCCACAAACTTAGCCAAAAGTGACTCAGAAAACGGGTATCTCTATCTGAAACAATAGACTCTGGTAACCCATGTAAACGATGGATCTCTTTAAAGAACAACTGTGCAACATGAACAACATCCGCCGTCTTCTTACAAGCAATAAAATGTGCCATTTTCGAAAACCTGTCCACCACAACAAATATAGAATCATTCCCCCTTTGAGTTCGAGGCAACCCCAAAACAAAATCCATACTAATATCAACCCATGGCTAGATAGGCACCGGTAACGGCATATATAATCCCGCATTCGTAGCTGTTCCTTTCGAAACCTGACAAACATGACATCTACGCACAAACCTTTCAACCTCTTTCCTCATTGACGACCAATAGTAAGATTGTGCAATCAACTGCAATGTTAGGTCTCTACCCACATGTCCTTCCTCATGCAGTTCCTTTACTATCTTCATTCTCAAGCTACAATCCGATATGCATAAACGATTCCCTTTGAACAAGAATCCATTAATCGACATAAATTCATAAGTACTTCTGTCCTTAACTTTCTCAAAAAACTTTGCATAGTAAGGATCCTTCTTATACAACTCTGGCAATAGTTCAAAACCTGTCACTTCAACCTTCATTGTGGTCAACAAGTGATTCCTCCTGCTCAAAGCGTCTGCAACACGATTTGTCACCCCTGATTTGTTTTTTACAACAAAAGTAAATTGTTGTAGATATGCTACCCATGAAGCATGTCTCGCTGAAATCTTGTCTTGTCCTTGTAGATGCCTTAATGCCTCATGATCCGTATATAAAACAAATTCCTTTTGAAACAGATAATGTCTCCAGTGTTTCACAGCTTGAACAATTGCATAAAACTCAACATCATAAGTGCTATATCTCAACTTAGCTCCAGACAACTTCTCACTGAAATAAGCAATTGGTCTTCCTTTCTGACTCAAAACTCCACCAACCCCAACCTTCGATGCATCAGTATGTAATTCAAACAACAACTGAAAATCTGGTAAAACTAGAATTGGTGCTGTCGTCAATAGTGTCTTTATCTTCTCAAAAGCAACCCCTGCTTCCCCTGACCACTCAAACTTCTTTCCTTTCATACAATCGGTTATAGGTGCCATCACACTACTAAAATGTGGAATGAATCTTCGATAGAAAGACACTAACCCATGAAAACTTCTCACTTCAGTAATTGTCTTGGGTTGTGGCCAATTCCTGACAGCTTCTACTTTATTTTCATCCACTTGAATACCTTCATTCGGTAGAACATATCCCAGAAATATAACACTGTATGTCATAAACACGCACTTCTTTGTTGCAGCATAAAATTTCTCCTGTCATAGAATCAACAATACTTCACGCAAATGCTGGATATGCTTTTCCATACTCCCACTGTATGTCAAAATATCATCAAAGTAAACTACCACAAACTTCCCAATGTATGGTCTGAAAATCTGGTTCATCACTCTCATAAAAGTACTTGGTGCATTTGATAAACCAAATTGCATAACTAACCATTCGTATAAACCTTCCCTGGTTTTGAAAGCAGTCTTCCATTCATCACCTGGTCTAATGCAAATCTGATGGTATCCACTCATCAAGTCAATCTTTGAGAACACAACAGCTCCACTCAACTGGTCAATCAAATCATCAAATCTCGGCATAGGAAATCTGTATCTCACAGTGATCTTGTTTAGAGCCCGACTATCCGTACACATCCTCCATGTTCCATCCTTCTTGGGTACCAATAAGGCTGGCACTGCACAAGGACTCAAGCTCTCCTGAACACGCCCCTGTTCTAACAGCTCTTCCACCTGCCTTCGCAACTCCTCATGTTCCTTTGGACTCATTCGGTAATGTGGCCTATGTGGTAATATTGCCCCTGGCACAAAATCAATCTGATGTTGAATATCCCTCAACGGTGGTAACTCCGTTGGTAACTCCTCAGGAAACACATCACTGGATTCTTCCAATAATGGCTTTACTTCTTCTGGAATTTCAACAGATTCAGTAGCTTCACGTCCAATCAGCAAAAATACCTCTGGACTCTACTCTACTTCTTCAATAAATTCCTTCAAAGTCAATAAAGTCTTCAGCTCCTCAATCTCTTCTGACTTGCTCTCTCCTTATTGTCTCTTCTTTGGTAATAAAATGATCTTAACACCTTCAAACAAAAAACTGTAGCTATTGGTCCGACCGTCATGCTGTACTGCTCGATCATACTGCCATGGTCTTCCCAAAAGTAAGTGACAAACATCCATTTCCACAACATCACACCAAATCTCGTCTTTATACTTCTTCCCAATGGAAAATGGAACTTGAACTCGCCTGTCCACCTTCACTTCTCCTCCTTTTCTCAACCACGCTAACTTGTAAGGATTTGGATGCTTCTCCGTTTTCAGCTTCAACTTTCTCGCAGCTTCGGTAGAAATAATATTGTCACAACTTCCTGTATCAATCACAAATTTGCACACCTTCCCCAGAATAGTGCACGTTGATTGAAAGATGTTACTCCTCAACCAACTAGCTTCTTCTTCTTGCTTCGGTATCAAACAAGATCTCCTCATCATCAGATTACATCCTTCATCTCCTGACGCGACATCCTGTTCTTCCTCCTCAACTGGGCTAGGATAACCTTCACCAACATCCTCACCTTCAACTTCAGCAATCATAGTTCGTTTCTTCGGCTTCGGACATTCATTACTCTTGTGACCCACTTCCTGACAATTGTAACATTTGAAACTGTTGTTGACCTTCGTCTTCGCAACTTCATTCACAACTGGTTTACTGATAGATTTAGGAACATTAGAGCTTCCACTAACACCCTTCACTTGATTGTTGGAATTAGTAAACACACCACCTCCACGCCTTCCCTGCTTCTCCCAAGCCAACGCTTTCTGGTGTGCTTCTGCCATAGATCTTGGATCGAACATATTAACCATATCCTGGATCTGCATTCGCAACCCTCCAACAAATCTAGCCGTCAGCTGTTCTTCTGTCTCCATAATATCATTTCGAGCAATCAGTTGATAAAATTCATCAGCATAATCATTAACAGTCTTCGTCGCTTGCCTCAGATTCTGCAACCTCTTGTACATAAGCGACTGATAATTGTAAGGCAAGAATGTAGCTTTCATCAGTTTCTTCATCTTCTCCCATGATTCAATCTTTGACTTTCCCATTCTCTCCCTTGTAAGTTTAGTTTGCTGCCACCATGCCAAAGCTCTTCCCCTCAACCTAGTAGCAACCAACTTCACTCTTCTATGCTCAGGAATCTCCTTGAAATCAAAGATCTCTTCAACATTAGACAACCAATCCAAAAATTCTTCTGCTACCATTCCACCCTTGAATTCTGGAATTTCCATCTTCATACCCGACTCCCATCGTCGGTCATCCTCAACATCACGATACGAGTTTCGAACCTGGTCTCGATCTCGAGAATGAATGCTAGCTCTATCACCCTCTTCATTAAAATTAAAGGTATGTCTATATCGATCTCGACCATCAACATCCCTTCGATCACGCATGTCTCTTCTACTATGTCTCTCTTCATCTCTATATGGCTCATCTTCAAACTCACGTGGAGTTCTTCTCTCTTCATGTCCGTAGTCATGCTGATCTCTCCTCGATGAAATTGATGTTTCTCTTCTCTCTCTAAAAGATTGCGGTGATACCCTTCTCGCTTCCATAACCGATGGCGAAACTCTGTTTCCTCCATGGTTCGAGATTGGTGATCTCCTCCTATGATTTTGACTCAAATCATTCATCAATTTCTCTAACTTCCCAATACCTTCATCAAATTTCTCATTAATGCGTTGTTCCATCTGCTCGGCTTCTTCTCTTCCATACAACGCTTCAACATTCTGATGACGATTAGCTCTCCTCGGCGGCATGACTGATTCTACACAATCTTCCAACAACTACTTCAAAAATCTTCAACACAAACCGAATTCAAACAACTTCCACACTTCCAAAAGATTCAAACACTTTCCGGACTTTGATCCAAAATGAAATGGATCGAAAGCTTCTAACTTGTTGCAACTTCAAGATGAACACGATGAACAACAAACTTCAAACTCCTTGGCTCCAAGACTCGGCTTAGCTATGATTGGCTAAATCTAGCTTTGATACCAAAACTGACGCAGCGGATAATAACAAAACGATATAGATCGATGAAAGTAGCAAACGGTGGATTAAAGTTACTGAAACGCCAAAATTCATTGATCACAAAGATACCGAATTCTAGTTATTCTCGTCATGTTGATCGCGCACGATACCGTGAAAGAAGATCATCAATTCTTCAAGCGTTGATCAAGCGCACTTGATTCCGTAAATCGGCTTCAACAATCGTTGATTCGAGCGCACTCGAATAACCGAAAGTGGAGATAGGAGATTACACTCAACTACCAATTTAAGATGAAAGCACACAGCAATCAAACAAGACAAAAATCCACTCTCCAAAAGTTACAACACACCCCCTATTTATAGCATTTTTGACCCAGACCCTTAAGTCGTTGCCGACCTAGTTCCCCACGACTCACGACTCATCCTTAGGTCGTACGCGACCTAACACATCACATACATACACGACTCAAAGCAATTACATCACAACTGCCTTCGGCCGACTCAACACTTGAACGACTTAAGGAAACACACAAATATACAACACCTAGGTCGTATTCGACCAAACGACTTACGACTCAAGAAAAGCAAATTACAACACACGTCACGACTTAAGTTCAACACAGCGACTCAAGTTTCTTGCGGCATATTCTTCAAACGACTTAACTAGGTCGTGACCCTTTTCCCTTGCTTTGTTAAGTCTTAGCCGACTTAAGCCCTTAAGTCGTAGCCGACTTAAGTCTTCACTACAACAATGCGGCAGATCATTATGTCCTTGGCTTTTAACTCGTGCCGCCTCATGGTTAGTTCCCGTAGTTATAGGTCGTAGATGACCTAACAAAACCAAACGACTTAAAGCTTGGTTAAGTCAGCACGTCTTGACTCGTGACTCTTTAGGTCGCAGATGACTCAAAGCGGCTTCATTAACTCACAGCTCCTCCTCACATGACTCCTTAGGTCGGGGCCGACCTTCATTAACTCGTGAACGACCTAAGCCTTGTGCTTCCGTATGTCATGCTGCATCACAAACACTTGATTCGCATTTTTGATATGATTTTGAAGTTTTCTATTATAGTGTATGGCTATGTAAGGAGAACAGAAGTTTTTAATCAAGAAATCTGATCGAAGTCTGCACTAGAGAAGTCGAGTGAGCAATACTTCGGAAGTAAAATCTGTATGGTCGAGTGAGTGGTCGAATTTGGCATTGCGTATGAATGACATATGTAAATTTTACGACATTAATATATAATATGATGCCAGTATTTTAGGTGTTCACATATCAATATTGAATTTATTTAAATATTCAGGTTTGAATTTAAATTATGATAAACTATCTGTTTCAAATTTAGACTTGATTTCTAATGACATATTCTTAGTTCAATTTTTAGAATTTTTCCATAATTTTTAATTTGAAAAAACAAACAAATTCTCATTTGACATATTTTACGTCAAGCAGTGGTATTTTAAAACTTCACAGAATTTAATATATTGTTTATTTTATTTTTGTTTTGTGATCATGTTCTAATTCTATACGCGGTCATATTTCATATTCTACTAGTCGTGGTTCGTAATTGGATGGATATGATGGCGGGGTGCCACAAACTAGTCTATTTCAAATTAAATAATAATAATATTAATAAATAAATAAATATATAGTAATAATAAATAAAGTTTGAAATGAACTAAATTTAATGTAGTAGACAAGAAGGTGGCTTAAGCACACCAAATCACTTCACTCAGCCACCATTTCGTTCACAAGGAAGTGGTCCCTATCTATTTCTCATCTCTCTTCCTCCTTTCATATACATTCATCCCATCTTATAAATCTTGCCAAACAATTCATATTTTTATCTCCACTCAAGTATTAAAGAAAGGAAAGAGAAAAACCAAAACATTAGCCTAGACTTTGAAATGTGGAATGTGAGTTACTTTTTTCCCTCCGTTCTTGTTAAATAGAAGAAAAACATCCTTTTCATGGTTTCAAAAATCAAATACTCCTAATCTACCGGATTTCAACCCAATAGTCCAACATGAAAACTGTTAGTTTCTCTGTCTAATTTACTCTAAAAATAGTTTCATGAGTTTTTGTCGAGTGGTTGGAGAGATATCTCTAAATAATAACAAGTGGTCAAGAAAACGACCGTTTTCGACGATCACAGATTGACGAACGGAATATATGGTCAGGTTCATATCAGTGATTAGGGATTTTTAGAAGTGTCCACATGATTTTTAATGGCTCGGTTTGTTGGGAATGAGGAGATGATCATTTTGGGTTCAAAAAATAATTTCCGACGAACCGATGATGGAGGGGTCGAGCGAAGATGTCGGGGAAGAGCGTACGATCGAGGTGGAGGTCGTGACCATGGTCAATTTTTGATTTGGGCTTTGATTTGTCGTGTGTTGAATGAATTAGGGGTTTAGGATTTTTATATCTGGTGCTCGGTTCATCACCGTTCATAGATGGTAGACGGCGTTGAGTGGGGCTACGATTTTCCTAGAGGTAGCGTACGACATGGCGGTTGCATTGGTGTTGGTGGCAGCGGCTCTAGTCGAATAAGGTTGTGGAATGATGAAATTGAATGAGGCCTAGATGTCACGTGTTTCATTTCCTATAGCTCGGCTCGCGCTCGCATTTTTTTCCAGAGTAGTGGAGGGGATGGCAGAAGCATGGAGGTGGCAAGCTCAATGATGAGAGTTTGTGAGTGGTTGGAGCTGGTTGAACAAGGAAGTAGAATTGCTATGCACATGAACGTGCATGCGTGCATAAATAAGGGTGGGTTCGAATTGAAGATGGAATTGGAGAAGAAGGGAAGCCGTGGGTTTGGGTAGCAGGTTTATGGGAGAGGGCTTGGCCTACGTTGTCTTGGTGAGAAACAAATTACTTTTAATTGTTTAAATTATATATACATATATATGTATATATGTATACGTATATATAAAGCTAATGACTTTGAAATCGCGTATCTCGACCATTTTAAATCCGATCAACCTGATTCTTTTTTGCATTGTACTAATATGAAAGAGTACAACACAATAGTGCAATTTATTTATAGCTTTGGACATGTGGAAATTTATGGCAGATGAAGATGGACATATGTCATGACCCAAAATCCAGCGTTCAAAAATCGACATCAAATACCTCACTTGTATTTGACTGCTGGAGATTTAAACGTTGAACTCTAGTTCGGTGGAGCTTATAACAACATTAGATGAATATAAAATAGCGGAAAACAAAATGAATTATCATTGACCACAGCAAAGATGCAACATTTCATATAATATTGATTACAAAAGTTGAACACCAGCATCAGAGTGATGTATACATGATACAATAATAGAATGATAACTACACAGCGGAACAATATTAGAGAGTCTTTAAAAAAAGAGATAGCGAGCATCCAACATAAGCCCCTTTTCCAAATTTCAATGCTTCAAAGACTTCAAACCAAAAGCTTCCAAAGTATGGCAGCTACCAAAAGACTTCTAAATCCAAGCTAGCTCTAAAATATGGATAACCTGCTCTAGGCTGCTCGTGTGGAAAATTATGGGCACCCGGAGTTTATAGGAAGGGAACAATATACTCTGGGTCAATCATGAGACTGGTATGAGTAAAAAAATAGTTGTTTGAACAAAAACAATTTATATAAGAAATTTGATTTGCTTTTGGAAAATGAAACTACCATATGACCTCCCGCCACACACATAATGCAATCGCACAATTGGAGGAGATTTCTTCTTATGATAGTTAAACATGCTTGATACAAGAAAATTCTTTGATATTATTATTATAAGTGCATAGTGTAGAAAACATTTCGAAAGTATAATATTAATCTTAGCCAGCATACCACCATTATGGTATACCTGCTATAGCTACCACTTAAACGGCGGGTCACCACCATAAGTAAATGGCAGGTTATACAACTAAAACCGTACATGGCTCATATTGTTTTGTTTGGATTTCCAACAAATGGTCAGGCAAAGGAACTTCCTACATCGAATGGGCACGCCTCTGGAGGAACTCCCTGAGAACTTGACTAGCTCTCTACCAACAAAAGGCCAGGTTACCTCTGTAACTAGGTAACCACTGTACGAGTATGCCATCCCTCGGTCGTAACCGACCTTTATCGAGGGCCCTCAACACCAACAATCACAAAGCAAATTATCTAGGCTCTGTACCAGAATACCTCTTATTATCTAGAAGGAAATGCACATACCCTAAAGAGCACCACCCTCATAACCTGCTGCATCTATTCATGTTTCGACCATTTTTGGATTATGAGGTTCGACGAAGTCTCATCCACAAACAATGCTTTTACAAAAGCCATGCTTTGATAAACAAATGATCAGCAGCACTCAACATGCCACAGTACCAAATTGGGAATATATCACTAATAACCATCAACTACATAACCTCTGGCCTCGTACATCTCAGAGAAGGGTGTTAAGCTAGGAGAATAAATTCTCTGCCACCAACAGGAATGTATTTGATAGAAATCAGCTTTATATCTCTAATTGTAATGTCAAACATACAACTATACAAGTTCGTTTCGGGTTCGAACAGAACCGAAGGCACTTCCAAAGAAGCCCTTGAAATCTGGCATCCACAACTCCGATCGAACTCCCCATCACATATGGAGATCTCTATACCGGAGCGACTCAGTACAGAGTCATTCGACAAGTTATCCTATCGTTCTCCAAAACACTCGGTCATCACCACCGTCTTCAAATGCTATCCATTTCATCGTATCACCATTCGGAATGGGTTATATGACACAAAGTCCTCTCCCGGCTAAACCGAATAGTGAGTGCTTGATTAAAAAACATGTGGCTATATCAATCACAACGATTCACCATTAAGATTCGATGTGGGTTTCAGATATCCAACTGGAATCCGACTCCCTATCGCAGCGAAATTCAATTGTCGTTTAAAGGCCAACAGTTTTCACAATACACAGAAATACAACACAAATATCATAGTTCAATTCAAAGTTATTCACGTCATAAAGTATCACAATCACATAACAAGGGTGTCAATCAGTTCAAGGCATTCAATAGTACTTAATCATCTACAAGTAAGATGAATCAATCGTCTGATTATAATTAATTAATCACATAATTATTTTACTATCCTTAATTAATGATTAATTATCCTTAATATAAATTAATTGTAACGATCCCCCGTTCTGACCGCTTCCAGCCGGTAATTAAACCTACTTGAAACGTTCAAAATGACGGATTGTTATTTAGTTTATAGAGTTTAAACAAAATCAGCCACAGAATCACAGAATAATAATAATATTTCACATAAATGAATTTTTCTTTTATATACAAATATCAGAGTTTATACAATGCATTTAAATTTTTATACAGTGGAATATCTCTTTTAAGTACAAAATCCCTGAAAGCTAAAGCGGTATCCCCCTCTCTCTAACTTCGCTGCCCGAAAACCTTCAAGCTGTAAAAGACTCAGTCTGACCCGAGTATTACATTCAAAAGAAAATAATACACGGGTCAGTCTAATTCAAAACTCAGTTATTAGTGCATAGAAGCAATAATAATTAAATAGAAACTAGATGACAGTCACAGATAAATTCACCTATCCGATCCTTTTAACAAAGAAATCGGATAACGGTAAACATAACACTTAACAGTGTTAAAACAACAAATCAGTAGATTCAAATTATCAACGAAGATAGATGAAGGGATTATTAATGGAGATAATTTAGAAAAACATCAAAATTGCCTAAACGGCAATTAACAACAAAATCATCAATTTAAATCAGATCAATTTAAATAATTGAAAAGTTACTTGAAAACATCAAAACCGATTGGCTGCTGTACACGCACGCGTGCACTGCCTCGCCAATACGGCATATGAAATACGCAAAGGATCAATGGATCAAAAGCAAAAGAAATATCAATTAAAATAAATACTGTGTGGTTGTAGTACACGCCCGCGTGTACGGCCTCGCCACAACATCATGTGAAATCATCACAACAGTGAATACTAACAGAAATCGAAGCTGCAGAAGTCAAGTCAGTGACTCAACACAACTGCGAAGCTAAACCAAGGTTAACAACAAAACCAAGAAAAAATCTGGGCAACAATAAATGACCAAGTGCACAAGGCATGGCCCACTGGAATAAGTATTTCAACGAAGTGGACATGCAATAAACCAAAGGTAAGTCCAGACGCAGCCAAGATATGGCAACACAGGGAAACACAACACAACAGAGGAGGCACACGGATGTGCAGGTGATATACTTCTACTTTGTAAAATGGGTTATAGTAAAAGTATAAAGTGATATCAATTATGACTACTAAGAAACAAAGACTGCACATGAAAATGAATTGCAACAGGACAGCAAGAGGTGCCACCTAAACCATCATGTTACAGGGTTTAATGTTACAACTCAAAATAATTCGAAATCAATGATACTAGATCCCCTGTGTGAATCGAACTGAAGTGACAAAACACATCAGTAGCATCAAAAGTATTCTTAATACAGTTCATAATTGAATGTAGTGAACATGTCCTGGAAAAAATGAATTTCAATAACCCAGACAAGTTACAAGAGCAAGTAATGATGGTACTAGGCAATGCAACAAAGTCAGGTTCAAAGGCTAGCGCAGATTCAAGTGAAGTGATCACTATGCAAACATGTACAGAAAAGTACAGGCACACACTACAGCACTTAAGGAAAAATGCACATAAATACATAAGTAATTGATACAGCAGTTTAGTGAACTGTAAGTGAAGTCACAAGTATAAACCATACCAAGCCAAGTGCCATCACGTAAACAAGACTAATCATGAATGATTAGGAAATAGGCATATAATCCATCAAGTTAGAGCATGCAAGTGAAACACAAAACAAGTATACCCAAAAATATGACCATAGCCAACAACACAAGTATTCAAGGGAAAAACTGTAACCAAAAATCTGCAGCCACCACAAGTATACAAAGTTGTAAAACTGCAATAAAACTGATGCAACATGGCAAGGTTGAAATGCAACAGTTTGCATATACTCAAGCAAACTCAAGAAACAAGTTTCCAAATAACTCATGGCTGCACACTTTAACAAGTGTAATATTTTATATAAAATGAAACTGCGGCCACTACTTGGATTCAAGGGCAAACTGCAACAAAAATGCAGCCACCATGGGTATCCAAAGGCACAGAAACCATCAAAATGAGTCTAGTGTATTTACAAGCAACTATCAAATAAAGACTCAAGAGAGTGCAGATATGATTAACAAGACAATGCCCACATCGAAATAGGTCAAGTGCCATGATGAAGCAATGCAACATCAAGGAGCTCAAATGCAAACATGACAGTGAAACAAGTCATAGTGAAGATAACAAATGCAATGACCAGCTACAATATGCTCAAGTGTATCACCAATGGATCGAGCAAGAGCAACAAATAAAATATACTGCTTTTTCAAAACGAAATATTTGAAATCAAACATTTGCAGGTTCAAAATAAAATGGCCAGAGATATTATCAATATAATGGTGATAATATAGTGTCATGGCATCCCATATACAAATCAAAGCAGCATCAAAGCTTATATGCAGACCCAAATGCTTGAAGCAATTAACAAACGACTATTCGATGAAGTCAATGATGAACAACCCCAAATCATCATAGGAAGGTCATCGAATGGCCAAGATATCAGAGGTGACTTCAACATAATAGTAACAACAATGCAGACCTAACTACAAGTGCAAATACAATAGGATAACATAGACAGTGCAATTACAAGTGGAGCTATACAAATCTATCAAGTACATCAGACCCTAAGTGCATCAAGACTCAAACCAAGACAACAATGGTTGGACTTTATGCAAGACTGTGATAAATGAAAAACCAAACTGAAACAATGGTAGAATCACAAATGAATTAAGTCCAGATACAACAAAACTAAAGAGGCATGGGAAGTTCAAAATCAGAGAGTATATGCAGAAGGAAACAAGCATATAAGTTAATCAAGTTTCAAGTAAGGAGAATCAAAGGTACACATCAAGCATACACAGTTAACATATATGATGAGGTGGCTACACAATATGAAGTGCACAACAGGTTCAAGTCTGCAATTCAAGACTCAATCTAGGCAACAGTGAATGGCATATATAACAAATGATCAGTGGTCAATGGAGTACATAGCTACATGAAGCCCAACAGAAATAAATATCAAAAATGCAGAGTTGAACACACATGTGAACAATTCAACTGTACAAGTCAGGGTGACTTCAATAAAATACAATCAAAGCAGTAATTAATAATTCACAACTGCAGTTCCAAGTGACCGAAGTCAAAGTCACAAATCAAGAAGAAATATGCTGTTCAAATCAAAGTCAGTGAGCAATAGACCAGAGGACGAAATCAACATTGTTCACCCGAAGAACAGTACTGTGATGGCCAAGTAATTCGAACAGTAAAACGTTAAACCGTGGCAATCACAAAATCATTCAAAGCCAAAGAAACAACGAATATACAGAAATTGAAGAAATCAATAATTATCTCAAACATCCAAATGAAGATCAAGTAATCCTGAATTCACAAGTTCTAAAAACGATATAGTCTGAATTAAATGTGAGTGGCAAATAATCACTCACCTTTGCAACACGAGGCAGCCGTTAACGACCAGAGATCGAAAAATTTTGGAGTCGAAGCCATGGAATCGAAGAAAGAAGCTGATTGTTGAAGCGAGCACCCACGATCGCCAAATCGAACATTCTAGGGTCGTTTTCTTTGAATTGAACGAGCCCTAAGTTCGTAAAGAGGACGAACGAAAATCGAACGAACGATCGTGGCCGCCATTTTTTTCTCTTTCGTGTGTTTAAGATTTAGGGTTACGAATGAAAATAGAGAGGGGATCGAGTATAGCCTTAGATAATATTACAGCACTAAGAAAAACCATGGGCTAAGAAAATTGTGAAGCCCACCTAATTCCTTAATCAAATTATTAAACAATTATAACACAATTTTAGAGGAATTCAACCGTTTAAAATTCCAATAGCAATTAGGCACAATTTATAATTGTCATTCCTTCATTATCTAGATATTAACTCAAAACAACTTATAAAAGAAACTATTTCTTTATAAATAAACAACATAATTTATTTGAATTTGGAAAAACTCAAATCGATTAACCAATTAATCTCACAATTTTAAATCAAGAGTTAAATCAGTTATCAATTTAAAATGAATTAGAATTCGGAATCATTACAGTCGAAAAATATTTTTTCTTCTTTTAATCAGCTCAAAATTGAAGATTCAAATTTTTATTCAACTTCCAATAGATTAAATTCTAAAATTTAATCGCCAATTTCATCCCGATAATTTGAAATCCAATTCAAACCATCATTCAAATATTTAAAATTAATTAAATATTTTCAATTTAAATTGTTCAAAATTCAGGGTCGTTACAATCTCCCCTCCTTAAAAGAATTTCGTCCCGAAATTACAAGTTAGGAAAAATGATTGTTAAAATCTCACCGATATTTATACCCTACACAATTTTACCAAGCTCGAATCTTATTAAAAATTAATAAGTATAGGATTCATTCCATTTGTTTTATCTCACTAGCTTTGTTCATTAATTTCTTTTCATTCATTAATTTCTACAACCAAGACGCAAAAGTCTTTTACCAAAATTTTCGACTTACGAAACTCAGATTTAAACTTGAAATTCTTCATTTTCTAGATTTGCATATTATATCTTTTCCAAAGCTGTGGACTTTCAAAATATTTCAAAAATCCTCTTCCTTAGTTTATTAGGTTGGAATTATCTAATTTTAATTTCATACTATTGATTTGCTGTTTAAAGTTTGAAAATACTTGCTAACTCGAAATTTAACATGTCTATTATCGTTCTTACAGACATTAGGCATACGCTGGCCAGGCGCAAGACTAAAAATCTCCAAGTACTCAATATACTTGCTTCGATTCCCAGTGAAAATACTTTTAAAAATTCTTTTAAAAATGGATATGGAAAGCACGTTCCCCCATGGATCACAGTTACCCGGCGGTTACGCTACTATCCCAGTAGAATCGCTAGTAACCATAGATTTCTCGTCTTTCTTGAATTTCGCCATGGTTGTTGCCATAGATCGTGGTCCACACGGCGGTTACGCTACTATCCCAGTAGAGTCGCTTGTAACCATAGGCATCTCGCCCCTCGAATTTTGCTTTGGCTTCTAGATTGCAGTTTACCCGGCGGTTGCACCACTATCCCAGTGGAATCGCTTGTAACTGTAGACATCTCGCCCTTCAAATTACGCTAGTCACTCCAACTAATGGAATTCAAATGGCCATTCCAACTAATGGAATTCAAATGGTCAATCCAACTAATGGAAATTCTACGTAGCTACGATTTTCAAATGGACACTCATCTCGAGTTCCAACACCTTCACAAATTTCAAATGGAAGGTACTTCTCCATATCCTCAGTTTAGAAAACATAATATCATATATAGATAGTACTTTATTTCACATTTCATACATATCATGCCTTTGTAAACTTACATAAGTTTTCCATAACAATTACTTTCTAAACTGATGGTTTTCGAATTTACTGCATTCTCATATATAAGTTCCGAAAACCTCAATATCTCGTACCCATAACAAATTGAGGATTCATGAGTTTTCCATCTCATTACCGATTTAAAATTTTCCTCTAAGTCGATTTGGAATTTTAAGGTTATCTCAAACCCAATTCACATTCATAATCCAATTTATTATCGACTTCACACTCGATTTGGATTCCACGTTACATCGTCAATTCTCAACACATAATTGATGTCTACCGATATATAACCTCTGAGCTCGTGTGTCTCAGAGAAGGGTGTTAAGCTAAGGGAATAAATTCTCCGCCACCAAACAGATATATATTTAATAGAGATCAATTGCTATGTCACAATTCACAATGTTAGACATACAATCCAAACCGACCATCCAAATTTCAAGTTGAACTAATTGTTCAAATTTCCCAAAAATATCTTTACAAGATATATATAATTTTCCACACTTAACCATTTGAAAAAAAATTTCAAATCATTTTTCACCTTTCAACCTTTGAAAACAAATTTCAAATCAATTTCCTTAAACGGAAACATTTCCAAATAAATATGCATTTTAAACTTAAAATGGCTCATTTAAATCAATCAAATAAATCCTTACCGATTTATTTTAAACTTACGTTCCAAATCCGTAAATTTATTTCCACATTTCAAAAATAAATCAATGTTCATTTTTAACAAATTTCCCTTTCTTTTATAAATTCCATAGTGAATTTACATTTCCAAAATATCTATGAATATACGATTTTCAAATCGATTTCAAATATTCATTATCAATTTATCTTTAAAAGATAAAATTTCAAACCTTTTCATTTCATATTGGAAAACATTTACATACTTATTTAATAAAAAGTAATTCACAAATCCATTTATTTTCAATGCTTGGAAAACATTCAATATACTCAAATCATAATCAAGTATATATTTCATTCTTTAAGGAAAGTATTCTTTTAAACACATTTATTTGAGTCAAAACGAATGTTGCGTAAAACAATGTTACGATGACCTAAAATCACTAGTATAGGGATTCGAATTTAAGATAGATATATATAAAACCCAATACTATATAAAACATTTCCTTTCGGAAACCATTTACTATAACAACAGTGTTATAGTCCACCATTTCCTTTTATTTCTCTCGAAAACGTCTATTTCAACAACGAATGTTGAAATCTATGTATTCGATACTTAATACATTTTAAAATATCTTTAAAACCATTAACTTCATTTCATAATATCACTTCCTAAAACATTTCTTTAACATATATTCACTGTCCAAAATCGCGAATATACTTATTTATTCAATTCAATGTTTCTACACATTTATTTAAAAGATTATCCACTGTCCAAAATCATGGGAAAATTCCCAACCAACTTTTATTATCACAATATTTAACTTAAAGGATAATTCGCTGTCCAAAATCACGAATATATCTCCTTTAATAACTTCTATTTTTCATTTATCAAATTCAATTGGTTTGGAATTTATAAACAGTCTTTAAAAATTCCATTTCTATTTATAAAACTTCGATTTATAAATCTCCTTTATTAATTCAATTCAATTTATATAACTCAATTATATACCAAAAGTCCATTTATAAGTTAAGTACTTATAATCCATTTATTTACTAAATCGTTCTTCAAAACATTTGAAATCAATTTTCAAAAGAATTCAGAATCAAATTCCCAAGTTATAGTTCAATGATCCCCTTGGCTATAACTAAATCGACATGTCATTTTATTTCCCAATTATTACTTTGGAGATACTCAAAATAATTGATTCAAACCAATTCATTAATTCAATTTTTTTTTATATTTTATTCTTTCATAAATCTCAGCAATTCGATAATGGGTTTTCGAATGATCGGAACTCAAATCTAAGGAGACCTTACCGAAGAGAAACTATCGCAAATCTAAATTTACAGAGCTACAAAAGAGAGAGGGATTGTCCGAAAAGGATTTGAATTTTCAATATACCTTTTATTTAAAAAAAAAAATTATACTTCTTTAGGTTTGAAAAACATTTTCTTTAAAGTGATTCTAGTAACTATTCATATTAAACGCCATAAACTAAGCTTTGTATAAACCAAAGCTCTAATACCACTCTGTAACGATCCCCCGTTCTGACAGCTTCCAGCCGGTAATTAAACCAACTTGAAACGTTCAAAATGACGGATTGTTATTTAGTTTATAGAGTTTAAACAGAATCAGCCACAGAATCACAGAATAATAATAATATTTCACATAAATGAATTTTTCTTTTATATACAAATATCAGAGTTTATACAATGCATTTAATTTTTTATACAGCGGAATATCTCTTTTAAGTACAAAATCCCTGAAAGCTAAAGCGGCATCCCCCTCTCTCTAACTTCGCTGCCCGAAAACCTTCAAGCTGTAAAAGACTCGGTCTGACCTGAGTATTACATTCAAAATAAAATAATACATGGGTCAGTCTAATTCAAAACTCAGTTATTAGTGCATAGAAGCAATAATAATTAAATAGAAACTAGATGACGGTCACACATAAATTCACCTATCCGATCCTTTTATCAAAGAAATCGGATAACAGTAAACATAACACTTAACAGTGTTAAAACAACAAATCAGTAGATTCAAATTATCAACGAAGATAGATGAAGGGATTATTAATGGAGATAATTTAGAAAACATCAAAATTGCCTAAACGGCAATTAACAACAAAATCATGAACTTAAATCAAATCAATTTAAATAATTGAAAAGTTACTTGAAAACATCAAAACCGATTGGCTGCAGTACACGCACGCGTGCACTGCCTCGCTAATACGGCATATGAAATACGCAAAGGATCAATGGATCAAAAGCAAAAGAAATATCAATTAAAATAAATATTGTGTGGCAGCAGTACACGCCCGCGTGTACGACCTCGCCACAACAGCATGTGAAATCATCACAATAGTGAATACTAACTGAAATCGAAGCTGTAGAGGTCAAGTCAGTGACTCAACACAACTGCGAAGCTAAACCAAGGTTAACAGTAAAACCAAGAAAAAATCTGGGCAACAATAAATGACCAAGTGCCAAGTTCACAAGGCATGGCCCACTGGAATAAGTATTTCAACGAAGTGGACATGCAATCAACCAAAGGTAAGTCCAGACGCAACCAAGATATTGCAACACAGGGGAAACAACACAACAGAGGAGGCACACGGATGTGCAGGTGATATACTTCTACTTTGTAAAGTGGGTTATAGTAGAAGTATAAAGTGATATCAATTATGACTACCAAGAAACAAAGACTGCACATGAAAATGAATTGCAAAAGGACAGCAAGAGGTGCCACCTAAACCATCATGTTACAGGGTTCAATGTTACAACTCAAAATAATTCGAAATCAATGATACTAGATCCCCTGTGTGAATCGAACTGAAGTGACAAAACACATCAGTAGCATCAAAAGTATCGTTAATATAGTTCATAATTGAATGTAGTGAACATGTCCTGGAAAAAATGAATTTCAATAACCCAGACAAGTTACAAGAGCAAGTAATGATGGTCTTGTCAATGCAACAAAGTCAGGTTCAAAGGCTAGTGCAGATTCAAGTGAAGTGATCACTATGCAAACATGTACAGAAAAGTACAGGCACACACTACAACACTTCAGGAAAAATGCACATAAATACATAAGTAATTGATACAGCAGTTTAGTGAACTGTAAGTGAAGTCACAAGTATAAACCATACCAAGCTAAGTGCCATCAAGTAAACAAGACTAATCATGAATGATCAGGAAATAGGCTTATAATCCATCAAGTTAGAGCATGCAAGTGAAACCCAAAACATGTATACCCAAAAATATGACCAGAGCCAACAACACAAGTATTTAAGGGCAAAACTGTAAGCAAAAATCTGCAGCCACCACAAGTATACAAAGTTGTAAAACTGCAATAAAACTGATGCAACATGGCAAGGTTGAAATGCAACAGTTTGCATATACTCAAGCAAACTCAAGAAACAAGTTTCCAAACAACTCATGGATGCACACTTTAACAAGTGTAATATTTTATATAAAATGAAACTGCGGCCACTACTTGGATTCAATGGCAAACTGCAACAAAAATGCAGCCACCACAGGTATCCAAAGGCACAGCAACCATCAAAATGAGTCTAGTGTATTTACAAGCAACAATCAAATAAAGACTCAAGAGAGTGCAGATATGATTAACAAGACAATGCCCACATCGAAATAGGTCAAGTGCCATGATGAAGCAGTGCAACATCAAGGAGCTCAAATGCAAACATGACAGTGAAACAGGTCATAGTGAAGATAACAAATGCAATGACCAGCTACAATATGCTCAAGTGTATCTGCAATGGATCGAGCAAGAGCAACAAATAAAATATACTGCTTTTTCAGAACGAAATATTTGAAATCAAACATCTGTAGTTTCAAAATAAAATGGCCAGAGATATTATCAATATAATGGTGATAATACAGTGTCATGGCATCCCATATACCAATCAAAGCAGCATCAAAGCTTATGTATGCAGACCCAAATGCTCAAAGCAATTAACAAACCACTGCTCAATGAAGTCAATGATGAACAACCCCAAATCATCACAGCAAGGACAAATTCGAATGGCCAAGATATCAGAGGTGACTTCAACATAACAGTAACAGCAATGCAGACCTAACTACAAGTGCAAATACAATAGGATAACATAGGTAGTGCAATTACAAGTGGAGCTATACAAATCTATCAAGTACATCAGACCCTAAGTGCATCAAGACTCAAACCAAGACAACAATGGTTGAACTATATGAAAGACTGTGATAAATGAAAAACCAAACTGAAACAATGGTAGAATCACAAATGAATTAATTCCAGATACAACAAAACTAAAGAGGCATGGGCAGTTTAAAATCAGAGAGTATATGCAGAAGGCAACAAGCATATAAGTTAATCAAGTTTCAAGTAAGGAGAATCAAAGGTACACATCAAGCATACACAATTAACATATATGATCAGGTGGCTACACAATATGAAGTGCACAACAGGTTCAAGTCTGCAATTCAAGACTCAATCTAGGCAACAGTGAATGGCATATATAACAAATGATCAGTGGACAATGGAGTACATAGCTACATGAAGCCCAACAGAAATAAATATCAAAAATGCAGAGTTAAACACACATGTGAACAATTCAACTGTACAAGTCAGGGTGACTTCAATAAAATACAATCAAAGCAGTAACTAAAAATTCACAACTGCAGTTCCAAGTGACCGAAGTCAAAGTCACAAATCAAGAAGAAATATGCTGTTCAAATCAAAGTCAGTGAGCAATAGACCAGAGGACGAAATCAACATTGTTCGCCCGAAGAACAGTACTGTGATGGCCAAGTAATTTGAACAGTAAAACGTTAAACCGTGGCAATCACAAAATCATTCAAAGCCAAAGAAACAACGAATATACAGAAATTGAAGAAATCAATAATTATCTCAAACATCCTAACGAAGATCAAGTAATCCCGAATTCCCAAGTTCTAAAAACGATATAGTCTGAATTAAATGTGAGTGACAAATAATCACTCACCTTTGCAACACGAGGCAGCCGTTAACGACCGGAGATCGAACAAATTTGGAGTCGCAGCCGTGGAATCAAAGAAAGGAGCTGAATGTTGAAGCGAGCACCCGCGATCGACAAATCGAACATTCTAGGGTCGGTTTCTTCGAATTGAACGAGCCCTAAGTTCGCAAAGAGGACGAACGAAAATCGAACGAACGATCGTGGCCGCCATTTTTTTCTCTTTCGTGTGTTTAAGATTTAGGGTTATGAATGAAAATAGAGAGGGGATCGAGTATAGCCTTAGATAATATTACAGCACTAAGCAAAACCATGGGCTAAGAAAATTGTAAAGCCCACCCAATTCCTTAATCAAATTATTAAAGAATTATAACTCAATTTTAGAGGAATTCAACCGTTTAAAATTCCAACAGCAATTAGGCACAATTTATAATTGTCATTCCTTCATTATCTAGATATTAACTCAAAACAATTTATAGAAGAAATTATCTCTTTATAAATAAACAACATAATTTATTTGAATTTGGAAAAACTCAAATTGATTAACCAATTAATCTCACAATTTTAAATCAAGAGTTTAATCAATTATCAATTTAAAATAAATTAAAATTCGAAATCGTTACAGTCGAAAAATATTTTTTTTTCCTTTTAACCAGCTTAAAATTGAAGATTCAAATTTTTATTCAACTTCCAATAGATTAAATTCTAAAATTTAATCGCCAATTTCATCCTGATAATTTGAAATCCAATTCAAACCATCATTCAAATATTTAAAATTAATTAAATATTTTCAATTTAAATTGTTCAAATTTCAGGGCCGTTACATTAATTAATCCTTAATTGTTAATAATTAATCTTAATTACTAATCAATTAACCTTAATTACTATTTAATTAACCTTTAATTATTAATTAACAAATTGATTATTCTTAATTAACGCTTAATTATTCATTTATTAATCTTAATTACTTTCGTTAATTAATTATATTAATAAATTAATCCTTAACTATAAATTAATTAACCTTCTAATAATAATTAATTAATCTTCAATTAATTATTCTTTAATTACTAAGAAATTATAAATCATTAATTATTTAATTATCATTATCAATATAAATTAACTTAACTTTTAAATTAACAATTTAAAACATTTGATTAACTCCTTAATTACTTTGTTAAGTGTTTATTTAAAATAAACTTTTAAAAATATAAGTTTAAACATTTTTAAACTTAACTAATTTAAAATATTTTATTTCAAAACCTTTAACTTCATATTCCAACTTAACAAACAATCATAATTTTAAAAAGAATAAATTTAGAAATTAAATTAACTTAAATTGTTTTAAAGTTTAAAACTGAAAATTCTAATACCCGAGTCAACCTCGAGTATTTCCCGAGCCAAACCTCCATTTGCTTCAAATCTTTACCCAAAATCACCCGTATTTCTTTTCAAACTTTAATTTATGTCTAAGTTTTTAAAAAAAACCCGGTACACACACCAATTTACCCGAGCGAAGACTCGAGCCAGTAATGCGATTACCCTAAGACAACTTCGAGACACCGGCCTTTCTTCCTCAAACCCATATCATTAACACACACTCGACACCATGCACATGCACAATCAATCTGGCTACCTACGACCGATGCTCCGACCTTCTATACATCGACGACAACCTCCCCGACCCTCACAACCACCCAGCAACCAGAGACTACGACGAATTCGACATGGAGCTTCTTAACCCAAACTGGAATAAGAATGATCATCAAAGAAACGCCTCGCCCCGACTCCATAGGCCACAAGAAGCAACGAGACTCCGGCTAGAGCTTTGCCTACCTCTCTCCTTTCGATTGCCACCAGCGCGATCGACTACGATGCGACGACGAGAAGACAGCAACACAAAAACTGACCTCAACCAAATATAGGTTTTAAACTTTAGATCGACCTCGTCTGCCATCCATGATGATCTATCAACCCATCTGACATTTTTGCCAAGACCACCAAGCTTTCCTCCACCTCCAGTCAAAACCCAAACCACCCCGAGTGCCTCGATCGCCAGAATTTGCCCAAAATAGACTCTCCGTTCAACCTAAGAATGCTCGTGATTTCCAAACTTAAAATTCTTGATTTTATTATTAAAAATCATAGTTTACGAAGACGAATAGGATCATGGATCAAAACAAAGGTATTAATCAATTAAATTTTTGAACAAAATTTGATTTAGTTGTGTTTTTACATTTCCCAGTAAAACCTTTTATTTTAAATACTTAAAAATATCTTTAGAATTGGGATCTTGCCAATCCTAATATGTTTTCTTTAGACATCAAGGTCAATAGAGGATTAACAAACAAGATTTTGGTTTTTCAAACAGGTTTTGAAACCTGTTTACCTGGAACAGAGCACATTTTTCTAACACTAGACATGCACATCTATATCCACACATACATATACAGATTCATACAAATGCAAGCAGATTTTCAACCTTACTTCAAGCATGAAATCAAACAAAAGCCAAAATCCAAATTTTAAGAAGTTTACTCACCTGCAGTTTTAAAAACAGAGAGAAGCCTGGAACATAGTTTTGAATTTGAAACTAGGAATTGGATCTTTCTTTGACATGTAACTTGCTTGATTGCTTGATGTTGGTTGAATCTATACTTTGATTCAAGTTTGAGATGAATTCAAGCTTCAGGTTTGAAAATTGATAGAGGATGTTTGATTTTTTTGGCTTTCTTTGATTTCCATGTTTTGAAATAGTTTGTATTTGTTTTGAATCTTTTGTTTTCTGGTTTGATTGTTTTTAATTTTTCGGTTTCTGATTTTAGAATGTATAGGCTTCTATTTTCTTTGGAAATGAATAAAAGAGATGAGAAAGAGGGAAATGTTGTGTATATATTATCTTCTTTCTTATTTTTTTTATTTTACTCTAAAATAGAAACAAAAAATGACACTTGTTAAATTTAATGGCAAGATCCTAACACTTGTTTATTTCACCATAAAACCATTACGCTGTCTAACTATATGTTAAAAATTGAACACTTGTATTTTGCATGAGAAAAATATTTATATATTACTTTTAAATTGTATTTTCTATTTTATAAACACATTCTCCTTTATTTATATATACACAATTTAAAAGCAAATATTTTAAAACCAATTATACATTAAATAAATCACATGTATATTATTTTAAATTCAAATTATTTTCCTAAGACATTTATTTAAATTTTAAATTCAAATTCAAATTCAAATCAATCCATATATATATATATATCATTAAATTCAAATAATTTTAAACTTTTATTATTTTGAATTTTAAACTCAAATATAAATTACTATCTTACTCATATACACAAATCAATACTTATCTAATTTATTTCGAAAATGTTCGAATGTTCAAATAAATTTTAATTCAATTCCAAAATTCTATATTAATTTCTAATTTTAAATTAAATAAAAATTGGGATGTTACAAATTTCCCCCTTAAGAAACTTTCGTGCTCGAAATTTGAAAGAGAGAGAGAGAAACAGAGAATATATGAATACAGATAAAGAAATGGCTTACCTGATTAATCCGTGATATCCACTCTATAATTGGGATAGGATATCTGCATGCTTTCCTCGGTTTCCCAAGTATATCATTCAGATCACCACTCCATTGCACTTTCACTAATTTCATAACTTTATTCCTTAGCTGCTTTTCATCTCGATTGATGATCTTTAACGGTTCTCTCTTTACTACCAAATTTGGTGTGATCTCCAAATCCTGCTGAGCAGCTTCTTTAATAATGCAGTCTGGATCGTGCACATATTTCCGAAGATGAGAAACGTGAAACACATTGTGTACGCCAGATAACCAATTGGGTAGCTGCACTCCATATGCCAAAAGGCTGATCCTCTCTCATGTAGGAAAGGACTAATATAACGCGGTGCCAGCTTACCAGTCTTTCCAAACCTCAACACTCCATGCACTGGAGAAACGTTTAGGAAAACGGAATCTCCCACCTGGAATTCTAAATCTCTTCTCCTGAGATCAGCATAGCTTTTTCTGATGACTTTGAGAAATTTTCAATTTCTTTCGAATAAAATCAACTTTCTCATTAGCTTCTTTAATCATATGTGGTCCGAGAAGGAGTCTACCACCTGACTCGATCCAACATGCATGTGATCGACACAGACGACCATATAAAGCTTCGAAAGGAGTCATCTTGATACTGGCTTGATAGCTATTATTATACGAGAATTCAATCAGATGTAAATTGTCCTCCCATGAACCGCCAAAGTCAAGAATACAAGCGTGCAAAAGGTCTTTTAAGATTCGATTTATCCTTTCAGTCTGCCCATCAGACTGCAGATGGAAAGCAGTACTGAAGTTTAATTTAGTTCCTAATGCATCTTCAAATGCCTTCCAAAATCTGCTGGTGAAGAACGGGTCACGATCACTCGCTATACTGCTCGGTATTCCATGGATACGAACAATTTCTTTTATATATAGGTTGCTAAGCTTGCTGCTATTCGGGATGATTTTACTGGGATAAAGTGGGCAGGTTTAGTGAGACGATCTACAATAACCCAAATCGCTTCATTACCTTTCTTAGTTCTTGGCAACCCGTCTATGAAATCTATAGACACTTGATCCCATTTCCACTTAGGCACCTTCAATGGTTGGGGTAATCCTGCCATCTTTTTTAGATCACTTTTAATTTGCTAACAAGTAGCACAACGACTTACATAAATAGATATATCTCTTTTCATTGTTTTCCACCAGAAAGTCCTTTTGATATCTCGATACATCTTATTAATTCTTGGATGGATACTAAGCTTGGACTTGTGACACTCGTCCAAAACTTCATGTTTAAGATCGAGAATGTCCGAAACACACAACCTGCCTTTCAGTCTTATAATTCCTCTATTATCAAATTCAAAGCTAGAATCTTTACCTTGACATATTCTTCTATAGATTTCTCAAAGAAACTTGTCTTCTGTCCGCTTTCTTGCGATCCTCTTAAGAAGAGTAGGATTGACGACAAGATGAGCAAGAATAGCGTGTTTTATACTCAAAGCGTCGGCTACCACATTGTCTTTTACGGGCGTATACAGAATATCTAGGTCATTTGAAAATCCCAACCAACGTTGTTGCCTCCGATTTAAATCTTTCTGGGTAAAGAGATACTTCAAAGATTTATGGTTGGTGAACAATTCGATTTTTTCACCTAAAAGAAAAAGGGTTTATTAAGTATATACATTAAGTTCCTTTTAAATTTTTAGGAAAGCTGAAAGAGATTCTTACCCAGAAGATAATAATGCCAGATTTTTAAGGCGAAAATAACTGCCACAAGTTTGAGATCGTGGGTTGGGTAGTTTTTCTCATGTGGACGCAATTGTCTACTCGCGTAGGCAATTACTCTACCATTTTGCATTAGCACAACACAAACACCATCACCACAAGTGTCAGTATAAACAGATAAGCCTAGGTTCTCATTGATAATAGCAAAAACAGGAGCGGTGATCAATCTTTTCTTCAATTCCTGGAATGCTTCTTCGCATTTCGGAGTCTAATCAAACTTAGCATTCTTCATAGTTAGCTTAGTCAACAGACTGGCTATCTTAGAAAAATCCTGGACAAATTTCCGGTAATATCCCGCTAAACCCAGAAAACTTTTGACTTCTTTCGGAGTAGTGGGTTGCCTCCATTCTAGGATAGCGGGAATCTTGCCCGGGTCTACCGAAATTCCATCTTCGCTGACAATATGACCCATGAATCTATCTTTCTTGACACAAAAATGACATTTAGAAAATTTGGCAAACACATGTTCTTCCTCAATATTTCCGAAACAATTCTTAAATGTTCTGCGTGCTCCTCTTTAGTTTGGAGTAGATCAAAATATCATCGATGAATACAAGGATGAATTTATTCAACAGTTTTCAAAATACACAGGTCGTTAAGCCTACGAATTATGTGGGAGCATTGGTTAGCCCGAAAGGCATGACTAACCATTCGTAGAATGTGTCTGGACCACTGAAAGTAGTTAAATGAATACCGTCTTTAGCAATTCTCAACTGATGGAATCCTTGGGCTAGATCCATCTACGAAAAGAATCGAGCGTCGTGCAATTGATCAAACCGATCGTCGATTCTAGACAAAGGAAATTTTTTTTTGAGAGTTAATTTATTGAGATCACGGTAGTCAACACACAATCTCAAGTATCCGTCAGACTTGGCGACAAACGCCACATCTGAACCCCAATCGAAAGCACTAGGGTGGATTAATCCTTTTTCCACCGAATCTTGGGTTCACTTAACCAGTTCTATTCTTTCCCTAGATGCCATCATGCGGCTTTCATGAACAACAGGATGAGCATTGGGAATGAAATTAATTATGAATTCAGTTTCTCTATGTGGAGGCGAAGATTTAACCTCTTCCAACATGTCGGGAAATTTCTGGACAATAGGTATAGACTCCAGTCTAGGTTTGGGATATCCCAAAGTATACATCAGCTTATCTCTCTTTAGAGTCGGATCCTCACAAGAGATTTTGATAAAACTTCCAAATTTGGTTCGGATCAAAATCATTCGATTGTTATAATCTAATTTAGCTTCGTATTTTATTAGCCAGTCCATTTCGAGTAAGATTTCAAATTCATTAAAATCGAGGACAAAGAGACTGATAGGAAATTCAAGGCGAGAATACGAGATAGAAACTTCTCTACATCGCAGACAAAGGTTTGTAGGGCTAACAACCGGATTCTTTATGCAAATAGGCTCATCGACAAATTTGAGTTTAAGTTTTAATTTGTTTACGGTTTATTGGGAGATAAAGCTATGTGTGGCACCTGTATTGAACAAAACCCTAACAACTCTATCATAAATAATAAGGTTACCTTCTAAAACTCCTTTCCCTTTATCCGCCTTTGAAGTTGAGGGGTCATCCTTTATCGCATACACTTTTGCTACTTGAGCTTGGTTCATTTTTGGACAGTCTTTAACTACGTGTCCAGGCTTGTGACAACAATAACATTCTCTGGTTCCCTGCTTGTCCTCATGGGTTGTTCTTTCTTTACTTGTTTCTTAGGCTTCATACATCTACTCAAGTAATGCCCCGTCTCTAAACAATTGAAACAAGTAATATCCTTTGCCATATTTTCTTGATTGTTCTTCTTCTCTTTGCCCTGCCATGATTTCTTCCCTCCGAACTTCCTTTTCTACCAATTCAGGTTGCTTGTACTTCTTTTCTCCTCTGAATCTTCCTGCTTGTCCAAGGTAGCATATCTATAACCCATATCAATCAAATAAGAAAAAGATTCCTTAACGTAGGCAGTCATTCTCTCAGGGAACTTCTTATTTATTCATCGAATAAATCTTTCATTCTTCTTCAAAGGTGTATTCACCAGCTCCGGACCAAATCGAGATAACTCGTTGAACTTGTTCAAGTACTCTTCAAATGATAAACTTCCTTGCTTCAAGTCAGTGAACTCCTGGTACATTCTAGAGATACCAGAAGATGGCATATAGTGTTTCTCAAACACTTCCTTAAATCGTTCCCAAGTGAACTAATCTTCCGGCCCATCCACTGTAACAATCTCCCACCAAGCTAGGGCTTCCTCTTGGAGTTGCCAAGAAGCTATCGATCGCATTTGATCGTCTTCTAACTTCAGTCCTCTGAAAATTCTTTCACACGATCGAATCTAGGCTTGTGCTTCGATAATAGATTCCTTGCCAATGAATGGCTTTCCATTAAGTATGGAAAAACTTCGATATAAATCAGCCGAATTTGGTCGAGGTTGAGTGGGAATAGCTGCTTCCATTGTTGCAGGGCTTTAACTAGTTGTAGTGGTATTTCCCCGTCCCATACCTTGTCCTCTTCTTCCACTCATTCTCACTATCTGTAAATAGTAAGAAAACTTGATTTAGGCATATGGACAAGATATCTTAGGGATATACTCATTCTAGGGCAATTCTAACCCTATCTCTAACGAGTCACGTAATGTGTTATACTACAAAGCTAAAGTACTTACTCAACCTTTAGCTCTAATACGACTTATAATGACCCGAAATCTAGCGTTCAAAAATCAACATCAAATACCTCACTTATATTCGAATACCGGAGATTCAAATGTTGAACTCCAGTTCGGTGGAGCTAATAACAACATTAGATGAATATAAAACAGTGGAAAACAAAAATGAATTATCATTGATCACAACACAGATACAACATTTGATATAATATTAGATTTTAAAAGTTGAATAGCAGCATCAGAGTGATGTACAATGATACAATAACAGAAAGATAACACCACAGTGGAACAATGTCAGAGAGTCTTCAAAAAAGAGATAGAGAGAATCCAGCATAAGTACCTTCTTCCAAACTTCAAAGCTTCCAAGACTTCAAACCAAAAGCTTCCAAAATACGACAGCTATTAAAAGACTTCTAAATCCAAGCTAGCTCCAAAACACGGTTAACCTACTTCTAGGCTGCCCATATGGAAAATTATGGGCACCCAGAGTTTAGGAAGGGAACAATAAACTCCAAGTCAGTCATGGGACTGGTATGAGTAAAAAAAAACAATTTTTTGAATGAAAACAATTTATAAAAGAAACCCGATATGCTTTTGGAAAATGAAACTACCATAAGTCCTCCCACCACATACACAATGCAATCGCACAATTGGAGGAGATTTCTTCTTAAAAAAGTCAAACATGCTTGATACGAGAAAATTCTTTGATATTATTATTAGTGCATAGTGTAGAAAACATTTCGAAAGTATAATATTAATCTTAGCAAGCATACCACCATTATAGTATACCTACTATAGCTACCACTTAAACGGCAGGTCAACACCATAATTAAATGGTAGGTTATACAACTAAAACCAAACAGGGCTCGTATTGTTTTGTTTGGATTTCCAACAAATGGTCAGGCAAATGAACTTCCTACACCGAATGGGTACGCCTTTGGAGGGACGCCCCGAGAACTTAACCAGCTCTCTGCCAACACAAGGTCGGGTTACCTCTGTAACTAGGTAACTGTTACACGAGTATGTCATCCCCCGGTTGTAACCGACTTTTATCGTAGGCCCTCAACACCAACAACCACAAAGCAAATTTTCTGGGCTCCATACCAGAATATCACTTATTATCTAGGAGGAAATGCACATACCCTAAAGGCATGACCCTCTTAACCTTGCCGCATCTATTCCTGTTTTGACCATTTCCGAGTGGTGAGGTTCGACGAAGTCTCGTCCACAAAGCTACGCTTTTCACAAAAGCCATGCTTTGATCAACAAATGATCAGCAGCACTCGGCATGCCACACTACCAAATTGGGAGTATATCACTAATAACCATCAACTACATAACCTCTGAGATCGTACATCTCTGTAACGACTCGTAAAATTCAATAATTAAATTGGGTAATTTAATAAGATTTTTGTAACTAAATTTAGAAAGAAAAAAAAGAAAAAAAAACGAAAAGTTTATAACTTGTAATGAAGCGAATGTTAGAAATGAAATATAGCATTGGTAATTTAAAAAATTTAATTATTCACAATTGGAGTGAAATCCCATTAATGAAATAGTGTAAATTGTTGCACTTGGTTATAAAATAGAAAATAAGTAAATAAGAGTATTGAATCAACCAATGGAATAATATGTTGATTAACAGTAACTGAATGTAAATTAATGTAATAAGGTTTATGCAAGTAGATAAATAACTGATTTAGTGCAATACCTATTAATTGGAACACTTGTAAGGTTATAATTGATTGAAATTAGTGAATTGGGAAATAAATTCAAAAGTTATATTAATTGATGAAATAATACGTAATAAATTGCAATTTGATAGAATCAATGCTAGATAAGTAATTATAATAATTGTTATTTGATAATTAAGTATGAATGTGAGTAAATTTGGCAATAGTGATAATTATTAATTGTTTACCCATTCATTTAATTTATTAGACTAGATCAAAGTCAATGGCAACATTTGTTTGTTAATAATAGCTTATACGTTAATGGTAACAATTATTACAAGTTAACCATATATTTTGTATATTAAATTAAAACTGGTAATCAATTGCAGAAAATCTAAATTAGAAGTTATGTTACTATAAATTAAGGAAATAATAGGAAATAAAGTCAATTTTATTTATAATATGACAATTGGTTGAATAAAAGGAATGGAAATAAAGTTTTATCAATATAATTGGAATTTAATTTATGATAATAAGATTAATTGCAATCAAATGAAATTTAATATTTAAATATTACATAAATGGAAATTTAGATGAAATTTGAGAATATTAATGTAAACAATCATGAACCATACTAACTTCATCCTTTTATAATAATGGATTGAACAATGGAATGAAAGGTCAATTAAAATGGAATTATGGAGAAACTAAATTTGTAATTTCTATAATTTTTAAATTGAAATTTAATATGTTAATTAGCAAAATAATTTAATGTTGAATTTACATAGAATTTATTTTAAGTTGTTATAATTGTTTAAGAAATCAAAAGCAGTAAAATTTATAAATTATAGAATTATTGGAAATTTAATATATAATTTTGAATATAATGAAATTGAGGTTAACACTAAAATTGATAAATTAATCAACCCTAAATTGATATTTAAATTTGTTTAAATCATTGTAAATGATTAAGAAATCAAAAATTATGAAATTTGTTAATTATAGAGTTGAAATTGAGAATTTGATTAATAAATCAATTATTAATTTATTTAATTAACTAGAAAATAGCTATTTTGGCCACTGACTCGGATTTCGAAGAAATCAGTTTCATCGAATCAGTAATGGTGAAATATTGTAATATCCTGGAATTTTGGACAATTTAAATTTAATAATCTGAGTTTAAATTTAAATTGAATTAATAATTTTTGTTAATAAATTTGATATTGATTTAATAATCTTCTTTATTTAAATATTTAATTTGTGAAATTATTTTTAATAAGTTAATAAATTGCTTTCTATTTAATAATGTATATGTATTTATATATATTTTTAAATAGACAAGTTGTTTTTAATTAAATCAGTATAGCATATTTTTAATGTTTTAAAAATAGCAATTGTGATTTATTTTTAATATTAAGCTTTTCAAAAATGTTTAATAAAATAATAAATGATTTTAAATATATAAGATAAATGTTTTGATTGGTTTGAAATTCATTTTTAACTTAAAGTTTGAATATTAAAATAAGTTACATAAATATTTGTGTTATTCTCTTTAAAATATTGATTGATAATTTTGATTTGTAAATTTAATTAGAAATTTAAAATACAATTTTATTTTATGATACAGTATTCAGTAAGTTAAAAAAAAATGTTGTATTTATGAGAACACTTTGTTTTATTCTTTTAAAATTATTTATATACTTAACTAAGTATTTATAAAAATAATTAACTAAGCTAAATATTTTATTAACTCTAATTTTAAATACTAATTAATTTACAATGACATGTGTAAGCATCTTAAAACCTAAAATAACATGTGTTAAATATTTAAAAGAGTAAATTAACAAGTGTTCATCCTATTTACAAGTGTCATGTTGAATTTTTGTTTTTCTTTAATTTTAATTAAAATCATAAACTAGTTATATAAATTTGCACTCTTCCCATTCTCTTTTCCCTTCTTCTTTTCCATTCAATTGCATATCAACTTCAAAGGAAAATCTGAAAGCTATCGTACACATTTCCAAATAAGAGATCTTGCATTTTCATTTGCATTTCCAAAATACAAACCTGCAACCATGAAAGCAAGCAAAGGCCTGCATACAACTTCATTTTCAAGTTCAATGCATTTTCAACCCAAACATCAAAAGTATTTCCAGTTTCTTCAACATGAATTCATCTAGAAAGGGCAAGTGTCTGCATGCATGAATTTCCAAATCTGGAAGCGTGGATAAATTCAAGTTTGCATCTGCAACTTCTTCAAGTCTGCAATCATGAAGCAAACAACCTGCATTTGTGTTGCAAGGTAATCACAGTTCTGTCTGCATTCATTTTCGATCTGGACTCTGTACAATTTCAGGTGAGTAACACCTAATTTAAATATTTAAGTAGGATTGCATGCTAGTTTATCTTATGAGTTTAATTTTGTATATGCTTTTTAAATTGCCTGAGTATATATGGTGTGATGCATGTTTGATTTTCCCAAATTCTGGCTGTGCAATTAAAGCTCAAAAATAATTCATTTCTCTTGATCTGTTTGCTATTGTGGTTTATCATTGAATGAAATTGGTACATTTCATGATAAAATAATTTTTTAAAAGTTTTCTTTAGCAGTATAGTTTAGGTGTTGACTGCAATATAAACAACATAGCTTAATTCTGTAAAAATGGAAAATTTAAAGTATCATGAATCAATGTTTCAGAGATACACTTCAAAACAACTAATAAATTATGATTTTTAAAATTAATATTACAATTTTTAATGATGGAATCATGGTACAGTTTCAAATTGACTGTTTTATATAAAATTGATAAGCACAGTTAATACTTGCTTTGAATTTGGTTGAATTTGATTCTATTGATTGAGTAGCCATCAAAAGATCATAAGAAAATTATTGAATTGTATTGAAATTCAATATTTTTGGTGAGATTTGGGAATTTCTGTTTAGAACCCTAGTTATTTCTAGGCTGTGAAGAATCAAGCATATCTGCATGTATTGTGGATCGAGTTCAAAGCTCTTTTGGGGATGGATAGATGGTGTGTTGTCGGAGTCTTCACCGGAGTTTCAAGATTCATGGTGGCCGGAGTTGGAAGTTATGGCCGCTGACAGGTTGATCATTGGAAAGGAGGTGTTGTTCCAGGTTTCTGTTATGAAACCTGAATTCAAATTCAAGTTGTATTATGGGATTTTGGAGTGTTGAAGTGTGATGTGGGGATTGTGGTCGATGGAGGATGGCCAGAGATGATGGCCAGAGATGGCCGGAGATTATGTGCAGGTGCACAGTGGTGATGGGGATATGTTGAAGTGGAATTCAGGGTTTTGTCCTGGGATGGTCTCGGGTATTTTTCTAAATGACTCGAAGTAGGGGAGGATTTGTCTCGAAGTAATTTTTAGTAGGGCTCGGGTTTTAGTGTTTCAGGTTTTGGGTTTTTAACAGAGCCTGTTTGTTCAGGTTTTAAGTTTTTTTTTTAAGTTTTTAAAATGTAATTTAAAACCTGAACTGAGTATAAGTTTAAACTGAATTTAATATAAATTCAATTAATTTAATTTTAGATTTGAAATAATTTAAATTTTGAAAATTTTAATTGTACTTAAGCTAAAGTAGAAAACCTGTTTTCCAGGTTTCTTGAGTTTTGAAGTAAAGATAAATTGCAAACTAAAATCTAGATTTAAGTTGAACCTGGAATTTAATTCAAATTCAATAAGTTTAAATTTTAGATCTTGAATAATTTGAAATGATTTCAAACTCAAGTTTGGATTTTAAGCTAAAATCAGAAACTATTTTTCTGTGTTTAGATTTAAAAGTAAATTTCAAATTGTTAATGGGGTTCAACTGGAAGTTTAAACCTGAAAGTTAAATTTGAAGTAAATGGTATAATTCTTGAATTTGAAACATTTTTGAATTCTAGAATATAATATGTTTTAAACTAAACAGGAAACTGTTTTCTGTTATATGTTTTAAATTGGGAAGCAAATCTTTAAAATGCAACTGGGGATTTAAATAAGTTTAAATCTGGAAACTAAATTTTTGAATAAATGAACCTGAGTTGAATTTAAATCTGGAATTTAAATTTAAATTTTAAATTTTTAAATGTATAAAGAAACATTGGTTCGTATTTAAAACTATAAGTTTTAAATTATGAAGTAAAGTTTAAATTTAGTTTTAAAACCTGAGATTTGACTTTAATGTCAGTTTTTAAAATTTAAACAAGTTTTTAAAATTTAAATTTGTTTTAACCATTTTTGGGAAAAGTTTAAATAATTTGAATTTGAAAATGAAGATGGAGATGTAAGTAAAGTTTTAAATTTTTAAGTTTAAATCTGAAATGAAAATATAGATTATGTTTTCAGTTTAAAATTTAAAAAGAAATTTTAAATTGAATTTTGATTGAAACAAAGTGTTTAAATTTTACTTTGTATAAAGAAGAATGTTTCTTAATTTTTGAACTTAAGAAAATTGGTTTCATTTAAATTAGTTAATTGATTTAAATGGAATATTAATTATTTATTTAATTAATAATGTAGATGATTAATTAAGTAATTAATAGTTTTTAATTTAATTAACTAAGATTTGAGATTAATTAATTAAGATTAATTAATCTATAGTTAAAGATTGTTAATTAAATTTTAATTTATGACTAAAGTTTATTTAATGATTTTAATTAACACTTAATTAATTAATAAATTTGAGGTTTATTAAATTATAATTAAATATTAATTAATTGATAATTAATGATGATTTGTATAAGTTAATTCTTAATTAAGTAATTAGGAGATGTTAATGAAGTAATTAACTTAAGATTATTTTAAGACAATTAATTAATGTGATTAATTTTTAATAGTTAATTAGATTGATTAATTAATAATAATCAATTGTTTAATTTTTAATTACTTAATGAAAGTAATTAATTAATTAATTACCTGGTATAATTAATTTGTTTAAGGAGATTAGTTTAGATTAATTTAGTTAATTAATTTAAACAATTGTGTATTGTTGATGATTACTTTATGTAATTAATGAAATTGTAATTACTTAAGGAAGTAATTAATTAATAATTACAGGATGTAATTAAAGATATTTATTATAGAAGTAATTTGAATTTAAATTACTTTGAAAATTAAATCAAGCGATTAATTGAAATAACCAATTAAGAATAATTAATTATGGAAGGAGTAATTAAAATAGTTAATTACTGAATAGTTATTAATCATGGGTGATTAATATATATGTGGATTAATTTCAGATTAATTACTTATGTAATAAATTTATATAGAGATTAATTAATAATGTAATTGGAAATTGATTAATTAAGGTATAATTAATTAATTAATAACTGATTAATGTAATTAATTAATTAAGCAATTACAAGTTAATTATTGGCAGAGTTTAATATAATTAACTTGTGTAAGTAATGTTAATTACTTATTGTAATTAGATATGGTTAATCAATAATGATTAATTGAAATGAATATTGGAATGGTGATTTATAGATTGATTTGTAATCAATTGATGATTGAGTTAAACAGGTTTTTAATGATAAAGTAATTAATTTAATTCATTTTAAATTAATTAGAGATTAAGTGATTAATTTAATTCATTTTAAATTAATTATAAATGGTATGATCATTAGATAGTTGCTTATGATTGATGATGGGTATTGGTTGTCTGGTATGGTTTATAATCTCAGTTATGAGATGAGTTATGTATGTGATATGGATGCATTGGTTGCTTTTGGATGATAATATGCATTATCTGATTTTGATATGAATTATCTGTTGATAATGATAATGTTGAATTATCTATTGTGTTGTGAATTATCTATTTGTGTATATTTAGATAATTAAATTGAATTGTTTTAAACTTAAAACAACTTGGAGCTTAAAAGACACGCTTTGGATTTCGATGAGACCGGGATCGGGTTTCCATATTTGGGATCCGAAAACCACATCGATTCCAAATAACGTTAGGTCGTTAATCCAAGTGGAGCGAGTGGAGACTCGAGGTGTAAGGGCTATACGTCAGTATAACTCTGTGGGTGATTCCGTAATGAGTTTGATGGAATAGCACTTATAGATTCGAGATGGTGATTCAGAGTGCAAGGGCTATTGTCGTTAACTCTGAGGGTGATTCCAATACGAGTGTAACGAGATAATGCCTTCGGTTTCGTTCGAACCCGGAACAAACTTGTATGGATTGAATGCTTTCAGAACATCGTTAGGAGGACGATGAGCATTCTAAGTGATATGTCCTATAAAGGTAATTGTAGCCTCAAGCGTCATCATCCGGGAATGGCTAAAACAGGGGAGGTGCAGCAAAGCTTCGTGGGCAGCACCCACTTGAGAGCAAGATTTATCCCTGTCTAGAGGTCCCTTTATTTCGGCTTAGTGGTGCGGTTGCTGATCACAACTGCGGGGTGGTCTTGTTTGGAACTGTTCAGTAAGGAACGGGTCCGACTTTGTGTTGCAGGGGAGTTAGGGTGGCTCCTCGGTACGGTGTTCTAGGCCACGTACTGTGACGGGCGGTACCCCAGTAGCCCAGCCATTGTATGGAATCCAAAATCCAATAAGTGCCAACGGTTTTGATTGTATTACCCACTTTTGTGGCTAGTAGCTGGAATTTAATCATGTAAAAATTTCGGCTATTTCTTATTTACTTGAAAACCCTAGACACTATTATAATATCGTCGGATTTCCTATCAAATGTTTTGGTTAGCGTAAGGTAAAAACTTTTCCATGTTTATGTGTGGGAAGTCTTACGTGATACCTTTTCTTTTCAAAGGTTTTTTAAAAGTTAAGCAACTTTAACCTGTTACTCACACCAGACCCATGTCTGACCCGGAATTATTTCTGTTTTTCTATAACTCTTGGGTACTCAAATTTTTACGAGTAGCCAAGGGAATTCAGATTAGGATTCAGGATAGCTTTGACGTATTGTGGAGGAGCAATGGAGCAGGAGGCTTCTGCGTATAGTTATATAGTTTTCCACTGTGTTGGTATCTCTGAGTGTTTCTGTATGTATTGAGTTGTAATAACTAGACAGGTGTTTATAACTGTCTAGTATGTGTTGTATATGTCTGCGTAACTCGGATATTTGATGTATACTATGTAATACTTATGTTATTAATATAATTTATTCGTTCCGCTGTTGGATTCTGATGTGTTGTTCCTTTCTTCTCTTCTTTCTTTTCTCTTTTCTATCCCTTTCTTTCTTAAAGATGATGCGATTTTCCGGGAGTGGAAAGTCGGGTCGTCACAATTATTGTAGGATTTCAAGTTTTGTAGCGGTCGGGCTTGTCGTTGATCGTACGGGCTCGAAACGCCTAGAAATCAATGAAATTGAAATCAATTGAAATCAGTTTAAAATAATTTGATTCTAGCATAACTTCTTCATACGATGGAATTTAGACTTGAAACCTATTCCATTATGTTTAAAATATTTAAAAACATTTATTTTATATATGGGTTGACTTAATTTCGTTTCGGAATCAGAATGGGCTTTTCGGGCCAGTTGTCGTTCAACTTTCAATCTAATCAATCCCATCCATTCTATTTTCAGCTTTGTCTATAAATACCCTGTTATAAACCCTAATTGTTCCTTATTGTCATTTTTCTGTATGTACAATTCCTTCTCACCTCCTCATTTCAATTGCAAATAATTCCAAATCCAATTGCAATTCAAAAATCAAATTAAAAATTCAATCTCCTCAAACCATAGCAAATTATATATGGATTTGAAGCTCTCGACGAGCGCAACCTAAATCTACAGTTCGTTTTTCGATTTGGATTGTCGTTTGATTGATAATCTTTGAAGAATCCCCGGCCATTCATCGTGCCGAAATCAACGTCGTCTGACCGATAAATTAATGGCACAGTTTTGTAGAGGAGGCCGAGGGGATCGCATCTAGGTGATTAGTTTGTTGATTAGACGGTTGGATCACTTCAGTTAATTCGATTAGGTTTTCAATCCCAAACGGCGGCTTCTCCGATGGGGGTGCGATGGAGGTGGTGGTTGGTCGGGAAGGCTTGGCGAGGTCGGCGTCTAGGTGGGTAGTGGCGCGCACGGCCGTTGGCGGCTGGCATGGCGTGAGTTAGCGTGGTGGAGGGCGTTGACTTCGGTCCTACGTGCTCGTGTTCAAAGTGGGTAGCGTGCTTTTTAATGGGACGAAGAATATGTGACGTGGCTTTGAGTATGTTTTGTTCTTTTTATTTTATTTTAATTTCTTTTTCATTCGTTCTAATATCAATAACTTTCTCATACGAGATCCGTTTAACGCGCGATTTTCTCCGCTAGGTTCGTATTGGAATTCTGGACATTTGGCGTTGGTTTGGATAGATTCTGAGTGTTAACTCCTCTGCTCAAGCGAATCAAACCAGGCTCACGACTCACAATGATTACCGACTCAACAGCCCTAGCTTGTTGCCGACCTAAAATGAATGACGACTCAACTGATTGCCGACTTAACTGCTCAGAAGGAACAGCGACTCATCGGGTTATAACCTTAATGCCTCAAAGGTGTTGGCCGACTCATGGAGTTCACGACTCATGGGGTAGACCGACCTTAGGCCTATGATAGGTCGTTCACGACCTAAGCAAGTGGACCGGATACCTCATCATTTTACATCGTGGCCCCTTAACTCGTACACGACTCATGATCTGGCGTGAGTCGTCCACGACCTAAAGTTGATGAGTAGAAATACAAGGCCGTGATACTCAAGTCGCATTCTATTGACTCGTTCACGACTTTGGACCGTGGATTTTCCTCTATAGGTCGGCCGCGACTTAACCTAAGTCGGTCACAACTCAGGACTTGGGTGAAAAATTCTTATCTAGATTTACCTATAAATACGTGACCATCTCCAACATTCAAGGGACTTTTGGGGGATCATTCTTCTTCAAGGCATTGGAACTTCACTATCTTCAAAGCAATCTACACTCCATCACTTCAAGTACACGCAAGACGCTTAGATCAACTTCGCACAGGAATTCAACACATTCAATCATGAATTCGAAGAACTCTGTCACATCGAAGTTTTCCCAAGCTACTTGTTTCTTTTTGAATTGAATTGGAATGTAATTGAAGGAGATTGTAACAAGTTGTAATCCGATCAGCAATAAAAAAGGATGGAAGTGGACGTAGGCTTGATCATAAGCCGAACCACTATAAACTCTGTGCTCATTTACTGCATTTTCTGTTACTTACTGTTATTTCTTGATTCCCGTATTCACGGGTGGTGCTTTCACATCGTTTCTACACACACCGAGGTGTTAGCGTCAGATTTTCACGTTAAAATTTTTGGTGCTTTCACTGAGAAGATCGATCTCAGGGTATTTACGTCATTGCTTCACCAAACTTTGAGGAAAGAATCTCCGTTAAGACCAGAAGTCTAACAGAAATTATGGCTCCCGGAAGGAAACATAGATCTGCCAGATCTGATGATGTTCAAGAGAACACCGCCACTTCTCCTCCTCTGAGTCAGACAACTCCAACTGTGGGAGTTACGCGAGCGGAATTAGACGCTGTGGTTTTGGGATTGAATCAACAGTTAAATGCTCAGAATGCACAATTAGAGGCTCAGAATGCTCAGAATACCTTGATATTGAATAAGCTAAATGATTTGTTTGAGGCTAATCGTCAGCCAACAAATAAAGAAGGAAACTCTGCTGATAGAGCTCAGGGTGTTAGAGGGAATACTTCTCAAAGGGCGGTAAGCCCCGTTGAAAGGCCACTTCCTCAGGATGAAGGATCGGGACCTCAACCGACCCTTCGTGAACGATTATCAAGGCGGAACTCTAAAAGAATGGCTAACGTTTTCCCCGCAGGGCCTGTGGATGATGAAGAGTATTTTTCAGGGATGGTCCGTCAAATCATGAAAGAAAGTATGTGAAAGGACGAGGATGAGAAAGAGCGGGGCTTCGCTCCAAGCAAAACTCCATTCACCGAGAGGATTCTGAAAGCTGAATTCCCGAGAAAATTTGTTCCGCCCACTATTCCAGCTTACAAAGGAACAAGTGATCCTAACGAATTTCTGTATAAGTATGACTGGCATATGACTGGCGCCAGGGCATCCGATGAGATTAAGTGCCGATACTTCCCGGTGTATTTGGAAGGAGTAGCTTTATTATGGTTTACCAAGCTGGCAGTTAGATCCATTGATCAGTTCTCGGACTTAACTAAGAAGTTCAAGGAGCAGTTTCGGTTGTACGCCTCTAAAGCAAAGGATATAATGTCATTGTCAAATCTGGAGCAAAACCCAGGGGAATCCATCAAATCGTTTCTGAATCGATTCAACATAGCTTTGGCCGAGGTTGGTAATGCTGAGCCACGCATGGTCTTAACATACCTGATGAGGGCAATTGATAAATCGAGCAAGTTTGGAGAATGGTTGAAAATGAAAGAACCAAATTCACTCGATAAATTCTACAAAAAAGCCGATGAGTTCATGCGCCTGGAAAGCCTTCAAGCACCGGCTAAGGTGGTATCAGCGGAAACTAAGAATGTTAGTAGCGCTCCAGACAAAAAGGAATCCAATGCTCAGAAAAGGGGGAATGACGGCGGAAAGAAACAAGGGGATGCAAAGAAGGGTCGAGCGTTCAACTTCACACCCTTGACTGATACCCCTGAAAATATCTTCTTTGCAACCAAAGATAATATCAGTTATCCTACGCCACCTAAGATGAGGGTTGGAGGTAAAATGGAGAAGAGTGGAAGATTCTGTCAGTTTCACAATCAGCCCGGTCGTGACACTAACGAATGCCGACACTTGAAGGAAGTAATTGAGCAACTGTTGAAAGAGAACAAGCTCCAACAATATGTTAAGAGGGGTAGGGACACAACAACCTCGTCGGTCCAAAGGCAACAAGTCCCCGCTCACCATCCAAGCTCGAGTGAGAAGGCCAAAGAACATGAGTCAGACAGGCCTGTCATTAATGTGATAACGGGAGGTCCTCACCCAGCAGGCAGGAGCTGGGGTAGATGGAAAGGTATGCTCACGCACTGAAGCATGCACCCGCAGAAGAAAGTGTTTTTGTGTTAGAGAATGCTGCGCCATTGAAACAACAGAAAACTTTCCCTGATGACATCATATTTAACGCCAGGGACTCTATGGTTATTGAAGCCCCTACGATAGATCCTCTGGTCATTTCTGCCGGTATTGGCCTGGCCACTGTGAGAAGAATTCTGGTCGATTGCGGGGCTTCGTGTAATATTCTCTTTAAGAAAACTTTTGACCAGATGAAGATACCAACGGCTGACGTTCCGGCTTCGTCATCGAAAATTGCTGGCTTCACTAGGGAGCCAAAGCAGCCGATTGGGACTATAGACTTGATTGTAGAGCTCGAAGAGGGGCTGAGAAAGGTAGCTCGAAAGCAGACCTTTATAATTGTTGAAGAATTTTCTGCTTATAATGCCTTCTTGGGCCGACCGACCCTGGCTGCGTTCAAAGCTGTTCTCGCTCCGTGGTGTCTAACTATAAAATTTCCCACTGATAACGGAATTGGGATAATTAAAGGAGATCAGAACGTGGGACGGGAGTGCTATCTTGCAGACCTACGTGAAACAAAGAGGAGAGAAATGGGAAAAGATGCGGCGCCTTCAGTCCGCATCAAAGAACGAACCTTGTAGCAACTACCGGTTGCTCCCTGGACTGGCGAACATAGCGGTGCCCGGAGAGAGATGGATCCAAGAAAAGCTAGTGCAGGGGAGAATAGAGTAGTGCCGGTAGAGGTGACAGTGCCGGTACCTGTTGACTTAAAGGACCCAAACAAGGTGCTGAATGTGGGTTCACAACTCAACACTACAGCTCAGAATATTCTGATCTCGTTCTTGAAGGCAAATTTAGATGTATTCGCATGGACTCATGCCGACATGTGCGGAATATCACCAGAGATTGCGATACACGCTTTGAACATCGATCCAAATTTCACTCCAGTAAAACAGAAAAGAAGAACTCAAGGTCCAGAGAGGTCAGCAGCACTGAAAGAAGAAGTCGATCGACTCATGGAGAATGGTTTCATCAGAGAATCTATTTACCCAGATTGGGTCTCAAATCCTGTCCTGGTTAAAAAGGCTAATGGGAAGTGGAGAGTATGCATTGACTTCTCAGATCTGAATAAAGCTTGCCCCAAAGACTGTTTCCCGCTGCCTAGAATTGATCAGTTGGTGGACGGAACGGCGGGACATGAATTGTTGTCTTTTATGGATGCTTACTCCGGGTACAATCAGATCATGATGCATGAGCCAGATCAGGAGGACACGAGCTTCATAACGGATGTTGGTCTTTACTGCTACAAAATCATGCCCTTCGGACTCAAGAATGCGGGGGCAACTTACCAAAGGCTTGTTAACACCATGTTTAAACCGCAGATCGGAAAGATAATGGAAGTCTATGTCGATGATATGTTGGTAAAGTCAAAGAAAGCAGTGGACCACATGGATCACTTGGCGGAAATGTTCGCGGTCCTCCGGAGATACGGAATGAAACTTAACCCGTTGAAATGTTCATTCGGAGTGGAGTCCGGAAGGTTTTCGGGATTTATTGTGAGCGCTAGGGGCATTGAAGCTAATCCTGCTCAAATCACTGCCTTGAAGGAGGTCAAAGCTCCTAGAACAAAGAAGGAACTGCAGAGTCTTAACGGAAAAGTTACTGCTTTGAGCCGATTCATTTCTAAAGCTACTGATAAATGCATTCCATTCTTTGACGCTCTATAGAAGGGAAGAAAAAACTTTGACTGGACTCCCGAGTGCCAGAACGCATTTGATGAGCTGGTTCGTCATATGGAAGTGCCTCCAATACTCTCAAAGCCCGACAATGGTGAAGATCTCTACATATATCTGGCAATATCATCTCACGCTCTGAGTGCAGCGTTGGTTCGAGAAGATACAAGGATCCAGCGACCAGTCTATTACATTAGTAAAAGATTCACTGGGGCAGAGATGAATTACTCGAAGCTGGAGAAACTCGCCTATTGCCTATTGATTGCATCACGGAAATTGAGGCCGTATTTTCAAGCTCATCCCATCAAAGTCCTCACTGATCAACCTCTGAAGCAAGTCCTGTTTCGCCCCGAGACTTCGGGCCGTCTTTTAAAGTGGAATATTGAACTCAGTCAATATGACATCACTTACCATCCCCGAAGAGCTATCAACGGACAAGCTTTAGCAGACTTCATTGCTGAATGCATAGATAAAGGTGATAGTGAGGAAGAAGAAACTAATGACGTCTCGGTGAAATGGAAATTATACGTCGATGGCGCAAGGAATGACTACTGTTCTGGGGCAGGGGTTGTCCTTGAAACCCCTGAAGGAAGATCATTGTGTTATGCACTGAGGCTGGAATTTCCTTCGACTAATAATGAAGCAGAATATGAAGCTCTCATTGCAGGTTTGAGAATCGCTAAAGAGCTAAATATCAGAATATTACAGATCTTCAGTGACTCTCAGCTTATCGTATGCCAAGTCAAGAAGGAATTCCAAGCTAAAGGAGGAAATTTACCCGCTTATCTGTCAAAGGCCTGGGAGCTTCTTGAAGATTTTGATCATTATTCAATAAACCATATTCCTTGGGAAGAGAATATGAAGGCAGATTCCCTCGCGAAGTATTCAAGTACTGGTGAAGCTCAACTATTGGGATTAGTCCCCGTAGAAGTCCTATCAGCACCAAGTACAGACGAGATGGATGTTGACTGGATTATGAATGTATCTCAGGAACAAGAATCATGGATGACTCCAATACTGGACTATCTACTCGGAGGTTCTTGGCTAGAAAATTCGAGAGAAAGACAGAAGCTTCTAAGGAAAGCCTCCAGATATATAGTCCAAGACGGTCGATTGTACAGGCGGGGTTTTTCAATGCCATTACTCCGATGTGTAACTAAAGATGAAGCCAAAACAATTCTAGCTGAAGTACATGTAGGGGAATGTGGAGATCACACGGGTGGTCAGACATTAGCAAAGAAAATTCTCCGTTATGGGTATTTTTGGCCGGAAATTAATCAAGACGCCGTTGTATATTCTCGGAAATGTGACAAGTGCTAGAGATTCGCCAAAATCCCTAGAGCACCTTCCACTGAGCTAACACAGATGGTCAGTCCGTGGCCATTTTCCATTTGGGGAATGGATCTCATTGGGCCATTACCAACTGCCAAATCAGGGATTAAATATGCTATTGTTGCAGTTGATTATTTTACTAAATGGGCTGAAGCTGAACCTTTGGCTACTATTACCTCTAAGAAAATGATAAATTTTGTGACTAAAAATATCATTTGCAGGTATGGTGTGCCGCAGAAAATAATCACAGAAAATGGTACTCAATTTGAAAGCGAGGAATTCCAGGACTTCTGCAAACGATTCAAAATCCAGAAGAGTTTTTCAGCAGTGGCCCATCCGCAGGCAAACGGGCAAGTGGAAGCAGTAAACAAAATCATCAAATCAACCATCAAAAAGCAGCTGGAAAAAGCGAAAAGTGGCTGGGTTGACAAGTTACCGCTTGCACTATGGGCATACAGAACCACCCACAAAACCGCGACTGGGCATACTCCATTTTCGTTGGCATATGGATCACAAGCAATGATTCCAGTGGAAACTGAAGTCCCCTCACATAGAAGAATCCATTTTGATAAAGATGAGAATGAAAAACTGCCATTGGAAGCACTTGACCTCCTTGATGAAAGAAGAGAAGAGGCTAGACTTAGAATTGCGGCTCATCAACAAAGAATAGCCAGGCACTTCAATTCCAAAGTTCGTCAGCGCAACTTTGAAGTTGGGGACCTTATTCTGAAAAGAATCATGACAGCCACAGGTTTGTTTGGGCCAAACTGGGAAGGGCCATATGTTATAGGCACGAAGCTTCTTGACAGCACATTCAAACTCACAACTGTCGAAGGAGAACCAATCCCAAGAGCTTGGAACAGCAATCATTTGCGTCCTTATTTTACTTGAAAGATTTGCTGAAATATTGTAAAAGAATTGCAAAAATATGATTCTTGTATTGAAAGCAATTGTAAAGCAAGTGAATAATGAAAAGCTATAAAGTGGATGTACGCCCAGTTTTTGGCCGAACCACTATAAATCTTGTGTTCTCTGCTATTACAAACTGTTTTGTTTTATTTCGACATATAAAATACATTAATTGTGTCATTAAAATGTCGATTTAATAATGCAGGTCATGAAAGTAAAGCTTACCCATCCCAAGACCAAGCAAACACACACTAAACCACCAAAAATTTCCATACTCAAATCCTACAAAAGAAGTGCTTCAAACAAAAGTGAGCAATGTGGATGGAAGTGGATCATCTCTAACTAACTATAAATGTTTGAATAAACAGCCAGTTGAGCAAATTGTGTCCACCACCACCAACTCACCTAACTGTGAAGTATATTTTTTTGGATAAGGGAAATTATAGGCAAATAAAAAGTGTTGACACTTGCAAAAGACAACGGGGATCGCCAACATGAGTGGATGGCGAAAGAGACATGGGCGAGCAAGCATCAATCAGCAAAAAACCTCTTCGGAGGCGCAAGCCCTCTACGGAGGCACAACTCTTCGGAGGAGAAAGACCTCGAGCGGGCTTAGCCAGAAAAAGAGAGATCTTTCTCGTTACAAAGTTGCGGAATGATCCGTCGATACACTCCCGTGAATTCGTCCAACCGAGAGAAAGAAACTCCAAACTTCCAGGCAAAAGTCCTACTCAGAGGCACACGTTTCACCGAGATTGAAATAAAACTTTCAGGTGTTGAAACGTGAAAAAAGCCCTCTTCGGAGGCCCATTTCACCACAGTTGAAATGCTAAAAGACCTCGAGTGGGCCAACCAGAAAAAGAGAGATATTTCTCATTACAAAGTTGCGGAATGATCGGTCGATACACTCCCGTGAATCCGTCCAACCGAGAGAAAGAAACTCCAAACTTCCAGGCAGTAACCCTACTCAGAGGCACACATTTCACCGAGATTGAAATAAAACTTCCAAGTGTTGAAATGTAGAAAGCCCTCTTCGGAGGCCCGCTTCCCAGCGAACAGGGAAAATAAAAGCCTCTTCCAAGGGGCAGAAGCAAAAAGACCTCTTCCCAGAGGCACAACAAGACATAAAGACCTCTTCCCAGAGGCAGAAATGAAAAGACCTCCTCCCGGAGGCACAAGCAAGCAGAAAGACCTCTTTGGAGGCACACGTTTCACCGAGATTGAAATAAAACTTCCAAGTGTTGAAACGTGAAAAAGCCCTCCTTAGAGGTGCAACTTTTCAAAGAAGCAAAAAATCAAAAAGCCCTTTACTGCGGCATTAAAAAAAATCCTCATCAAAGGCACGCTTTAACTTTCAAAGGAAGAATGATTTACCTATTCTGGAAAATACTCTTCCTCAAAAAAAAAAGAGTTAAAGTACCCTTTAGAGGCCCGTTTTACCACATAGAAGAGTTCACTTGGTAAAATGTGTATATACACAAAAGAAAAAGTGATTCCTTCGAAGGATGAAGCGTAAAAACTTATATGGAGGGAGTTGTACTCTATTTTTTTAACGAGGTAATATTTCTCCAAGTATGAAATAATTATTCTCCAGAAAATAAGAGTACAAGTCCCCTCAAAGTATAGAATATTGCAGCGAGCTTATGGTATGGGGGGCAGCATGGTATAGTTACATACAACATGGTATAGCTACATTGGTAAAATTACGCTCGAACAACATACCGCAAGTTCACTGCAATATCATATAAAGAAAATTGTACAAAAATGAATAATAAATGCATTCTCAAATTCAAACAAGAGTTTGTACAAATAAAGAATCGTTTTATTCAATTGTATTGCAGATACAAGTTTCGAAATAAAGAAAGCAGGGGCCGGTACCCGCACAATCCCCGACCAGTACGTGCAAAAAACAAAAAGCTAAAAAACTGGAATCTTCATTTATTCTTGCCACCTTTGGACCCTTCACCCGGCCGGATGGTTAGCTTTCTGGGTCGATCTTTAGGCATGAGGGAAGAAGGAGAGGGATGTACAACTGGTTCAATCTCCGGTTCCTCTTCAGTAGCAATGATGCTCTTCCTCCTCTTCTTTGATACTCCGCGCTTCTTTTTCCTCTTTGAGGAAGATTCACTTCCTGGAGTAACAAGTTTAGACAAAGTTATGTCATCAGAAGGAGTCCGCTCCGGAGATATCTCACCCCCCTCAAGTCCTTCGTCCTTTTGCTCTTGCGAAGCAGATGGGTCATCCAAGCCCCGAAGGGCACCTATTATTTCTTCCTGTGATCCCGGATGGGGAGTAGGAGTGATTGGGGGAGGCAGAGTAACATTAACTGGAGGTGAAGAAGTTTGAATAATGCTCGGCGCTTTCTCTACAAAGGAAAAGTTAAAAGTGTCTGTAATTCCCGCAAAAAGAGGAGACAACGGCTCGTCGAGATTCAAGAAATAATCAAGAAGCTCGTCAAATCTGTAAGAAACTGGCAAGTTGTCCCCATGAGCATTATTAGGGTTACCTGGAGAAGTTGGTGGTATCACATCAACTTTGTAGTCCATAGCTTCAGCACTCTCTTGTGGCTCATCTACGGCTTGGGTAATTATGGCTCCGGTATCAGCTTTAGTAGGAATCGGTGTGTGAGAGCTAGAACCAGCAATGTCAACGTCGGTTGAAGTTGAAGGAGGGATAGGGGCAGTCAAAGTTGTTTCTTTTTCCTGGTGCTCTTCCCCCATTATTTCAACTCGCGATCTAGCAAGTTGCTCCTTCCCTCTAGCAAGGGCTGCGCGAGCTTCGAAGTCTAAATAGTGCGCCTCTAGCTCCTCTTCAGTGTACTCGGCGCCTTTAAGCATGTCAAGCGCGGCTTCCCATACTTCAGCCAGGGTGACCTCATATTTGGGACCCAGGAATGCAAGACTGCCACGCCCTAACACACTTTGCAAATAGAATTCAAATAATGTCGAGCCAATGTCAGCTTTGGTAGCTTCATGAGCTTCTTCAGCTTCAATTCTTCCAGCAACCGCTTCATCTCACTCCCTTTCGACATTACATAGTTGAGCTTTCAATTTTTCAATTTCCGCAACCTGGAAGCTAGTTTTCTCTTGCAACTGAGTAATGTCAGTACGGCAGCCCGCTACAATTCTCTCCAGTCCATCAGCCTTGGCCTCGGCATCCCTTTGCGCAGCATGGGCATCCCGCACTTGTTGTTGAAGCACATTTTCTTTTTGAGAGTAGGAAGCGGAAGAAGTAACAAGTTCTTCTTTAAGTTTTTCACTTTCTCTTCAAGTTTTTCGTTGTAGGCGACAATGCTATTCATTTCCGCATCATGCTGCTCAAGGGTCTTTTGCCATTCAGTTTTGTCATTCTCCATGGTAAGCATAGCTTCGAGATTGGCCCGATTCACCCTCTGAAGCTCATCAACAAGTTTCTGCCAATTTGACATCCCCTCAATGTCAGCTTTAACGGCATTAAGGTTCTGTAACATGGCATTTTTATCTATGGGAACCAGATCAAGGTCAAAGCGAACTCCTTTTAAGCACCAATTTGGAAATCGACTTTGGAGAGTGGCCGGACCTGGTCCCATGTGGTAAGAAGGCCTGTTAATGATCGCCTGGATATCAGTACGGGAGGGGGCAGGAGACTGAGAAGAAATAGGAGCAGTAATCTTTTCCGAAGTTACAGGCATTGGTTCCTCACTGACTTTAGCTCGTTTACTCAGGTCATCAGTTATGTGACTCTTCCCTCTATCATCGTGAGATTTGCGTTTGTGGGAGTCACCCTCTTTGTAGGAAGAATCGTATCGATCATCCGGTCTTCCGTAGCGTTCTTCATAGGCACGTCTGTCCCGAGCCTTCCGAGCGGCCCTCTCTTCATCAGTCTCTCTGTGAACAGGGAGATAGCGCTTATAGTCATACTGGCCGCGTCTCCCGTATCGCTGGAAGTCATCATAATACGAGCCGCCTCGCTTCATTGAAGAACCGGAAATTGGAAAAAGCACAACTTTAGAATCTTTTGAAAGTGTGAAAAGCTAAGTGTGTAAGATGTCAAAGAATCCTAGTCATGTGTAATGTGTAAACTACACGCGCTGAACCACGAACCACTCGTCAGTCGAGGGGTAACAACAGGTTTTATAGCTAACGGCAATTCTCCGGATGAGGGGATTTGTTTAAGGGCAGAAGTTGCTTCAACTGTCGGAGATATAACTTTGGTAACAACGGGGTCATCTTTGAAGAGCTCTTGAGAGGTGACCATTATGTCGCTCAAATCTTCGAAGATGTCATCACCGCCATGCTTAGCGGAACTCCCTCCATCAACTCCTTTCTCGACGTTCTCCCCGGTTTGAAGAAGAGGTTCCTCTTCTTCAATGATTGGGGCAAGTGAAGGCTTATCGGAGGGCCCCGCAGCGTCTTTTGGAGTCGAACATTTCACTAGCGAGGCCTCAATGGTAGTTTCTCCCTGCACAGGCTCCTTAGCAGGAGGTGGGGCATCCGGAGTTTTAGCTGGGGAGTTGGGATTTCATGAGGGTGTGTAGAGCGAGAAGCGTGCAAAAGTCCATACTGATGCAAAAGTTCATCCCTCAACAAAAACTTTATGCTCCTCTCTCCTGCGGCCACAGCATTCAATCTCTCAAAAACTTGCTTATGGCCTGGATCTCTGGATAGGGAAGCAAGTGCTGAAAAAGAAAGAGTGAAATTAATGATTAACAACTCAAAATTCGAAAAGTTCGGGAATGGAAAATAGAAGCAGGTAATCTTACTTCCTACTCTCCAGATGGCATAAAACCCTGGGGGGCAGCGAACGAAGAAAAACTGATTTGAAAATCCATGAGCACATTCAGGTAGGTCAGTCACGAGTTTGCGATTCCTAACACTCCTTATGACAACAATGGAGGGATGGTCTTTAACCTTGGTGAAGGAACATAAGTAACAAATTTCTCCAAAGCTCGGTAACCGACCCAGAGTTCTCATGAATAAAACACACAACCCCATCAGAATGACGTAACTATTGGGGTGCAGCTGAAACGGGGAGATAGTCAATCGAAGTAGAAATTGCTGAAGGAACTCGTTGAAGGGAGGAATAGCACCGCACAAGCACATTTGGCGGTTGACAGCGACGAAACCACAGGGAGGTCTATCAGAAAGATCATTTGGTCCATGCAATATGGCATCCGTTTCAGCGATGCCAAACTGAGCACGCAATAAGCTGAACGTCCGGTAGTTTAAGGAAGTTGAGACTCTTTCCGGCGGAGTATCCAGTGGAGCAGCTATTGGAAGAGCCTCTCCAATCTGTTCCGTTACTTCTTCTTGATGTGAGGTCATTCTACATAAGCAACTGGATATTTAAATTTGAAGGTGCACGTTTCCTAAAAGTGTGGAGTGTTGTGCAGAACTAATAAAAATAAACAAGTAAATATAACTGGAGTTAAGCTCGTCAACAATTGATTGGCTATCAAATTTCAGGACTTGTTAATTGGAAGTTCAAGTACAGTGTTAATGTAAACAGGAAAGTTTAGTTGACTATTCCGATGTTGCTTTAATACTCTACTTGAATTCGTTGAATTGAAAGCACTTCGTTCACACAATCTATTTAAGTTAATTACCTTCTGTCAACTAATCTGTCATTTGATGTGGGCAGTCAATGGCAGTATATTCGGCTTGGTTTTCTGCAGTTATTATTTTCAGCAGGTATTTAGCTTATAAGTTAACAGGATCTGTGGTATAATGCAACAAAGTTCAAATAATTTAAAGTTTGGGCAATTCAGAGTTTAGGCAATTCAGTCCGGTAATACAAGTTAAATAATCAAGTTGGGATTATGCTTTTAAGTGACAACTCGTTCACGACCTAAGGGTTATGCGGCGAGTTAAGTTAAGATCTGTAAGTCGTAATGTGCATGGAGGAAAAAGCCTCAAATCAGAACAAAGCAAATTTCTCGAAGTCCTGTCTCGGCCGCGACTCAAAGCCTAGGTCTCATCTCCTTGAGTCGGTCAAGGGTTAAGCCACAAGGAGCAACTCGGTATGGAAAATAGCCCAAGTGCTGAGTCGTTCATGACTTATGGCTTGGGACGTTCACGGTCTAAAGGATAAGTTGTAGTAAGGATCTAAAGGGCTGATTCACTCGTATGACCTAAGTCCTAAATCGTGAGGAAATCAACACGACCCAAAAATTAGGTCGTGGACGGATGAGATTGCAAGGCCTTCCTAAGTCGGTAGATCAGAAAAACCAACTAAGTCGTGAGAATTCTAGGACATCTCCTCAACCAGTTAACTCCTTTCTAACCCATTAACCCGCTAAGGACCTTCTCATCTCCTCCAAACTCACAGACCAGTTAATTCGAGACACTGTAATCCATTATCATCTCCTCACATGGTCGGAAATCACCCAAAAAACCAATTCGAATCGCTTCAAGTTTGCGACAAATCTGATGCACTACTATTTTATCACGAACGATAACAACAATATGATCGATGGCAGTCGCAAATCAATCAGAAACGTGGTTCGCGATGGAACACGGCACAAAAATGAGTCAGAAAATGGGGAGTCCAGATTCGTGAGTCAATGGTGATCGTGGATTGAATAGAAGGTGAACTCACTTACGCAATATAAAGGGGAAGATGAGTTGACGACTGATTAGCTTGGATTCGTCTCTGGAAACTTGAAGGATCGTTAATGGAAGGATCAAATAAAACAGATAAGCAGTAAAGTAAGGAGGAAGGACCGACTCAACGGCTTATATACGAAATAGGGGGGAAGATGGAAAGACTAACGAGTCATGAGCCTCTTTGAGTCGTTTACGACTTATGCACTGAGTAGAAGCACACGACTCACGATTTAAGGGTGTACTTCGAGGGGCAATTGTTAACTCCTCTGCTCAAGCGACTCAAACCAGGCTCACGACTCATAATGATTACCGACTCAACAGCCTTAGCTTGTTGCCGACCTAAAATGAATGACGACTCAACTGATTGCCGACTTAACGGCTCAGAAGGAACAGCGACTCACCGGGTTATAACCTTAATGCCTCAAAGGTGTTGGCCGACTCATGGAGTTCACGACTCATGGGGCAGACCGACCTTAGGCCTATGATAGGTCGTTCACGACCTAAGCAAGTGGACCGGATACCTCATCATTTTACATCGTGGCCCCTTAACTCGTACACGACTCAGGATCTGGCGTGAGTCGTCCACGACCTAAAGCTGATGAGTAGAAATACAAGGCCGTGATACTCAAATCGCATTCTATTGACTCGTTCATGACTTTGGACCGTGGATTTGCCTCTATAGGTCGGCCGCGACTTAACCTAAGTCGGTCACAACTCAGGACTTGGGTGAAAAATTCTTATCTAGATTTGCCTATAAATGCATGACCATCTCCAACATTCAAGGGACTTTTGGGGGATCATTCTTCTTCAAGGCATTGGAACTTCACTATCTTCAAAGAAATCTACACTCCATCACTTCAAGTACACGCAAGACGCTTAGATCAACTTCGCACAGGAATTCAACACATTCAATCATGAATTCGAAGAACTCTGTCACATCGAAGTTTTCCCAAGCTACTTGTTTCTTTTTGAATTGAATTGGAATGTAATTGAAGGAGATTGTAACAAGTTGTAATCCGATCAGCAATAAAAAAGGATTGAAGTGGACGTAGGCTTGATCATAAGCCGAACCACTATAAACTCTGTGCTCATTTACTGAATTTTCTGTTACTTACTGTTATTTCTTGATTCCCGTATTCACGGGTGGTGCTTTCACATCGTTTCTACACACACCGAGGTGTTAGCGTCAGATTTTCACGTTAACACTGAGGCTGTTCAAATTTTGGATTTAAATTCAATTTAAATTCAAAAGGTGAGTGTTTTAACCCATTCGCAACTTTTAAAATTTCTTTTGTGTGTTAAATTAATTTTTGATGTGATTAGAAATTTATTTATGACTGTTTGGCATATTTTTATCACCATTCCAGTTAAACTGAATTTATTGAATTAAATTGTTATTTAATTTATTATTGCATATAAACTGACAGTTAAATTGTTATTTAATTTATTTTGTATATAAACTACCAGTAAATACCTGTTATTTATTGATGTTATTGTTTGAATTGGATGATGATTGTGATAAATGTTTGATAATTGATATTGGATGAATGGATGGTGTATTTTATATTGTTATAAACTACAAGTTGTTATGCATTTTTATTTCATTCGGGATTGCGATTTGAAATGATATATAACCGCATTTTTAATTCATATTACGGATTGAAATGATAAATATCCATATCACTTGACCATAGGGTAGAAAATTATATACAGACACCGTGGTATATGTATAAAAATATTTTCAAATGATTTCTATGGTTTTGTAAAGAAATACATGGTTTTATGAGATATTGATTTGGATATTTTATAAATGGTATTTTATATATAGTTAAATTCTTGGTTTTAAGCTATGTATAAAATTGGTTTAAAGTATAAAATAAGTTTAATAGTAAAGTTTGATTTTATTAAAATATAATATGGTTAAGTATTTATTTGAATCATATTTCTGGAGTTATAATGAGTTAAATGAGAATAAGCTAGGAAGATAAATATGAAATTGTTTTGAAATCTGATAAAATTGAGATTTTAAAGGTATGATTTTTATAACTGGATTTTGTTTAGATGAATTAATCGAATATTTCAGTTATAATAAATTGAAGGAAATATTTGGTTATTTATAATTTGTGTTTTATTTAAATTAAAATGGATTTATTATGAAATTACTCTAAACTAAAAATAGAACATTGAATTGTTGAATCGTAATTACCAACTTTAGTTTTGAAATTGTTTAATACTCAAAGTTTGAAATATATTGAAGTTGAAATGGTTTATTGAAACTGAAAGTGAGTTGAAAGTTATGAATAGAGATTTAATTTAAGGTGAATAAAAGTGCAGATTCGAGGAAATTATTTTACTTTAAAAAGTAATTTAATATTCAATCCATTTTATTTTATATATACTTTTTAAATATCCAAACCATTTAAGTTTTGGAAGTTATGGTTTAGAAGCCATGAAATTCGAAGTATTATGTTTTGAAAGATTATATTTCAAACGTTTGGTTTCGAAGTGTGTAAAGTTGAAGGTGCTACGATTTTGGAAAAAGGATATATTTGAAATAAAAATGAATTATATTGATTTGGGATTTCTTTAAAATGATATCATAATGATATGGTTTCGAAATGGATATTATATTCTAGTTTTAAAAGTATAAACTATTTTGAAAAGACCGCGGTGTTATAATAACGTTTGGTTGTTGAAGATACCGGGATCGGAAGTTGTCATACTCTCTGCCAACTCCGAAAACCACTTTAACAACCATGTACGCTTTGGAGATTCCAGAATGAAGTAGGATGGCGGCGACGTTCCTTTGAGGTATATACGTGGACCCGACTCCCGTGACTTGGCATAAGGTGGCTATAATAGTAGCGATTGACAGGCTAATGAGGTAGCTCCTTCGATCGGACACATCCTTTCGATATTATACTCTGACTTTGGATTGACTCGGGGCCACTTTTGATTTTTTTTAATTGTGGGGTGTGGCTCGAGGTAGGCGGTAGCTGCGCGCTTCGCGTTACCACCGGCTCGGAGACGTAATTGGTATATCTACCATGGCATTGCCTAGTTGTGCCGTGTCACCTACCCTAGCGCGCCTTGTACGAGTTTGGTTTTCTCCCATAGCGCATGTGGTATCCTCTGGTGGCTTCCCGATCAAGAAGAACCATGACACTGGATGGACTACTGGGACTATTACGTGTTAAGGTGGAAAATGTAAAGCCTGAACGCTATTTAAAAGTAAGTTTATTTTACTATAGACATTATTATAATAGCGAAATATTACTACATAGTAAACAGTTTAACGGATCCTTAGGAGATGCTAATCCCGAGCATCGCTTAAGTTACTGCACTCGCGTTAGACACTGGATAGAAAATGTCAAATCCCGTAAACAACTTTGACGCTGTTCCACTCATATTTATTTCTGTTGATTTAACTTACATAAGACCTTTTAGTTCTGACTCGAATGTCTTGTCTTTTCAATTTGCTCAGGTCAGCCTAAGCATTTCATGATTTGAAAGACCGTATTCTGGAGGACGAAGACGAAGGTTTATTATTATTTATTATAGTATTCCACTACATCCATACTGTTCTGCTGCATTACTTATTTTTCTTTGGTATGTGTAACTCTGATATGTATTGTGTAAGTATAATCGAATATTTTGTAAAACAGCTTCATGAACTGTATATTTGATTATTATATTTTATCGTTCCGCTGCAAGATTCTATTTTGTTCTTTTTCTTTCTCTGCTTTTTCTTATTTTCCCCATAACAATCCGCCCTTCTGTATGGTTTAAGTCTGATGTGTATGGTTTATCGTCGATTGAAAGCGTACAAAAAGGAGGGATGTTACATCTGGTATCAGAGCTTTGGTTTAGCGATAAACCTTTGTTTAATGGGGTCTGACTCTTATCAATAGGGTAGTAATACCCTATGATGAGTCGCTGAGTGTATATATATGAAAGAGCGTATTTGTTAGTTTTATAAAAAGGTTTTGACACTGTGTTAATTTATTCCTTTTAGCATTTATAGATTCTGGTTGGTGCGTAGGACGCTATGACATCAATAGGGATTTCTACACTCTTAATAGGACTGACCGACATAATATTTGTTTTGAGTATAGGTTGATGAAATAATTTTGCATATTATATTTTCTATATATAAAATAAAATTTTATAATGATATATATTTGGTTGCAATATATTGGTTTTTATGTAATGAAGTTTATAAATAATAGTTGAAATAAGAGTGAAAATAAAATAAATGAAAATTGGGAATTTAGAATTTAAGTCCCGGGGTTTTGAAAATTTCTTTCAAATGATTTTGGAATACAATAATAATATTTTAGAAGTATTTTCTGATATAAATATTTCAAAATAATTTGAAAGAATTATTTTAAAGAAACTTTGAAAAGAAATAATTTCTGTACTCCCCTCTCTGTCGCTGGAAAATAATTTCGGTGATGAGTGCATGCATCATTGACATTCATTTTCGAGTTTCAAAGTGGGAAGACCACTGTAGTAGTTTTACTGCAGATTTATTTTGGATAAACGAATATAAATTTTAAACTGTGTTAAAGATAATTGGATATATGAATTGTAAGCATATACCTTTATCTACTATTTTTAAAATGATTTGAAATTTAACCCGGTATTCAGTTCTTAGGCTTCCGTTAATCAATAGTTTCAATTATTGTAGTGAAATTGGTTGTAACTAATAAATAATTGGAACCTTTAATTAAAATAAGATATTAAATGCTAGGTTATTAATGAAATTACAAGAAAATTTGAAATGTGTAACCTATAAGACAAAGATAGGATTATTGAACATTTAATTGAGTTAAAAGAAATCGGTTAAACTTGTATAATTTTCAATTGCATTCTTTAACATATATATATATATATATATATATATATATATAACTTACCAACTATAAAAAGTTAAAATGCTAAAAGAAAATGTAATGTGGAATTTTACAAGTAAAACTTCAAGTAATGAAAGTATCCAATGAATCTACTGATATAAATAAGAATTTGGTGTTATAATGGTTGTAAACTTAAGTTATGATTGAGACGCCACTAATGTAACAGAAATGTAAGTAGTATAAATAAATGATAATAAACTTAAGTAAATGGTAGAAGTTTTTTATAAATAAAATAAGTAGGAAAATGAGTACGGTAAATAAGTGAAACTAAGTAATGAATAAATGAATGTAATGCAAATAAAATAATTTGCATTATATATGGACAAATGAAAACTGTAAGAAATAAAATGTAAACTAAAAAGATAAATCATTATATGAAAGAAAGGAAATCAAACAACAAATATTATGAAATGAAATAAATAAGAATGAACGTGGTCTGGCTAGCCTGGAATAGTGGTTGTGGCGGGCCTTCCATCTATTCCCTAGGTTTACTGATCAGGAACCGCATGTCGGTAGTGATTGACCAGGTTTTCCCTAGTTTCAAAAAAAAAAAAAAAAAAAAAAAAAAAAAAAGAATGAACGTGGTCTATTGTTTGAAATTGTTGTTTGTTTGTCTTATAGCTATTTAGGCAAAGTTACTTTAACTTTGATTGGGTGACTGAATAATCTATTTAGTTTCATCTAAGACTGTTGAGTGAATGGTGCACTTAGTAGTTTATTTTTCATTCTGCACAATTTAGTGTTTTGAACACGAATAACTATTTGTTTTGTTTGATAGGAATGGATGATTGATCTATGTTGATTTTATATGATGATTGTATGTTGGTTGCAAGTGGTTGATATTGATATTGATTTGTTTGTTAGTGGTTGAACAACTTTAAATATTTCATTTTATATAATTGTTAACTCTTTTGGATTATATAAGTGAAATATAGGGTATGGAAGCAATTGCTACTGCTTTTGGTTTCATAATTAAGCGTTAATTGCCCGACAAATAGGTACGTTCTCAGATTACGGTTTATAGCATTATTTTATTGTTTTTCCGTGTTGGGATATATTATTTTGGAAATTATATTTGATTTTGTTATGTTTGATATTATATTTTCTCCCGAGCCTCTCCGTACAAAGGAGACTCTGTCGAAATTTTTCGTAAATTTTGGACTTAGAAGTTTTTTGAAAATGTTTCCAAACTTTATTAATTTAAGTATAAAACGATTTAATGGTTATAAATTGGTATATTTTATTTAAATTAATTAATTTGGTAAATTTATTTGTTTATAAATTTAATATTTTAAGTAAGATATATTGATTTCTTAATTCTTATTTTCTCTTCTTTCTCCTTTTCGGGGATGAAAAGTTTTGAGTGGGGGAGTGTGCAACCACCCGTAAAATTCGATGATTAAATTGGGTAATTTAATAAGATTTTTTAACTAAATTTAGAAAGAAAAAAAAGAAAACTTTATAATTTGTAATGAAGCGAATGTTAGAAACGAAATGTAGCATTGGTAATTTAAAAAATTTAATTATTTGACAATTGGAGAGAAATCCCATTAATAAAATTGTGTAAATTGTTGCACTTGGTTATAAAATAGAAAATAAGTAAATAAGAGTAAGAATATTGAATCAACCAATGGAATAATATATTGATTAATAGTAACTGAGTGTAAATTAATGTAATAAGGTTTATGCAAGTTGATAAATAACTGATTTAGTGCAATACCTACTAATTGAAACAATTGAAAGGTTATAATTGATTGAAATTAGTGAATTGGGAAATATATTCAAAAGTTATATTAATTGATGAAATAATACGTAATAAATTGCAATTTGATAGAATCAATGCTAGATATGTAATTATAATAATTGTTAGTTGATAATTAAGTACGAATGTGAGTAAATTTGGCAATAGCGATAATTATTAATTGTTACCCATTCATTTAATTTATTGGATTAGATCTAAATCAATGGCAGCATTTGTTTGTTAATAATAGCTTATAAGTGAAATTAAACGTTAATGGTAACAATTATTATAATTTAACTATTTATTTAGTATATTAAAACTGGTGATCAATTGCAATAAACCTGAATTAAAAGTTATGTTAGTATAAATTAAGGAAATAATTGGAAATAATGTCAATTTTATTTATAATACGACAAATGGTTGAATAAAATGAATGGAAATAAAGTTTTATCAATATATTGGAATTTAATTTATGATTATAGGATTAATTGCAATTAAATAAAGTTTAATATTTAAATATTACATAAATGGAAATTTAGATGAAATCTAAGAATATTAATGTAAACAATCATGAACCATATTAACTTCATCCTTTTAATAATAATGGATTGAACAATGGAATGAAAGGTCAATTAAATGGAATTATGGAGAAATTAAATTTGTAATTTCTACAATTTTTGAAATTGAAATTTAATATGGTAATTAGCGAAATAATTTAATGTTGAATTAACATAGAATTTTTTTTAAGTTATTATAATTGTTTAAGAAATCAAAAGCGATAAAATTTATAAATTATAAAATTATTGGAAATTTAATTTATAATTTTGAATCTAATGAAGTTGACGTTAACACTGAAGTTGATAAATTAATCAACTCTAAATTGACATTTAAATTTTTTAAATCATTGTAAATGATTAAAAAATCAAAAATAATGAAATTTGTTAATTATAGAGTTGAAATTGAAAACTTGATTAATAAATCAATTATTAATTTATTTAATTAAGTAGAAAATAGCAATTTTGACCACTGACTCAGATTTTGACGAAATCAGTTTCATCGGATCCGTAACGGTAAACTATTGTAGGATTTCAAGTTTCGTGGCGATCGGACTTGTCGTTTGATCATACAGGCTCGAAACGCCTAGAAATCAATGAAAATGAAATCAGTTGAAATCAATCTGAAATAATTTGATTCTAGCAAAACTTCTTCATACAATGGAATTTAGACTTGAAACATGTTCCATTGCATTTAAAATATTTAAAAACATCTATTTTGATATATGGGTTGACTTAATTTCGTTCCGGAGTCAGAACGGGCTTTTCAGGCCATTCGTCGTTCAGCTTTCAATCCAAATCACTCCGGTCCATTCTATTTTCAGTTTTGCCTATAAATACTCTATTATAAACGCTAACTGTTCCTCATTTTCATTTTTCTATACGTACAATTCTTTCTCACCTCCTCATTTCAATGGCAGACAATTCCAAATCCAATTCCAATTCAAAAATCAAATTGAAAATTCAATCTCCTCAAACCATAGCAAATTATATATGGATTTGAAGCTCTCGACGAGTGCAACCTAAATCTACAATTTGTTTTACGATTTGGATTGTCGTTTGATCGGTAATCGTCGAAGAATCCGCGACCGTTCATCATGCCGAAATCAATGTCGTCTGATCGACAAATTGAAGGCGCGGTTTTGTAGAGGAGGCTGAGGGGATCGCATCTAGGTGATTAGTTTATTAGTTGGATGGTGGGATTGCTTCTGTTAATTCAATTAGGGTTTTAATCCCAAACGGCGGCTGCTCCGATGGGGGTGCGATCGAGGTGGTGGTTGGTCGGGAAGGCTTCGGCGTCTAGGTGGGTAGTGGCGTGCGCGACCGCCGGTGGCTGGCACGGCGTGAGTTAGCGTGGTGGAGGGCGTTGACTTCGGTCCTGCATGCTCGTGTTCAAACTAGGTAGCGTGCGTGTTGATGGGATGAAGAATAGGTGACGTGGCTCTGAGTATGTTTTGTTCTTTTTATTTTATTTTAATTTCTTTTTCATTCGTTCTAATATTAATAACTTTCTCATACGAGATCCGTTTAACGCGGGGTTTTCTCCGCTAGGTTCGTATTGGCATTCCAGATATTTTGACGCTGGTTTGGATGGATTCTGATACTGTTCAAATTTTGGGTTTAAATTGGATTTAAATTCAATTTATATTCAAAAGGTGAGTGTTTTAACCCACTCACTACTTCTAAAATTTCTTATGTGTGTTAAATTAATTTCTGATGTGATTAGAAACTTATTTATGATCGAGGCATATTTTTATCATCATTCCACTTAAACTGAATTTATTGAATTAAATTGTTATTTAATTTATTATTGCATATAAACTGAAAGTTAAATTGTTATTTAATTTATTTTTAATATAAACTGCCAGTAAATACCTGTTATTTATTGATGTTATTGTTTGAATTGGATGATGATTGTAATAAATATTTGATAATTGATATTGGATGAATGGGTGTTGTATTTTATATTGTTATAAACTGCAAGTTGTTATGCATTTTTATTTCATATTGAACTGCGGTTTGAAATGATATACAATCGTATTTTTAATTTAAATTACGGATTGAAATGATAAATAACCATATCACATGACCATAGGGTAGAAAATTATATACAAACACCATGGTGTATATATAGAAATATTTTCAAATGATTTTCTATGGTTTTGTAAAGAAATACATGGTTTTATGATATATTAATTTGGATATTTTATAAATGGTATTTTATATATAGTTAAATTCTTGGTTATAAGCTATGTATAAAATTGGTTTAAAGTATAAAATAATTTAATAGTAAAGTTCGATTTTATTAAGATATGGTATGGTTAAGTTTTTATTTAAATTATATTTCTGGAGTTATAATGACTTAAATGAGAATAAGATGGGAAGATAAATATGAAACTGTTTTGAAATCTGATAAAATCGAGATTTTAAAGGTATGATTTTTATAACTGGATTTTTTTCAGTTAAATTAAACGAATATTTCAATTATAATTAAATTGAAGGAAATATTAGGTTATTTGTCATTTGAGTTTTATTTAAATGAAAATGGATTTATTATACAATTATTTCAAAACTAAAAATAGAACATTGAATTGTCGAACCATAATTACCAACCTTAGTTTTGAAATTGTTTAACACTCAAAGTTTGAAATATATTGAAATTGAAATGGTTTATTGAAACTGAAAGTGAGTTGAAAGTTATGAATCGAGAAGGTGAATAAAAGTGCGGAGTCAAGGAAATTATTTTACTTTATAATGTAATTTTAAATTCAAAATATTTTATTTTATATATACTGTTTGAATATCCAAAACATTTAAGTTTTGGAAGTTATGGTTTAGAAGCTATGAAATTCGAAGTATTATGTTTTGAAAGGCTATATTTCAAATGTTTGGTTTCGAAGTGTATAATGTTGAAGGTGCTACGATTTTGGAAGAAGGATATATTTGAAATAAAAATGATATTATATTGATTTGGGATTTCTTTAAAATGATATCATAATGATTTAGTTGTTGAAATGGAAAGGATATCGGATTTATATGGTTTTGAAATGGATACTATATTCTGGTTTTAAAAGCATAAACTATTTTGAAAAGACCGCGGTGTTATAATAACGTTTGGTTGTTGAAGAGACCGGGATCGGAAGTTGTCATACTCTCTGCCAACTCCGAAAACCACTTTAACAACCGTGTACACGGTGGAGATTCCAGAATCAAGTATGATGGTGGCAGCGTTCCTTTGAGGTATATATGCGGACCCGACTCATGTGAGTTGGCATAAGGTGGTTAAAACAGGAGCGATTGACGGGGTAATGAGTTAGTTCCTTTGATCGGACACATCCTTTCGATATTATACTCTGACTTTGGATTGATTCAGTGGCCACTTTTGATTTTTTTTTATTTGGGGGTGTGGCTCGAGGTGGGCAGTAGCTGCGCGCTACGCGTTACCACCGGCCCGGAAGCATAATTGGTATATCTACCGTGGCATTGTCTAGTTGTGTCGTGTCACCTACACTAACGCGCCTTGTACGGGTTTGGTTTTCTCCCGTAGCCCGTGTGGTATCCTCTGGTGGCTTCCCGGTCAGGAGGAACCATGATACTGGATGGACTACTGGGACTATTGCGTGTTAAGGTGGAAAATGTAAACCCTTAACGCTGTTTAAAAGTAAGTTTATTTTACTATACACATTATTATAATAGCGAAATATTACTACATAATAGTTTAACGGATCCTTAGGACATTTGAATCCCGAGCATTTCTTAAGTTACTGCACTCACGTTAGACACTGGATAAGAGATGTCAGATCCCCTAAACATCTCTGACGCCGTTCCACTCATATTCATTTCTGTTGATTTAACTTACATAAGACCTTTTAGTTCTGACTGGAGTGTTTTGTCATTTCAATTCGCTCGGGTCGGCCTGAGCATTTCAGGATTAGAAGACAGTATTTTGAAGCACAAAGATGAAGATTTATTGTTATTTATTATAGTATTCCACTACATTCATACTGTTCCGCTGCATTACTTATTGTTCTCTGGTATGTGTAACTCTGATATGCATTGTGTAAGTATAATCGAATATTTTGTAAAACAGCTTCATGAACTGTATATTTGATTATTATTATTTTATCTTCACTGCAAGATTCTGTTTTGTTCTTTTTCTTTCTATGCTTTTTCTTATTTACCCCATAACAATCCGAGCTTCTGTATGGTTTAAGTCTGACGTGTGTGGTTTATCGTTGATTTGAAGCGTACGAAAAGGCGGGATGTTACAATCACAATGAAGTGTGTTAAGCTAAGAGAATAAATTCTCCGCAACTAACAGGAATGTATTTGATAGAAATCGGCTTTATATCTCAAAATGTAATGTCGGACATACAACCATACAAGTCCGTTCCCAGTTCGAACGGAACCGAAGGCACTTCTAAAGAAGCCCTTGCAATCCGGGCATCTACAATCCCGATCTGACTCCCCATCACATAAGGAGATCTCTATACCGGAGCAACTCATTATATAGTCATTCGACAGGTTATCCTATCGTTCTCGAAAACACCCTGTCTTCACCACCATTTTCAAATGCTATCCATTTCGTCGTAACACTATTCGGAATGGGTTATATGACACAAAGTCCTCTCTCGGCTAAACCGAATAGATGACACAAAGTCCTCTCTCGGCTAAACCGAATAGTGAGCGCTTAGTTTAAAAACTTGTGGATATATCAATCATAAAGATTCACCATTAAGATTCGATGTGTGTTTTAGATATCCAAATGGAATCCGACTCCCTGTCGCATCGAAATTCAAATACCGTTTAAAGGCCAACAATTTTTAGACTCACACAGAAATACAACAAAGATATCATAGTTCAATTCACAACTATTCACATCATAAAGTATCACAATCACATAACAGGGGTGTCAATGAGTTCAAGGCATTCAATAGTAATTAATCATCTACATGTAAGATGAATCAATTGTGTGATTATAATTAATTAATCACATAATTATTTTTATAAATTATCCTTAATTAGTGATTTATTACCCTTAATTATAAATTAATAATCCTTAATTGTTAATTAATTAATTTTAATTACTAATCAATTAACCTTAATTATTATTTAATTAACCTTTAATTATTAATTGATAAATTAATTCATTATTCTTAATTAATGCTTAATTATTCATTTATTAATATTAATTACTTTCATTAATTAATTGTTCTTTAATTAATTATATTAATTAATTAATCCTTAACTATAAATTAATTAACATTTTACTAATAATTAATTATTCTTTAATTATAAAAAAATTATAAATCTTTAATTATTTAATTATCATTATCAATATAAATTAACTTAACTTTTAAGTTAATAATTAAAAACATTTGATTAACTCCATAATTACTTTGTTAAGTTTTTATTTAAAACAAACTTTTAAAAATATAAGTCTAAACATTTTTGAACTTAATTAATTTAAAATATTTTATTTCAAAACCATTAACTTCACATTCTAACTTAACAAACAATCATAATTTTAAAAAGAATAAATTTAGAAATTAATTTAACTTAAATTGTTTTAAAGTTTAAAACTGGAAATTCTAATACCCGAGTCAACCTTGAGTGTTTCCTGAGCCAAACCTCCATTTGCTTCGAATCTTTACCCAAACCCACCCGTATTTCTTTTCAAACTTCAATTTATGTTTAAGTTTTAAAAAAAACCCGGTACACATACCAAATTAACCAAGCCGGACCCGAGCTAGTAATGCGATTACCCGAAGACAACTTCGATGCACCAGCCTTTCTTCCTCGAACCCATATCACTAACACACACTCGACACCGTGCACACGCACAGTCGATCTTACTACCTACAACCGATGCTCTAACCTTCCATACATCGATGACAACCTCCCCGACACTCACGACCACCCAGCAACCAGAAACTACGACGAATTTGACATCGAGCTTCTTAACCAAAACCGGAACAACAATGATCACCAAAGAAACGCCTCACTCCGACTCCACAGGCCACAAGAAGCGTCGAGACTCCAGCCAGAGCTTTGCCTACCTCTCTCCTTTCGAATGCCACCGGTGCGATCGACTTCGATGCGATGACGAGAAGACAGCAACAAGAAAACCGACCTCGACCAAATATAGGTTTTAAACCCTAAATCGTTCCCTTCTGCCTTCCACGATGATCTATCAATCCATCTGACATTTTTACCGAGACCACCATGCTTTCCTGCACCTCCATTCAAAACCCTGACCACCCCGAGTGCCTCGATTGCCAGAATTTTCCCAAAATAGACTTTCCATTCAACTTACGAATGCTCATGATTTCCCAACTTAAAATTCATGATTTTATTATTAAAAATCATAGTTTACGAAGTGGAACAGGACCATGCAATCAAAACTAAGGTTTTAATCAATTAAATTTTTAAAAAAAAATTGATTTAGCTATGTTTTTGAATTTCCCATTAAACCCTTTTATTTTAAATACTTAAAAATATATTTAGAATTGGGATCTTGCCAATCCTAACATGTTGTCTTTAGACATCAAGATCAATAGAGGATCAACGGACAAGATTTTGAATTTTCAAATAGGTTTTGAAACCTGTTTACCTGGAACAGAGCACATTTTTCTTACACCAGACATGCACAGCTATATCCACACATACATATATAGATTCATACACATGCAAGCAGATTTTCAACCTTACTTCAAGCTTGAACTCAAACAATAAGCCAAAATCCAGATTTTCAAAAGTTTACTCACTTGTAGTTTAAAAACAAAGAGAAGCTTAGAACTTAGTTTTGAATTTGAAACTGGGAATTGAATCTTGCTTTGATCTATAACTTGCTTGATTGCTTGATGTTGGTTGAATCTATACTTTGATTCAAGTTTGAGATGAATTCAGGCTTCAGGTTTGAAAATTGATAGAAGATGTTTGATTTTGTTTTTCTGGATTTCTTTGATTTCTAGGTTTTTAAATGGTTTGTATTTGTTTTGAACTTTTGTTTTCTAGTTTGATTGTTTTTAATTTTCTGGTTTCTGATTTTAGAATGTACAGGCTTCTGTTTTCTTTGGAAATGAATAAAAGAAATGAGAAAGAGGGAAATGTTGTGTATATATAATCTTATTTCTTATTTTTATTATTTCCCTCAAAAAGAAAAAGAAAAAAATGACACTTGTTAAATTTAATGACAAGATCCTAACACTTGCTTAATTTCACCATAAAACCATTACACTTGTTTAACTATGTGTTAAAAATTGAACAGTTGTATTTTGCGTGAGAAAAATATTTATATGTTACTTTTAAATTTTATTTTCTATTTTATAAACACATTCTCATTTATTTATATATATACAATTTAAAAGAAAATATTTTAAAAGTAATTATGCATTAAATAAATAACATATATATTATTTTAAATTCAAATTATTTTACTAAGACATTTATTTAAATTTTAAATTCAAATTCAAATTCAAATCTATCCATATATATCTTTAAGTTCAAATAATTTTAAACTTTTATTATTTTGAATTTTAAACTCAAATATAAATTACAATCTTACTCATATACACAAATCAATACTTATCTAATTTATTTTGAAAATTTTCCAATAAATTTTAATTCAATTCCAAAATCCTCTATTAATTGCTAATTTTAAATTAAATAAAAATTGGAATGTTACAACATAATTTTAGTATGTTATTTTAAATAATAACATCATTAAATTTTATATACTTTAAATATTGATGTTAATTTGGCCAAATAAATTATTGCAGAGTTAAATTGGATCGAATATGGTAATTGAACATCTGTTTAGCGGAATAAACCACCATTCTGCTAATTAAATTAATTTGGTAATTAATTAGCAGAATAAATCCCTGTTCTGCTATTTTATAGTTTTGGACATTCAACTATATATCGTAAATGATACGCCACTTTGAATTAGTGGTATATTGACTAATGATGGTTAAGTTATTTAGTTCTGCTTATTGAAATTTTTTTATCTTTCATTTAATAGTTTAAATGTCATGATAGTGATTTTCGCTATATCATTGTTATTAAATTTAATCCTAAAACCCTATCTGTGAATTTGAGCTTTGCATTTCCGCTAAAAAGAATACTGAAATGTAAAAATCATTATAATTAATGATAATTTAAATTTATTAAAATTTTAAATTGATTAATTTGGGTAATTAACCAATTTAATAAAATATTGGTTTTAGACATGTGTAAGCTAAGTATAACATGCAAATACAAGTGGAGATATTCCGTTTTCTTTTAAACTGAATATTAGTAATAACAAAGTGATAAACTAAGCTGAATACAGTCATTCTCTTTTTCTTTCTTCTTTCATTCTCTCAAACTAAAATTCAAAACCAGAAAAGAAAAACTAAATCAAACTCTTTCAATTTCAAATTAGAGCAAAGATCCAAGTTTTTCAACCTGAGCAAAGTGCAAATCAACTTAATACAAAGCAGATCAAAATTAAGAATCAAGTTCTAGTTTTCAAAATCAAGGGCTATTCTTTGTTCAACAAAAAAATATAGTGAGTAAACATCACTTTTAATGTTAAATATGTTTTAGAACCTGATGCATGTGATAAATACTTGTAGATATTTTGTGAAATGTTTGCATTAATATATGAATATGCTTGCATGTATATACGTATGGGTTGATTAAGTGTGTCATGTCTGTTTGTACATAAGCCTGTCGCTGTTTTGATTTCAATAGGGTTAAACAAGTTCAAAATTCAAAATCTCTTTCCCTAATCTCTTTTAAGTTATGAAGTTTAAAGAAAATATGTTTGTAATAACTAAATTTGATTTTTAAAAATGTTTTTAAGTAAAATTAGCAAGTAGATTTACTAGAATCAAGGAAGAATGGTGAAAACCAATTAAAGTCAGAAAATCAATTGTTTAATTTCCTTGTTTTGATTATATAATCCGACTCGTCATTAAAAACTATGATTTTTGACAATGATTTCATGATTTTTAAGTTTATAACTGTTGAGAATTTTTGGGGTCGAAAATTTTGGGTAGTTGCATTTGGTATCAGAGTTGAAGGTTAAGTGAGAACCTTGGCTCTAGTGGGGCTACTCATTAGGGATATGATCAGTAGTACCCTAGAATGAGTTGAGTGTATTATATGAAAGCATACTTTTTATTTTCCTATATAATGATTTATAAAATGGTTTTAAAAATGATTTGCTTATAAGCCTATATTTTGATATATAAAGCAACAATTTTTCTAATTATTATAATATATTAAAATAATTGGTTGTTGATTATTAAAATTGAATAAGATCATAAGAATTTAAGTGGTAATATATATAACCAAATAGGAATTGATAATATGAACTATACAAATAAAATAAGCTAGAAATGGATTCAAATCAGAAAATAAAATCCTGAAATTTATAGAAGTATTTTCAAAATGTTGAATTAAGTTACCCAGATTTTATCTTCCGAACAAATTATGAGATGATATATAGTGAATTGGTTTTCAAATATGATAATCTTGGTTATTATCATAAAAGGGTTGTTGTGTCTAACAATGGGATATTTATTTCCTAATAATAATAAACAATGATAAAGCAGAATGAAATGTTTTTAGGAAGTAATAATTTAGATGAGTATGACTTATAAATTGAAAAGGATTTAAATTGTTAAGTATTAAAATCTAAGTCCAGAAAATTTAAATTGTTTCAAAGTGTTAAAAGATATCATAGATAAATGTAGGAATCTTATTTCAAACCAAGAGTTGTTTTAAATTTTTTAAAGGAATTTTTTTAAATTAAAAAAAAAACAAGAATGGCTCAAAATCTAAAGGATGGCTTGGTGTGCAAATGAAGTAAATATGTATATATAAGTAGATATACATAATACCAAGATGATTGGAAATAAATACTAAGTGTTGAATTCTAAATTTCCTTGAATGAGATGTAAAACTCAAAGAGAAATAAGTTTTTGAACTTTTAAGTAGGAAAGGATACTGATAAGAAGTTTAAATTTGAAATGGGAAATTTAAATTTGAATGGGGAATCCAAATTGAGTAATGTTGACTGGATTAAGTGAATTGAATTTAACTTAGGGAAGTTAAATGGTTGAATTGAAAGGAAGTTATGTGTGATCTCAAAATGGGTTTGACTTCTGGAAATGGGTAATGCATGTATTGATGGATGTTTTAGATGATTTGGATGTTTATTTACATTGACTTATTATGTTGTCATCATGTTGTTATTAATAATCTATGAAACCGTGAATTTGATTGTTTTAAATGAATTAAAAAGTGGATTGAGATGATATACATCCATAGCTAAAATAAAATGGAAATAAAACTTTAATTTAAAATTATTTGAATGATTTTGATTTTAAGAGATAAGATTGAGCATATGAAAATGGAATCACTTTGAAATTAAGATTTGAATGTTTAAAATGAACTTTCAAACTGAAATTGTTAAGAATTGGTTTCAAAGTTAAAATTTTGTAATGAATTGGATTCTGAAGATTAAATTGTTTAAAAAGGATTTGAACTATCATTTGAACCTAGAAATAAATTTATTTTGGAATTTTGAAATTTGGACTCAAAAATTAATTTTTTTAAATATTTAGGTTGTTAATTTAAAGGTAAAGGTTAATTTGATTGAGAGGATTAAATCAACATTTGAAAACTTACTCGAATTTGCATAAATTGAGTTAATTTTAAAACTGAAAATGGAATTGGACTTAATTCAAGAGTGGAATTGAAATAAGCTAACTGGAATTTGAATTTGATATTGAATTGAATTAATTGAAAGTGAGCTTAAAGTTGAATGAGTTTAAATTCAAATGGAAATTGATTTTAATTTGGGAAAGGAATTGAAGTTAATTCAAATTGAACTGGAATATAATCAATTTGAATGAAAGTGGAAGTTGGAAATTGATTAGAAGTGGAGATTGGAAAATTGAACCAGTTTGACTTTGAAACTATTTTCAAATAAATTGTTTTAATATAAATTGTTTTAAATCTATTTTTCCAAGCTATTTACTAAACAACTTTTTAAAAAAAAAACCCAAACTATCTTATACTTATTTTACAAAAATTTTGAAACTATTTAACTATTTTACAATAATTTTACATCTATTTTACAAACTAATTACTATTTTATAATTATTTAACTATTCTACAACTATTTTACAACTAATAACTATTTTTACAACAATTTACTATTTTAAACTTTTCAAGCTATTTTCTAAATTCAAATTGGCCAGAGTGCAAACTTTTTATAATTGAAGTGATAACCCAAATGGAGATTGAAGCAATTGTAAATAAGTGAATAGAAAAAAAATGAATGTGAAATAAAAGAAAATTGATTTAGCTAATAATTAATGAAGATAAATACGTAGGATATACGTATATTATTCTATTTTCATAACGATTTGATCCAGATTCGAGCATAAAATTTCGAGATAGTATATCGATCCTAGTTGGGATTTTTTACTCAATTTTTGATGGCGAACCCTAGATATGGATTTTTGATTGAATCTGTAGATTCTCTATCGTAGTTATGGCTATGCAAGGAGAATGACGGTTTCTGATCATGAAATTAGATCTGAGTCCGCACTGGGAAGACGGATGGACGATACTAGTTCGAAAGTGAAATTGTATGATCGAGGAGCGATCGAATTTGATATGGCGTACGGATGATATATGTATATCGTACGTGCTTTAATGAATTGATATTGAAAATTTTGAATAGGAAAGTGAAGATGTTTTCGGGAAATCGGATATCACTATAATTGAAATTCATTTTATAATATTAAGTAGGTAATGTGGAAAACAAATTTATAAAGGAAATCGAATTTGAATGTTGATTTGGCATAAATAAAGTTATATATATCTTTGTTATATATGATAAACTCCCCTTGTTGGATCTATAACAAGAAGAAAAGATCTTTGAAAAATATGTGAAGTATAAAAGGTAATTTATATAAGTATGAAGTGATCCAAAAATATATTTTTTTCTAGTTAAACGAATAAACTTATATATATATATATATATGATTTTATAAATTGGGAAAAAGGGTTTCGTAACCTATTGATTTTGAAAAGCTTTTGATTTTTGGGAAAAATCAATTTTAGGAATTTAGAAAGCCAAGTTTGAAATTATCAATTTGAGATATCAATTTTGTGTAAATAGAATATATATGTGATATATATATAAGAGTATGAGTTGAAAGATACTATATGTGTATAGTATAAAATGTTTTGAAAATGCTGTGGGGAAAAGGTGCTCCCATTTAGAGTTGAAACTTAGTTGGAGATCCTCAAGGGTTGTAACGACCCGTAAAATTTTGATAATTTTTAATGGTTTTATTTAGGTTATTTAATTTGATTTTGAGAAATTTTAAATAATAATATTTTGAAATAAAATTTTACATTTGGATTACATATAGTTAAATGTGGAAAATGACAAATTTTCATCAAAAATTAAGAAAGTATATTTTAGGGTGTGATTCTGTTCAATTTAAGTCGGTAATAATTGATGTTCATAAAATAATTTATTTTGGGAAATTCAAGGCACGGCTGTTTTATTTGCCATCATTTCTTTAATTTATTTTCAAACAGTTCATTTTGCCTTTATAACATGTCCTTCCATATTTATTCTTACTGTCCAATCAAGCTATTATGTAATATCCCGGAATTTTTAACAATATCAATTTAATAATCTGTAGTTAAAATTAAATTGATATTGATATTCTGTTAATAATTATTCAAATAGAATTTAATAACCTTCTTCAATAATTATTTAAATTGGTTATTTTATCTTCTTAAAAATATAAATTGATTTCTATTTACAATATAAATATATGGTTTATATTTTAAATAGATTGGCATTGTTTTAATTTTAAAAAGTAAAGCATATTTTTCTAGTTTCATTATTTATAGTAATTTGGAAAATTTGTTTTATTTAATAGTTAAGTTTTTCAAAGTTAAATAAATGATTTTGGTTTAAATTAAATATTGAATCATGTTTTAAAATTCTAATATATACACATTATAAATTGGAAATTTTGATTTTAATTAGTATTGAGTTTTAAAAAATATTTCATAAATAAATATATGATTTTAAAATTGATAAGAAAAATATTAAAGTGTTTAAATTAAATTGTCTTGAGTTTTAAATTTAGAATGAATTTAAAAAAATGGTTTTATGGCTTAATAAAATGGATATTTTATTTATAAAAATATAATCTCTTGTAAAATGATTTTAATTTAATAATAAGAGAGTTATAAAAACAATATTGATATTGTATTGACTTTATAAATAAGTTTTGAATAAGATTTGTAATTTTTATTTCAAATTGAATTTATATTTATAATTTGATTTGGAATTATTTGATTTGAATTTAGTTTGAATCTAAGTTCAAAAGTATAAATTTTAAATTGTTTAATTGTTTTATTTTTTAATATGTATAAGTTTATTTATAAACATGGTTTGTTTTCATTTATAAATTCATACACATATTTTAAAATAAACTAACAAGTTAAATTAAGATAATACACACTCTAGTTTGTAAATTAAAAACAAATTACTTTTAAAAGAGAAACAAGTGTTAGATTCATATGCATTCATTTGACAAGTGTAAGATTTAGTTTTTATTTTTCTTTTCTTTTGATTAAATCTGAAATACATTAGTTAAGATTGCATCTTCTTTCATATTGCATTTGCATTTTCCTGAATCAAGGAAATTTTCAAAATTCTAAAATCAAAAGCATCTTCATATTAACAATCAATCTGCATTTCCACAAATTTCAGAAAACCCTGCATATTCAACCATATTCAAAATCAAAAAAACTCCTCGTATCTAAGCCCTTCAAATACATGTACAAATCCAAAGAAAATCTGCATATTCCACTTCCTAAAAATCAAATATGAACATCCTCAAATCCACAAATCTGCATATTCTAAATCATGTTCAAATCTGTTTACTTCACTTCCTAAAAACCAAACCCACTTGCAAGTTTCAAATCTGCGTATCATAAAAAAAAAGAGCCTGCATTCTGTTTAAACCTGGAAATGGAAGCATCTGCATGTATTTGAGGGACTAGCTACTGCATCTAGCTTCTGCATGCAAGTAATTAGAGTATGGATCATGAGCATTTAGATTTCAACAGAGAAAGCAAGCCTGCATATTCTTGTTTCTGCAAAATTTATAAAGAACAACAGGGGGTCTGGATTCAATAAAAGGTGAGTAACATTTAAATCTTAAACTATATTTAGGTTGCTTGATAAATGTTTGTGATAAAATATGTTGTGTGCTTATGAAAAGTCTGTTGTGATTATAATTGTATATGCATGTTGATTATGTTCTGCAGAGTATACTCAGATTCACATCCTATTTAAAAGAATTTCTACAGTTGGTCTGATTTAAGATAGTAACTGGGTTCTAGAATAATTAAAGAAGTTTGTTTATCATAGATTAGAATCAAATTTATAAAGTAATATGCTTTTATTTTCTTAAATTAAGGTTTAAATTTTTTAGAGGAGTTAAAATATAGGGTGATATCTCTGTAAAACAGGTAATAACATTATATGTTAATCTTGATCTAATCCAAACATATTAATATTGAAATCCAGGTTCATAAACTAAAAACATTTATTGAAACTTGATTTTTAAATCAAGTATTATTATTTCTAGGTGTTTGTTTCAGTAACAGTTTGTTATTGAACAAAAATATGAATTTGAGCTAATTCTTGCAATCTGTGTTTTGAGAAAACTTAGAATCCTTCTGGGTTATAGAGTAAGGATCATTGATCCTCAGAAAAATCAGAGATGAATTTAAAACTGATTGGAGTAAGTGCAGTTTTGAATTTCTTCAGTTAACCCTAGTTTTGAAGTGGGTTTGAGCATTTAGTCAGTGAGAGGTGTAGGGTTGATCGAGTATTCTGGGACTTGGTGAATGTGAAGTAAGTATGTGGAGGAGTTCGAGGTTGGAATGGGTGGACCTCAGGTGGTCGGAGTGACTTGGAATGGACGTTGACAGGTTTTGAATAGAAACCTGTAAAAAAAAATTCCAGGTTTTGAAATTTGGGGTTGAAGTTTGATTCTTTGATTTTTGTTCGACCTGGTGATGATGTTAGGGTATTGTTGGGTTGCTGGAAGTGTTGTATCATCAATGATGATCGCCAGAGGTGGTGGTCGCCGTGCATATGCACGGCGATGAAAAATTCTGGTGAAGTTGTGGGTTAGTTTGTGTTACAGGGGAAGGTTGAGGGGTTTTACTCGAAGGGGATGAGAGGAAAACTCGAAGCAGGCAGGCTTTCGACTCGAAGTAGAAACTGGGTTTCTCGGGTTGATCTATAGTTTACAGGTTTCAGAGGAAACTGTGTTTTTTTTTATCTGGGTTTTTAATTTTTTTTAAAATCTGTAGTTTTGTTTAGGTTAAGGTTTAAGTTTAAATTCAAATGCAAGTTCGAATTTTAGATTCAAATTTAAATCCTACTTTTTTTTAAAATAAAATAAAATTTCATAAATTTAATTTAAATAACTATTTGTTTTGGTAAAATAGTTTAAACATTTTTAATAATAAGATTTTAAAAATATGAATAGATTTGAAGTTGGTTTAAAATCTGGAAATTCAAAAGTTAAATTTGAATTTCAGTTTTAAATTTTAAAGAAGGTTTAAATTTGAAGTTTTAAATTAAATGAAAATTTAAGTTATCAAAAGTTTTGAAATGAATTTAACTTTAAATTTTTTTTTATATAACTTTTGTTTTGTCTTGAAATTTAAAAAGTTTTAAATTATTTAAAACTTTGATAAGTTTTAAAAATTATTCTATTTAAACTTGAATTGAAATTGAAATTTAAAGGTAATTTCAAAAGTACTTAGTTTTGAATTAAATTGTTTTAAACATAATTAGTTATGTTTCATCTTGAAAATTTAAATTAAGATTAATATTTCAGGATTAATTTAATTAACAAGGTAATTAAGATTAATTAATTAATTTAATTAATTAATTGAATTTGGAATTAATAATTGATTATGATTAATCAATCTAGAATTAAGATCATTAATTAAATTATTAACTAATGATGAATGAATATTATTAATTTTGAAATTAAGTTTTAAATCAAGGTTAATTAATTTAATAATTAACTTTAATTAATGAATGTTTAAAGATAATTTAAATTGTATTTAATTTAAGTTAATGAAATAATTAGAGGATGGTTAATGAAGGTCATTAACCAGGATTATTTAACAATTAATTAATATGGTTAATTTTTATAATTAATTAGGTTAATTAATTTAATAATAATCAATTAATGGTTAGAGAGAAATTACTTGATAAAGTAATTAAGAAATTAATTACTTAATGTAATTAATTCAGTTTAGTGAGATTGTTTAATTTAATTAATTAAGTTTAATCAATTTTAAACACTTGGGTTTTATAAATAATTACTTTATGTAATTAATGATTTTGAAATTACTTAGTTAAGTAATTGTTTAATAATTACATGATTGTAATTAAGTGGATATGTTTAAGTATGAGGTAATTTGGTTTAATTATTTAGTAATTAATCAAGGAATTAATTAAGTAATAAATTAAAGAATAATTAATTTGTTTAATATAGTAATTAAGATAGATAATTGCTAAATGTAATTAATCTGTGATGATGATTAATAATTACAAGTTAATTACTTAAGGTAATTAATAAAAAGGGGATCATTAATTATTATAATTAATGATGTAATTAAGATTGATTAATTATGATTAATTAATCAATAATAGGTAATTAAAGGTAATTAATTAATTTATTAATTAAGGATCAATGTAATTAATTATGATTAATTAATTTATTAAAGTAATTAAAGGTTAATTAATGTTTAATTGGGAATAATTAATTTGTGAAATTAATTGAGGATAATTACATAAGTGTAATTAAGGGTAATTAATCATGGGTGATTAATCAAGGTAATTAATTAAGGTGATTAATAAATTGATTGAAATCAATTAAATGATTGAGTAAGCCAGATTTATATTAGTAAAGTTATTAATTTAATTTATTTTAAATTAATTAAAGTTGAAGTAATTAATTTAATTCGTCTTAAATTAATTAGAGTTAGAGATAGTTAATTTAATTCATTTTAAATTAATTATATTGTGATGAGTAAACCTTTGCTTATTGTTGAATGGATGACATTGATTGTCTTGGATGCTTTGTGATCTCAGTAATAAGATAAATATTATTGTGCGATATGGATGTTTGATTGTATTGTGATGATAACTTAGATTATCTTTTGTGATAGTGATATATGGATTATCTATTATGATAATGATAATATGGATTACCTGTTATGTGATAATGTTGATTATCAATTATGATTTGTAAGTTATCTATCTATGTGTATATAGATACTGTATTTAATTGTTTTAAAACTTTAAAACAACTTGGACTTAAAAGACACGCTTTGGTTTTCAATGAGACCGGGATCGGGTTCCATATTTGGATATCCGAAAACCACATCAATTCCAAATAACGTTAGGTCGTGAATCAAAGTGGAGCTTTGTGAAGACTCGAGGTGTAAGGACTATGAGTCAGTATAACGCTGTGGGTGATTCCGCAATGAGTTGACGGAATTAGTTCTTATAGATTCGAGATGGTGGTTCAGAGTGCAAGGGTTATTGTCGTTAACTCTGAGGGTGATTCCAATACGAGTGTAACGAGATAATGCCTTCGGTTTCGTTCGAACCCGGAACGAACTTGTATGGATCGAATGCTTTCAGAACATCGTCAGGTGGACGATGATCAATCTAAGTGATGTGTCCTATAAAAGTAATCGTAGCCTCAAGCCTCATCAACCGGGAATGGCTAAAACAGGGGAGGTGCAGCAAGGCTTCGTGGGTCGCACCCACTGGAGAGCAAGATTTATTCCTGTCTAGAAGTCCCTTTATATTCGGCTGTGTGGGTGGTTGCTAGCTACAACCATGGGGTTGTCTTGTTCGGAACTATTCAGTAAGGAATGGGTCCGGCTTTGTGTTGCAGGGGGTCGAGAGTGATCCTCGGTATGTTGATCTAGGCCACGTACTGTGACGGGCGGTACCCCAGTAGCCCTGCCATTGTATGGAATCCAATATCCAATAAGTGCCAACGGTTTTTGATTGTATTACCCACTTTTGTGGCTAGTAGCTGGAATTTAATAATGTAACAATTTCGGCTATTTCTTATTTATTTGAAAACCCTAGACACTATTATAATATCATCGGATTTCCTATCAAATGTTTTGGTTAGTGTAAGGTAAAAACTTTTCCATGTTTATGTGTGGGAAGTCTTACATGATACCTTTCTTTTCAAAAAGATTTTTGAAGGTTAAGCAACTTTAACCTGTTACTCACACCAGACCCATGTATGACCCGGAGTTTATTTTTGTTTTTCATAAACTCTTGGGTACTCAAATTTTTATGAGTAGTCAAGGCAATTCAGGTTAGGATTCAGGTTTGCTTTGACGAATTATGGAGGAGCAATGGAGCAGGAGGCGTCCGCGTGTAGATATATATCTAGTATACCGCTGTGTGTTCTCTGAGTTGTTGTATTGAGTTGTATAACTAGACAGGTGTTTATAACTGTCTAGTATGTGTTATATATATGTGTACTCTGATATTGGTTGTAAACTATGTAATATTTATGTTATTAATATAATTTATTCGTTCAGCTGTTAAATTCTGATGTTGTTTCTTTCTTCTCTTCTTTCTATTCTATTTTCTATCCCTTTCTTTCTTAAAAGATGATGCGATTTTCTGGGGTAAGTAAGTCGGGTCGTCTCATATTAATTGCTTTGATTGTGTCTAAAACAGTGTGTGGCTGGTACTTATTCTACTGTTAAAATTTCAATTGCTTAATAAGTTTTCCAATTCACAGATAGACTTACCCATTCCTAGCCATTAATAGACTTTGAAATCATCGTCCTTGCCTTTCGTTATTCCCCGTTTTATAATAATAATTTATATTTATAGCCGTTTCAGTATATAACTTTTACATGTTTTATACTCATTTAATTTCAGCAATCCATTGCCTTTAAATTTTTAAACTATTCCATTTTCTTCCCAGGCAACAGTTCACATTCCATTTCGCTTATAAATCAGTTTCCACTTTTACTCACCTGCTCACCTTTTCTTCCATCTATCCGTTTAATAGTTATATATAAGTAATAGTATGTTTCCCTAATTCATCTCCTTTCCTTTTTCATTGACATATTAATTCTGGGAAGTGATTAATTTAAAAACCCATCTTCTTTAAACTTTCAGCTAAATTTTAGCTTGTGACCATTGCTACTAAAATCGTTACTTTTCTAATATATTCATTCCTACTTTCACCGACCTTTTATTTCTTCATTTTTCCACCGTTTAAAATATATATATATATATATATATATATATATATATATATATATATATAATGGTTATTCGTTTTATTTTATTCAGTAGTTAGTGTGAATCTTTCCATTTACACCATACCATATTTTATAATTTAGTTTCGTTCAGCATTCTTATTTTAAAAATAAAACGTAGAGTAACGTTGCCTTCACATTTAATTGCCAGCGTGACCTTTGTTTTTCAAAAATTTACTCCCTCTTTAACGTAGTTTCCCAACTTACAAGATTTGTTTCCATTCCACCTTTATTTATTTCAATCAGTTACTAAAAAGTCCAGCTGTTGTAATCTTATAGCCATTGAGAAAAATCAAACATAACGTTTGCATTTATTTATTAAAAAAAGGGTCCATATTTTAATGTTTTACTTCATTTGTTTTCATTGCGTCCCTTTATATGGCCTGAGAACAGACTCTATCCTTTCTTCTGCAAATTTAAACTACAGAGAGGAAAATGTATATATATACACACATAACAAAATTTTGTTCGAAACCATCTTTACGTTCCACCTCCTTCTCACTAGTTCAGCCACACGATCTCCTTCTCCCAGCCTCTGCCGCTCTCAGCAGCTGTAGCCCATTCGTGTATGTGCATGATAATCTTAGGTAACTATAATTATATTTACATAAGTGTTTATAATATATATTATGAGTCATATAGGGTTATGTATTCGCAGTAAGTTGTATTTTTTTGGTTAGAAAGTTTTAAAAAGTTATTAAGGCTAGTTTTAGTATATATAATTCTCACATAAAGATTTCACGGGAAAGGTTATATAAAGATGATATATATAGGTTTGCTTACCGTTATATTATACTTATAAAGTGCTTGTTGCTTATAGAATTTGACAAGTCAGGAGGTGAAATATATTATCAGTTTATATAGGTGAGATATAGGTTCAGTTCATATTATTTTCATAGATGCTCAGTGTTTAAAGTCTACCATACTACATATATTAGTTATACTTATAAAAATATGCCTTGTTTTGTCACAGCATATGTACGAGGTTGCGCCTATATTTGCAACATGTTTTTCTCTATATTTTTTTCATGTTTTGATTTTCAATGTAACATAAAAGTTTATAATTTATTTTCAATGTAACATAAAAGTTTATAATTTACACGTATATATATATTTAAAAAGGATCGCTTTATATTAAGGTCACACGGTATTTGGAGAAGTATGTTTAAACTATTTTGTCACTTTTGTTTTGTATTTTATAGTCCCGGTCCTAGGAGCATTTGATTGTTGGCTATACATTTTGGGTCTAAGTATTTACATTTAAAAGATAATGTTTAAATCTAGGTAAAGGAAGGCAAAGTTTTGATGTATAAACTGGGATAGTTTAACATATATAAGCGAGGCCATCATTAATTCATACTTTCTATTTTCATCAGATTTGGTTTATGCATTTAGTAATGCTAACTAAGCTATATATATATAATTGGTTTTGCAAGGTCTATAATTATATAATATAATATGTCGATTATATGGATTTTTTTGTTTACAATAGTGCTTCACTTTTGGTTTTAAAACATAAATAGTTATATGTTTGGAAAATTCACGTATTGCTGTTTTGTAAGTTCACGTATAATATATACTTTTTTTTTATATAGATGAGAACTTGATTTTCAATTTTTTTATTTGATATAGTACGTTTTTTATTAACTATTTAATTTAAACAAATATATATTATTTTAAGTGTATGTTTGACTTTTAATAATTGTAAGCTTGATTTATTTATTTATATGTTTGAAACACTTGTAAATTAAATTTGTGGTGTTTAAACTTAGAATATAAATTTCATATGTATATATAGTATAGGTGGTTATATAAGTTCGCATATACCGTTTTTCTTCATCGTTCCAGTTCTGTTCTGATCCGTTTTCATCAATTCGTGCCATTCAGCTTTGATCGTTGAATTCGTGCTGATTTTTCTTTGCTTGAATTCGAAATTCAATCAGTGTCTGTATTAGTGTGCGTATCCGTGTCGTTGAATTCTAGCCTCGAAAGGTGAGCAATCACTCACGATTAACGTTTTATATTTATTAAATTCGATTTCAATTGAAACAACAATTGAAGTATGCTGCTGTTGTTATTTAAATTGTTATATTTATGCTATTATCTATAGCTGTTCACTTGTGGGATATGACACCATATCCTATTGTTTATATTATACTGTTATTGATGATATATGCATGTGGTTACATTATTATCATATCCTGTTATATATTTATTATCTGTTATCACTCTACAAGTTCCCTATAGTTTAGAATGCACTATGGGTTGAAATGATACAAACCCGAACGGACTTTAGAATAGGAGAATTTCATTATGGGTTGAAACGATAGACCCAAGCGATTTTTATTAAACTGAATTTGGGATTACATGTTGAAATGCTATCCATCCATATATATTTAGTGTACGGATTGAAATGATAAATACCTATATCACTTGACCATATGATAAGAAATATATACAGACACCGTTGGTCCATATATAAATATTTTGAAAATAATTTCTATGGTTTTGGAAAGAACTATATGGTTTAATAAATATAGATTCTTAAGACATTAGATAAATGATAAATTTTATATACAAATTTAGTAGTAATATTTGATTTAAATTAGATGGATTTAATACGTAGAATATGGTTAAGTATATATGTAAATCTATATTTCAATAGATTTTCTTGTAATAAATTAAATAAATAAGGTTGGGAAGGTAAATTTGGGTTTATTAGAAATGGTATTTAAATAAGGATTTTAATTAGTCGATTTGAAATTATTGAATGGGAAATTTAAAGGTACGATTTTTTTTAACTGGATTTTGATTTAAGTGATTTAATGAATATTTCACATCTAAATAAAAAAAATGTTTAGTAAAATGTAATTTAAGGTTACTTAAATGATATTGAATAAAATGAGGGAATATTTCAAGACTAAATAAAAATGGGGTTAAATCGAGATCTATATGAAACTGTCAATTGAATTTTGAATTGAAGAGTATTAAAGCTTTGAACTATACTGGAATTTAATTGGTTTATTTGTGATTCAGATCTGTATTTGAAATCAATATAATTCGAATTTATTATTTAGAAAATTTAATTGAATAAAAATTTAGTTTGAAACATTGAATATTTAAAGTTTTGAAATAATATTGAAATGTAAAAGGGTATTTTGTGATTTGAAATCTGGATTTGAGATCGATAAAATGTGAAATGGTTATTTAGGAATTGAGTTGAATTTTAAATTAAGAAATAAAGATTGGACTAAAATTTGAATTTGGAATTTGAATAGATTGGAATCGCAACTTTGAAAGTGATAAAATCCGAATATATATATATATATATATATATATATATTAGATGAAATGATATTTTTGTTTTGAAGTATAAAATAAATTGAAATGACCACGGTGTTATAGTGTATATTTCTACATTGTAGATACTTCCACGGATCCTTAGAGAATGGTTATCCCATACATCCTCTAAGTTACTTGTATTTCAGTTGATATTTCACTTGAGTTGGAATTATTGATATAAGAATGTTAATCCTGACTCGAGCGTTTTATGTTTTGCTTTACGCTTGGGTCAGACTGAGTGATATAGCATTTGAGACTCACCTTCGAAGTTGGAACTTTGCTTGAAGATCCAGCTATCTATCCTTTCAGTCATCTAGTTGATTGGTTCAGAGAAGTCATCCGCCCGTATTGGAGACTTCACTGCATATGGGATATTCTGATGTATTATATTTCTAATTTTGTTTATATAGTAGCTTCATGAACTACTATTCATTTATTCCGCTGCGTATTATTGTACTACACTGTATCTGTGATTCTGTGATTGATTGATTTACTGTATATATTTTGCCAAATTTAAATTAACAATTCGGTATTTTGAATTATTCAAGTCGGACATGTATGGTTTTATTGTCGATTTGAATGGTCCAAAATAGCGGGTCGTTACAGTTGATATCAAAGCGAGGCTCTAGGCAAACCTTAGCATATATGGTAAATTTATTTACAGAATCACTTCCGTTCGAGTTGAATCTCTTCCTTTTTGACTCGATTTCCTTTGAACTTTGGAATGTCCCTCGGCTCCGAAATTCGTTTTTGTCTCTTCTATTTATATTCGTTTGATTCGGGAGTATTCCATAACTCCACTGAATGTTTTGTAAAGGCGGTTAAAACCCCTTTACAATCGGCATTAATTCACCGAAGATTTATGTATCCTCGGTTTAGATGCTGCTATCTCTGGTTATGACGAATTCTATATCTGGCGATCGAATGTCGATTTGCCTTGGAATTCCGCATCGATCATATTCATAAAGTAACGGTTGAACCAGTTAAGGTCGCCCACGATTTATAGAGTATATCCATCTTCTATTTTGTAATTTAATTATCTCATCTTCGATCGAGTCTATCTTCGAATCAGGATTCTATTGATTGGAGTTACTCTAAATTAAATCTCTATCTTTGTTTTGAAATCCATTCTTGAATCATCCTTTGAAAATCGGGTTTTGTTGTATTTTAAAATTGTTTTATATACTAAAATTTTTATTTGGGTAACTATGATTTTATTCTATATATAAAAGAGAAAATATTTTCGATAAGGATTATATACCTTTAAAAAAAGGAGAATTTGAAGTTTCGAAAAGATTTTAAATTTTGAAAATATTACAAGAAAATTGATTTATATAAAAATGATTTATAACTGAAAGGTTTTGAATTTGAAATTCGAGAGATTGGACTCCGGTATTTCTGAAAATTGGTTTAAGATTATGAAATATGTAATAATAAGATTTGAAAGTATTTTCTGAACAAGAAATGTTTCAAATGACTTCAAATGAGTTCCAAGGATTTCGAAAAAAAATTCAAAGAAGTTTTCAAGAAAGTAGAAGTCCAAAACTCACTTATGTCGCTGGAAAATAATTTCGGTGATGAGTGCACGCACCATCGACATTGATTTTCAAGTTTCAGAGTGGGGAGAGGCCACTTTAACAGCTTTGCTATGTGAGTGACTTTGTGAAACCAAATTTGATTTCAAATTCCGAAGTATGATTTGATATTCGAAAGATATAGGTATATATATTTGAAATAATTTAAAGTAAGCTGGTGTTCAATCCTCGAGTTTTCGATTTGATTTAGTATCTCTATTTATAAAAAAATAAAAATTGATTTACTGATTTGTTGCTGAATTCCAACTCTTGGATTTGAAATTTGATTTCGCCGACTATTTTGAAGGTTCGAGCACTTCCAAATCAAGGTTTAAAATTTTAAAACTAAGAAATTTCGAAGAGTATAAAATATTTGATAAAGAATACAAGTTTACTTTTGTATGTTTAAAGTATGAAGAGTATGACTTAATTAAATTTGAAACTTGTGTTAAATAAATAATTTGAAAAAGGAAAATTTGATTTTTCATATAGAAATAAATAGTTTAAAAGTTTTTAAGGGATAATTATAAATCTAGAAACCATTTTGAGTATAATCGATTTTGAGAAGAATATTTGGTTTTGAAATTAGATTGGAGTTAAAACCAGTTCTTATATGGTGGTTTTGGAAAAGAAATTGTTTGACCTAAATTTTGTTGATTTGGAAATTTGGATTATTTTCTAAACCTATTGTTTAAGAAACTTTGAAACTGAATATGTTTAATTTCGAAGAAAATTTGGTCAAATCATATATGATCTTGAAACTGAAATGTTATTGCAAAAAGAAAAATTTGAGAACCTTGATTTACTAAATACTTGATTTGGGAGTTATCGAACTTGTATAAAACTGATTTGTATAAGTATGAAATTGATTTGAAACCTATTGATTTGAAAGGTACTCAATTTGGAAAGAGAAATTTTATATAATCGAAGTCTATATAAGTGTGATTTGATATACTATTAATTTGGAAAGTATTCGATTGAAAATGGAATCCTATATATAATGGACTTTATATAAGTATGATATTTGAAAGTGATTTGAAAAGGTACTATATGATATTATTTTCGAAGTAAAGATATGGAAAGTGCCTTCTGCTTGATATCCGCTTTGTGGCCACATTGCGGATTCACTCTATCGATATTATTCTATTTGATTTTTTGTTTTTCGTATGTGATACATGTGACGACCCGACTTTCCACTCCCGGAAAATCGCATCATCTTTAAGAAAGAAAGGGATAGAAAGAGAAAAGATAGAGAAGAAGAAAGAAACAACACATCAGAATCTAAACAGCAGAATGAATAAATTATATTAATAACATAAACATTACATAGTTTACAATCATTATCAGAGATACACAACATAAACAACTCATTCTAGACAGTTATAAACACCTGTCTAGTTATACAACTCAATACAATAACTCAGAGAACACACAACGGAATACTCTATAACTATACGCAGAAGCCTCCTGCTCCATTGCTCCTCCAGAATTCGTCAAACCAACTTAAAATCCTAACCTAAATCCCTTGGCTACTCGTAAAAATTTGAGTACCCAAGAGTTAAAGAAAAACAGAAATAGCTCCGGGTCAGACATGGGTCTGGTGTGAGTAACAGGTTAAATTTGCTTAACTTTTAAAAACCTTTTGAAAAGAAAGGTATCACGTAAGACTTCCCACACATAAACATGGAAAAGTTTTTACCTTACGCTAACCAAAACATTTGATAGGAAACCGATGATATTATAATAGTGTCTAGGGTTTTCAAGTAAATAAGAAATAGCCGAAATTGTTACATTTATTAAATTCCAGCTACTAGCCACAAAAGTGGGTAATACAATCAAAACCGTTGGCACTTATTGGATTTTTGGATTCCATACAATGGCAGGGCTACTGGGGTACCGCCCGTCACAGTACGTGGCCTAGATCAAAGAACCGAGGATTACTCCCAATCCCCTGCAACACAAAGCCGGACCCATACCTTACTGAACAGTTCCAAACAAGACAACCCCGGCGATTCTAGCTAGAAATCGCCCCACATAGCCGAAAAAATATAAAGGGACATCTAGACAGGGGTAAATCTTGCTCTCCAGTGGGTGCGACCCACGAAGCCTTGCTGCACCTCCCCTGTTTTAGCCATTCCCGGTTGATGGGGCTTGAGGCTACGATTATCTTTATAGGACATATCACTTAGAATGCTCATCGTCCACCTGACGGTGTTCTGAAAGCATTCAATCCATACAAGTTCGTTCCGGGTTCGAACGAAACCGAAGGCATTATCTCGTTACACTCATTTTGGAATCACCCTCAGAGTTAACGACAATAACCCTTGCACACTGAATCACCATCTCGAATCTATAAGTACTATTCCGTCAAACTCATTACGGAATCACCCACAGAGTTATACTGACGTATAGCCCTTACACCTCGAGTCTTCACTCGCTCCACTTGGATTAACGTCCTAACGTTATTTGGAATCGATGTGGTTTTCGGATATCCAAATATGGAAACCCGATCCCGGTCTCATCGAAATCCAAAGCGTGTCTTTTAGGTCCAAGTTGTTTTAAAGTTTAAAACAATTCAATACAGTATCTATATACACACAGATAAATAAATCATAAACTATAACTGATAATTATCAATATCAGGTAACCTACATTATCAATATCAAATAGATATTCCATATATTATCATCACAATAGATAACCTATGTTATCATCACAATACAACCAACATCCATACCACACAATATCATTTATCTCATTTCTGAGATCATAAAGCATCCATGTCAATTCAATGACATCCATTCATACATAAGATAAAATTTACTCATCACCATATAATTAATTTAAATGAATTAAATTAATTCTTTACCTCTAATTAATTTAAAATGAATTAAATTAATTCCTTCACCTTAATTAATTTAAAATAAATTAAATTGATTACTACATCAAATTATAACTTGCTTACTCAATCATTTAATGTATTAAAATCAATTAATCAATCATAAATTACTTTAATTAATCACTCTTGATTAATTACCCTTAATTAAATTTACAAATTAATTAACCTCAAACAAAACAGTAATTAACCCTTTAATTACTCAATTAATTAATTAATCGTAATTAATTACCTTAATCCTTAATTAAACAATCAATTAATTACCTTTAATTACCTATTATTGATTAATTAATCATAATTAATCATCATTAATTACATCATTAATTAAAATAATTAATGATCCTTAATTATTCCTTAAATTAATTTCTTAATTAATTTCTCAATTAATTATTTGATTAATTATTAAATAATTAACCCAAACTATCTCAAAATTAAACATCTCCACTTAATTACAATCTATAATTATCAAACAATTACTTAACTAAGTAATTACCCAAATCATTAATTTCACAAGGTAATTATTTTAAAAACTCAAGTGTTTAAAATTAATTAAACTTAATTAATTAAAATTAAACAATCATATTAAACTAAATTAATTACATTAAGTAATTAATTTCCTAATTACTTTATCAAGTAATTATACTTAAACCATTCATAATTGATTATCATTAAATTAATTAATCTAATTAATTATAAAAATTAACTACATTAATTAATTGTTAAATAATCATGGTTAATGACCTCATTAACCATTCTCAGATTCATTTATAAAGTAATTAACCTAAATTAATTACAATTTAAATCATATTTAATCATTTATTAATTAAAGCTAATTATTAAACTAATTAACCTTAAATTAAAATTTAATTACTTTCATTTAACATTAATCAATTATTAATCCCAAATTTAATTAATTAATCCATTCTAATTATCCTATTAATTAAATTAATCCTGAAATATAATTCATAATTTAAAATTTCATAAACATAACTTAATTATGTTTAAAACAATTTAATTCAAAACAAAGTACTTATGAAATTACCTTTTTAAATTTCAATTCAAAATTCAAGCTTAAAATAGAATAAATTTTAAACTTCTCAAAGTTTTAAAAAAAAATTTAAAACTTATTTAAATTTCAGGACAATTCAAAGGTTTGTCTTAAAAATCAAATCATAAGAACTTGAAGTTAAATTCATTTCATAATTTTAGAAGTTTCAATTCATTTTTAGTTTAAACTTTCAAATTTAAATCTTCTTTTTAAAATTTAAAATTGGAGTTCAGGTTTAAGCTTAGATTTCCAGATTAATTCTTAAATCTTAATCCCAATTTAAAAACTTCATTATTAAAAGTTTCAACTATTTTACCCAAAATAAAATAGTTAATTAAGTTAAAATTTAAACTTTTATTTTTATTTTATAACCTAGAATTTGAATTCAAATCAGTAATGCAAACTTGAATTGCATTTGAACTCAAACTTTGCTTAAAAATAAATTTATTGATTTTAAATTTTTAAAATCCCAGTTTTAAAGAAAACAGAAAAACAGTTTCAACTCAAAACCTGGAATTCAAATTCAAATTAGTAATTCAAACTTGAATTAAATTTTAAACCTAAACCTTATTTAAAACCTATAACTACAGATTTTAAATTTTGAAAACCCAGATTTAAAAAGTTTAAAATCCATATTTTATAAAAACAAAACACAGTATCCTCTGTAACATGGAATTACAGAGTAACCCGAGAGACCAAGATTTTGCTTCGGGTTTCACACTTGATTTCCCCGAGTCATTTCCCTATCCACTTCGAGGAAAACACAGACCTACCCCTAGAACACATCCAAACCAAAACAGTTAACCAGAAATCATGTCGCACCACCTCTGGTTATCATCAGTGATGATCCAACAACCTCCAGAAACCCATCAATACCCTAACTACAACACCAGGTTGAACAAAAAATTCAAGCATTCAAATTTTAGGTCTGAAACCCCCAAATTCACAAACCTGGAAAAAATATTACAGGCTTCTATTCAAACCAGTCAACGGCCATTTCGAGTTGCTCCGACCACCTGCAGTCCATCCATTCCAACCTCGAACTTCTCTACATACCCACTTCATAATCCCCAAGTACCAGAATACTCGGTCAACTCTACAACTCAAACTGACTCAATGCTCAACCCAAGTCAAAACTAGGGTTAACTGAAGAAATTAAAACTGTACTAACTCTAAACAGTTTTAAATTCATCTCTTATTTTTCTAAGGATCAATGATCCTTACTCTATAACTCAGGAGAGTTTTGAATTTTCTTAATCTACAGATTTCAAGAATTTGCACAAAATTATATTTTTGTTCAAGAACAAACAGTAAAGGAAACAATACTCTAAAATTCCTATTACTTGATTTAAAAATCAAGTTCCAGTAAATGCTTCAAGTTTATAAATTGGATTTAAATGTTGATATGATTGGACTTAATCAAGATCAACATAAAGTGGTATTACTTATTTTTACAGAGATATCACTCTGTAATTTAACTCTTCTATTTTTTTTTAAACCTGAACTTAAGAAATTTAGACAACAATACTTCATAAATTTGCATTCTAATCTATGATAAACAACTTTCTTTTAATTATTCTAGAACCCAGTTACTATCTTAAGTCTGATCATATGTAGAATTTTTTTAAAAAGAATGTGAATCTGGAAACACATCATAGCAAAACCAACATTCATAAACAATCATAATTGCAACATACATTTCATAAGCACACAAACATAATTTTTATCTCAAATATTTAATCAAGCAACCCAAATATAGTTAAAGTTTTTATTTGTTACTCACCATTTCAATGCAGACACCGTTGTTCTTTGAATTTGCAGAAATAAGAAACATGCAGGCTTGACTCTGTTGAAATCTGAGTTGCAATTTGATGATATGCTCATGCTCCCTCCCTAGTCACTTGCATGTAGATGCTTTTGCCAATTTCCCAAATGCATGCTAATGCTTTACACTCCAGGCTTTAAACAGAATGGAGAAACATGCAGGCTTCATTTTGATTTTTTGCAGACTTCTTTTTGAAATTTGAGATGAAGGTGGATTTTTAATGAATTTGTAAATGCAGATTTACTTGAATTTGTAGATGTATATGAAGGGCTTTGATTATGCAGATTTGTGGATTTCTTTTTAAGGAAATGCAGATTGAAGGATTTGTATAGGGTTTGACAAATTTATAAATGCAAATTTGGGATTATGGATATGCAGGTTTTTGTATTTGAGGATGTTCATATTTATGAACAGAATGCAGGTTTCATTCACGCATAAGAAAAAAGGAAATTTGATCTTTTCTTTTGATTAAGGAAGATTGAAAATGTAATATGTATGAAGATGCAACTAAACCAATGTATTTCAGATTTAAGAAAAGAAAATTAAAACAAAATTTTACACTTGTCAAATTGTAAATTAGTTTTTGAATACTTGTTAATTTGTATGCATATGAATGCAACACATGTTTAATCAATGCAACACTTGTTTTCTTAAGATAATTAGTACTTAAATTTACAAATGTAATGTGTTAGCGTAGATTAAATTTGTTAGTTTATATGAATATGTGTATGTGTTTACAAAGGAAATAAAAAAAACAGTGTTTTACAAATTAACTTATACATATTAAAGATTAAATCAATTAAACAATTTAAAATTTATACTTTGGAATTTAAATTCAAATTAAATTCAAAACCAAACAATTTCAAATCAAATTATAAATATAAATTCAATTTGAAATAAAAATTAAAAATTTTATTCAAATCTTATTTATAAAGACAATACAATATTAATATTGCTTTTATAAATCTCTTTTTACTAAATTAAAATCATTTTACAAGAGATTATATTTTTATTAATAAAATATCCATTTTATTAAACCATAAAACATTTCATTGAATTTATTCTAAGTTTAAAACTAAATTCAATTTAATTTAAAATATGAACCATATATTTATTTATAAATAGAAATCAATTTATATCATTTAAAAGATAAAATAACCAATTTAAATATTTATTGAAGAAGATTATTAAATTTATCTGAATAATTATCATTAGATTATAAATATGAATTTAATTTTAACTACAGATTATTAAATTGATATTGTTAAAAATTCCGGGATACTACTATCCTTCCCCCTTAAAAGAATTTCGTCCTCGAAATTTAAAACAAAGGTAATTTAATAATCTCATTAAATTTTAATTTAAAAACACAAGCATATATCAAACATATGCTAACAACCAATCAACCAATTCACACAATCAGAACAAATCTAATTATCCAAAAAAAAATTGGATAAAATTTTACGAGTTTCACCGGTATATATATATATATATATCGGGATACTCGCTCTATAAAATCCAAACAATCAATACTACTAAACTATAGAGCTCCTAACAACCATTCTATACAGAATATCAGACTACAAACGAGTCTGACTCAACAACCAAACCAACTTAAACTGCTGGTTCTACAACCAGAAACAGATCATACACGTACTTCCTCAGAGATTCGTGAAACTCATCGAATCCCAGTTATCCAAACTGGTAATTCAATCCTGTAGATCAATAACTAATCTCCAAGATCACAGAAAAGATCAAAAATACTTCAGAGCAACTTCACAGACTTACCCAATCTTATAGCTCACTTTTGATTGGAGACAACTTATCCAAAATTAAATCTCTGACTTCAGAGTCCAAAATTTCTTCGAATAATCCTGGGCTGTCCACATCCTTACTGATCAGCTCAACCTACGCTGATGCTTCTAGAAACAAACTAGACCAATCAACTCAACAAAATGATCTCCTCAAGATCATCCAAAACCAAAAACTCAAACTCAACTCCTCAACATCAGAAGACAACAACTTCTTCTGTCCGGGCAAAGAAAAGCAGATACACTTCCCAACTGCTTCCGCTGCTCAACTCTGATCTGAAGTAGAAGAGAATGCTGAAGAAGAACACAAGCACAAATTGGAGAACATATCCCAGAGATATGGTTCAGCAAGTCCATAAGAATCATTCAGGAGTTCCTCCAAAACTCCGAGCTGCTACACCAACTCAATCTCCAGATGTGAATCAAACTCTGACTTCCTGAAGACATCCAGAAAAACTCAGATAACCCAAGAGAACTCTCAAACGATCGCAAGTCACTTTTGCGATCCACCCAAACCAAATCCAAGGAAAACTGTTCTCCCTTAACCAAACAGAACAGCTTCAACTCAACTAGCCAACCCATCGAAGAAACGGGTCCACTTAACTGCTTCTGAACTCCACTCCAGAAAACTGCTAAACCAAAAGATCTCTTGCCAACACCGAGAACATTCCAAACTGCACTGCTGCCACAGGTGCCAAAGAATTCCGAATCAAAGCTCTCCGGGAAACTCGGACTTCAAAGCAAATAGAAATTCAAGCTGACCACAGCCACAACACTGAAGCAGACTCACCTCCTAAACTTGTTCCAGTGAAAACATCTTCGGGAACATCCATAGTCACTGCATCTCATTACACAGCTACTACTTCCTGAGGTATCAAAATACCATCACTCGCTTCTTCCAAGCTAACAGATCCAAACTTTACTCATCCAATCTCAAAAATAAACTCCGAACCTTAACAGGTTTCCTTCAGAGATTAATGAAGTTCTTCATTACCACAGAACTCACTCGAGATGGTATTAGGTTTACAGTCTCAACAAATACTTCCAACCTCAAATATTCAAGAATCAACCAATGGTAGTCGTGCCACACCTAAATTTTGTTGATTTGGAAATTTGGATTATTTTCTAAACCTATTGTTTAAGAAACTTTGAAACTGAATATGTTTAATTTCGAAGAAAATTTGGTCAAATCATATATGATCTTGAAACTGAAATGTTATTGCAACAAGAAAAATTTGAGAACCTTGATTTACTAAATACTTGATTTGGGAGTTATCGAACTTGTATAAAACTGATTTGTATAAGTATGAAATTGATTTGAAACCTATTGATTTGAAAGGTACTCAATTTGGAAAGAGAAATTTTATATAATCGAAGTCTATATAAGTGTGATTTGATATACTATTAATTTGGAAAGTATTCGATTGAAAATGGAATCCTATATATAATGGACTTTATATAAGTATGATATTTGAAAGTGATTTGAAAAGGTACTATATGATATTATTTTCGAAGTAAAGATATGGAAAGTGCCTTCTGCTTGATATCCGCTTTGTGGCCACATTGCGGATTCACTCTATCGATATTATTCTATTTGATTTTTTGTTTTTCGTATGTGATACATGTGACGACCCGACTTTCCACTCCCGGAAAATCGCATCATCTTTAAGAAAGAAAGGGATAGAAAGAGAAAAGATAGAGAAGAAGAAAGAAACAACACATCAGAATCTAAACAGCAGAATGAATAAATTATATTAATAACATAAACATTACATAGTTTACAATCATTATCAGAGATACACAACATAAACAACTCATTCTAGACAGTTATAAACACCTGTCTAGTTATACAACTCAATACAATAACTCAGAGAACACACAACGGAATACTCTATAACTATACGCAGAAGCCTTCTGCTCCATTGCTCCTCCAGAATTCGTCAAACCAACTTAAAATCCAAACCTGAATCCCTTGGCTACTCGTAAAAATTTGAGTACCCAAGAGTTGAAGAAAAACAGAAATAGCTCCGGGTCAGACATGGGTCTGGTGTGAGTAACAGGTTAAATTTGCTTAACTTTTAAAAGCCTTTTGAAAAGAAAGGTATCACGTAAGACTTCCCACACATAAACATGGAAAAGTTTTTACCTTACGCTAACCAAAACATTTGATAGGAAATCCGATGATATTATAATAGTGTCTAGGGTTTTCAAGTAAATAAGAAATAGCCAAAAATTTTACATTTATTAAATTCCAGCTACTAGCCACAAAAGTGGGTAATACAATCAAAACTGTTGGCACTTATTGGATTTTTGGATTCCATACAATGGCAGGGCTACTGGGGTACCACCCGTCACAGTACGTGGCCTAGATCAACGTACCGAGGATTACTCCCAATCCCCTGCAACACAAAGCCGGACCCATTCCTTACTGAACAGCTCCAAACAAGACAACCCCGGCGATTCTAGCTAGCAATCGCCCCACACAGCCGAAAAAATATAAAGGGACATCTAGACAGGGGTAAATCTTGCTCTCCAGTGGGTGCGACCCACGAATCCTTGCTGCACCTCCCCTGTTTTAGCCATTCCCGATTGATGAGGCTTGAGGCTATGATTACCTTTATAGGACATATCACTTAGAATGCTCATCGTCCACCTGACGATGTTCTGAAAGCATTCAATCCATACAAGTTCGTTCCGGGTTCGAACGAAACCGAAGGCATTATCTCGTTACACTCATTTTGGAATCACCCTCAGAGTTAACGAAAATAACCCTTGCACTCTGAATCACCATCTCGAATCTATAAGTACTATTCCGTCAAACTCATTACGGAATCACCCACAGAGTTATACTGACGTATAGCCCTTACACCTCGAGTCTTCACTCGCTCCACTTGGATTAACGTCCTAACGTTATTTGGAATCGATGTGGTTTTTGGATATCCAAATATGGAAATCCGATCCCGGTCTCATCGAAACCCAAAGCGTGTCTTTTAGGTCCAAGTTGTTTTAAAGTTTAAAACAATTCAATACAGTATCTATATACACATAGATAGATAACTCATAAACCATAACTGATAATTATCAATATCAGGTAACCTACATTATCAATATCAAATAGATATTCCATATATTATCATCACAATAGATAACCTATGTTATCATCACAATACAACCAACATCCATACCACACAATATCATTTATCTCATTTCTGAGATCACAAAGCATCCAAGTCAATTCAATTACATCCATTCATACATAAGCAAAAATTTACTCATCACCTTATAATGAATTTAAATGAATTAAATTAATTATTTACCTCTAATTAATTTAAAATGAATTAAATTAATTCCTTCACCTTAATTAATTTAAAATAAATTAAATTAATTACTACATTAAATTATAACTTGCTTACTCAATCATTTAATTGATTAAAATCAATTAATCAATCATAAATTACTTTAATTAATCACTCTTGATTAATTACCCTTAATTAAGTTTACAAATTAATTAACCTCAAACAAAATAGTAATTAACCCTTTAATTACTCAATTAATTAATTAATCATAATTAATTACCTTAATCCTTAATTAAACAATCAATTAATTACCTATTATTGATTAATTAATCATAATTAATCATCATTAATTACATCACTAATTAAAATAATTAATGATCCTTAATTATTCCTTAAATTAATTTCTTAATTAATTTCTCAATTAATTATTTGATTAATTATTAAATAATTAACCCAAACTATCTCAAAATTAAACATCTCCACTTAATTACAATCTGTAATTATCAAACAATTACTTAACTAAGTAATTACCCAAATCATTAATTTCATAAGGTAATTATTTTAAAAACTCAAGTGTTTAAAATTAATTAAACTTAATTAATTAAAATTACACAATCATATTAAACTAAATTAATTACATTAAGTAATTAATTTCCTAATTACTTTATCAAGTAATTATACTTAAACCATTCATAATTGATTATCATTAAATTAATTAATCTAATTAATTATAAAAATTAACTACATTAATTAATTGTTAAATAATCATGGTTAATGACCTCATTAACCATTCTCAGATTCATTTATAAAGTAATTAGCCTAAATTAATTACCATTTAAATCATCTTTAATCATTTATTAATTAAAGTTAATTATTAAACTAATTAAGCTTAAATTAAAACTTAATTACATTCATTTGACATTAATTAATAATTTTAATTAATGATCTTAATTATAATTTATTAATCATTAATCAATTATTAATCCCAAATTTAATTAATTAATTAAATTAATTAATCCATTCTAATTATCCTATGAATTAAATTAATCCTGAAATATAATTCTTAATTTAAAATTTCATAAACACAACTTAATTATGTTTAAAACAATTTAATTCAAAACAAGGTACTTATGAAATTACCTTTTTAAATTTCAATTCAAAATTCAAGTTTAAAATAGAATAAATTTTAAACTAATCAATGTTTTAAAAAAAATTTGAAACTTATTTAAATTTCAGGACAAGTCAAAGGTTTGTCTTAAAAATCAAATCATAAGAACTTGAAGTTAAATTCATTTCAAAATTTTAGAAGTTTCAATTCATTTTTAGTTTAAAATTTCAAATTTAAATCTTCTTTTTAAAATTTAAAACTGGAGTTCAGGTTTAAGCTTAGATTTCCAGATTAATTCTTAAATCTTAATCCCAATTTAAAAACTTCATTATTAAAAGTTTCAACTATTTTACCCAAAATAAAATAGTTAATTAAGTTAAAATTTAAACTTTTATTTTTATTTTATAACCTGGACTTTGAATTCAAATTAGTAATGCAAACTTGAATTGCATTTGAACTCAAACTTTGCTTAAACATAAATTTACAGATTTTAAATTTTTAAAATCCCAGTTTTAAAGAAAATAGAAAAACAGGTTTCAACTCAAAACCTGGAATTTAAATTCAAATTAGTAATTCAAACTTGAATTAAATTTTAAACCTAAACCTTATTTAAAACCTATAACTACAGATTTTAAATTTTGAAAACCCAGATTTAAAAAGTTTAAAATCCATATTTTATAAAAACAAAACACAGTATCCTCTGTAACCTGGAATTACAGAGTAACCCGAGAGACCAAGATTTTGCTTCGGGTTTCACACTTGATTTCCCCGAGTCATTTCCCTATCCACTTCGAGGAAAACACAGACCTACCCCTAGAACACATCCAAACCAAAACAGTTAACCAGAAATCATGTCGCACCACCTCTGGTGATCATCAGTGATGATCCAACAACCTCCAGAAACCCCTCAATACCCTAACTACAACACCATGTTGAACAAAAAATTCAAGCATTCAAATTTTAGATCTGAAACCCCCAAATTCACAAACCTGGAAAAAATATTACAGGCTTCTATTCAAACCCGTCAACAGCCATTTCGAGTTGCTCCGACCACCTGCAGTCCATCCATTCCAACCTCGAACTTCTCCACATACCCACTTCATAATCCCCAAGTACCAGAATACTCGGTCAACTCTACAACTCAAACTGACTCAATGCTCAACCCAAGTCAAAACTAGGGTTAACTGAAGAAATTTAAAACTGTACTAACTCTAAACAGTTTTAAATTCATCTCTTATTTTTCTGAGGATCAATGATCCTTACTCTATAACTCAGGAGAGTTTTGAATTTTCTTAATCTACAGATTTCAAGAATTTGCACAAAATCGTATTTTTGTTCAAGAACAAACAGTAAAGGAAACAATACTCTAAAATTCCTATTACTTGATTTAAAAATCAAGTTCCAGTAAATGCTTCAAGTTTATAAATTGGATTTAAATGTTGATATGATTGGATTTAATCAAGATCAACATAAAGTGGTATTACTTATTTTTACAGAGGTATCACTCTGTAATTTAAATCTTCTGTTTTTTTTTAAACCTGAACTTAAGAAATTTAGACAACAATTGTAACAACCCGATATTTTCGTCAATTTTCAAATTGAAGTTTTTAAAATTTAAATTACAAATGGTTATAAAGTTTGAGGGGCTTTGATTTTTTTTAGTAGTGGTTCATTTGTTTTGGTTTCGGTCCAAACTTTTGGTTTTCAGTAGTTTGTTGATAAACGTTCGATCTCTGTAGTGTTTACTTGGTTTTCCATAGCGTACCTGTGAATTAAGAACAATGCTATCAGAAAGTGTGAATAATTATTATAACAATCAAATTGCACTTACTATTAAACAAACAAGCTAAACCCTTAACTAAATTATTTATGAAATATAAACCAGCCCAACCAAACTAATCAAATCGCAACTCATTTCAAATTTTCAGCCCAGCCCACAATCTCCCTTTACCTTTTCTTCGACTAAAACCCGTTCCCCTTTTTATTTATTTTTTCACTTAAAAAAAAAAGACCCTAGTACCAAATAAAAGAAAATTAATGGCGGCCCGCCCCTTTCCCTTGTTCGTTCTTGGCTTTGCGCGTCTCTGTGATGCCTCATTTCGTCGACAAGTTGAGTGTTATCCACTCACATCTGATTCAAATGCTACGTTGGTTAGTTCGATTTGTTTTGTTGATTGATGATTTCACCAGCGTTGTTAATTTCGTATAATCTGATACTTGATGTTCTTGGTTTTGATCGATTTCATAGCCACACGGCTTTACTCGATTTGATGAGGCATTCTTTGGTTTTTGATTACTCGGCTTTGGGTTTCTATATTTTAACTTGACAGTGTTTATGTGATGAATTTTTAAGACATATCTGCCTTTGTTCGAAACTACTGTGCCCTGTTTTAAACTTGCGCGATACTGTCTCACTGCTTGTTGGTGTTGCATTTGTGCTTGTTGACAGTGATAATCTTTTCGCCTTGTGAAGTTGGTCATTGGCATTGAGTCTTCATTTGGACCTTTTCCTGAGTTTCACTGAGATTAGAGTGATTTCTTTTCACTCATGTCTCTAATACGAACCTGGTTTGATTTCTGACTTGTTCCCATTTTGTTAACTTGGACTTTGTTGTTGTGTATTTGGTCTTGCTGTGTCTTCATTTGTACATATATATGCATTCAGGTATGTATATATATGATTGTTGTTGCTTCTGGAATTTCATTGTGTATCCACACATCTCTGTAGCATTGTTCCTTGTCATCATGATGCATTGCATTTGATATTGAACTGCAGTAGTTTTCTTGATACTACACTTTTACATGAATCTGGTGCTTGAGTTTACCTTTGATAAATTGGAATCTGTATTTGATTACTGGTTGTGGTTATACCACTTTCTGTGGTAAGTGTTCAAGCTTCATATTGGGGCTGCACTTGCTCTTGTACAGCTGCTGTGTTTTATCACTTCAGTTTTATACAATTGGATTTTTACCTAAGAAGGTTGCATTTAAGGTAGGCATTCACAGTTTTACTGCATCATATCTGGTCATTTGTATGACTCTTACATGTGCATGTTGTTATGTTGAATCTCGATGAACTATTTAATTGCATCGGGTTCGGTCATGTTCATTGGGTTTCACCGTGATCTGGGTTGTAGTCTTACTGTCCATACTGTTATGTGGGGTTTACCTTGACTTCATGAAGAGGCTGCAGATGGACATGCCATGTTGTAGCTTGATCTTTGATTCATATATGCATACTGTATTGTTGTTTAAGTTTGAGGTCTGGATACACATGTGAACTTCATTTATTCCTCTGGCCTTTGGTCATGAATATGATATTTATACTAACCAGTTTCACAGTGCATACCTGTTATATCTTTATTCATGTTTCCTGTAGTGAAATTGCATACTTCTAAACATGCTACTTGCTTCGATACAGTTGCATTCAGTTGCATTGGTGGTCTTTTTGTGTCTTAATGATGCATTCCGTCCATACGCAGTTCCATATTGCACCTCTGATTCATTTTGTCCATGTGCAGTTCGTTATGTACATTCGTTTGTGTACATATCGTATATTCACTTGGTTGGAGCTTTATACTGCTGTCATTTTCTTAGCGCATTAGTTAGCACTGTTAATTCTTGTGTATTGGTCTTTGAGTTTTGCCGAGTGTATTTCTTTAAACTATTGCATTAGGTTGAGTCATGACAGCAGTGACTTGACCTTTGCATTTTGATTTGTTTTCGAAGTCACTTGAGTTGAATCCGATATTTCGGATTTGACCTTGTGCCCGTTTGTGTACATCATCACTGTAGTGGCAAGGCAGTGCACGCAAGCGTGAACTGCAGCCACACGGTATTGAGTTTTTGGGTACGACATCACTATAGTGGCAAGGCAGTGCACGCAAGCGTGAACTGCAGCCACACGGTATGGTTTTGTGATATTCTATTTTGTTTTGATTTATTAATCTTTTGCGTAGTTCATGTGCTGTAGTGGCGAGGCAGTACACGCGTGCGTGTACTGCAGCCCTACTCATCTTAATATTTTAATTGATATTTCAATGGTTCGAACTGTTCTGTTTATTTCAATTCAATATTCTGAATTGCATTCTGATTTGGTTTAGTTACTGTCGTCTATTCATTATTTGATTATTATTGCTTCTGTGCACTAATAACTGAATTTGAATTAGACTGACCCGAGTATTATTTTCTTTTGAATTTAATACTCGGGTCAGACCGAGTATTTCAGGTTGTAGATATTCTGCTTTGGGTTGCTGCTAGAGCTATGAAGTTCTTTCATATCTTTTGGAGTAGTCGTCGTCATTTGTAGTAGTCTGTAAAATTGTATAGGGAGATATGTGTTCATGTATATTAAATACGTTAATGTACTTGTATATGTAACTTCCTTAGTCGACTGTTGTAGTTGTATCATATGTACCGTGTGAATGTATTGTAACTGACATCAGTTATTTTATATATATATGAGACTTTCTGTTTCATCTGTGTTCCGCATTTATATTATCTGTGTTGTTATTTTATATTTACTGTTCTAAACTATTTGAACCATCGTAGTTCGTTTTATACTGGAATTGGGGTATTTCGATGGGAGGAAAATAAATCAGAGATGAAAAATGAAAGAATATATAAATATATATACCACTCCTATCGAGATAACCAATACTAGTGTAAGGCCTAACTATTGATGGCCGCTCCTCAACAGCCTTATTCTCCGTGCTAGTTGACAGCACTACACCGTAGTGTTCTTGGCTAGCGTGGGTATAGAGGTGGGGCGTCACAACTTGGTATCAGAGCCTGGGCTTTAGAACAAATATAAAACGTAACTTAGATAGTACATGTGTTACAACTATTTGTCGGCGTTTTATCTCTCATATTTGCATATGATTGTTTTTGATTGTTAGGTATGAATTCCTAACGCTTATTCATATGCATTTGATTTTTGAATTTTTGTGTTATCGGCTTTGATTTGATTTAGCCGATGATTGATTTTGTTCGAATCTCAGCGATTCTGAACTAGATATTTTATGTTTTCCTCGGCTTGATTTCCATTCGACTTCGGTCACTTTGTTTTTGAGAAATTTCTAATTTCTTGATTTCCACGACTCTGATTTTGTTTGCCGTTGAATTCTTTGATTATGATGTTGAATCGTTTTGTACTCTATTATGGCCATTAATTGTTGACTTCGACATTGACTTGATTTTTATTTTTGTTGAAGTCATTTATGCATTTATGCTCGTTCTGCTTCGTTATCCCATTTGTTAATCGATTCTTCTTTTCCGATTAGATGATATCTCCTTTGTCGACTTTGAAAACTTCTATTTCTGGAATTTTTGGATATTCCTACTTTGATGGATTTAGAATCGAATTCTTTGGATTTTATTCACGTCTTCGAAGGTGAATTTTAGTGAATTTATTTGGTTTCCAAATTTAATCGATTCTTGTTAATTTCCCGATTTATTGCTATCATTTATTAGCAACTTTGATAACATTTTCTTCGGGATTTTCGTGAACATACTTTTGGATGGATACAGTATCGATTTCTTTGGATTCTATTCACGTCTTCGTATGTGAATTCTTGTGGTTGATTGTTTCTGCAATCATTTTTGTGATTTGTCACCTTAAAATAATAATAATATATAAACGTTTTAATACTAGTAGTAATTATCAAAACTCTTTTATCAAAATGTTTTCAACTCTATTTTCAATATCAAAATCTTTTCCTAAACCGTTTTCCGATCTATTAGAATATACAAACCTTTATTTCACTCGTATGAGAAATCTAATTAAACGGCTTAGCAAAACAAGTGGTATGAAACGCTTGCGTTTACTTCGTCGGTTAATTTTTGGACTTGTTCGATTGAACCACTTGTGACATTTTTCTAGTGAAGATCTACAGTTTGTTCGTAAATATTTAAGTTAAGCTAGTGGTTATGGGACATGAAGCTAAACTTTTATATTCACTAGCTTAGTGTAATTGACACTTCTCGTTGATCTTGATGATCGCTTTATGAAATAGACTAGCAATTGCGCGATGTCTCTTTCATTGCGAGGTTAGACTAGACACCACTTGTGTGATTCCATTCACACATACCTTTCTGCTTTTTGGTTAGTCTTGACCTCAATCTGTGTGATTCCATTCACACATGCTTAGTGTAATTGACACCCCTCGTTGATCATGATGATCGTTCTGATGGTCGGACTAGACACCACTTGTGTGGTTCCATTCACACATACCTTTCTGCTTTTTGGTTAGTCTTGACCTCAATCTGTGTGATTCCATTCACACATGCGGGGTAGCTCCCCATGGTCTTCGGACCGTCATGTGATAGGCCTCTTTCCCTTTTTCTGTGATTTCTAGATTCCTTATGTTGATTTCTGGAAATTTTATGCTTCACCTATTCTTGTGCATTGGTGAATTCATATGTTATTAATTTGTCATGAGTACAAATTTGGGGTATGTTACCTCTTTGGATCTTTGAGAAGATTCTTGTGATATTGATTATCTCTTATCGGTTGATCTCCTGTTGATCATTATTTACATACTTATAGTAGTATGTCATTATGGATATTTCATATTTATGCCATACCCCTCATCGGTTGATCTCCTGTTGATCATTATTTACATACTTATAGTAGTATGTCATTATGGATATTTTATGTTATGCCATATCTTTTATTCTATGTCATACTCTGTTCGAGTTTTTATACTTCGTTCGAGTTTTTATACTCCGTTCGAGTTTTCATACTCCGTTCGAGTTCTCATACTCTTATCTTGTGATTTCTGGATTTCTTGTGTAGATTTCTAGAATTTGTGCTTCGCCAACTTTCGTGATTTCTATTGATAAGTTTTATCAATTCTTGTGCATTGGTGAATTCGTGTGTTATTGACTTGTTATGAATACAAGTTTAGGGTATGATATCCCTTTCTATCTTTGAGAAGATTCTTGTGACACTTTTGATGAACGAAAATTCATTGGTATTATATTTTGATGCCAATTATTTCGATGAAATTTTGACGTATGTCGAAGTTGCTACTGACATTGCTATTTTAATCACGTGTTTTAAAAAATTTGTTATTCTTCAAAATATTTCAAAATATAAATCAAAATTGTTTTCAAAATTTTTACGATTTGCGCTTTCAAAAGAATGAGGAAGCGAATTAAACGTTTCAGAAAAATCGAGGACTATGACCCCTTTCTTTTACTGATTCGCCTAATTCCGGACTTGTCCGTTTGAGAACGTAAAATGTTATTTATTTAAAATACACAATTTTGCACTTTCAAGGAAACGATGAAGTGAATTAAACGATTTAGTAAAACTCGTGGTTATGGGTCATGTGCGTTTGCTATTTCGGTTAATTTCGGACTCGTTAATTGAAAATTTGTGATTTCTGATTATCGCTTGTGATAATCAGATAATTGAGATTTAATTATCGTTTGTGATAATTAAACATTTGCGATTTGAGATTTGATTATCAATTGTGATAATTAAATATTTATGATTTCTGATTATAGTTTTTGATAATCAGATATTTATTGTTTCTAATTATCGTTTGTGATAATTAGATATTTGTGGTTTAATTATCGTTTGTGATAATTAAACATTTGCGATTTGAGATTTGATTATCAATTGTGATAATTAAATATTTGTGATTTAAGATTGATTTTCGATTTTGATAATCGAATACTTGTTGATTTGATTATCGTTTTTGATAATCGAATATTTGTGATTAGAGATTTCTGAATTATCTATTGATAATTAGATTTTGTTGATAATTTGTGAATTTCGTTTATGAAATTAAAAGATTTCTTTGGCGTTTATATTGTACTACGTCGGTGTACCGACTCAATTTTCTGCTATTCATGATGTTTTCCACGTCTTCCAATTACGGAAATGCCTTAGGGATTTCCAATTTCTATTCTTGAGCAATCTTATATTCACATCATTGCTTCGGGGGTGTAGCACCTTCGAAATATAGATGTTTCTCTTGTTGAGATTCACAATGGTTCTCAAATTCTATGGATTTCTCTTAGGAATCCAAAGAATTCATCGAGCAAACATGTTCAGGATTTCTCTTTCATGCTCTATATGGTGAACTTTCTATTTCTAACTTCTTTATCGTATGATGATGTTCTTTATGGTTGTTACCATTTGTCCATTTGTTCCTTAAGATTGCGAGGACGCAATTTCTTTAAGGAGGGTAGTCTGTAACAACCCGATATTTTCGTCAATTTTCAAATTGAAGTTTTTAAAATTTAAATTACAAATGGTTATAAAGTTTGAGGGGCTTTGATTTTTTTTAGTAGTGGTTCATTTGTTTTGGTTTCGGTCCAAACTTTTGGTTTTCAGTAGTTTGTTGATAAACGTTCGATCTCTGTAGTGTTTACTTGGTTTTCCATAGCGTACCTGTGAATTAAGAACAATGCTATCAGAAAGTGTGAATAATTATTATAACAATCAAATTGCACTTACTATTAAACAAACAAGCTAAACCCTTAACTAAATTATTTATGAAATATAAACCAGCCCAACCAAACTAATCAAATCGCAACTCATTTCAAATTTTCAGCCCAGCCCACAATCTCCCTTTACCTTTTCTTCGACTAAAACCCGTTCCCCTTTTTATTTATTTTTTCACTTAAAAAAAAAAGACCCTAGTACCAAATAAAAGAAAATTAATGGCGGCCCGCCCCTTTCCCTTGTTCGTTCTTGGCTTTGCGCGTCTCTGTGATGCCTCATTTCGTCGACAAGGTGAGTGCTATCCACTCACATCTGATTCAAATGCTACGTTGGTTAGTTCGATTTGTTTTGTTGATTGATGATTTCACCAGCGTTGTTAATTTCGTATAATCTGATACTTGATGTTCTTGGTTTTGATCGATTTCATAGCCACACGGCTTTACTCGATTTGATGAGGCATTCTTTGGTTTTTGATTACTCGGCTTTGGGTTTCTATATTTTAACTTGACAGTGTTTATGTGATGAATTTTTAAGACATATCTGCCTTTGTTCGAAACTACTGTGCCCTGTTTTAAACTTGCGCGATACTGTCTCACTGCTTGTTGGTGTTGCATTTGTGCTTGTTGACAGTGATAATCTTTTCGCCTTGTGAAGTTGGTCATTGGCATTGAGTCTTCATTTGGACCTTTTCCTGAGTTTCACTGAGATTAGAGTGATTTCTTTTCACTCATGTCTCTAATACGAACCTGGTTTGATTTCTGACTTGTTCCCATTTTGTTAACTTGGACTTTGTTGTTGTGTATTTGGTCTTGCTGTGTCTTCATTTGTACATATATATGCATTCAGGTATGTATATATATGATTGTTGTTGCTTCTGGAATTTCATTGTGTATCCACACATCTCTGTAGCATTGTTCCTTGTCATCATGATGCATTGCATTTGATATTGGACTGCAGTAGTTTTCTTGATACTACACTTTTACATGAATCTGGTGCTTGAGTTTTCCTTTGATAAATTGGAATCTGTATTTGATTACTGGTTGTGGTTATACCACTTTCTGTGGTAAGTGTTCAAGCTTCATATTGGGGCTGCACTTGCTCTTGTACAGCTGCTGTGTTTTATCACTTCAGTTTTATACAATTGGATTTTTACCTGAGAAGGTTGCATTTAAGGTAGGCATTCACAGTTTTACTGCATCATATCTGGTCATTTGTATGACTCTTACCTGTGCATGTTGTTATGTTGAATCTCGATGAACTATTTAATTGCATCGGGTTCGGTCATGTTCATTGGGTTTCACCGTGATCTGGGTTGTAGTCTTACTGTCCATACTGTTATGTGGGGTTTACCTTGACTTCATGAAGAGGCTGCAGATGGACATGCCATGTTGTAGCTTGATCTTTGATTCATATATGCATACTGTATTGTTGTTTAAGTTTGAGGTCTGGATACACATGTGAACTTCATTTGTTCCTCTGGCCTTTGGTCATGAATATGATATTTATACTAACCAGTTTCACAGTGCATACCTGTTATATCTTTATTCATGTTTCCTGTAGTGAAATTGCATACTTCTAAACATGCTACTTGCTTCGATACAGTTGCATTCAGTTGCATTGGTGGTCTTTATGTGTCTTAATGATGCATTCCGTCCATACGCAGTTCCATATTGCACCTCTGATTCATTTTGTCCATGTGCAGTTCGTTATGTACATTCGTTTGTGTACATATCGTATATTCACTTGGTTGGAGCTTTATACTGCTGTCATTTTCTTAGCGCATTAGTTTGCACTGTTAATTCTTGTGTATTGGTCTTTGAGTTTTGCCGAGTGTATTTCTTTAAACTATTGCATTAGGTTGAGTCATGACAGCAGTGACTTGACCTTTGCATTTTGATTTGTTTTCGAAGTCACTTGAGTTGAATCCGATATTTCGGATTTGACCTTGTGCCCGTTTGTGTACATCATCACTGTAGTGGCAAGGCAGTGCACGCAAGCGTGAACTGCAGCCACACGGTATTGAGTTTTTGGGTACGACATCACTATAGTGGCAAGGCAGTGCACGCAAGCGTGAACTGCAGCCACACGGTATGGTTTTGTGATATTCTATTTTGTTTTGATTTATTAATCTTTTGCGTAGTTCATGTGCTGTAGTGGCGAGGCAGTACACGCGTGCGTGTACTGCAGCCCTACTCATCTTAATATTTTAATTGATATTTCAATGGTTCGAACTGTTCTGTTTATTTCAATTCAATATTCTGAATTGCATTCTGATTTGGTTTAGTTACTGTCGTCTATTCATTATTTGATTATTATTGCTTCTGTGCACAAATAACTGAGTTTGAATTAGACTGACCCGAGTATTATTTTCTTTTGAATTTAATACTCGGGTCAGACCGAGTATTTCAGGTTGTAGATATTCTGCTTTGGGTTGCTGCTAGAGCTATGAAGTTCTTTCATATCTTTTGGAGTAGTCGTCGTCATTTGTAGTAGTCTGTAAAATTGTATAGGGAGATATGTGTTCATGTATATTAAATACGTTAATGTACTTGTATATGTAACTTCCTTAGTCGACTGTTGTAGTTGTATCATATGTACCGTGTGAATGTATTGTAACTGACATCAGTTATTTTATATATATATGAGACTTTCTGTTTCATCTGTGTTCCGCATTTATATTATCTGTGTTGTTATTTTATATTTACTGTTCTAAACTATTTGAACCATCGTAGTTCGTTTTATACTGGAATTGGGGTATTTCGATGGGAGGAAAATAAATCAGAGATGAAAAATGAAAGAATATATAAATATATATACCACTCCTATCGAGATAACCAATACTAGTGTAAGGCCTAACTATTGATGGCCGCTCCTCAACAGCCTTATTCTCCGTGCTAGTTGACAGCACTACACCGTAGTGTTCTTGGCTAGCGTGGGTATAGAGGTGGGGCGTCACAACAATACTTCATAAATTTGCATTCTAATCTATGATAAACAACTTTCTTTTAATTATTCTAGAACCCAATTACTATCTTAAGTCTGATCATATGTAGAATTTTTTTAAAAAGAATGTGAATCTGGAAACACATCATAGCAAAACCAACATGCATAAACAATCATAATTGCAACATACATTTCATAAGCACACAAACATAATTTTTATCTCAAATATTTAATCAAGCAACCCAAATATAGTTTAAGTTTTTATTTGTTACTCACCATTTCAATGCAGACACCGTTGTTCTTTGAATTTGCAGAAATAAGAAACATGCAGGCTTGACTCTATTGAAATCTGAGTTGCAATTTGATGATATGCTCATGCTCCCTCCCTAGTCATTTGCATGTAGATGCTTTTGCCAATTTCCCAAATGCATGCTAATGCTTTACACTCCAGGCTTTAAACAGAATGCAGAAACATGCAGGCTTCATTTTGATTTTTTGCAGACTTCTTTTTGAAATTTGAGATGAAGGTGGATTTTTGATGAATTTGTAAATGCAGATTTACTTGAATTTGTAGATGTATATGAAGGGCTTTGATTATGCAGATTTGTGAATTTCTTTTTAAGGAAATGCAGATTGAAGGATTTGTACAGGGTTTGACAAATTTATAAATGCAAATTTGGGATTATGGATATGCAGGTTTTTGTATTTGAGGATGTTCATATTTATGAACAGAATGCAGGTTTCATTCATGCATAAGAAAAAATGAAATTTGATCTTTTCTTTTGATTAAGGAAGATTGAAAATGTAATATGTATGAAGATGCAACTAAACCAATGTATTTCAGATTTAAGAAAAGAAAATTAAAACTAAATTTTACACTTGTCAAATTGTAAATTAGTTTTTGAACACTTGTTAATTCGTATGCATATGAATGCAACACATGTTTAATCAATGCAACACTTGTTTTCTTAAGATAATTAGTACTTAAATTTACAAATGTAAAGTGTTAGCTTAGATTAAATTTTTTAGTTTATATGAATATGTGTATGTATTTACAAAGGAAATAAAAACAAACAGTGTTTTACAAATTAACTTACACATATTAAAGATTAAATCAATTAAACAATTTAAAATTTATACTTTGGAATTTAAATTCAAATTAAATTCAAAACCAAACAATTTCAAATCAAATTATAAATATAAATTCAATTTGAAATAAAAATTACAAATTTTATTCAAATCTTATTTATAAAGACAATACAATATTAATATTGCTTTTATAAATCTCTTTTTACTAAATTAAAATCATTTTACAAGAGATTATATTTTTATTAATAAAACATCCATTTTATTAAACCATAAAACATTCTATTCAATTTATTCTAAGTTTAAAACTAAATCCAATTTAATTTAAAATATGAACCATATATTTATTTATAAATAGAAATCAATTTATATCATTTAAAAGATAAAATAACCAATTTAAATATTTATTGAAGAAGATTATTAAATTTATCTGAATAATTATCCTCAGATTATAAATATCAATTTAATTTTAACTACAGATTATTAAATTGATATTGTTAAAAATTCCGGGATATTACAATACTCGAGTGTCCCAAGGTGGCGTAACCCATGGTTTTTTTCTTCTCATGACTGCATAGAGCAACTGCCTGGCTGAGACTGGCCTTGGGGTACAGATTGTTTCCTAGGGGACCCAAGCCTAACCATTGTGTATCCTGCAATCTGTGTAGGTCACATTAGTAGCTAAACTTCCGGGCTGAGACAGCCTAGGGGTACGGATTGTTTCCTGGGGGATCCAGGCGTAACCATTGTGTATCCTGCACCCTACTAGTCATCATGGCGTAACTCGCAGGGCTGAGAAAGCTTACGGATACGGATTATTTCCTAGGGGATCCCGGCGTAACCATTGTGTATCTGTGAACCATGGTTAGACAAAGGTTTTGGTTTGGCTATTTTGTTTGGATTGTACTTTCCATATCTGTTTTTAAAGGATTTTCTAGCATTTCACTGGTTGTTGAAACAGGTCTACTAAATATTTGAAAAATTCTAGCTTGCGCCTGATCAACGCATGGCCAGAGTCTGCAAGAACGAGGATAAACTTGTTGAAACATCGAGTTATAAAATTATTTTTGAAAGGAAAAATTCGTTTTGATATAAAAGTATTTTATTATTAAGATATTTCCAACAAAGAAATTTTGTATTAATATTTGAGATTAAAATTTTATGGTTTGATTTAATTATTCGACCCCGATACTATCCCTTTGAACCTACCTTATCTGCTCAGCCTGATTTATTCACCTATATTCCGTTTTTCCGAATCTACCCTCCGTTCCTTTTTGAATATAATCTTTAAAATATTGTTTATTTATATACTACATGGTATTATAGTAAATCATTAGCGCCATTAATATTTCAAAAGTTATTAATTTAATATAACATATTTAAGAAATGAGTATTAATTTATCTATAATGGTGAAAGTGTCTTAAGATAAATTAGTAAATTTATAAACTATGGATTTAATGTTGTCAAATAACTTCCTTGAAAATATAACCAAGGATGTGAATAACTGTTTCCAAATAGTTTTCATATATATATATATATATATATATATATATATATATATATAAAGGTGTTATTTAAACATATAAATGTTATTCATAAGGGAAGCAGGAAATTTTACAAATGGGTTTTGAAAAGTTTTAAAGTACTAAAGATAATTGAACTACAAATGAAGTTTTTAAAAGAATATTTCTAGAAAAGTTTATATGGTCTTAAATTAATTGTTTATCCTTATCTTTCAATCTATTTATCTTCTTGGTTGTTTATATTCTCCTACTTCTTTTTTTCGGGGACGAAAAGTTTTGAGTGGGGGAGAGTGTAACGACCCGTAAAATTTTGATAATTTTTAATGGTTTTATTTAGTATATTTAATTTGATTTTTGAGAAATTTTAAATAATAATATTTTGAAATAAAATTTTACATTTGGATTACGTATAGTAAAATGTGGAAAATGATAAATTTTCATCAAAAATTAAGAAAGTATATTTTAGGGTGTGATTCTGTTCAATTTAAGTCAGTAATAATTGATGTTCATAAAATAATTTATTTTGGGAAATTCAAGGCACTGTTGTTTTATTTGCCATCATTTCTTTTATTTATTTTCAAACGGTTCATTTTGCCTTTATAACGTGTCTTCCATATTTATTCTTGCTGTCCAATCAAGCTATTAATTGCTTTGATTGTTTCTAAAACAATGTGTAGCTGTTACTTTTTCTATTGTTAAAATTTCAATTGCTTAATAATTTTTCCAATTCACAGATAGACTTCTCCATTCCTAGCCATTAATAAACTTTGAAATCATTGTCCTTGCCTTTCTATTCCCCGTTTTATAATAATAATTGAAATTTATAGCCGTTTCAGTATATAACTTTTACACGTTTTATACTCATTTAATTTCAGCAGTCCGTTGCCTTTAAATTTTTTAAACTGTTCCATTTTCTTCCCAGGCAACAGCTCACATTCCATTTCGCTTATAAATCAGTTTCCACTTTTACTCACATGCTCACCTTTTCTTCCATCTATCCGTTTAATAGTTATATATAAGTAATAATACGTTTCCCTGATTCATCTCCTTTCCTTTTTCATTGACATACTAATTCTGGGAAGTGATTAATTTAAAAACCCATCTTCTTTAAACATTCAGCTAAATTTTAGTTTGTGACCATTGCTATTAAAATCATTACTTCTCTAATATATTCATTCCTACTTTCACTGACCTTTTATTTCTTCATTTTTCAACCGTTTAATATATATATATATATATATATATATATATATATATATATATATATATATATATATAATGGTTATTCATTTTATTTTATTCAGTAATTAGCGCGCCTCTTTCCATTTACACCATACCATATTTGACTGTTGATTTTCTTTCAACATTCTTATTTTAAAAATAAAACGTAGAGTAACGTTGCCTTCACATTTAATGGCCAGCGTGACCTTTGTTTTTCCAAAATTTACTCCCTCTTTAACGTTGTTTCCCTGCTTACAAGATTTGTTATTCCACCTTTATTTATTTCAATCAGTTACTAAAAAATCTAGCTGTTGTAATCTTATAGCCGTTTAGGAAAATCAAACATAACATTTGCATTTTTTTTAAAAATGGTCCATATTTTAATGTTTTACTTCATTTGTTTTCATTGCGTCCCTTTATATGGCCTGAGAACAGACTCTATCCTTTCTTCTGCAAATTTAAACTACAGTGAGGAAATATATATATATGTGTGTGTGTGTGTGTGTGTGTGTGTGTGCGTGTGTATGTGTGTGTGACGCCCCACCTCTATGCTCGCAATAACAAAGAGTATTAAAAGAAATACTGTCTGTTATCACGAAGAATAAGGCTGGATAGGAGCAGCCATCCGTAGTTAGGCCTTACACTAGTATTAGTTACCTCGATAGGAGTGGTATATCTTTTTATTTTTCATCTCTTATTTATTTACTCTCATCGACATACCCAATTCCAGTATAAAACGAACTACGATGGTTCATAATAGTTCAGGACAATAAATATAATAATAACACAGACAAGCTAAGTGTGGAACACAGATAATCAAAAGTCTCATATATATACATATATATATATATATAACTGAAGTCAGTTGATATACATGTGATACAGTATATATGATACAACTACAACTGTCGACTCTGGAAGTTACATATACAAGTACATTATCGTATATAATATACATGTACATATCATCCTATACAATTAAACTGACTACTATAATTGACGACGACTACTCCAAAAGATATGAAGTGACTCCATAGCTCAAGCAGCAATCCAAAGTAAGATATCAACAACCTGTAAATACTCGGTCTGACCCGAGTATTAAATTCAAAAGAAAATAATACACGGGTCAGTCTAATTCAAACTCAGTTATTAGTGCACAGAAGCAATAATAATTAAATAGCAATTAGACGACAGCACAATAAATCTCGTCTATCCGTTCCTTAAATAAAGAAATCGGATAACGATAAATATAACACGTAACAGTGTTAAACAACAAATTAACTAAATCCAAATTCTCAACGAATGTAAATTAAAAGGTTATTAATGAAGATAATTTATAAAACACAGAATTGCCTAAACGGCAATTAACACAAAAATCTAATTATTAAATAAATAATTAGAAACTCATAATCTAATTATCATATTGCTAATTAGACGACAACAAAAATCACCAAATAAAACCAATCAAATACAAATCCAAAACATATTGAAATATCAATAAAAATGTCAACTCGAGTAGGGCTGTAGTACACGCACGTGTGCACTGCCTCGCCACTACAGCATATAGAATACGCAAAACTTCAATACCGTGTGGCTGCAGTTCACGCTTGCGTGCACTGCCTTGCCACTACAGTGATGATGTACCCAACAGATCAACGAACCAAAATCAAATGAAGAATCAAATATCGATGCCACGTCCTCAACGGTCAAAGCAGACAGACATGGACAATGTTCACGTATGTACACAATGAAAATTCACAAACGAACACAAGGTCAAACCCGAGCATTTAGCTGGGTTCAACACAATGTACAAATCAATGTACACGTCACAATACAACAATCTTTAGACCAGAAACTATCAATATGGCCGAATAGAGATTCCAAGCATACAAGAAGATATGCCCAGATTTGAAACCAAGGATGGCCAGAAACAACTACAAGCAAATGCAAACTGACCAACAGGTGATTTGAATATACTTGAACCCTACAGGTATGAAGACGACAAAGGCAATGCATCAGTTCAACTCAAGAGCAACACAACGCAAGTGTACATAAGCAACAATGCACTGTACATCAAGCGATACAAACATCACAAGTGTACAACTCACACACAAATTATATCATACATGATACAGTGACATTATGGATGCAGCAAATACATGGGTATAGGTCAGTAAAACCCAAGTCAAAGCCCGAAGCTCAACAGCAGTTTTACAAGCGTCAAAAGTCAACATCAATGCATATGAATGATTCATCTGACTCAATGCAGAAAAACAATGAAACCAGACAACATAGGTGTGAAGGCAATGTACATAAATGATACATCCCTGGTGATGCAGTAGAAAATGGAAATAGTACAGCAGCCTCGACACCAAAGAGGTCAATATGCAGCAATACCAACTCAATGACGCAGTGTGAATATCACCATAAAAAGGCACTATCACAGACAATTAAAAGTCAAACTTATATATCAAAGTGCAGACACATGAACAATTGCCATGATGAATATACAGTCTCATGTGAATGCAAAAACATCAATGGATTTCATGTGTACAAAGAAGGAAGTGAAAATTATTCAACTAAGGATGCCGATACAAAATGATCAAGTGCAACTAGAAACAACAAAAGTGCTAATTACAACTTCAAGTAAAGCCAGTGCACAACGAATAAACAATCTGCCTCGAATGGTACAAGTTTAAAACTGCAAGTAAAAGCAACAGAATGGAAGCAGTGTGCAAACTTCAGGTCAAAATAGGTTATTGTGCAATATGATCAGAAAAGGTCAAAGCTGAGACAGGGATGAACTCGAGATCATCTATATATAATGAAGACTATACTTGAAGCCAGAAGAAACATAAATGTAGACCCAAGAATCAACATTGTCAAATGAAATCAAGTATAGGCAAAAATGAAAAACAAATAGACAAACAAATGCCACAGTGAATCGTCAAAACGAAATCAAAGCCGAAGCTTAGTATTGTCAACCCAATCAAAGTCCACAAAATTAAATGACCGATGAACCCAACATGCCCGTAGTTCATCAGAGAAAGCAAGGCCAAAGCCAACCTACGCAATTGAAAAATCAAGGGATTAGCAAATTCACAGATTCGAACACAAGCAAGAAAACATAAAAGAAAAACCCCAAATTAATTTTCGCCTCAAATCAATAACGAGACAGAATCGAACTACCGAGACAATATGCTAAGTATGAATTGAGATGTGAGTGAGAGAATCACTCACCTTAGCACAATCGAAGCAGCCGCGAGCTAAACCATCCACCAGAGGAAGGATCCAAGCGCCACCAATTGAATCGACAAACGCCGGCTACTTCAGCCCGAAGCCCTAATCTCTCGTAGGGGAGCGAACGAGAATTGGAGCTGCCATTCTGATTTTTTTATTTTTATTTTATTAGGGTTTCTCGTTTTCGAACGAATGAAGATCGAATGAAAACGAGCCGCCATATAAATTTATTCATTTTGATTTAGGGTTTTCCGAAGTGTGAATGAGAAATAGGGGACGGGTTTTCTTTTGACAACCACCATGGCACAACGAAATGATGAAAACATGGGCCACGCTCAAAATTTTAAACCCGTATATCCCTTAACCAAATTTCGAACGAATTGCAACTGATTTAAAAACTCCATCATCAATTAACAAACCAGTCTAATCGTCATTTGACGAAAATTATTTATCACAAATCCCTCTAACAAATTTCAAAAGAATTTAAACCGAATTCGAAACTCTCAATAGCAATTAACAACCGATTTTATCTTCAAACAACGATAATCAATCGATACGAAACCCCGGGTTGTTACAGACTCCCCTCCTTATAAAAATTGCATCCCCGCAATTTCCATAAACAAAGTCGTCAATAACAATTATTTTTCTAACATAAACTGGTTAAGCTAGAAAAATAAAAGTCAAGAATACAAACACCAAAGCAATCTTTCAACTTTATAAAAGAAATTCACAATTTCTCAACAAAATCTAACTATAAAATAGATAACCATAATATAGAAATCGCAAAACAACAATATCTAATCATCGATACGATAATTAGAAAACAATAAAATCTAATTATCAACAAAGATAATTAGAAAACACAAATCACAATTCACAAAATTGCAAATATTTAATTATCAAAACGATAATCCAAATCTCAAATATCTAATTATCACAAGCGATAATCAGAAATCTCAAATCACAAATATCTAATTATCAAAACGATAATCAGAATCAACAAATATTCGATTATCAAAAACGATAATCAAATCAACAAATATTCGATTATCAAAAACGATAATCTATCAAAAACGATAATCAGAATCAACAAATATTCAATTATCAAAAACGATAATCAGAATCAACAATTATCTAATTATCAAAAACGATAATCAGAATCAACAAATATTCAATTATCAAAAACGATAATCAAATCTCAAATCAACAATTATTCAATTATCAAAAATGATAAACAAATCAACAAATATTCGATTATCAAAAACGATAATCAAATCAACAAATATTCGATTATCAAAAACGATAATCAAATCAACAAATATTCGATTATCAAAAACGATAATCAAATCGACAAATATTCAATTATCAAAAACGATAATCAGAATCAACAATTATCTAATTATCAAAAACGATAATCAGAACCCACAAATATTCAATTATCAAAAACGATAATCAGAACTCATGACATCAAATATCTAATTATCACAAGCGATAATCAGAAACAACAAATTTCTGATTATCAAAAACGATAATCAGAACTCATAACATCAAATATCTAATTACCACAAGCGATAATCAGATCAACAAATATCCAATTACCTATAGACAATTGGAAACAACAAATATCTAGAAATCAATTAAGATACTCTAGAAAATCAACATAAAAGGTTGGATCGATCCCATCAAATGGCTAGTTTTTAAGCTACGCCGCACGTGCATCTCAGAGTGGCCGAAGCCTACCAAGTACTCAACATAATTTTTGGCGCCCATCAGATTGACCCGAAGGTCCGCAGAGTGACTCGAAGGTCTAATACTGGTATTTGACCCGAAGGTCCGCAGAGTGGCCCGAAAGCCAACAAATGACCCGAAGGTCCAACATATGACCCGAAGGTCCATCAGAGTGGCTCGAAAGCCAAATAAAATCATCAGAATCATCAAAACAGCAAATATTTCAATTAACGAGTCCGAAATTAACCAAAATAGCAAATGCACATGTCCCATAACCACGAGTTTTACTAAAGCGTTTAATTCTCTTCATCGTTTCTTTGAAAGTGAAAAATTGTGTATTCAAAAAAATAACATTTCACATTCTCAAACGGACAAGTCCGGAATTAAGCGAATCAGTAAAAGAAAAGGGTCATAGTCCTCGATTTTGCTGAAACGTTTAAATCGCTTTCTCATTCTTTTGAAAATCCAAACTGCAAAACTTCTGAAAACAATTTCATTTATTTTATAAAGGTAATAACTTACATTCTCAAAAGAACAAGTCCGGAATTAAGCAAATCAGTAAAAGAAAGGGGTCATAGTCCTCGATTTTGCTGAAACGTTTAAATCGCTTTCTCATTCTTTTGAAAGCGTAAACTATAAAAACTTTGGAAAACAATTTTATTTTTAAAATGATTTTCAAATCCGTGAGGGAGAAAACAGCAACATTAGTGACAATTTCGACAAGGAAATTGCACTTCTCAAAACACCGTAGAAACGGATCTCAAAATCAGCATTGTGGGATAACCGCTTGAAAATCCACTTTAAAATATGACGGATACTGAAGTCAAAGCGACAGTAATTTTTAAACGTCAAAATCTCATCAAAATAATTTGCATCAAAATATAATATCACTGAATTTCCATTCATCAAAATGTCAACAAACACCATGATTCAAAAATCTAGCACCTGTGTGAAAATCCCGTTATAAAAATAACGGCAATGAAATACGTTTCATAACCAAGCATCGGTTCAACGTAAAATTAATGTAGTAACGTGCAACTTAAATTTGCACGTATACATACAAAATGAACAAAGAAATCAGTCGAATATACCTTCAATGAAGATGTTTAACCCCTATTTCTGAAGCGACCTAAAACTTACGCGACTCAACGACCTAAGAGGTACTAACGACCTAAGAGTGCTAATGACCTAAAAGTGAGCGACCTAACTACAGCAGCGACCCACGACCTATAGGAAGTTGCAACCTAATGACTCAATTAGTAAGCGACCTATCAAGCTCAAAGGTCTAGTTCACGACTTAACAGTTCATAACAGGCTACGACCTAACGAGACAAACAAGCGAACGACCTAGCTATGGAAAGGTTCTAGCGACCTAACTACCTGCCGAACGAGTTAGCGACCTAATGACTTAAGGAGTTAGCGACCTAACGACTTAAGGAGTTAGCGACCTAACGACTTAAGGAGTCAGCGATCTAACGACCTCAAGCATATGTGACCTAAGCAATGCCACAGCCTATCGACCTAAGAGCGAAGTGGTCTCAGCGACCTAAATCTCAGTTGACTCACGACCTATGATAGGTCGCACGCGACCTATTAATTTGCTCAGAAGAGAACCAAATGCAATCAAGATAAGTCAGATCCCATCTCTTAGGTCGTTGCCGACCTAATAACTTATTCAGGGCAAGTTCCAATATAGCTGGTACAGGTGATTCCCTATGTCGTCGTCGACCTAGGACCTACGACCTACCTTAGGTCGTATGCGACCTAGCACTTGGTGATAAAATTCTGCCCAGAGTATTCCCTATAAATACAGCCCTAACTCCAACTAGCAAAGGACTTTTGGCCGATCACTTCAAGCGCCGATACTCTGCTGAATTCTCGACTCACTCAACACTTCAAGTACTCCAAACACCAAGGTCACTACTACGATCTCCAAGAAAAAATCTACATCATTCAACATGAATTCGGAAGATTATTCTCCATCAAAGTTCTAGTTGTTTGTCTCATCAGAATTGTAATTGAAGATTGTTGTAAAGTTGTAATCAAATTCAGTAATAAAGAGAGTTAAAGTGGATGTAGGCTTACCCTAAGCCGAACCACTATAAAAACTGTTGTCTTTTCTGCTTTTTCTGTGATTTCTCTACTTGTTCTTTAGTTCCCATGTTCACGAGTGGTGCTTTTGCTCAACTTCAATCTACACCGGGGTGTTAGCGTATGATTTTACGTTAACATTTTTAGTGCTTTCGCTGAGAACTGAACTCAGAAAATTTCCACTATTGCTCCGCAAAGGATTGTTGAAAGAATTTCTTTTAAAACCAGAAGTTTATTGGAAATAATGGCTCCTGGGAGAAAACGAAGTTCTGTAAGATCCGACAATGTTCAAGAGAATACTGCTACCTCTCCTCCTTCAAGTCAAGCAGCTCCAACTGTTGGAGTTACACGAGCAGAACTGGACGCCGTAGTTTTGGGATTGAATCAGCAATTAAATGCTCAGAATGCGCAATTGGAGGCCCAGAATGCCCTGGTCTTGAGTAAACTGAATGATCTACTTAGGGCAAACCGTCAACCGGGTAATAATGATGGGAACCCTAATGCGGGAGTTCAGGATGTTGAAGGAAGCATTTCTCAAAGAGCCGCAGACCCTGTAGAAAGGACTCCTCTTCAAGCTGGAGGATCACGGCCACAGCCGACTCTCCGTGAACGGTTGTCAAGACAGAATTCAGAAAGAGTGGCTGATGTATGCCCTCCAGAGCCTCTAAAGGACGAAGAGTATTTTTCGGGTATGGTTCGTCAAATCATGAAAGAAAGTATGCGAAGAGATGAAGAGGAGAAAGAGTGGGGTTTTGCTCCAAGCAAAACTCCATTTACTGAAAAGATCTTGAAGGCGGAGTTCCCAAGGAAATTCGTTCCTCGTACTATTCCGGCTTACAAGGGGACGAGTGATCCTAACGAGTTTCTGTATAAGTACGACTGGCATATGACTGGTGCCAAGGCGTCTGATGAAATTAAATGCCGATACTTCCCAGTTTATCTAGAAGGTGTAGCTCTATTATGGTTTACAAAGCTGCCGGTAAGTTCCATCGATCAATTCTCCAATTTGACCAGGAAGTTCAAGGAGCTATTTCGATGTATGCTTCTAAAGCAAAGGATATAATGTCGCTATCAAGTCTAGAGCAAAATCCGGGAGAAACCATCAGATCATTTTTGAATCGCTTTAACATAGCATTAGCTGAGGTGGATAATGCTGAGCCACGCATGGTCTTGACATACTTGATGAGGGCAATTGATAAGTCAAGTGAATTTGGAAAATGGTTGAAAATGAAAGAACCAAACTCACTTGACAAATTCTATAAGAAAGCAGATGAATTCATGCGCTTGAAGAGCCTCCAAACACCGGCTAAGGTGGTATCAGTGGAAGCCGGGAACAATGGCACTGCTTCGAATAAGAAAGAACCTAACACTCAGAAAAGGGGAAACAATGGTGGGAAGAAACAGGGAGACCCTAAGAGAGGCCGTTCTTTCAATTTCACACCCTTGACCGATACCCCTGAAAACATCTTCTTTGCGACCAAAGATGATATCAATTATCCGACACCACCTAAAATGAGAGTTGCGATTAAGATGGAAAAAAGTGGAAGGTTCTGTCGGTTCCATAACCAGCCCGGCCACGACACCAACGAATGCCGTCAGTTGAAAGAGGTAATTGAACAACTCTTGAAGGAAAACAAACTCCAGCAGTATGTGAAAAGGAACAGAAATGCCCCAGCTTCCTCAACTCAAGGACAGCAAGTTCCCTCTCACCGTCCTGCCGCAAGTGAGAAGGCCGTAGAGCAGGAATCGTAAAGACCTGTTATCAATATAATAACTGGAGGACCTCACCCAGCAGGATGAAGCTGGGGAGAGATGTAAAGGTATGCCCGGGGCTTGAGGCATGTACCAGCTGAAGAGAATGTTTTTGTCTTAGAGAATGATGCGCCTTTAAAGCAACAAAAGACTTCCAAAGATGATATCGTGTTCAGTGCCAGGGATTCTTTGGGTATTGAGGCTCCGACCATAGATCCTTTGGTCATATCCGCTGGTATTGGGCCGGCAACTGTGAGAAGAGTTCTAGTTGATTGTGGAGCTTCATGCAACATCCTCTTCAAGAAGACCTTTGATCAAATGAAAATCCCGATGGCTGACGTTCAAGCTTCATCACTTAAGATCGCTGGGTTCGCTGGAGAACCCAAACAACCGATTGGGACCATTGATTTGTTTGTAGAACTTGGAAAGGGACCAAGGAAGGTGGCTCGAAAGAAAACGTTTATAATTGTTGAAGAATTCTCTGCCTACAATGCCTTTTTGTGCCGACCAACTCTTGCTGCGTTCAAAGCTGTTCTTGCCCCATGGTGTCTGACTCTAAAATTCCCCACGAGAATCGAGGAAAAGAGAAATGGGAAAAGGTGCGGCGGCTCCAGTCCGCACCAAGGAACCGACCTTGTAGCAATTGCAGGATGGACCCTGCACTGGCGAATGTAGTGGAACACGAAGAGAAATGGATCCAAGGAAAGCCAGTGCAGGGGAGAATAGGGTAGTACCGGTAGCGGTAACAGTGCCGGTGCCCGTTGATCCAAAGGACCCAAACAAAGTGCTTAATGTGGGTTCACAACTCAGTACAACAATTCAGAATGTTCTGATTTCATTTTTGAAGGCTAATTTGGATGTATTCGCTTGGACTCATGCTGACATGTGCGGAATATCCCCAGAGATTTTAGTACATACTCTGAACATTGATCCAAAGTTTACACCTGTGAAACAGAAGAGGACTCAGGGTCCTGAAAGAACGGCAGCGTTAAAAGAAGAAGCGGATCGGCTCATGGAGAACGGGTTCATTAGAGAATCTACTTATCCAAATTGGGTCTCAAATCCAGTACTGGTTAAGAAAGCTAACGGAAAGTGGAGAGTGTGCATCGATTTTTCAGATCTGAACAAAGCCTGCCCCAAAGACGGTTTCCCGCTGCCCAGGATCGATCAGTTGGTGGATGGGACGGCAGGGCATGAATTGTTATCTTTTATGGATGCATACTCCAGATATAACCAGATTATGATGCATGAGCCGGATCAAGAGGATACAAGCTTCATCACAGATGTTGGACTCTACTGCTACAAGGTCATGCCTTTTGGACTCAAGAATGCAGGGGCAACTTACCAGAGGCTTTTTAACGCCATGTTTAAACCACAGATTGGCAAGACAATGGAAGTTTATGTTGATGATATGCTAGTAAAATCTAAGAAAGCAGTGGACCACATGGATCACTTGGCATAGATGTTTGCAGTACTCTGAAAGTATAGAATGAAGCTTAATCCCCTGAAATGTTCATTTGGAGTGGAGTCCGGAAAGTTTTTAGGTTTCATTGTGAGCGCTAGGGGCATTGAAGCCAATCCAGCTCAAATCACTGCCCTGAGAGAGGTCAAGGATCCTAGAACGAAGAAGGAATTGCAAAGTCTCAATGGAAAGGTTGCTGCTCTGAGTCGGTTCATTTCCAAAGCCACTGACAAATGCATTCCATTCTTTGATGCTCTGAAGAAAGGAAAGAAAAACTTTGAGTGGACTCCTGAATGTCAGAAAGCATTTGATGAGTTGATTCGTCATATGAAAGTGCCTCCGATACTTTCAAAGCCTGATAGTGGTGAAGATCTCTTCATATATTTGGCAATTTCGTCTCATGCTCTCAGTGCAGTGTTGGTACAGGAAGACGCAAGGATTCAACGCCCAGTCTATTATATCAGCAAAAGATTCACTGGGGCAGAGATGAACTATTCAAGGTTGGAAAAGCTCGCCTATTGTTTGCTGATTGCATCAAGAAAATTGAGGCCGTATTTCCAAGCTCATCCCATCAAAGTCCTCACTGATCAGCCTCTAAACCAAGTCCTATTCCGTCCTGAGACTTCGGGCCGTCTTTTGAAATGGAATATTGAACTCAGTCAATATGACATCACTTACCATCCCCGAAAAGCAATCAATGAACAAGCTTTGGCAGATTTCATTGCGGAATGCACAGATAAGGGTGATAGTGAGGAGGAAGCTACTAATAGCGTTCCAATCCAATGGAAATTTTACGTCCATGGCGCAAGGAATGATTATTGTTCTGGAGCAGGGGTTGTCCTTGAAACCCCAGAGGGGCGATCGCTGTGTTATGCGCTGAGACTAGAATTCCCTTCGACAAACAATGAAGCTGAATATGAAGCTCTCACCGTTGGTTTAAGGATCTCTAAAGAACTAAACATCAAGGCATTGCATATCTTCAGTGATTCTCAACTTATTGTTTGCCAAGTCAAGAAGGAATTTCAAGCTAAAGGAGGGAATTTACCAGCCTATTTATCAAAAGCCTGGGAGCTCCTTCAAGATTTGGACCGTTATTCAATAAACCATATCCCCCGAGAAGAAAATATGAAGGCGGATTCTCTTGCGAAGTATTCAAGTACTGGTGAAGCTCAACTATTGGGTTTAGTTCCCGTCGAAGTCTTGTCAGCTCCAAGCACAGATGAAATGGATGTTGATTGGATTATGAATGTATCCCAAGAGCAAAAATCATGGATGACTCCGATACTTGAATATCTACTCAATGGTTCTCTGCCAGAAAATTCAAAAGAGAGACAAAAGCTGATGAGGAAAGCCTTTAGATATATAGTTCAAGATGGTCGTTTGTACAGACGAGGATTTTCAATGCCATTACTCCGATGTATGACAAAGGAAGAAGCTAAGACAATTCTAACTGAAGTACACGTAGGGGAATGTGGGGATCATACAGGTGGTCAAACTTTAGCAAAGAAAATCCTCCGTTATGGATACTTTTGGCCAGAAATTAATCAGGATGGTGCTGACTATTCCCGAAAGTGTGATAAATGCCAGAGATACGCTAAAATTCCTAGAGCACCTGCCACTGAGCTAACACAAATGGTCAGTCCATGGCCGTTTGTCATCTGGGGAATAGATCTCATTGGGCCTTTGCCAACTGCCAAATCAGGGATTAAATATGCTATCGTTGCTGTTGATTATTTTACTAAATGGGCCGAGGCCGAACCATTGGCCACTATTACCTCTAAGAAAATGATAAGTTTTGTGACTAAAAATATAATTTGCGGGTATGGTGTGCCTCAGAAGATAATCACAGACAATGGTACTCAGTTTAAAAGTGAGGAATTCCAAGATTTTTTCAAACGATTCAAGGTCCGAAAAACCTTCTCAGCAGTGGCTCATCCGCAGGCAAACGGGCAAGTGGAAGCAGTAAACAAAATCATCAAATCAAACATCAAAAAGCAGCTGGAAAAAGCAAAAGGTGGTTGGGTCGATAAGTTACCACTTGCACTATGGGCATACAGGACCACTCATAAAACTGCGACTGGGCATACTCCATTTTCATTGGCATATGGATCAGAAGCGATGATTCCAGTGGAAACTGAAGTCCCCTCACACAGAAGGATCCATTTTGATCAAAGTGAGAATGAAAAATTGCAACTGGAAGCACTTGACCTTCTCGATGAAAGAAGAGAAGAGACAAGGCTTAGAATTGCAGTTCACCAGCAAAGAATAGTCAGGCACTTCAATTCCAAAGTTCGTCAGCGCAGCTTTGAAGTTGGAGACTTAGTCCTGAAGAGAATTATGACAGCCATAGGTGTGTTTGGGCCAAACTGGGAAGGACCATATGTTATTGGCGCAAATCTTCTTGATGGCACATTCAAACTCACAACTGTCGAAGGAGAACCAATCCCAAGAGCTTGGAACAGCAATCATTTACGTCCCTATTTTACTTGAAAACATTGCTGAAATGTTGTAAAAGAATTATGAATATATGATTCTTGTATTGAAAGCAGTTGTAAAGCAAGTGAATAATGAAAAGCTATAAAGTGGATGTAGGACTAACTTTTGGCCGAACCACTATAAATCTTGTGTTCTCTACTATTATAAACTGCTTTATTTTATTTCGACATATAAAATACATTAATTGTGTCATTAAAATGTCGATTTAATAATGCAGGTCATAAAAGCAAAGCTTACCCATCGCAAGACCAAGCGATCCCCGACATCATTCAGCAAGCAAATACTAAACCATTCAAAATTTTCGTACTCAAATCCTACAAAAGAAGTGCTTCAAACAAAGGTTAGCAATGTGGATGGAAGCGGACCATTTCTAACTAACTACCAGTTAAATAGACTGTGTCTACCACCACCAACTCACTTAACTATGAAGTATATTTCTTCGGATAAGGGAAATTATTGGCAACTAAAAAGTGAAAACACTTGCAAAAGACAACGGGGACCGCCAACATGAATCGATGGCAAAGAGACATTGGCGAGCAAGCATCAATCAGCAAAAGACCTCTTCAGAGGCACAAGCCCTCTTCGGAGGCACAACTCTTCGGAGGATAAAGACCTCAAGCGGGCCTAGCCAGAAAAAGAGAGATCTTTCTCGATACAAAGTTGCGGAATGATCGGTCGATACACTCCCGTGAATCCGTCCAACCGAGAGAAAGAAACTCCAAACTTCCAGGCAAAAGCCCTACTCAGAGGCACACGTTTCACCGAGATTGAAATAAAACTTTCAGGTGTTGAAACGTGAAAAGCCCTCTTCGGAGGCCCATTTCACCACAGTCGAAATGATAAAAGACCTCGAGCGGCCCAACCAGAAAAAGAGAGATCTTTCTCGATACAAAGTTGCGGAATGATCGGTCGATACACTCCCGTGAATCCGTCCAACCGAGAGCAAGAAACTCCGAACTTCTAGGCAGTAACCCTACTCAGAGGCACACATTTCATCATGATTGGTCGATACACTCCCGTGAAATGAAATGTGAAAAGCCCTCTGCGGAGGCCCGCTTCCCAGCGAACAGGGAAAAATGAAAGCCTCTCCCAAGGGGCAGAAACAAAAAAGACCTCTTCGCAGAGGCACAACAAAACAAAAAGACCTCTTCCCAGAGGCAGAAACAAAAAGGACCTCTTCCCAGAGGCAGAAATGAAAAGACCTCCTCCCGGAGGCACAATCGAACAGAAAGACCTCTTCGGAGGCACACGTTTCACCGAGATTGAAATAAAACTTCCAGGTGTTGAAACGTGAAAAAGCCCTCCTCGGAGGCACAACTCTTCGGAGGCACACGTTTCACCGAGATTGAAATAAAACTTCCAAGTGTTGAAACGTGAAAAAGCCCTCCTCAGAGGTGCAACTTTTCAAAGAAGCAAAAATCAGAAAGCCCTTTACTGTGGCGTAATAAAAAAAAGAAGCCCTCTTCAAAGGCATACTTTAACTCTCAAAGGAAGAATGATTCACCTATTCTGGAAAATACTCTTCCTCAAAAAGAAGTTAAAGTACCCTTAAGAGGCCCTCTTTACCACATAGAAGAATTCACTTGGTAAAATGTGTATATGCGCAAAAGAAAAAGTGATATCTTCGAAGGATGAAGCGTAAAAACTTATATGGAGGGAGTTGTACTCTATTTTTAACGAAATAATATTCCTCCAAGTTTGGAATAATTATTCTCCAGAAAATAAAAGTACAAGTCCCCTCAAAATATAAAATATTGCAACAAGCTTATGGTATAGGGGCAACATGGTATAGCTACATACAACATGGTATAACTATATTGGTAAAATTACGCTCGAACAACATACCGCATGCTCGCTGCAATATCATGTAAAGAAACTTGTACGAAAATGAATGAAAGATGCATTCTTAGATACAGACAGAAGTTTGTACAAAGAAAAAGAATCATTCTATTCAACACTGTTAAAATTTTGTACAGGTACAGGTTTCAAAATAAAAAGAAAAAGAAAAGCGGAGGCCGGTGCCCACACAATCTCCGGCCAGTACATGCAAAAAGCAAAAAAGTGATATAAAAAGCACAGGACCAAAGCCATCATTTCTTCTTCCTTCCGCCTTTTGAGCCTACGCCTGGCCGAATGGTTAACTTCTTAGGCCGGCTTGTAAGAGTAGGAGAGGAAGGGGAAAGGGATACAATAGGTTCTTCTCCCGCTTGTGTCTTGCTAGCAGAAGCCTCCTTCTTCTTCTTAGAAACTCCATGCTTCCCTCTCTTCCTGGAAGAAGACCCACTACCTGGAGAGAAAAGTGTAATTAATGGTTCATCATCGGAACCAGTTGGTTCTGGAGTCTTCTCACTTCCTTCAGTTTCTTCTCCCCTGTGTTCTTGTGAAGCAATGGGATCGTCCAAGTCTTGGAGAGCTTCTATTTGCTCCTCTTGTGATCCTGGTTGCGAGGCAGAAAGAGGAGTGACCTGAAGAGACGGAGGAGGAATAATTGGAGGAGGGAAAGTTTGGACAATGCTCGATGCTTTCTCTACAGAAGAAAAGAAGTTAAAGTCAGTAAAGAGAGGAGATAAAGGCTCGCTGAGGTTCAGGAAATAGTCAAGAAGTTCATCAAGCTCGTAAGAAACAGATGAGCAGTCTACTTGGGCAAGATTAACAGTAGAGTTACCTGGAGAAGTCGGCTTCCTGATATCAACCTCATAAGCCTGTGCTTCGGCACTCTCTTCACCTTCATCTCCCCCCTGTATACTTGTGATCTCAGTTGTAGCTTTGGCCAGGGATGGAGAATGAGAGCTGGAGCCAATAATGTCGATTTCGGCCAAAGGAGAAGGCTGGATTGGAATAGTTGAAGTAGTTTTTCCTAACTGTTCCCCTTCTGCCGTTCCAGCTCTTAATTTTGCAAGTTGTTCCTTTCATTTGGTAAGAGCAGCGCGAGCATCATCATCCAAGTAATGCTCCTCAAGAGCTGATTCGGCATAGCCAGCGCCTTTACCGCCAAGCATGTCAAGTGCAGCCTCCCACACTTCAGCCAGTGTAACTTCATATTTGGGGCCTAGGAAGGCGAGACTACCATGCCCCAAGATGCTGTGCAGGTCAAAGTCAAACAGTGTCGAGCTGATGTTGGTTTTCGTTGCCTCGTGAGATTCTTCAGCTGCAATTTTACCGACAACGGCCTCATCGCGCTCTCTTTCAGTCTTGGAAAGTTGAAGCTTTAGAATTTGAATTTCCGCCTCGTGAGAGTTGTCTTTCTCCTGTAACTCTGTAACCTCAGCACGATACCTTCCCGCTGTTTTCTGCTCAGCTTCAAGTTGTGCCTCGGCATGTCGCTGAGCTGCGTGAGCATCGCGAACTTGCTTCTGAAGTACTTCTTCTTTTTGAGTATATGTAGTAGAAGAAGTAGCAAGCTCTTGTTTAAGTTCCTCAATTTTCGCCTCAAGCTCCTCATTGTAAGTAGTGATGCTCCTCATTTCAGTATCGTGCTGCTCGAGAACCTTCTTCCATTCGGCCTTATCATTCTCCATAGTAAGCATGGCCTCTATATTCGCACGGTTGACCCTTTGAAGCTCGTCAACAAGTTTTTTCCAGTTCGACATCCTTTCAATATCAAGCCTGACGGCGTCGATATTTCGCAGCATGGCAGGCTTGTCGATAGGGATATGTCAAGATCGAACCGCACTCCCTTCAAGCACCAATGCGGGAACCGGCTTTGCAGAGTAGCCGGGCCTGATCCAACTTGGAATTTAGGCCTGCTGATTATTGTTTGAATGTCTGTCTTCCCGAGAGCGGGAGAGCCAGAAGGAATGTCAAGTGAAACGGGGGCAGTGACCATTTCAGGAGTTGTAGAAGTATGCTTCTCACCGTGTCGAGCACGCTTACTTGGGTCCTCAACCATATGACTTTTTCCCCGGTCATCATGGGATTTCCTCTTGTGGGAATCATCACCTTTATGGGAAGAATCATGGTGCTCCTCCCTTTCTTTTCTCTCATAACGCTCTTCTTGAGCCCTTCTCTCCTGAGCCTTTCGCGCGGCTCTCTCTTCATCGGTTTCTCTATGAGCGGGAAGGTAGCGCCTATAATCATATTGACTACGCCTCCCGTAGCGCTGAAAGTCGTCATAGTAGGAGCTGCCACGTCCCATCGGAGAATCTGAAATAAAAAAGAAGAGACAAGTCTTAAAAGTTTTCAGAGAAATGAAGTGTAACTTTAGAATCTTCAAAGTACAGAGAGTTAGGAGTATAAAAGTGTCGAAAGATTCTAAGTGTGTGTGATGTGCAAGCTACGCGCATCAAACTACGAACCGCTCTTTGATTGCGGAGTAATCGTAGGAGTAGTAGTTAACGTCAACCCTTGAGTCGACGGAGTCTGCTGCAGAGTAGAAGTTGCCTCAACTACTGAAGAAGAAAATCTGGTGGTGACGAGGTCGTCTTTAAAGAGCTCTTGTGAAGTGACAAACAGGTCGCTCAACCCTTCGAAAGTGTCGTCTCCACTCTGTTTGACAGGGCTTGTTTTCCCAGCTTCTTCGTCACCAGACTTCTTCGAATGTGGAGGAGATTCCTGAAGCTCTTTTTCTTCAGTGACCGGGGCAAGTTTGCCGGATGACCCCACGACATCAACAGAAGTGGAGCACTTCACTAGAGAAGCCTCAGAGGCAGGTTCTTTCGGTATGGGTGCATCGGTAGAAACTGGGGCATCCAATGCTTGGGTTGGAGAGTCTGGGACTTCATGAGGGTGTGTAGAGCGAGAGGTATGCAAAAGTCCATATTGATGCAAAAATTCGTCTTTCAATAGAAATTGAATGCTTCTCTCCTCAACTGGCACGGCCATAAGCCTCTCAAAAGTTGGTTTATGACTAGAATCCCTAGAAGGAGGAGGAAGCGCTGAAAAGTAAAAGGCGAAGTTAACATTTGACAACTCAGGCTATGAAAAGCTCAGAGAAAAACATCAGGAACAAAGATAAATGCTCTTACTTCCTACTCTCCAGGTAGCATAGAATCCCGGAGGACAGCAAACGAAGAAAAATTGACTTAGAAAACCGTGAGCACTTTCGGGAAGGCCGATTATCAGTTTACGGTTCCTAGCGCTTCTCACAAGAATGATGGAGGGATGGTCTTTATTTTTGGCAAACGTACACAAATAGCAAACTTCATCAAAACTCGAAAGGCGATCCAGCGTCCTTCCGAATAGCACACATAACCCCATCAGAATAGCATAGCCATTCGGGTGCAGCTGGAAGGGGGAGATAGCTAGTCGGAGAAGAAGCCGTTGAAGAAAGTCGTTAAAAGGAGGGATAGCTCCACTCGTGCACATTTGACGATTAACTGCTACAAAACCAGAAGGTTGTATATCGGCGGTATCGCTTCTCTCAGGAAGAATGGCATCTGCTTCAGCAATGCCAAACAGAGCGCACAGTTGGCGGAAGACTTTGTATGTTAGTGTGGTTGAAATTCTCTCTGGAGGATTAACCAATGGAGTAGCAATTGGGAAAGTCTCTTCAGCCGATTCTGTTTCTCCTTGTTGAGAAGTCATTCTATATAAGGAACTAGACATTCGAATAAGAAGGTGCACACTTATGCAGAACTAACAAAAACAGAAAGCAAACATAACTGAAATTAAGCTAGTTGACAATTCGTCGACTATGAGATTTCAGGACTTGTAATATAAAATTCAAGTGTAGTGTTAATGCAAACGAATTGACTTTAATTGGATATTTTAGTTTTGCTTTAATACTTCACTTGAATTCTTTAGTTCGCAGCATTTTGTTCACACAATTCATTTAAGTTGATTATTCTTTGTCGACTAATCTGTCATTCGATGTAGGCGGTCAATGACAGTATATTCGTCCCATTTTTCTGCAAATGTTGTATTTAACAGGTTGACAGCTTTAAAAGTTAAAATAATCTGCAAAGGAGTACAACAAAATTCAAGTTCAAACAATTCAGCCAAGTCTTCTCAGAATTTCACAAGTCTTAGGTCGTCCAGCGACCTAGCATAGGTCAGAGCTTCCTTAGGTCGCACTGTGCAAGTTAAAAGGTTCAAGGCAATGCAGATTTGTCAAAGTCCTAACTCGGCCGCGACCTACAGCCTATGCCGCAAAAAAGATTAGGTCGTTAATTTGTTAAGTCGTCCTGCTTGGAATTCATGTGCAAATTTGTTAAGTCCTAGGCCGTTTGAATCCCAGCGCAACCTAAAAGTTAAGTCGCAAATTCGAAGGATCCTTAGGTCGCGAGAATTTGTTAGGCCGGCCAGGTTTCTTAGGTCGTGAGTTATCTTGGAACGCTCAGATCCACTAAGTCGCTGACTTCCTATCCACGCAAAAACTCACCAGACCCGATAACCCATTAACGCCGACACCACGAAATCCATCATCCTCTTCGTGAATTTAATCATCTCCACATACCACCAAATCGCCCAAATAATCGATTCCAAATACCTTCGATTCATTATAGATATTACCGTGCCTTCTTGAATCACAACAACGACATATTAAACGGTGATAAAAAGTCGATCATAATAATCATTCAAAATAAAGCACGACACATGAATTGGACTTGATTCGGAAAACATGGATTCACGATTGGATGGAAATTATGGTGGGAAAGAGATTGAATTCGCTTACGTAGTATGTTGGTAAAGATGAATCGACAACTAAATGAGTTGAATTTGCCTTTCGAAGCTTGAAGATCTATCAATGGCAGTGGGAGATCGGAGCAGTAGAGTGAGGAAGGGTTAGCGACCTAACAAATTTATATGGGACAAAAAGGGGAAGACGAATAGGCACGTGACTTAATATAAGTTTTAAGTCGCTCACGACCTAGCTAAGTCAGATCGAAGCACACGACCTATGGCATAGGCCTGAACTTCGAGGCGCAAGTGTTTAACCCCTATTTCTGAAGCGACCTAAAACTTACGCGACTCAACGACCTAAGAGGTACTAACAACCTAAGAGTGCTAATGACCTAAAAGTGAGCGACCTAACTACAGCAGCGACCCACGACCTATAGGAAGTTGCAACCTAATGACTCAATTAGTAAGCGACCTATCAAGCTCAACGGTCTAGTTCACGACTTAACAGTTCATAACTGGCTACGACCTAATGAGACAAACAGGAGAACGACCTAGCTATGGAAAGGTTCTAGCGACCTAACTACGTGCCGACCTAAGTGGAAAAATGACCTAATGACTTAAGGAGTTAGCGACCTAACGACTTAAGGAGTTAGCGACCTAACGACTTAAGGAGTCAGCGATCTAACGACCTCAAGCATATGCGACCTAAGCAATGCCACTGCCTACCGACCTAAGATCGAAGTGGTCTAAGCGACCTAAATCTCAGTTGACTCACGACCTATGATAGGTCGCATCATAGGTCGCACGCGACCTATTAATTTGCTCAGAAGAGAACCAAATGCAATCAAGATAAGTCAGATCCCATCTCTTAGGTCGCTGCCGACCTAATAACTTATTCGGGGCAAGTTCCAATATAGCTGGTACAGGTGATCCCCTATGTTATCGCCGACCTACGACCTACGACCTAGCACTTGGTGATAAAATTCTGCCCAGAGTATTCCCTATAAATACAGCCCTAACTCCAACAAGCAAAGGACTTTTGGCCGATCACTTCAAGCGCCGATACTCTGCTGAATTCTCGACTCACTCAACACTTCAAGTACTCCAAACACCAAGGACACTACTACGATCTCCAAGAGAAAATCTACATCATTCAACATGAATTTGGAAGATTATTCTCCATCAAAGTTCTAGTTGTTTGTCTCATCAGAATTGTAATTGAAGATTGTTGTAAAGTTGTAATCAAATTCAGTAATAAAGAGAGTTAAAGTGGACGTAGGCTTACCCTAAGCCGAACCACTATAAAAGCTGTTGTCTTTTCTGCTTTTTATGTGATTTCTCTACTTGTTCTTTAGTTCCCGTGTTCACGGGTGGTGCTTTCGCTCAACTTCAATCTACACCGGGGTGTTAGCATCTTATTTTTACGTTAACAGAAGATAATTCAAAACAGCAGAAATCTCAACAAAATCACATAACTGCAGCTGCTTCGAATTCTCAAATCGGATTCAAAATTTTCAAGGAAAACAAAATAAACACAGCTATGTAAACAACAAATGAAATTTATTTAAATTTCTTAATTTGATTTTCAAATCAAAAAGGTTATCAGCCGTACTCAGCGAAGACTGTCACTGTTTCCGCTGCGCACTCCGATAAACAAAACACACTCAATCAATCATCAAAACACAGTTTCACTTTTTATTTTTAAATGAAGATATTTAAAAATTTCAACATATTTTCGAAACTTTAGTTTTGACTCAAAGTACAATAAAACATCGACTAATAGTTGTAAACATGTTCCATCTTAGTTATGTTTTATATTATGTCTATAAACCCCAAGCTCTGATACCAACTGCGACGCCCCACCTCTATGCTCGCAATAACAAAGACTATTAAAAGAAATACTGTCTGTTATCATGAAGAATAAGGCTGGATAGGAGCGGCCATCCGTAGTTAGGCCTTACACTAGTATTGGTTACCTCGATAGGAGTGGTATATATTTTTATTTTTCATCTCTTATTTATTTACTCCCATCGACATACTCAATTCTAGTATAAAACGAACTACGATGGTTCATAATAGTTCAGGACAATAAATATAATAATAACACAGACAAGCTAAGTGCAGAACATAGATAATCAAAAGTATCATATATATATATATATATATATAGACACACACACACACACAACTGAAGTCAGTTGATATACATGTTATTCAGTATATGTGATACAACTACAACCGTCGACTCTGGAAGTTACATATACAAGTACATTATCGTATATAATATACATGAATACATATCTTCCTATACAATTAAACCGACTACTATAATTGACGACGACCACTCCAAAAGATATAAAGTGACTCCATAGCTCAAGCAGCAATCCGAAGTAAGATATCGACAACCTGTAAATACTCGGTCTGACCCGGGTATTAAATTCAAATGAAAATAATACATTGGTCAGTCTAATTCAAACTCAGTTATTAGTGCACAGAAGCAATAATAATTAAATAGCAATTAGACGACAGTCACAATAAATCTCGTCTATCCGATCCTTAAATAAAGAAATCGGATAACGATAAATATAACACGTAACAGTGTTAAACAACAAATTAACTAAATCCAAATTTTCAACGAATGTAAATTAAAAGATTATTAATGAAGATAATTTATAAAACACAGAATTGCCTAAACGGCAATTAACACAAAAATCTAATTATTAAATAAATAATTAGAAACCCATAATCTAATTATCATATTGCTAATTAGACGACAACAAAAATCACCAAATAAAACCAATCAAATACAAATCCAAAACATATTGAAATATCAGTAAAAATGTCAACTCGAGTAGGGCTGCAGTACACGCACGCGAGCACAGCCTCACCACTACAGCATATGGAATACGCAAAACTTCAATACTGTGTGGCTGCAGTTCACGCTTGCGTGCACTGCCTTGCCACTACAGTGATGATGTACCCAAAAGATCAACGAACCAAAATCAAATGAAGAATCAAATATCTATGACATGTCCTCAACGGTCAAAGCAGACAGACATAGACAATGTGCACGTCTGTACACAATGAAAATTCACAAACGAACACAAGGTCAAACCCGAGCATTTAGCTGGGTTCAACACAATGTACAAATCAATGTACACGTCACAATACAACAATGTCTAGACCAAAAACTATCAATATGGTCGAACAAAGATTCCAAGCATACAAGAAGATATGCCCAGATTTGAAACCAAGGATGGACAGAAACAACTACAAGCAGATGCAAACTGACCAACAGGTGATTTGAACATACTTGAACACTACAGGTACGAAGACCACAAAGGCAATGCATCAGTTCAACTCAAGAGCAACACAATGCAAGTGTATATAAGCAACAATGCACTGTACATCAAGCGATACAAACATCATAAGTGTACAACTCACACGCAAATTATATCATACATGATACAGTGACATTATGGATGCAGCAAATACATGGGTATAGTTCAGTAAAACCCAAGTCAAAGCCCGAAGTTCAACAGAAGTTTTGCAAGTGACAAAATCAACATCAATGCATATGAATGATTCATCTGACTCAATACAGAAAACCATTGAAACCAGACAACATAGGTGTGAAGGCAATGTACATGAATAATACATCTCTGGTGATGCAGTAGAAAATGGAAATAGTACAGCAGCCTCGACACCAAAGAGGTCAATATGCATCAATACCAACTCAATGACGCAGAGTGAATATCACCATAAAAAGGCACTATCACAGACAATTAAAAGTCAAACTTATATATCAAAGTGCAGACACATGAACAATTGCCATGATGAATATACAATCTCATGTGAATGCAAAAACATCAATGGATTTCATGTGTACAAAGAAGGCAGTGAAAATTACTCAACTGAGGATGCCGATACAAAATGATCAAGTGCAACTGGAAACAACAAAAGTGCTAACTACATCTTCAAGTAAAGCCCGTGCACAACGAATAAACAATCTGCCTCGAATGGTAAAACTGCAAGTAAAAGCAACTGAGTGGAAGCAGTGTACAAACTTCAGGTCAAAATAGGTTATTGTGCAATATGATCAGAAAAGGCCAAAGCTGAGACAGGGAAGAACTCGAGATCATCTTTATATAATGAAGACTATACTTGAAGCCAGAAGAAACATAAATGCAGACCCAAGAATCAACATTGTCAAATGAAATCAAGTACAGGCAAAAATGAAAACCAAATGGACAAACAAATGCCACAGTGAATCGTCAAAACGAAATCAAAGCCGAAGCTTAGTATTGTCAAACAAACCAAAGTCCACAAAATTAAATGACCGAAGTCAATGCAAAGCCAGCCGTGGTTATGAACCCAAAATGCCCGTAGTTCATCAGAGAAAGCAAGGCCGAAGCCAACCACGCAAATGAAAAATCAAGGGATTAGAAAATTCACAGATTCGAACACAAGCAAGAAAACATAAAAGCAAAACCCCAAATTAATTTTCGCCTCAAATCAATAACGATACAGAATCGAACTACCGAGACAACATGCTAAGTATGAATTGAGATGTGAGTGAGAGAATCACTCACCTTAGCACAATCGAAGCAGCCGCGAGCTAAACCATCCACCATAGGAAGGATCCAAGCACCACCAATTGAATCGACAAACGCCGGCTACTTCAACCCCAAGCCCTAATCTCTCGAAGGGGAGCGAACGAGAATTGGAGCCGCCATTCTGATTTTTTTATTTTTATTTTGTTAGGGTTTCTCGTTTTCGAACGAATGAAGATCGAACGAAAACGAGCCGCCATATAAATTCTTCATTTTGATTTAGGGTTTTCCGAAGTGTGAATGAGAAATGGGGGACGGGTTTTCTTTTGACAACCACCATGGCACAACGAAATGATGAAAACATGGGCCACGCTCAAATTTTCAAACCCGTATATCCCTTAACCAAATTTCGAACAAATTGCAACTGATTTAAAAACTCCATCACCAATTAACAAACCAGTCTAATCGTCATTTGACGAAAATTATTTGCCACAAATACCTTTAACAAATTTCAAAAGAATTTAAACCGAATTCGAAACTCTCAATAGCAATTAACAACCCGATTTTATCTTCAAACAACGATAATCAATCGATACGAAACCCCGGGTTGTTACAATACACACACACACACACACACACATAACAAAATTTCGTATGAAACCATCTTTATGTTCCACCTCCTTCTCACTAGTTCAGCCACGCGATCTCCTTCTCCCAACCTCTGCCTCTCTCAGCAGATGTAGCCCATTCGTGTATGTGCATGATAATCTTAGCTAACTACAATTATATTTATATGAGTGTTTATAATATATATTACGAGTCATATAGAGTTATGTATTTACAATAAGTTGTATTTTTTTGGTTAGAAAGTTCTAAAAAGTTATTAAGGTTAGTTTTAGTATATATAATTCTTACATAAAGATTTCACAGGAATGGTTATATAAAGATGATATATATATAGGTTTGCTTACCGTTATATTATACTTATAAAACGCTAGTTGCTTATAGAATTTGACAAGTCAGGAGGTGAAATAAAATATCAGTTTATATAGGTTAGATATAGGTTCAGTTCATGTTATTTTCATAGTTGCTTAGTGTTTAAAGTCTACCGTACGACATATTAGTTATACGTATAAAAATATGCCTTGTTTTGTCACAGCATATGTACGAGGTTGAGCCCATATTTACTACATGTTTTTCACTATTTATTTTTTTTACATGTTTTGATTTTCATTGTAACATAAAAGTTTATAATTTATTTTCAATGTAACGTAAAAGTTTATAATTTACACGTATATATATATATATATTTAAAAAGGATCGCTTTATATTAAGGTCACATGGTATTTGGAGAAGTATGTTTAAACTATTTTGACACTTTTATTTATATTTTACAGCCTCGGTCCTAGGAGCATTTGATTGTTGGCTATACATTTTGGATCTAAGTATTTACATTTAAAAGATAATGTTTAAATATATGTAAAGGAAGGCAAAGTTTTGATGTATAAACTAGGATAGTTTAACATATATAGGCGAGGCCATCATTAATTCATACTTTCTATTTTCATCGGTTTTGGTTTGTGCATTTAGTAATGCTAACTAAGCTATATATATATATATATATATATATAATTGGTTTTGCAAGGTCTATAGTTATATAATATAATATGTCGATTATATGGATTTTTTGTTTACAGTAGCGTTTCACTTCTGGTTTTAAAACATAAATAGTTATATGTTTGGCAAGTTCACGTATTGCTGTTTTGTAAGTTCATGTATAATGTGTATATACTTTTTTTTATATAGACGAGAACTTGGTTTTCAAATTTTTTTTATTTGATATAGTACGTTTTGGGATTAACTATTTAATTTAAAAAATAGATATTATTTTAAGTGTATGTTTCAATTTTAATAAATGTAAGCTTGATTTATTTATTTATTTATATGTTTGAAACGCTTGTAAATTAAATTTGTGGTGTTTAAGCTTAGAATATAAATTTCATATGTATATATAGTATAGGTGGTTATATGAGTTCGCTTATACCGTTTTTCTTCATTGTTCCAGTTCTGATCTGATCCGTTTTCATCAATTCGTGCCAATCAGCTTTGATCGTTGAATTCGTGCCGATTTTGCTTTGCTTGAATTCAAATGTAACATCCCGGAATTTTTGACAATATCAATTTAATAATCTGTAATTAAAATTAAATTGATATTGATGTTCTGATGATAATTATTCAGATAAATTTAATAATCTTTTTCAATAATTATTTAAATTGGTTATTTTATCTTTTAAAAATAATAAATTGATTTCTATTTACAATATGAATATATGGTTTATATTTTAAATAGATTGGTATAGTTTTAAATTTAGAATAAATTCAATAAAATGATTTTAATTTAATAAGAGATATTTATAAAAACAATATTGATTTGGTATTGTCTTTATAAATAAGTTTTGAATAAGATTTGTAATGTTTATTTCAAATTGTATTTTTATTTTTAACTTAATTTGAATTATTATTATAACTTGATTTGAAAAATATTTGATTTTGAATTTAGTTGAATTTGAATTTAAAAGTATAAAGTCTTTAAATTGTTTGTATAAATTTCCTTTGTAAACATGGGTTGTTTTCTTTTATAATTCATACACATATTCAAATTTACATTAACAACTTAATTTAAGCTAATATAACATTAATTTATAACTAAAAACTAATTATTTTAAATGAGAAAACAAGTGTTTGATTTATATGTATTCTTTTGACAAGTGTTGTTAAATTGACAAGTGTTAAAATTGATTTTTATCTTTCTTTTATTTTCATAAAATCTGAAATACGTTAGTATGCATCTTTACTTCATATTGCATGCTCATTTTATTTTCCTTCATCAAAGAAAAATCAAACTCCACATCAAAATTCACCTGCATGTCTAAAAATCTGCATTCACAAATGCATAAAAATTCATTTTCATTTTGCAATCCACAAATCTGTATATTCATATTCAAATCCAAACACATACATATCTCACTTCTTATACAAATCTGCATTCACAATAAAATGAAGACCAATCTGCATACCACAAATCAAACCTGCACAATCAAATCCACCTTCATTAAATTCTCAAATCAAAGAACCTGCATACTCCACCAAAGATCAACTCAGCATCATCTACATTTACATGCAAGTTCATCTAAACACCTGCATGCAAGCATGAGCAACCAGACTTATAACAACAGAGGAAGCATAACAGAAAGCACCTGCATTTTTTTTTAAATTTGCACTGTTTTAAATTTGGGAAGGGAGTGCATCTGCATGAATGAGAGAATCCAGCAACTGCATCATCTACATACAAGTAATAAGTGTATGGGATCATGAGCATGAGCATATCATCAATTGCAACTCAGATTTCAACTGAGTCAAGCCTGCATTTTTGGTTTTCTGCAAATCCAAAACAGGAGCTAATCAGTGGTCTGCATACATGAAAAGGTGAGTAACAATTTATTTTAAAACTAAATTAAAATGATATAGTTGCTTAAATTAGTTGCCTGATAAGTATGAAGGATATGTCTGTGTTTGTGTATGAGATGGAATGCCTGCAATTTTGAGTTTTCTGCATATTCAACTGAGCTCTGCATTTTTCAAAAGTGAGTAACATTTATATCTCAAATTAAATAAGTTGCTTGTTAAATGTTGAGATAAATATGTTGTGTACTTATATAAGTTTGAATGTACATGATGTTTATGCTCTGCTGTGATCTCTAATTCATCTTCCTATTGAAAGTAATCCACCAAATATGGTTAAATTTGTGTTAGAATCTGTTCTTCAAATAACTAAAACTGTTTGCTTATTTAGATTAAAAATCAAAATATTTTTAGGTGAATTGATTACTGCATGGAGATAAATAAACTTTAGCAAGCTAAAGATATAAGTAGTGTGGCCTCTGCATGTTAATTCAAAACAAATTTTCAATGAGTTAACATGGTATTTCAGAATCACAAAACTATGTATTAATTGAAGCTTGATTTTTAAATCAAGTTCTAGTATTTTTAGGTGCTTGACAATTAAACAGTTTATTCTTAAACCAAAACTGAGTATAAGCAAAATTCTTGCAAACTGTAGTTTAAGGAAACTTAAAACTCTCCTGAGTCTTAGAGTAAGGATCATTGATCCTCAGAAAAATAAGTGATTTATTTAAAACTGTTTAGAGTTAGTACAGTTTTAAAAATTTCAGTTAAACCTAGTTTTGGAAGTGGGTCTAAGCTTTTAGTCAGTGTGAAGAGAGGGAATGATCGAGTGTTATGAAAGTTGGTGATGGTGTAGATGATGGGTGAGGGAACTCGGGGCCGAAAGGTTTGATCATCAGATGATCGGAACGACAAGCACTCGCCGTTGACAGGTTAGAATGTAAACCTGTAATACTTTTTACAGGTTTTGATTTGGGGGTTTCAGAGCTTAATATTGGAATGCTTGAACTTTTGTTCAACCTGGTGTTGTAGTTAGGGTATTGAGGGGTTTTGGAGGTTGTTGGATCATCACGAGTGATCGGCAGTGGTGGCAGCGACATGTTTTCAGGCATACTGTTTTGATTTTGGATGTTGCAGGAGAGTTGTGGGGAAAGTGGAAGAATGACTCGAAGCAGGGTAGTGTGGAACTCGGAGTAAGTGTGAGGGAAACTCGAAGTAGAAAATGAGGTTCTCGGGTAGAACCTGTAGATTAACAGGTTTCAGGGGAAACTGTTTATTTTTGAAATCTGGGTTTTCAAAACCTATCAAACCTGTAGTTTTTAGGTTTTAGAAAGTTTAAGTTTAAAAATAAAATTCAAGTTTGTATTTTAGATTTAAATTCAAGTTGAATTTTGATTTGAGTTAAAATTCCAAGCATTTAAACCTGTTTTCTGTTTATTTTTAAAATTTGGGTTTCATATTTTAAAATCTGTAGTTGTTTAAAAGTAAGGTTAGGTTTAAATCAAATTCAAGTTTGAACTTTTTGATTCAAGTTCAAACTCCAGTTTTTAAAATAGAAATTTAAGTTTAAAATTTAACTTATTTAACTATATCATGTTGATAAATAGTTTAATCATTTTTAAAAATGAGATTTTAACATATGAATAGATTTGAAGTTAATTTTATAATCTGGAAATTAAAAAGTTAAATTTGAATTTCAGCTTTAAATTTCAAATAAGGTTTAAATTTGAAGTTTTAAATTAAAGTGGAAACTTGAGTTATTAAAGGTTTAAAATGGAATTAACTTTAAAATTTCATATAGTATTTGTTTGATTGGCAATTTAAAAGTTTTAAATTTATTTAAAACTTTGATAAGTTTAAAATTATTTTATTTTAAATTTGAATTTAAATTGAAATTGAAAGGTAATTTTCAAAAGTACTTAGATTTGAATTAAATTGTTTTAAACATAATTTAGTTATGTTTATTTTGAAACTTGATTAAGATTTATGTTTTAGAATTAATTAATAAGGTAATTAAGATTTGTTAATTTATTTAAATTAATTAATTTGGAATTAATAATTGATTAATGATTAATCAATTTGAAATTAAGGTTATTAATTAAGTTATTAATTAATGATAAATGAATATTAATTATGTAATTAAGTTTTAAATCAAGGTTAATTAATTTAATAAATAACTTTAATTAATAAATGATTAAAGATAATCTAATTTGTAATTAATTTAAGTTAATTACCTTATAAAATAATTTAAGGATGGTTATTGAAGGTCATTAACCATGATTATTTAACAATTAATTAATATAGTTAATTTTTATAATTAATTAGATTAATTAATTTAATAATAATCAATTGTAAATAGTTTGAGTAATTACTTGATAAAGTAATTAAGAAATTAATTACTTATTGTAATTAATTTAATTAAATGAGATTTTTTAATTTAATTAATTAAGTTTAATTAATTTTAAACACTTGGGTTAAGGATAATTACTTTATGTTTTGGAAATTACTTAGTTAAGTAATTATATAATAATTACAGGTTGTAATTAAGGAGATGTTTAAGTATGAAGGAATTTGGATTAATTATTTAAATAATTAATCAAGGTATTAATTAAGAAATTAATTTAAGGGTAATTAATTTGGTTTAATATAGTAATTAAGTTTGTTAATTACTTTGATAATTAATTTAAGAAGTAATTGAGATCATTAATTATTTTAATTAATGATGTAATTTAAGTTGATTAATTATGATTAATTAATCAATAATAGGTAATTAAAGGTAATTAATTAATGTAATTAATTAAGGATAAATGTAATTAATTATGATTAATTAATTAGTTGGAGTAATTAAAAGTTAATTACTGTTTAGTTGAGGATAATTAATTTTGTAAAATTAATTGAGGATAATTACATGAATGTAATTAAGAGTAATTAATCAAGAGTGATTAATTAAGGTAAGTTATTTTGAATGATTGATTAATTGATTGAAATCAATTAAATGATTGAGTAAGCAAGATATTTTGGTAAAGCAATTAATTTAATTTATTTTAAATTAATTAAAGATGAAGGAATTAATTTAATTCATTTTAAATTAATTTGAGATAGAGATGATTAATTTAATTCATTTTAAATTAATTATATTGTGATGAGTGAATCTTTGCTTATGGATGAATGGTTTGACTTGGATGCTTTGTAATCTCAGTAATGAGATAAATGATATTGTGTGGTATGGATGTTGGTTATATTGTGATGATAACATAGGTTATCTATTGTGATGTTGAGATATGGAATATCTATATGATATTGATGATGTGAATTACCTGTTATGTGATAATGTTGATTATCAGTTATGATTTAAGTTATCTATCTGTGTGTATATAGATACTGTAATTGAAATGTTTTAAAACTTTAAAACAACTTGGACCTTAAAAGACACGCTTTGGTTTTCGATGAGACCGGGATCGGGTTTCCATAATTGGATATCCGAAAACCACATCGATTCCAAATAACGTTAGGTCGTGATTCAAAGTGGAGCTTTGTGAAGACTCGAGGTGTAAGGGCTATACGTCAGTATAACTCTGTGGGTGATTCCGTAATGAGTTTGACGGAATAGACCTTATAGATTCGAGATGGTGAATCAGAGTGCAAGGGTTATTGTCGTTAACTCTGAGGGTGATTCCAAAACGAGTGTAACGAGATAATGCCTTCGGTTTCGTTCGAACCCGGAACGAACTTGTATGGATTGAATGCTTTCAGAACATCGTCAGGTGGACGATGAGCATTCTAAGATGATTGGTCCTATAAAGGTAATCGTAGCCTCAAGCCTCATCAACCGGGAATGGCTAAAACAGGGGAGGTGCAGCAAGGCTTCGTGGGTAGCGCCCACTGGAGAGCAAGATTGATCCCTGTCTAGAAGTCCCTTTATATTTCGGCTGTGTGGGGCGATTGCTAGCTAGAATCGCCGGGGTTGTCTTGTTTGGAACTGTTCAGTAAGGAACGGGTCCGGCTTTGTGTTGCAGGGGATGAAGGGAGTAATCCTCGGTACGGTGATCTAGGCCACGTACTGTGACGGGCGGTACCCCAGTAGCCCTGCCATTGTATGGAATCCATAATCCAATAAGTGCCAACGGTTTTGATTGTATTACCCACTTTTGTGGCTAGTAGCTGGAATTTAATCATGTAACAATTTCGGCTATTTCTTATTTATTTGAAAACCCTAGACACTATTATAATATCATCGGATTTCCTATCAAATGTTTTGGTTAGCGTAAGGTAAAAACTTTTCCATATTTATGTGTGGGAAGTCTTACGTGATACCTTTCTTTTCAAAGGTTTTTGAAAGTTAAGCAACTTTAACCTGTTACTCACACCAGACCCATGTCTGACCCGGAGTTTATTTTTGTTTTTCATAAACTCTTGGGTACTCAAATTTTTATGAGTAGTCAAGGGAATTCAGGTTAGGATTCTGGATTAGCTTTGACGACTTGTGGAGGAGCAATGGAGCAGGAGGCTTCTGCGAGTAGATATATATAGAGTATTCCGCTGTGTGTTCTCTGAGAGTTTGTTGTATTATGTTGTATAACTAGACAGGTGTCTATAACTGTCTAGATGAGTTATTTATACTGTGTATCTCTGATGTATATGATACTATGTAAAGTATTATGTTATTAATATAATTTATTCGTTCCGCTGTGTTAGATTCTGATGTTGTTTCTTCTTCTCTTCTTTCTATTCTATTCTCTATCCCTTTCTTTCTTAATTCATGACGCGATTTTCTGGGAGTGAAATTCGGGTTGTGACATTGTGGTATCAGAGCTTTAGGTTGAGCGAATACCTAGGCTCTGGAATGAATTTTTCTTTAGGGAGCATTAGGTTGAGTGAATACCTAGGCTCAGTAGTGGTGTCTTTCTTGAGAGAGCGTATTTGTAATTTTTATATATAACTATATATATTTCTACCTATCTGTTGGGTTACCCGTTCAGGTTTTCCAATATAAGTTATGAAGGTAGATGAGGTAGTATTGTGTGTTACACGATTACTACCATTGGTTGGAGTTTGAATGTTTGAGGTTGGAGGTGTTTTGTTGGGACTGTAGACCTAATACCGTCTCGAGTGAGTCCTGTAGTGATGAAGAACTTCATTAATCTCTGAAGGAAACCTGTTAAGGTTCAGAGTTTATTTCTGAAGTTGATGAGTAGTGTTTGGATCTGTTTGGTTGAGCTGAAGCAAGTGATGGTATTTTGATACCTCCTATTTTGATACCTCCGGAAGTAGTAGCTGCGTGATGAGATGTAGTGACTATGGATGTTCCCGAAGATGTTTTCGTTGGAACAAGTTTAAGAAGGTGAGTCTGCTTCAGTGTTGTGGCTGTGGTCAGCTGGAATTTCTGTTTTCTTTGAGGTCCTAGTTTCTCGGAGAGCTTTGTTTTGGAATTCTTTGGCATCTGTGGCAGCAGTGTAGTTTGGGGTGTTCTCGGCATTGGCAAGAGATCTTTTGGTTTAGCAGTTTTTCTGGAGTGGAGTTCAGAAGCAGCTGAGTGGACCCGTTTTTTTTCGATGGGTTGGCTAGTTGAGTTTGAGCTGTTCTGTTTGGTTAAGGGAGGACAGTTTTCCTTGGATTTGGTTTAGTGGATCGCAAAAGTGACTTGCGATTGTTTGAGAGTTCTCTTGGGTTATCTGAGTTTTCTGGATGTCTTCAGGAAGTCAGAGTTTGGTTTGCATCTGGAGATTGAGCTTCCTTATCGGCTGGGATTCCAGAAGTGGTTCGGGTGGTTCAGCCTAATAGTAGAATGGTTCTAGGAGATTGAGTTGGTGTAGCAGCTTGGAGTTTTTGGAGGAACTCCTGAATGATTCTTATGGATTTGTTGAACCATATCTTTGGGGTATGTTGTTGAGTTGTGCTTGTGTTCTTCTTCAACAATTCTCTTCTTCGGATCAGAGTTGAGCAGCGGAAGCAGTTGGGGAGTGTATCTGCTTTTCTTTCTGGACAGGAGAAGTAAGTTGTTGTTTTCTGATGTTGAGGAGTTGAGTTTGAGTTCTTGGTTTGGTTGATCTTGAGGAGATCATTTTGTTGAGTTGATTGGTCTGGTTTGTTTCTAGAAGCATCAGCGTAGGTTGAGCTGAGCGGGTAGGCTGTAGGTAGCCCAGGATCGTCTGAAGAATTATGTGGATAAGAGTCGGAGGGATTTGGACTCTGAAGACGGAGATTAATTTTGATAAGTTTTCTTCGATCAGAAGTGAGCTATAAGTTTGGGTAAGTCTGAGGAGTTGCTCTGATGTGTTTTGGATCTTTTCTGTATTCTTGGAGAAGATGATGGATCTACAGGATTGAATTGCCAGTTGGATAACTGGGATTCGATGAGTTTCACGTATCTCTGAGGAAGTACGTGTATGATCTGTCTCTAGTTGTAGAACCAGCAGTTTTGGAGTTTTGATAGTTAAGTCAGACTCGTTTGTAGTCTGATATTTTGTCTAGTGTTATAGATATAGTTGTATAGGAGCTTAGTAGCTTCATGGTATTGTTTGTTTGGGTTCTCTAGGGCGAGTATCCCGGTGGATATATATATACACCTGGGGAAACTCGATGTTATTTTATCCAGAATTTGTCTGAATAATTAGATTTGTTTGATTGATTGAATTGGTTGTTTGGTTGTTAGCATATGTTGATATATACTTGTGTTTAAAATAAAAATATAATGAGATTATTAAATTACCTTTGTTTTAAATTTCGAGGACGAAATTCTTTTAAGGGGGAAGGATTGTAACATCCCGGAATTTTTGACAATATCAATTTAATAATCTGTAATTAAAATTAAATTGATATTGATGTTCTGATGATAATTATTCAGATAAATTTAATAATCTTTTTCAATAATTATTTAAATTGGTTATTTTATCTTTTAAAAATAATAAATTGATTTCTATTTACAATATGAATATATGGTTTATATTTTAAATAGATTGGTATAGTTTTAAATTTAGAATAAATTCAATAAAATGATTTTAATTTAATAAGAGATATTTATAAAAACAATATTGATTTGGTATTGTCTTTATAAATAAGTTTTGAATAAGATTTGTAATGTTTATTTCAAATTGTATTTTTATTTTTAACTTAATTTGAATTATTATTATAACTTGATTTGAAAAATATTTGATTTTGAATTTAGTTGAATTTGAATTTAAAAGTATAAAGTCTTTAAATTGTTTGTATAAATTTCCTTTGTAAACATGGGTTGTTTTCTTTTATAATTCATACACATATTCAAATTTACATTAACAACTTAATTTAAGCTAATATAACATTAATTTATAACTAAAAACTAATTATTTTAAATGAGAAAACAAGTGTTTGATTTATATGTATTCTTTTGACAAGTGTTGTTAAATTGACAAGTGTTAAAATTGATTTTTATCTTTCTTTTATTTTCATAAAATCTGAAATACGTTAGTATGCATCTTTACTTCATATTGCATGCTCATTTTATTTTCCTTCATCAAAGAAAAATCAAACTCCACATCAAAATTCACCTGCATGTCTAAAAATCTGCATTCACAAATGCATAAAAATTCATTTTCATTTTGCAATCCACAAATCTGTATATTCATATTCAAATCCAAACACATACATATCTCACTTCTTATACAAATCTGCATTCACAATAAAATGAAGACCAATCTGCATACCACAAATCAAACCTGCACAATCAAATCCACCTTCATTAAATTCTCAAATCAAAGAACCTGCATACTCCACCAAAGATCAACTCAGCATCATCTACATTTACATGCAAGTTCATCTAAACACCTGCATGCAAGCATGAGCAACCAGACTTATAACAACAGAGGAAGCATAACAGAAAGCACCTGCATTTTTTTTTTAATTTGCACTGTTTTAAATTTGGGAAGGGAGTGCATCTGCATGAATGAGAGAATCCAGCAACTGCATCATCTACATACAAGTAATAAGTGTATGGGATCATGAGCATGAGCATATCATCAATTGCAACTCAGATTTCAACTGAGTCAAGCCTGCATTTTTGGTTTTCTGCAAATCCAAAACAGGAGCTAATCAGTGGTCTGCATACATGAAAAGGTGAGTAACAATTTATTTTAAAACTAAATTAAAATGATATAGTTGCTTAAATTAGTTGCCTGATAAGTATGAAGGATATGTCTGTGTTTGTGTATGAGATGGAATGCCTGCAATTTTGAGTTTTCTGCATATTCAACTGAGCTCTGCATTTTTCAAAAGTGAGTAACATTTATATCTCAAATTAAATAAGTTGCTTGTTAAATGTTGAGATAAATATGTTGTGTACTTATATAAGTTTGAATGTACATGATGTTTATGCCCTGCTGTGATCTCTAATTCATCTTCCTATTGAAAGTAATCCACCAAATATGGTTAAATTTGTGTTAGAATCTGTTCTTCAAATAACTAAAACTGTTTGCTTATTTAGATTAAAAATCAAAATATTTTTAGGTGAATTGATTACTGCATGGAGATAAATAAACTTTAGCAAGCTAAAGATATAAGTAGTGTGGCCTCTGCATGTTAATTCAAAACAAATTTTCAATGAGTTAACATGGTATTTCAGAATCACAAAACTATGTATTAATTGAAGCTTGATTTTTAAATCAAGTTCTAGTATTTTTAGGTGCTTGACAATTAAACAGTTTATTCTTAAACCAAAACTGAGTATAAGCAAAATTCTTGCAAACTGTAGTTTAAGGAAACTTAAAACTCTCCTGAGTCATAGAGTAAGGATCATTGATCCTCAGAAAAATAAGTGATTTATTTAAAACTGTTTAGAGTTAGTACAGTTTTAAAAATTTCAGTTAAACCTAGTTTTGGAAGTGGGTCTAAGCTTTTAGTCAGTGTGAAGAGAGGGAATGATCGAGTGTTATGAAAGTTGGTGATGGTGTAGATGATGGGTGAGGGAACTCGGGGCCGAAAGGTTTGATCATCAGATGATCGGAACGACAAGCACTCGCCGTTGACAGGTTAGAATTTAAACCTGTAATACTTTTTACAGGTTTTGATTTGGGGGTTTCAGAGCTTAATATTGGAATGCTTGAACTTTTGTTCAACCTGGTGTTGTAGTTAGGGTATTGAGGGGTTTTGGAGGTTGTTGGATCATCACGAGTGATCGGCAGTGGTGGCAGCGACATGTTTTCAGGCATACTGTTTTGATTTTGGATGTTGCAGGAGAGTTGTGGGGAAAGTGGAAGAATGACTCGAAGCAGGGTAGTGTGGAACTCGGAGTAAGTGTGAGGGAAACTCGAAGTAGAAAATGAGGTTCTCGGGTAGAACCTGTAGATTAACAGGTTTCAGGGGAAACTGTTTATTTTTGAAATCTGGGTTTTCAAAACCTATCAAACCTGTAGTTTTTAGGTTTTAGAAAGTTTAAGTTTAAAAATAAAATTCAAGTTTGTATTTTAGATTTAAATTCAAGTTGAATTTTGATTTGAGTTAAAATTCCAAGCATTTAAACCTGTTTTCTGTTTATTTTTAAAATTTGGGTTTCATATTTTAAAATCTGTAGTTGTTTAAAAGTAAGGTTAGGTTTAAATCAAATTCAAGTTTGAACTTTTTGATTCAAGTTCAAACTCCAGTTTTTAAAATAGAAATTTAAGTTTAAAATTTAACTTATTTAACTATATCATGTTGATAAATAGTTTAATCATTTTTAAAAATGAGATTTTAACATATGAATAGATTTGAAGTTAATTTTATAATCTGGAAATTAAAAAGTTAAATTTGAATTTCAGCTTTAAATTTCAAATAAGGTTTAAATTTGAAGTTTTAAATTAAAGTGGAAACTTGAGTTATTAAAGGTTTAAAATGGAATTAACTTTAAAATTTCATATAGTATTTGTTTGATTGGCAATTTAAAAGTTTTAAATTTATTTAAAACTTTGATAAGTTTAAAATTATTTTATTTTAAATTTGAATTTAAATTGAAATTGAAAGGTAATTTTCAAAAGTACTTAGATTTGAATTAAATTGTTTTAAACATAATTTAGTTATGTTTATTTTGAAACTTGATTAAGATTTATGTTTTAGAATTAATTAATAAGGTAATTAAGATTTGTTAATTTATTTAAATTAATTAATTTGGAATTAATAATTGATTAATGATTAATCAATTTGAAATTAAGGTTATTAATTAAGTTATTAATTAATGATAAATGAATATTAATTATGTAATTAAGTTTTAAATCAAGGTTAATTAATTTAATAAATAACTTTAATTAATAAATGATTAAAGATAATCTAATTTGTAATTAATTTAAGTTAATTACCTTATAAAATAATTTAAGGATGGTTATTGAAGGTCATTAACCATGATTATTTAACAATTAATTAATATAGTTAATTTTTATAATTAATTAGATTAATTAATTTAATAATAATCAATTGTAAATAGTTTGAGTAATTACTTGATAAAGTAATTAAGAAATTAATTACTTATTGTAATTAATTTAATTAAATGAGATTTTTTAATTTAATTAATTAAGTTTAATTAATTTTAAACACTTGGGTTAAGGATAATTACTTTATGTTTTGGAAATTACTTAGTTAAGTAATTATATAATAATTACAGGTTGTAATTAAGGAGATGTTTAAGTATGAAGGAATTTGGATTAATTATTTAAATAATTAATCAAGGTATTAATTAAGAAATTAATTTAAGGGTAATTAATTTGGTTTAATATAGTAATTAAGTTTGTTAATTACTTTGATAATTAATTTAAGAAGTAATTGAGATCATTAATTATTTTAATTAATGATGTAATTTAAGTTGATTAATTATGATTAATTAATCAATAATAGGTAATTAAAGGTAATTAATTAATGTAATTAATTAAGGATAAATGTAATTAATTATGATTAATTAATTAGTTGGAGTAATTAAAAGTTAATTACTGTTTAGTTGAGGATAATTAATTTTGTAAAATTAATTGAGGATAATTACATGAATGTAATTAAGAGTAATTAATCAAGAGTGATTAATTAAGGTAAGTTATTTTGAATGATTGATTAATTGATTGAAATCAATTAAATGATTGAGTAAGCAAGATATTTTGGTAAAGCAATTAATTTAATTTATTTTAAATTAATTAAAGATGAAGGAATTAATTTAATTCATTTTAAATTAATTTGAGATAGAGATGATTAATTTAATTCATTTTAAATTAATTATATTGTGATGAGTGAATCTTTGCTTATGGATGAATGGTTTGACTTGGATGCTTTGTAATCTCAGTAATGAGATAAATGATATTGTGTGGTATGGATGTTGGTTATATTGTGATGATAACATAGGTTATCTATTGTGATGTTGAGATATGGAATATCTATATGATATTGATGATGTGAATTACCTGTTATGTGATAATGTTGATTATCAGTTATGATTTAAGTTATCTATCTGTGTGTATATAGATACTGTAATTGAAATGTTTTAAAACTTTAAAACAACTTGGACCTTAAAAGACACGCTTTGGTTTTCGATGAGACCGGGATCGGGTTTCCATAATTGGATATCCGAAAACCACATCGATTCCAAATAACGTTAGGTCGTGATTCAAAGTGGAGCTTTGTGAAGACTCGAGGTGTAAGGGCTATACGTCAGTATAACTCTGTGGGTGATTCCGTAATGAGTTTGACGGAATAGACCTTATAGATTCGAGATGGTGAATCAGAGTGCAAGGGTTATTGTCGTTAACTCTGAGGGTGATTCCAAAACGAGTGTAACGAGATAATGCCTTCGGTTTCGTTCGAACCCGGAACGAACTTGTATGGATTGAATGCTTTCAGAACATCGTCAGGTGGACGATGAGCATTCTAAGATGATTGGTCCTATAAAGGTAATCGTAGCCTCAAGCCTCATCAACCGGGAATGGCTAAAACAGGGGAGGTGCAGCAAGGCTTCGTGGGTAGCGCCCACTGGAGAGCAAGATTGATCCCTGTCTAGAAGTCCCTTTATATTTCGGCTGTGTGGGGCGATTGCTAGCTAGAATCGCCGGGGTTGTCTTGTTTGGAACTGTTCAGTAAGGAACGGGTCCGGCTTTGTGTTGCAGGGGATGAAGGGAGTAATCCTCGGTACGGTGATCTAGGCCACGTACTGTGACGGGCGGTACCCCAGTAGCCCTGCCATTGTATGGAATCCATAATCCAATAAGTGCCAACGGTTTTGATTGTATTACCCACTTTTGTGGCTAGTAGCTGGAATTTAATCATGTAACAATTTCGGCTATTTCTTATTTATTTGAAAACCCTAGACACTATTATAATATCATCGGATTTCCTATCAAATGTTTTGGTTAGCGTAAGGTAAAAACTTTTCCATATTTATGTGTGGGAAGTCTTACGTGATACCTTTCTTTTCAAAGGTTTTTGAAAGTTAAGCAACTTTAACCTGTTACTCACACCAGACCCATGTCTGACCCGGAGTTTATTTTTGTTTTTCATAAACTCTTGGGTACTCAAATTTTTATGAGTAGTCAAGGGAATTCAGGTTAGGATTCTGGATTAGCTTTGACGACTTGTGGAGGAGCAATGGAGCAGGAGGCTTCTGCGAGTAGATATATATAGAGTATTCCGCTGTGTGTTCTCTGAGAGTTTGTTGTATTATGTTGTATAACTAGACAGGTGTCTATAACTGTCTAGATGAGTTATTTATACTGTGTATCTCTGATGTATATGATACTATGTAAAGTATTATGTTATTAATATAATTTATTCGTTCCGCTGTGTTAGATTCTGATGTTGTTTCTTCTTCTCTTCTTTCTATTCTATTCTCTATCCCTTTCTTTCTTAATTCATGACGCGATTTTCTGGGAGTGAAATTCGGGTTGTGACATCAAAATTCAATCAGTGTCTGTATCAGTGTGCGTATCTGTGTCGTTGAATTCTAGCCTCGAAAGGTGAGCAATCACTCACGATTAAAGATATTATATTTATTAAATTTGATTTCAATTGAAACAACAATTGAAATATGCCGCTGTAGATATTTAAATTGTTATATTTATGCTATTATCTATAACTGTTCACTTGTGGGATATGACACCATATCCTATTGTTTACATTATACTATTATTGATGATATATGCATGTGGTTATATTATTATCATATCCTGTTACATATTTATTATCTGTTATCACTCTGCAAGTTCCCTGTAGTTTAGAATTCACTTTAGAATAGGTGAATATCATTATGGGTTGAAACGATAGACCCAAGCGATTTTCATTAAATTGAATTTGGAATTACGGGCTGAAATGCTATCCACCCGTATATATTTAGTGTACGGACTGAAATGATAAATATCCATATCACTTGACAATATGACAAGAAATATATACAGACACCGTTGGTCCATATATAAATATTTTGAAAACAATTTCTATGGTTTTGGAAAGAAATATATAGTTTAATAAATACAGATTCTTAAGACATTAGATAAATGATAAATTTTATATATAAATTTAGTAGTAATATTTGATTTAAATTAGATGGATTTAATACATAGAATATGGTTAAGTATATATGAAAATTTATATTTCAATAGATTTTCTTGTAATAAATTGAATAAATAAAGCTGGGAAGGTAAATCTGGGTTTACTGGAAATCGTATTTAAATAAGGATTTTAATTAATCGATTTGAAATTATTGAATGAGAAATTTAAAGGTATGATTTTTTTTAAATGGATTTTGATTTGAGTGATTTAATGAATATTTCACATCTAAATAAAAAAAATATTTAGTAAAATGTAAGTTAAGGTTACTTAAATGATATTGAATCTAATGAGGGAATATTTCAAGACCAAATAATAATGGGGTTAAATCGAGATCTATATGAACTGTTAATTGAACTTTGAACTGTAGAATATTAAAGCTTTGAACTATACTGGAATTTAATTGGTTTATTTGTGATTCAAATCTGTATTTGAAATCAATATAATTCGAATTTATTATTTAGAAAATTTAATTGAATAAAAATTTAGTTTGAAACATTGAATATTTAAAGTTTTGAAATAATATTGAAATGTAAAAGGGTATTTTGTGATTTCAAATCCGGATTTGAGATCGATAAAATGTGAAATGGTTACTTAGGAATTGAGTTGAATTTTAAATTAATGAATTAAGATTGGACTAAAATTTGAATTTGGAATTTGAATGGATTGGTATCGCAACTTTGAAAGTGATAAAATTATAATATATATATATATATATATATATATTTATATATATATATATATTAGATGAAATGATATTTTGGTTTTGAAGTATAAATTAAATTGAAATGACCACGGTGTTATAGCGTATATTTCTACGTTGTAGATAATTCCACAGATCCTTAGAGAATGGTTATCCCATACATCCTCTAAGTTACTTGTATTTCAGTTGATATTTCACTTGAGTTGGATTTATTGATATAAGAATGTTAATCCTGACTCGAGTGTTTTGTGTTTTGCTTTACGCTCGGGTCAGACTGAGTGATATAGCATTTGAGACTCACCTTCGAAGTTGGAGCTTTGCTTGAAGATCCAGCTATCTATCCTTTCAGTCATCCAGTCGATTGGTTCAGAGAAGTCATTTGCCCATACTGGAGACTTCACTGCGTCTGGGATATTTTGATGTATTTTATTTCTAATTTTGTTTATATAGTAGCTTCATGAACTACTATTCATTTATTCCGCTGCGTATTATTGTACTACTCTGTATCTGTGATCCTGTGATTGATTTATTTACTGTATATGTTTTACCAAATTTAAATTAACAATTCGGTATTTTGAATTATTCAAGTTGGACATGTATGGTTTTATTGTCGATTTGAATGGTCCAAAATAGCGAGTCGTTACAAGGGTGGTTCTGCCTTCATCCCTAAGGGGGGTTCTAAATTTAATCCTAAGAGGATGTCCGGACAAACTGAAGTTCATGAGGATTGTGGTTGGGGTAGCAGAAGTCGAGGGTGTTGATGCCTACAGAGACATTGGGTTATGCTGTGATGATAGTGTAACTCGGTCTAACCGCGATCTATTGCGCACCATAGCGGAAGTCGAGGGGCAGTGATTGCCTAAGGTCTACGTTTGATTTCGCTAGGAGAGCGATGTAACATCGGTAGACTGCGATCTATGAAGACATAGCGAAAGTCGTGTGGCAGTGAGTGCCTACGGGCTACGTTGGGACTCGACTGGTGTAGTCTGCGATCTATGTGGTCTGTGTGGTGAAGTTTCACTTGGCAACGAAATTGAAGGGCTCTGATGCCTACAATTACATGGTTTTTTCCGTGATGGCAATGTAATCCTAGGTGTAGCTACGATCTGTGGCGGTTCCATGGTGTAATCGAGGGGCGCGGAGGTCTATAGTTTTCTATGGTTTTACCTAGATGGCGATGTAATCATCGGGCTAACTACGACCGTGGAGGGGGTGATGATTTTCATAGCATCTCACTAAAAATATTTTATATATTTTCACAAAAGTTTTTCAAGTATTTTCATTGGGTGTTGAAAACGGGTCTGCTAAGTACTTATAGATTTTCAGTCCTATGCCTAATCAACGTATGATCGAATTTCTGTGAGAACAAAGATGGACTTGTTGAGGCATCGAGTTATAGAAAGTATTTTTATAAAAACTATTTTGATAGTATTATATAGATTTTCAAAGTTTTTTTAAAATTTAAATAAAAAGAGTTTAGAGTTAAATGTTTAATGATAATTTAACTGATAATAAGCATTGTAATTAAAATTCTTGCTTCGTTCCTTTACAGGGATGCAAAGATTTTAAGGGGGAGGAATGTGGTAACCTAGATTTTTGGACATCTGTTAATTGGTAATTAACTAGATTAAATTGCTAGAAATACTGGTTTATAAGTTGAACAAATAAATTTTGATAAAAAATATATGGATATAAATATTAATTTAATAATCTTCTTATATAATTATTCAAATTTGTAAACTTATCTTTCAAGCAAATAAAATATGCTATCTTTTTACTATTATTCATATGTATATATATGGTTTGTAAATTAAACTATGATTTGAAATTTAAAGTAAATATCTTAAATATAATTTGGATTTGAAACTCTACATTTTAAATACTAGAGTATATACATAGTTATTGATTTAAAAGTATTAATAACTTAATCCTAAAAATGAAATAGGAATAAATGATAGGTTTTATAATATTAAGTACATCATTTGGAGCTTCATAGTTAATAAAATTAACTAAAATAAAAGTATAAAGAAATTATAAAATAAATATAGAAACATAAAACATAAATAATTTATAAAGCTTAAAGAAAATATAAAATATTGGTTTTAGACATGTGTAAGCTAAGTATGACATGCAAATACAAGTGCAATATTTATTTTTCTTTTAAATTGAATATTATAATAAAGTGAGAAACTAGGTTGAATACAGTCATTCTCTTTTTCTTTCTTCTTCCATTCTCTCAAACTAAAATTCAAAACCCGTAAAGAAAAACTAAATCAAACTCTTTCAATTTTAAACTAGAGCAAAGATCCAAGTTTTTCAACCTGAGAAAAGTTCAACTTAACTTAATACAAAGCAGATCAAAATTAAGAATCAAGTTCCAGTTTTCAAACTCAAGGGCCACTCTCTGTTCAACAAAAAAATACTGTGAGTAAACATCACTTTTAAAAGTTAAATATGTTTTACAACCTGATGCATGTGATAAATCCTTGTAGATATGTTGTGAAATGTTTGAATGAATGTATGAATATGCTTGCACGTATATATGCATGGGTTGATTAAGTGTGCATGTCTATTTATGGATAAACCTGTCTCTGTTTTGGTTCCAACAGGTTAAAGCAAGTTCAAAAATCAAATTCTCTTTCCCTAATCTCTTTTAAATTATTATTTTTAAAGAGAATATGTTCGTGATAACTAAATTTGATTTTTAAAAATGTTTACAAGTAAAATTAGCAAGTAGATTTACTGGAATCAAGGAAGAATGGTGTAAAAACCAATTATAGTCAGAAAATTGATTGTTTGATTTCCTTGTTTTGATTATATAATTTGACTCGTCAGTAAAAACTATGATTTTTGACAATGATTTCATGATTTTTAAGTCTATAACTGCTGAGAATTTTCGGGGTCAATAATTTTAGGTCGTTACAGCTTCCTTCAGTTGAAATTTGATGTTGTTGTTTGGTTTTCTTTTTAGTTTTAGTTTTGGTTTCAATTTGTAAAGATGAAAGAAAGAAAGAAGTTGAGAAATGAATATGTAAAAGCTTTGAATGGAAAACAGCCTTGTTCCCTTTTATGTTATTTATTTAATTTAAAAGAAAAAGGATATGCCACTTGTATTTTGCATGACACACCTTGCCTACAAATGTCTAAAACCAATATTTTATATTTATCTTTATGTTTTATTAATTTATGTTTTTATAATTATTCTTTTGCTAACTATATTTATCTTATGTATAATTTAAAGAAAGTATATTAAACCTTTTATTAAATCTTATTTTAAGCTTAAGCTATTATATTTTTAATTAATAACTATGTATATACACTAGTTTTAAGAATGTTGAGTTTTTAAACATAATTTATTTTCAAGATATTTATTTGGAATTTCAAACCATAATTTCATTTACAATCTACATATATACATAAACAATAATAATTAGATAAATATTTTATCTCATATGGGAATAAATACATACATGCACATTTATATACTTATATATATATCATATCGCTTGTATATATCTATTTCTATTATTATGGATATCTTTTAAATGGAGAAATATATGATCTATTTATTAACTATAAGATTTAAGTTCTCCAAAGATTTATAATTCAACATTTGTTAGGGTTACAAATCTTTTTATATCCAGATATTTTTAATTATCATAATTTAATTGTTCAACTTATAAATCATTATTTTTAATAACTTAATCCAGGTAATTACCAATTAACTAACGTCTAAAATTCTGGGTTGTCACATTCCTCCCCCTTTAAAACTTTTCATCCTCGGAAAGGAACGAAGCAAGAATTTTAATTACAATGCTTATTATCAGTTAAATTACTCTTAAACATTTTTAACTCTTGACTCTTGTTATTTAAATTTTGAAAACACTTTAAAAATCTACATTATATTATCAAAATAGTTTTATAAAAAAATACTTTTTATAACTCGATGTTTCAACTAGTCTATCCTTGTTCTCACAGAAATTCAGTCGTACGTTGATCAGGCGTAGGACTGAAAATCTATAAGTACTTAGCAGACCCATTTTCGACACCCACTGAAAATACTTAGAATTTTTTTTTGTGAAAATGTAGAAATTTATTTTGTGAGAATGCTCTGGAAATCATCACCCCCTTCATTGTCATAGTTAGCCTAATGATTACGTCGCCATCCCGGCAAAACCATAGAAAACTGTAGGCCTCTACGCCCCTCGATTGCACCATGGAACCACCACGGATCGCAGCTACACCCAGGGTCACGTTGCCATCATGGAAAAAACCATGTAACTGTAGGCATCAACGCCTCGAATTTCGCTACCAAATGAAACTTAACCACACATACCACATAGATCGCAGATTACATCAGTCGAGCCCCAATGTAGCTTGCAGGCACTCACTGCAAAACGACTTCCACTATGTCTAATTAGATCGTAGTCTACCAATGTTACGTCGCTCTCCCAGCGAAATCAAACGTAGATCTTAGGCATTCACTGCCTCTCGACATCCGCTATGGTGCACAGTAGATCACAGTTACACCGAGTTACACTATCATCACATCATCACCCCAGTTTCTTTGTGGGCATCAGCACCCTCAACTTTCGCTGCCCCAACCACAATCCTTAGAAACTTCAGTTTGTCCAAACATCCTTAGGGGTCAAAATTTAGAACCCCCCTAGGGCTCAAGGCAGAACAACCCCTTGGATCTCCTACTAAGTTTCAACTCTAAATGGGAGCACGTTTTTCCCCACAGTATTCTCAAAACATTTTATATTATATATAGTATCTTTCAAATCATACTCTTTATATGTATCATATATAAATCTCATTTACACAAAATCGATATCTCAAAATAGATAGTTTTCAAATTGGCTTTCCAAATTCCTTACATTGATTTTTCCCAAAAGCCTTTCAAAATCAATGGGTTTCCAAAAACCCATTCAGATCCATTTTCATAAAATCATTTATATATATAAGTTTATTCTTTTATCCAAAACAAAATACTTTGGATCACATCTTACTTATATAAATTCCTTTTATGCTTAAAATATTTTCAAAGATCTTTTCTTCTGGTTATAATTCCAATAAAGGTAGTTATCATATAAAACAAATATATATACATACATATAACTTTACTTATGCCAAATCAACATTCAAATTCAATTTCTTTTATAAATTACTTGCCACGTTACTTACTTTTTATAAAATGAGTTTCAGTTATAGTGATATCCAATTTCCACTCTTATATGTTTCTCAAAATATACTTTTCTATTTCAAAAATAATTTTTTTTACATTTTTTTTCAAAATTTTCAATATCTATTTCATTGAAGCACGTACGATGTACATATATCATCTGTATGCAATATCAAATCTGACCGCTCCCTCGGTCACACAATTTCACTTCCGAACTAGTATCGTCCACTCGACTTCCTAGTGTGGAATCAGATCTGGTTTCTTGATCAGAAATTGTCATTCTCCTTGCATAGCCATAACTATGATAGATGGTGGATTAAATAAATTGAATTTAACTTAGGGAAGTTAAATGGGTTGAATTGAAAGGGGAGTTATGTGTGATCTCATAACGGGTTTGAGTTTTGGAAAAGGGTAAAGGATGCTATTGGTGGATGCTTTGAAACCGACCTCCACCATCTCATCACCATCCCTAACCATGTCGTGACCCTACTAGATCCAAACTCCATCACCAAAGCTTGTAGAAACCCTAGCCGAGCCACCATATCATCCCCTTCCTCTTTGCTTGCCTCGGCCGCCACTAATTCCTCCACCTCCTTGACTTGCCTTGCCATGAACACACCATATCCATGCCACTTTAGGTGCCTTGACCTGATCCAAGCCTAAAGCAACACCATGAACGCAGGTCAAGCCATGCTAGCCATAGGGCCGAACCAGCACATGAATATTCATGTTTGCCTTGTCTTTTTTCCTTCTCCTTGACATTTTGCCTTGCCATCCCATCACATTATTGCCTATTTTTGTGCCTTTTTGACTATGGCCAAACGTGCTTGCTTTCAAAAAAGCCTTGGTCGAGCTTATTTGATGATGATCTAGCCAATTTTGAAGGAGGCCGAGCCTGCTTGAATGGGTTAACCAATCTTTGCTTTATTTTGATTTATATTTATGCATTGTTCGATTCATAGTTATGTGTTGAATTATATACTTATGTATGTTTGGTATTTGTTATTTATAAGACTTGGATCTTGGCTCTCCATCTACTTGAATCTAGTTCGTGCTTTGTCATGCTTTTCGGAGTTTGTTCGTGTGTCTTGAATTGTCATCTCTAGCTTTAGAAGGTGAGTTATCACTCTCGACATTCGTACTTATATAATTATGAAACAATGACTTGTGAATGTGTAGTAGTTGATATGCCAAGATGATCTAAGTTCATATATGCTTATTACATGACTTCATATGATGTTATAACCTGATTATATGCCTGCTACATCACCTGATATGATATGCTATGTTATACTGTTTATTTTATTTTCTGCTTCTCACACTGCAAGTTCCCTGTTAGTATAAAATCATTATGGGTTGAAATGATATGTACCCGAATGGACTTTAGAATAGGGAAAAATCGTTATGAGCTGAAATGATAGGCTCAAGCGATTTTTATTTGACCTGGCATTACGGGTTCGCAATGATCAAACCCAGGATTTTATATATTACGGATTGAAATGATACATATCCGTGTCACTTGGCCTAGGTTAGAAACTATTATACAGACCATGGTTAATTTTAAAATAATAGCTTTCCAAAAATTATTAAGTATTTTGAATATTTAAAAAATATGGAATTTTAACTTAAAATTTGATGATTTTAAATAATATATATTGGTTCTAATAAGTTAAAATTTTATAAGTGAATAATTGGTTTTAAAAAATTAAATTTACAGTTTTTATCTATGACAAATAACTTAATAATTAAATTTGATTTAATGTGGAGTCTAAATCTAACCTAGTAATAGTGATAGAATTTATTTTATAAAATGGATATATTTTGTATAATAACTATGATTCAAATCGAAGATATGATGTTTAAAATGATATAGTGGAAATGGTAGCATTTTCAAAATGCTATGTTATTTAAGTTATATTGTCAAAAGTGTTATGCTACTTTAGGTTTGCTGTATTTCTAAAAGATAGCATTTTTGGAACGCTATTATATAAGGGTCACACTTTTCAAGTGTTATAATTTCTAAATTATTACATTTTTAAAGTGTTATAACTAATTTATATGGATTTGGAAATATTACCAATTTTGAAATGGATATTATTTTTGGAAGAGTAATAGCATTTGATTTAAATGGTTTTTGAAATGGAAATATTTGTATTGAAATGTAAACCATTTGAAATAAATAACCATGGGTTATAATAACGTTTGGTTGTTAAAGAGACCGGGATCAGAAGTGGTCATACTCTCTGCCAACTCCGAAAACTACTTTAACAACTGCCTACGCGGTGCATACTGCAGAATAAAGTAGGATGGTGGCGATATTCTATTGAGGTATATACATGGAGCCGACTCCTGTAAGTTGGCGTAAGTTGGCTAAAACAGGAGAAATTGATGGGCTTATGAGGTAGCTCCTCTGATTGGACACATTCCTTCGTATGCCATTCTATTACTTTGTGATTGATTTGGTGCGCACCTTTGATTTGTTTGGGAGTGTGGCTCGAGGTGGGCGGTAGTTGCGGTTATGCATTACCACCGTTCCAGAAGTGTAATTGGTATATCTACCTTGGCATTACCTAATTGTGTCGTGTCACCTACCCTAGCATGCTTTACTACGAGTTTGATTTGTACTGTACCTATGGAGTATCCTCAGGTGGCTTCCCGATCATGAGGCACTATGATAATGTATAGACTATTGGCACTATAAAATGTGTTAAGGGGGATATGGGTAACGCCGTAACGCTATTTTTAAAATATATTATACTTTACTTTAGACATTGTTATAAGAGCGTATGTTACTACATAGTAGATAGTTTAACGGATCCTTAAAGGATAGGCAGTCCTAAGCATCCTTTTAGTTACTCGTGCATTTCTATTACAGTTCACTTGAGTTGATTTACACTGTATAAGCATGTATGTCCTGACTTGAGTGCTTTTTATTTTTCATTGCACTCGGGTCAGCCCGAGTATCACAGATTTGGATTTCACCTTCTGGAGCAAGAGGATTTGCTGGAGATTATCTATCTATCTAGTTGTCATCTAATTCTATTCAGTTATCTCTATTCGGCTTATGTATTAGCGGATATATGTATTGGGACTTCTTATTGTATTTACTTTCAGACTCTGGTATTTTGTACTAGTTTTGAGACTATGTTTGTAGAAGCTTCATGAACTACTATGGTTATTTTATTTCCGTTGCGAGTTATTTTTATATTTCTGTGTCTGTGGTTGGTTTTATTTGCTCCAAATTATATTACAATCTACTAATTTGAATTGTTCAAGTCTGACGTGTGTTGTTTTATTGTCGATTTGAATGGTCCAAAATAGTGGGTCGTTACATTTGGTATCAGAGCTTTGGTTTTAGGCAAACCTTAGCCCGCGGAGCAAAAACTCATTAGAGATAGGGTAGAAATACCTTTGAATGAGTGAAATCAATCTTAGAATCATTTCTTTGTGTGAGAACATATTTTAAAGTATAAAATGATTTTCAAATGATTTTAAAAGGGATTTCCAAAGATTATTTTGATAAAAATCTTTCTTGTTTTGGAATCAAATTTTCTTAACTTCTTTCCTTCCTTATCCACCTTGTTAGAAATTTCTTTGTTTAGGATATTAATTCTAGTTGAATCTTATCTTGTCTTGTCTTTTTTTCTCAATTACCTTTGTCCTAAAATTCATTCTTAATTTTTCCAGGATGAATCGTAGGAATGCCAGAGGTAGGGGTCATGGTGTTGCCCCAGTTCCTGAGCCTGTTGCACCCATTAATTCACTACACTTTGTAAGGAATACACTGAGCTTGGTGGTACCAAGTTTATCGGATCAGAGAGCATTATCGAGGCTCGGCAGTGGTTGAAGGGATTAGAGAGGATTTTCTCCGGTCTTGAGATCACTTCTCAGAAGCGTTAGTTGGCAGTTTGGCAGTTGAAGGGAGCAGCCTTGGATTGGTGGGAGTCTGTTACAGCTCACACTATTGATGCCGACATTTCTTGGGAGCAGTTTTGGTATCATTTTGTGTTAGTTTTGAACTTGGTTCAGTTTTCTCTTCTAAAATCTTTCTTATGTTCGTTATCGTGCTTTAGGGATACTTTTGTAGTTAAATGGATGCCCGTAGCAGGGAAGTCTCAGCTGTATCGGGAGTTTATGGATCTTAAGCAGGGTGATATGTCATTTGCTGAGTATGACAGGAAGTTCAATGAACTTTCCAAATTTGGTCCTAATTCGATTGAAACTCCTCTCAACAAGAACGAGAAGTTCATAGCTGGTGCTCGCCTGAAGTATTATGATCGTCTCATCTCTCATGTGCATACCTCTTTCACTAGTACAATGGATATGGCCATTAGATATGAGAATCCTACTCCTAGGGATCCTTCTGTTGCTCGTGCTACTTCATCTCAGCCTTTCTCTGGTAACCCTAATAAAAGAAAGCCTAACTTTCATCAGTAGAAGAAGAACTGGAGTAGGACTCCAGGTTTGGGATCTTCTTCTTTTCAGAGGCAACCTGTCGTCCTATCTTCCATTACTTGCACTAAGTGTGATCAGAAGGGACACTATGCCAATAGTTTCCCTACTTCAGTTGGTGCTGCTTTTCCTCTAGCTCAGTTGACTAGGCGTGATCTCTGCCATATCTATTTGCAGCCTGGCCTTTTCAAGTATAATTATCCTACTCAGCAGAAGGGCAAGCTCTCTAGTGTCTTTGATGTTACCTCTGCTTCTTCTCCTGCTCCACCTACACCTGCTCCTGCTCCTACTTATACCCAAGCTACTCTTAAGAGCACTTTTCTCTGTTTAATTTTCTTGTTCGTGTTCTATTTGATACTGGAGGTTCCCATAGCCTTATTTATGTGGATCTTCGTGATAAGTTCGAGCATCTCCTTTCTCTTGAGTATGCTTCTGAACTTTTGTGTGTTAAAAATCCTATTGGTGGTCCTATGAACCTTAGTAGGATTTTTAGATGGGTAAAGCACTTCTATTCTACCTATTGTTTTTCTGGTGATTTCTACGTTTTGGGCTTTGATGCTTTTTATCTATTGCTTGGGGGTGATTAGCTAAAGAGGCATGAAGCCGTTATCTTTTCTAAACCTAAACTATTTCTCTTATAGATGATTTTGGTAATTCTTTGGTGATTCAGTGCCGTTTGCCTTGGGATTTTACTGGAAGAATTTTTTATTCTCTTGATTCTTCTTCTAGTGATATTCATTCCAATCCTGTAGTCAACTTTATTATGATGTATTTGGTGAAGTCACTTCTTTACCTCCTAAGAGAGAAATCGACTTCCGCATTGATCTTATTCATGAAGCTCGACCTGTATTTAGTCCTACTAGAAGAATGGCATCCCGTGAGAAGGCTGAGTTAGGAAAGCAAATTGAGGACTTGTTCTCTAAGGGACTGATCAAACCTAGCCATCCCGTATGTGAAGCAGCGGTGGTTTTCGTCACAAAGTTTGGTAGTTCTTTGAGGATGCATGTTGATTATAGGGAGCTGAATAAGCTGACTATGAGAAACCGATATCCTATGCCTCGCATCAATAATATGTTCGATCAGCTGCATGGAGCTACTGTTTTTCTCAGCTTGATCTTGCCAGGTTTTAACCAGCTAAGTGTTGTTGAGGAAAGTATTCACAAGATTGTGTAATAGCCTGCACCTCACTTAACGTAGATATTGTCCCCAACTTAGTCACCTCCGCCTCATGGGGCCAAGCCAAGGTATGGGGTTTTATTCCTCAAAAGGCCTCGACGTTGTTATGATGTGAAGGCTTTGGTATATAAGCACCCACTTCATAGAGTTTTTCCGCGATGGGACTATTATTCCCATTTTTAAAGGGTGTTACATATTGCTTTCCGTACTGAGAATGGTTTCTATGTATAGTTAGTGATGCCTTTTGGTTTAACTAATGCCCCAGCTTTCTTTGTTGATTCGGTGAATCATGTTTTTTGTGATGTGCTTAACAAGTTTGTTCTAGTCTTTGTTGATGATATCCTTGTCTTCTCCAAGTCAAGGGATGAACATTAGCCGCATTTGGAATTTGTTCTGGAGAATCTTAGGAATCATCGTTTGAAGGCTAAATTCTCAAAATGCCATTTCAGAAAGGATGAAGTCCTATTTCTTGGGAATATTGTTTCTAGTAATGGAGTTTCTATTGATCTAGTCAAGATCGCTGCAATCAATGTAAGTCCTCCTTCTTTTCTCTTTCTGTAATTTGATCATTCTATCTTTTTGTGGTCCTTATTTCTCCATAATTCTATTACAAGATTGGGAAACTCCTAGGACTCCATCTGATATCCATAGTTTTCTGGGCCTTGCCAATTATTATAGAAAATTCATTGAGAATTCTTCTCGAATTGCTGCACCTCTCACTGCTTTGACTCGTAAGAATGCTAAGTTTATATGGAATGATAAGTGTGAAGCTGCATTCAACGAGTTAAAGTGTAAGCTTACTTCTGCACCAGTTCTTACCGTTCCAAACGAGAATGAGGGATTAACGGTATACACCGATGCTAGTCGTGATGGTTTGGGAGTTTTTCTGATGCAAGATGGGAAGGTCATTGCTTATGCCAACCACCAGTTGAAGACCCATGAAACTAATTATGCAGCTCATGATTTGGAATTGCTAGCTTTGGTTTTTGCTTTGAAGCTTTGGAGGCATCATCTTTTGGGTGAGCTCTTTATCGATCATTTGTCTTTGAGGTATATCTTCACCCATAAGTATTTGAATCACTGTCAGGTTAGGTGGCTTGTGTTCCTTGCTTCTTATGATCTCGACATTAGCTATACCCCTAGGAAAGCTAATGTTGTGGCCGATGCTTTGAGTCAGAGGAAGGCGATGTTGTGTCAGCTTGTTGTTTCTTCTTCTCATCTTTTGGATCATATCATAGCTAAGCAGGATGAAGATGAGATGCTTAGGCTTATGAAGGATAGTGTTCGTAGAAGAGTTGGTAGCAGTTGTCCTCATGGTAGTGGAGCTCAGACCGATGATAGAGGGATTTTGAGGATTAATAATTGGATTTGTGTTCCGAATGTTGATTGATTGAGGCAAGAGTAACTTCGAAAAAATCACCAATCTAGACTTTCTATTCATTGTAGTGTGATGAAGATGTATTAGGATATGAAGAAGCTTTATCGGTGGAGAGGTATGAGTTGAGATATTTCTATCTTCGTTAGCAGGTGTGAGACTAGTCAGCAAGTCAAGGCCGATCATCAGAAGACCACTGGTTTATTGCAGCCCCTTGAGGTTCCCAATTGGAAATTGGAACATGTTTCTATGGATTTTATCAATGGATTACAGAGGACTAGGAGGGGTAATGAGAGTATTTGGGTTATTTTGGATAGATTGACCAAATCAGCTCGTTTCATTCGGTCAAGTCTACCCGTTTTGCTTCTAGTTTGTCTGAGATCTATATGAGGCAGATTGTTTGTCTTCATGGTGTTCCTATCAGTATTGTTTGTGATAGATGTCCAATCTTTATCAGTCAATTTTGAAAAGCTTTTCAGGAATCTTTGGTTACCCACCTGAATTTGAGCACTGCTTACCAACCGTAGATCGACAGTCAAACAGAAAGAGTGGATCAGATTCTAGAGGATCTTCTTCGTGCTTGTGTTCTTGATTTTGGAGGATCTTGGGAAGATCATCTCCATCTTGTTGAATTCACCTATAACAACAGTTATCAGTTATAATTTCACTCTTCTATTTTAATCTTATCTTAATATTTTTTCTATCTCTTTTCATCTTTGAATTCAGGCTAGTATTGCAATGTCTCCGTTTGCTGCTCTTTATGGATGACCTTGCAGATCTCTATCTTGCTGGATTGAATCTAGTAATCGTTTGGTTCTTGGTCCTGATATGATATCGGAGGCTTTTGAGAAGGTCGAGGAGATTAAGAGAAAGATGAGGAGTGCTCAGGATAGGCAGATGAAGTATGCTGATCGGCGTAGGAGGAGTTTGGAGTTTTCTGTTGGTGATCAGGATTTCCTTAAGTTCTCTCCCTTAAGGAATGTGATTCAGTTTGGTCGGAGAGGGAAGCTTGCTCCTAGGTTTGTTGGTCCTTTTAGTATATTGGAAAGGATTTATCGTCTAGATTTGCATGAGAAGTTTTCTGGAGTGCATAATGTATTCCTTGTTTTGCATCTTCATCGATATCTACATGATCCATCTTTGATTGTCCAGCTTTCTGCTCTCGAGAGTTTGGATATTGAGCCTAATCTTACTTGTCGAGAGGAAGCCACTTTGTATTATTGATAGAGGTACGAATTAGCTGAGAAGGAAATCTATCAACCTAGTCAAAGCGCAGTGGAGTGCGGATGATCGGGATTGTACCTGGGAGACGGAGGAGAGCATGTGTGCTACGAATCCGAAATTGTTTGTTTCAGGTACTATTTGATTTTCTATCTTATCTTTCCTTGTTTTTCGTGTTTCGTTCCTTTTCGAGGACAAAAAGTTTTAAATAGGGGAGAGTGTAACAACCCATAATTTTTTAAATATTTTAATTCAGTTTATTTGAAACTTTGATTTTTAAATCATTTAAAAATTGAATTTTGGAATTTTCCAACGAATTTTTGGATTTTGTTTATAATTAAATTTCCAAGTAAAATAAAATAAATGATTTTCTGAAAATTTTATATTTTGGTCAACCTTGGTCAAACTTTGACTTTCAGTTCAAATTTATAAATTTTTAATTTTTAATTTTTGATCTATTTCTTTGAAATTGAATTTGATTCTAATATCGTTCTATTTTTCATTTCGTCAAATTCTGTTTCGTACTTTTTAATTCTAATAAATTTCAGCGTTTTACCCATGATTATTTTTAGTATTTTATTGTTTATTTTCTATTCTCTATTTTTTATTATTTTTTATAATTTTCCATATTGTTTGGGCTTGATTTTTATTTGGGTTTTTGAGCTTGTTTTGATTCGGGCTTTGCAATTGGGCCTTGTTTTTCCTAATGGACATATCATTGTCTATTCAAAATGATAAGGTGTCTTTCTACTTGTCATAGCCGTTTAAAAAATTTCCTTTCTCATCTCTTCTCATTTTCCATCTCTTGAAAAAATAATTTACAATAAGTTTTCTTTTCTTCTTCTTCGTTTTCTTTTTCTTCCTCTTTTGTTTTATGCAATGCTCGGCCATCACCATGCCTTCCTATAGCCGACCATCTCTCCACTTCACCACCACCTATGACCGGCCTCCACCATCCCTAACCATTCCGTGACCCTCCTAGACCCAAACTCCATCACCAAAGCTTGTATAAACCCTAGCCGAGCCACCACATCATCGCCTTCCTCTTTGCTTGCCTCGGCCACCACTAATTCCTCCACCACCTTGACTTGCCTTGCCGTGAACACTCCGTACCCGTGCCACTTCAGGTGCCTTGACCAGATCCAAGCCCAAAGCAACACCATGAACCCAGGCCGAGACATGCTAGCCATAGGGCCGAACCATAATGCATATGACTATTCATGTTTGCCTTGTCTTTTTTGCCTTCTCCTTGACCTTTTGCCTTGCCATCCCTTCACATTCTAGCCCAATGCCGTGCCTTTTGTGACCATGGCCGAACATGCTTGCTTTCAAACAAGCCTTGGCTGAGCTTGTTTGATGATGATCTAGCCAATTTTAAAGGTGGCCGAGCCTACTTGAATGGGTTAACCAATCTTTGCTTCGTTTTGATTTATATTTGTGCATTGTTTTGATTCATAGTTATGTTGAAATATATTCTTATGTATGTTTGGTATTTGTTTTTTACAAGACTTGGATCTTGGCTCTTCATCTACTTGAATCTAGTTCGTGCTTTGTTGTGCTTTTGGAGTTTGTTCGTGTGTCTTGAATTGTCATCTCTAGCTTCAAAACGTGAGTTATCACTCTCGACATTCGTACTTATATAATTGTGAAACAATGACTTGTGAATGTGCAGTAGTTGATATGCTATGATGATCTAAGTTCATATATGCTTATTACACGACTTCATATGATGTTATAACCTGATATATGCTTGTTACATCACCTGATATGGTATGCTATGATGTACTGTTTATTTTATTTTCTGGTTCTCACACTGCAAGTTTTCTGTAAGTATAGAATCACTCTGGGTTGGAATTATACATACCCGAACGGAGTTTAGAATAGGTAAAAATCATTATGAGCCGAAATTATAGGCTCAAGTGATTTTTATTTGACTTGGGATTGCGGGTTCGAAATGATCGAACCCAGAATTTTATATATTACGGATTGAAATGATACATATCGTGTCACTTGGCCTAGGTTAGAAAATATTATACATACACATGGTTAATTTTAAAATAATAGTTTTCCAAAAATTATTAAGTATTTCGAATATTTAAAAAATATGAAATTTAAATTTAAATTTTGATGACTTTAAATAATATATATTGGTTCTAATAAGTTCAAAAATTTTAAGTAAATAATTGGTTTTAAAAAATTAAATTTGATGATTTTATATATAATAAATAACTTAATAATTAAATTTAATTTAATATGGAGTTTAAATCTAACCTAGTAATAGTGATAGAATATAGCTTATAAAATGGATATGTTTTTTATAATAAATAACTATGATTTAAATTGAAGATATGATGTTTAAAATGTTATAATGGAATCTATTGCATTTTCATAATGCTATGTTATTTAAGTTAAATTGTCAAAAGTGTTATACTACTTTAGGTTATGTTTTAAGAATGCTGTATTTCTAAAAGATAACATTTTTGGAATGTTATTATATAAGGGTCACACTTTTTAAGAGTTATGATTTCTAAATTATCATATTTTTAAAGTGTTATAACTAATATGTATGGATTTGGAATTATTACGAATTTTGAAATGGGTATTATTTTTGGAAGAGAAATAACATTTGGTTTAAATGGTTTTTGAAATGGAAATGTTTGTTTTGAAATGTAAACCATTTGAAATAAATAAAAATGGGTTGTAATAACGTTTGGTTGTTAAAGAGACTGAGATCGGAAGTTGTCATACTCTTTGCCAACTCTGAAAACCACTTTAACAACTATGTACGGTGGAGATTCCAGAATGAAGTAGGATGGTGGCGACATTCCATTGAGTTATATAGGTGGACCCGCCTCCCGTGAGTTGGCATAAAGTGGCTAAAACAGAAGCAATTGATGGGCTAATGAGGTAGCTCCTCTGATTGGACACACTCCTTCGTATGCCATTCTAATACTTTGTGACTGATTCGGTGTGCACCTTTGGATATTTTAGGAGTGTGGATCAAGGTGGGATGTAGTTGCGGTTATGTGTTACCACCGGTCTGGAAGTGTAATTTTTATATATACCGTGGCATTGCCTAGTTATGCCATGTCACCTACCCTAGCGTGCTTTACTACGAGTTTGATTTGTGCAATACCTATGGAGTATCCTCTAGTGGCTTCCCGATCAGAAGGGACTACGATACTGTATAGACTATTGGCACCACAAAATGTGTTAAGGGTGATATAGGTAATGCCTTAACGCGATTTTTAAAATATATTATACTTACTTTAGACATTATTATAATAGCGTATGTTACTACATAGTAGATAGTTTAATGGATCCTTAAAGGATAGGCGGTCCCAAGCATCCTTTAAGTTACTTATGCATTTCTATTACAGTTCACTTGAGTTGGTTTACATTATATAAGTACGTATGTCCTGACTCGAGTGTTTTGTATTTTGCTTTACGTTCGGGTCAGCCTGAGTATCGCCGCTTTGGATTTCACCTTCTGGAGCTAGAGGATTTGCTAGAGATTATCTATCTATCTAGTTGTCATCTAATTTTATTCAGTTATTTCTATTTAGCTTATGTATTAGTGGATATATGTATTGGGACTTCTTGTTGTATTTACTTTCAGACTCTGGTATTTTGTACTTGTTTTGAGGCTATGTTTGTAGTAGCTTCATGAACTACTATGGTTATTTTATTTCCGCTGCTGTAACGACTCGGTATTTTCAACCATTTGCATCCATTATAAGTGCATAGGCACTCATGCCGGAATTGAATTGCTCAAAATACCGTGTTGTAAATAAAATTTTGGCAAACCTCAGAATATACAGTAAATAAAAATCACAGATCACAGACACAGAGTATATAAAAATGCAGCGGAAGAAAAGAGAAGATAGTAGTTCATGAAGCTACTATATAAAATATGAGATACATCAGAGTTAAATAAGATACAACAGAAGAGTAACAGGATACATCAGGTACAAATCAGATACATCACTGAACCACTGGATACTGAAACAAAATAGATGGCTGGATCTTCAAGGAATGCTATAACGCCGAAGGTGAATCTTGAATGCTAACTCAATCAATCTGACCCGAGCGTAAAGCAAAACACAAAACCCTCGAGTCAGGACATAAATACTTATAAGCTGTAAATCAACTCAAGTGAACAGTAACAAAATGCATCAGTAACTTAAAGGATGCTTGGGACCGCCCATCCTCTAGGGATCCGTTAAACTATTTACTATGTAGTAATATACGCTATATACGTAGTGTCTAATCAGTAAAGTATAATCATATAGAAAATAGCGTTAAGGGGATGGTGAACCTTAACGCGGTCGGATATTTAAAACCAAAATCGTAGTGGGCTCGATATAAGGATATGACACGGCACGCGAGGCAATGCCAGGGTGGATACACAGTTTGCACTCCCGGACCGGTGGTGACGGCAAGCCAGCAGCTTCCGCCCACCTCGAACAATACCCCCGAATCAAAAGTGGCGCCACCGAATCGAATCACAACATTAATAGAATGGTTTCCGATGGAGCATGCTCGATGAAAGGGTGCGACCCTTTGTGTAGCCCGGTATAGCTCCTGTTTTAGTCATATATGCCAACTCACGGGAGTTGGTTCCACGTAATATACCTCGAGAACGTCGCCACCATCCTACTTCATTCTGGAATCTCCACCGCGTACACGGTTGTTAAAGTGGTTTTCGGTATTGGCCGGCTATAAGACAATATCCGATCCCGGTCTCTTTAACAACCCATCGTTATTATAACCCGTAGTTTTAACTTTAAAAATATTTTATACTTCAAAATAAAATATCCTTTTCGATCCAAATCTTTATCAAAATAAAGATTAAATCATTTCCAAAACCATTTCAATATATCATTGTAAAATATCTTTCAATTCAAATATTTATCAAAATAAATATCAAGTCATTTCTAACCATTTCAATATATTAAATTTTCATACCCATTCAACACTACCTTTCAGTTCCAAAATATCATATCTTTCAGAACTTCCTTTTAAATCATGTTAATATCAAAATGTCCTATCTTTCAAACTCCGTTTTCAAATCATTTAATATCAAAAATATCATATCTTTCAAAACTTCGTTTCAAATCATTTTAATATATCAAAATATCATATCCTTTCAAAACTTCATTTTCAAATCATTTTAATATATCAAAATATCGTATCTTTTCAAATCTTCATTCATTTCAAATCATTATTCATTTTATTCAATCTAAAATACCATTTCAATTCATATTTTAAAACAGTTTATATTCCAAAAATTCTTTTTTTTTCATTTCAATGAAGTTATTATGCTTAATAATTAAATTATTAAATTTACAAAAATTTCAACTTCCAAAGTTCATTTATTCACTTGAGTTTATCAAAACAGTGAAAATTCACTTTTCGCATCATTTAGAAAACTCTACGGAAAGTTACATTCAAAACAGTTCAATTTAACAAAAGACAGCGTTTAAAAATGTTGTACTAGAGTTTTCTTAAATTTCAAATAAACTTAGTTAAATTCAAAAATCATAGTACTTACAACAATTTCTATAATAGTTTTTTTCAATAGCTTTTTTTTTAGTTCATTATCATCAGCTACAGTATTTACAATTGCTGTAATATCATTTACATTATAATAAAATCATTTCAAAAATGCAATCAATTAACTTCAAATATTCAATAAAATTTCTCAACCAGTTATTTTTTTATTAAATCATTTTTAACTTATAAAGTCATACATTTTCACATTTATAACATCATTTAATTTTCCTCAAGTTCATGATTTTACAGGGTTAAATTTCCATTCAAAAATCAAGAGTAATAATCCACTTATTAAAATGCAATGTTCAATTTTAAAATCCATTACATTAAATTTCAACTTAACACTTAAGTTCAAATTCTCAAATATAACTTAGTTTTATTTTTATTTGCTTAACTAAAAGTTCACTTTACGTCAATTTCATAAATTTCCAATTCTAGTTATATTTCAAAGTTTCAACTTAAAATATTTATTCATTTCACATTTCAACTTTATTAAAAATCATAAATATGATAAAAATCATTTTAAATTCATTTAAATTCAAATTATCATAAATTTATCATAATTTCATACTCAATTAATTTCCATTTAAAATTAAATCAAAATTTCCAAAATAACTTACGTTCAAAATTTCTAACTTTTTCATTAATTCATTTCACTTACAATTATTCAGAAAATCAATAATAATTTACAAAAATTTTATTTTTATTAAATTTCAAATCAAAATATTATAATAATTAAATTTCTAAAATATTTTAAAATTTTTAGAAAAGCATATTTTAACTACGGGCCTGTATAAAATTTTCTACGCTAGGTAAAGTGATACGGGTAATATATCATTTCAATCCATAATTTACAAAGAAAATCCGGGTGTTATCATTTCAAACCCACAATCTCAAGTCAAAATGAAAAATTTAAAACCATTCAGGCCTATCATGTCAGCCCATAACATTTTTTTCTAACAGGGAACTTGCAGTGTGATCATATACAGAAATAATATAAACAAGGTCAATATCACAATATACAGTCATATATCAGATGTCAGGTGAAAATTAACAGTTTAAATATGGTAATAACATGGTAATAACATGGCATAGCATATCATATGATCATCATTAATTTGCATAAACATTTTATATTACTAAACACTTGTCATCAATTCACTTTTCATAAGTATAAATGTCAGAGTGAGAAAGACTCACTTTTTTTTTTTCAAGTTGAAGACCAAAACAACTAACACAAGTGCGATTCCAAAAGCACGGCAAGCACGATGACAAGACTACGGGCATGAGTGGAGAACGAATCCAATCTACAACTCTTGTGTACAACCCAAAACAAACAATCAAAACAACAAAAATTCAATAGGACTTTAAAATGCAATAACATTGAAATAAAAGGAGATACCACTACGCAGTCTTTTGCTTTTCCTTCTCTATTGTTTGGTATGGCTTTGGGGTCTGATGTGGTTCAGATGTGGTCAAGTTTTGGGTCAGGTTTGGGCTAACATAGCTCGGGTTCAAGGCAATGTTGAATATGCGCTTATATGATTTTTGTTTGATGATAATAAACATATATTCATTTGTTTAAATGTATTTGATAATATACTATTTTATTTTTTTCACAGATTAAATAAATATTTGCAGAATAAAATAAATAACACGAAATTTGAATTCAAACGAATATTTTATTCAAACAAATATTTATTACATCTTTGAATAGTACAATTTCAAGCTCTCACTATAATTATACAACTTTGATTACAATTACATCACATTTCACATTTACAATTCACCTCACTACATATCACTCACACTCGTATTTATCTTCAACTTCATTCCAGTTTGAATCCAGCATTTGAGAAATCTGCAAAAATATTCACTAACGCAGTAAAATTGAAAAAGAAATATTTTTGCAAAATAAAATAAGATATGATTTTTGAAAATAATATTTGCCTCAGTTATTTGGGTTGTTCGTCATCATTTAAATTTGAATTCATCATACACGAACAACTTGTGACATACACAGTTTATTACTGTATATGCCACAAGGCCGTGCACGCCGATATATACACTTGATTGTTTTACAGGGACAGGTGAGCACAGGTCAAACCCAAATGAAAAATCAGGTTCAACTCAAGTGCCAACAAAGAATCAAAGCTCGGCCAACATAATGCAACTATGTTCAAACATGACAGAAACATGATCAAAGCTATAAGTGATGCAGCATCAAGTAAACAGTGCCAAATGAAGCACAGCTGCAAACAACATGACAGTGAAAACTCGAGTCACAGTGCCATGCTACAGATTATAAAATGAAATTCATAAATGCAACAACCAAATGAAGTCAGCAGTCAACAGTGATAATGGTCAAGAACTATACAAATGAATGAAGCATGCAAGCTCAAGACATCAAGTGATACAAGGTCAGGGGTGCAACATGAATGCAACAAAGACCAAGCTGCAGCATCAAGATAAGAAGATCAAAGTGAACCAGATCAATAGCAGCTCAGTTATACAAGCTAACCAAGTTTATATGCAATGCAAAGACCACGGCTACAACAAATGTACATATATGGACAGTGAAAACAGAAGTGCACAGCAACAGTAAGGAAATGGACAAATGCAACTGAACTAACTACACAAATATGCTATGCAGTAAAGTCAATCAGACGCATCAACAAAGACAATGCTTGACACCGAGCATGTACAAAATGATGCATGATGAATCAGACCATACAATATGAAACAGAGGCAACAAGACTATATGCAAGCAAAGTCTCTACATGGATGCAGTGATACAAGTCAGAGCAACAATATCAAAGCAATGGTGATGGGCCGAGAGGACCAGTGATATAAGTAAAGATGAGTGCAGATTCGATGTCGAAAGCAACACCATGTACAACAATGCACTGGAACACATGATGCATATGTCGAGTTCAATGCAACATAGCACCAGGCATCACTATGATACAACTTACAAACCCAAATGACAACTCAATAAATTTTGCAGTGATACAAAACAAGTTCAACAGGCAATAAGCAAAAGTTCACAGAGAAGTCGAAATCATGAAAAGTGGCACGACAATTTTTGAGAAGAACCAACAGAAATCGCCATGTCAATGTTGAACAAGTCAAAGTAAAAATACCAAGAAATCAACATGAAATATACGAATATGACAAAGTCAAATTAAAGCCGTGCTCATCACAATTTTTAAAGCCGTGTCAATCAAGCAATCGAGTATTTACAAAATTGATTTAGTCAAGGAAAAATCACGAGCATCCAAGTGTAATCGAATGGCCAGAGCAAACAATTTGACAAATTCATATATATTCGAACGAACGCAAATCTAGGGTTACAAACCCTATATAAAGAAATCATCATCGGCAATTTTATTTATCGAGTTCAACCAAGCATAAAACCAGCAAAAACAAAAGCATAAAATTACATACCGAAGAAGGGACGAACTTGATCAACGAAGCAGCCGAAGTGAGCAACAAGGGGTACGATCGATCAAGGCTAAACGCAAATACTCACTGAATCGATCAACATAACGTCGGCTTTTAGAATAACCCTAAATTGGATCAAGGAGCAAAAGCCCCAAAATTCACAGAAGCCCTAGTTTTTAATCAGGAGGAACGAGAGAAAGAAAAGCCGCCATTAACATAAAGAAAAGAGACGGGCTAGAATATAAAAGAGGCCGGCCTATTGTTTTAAAAGGGAGAATTCTTTGTTTTTTTTATATAAGGGTTTTTAATTAGGGTTATTTTGTTTTATAATCGTTTTTAATTGTATTTTCTTTTTAAACCGTTTTAATTTTCTAGTCGTGTGACTAAGGTGCAAACTACGGTGTGTAGTTTGGGAATTTGCAACTCGGTAGTTGAGTTGTGGTCAAGGTTTTGAACGTAGAGTAAGATTAGTCAATAGCGGGTATAGCGAGTTTACGTGTGTAAGCGAGGGACTATCTAATTTCTAGTAGAAACCTTAGGGGCAGCACGTAGGCAGGGTTTTGCCGAAGCTGGGTAAATTCTGTGTTGTTCTGTTCTGCATTTTATTATTCTGCTATTTATTTCTGTGCTGGTAGTATTCTGTGATCTGTGTTAATATTAGTTTATAAGCTTCCGCAATTAATTTTTATAATTAACACTATCACCCTATTCACCCCCCCTCTAGGGTGAAATCAATCCTACAAGTGGTATCAGAGCTAGGAATAGAAGTCAACATTTGTTTTAAAAATTCTATTTTTTTTAAAAAATAAATAAAATAAAATCAGTTTTTGTTTAAAAATTCGAATTTTTAAAATGGCTTCTTTTAATAATGCTTTTGCAGAAGGTCAATCCATAGTTAGACCACCAATGTTCAATGGTGAATATGCTTTTTGGAAAAATAGGATGAAATTTTTTTTGAAAACCATTGACGCTTGGGATATTGTTGAGACAGGTTATAGAATACCAACTATAACTGTAGATGATCAGGAAATAGAGAAACCAAAAGAACAATGGACAGAACTAGAAAATAAATTACAGAATACTAATGCCAAAGCTATGAATTCTATTATCTGTTCATTAGATCAATTTGAATTTAATCGTGTCTCACATTGTCTAACTGCGCAGGAAATATGGCACATATTAGAAGTAACTCACGAAGGAACATCTCAAGTCAAAGAATCTCGCCTTGCCATGCTAAGCAGCGAATACGAGAACTTTACAATGGCGAAAGAAGAAAATGTCAAAGAGATGTATGGACGACTTTCCAACATCATATACAAATCAAAAGCTCTCGGAAAAACATACACCGAATTGGAAATAGTCCGTAAAATCCTCAGAGTCCTTCCACGAAGCTTTGAAGCAAAAGTAACTACCATTCAAGAATCGAAAGATTTAAAACAACTCAAAGTCGAAGAACTCATCGGAAATCTCACCACTTATGAGCTAGAAATGAAATTCAAGGAAGAGCGTGAAGGTGGAGATACTCGAAAGAAATCAATAGCTCTCAAAGGAACGATTGAAAGTGATGATGAGAATGATGACGATGATGATGGAGCAGCAGAGCTAGCGCTACTAATAAAGAAATCCAAAAAGTGGAATCGCAAATATGGAAATCCAGCTCGAAATCATGAATTGAAAAACAGAATAGGCAAAGCACTAGACAACCCAGAAGATCAGAAAATCATCTGTTACAAATGCAACAAACTCGGCCATATCAAGCCACAATGTCCTCAAAAACGATCAAATCAAGGAAAGAAACTAAAGAAGAAAAGCTTTGCGGCTACTTGGGATGAAACTGACGAAGATGAAAGTGATAACACCGAGAGTGAAAAAGCAAATATGTGTCTTCATGGTGAAGTTACAGACAGTGATGACGACGAGCCAAGCGAGGTATCAAAACTCACTCATTCTGAATTACTAATTTATTTCCATGAAGTAAATGGCTGTTATGAACGACTTAGGGAAAAATATGCTAAACTTGAATCTCAAAAGGATACTTTGATAGAATGCAATAAACAACTTGATCAATTAGTTAAGAACTATCAATGTAGAATTCCTAAGTGTGATAAGTGTCCAACATTCGAAGAAGAAATTAAAAAATCGGAAATCAATATAAAATCACTTGAAAATGAAATTCTGATTTTAAAAGAGAATGAAAATACTAGGAGAGAGAATTCTATTAAAAAGTGCACACAGTTGTTAAACGAAAATGAATCTCTCAAATCACAAGTCCAACAATTGTCAACGACTTTAGATAAATTTTCAAAAAGTGAAAAATCGTTGAATATGCTATTAGGAAAGCAAACTGTTAATACGGTTAGACAAGGACTTGGATATAATAATTCGAAAATTGTTGAAAACAAGATTAATCAAGTTAATTCTATGTGCACAATTTGTAGAAAATTTGGACACGGTCACAATAATTGTTGGTATAGACCCAAACATGTGAAAACTATACCGATTTGGGTTTCAAAAGGCACAAATATAAAATCTCTCAAAGTTAAACAAATTTGGGTGCCAAAGGGAACAATTATAAATAGTTTTGGGTCTACACAAAATTATTTTTCAAAATTTTCTGCCACTAACAACCATGGACCTATAAAAACAAATAGGTCACTAAACTCTCTTCTCGTGTAGGTATGCTGGCAGGCTAAGGAACAACAGCAATGGTACTTGGATTCTGGCTGTTCCAGGCACATAACAGGCGATAAATCGAAGTTCCTTAGCCTAGAAAAGTACAAAGGTGGCAGAGTCACAATGGGGAACAATGACAAGTGTAAAATTGTCGGTAAAGGTAAAGTAGGTAACAATACATTTACCTTGAATGACGTTCTATATGTTGAAAATCTGCACCACAATTTGATATCAATAAGCCAGCTATGTGATAAAGGTATGAATGTTATCTTTGATTCTGACATGTGCAAAATTGTTGACAAATCATCAAAAGAAATCTTATTTTCAGGAAAAAGGAAAGGTAATATATATTCTCTATCTTTTGATGATCTCATCCCCTCCAAATGTTTGGTAGCTAAGGATATAGAAGTGAATTTATGGCATAGACGTTTAGGGCATGCTAGTATGAACTTATTAAACAAATTAAAAAGAAGAAGTTTGGTAAGAGGGTTGCCATCACATGAGTTTGAATCTGAAAACATCTGTAAAGCATGTACTTTGGGAAAACTTAGAAAATCATCGTTTCATGCCAAAAACAATGTAAGCACTTCTAGAGTTCTTGAACTTATTCATATGGATCTATTTGGACCTAATGACATTGCTAGCTTAGGAGGTAAGAAATATTGCTTTGTGTTAGTTGATGATTACTCAAGATATACATGGGTATACTTCTTAGCTAAAAAATCAGAAACTTTTTTCATACTTCACAAGATTCGCAAAATTTGTGCAAAATGAAAAAGAAGTCTCTATTGTTTCGTTAAGAAGTGATCATGGTGGAGAATTTGAAAATTATGAATTTGAAACTTTCTGTGATGAAAACGGAATCAAACATGAGTTCTCTGCACCACGTACTCCACAACAAAATGGGGTAGTTGAGAGAAAAAATCGAACTTTACAAGAATTGGCTAGGTCTATGTTAAATGAATATGAACTACCTCTGCATCTCTGGGCAGAAGCTGTAAATACAGCATGTTATGTAATGAATAGAGTTATCATCAGACCGATTCTTAACAAAACCCCCTATGAGCTATGGTTCAACAAAAAACCAAACATCGCTTACTTCAAAGTGTTTGGATGTCCTTACTATATTCTTAATACAGGTGATCAGTTAGGAAAATTTGAAGCAAAGGCTGATGATGGCATCTTCATAGGTTACTCTTCGAGAAGCAAAGCTTATAGAGTCTACAACAAAAAGACTAAAACAATCATAGAGTCAATCAATGTGAAATTTGATGAAGGCATTGACGAACAGGATACATCCAAAAGCAACGTTGAAGAGGAGAAAGAAAAAGATGAATTTGAAAAACCAAAAGAAACTGCTGATGCTAGAGAAACTACCACAACTCAAGAAGTCCGAAGAAATCTGGATCCAGAAAAGCTGAAATACAAAACAGACCATCCACCAGAATTGGTAATTGGAAACCCTATAGCAGGTATACAAACTCGTTCATCTTTTAAAAATCTATGTGATCTGTGCTTATATAGTGGATTTATTTCAGAAATAGAACCAAATAACATAGATTCAGCCCTTAATGATGAAAACTGGTTCATGGCCATGCAAGAAGAGCTAAATCAGTTTGAACGAAATAATGTTTGGAGTCTAGCACCTAGACCTAAGGATTATCCAGTTATAGGAACAAAATGGATTTTTAAAAATAAATATGATGAATCTGGAAATATAATTAGAAATAAAGCTAGACTAGTTACTAAAGGATACAATCAAATTGAAGGAGTTGAATTTGATGAAACTTTTGCGCCTGTAGCTAGACTAGAATCAATTAGAATATTGTTAGCTTTTGCTTGTTACAAAGGATTTAAACTAAGACAAATGGACATTAAGAGTGCTTTTCTTAACGGAGTTTTAAAAGAAGATGTGTTTGTTGAACAACCAGAAGGTTTTGAAAGTCATGAATATCCAAACCATGTATACAAACTAAGGAAGGCATTATATGGATTAAAACAAGCTCCCAGAGCTTGGTATGAATGTCTTACTTCTTATCTCCTTGAAAATGGGTTCAAAAAGGGATGTGTAGATACCACACTATTTCTGTTGCATGAAAACAATGATATTTTGATTGTTCAAATATATGTTGATGACATCATTTACGGTGCTACTAACAAGTTATTGTATGAGAAATTTGAAAAAGTCATGCAGGAAAAGTTTGAAATGAGCTTGGTTGGAGAGTTAAAATTCTTTTTAGGATTTCAAATCCAACAAAGCAATAAAGGCACATTCATTTCTCAAACAAAATATATTAGGGAACTTGTCAACAAATTTGGATTGAAAGATGCTAAACCAGCAAGAACTCCCATGAGTACAACACTTAAACTTGACAAAGATGAAAAGGGTAAGACAGTTGATCAAAAGCAGTACAGAGGTATGATTGGATCACTCCTTTATCTTACCGCCTCTAGACCTGACATCATGTTTTCTGTCTGCTTATGTGCACGTTTTCAATCTAACCCAAAAGAATCTCATTTAAAAGCTGTTAAAAGAATTATAAGATATTTATTGCACACCCCACGATTTGGTCTTTGGTATCCATCAAATGATAATTTTGAATTGAAAGGTTTTTCAGATGCTGATTATGCCGGAAACTTGGTTGATAGAAAAAGTACTAGTGGAGCATGTTTTATGCTAGGACATTCATTAGTTGCATGGTCGAGTAGAAAACAAAATTGTATTGCATTATCCACAACAGAGGCAGAGTATATTGCTTTGAGCGGTTGCTCTGCTCAAATCTTATGGATGATACAAACTTTGCATGACTATGGTCTAAATTTTAAACGTGTACCACTAATGTGTGATAGCAAAAGCGCAATTGATCTCACAAATAATCCTGTACATCATTCGCGAACAAAACATATAGATGTAAGACATCATTTTATTAGAGATCATATTTCCAAAGAAAATATCTGCATAAATTTTATTTCAACTGATTCTCAATTGGCAGACATCTTTACAAAACCCCTATCAGAAAATAGTTTTTGTAAACTACGACTCAGTCTAGGTGTTTTAGAAATTTGCTGAATATTTAACATTTTTTTCTCCCTACAAATCATCGAAAAGAAAAATAGTGATTGAAAAAGTGATGAGTGTTGATATTGATTATATATTATAACTCGAGAAAGTATAATTAGAAAATTTCTTTAGAAATGTAAACAAGAGTTATAAAACTTTTTGTTGGTAAAAATTCCATGACCATCTCTATACCTATCATATTTCTATCAACCATCATTCATCAAAATTCTATATAGTTTGTCGATATGTGGTACTTTAAACAGGAATCGTTCGTTTTTCATTTTTTAAATAATAAAAAAAAAAAAAAAATTAATAACAATAAATAAATACCAAAGTGTTCACTCTCATTTAAAAGTCCTCACGGTTATGCATGGGTGAATTACTTGGAATTTGTTATGTGCTTCCATGCTCATTTAAAAGTCCTCACGGTTATGCATGTATGGAACACATATCAAAAGTTGATTTTTAAAAAAAAATAAAAAATAAACAAGTTGATTCTAATCCCATTTAAAAGTCCTCACGGTTATGCGTGGTTAGAAGATACTTGAATTCATTTTTCTAAAATAAATTTGGAATGCTACTAATCTCATTTAAAAGTCCTAACGGTTATGCATGATTAGTAGATATTCAAATTCCTGATATAAAAATACCACAAATAGACACAATTGTATGGTTTTATATGATGACATCATCTCCATCATTCTAAAAGTGGAATATGCGCCTAACAAAATTTTTATGATTTTTGTTTGATTTTTTTATTGAAATTTGATATTTATATTAAATTGAGTTTTAATGTTGAATTGATATCGATTACTTTATCTCTATTTTCTCTAACACTATTATTCTTTTGCTGATAACAAAAGGGGGAGAGAAAAGTTAAGATTTTGTCAAATAAAATCTAGCAAAGGTCAAATAATTTTCCATTTTGCATCTAGACTCTTTTGCATATTTTATTTGTATGCATATATGTAGGGGGAGTTTTGTGTAGAGAGGAAGCAATTAAATAGGGGGAGCAATTAGGATATATCAATGATCAAATACATTTAACATATTCAAAATCTTAAATATATGTTTGTTATCATCAAAAGGGGGAGATTGTTGAATATGCGCTTATATGATTTTTGTTTGATGATAATAAACATATATTCATTTGTTTAAATGTATTTGATAATATACTATTTTATTTTTTTCACAGATTAAATAAATATTTGCATAATAAAATAAATAACACGAAATTTGAATTCAAACGAATATTTTATTCAAACAAATATTTATTACATCTTTGAATAGTACAATTTCAAGCTCTCACTATAACTATACAACTTTGATTACAATTACATCACATTTCACATTTACAATTCACCTCACTACATATCACTCACACTCGTATTTATCTTCAACTTCATTCCTGTTTGAATCCAGCATCTGAGAAATCTGCAAAAATATTCACTAACGCAGTAAAATTGAAAAAGAAATATTTTTGCAAAATAAAATAAGATATGATTTTTGAAAATAATATTTGCCTCAGTTATTTGGGTTGTTCGTCATCATTTAAATTTGAATTCATCATACACGAACAACTTGTGACATACACAGTGTATTACTGTATATGCCACAAGGCCGTGCACGCCGATATATACACTTGATTGTTTTACAGGGACAGGTGAGCACAGGTCAAACCCAAATGAAAAATCAGGTTCAACTCAAGTGCCAACAAAGAATCAAAGCTCGGCCAACATAATGCAACTATGTTCAAACATGATAGAAACATGATCAAAGCTATAAGTGATGCAGCATCAAGTAAACAGTGCCAAATGAAGCACAGCTGCAAACAACATGACAGTGAAAACTCGAGTCACAGTGCCATGCTACAGATTATAAAATGAAATTCATAAATGCAACAACCAAATGAAGTCAGCAGTCAACAGTGATAATGGTCAAGAACTATACAAATGAATGAAGCATGCAAGCTCAAGACATCAAGTGATACAAGGTCAGGGGAGCAACATGAATGCAACAAAGACCAAGCTGCAGCATCAAGATAAGAAGATCAAAGTGAACCAGATCAATAGCAACTCAGTTATACAAGCTAACCAAGTTTATATGCAATGCAAAGACCACGGCTACAACAAATGTACATATATGGACAGTGAAAACAGAAGTGCACAGCAACAGTAAGGAAATGGACAAATGCAACTGAACCAACTACACAAATATGCTATGCAGTAAAGTCAATCAAAGGCATCAACAAAGACAATGCTTGACACCGAGCATGTACAAAATGATGCATGATGAATCAGACCATACAATATGAAATAGAGGCAACAAGACTATATGCAAGCAAAGTCTCTACATGGATGCAGTGATACAAGTCAGAGCAACAATATCAAAGCAATGGTGATGGGCCGAGAGGACCAGTGATATAAGTAAAGATGAGTGCAGATTCGAAGTCGAAAGCAACACCATGTACAACAATGCACTGGAACACATGATGCATATGTCGAGTTCAATGCAACATAGCACCAGGCATCACTATGATACAACTTACAAACCCAAATGACAACTCAATAAATTTTGCAGTGATACAAAACAAGTTCAACAGGCAACAAGCAAAAATTCACAGAGAAGTCGAAATCATGAAAAGTGGCACGGCAATTTTTGAGAAGAACCAACAGAAATCGCCATGTCAATGTTGAACAAGTCAAAGTAAAAATACCAAGAAATCAACATGAAATATACGAATATGACAAAGTCAAATTAAAGCCGTGCTCATCACAATTTTTAAAGCCGTGTCAATCAAGCAATCGAGTATTTACACAATTGATTTAGTCAAGGAAAAATCACGAGCATCCAAGTGTAATCGAATGGCCAGAGCAAACAATTTGACAAATTCATATATATTCGAACGAACGCAAATCTAGGGTTACAAACCCTATATAAAGAAATCATCATCGGCAATTTTATTTATCGAGTTCAACCAAGCATAAAACCAGCAAAAACAAAAGCATAAAATTACATACCGAAGAAGGGACGAACTTGATCAACGAAGCAGCCGAAGTGAGCAACAAGGGGTACGATCGATCAAGGCTAAACGCAAATACTCACTGAATCGATCAACATAACGTCGGCTTTTAGAATAACCCTAAATTGGATCAAGGAGCAAAAGCCCCAAAATTCGCAGAAGCCCTAGTTTTTAATCAGGAGGAACGAGAGAAAGAAAAGCCGCCATTAACATAAAGAAAAGAGACGGGCTAGAATATAAAAGAGGCCGGCCTATTGTTTTAAAAGGGAGAATTCTTTGTTTTTTTTATATAAGGGTTTTTAATTAGGGTTATTTTGTTTTATAATCGTTTTTAATTGTATTTTCTTTTTAAACTGTTTTAATTTTCTAGTCGTGTGACTAGGGTGCAAACTACGGTGTGTAGTTTGGGAATTTGCAACTCGGTAGTTGAGTTGTGGTCAAGGTTTTGAGCGTAGAGTTAGATTAGTCAATAGCGGGTATAGCGAGTTTACGTGTGTAAGCGAGGGACTATCTAATTTCTAGTAGAAACCTTGGGGGCAGCACGTAGGCAGGGTTTTGCCGAAGCTGGGTAAATTCTGTATTGTTCTGTTCTGCATTTTATTATTCTGCTATTTATTTCTGTGCTGGTAGTATTCTGTGATCTGTGTTAATATTAGTTTATAAGCTTCCGCAATTAATTTTTATAATTAACACTATCACCCTATTCACCCCCCCTCTAGGGTGAAATCGATCCTACAGGCAAGACAAGGTGGAGTTTGTACATGAGGAGGTGATGTGGTTTTGAAGGCAATTAGGTGGTTTTTGGTCAAAACAAGGGCTCAGCCTTGTGGATTGGGCTCGGCCTGTGATGTGTCATGACTAGACAGAGGTGAGGAGGGGTGTGTTGTGGTCAGGTCTGGGGAGTGGCGGCGGCTATGGTGGTGGTTTGGGTGGTGGTTGAAGTGGATGAGCATGTAGAGGTCAAATAAGCATGGATCTAGGCATCTAGGTTGTAGTTTGAGGGGTTTGACCATCAAAAGGGGTTCGGCCAGGCTCAGATCTGATGGGGTAGATGGTGGTGCTGGTTGGGAAGAGATATAGGAGGTGGTGGCCGTGGCTATGGAGGAGAGGCCAAGCAATACACATGAGAAAACAAGGCAAAATATAAGAAAACAATGGAAAAAGAAGAGCAAAAAGAAGAGGAAAAGAGGAGCCATTACCAAACCTTTCTAGCCGTGAAAAATGAAGTGGAGAGGAATGTTTTCACATGAAAATGAGGTAAGAAATGCACAGCTACAATAAAGAAAGGAACGGTCAAAGGAAATTAAATCTATTAATTGGAAAAGAAATGGAAGAAGAAATGTTAAAACGGTTTTACGTTTCTTTGCTTTCAAACCTTTTAAACTTCCTATATATATTCATATACATCTCAAATAACTGAAAACACTTATAAATTTCAGTTAGAATTCGAAAATATAACAGATAAACAAAATATTAATAATTAATTATTAATTAGATATGATTAAAATAAGAAAAATGGCACAGAAAATGAAAACTAGACTTAGGAATCAGAAATAACTTCAATACACTTTGGAAAAATTTTCTTAAATTTAAATACATGTAAAATGAATAAAATAAAGTAAAACATAGCAATAAAAGTGAATGTATAAAATAAATCAATAAATTTTAATTATATATAATTAAATTAAGAAAATGACTTAAAATGGCAGACTAGGCTTTAAAAATTAGAAATAATTTCCAATGAACTTTAGAAAATCTTCATGGACTTGTAAAAATATTTATAACAAATAAAATAAAATGCATTCACAAAATAAATAAAAAAATAAAAAAAAATTAAGTAAAATTTATATGAAGAAAATAGCAGAAAATTATAAAACAGCCTTTAAAAATAGGAAATAAATACAGTAAATTTTGGAAAAATTCTATTATCATTTAAAAATATTTAAAAGTCAAAATATACATAATAAAACATATTATTACATATTAAAATAAAATATAACAAAGAAGAAGTAATTTATTCAATTTAAAATAGTCATTGTTAAATAACCCTATATATGCACAATATTGTAAAGGGTATAACTTTCACAAATTTACATCCAATTTCAACGAAACGAAAAGTGGTGTTCTTAGAATTTTATGTACTTTCATAATAAAAGAAAAAAATTTAAAATTTTAAACTTTTAAAATTTTAAGTTAAAAGTCACAGTTTGACTATTTTGACCAAAATCAGCATTTCAGGCAAATATTCAACTTACACAAGTTTGGAATTATAACTCATAAAAAAAATCAAGATTATATTTAAATAATAAATTTAATCATTTCAAATAAGTAAAATAAGTTTTTAAATCAAAATCTTACATTAAAAATAAATTAAAATATACAATAAAATAATTACAAAATACACGGTTGTTACAGCTGCGAGTTGTTCTGATATTTCTATGTCTGCGATTCTATGATTGATTTTATTTGCTCAAAATTATATTACAATCTACTGTTTTGAATTATTCAAGTCTGACGTGTGTGGTTTTATTATCGATTTGAGTGGTCCAAAATAGTGGGTGGTTACACTTAAATTCTTATGATCTTATACAATTTTAATAGTCAACAACCAATTACCTTAATATATATAATAATTAGAAAAATTATTGCTTTATATATCAAAATATATGCTTATATAAAAATCATTCATTTCTAAAACCGTTTTAAAATATTTATATAAGAAAATAACAAGTATGCCCTCGTATATAATACTCTCAACTCATTCTAAGGAATTACTAACCCTATTTCTAATAAGTAAACCCCACCAGAGCCAAGGTTCTTACTTAACCTTCCATCTTGATACCAAATGTAACGGCCCAGAATTTTCGACCCCGAAAATTCGACACTAATACGTTCACTGTAGAAGTGCCAAGCAATCGAATACCAGAAAATCCATATTGTTAGGTAAAGAAGAAAAAGAGGTAGATGAAGAAAACAGAAAACAATAGCATAGAATCTCACAATCGCAGCAGATCAAAATATAATATCAAATAACAGCATTTATACTAAGAAAGTTGTAAATGTCAATTTACATACAATATACCAGAGTACAATCATTCACAAATAAATTGAACAGTTATAATAACCTGTCCCAGACTACCATCAATACAATCTCAAATACACATCGGAATATACTCCATACGTCCCTTCCATACAGCTCGTCTCTTGAGCTCCAGAACGTCCTAACTTGAAAATCTTTAATACTCGGTCTGACCCGAGCATTACATTAAAGCAACACACGAGTCGGACTGGAAACCAGCATGAGCAAACCCATTTAATATGAAATACTTTAAGTTGTAAAACTTCTTGAAACCCAGGTAGTTCATTCATTACTACGAGTTTTTATGTTGTTAAAGCCAACTCTTATTTCACACAATGTATCTAAGTACCGTTACTTAGTTTAAATGGACAAGTTTACCTAATTTATTCCAATCCAGCCTATTTGAATCTAAATCGAATATAAAAAAATTATAGATTACTAATCGAAATAGTTCAGCTATTGCTGATATCCAACCCCGATCTCTTCGAATCCAACGTCGTCCCTTAAGCCAAGTTGTTTAAGTTTCAACAATTTAATTTACTCTAGAATATCATATGCATACATAAATTCATCACAAATATCTAATAAAATAAATGGTTCACATTTATTAACAGATCAAACCAATCATTTCATATCGCAGACATCATAAATTATCAGACTAGAGATATTAATTAAACCACGCATTTGATAGAATTTAATCATATATAAGCAAGATAACTTGGTCACACCATTTCTAATTAATTTAATTAACACAAATAAATTAATTATTCTTAAATCCTGCTTAATTAACATTAATTAATTACAAACCATTTATTATTACTTTAATTCATTATTGACATTAATCAATTATCCTTTAATTACTTAAGACCTTAAATTAATTAAAGATAAACCACTTATATTAATTAATTACTTAACTATCATTTTATTTAAATTAAATGTTTGAAATTAATTTATTATTAACATAAGAAATCACTTGAGACCTTTTGATTGATCAAAATTTGATACATTTATCTTAATCACTTACTTAACTACGTTATTAAATTTCATTTGAAAACACTTAGGAAATAATTTAATTAATTAACCTAATATATAATTATTTAAATCTAATCAATTAATCTTAAAAACTTTTAGCTTTAAAATTTTAAATCTTGAAACTTGTTTGATAACTTGATCAATACCCTTCACTTGAAACTTGTTTAACAATTCCTTTGAAAACTTATTAACTAAATTATGCTTTTTAAAACCTTTTTAACATACAAAAGCAAACCCGAGCCCAAGACAAAATTCCCCGAGCCAAACCCGAGCCAATTCTCTCATCTCTCTCACTCGATAAAACTCATGCACGAACCCGAGCTAGACCTGATGCAGACCTTCTTCTCCGATCCCTTCTAATCAACTCATCGACCAACTGACACAAATGAATATTCGTGCATGTGCATGCCGTGCCCAATCTTCTCCGACCAACGCTCCAACCACCAACAAGTCGTCGACCTCCCTCTCAGTCGACCCGACCACCAGAAAAATTGATCGCACCAGGAATCGAAATCAAACAAATGTAAATTCCGTTTAGCTTGAAAGATCTCAACAATTACTAGCTTAAAAATCTTGAAATTATTATCAAAATTCATTATTTTAAGTACTAATCCGGTTATATACTCAAACCATTAAATTTAATCCATCAATTTCCGACTTGAGATGAGTTTTCACTGTAATTGTTGTTTCCAGTAAATCTACTTGCTAATTACACTTAAAATATTTTTAAAAATCAGTTTAGTTATTACAAATATATTCTCTTTAATCATCATAACCTGAAATGGATTATATGAAAAGGAATTGAGTTTTTGAATATGTTTGGTCTGTTGAATACTAACTAAGACATGTTTAACTACACACGGACATGCATATACATATATACGGTAATTCAATTGTATTCCAGGAAAAATACAGCCATGCAAATTATATTCACAACACTTACTACAATTATTTATCACATGCATCAATTAATAATGATGATTTAACTTAAAATTTAAGGTTTACGCACTGTATTTATTGAGTAGAGAAAAACCAGAGAACACAGCTTTTTTCCTTTGATTTGGAACTGCTACTCGATTTTGAACTGATAGTTGATTTTGATCTTGAATCTACTTTTGGTTGAGTTGAATTTGAACTTGAATCTTTCCTTGCTTCTGTTTAAATTTGAAGTTGTTGTTTGGTTTTCTTTTTAGTTTTAATTTTGGTTTCAATTTGTAAAGATGAAAGAAAGAAAGAAGTTGAGAAATGAATATGTAAAAGCTTTAAACTAAAAACAACCTTGTTACCATTTTTATTATTTATTTAATTTAAAAGAAAAAGGATATGCCACTTGTATTTTGCATGACACACCTAGCCTGCAAATGTCTAAAACCAATATTTTATATTTATCTTTATGTTTTATTAATTTATGTTTTTATAATTATACTTTTGCTAACTATATTTATCTTATGTATAATTTAAAGAAAGTATATTAAACCTTTTATTAAATCCTATTTTAAGCTTAAGCTACTATATTTTTAATTAATAACTATGTATATACACTACTTTTAAGAATGTAGAGTTTTTAAATCTAATTTATTTTCAAGATATTTATTTGGGATTTCAAACCATAATTTCATTTACAATCTACATATATACTAAAAAAAATTAGATAACATATTTTATCTCATATGGGCATGAATACGTACATGCACATTTATATACTTATATATATCATATAGCTTGTATATGTCTATTTATACGATTATGAATATCTTTTAAATAGTGAAATATATTATCTATTTATTTACTATAAGATTTAACATCTCTACAGATTTATAATTCAACATTTTTTAGGGTTTTCATATCAATTTACATCCACATATTTTTAATTATCAGAATTTATTCGTTCAACTTATAAATCAGTATTTTTAATAATTTAATCCAATTAATTACCAATTAACAGACGTCCAAAAATCCAGGTTATCACATAAACTGATTTAATGAAGATTTAATATTTAATTTACCAATGTTATAAAAGTGTTTGGAAATAATTATCTATTTTATTATAGATAACGAATCGTTTATTTAAAGGGATTTTAAATGTAATTAATTATCTTTTGGTATCTTTTGGGATAATTAATATTGTTTTAAAGTATAAGAAAGAAATTGGAACTCGGTTATTGAGATGGTAAGTCAGATAATCTTTTGGGTGTTCGGTCAGATGTTGGTTTAGGCTTTCAGAGTCGTGCACTTAGAAAAATTATTTCTTAACGTTTTAACAATCTGAAACTAATTCTAAATGTACAGAAATCAGGCCAAAAAGTTCAATTCATTTTTAAAAAAGAAAATGGTTGATTTATTTGTGGAAATTAATTATTTCTATAAAGGGTATCACTTATATGGAAATGATTTATTTGTATAATTGGCATTAAACATCGAAGAAGTAGACTTGTCCCTATTTTGAAAGTTTAGAATAATCGTGTGGCATGATTCAAGGTAACACTACCCTGACTTATCCGGTATTATTGTTAACCCTGAAATAGACAAGTTTGAATTCCATGAGTGGTAATAAGTATACAAGAATTAATTTCCATGTACGATCATTTTATGCCCTCGATAGATAGTATCTCAGCAATCGGCTACTTCAACCAATTTATTTTCGTCACTCTAAGATAATATGTTGCTTATTTGAGCTTTGTTATCCTTTGTTGAATATGACTAAACCCAAAGAGCGAGTGGGGTCAAGCTATGTGGAGTTGCTCTGTAACAACCCGCATATTTATCGATTTTATATTTAAATATTTTATTGTTAGTCGGATTTTAGTCCGAAAAGCTACTTTTTGCATACGGTCGAATTAGGACTCGGGACCACTCCCATTGAGTTTAAAATGCCATTTGCGACCTTTTTGAGTATAAGCTTCGATATGTTTGGAGAAAGTTGATTTTTGCTACTTTTTACTTTGTGTTTGGTTTTTGGGCTCAGCCCTATGTTAACTAATGCTCAAATCTGAGCCACTCTTCCCCACTCACCCTCATTCTCTTCTCATTTCAGTTTTCTTAGCTTTAACGGTGGGAGAGATTGGAAATTTAAAACTCCAAAACCCTAGCTTCTCTTGCAAATCAAATTCCTTGCTCCAAACTCAAGAAGAACCCATTGGTAAGCTTCTCTTCTTCTTCCCCAACTTGTTCTCTTACCAATTTCACAAATTCCTAAACCTAATTTTGGGAATGTTCTTGTTTTTGAGCTTAGATTCAACCTCAATTGAGTTGTGTCGAAGAGAGGTTGATTCTCCATTTGCTTTCAAGCTTCTTCTTGTTCGATTTTGTGAAAAGGTGAGATTTTTATCTCACATCTATGACTATAATTACCTTTGGTTGTTGGGTATGAATTCCTAACACTTCTTCATGTGCATTTGCTCTTGATTTGGATTGGTTTTGTTAATACTCCAATTTTTGGGTTTTTAAACCAAATTTGTGTAAAAATCCTTTTATGGATGTTTGATCATGCTTTTAGTGATGCACGGAGGGGCATATAGGGCCGGGTTGCCGATTGGCATAAACCCTTAGAGCCAATGTTCGTCTGATTGCATTTTGGAAGAGTTTGCTCTTCATTTGTATAAGGCTGAAAAACAACCCAGGCATGATTCAGTCGACTGAAATCTCTGTTCAGTCGACTGAACCTGAAACCCGAGAGTTTCCAGGCATGATTCAGTCGACTGAAAAATTCTGCATAGTCGACTGAAACTGGAAACAGAAAGTTTCCTGAACCTGGAAAATTTTCATGTACAGGGTCAGTCGACTGAAAAACTCTGTTCAGTCGACTGAACCTGCTGTTTGAGTCCAATTTGCCTTTTTGGATTGAAATTTCAATTTAAATCGATTCGTGGTAATCCTATTTGTTGTTATCATCTATTATGACTTTGATGACTCTTTTTAGGGATTTTTGAATATCCATTTCGATGGATCCTTTATCGATTTCGTTGGATTTTATTCACGTCCTCTTATGTGAATTTTTGTGATTGATTGTTCTTACAATCTTCTTCGTGATTTGTCACTTTAAAAATATAAAGGTTTTCGATACTAGTAGTAAATATCAAAACTCTTTCCTCAAACGATTCAATACTATTTTAATACCAAATTCGTTTATAAAACAATTTTCCAATCTATTAGTATAAACAAACCTTTACCTCACTCGTATGAGTAATCTAATTAAACGGCTTAGTAAAACAAGTGGTATGAAACGCTTGCGTTTACTTTGTCGGTTATTCTTGGACTTGTTCGATTGAACCTCTTGTGACAATTTTCTAGTGGAGATTTACAGTTTGTTCGTAAATATTTAAGTTAAGCAAGTGGTTATGGGACATGAAGCTAAACTCATTTATTTACTAGCTTAGTGTAATCGACAGTTCTCGCTGATCATGACGATCATCTTTGTGATTTAGACTAGCAATGTGCGATGTCTCTTTGTCTGCGAGGGAGACTAAACCCCGTTTTGTGGAGTTTCGACTCAATTTGTGATGTGGTAGCAACCCATGGTCTTCGGGCCGTTTGTGGAGCTTCGGCTCAATTTGTGATGGTTAGCGACCATGGAATTAGCGTTCCGTTTGTGATACACGTGTTGGTGAGCTTTATGCTCCCGTTTGTGATTGGCCTCTCCCCCCCCCTTGTGATTTCTGGATTTCTTGTGTAGATTCCTAGAATTTGTGTTTCACCAATTTTCGTGATTTCCATTGATAAGTTTTTATCAATATTTGTGCATTGGTGAATTTGTGTGTCATTGACTTTAGTGATTTATGGATTTCTTGTGTAGATTCCTAGAATTTGTGTTTCACCAATTTTCATGATTTCCATTGATAAGTTTTTATCAATATTTGTGCATTGGTGAATTTGTGTGTCATTGACTTTAGTGATTTCTGGATTTCTTGTGTAGTCTTCTGGAATTTATGTGTCATTGACTTATGTGATTGACATTGATATTATCGTCAATATTTATGGTTTGGTGAACGAAATAAGGAGTATGACGTTTCTTTGATTCTTGTGTAGATTTGGTGACATTGACTAATCTCTTGATGATTATCAACAAGTGTATATATATATATATATATATATCACATCTTGGCATTGTGATTATTATGTGTTTAGTCATATCTCTTTTTTTTTTCTATATCGTTTCATCTGATATATATAGTTAGACTGATCCGTTTATTATTTTCTTATTAAATAATACTCGGGTCAGACCGAGATGTTACAGGTGCTTCTGCTTGACCTCTCTCTTGGGATTGATTTCTCTTGCTTTTGGGTTAACTACTTTGATTAGTAGTTTTTGTTGTATACATTTGAGATATAGACTCCATAATGTATACTTATTCTTTTGTGTAGTTCGTGTAACTATTCTTTTGTGATATTGTGGATCTTTTTAGACCACTACTCTGATGTACACTTTCTAGTGTAATATTCATATCTTATTCCGCCTTTGTGATATGAATTGTGTGTGACTGATTTGTGTTATGCTTATTTCTATATTTGTTTTCCGAAGGATTTATATAGCCACTGTGTAGTAGCTTTGAGTTTGTGTCGGTATGTCGGATTTCCTCTTGAAATAGAATGCATGTTATATTATCTGACATATCGGTGCTCGCGCAAAGAAATTACATTGATGGTCGCTCCTCAATAGCCTTATTCTCCGTGCTAATCGACAGCATTCATCGAAATGTTCTTGGCTAGCATGGGTATAGAGGTGGGGCGTCACAGCTTGGTATCAGAGCCAAACTTCGGAACAATATGGAATATCATAACAAGGATCATCGTCCTAAGTTCATCTTAGGAGTCGTGCTTTAGGATTTTATTCGGTTCTTCGTACCGTTCCATCCTATTTTCCTTATGATTCCTTGTTTATCTATCAAGATTGCTTGATATTAAATTTGGTGAATAACCTTTTTCTTCTTCTTCTTTCTTTCTTAAGGAAGAGAAATGTCTAGACCTGGCCGCCCCAGAGCCGTGCCATCTAGCACTCCGCCCCAGGATGGAGTTTTTATGACTGCGCAACAGCTTCTTGATTTGGTAACAAATGCTCAAGCAGCTGGAGCTAACCCGGAACCTACTCACCCAAAGTCGAGATTTGCACGCTTGTGTAGCGATTACACTAATTTGGGTAGGGAGCCATTCAAAGGTTCCGAAACTGTTATCGAGGTACAGGCTTGGATAAGGTCATGCGATCGAATCTTTTCTCGCATGAATCTTATTGACCTTCACCGAGTTCAGGTGGCCTCAAGTATGCTCCGAGAAAGAGCATTGGACTGGTACGAGCTTCTTATTTTTGAAACTAATGAAGTGGATCTCACTTGGGAGAAATTCCGAGAACGCTTCGAGTTGAAATTCGTACCGGAAGTTGAAAAAGTGACATTGGCTCGACGATTTATAGACCTTGTTCAAGGTGAGTCATCCGTGACTGATTACGTCGCCTCCTTCGAGTCGCTTTCCAAATATGGGGTTGAATACATCAACACCCCTCTTAAGAAGAATCAGAGATTCGTCTGTGGCTTAAAGAAAAGTCTCAAGAAGCCATTACTTCTAAAGTTAGAAGTTTCTTTCGACCAACTCGTTGATATCGCTCTTCCTCTTGAAGAGGCGGATAGAGAGAATGGCGTTGAAGTGGTGGGTTCCAAACCAACCTTCAACAACAGAAAGAGGCCAAACAAATCTAAAGGCCCTTATCCCAATAAGAAAGGGAAGCAAGCAACCTCTGTGGCAAAGACTTCTTCCTTTGGTCATGGGGAATGCTATAATTGTGGTTCGAAGGACCATTATGCGAACAAGTTCCCAAAGTCTCTTTCTTGTCGCTACTGCAAAGTTCCCGGTCATGTTTTATCTTCATGCCCTAAGCTTCATGGAAAAAAGGAGGGAAAGTTAAATGTTGCTCAAGCCCCTGGCAACACATCTCGTGGCCAAGGTATTTCTCATTCTATTCTAGATGGAATTATTTTGTTTCGTGATCATCCTATTCGAGTTCTTTTTGATACGGGTGCGTCCCATTCTTTTATATCAAAAGAACTTGTTGATACTTTTTCTTTGGATGTTTTGTGTTTAATGACTTCTTTGAGAATTGCGAATCCGGTTGGTGGATCCGCAACAATCAGTTTATTGTGTAAAGATGTCGAGATTATTTTGTGTGATTTTTCTTTCCGAGCCGATTTGCATGTCATGCGTTATTTAGGCTTTGCAATGATTTTGGGAATGGATTGGCTTAACCATTATGAAGCTCATATCCTATGTCCTGAGCGGACTATTCATCTTCGACATCCTCAATCTGTTAATCAGGTTTCTGTTATTCTTAAAGATTCAGATTCTGCTTTGGTTGCATCTTTATATTCTTTAAATCCTTGTGATGACGATGATGATGATGAGGGTGATATTATTTCTCTTATTCACGTCGTTTGTGAATTTTTCGACATATTCGAGCCCGTTTTAGGATTACCACCTAAGCGAGCAATTGAGTTCAGAATTAATCTTATTCCGGGAGCTCAACCTATCACTCGTCCTCTTTATCGTATGTCCAATAAAGAAAACGAGGAGATGCGTAAACAATTATCTGAATTGGAAACGAAGCAATTTATTCGCTCTAGTTCCTCGCCTTGGGGAGCTTCAGCTATTTTTGTGAAGAAATCCGATGGTACACTTAGGCTTTGCGTTGACTACCGCAAGCTTAATGATCTTACTATCAAAAATAAATATCCTTTACCTCGGATTGATGATCTATTCGATCAACTTAGTGGTGCTAGAGTCTTTTCACAATTGGACTTGGCTACCGGTTTTCATCAGCTTCGTATTGCAGAGGATAGCATTCCTTTAACATCGTTCCGTACTCGGTATGGATCTTATGAATGGCTTGTTATGCCATTTGGGTTAACAAATGCCCCGGCTTATTTCGTTGACTTAATGAATCGAGTTTTTAAAGACTTTCTCGACCGGTTTGTTCTCATCTTTATCGATGATATTCTTGTTTATTCTAAAACCGAGGAGGAGCATGAAAAACATCTTCGAATTGTGTTGGAAACTCTTAGGAGTAATCAATTAAAGGCAAAATTTACTAAGTACCGCTTTTGGCAATCTCGTGTGAAGTTTCTCGGTCACATTATTTCTGAATCCGGAATTTCCATGGATCCTTCAAAGATTGAAGCGATTCAAGATTGGAAGAGACCGGAGAGTGTGACAGAGATTCGTAGTTTTCTCGGATTGGAGGGCTATTACCGTCGTTTTATTAAAGACTTTTCTAAGATTTCCGTGCCTCTCACTAGCTTGACGAAGAAAGGTGTTAAATACATTTGGTCGGACAAATGTGAAGCTTCTTTTCAGAAATTAAAAGAACTTCTTTCTAATGCTCCTATTCTTGTTATTCCCGATGGGAATCAAGATTTCGTTGTTTATACTGATGCTAGTCGCATTGGTTTGGGTGCCATTCTTATGCAAAAGGAACGCGTTATTGCTTATGCTTCTAGGCAATTAAAGCCTGCTGAGACTCGATATGCCACTCATGATTTAGAGCTCGCGGCTATCGTTTTTGCTCTTCGGATTTGGCGTCATTATCTCTTAGGAGAGAAATTTGTTCTTTACACAGATCATAAGTCTTTGAAGTATTTATTCTCTCAAAAGGAACTTAATTTGCGTCAACAGCGTTGGCTCGAATTTCTTGCACCATATGACCTTGATATTCTTTATACTCCTGGTAAGGGTAATCGTGTCGCCGATGCTCTTAGCCGTAAACAACAAGCTGTTGTTTCTATGATGATATCCGAATGGAACGATCTCGAGATCTTATCTACTTGCGAAATTCGAGACCGTGTTTCCGATTTATGCTCATCATTTATTTTATGTAGCCTTGAGGCTCAACCATCTCTTTTAGACTGCATTCTTGAAGCTTAAAGGCTAGATACTGAATTGGTTCTTCTTGGCCAAAATATTAAGGATGAAATTGATATTGAAGGTTTGAAAGACTTTGATATCGATTCTCGTGGCGGCATTCGGAGATTTGGTAGACTTATCGTGCCAAATGTTAGGGATCTTCGTAAAGATATTTTAGAAGATTCTCATCACTCTAAATTTACCATTCATCCCAGTAGTAGTAAAATGTACGCGGATATGAAGCGACTTTATTATTGGGAGGGAATGAAACTTGACATCGCTAACTTCATTAAACGTTGCATGACTTGCCAACTCGTTAAGGCCGAACATCAAAGGCCCGGAGGGTTATTGCAACCTTTAGAAATTCCAGTTTGGAAGTAGGACCAAATTTCCATGGATTTTATTGATGGCCTTTCCCGTTCTCATTCGGGTCATGATAGCTTATGGGTGATTGTTGATAGGCTTACTAAATCCGCCCATTTTATTCCCGTTCGGTCTAACCGAACCGTTCCTCTTTTGGCCAAACTCTTTATTAAAGAGATTGTTAAATTGCATGGGGTTCCTACTTCAATTGTTAGTGATCGTGATCCATTGTTTACTAGTGGATTTTTGAAGAGTCTTCAAAAAGCTTTGGGAACGAAGCTTAATTTTAGCACCGCTTATCATCCCCAGTCCGATGGACAAACTGAGCGTGTGAAAATAACTCTTGAAGATCTTCTTCGTGCTTGTGTTCTTGATTTTGGGGGAAGTTGGGAAGATCATATTTCACTTGTTGAATTTTCCTATAATAATAGCTTCCAATCTAGTATTGGTATGGCACCTTTCGAGGCACTCTATGGTAGGCCATGCCGATCTCCTTCTTGTTGGCTTGAGGCCGGTGAGAAGCTAGTTTTTGGTCCAGATCTTATTCGTGATTCCACAGAAAAGATTGATCTTATTCGTCATAGGATGAAAGAAGCCCAGAGTAGACAAAAATCCTATGCCGATAACCGGAGAAGGAAGTTAGAATTTTCTGTGGGAGATCTTGTGTTCATTCGTGTTTCACCTATGAAAGGTGTTGTACGTTTCAGTCGATCGGGAAAACTTGCGCCTCGATATATTGGGCCATTTCCTATCACCGAACGTATTGGTTCCATGGCTTATCGCCTTTTATTACCGGCTCAGTCTTCTGCTATTCATGACGTGTTTCACGTTTCTCAACTTCGGAAATGTCTTCGAGATTCCGATTCTATTCTTGAGCCCGGTGTTGTGGAAGAGATTGAAGTTTCGCCTAATTTAACTTATGAGCAACATCCTATTCGTATCATTGCTTCGGAAGTCAAACGACTTCGAAATAAAGTTGTTCCGCTTGTTAAAGTTCAATGGTCTTCAAATCCTAAGGATTGTTCTTGGGAATCTAGAGAGTACATCGAGCGTACACATCCGGACTTACTTTCTCGTGCTCTTTGAGGTGAACTTCTTATTTCAAACTTCTTTTGTGTTGAATATGCTTTTATGGCTGTTACTATATATCTTCTTCTTGTAATATTGCGAGGACGCAATTTCTTTAAGGAGGGGAGTCTGTAACAACCCGCATATTTATCGATTTTATATTTAAATATTTTATCGTTAGTCGGATTTTAGTCCGAAAAGCTACTTTTTGCATACGGTCGAATTAGGACTCGGGACCACTCCCATTGAGTTTAAAATGCCGTTTGCGACCTTTTTGAGTATAAGCTTCGATATGTTTAGAGAAAGTTGATTTTTGCTACTTTTTACTTTGGGTTTGGTTTTTGGGCTCAGCCCTATGTTAACTAATGCTCCAATTTGAGCCACTCTTCCCCACTCACCCTCATTCTCTTCGCATTTCAGTTTTCTTAGCTTTAATGGTGGGAGAGATTGGAAATTTAAAACTCCAAAACCCTAGCTTCTCTTGCAAATCAAATTCCTTGCTCCAAACTCAAGAAGAACCCATTGGTAAGCTTCTCTTCTTCTTCCCCAACTTGTTCTCTTACCAATTTCACAAATTCCTAAACCTAATTTTGGGAATGTTCTTGTTTTTGAGCTTAGATTCAAGCTCAATTGAGTTGTGTTGAAGAGAGGTTGATTCTCCATTTGCTTTCAAGCTTCTTCTTGTTCGATTTTGTGAAAAGGTGAGATTTTTATCTCACATCTATGACTATAATTACCTTTGGTTGTTGGGTATGAATTCCTAACACTTCTTCATGTGCATTTGCTCTTGATTTGGATTGGTTTTGTGAATACTCCAATTTTTGGGTTTTTAAACCAAATTTGTGTAAAAATCCTTTTATGGATGTTTGATCATGCTTTTAGTGATGCACCGAGGAGCATATAGGGGCGGGTTGCCGATTGGCATAAACCCTTAGAGCCAATGTTCGTCCGATTGCATTTTGGAAGAGTTTGCTCTTCATTTTTATAAGGCTGAAAAACAGCCCAGGCATGATTCAGTCGACTGAAATCTCTGTTCAGTCGACTGAACCTGAAACCCGAGAGTTTCCAGGCATGATTCAGTCGACTGAAAAATTCTGCACAGTCGACTGAAACTGGAAACAGAAAGTTTCCTGAACCTGGAAAATTTCCATGTACAGGGTCAGTCAACTCTATTCAGTCGACTGAACCTGCTGTTTGAGTCCAATTTGCCTTTTTGAATTGAAATTCCAATTTAAATCGATTCGTGATAATCCTATTTGTTGTTATCATCTATTATGACTTTGATGACTCTTTTTAGGGATTTTTGAATATCCATTTCGATGGATCCTTTATCGATTTCGTTGGATTTTATTCACGTCCTCTTATGTGAATTTTTGTAATTGATTGTTCTTACAATCTTCTTCGTGATTTGTCACTTTAAAAATATAAAGGTTTTCTATACTAGTAGTAAATATCAAAACTCTTTCCTCAAACGGTTTCAATACTATTTTAATACCAAATTCGTTTATAAAACAGTTTTCCAATCTATTAGTATAAACAAACCTTTACCTCACTCGTTTGAGAAATCTAATTAAACGGCTTAGTAAAACAAGTGGTATGAAACGCTTGCGTTTACTTTGTCGGTTAATTCTTGGACTTGTTCGATTGAACCTCTTGTGACAATTTTCTAGTGGAGATTTACAGTTTGTTCGTAAATATTTAAGTTAAGCAAGTGGTTATGGGACATGAAGCTAAACTCATTTATTTACTAGCTTAGTGTAATCGACAGTTCTCGCTGATCACGACGATCATCTTTGTGATTTAGACTAGCAATGTGCGATGTCTCTTTGTCTGCGAGGGAGACTAAACCCCGTTTTGTGGAGTTTCGACTCAATTTGTGATGGGGTAGCAACCCATGGTCTTCGGGCCGTTTGTGGAGCTTCGGCTCAATTTGTGATGGTTAGCGACCATGGAATTAGCGTTCCATTTGTGATACACGTGTTGGTGAGCTTTATGCTCCCGTTTGTGATAGGCCTCTCCCCCCCCCTTTGTGATTTCTGGATTTCTTGTGTAGATTCCTAGAATTTGTGTTTCACCAATTTTCGTGGTTTCCATTGATAAGTTTTTATCAATATTTGTGCATTGGTGAATTTGTGTGTCATTGACTTTAGTGATTTCTGGATTTCTTGTGTAGATTCCTAGAATTTGTGTTTCACCAATTTTTGTGATTTCCATTGATAAGTTTTTATCAATATTTGTGCATTGGTGAATTTGTGTGTCATTGACTTTAGTGATTTATGGATTTCTTGTGTAGTCTTCTGGAATTTATGTGTCATTGACTTATGTGATTGACATTGATATTATCGTCAATATTTATGGTTTGGTGAACGAAATAAGGAGTATGACGTTTCTTTGATTCTTGTGTAGATTTGGTGACATTGACTAATCTCTTGATGATTATCAACTAGTATATATATATATATCACAGCTTGGCATTGTGATTATTATGTGTTTAGTCATATCTCCTTTTTTTCTATATCGTTTCATCTGATATTTATAGTTAGACTGATCCGTTTATTATTTTCTTATTAAATAATACTCGGGGCAGACCGAGATGTTACAGGTGCTTCTGCTTGACCTCTCTCTTGGGATTGATTTCTCTTGCTTTTGGGTTAACTACTTTGATTAGTAGTTTTTGTTGTATACATTTGAGATATAGACTCCATAATGTATACTTATTCTTTTGTGTAGTTTGTGTAACTATTCTTTTGTGATATTGTGGATCTTTTTAGACCACTACTCTGATGTACACTTTCTAGTGTAATATTCATATCTTATTCCGCCTTTGTGATATGAATTGTGTGTGACTGATTTGTGTTATGCTTATTTCTATATTTGTTTTCCGAAGGATTTATATAGCCACTGTGTAGTAGCTTTGAGTTTGTGTCGGTATGTCGGATTTCCTCTTGAAATAGAATGCATGTTATATTATCTGACATATCGGTGCTCGCGCAAAGAAATTACATGGATGGTCGCTCCTCAACAGCCTTATTCTCCGTGCTAATCGACAGTATTCACCGAAATGTTCTTGGCTAGCGTGGGTATAGAGGTGGGGCGTCACATGCTCACATTAGGATACTTTCATATCCACTTTAGATTGGAATCGGTGTTGCGCATTGAGATGCGAAATACTCGGATACTCGGTTTAGTTGGTGGGATCTGGCTTAGAGGTTTCCAAGAGCCATCAGAGTTCTTAAGTATATTTCTGAGGTATACTTTCAATAAGGGGGAGCACCCTCCTAGTCGTTTGTTGGAAAATCTCCTTTCCTCATTTGTTTCAGAAACAATGAATTAGTTTTAGCTTTAAATTGTCACGAGTAGAGCCAACTCCTCATCATGGAATTTAAGTGTTTATTTAGTCCATTCTATCTTGATTTGGACTATAACTATATTTAGCCCATTCTATCGGGTTTGGACTATTACCTCCTTTTTAGTCCATTCCACCAAGATGGACTATTTCCTTGTTCTATCCATTCTGTCCATTTTGGATTTTACTTGGTTTATTTCTATTCTTTCAAATCTAATCTAATATTATTTATACTCAATCGTATTTGGATTTGTTTCATGATAATTATTTCTACCCTTGCCTGTATGGTTGTAATTCTTGTGGGGTAAAAACGTGTTCCACGTTAGCGGCGTGGTCTCATAGAGTTTTTATGCTTGTGTTCCTCATTATTCGAGTTATCTCAAGCTGGTTTTACCATACTGACCTCGGCGTGGTATTCCTATAATGCTCAGGTCATATCGAGCATACTTCCAGGTTTACTTGGGTACTTGGAGCTTTGGGAGTCGAGCTAGAGGCCTAGAGACGTATTCATGTACATGGTTATTTTTTCGTTGGATTCATGGTTGTATCCATCAGCAATTGTGTGGACAGGTTGTTATAACTGTACGGATTGAAATAAGTTAGTATACTCTGATTGATGTCTGTATATACATATATTACAATTTTGATTGTGTGTAAAGATTTGCTATATATAATAGATTATTCGTTCCATTGTGAGATTCTTTGTTGTGTAGATTCTTGTCATCTTTCTTCTTTCTTTTCTTTAACTATCCGTCTTTTCGTCCAATTTGGGTTAGGCATGTGTGGTTTATTGTCAACTTAAATTGTATTGAAAAGTGGGTCATTACATATTATAATTTTTCAATGTCATGTTTAACTCACTTTTGGGATATGTAAGTGAAATTTAGTTATATGGAAGCAAAGGCTAGCTTCCTACTTTTGTTTTCACGAGTAGAGTTTGATTTGCTCGTTTAATTAGTATGTGTTTATTGTTTAACTTATGTGTTTTCCATATGTCATAACACTCTATAAGGTATATCATAAGTATATATTATTGTTACGTTGTCTCCAGATATGGAAGGTCCCAGATACGGGCTTATATTGATATTGTGATTTCTTCGAACCTACCCGTGCAAAGGAGGTGTTGCCAAAATTTTCCATAACATATGAAGCTTTAGAAGTTTAGTAATTCATTTTATGTACTTGATTTTAAAAGCTTAAGGATTTGGAGACATTTTTTTCACTTTGGGAATTTCAAGGATGATATTCTTTTAAGGGGGAAGAATGTAACGACTTAAAATTTTTAATGTTTCGAATAGGAATATTTAATTTATTTAAATATTCATTTTTTTCAAATGAAAAAGATAATAATAAAACAAATTATTAAACAAACGACTTAATTTTTATTGATGTATTTTCGAATGAATTTGTAGGATTTTTCCATAACTTTTACTTGAAAAATATTTAAATTATTATTGGACGTATTTTGCGATAAACGTTGGTATTTTTGAAATTTCATAGAATAAGATAAGCAGTGTATTTTGTTATTGTTTTGGGACTGTATCGCATTGCTGAGTGCGATTGTAATGTTGTTTCTATTGTTTGTAGTTCGTAGGTGAACAAAAATGTTGTGTAGCGAAATGCCAAAAATATTTGAATAAACAAACTCTACCTTAAGACTATTCTTCTTTTTCCACTTTTAATCTTAATTTTTATTTTTTCTCTCTCATTTTCATTTACTGTAAAAAATGCCTCCTTCAAAGAAAAATTAAAATCAAATAATTTACCCAATGATAAATTACAACATTAGATACGTTGAACTTGTAGCGAAAAGATCAACAAATCAATATGTGGTTTGTGGCATGCGGTGATGATGAGGGTGGAGCGGCAATAACAGGCTAACCTAGGTTTGAGGTGGATGTCGACTGAGGTGGAGTTTGACAAAATAGAGGCTATGATTATGGTGAGTTATCTCACCTTTGGATGAATTCTATATGATATATAATGGTATAAATTAGCGTTTTGCGCTTGAATGTTTTATTGGTTTCGTTTGGTTGAATTTCCACTTTGGAAAGTGAACGACATATAATATGAAATACAGAGAATTTTGTAGTGGAATCTGGATTCCTCGCCATCACAGATTTGAAATTTCAGTTATATACTTTTTGTATAAATTGTTGAATGCCAAAAATATTATTTATAAACCTATTTTTTATTATAAAAACACCATTTATAAATCTCGTTTTTATTTACAAAATACCATTTATAAATCTGTTCTTTTATTTATAAAATATGTTTATGAATTTATTCTTTTATTTATAAAATACTGTTTATAAATATATCCTTTCTATACAACATTTTATATAAAATGTTTCATAAATATTTATTTTAAAATATTTCTATCTTCTTTTTTATAAAATTACTTTATTACAAAAGATGAATTTCCCCATTTATTTTATTTGAAAATGAACACTCATTATCATATTAACTTTTCTGTAAAATAAACACTCCTCAAAATACACTTAATACGTTTCTAAAAAGGTTCTTGAAAATAGAAAAGTACAAAAATTATTTATACATAAAATAGTCGTAGAAAATTCCAAAAATCATCTTCAAAACCATTCTCCAATGTAAATTCATTTTCATATCCAAACAGCAAATAATAGTATTTCTAAAATATTATAATGAAGCCAATAGCTACATATCACTTAATCAATACTGCTATTACTATCAACAAAAAGTTTTTAACATATCTCAATTCCATATTCAATATAGCAAACTACAAAATTTTGAGCATTCAACAATTTATAACATAAGTATATAAATGAAATTAAAATTAAAAGTGGTGAGAGATCCGGATTCCTCTACAAAGATCTATGATTTTCATTTTAAAGGTCATTTTCTTTTTAAAGTGGAAATTTAATCGAACCAAACCAATAAATCATTCAAACATGAAAATAGTAATTTACACCTATCATATATCATACAGTATTTATCTAAAGGTGAGTAAACTCACCAAAATTCCAATTGACGCTTAAGCATTCTAGTTTGTTCTAAAATCGTACGGAGTTCTATTTTAGCTCAAAATTCCAATTACTTCAAACTCAACAAAAGCAATTCCAGTGCATAGATATCACTCCTATGAGCAAAATGTAAAAGACCAAGTCTCGATTGGACCTCGTTCGAAACTTACGTAGCGTGATTCGAACATATATTGACAGGTGAATTGTGTTATGTTGTTCCAGTGACATGTTGGATCTAAGTACCATTTCAAAAAAAAGTAACAAGAAAACAGCTGCAGGTCTCTGTCTTTGATGTTGTTATAAGAAAAGTGTAATGATCCCGAATTTAGACTAAATTTAAATTGAAAATTAACTTAAATATTGAATAAAATTTTGCGAAATTAATTAGTAAATTGATCAAATTTAGAAAATACACCTATGTAATTCCTTTGATATGTATTTATTTTCGAACCATTGTCTTTTAAATATTATGTATAAATACAAACAAAAATAATATTAATAAATATTTATATGTAGAAATGAAAAATAATAATATGTGATGAGAATTTGACGTTGATAATTAAACTTTGAATATAAAATAAAAATTTAAAATGTATGTTGTAATAAAATACATTTAAGTATGATTTAAAATTAAGTATGAAACAAGTAAATAATAGAAATAGAACTTCATTAAATTTTCATCATTAACGAGACTAAAAAAAATTCAACCTAAGTCATACAATACAATATAAGAACAAAAGAAATAAAACATAAAAATAAAACACATTAAACAAATTTGTTAAGATTCAAACAATATAACTAAAAATAGCCTTATATCCATAAACATTAAGTTTTGAAAGCATAACCAGGCAAAGAATAAATAAAAATAAATACACTTGGACAAGAAATAAAAATATTAACCTGTACAAATAATATACCATGTTGTACAAGCATAAAATATGTACAAATGACAAAAGAAATGAAAGAAAGAATATAAAATATAAACAAAGTAATAAATGCTTTCATCTCTAGCCCAAGACAACCTCATCTATCAGCCACCAAACATAAAATCATTTCAGCCATGCTTAAAAAGAAAAGTAGGAAAGCATAAACAAAGTAGCAAGGCAAAAGAATAAACAAAGTAATATGTACAAGGTAATTAATGCAACATATCTCATGCATTTAATGCAAGCCTCAACATATCTTTGCAGCCAACACTTTGAAATAGGAAATCTCTGAGCATATTAATAAAATAAAATAAAAAAATCTTGTACCTGTTGTACAAGAATATCACCCGACACATCTCCTATATATCAGCCTTCCTCTTTACTTCAGTTCGTTCATCTCAAATTAAAACAAGAAAAAAAACTGAAAGTAGCATCATCTCAAAGCTTAAACAATAAGAAGTATTATAAAAAAAAGGAATTCTTTTCAACAACCAGGACAAAGCTTCAATAAAAACAACAAGAAAATCAAACAAACCAGAAATCAAGGAGGCCCTGTTCTTTCTTCTTCATAACTGTGAGTAACTACCTTCCTTAAAACAAAATCTTAAAATGAGATTCTGGTTTCAAATAATGAATATGCTTGTGTGTATATACTTGTTGGTGGAGTTTTGTATGTGTATATATGAATGGATAGATGGACACTGGCTGTTGAGTTTGCTTTTGCTTGTTCTTAGTTCAGACTTAGATACTAAGCCAAAGAACCCAATATCTCTTGATCTACTTATTGTCAGTACTTAGGATTTAAACATGATTTGTTTGTTTGATTGTAAGATTTAGATTTAAAAATTCATTAAGTGAAAATAAGATAGGAGTTTGTTTGGAAACCAAACTTGAATAGGATAATATGGTTTTGAGTAAAAATTTAAGTATGATAATTTAGCAATGTAGAGATATAAAATGAAACTCTAATCTAAAACATGATTTTTAAGGTCGAAATCATAATATTTAGATTTAAAATTAAGTAAATATTGGGGTTGCACTGTTTTTGGAATACTGGGCAAATTCTGATGGCCACAAGCATTGGGATAGTCTGGATTTTGGTTGGAGTTAGGTGAAGGTTCAAAGTGATCGGCAAAAATGACAGAAAGGACGATAGTCTTCTGTGGCTTTGGCGTCGTAGGTTTAAAATTTTTAAACATAGTTTTGACGCAGTTTCCTTTTTGTCTCGTTCGTTGTGTAGGGACGATCGAGTGTTACGTGCTTCTAGGGGTTGATAGCAGGGATGATGGCGATGTATGACCGGAGTTTCGCGTGGTCTGGTAGTCCAGATTTCGAGAACGATGGCGTTTCCAGGCATTGGTGGCGAGTTGAGTTGTGTTTCCAAGTTCGAGCTTTTAAGCTCGAATTCGAAATTCGAGGGAGTGGTGAAGTTTGGGAGGTCGGAGAATGCTTTGAGGTTGGTTGGTGACTTGTTCGACCTAGTGGTGATGACCGTAGTCGATCATCGACAGTGGGCACGTGCACCGTGCACGTTTTCATGCAACTGGAATTGGATTTTAGGTTGCGGTGAAATGGGAAGAAGGAGTTGGAAGTGAACTCGAAGTGGAGCTCATGCTTTGTGGGTTTCGACTCGAAGGAGAAGTATGCCGTATCGGGTCAATTTTAATACTTAACAGATTTTTGAGGAAAAAAATTTCGCTTGGGTAAAATTTGGGAAAACTCGAAGCCATGCTTGTGGATTTGGTTGATTTGCTCAAAGCAAATTTTAGGGGCCTCAGTATAAGTTGTTTCCTGGTTAAACAAAACCTGTTCGGATTGTTTTGGAATTTTTAAATTAAATTTCAAATAATAAACAAAGTTTAATAAAAAAAATAAATTCAAGTTTGTTTAAAACTTAGTTTGTAAATAATCAAGTTTTAAAAATTATAAATTGTTTTATTTATTAATTAAAAGTACTAGATAATTATGTGTAAGAATTTGAATTTAAAATGGAACTTGAAATTGTAAAGAAAGAATTTAGATAAAGTTAAAAATCAAAATATGGAAACCTGGACATGAATCTAAATATGGAAATCAAGATTTTGAAATAAAATAAGTTTCTAAATTTAAAAGTTTAAATGAGTTTAAATTGTTAAAGTAGACTTTAATAGGTGAACTTAAAGAAAATTTGACTCTCACTCTTTAAATTTCTTTTATAACAAAATATTACTCTAACATGTAAATTTAAAGGGTTTGGAAATCAGTTTAAACTCTATTAAAGATAAATTGTTATTCATTTTGAATCTTGGGATTTAAATTGAAATTTAAGAGTAAATTCGAAAATCAATGTTTCCAATCAAAATTGTGGATGGTAATTTAATCATCACTAAGAATGAGTTTTTAACAAGTTAATTAAGATTTAATGAGGATTTGTAATTCATTAATTATTAAGTTAATTCACATGGATAATTTATTTATGTAATTAATTTATGATTTGAGTTTATTAATTAAGGGTTAAGTTAATCAATTAAGTAAGGAATGATAAATTTGTAAATCAAGGTTTATTAATTGGATATTAATTAAAGGTTTAATTTCTTAAGATAATTAATCAAGGGGTTAATAAATTATGTAATTGGTTTAAAGGTTAACTTGGTTTATATGATTAATTAAGAATAATTTAATTAATTAAAGTGTTTGATAAATTAATTTATATCAAACGATTTGTAATTAATTAATCAAAATTGGATAATTAATTCATAAGTAATTTATTTAATTGAAAATAAATTAAATTGATTAGGATTAAACGATTAATTAATACTACTCATAAATGTCTATTGAATACTTGACCTTACTTATGAATGAATGTATTGTGTAAGATGCATTGAATTGATTGTCCTATCTGACCTTTAATATTTTGTTCTGTGGATTGAGCTGTGTATCATAATCATTTATTTACGATACATTTATTATCTGTGAATCTGTGAATGGATGATAAGCGTTATAGTTTATATTGCTTATCAACTATATTTCTGTGTTTAATCTGTGATGATTGAATGATGTTGCACTATTGTGTTAAACACCTGGACCACAATAATACACACACAAATATGAATTTCACGGGGAAATCAATTACGTCACAGATTTTGAAATAGTTTAAAAGTTGAATATTTAAATCCAAATGGTTTTGGAAATGTTTTGGGATTAAAGTGAAAAGCTTTTGAAATGGTATTTCAAAGATGAAATTTATTTGGAACAACTTGATTAAGTTTTGAAATTTGAATAATTTGATTTAAATTGGAATTCAATATCTGAAATTGAATTTATGATATTAAACGGTATACAAGTTTATATGGGTTTTAAACCATCTTTCAAAGTGTTGTTTTTGGGAATCTGAATTAACCTAAAGATTTTAAATTGTATAAATGAGATCGGGTTTTTCCGAAATGAAAACTACTTGTTTTCAAATAAAAATAGCTTTCATTTAAAGAAAGGATTTCCAAATTTTATTGAAAAGTTTCAAGTTTGAATTGGAATTGTTTTGAAAGGCTATAAAGGAATCTTTGGAAACGAGTTTTGAAAGCTATAAGTTAAATCTTGATTTAAAGATTTAACGACTTAATTGAAATGTTTTGAAAGCTATAAGTTAAATCTTGATTTAATGATTTAACGAGTTAATTGAAATGGTAATTGTTTTGAAATCCATAAATGGATCTTCGTGAACCGGGTGAACTTTGTGAACTAAATCTTTTGTTTAAAAGATTAAAATTGTGGAAACTGTTTAAACCATTGAAGGGTTTTGAAATGAATCTTTTTGTTTAAAAGATTGGAAATGGTAATTTGTTTTAACCATTCGAATGAAAACTTTAGGCTTTAAGCTGTGATTTAACTGAGACCACAGTATCCATATGATTTTTAAAATTGCGCTCGTTATTCGGTTTAGCCGGGGGAGGACCTTTGTGTCATATAACCCATTCTGAATAGTGATACGACGTATATGGATAGCATTGAAGCCGGTGGTGAAGTCCGGTATTTGCGAGAGCGATAGGATGACCTATCGATTGTCTATGCACTGAGTCGCGCCAGTGTAGAGATTCCCTAAGTGATGGGAAGTCCGATCGGGATTGTGAATACCCGCATTGCAAGGGATACTTTGGAAGTGCCTTCGGTTCTGTTCTAATCCAGAACAGACTTGTATGGATTGTATGTCTGACATTACATTTTGGGATATAAAGCAGATTTCTTTCACATACATTTCTGTTGGTGGCGGAGAATTTATTCTTTTTGCTTAACACCCTTAGAGGTTATGTATCTGAAGGTTATCAGCAATATCTTCCCAACTTGGTAATGTGGCATGCTAAGTGCTGCTAATCATTTGTTGATCAAAGCGTGGCTTTTGTGAAAAGCGTAGCTTTGTGGATGAGACTGTATCAGAATCTCACATCCCGGAAATGGTCAAAACAGGAAAGATGCGGCAAGGTTATGAAGGTCTCTCCCTTTAAGGTGTGTCGTTCCCTTCTGGAAAAGGGTAGTATCATGGTATGGAGCCCAGATACTTACTCATGTGGACACCATACATTTATTACCGTGTGATGTTGTTGGACTAGAGGTACCCCGGATAATGGTCCCAAAGGACCGGGGGATGGCATGCTCGTGTAGTAGTAACCTAGTTACAGAGGTAACCCGACCTTATGTTGGCAGAGAGCTGGTTAAGTTCGCAGGACGTCCCGCCAGAGGCGATCCCATGGACAGTGGGAAGTTCCTTAGCCCGAACATTTGTTGGATATCCATTCACCCAATACGTGCCCTGTACTGTTTTAGTTGTATTACCTGTCATTCACTTATGGTGGCGCCCCACTGTTTGGATGGTAGCTATAGTAGGCATAGTTCGAAATGTCTATGCGGGCTAAGATTTATATTCTGCTTTCGAAATATTTTCTCTACTGTGCAATTATAATAATAATATTAGAAATTTTCTCGTATCAAGCATGTTTGACTATCATAAGAAGAAATCTCCTCCAATTCAGCGTTTGCATTGTGTGTGTGGCGGGAGGTCTTATGGTAGTTTCATTTCCGAAAAGCATTGCGAATTGACTTTAAAATTATTTTGCTGTTTATTTTAAAGACAAATTGTTTTTGTTACTCATACCAGTCCCATGACTGATCCGGAGTTTATTGTTCCTATCCTAAACTCTGGGTGCTCACTATTTTCCACACGAGCAGTCTAGAGTTGGGTTTTTCAGGTAGTTAGGTTTGGTAGATTATCTAGAGCTAGTTTCAGTCTTTGGATGTGGACGAGACTTGCTTGTCTTAGTGCATCGTTATTGGGACTTCGAGCTATTTCTAGATGGGTTTTTGGAGATGGAGTTTCAGTTTTTGGATTTCTTCCTTGAAGGTTATCTTAAGTTATTTGTTCCGCCACTTGTGTTATCTATTTTCTTTCCGTTGCTATTTTATTGTATCATATCTCTGATGTGTATTGATACCGATTGTATCATCTGTTGTATCAGATATTGTATCAATGTTGTATATCAATGTATTATTCTTTTTCTTCCGCTGTATTGTTATACTAAATTGTGTTATAAGCTCTGGCGACTCGGATTTGAACGCTCGAATCTGCGACATTCGAGTATGATGTAAAGTATGGATGTTGATTTTCGAATGCGAAAAATCCGTATCGTTACAAAAAGTCCATGTAGAAATGAATTTGTAAATTTGATCCATATTTTTGAAAAATAAAAAATGCAAGATACCCTACAATTTCCTAATAGAAAATGCAAGGCAACTTGCACTTTTCAGATTTTGAATTTTTTTTTGAATTTTCTAAAAATTTTGAAACTGTAGAAAAGTGCAAGTTAACTTATGCTTTCTAATAGGAAAGCGCAAGCTAGTTTTCCATTTCTAATTTATATTTTTTTTTGAAACGTTTGAAATTTTTGAAAATTATAAAAATTTTGGGAAGTGCAAATTAACTTGCATTTTTATCAAGCTTTCTGATTTTTATTTTTTAATTTTTTGAAAATTTTGACAGTTTTGAAAAGCGCAAGCTAGTTTGCAAAAAGGGATCTAATTTATGTACTCATTCCCATAAGAAATTTTATTATAACAACAGCAGAAATATGGACCATCTATGCAAAGCCCCTTAAATTAAACAGTTTACAAAATTTATCCTAATTACCTATCACTAACAGTAAATCCTTCTCCCCTAATATAAAACGTGCACAAACAGTCCACCTGTATCATAGACCTAGTCACTGATCATCCTCTCTCCTTCTCTCTTTCTCGTTCCCCCACGAAATCACAATTTGACTTTGCTAACTTTCATTTCTTATAGAGCTCCACCTCCCTGACCCAAAAACATGATTCTTGACCCTCTCCATCAATTATCAATCCAAGGTCATGCTTCCCAAACCCTAAATGTTGCGAATTTCCACAAGGTACCACACCACCCAAAATTTCCACCACACCTTCGTCTTGCAATGAGAAACACGAATCCACACTCCACTTAGCCATCTCCTCCCTAATTGGCCCTAATTCAAAACCATTGCTTCCATTGTAAATGTTCGACCACTCCAAGACACGACTGCATACCCCCATCCCACATAGATTTGAAGCACACACTAACACGAGTTCAATGAATCTTGTTCGTAATTTTTCGTTGAGTGTAGCATTTGATTTTATTTTTTAAAGAGGAGGGTTTGTTTTTCATTCTTTATGGGGAGGGAAAAATGAAAAGATGAGAGGGAAAAGAAATGCAAGATATGAGAGATTGAAAAGCAAGGAGGTGGGTAGAGGAATTTCATTATTGAGGTGCATAATAAAATATGAAGTATTTTAAATTGAAATTATAATAAGTATTATTTTTATGAAATGTTTATGCTAGCATTGTGTTTATTTTATCTTATCTTATTTTTGGAATATTTCACGATCTTAACTGTTTGAAAGTTGTTTAGTAGTAAGTAAGAAGGTAGGTAGAGGAAGTTCATTGCTGCAGGCACTATAAAATTTGAAGTAAATACCAACGCATGAACATCCAAAAAAATATTCCCATTAATTCTTCATTTATAAGCACATCCTCACTATTTTATTTGTTCATGTGTATATGTGTATGTGTAAACATATATTTTCTACTTAAATGTACTCCCTTCATGTCAACCTATTTTGTAATTATATGCGGCTTCACTGTTGGTGTGGTTTTAAGTCTTTATTTTAATTCTCTTTTCATATTAATTTTCATACATAAACATGCATATGTAATAGTTGATATTATCAGTTGAACTTTTTTCATTTAAATTTACAATATAAATGACCATCTAACTTTCTAAATTAAATCATCATTTTCACTACTCCATTTTTATCTGCAAGAAAATTCTCAATGAGAGGTTACCATGAATGCGGACAAATGATTAAGTAGGAAATAATTATGAAAGCTTTTACTCTCATTTTATTATCTTCACAATGTACACATGATTTCATTCTTTATAAGCGCAATGATCATTTTTTACAACCTATTTTGGTTGTTTTTAGTTCTTTTTCTTACCTATGTTCTAACACATAGTTTAACGATAGAGTAAAAGGAACTCAAGTAAGTATTATAATCATAATATATTATTATTAATTTGATTAAAGAGTGGTCCTCCTAAAAGGGAAGCTTTCATATTTTATTATCTAAAAGTAGAATCAACACAACAATGTTGGCTATAATTAATTAGGAGAGTGGAAGATCATCATTGTGATGATCTAATAAAAGTGGCAACGAAATAGAGAACAAATATTATAACTGTAAAACTTGCCAAAAAACTGAGGACAAATTAAAAAACTACAAGGTGTCGAGACAGAGAAGCACATTTGGTATCATGGTATGGGACATTGCAGCAGAGGTATAACGATCTAGGCAGATGTCAAAGTTGCTGGAGGGTGAAACAAAGAAGCACCGTGTGCTGAGTGTGTAGCTACTTGAAGGGAAATGAGAAGCAGGTTGCACTTGAAATTGCAGTAAGATAGTTAGAAGCAATTATATTGAATATGGCAATGTATCTGGTCATATGTTAAGATGCATTATTCAAGGAAAAGGATGTGCATTGAGAAGAATTGATGATCCAGGTGCTTAGTTAGAGTATTGGAGCACATATGCTGCGAGGTGCGCAATTAATATGCTATGGCCTGAATCCTGAAGCTAGCAGAGACAAGATGCTTCTGCTAAAACAATTTTGCAGAGACAAGGCGACCAAGCAAAGAATCGGGCTAAGTACTAAAACTGAGCTGAGTGCCAGTCCAAGAGTTGGGAGGTGATCAGGTATTCCTTAATGCATGCATATGCGTAGAGAGGAGAATTAGTGTGCAGCAGCTCGATACAAACCGAGCAGGGGTAGTAGGACATGGTGGGGATAGAGGCTGGCAAGGTTATTGGATGTGCATAGAGCAGAGAGGGAGATGATAGTGAATGACAATCTGAGGTGAGAAAAAAAATCTACTATTTGTATTTTTATGCATAATATATTATTATATGAGAATTTTTGCTTTTATTGAGCAAAACTTATTCTGTAAAAATTTTATATGTTGGCATAATTTCAGTGATAAATACTAATAGTTGAGCATTTTGTAAGTCTTGGTGTGCAATTGTTTCCATGACTCCAAACGTACATATTAGCATGTGCTACTAATTATCTCCATGAAATGTGTACATAATCTATAATATGTGCAATTCTAAAGTTTTTACAAGTACATATCAAATTTCAAGAAAATTCACCCAAATTTGTTAAAATTGCAAGTGGGTCACATTTTAGAAGTTTGATTAACATGTTAACTGGCTGCTAGCATCGTAATGTAATCAATAGTTAGGGTTTGGTTAAATGTGTCAAATGTACAGATTTCACGTTTTACGAATTTTTTTAAGATTCACAAATTACAAATGGACATTTAGAGCTTATTATTCTCTACTGTGGGTATAGCCAGTGTTATATTTTTAGACTTTATTTTGAATGTGTTAATATGTGATCTACAAGACTGCAACTTAATAGTGCTAGTGTGAACTAATTGTAACACAAGACGCATTTTTTCTGTGTTTTGTAGGTTCATGCTATGATTTAAACCATGCACTTTTGGAGATGTTCTGCATCAAGAAGAGTGGCCAGTATGCTACAATTCAACTTATTCTTATTTTTCTATGTTGCTGGAGACATTGTTCTAATTACATTGTAGATAAAGGACTAACATTTTTATAGAATCCATCTGATTCATACAAAAAGAACATATGGTGGAATGGGGGTGTACAGTTTTTATATGGTTGTATTTCCTTGATTTATGACAAGAATAATCCATCTTGCATTACTTCTAAATCGCTATAATTGTTTTGATGTAATTTGGTTTGTATGACTTGAAGTATGCATGAAAGTAAAATCTTAGGATTCATAAATGGAATCCAAATGTAAGAATTTATATTAACTATGGGTTATACTTTCCCTTTTTCTATTTTTTTAGCTTCTTTTTTTAGTTGTAGTCCACAAGTACCACGTTCATTTTATCAAAATCTGGATGAGGCACTAATGATGGTTTACATGGACTACCGTTATCACAAATGGAATTTTTTTTTACCTATACTGTGTTTTTTATATAAAGCTCAAGTAATTCATATAAAATATTTTCAATTATATGGCTCTAAATTTCCTTTCCACACATGAGGCACAAATCATATCTAGAAATTATTTTATCTTCACACGCATTGGTATGTTATGGATACTACTAATCAAGACACGGTATACAAATAAGAAATGATAATATTTATTGGAATCTGTTTTCTAAAATTTAACTATAAAATTTATTACATTTTTCTAAATATTGATATAATAGTTGATCAACTTATTTACCCATTTAATTATCTCCTACAATAACTTATTCTCATTCATGTTTCGATAAATAATTCATTTTTGCCTATACGCATATAAAAAATGCAACATTAAATTTAAAAAATCTTACAAACGGTGTTTTTTAATACCAATTCGTCATGTGCACAAGCATCGCACGTGCCAAAATACTCTCGTGTGTGTATGTATACATATAGACATATAAACATATGCATACACACATACATATATAACACACACAGATATATATATATATATATATATATATATATATATCCCAATATCTACATGCTAGATCAAAATCCGAATATCTATGCATTTATGCAATCATCATGTTATTGTTTGTTGTTTTTGTCGTTTAAACATATTCCTGTAACATATCATTTCTTGTATATTGATTAGTTGCAGACTGTAGTATTAATTGTTTTGCAGAAGAGGAAACGTGGAAATAAATGAGTCACCTTCTCTCTTTTCTTTAGACTTGATGCGATTATATCTTGATCTTATTTCATATTTGTTCCCATTTTAAGCACCAAACAACTTCACTCATTATATGTTTCACCTATTTGTCATGCTATTTAGAAATATGAGTATATTTGATGCAATCATACCATTTCAAATATTATACCTAATTAACATAAATTTAATTAACTAAGAATTAGACAATATTAATAAAACATGATTTTATCAGAAAAAATAGATTGGATATGGTATTAAATATTAGATTTCATCACCACAACAAACTTATCATATTACAACTTTTTGTTTGTAACGTTCACATAATTAAAGTTGTAAAAAATATTTTTAACAACTGTTTTTTTACAGAAAGTTGTAATAAAGAAGTTTTTACAATTTTTTATATTTCGGAGTTATTGTAAAGTTATTTAACAATTTTTCTATTTTTGACTGTTGTATATTAATTTATAGCAATATTTATTTGTAGTTGTATTACTCATATGTTGTAAGTGATCACGTGTAAACACTTTCAATGAAACATTGTTAGCATCAAATAGAAATTATTAGTGGTAGAATATATTTTACATATATTCTAGGCGTTTGAATATTTCCTGCATTTATTCTCTGATTTGACGATATCTTTATTTGGAAAATATTTACATAGTTACCTTTGTTTTTGAAATCGGTTGATTTGACGATATCTTTATTTGTGAAGTATTTATTTAGTTACATTTGTTTTAGCAAATCAGTTGGTTAATTTGTAACCTATCTTGACTCTTGTAACCATATATGTTAGTGGACATTGGATGCAATGGGCAAGCAAATTGATTTCTAAATTGATTCCTATCATGGTATCAGAGCTATTCTCCTTACCCTAGACTCACTTATCTTCTTCTCCGTTCTTCTTTTTCTATCTTTAATTCTTTTCCATTGCATATTCGTCCAAGTTTCAAACCCGCACTCACCATCACTAATGTTAAATCTCTTATTCCCATAACATTAGACAATGAGCAAGCCATGTATCATTCTTGAGCTACTCTGTTTACCAATCTTGCTAGGGTTCATGATCTTTATGATCACTTGGTGCCACCAATGAAGGAGAAGGCTATTACTGCCTATGTCCTTGCTAAGTCCACTGATCGGGCTCTTTGGAGGCGTTTGGATGTTGTTCTCTTGCAATGGATTTACAACACCATTTCTTCCGATCTTCTCCTCGCTATCCTTAGACGTAATGACACGGCAGAGGGGCATGGAACCGTCTTGAAAATCTTTTTAAGATAGCAAAGCCTCTTGGGATACCCATCTCTAGGAGGACTTTACAAATGTTGCTTTTGAGGCTTTCAACTCGATCGACAATTATTGTAATTATCTACAATCTCTAGCGGATAGGTTGGCAGCTGTTGATGCTCCTGTGATAAATGATCATCTGGTTTTACGTCTCACCGGGTCCTTACCGGAAGCGTATAGTCGTACGGCGGACTATATAAAATCAAGATCCTTTGCCATCCTTTAAGAGTTGTCGTTCAAGGTTGAAAATGGCTAAGCGTACTATCAAGGCTCGTCAAGCTCGTGAAATTGGTGGTTCGATGAGTCGGTCCAGTGGTGTTGCCATTGTTGCCACTGATTCATCTGCAAGCAACAAGTGCAACAACAATAATAAAGGGAGGAACAACTTGAAAAACAATTGAAAGAAAAAGGTCTACCAAAGTACTAATGGGTCCATCCTAGTCGGCCATCGTATCAGCAGCACTAGTGGCAACCACGTCAGCAGGTCCCAGCGCCATAGTGGCAGCAGCCTGGCAGGGGAGGGTTGACTATTCCTCCTTGCCCATTTCCCGCATACTGTTGGCAGCCAAGGCCTAATCCAGCGGCCCAACGTCCCTCCTCTTATGGGTCAGGCTTACTTAGGTCCATACCTCAAGCTTTCAATGCTGTTGCTCCTCCTGCTCCTATCTACATGCCCATCGACATTGAGGCCGCTGTGCATGCACTTTCGTTCTCTCAACCAGATGGGAACTACTACATGGATACTCGTGCTACATCTCACATAATGGCGGATGCAGGTATTCTCTCTTCTTGTTTCAATTCAAGCAATAAGCATCATAACATTGTTGTTGGTAGTGGTCATTTAATTCCAATTATTGGTCATAGTCGCACTGCATTGCCTCCACCTTATCCACCATTTACCCTAAATAATGTGTTCCATGCTCCCAGGCTCGTTAAATATCTGGTCTCTGTTCGTAAATTTACCACAGATAATATGGTTTCTATCTCTTTTGACCCTTTTGGTTTCTCTGTTAGTGACTTACAAATGGGGAACGGACTAATGAGATGTGATAGCACTAAAGGCTTATATCCACGTTTCTCCAACTCTCAAGCCATTTCTTCCAACAATTATTCTACTTTTACTACTGCCTTCGAATATTTGGCATAATCCTTTTGGTCATCCTGGTGATGCTATTCATAAGCCTCTTTGTAGTAAAATGTTGATTGTAATAAGGTTTGTTAAACTTTTTGTTCTTCTTGTCCTCTTGGTAAACATTCTATGCTACCTTTTTAAAATTTAGTGTCATATACTTTTCTTCTGTTTGATATTATTCATAGTGATCTTTGGACTTCTCCTATTGTTAGTACTTTCGTCCATTGTCATTATGTTCTTTTTCTTGATGACTATAGCAAATTTTTGTGGACCTTTCCTATTGCAAAAAAATCTCAGGTCAAACAACTTTTCTTAGCGTTTCATGCTTTAGTCAAGACGCAATTTGAACTTAATATTAAGACTTTTCAGTGTGACAATGGTACGGAATACATTAATGCCAATTTTAAGGATTTATTTGAGCTACATGGCATGCTTTTCCGTCTCTCATGTCCTCATACATCTCCTCAAAATGGGAAGGCCGAAAGACACATAAAATCCATAAATAATATCATCCAAACTATTCTTGCTCATGCATCTATGCCACTCTCCTTTTGGCATCATGCTCTTTTCATGGCTACATATCTTCTCATTATCCTTCCTTCCAAGGTATTGAATTACCAAACTCCCGCTCAAATCCTTTATCAATGCGATCTGGATTATTCGGGTTTGTGTGTTTTTGGTTGCTTATGTTTCCTATTATTCCCTTCTTCTACTATTCATAAATTACAAGAAAGGTCGACTCCTTGTGCTTATTTAGGTCCAGCTCCTAATCATCGTGGCTCCAAATGCTATGACATGTCTAGTGGTAAAATCATAATTTTTCATCATGTTCATTTTGTTGAAACAGAATTTCCATTCTCCAAACTCCACAAAACAAAATCTTCAAATTATGATCTTTTGAGTGGCAATATTAATACTCAATTAATACATCATTTAATCAAAATGCCACACCACAAAATATGCAGCTTGACCCAACAACGCAGCCCAATGACTCGCCCTCTCTTCCTCAATCTAGACCATAGTCTCACACATGTCGAGATTCCACACCTCCCACTGCTGCCCACAGTCGGACCTCTATTTCCTCCTTTGACCCATCCTCTCTTCCCCACAGACCTAAATCGTCTATGAGCTCCCCCACTTTGACCATTCCTCACACCACCCCTTTGCCTCCCAACCCCATTTCAATCGGCATGACCAATTGTGCATCAAATGGCATTTTTAAACCCAACCCCAAATATTCTTCTAATTACTACACTACCATCAGTACATATATTTCTCCTGTTCCAAAAAATCCTGTTAGTGCACTTAGTGGCCACAATTGGAAAAGTGTAATGTTGGATGAATTTAATGCTTTAATTGACAATAAGACTTGGGAATTAGTGCCTAGGCCACCTATGTTAATGTTATTCGGTCTATATGGATTTTTCGTCATCAATATAAATCTGAGGGCTCTTTTGAGCGCTTTAAAGCTCGTCTTGTTAGTGATGGAAATACACAGCAACATGGCATTGATTGTGATGAAACATTTAGCCCCATGGTTAAACCAGTCACCATTAGAGCGGTTCTCAGCATTGCTCTTTCTAAATCTTGGCCCATTCATCAAATGGATGTCAAGAATGCTTTCTTGCATGGTCATCCCAATGAAGCAGTTTATATGCATCAACCCATGGGTTTTCGTAACCAAAATTATCTGAATCATGTTTGCCTTTTGAAGAAATCTTTGTACGGATTAAAACAAGCTCCTCAAGCTTGGTACCAAATATTTGCTGATTTTGTTGCTACCATTGTGTTCTCTCATAGTACGTCAGATCACTCTTCATTTATCTACAAGAATTGTTCTGATATTGCTTATATTCTGTTATATGTGGATGACATTATACTTACAGCTTCCTTTGATCGTCTTTGTAAGTATAGTATGAATCTCTTAGCTTTTGAATTTGCTATGAAGGATCTAGGTCCTTTGAGTTTCTTTTTGGGAATTGTTGTCACTTGTCATGCCCATGGTCTTTTCTTATCTCAGACACAGTATGTTGCAAAAATTATTGAAAATGCCAGAATGTCTAACTGCAGTTCATGTCCTACTCTTATTGACACTAAGTCCAAACAAAGTGCCACCACAAACACTCCTAATGATGATCCGACTAAGTATCGTAGTCTTGTAGGTGCTTTTCAGTATCTTACATTCACTCGGCCAGACTTTTCCTATGTCGTGCAACAAATCTTCCTTCATATGCATGCCTCGACTAATGAGCATATGAAAGCTCTTAAGCGTATCATACGCTATCTCCAGGGTAACCTTTCTTCTGATCTCCATTTGTACAAATCGAATATTAATCGTATTATCTCATATATAGATGCAGATTGGGGTGGTCGTCCTGACACCCGTCGTTCTAGCTCTGATTATTGTGTATTTCTTGAAGATAATTTGATTTCTTGGTCTTCGAAATGGCACCGAACTCTTTCCCGTAGTAGTGCTGAGGCGGAGTACAGGGGTATTGGAATGTTGTTTCTGATTTGTTCTGGATCAGAATTTTGCTTCTAAAGTTGCATTGTCCTATTCAAAAGGCTACTCTTGTTTATTGTTATAATGTGAGCGTTATAAACTTATCCGGCAATCCTGTTAGCATCGACGCTCTAAACACATTGAGATTGGTATTCATTTCGTCCATGAGAAAGTAGCTCGTGGAGAAGTGTGTGTGCTTCATGTACCATCCCATTACCAAATTGCTGATATTTTTACAAAAGGGCTTCCTCGCGTATTATTTAATGATTTCAGAGACAGTCTAAGCATACGAGAACCTCCCGCTTCGACTTAGGGGGTGTGATAGAATATATTTTACATATATTCTAGGCGCTAGAATATTTCCCGCATTTATTTTCTGATTTGACGATATCTTTATTTGGGAAGTATTTATTTAGTAACCTTTGTTTTAGCAAATAAGTTGATTTGATGATATCTTTATTTGAGAAGTATATATTTAGTTACCTTTGCTTTGGCAAATTAGTTAGCTAATTTGTAGCCTATCTTGACTCTTGTAACCATATATATTATTGGACGTTGGATACAATGGGCAAGCAAATTGATTTCTATATTGATTTCAATCAATGAGTAGACGTAAATATTCCCTTTCGGAGATTATAATATTCATGCCAACCAATCATCTGAAGAAATTGAAGAACATATGTTAAATATGGGTGATACAAAATCACATATAAAAGGAAATACATATGCAAAAGAAAGAAAAAGTAAATTTTGATTTCCCATAATTACTAGACAAATTTGATTATGTTAATTTCTCTTCCTAATTGGATAATCAATTTTTTTTTCATATAATGTTAACTTGGGCATTAAGTAATTGATGTTATAAATAGAGCCTAGAAGAAAATGAATATGTTTTAAAAAGTATCCGGTATTTATCTCTTCTTCCATCTTTGTTTTGTTTTCAAAACTAAGGAACCACCGTTATTGAGATTAAGATTCCTTCTCAATTAGGTTATTGATCCTATTTTTGTTTTATCTACTTTTATTTGGTGGTTTAACTGTAAATAATTATTTTTTGAGAATCACTATAACTGATTGTTGGGTGGAATATTACGTGTTTCTCTCTTGATTTCTTTATGTTTTAGATCTACCTTCACCTTTTTCATTTTCAAATATTATTATTTTCATCCAATATTATTCCTTTGTACTTTAGTGATGTATGATTCTGAGATAGGCTTCCGCATTAATTTTATCTTTTGTTAGGTTTTGCGCTAAAAAAAATCCTGACAACATAACAAGATGCAAAAATAGAACTTCGTAAATTTAGAAAATCTTTGAAAACTTGGAATTTTCTAAAAATTGATTGTTTTGATTTATTTTTTAATAATAGAGGAAATAAATAGTTCATAAAATTTCAAGAAATCAGTATATAAACTTTAACATAACGATCGACATTTAATCAATTTATCCAGTTTCCAATGGCGCTTTACTTCGTACTTCGATAGCTCATTATTACGTTTTCGATGGGCGTTTACTTCAAAATTTTGCTGGCTTATTATCATAATTTATAGCACAACAATGGCTCCTAGGATGAATATGTATTTCAAGTGTGTGTGTGTATATAATGTATTTTATCTTTCATTTAAACCCCTATACTAACTCACAAAAATTAGTAGTTAGTTATGTGGATAAATAACAACAACTAAATATCTTACGACCAAAAATAAAAATGAATTATTTCATATATCATATTTCCTGAAATAAAATTATTTCACACACACACACAAATATATATATATATATATATATGTATGTGTGTGTATAGACATATACATTTATACATATATATTTGTGTGTGTGTGTATTGTTCCTCTCAGTATTTTTTATGCTATAGAAATCTTCATTGTCATTTACCTAGCAATTTCATATTATTTCCTGGATATGAAGTCAATAGTGCCATAGTTATATGTACTACATGCATAGAAATTAATGTTTGATATTAAATGGCATAATCCATAAGGAACTAAGACTGTTGTTGGAGGCAATAACCCTTCCTGTGTTGATGACATAAAGAGTCACACCTGTACAATTGATGTTTTTTTTCTCATACACTAACATGCAGGTAACAAGAAAATCTCGTAAGGTTATGTGTGTTTTTAATCCTTTTCTAAAGTTAAAGAAATAAAGTAAAATCTTATTTATATGTTTTCAAATATGATTTTACGGTATTTCTTAAAAAGTTAAATGTACACTTATAAACTACTATCTTATATTTTGCATATATTGAACGGGTTCTCCTGTCCGGAGTAAACTATTATGCTTCAAATCAAATAGGCCTCGATTTGTGCACAAGTTTAGCTGAAGCTGTTATGTGTTGACTTCTACCAGACTCCCCGACACCCATAACTAGTAGATGTGGTGGTAATACCTGCTCTTTTACTTTATCGGTAAAGTAATATGAATTAGTGCTTAATTTTTAGGCTTAGGTGCTTGAGATTGAGATTTATTCATCGTTCCCCCTCTTTCATCCCAATTTATAATTAGTTAACCCAGGCGGCTACCGCTGTAAAAACCAACTGGCACTTTTTGATTATTTTCTATTTTTTTAAGTTTAATTTATTGATTCTTTGATTGGATAGTATACAATCTTGGTTGAGTAATTAGATTATCACATATTATCATTGCTTTTATCGAATTCAATCATTACTCCTGATATTGGAGGTATCTACACTAGAATTGTTTTGACCTTTCAATAGATTACATATATTAGTGTGTGCAATTTGTTTCCAATGGACATTTTTTTTGCAATTCAAAGTCAAATTGATTTTAGGTCTATTAAGGGTCTTGTTAACTGTAACTTGAATACACATACATGAGACAATTTGGGGAGTTTTATTTTTATTTTTATTAATTGATAAATAAGGCATATGATGATATGTATATCCTTAGTTGGATCACAATCATGGAAATCTCGATGTGCATGCTCATGATGATGTCACAAATGAATTGGGCACTAGCCTACGAATGGTTTTCGTTATTTGTATTGCTTACACAAGTATATTGAAGCGGTATATAGATTTTTTTTAAAGTAACTGTCATACGCTATCATTTTTCACGGCATTAACATCTTGGACATAGTAGTTGATGGATACTATTGATTAAACCTTAAACATGTACAACTGTATGGATCATGTGTATTGGAGACCTGTTAGTTTCAGATACCTTAAACATGTAAAATGATATTAAATCTACAGCTATGTGCCTATTGCAACAGTTTTTAGTAATGTCTCGACTTTTTTTTTAATTATGCATTTTTGGCGACAAGCAAAACTAGAAGTAAAAGACCGCTGTAAGTTTTGAAAGATTTATTACAATGGCATTCTACGTGGTCAAAATAGTTCTAAAAAGCTTCGATCCTATTGCAACTTAGTCTAACATGACTTACGCAATCTAGTTGCAAAATTATTAATAAATTTATCTGCACAAGGAAAATAATTAAAACCTATAAGGAAATCGATAAACATATATTGAATTTAAATAACACAGATTACCTAAACTGTCAAGAGAAAACTAGCTTGATATGAAATAAGGATCCCTGGACAAGAGAAAATGATAGATGGTTTTGTATTACTAAACATACAGGCAACTATAGTGGTAAAAATAGTGAGAGCGTCAGATAACACTATAGTTTTATAAAAGAAGTAAAGGTTATTACTTATGAAGATGAACATATATAATGGAAAACATGTGCAGCGGTTATGGTGATGTCAATATGTGAGTCGTTACGCTTTCGTAGCATCCGTGATAATTTCATTGGTAAAACCAAAGATCTTTCGAATACTCCAATTTTTATCTTTGGTTTTACCAATGAAATTGTCACGAATGCAACGAAATCGTAATTAATCGCATATTGATTTCACTATAACCACGACCCTTGTTTTTCCTTCTCTATGTTCATCTTCAGAAGCATTAAGTTTTATTTCTTTTATAAACGTATAGTGATTTACATATCCAATGATTTCATCGTTGGTACAATATAGTTGTCTTTATATCAAGTAGTAAAAGAACCATCGATCATTTTCTCTTATTCGAGATTTTTAGTTCGTACCAAACTAGTTCTTCTTCTTTATGTGTGCGCTTCTTTTTAAATCAAATAAAGTATAAATCTTTAGTTAAATTTCTATCATTTATTTAACCTTACCAATTTCAATAATTTATAGACCTACGTACTTATCATTATTGTGTAGATGTTTAATTTCTCTAATATCGGTACGTTCGAACAGGTTTGTTAAATTTTTTTGAAAAAATAACAATATCTTTCAGATGTTTCACGAATGACGTTTTTCACCCGGAGTTCTTTATCATTAAGTGCTGAATATGGATCTATTGCATGTGTTTCATATAAGATTATGGATGTGTTATATGTACCTCGAGCACCCTACAAAAATGAAGCAATAATTATTTTTTACAATTTGTAGCGGTTATTATCATTACAATTTACCAATAGTTTTTTTCGTTTGAATTTTTTTGTAACGATTAAAATCGTAATGACAGTTGGTATTGTGTAAATAAACTAAAGTATGAAGGAAGGATTTGTATTTTTCTCTTTTATTTGTACTCGTACCATTTCTCACACTTTTAACGCAACTTGTTAACTCTTTTCTACAAAGCTGAGGTTTTGCTCTCCTACCTCCATCGACTTAGGTTTCTATTTTATTATAGATAGAAATCAATTTATGAGTCTGTAACACACAAATTCGAATTTAAGCTTAGAAATATGTTTATGATTTTAGAATTTAAGTCACTTATAATTATCATGAATTAAATGATTGTTTTAAATTCAGTCGTGATTCGATTTTTGTTCACCTTTCTTACGGTGAAACCATTGATCTCATAAACTAGTGCTTATGATGTATTTGAGGGGATTTATATTTTGGAACCGATTTAGAACATATAAACAGCTCAAAAACAAGATTTTATATTTTATAACATTTGATGCTATAACCTTTATGGTTTTTTGTTACATTATCAATGCTTGCCAACCATGCTTACAAACATTTTCTATATTAACGCCTAAGTAAAAAGAAATGTAATTAGAAAATTATACAAAAAATATATCACAAAGATTTGTTTTCAAAAATGTTTATAAATAAAGTTAAAAGGTTATTTTGTTTGTACTCATATATATGTACATCATTTTCAAACCAACGCCATTTTAATACATGTTATGGTAATGTTCTAACGGTGATAATTCTTTTTGATAAATAAACCACCTTAAAATGCTACAGTCTAAATTATTTGTATAATTAATGCACCCTCTTTCTTCATGCAGATGTACTGTTTGGTTTAAAGAGAATGCCACGATGTATTGTTAACTTAAAAAAATAACAATTAATATTTACTTAAGCACATTATCGTTTGTTTCTTCTAAAACTATCAATAATTATTATTTATTTTGATACTCAAAATGTTAGACTAAGACTTTAATTGAAGATGGTAAATCATTTCATGTTTTCAAATTTATTTCCTTCATGTATTGAGTTATTTGTGTTCCTCCGTCTCATATGTATAGACTTTCAAAAGATCATTCAAAGGTCCAATTACAAACTCAAATTTTTTTCCAAAATTATCAAGACCTCTAATAATTCAATATTTTTTAAAAAAATGTAAGAACTAATGTTTAGTAAGTAGTTTCTGACTTGGTTCACCTAATATTATCGTGCTTACATAGTCTTTTAAAATGTTTTAATAAAGAAAAACGAAAACTAGAGTAGACATCTATAAAATGTTGCATTAAGAACTATATATATTAGGCAAAGGGAATATATCTTAAAATAAAGTAAAATGATGCATGAATAATGAACATGTTTTAATCATGCAAAATGTGGTCAGAGAAATTAAAATGCTTGATATTGATCAAACCGACCGTTAGGGAGGTTCGCTTATTGCAACTTGCCAAAATGAAATACTTTGAAGCCTAATAAACATGCAAACAAATCATTTATGTTCTTTGATGTTACCTCTATCGTCTTTTCTCTCTTATTTTCTATTTTCTATTTTCTGCCAATTCTTGTTTCCTTCCCGGTTAAAATTCCAGTCTAACCTATCATTCTTTGTCGCTAATACCTTTTTTTTTTACCCTTTCCTGAAATCTAATTCCTATTTTCTTGTAAATGTAGTTTACTAAAAAAATTATAAAACTAATTTTCCATAACCAAAATTAGTTGATCCATCTCCAATTCCTTACTAATTTATGTTCTGAGAAAAAGTACCTTGGGTCTCATTTCAAAATAGATTCTTTATTAAATCAATGGTGGTAGATCAATCACTGTAAACGTATCTCCATTTCTGTGCTATTATTTTCTAATGGTCATTCTCCCCCAAAAAGTCGTTTCTTTTCTAGTACAAACCGACAACTTTTCATCTAACATGACTGTGGTTTCTATTAATTCTTTGTTGTACGAAACTAATTAGTTTCATTATATATATCTTGTTTGACTTGAATTTTTTTACTTCTTTAAGTTTTATCTACTTTATCTAATTTTGAAATGGATTCATATTAAATTAATTAAGAAGAAGATGAAGGTGATCGATGAATCATTGCCTTTGTTAATTAAGCCTAGGTTTCGCAAGTGCAATGTCTTCGTAGGTATCATTATATGATTTACATAAGCATTTTAGATCTCTCTAATGTACACATCTTTGTGTAATCAAATTCATTGAAGTATTCTGTTTTAATTTTTTAATTTTCCTTTTATTTAGATGTTATTACTTAGCTACAATTCCAAAACTATGTTAGCCTTCTTTATAAGTGAAGGGGAGAAATTTGAAAATAAACAAAAAATTCATTTACTATTTTTTACAACTAATAGTCAATTATTTACATTTTTCTTTGCATGGCTAAATTATTTTCAATTGATTTATAATAGTTGATATAAGAATTATTTGAATCACACCATCTTGTAACCATCAAAATATAGCTCAAATAAAGTTGACTTGTATGAAATTTGGCACTCATATGGTCTAAATCGTGGCAGTGAAGTTTGAATTTTAGACAGTATACTATTACGAGAAATCATATGATGGAATGGTATATATGAGTTAGCTATGTCATGGTGCAAACATATGTTTCACATAATATTTTTATTTTGCATATTGACTTACTAGTACTAAAATACGTATTGATACACTAACTGTCCGAATCACATAGCTTCTTGTACCAGCTTTGTAAAGGAGTTGCTCACTGCCGTAGTCATGGAGTGCTCCATGGGTCTACTCTTCTTTCTATATGTTCCTATTTTAAGCTAAGTTTCCTCTCCATGTATTGTTTTTAAAAAAGGAATATATTACAAGGGTATAAATATTTGAAGCCTTGGAATCCATTTACATTCGAGAGGTTTCAGTGGAAGTGTCAGTAACTGGATGAACAATTAGAAGTTGGATTTTTTTTAAATAACCATGTAGAGAATATCACAACTACTTATAAAGAACAAGGAATTCTTGATTCCTCCATGTGATTACATCCATGATTACATCAATATATGTGTATATATATAGTGAAAATAAATATACATGATACGATAGAACTCATTAAAAAAAAAATATCATAAATGTTACATTCATATAAACCCTTTAGTGCTTATCTCTACTATTAATAAAGAGAATCCATTGAATAGGAATACATCGTTTCTTTTTGAATTACCAAAATTACCCTTTTCGTTTTCCCATATATTTACCCCATCTCATTTCACTTCTACGCCAAATCCATTGCCATGGCAATTCACCACCAACACTGTCATCAAACCTAATTCATTTTTTTCATGGCTAATCATTCAAAAAATCTATCCATCTATCTCTTATCTTGCCAATAATGACAAGAACGACCAATTTGGTATGTGTGAATCTCTACAGGTAACCAATTGCCAAATCAGATGACATCTAACTAAATCACCGCCATTATCGTTAATACAATCAAACAAACCACCATCATCTATACAGAATCTATTCATCACCATATACTTAAACACAATCCCACTACCACCAAATCAATCAATGGCTCTCGTCACTAAATCAATTGATATGGACCTACAATCGCTAAATTAATCGATGCCTCTAATCACCTAATTAATCGACTCCATGTTATCGCCAAACCAAAACGATGTCCCCATCCTCATAAAAATTATCGATACTGCTTTGACTACCAAATCAAACATCGATGTCATCACCAAACTATTTGACGTCGAGCACCACTGCTTTCCATACTGCATTTAGGTATAAATTGACTTAACCCTATATTGATTTATTCCATATGCTTTGACGCTGTTAGTCACTATATTGGGGATTATTATTCAGTTTTAGTACAATTGGCAATCTGCATATTTAGGACTGATTTTAGTATATAGTTTGTTTTTGGAATTTTTTAGTTACTGTAATCTATTCCAAAATACTATCCAAATAGTGATAATGAAGTTAAGATGTGCCTATTCCCAAATGAGGTGTTTTAGCCAAGATGATGAGGGAATTGACATATGTATGTAGAATCCTAACATATACTCTTGATTGGATTCTAAATAACAACTTATTTCAATTAACTTGTTTGTGTACTTTACTTATTTTGATACAACACATTTACTTACAAATCTCAATGTTAAGACTAACAACACACATAAAATTACTTGCTAACAAATGCAAAGGCACTAATGTAATTTGGAACATTATAATGGGTCTTTTCATAATTTGTACTTGGATATCTCAATGGTTGTTAACTCCGCTTTATCAGTTACTCAGCGACCTAAAAGAGGTTCCGACCTAACGACTTAAGAGGTTATGACCTAACGACTTAAAAGGTTACAACCCAATGACTTAAGATATGGGGCGACCAAACTGTTCAACGACCTAACGACTTAAAAGGTTACGATCTAACGACTTAAGGAGTGGATGACCTAAAGACTTAAAAGGTTACGACCCAATGACTTAAGATGTGGGGCGACCTAACTGTTCAACGACCTAATTACTTAAAGAGGTTTGCGACTAATGAGTTCAGTGACCTGGGGGTCCGCGACTTAACGACCTAAAGGTGGACGACCTAACTGCCTAAAAGAATGGGACGACCTAACGACCTAAAGGTGGACGATCTAACTGCCTAAAGGTGGACGACCTAACTGCCTAAAGGAATGGGACGACCTAAAGGTGGACGACCTAACTGCCTAAAAGAATGGGACGACCTAACGACCTAAAGGTTAAGGACCTAATGGTTTGATAACCTATTTTAGGTCGTTCACGACTTAATACTTGGCCAAAAAAACTATGCCACTTCCCTATAATTCGCTAAGTCCTTCCCGTTGGTTTGTATGGACAAGTGAAGGCCATTTAGGTCGTAACTTGTATGTCTTTAGCTCGCCAACACTTCTTTAGGTCGCCCACACTTCTTTAGGTCGCTCACGACCTTCCTTAGGTCATTCACGACCTACGGCCTGTCCAAAATTCTCTATAATTACACCCTAAGCTCCAACATGAAGTAGACTTTTCGATCATTTTCTTCAAAGCATCGATACTCTGCCATCTTCAAGCCGAGCCTTACTCCAACATTCGAAACTCATAAGAAGCTTCAGTCAACTTCAAACAGGGATTCAACATATTCAATCATGAATTCGGAGAACTCTCTTGCATCGAAGTTTTTCTAGCTACTTGTCTTTTGAAGTGAATTGTAATTGGAGGAAATTGTAAAGGATTGTAATCATATAAACAATAAAAAAGGATTGAAGTAGACGTAGGCTTGATTGTAAGCCGAACCACAATAAACTCTGTGTCTCTTACTGCTTTTTCAGTGAATTACTGCTTTTTTTGATTCCCGTGTTAACGGGTGGTGCTTTCATTCAATCTCTATTTGCTTCGAGGTGTTAGCGTCTGTCTTTTTACGTTAACATTTTTGGTGCTTTCACTGAGAATTGAACTCAGGATAATGTCATCATAGCTTCACAGAAATTTGTGGAAAGGATCTCTCTAAAAACCAGGAGTTTATCGGAAATAATGGCCCCCGGAAGAAAACGCAAGTCTGTGAGATCCGACGATGTTCGCGAGACTACTGCCACTTCTCCTCCTTTAAGTCAAACAACTCCAACTGTCGGAGTTACACGGGCAGAGCTGGATGCCGTGGTATCTGGGCTACATCGACAAATGGAAGCTCAGAATAACCTAATGATGGAAAGGTTGAATGCTTTATATGAGGCAAACCGCCAGCCGGTAACTAAGGAGGGAAACCTTGCCAATGAAGTGCAGAATGTTGAAGGAAGGAATGTCCCCCAAAGGCCGGCTGATCCAGTGGAAAGGACACCTCCCCAAGCAGGAGGGTCGGGGCCGCAACCAACCCTCCATGAACGGTTGTCAAGACAAAATTCGGAGAGAATGGCCGATGTTTGTCCCGCTGAGCCTCAAAATGATGAAGTGTATTTCCCAGGCATGGTTAGTCAGATTTTGAAGGAAAGTATGCAGAGAAATGAAGATGAGAAAGAATGGGGTTTCGCTCCGAGCAAAACTCCATTCACTGAAAAGATCGCCTTTGGAAGTTCGGGAAAATGTTAATGGCAGAATCAAATGAGGAAGTAGGTAATGAGAAGAAAGAAGAGGATGGATGACTTATACATTACAGAGGAGAAACCTGAAGCGGCACATACGACCTAACCTTTAGGTCGCACACGACCTAGCGACCTAAAGTGGGACGGGTTAAGGATATCGAAGCACACGACCTAACCATTAGGCGTGTACTTCGAGGGGCATATGTTAACTCCGCTTTATCAGTTACTCAGCGACATAAAAGAGGTTATGACCTAACGACTTAAGAGGTTATGACCTAACGACTTAAAAGGTTATGACCCAACGACTTAAGATGTGGGGCGACCTAACTGTTCAACGACCTAACGACTTAAAAGGTTACGACCTAACGACTTAAAAGGTTACAACCCAACGACTTAAGATGTGGGGCGACCTAACTATTCAACGACCTAATTACTTAAAGAGGTTTGCGACCTAATGAGTTCAGTGACCCGGGGGTCCACGACTTAACGACCTAAAGGTGGACAAACTAACTGCCTAAAAGAGTGGGACGACCTAACGACCTAAATGTGGACGACCTAACTGCCTAAAGGTGGACGACCTAACTGCCTAAAGGAATGGGACGACCTGAAGGTGGACGACCTAACTGCCTAAAAGAATGGGACGACCTAACGACCTAAAGGTTAACGACCTAATGGTTTGATAACCTATTTTAGGTCGTTCACGACTTAATACTTGGCGAAAAAAACTATGTCGCTTCCCTATAAGTCGCTAAGTCCTACACGTTGGTTTGTATGGACATGTGCAGGCCGTTTATGTCGTAACTTGTATGTCTTTAGCTCGCCAACATTTCTTTAGGTCGCCCACACTTCTTTAGGTCGCTTACGACCTTCCTTAAGTCGTTCACGACCTAAGGCTTGTCCAAAATTCTCTATAAATACACCCTAAGCTCCAACATGAAGTAGACTTTCCGATCATTTTCTTCAAAGCATCGATACTTTGCCATCTTCAAGCCAAGCCTTACTCCAACATTTGAAACTCACAAGAAGCTTCAGTCAACTTCAAACAGGGATTCAACATATTCAATCATGAATTCGGAGAACTCTCTTGCATCGAAGTTTTTCTAGCTACTTGTCTTTTGAAGTGAATTGTAATTGAAGGAAATTGTAAAGGATTATAGTCATATAAGCAATAAAAAAGGATTGAAGTGGACATAGGCTTGATTTTAAGCCGAACCACTATAAACTCTGTGTCTCTTATTGCTTTTTCAGTGAATTACTGTTTTTTCTGATTCTCATGTTAACAGGTGGTGCTTTCATTCAATCTCTATTTGCATCGGGGTGTTAGCGTCTGACTTTTTACGTTAACAATGGTAATATTGATTAACAATGCATATAAAACAACCTATTAACAACACATATGGAACACTAAAATGGTTCTTTGGCCGAGATGCATTGATGCTCATTTTTATCATATGTTTATATATAAAGCATGCAAATTGAACAATGTTTGGACACATCCAAAAATTGGCAGTATTTGTTGGGAAGTACATAGAGAAATATTCAACTATCAAGTCTAAGTGATTACACGGTAACATATCATGCATGTATTGTTAAATTTACTTCTGCTATACTATAATGTGTAGGCTTAAGTAGTTATGCATTTTATGTTTGCATTTAACTTGGACCTTTTTTCCTAAAGCTTTAAGTTTATAATCATGTTAATAGATTTTGGCAAGAATAGTACTGACTGTAAGTGATAAGATAGTCAGAAGCACTGATTGTAATGAATGTATAATGTATTTTCCTTTGTTTAAATATTATCATGCCATGATAGGATCGTGATTTGATGGCATTTTACAATGTCATATGTCATCAATTTTTTATTATAGAATGTCACCCATTTACTGTAAAAGTTATTGAAAAGCCTCATGCAAATAGATAGATTACCAAGATTTTAATATAGCATATTTATAACTAAAATGCAATACATATGTGGGCATAACTATGAGGATTCACTAAATCATGAGGTAGCAGCGGTTTTATGAGACAGTCCTAAACTATTTGAGAGCAATATGAAATATGCGTATGCACTTCATAAAATCCAAATGCTTTTAAGTTCCAGTTAATAGATAACCCATGGTGTATTTCTTAAATTTGTTTTTTCTAAACATTTATACATTCAGTTAGATGCGCTTATACAATTTAGATAATGACATGTTAAATTATTTTGGAAGTGATACTGAAAATTTATACATATTCACATTTATTGGGTTTTGAAGCCAACTAATGCAGGAAAATATTTTATTTATAATGAGAATTTATGTTATAAGATGATGAATGATGCTAAAGCTAGAATATGCTTTAGAAAGAGTATAGTAGTGCATGTAGGGTAGATCATTACTGGAAATATTATAAATATATTTAACCATGGTTTAGTCTATTGTTTCCCAAATTTTTGTGATAGAAACGTTATGTCAGCGTCAGCATAAAAATGAAATAATTTCACGTCTCCATATTCCACGCACCCTATACATATTTATTAAATTAGGATGAATAATAGGTACTTTGTTTCTTCTAAGACATTGTAAATGAAGTTAAAAATATATAATTAAATTTTACCATAGAGTGCATATGAATTAGTTGAGTTCTTATTTGTTCCACATTATGAATTTGTGGAATGAAAGATTCAACTTTAGCCTTCGGTTGTCTAATATTAATACATTCAAAAAAAGACAAGCTCAAGAATTTTCATAGTCCGAATGGATAATTTATATCCATCACATATATTTCACATTTTGTTAATGATTTGGTCGATGAAATAGACACAAGTCTACAATTTAAAAAATAGTTTAGTAAAGTTAGTAACAAAGGCAAAATAGTGAATGGATACTAGACCATCATATCCACCAGTAGAATAAGTCGAGTTTTTTTTTTCGTTTAAATGTGAAGGGTACACTTATCGATTTTTGTAAATACATCAACAAAATAAATACATAAGCAAACAAATAATTTGTAAATATTTTAATTGTCCAAGTAGAATTCTTCACATTCTGTATGGAAGAGTTGAGTGTTTGTTGTTTGGTCAAGTAATGGAAGATCTATCAAATAAATAATCGTCTGTCTCAATATAACCTTTTCCTTTTTTTAATCTGAATATTTAGTTAAAATCATTATAATGGCGTTTTCGCTATGCATAAATGGAGACAATTGAGCAATAATTTAAGCCTATTCTAAAAAATAAAACTTAGAATTAAGGCAAGAAAGATGAAGTAACCAACATTGTGAAGAATAATAGTAAACATGGCAATCATCAAATTGGTTGGAATGAATTAAAAAAAATAATGTGCATGTTGAAAACAATAATGTTGGTTTTATGACATTAAAAGTATAAATCCCAAGTGATTTGTTCAAGTCCACATGGACGCGCATATATATACTCGTTTATACAAGCCAAATAAAATAGTTTCATTCCAAACATCCATTTCTTACACCAGCTAAAGCAGCTGCATTGTGAGTACGACTGAAATGATTGAGGTATTTTCTTCGATATAGGGAACTTGCATAACCAATTTTCTTCTCCTTTCTCAAAACTTCAAAGATGCCTATATAAGCATCTGCTGATGTAGGGTCTGATTCGTCCCAATCCCTAAAATTTGGTACAACTTTGCATCTATCGGATGATTCTTCTTTGGTCTAGTATCTTTCAGGGTTATTTAGGGCACCCTTAGATATCTTGTTGTGATGTTGGTGAAGTGGAAACTGCTCAACATTGTAGTGTGATGCACCGTTTACGCGATTTACCTTCTCCATTCCTATGATCTCAAACTTTTGAAATGAGAGATCCTTAGAAGTGGTGTAGACTCTTTTGATTTTTCTACACTTTTACAACTACAAAGAAGTTGTATAAGTGATAAAAGCGAAAACAGTTAGCCCTTTTATTTGTTTATTCTCCTTTCTATTATTCTTTCTTAGAAATAACAAAGAAGTTTATGAAGATATTATGAGTGGCAACTAAATGACAACTAATAAGGGTTTAAGAGGCAAAAGTACCCGATTAGGTTTATCAATATCGGTTGCGGATGTTATCCCTTTTTGTGCGATCTTAACTAACAAGAAGGAGCCAAATTCAGGTACTCGATATAATATTTGGTATCATAATATTAAAAAATACTAATGCCTATGCTAAGCTATGCAATTGACCATTACAAAGCAATATTAGTATAACATTAATCATTTGGCTAAACTTCATGGCAATTGAGTATCATTCTTAACATATTAATCTTTCTTTCATTTGACTTAAGTTCCTTCCAGAATTATATTAATGATCAGAACAAAACTAGATATTTGAATATATTTAGTGTTAATGCCTGAATACAACTCTAGAAAATATGAAAACTGAATAGAGTAGGACATTACGTTATATATTCATTTAAATTAACAAATTAAGTGCACTTGAAACTTGAGTCTTCATACTCTGATTTGAATCGTCGATATATTTCTGTGCATGACCCAGTAATATAGACCAGTACTTCATGCTACATAGTAATGTTCATAAGTACTGCATTCTCCTTGTCTTTGCTTATACCGTTATAAAACTAACTTATTTTTCTACTTTGTATTGTCAACTTATGGCTGCTGCTACTCTAGTTGATTACTTACTATAATGTTCATAAGTTTCAACCGAATCCTAGTTAAATCCTTTTTAGTTGGAACAGAGTCAAAGTGTAACAGCTCGCCCTTATCGACCCTCGAAAATCGACACAAATACCCACTGTATAATATGCCAACGATCGAGTATGAGGAAAAGATAGATTGCTGAGGGAAAAAAAAGGAGGTAGAAGAAGAAATAGAAAAAAACATCAGAACCTCACAATCACAGCGGAACAATATATAATAGATAAATGACCGAATCTCTATACAAAAAGAATTGTATCTACTATATACATTAAATCATCAGAGTACAATAAAATTCATAGCGCACAACTGTGCAGTTATCATAACATGTCCTCACAAAAGCTGACTAAGCAGTTAACCATACATAGGGGAATATACATCAATTACGTGTGATACGTCTCACTAGTCAGCTCGTCTCCTGAGCTTCATAGCATCCTTTCATGAATCCTATAATACTCGGTCTGACCCGAGCATTATAGTGAAATAACATTCGAGTCAGTCTGGAAAACCAGAGTGTGAAAACACACTCTATTGGATTAAAATTTCCAAAATCCTTTGAAATCAGAGGTATCTCGTTAGACCACGCCACAAATAAACATGTCTACCTTGTGATAACCAAAACATTTTTATCAAATCCATCTGATATTATGATAGTTTCCGTAGAAAGTTAAATAGAATCTAGCTGAAATGCTTGCATCTCACGTTTCAGCAATAGTTGGGCACAATCAAAACCGCACAGGCACTTATTGGAGATTGGATACCATATAATGGCAGGGCTACTGGGTACCGTTCGTCACAGTACCTGGTCTAGATTAGCGCACCGAGGATCCACCTTGATCCCCTACAACAAAAGATCGGAGCTACCCCTTATTGGATAGTCCGGATAAGATCACCCTGTAGTTGGGATCAGCAACCGCCCACACAGCAGAATAAAAAGGGAAATATAGACAGGGATGACCTTACCCTAATTGGTTACTAGCTACTTAGCCTTGCTGCATCTCTCCTATTTTAGCCATTCCCGATTGGTGAGGCTCAAGGCTATGCGTTAACTTTTTAGCACACAATCACTTAGAATGCTCATCGTCTCTCTGACGATGTTCTGATACCATTCGTCCATACAAGTCCGTTCTCGGTCCGAACGGAATCGAAGACACTACTCCTACACTACACCACAAAAGGCTTTTAACAGCGTTTGATAAACGATGTAATACGATATAACAGCGTTAGTTCAAACGCTGTATAAAGACATGCTGTCGTATATACAGAACTTACAACAGCTTTTTGATAAACGCTGTTGAAACATCACTTTGACAGCGTTTCATACAAGCTGTCAATAATGTTTTTACAGCGTTTTCAAACATGTTGTATTATGTTTCTACGGCGTTAATAATTTAGTTGTTGGAGATGTTTTAATTCTACTTTAACTGTTTACAACAGCTTTTTATAAACGCTGTTATTGAATCATCAACTATTTCGACAGCATGTACTAAACGCTGTTATTGACTATTTAAAGATAATTACAACACGAATTGAACGCTGTTGTTTCTTCATTGACAGCATTAATCAGACGCTGTATTCTATTTATATAACAGCTTTAATATTCCACTCTATTTTTGAATATTCCAGAACTATATTTTGAGTATATTCAAGCAACTAGTATATATAACATGTTCTAATTACTATTAATTAGCTACATAAACTAGTTAAGACAATATTAATAAACAAAAGACATTCATAAACCAAGCTTCAATAATATCCATAAACAAAAATAACAAAGTAAACCAAGTTGCCACAAATTCTGTTAAACAAAGACACGTTATATGTTAAACAAAAATATAATATCAATACAGTAAGTCCGCACCAAATGCCTGCACAAATACAACCTGTACACATCTGCACTTCATCAAATATCTCCATCTCAACTCACATAGTCACATAGCAAGCTTCTGCACAATCATACAACTGTGCATATAAATCTCACATTAACTTCCACCACCTCTACTTTTCTCTCTGCTTTCTACATATCTGTTCCTCTCTGACATCACTTCATATATCACCACCTCCTTATTTATCACCAATCTTTGCTACTGCCATCAAACATAACCACTACATCATCATACGTCACTGCTACTACAAAATTCTCTTCTGCAAACAACATCACCACTATCATCACCCTCCTCTACTTCTACCACAACACACATTACATTGTCACAAAATTACCCACCAGTTCACATCAAATACATCACCTTCATCTCTATACCACAACAGCAACACCCCCTCTGCCACTACTATAACTTGCCGCTTAATCAACCTGCACATCATATAAAAAAGTTTCATTTTCCCACCACTTCTCCAGTTCACCTCTGCTTCCACTTTCATCTCCTCATCTTTGTAGTCACCAACGAATCTGCAAACACCCAAAAACCACTGCGACCTCTGAACCACCAGAAAACACTCGCCTGAATCGAAATCGACCACCAGAAATCTCCACTACAACAACTCTACCACTTCCTCCCACCACCGCAATTTCCTATATCTACTCAAATCTCCTAAATCACCCTCGCCCAAACCCCCACTCCCTCGTTAACAAACAGCAACCAAAAATCTCGTAAAATCGTGATTACCAGGCCAACAGACTCGAGCACAAATTTTTAGCACAGAAAATCAGCAGTTATTACATTTTAAAGTAAAGCAAGTTTTATAGATTATTACCGCAACTGTACATGCTCTGTCATGCTGAACAGGTCTTCTACTCCTGACCATAGTAGCAAATCAATCACCATATGATCTGGGAAAACAAATAAACATGTTATTCAATAGCTTAATAGAATCAGCTATAGATGAACCGCTTCATATGTTAATGCAGTACTTAGAATATGGTAATGTGTCATGGTTTACATTGCGTACTTGTTATAAGAAGTATGAATGAAGAAGTGTGTGGTAAGACAACTAAATGAAAAGATGTCTACGTTGAACATTTATATTTGATAATATCAAACATAGCAGGTACGCGTATTAATAGTGGAGGCGTTTTAGTACACAGAACTAATAGCTTGAAATATGTAGTAGAGATAGGGTATGAGGAACAAAGATTTATAACCCAAATGGCAAACCTAAATTTTTGCCCACCATTTAGTGTTTACGGCAGCCCATCGAAAGGAATTTTCTTTTGGCAATAATATGGCAGATATATAGGAGTGAGAACAGCATGAATTGGATGGGAAAATCAAGTACTCGTTAAGGTACGTGCAAAAGATATTAACAATTATTCACATGGCTTGTGGTAAACACAGACTCCATGATGAGTTATATGCCAATGACCTATATGCATAATGATTCTAACAATATATGGTAAACACAAACACATAATATTCAATAATTAACTCCACTTACTGCCAATGACCTATATGCATAACGATTCTAACAATATTTGTAGTAGAAAGAATTCACAAGCTTATAACACATTTAGTTGTAGTGTAACATCATTTTTTCCCCATCCCCAAATTTGACATGTAATATGCATATGAAAGACCAACAACAAGCAAGGCTTTATTTGCATGCTACTTTTTTGTATAGTTCTGAAACAACTCTTCTTCAATACCAAGTCTACGCTATGCTTTCTTTGCATGCTTCATGTTGGAATTTGTAAATAACTGATCATAATGATAAAGTTAAATCATCAAAACTTTATTAAATTTCAAAGAATTGTAAAAGGAGGTTGTAGTGGTATATATCTTACAATTTTAGGTTGAGAGGTTTGAAGTAATAGATCCCTTAGTTGTGGGTCTGGCTGAATATTCTCATATGGTAACTTTCCATGCACATAACTGTTGACAAAACAATAACATTATAATGTACTCATTTTGTATGTAAGAATCAAATTAAAAAGTTAATTATCTTCACCTGTGGTACTCATCAGGATGAACATCATAACCAAGTGCCTGAAATTTTGAAAATGCCATGTTAGTAATCATTGTAATCAAATATAAAAATGATACTGATAAGTATATAAATGTTAAATTGTTATGAGTGCGTACCAGGAGCCCTGTAAGTGAGCTGCCGTAGGATCTGAACAACTCAATGCGAAGATAGGCTGCTCTTTCTTCATTTACATCACATTTTTCAGCAATAAAATCTACATTGAGAGAGGAGTTAGTTAATTATATAGACTGAGATTTCAAAATATTCATTTTAGTGGATATACATGTACTATATACCTTCTATATTAATGACCAAATATTAATGACCAAACATGCAACCAAAAACTTTTCATGTGCTAACTAGGACGAACCTCCAAAAACCTAAAGAGTATCTTGTGCATTTTTTGCATCTAAAAACTTCACCTACCTGTAACAATAAAATTTAAAAGTTGGAAATCAAATACACATTTAAAATAACATATTTAATTTGCAACTACTTAAAAATTGCATTATGTGGATAACCAACATAAGAAACAATTTTTTATAACTTGTTCGTTTATTTTTTATGTTCCAAGTTTTCCGAAGATAGCATTTTAGTGGTTGTTAAATAACACCATTTGTGGATAGGATGTTCTGAATTTAAAGTTTGGTCATAATATGTATCAAAATACCTTTAATAGCTGCAAAAATGTCTTCTTCCACCATATCCCAGTGTGTTTTGAAAATGCTTGAGCCCAATCATCCTGGACTCGGACTGCTCTTATCATCAATTTAAAAATTTGCACCTATAATTTCCCCATCCATGGCCTCAGCCTCAAGTCTAACTTATGCTTTATTAGTAAAAAATTTGTTTGCATGTGATAGTTAGTAAGCCCCCCTGACTATTGGCAGGAATAAAAATTCTAAATAAATCTTGACTGTAGAGTTTTGAAGCTCGTTTTGATCTGTAACAACATTACTATTGTGATCAACAAGTTGTTTGACATATTTTTGTTTTTGGTTGCTGCAATATGTGAATAAAAAAATTAAGCATTGGTCCACTTCTTACAAGCATCTGATTTTAGATTTAGAACTAGAATTGTAGTTAAATGGTTGAATTTAAAAGGTCAAGAAGATTAGATCAACAACATCCATTATGTATTCTCATATATAATATGACAAGGGTTCACAAACCAGTAACCATTTCATGTCGATGACAATATGTTTCAAACATTAAATTGAAGAGATAGGTATATGATTGTAGTTGAAGCAAGATGTAAGAATGCACTATACTATTTTTGGTTCTATTCTACCTAGTTTTAAAAATTTAGTGGTAGCTATACAAAATAGATAGAAGGCATAATGTATTTTGTTATAACCCATTATTTTTCTAAGGAAGGGCAACCGTAGATCCTAATGGGTGATAGAAATGCATAATTGCAGATTAAGGACATTGTTAACTTGTATATTATGATACTTGTAATATTGATTAGGTGAAATAATATAGTTTGGAACTGTAAGTATAAATTATAAAATGCTTCGACAAACCTATGAGTTCTTATCTCTTGCTGCATCTTGGCTACGCATCGTGATTATTTGAGCATCATGCTTATCTCTAGCTGCAACAAGCCTCGCTTTTGCTGCATATCGTCTAAACTTTCGGTTTTTAGTATTAGTTCAGTCGATTTTCTATTTTTCCAGCTTTCTTGTTGTTTATTCCACTTTCTTATTGACCTTATGCTGCCAGAACTATGCATTATATTTCGTAAAAGTTTTCTCGTTAAAGAGACTGAAACCGCTACAAAGATAAATGAAGTTCAGATACTTACTAGACCCAAAATATAAGCACATAGGCAAAGTTACCTTGAACCCTAAATTCGTGATTCAAGAGCTCTGCTTTTGCATAGATCTGAATGAAATCAACAAAAGGTGAAGAAATATCTCACCATTACCACAGCCTTAGCACTTCCTCTTGTTGTTCTCATATTGTAGCTCAATCTACTCTAATGCCACTCCTGTGTTGCACTTCTGATACCTTACATAATTTGCTCACATCTTTTGTTTCAATGCTGCAACCTTAAGTCTCATGTAGTTGTTCTTCACCCAGTATGTAGTTATGTAAACGTGCATGTCCCCATATTTCAGTGTGCTCCCCCAAAATCCTTAACGCGCTTCTGTTTACTTGCAGTATGTAGTTGTTCTTGCAACCTGTGCATGTCCCCGTATCTTATTTTTACCATTTTAGGTTGGAAGTTTTTCTGCTTAGCTTCAGCAGAGTTAACCGCATCTTGGTGCATCACTCCGCATTTTGGTTGCCTTTGTTGCCTAGATTTTGGATGTGCTTTAAAGCCGGTGACTATTTATATGGCTTAGTTCTTGCACATCTCAGTCTTTAAGTTTTAACTTGCACTCAGCTCAAATTCAACAGCTGCACCAGTTCACTTATTACTTCAGTCCATCCTCTTTTGCCGTTCTGACCATGTTTGTAGCTACAGTTCGTCCACTTTCAAGTTTCAATTGTTGTTCCGCTACCAAATGCATTTAGTACAACTATATTGTGTTAGCTACCACCAACCACTATCTTCATCTCTATACTGTCAACTAAGTTAATTAAAAATCGAGTACGATCAATGGTCAAGGGTACAAAGGTACCTTTCCTCCAATTCGAAAATGTTCAGCAAGATCATGGAACTATCCATGAATGTCACCACAAATTGTAACTGAACTTCTAACAGGCTACAACATAGATAGGAATTCAATTCCAAGGCAGGTAACGATACAAGTAATGATGAAAATAATATTAACAAACTGAACTTTAAATCAAGTCACCAGAGGTTAATCATCTCCATTGTATATTGCTATAATATATCCAAATTTTGCAATAATTACCTAGTTCCATGTTTGAATAGTTCAAAAATAAGCTCAGAAGCAACTAAACTACATTGTGCAGGTAAGCAATGGTATATCCACCTATGATGGTTCATCATACACATCCAATAGAGATGGCACAAAAATATTGGTTTTAATTTATTAGGGATTAAAGGCTCAAGTGAGCTTTTCATATTTAAATATTGACAATGAAAAATGGGCTTCAGTCACTCCTCTATATTGATGTTAGCCAAAAAGAAAACTGTATAGTTATAATATGCCATGCATGAGGGTATGCTAGTTACTAGGTGGTCCCCAAGCATCCACGAGTAAATTCGCATATACTGTAACGAGAAGAATTTGGCCCGCTCGAAAATCGACATCCATACTTCAAATCGTATTCGAATGTCATAGATTCGACCGTTCAAATCCGATTCGCCGGAGCTTATAACAATCATTAAGTAAATAACACAGCGGAATAAAAGAATAATACATTGATATACAGCTTTGATACAATATCTGATACAGATAATCCAATAAATATCAATATACATCAGAGATATGATACAATAAAATAGCAGCGGAAAAGAAAAATAGATAACATCTAGCAGCGGAACTAATAACTCTAAGATAATCTTCAAGGAAGAACTCCAGAAACTGCAACTCCATTTCCAAGAACTAATCCAGTAATAGCTTGAATCTCCAATAACGATGCACCAAGCTTAGCAAGTCTGGTCCGATCCAAAGACTGAACTAACTCCAGATAATCTACTACATCTGACTATCTGAAAAACCCAACTCTAGACTGCTCGTGTAGAAAATAATGAGCACCCAGAGTTTAGGAAAGAAACGATAAACTCCGGATCAGTCGTGGGACTGGTATGAGCAACAAAAACAGTTTATCTTTTAGAAACATTCAACAAAAGATTTTCTGAGTCAATTCGCAATGCTTTTGAAAAATGAGACTACCATAAGGCCTCCCGCACACACATACATGCAAACGCAGAATCGGAGGAGATTTCTCCTTATGATAGCCAAACATGCTTGATACGCATTAAAGTCAAATCAATTTTGATATTATTATTAGTGCATAGTGTATATAAAACGATTTCGAAAGTAGAATATAAATCTTAGCCAGCATAGGTACCATTATATTATGCCTACTATAGCTACCATATTAGATGGCAGGTTCTACAACTAAAACCGTACAAGTCACGTATTGTTTCTTTGGATTTCCAACAAATGGTCAGGCCAAGGAACTTCCCATTGCCACATGAGAATGCCTCTGGAAAGACATCCCCGAGAACCAAACCGGAACTCTGCCAACACAAGGCCGGGTTACCCCTAACTGGGTAACTACTGACACGAGCACGCCATTCCCCGATCGTAAACGACCTTTTTCACGGGATCCCGATAACCAACAACCACAAAGTAATAAACTCGTAGTAACCACATAGGTTAAATATCTGGGCTCCATACCATGATACAACCTCTATCCAGAAGGAAATGCACATACCCTAAGGGGAGCTACAGCAACCCCTAATAACCTTGCCGCATCTTTCCTGTTTTGACCATTTCCGGGATGTGAGGCTCGATGAAGTCACGTCCACAAAAACACACTTTGTACAAAAAGCCGTGCCTTGGGTCAACAAATGATCAACACAATGATCACTAAGATAGACGATCAAATAAATGATCGTATCACAAATAATCAACACAATGATCATTTCAGCATCACTCAGCATGTCACATTGCCAAACTGGGAATATATCGCTGATAACTTCAACTATATAACCTCTGAGTTCGTACGTCTCAGAGAAGGGTGTTAAGCTAAGAGAATAAATTCTCCGCCACCAACAGAAATATATTTGAAAGAAATCGGCTTTATATCTCAACTTGTAATGTCCGGCATACTATCCATACAAGTCTGTTCTGGGTTCGAACAGAACCGAAGGCACTTACAAAGAAGTCCTTGCAATCCGGATATTCACAATCCTGATCGGATTTCCCATCACTTAGGGAGTTTCTATACCGGCGCGACTCGGTGCAGAAACAATCGATAGGTCATCCTATCGCTCTCGCAAATACCCGGTCTTCATCACCGGTCTTCAAATGCATCCATAACGACATATCACGTATTCGGAATGGGATATATGACACAAAGGTCCTCTCCCGGCTAAACCGAACAGTGAGCGCAGTATTTCAAAAACATATGGATAATGGGATTTCAATTAAGTCACAACTTAATAATTCAAAACTTTATTTCAAATGGTTTAATCCAATTACCATTTCAATCTTTAAACAAAAAGATTTATTTTCACAACCTTTAACGGTTTAAACAATTTTCACATTTTAATCTTTTAAACAAAAGATTCCTTCACAGATTTTCCAAATCAATTTCCATTTCAATTTAACTCGTTAAATCTTCAAATCAAAGATTTAACTTATAGCTTTCAAAACAATCTCATTTCAATTTGATTTAAACAAATCATCAATTTAAATCTGTTAAAAATAAACAGATTTAATTCATAGCTTTCAAAAAGAATTTATTCATAACTTAGGAAAATCATTTCCTTATTCAATCTTGAAATCCCCCTAATTAACTGGAATCTCAGTTCTTATCTAAAAGTGTTTTAATCCCTATATAACCAATATAATATCTTTAATCCTAATTTCAAATCATAGAATTCAATTTCAAGTATTGAATTTAAATTTAAATCAATTTATTTAAATTCCAAACTTAATCAAGTAATTTAAAAATAATAAATTTTATTTTGAACTCCATTCCAAAGGCTTTTCACATTTATTCCGATTCCATTTCTAAAACATTTGAATTTTAAAATTCAAATTTAACTGTTTCAAAAATCTGCGACTTAATCGATTTCCTCGTGAAATCCATATTTGTGTGTGTATGGTGTGGTCCAGGGGTTCAACACAATAGTGCACAACCATTCAATTATCACAGATCAAAACACAGAAATATAATTGATAAGCGATATAAACTATAACGCTTATCATACATTCACAGATTCACAGATAATATATATCACAGATAATAAATTTCATCTCAGATCACACACAAATCAGGATAATCATAAGGCATCATATAGCAGGGATATCAAACAGTTTAACATCCAATATAATCTAAGCATCCATTGGTAGCATTAATTCAATTATCTGATTAAGTTGATTAGATAAATTTTCGTGAATAAATTTGCTAGTTATGGTAAATTTAAAATCAATTAATTTTAAAACATTTAATAAACTAACCTTTAATTAATCATTAATTACTTCTTAATTAATAATTATCCTTGATCACTTTTATTTATTAATTTGCTCTTGATAAATTAATTGTTCTCAAATTAATTACTTAATTGGTTATTCTTGATTTTAAATTTAAAATCTTAATTATTAATTAATGAAACTTAATTACCCATTTCTTTATCACTAATTATTTAACCAATCATTAATTACCAATTTATAAATCATTAATCCTCAATTAATCAATTAATCAACCACTATTAATTTATTTATTAACTTCAAGTAGTTAATTAAAAATTCTTAAGTTAAATTTGGTTAAGCACAAAATTGATAATATCAATCTTTAATTTCGAATTCATTTAACCTCAAATACTTAGTTAATTATACTTTTAAATAAATTTACATTCTTAATCATCTTTCAATTTAAATTAAATAAATTTGTAAAACCTTTCTTAATAAATTTAAAATCAAATCTTAATTTAAACTAATTATGAGCTTAACTCCTAAATGGGCCGAGGCCTAGATCGCATCATCAAGTAGCCTGATCCCCTTACCTTTCTTCTACTACCCGTTCCTTCTTCTTCTATTTTTTTTTTTTTTTTATTGTTATTTGAGTTTCAACTTCAGGTGAGTTTAATAGCTTCACGACTTAAATCCCCAGGCAACCACACGCGACCCCTCTTTGGTTTCGAGTCAACCCAGTTACCCCGAGTCAAGCTGCAAAAATCTCGAGCATGTCTCGAGTCCCTCCCTTCTTCTTCTCTGCACCATTCCACTGACACGCTGACCCCCTTCACGTGCACGTGCACAGATCGTCAACGACGATCCTACCTACCGCGACACCACCAACAACCCACACGAGCTTACCTGAACACGAAGGCGACCCCAGATCATACAAAAACCCAACGACGCAAAATCGAAGCACTCGCGACAAACAGGAAATTACCATGGCCTGGAAATTCCACCTTCCCCATCGCCCACGACCTCGAGATCGCTAGCCGTCATCACCGAGGCTTCCTTATTGACATACGCGGCCTTCCCCCCCAATCGCGATCAACTCGATCGACTCATGATGTCGGAATTTATAAATTACAGAGCATTGAAAAATGAAGGCAGTAAACCCTACTTAAATCAAAATCTCCAAATCTATGTTTTCGAAAATTGTTTTGACATTTTTCTAGAATCACATAGATTCAGAACTTGCCTCCTATCAATTTACAGGAATTAAAATTAACTCTATCTCCTACAATTGACAAAGACCCATTTTCGACTTATTTTGAAACTGCTCCTTCGATTCTTTCTTATAAATCCAGATTTTTATGTTAAAAATCATAACTTTGAGTGTTAAATCAAAATACAAATTCAAATTCACAGATTAAAATACTTAAATTTTTAACATTGATTTCCTTCTTGCTGTAATTTAAAGTTACAGTGTTTATAATATGATATTAAATGCCTAAAACAAATTTACATACCTATGTCTAAGATAAACCACTTGTGTCGGCAACAAATCTAAAGTTCTAACATTTATATGAATAAGTAATTGTAATTAGTTTAGCTTTCTAGTTAATAGTTTCAAAAGAAACTAGAAGAAGAGCTCCCTGTACCACCAAAGTAACAGAGAATACCTAGACTATTCATATAAACTATATCAAGCACTTTCATTCATCAGCTAGGATACAAGCTTAGATCTAAAATGGATAAGTTTACTCACCTTCCAAATCATTGCTTAAATCCAGGAGTTTACAGTTAGAGTTTGGTTGATCTGAAGCTTTTCTTTGCTTCAAACTGTCAGGCTTTGATTGATTTGAAAAATGTTTTATGTTGAATGATTACTTGATTTGAAAGCCTGCATTGCTTTGATCTGAGTAAAACTTGTATCTGAATTTACTTAGCTTCAGAATGGAACCTTGATCCACTTGAAGTTGTTTCTATTTGTCTCAGGAAGAATTTTGGATCTGCCTTTCTTCTTTTTTATTTATTTATTTATTTATTTATAGATGATGATGTTTACATTCTTTTCTCTGGTTTTGCTTAGCTTCCTATAGCCATGAACTAGAACAAAGTTGAAGTATAAGGGGAGTATGCAGGTGATGTTATTATTTTGTACAAGTAATGTTATTTTATTTTCTTTGTTTTATCAACAAAATCTTGACTGATACTATCTAGCTTGGTGTACTAGAGGTATGGATAGGTTATACATTCTTTGCTTTATAACATGAAGGTACTTGTACTGTTTTACAGTTTATATTTATACATTTTCTTACTTTGCTTGTTTGTTGACCATGCAGTATTGTACACTTGGTGGCTAATATGATATTTCTTTTGCAAGTTCTATTTTCTTTTGCCTGCACACCTATTTCTTGTGTTGCTAGAGACTTTGTTATAGATTACTTTGCTTTGTACTTCTTTATTTCAGCCTGCATATTTATGTATTTGTTATGTATGTACAGTTTATTATTTTAGTTATGGTTTGTTTGTACTTAATTTTTGTATTTTATTTTATTTATTTGTTTTCTGGTTTTGCTTTACTTTATTCACTTTGTATTGTAATATGCTTTATAATATAAATGAATTCAATATTATAGTTTTACTTGGTAATATACTTGTTATTTTGTAATTTGTCTTTTATTTGTTTATACTTTGCATCATGAATAAATTTCTATTGTTAACTTAAAATATTATTTTACTTGTTTTAGTAATATGAATGACAATAAATGTTATTATATTTTGTTCAATGTGTTTAATCTATATTTTATAATTCATCTTGTATGAATTTATTCACACTTCTAACTTAAATATTTCATTGACTTGCATGTCTTGTTATACATAGATTTATATTTTATAAACATACTTTGTTTGTAATTCACATTTCCTATATATTAAATTCAAATTTACCCAAACATTTATTTCTTATTTTATTTCAAATCCAATATATGCACATATACATATATATTTTGTTTCTTATTTTATTTGTTTGAATACTTATTGATTATATTTTTTATATATATATATATATAAATGTTCTTATTTTTTTATTCATAGCTTAAGTATGAATTATTTTACTTTATAAAATAAGTGAACTTCTATTTTTATTTTACTCTTATTACTTTTGTATTATTTTATTAATATGAGATTTAAGATATATATATATATATTTTATTTGAATCGGGGAAACTCGCCTCATAAAAATCAATTTTACAAATTTTAATTCATAATTTCATTTAAATTATCAATTTAAATTCATAAAAATCTGGGGTCGTTACAATCTTCCCCCCTTAAAAGAATTTCGTCCTCGAAATTGCGCAGTTCATTTCATGAATTATACATACACAGAATAGACTAATGCCAATTCAAACTATACTAGTAAACATAGTGGGTTCTTCAGGTAATTCATAATATATTCATATTAACTGCTACTTATAATATTCTTACTAGCAAACATAACATTCACTAAGATTCTAGGCTCAAAATGCGTACATAGATACACCATATCCAAAAAGAAGTTAATCTAACCAACTACAAATCATCACCATCAGAGCTCTCTCTCTCGGGCCCTGACATATCTCTAACTTCCACGTCATTGTCAGTCACATAATCATACTCTGGATCAGAGTCTATCTGAATAAAACCTTCACCATTCAGCTCCTCGCCTTCTATGGCATGATCCAAATTCCAATGAATTTCTTCATCACCATCGGAACCTATTTCCATTTCAGGTTCTTCTACCTCAAACTCTTCTTCATTTTCTTCTTCATTTTCTTCTTCGAATTCCCCTTCATATTCATTTTTGAATTCGTCTTCATTTTCTTCTTCATTTTCTTCTTCGAATTCCCCTTCATATTCATTTTTGAATTCGTCTTCATTTTCTTCTTCAAACTCCTCTTCATCTTCTCCTTCTTCTACTGGTGGTCGGGGCTGCACTACAGGCTCCACTGGGAATTCCCTATGAACTGATGACTCACCTTCATCATCTCGTACCCTACTGGATGAAGCATAATCACCCACTCTCCTGACTTTTCCTCCTCGGCTAACGCTGTTTGTTCTCTACAATTTAAAATCAAAATCCAAATATTAAGATCTTAAGTTTAGAATTTTATAAGTTGAGAAATACAACAAGTTTATATTTCAGATTTTATTCTACCCAAGAAGTTATAACAGAAATCCAAAATTTTGTTTTAAACAAATCGTTTTATCGTTATAATTCAAATCTATCATTATATTTCATTAACCAGTTTCAACTCAAATTGAATTTTTAATTTATTCAAATTTCAAATCATATTCTTATTCATTACGGTTTAAATCCAAAAATGATAAGAAATTGATGAAATACGAAGTAAAAATTTTCTATAACAATTCTTAAGGCATCTTATTATACCAAAACTTCCTTTTTCACTGTTGTTACAGAGTATCGACTAATTATAGTCGTATTTCCCTGTCCCCTATCTCGTTCTCTTCTTGCACTCATACTTACTATCTGCGGATAGTGAGAGAATTTACTGAGGCATTCAAACGGATATCTTAGAGATACACTCATTCTAGGGATACTTCACCCTATCTATAATGAGTTACTTAACGTGTTACACTCCTGAGCTAAAGTTTCACCTTAGCTCTGATACCAAATGTAACGAGAAGAATTTGGCCCGCTCGAAAATCGACATCCATACTTCAAATCGTATTCGAATGTCATAGATTCGACCGTTCAAATCCGATTCGCCGGAGCTTATAACAATCATTAAGTAAATAACACAGCGGAATAAAAGAATAATACATTGATATACAGCTTTGATACAATATCTGATACAGATAATCCAATAAATATCAATATACATCAGAGATATGATACAATAAAATAGCAGCGGAAAAGAAAAATAGATAACATCTAGCAGCGGAACTAATAACTCTAAGATAATCTTCAAGGAAGAACTCCAGAAACTGCAACTCCATTTCCAAGAACTAATCCAGTAATAGCTTGAATCTCCAATAACGATGCACCAAGCTTAGCAAGTCTGGTCCGATCCAAAGACTGAACTAACTCCAGATAATCTACTACATCTGACTATCTGAAAAACCCAACTCTAGACTGCTCGTGTAGAAAATAATGAGCACCCAGAGTTTAGGAAAGAAACGATAAACTCCGGATCAGTCGTGGGACTGGTATGAGCAACAAAAACAGTTTATCTTTTAAAAACATTCAACAAAAGATTTTCTGAGTCAATTCGCAATGCTTTTGAAAAATGAGACTACCATAAGGCCTCCCGCACACACATACATGCAAACGCAGAATCGGAGGAGATTTCTCCTTATGATAGCCAAACATGCTTGATACGCATTAAAGTCAAATCAATTTTGATATTATTATTAGTGCATAGTGTATATAAAACGATTTCGAAAGTAGAATATAAATCTTAGCCAGCATAGGTACCATTATATTATGCCTACTATAGCTACCATATTAGATGGCAGGTTCTACAACTAAAACCGTACAAGTCACGTATTGTTTCTTTGGATTTCCAACAAATGGTCAGGCCAAGGAACTTCCCATTGCCACATGAGAATGCCTCTGGAAAGACATCCCCGAGAACCAAACCGGAACTCTGCCAACACAAGGCCGGGTTACCCCTAACTGGGTAACTACTGACACGAGCACGCCATTCCCCGATCGTAAACGACCTTTTTCACGGGATCCCGATAACCAACAACCACAAAGTAATAAACTCGTAGTAACCACATAGGTTAAATATCTGGGCTCCATACCATGATACAACCTCTATCCAGAAGGAAATGCACATACCCTAAGGGGAGCTACAGCAACCCCTAATAACCTTGCCGCATCTTTCCTGTTTTGACCATTTCCGGGATGTGAGGCTCGATGAAGTCACGTCCACAAAAACACACTTTGTACAAAAAGCCGTGCCTTGGGTCAACAAATGATCAACACAATGATCACTAAGATAGACGATCAAATAAATGATCCTATCACAAATAATCAACACAATGATCATTTCAGCATCACTCAGCATGTCACATTGCCAAACTGGGAATATATCGCTGATAACTTCAACTATATAACCTCTGAGTTCGTACGTCTCAGAGAAGGGTGTTAAGCTAAGAGAATAAATTCTCCGCCACCAACAGAAATATATTTGAAAGAAATCGGCTTTATATCTCAACTTGTAATGTCCGGCATACTATCCATACAAGTCTGTTCTGGGTTCGAACAGAACCGAAGGCACTTACAAAGAAGTCCTTGCAATCCGGATATTCACAATCCTGATCGGATTTCCCATCACTTAGGGAGTTTCTATACCGGCGCGACTCGGTGCAGAAACAATCGATAGGTCATCCTATCGCTCTCGCAAATACCCGGTCTTCATCACCGGTCTTCAAATGCATCCATAACGACATATCACGTATTCGGAATGGGATATATGACACAAAGGTCCTCTCCCGGCTAAACCGAACAGTGAGCGCAGTATTTCAAAAACATATGGATAATGGGATTTCAATTAAGTCACAACTTAATAATTCAAAACTTTATTTCAAATGGTTTAATCCAATTACCATTTCAATCTTTAAACAAAAAGATTTATTTTCACAACCTTTAACGGTTTAAACAATTTTCACATTTTAATCTTTTAAACAAAAGATTCCTTCACAGATTTTCCAAATCAATTTCCATTTCAATTTAACTCGTTAAATCTTCAAATCAAAGATTTAACTTATAGCTTTCAAAACAATCTCATTTCAATTTGATTTAAACAAATCATCAATTTAAATCTGTTAAAAATAAACAGATTTAATTCATAGCTTTCAAAAAGAATTTATTCATAACTTAGGAAAATCATTTCCTTATTCAATCTTGAAATCCCCCTAATTAACTGGAATCTCAGTTCTTATCTAAAAGTGTTTTAATCCCTATATAACCAATATAATATCTTTAATCCTAATTTCAAATCATAGAATTCAATTTCAAGTATTGAATTTAAATTTAAATCAATTTATTTAAATTCCAAACTTAATCAAGTAATTTAAAAATAATAAATTTTATTTTGAACTCCATTCCAAAGGCTTTTCACATTTATTCCGATTCCATTTCTAAAACATTTGAATTTTAAAATTCAAATTTAACTGTTTCAAAAATCTGCGACTTAATCGATTTCCTCGTGAAATCCATATTTGTGTGTGTATGGTGTGGTCCAGGGGTTCAACACAATAGTGCACAACCATTCAATTATCACAGATCAAAACACAAAAATATAATTGATAAGCGATATAAACTATAACGCTTATCATACATTCACAGATTCACAGATAATATATATCACAGATAATAAATTTCATCTCAGATCACACACAAATCAGGATAATCATAAGGCATCATATAGCAGGGATATCAAACAGTTTAACATCCAATATAATCTAAGCATCCATTGGTAGCATTAATTCAATTATCTGATTAAGTTGATTAGATAAATTTTCGTGAATAAATTTGCTAGTTATGGTAAATTTAAAATCAATTAATTTTAAAACATTTAATAAACTAACCTTTAATTAATCATTAATTACTTCTTAATTAATAATTATCCTTGATCACTTTTATTTATTAATTTGCTCTTGATAAATTAATTGTTCTCAAATTAATTACTTAATTGGTTATTCTTGATTTTAAATTTAAAATCTTAATTATTAATTAATGAAACTTAATTACCCATTTCTTTATCACTAATTATTTAACCAATCATTAATTACCAATTTATAAATCATTAATCCTCAATTAATCAATTAATCAACCACTATTAATTTATTTATTAACTTCAAGTAGTTAATTAAAAATTCTTAAGTTAAATTTGGTTAAGCACAAAATTGATAATATCAATCTTTAATTTCGAATTCATTTAACCTCAAATACTTAGTTAATTATACTTTTAAATAAATTTACATTCTTAATCATCTTTCAATTTAAATTAAATAAATTTGTAAAACCTTTCTTAATAAATTTAAAATCAAATCTTAATTTAAACTAATTATGAGCTTAACCCCTAAATGGGCCGAGGCCTAGATCGCATCATCAAGTAGCCTGATCCCCTTACCTTTCTTCTACTACCCGTTCCTTCTTCTTCTATTTTTTTTTTTTTTTTATTGTTATTTGAGTTTCAACTTCAGGTGAGTTTAATAGCTTCACGACTTAAATCCCCAGGCAACCACACGCGACCCCTCTTTGGTTTCGAGTCAACCCAGTTACCCCGAGTCAAGCTGCAAAAATCTCGAGCATGTCTCGAGTCCCTCCCTTCTTCTTCTCTGCACCATTCCACTGACACGCTGACCCCCTTCACGTGCACGTGCACAGATCGTCAACGACGATCCTACCTACCGCGACACCACCAACAACCCACACGAGCTTACCTGAACACGAAGGCGACCCCAGATCATACAAAAACCCAACGACGCAAAATCGAAGCACTCGCGACAAACAGGAAATTACCATGGCCTGGAAATTCCACCTTCCCCATCGCCCACGACCTCGAGATCGCTAGCCGTCATCACCGAGGCTTCCTTATTGACATACGCGGCCTTCCCCCCCAATCGCGATCAACTCGATCGACTCATGATGTCGGAATTTATAAATTACAGAGCATTGAAAAATGAAGGCAGTAAACCCTACTTAAATCAAAATCTCCAAATCTATGTTTTCGAAAATTGTTTTGACATTTTTCTAGAATCACATAGATTCAGAACTTGCCTGCTATCAATTTACAGGAATTAAAATTAACTCTATCTCCTACAATTGACAAAGACCCATTTTCGACTTATTTTGAAACTGCTCCTTCGATTCTTTCTTATAAATCCAGATTTTTATGTTAAAAATCATAACTTTGAGTGTTAAATCAAAATACAAATTCAAATTCACAGATTAAAATACTTAAATTTTTAACATTGATTTCCTTCTTGCTGTAATTTAAAGTTACAGTGTTTATAATATGATATTAAATGCCTAAAACAAATTTACATACCTATGTCTAAGATAAACCACTTGTGTCAGCAACAAATCTAAAGTTCTAACATTTATATGAATAAGTAATTGTAATTAGTTTAGCTTTCTAGTTAATAGTTTCAAAAGAAACTAGAAGAAGAGCTCCCTGTACCACCAAAGTAACAGAGAATACCTAGACTATTCATATAAACTATATCAAGCACTTTCATTCATCAGCTAGGATACAAGCTTAGATCTAAAATGGATAAGTTTACTCACCTTCCAAATCATTGCTTAAATCCAGGAGTTTACAGTTAGAGTTTGGTTGATCTGAAGCTTTTCTTTGCTTCAAACTGTCAGGCTTTGATTGATTTGAAAAATGTTTTATGTTGAATGATTACTTGATTTGAAAGCCTGCATTGCTTTGATCTGAGTAAAACTTGTATCTGAATTTACTTAGCTTCAGAATGGAACCTTGATCCACTTGAAGTTGTTTCTATTTGTCTCAGGAAGAATTTTGGATCTGCCTTTCTTCTTTTTTTTTTTTTTTTATTTATAGATGATGATGTTTACATTCTTTTCTCTGGTTTTGCTTAGCTTCCTATAGCCACGAACTAGAACAAAGTTGAAGTATAAGGGGAGTATGCAGGTGATGTTATTATTTTGTACAAGTAATGTTATTTTATTTTCTTTGTTTTATCAACAAAATCTTGACTGATACTATCTAGCTTGGTGTACTAGAGGTATGGATAGGTTATACATTCTTTGCTTTATAACATGAAGGTACTTGTACTGTTTTACAGTTTATATTTATACATTTTCTTACTTTGCTTGTTTGTTGACCATGCAGTATTGTACACTTGGTGGCTAATATGATATTTCTTTTGCAAGTTCTATTTTCTTTTGCCTGCACACCTATTTCTTGTGTTGCTAGAGACTTTGTTATAGATTACTTTGCTTTGTACTTCTTTATTTCAGCCTGCATATTTATGTATTTGTTATGTATGTACAGTTTATTATTTTAGTTATGGTTTGTTTGTACTTAATTTTTGTATTTTATTTTATTTATTTGTTTTCTGGTTTTGCTTTACTTTATTCACTTTGTATTGTAATATGCTTTATAATATAAATGAATTCAATATTATAGTTTTACTTGGTAATATACTTGTTATTTTGTAATTTGTCTTTTATTTGTTTATACTTTGCATCATGAATAAATTTCTATTGTTAACTTAAAATATTATTTTACTTGTTTTAGTAATATGAATGACAATAAATGTTATTATATTTTGTTCAATGTGTTTAATCTATATTTTATAATTCATCTTGTATGAATTTATTCACACTTCTAACTTAAATATTTCATTGACTTGCATGTCTTGTTATACATAGATTTATATTTTATAAACATACTTTGTTTGTAATTCACATTTCCTATATATTAAATTCAAATTTACCCAAACATTTATTTCTTATTTTATTTCAAATCCAATATATGCACATATACATATATATTTTGTTTCTTATTTTATTTGTTTGAATACTTATTGATTATATTTTTTTTATATATATATATAAATGTTCTTATTTTTTTATTCATAGCTTAAGTATGAATTATTTTACTTTATAAAATAAGTGAACTTCTATTTTTATTTTACTCTTATTACTTTTGTATTATTTTATTAATATGAGATTTAAGATATATATATATATATTTTATTTGAATCGGGGAAACTCGCCTCATAAAAATCAATTTTACAAATTTTAATTCATAATTTCATTTAAATTATCAATTTAAATTCATAAAAATCTGGGGTCGTTACATATACAGACCATCTTAAATTTTTGTATAAAAATTCTCACTAAGATGATACATTTGGAAGAAATGTACAAATTGAAATAAAAATGGTATACATTTAGTTCCGCCTAATCACAAAATTAATAGCCTAGAAAATAATAATAATGTGACTTGAATTTGAGCCTAAATTTATGGAATGTATTCTTTAGCAATTTATATTTCACAATGCTAAAATATAAAAGGAAATTCCATGGCCATTTTGGAATATGAATAAGATAATGATATCTTATACTTGATTAATGCACCCTTTTTTTAATCATTATATTGTTACAAGTTGATTACATTATAATAATGAAGTTGAAAGATGAAAATATTAATCTAAAAATAGAAAATATCAAAATTTAGTAACATATTAATCTTACATGGAAACCTAGAATATTATTCAATTTAACTTGTTTACACATATTTCTAATGTCATAACATTAGAAACTCTTTACAAATCAATATTAGCCAATTAAATTCAATATGTACCATTCCCATGAAGAGCAAATAATTGTTAACCTGACAAAAATTAACTAGGAAATAATTACAAGCTTAGTTATAAATATATATATTCTTTTCACACAAATATAATTTATAAACTATGAATTTACTTCTAATGTTATAACATGAGCAACCATTTACAAATTAGTATTAACTAATTAAATTTAATACTACCAAATCCATGAGCAACAAAAAATTATATCCTAGCAGCAGTAGATTAGGAAATAAGTCAAGCCTTATTTATGAAGAAATATATTATTTTTGCACTAATAAACTTCAGTGAAAGAATTTTATAAATAACATTGACAACCTCAAACCTTCATGTCACTATCATTTTTATGCAATAACAACAAAATAATAAAGTGTATCCTTAGTTTATAGAATCACTTGGTATTGAGCATGCTATTTTACGCTATTATGCAAGCTCATCAATTGCAAATCATATTCATGTGTTGTACACTTATTTTCATTATTGTATGTTAATAACAAAATACAAATAATCATCGTACCTTGCTGTACTCGACAGAATATACCACTAAACCAAAGCTAGCTCAAAAGCTTTTAGTACTTGGAGTTATCTAAATACGATAGATGCAAGAGCTATCACATAGTCTGTTGGCGCTTGATTTCTTGGTGAAGAAGAGGAATTTTTTAGTAGAGTTTGAGGTGTATCCACATGTTATGTCCTTTATCTATAGCCTTCTAAATACTGTGATGTATAGAGTTAGAAAGAAAAAGGAACAGATTTAGAGAAAAATGAATAGATACCGACTAATTTTGCAATATTAGTGTATGTACTCGATTTTAGTCATTCTTTCAAAGTTGAGTCATTTAGAATTTCAGTTAGAACAAGACAATACACCCAATAGTGAGTAGATACTCAAACGTAGAAGTTGATGCAATTGAACATGCATTTAGTACATAGACATCAACACATAGATTATACATTCCATTGGAGCTGAGATATTGATACTGTGATACAGTAAGCAGAATAATGTGATTCGGTAAACAAATGTATGCACTGTCATAGTAACTATATTATTAGAATTGCAGAAAAGCCTACATCAGTTCAGATTATATCGTCATCAAGTATTTACATTTATCGAAAACTAATTATCGTATCAGTTATTCACTTTCAAAATCATCACTTTCAAAATCATCAAATGGTCATCAAGTATTTACGTTTGTGAAAACTAATTTTGGTAGTTTTTTTAATCATACATGACTGAGGTTCGATATATTATTAAATATATAACATCTTAATAATTTTAAATAAAAATCAATAATGTAATTAAATTTTGGATGCAACTTGAATGAGGAAATTATACTTTAAGGCGCTGCTTTATGATTCCATACCAAGTCTTTCTCTTTAATCTCATTAAGCAGGCATAAGTTGTAAAGAAAAATTAACGAACGCACATGTGTATGTATGTATGCGTGTACAAACACACACAGACATACGCGTGTGTGTAAATTGTAATGATTCCTCGTGTGTTAGTCAGTTTGGGCATCTTCCATTTTGTTCAAACCTACTCTAGAATGTATGAAAATAATCACAGTAGATTAAATCATGAAGGCCCAACACTGAAACTACAGACCCAATAATTTTGATCAAAAAATAATGAAAAATAATTTTACACGTCATAGGTTATGTAATGTGAATAAAAGTACCTCTAGGAACTTCCCCAAAGCTATCCCATTTTGATTAAAAAAATGTCGCATCATAACCATAAGACTACAAAAATTTGACAGTCAATTCCAATATAAAGCCGACATTGCATTAGACTTCATTTTTTATGTTAAAAAGCTCATCCTCAATCACTAAAAGTAAAATTGATTGAGCAATTGCTAATAAATCGATTTAGTGCTGATTGGTAGCTTGCAAACTATAAAATTTAAAAAGAGAGAAAATGATGATTAAACACAGATAGAAAGAAGTATGTGCAAGATTGAAGAAATAAAATACATCACTAAACAAAGTTCAAACTAGATAATAAGTGAATGCATTGTATTACGAAGCGACCATTGAGAATTGAGACACAAGTAAAGTATTTCAGCCAGTGGATCTTCATTGGATTTTAATTCATGAATAAAAAAACAATGATATTTAGCAGATAAAAACTATTTTATCACCAATCATGTCGATTTCAAAATGCTTTATGATCAAATTATTTGTACCTTTGTAATTAAAACAGTGATAAAAATTAAAACTTTCTATGATGAGCAACGATGAAATCTTTACTAACCATTTGAAAACAAACTATTATTGACTAACCTTACCACACAAAGACCTGTCTTTTTTCTCTAGAACTTGGAAACATAACCGCAGTATTGTGCATGATAATAAAGAAAGCAATCTCACATGTTGCATCTAAAGATTAAATAAATTACCTCAAATCGGATTTCTAAAGCGAATGACCAAGAATTCTTGAGTGAGGCCTCTTATTTATTGAGTGGACTTAGAATTTGATTCATGTTCTCGTGTTTGCCAATGAAGGATTCACGGTGCTTTAGGGCTCAAGCGATTTCCAATGATGGATTCAGAGGGAATTAGGGCTCAAATTTATGGGATATTATAGGAGAGGTCAGGGAAGGAACAATTTTTCATGGGAGATTTCATGTTTAATTAGGTTTAAATTTTGCAGGAGGATTTAGAATTTTACTTTTACATGGAGCGAAGTTGAAAAGGAAAAAAGGAAGGCGGCCTAGTGACTGCGTAATGAAAAAAATTCTCACTTTAAACAGCGTTCATGGTTCTAAATTTTATTTTGCAAAATTCCTTTGTCAGCAGTTATTGTAAAAAAGTTGTCTACTATTGCCGTTGAAAACACATTTTCTTGTAGCGCTACTTCATCCATTTTGGAATTACCCTTAGGATTAGTAGCGATTAGCCGTTGCACTTCACTACTCCATCTTCGACTGTAAGCTCTTGTCTTCCTCACGAAAACATTCAAACCAGATCAAAGGGATTTTCGGGAAATTAATCTCGATCCCAGTCTCTTCGAAACGATAAGCGCATTGGCCAATATTGATGGTCGGTTATTTAGCTATCATATAATATCCACAAGCAACCATCAGGACTTAATAATTTTTCCAAATTATTTATTTCAAAATATCTTCGCAAGATAATTTTCCTGTAGTGGTTTTCGGGAGTACTTTACAAAGTCAATAGTCTCAAATATATAATATCATTCTTATATAAATTCCATTGTATATAAGATTATCGCTTTTCAAATCGAGTACCTTTCAAAATCAATAATTTTCGAGAATAACCTCATACTTATACAAACCATTTTCATATAAGGTCCGAGAACTTTCAAATCAAATATTTTTATAGAGTTAAAGGTCCTCGAAATCAATTAATTTCGAATACCAGTTCATTTCAAGCTTATGTAGGATTTCAACAATCATTATTTTTTCAAATCGCATATCATTCAAATTCAAAATTTTCCAAATTTCAAATCAGTAGTTTTTCACAACTTCAGTTTTATATCTATTTTAAACTCGGATAAAATCAAATTTCTTTCCAAATCAATAATTTTTAAAAAAATTTATTATAAAAATTTACTAAGTGCAAAATGTTTCTTAAAACAACTTTCATTATAAACCTTTCAGAACTATTTTTCATATAAAGTCATAACTGCTTACAAAAATAAGTATCCCAATAATAAGTTTTTTATTAATATTTACTATGTTCAAAACATTCATTAAAACTCTTTTCGTTTAAAACATCTCAAAACTAAATTTCATACTTGTAAAATTCAAAATAAACTTATAAAATTTACTGATCAAAATACTTATCATTTTATAACATGTTCAACTTCTATTAGTCTTTGTTTCAAAATTTTCAAAAATAAACTTTATATACTTTCCAAAATACTTAGTTTTGAAAATTAGTTCTCAATTTATAAGTGTTCCAATATTTGGAATATTCGAAAAAATCAAATTCCAACTCAAAACTAGAAATCAGCAATTAATCTTCTCAACAAGATGAACAATCAATCCTAATGCATAAGATATATAAGTTCATAATATTATTCAATAGAAAACTCGAGAACTAAACGCCGGTTTTATTTCAAATCGTTATATATATATATATATATATATATATATATATTTCGAATATCAAATCATAATTCAAGTATTAGAATCAAACTAGTTTCATTAAACAATTGATTAATAAAGCTACTAAAGTGGCCTCCACTACTTCGAAACTCAAAAATGAACGCCGAAGATGCTACAGTCATTACCAAAATTTATTTTCCAATGATAGAAGTGAGTTTCGGACTTTTATTTATTTCAAATCTTTTGAATTTTCCCATTGAAATCATTTATTAACATTTCTATTCGAAAAATATTTTCAAATTATGCTATTATATAATTCCAGAATCTTAAAAAACCAATTTCAAAAACTAGCGGAATTCAAACTCTCAAATTTCCAGTTTGAATTTCCTTTTAGTCATAAATCATAATTATATGAATCATTAGCTTATAATATTCATTTCAAAAGTCATAATTCTTTGTATGGATTAAAATAAATCACTTTAGTCTAAACAATTAATTTTAATCTCAACATTGTCGTCAAATGTCTTACAGTCAAATTGTGAAACTTAATTCAGAAGGTGTTGGTTTCAACATGCCCGTAAGAATACAACTTCTACCCTTCCCATTCGTGGAAAGGTAAATTACTTACAATTGGTTATGCACTATTAGAAAGTCAACAATAAAAGTCAAATGCTCATAAGTTTGTCGAGCACAACTAACTAATCAGTAAATGATAATATGCACAACTATATCAATCGATCAATCAACCAGCAAAGAGATAACATCCAATCATCAACAAACAGTCATGAATGATTTTATCATATTATAGAATTCATTCTTTTATATTCTAAATATAATCCAGGTTAAAATCAATTCATTTATTAATTTCAAAATATTTTTATATAATAACAAATATACCCTCTCATATACATCTATACACTTAATGAGCTTATCCTAAAGGTTTAGGTATACACTAAACCTCGCTCCGATACCAACTATGATGACCCACCTTTTTAATCAGTTCAAGTCGACAATAGAACACATATGTCCAACTCAAACCGTTTGATATATAGATTATCAATGGGTTTATTTAAAGAAATAAAAAGGAAAGAAGAAAATAATAGCAGAGTCTCACAGCGGAATGATAAAATACAGTAATCACATAAATAATTCATGAAGCTATTTAACAATTTATATTCAATTCAATTTACAACATAAATCAGAGTTATACAATATTATCAAAGTTATACATTTTAATAGACAGAATGACATAGTGCAGGGGATAAATACTACTAGATATAATATAACAAATCTTTGTCTTTGCCCTCTAGAATAACCGTCATCGATAACTGAAAAACTCGATCTGACCCATGCGCAACGAAAAGACAAAAAACTCGGATCAGGACTAAAAATCCTCATGCAAGTCAAATTGAAACTAGGTGAAATGTATTTGCAATAACTTCATTTGTTTCAAAATTTCCATAAAGGCTTCACCATTTTAAATCTTCACTACATGGTTTCTAATAAGCCAATCAATGAAAAATCAATTCAACATATTTCACAGTTTAAACAAAACTTCAATGTTTAAATATTCCAAATTATTTAAAATCATCGAAATAAATTCAAATTTCCTACATCAAATGTTATTCAACAAAATTATTGCAGTTTCAAAGTATTTTACAACACTTTATAGATTTTCAAATTTCGATAATTCCATTCAAACGTGTCACGCATCAAAATCATTAATGGTTGGATTTGAAACATCGTGCTTCTTACAAACACTTCCTTTTATTCTTTAAGGTCATATAAAAATTTGTAAACCTTTTTATTACCCTTTAGAAGAAAAAATATATCATTAATATAATTAGAATTGAAATTTTATAGGTGAATTTCAAGTTATTTTCAGAACTTGATTCTAATTTATCTAAAATCTTCAAATTTCGCTGGACTGGGGGATATAATCACATCAATCACCATCTAGCCAAAGCATTCAACAATGCATCCAATAAATCACAAATCAAATAGAATGTCCCAAGTCCATATAAAAATCAAATGTACAGATGATCAATCATATCAGTAGTGACAATAACAAGGTGATAATATGGGTATGTCGAGATTACTAAACACATAACACCCAATCACAAATATCATCCATCGCAATATCAACCAACATCCAAAGCAACCAATTCATCCGTACCACAACAGTCAATCACTATCAATGTCAGGTGTTTAAAAGTGATACGAAATTTACATTATCAACATCAAATTAAATATCAGATTAAATGTCAATTTAACCATCGGTTTAAATGTCACATCTAATGTCATAAATTTAACTATCAAATTCAATATCAGTTCCTATTGTCAATTTTACAGTCAAATTTAACTAACAAATTTAATTATAAATTTAACGATTAATTTTAAATGTCGACCAAAATTCAGCCAATTCAAATTCAATAAATTAAATTTTTAGTCCATTAAATTTTCAGATAGCAATCAATATAAATTTATCGCTTTGCTAATTAGTTTAAAAACAGTATGAATTGAGTATTTCATGAATGGGTTTAACCACTTACCATTATTTGAAAATGAAAATATTCCAAAGTCAAATAAATTCCAATCTAGTCCATGTTGTATGCGACTTCGATACGAATCCAACGCAATTTTTTTCGCTCAAATCCGACCACTTATGAAAAAATTAAGGACTAAATAATATTCGATATAATTAAATTTATAATTAACTAAATAATTAAAGTTTTAAAATACTAAACCTTTCCTCCTTCCTCCCTAATCACGTGTACATACTCCAGGCATGGATAATTTTTTCGAGTAAACTCGATCGTCGCTCCACAATGGAACGCCACCCTCTCCATTGCCAGCGCTGCCTGCCGCACCTCCACCTAGCGAGCCGCTGCCTTCATCACGCGCTGTGAAATGCCATCACCGACCCCAAAAACTGCAGAAAATGTAAGGGAATCTCGACCACATCGAGCGACGATTCGACGATCCGAATATTGATTAAGCTCGTATGGATGCCCTATATAACATCCTAGTTGAAGTCGTTGGAAGATTTTACCTCTAATGGCTCCGATCGATGATGGCCGTTGATTTCTTGGTTTAATGGCAACTTAGATTTGTTTTTAGGATTAGGTTATGCAAACGGAAGAAAGTTAAGGCCCTATTTGTAGAAAAAAATTCGTGGCACTATTCATCCATGAAAATTTCGAACTCCAAACAAAACATTCCTTCTGGCGTTCTATAGGTTATAACATATTCCAAACACAATGGGAGATATATCGAGAGCCAATTCCATCATATTCATAAGATAACTTTTCAAAAGCAAATTATTTTAATTAAATTCCTGTAATTGATTTCTGCGCGTTTCAAGCTCGCATGACCAAATGATAAGTCTGATTGCTACGAAACTTGAAATCCTACAATAATTCACCGTTACAGATTCGATGAAACTGGTTTCCTTAAAATCCGAGATAGTGCCCAAAAATACTATTTTTACATGTTAATTAAAATAAGTAATTTTCAAAATAAATTTATTCACTTTAAATTCAATTCTAAAAGTTAACAATCTTCATTCTTGTTTAAATGAAATTTCGATCAACTTTCGACATCGTATTCATTCATATTAAATTCAGGATTCAGTTATTTATATAATTTCCAATATTAAAGATAACAATTAAATTGTCAAATAAATCACTATATTTTAAATGTAAGTTATTTAACATATAAAATTTTCTTCTAAAATGAATTCAAATAATAAAACAACTACTTTTATTTTGCAGTAATTCAACATCTTTGCGATTACTGTATACAACAAAAGTTATTCATTTCTACCAAATAAATGTTATCTTATTTCAGGAATTCATATTTATCAAAAATACAATTTCATATAAACAAACTTACGTTTTTACTTTTAATAACATTCATTCGATTCTTTATTAACTTAACATTAATTATTTAAATTTCTGTTATCAATTACTTACAATTCAGTATCATTTAATTTAATTTCTAATATAAGTTATCATCTTTTATCTTATTGAATTTTGTTATTTAAATTTTTTATCTAAGTATATATCCAATAAACTACATTAATAAATCATTAAGTTTAATTTTTAACCATTTCGTTCAATAATTATATTAAATTTAATGATTTAAAATAGTTAAAAATACGGGTCGCTACACACTTCTTCACGGGTGGGAATAATAATAAACCAATTAATAAAAACAGTAAATCATTCAAAAATCCAATCAAAATTTTTTTCTACAATTTAACATATTGTTTAACCAAAAAGGTGAGTATAACTTACAATAATTCCAGTTGCCCTTAAGGCATTTTGATTCCATTCTAATTCGAACGACGTTTGAATTTAGCGTAAAATTCAATAAGCTTCGTTCGTCGCCAATCTTACTTAATTGCAAAGATAATGTCCATACAAGTGCATCACAATAAACAGCGTCTGAATCTCACCTTGTATGTAGAAGTCATTGCATTTATAAAAAATTAATTAATTAAATTAACTAATAACCTATCATTAACTTAATTAATAATATTACCCCACTAATCCTTCCCCTCATTAATCCATCTCCCTGGGCATGAAATATATCACAGCACCATAGACCTACATGACCATGCAAAGATACAGAGCTACGCTCCGCTAAACTCCATTCCATTGATTCCGCCGAACTCCTCATCGTGATCTCCACCTGCTACCCCAACACCATCACGCCAACACTTACCAAATGAAAAGAGACACCCCCTCCTCTTTCATGCCATTGTAGCGACGCAATTCGCCATTGTCCACCGCTCCCCACCTGATCAAATATGCTAAACGACATAGTAAATCCAATTCTAAGCTTCAAATTACAAATTTTTTCCTAATTCAAATGGAAACCTCAACCCTAGCTCGTTTCCTCAACCTTGGCCTCCATCCAAAACACGATGCACTCAACCATAAGCATGTCGGAATGAAGCTCTCATCAAATCGAGGTTTTTAAAGCTTGTTTCATGATTTTTAGTTTAGTATCTTGCTTGATTTAATTTTTTTGAGGTGGGAAAATTTACTGCAAAGGAAAATAAAAAGAGAAGAAGAGGGAAAGGGTGCATTTATAGAGTTGAGCGAGGGTATAGGCTTTCAATGTATGGAAGGGTATGGCCTATATGGTGAAGGCATGGGTTAAAAGTAGGTATATATTATTTTACTCACCAAAATAACTAGTTTTACGTACCTAAAATTCTCGAACTCCAACCGAGTTATGCCACCTAGCATCCTCGATCAAATATCCCTTTCCAAACTCAATGGAACTAGTATCGAGACCTAGTTTGGTCATATATAGAAGATAGATTTTCAAACCCGACTATATTATAACAATTTCTGAAATTAGTTCCTAAGCGTTTCGAACTCGCACGACAAATGATTTGTCCGATCGCCATGAAATTCATTAATATTCAATAATACACTATAATGGATCCAATGACTTTGTTTTCATTAAAATATGAGATAGTGTCTGTAACGACCCGTAAATTTCGTTAATTAAATTTGTCATTTTAATAAGATGTTGGAATTAAATTGAGTAAGGAAAAAAAAATGAGTTAATATTGAAAGAAATTAAAATTCACAATTTAATAATAGAATAATAACTAAATTAAAATGGAACAATTTTAATACGTGTAATTGCCAACAATCTAAATGAAACTCCAATTCGTTGTATTTAAACATGCTATGCTTAGTTATAAAATTTAATAAGTAACAAAATGTAAACATTGGATTATCGTATTAAATAGATAGTAAATGGTAATTGAAAGATCAGTTTTGTGTAAGGGATTATAATATGTGTGCACTGATTTTAGTGGGATGTAAAAGGTAAAGAATAAATTTACGAATGTTATAAAATGGAAAACGATGACAACTATTGTTCGTTACCAATGTATTTAATCAATAGCAATTAATTGTAATTAAACATTAACATATGTAAGTTAAGATAATAACTGAAGATTTTGAATGTAAAATCAATAGAAATGTTGATTTTATGCATAATTGGCAATTGATTTAATAAAATTTGAAACCAAGATAAATAAATGAATTGTGATATTAAATGTGTATAGACGACTAAATTTCGGTAAATGAAAATAAAATAGAAAAAATAAGTTATTTTAAAGGTAGTAATTGTAATTGGGAAATTAATTCAAAGGTTATATTAATTGAGGAAATAATACATATTAAATTTCAACTTGATTTAATCAATGCAAATTAAGTAATTATAATAAATTGTAGTTGGTAATTAAGGATGAATCTGTGTAAAATTTGGCGTTGAAGATAATTATAAAATTTTACCCATTCATCTAATTTATTTAATTAAATCTAAATCAATAGCAACATTGTTGTTAATAAAAGTCGTAAGTGAATTTGAATGTTAAAGGGTAACAATTATTTAGGTTAACCATTTCTTTAGTACGTTGCATAAAATTTGGAAATCAAATTTGAAATTTAAGAAAGTTAGGTAGTACGTTATTGGGAAATAAATTTAATAAATACGTTATTGAAATGTATTATGATTCAATGTTATTTATACCCATAAAATGTCTATTTAATGAACAGCTACATTTTAAATCAATAAACGAATTTATTGAGGTTTCAATTTATAATTAATAACATTTAATGTGGAATCAATTACAATTAATTGACTTAAATTAAGCAGTTAGGGTAGATTTGATTTGTCATTGAAGATCGTTAATTTGTAAGATGTAATTTATGATAAGCCTATTTACTTTACGAAGTTTGTTTGATTTAAAGATTTGGAAGCAAGATTTATTATTTGGATTGAAGTGTAAAATTTAATAAACTAAATTTATTGCAAATAAATAAAATTCAACATTTATTATTACGTTAATTGAAACTAGATGCAATGGGAGGATATTGTATCATAGATTTTGAATCAAACATTGATTTCATCAGGGGTAATAAATAAAGTACGTTAAATACAAGAATGGAAATAAAGATTTACAAATTTTGATATTTGAACTATAATAATTGGATTTAATTGCAATAAAATGAAATTTAATATTTAAATATTATGTAAATATAAATTTAGATGAAATTTGGAGATATTTACGTAATAGTGTATGAATCCAGTGGCAGTCTCATCTATTGGATACTAATAGATTGAATAATTGAATGAAAGTCAATTAAAGGGGAATTATTGCAAATTTAATTTATAATTTGTAAATATAATGAAATTGAAATTAACGATGAAATGAATGATTTGTTAACTCTAAATTGACATCTAGATTTGGTTTAATTAATGTGAATGATTAAAGAAATAAAAGTGTTAAAGATTGTCAATTTCAGAATTTAAATAGGAAATTTAATTTAATTTAATTTATTTTAAATTTATTTAATTGATGGAAAAATAGCCATTTTGGCCACTGACTCGGGTTTCGACGAAACCAGTTTCATCGTATCCGTAACGGTAAATTATTTTAGGATTTCAAGTTTCGTAGCGATCGGGCTTGTCGTTTGATCGTACGGACTCGAAACGCCTTGAAATAAACGAAATTGAAATCAGTTGAAATCAATTTGAAAATATTGATTTCAGCATAACTTCTTCATACAATGGAATTTGGACGTGAAACTTTTTCCATCGCGTTCATAATATTTTAAAAAACCTATTTTGTTATATGGGTTTACCCAATTTCGTTCCGGAGTTGAAACAGGCTTTTCGGGGCATATATCGTTTAGCGCATACATCTATCTTATCCGATCCATCCTATTTCAACTTTGTCTATAAATATATCACTATATACCCTAATTTCCCTAATTTTCATTTGGATGTACATATATCTCAACTCTCTCCTCCTCAATGGTAGACAACAAAATTTCAGATCAAATGCCAAATCAAATCTAAAACCTAAAATTTCAAAGTCCTCAAAAAAATTCCAAAAAAATATAGGTTGAAGCTTTCGAATAGCATAATTTACTGGTGGTGTTCGTTTTTCGATTCGATGCATCGTTTGTCCAGAATGTCTAAATCAATTTTCGGTCGTTCATCGTGTGTCGATGAACGTTGTCGGATCGGGAAATCCTTTCTGGGTTTGATGGAGATTAACTAGAGGAGTTCATCTATATGGGTTGTTTCGAGAATCAACGGTTGGATTTGGAGTAAAATTCGAACTAGTGTTCGAATTGGGTGGTGGCTGCAGGCTTTTTTTCGAACGCGGCTGGTCGCGTTGTTGTGCATGGGTCCAGGGAGAGCGGCGCTTGATGGTTTTGAGCACGGTCGTCGTTCAGGCGCGCGGCAAAATATGGTGGCTGCAGTGTGTTCATGCTTGAGGGTTTCGGTTACTTCATTCGCATGCATATAGGATGAAAGAAAGAATTGAGTGTTGGTGAACGATGACGTGGCGAGGGTAAATTGTGTTCTTTTTTTTAAATGTTTCCAATCGCATTAATTGACATAACTTTCTCATACGGTGTCCGATTTACACGTGGTTTCTTTTGTTAGGATCGTATTGAAATTCTGGACTTGATGACGCTTATTTGGACAAATTCTGAGACAGTCAAATTTTTGGGTTTAAATTGGATTTAAATTCAATTTAAATTCAAAAGGTGAGTGTTTTAACCCACTCACAACTTCTAAAACTTCTTATGTTTGTTAAATTGATATATGATGTGATTTAAAATTTATTTATAGCTGTTTGGCACATATTTCATCATTTTCTCAGTTATTTTGCATTCATAAAATTTACTTGTCATTTAATTCATCATTGCATATAAACCGCAAGTTAAATTTCTAGTTAAATTTATTATTGCATATAAACCGATAGTTAAATTATTAGTAAATTTATTGTGCATATAAACTGCCAATTAAATTATCAGTTAATTTATTTTGCAAAATAAACTGCCAATAAATGCCTTTTATTTATTACCTGTTATATGTTGATGTATTGTTTGAATTTGATGATGATTTTGATAAATGGTTGATGAATGATATTGAATGAATGGACGCTGTATTGTATATTGTTATAAACCGCAAGTTATTATGCATTTCATCTCATTCGGGATTGCGGTTTGAAATGATATACAACCGCATTTTTATTTTTAAATTGCGGATTGAAATGATAAATATCTGTATCACTTGACCATAGGATAGAAAATTACATACAGGCACCGCTGTATATATATATATATATATATATATATAAATTATTTTTGAAATGATTTTTTATGATTTTGGAAAGAATACGGTTATTGAATTTTGCTATCCATAAATTTGTTTCGAATTTTAAAATAAGCCAAATAATGAAGTTGATTTCGTTTATATAATATGGTTAAGAACATATTTGAAATTCTATTGTATATAGAGTTTACAATAACTCGAATAAAAGTAAATTTGAAGATAAATGTGAATATGATTTGAATTAAAGTATTTAAGAATTTTCCTCGAAAAAATTGTTTTGAAATGTAAATAAATTAAGATTTAAAAGGTATGATCTTATAACTGATTTTGATTTGAGGATTTAAACGAATATCAAATTAATTTAAAGAATATTATCGAGTTAATTTAATTAAAAGAATATCCTATTATTGAAGTTTAAGGGTTTTACCTGAATAATATTTGTTTAGTAAGTAAATATTTCAAATTTAAATAATAGGAACTGGATTTGATATATATTAAATTATCAAAGAATCCATTATGTAATAGTAGAATATTTAAAGATTAAAATACATGAACTATACAGTTTTGAAATATGGAATATTAAAGCTTTGAAATACATGGGAATTAAAATGGTTTATTTGGAGGTTCAAATTGATATTAAGAATTTATTATGAAATTTATAGAAGCTGTTTATTTTATAAAGTAATATAGTATTTGAACCAATAAGTATTAAAAGTTATGTTTCAAAGCTATGGTTTCAAGGTATATAGTTTTGAAAAGGCTATGATTTTTGGAAAAGATATATTTGGAATAAGAGTGATATCATATTGATTTGGTTCCTTAAAATATAAATGATATCGTATTTGTATAGTTTTGACATGAATATTGTAACGACCCGCTATTTTTGACCATTCAAATCGACACTAAAACCATATATGTCCGACTTGAATAATTCAAAATACTGAATTGTTAATTTAATTTGGTAAACTTAAAATATACAGTAAATAAATCAAACACAGATCACAGACACAGAGTAATATAATGCAGCGGAATAGAAAAAAATGTAGTTCATGAAGCTACTATATACATCAGAGTTTAAAATGAATACATCAGAATCTCTTGAATACAGAAAAGTCTTCAGTATGAGCCGATGACTTCTCTGAACCAGTCAACTAGAAAACTGAAAGCTGAAACGATAGTTGGATCTCCAAATGAAGCTCCAATCTCCAAAGGTGAGTCTCTAATGCTGTATTACTCGGTCTGACCCGAGTGTAAAGCAAAACACAAAACACTCGAGTCAGGATTAACATTCTTATATCAATAAATTCAACTCAAATGAAATATCAACTGAAATACAATATAACTTAAAGGATGTTTGGGATGTCCATCCTCTAAGGGTCCATAGAACTATCTACAGGGTGGAAATATACACTATTACACCGTGGTCATTTACTTAATTTATACCTCAAACCCAAATATCAAATTCGCTTTAAATAATCATATTTCCCAAGATAGTATTTATATATTTTAATAATGTATACAGTAAAGTACTTTCAATTTCCTTAACTTAACAAATCGTTTCACATCAACCCGACCTTCCCATTTAAATTAAATCCGATCTCATTTTATTAGTTTAAATCTTCCTAAAATAACCACTTAAATCTATAATTCCCAAATTTGGATTTGATATCCCAATTTCCCCGTTTATTTCAATATGTTTCCATATTTTAAGTATTCAACATTTCAACTAAAGTTTTCCCAATCTAGTTTTCTAAATAAAATTTCCAATCTAGTTCAAACTCAAATTTCACTAAGTTCGGTTAGTTATCTACATAACCAATTCAACTATCTTGGTTCCAAATACATACCGAACCTCTACACCATTTAATTACACTATGGTTCATAGCTTATATATAACAATTCAAATTTAACAGTTTCATATAGATTCTCGATTTTTACATCGTTATTATCTAGCCTTGAACCCTCCCTTATTTGATTCAATATCATTTTAGTGACCTTAAATTACATTTTACTCAATATTTCTTAATTTATTTAAACGTGAAATATCTCCTTCGATAAATTTCAAATTGATTTAAATAAATAAATCCTTATCTGAATACCATTAAAAATAATCCAAATTTATCTCCCAATCTTAATTGTTCAATATTATTGCAAAATTTTTCCGAATAAAATTTACATAGATATTTATCATGATTTATGTATTAAATCAAATCTTTGATTAAACTAGACATAATTAACTCTATCTTTATCATTACCCTTTATACATGTATTTAAGAATTTACATTAAATAAGACCATATATTTCTTATCACATGGTCAAGTGTTACGGATTCAATCCGTACACTAAATGTATACGGGTGGATAGCATTTCAACTCGTAATTCCAAATTAAATTAACTGGAAACTACTTGGGTCTATCTTTTCAAACCATTTCAATTCAAAACAAACATAACAAAGGGAACTTGCAGTGATGACAGGGATGGTGTCAAAGTAAATAAACAGGCAATAACAACAATCAATAACAATTCAATAAATAAATCAAATAACCCCGAAATAATCGTATTAATTCGCATTGTTATTTGTATGATTACTTCTAGAATCTACACTATCATTTCATGTAGATTAAAGATTATTACATTACAGTTTTTCACTTGTCATTCCTTTTTAAATTTCAGTTTTAAACTACAACAATTAATCCAAACTACGTTCAAAAGATTTAAAGTATAAAATTTTCTATTTCTACGTCAATTAAAGGGTCAAATTTAACTAATCAAATTTACATATGTCGGGGTCAGGTTTTAATAAATTAAGGTCCATCATATATAATCCGTTTAATTTGTAAACTATACTACCCAAATTAAACTAGCAACTAGTTATCACTTAACAATAAAAATTAACATCCAATTTAAACAACAATCAATCAAACAATCAATTATCAACCAATCTGTATTATTATCACATACATAATTAACCGATAATGGTTTCGGGTGTCATAGGTGAACAGATACAGATAATAGCAGTCATAACAGTAAAACAACTAACAGCAGCATATTTCAATTGTCGTTTCAATTGAAATCAAATTTAATAAATAAAAGAATGTTAATCGTGAGTGATTTCTCACCATTTGAGGCTAGAGAGGAGATAGACAACATTGGCACGAATTCGAATTGACGATTTTCAAAGCAAGTCAAAATTGGCACGAATTCGAATGGACAACCAAGCTGATCAAAAGGAATTGATAAAATGAATCAGAACTATCTTGATATAGTTTGAAACAAAATATATGTTATAAATTGCTCAAAAACCAAATTTTTAACCATATATTTAAAATAAGATATATATATATATTTTATTTCAAATTACTAATTTAACTTTAACACCATTAGAACAAAACATATGTTGTGTATGTATATATATATATATATATATATATATAAAATAACTTTCTCTAACCCCAATTTTTACAAACATATATTAAAGAATATTTGAAAAAAAAAATTATTAATTAATAAACTTCGAAACCCAAATTGCACATTTTTGAGATTTATGTACATTTAAAACTTAATGCATATCCAAAGTTATTTCCTTGAAAGTTTACATAAACTAAACCATGTATATTTGAAACCATGTATATAAAAACTGTTCAAAATCATGCAACATACAAAAATGTATCTATGCGAGTTTTTTTTTTTTTTTTTTAACAACATAAATGCAGACTGGAATTATAAACATATTATATATATTAGAACACACGACAGCAATATGTATATATATGAAATAAATAAATAAATAAGACTGGTTACTAGCTTTATAATATAATATATATAATACTTATTTATAATATAAACTTACATCTATACACATTATATATTTTAAAACAAATACTTAAATCAATACATATAACCAAAATCGCATACTCTTAAAAATATATAAAAACAAAAACAAAAAACACAAAACAACTTAAAAATTCTTTATTCTGTAACAATAACTGCAAACAAAAAAACTATGAACAAAACAAACTTTGAAATATTAAAACTGTAAACACAAAACTATGAAAGAAAGAAAGAAAAACTCATACTTATTAAAAATCTAAACTGTATATAACGTATAACTATACATATATATATATATACACGTACCCACGAGATCACCAACTACAGATATATGTGTGCCTCAATAAAAAGATTGCCAGAGACGCACAGGTGAGGACACGTGGTTGTGGAGGGGTTCGCTTGCACGGGCTGCTGACGTGGGGGAGGGTTGCAGGCAGAGGCGGTAGTGCTTGAGAGGAAAGGCAGGAAAAAGAATAGTTTGTCTCAATTGAAGTCCAGATCCAAAAGAAAAGATGGGAGAAAAATAAAAGAGGAAAGGAGATGAAGTAGGAAATAAATAGGCTAGAAAAAGTAACGGCTACAGGGGAAAAATAAGAAAAAGGAAACGTAAAGGAAAATAAAAGAAAAGAATGTATGCGTAAAGAACGTATAGAATTTTATACTTTTCAAAATCAACAGTGCAATTAAAGCAATTTTTATTATTTGTCAGGTTATATGTTTTATATTTATTTCTTTCCTAGATCTCAATTCATAGCATATTAAACTACGCAGATTAATTATTTTTATCAACGTTCAAAACGTTATCACCCAAAATACAGCAATGACATAGCAAATGTCTAGAAGCATTAATTTGAAAACTTAATAAAGCAATTTATTGTTTACCTTGGGTAGCACTTTCAAATTTGAAACTGAAGGAAGAATGAATAAGAAACGGCTACAGATCAATTAAAGAAGGAGAGGAGTATGGATTTGTTTGAAAAGAAGAAGGATATTGTCATTTTTATTTTATTTTTGAAAACATTTTTTTTTTTTTGGAAAAGCAACAGTGTATATATATAATTTAGTGGATAGGAGAAATAGAAGGGGAAACATCTGTCAATAAAATAACGTATATACTTTGCCTTATATATAATATTAAACAAGTGGATAAAAGGAAAATTCAATGGTGAATATTGTAACTTATGGAATAAATGTTAAAACGAAAGCAAGTGAAACTAGGAAATCAATTAAAGCATAAAGGAAAGTTATAAAGTCAAAAGAGCCATTAAAAATCCAATAAATGCAACGTATAAAATTTTCAAATTTCGAAACTGATAGAAATAAAGACAGTCATAAATGCATTGTAACAGCTGGAAATAAACATTAGTGGCTGTTTTATTGGATCAAATTTGGAATAGAAGGCAGTTGGACGTGAATCAAGGAGTAACCAAGGTAAGCCACTGTTTTAATTAAAATCTTTCTTTTAACCGGTGGAAATAATATGATGGGTGGCTGTGACAGAGGGAAGAAGAAGCTTGATTTATATATACTTTTTTCCAGGATGGAGTGGGAGTAAAAACTGATCCGAGAGGAAAATGCGAGAGGATAATATAATGGAAGAATGAGAAGTTTAAGCAAATGAAACGTATAGAAATGAATGCGCAACAAATAAACCAAACAAGGTAATGGTCCATTCCCTTGATTTGGGGAAAATAAATGTTTTCTGCAGTTTCATTCGAAAGAAGGAAAAACGTAAACATGTTTCAAAAGGGAAAGATTGAAGAAAATGAAAATTTGGAGCAGGTCACAGCAAATATATATTATTTTTGTTGCTGAGAAGAAGAAAGGATTGAAACGTCTCAATAAATAAACACGCGAATTAATGGGAACGGTAACAATCAACCCCTAAATTATGGAATAATAGAGGCAACGGCTATAAAAGCAGTAATTAAAATATGGCAAGTTATATACAAAATAAAGGAGAAAATAAAACTTTCAGAGGAAAGTTTGAACAGTAATAAAGAATATGGACCACGTTATACATGTAAAATTAAATGAGATGATAATAGGCAGAAGTGAAGTTGGTTTTCGGAGAAAAATGTACAAATATATTTATTGCCTCAAACGTAAAACGCGAAATGACAATGGATAGAGAAAGAAAATGAATCACTGAATAATGAATTGAAATGATGGGTTTTGTAACAGCTTTGCATTGATTGAGAAGTTATTAACTGATTTGAATGAGGTAGAATTTCTAAATAAATAAACCTCCATAAAATAAATTGAAAATCTATCATCTGCTACGTACAATTGAATGTAATCCAAATATTAAATTTTTTTTTTATATCAAAATATTATTTTTAAAGTTCTCAAAATTTTAATTAAATACGTAAAAACATTAAAAATTATTAAAATTTTACGGGTCGTTACACTCTCCCCCACTCAAAACTTTTCGTCCCCGAAAAGGAAGGAGGTAGGAGGATTGTACAACCAGAAATAATAGTAGATTGGAAGTCAAAATTAAACCAATACTTTGAAACTAAATAAATTTTGCTTGAAATTTGAAAGCTTCATTTGGAATACAATTATCTTTGATACTTTAAAAATTTTCAAAACTCCTTTGATAACAATTATTTACACTATTACTTCTATTTACAAAGACTATTGAAAATATTAAATCCAAAATTTATGAAAATTTTTATTTATCTCAAGATACCTTTTAAATATTATCAATAAATTAATAATCATTTTCTTTAAAGATGTTTTATTTAATTTATAACTTCAAAAATATTTATAACACTAAAATTTTATATAAACAAATGTAGTATACAAATAAGCAATATTTAAAAGATTTATTCAAAAAGGAAAGGAAGGTAGATTCCGAAAACGGAATATAGGTGAAAAATAAAGCTGAGCAGATGAGGTAGATTCAAAAGAATAGAATCGGGCACGAATAATTTATTTCAAACCATAAGAATTTAAATTTCAAATATTAATACAAAATTTCTTTGTTGAAAATACTTTTATAATAAAATACCTTTATAAATAAATACTTTTATATTGAAACCAATTTTTCTTTCGAAAATACTTTTATAACTCAATGTTTTAACAAGTTTATCCTCGTTCTTGCAGACTCTGGCCATGCGTTGATCAGGCGCAAAGCTAGAATTCTTCAAGTACTTAGTAGACTTGTTTCAACACCCAGTGGAAATACTTGAAAACCTTTAAAAACAGATATGGAAAGTACAATCCAAACAAAACAACCAAACCAAAACCTTTGTCCGATCATGGTTCGCAGATACACAATGGTTACGCCTGGGTCCCCCAGGAAACAATCCATATCCGTAAGCTTTCTCAGCCCTGCGAGTTACGCCATGATGACTAGTAGAGTGCAGGATACACAATGGTTACGCCTGGTTCCCCCAGGAAACAATCCGTACCCCTAGGAAAGACTCAGCCAGGCACTTGCGCTACTATTCGCGACCTACACAGATTGCAGGATACACAATGGTTACGCCTGGTTCCCCCAGGAAACAATCCGTACCCCTAGGCAAGACTCAGCCAGGCAATTTCGCTGTGCATTCACGAGAGAAAAAGAAACCATGGGTTACCCACGGTGGGAATACTCGAGTATTACATCCGGAAAACCGAAAATCAGAGAGAATAATATCGATAGAATGAATCCACGCTGTGGCCACAAAGCGGATATCAAGCAGAAGGCACTTTCCATATCTTTACTTGGAAAATATATATATATAGTACCTTTTCAAAATACTTCCAAATATCGCACTTATATAAAGTCCATATGTATAGGATTCCTTTCTAAATCGAATACTTTCCAAATCAATAGTATATCAAAACATACTTACATAGACTTTGATTATATAAATTTTCTTTCCAAATTGAGTACCTTTCAAATCAATTGATTTCAAATCACTTTCATACTTATACAAATCCATTTTATATAAGTCCGACCACTTCCCAAATCAAGTGCTTAATTATACAAGGTTCTCAATTTCAAATCATTCAATATCAAATTTAGTTTCAAAATCATATATGATTTCACCAAATTTTCTTCCGAATTAAATATCTAATATTTCAAAGTTCCCAAAAAAATAGGTTTAGAAAATTATCCCATTTTCCAAATTAAAGTAAGTCAAACAGATTCATTTCCAAAAATCACCATATAAGTACTAGTTTTTGATTCCAATTTAATTTCAAAACCAAATATTTTCCCAAAATTAATTTATACTCAAAATGGTTTCCAAATTTATAATTATCCTTTTTTTTTACTTTTAAACTATCTATTTCTATGTGAAATATCCAATTTACCTTTTTGAAAACCATTATACAACTTTTTTTTTCAAAACATTTCAAAACTAAATTTATATTCTTTATCAAACATTTTATACTCTTCGAAATTGCTTAGCTTTGAAAATTTTAATCTCGATTTGGAAGTGTTCGAACATTCAAAATAGTTAGGGAAATCAAATTTTAAATTCAAGAGTTGAAAATCAACAATAAATCAATTATTAAATCTGAAACTCGAGGACTGAACACCGGTCTCACTTTAAATTGTTTCGAATATATATATATATATATATATATATATATCTTTTGAAAATATCAAATTATACTTCGGAATTTGAAATCATAACGGTTTTACAAAATCACTCGCATAGCGAGCTATTAAAGTGGCCCCTCCCCCACTCCGAAACTCGAAAATCAATGTCGATGATGCGTGCACTCATCACTGAAATTATTTTCCAGCGACATAAGTGAGTTCTGGACTTCTATTTTCTTGAAAACTTCTTCGAAATTTCTTCAAAATTATTGGAATTCATTTGAACTCATTTGAAACCTTTCTGATTCGGAAAAATACTTTTAAATCGTATTATTTTTATATATTTTCCAAAATCTTAAAACCAATTTCAAAATACCGGAATTCAATTCTCGAATTTCAAATTTAACACTTCAGTTATAAATCGTTTTTATATAATCAATTTCTTATAATTTTTCAAAATTTCAAAATCCTTTCAAAACCTTTTTATATAGAATAACATTTCTTATTTGATTTATCCTTATCGAAAACATTTTCACTTTTATATAAAGAATAAAATCATAGTTATCAAAATAATAATTTCGATATATAAAACAATTTCAAAAATGCAAACATACCCGATTTTCAAAGGATAATTCTAAGAATGGATTTCAAACAAAGATGGAGATTTAAATTAGAGCAACTCTAATCAATAGAATCCTGATACGAAGATAGACTCAACAAAGTTGAGAAAATCAAAATACAAAATAGAAGATGGATATATTTCTACAAATCGCGGGCGACCTTAACCGGGTCAATCGTGATTTCAGGAATATGATCGATGCGGAATTCAAAGGCAAATCGACATTCGATTGCCCGATATAGAATTCAGCATAAATAGATATAGCAGCATTGTACACCGAGGATACATGAATCTTCGGTGAATCAATGCCAACTGAAAAGGAGTTTCACACCTTTTACAAATCATTCAGTGGAGTTATGGAATACTCCAGAATCAAACGAATATAAATAGGGAGAGACAAGAATGAATTTCGAAACTGAGGGACATTCCAAAATTCAAAGGAAATCGAGTCAAAAAGGAAGAGGTCCAACTCGAATGAAAGTGATTCTGTAAATAAATTTACCATATATGCTAAGTTTGGCTAGAGCCAAAGCTCTGATACCAACTGTAACGACCCGCTATTTTTGACCATTCAAATCGACACTAAAACCATACATGTCCGACTTGAATAATTCAAAATACCGAATTGTTAATTTAATTTGGTAAACTTAAAATATACAGTAAATAAATCAAACACAGATCACAGACACAGAGTAATATAATGCAGCGGAATAGAAAAAAATGTAGTTCATGAAGCTACTATATACATCAGAGTTTAAAATGAATACATCAGAATCTCTTGAATACAGAAAAGTCTTCAGTATGAGCCGATGACTTCTCTAAACCAGTCAACTAGAAAACTGAAAGCTGAAACGATAGTTGGATCTCCAAATGAAGCTCCAATCTCCAAAGGTGAGTCTCTAATGCTGTATTACTCGGTCTGACCCGAGCGTAAAGCAAAACACAAAACACTCGAGTCAGGATTAACATTCTTATATCAATAAATTCAACTCAAATGAAATATCAACTGAAATACAATATAACTTAAAGGATGTTTGGGATGTCCATCCTCTAAGGGTCCATAGAACTATCTACAGGGTGGAAATATACACTATTACACCGTGGTCATTTACTTAATTTATACCTCAAACCCAAATATCAAATTCGCTTTAAATAATCATATTTCCCAAGATAGTATTTATATATTTTAATAATGTATACAGTAAAGTACTTTCAATTTCCTTAACTTAACAAATCGTTTCACATCAACCCGACCTTCCCATTTAAATTAAATCCGATCTCATTTTATTAGTTTAAATCTTCCTAAAATAACCACTTAAATCTATAATTCCCAAATTTGGATTTGATATCCCAATTTCCCCGTTTATTTCAATATGTTTCCATATTTTAAGTATTCAACATTTCAACTAAAATTTTCCCAATCTAGTTTTCTAAATAAAATTTCCAATCTAGTTCAAACTCAAATTTCACTAAGTTCGGTTAGTTATCTACATAACCAATTCAACTATCTTGGTTCCAAATACATACCGAACCTCTACACCATTTAATTACACTATGGTTCATAGCTTATATATAACAATTCAAATTTAACAGTTTCATATAGATTCTCGATTTTTACATCGTTATTATCTAGCCTTGAACCCTCCCTTATTTGATCCAATATCATTTTAGTGACCTTAAATTACATTTTACTCAATATTTCTTAACTTATTTAAACGTGAAATAATTCCTTCGATAAATTTCAAATTGATTTAAATAAATAAATCCTTATCTGAATACAATTAAAAATAACCCAAATTTATCTCCCAATCTTAATTGTTTAATATTATTGCAAAAATTTTCCGAATAAAATTTACATAGATATTTATCATGATTTATGTATTAAATCAAATCTTTGATTAAACTAGACATAATTAACTCTATCTTTATCATTACCCTTTATACATGTATTTAAGAATTTACATTAAATAAGACCATATATTTCTTATCACATGGTCAAGTGTTACGGATTCAATCCGTACACTAAATGTATACGGGTGGATAGCATTTCAACCCGTAATTCCAAATTAAATTAACTGGAAACTACTTGGGTCTATCTTTTCAACCCATTTCAATTCAAAACAAACATAACAAAGGGAACTTGCAGTGATGACAGGGATGGTGTTAAAGTAAATAAACAGGCAATAACAACAATCAATAACAATTCAATAAATAAATCAAATAACCCCGAAATAATCGTATTAATTCGCATTGCTATTTGTATGATTACTTCTAGAATCTACACTATCATTTCATGTAGATTAAAGATTATTACATTACAGTTTTTCACTTGCCGTTCCTTTTTAAATTTCAGTTTTAAACTACAACAATTAATCCAAACTACGTTCAAAAGATTTAAAGTATAAAATTTTCTATTTCTACGTCAATTAAAGGGTCAAATTTAACTAATCAAATTTACATATGTCGGGGTCAGGTTTTAATAAATTAAGGTCCATCATATATAATCCGTTTAATTTGTAAACTATACTACCCAAATTAAACTAGCAACTAGTTATCACTTAACAATAAAAATTAACATCCAATTTAAACAACAATCAATCAAACAATCAATTATCAACCAATCTGTATTATTATCACATACATAATTAACCGATAATGGTTTCGGGTGTCATAGGTGAACAGATACAGATAATAGCAGTCATAACAGTAAAACAACTAACAACAGCATATTTCAATTGTCGTTTCAATTGAAATCAAATTTAATAAATAAAAGAATGTTAATCGTGAGTGATTGCTCACCTTTTGAGGCTAGAGAGGAGATAGACAACATTGGCACGAATTCGAATTGACGCTTTTCAAAGCAAGTCAAAATTGGCACGAATTCGAATGGACAACCAAGCTGATCAAAAGGAATTGATAAAATGAATCAGAACTATCTTGATATAGTTTGAAACAAAATATATGTTATAAATTGCTCAAAAACCAAATTTTTAACCATATATTTAAAATAAGATATATATATATATATATATTTTATTTCAAATTACTAATTTAACTTTAACACCATTAGAACAAAACATATGTTGTATATATATATATATATATATATATATATATATATAAAATAACTTTCTCTAACCCCAATTTTTACAAACATATATTAAAGAATATTTGAAAAAAAAAATTATTAATTAATAAACTTCGAAACCCAAATTGCACATTTTTGAGATTTATGTACATTTAAAACTTAATGCATATCCAAAGTTATTTCCTTGAAAGTTTACATAAACTAAACCATGTATATTTGAAACCATGTATATAAAAACTGTTCAAAATCATGCAACATACAAAAATGTATCTATGCGAGTTTTTTTTTTTTAACAACATAAATGCAGACTGGAATTATAAACATATTATATATATTAGAACACACGACAGCAATATGTATATATATGAAATAAATAAATAAATAAGACTGGTTACTAGCTTTATAATATAATATATATAATACTTATTTATAATATAAACTTACATCTATACACATTATATATTTTAAAACAAATACTTAAATCAATACATATAACCAAAATCGCATACTCTTAAAAATATATAAAAACAAAAACAAAAAAAAACAAAACAACTTAAAAATTCTTTATTCTGTAACAATAACTGCAAACAAAAAAACTATAAACAAAACAAACTTTGAAATATTAAAACTGTAAACACAAAACTATGAAAGAAAGAAAAAAAACTCATACTTATTAAAAATCTAAACTGTATATAACGTATAACTATACATATATATATATATACACGTACCCACGAGATCACCAACTATAGATATATGTGTGCCTCAATAAAAAGATTGCCAGAGACGCACAGGTGAGGACACGTGGTTGTGGAGGGGTTCGCTTGCACGGGGCTGCTGACGTGGGGGAAGGTTGCAGGCAGAGGCGGTAGTGTTTGAGAGGAAAGGCAGGAAAAAGAATAGTTTGTCTCAATTGAAGTCCAGATCCAAAAGAAAAGATGGGAGAAAAATAAAAGAGGAAAGGAGATGAAGTAGGAAATAAATAGGCTAGAAAAAGTAACGGCTACAGGGGAAAAATAAGAAAAAGGAAACGTAAAGGAAAATAAAAGAAATGAATGTATGCGTAAAGAACGTATAGAATTTTATACTTTTCAAAATCAACGGTGCAATTAAAGCAATTTTTATTATTTGTCAGGTTATATGTTTTATATTTATTTCTTTCCTAGATCTCAATTCATAGCATATTAAACTACGCAGATTAATTATTTTTATCAACGTTCAAAACGTTATCACCCAAAATACATCAATGACATAGCAAATGTCTAGAAGCATTAATTTGAAAACTTAATAAAGCAATTTATTGTTTACCTTGGGTAGCACTTTCAAATTTGAAACTGAAGGAAGAATGAATAAGAAACGGCTACAGATCAATTAAAGAAGGAGAGGAGTGTGGATTTGTTTGAAAAGAAGAAGGATATTGTCATTTTTTTTTTTTGAAAACAATTTTTTTTTTTTTGGAAAAGCAACAGTGTATATATATAATTTAGTGGATAGGAGAAATAGAAGGGGAAACATCTGTCAATAAAATAACGTATATACTTTGCCTTATATATAATATTAAACAAGTGGATAAAAGGAAAATTCAATGGTGAATATTGTAACTTATGGAATAAATGTTAAAACGAAAGCAAGTGAAACTAGGAAATCAATTAAAGCATAAAGGAAAGTTATAAAGTCAAAAGAGCCGTTAAAAATCCAATAAATGCAACGTATAAAATTTTCAAATTTCGAAACTGATAGATATAAAGACAGTCATAAATGCATTGTAACAGCTGGAAATAAACATTAGTGGCTGTTTTATTGGATCAAATATGCAATAGAAGGCAGTTGGACGTGAATCAAGGAGTAACCAAGGTAAGCTACTGTTTTAATTAAAATCTTTCTTTTAACCGGTGGAAATAATATGATGGGTGGCTGTGACAGAGGGAAGAAGAAGCTTGATTTATATATACTTTTTTCCAGGATGGAGTGGGAGTAAAAACAGATCCGAGAGGAAAATGCGAGAGGATAATATAATGGAAGAATGAGAAGTTTAAGCAAATGAAACGTATAGAAATGAATGCGCAACAAATAAACCAAACAAGGTAATGGTCCATTCCCTTGATTTGGGGAAAATAAATGTTTTCTGCAGTTTCATTCGAAAGAAGGAAAAACGTAAACATGTTTCAAAAGGGAAAGATTGAAGAAAATGAAAATTTGGAGCAGGTCACAGCAAATATATATTATTTTTGTTGCTGAGAAGAAGAAAGGATTGAAACGTCTCAATAAATAAACACGCGAATTAATGGGAACAGTAACAATCAACCCCTAAATTATGGAATAATAGAGGCAACGGCTATAAAAGCAGTAATTAAAATATGGCAAGTTATATACAAAATAAAGGAGAAAATAAAACTTTCAGAGGAAAGTTTGAACAGTAATAAAGAATATGGACCACGTTATACATGTAAAATTAAATGAGATGATAATAGGCAGAAGTGAAGTTGGTTTTCGGAGAAAAATGTACAAATATATTTATTGACTCAAACGTAAAACGCGAAATGACAATGGATAGAGAAAGAAAATGAATCACTGAATAATGAATTGAAATGATGGGTTTTGTAACAGCTTTGCATTGATTGAGAAGTTATTAACTGATTTGAATGAGGTAGAATTTCTAAATAAATAAACCTCCATAAAATAAATTGAAAATCTATCATCTGCTACGTACAATTGAATGTAATCCAAATATTAAATTTTTTTTTATATCAAAATATTATTTTTAAAGTTCTCAAAATTTTAATTAAATACGTAAAAACATTAAAAATTATTAAAATTTTACGGGTCGTTACACTCTCCCCCACTCAAAACTTTTCGTCCCCGAAAAGGAAGGAGGTAGGAGGATTGTACAACCAGAAATAATAGTAGATTGGAAGTCAAAATTAAACCAATACTTTGAAACTAAATAAATTTTGCTTGAAATTTGAAAGCTTCATTTGGAATACGATTATCTTTGATACTTTAAAAATTTTCAAAACTCCTTTGATAACAATTATTTACACTACTACTTCTATTTACAAAGACTATTGAAAATATTAAATCCAAAATTTATGAAATTTTTTATTTATCTCAAGATACCTTTTAAATATTATCAATAAATTAATAATCATTTTCTTTAAAGATGTTTTATTTAATTTATAACTTCAAAAATATTTATAACACTAAAATTTTATATAAACAAATGTAGTATACAAATAAGCAATATTTAAAAGATTTATTCAAAAAGGAAAGGAAGGTAGATTCCGAAAACGGAATATAGGTGAAAAATAAAGCTGAGCAGATGAGGTTGATTCAAAAGAATAGAATCGGGCACGAATAATTTATTTCAAACCATAAGAATTTAAATTTCAAATATTAATACAAAATTTCTTTGTTGAAAATACTTTTATAATAAAATACCTTTATAAATAAATACTTTTATATTGAAACCAATTTTTCTTTCGAAAATACTTTTATAACTCAATGTTTTAACAAGTTTATCCTCGTTCTTGCAGACTCTGGCCATGCGTTGATCAGGCGCAAAGCTAGAATTCTTCAAGTACTTAGTAGACTTGTTTCAACACCCAGTGGAAATACTTGAAAACCTTTAAAAACAGATATGGAAAGTACAATCCAAACAAAACAACCAAACCAAAACCTTTGTCCGATCATGGTTCGCAGATACACAATGGTTACGCCTGGGTCCCCCAGGAAACAATCCATATCCGTAAGCTTTCTCAGCCCTGCGAGTTACGCCATGATGACTAGTAGAGTGCAGGATACACAATGGTTACGCCTGGTTCCCCCAGGAAACAATCCGTACCCCTAGGCAAGACTCAGCCAGGCACTTGCGCTACTATTCGCGACCTACACAGATTGCAGGATACACAATGGTTACGCCTGGTTCCCCCAGGAAACAATCCGTACCCCTAGGCAAGACTCAGCCAGGCAATTTCGCTGTGCATTCACGAGAGAAAAAGAAACCATGGGTTACCCACGGTGGGAATACTCGAGTATTACATCCGGAAAACCGAAAATCAGAGAGAATAATATCGATAGAATGAATCCACGCTGTGGCCACAAAGCGGATATCAAGCAGAAGGCACTTTCCATATCTTTACTTGGAAAATATATATATATAGTACCTTTTCAAAATACTTCCAAATATCGCACTTATATAAAGTCCATATGTATAGGATTCCTTTCTAAATCGAATACTTTCCAAATCAATAGTATATCAAAACATACTTACATAGACTTTGATTATATAAATTTTCTTTCCAAATTGAGTACCTTTCAAATCAATTGATTTCAAATCACTTTCATACTTATACAAATCCATTTTATATAAGTCCGACCACTTCCCAAATCAAGTGCTTAATTATACAAGGTTCTCAATTTCAAATCATTCAATATCAAATTTAGTTTCAAAATCATATAAGATTTCACCAAATTTTCTTCCGAATTAAATATCTAATATTTCAAAGTTCCCAAAAAAATAGGTTTAGAAAATTATCCCATTTTCCAAATTAAAGTAAGTCAAACAGATTCATTTCCAAAAATCACCATATAACTACTGGTTTTTGATTCCAATTTAATTTCAAAACCAAATATTTTCCCAAAATTAATTTATACTCAAAATGGTTTCCAAATTTATAATTATCCTTTTTTTTTTTTACTTTTAAACTATCTATTTCTATGTGAAATATCCAATTTACCTTTTTGAAAACCATTATACAACTTTTTTTTTCAAAACATTTCAAAACTAAATTTATATTCTTTATCAAACATTTTATACTCTTCGAAATTACTTAGCTTTGAAAATTTTAATCTCGATTTGGAAGTGTTCGAACATTCAAAATAGTTAGGGAAATCAAATTTTAAATTCAAGAGTTGAAAATCAACAATAAATCAATTATTAAATCTGAAACTCGAGGACTGAACACCGGTCTCACTTTAAATTGTTTCGAATATATATATATATCTTTTGAAAATATCAAATTATACTTCGGAATTTGAAATCATAACGGTTTTACAAAATCACTCGCATAGCGAGCTATTAAAGTGGCCCCTCCCCCACTCCGAAACTCGAAAATCAATGTCGATGATGCGTGCACTCATCACCGAAATTATTTTCCAGCGACATAAGTGAGTTCTGGACTTCTATTTTCTTGAAAACTTCTTCGAAATTTCTTCAAAATTATTGGAATTCATTTGAACTCATTTGAAACCTTTCTGATTCGAAAAAATACTTTTAAATCGTATTATTTTTATATATTTTCCAAAATCTTAAAACCAATTTCAAAATACCGGAATTCAATTCTCGAATTTCAAATTTAACACTTCAGTTATAAATCGTTTTTATATAATCAATTTCTTATAATTTTTCAAAATTTCAAAATCCTTTCAAAACCTTTTTATATAGAATAACATTTCTTATTTTATTTATCCTTATCGAAAACATTTTCACTTTTATATAAAGAATAAAATCATAGTTATCAAAATAATAATTTCGATATATAAAACAATTTCAAAAATGCAAACATACCCGATTTTCAAAGGATAATTCTAAGAATGGATTTCAAACAAAGATGGAGATTTAAATTAGAGCAACTCTAATCAATAGAATCCTGATACGAAGATAGACTCAACAAAGTTGAGAAAATCAAAATACAAAATAGAAGATGGATATATTTCTACAAATCGCGGGCGACCTTAACCGGGTCAATCGTGATTTCAAGAATATGATCGATGCGGAATTCAAAGGAAAATCGACATTCGATTGCCCGATATAGAATTCAGCATAAATAGATATAGCAGCATTGTACACCGAGGATACATGAATCTTCGGTGAATCAATGCCAACTGAAAAGGAGTTTCACCCCTTTTACAAATCATTCAGTGGAGTTATGGAATACTCCAGAATCAAACGAATATAAATAGGGAGAGACAAGAATGAATTTCGAAACTGAGGGACATTCCAAAATTCAAAGGAAATCGAGTCAAAAAGGAAGAGGTCCAACTCGAATGAAAGTGATTCTGTAAATAAATTTACCATATATGCTAAGTTTGCCTAGAGCCAAAGCTCTGATACCAACTGTAACGACCCGCTATTTTTGACCATTCAAATCGACACTAAAACCATACATGTCCGACTTGAATAATTCAAAATACCGAATTGTTAATTTAATTTGGTAAACTTAAAATATACAGTAAATAAATCAAACACAGATCACAGACACAGAGTAATATAATGCAGCGGAATAGAAAAAAATGTAGTTCATGAAGCTACTATATACATCAGAGTTTAAAATGAATACATCAGAATCTCTTGAATACAGAAAAGTCTTCAGTATGAGCCGATGACTTCTCTGAACCAGTCAACTAGAAAACTGAAAGCTGAAACGATAGTTGGATCTCCAAATGAAGCTCCAATCTCCAAAGGTGAGTCTCTAATGCTGTATTACTCGGTCTGACCCGAGCGTAAAGCAAAACACAAAACACTCGAGTCAGGATTAACATTCTTATATCAATAAATTCAACTCAAATGAAATATCAACTGAAATACAATATAACTTAAAGGATGTTTGGGATGTCCATCCTCTAAGGGTCCATAGAACTATCTACAGGGTGGAAATATACACTATTACACCGTGGTCTTTTACTTAATTTATACCTCAAACCCAAATATCAAATTCGCTTTAAATAATCATATTTCCCAAGATAGTATTTATATATTTTAATAATGTATACAGTAAAGTACTTTCAATTTCCTTAACTTAACAAATCGTTTCACATCAACCCGACCTTCCCATTTAAATTAAATCCAATCTCATTTTATTAGTTTAAATCTTCCTAAAATAACCACTTAAATCTATAATTCCCAAATTTGGATTTGATATCCCAATTTCCCCGTTTATTTCAATATGTTTCCATATTTTAAGTATTCAACATTTCAACTAAAATTTTCTCAATCTAGTTTTCTAAATAAAATTTCCAACCTAGTTCAAACTCAAATTTCACTAAGTTCGGTTAGTTATCTACATAACCAATTCAACTATCTTGGTTCCAAATACATACCGAACCTCTACACCATTTAATTACACTATGGTTCATAGCTTATATATAACAATTCAAATTTAACAGTTTCATATAGATTCTCGATTTTTACATCGTTACTATCTAGCCTTGAACCCTCCCTTATTTGATCCAATATCATTTTAGTGACCTTAAATTACATTTTACTCAATATTTCTTAATTTATTTAAACGTGAAATATCTCCTTCGATAAATTTCAAATTGATTTAAATAAATAAATCCTTATCTGAATACCATTAAAAATAACCCAAATTTATCTCCCAATCTTAATTGTTCAATATTATTGCAAAATTTTTCCGAATAAAATTTACATAGATATTTATCATGATTTATGTATTAAATCAAATCTTTGATTAAACTAGACATAATTAACTCTATCTTTATCATTACCCTTTATACATGTATTTAAGAATTTACATTAAATAAGACCATATATTTCTTATCACATGGTCAAGTGTTACGGATTCAATCCGTACACTAAATGTATACGGGTGGATAGCATTTCAACCCGTTCCAAATTAAATTAACTGGAAACTACTTGGGTCTATCTTTTCAACCCATTTCAATTCAAAACAAACATAACAAAGGGAACTTGCAGTGATGACAGGGATGGTGTCAAAGTAAATAAACAGGCAATAACAACAATCAATAACAATTCAATAAATAAATCAAATAACCCCGAAATAATCGTATTAATTCGCATTGCTATTTGTATGATTACTTCTAGAATCTACACTATCATTTCATGTAGATTAAAGATTATTACATTACAGTTTTTCACTTGTCGTTCCTTTTTAAATTTCAGTTTTAAACTACAACAATTAATCCAAACTACGTTCAAAAGATTTAAAGTATAAAATTTTCTATTTCTACGTCAATTAAAGGGTCAAATTTAACTAATCAAATTTACATATGTCGGGGTCAGGTTTTAATAAATTAAGGTCCATCATATATAATCCGTTTAATTTGTAAACTATACTACCCAAATTAAACTAGCAACTAGTTATCACTTAACATTAAAAATTAACATCCAATTTAAACAACAATCAATCAAACAATCAATTATCAACCAATCTGTATTATTATCACATACATAATTAACCGATAATGGTTTCGGGTGTCATAGGTGAACAGATACAGATAATAGCAGTCATAACAGTAAAACAACTAACAGCAGTATATTTCAATTGTCGTTTCAATTGAAATCAAATTTAATAAATAAAAGAATGTTAATCGTGAGTGATTGCTCACCTTTTGAGGCTAGAGAGGAGATAGACAACATTGGCACGAATTCGAATTGACGATTTTCAAAGCAAGTCAAAATTGGCACGAATTCGAATGGACAACCAAGCTGATCAAAAGGAATTGATAAAATGAATCAGAACTATCTTGATATAGTTTGAAACAAAATATATGTTATAAATTGCTCAAAAACCAAAATTTTAACCATATATTTAAAATAATATATATATATATATATATATATATATTTTATTTCAAATTACTAATTTAACTTTAACACCATTAGAACAAAACATATGTTGTATATATATATATATATATATAAAATAACTTTCTCTAACCCCAATTTTTACAAACATATATTAAAGAATATTTGAAAAAAAAAAATTATTAATTAATAAACTTCGAAACCCAAATTGCACATTTTTGAGATTTATGTACATTTAAAACTTAATGCATATCCAAAGTTATTTCCTTGAAAGTTTACATAAACTAAACCATGTATATTTGAAACCATGTATATAAAAACTGTTCAAAATCATGCAACATACAAAAATGTATCTATGCGAGTTTTTTTTTTTTTTTTAACAACATAAATGCAGACTGGAATTATAAACATATTATATATATTAGAACACACGACAGCAATATGTATATATATGAAATAAATAAATAAATAAGACTGGTTACTAGCTTTATAATATAATATATATAATACTTATTTATAATATAAACTTACATCTATACACATTATATATTTTAAAACAAATACTTAAATCAATACATATAACCAAAATCGCATACTCTTAAAAATATATAAAAACAAAAACAAAAAAAACAAAACAACTTAAAAATTCTTTATTCTGTAACAATAACTGCAAACAAAAAACTATAAACAAAACAAACTTTGAAATATTAAAACTGTAAACACAAAACTATGAAAGAAAGAAAAAAAAACTCATACTTATTAAAAATCTAAACTGTATATAACGTATAACTATACATATATATATATATATATATATACACGTACCCACGAGATCACCAACTATAGATATATGTGTGCCTCAATAAAAAGATTGCCAGAGACGCACAGGTGAGGACACGTGGTTGTGGAGGGGTTCGCTTGCACGGGGCTGCTGACGTGGGGGAAGGTTGCAGGCAGAGGCGGTAGTGTTTGAGAGGAAAGGCAGGAAAAAGAATAGTTTGTCTCAATTGAAGTCCAGATCCAAAAGAAAAGATGGGAGAAAAATAAAAGAGGAAAGGAGATGAAGTAGGAAATAAATAGGCTAGAAAAAGTAACGGCTACAGGGGAAAAATAAGAAAAAGGAAACGTAAAGGAAAATAAAAGAAATGAATGTATGCGTAAAGAACGTATAGAATTTTATACTTTTCAAAATCAACGGTGCAAGTAAAGAAATTTTTATTATTTTTCAGGTTATATGTTTTATATTTATTTCTTTCCTAGATCTCAATTCATAGCATATTAAACTACGCGGATTAATTATTTTTATCAACGTTCAAAACGTTATCACCCAAAATACAGCAATGACATAGCAAATGTCTAGAAGCATTAATTTGAAAACTTAATAAAGCAATTTATTGTTTACCTTGGGTAGCACTTTCAAATTTGAAACTGAAGGAAGAATGAATAAGAAACGGCTACAGATCAATTAAAGAAGGAGAGGAGTGTGGATTTGTTTGAAAAGAAGAAGGATATTGTCATTTTTGTTTTTGTTTTTTTTTGTAAACAACTTCTTTTTTTTTTTTTTGGAAAAGCAACAGTGTATATATATAATTTAGTGGATAGGAGAAATAGAAGGGGAAACATCTGTCAATAAAATAACGTATATACTTTGCCTTATATATAATATTAAACAAGTGGATAAAAGGAAAACTCAATGGTGAATATTGTAACTTATGGAATAAATGTTAAAACGAAAGCAAGTGAAACTAGGAAATCAATTAAAGCATAAAGGAAAGTTATAAAGTCAAAAGAGCCGTTAAAAATCCAATAAATGCAAGGTATAAAATTTTCAAATTTCGAAACTGATAGATATAAAGACAGTCATAAATGCATTGTAACAGCTGGAAATAAACATTAGTGGCTGTTTTATTGGATCAAATTTGGAATAGAAGGCAGTTGGACGTGAATCAAGGAGTAACCAAGGTAAGCTACTGTTTTAATTAAAATCTTTCTTTTAACCGGTGGAAATAATATGATGGGTGGCTGTGACAGAGGGAAGAAGAAGCTTGATTTATATATACTTTTTTCCAGGATGGAGTGGGAGTAAAAACAGATCCGAGAGGAAAATGCGAGAGGATAATATAATGGAAGAATGAGAAGTTTAAGCAAATGAAACGTATAGAAATGAATGCGCAACAAATAAACCAAACAAGGTAATGGTCCATTCCCTTGATTTGGGGAAAATAAATGTTTTCTGCAGTTTCATTCAAAAGAAGGAAAAACGTAAACATGTTTCAAAAGGGAAAGATTGAAGAAAATGAAAATTTGGAGCAGGTCACAGCAAATATATATTATTTTTGTTGCTGAGAAGAAGAAAGGATTGAAACGTCTCAATAAATAAACACGCGAATTAATGGGAACAGTAACAATCAACCCCTAAATTATGGAATAATAGAGGCAACGGCTATAAAAGCAGTAATTAAAATATGGCAAGTTATATACAAAATAAAGGAGAAAATAAAACTTTCAGAGGAAAGTTTGAACAGTAATAAAGAATATGGACCACGTTATACATGTAAAATTAAATGAGATGATAATAGGCAGAAGTGAAGTTGGTTTTCGGAGAAAAATGTACAAATATATTTATTGCCTCAAACGTAAAACGCGAAATGACAATGGATAGAGAAAGAAAATGAATCACTGAATAATGAATTGAAATGATGGGTTTTGTAACAGCTTTGCATTGATTGAGAAGTTATTAACTGATTTGAATGAGGTAGAATTTCTAAATAAATAAACCTCCATAAAATAAATTGAAAATCTATCATCTGCTACGTACAATTGAATGTAATCCAAATATTAATTTTTTTTTATATCAAAATATTATTTTTAAAGTTCTCAAAATTTTAATTAAATACGTAAAAACATTAAAAATTATTAAAATTTTACGGGTCGTTACAAATATTTTATTCTGGTTTTAAAGGTATAAATTATTTTAAAATAACCGCGGTGTTATATTAACGATTGGTTGTTGAAGAGACCGAGATCGGGAGTTGTCATACTCTCTGTGTGATGACCCGCCCTTCTACTACCAGAAAGACGTTTCGTCTTGAAGAAAGAAAGGGATGAGAAAATAGAAAAGATAGAGAAGAAAGAACAACAACATCAGAATCTCACAGCGGAACGAATAAATTATAATAATCACATAAGTCTTTACATAATATACAACATCAATCAGAGTTATACAGATAATACATCACATACTAGACAGTTATAAACACCTGTCTAGTTAATACAACACAACTCAAACAAATGACTCAAAGATACCAACACAGCGGAACTATATATATATATATATATCTACAACGCTGAAGCCTCCTGCTCCATTGCTCCTCCAGAATTCGTCAAAGCTAACCTGAATCCCTTGGCTACCCGTAAAAATTTGGGTACCTGAGAGTTTATGAAAACAAAAATAAACTCTGGGTCAGACATGGGTCTGGTATGAGTAACAGGTTAAAGTTGCTTAACTTTGAAAATCTTTTTGAAAACAAAAGGTATCACGTAAGACCCCCACAAATAAACATGGGAAAGTTTTTACCTTACACTAACCAAAACATTTGATAGGAAATTCAGTGATATTATAATAGGTCTAGGGTTTTCAAGTAAATAGAAAATAGCCGAAATTGTTACATCTATTAAATTTCAGCTACTAGCCATAAAAGTGGGTAATACAGTCAAAACCGTTGGCACTTATTGGATTGTGGATTCCATACAATGGCAGGGTTACTGGTGTACCGCCCGTCACAGTACGTGGCCTAGATCAACGTACCGAGGATCACTCCTGACCCCCTGCAACACGCGGCCGGAACCATTCCTTACTGAACAGTCCTAAACAAGATAACCCCGACAGTTGTTGCAATCAACCGCCCAAACAGCCGAAAATAAAGGGACATCTAGACAGGGGAATATCCTTGTCTTGCTTGGACATGACCCACCTAACCTTGCTGCACCTCCCCTGTTTTAGCCATTTCCGGTTGATGAGGCTTGAGGTCATGATTACCTTTATAGAACATAGCTCTTAGAATGCTCGTCGCCCACCTGAGGATGTGCTGAAAGCACTCAATCCATACAAGTTCGTTCCGGGTTCGAACGAAACCGAAGGCATTATCTCATTACACTCTTTTTGGAATCACCCTCAGAGTTAACGACAATAACCCTTGCATTCTGAATCTTCATCTTCACTTCAGATTCACGACATATCGCTAATTTGGAATCGATGTGGTTTTCAGATGTTCCAAATAAGGAAAACCGATCCCGGTCTCATCGAAATCCAAGACATTTCTTTTAAGGCCAATTTGTTTATTTAGTCTTAACAGTTTAACATAATATAATCAATATACACAGATGGATAATTCATAATATCATAGTAGACAATCATATCATCATCACATACAGATAAATAATATTATCATCCAAACAGATAATTAAATATTATCATACTTAAACCAAGCAACCATATCACATATATATTACTCATGTCAGATCTGAATTCACAATCATCAAATGAAATATCAATATCATTCATAAGCAATGATTTATAAATCACAATCCATAATTAATTTAAAATGATTTAAATTAACTACTTCTATCTCTAATTAATTTAAAGTAAATTAAATTAATTTCTTCATTTATAAATCCTGTTATACAACCATTAATTATAAATCAAATTAATTAATTGTTCTCTAGGTATTCATCTTGATTAAAATACCTTTGATTAATCTTCTTCTAATTACAATAAGTAATTAGTCTTTATTTAATTTCCCAAATTAATTATCCTAAATTATTCATAGTAATTAACATTTAATTACTTATTTAGTAATTAAATATAATTAATTACATTCACTCTTAATTAATTACATTAATTAATTACCCATTATTTATTATTCTTTAATTGACCAATTCTTAATTTCATCATTAATTATATTAATTAATGATCTTTAATTCAGATTTAAATTAAATTACTTTGATTAAATTAATTACATTAAGTAATTAATCTTTAATTAAACACAATTATTAATCACCTTTGATTAATATCAACCAGTAATTAATTACCCTTAATTACTCATATTAATAAATTAATTATCCCATAATTAACTATCTCCATTAATTAATCCTCTGATTAACTACAAAAGTAATTATCCAAATTACTTTATTAACACATCATCTTTCACTAATTACATTCAGTAATTAACATTAATTACTTCATTAAGTAATTATGCTCCATTGAATACATTAAATAATTTACACTTGTCAATTTATCAAATGATTCTCTTAAATTAATTAAACTAAATTAATTAACTTAAATTAATCACTTATCTCAATTAATTACAATTAGTAATTAATCCCTTAATTACTTTCACCAAGTAATTACATTTAACAATTTACAATAGATTATCTAAATTAATTAATCTAATTAATTATCAAAATTAATCGCATTAATTAATTACTTAATAATCATTAGTTAATTACCTTCATTAACTAATAACATTTCTTTAATTACTTCCTTAATTAATTTCTAATTCTAAATTATTAATTTCAAATTAAATAAATAAGTCATTCTTTAATTAACTTACTAATTAAATCACTTCGATATCTTAATTATCTATAAGATAATCCATTTCTTTATAGATGATTTCATTATCGTTAAAGTGTAAAACATTTAACATTTGAATCTAAATTTTAAATTACTTTTTGAATTTAAGATTCAAAATGGTTATTCTTTTAAACATTTATCCAATTTAAAGTTCAATTATTTATTTGAAACCAATTCATGTTAACAACTATTTGATTTAAACTTGTTTTTACAATATTCAGATTTAAAACTGATTAAGTTTTCAGATTTGAATACAAGAAGAACTTGAATCCAATAATTTAACTTTGATTTAAAAAAAAACTTTAGTTTTAACTTGCCTTTAAAAAAACTTGGTTTTTAATTCTTGATTTAAAACCCAAATTCATTTTTTTTACCTTAGATTCAAAAGTCTATTTGAATCTATACTTTAAAATTTGAATTTAAACCTCTATTTAAATTTCTGTTTTCAAATTTTAAATTAAATTTTAAAAAACTAAAAACTGTCAGGTTTTTAAACCTGAAATCCCCATTTAAATATTTTAAAACCATTATCTCATTTCATATTTGAATTCAAAAATAAGTTTGAATTCACATTTCAACAGATTTAAACTTTGTTTTAAATCGTATGCAAACTTAAAGTTTCATTTAAGTTTGTTTAAAAACAAATTTGCTGCCAGGTTTACAAAAGCCGGGACAAACCACTGACTCGAGACAACAAAAATTTGCTTCGAGTCCCTTCTTTCCCTGCTTCGAGTCAAGCACTCGAATATCCCGAGTTTTTCCCCAGCACAAAATACCCTGTCCCAAAAAAAAACAACTCCACAACACTTCAATGGCACGGTGCACGTGCAACGTGGCCCCGGCCACCTCCGGCCACCCACATGAACGTCAACACAACGCCAACTACCACCAGATAACACCACGACCACCTAAAATCATCTCGCCGGCATGAATCGAAAACAAGTCGAAACTCCACCTGAAACAAAAATTCCGGTTCCTCTCGAAACCTGGAAACCCCACTTGCTCAACGCTTTGACCACCGGTAGCCACCCAACTCCGACCGTAGCCTCGTCCTTTGTAACGACCCGTATTTTACGCGTCGATAAATCGTAGAATTTACAAGTCGTTAGTGTTGTTTGTGTTGTCTCTAGCCTGAGTCGGTTAGGAAGTTATCTCGCGTTTAAGTGTTGAGTCGTGATTGAGTTAGCAAGGCTTTGAGTCGTTAACGGGTCATGGGAGTTTGAGTCTTGAGTCGTAGACGACTCATAGGGGACCGACTCAAGGAGTTTAGGCGACTCATAGGATGGCCGACTCATAGAGGCAGCGACTTATGGGTATGGCCGAGTTAAGAGGTTGACCGACTCATAGGGTTTGCCGAGTTAAGGAGTTAACGAGTTAAGGGTGTAACGACTTAAGGTTTTGACCGACCCAAGGGGATAGGTCGTAAGGTGCTTTGGTCATGAGTCGTTGGGAACGACTTAACGATGAGTCGTGTTCAACCTATAGAGAGTTCGACCTAGTGGTTGATAGATGAGTCGTATAGTAGATAAGTCGTTGGGGCTTAGGTCGTAACTCGTGTATAGTTGTTAGGTCGCAGGAAGAAGTTAGCGACTTAGTAGATGAGTCGGTAGGGTGTTGGGTCGTGCGTGTGTAGTTAGGTCGGCCTTGAGTTGAGTCGGCAAGAGTTGGGTCGTGGACGACTCATGATAGGTCGTGACCGACCAAAGGGGCGACGACTCATGGTGGTTTCAGCCTATAAATAGAGGGGTTTGGCTCACTTTTTGGCACCGGTTTTTGAAGCGACGAAGTGCTGCCATTTTGGGAACTCGACTACAACATTTCTTCATCTTCTTTTCTCCATTCCAATCTAATTCTAACATCCATCCAAGATCGAAGATCAAGATCAAAGATTCAAGGGCAAAAGTTGAAGATCTTCATCCAACGAAGCTAGATTTCATCATTTTAAGTGAGATTTCGTCGGATCAAGCCTTGATCTTCGCTGTCCAGATCTGAAGTGTTTAGTTTTTGGGGTGTTTGGGTGATTTGGTGAGTGGTAGTTATCTCTCACGCGGACCCAAAGGAGTATATTGGATTGGTGGTTTATTGGAGTGTTGTAGATAGTGATTTTGTGCATTTTTCCTTAGATCCAAGTATAGATCCATTGTTTGTGAAGATGTTTACCTATGCAAGCTCATTTATTAAGTTATAGAAACAAAACCCATGTTTTATATTTGCTAGATCTATGCTAAAAACCCATGATTCATGTATGTTAGTTCTATGCTCATTTATTTACGAAATTGCCATTGTAGTTATGAATGCCTAATTAGATCTTGATTGAATACTTATTTGTTTGGATTAATGTTTGAATTGATTGATTGTTGTGAATGAGCTATCTAGTTGATAGATTTGGACAAGTATGGTCAAAGATGATTCAAAAGCTACAGAAGAGGCTCTTGAATGGTGAAAGCTGCTAAAGGCATATGTGGCGGATGTGGAAGCTCATATGTATGGATTGAATGATGTTGAGATGGAACTTTGCCATGATGCGATGAGGCAAACCATGTTGTTGAGTTGAGACTCTGCTATGGTGTAATAAAGCGAAGTACGATGTGATGTAGACTTGGCGTAATCCAGGCAGGGATCATTCCAAGCATGTTGATAACTCGAGAGATGGTTCGAGTTGGTTGATAATAGATTGCTCGAGAGGTAGCTTGAGCTAGTATGAGGATAGTCGTCGAGAAGGATGGCTAGGAGGCTTGGATCTCATCGTTGTTGAAGGTTCTAGCATGCTCAAAAGCAAGAGTACATGGGGCGCCCATAACGACTACAGGTAGGTAGTCGGGACACCCAAAAAGACTACAGGTAGGTAGTCGAGTACTCTGGGCAAAGTAGATAAGTCCTAGGCACAAGGCAGTGTGCGGAGTTATGTCTAGAACCGGGGTTACCATTAGCCCTTGACAGGTGGTCATTCAGTTAACGGTGATATCAAGGCGATGATAACAGTGATAGCCAGAGTCATGGATGTTTGGTTGTATTATCATTCGGTCTCAAGAGCGGTGTTTTCTGGGTGCTTATCTGATCTTGGTTCAGGCCTTGGGGGTTTGTATTTGGAAAACATCGTCCTTGACTCGAGTGGTTATTTCTTTTCCTTAATTGTATGCTATGTTATGCTTACTTCTCTTTGGTGTGTATCTGGGGGCTATCACTGTAGAAAGAGGGGGAGTGGGATGGTTTGGTTCCTATTCCTTTTATCCTTTATGCTCTTTTGGTATGTTTGATAGTTGATTTACTGCTCACTAAGACTTTGTCTGACTCAAGGTTTTATGTCTCCTCTTATTACCTTGGGCTGTTCATCCATGTTGGGATGGGCAGACTAGGTAGCAGGTGACAGGTGCTGTTCTTAGAGATCTACGCTGATGATGACGAAGACGAGCAGGAGGCTTTGCATACTAGTTTTCTTACTATATGTACTGGGTGTTCCGCTGTTATATCTGATTAAGTGTTTGTAGTGAGGCTTTGATGTATGGATGATTCATGTTTGTATAAAACTACTACGATGCTTATATGATGATTTTTCTGTTATGGGGCTTCACTTTATATTTCTCTATTGTATATTATCCATGCGCTGTGAGTTGTACGATAGAGTTTGCTGTTTTATTTTACCCTGACTATCGTCCATGGCTACCTGGCACGCCTTTCAGCGCACTTTTCCATTGTTTTGATGCGGGAGTCATGAGCGGTCGTCACATTTGGTATCAGAGCTTTGGTTAATCGATTTTAGCCAACGCTCGCTGACGTAACTACGTATGAGAGACGTAATTGTATTTTGATGGATGATTACTATATATAATATAGTAGTTTAGAAGGATTTGAACTCCTTATGCAGTTGTTTCTTAAGGTGTTCTAATCATTCTTATTACAGATATTAAGGATGAGTCGAAGAGGGAGACCAGCTGCAAGGGAAGGCCGTGCTGATGAAGGGGCTGTTGATTATGGAACTATGTTCGAAGCGATGATGACTTCGATCATGAGAAGGATACCAGCCTCGGGATCATCAGTGGATGTGGGAGTTCAAGTCCAAGCTCCAAGGCCGGTGGATTTTGCTAAGCTTTGTAAGGATTATACTGCTCTTGGAGGAAAAGCTTTCTTGGGGACGGAGTCGACCATTGAGGTGCAGAGATGGATTGATGCATGTCGAAGAATCTTTGGTGACTTAGGGATTGAGGATGCAACTAAGAGGAAGCTTGCATCGAGACAGCTTCAGGGAAGAGCTGCTGATTGGTGGAATTCTATCACCATCGATACTCCAGAAGAAGAGATCACTTGGGAGCAATTCCAAGTTAGATTTGAAGCCAAGTTCATCTCTACGGCTCAGAAGTCTGTTTTGTTCAAGAGGTTTGTAGAGCTCAAGCAAGGTGGGAGACCAGTTCTTGAGTATATTTCTGAGTTTGAAGCTTTGTCCAAGTATGCTAGATCGTATATTGATTCTCCTTATCAGAAGAATGAGAAGTTTGTGACTGGTTTGGATGCTTATCTTGGGATGCAGTTGGTGGATCATCTGGACGATCCATTTGAGAAGCTTGTGGAGAAAGCCCTCAGGCATGAGAGTTTGTTTCCTAAGGAAAGTTCTGTTGTTGCTGTAACCAGGGAAGGATCTAAACCACACCAGAGTGGCAATAAGAGGAGGAAGCAGCAGCAGCAGAAGGGTAAGGATGGCCAGAAGAAGCCGAAAGGCGAAGTGACTTGTTATAACTGCCAACAGAAGGGCCATCTTTACAAAGATTGTAAGAATCCCAAGGTGCCGGGAAAATGTTATAACTGTGATAAGCTGGGACATATCAAGAAGGATTGCCCAGAGCCGAGGAAAGATAGGCAGATTGTGCAAGCTTATGCTTTGGGAGTTGTGCCGTCATCTTCAAAAGCTCCTACTGCTGAAGAAAAGGGGAAGAGTGTGGTGGTTCAAGGTACTCTTTCTATATGTGGTGTTCCAGTTAGAGTGTTGTTTGATACTGGAGCGTCGCATTCTTTTGTTTGTAATGATTTGGTAGGCCGGTTAGGTTTGAAACCGGATATTGTCGATAGGCCATTGGTTGTGACTAATCCGGTTGGGGGTTCGTCATGTTTGTGTATGATATGCCGTGGTCTGGTTGTGTCGAGTCATGATTGCTCGTTTGATTGTGATTGCTTTGTTCTGAACTTTGCGGGGTTCGGAATTATTTTGGGTATGGACTGGCTCAGGAAGTATGCGGCGAGGATTGATTGTAAGAGGCTTGAGGTGACAGTCAAGAATGTGGAAGGGCGAAAGGTTGTGATACGATGTAAGCATGAGGAAGGCGTCTTCATGAGCTTCATGTATTCGTTGGTTGTTCCACGGGATGGACTGTCATCAGTGCCTATTGTGAATGGATTTGAGGACGTCTTTGACGAAGTCAAAGGGTTACCGCCGCATAGGGAGATCGAGTTTCGTATCGATCTAGTCGAGGGAGCCAGACCTGTTGTGATGCCTCTTAGGAGGATGGCGCCTAGGGAGCAGCTAGAGTTGAGGGTGCAGGTTGATGACCTTTTGCAGAAAGGATTCATTCGGAGAAGTGTGTCCGAATGGGGTGCACCAGTTGTGTTCGCAACCAAAGCGGATGGATCGTTGAGGTTGTGTGTGGATTATCGTGAGCTGAATAAGTTGACTAAGAAGAACAAGTATCCATTGCCGAGAATAGATGACTTGTTTGATCAGCTTCACGAGGCTAAGGTGTTTTCTCAGATGGATTTGGCAACGGGATTTCACCAGTTGAGAGTGGCGAAGGATAGTGTGCCGAAAACTGCTTTCAGGACACCATCCGGTTTTTATGAGTGGCTGGTAATGCCGTTTGGATTGACTAACGCGCCAGCATATTTTGTGGATCTTATGAATAGAGTGTTCAGAGATCAGTTGAATAAGTTCGTGCTTGTGTTCGTGGATGATATTTTGGTTTACTCCAGAACTGAGGAAGAGCACAAGACACACTTGAGAATTGTTTTGGAAATCTTGCGGAAACATCAGCTGAAGGCTAAGTTTTCGAAGTGTCACTTCTGGAAGAGTGAAGTGAGGTTCTTAGGCCATGTTATCTCTGAAAATGGAATAGCGGTTGATCCCGCTAAGGTGGCAGCAATCCAGGATTGGGTTAGACCTAAGAATGCATCAGATGTGAGAAGTTTTCTTGGATTAGCAGGATATTATCGTCGGTTTATCAAAGACTTTTCCAAGATAGCTGCACCGTTGACAGGATTGACGAAGAAGAACCAAGTGTTTAGATGGGATGATAAGTGTGAGCAAGCTTTCGTAATCCTAAAAGAGCGACTGACAAGTGCTCCTGTTTTGACTATTCCAAGTGGGAATGATGAGATGGTGGTTTACACCGATGCATGTGGTACTGGACTTGGAGCAGTGCTAATGCAGAAGGATAAAGTTGTTGCGTATGCTAGTCGACAACTGAAGTCGCATGAAAGGAATTACCCGACTCATGATTTGGAGTTAGCGGCGATTGTGTTTGCTTTGAAGATGTGGAGACATTATCTATTGGGAGTTCGATTTGAGTTATTTACAGATCATAAGTCGTTGAAGTATCTGTTCTCCCAAAAGGATTTGAATCTTCGACAGCAAAGATGGCTAGAGTTCTTAGCATCTTATGATTTTGGTATAGCCTATACTCCGGGAAAAGGTAACGCGGTGGCTGATGCGTTAAGTCGAAGACATGCAGGTTTGGGAGCCATGTTTTCGGAATGGAAGAACCTTGAGTATTTGGCTGGATTTGATTTCAGGCCCAGATGTGAGTTGGAACCTGAAATGTTGGCAAACTTATCGATAAGACCTACTCTTGTGGAAAGGATTGGCGAGAACCAAAAGAGAGATGATAGGCTTGTTAAGATTATCCGAGATTTGGAATCCGGATTGGACCCAGAGAAGAATAAGGGATTTGAGGTCGATCGAGAGGGTTGGCTTCGGAAGCAAGGACGATTGGTTGTTCCCGACATTGATGGATTGAGAGATGAAGTTCTGAGGGAAGGTCATCACTCGAAGTTGACAATTCATCCAGGTGGGAATAAGATGTATCGGGATATGAAGAGAACTTACTACTGGGAAGGCATGAAGAAAGATGTTGGAAATTTTATTTCCAGTGTATGAACTGTCAGTTAGTGAAAGCTGAGCAGAAGAAGCCCAGTGGATTACTTCAGCCATTAGAAGTTCCTACATGGAAGTGGGAGCAAGTGTCGATGGACTTTATCGATGGTCTACCTAGGACAAGAACAGGAAATGAAGGAATTTGGGTCATAGTAGATCGTTTGACCAAGAGTGCAAGGTTCATTCCTGTTCGATCAACTAGGACTGCATCGAAGTTGGCTGAGTTGTATGTTAAGTGGATAGTTCGATTCCATGGTATTCCGAAGAGTATAGTGAGCGATCGAGACCCATTGTTCACTAGTAGATTTTGGAAGAGCTTCCAGGAAGTTTTGGGAACTGAGTTGTGTTTGAGTACAGCTTATCACCCTCAAACAGATGGTCAGACTGAGAGAGTTAACCGAGTTTTGGAAGATCTTCTCAGAGCTTGTGTTTTGGACTTCGGAGGATCATGGGAAGATCATCTTCATTTGGTGGAGTTTGCATATAATAACAGTTATCAGTCGAGTATTGGTATGGCACCATATGAGGCATTATATGGAAGACCGTGTAACTCTCCGACATGTTGGTTGGAAACTGGAGAAAAGCTGATGCTTGGGCCAGAGATGATTCGACAAACTTCGGATTGTATAGAGATCATTCGGCAACGAATGAAGGTAGCCCAAGATCGTCAGAAAAGTTATGCCGATAATCGTCGTAAGGATCTGGAGTTCGACGTAGGTGAGATGGTTTTTGTGAAGATTTCTCCATTGAAGAGTACTATTAGATTCGGGAAGAAAGGGAAGTTAACTCCGAGATTTGTTGGACCATTCCCGATTATCGAGCGAATTGGAAAGCTCGCTTATAGATTGGAGTTACCGGAAAAGATGGCGGGTGTGCACAATGTTTTTCATGTATCTTATCTACGGAAGTTTGTGCATAACCCAACTACAGTGGTTTCTGCTGATAGCTGTGAAGACTTAGAAGTTGATCCAGTTGTTTCGAGACCTCGTAAGCCACTTCGTGTTGTTGCAACCGACACGAAACAGCTTAGGAGGAAGACGATTACGTTGCTCAAGGTACAATGGAGTGATGATGTTAACGACTGTACATGGGAGGAGGAAGAGAGGATGAAGGCAGCTCATCCCGGACTCTTCGAGGTATGGCCCTAAAGTGTCGTGACATCTCATGAATTTGTAGCTTGTTCTAAGTCTTAGAATTCTGCATGCTAGGCTAGAATTGGATGCATGGTTTGTTGGTTGCTATGGATGATAGGCATGCGGAATAATTTTGATTGCTGTTGATTGCTTGGAATTTCGGGGGAGAAATTCCTAAGGGGGAGAGAATGTAACGACCCGTATTTTACGCGTCGATAAATCGTAGAATTTACAAGTCTTTAGTGTTGTTTGTGTTGTCTCTAGCCTGAGTCGGTTAGGAAGTTATCTCGCGTTTAAGTGTTGAGTCATGATTGAGTTAGCAAGGCTTTGAGTCGTTAACGGGTCATGGGAGTTTGAGTCTTGAGTCGTAGACGACTCATAGGGGACCGACTCAAGGAGTTTAGGCGACTCATAGGATGGCCGACTCATAGAGGCAGCGACTTATGGGTATGGCCGAGTTAAGAGGTTGACCGACTCATAGGGTTTGCCGAGTTAAGGAGTTAACGAGTTAAGGGTGTAACGACTTAAGGTTTTGACCGACCCAAGGGGATAGGTCGTAAGGTGCTTTGGTCATGAGTCGTTGGGAACGACTTAACGATGAGTCGTGTTCAACCTATAGAGAGTTCGACCTAGTGGTTGATAGATGAGTCGTATAGTAGATAAGTCGTTGGGGCTTAGGTCGTAACTCGTGTATAGTTGTTAGGTCGCAGGAAGAAGTTAGCGACTTAGTAGATGAGTCGGTAGGGTGTTGGGTCGTGCGTGTGTAGTTAGGTCGGCCTTGAGTTGAGTCGGCATGAGTTGGGTCGTGGACGACTCATGATAGGTCGTGACCGACCTAAGGGGCGACGACTCATGGTGGTTTCAGCCTATAAATAGAGGGGTTTGGCTCACTTTTTGGCACCGGTTTTTGAAGCGACGAAGTGCTGCCATTTTGGGAACTCGACTACAACATTTCTTCATCTTCTTTTCTCCATTCCAATCTAATTCTAACATCCATCCAAGATCGAAGATCAAGATCAAAGATTCAAGGGCAAAAGTTGAAGATCTTCATCCAACGAAGCTAGATTTCATCATTTTAAGTGAGATTTCGTCGGATCAAGCCTTGATCTTCGCTGTCCAGATCTGAAGTGTTTAGTTTTTGGGGTGTTTGGGTGATTTGGTGAGTGGTAGTTATCTCTCACGCGGACCCAAAGGAGTATATTGGATTGGTGGTTTATTGGAGTGTTGTAGATAGTGATTTTGTGCATTTTTCCTTAGATCCAAGTATAGATCCATTGTTTGTGAAGATGTTTACCTATGCAAGCTCATTTATTAAGTTATAGAAACAAAACCCATGTTTTATATTTGCTAGATCTATGCTAAAAAACCATGATTCATGTATGTTAGTTCTATGCTCATTTATTTACGAAATTGCCATTGTAGTTATGAATGCCTAATTAGATCTTGATTGAATACTTATTTGTTTGGATTAATGTTTGAATTGATTGATTGTTGTGAATGAGCTATCTAGTTGATAGATTTGGACAAGTATGGTCAAAGATGATTCAAAAGCTACAGAAGAGGCTCTTGAATGGTGAAAGCTGCTAAAGGCATATGTGGCGGATGTGGAAGCTCATATGTATGGATTGAATGATGTTGAGATGGAACTTTGCCATGATGCGATGAGGCAAACCATGTTGTTGAGTTGAGACTCTGCTATGGTGTAATAAAGCGAAGTACGATGTGATGTAGACTTGGCGTAATCCAGGCAGGGATCATTCCAAGCATGTTGATAACTCGAGAGATGGTTCGAGTTGGTTGATAATAGATTGCTCGAGAGGTAGCTTGAGCTAGTATGAGGATAGTCGTCGAGAAGGATGGCTAGGAGGCTTGGATCTCATCGTTGTTGAAGGTTCTAGCATGCTCAAAAGCAAGAGTACATGGGGCGCCCATAACGACTACAGGTAGGTAGTCGGGACACCCAAAAAGACTACAGGTAGGTAGTCGAGTACTCTGGGCAAAGTAGATAAGTCCTAGGCACAAGGCAGTGTGCGGAGTTATGTCTAGAACCGGGGTTACCATTAGCCCTTGACAGGTGGTCATTCAGTTAACGGTGATATCAAGGCGATGATAACAGTGATAGCCAGAGTCATGGATGTTTGGTTGTATTATCATTCGGTCTCAAGAGCGGTGTTTTCTGGGTGCTTATCTGATCTTGGTTCAGGCCTTGGGGGTTTGTATTTGGAAAACATCGTCCTTGACTCGAGTGGTTATTTCTTTTCCTTAATTGTATGCTATGTTATGCTTACTTCTCTTTGGTGTGTATCTGGGGGCTATCACTGTAGAAAGAGGGGGAGTGGGATGGTTTGGTTCCTATTCCTTTTATCCTTTATGCTCTTTTGGTATGTTTGATAGTTGATTTACTGCTCACTAAGACTTTGTCTGACTCAAGGTTTTATGTATCCTCTTATTACCTTGGACTGTTCATCCATGTTGGGATGGGCAGACTAGGTAGCAGGTGACAGGTGCTGTTCTTAGAGATCTACGCTGATGATGACGAAGACGAGCAGGAGGCTTTGCATACTAGTTTTCTTACTATATGTACTGGGTGTTCCGCTGTTATATCTGATTAAGTGTTTGTAGTGAGGCTTTGATGTATGGATGATTCATGTTTGTATAAAACTACTACGATGCTTATATGATGATTTTTCTGTTATGGGGCTTCACTTTATATTTCTCTATTGTATATTATCCATGCGCTGTGAGTTGTACGATAGAGTTTGCTGTTTTATTTTACCCTGACTATCGTCCATGGCTACCTGGCACGCCTTTCAGCGCACTTTTCCATTGTTTTGATGCGGGAGTCATGAGCGGTCGTCACATCCTTCTTCCCTCTACCATCTTCCCAAACCTGATAGCACTCGAACAACCACATGAGCCATGGTGATCAATTCATCAAACCCATCAAAACCTAGGATTCTAGAATGAATTTTGACACCGCCGCCTCCTCGATGCAATGCATCACCATTCAATATTTTTCCAAGTTTCTATGAACACACCTCTACTGTGACGACCCGCCTTTCTGCTACCAGAAAGATGTATCATCATTAAGAAAGAAAGGGATGAGAAAATAGAAAGATAGAGAAAGAAAGAGCAACGACATCAGAATCTCACATCGGAACGAAAAAATATATAATATATCACTTAAATATTTAAAAGTTTTACATATATCAAAGTTATACAGATAATACATCAATACCAGACAGTTATAAACACCTGTCTAGTTAACACAACTCAATACAATACAACTTAAACAATATGACTCAGAGATACCCACAGAACGGAACTATAGATATATACAACGTTGAAGCCCCCTGCTCCATTGCTCCTCCAGAATTCGTCAAAGCTAACTTGAATCCCTTGACTACCCGTAAAAATTTGGGTACCCGAGAGTTTATGAAAAACAAAAATAAACTCCGGGTCAGACATGGGTCTGGTATGAGTAAACGGTTTAAAGTTGCTTAACTTTGAAAACATTTGAAAATAAAGGTATCACGTAAGACTCCCCACAAATAAATACGGGTAAGTTTTTACCTTACGCTAACCAAAACATTTCATAGGAAATCTAGTGATATTATAATAGTGTCTAGGGTTTTCAAGTAAATAGAAAATAGCCGAAATTGTTACATTCATTAAATTCCAGCTACTAGCCACGAAAGTGGGTAATACAAATCAAAACCGTAGGGTCTTGTAGGGAAAAATGGATTTCCAACAATGGCAGGGCTACTGGGGTACCGCCCGTCACAGTACGGGGCCTAGATCACCGTACCGAGGATTACTCCCTTCATCCCCTGCAACACAAGGCCGGAACCATTCCTTACTGAACAGTCCCGAACAAGATAAACCCCGTGGTTGGCGCGACCAACCACCCACTAAGCCGAAATATATAAAGGACATATAGACAGGGGAAATATCTTGTCCTGCTTGGGCATGACCCACCTAACCTTGCTGCATCTCCCCTGTTTTAGCCATTCCCGGTTGATGAGGCTTGAGGCTGCGATTACCTTAAAAGAACATATCACTTAGAATGCTCATCGTCCGCCTGACGATGTGCTGAAAGCATTCAATCCATACAAGTTCGTTCCGGGTTCGAACGAAACCGAAGGCATTATCTCGTCACACTCATTTTGGAATCACCCTCAGAGTCAACGACGATAACCCTTGCATTCTGAAAACTTCAACTCGATCTTCATTTCAGAATTCATGACCTAACGTTTAAATTGGATCGATGTGGTTTTCGGAGAATCAAATTTGATTCTTCCGATCCCGGTCTCATCGAATCCAAACGCCATTTTAAGGGCCAAGTTGTCTAATTAACTTACAGTTTAAATAATTTAAATTCAACAATTGAATTAACATAGCATCTATCACAGATAAAACATATAGAAGCATCATAGATATAACATAACATATCATAGAACATCACAGAATATCATCACATAAATATCCAAAACAGATATTCAATCACAACAGTCCATAAGCAATCACTTTTATGTCTTATTCGTAATTAATTCTATTTAGGATCAATTACCTGAGAGTTAAACACTTAACTCTGTTAATTAATCATTAATTACCCATTATTTACTTGTTTCATTCCAAATCATCTAATTGATGATTCCTTAATTTATTATTAAGTCTTAATTACGAAATTTTATTTCATACTATTAATGAATTACTTCCTCAATCAAGTGAGTTAACTTTAATTGCTTAGTTAATGGTCCTCTGATCTTTAATTAACATCCTTAATATAACTTAATTATTCAATTATTTCCTGCTAATTACTAAATTAATCATTATTTCATTTTAATTAATTCACTTGATTTATTCAATCACTGAGTAATTAACATAAAATAATTAATCCTTAATTTAATATTCACTTAAGCGTTGTCTAATTCTAACACTAATTACAATCTTAATATAATTATTCTTAATTACTTTATACAAAATTGATTAATGTTAATTATTCGACAGTAACATTTTAAAGACATCTGCAATTTGGGAATCAACAAATACCATCAAATAACCTTTAGTGTTGATTTATTTTCATTCGGTCTTAACTAAATTATCAATTTAAAACAGTGAACAAGTGATAGTTACAGTGTGAAGTACTACTTAACTTATTAAGCCTGAAGCTCAACTCCTAAACAAAACACAGAACTGCAGAAACTAAACTTCAAGACTTCGTCCCTGGCAAAACCCGAGACTACCCTTACGTTAGCGCGAGAGTTACTTCGAGATACCCCAGCCTTTTCCCGAGTCCTCCCTAACATCTTCTTCTTCTCCCTTTTTTTCCCTTTACAGTAGGTTTAATCGATATAACTTAAATCAAACATCACTACTTACCACATTCGAATGAAAACAGCACGAGGGAAAACCCATACCCACACGAGCACGACCCGAGGCATTTTCGACTCCTCCTCTCGAATACAGGGTGCGACCACGAAGCGTGTCAGAAACATATCAACGTCGCCGTACACGTGAACGGCGGCAGGGCTTGACTTCGATGATCGCCCACAATCCCAGCAAGTCACAAAGTATCACCAAACACGTAATCCAAGCTCAAATCATACCCAAAAATGCAATTTCAAAAATTGACTGAACGCCCAAATAAAACGGTAACAAACACACGGAAAATGCCTTGCCAACTCCACAGGAATCATCGGTTCCATTCATACTTCGTCCACGCCTTGACGACACAACACTCCACCCTCTCCTACACTCACGCGCAGCTCGGTTTCAATATGGTGGTGAAATCGATGATTTACAGAAAGGGATTTAATACCCAAAACAAGCCCTAATAAAGTCTCGTGTTGGAAATAAAATCAATAGAAAATTTTATTCATATTTTTCTCGAGTTCATGGATGTATGAACTTGCTTCAATTCAAATGCCAGCCCTTTTCGTTGATTAAATTCTCTGAAATTGATGAAAATGTATTTCATCTTCACATTCGAACTGCTCATGAATTACAAATGTAAAAATCTTCATTTTCGACCTAAAAATCATGAATTTCAACAAGCTTTCAATTTATAAAATTGAATTAGAATTCCATAGTGGTTTAATTTAACAATATTTCCTTTGATTACCTGTAAAACAGGTTTACAGTAATATACCTTTCCACTATATGTTTAAACAAGTTCAACCATCTTAATCTACGTTTAAATCTTTTGTGTGGTTACGAAATTTAAACCTATCAAGGCTAACAAAAGATAAATTGAGTTTTAAAAGAAGCACCTTCACCTGTATCAATTTACACAGGGAAATATATTCAAACACAGTATCACAATGCAGATCACAACACATACCACAAAATCACAGAAGTATTCGATTGAACTTAAGGCTTATAAATTTAGTTTACTCACCTAAAACTGTTGAACAGAATTGATGTTGAAAAATTTGCAATTGAATTCTCTGAAGCTTTCCCTATTGGTTTTGCTGTTGAATTTAAATCTAAGTTTGCAAATCATAATTTTTCTCAGGTTTTCCTTTAGTTTAGTTTTGTTTTATAAACCAGTCTGGAAGTTCATAGGTAGATATATATATAGATTGAAGCTGTTTAACAGTAGGTTGTAACTAGACAGTTTATATTTGTCATGTCATTTTATTTTTTATTGGCTAAGAAATATTTACTGCAGTATGAAGTGAAAAAGACATCTCGGCTAAGTACTTACATGAACAAAAGGTTGTGCTATTAATTGTTGATGCTCTTAATTATGATAACAAGCAATTAATGCCTGTTGATACATGCTTATGTGTTGTACAAAGATTTTTATTTGATTGTACAAAGGTGTTTTCAGATTTCTATTTGTACTAATGTGTATTCATATAAGTTTACACTAAATAATTATGTTTACATAATCAGTTACATATTCATACTGTAAAGATATTTAATAGTTGTACATAAATATTTATATAAAGAGATAGAAGAGATATGTTTCAGGAAGGCTTATACATAAAGCTACTCATTTCGTCTTATTATCATATCCTTGTTTTCTTGCATTGCACATGTTTACACAGCAACTAGTTTCTATTTTTGTGTCAAACATTTATTCTCTTCTAGCTTATCTGCTTATATACATATGGTTGCTATTATGTTTTTAGTTTTTGTATAAAGATGTTTGGTTTTATCTGGTATTATTCTAGCTTAATGATAAACATATTTGTTAGGTTTACTTTTCTATGATTTTGTTTTCATTTTATACTTTGACTATCAATAGTCAATTATGTTCAATATGATTTATTTACAGCTATTTAAATTTATTTCTATTTGTATTTTAACTATCAATTATTAGGTTATATTCATGTATTAGGTTTATATTTAACATTTATATTTTTATATTTGTAAAATTCGATTTTTAATTTAAACATTATCATCCACATATTTTATCAATTGAAAATAAGAGAAAGCATTCTATTTTAATTACATAAGATAAATTCTATTATAAATATTATTGAGATATTTTATTTCAAATTTTCAACTCAAATCTCGTTTTAAAAAAAAATACCAATGCATGTAAACAATTGGAAATTATTACCAAAATCATATTCATTTCAAAATGAACCGTTCACATTTTATTTAATTAGGTTAAACATTTATTAAAATAACCGGGCCCAAAATCCAGGGTCGTTACATCTACCCACTGAGTGAAACACGACGCCTCCGGTCCTCTAGATCGACCGAGACAACTCGAAATGCTTAAATCAGATAAACTCAAACTGCTCTTAAATGCCCATTCTAAAAATTATAAATTTTGGTTTAAAAATCATATTAAAGTATAAGAATTCAGTATATATCGCTGAATTCGTAAATTAAAAAGTTTGGATTTCAATTTGCCTAATGTTTTGCTCAAGCATTTTGGTTTCCAGTGACATTAACAAGTTGTTTTAGCCTAAAGAGATTTTTAAAGTTAAATTCATGTTCAAACAAACCATCTTGGTTTGTATTTTCAATCCTGGTTGTGAATAGAACAAAGATAAACAGTTGTTTGCACATTCTGGCCTGGGAAAAACAATCAGAGGCATCTCAAAATTTGTACAGGATGTATACATTCACACTTTCACATAAAAACATATCAACAATTTATCATATAAACATTTTTTTTTCAGTTAAACATAAGTAACTAGTTTAATTCAAACAAAAGAATGTTACTCACCTTGCTTGTAAAAATGAACAGAGCATCCTGTTGTTGAAACTGCTTAAACTTAAAACTGGAAAGTTTTCTGCCTTCATATCCTAAATCTTCTTGCTTATCTTCAGTTGTAAATATTACTGAGTTTGTAAAAATGAAAATGTTTGCCATTTTACCTTATTTCAGGTTGGATATGTTTAGTGAACGAACTAAAAAATAATATGACATATATAAAGAAGTTTCAGGGGAAGGTAATAACTGGGTTTGCACATGCTGGTACAATTATGCTCTTGTTTGTATCAGGCAAGATATTTTAATTAGGAGGCTGAGTTGATGTTAAACAATTTAAAATGACTAAATTATTTGTTGAGAATTGGATACATTTAATGTTAATGTACTTAATGTCTCCTATTACTCATTTTTATCCATAGATATTTTACTTATCTTTGCATTTTATTTCCTTTTCTTGCCTGAGTCTTATTTCTACTTTGATCTAGCCTTCATTTCTATCTACAGGCAACAGACCTATTTATACAAGGTTTGGTTTTACTTTTACTTTGCGTTGTTAACTTGACTTTGCCATGCTTACTTTTCTTAGCCTTGTATATTTTTTCTTTACAGGCTACATTCATATTTATACAAAGCCTTGTTTGATTTCTTATCCCTTCATGTACATATATATATTTTGTTTTATTTATTCTTTAGCCTACATATTTTTGTTGTACTTTATGTATATTAGCAAGTTGTTTTACTTTAGCTCTCTTATATTTTAACATAACTATCAAATACTAAATTCATCTATTATTTTTATACTTTTGTTAGTATTAATAAGGTTTATTTTAATTTAACATTTAAAAAGACATATTTTTAAATCTTTCCAATTATAGCTTCCTCCAAAATACACACACATATATATAAATAAATTTGAAATAACAATTTCTATTTGTATTAAAAATCCATTTGTAAAGATATTGCATTATTAATATTGTTTAAATATAACTCATTATTAAATTAAAAATAAATTTTCAAAAGAAACTATCTCTTTAAAATATAAATACTTATTTATCAAGCTATATTTTAAAAAACAAAACAAAACTTTTTATTTAGATTTAAACTCTAGGCTAAAACCATTTTAAACAAATTAAACTTTATCTTGAGTATTTTTAAAATCATATTATTATTTATTCAATATTAAATTTCCAAATTATCAAAAATATTAGAATTAGAAAACATAACTTTATTTATTAAATTTAGAACAAAGATGAACTATTTACAATATATACAAATATATAGATATATATTGTATATAGAAAACAATTAAATTAGTTTTCAAAAGGTAAATTATCAGTTAAATATTTACTTAAAAGAAGATTATTTTATCAATTTAAATATTGTTAACCAATATTATCAAATCAACTTAATTTTTAATATAGATTATTAAATTGATATTGCCCCAAATTTCCGAGATGTCACATTCCTCTCCCCTTAAAAGAATTTTGTCCCCGAAATTTAAAACAAAGGTAATTTAATAATCTAATTAAAGATTTAAATTTTAAACACAAGCATATATCATCCATAAGCTAACAATCATAGCAACCAATTTATCCAAACAAACAAATCTAATTATCCAGACAAAATTCCTGATAGAATTTTCTCGAGTTTCCCCAAGTATAAATACCGGGACACTCGCTCTATAGAACTTCTACTCATCTAGATCTTCAAAACAAGACAGGATATCAGATTATAGACAAGTCTGAATCAACAACTTAAACTCCCTGAACTGCTGGTTCTACAACCAGAGATAAATCTTACACGTACTCCCTCAGAGATACGTGAAACACAACGAATTCCAGTTATCCAAACTGACAATTAAATCCTGAAGAACAAACACTTATCCAAAATCAAATCCCCGATTTCAAAATCCAAATTGCTCCGTCTCTTATCCACAAAACTCTACGGACGATCCTGGGCTGTCTACATCTTCCCTGATCAGCTCAACCCTTGCTGATACTCCTAGAAATAAACAGGACCAAAAACAATCCAACAAAATGATCTCCCAACATCAACCAAAACTCAGAACACAAACTCTATTCCAAAACAGAAACATTACTCACTTCTCTTATCGGGAAAACATAAAACAGGTGCACTCCAAACTGGCCTCAGATTCTGAAAAATCTCCTGTAGAACTCTCCAGTCCAAACACTGCAACATCCAATTGCTTCCCAACTAAAACAGCTACCACCATGCTTCCACTGTGCAACTCTGACTGAGCAGATGAAAATGCTGAAGTCGAACACAGACTGGACAACACATCTCAACATTAGGGTTCCATGATCAAAAGAAAACTCATAAGTTCCTCCAAAACCTAAGCTACTTCCCCAAACTAAAATCATCTTATTACTAGGCTGAACCATTGGTGCCACTTCTGGAATCCTGTCGATACCAAACTCAATCTTCAGATGCTGACCAAACTCTGACTTCTTGAAGACACCCAGAAAAATATCTCTGAAACACAAGAGAACACTCAAATCATCGCAAGTCACTTTTGCGATCGATCCTTCCTAATTCCAAAGATACTGCTCTCTCTTTACCAACCAGAACAGCTTACACTTATGTGGCCGATCCATCGAAGAAATGGAACTGCTCTTCAGCTTCTAAACTCCACTGCTGACTCAGAAGCCAAACACTACTTAATCCAAAGCTCTTCGTGAAACTCGGACCTCAAAGCAAACAGAAACACCCAGCTGAACACAGCCACAACACCGAAGCAGACACCCTTCCTTAACTTGTTCCAAAGAAACATCTTCGGAGACATACATAGTCACTGTGTCTCATCACACAGCTACTACTCCTTGATGTATCAATATATCATGACTTGCTTCTGTTCAACCGACAGATCTAAACTTTAGCTCAACCAAACTTACACTTCAAATATGAACTCCGAACCTTAGCAGGTTTCCTTCAGAGATCAATGAAATCCTTACGCCCTTCAAAGCCCACTCGAGACGGTATTAGGTCTACAGTCTCGACAAATACTCTTTCAACCTCAATCATTTTAAACTCTAACCGTTGGTAGTTGTGTTACACACACCACTACCCTATCTACCTTTATAGCTTATTGGAAAACCGGAACAGGTAATCCAAAAAATAGGTAGAAATATATATATATATATATATATATATATATATATCAAAATTACAAATACGCTCTCTCAAGAAAGAAATCACTCAAGATCCTAGGTATTCACTCAACCTAGCGCTCTGATACCAACTGTGACGACCCGCCCTTCTACTACCAGAATGACATTTCATCTTGAAGAAGAAAGGGATGAGAAAGTAGAAAAGATAGAGAAGAAAGAACTACAACATCAGAATCTCACAGCGGAGCGAATAAATTATAATAATCACATAAGTCTTTACATAATATACAACATCAATCAGAGTTATACAGATAATACATCACATACTAGACAGTTATAAACACCTATCTAGTTAATACAACACAACTCAAACAAATGACTCAAAGATACCAACACAACGGAACTATATATATATATCTACAACGCTGAAGCCTCCTGCTCCATTGCTCCTCCAGAATTCGTCAAAGCTAACCTTAATCCATTGGCTACCTGTAAAAATTTGGGTACCCGAGAGTTTATGAAAACCAAAAATAAATTTCGGGTCAGACATAGGTCTGGTATGAGTAACAGGTTAAAGTTGCTTAACTTTGAAAATCTTTTTGAAAACAAAAGGTATCACGTAAGACTCCCCACAAATAAACGTGGGTAAGTTTTTACCTTACGCTAACCAAAACATTTGGTAGGAAATTCAGTGATATTATAATAGGTCTAGGGTTTTCAAGTAAATAGAAAATAGCCGAAATTGTTACATCTATTAAATTTCGGCTACTAGCCAGAAAAGTGGGTAATACAATCAGAACCGTTGGCACTTATTGGATTTTGGATTCCATACAATGGCAGGGCTACTGGGGTACCGCCCGTCACAGTACGTGGCCTAGATCAACGTACCAAGGATCACGCCCGACCCCCTGCAATACAAGGCCGGAACCATTCCTTACTGAACAGTCCCGAACAAGATAACCTCTGGCAGTTGTTGCAATCAACCGCCCACACAGCCGAAAATAAAGGGACATCTAGACAGGGGAGTATCCTTGTCCTGCTTGGGCATGACCCACCTAACCTTGCTGCACCTCCCCTGTTTTAGCCATTTCTGGTTGATGAGGCTTGAGGTCACGATTACCTTCATAGAACGTAGCTCTTAGAATGCTCACCGCCCACCTGACGATGTGTTGAAAGCATTCAATCCATACAAGTTCGTTCCGGGTTCGAACGAAACCGAAGGCATTATCTCGTTACACTCATTTTGGAATCACCCTCAGAGTTAACGACAATAACCCTTGCATTCTGAATCTTCATCTTCACTTCAGATTCACGACCAATCGTTAATTTGGAATCGATGTGGTTTTCGGATGCTCCAAATAAGGAAAACCGATCCCGGTCTCATCGAAATCAAAAACGTGTCTTTTAAGGCCAAGTTGTCTATTTAGTCTTAACAGTTTAATACAATATAATCAATATACACAGATGGATAATTCATAATATCACAGTAGATAATCATATCATCATCACATACAGATAATAAATATTATCATCCAAACAGATAATTAAATATTATCATACTTAAACCAAGCAACCATATCACATATATATTACTCATGTCAGATCTGAATTCACAATCATCAAATGAAATATCAATACCATTCATAAGCAATGATTTATAAATCACGGTCTATAATTAATTTAAAATGAATTAAATTAACTACTTCTATCTCTAATTAATTTAAAGAAAATTAAATTAATTTCTTCATTTATAAATCCTGCTTATACAACCATTAATTATAAATCTGATTAATTAATTATTCTCTAGGTATTCATCTTGATTAAAATACCTTTGATTAATCATCTTCTAATTACAATAAGTAATTAATCTTTATTTAATTTCCCAAATTAATTATCCTAAATTATTCATAGTAATTAACATTTAATTACTTTATTTATTAATTAAATATAATTAATTACACTCACTCTTAATTAATTACATTAATTAATTACCCACTATTGATTATTCTTTAATTGACCAATTCTTAATTTCATCATTAATTATATTAATTAATGATCTTTAATTCAGATTTAAATTAAATTACTTTGATTAAATTAATTACATTAAGTAATTAATCTTTAATTAAACACGATTATTAATCACCTTTGATTAATATCAACCAGTAATTAACTACCCTTAATTACTCATATTAATAAATTAATTATCCCTTAATTAATTATCTCCATTAATTAATCCTCTGATTAATTACAAAAGTAATTATCCAAATTACTTTATTAACACATCATCTTTCACTAATTACATTCAGTAATTAACATTAATTACTTCCTTAAGTAATTATGCTCCATTGAATACACTAAGTAATTTACACTTATCAATTTATCAAATGATTCTCTTAAATTAATTAAACTAAATTAATTAACTTAAATTAATCATTTATCTCAATTAATTACAATTAGTAATTAATCCCTTAATTACTTTCACCAAGTAATTACATTTAACAATTTACAATAGATTATCTAAATTAATTAATCTAATTAATTATCAAAATTAATCGCATTAATTAATTACTTAATAGTCATTAGTTAATTATCTTCATTAACTAATAACATTTCTTTAATTACTTCCTTAATTAATTTCTAATTCTAAATCATTAATTTCAAATTAAATAAATAAGTCATTCTTTAATTAACTTACTAATTAAATCACTTCGATATCTTAATTATCCATAAGATAATCAATTTCTTTATAAATGATTTCATTATCGTTAAAGTGTAAAACATTTCACATTTGAATCTAAATTTTAAATTACATTTTGAATTTAAGATTCAAAATGGTTATTCTTTTAAACATTTATCCAATTTAAAGTTCAATTATTTATTTGAAACCAATTCCTGTTAACAACTATTTGATTTAAACTTGTATTTACAATATTCAGATTTAAAACTGATTAAGTTTTCAGATGTGAATACAATAAGAACTTGAATCCAATAATTTAACTTTGATTTAAAAAAAAACTTTAGTTTTAACTTGCGTTTAAAAAAACTTGGCTTTTATTTCTTGATTTAAAACCCAAATTCATTTTTTTTACCTTAGATTCAAAAGTCTATTTGAATCTGTACTTTAAACTTTGAATTTAAACCTCTATTTAAATTTCTGTTTTCAAATTTTAAATTAAATTTTAAAAAACTGAAAACTGTCAGGTTTGTAAACCTGAAATCCCCATTTAAATATTTTAAAACCTTTATCTCATTCCAGATTTGAATTCAAAAATAAGTTTGAATTCACATTTCAACTGATTTAAACTTTGTTTTAAATCTGGTATGCAAACTTAAAGTCTCATTTAAGTTTGTTTAAAACAAATTTTCTACCAGGTTTACAAAAGCCTGGACCAACCACTGACTCGAGACAATAAAAATTTGCTTCGAGTCCCTTCTTCCCCTGCTTCGAGTCAAGCACTCGAATATCCCGAGTTTTTCCCCAGCTTAAATTTCCCTGTACCCAAAAAAAAAACAACTCCACAACACTTCAGTGGCACGGTGCACGTGCACCGTGGCCCCGGCCACCTCCGGCCGCCCACATGAACGTCAACACATCGCCAACTACCACCAGATAACACCATGGCCACCTAAAATCATCTCGGAAGCACGAATCGAAAACAAGTCGAAACTCCACCTGAAACAAAAATTCAGGTTCCTCTCGAAACCTGGAAACCCCACTTGCTCAGTGCTCTGACCACCGGTAGCCACCCAACTCCGACCGTAGCCTCGTCCTTCTTCCCTCTACCATCTTCCCAAACCTGATAGCACTCGAACAACCACACGTGCCATGGTGATCAATTCATCAAACCTATCAAAACCTAGGGTTCCAGAATGAATTTTGCCACCGCAGCCTCCTTGATGAAATGCATCACCATTCAATATTTTTCCAAGTTTCTATGATCACACCTCTACCTACTGAGTGAAACACGATGCCTCCGGTCATCTAGATCGACCGAGACAACTCGAAATGCTTAAATCAATTAAACTGAAACTGCTCTTAAATGCCCATTCTAAAAATTATAAATTTTGGTTTAAAAATCATATTAAAGTATAAGAATTCAGTATATATGCCTGAATTCGTAAATTAAAAAGTTTGGATTTTAATTTGTCTAAAGTTTTACTCAATCAATTTGGTTTCCAGTGACATTAATAAGTTGTTTTAGCCTAAACAGATTTTTAAAGTTAAATTCATGTTCAAACAAAACATCTTGGTTTGTATTTTCAATCCTGGTTGTGATTAGAACAAAGATAAACAGTTGTTTGCACGTTCTGGCCTGGGAAAAACAATCAGAGGCATCTCAAAATTTGTACAGGATGTATACATTCACATAAAAACATATCAACAATTTACCACATAAACATTTTTTTTCAGTTAAACATAAGCAACTAGTTTAGTTCAAACAAAAGAATGTTACTCACCTTGCTTGTAAAAATGAAAAAAGCATCCTGTTGTTGAAACTGCTTAAACTTAAAACTGGAAAGTTTCCTGCCTTCATATCCTAAATCTTCTTGCTTATCTTCAGTTGTAAATATTACTGAGTTTGTAAAAATGAAAATGATTGCCATTTTTCTTTATTTCAGGTTGGATATGTCTAGTGAACGAACTAAAAAATAATATGACATATATAAAGAAGTTTCAGGGGAAGGTAATAACTGGGTTTGCACATGCTGGTACAATTATGCTCTTGTTTGTATCAGGCAAGATATTCTAATTAGGAGGATGAGTTGATGTTAAACAATTTGAAATGACTGAATTGTTTGCTGAGAATTGGATACATTTAATGTTAATGTACTTAATGTCTCCTATTACTCATTTTTATCCACAGATATTTTACTTAGCTTTGCATTTTATTTCCTTTTCTTGCCTGAGTCTTATTTCTACTTTGATCTTGCCTTCATTTCTATCTACAGGCTACAGACATATTTATACAAGGTTTGGTTTTACTTTTACTTTGCATTGTTAACTTGACTTTGCCATGTTTACTTTTCCTAGCCTTGTATATTTTTTTTTACAGGCTACATTCATATTTATACAAAGCCTTGTTTGATTTCTTATCCCTTCATGTACATCTATATATTTTGTTTTATTTATTCTTTAGCCTACATATTTTTGTTGTACTTTATGTATATTAGCAAGTTGTTTTACTTTAGCTCTCTTATATTTTAACATAACTATCAAATACTAAATTCATCTATTATTTTTATACTTGTTTTAATATTAATAAGGTTTATTTTAGTTTAACATTTAAAAAGACTTAATTTTAAATCTTTCCAATTATAGCTTCCTCCAAAATACACACACACACACATATATATATAAATAAAATTGAAATAACAATTTCTATTTGTATTAAAAATCCATTTGTAAAGATATTACATTATTAATATTGTTTAAATATAACTCATTATTAAATTAAAAATAAATTTTCAAAAGAAACTATCTCTTTAAAATATAAATACTTATTTATCAAGCTATATTTTAAAAAACAAAACAAAACTTTTTATTTAGATTTAAACCATAGGCTAAAACAATTTTAAAAAAATTAAACTTTATCTTGAGTATTTTTAAAATCATATTATTATTTATTCAATATTAAATTTCCAAATTATCAAAAATATTAGAATTAGAAAACATAACTTTATTTATTAAATTTAGAACAAAGATGAACTATTTACGTGTTAAGGGCTATATTGGTAACCCCTTAATGCTAAGAAAAAAGTAAGTTTATTTTGCAATTAGACACTATTATAATAGCGAAATATACTACATAGTCAATAGTTTAACGGATCCTTAGGAGATGTGAATCCCAAGCATCTTTTAAGTTACCGCACTCATATTTATTTCGGTTAATTTAACTTACATAAGATCTTTTATTTATGACTCGAGTGTTTTTGTGTTTTCAAATTCACTCGGGTCAGTCCGAGCGTTTCAGGATTTGAAGATTTAGCTCTGGAGGACGAAGACGAAGATTTGTATTATTATTATTTATATTATTGCACTACACTCATACTGTTCCGCTGCATTGATATTTATTGGTATGTGAACTCTGATAATTATTGTATAAAGAAGAATCAAATGTTTTGTAAACAGTTTTATGAACTGTATATTGATTATTATATTTTATCCTTCCACTGTGAGATTTTGTTTTGTTTTTTCTCCTCTGTTTTCTTGTTTACCCTATAACACTCCACCGTTCCGTTTGGTTTGAATTGGCACGTGTGTCGATTTAAAGTGTGGGAAAAGGCGGGACGTTACAGGTGGTATCAGAGCTTTGGTTTAGCGATAAACCTAAGCTTTGTGGGGTCTGACTCTTTATAAATAGGGTAGTGATACCCTCTGTGAGTCGCTGAGTGTATATATATGAGAGATCGTATTTGTTGGTGTTATAAAAAGGTCTTAATATTGTGTTAATCTGTTCCGTTTTGTATTTATAAATTCTGGTTGGTGCATGGGACGCTGTGACATCAATAGGAAATTCTAAACACTTAATAGGACAGGCTGACACAATATTTGTTTTGAATATAGGTGAATGAAATAATTTTGCCTATTATATTTTCTATATATAAAATAAATTTCTATAAAGATTATATTTGGTTGTAATATATTGGTTGTTAGGTAATGAAATTTATAAATAACTGTGAAATAAGATTGAAAATAAAATAAATCAAATTGAAAATTTTAAAACTTAAGTTCTGGGGTTTTGAAAATTTTCTTTCAGATGATTTTGAAATATAATAATAATATTTAAGAAGTATTTTCTGATATAAGTATTTCAATAATTTGAAAGAAATGTTTTTAAAAGAAATTTTACGAAAGATAAAGTTGTACTTCCCTCTCTGTCACTGGAAAATAATTTCGGAGATGAGTGCATGCATCATCGATGTTCATTTTCGAGTTTCGAAGTGGGAAGGCCACTGTAGTAGTATTGCTGCAGATTGATTTTGATAAACAAATATAAATTTTTAATTTATTTTAAAAATACTTGGATATATATAAGTTGTAAGTATATTTATCTATTATTTTAAAATAATTTGAAATTAAACCCGGTTTTTTATTCTTAAGTTTCTATTTATTAATAGTTTAATTAATGTAGTGAAACAGAATTTAGCTAATAATTGAAACCCTAAATGAAATAAGAGATTTAATGCTAGGTTATAAATGGTATTAAAGGAAACTTGAAACTTGTAACATATGAAACAAAGAGTAATATTATTGAACACTAAATTTAATTAAAGGATGAGATAAAACTTGTATAAGTTCATTTGCATTTTCTTTAACATATATAACTTACCTAATATAAAATGTTGAAATGTTTAATAAGAAATGTAATGGAAATTGTACAAGTAAAGGTATGTAATGAAGAGTTCAATAAATTGCTGTTATTAATAAGAATCTAATGTTATAATTGTTATAAATCTAAGTTATGACTGAAGGGCCACTTATTAAATATATTAGAACAGTTATAAAGAAATGGAAATAACTTTAAGAAGGATTGAAGTTATTTATAATAAAATAAATGGAAAGATGAATACGTTAAATAATATTAAGAGGGAAAAAATGAATCACCTTAATAAATAAGAAATTGATGTTATAGAGTTATAAACTTAAGTTGAAATTGAAGTATCTCTAAAATTTAATATAATAGAAATAGACGAAAATAAATAAACAAATGAAACTGTAAGAAATAAATGAATATAATTGAGAAATGAATAAATGGAATGCAATAAAAAGAAACTTACATGACCTGAATAAATGAAAATGAATAGAATTAATAAGTAAACAAATCGTTGTTGTTGTTTTGGTTTATGGTTGTTTGAGTAAGGGTGCTTTAAATTTTTTTGGATGAATGAATAATCTATTTAGTTTCACCTAAGACTGTTGAGTGAAGGGTACACTTAGTAGTTTTTCTTCATTCCGTGCAATTTAAAGTTTGAACCCGAACAACTATTTGTTTTGTTTGATGAATAAATGATTGATTTGTGTTGTTTCATTTTGATGGTTGCATACCTGGTTGCAAGTGATTGTTATATGTATTGATTGGTTGTTGGTATTTGAAAACAACGCTAAATATTTCATTTTATATAATTATTAACTCTCTTGGATTTTATAAGTGAAATACAGGTTATGGAAGCAATTGCTATTGCATTTGGTTTCATTATGTAAGCGTTATTGTCCGACAAATAAGTACATTTTCGGATTACAGTTTATAGCGCTATTATATTTATATTTTTCCCGTGATGGAATATATATTATTTTGGGAAATATATGTTATATATTGTTAATTTTGATATTATATTTTCTCCCGAGCCTCTCCATACAAAGGAGGCTGCCAAAATTTTTCGTAAATTTTGGATTTAGAAATATTTTGAAAAATATTTTCCAAACTTTATAAATTTAAATATAAAAAGATTTAATGGTTATAAAGTGGTATATTTTATCTAAATTAGTTAATTTTATAAATTTAATTGGGTATTAAGTTAATGTTTTGAATAAGATACATTGAATTCTTAATTCCTCTTTTCCCTGCTTTTCCTTTTCGAGGACGAAAAGTTTTGAGTGGGGGAGAGTATAACGACCTGTAAATTTCGTTAATTAAATTTGTCATTTTAATAAGATGTTGGAATTAAATTTAGGAAGAAAAAAATATGAGTTAATATTGAAAGAAATTAAAATTCGCAATTTAATAATGGAATAATAACTAAATTAAAATGAAACAATGTTAATACGTGTTAATTGTCAACAATCTAAATGAAACTCCAATTCATTGTATTTAAACATGCTATGCTTAGTTATAAAATTTAATAAGTAATAAAATGTAAACATTGAATTATTGTATTAAATAGATAGTAAATGGTAATTGAAAGATCAGTTTTGTGTAAGAGATTATAATATGTGTGCACTAATTTTAGTGGGATGTAAAAGGTAAATAATAAATTTACAAATGTTATAAAATGGAAAATGGTGACAACTATTGTTCGTTACCAATGTATTTAATCAATAGCAATTAATTGAAATTAAACATTACCGTATGTAAGTTAAGATAATAACTGAAGATTTTGAATGTAAAATCAATAGAAATTTTGATTTTATGCATAGATGGCAATTGATTTAATAAAATTTGAAACCAAGATAAATAAATGAATTGGGATATTAAATGTGTATAAGCGACTAAATTTCGGTAAATGAAAAGAAAATAGAAAAAAAAGTTATTTTAAAGGTAGTAATTGATTAATTGGGAAATTAATTCAAAGGTTATATTAATTGAGGAAATAATACGTATTAAATTTCAACTTGATTTAATCAATGCAAATTAAGTAATTATAATAAATTGTAGTTGGTAATTAAGGATAAATCTGAGTAAAATTTGGCATTGAAGATAATTATAAAATTTTACCCATTCAACTAATTTATTTAATTAAATCTAAATCAATGGCAACATTGTTGTTAATAATAGTTGTAAGTGAATTTAAATGTTAAAGGGTAACAATTATTTAGGTTAACCATTTCTTTAGTATGTTGCATAAAATTTGGAAATCAAATTTTCTATTTAAGAAAGTTAGTTAGTATGTTATTGGGAAATAAATTTAATAAATACTTTAGTGAAATGTATTACGATTCAATGTTATTTATACATATAAAATGTCTATTTATTGAATAGCTAGATTTTTAAATCAATAAACGAATTTATTGAGGTTTCAATTTGTAATTAATAACATTTAATGTGGAATCAATACAATTAATTGACTTAAATTATGCAGTTAGGATAGATTTGATTTGTCATTGAAGATGGTTAATTTATAAGATGTAATTTATGATAAGCCTATTTACTTTATGAAGTTTGTTTGAATTAAAGATTTGGAAGCAAGATTTATTATTTGGATTGAAGTGTAAAATTCAATAAACTGAATTTATTGCAAATAAATGAAATTCAACATTTATTATTACGTTAATTGAAACTAGATGTAATAGGAGGATATTGTATAATAGACTTTGAATCAAGCATTGATTTCATCAGGGGTAATAAAGAAAGTACGTTGAATACAAGAAAGGAAATAAAGATTTACAAATTTTGGGATTCGAACTATAATAATTGGATTTAATTGCAATAAAATGAAATTTAATATTTAAATATTATGTAAATATAAATTTAGATGAAATTTGGAGATATTTACGTAATAGAGTATGAATCCAATGGCAGACTCATCTATTGGATACTAATAGATTGAATAATTGAATGAAAGTCAATTAAATGGGAATTATCGCAAATTTAATTTATAATTTGTAAATATAATGAAATTGAAATTTAACAATGAAATGAATAAATTTGTTAACTCTAAACTGACATCTAGATTTGGTTTAATTAATGTGAATGATTAAAGAAAAAAAAGTGTTAAAGATTGCCAATTTCAGAATTTAAATAGGAAATTTGATTTAATTTATTTTAAATTTATTTAATTAATGGAAAAATAGCCATTTTGGCCACTGATTCGGATTTCGACGAAACCAGTTTCATCGGATCCGTAACGGTGAATTATTTTAGGATTTCAAGTTTCGTAGCGATCGGGTTTGTCGTTTTATGTACGGACTCGAAACGCCTTGAAATAAACGAAATTGAAATCAATTGAAATCAATTTGAAAATATTGATTTCAGCATAACTTCTTCATAAGATGGAATTTGGACGTGTAACTTCTTCCATCGCGTTCAGAATATTTTAAAACACCTATTTTGATGTATTGGTTTACCCAATTTCGTTCCGGAGTCGAAACGGGCTTTTCGGGCCATATATCGTTTAGCGCGTACATCTATCTTATCCGATCCATCCTATTTCAACTTTATCTATAAATATATCGCTATAAAACCTAATTCTCCTCATTTTCATTTGGCTGTACGTATATCTCAACTCTCTCCTCCTCAATGGCAGACAACAAAATTTCAGATCCAATCCCAAATCAAATCCAAAGCCTAAAATTTCAAAGTCTTGAGAAAAAATCCAAAAAAATATATGTTGAAGCTTTCGACTAGCGTAATTTATTGGTAGTGTTCGTTTTCCGATTCGATGCATCGTTTGTCCATAATTTCTAAATCAATTCTCGGCCGTTCATCGTGCGTTGATGAACGTTGGCGTATCGGGAAATCCTTTCTGGGTTTGGTGGAGATTAACCAGAGGAGTTCATCTATATGGGTTGTTTCGAGAATGAACGGTTGGATTTGGAGAAAAATTCGAACTAGTGTTCGAATTAGGCGGTGGCTGCTGGTTTTTTCCGAACGCGGCTGGTTACGTGGCTGTGCATTGGTCCAGGGAGAGCGGCGCTAGATGGTTTTGAGCACGGTCGTCGTTCAGGCGCGCGGCAAAATATGGTGGCTGTGGCTTGTTCATGCTTGAGGGTTTCGGTTACTTCATTCGCGTGCGTACAGGACGAAAGAAAGAATTGAGTGTTGGTGAACGATGACGTGGCGAGGTAAATTGTGTTCTTTTTTTAATTGTTTCCAATCGCATTAATCGACATAACTTTCTCATATGGTGTCCGATTTACGCGCGGTTTCTTTTGTTAGGATCGTATTGAAATTCTGGACTTGATGACGCTAATTTGGAACAATTCTGAGATGGTCAAATTTTTTGGTTTAAATTGGATTTAAATTCAATTTAAATTCAAAAGGTGAGTGTTTTAACCCACTCACAACTTCTAAAACTTCTTATGTTTGTTAAATTGATATATGATGTGATTTAAAATTTACTTATAGCTGTTTTCCATATATTTCATCATTTTCTCGGTTATTTTGCATTCATAAAATTTACTTGTTATTTAATTCACTATTGCATATAAACCGCAAGTTAAATTTCTAGTTAAATTTATTATTGCATATAAACTGATAGTTAAATTATTAGTAAATTTATTGTGCATATAAACTGCCAATTAAATTATCAGTTAATTTATTTTGCAAAATAAACTGCCAATAAATTCCTGTTATTTATTACATGTTATATATTGATTTATTGTTTGAATTTTATGATGATTTTGATAAATGGTTGATGGATGATATTGGATGATATTGGATGAATGGATGTTGTATTGTATATTATTATAAACTGCAAGTTATTATGCATTTCATCTCATTCGGGATTGCGGTTTGAAATGATATACAACTGCATTTTTGTTTTTAAATTGCAGATTGAAATGATAAATATCTGTATCACTTGACTATAGGGTAGAAAATTATATACAGGCACCGTGGTATATATATATAAATTATTTTTGAAATGATTTTTTATGGTTTTGGAAAGAATACGGTTTAATAAATAATAAATTTTGATATATATATATATATATATATATTAAAAATTATTGAATTTAGCTATGTATAAATTAGTTTCGAATTTTAAAATAAGTTAAATAATGAAGTTGATTTCGTTTATATAATATGGTTGAGAATATATTTGAAATTCTATTGTATATAGAGTTTATAATAACTCAAATAAAAGTAAAGTTGAAGATAAATGTGAATATGATTTGAACTAAAGTATTTAAGAATTTTCCTCGAAAAATTTGTTTTGAAATGTAAATAAATTAAGATTTAAAAGCTATGATCTTATAACTGATTTTGATTTGAGGATTTAAACGAATATCAAATTAATTTAAAGAATATTATCAAGTTAATTTAATTAAAAGAATATCCTGTTATTGAAGTTTAAGGGTTTTACCTGAATAATATTTTTTTAGTAAGTAAATATTTCAAATTTAAATAATAGGAATTGGATTTGATATATATTAAATTATCAAAGAATCCATTTTGAAATAGTAGAATATTTAAAGATTGAAGTATATGAACTATACAATTTTGAAATATAGAATATTAAAGCTTTGCAATATATGGGAATTAAAATGGTTTATTTGGAAGTTCAAATTGATATTGGGAATTTATTGTGAAATTTAAAGAAGCTGCTTATTTTATAAAGTAATATAGTATTTGAACCATTAAGTATTAATAGTTATGTTTCAAAGCTATGGTTTCAAGGTATATAGTTTTGAAAAGGCTATGATTTTTGGAAAAGATATATTTGGAATAAGAGTGATATCATATTGATTTGGGTCTTTAAAATATAAATGATATCGTATTTATATTGTTTTGAAATGAATATTTTATTCTGGTTTTGAAGGCATAAATTATTTTGAAATAACCGCGGTGTTATAATAACGATTGGTTTGAAGACACCGGGATCGGGAGTTGTCATAGTCTCTGCTAACCCCGAAAACCACTTTAACAGCCGTGTACGCGATGGAGATTCCAGAATGAAGTAGGATGGCGGCGACGTTTCCTTTGAGGTAAATACATGGACCCAACTCCCGTGAGTTGGCATAAGGTGGCTAAAACAGGAGCGATTGACGGGCCAAGGGGGTTAGCACCCTTTATCGGATACTCCTCTTCGATATTATACTCTAACTTTGGATTGATTCGGTGGCCACTTTTGATTTTTGATTTTAGGGGGGAGTTTGTCCGAGGTGGGTGCGGCTACGCGTTACCACCAACCCGTAAGCGTAATTGGTATATCTACCCTGGCATTGCCTAGTTGTGTCGTGTCACCTACCCTATCACGCCTCGTACGAGTTTGGTTTTCTCCCGTAGCCCGTGTGGTATCCTCTGGTGGCTTCCCGATCAGGAGGGACTATGATATAGGATGAACTACTGGGACTATTATGTGCTAAGGGCTATATGGGTAACCCCTTAATGCTAAGAAAAAAGTAAGTTTATTTGACAATTAGACACTATTATAATAGCGAAATATACTACATAGTAAATAGTTTAAAGGATCCTTAGGAGATGTGAATCCCGAGCATTTTTTAAGTTACTGCACTCATATTTATTTCTATTAATTTAACTTACATAAGATCTTTTAGTTCTGACTCGAGTGTTTTTGTCTTTTCAAATTCGCTCGGGTCAGTCCGATCGTTTCAGGATTTGAAGATTTAGGTCTGGAGGACGAAGACGAATATTTGTATTATTATTATTTATATTATTGCACTGCACTCATACTGTTACGCTGCATTGATATTTATTGGTATGTGAACTCTGATAATTATTGTATAAAGAAGAATCAAATGTTTTGTAAACAGTTTTATGAACTGTATATTGATTATTATATTTTATCCTTCAGCTGTGAGATTCTGTTTTGTTTTTTCTCCTCTGTTTTCTTATTTACCCCATAACACTCCGCCCTTCCGTATGGTTTGAATTGGCACGTGTGTCGATTTAAAGTGTGAGAAAAGGCGGGATGTTACGGTGTCCCGAAAGGCTATTTTCACACGTTATTTAAAAAGAATTATTATTTAAAACCAATGTTAACCACTTTAATTGTATATTAAAATGTACTATCTTCATTCTTATTTAAATAGAATTTAAATCAACTTTCGCAATCATTTTCATTCATTTCAAATTCAAGATTCAATTATTTTAAATATTCCAATTATCTAAATTCACTATTCAAATAAATCTCTTAATTGAAATTTAAGTTGTTTTTCTTATAAAACTACTATTTCAATATTTAAAATTAATTTAGATATTTCAAAACCAATTAACAAAATTATGGATCGTTACACAAACTGTGGGCTTTGTTTGTTAATGTTATGAATACTATTACGTATTGCAATGTGGTTATTTATTTGGTTGCTTGAGTTGGAATTTCGAGAATGGAATATTTTAATTGGGGGTGTAACGCCCCACCTCTATGCTCATAATAACAAAGAGTATTAAAGGAAATACTGTCTGTTATCACGAAGAATGAGGCTGGATAGGAGCGGCCATCCGTAGTTAGGCCTTACACTAGTATTGGTTATTTCGATAGGAGTGGTATATATTTTTATTTTTCATCTCTTATTTATTTACTCCCATTGACATACCCAATTCTAGTACAAAACGAACTACGATGGTTCATAATAGTTTAGGACAATAAATATAATAATAACATAGATAATATAAATGCGAAACACTGATAAAACAGAAAGTCTCATATATATAATAACTGATGTCAGTTACAATACATTTGATACAATACATATGATACAACTACAACCGTCAAGTCTGGAAGTTACATATACAAGTACATTATCGTATATGATATACATGAATACCTAACTTCCTATACAAATAAATCGGCTACTATAAATGACACGACTACTCCAAAAGATATGAAGTGACTTCATAGCTCAAGCAGCAACCCAAAGTAAGATATCAACAACCTGTAAATACTCGGTCTGACCCGAGTATTACATTCAAAAGAAAATAATACACGGGTCAGTCTAATTCAAACTCAGTTATTAGTGCACAGAAGCAATAATAATTAAATAATGAATAGACGACAGTCACAATAAATCTCGTCTATCCGATCCTTAAATAAAGAAATCGGATAACGATAAATATAACACGTAACAGTGTTAATCAACAATCAGCAAATTAAACCAAATCAGAATACAATTCAGAATATAGAATTGAATAAACAAGACAGTTCAAACCATTGAAATATCAATCAAAATATTAACTCGAGTAGGGCTGCAGTACACGCATGCGTGCACTGCCTCGCCACTACATCATATGAATATGCAAAGGATCCATAAATCAAAACAAAATAGAATTTCATAAAAACAATACCATGTGACTGTAGTTCACGCTTGCGTGCACTGCCTTGCCACTACAGTGATGATGTACACAAAAGCTCAATACCGTGTGGCTGCAGTTCACGCTTGCGTGCACTACCTTGCCACTACAGTGATGATGTACACAAAAGCTCAATGAGCCAAAAGCAACCGAAGATTCAAACATCAATGCCACTGCCTCAATGGTCAAAGCAGAATGGCAATGGACAATGTGTACATATATACACATGACAGTAAAATAGATCAGAGTGTGCAGTGACAACATACATGTCGACCAGGCTGCATATTGAAGAAAATATCCAAAGCAAGCAGCCTAAGTCAAGACAAAATCAAGTTCACAAGTATCAAGTGAAGATGACAACAGTGGAGTAGCAATATGCGTACATGATCATACATATATGCAACAGTGAAATGAATCAAACTCAGCAATGCCCAAAATCCAATATACATGAAGGTACAGTGCAAAGTAATGCGCTAAGCAAATGGAACAGCTAGTTCAACATGTATCAGAGAGCATATGCAATCTGGATATGCAAGCATACAGTATCAACATAGACAAAAGTGAAGAATATCTAGAGTGAATGCAGACAACTACAGACATGAAACCACAATGAAGTGCAACAGGTGAAACAACTACAGATGCACATGGTCAAGAGAATCAACTTACTTGGAGTGAATGCAATAAAGTATGCAACCCAGTGTCGAGAATAGTGCAACAGGTCAAGCAATGATGCAGACCAAAGGGCAAAGACCCAAGTATATGGATGCAAAACTTCAACAAATTAAATAAACTGAATGCAAAGATCCAATGTCTCAAATGACTCAAGTACATGAATGCAAAGGACTCATATATGAAGATCACAAGACACATGTACAACTGCTATACAATCAGACTCGACAATATTCACAGATGAAAATGGAAGAAAGACACAAAAACAAGTTCAGTGCAAATCTGAACCAATATACTTGAATGCACCAAGCATCTGCAGACAACATGCTTGAAGCAAAAGAATGCAACAATGAAGACTACTTCAAGATTCTAACAAAGTCAAATGCAACCAGATGATAGTGTAACAGTGCACCATCAAGACCAGGAACAATATCAAAGCCCAGGTCTGTCCAAACATCAAAGACCAACAGTAAGTGTCGACCAAGACTTACTCAAATGCAGTGACAAGCACAACAAGTGTACATGAAGGCCGGAGTGTGTATTAAGCAAGTCTACAAGAACCAATACTAAATGAAGATACATAAGTATGGTGAAGCAACAAAACCATAATAACAAATGATACTAAATACCCATATCAAGGTCCAGGCGTATATACTTAAAGCCGAAAACAATACAAGTGCAGTCTCAAGTGATGCAAGAAGCTAATATACATGAGCACAAATCTACAACAGTTGTATATGCATCAATTCCAAGTCAACGTAGCAGTGTGAAAATCACCATGAAAAGGCAATATCACAGACAAATGAGAGTCTCGACATACATGTAAGAAACAACATCAACCAAAAAGAAATCAAATTACAAACTGGAGATGAAACAGCAACTAAAATGTTTGGTCAGTTAAGGCAATATTGAACAAAGAATTTAAAGTTGCAATTTCAAATCAAACTCAAAACTGTGGTCATGCCGAAGCCAACCACTATCACGATATCATGCCAAAGTCCCAAAAGCGAAAGTCAATAGCAAGCAACATCGAAATTTGAACAAGACAGTAACCATCTCGAACACCCATAAGAAGATTTGAATGGCCGAGCATAGTATTGTCACCAAGCAAAAGTCAACAACATCAGATGACCGAAGTCAACAAAATCTAATACGAAACAGTGATGCCCAATAAATACGAACAGTTCAAATCAGCATAGAAACAAAATTGAATATGGTCAAAAGTCGTAAGTCGAACAACATCACATGAATCGTAAGTCGAACAACATCAACATCGAAATATCAAATAGCAAAAGTCGCGAGTTTGAACATGTGAAGGCCCGTTTTCCCGTACCCTTTGAATCGACAATAAACCACCCATGTCCAACTCAAATTGCACGAAAAAACGGATCATCAAGGGTGATAAAGAAAAATAGACAGAACAGAATCTCACACGAATGGAATAACATATACTATTTCAATAAAAATATTTACAGCGGAAAATTTTAAAATACAATATCAGAGTCTAACCTAGATTCAGCTTGGACAGTTATAAAACCTGCCCTTACAATTGCTGACAAACATCAAACAAAATGCACTAAGCAAAGGCGATGAAAGAATATCTCCATGCATCCATGAATATCTCCAGCTCTCCCCTGGAAACTCCAACCGTCTTCGACTATCCTGAAACTACTCGGATCTGACCCAAGTATTGAAAATACCCGGATCAGGCTTGATAAACCAGCGTGAGAAAAACTCAATAATAAATGACAGTGTCATATATCAGCCTTTGGATAAAATCTTTTGAAATAAATAGTATCTCATAAGACCACGCCCACACATAAACACGGACGGGTTTTTACCTTATGATAACTAAAACACTTTTATATCAAAACCTTTGATATTATTTCTAATGACATCTCTTTGAAAACATTTGCAAATAAACTTATTAATCTTATCCGAAATGGTTACCCATATAGCATTTCGAGGCTATTCATTACGCCAATACAAACAAAACCGTAGGTTCTTATTGGAGAATGGATTTCCATACAAATGACCAGGCGCAGGATCTACCTTCCGAAATGGGTACACCTCTAGATGGATGTCCCGAGGCACAGAACATCTGCCCTCTACCAACACAAGACCGGCCCACCTCTGTAACTAGATGGTACCGAATATGTCATCCCCCGGTCGTTACCGACCTTTATCGAGGGCCCTCTAGCATACACCACATTAATTAACATCCCGACGTCATAGCGGGAAGAAATATATCTAGAAGGGGATGATCATACCCTAATGGGAATGACCCACATAGCCCTGCTGCATCTAATCCTGTTTCGGTCATTTCCGGTTTGATGAGGCTTGAGGCTACGATTACCTTTTCACAAAGCACATATCACATCTTTGAATGCCACATTGCCATTTCCGTTAACTACTAATTGCCTTCCACAAAAATACAACCCTTGAGCTCGTATGTCTCAAGGAGGGTGTTAAGCTAAGAGAAGTTGCCTTCTCCGCCACCACTAATGTACGTTTGTAAAAACCAATGTACGTAATCTTTAGAAATGCAACGTCAGACAAACGTCCATACAAGTTGTCCAGGAACAGGACAAACCGAAGGTACTTTCCTCGGCCATTACTAGGCGAGAAGCCCTTGCAATCCGCAAAATCTCCATCACGAGGAGACCACTGCTATATATAACTCTACAATTGGGTGCGACCCGAGCAAATCAACAAGCAGTCTTCACGCTAGGAAGATCCACGGTCTTCAATCACCATCTTCAACATGTCTTCACGTTCGAACGTACACATTGGTTCGAAGTGGTTTTCGGATAGGAATTAACCAAATCCGACTCCGGTTCCTTCGAAACTCAATCATCGATAAAAAGTGAATATGAGAATATAGGATTTATTAAGTCTCTTTTCACTTAAATTCTTTTCGGATGATTTCGAAATTCTCTTTCTTTCAACTTAGGATAATTCTAAGTAATTCATTCTTTTGTTTTGGAAAATATCTCAGATTTCTCTACTTAATTCTTGATCCAAATTTCTTAACTTTTAACTTAAGGAAAACATTCCCTTTATAATATCACCTTCCAAAACATCCATTTAATTTAAAGGATTATTCACTGTCCAAAATCGCGAATATAATTCCTTTAATAACTTTCACATTTAACTTATCAATTTAAATTGATTTCAGATTTACAAAACGGTGTTTATAAATTCCATTTTTATATCTCACTTGTAAGTCAAAATCCAATACTCTTATTTACCAATTCATTCCTAAAATTCATTATAAATTCTTTTCTAAACTTCACAGGTTAGTAGAAATCATTCATTTTGGAGATTGCTTAACTTTTGGGTAATACCAATCTTCTTTTATTTTGGAAAACTTAACAGAATCTTTTTATTTTGAGAGCATCCGGGCTTTCCTTTCGATCTGTTCCACCCCTCGCCTAAGAAAAGAAAACATAGGCCAGGTAAGTTCAGGGCACTGGTTGCTCCATCCCTAACCTTAGTTAAACACCTTGTTTTATCTCCCCAGATCTCACAGGCGGGACAAATGTACTAGTCGTTTCCGCATACTCAGATTTTCAACTTCATTTTGGAATTGCTTATAAATATTCCAAATTATCTTTCAAAACGCTTAATTATCCTTTTTAAAACATTCACAATTGATTCTGGGAAACATCATTATTTTTAAACTCATATTCCAAAAATTATAGAATTCACAGCATAAAAGTGCTGCGGAAAGTGCTATATAAGCTTATTTGATTAAAACAACTTTTAAACATTCGATAATTCATATTTTCCAATCCAAATTTCTTTTAAATCATTTAAATAGATTTATCAAATTTATTCCATATTTTTCCATAATTAAAAACATCCATTCGAACAGATTTTCTGTTATGGTCACTAAACTGCACTAGCGCGATTTTTCTAGAAAATTGATTTGGACTTAATTCAAAATCTACTTATCGAAACTTTGATTTTCTTTCTTCATTTAGAAGATACGGATATAATAGTCCGGAATTTTCTTATCTCGAAGAATTCCGAGCAATATTCCACTCTATACATTCATTTGAACTTTTCGGCGCGAAATCGCGAACTACCGTTGCGCGACGCGTCTAGTTTTAACTTATTTTTCAACATTTGAAATAATTTATTCAAATTGGATTTCAATACTTATAAAATGATTAGAAACCCTTTTAAATCAATATTTTCACCTTTTAAAGCTTTTAAAATATATTTTCACTCTTACCACATTAAAATATTATTATATTCCCATTATTTTAATATTAAACTTTAAATCCCAATTTTAACTCAATTTCAATTCTAATCTCAAATTAAACACATTTAAAACTTAGATTTCAAATCTAATTCCAATTTAAATTTCAATTTAATCTCAAACTAAACTTCACTTTTTCAAAATCGATTTTTAATTTCAATTTCACTATTCATCTAAATTTCAATTTCTAATTAGCTATTCTTTTCAAATCCGTTTCACTTCAAATTTCAAATTCTCTTTCATTTTAACTTTAATTTCACTTCTAAATGAAAAGAGACTTATTTTTCCACAATTTCTCATATTACTAAAATATGGTCTTACTAATCAAAGTGATTACTTAATCAAAATGAACATATCCAATATTCATATTTATTACTAACATAACATCCATTCAACAAATCACATGCATATGATTTCAAATCTAACATTCGCTATTAATATCATAACGGGATATATTATCACAATTCACTTAATTTACAAATTTTCAAATCATCCATATTAACAATCAATTTGGTATAAACATTCATATGTCATAAGGGTGTAAATATGATTGTTATAACATAATCAAAATATAAATTCAAAAGCGATGAGAATTTCTCACCTTTAACCAAACGTTTAACTTCCTACCAACATTCATTTAATTCAACGCTTCACTAAACCTTATCATAACCATGCTTCCAAGTGCTCGACCATCTCCATCTTTACTTGCTTTGCTCACATCCTTCCTTTATCAACTTCCAAACTCATGGCCTAAGGCCTTTTTTAAGAAGAGAAGAAGAAGAAGTGAATTAAGAAGAGGTTAGAGAGTAACAAGTGGATTAGTGCTTAAGCACTCCACTATTTTTAACCCTCCTACCTCTCTTAAGAGAGAAGCCATTAAAATAGCTTAAAGAAAGAAGAAGAAAAGAAAGATTTGTGTGAAAATGAAAGAGGTATGCATGGCTATTTATAGGAAAAAGTTTGAAATAAAATATTATTATGTAAAATGACCAAAATGCCCTTTACTTACTTTTTAACTTAACATCACATTTCAAATCATGCTTTATGTCACTTTCACTTAAGAAGTAAGTAAAGTAAAGTAATAATTATGTTTGGTTTGATTTGATGTTGATTTGATGTTTACTTTTGACTTTTCTTACTTACTTTTCTTAATTATATTCTAGAATTTTCTAAGTATGTTTAGTAAAAGTAAACTTGATTAGTGAATTAATTAATACTTATACTATTTGAATATATGTTCCTATATAAGAAAATAAAGGTGCGACGACGTTGCGACAACTTTTAATTGACAAAACGTCGTTTTTCGACGAAATGTTTTACGGTCACATTTTGACGTTTTAGTTAAACTATGTATTGAAGTAAACCAAATTTAAAAATGAACTTTTTACTTCTTTAAATAAATTAAAACAAGTCTCTTTATATTCTAAAATCATATTTAATTAATATCAAAATCTCTAATTTTACCGTGTATGCAAAACTGACAAAATGCGACAAATTTTGGTTATTTTTATAAAACGATTATTAACAAATTTTTAAATCTTTTAACATACTTTTATTATCTTTATTAGATGTTTTAAATAAGATTTACCTTTTTTAAATAGATATTTAAATCCATTTATTTAAGCCTTTAATTATTATTAACAAAACTTAACTTTTGTCGATTTGTTCTAAAATCCAAATTCATACTTTTTTTTAATTTATTAACTATAAGAATATATAACTTCTTCACTATTATTTATTATATATATCATATTATTTAAGAGTTAAACTCCTTTTTAAATTTAAATCGATCGAAATCTCTCATTTTCGAAGTAGCGAAAATACGGGTCGTTACATTCTCCCCTACTTAAAAGCATTTCGTCCTCGAAATGAAAGTTAGATAAAGGAATCTATCTCATACTCATCTCCTCAAAAAATTTTGACTTATTTCTATTGATGATAGAAAAGAAGAAGGCCGATATCATAACAACACTAAAACAAATGATGCCAAACATATATACAAAGATTTTCCACATTAACCTGAGTATCTATCACTTTCTTAAGATTATATATACATACATCAAGTCAAACTTCTATCCTTCCCATCCTAGTGCGTACTGCACACTTAAGATAATGTATCCAACTATCAAACAAGACTATACATCCAAAAACAACCAAACTAGATCAACATAAATGAATACATCCACATAACCCATCCTCTGACCTAAGCATGTACTACACCTGAGGTCTATATATATACATACCAAAACATAATTCTAACCATTATCTCTTATGTCTTCTATTCAAGATAACTATCGAACTACTAAGTTGATAGACCCAACACATCATACTATATGTGATATTTGATTCGATCTATTATTCAAATCCACAACTTTTCTTTCGAACTAGTATCGATCCCCCGATTTTCTACTGCGGACTTTGATCAGACTTCTTGATCACAAACCCTTGCTTTCCTTGCATAGCTCTCAACTATGATAGAAAACTCGTGTACATAATCACAAACTCTCATCAATATTCGCCATCAAAAATTGAGTGATAAATCCTTTTTCGGATTGGTGTAAACACCTCAAAGTTTTGTACTCAAATCTTAGATCAAAATTTATGTGCCAAAATGATCTACGTTTAACTTAAGTATTTATTCACATTCATCTTTACCTAATACATTTCTTCCAAACTTCTATTAATCCAAGTTTATTTCACAACCATTTACTTTCTTCTAAATCCATTATTACTTAAGCTTACAAATGACTTAACTTGTATAATATACCTTTACTTCCTAAGAGTATATATACATATCCCAAATCTTCAAATCGTCATTTACTTTAATTAGCGTCTTCAACAAATGTGGAATTCTATTATTCCAAATAAATAAGTTATAAAACTTAATCCCTAGTTTTCTTTACCTAAGGTCTCCATTTAGCTAATATTATTTATCTAATCCATATTTTAATAAGACAACTTTACTAAATGTACGTCCTTTTTCTTACAAAGTTAACTTATTTACCTATCCATTTTCTAAATCAAATTTCTTAACCTTAAATCCGTCAAATACCTTATAGTCAAATTTGTGAAACTTAATTCACATGGTATTTGTTATTTAAACATTTTCATCCAACATTCAACTACTAACCATATTATTCAAAACTACCTCCTTCTAATCTTACTTCATTTTGAATTAAAAATATTACCCTAAATGTATCATTATTTCAAATTTTATATTAGGATGATATTTCTTATACCTCTTGTTTCTAATCAAAGTGTCTAAATTTCAAATTACCTTAACTCATTTATAAGTTATAGAACTTATCCTTTCATAATATATTTACCCAAAATTTCAATTTTGGCTTATCTTTTCTATCTTATTGACAAGAATTTTTTCTAAGTGTAAATTTTCACTTTACTTCCTCTAATTACACTTCTAGCTTCAATATTATCATCAAATATCTTATAATCAAATTGTGAGTTTTACTTCACAATATATTTGTACTTAGCTTTTAAATCCATCCATTATGATAATCACTTAATTATTATTTCTTAATACCAAGTATCTAAGGGTATATGATTACAGTTTTAAATTCTAGCTTTCAACTAACTGATCCTATATGAAATATCTTATAGTCAAATTGTGCAATTCTAATCACAAGATATTCATATTTTAGTTTTACTAAGCTAAATTACAATCAATCCTTAACCCAAAAGATAATAATATCTCTTTTAATATTTATAATATAGACCTAAGGTAAAATTATTTCATTTACCAATTTCTTTAAAACAAAATCATTTTGTAAAATTAACAAATACGCGCTCATATATATAATACTCTCATAACTCATTCTAGGGTATTACTAACCCTATCTCTAATGAGTTACTCATCCTAGGATATTACTAATCCTATCTCTGATGAGAATTTACCCATAATAGAGCCAAGGTTCTCGCTTAACCTTCAGCTCTGATACCAAATGTGAAGGCCCGTTTTCCCGTACCCTTTGAATCGACAATAAACCACCCATGTCCAACTCAAATTGCACGAAAAAACGGATCATCAAGGGTGATAAAGAAAAATAGACAGAACAGAATCTCACACGAATGGAATAACATATATTATTTCAATAAAAATATTTACAGCGGAAAATTTTAAAATACAATATCAGAGTCTAACCTAGATTCAGCTTGGACAGTTATAAAACCTGCCCTTACAATTGCTGACAAACATCAAACAAAATGCACTAAGCAAAGGCGATGAAAGAATATCTCCATGCATCCATGAATATCTCCAGCTCTCCCCTGGAAACTCCAACCGTCTTCGACTATCCTGAAACTACTCGGATCTGACCCAAGTATTGAAAATACCCGGATCAGGCTTGATAAACCAGCGTGAGAAAAACTCAATAATAAATGACAGTGTCATATATCAGCCTTTGGATAAAATCTTTTGAAATAAATAGTATCTCATAAGACCACGCCCACACATAAACACGGACGGGTTTTTACCTTATGATAACTAAAACACTTTTATATCAAAACCTTTGATATTATTTCTAATGACATCTCTTTGAAAACATTTGCAAATAAACTTATTAATCTTATCCGAAATGGTTACCCATATAGCATTTCGAGGCTATTCATTACGCCAATACAAACAAAACCGTAGGTTCTTATTGGAGAATGGATTTCCATACAAATGACCAGGCGCAGGATCTACCTTCCGAAATGGGTACACCTCTAGATGGATGTCCCGAGACACAGAACATCTGCCCTCTACCAACACAAGACCGGCCCACCTCTGTAACTAGATGGTACCGAATATGTCATCCCCCGGTCGTTACCGACCTTTATCGAGGGCCCTCTAGCATACACCACATTAATTAACATCCCGACGTCATAGCGGGAAGAAATATATCTAGAAGGGGATGATCATACCCTAATGGGAATGACCCACATAGCCCTGCTGCATCTAATCCTGTTTCGGTCATTTCCGGTTTGATGAGGCTTGAGGCTACGATTACCTTTTCACAAAGCACATATCACATCTTTGAATGCCACATTGCCATTTCCGTTAACTACTAATTGCCTTCCACAAAAATACAACCCTTGAGCTCGTATGTCTCAAGGAGGGTGTTAAGCTAAGAGAAGTTGCCTTCTCCGCCACCACTAATGTACGTTTGTAAAAACCAATGTACGTAATCTTTAGAAATGCAACGTCAGACAAACGTCCATACAAGTTGTCCAGGAACAGGACAAACCGAAGGTACTTTCCTCGGCCATTACTAGGCGAGAAGCCCTTGCAATCCGCAAAATCTCCATCACGAGGAGACCACTGCTATATATAACTCTACAATTGGGTGCGACCCGAGCAAATCAACAAGCAGTCTTCACGCTAGGAAGATCCACGGTCTTCAATCACCATCTTCAACATGTCTTCACGTTCGAACGTACACATTGGTTCGAAGTGGTTTTCGGATAGGAATTAACCAAATCCGACTCCGGTTCCTTCGAAACCCAATCATCGATAAAAAGTGAATATGAGAATATAGGATTTATTAAGTCTCTTTTCACTTAAATTCTTTTCGGATGATTTCGAAATTCTCTTTCTTTCAACTTAGGATAATTCTAAGTAATTCATTCTTTTGTTTTGGAAAATATCTCAGATTTCTCTACTTAATTCTTGATCCAAATTTCTTAACTTTTAACTTAAGGAAAACATTCCCTTTATAATATCACCTTCCAAAACATCCATTTAATTTAAAGGATTATTCACTGTCCAAAATCGCGAATATAATTCCTTTAATAACTTTCACATTTAACTTATCAATTTAAATTGATTTCAGATTTACAAAACGGTGTTTATAAATTCCATTTTTATATCTCACTTGTAAGTCAAAATCCAATACTCTTATTTACCAATTCATTCCTAAAATTCATTATAAATTCTTTTCTAAACTTCACGGGTTAGTAGAAATCATTCATTTTGGAGATTGCTTAACTTTTGGGTAATACCAATCTTCTTTTATTTTGGAAAACTTAACAGAATCTTTTTATTTTGAGAGCATCCGGGCTTTCCTTTCGATCTGTTCCACCCCTCGCCTAAGAAAAGAAAACATAGGCCAGGTAAGTTCAGGGCACTGGTTGCTCCATCCCTAACCTTAGTTAAACACCTTGTTTTATCTCCCCAGATCTCACAGGCGGGACAAATGTACTAGTCGTTTCCGCATACTCAGATTTTCAACTTCATTTTGGAATTGCTTATAAATATTCCAAATTATCTTTCAAAACGCTTAATTATCCTTTTTAAAACATTCACAATTGATTCTGGGAAACATCATTATTTTTAAACTCATATTCCAAAAATTATAGAATTCACAGCATAAAAGTGCTGCGGAAAGTGCTATATAAGCTTATTTGATTAAAACAACTTTTAAACATTCGATAATTCATATTTTCCAATCCAAATTTCTTTTAAATCATTTAAATAGATTTATCAAATTTATTCCATATTTTTCCATAATTAAAAACATCCATTCGAACAGATTTTCTGTTATGGTCACTAAACTGCACTAGCGCGATTTTTCTAGAAAATTGATTTGGACTTAATTCAAAATCTACTTATCGAAACTTTGATTTTCTTTCTTCATTTAGAAGATACGGATATAATAGTCCGGAATTTTCTTATCTCGAAGAATTCCGAGCAATATTCCACTCTATACATTCATTTGAACTTTTCGGCGCGAAATCGCGAACTACCATTGCGCGACGCGTCTAGTTTTAACTTATTTTTCAACATTTGAAATAATTTATTCAAATTGGATTTCAATACTTATAAAATGATTAGAAACCCTTTTAAATCAATATTTTCACCTTTTAAAGCTTTTAAAATATATTTTCACTCTTACCACATTAAAATATTATTATATTCCCATTATTTTAATATTAAACTTTAAATCCCAATTTTAACTCAATTTCAATTCTAATCTCAAATTAAACACATTTAAAACTTAGATTTCAAATCTAATTCCAATTTAAATTTCAATTTAATCTCAAACTAAACTTCACTTTTTCAAAATCGATTTTTAATTTCAATTTCACTATTCATCTAAATTTCAATTTCTAATTAGCTATTCTTTTCAAATCCGTTTCACTTCAAATTTCAAATTCTCTTTCATTTTAACTTTAATTTCACTTCTAAATGAAAAGAGACTTATTTTTCCACAATTTCTCATATTACTAAAATATGGTCTTACTAATCAAAGTGATTACTTAATCAAAATGAACATATCCAATATTCATATTTATTACTAACATAACATCCATTCAACAAATCACATGCATATGATTTCAAATCTAACATTCGCTATTAATATCATAACGGGATATATTATCACAATTCACTTAATTTACAAATTTTCAAATCATCCATATTAACAATCAATTTGGTATAAACATTCATATGTCATAAGGGTGTAAATATGATTGTTATAACATAATCAAAATATAAATTCAAAAGCGATGAGAATTTCTCACCTTTAACCAAACGTTTAACTTCCTACCAACATTCATTTAATTCAACGCTTCACTAAACCTTATCATAACCATGCTTCCAAGTGCTCGACCATCTCCATCTTTACTTGCTTTGCTCACATCCTTCCTTTATCAACTTCCAAACTCATGGCCTAAGGCCTTTTTTAAGAAGAGAAGAAGAAGAAGTGAATTAAGAAGAGGTTAGAGAGTAACAAGTGGATTAGTGCTTAAGCACTCCACTATTTTTAACCCTCCTACCTCTCTTAAGAGAGAAGCCATTAAAATAGCTTAAAGAAAGAAGAAGAAAAGAAAGATTTGTGTGAAAATGAAAGAGGTATGCATGGCTATTTATAGGAAAAAGTTTGAAATAAAATATTATTATGTAAAATGACCAAAATGCCCTTTACTTACTTTTTAACTTAACATCACATTTCAAATCATGCTTTATGTCACTTTCACTTAAGAAGTAAGTAAAGTAAAGTAATAATTATGTTTGGTTTGATTTGATGTTGATTTGATGTTTACTTTTGACTTTTCTTACTTACTTTTCTTAATTATATTCTAGAATTTTCTAAGTATGTTTAGTAAAAGTAAACTTGATTAGTGAATTAATTAATACTTATACTATTTGAATATATGTTCCTATATAAGAAAATAAAGGTGCGACGACGTTGCGACAACTTTTAATTGACAAAACGTCGTTTTTCGACGAAATGTTTTACGGTCACATTTTGACGTTTTAGTTAAACTATGTATTGAAGTAAACCAAATTTAAAAATGAACTTTTTACTTCTTTAAATAAATTAAAACAAGTCTCTTTATATTCTAAAATCATATTTAATTAATATCAAAATCTCTAATTTTACCGTGTATGCAAAACTGACAAAATGCGACAAATTTTGGTTATTTTTATAAAACGATTATTAACAAATTTTTAAATCTTTTAACATACTTTTAATATCTTTATTAGATGTTTTAAATAAGATTTACCTTTTTTAAATAGATATTTAAATCCATTTATTTAAGCCTTTAATTATTATTAACAAAACTTAACTTTTGTCGATTTGTTCTAAAATCCAAATTCATACTTTTTTTTAATTTATTAACTATAAGAATATATAACTTCTTCACTATTATTTATTATATATATCATATTATTTAAGAGTTAAACTCCTTTTTAAATTTAAATCGATCGAAATCTCTCATTTTCGAAGTAGCGAAAATACGGGTCGTTACAGAACAAATCAGAAAACACAAAAGCTTGAAATAGATGTGAGTGATGATAATCACTCACCTTATCTGAAGCGAATTGCTGGAGCCCTGAGTAAAGGAGGTAGACGCCGATCAACAGAGTAAGCTCGAAATCATCTTCCACCAAAAGTCGGCATCTTCGATTTGACCAAAACCCTACTTTGGAGAGAACGAACGAGCAACGAGATTTGGCCGCCATTTTATTTTCTTTTCGTTCGATTTAGTCTAGGGTTTCGAATCATCAATAATGAGGGGGGAAACGGGTTGAATCGATTGAAAAAGGGAACATGGCCGAAGTAATAAGGATAGAGGAAAGAGGGTATTGGGCCAAGGTTCGATTGAAAGCCCGAATCAATCTCTAGCATCCGAGCAACATCGACTGACTGAGCAAGATAAATTGACAAAATCAAACGATTATTTTAAAGCCCACAAATCTTTTAACAAATATTTAAAAGAATTTCTACGGATTAAAACTTCCACAGCAATTATCGAACCGATTTAATCGTCTAACAACAATAATTAATTAATGCAAAATCTCGGGTTGTTACAGTCTCCCCTCCTTATAAAAATTGCGTCCCCGCAATTTTCATAAATAAAGTCGTCAATAACAATTATTTTTCTAACATAAACTGGTTAAGCTAGAAAAATAAAGGTCGAGAACACAATGCTAAAGAAATCTTTTAATTTCATAAAAGAGATTCACAAATTTTTCAACAAAATCTAACTATCAAATGGACAATCAGAAAACAACATAACTGGATAAGTGCAATTATCAACAGTATTCAATTATCAATTAGAATACAAAAATCACAAAACATCAATACCTAATTATCGATACGATAATCAGAATTCAATTCAACAAATATTTAATTATCAAAAACGCTAAATAAATCTCAAATCAACAAATATTTAATTATCTCAAGCGATAATCAAATTTCAATTCAACAAATATTTAATTATCTCAAACGATAATCAAATTTCAATTTAACAAATATTTAATTATCTCAAGCGGTAATCAAATCTCAATTCAACAAATATTCAATTATCAAAAACGATAATCAAATCAACAAATATCCGATTATCAAAAACGATAATCAGAACTCATATCAACAAATATTCGATTATCAAAAACGATAATCAAATCAACAAATATCTGATTATCAAAAACGATAATCAGAACTCATATCAACAAATATTCGATTATCAAAAACGATAATCAAATCAACAAATATCCGATTATCAAAAATGATAATCAGAACTCATATCAACAAATATTCGATTATCAAAAACGATAATCAAATCTCAAATCAACAATTATTAGATTATCAAAAACGATAATCAAATCAACAAATATTCGATTATCAAAAACGATAATCAAATCAACAAATATTCCATAATCAAAAACGATAATCAAATCTCAAATCAACAAATATTCGATTATCAAAAACGATAATCAAATCTCAAATCAACAATTATTCGATTATCAAAAACGATAGTCAAATCAACAAATATTCGATTATCAAAAACGATAATCAAATCAACAAATATTCGATTATCAATAACGATAATCAAATCAACAAATATTCGATTATCAAAAACGATAATCAAATCTCAAATCAACAAATATTTGATTATGAAAAACGATAATCAAATCAACAAATATTCCATTATCAATAACGATAATCAAATCAACAAATATTCGATTATCAAAAACGATAATCAAATCTCATATCAACAAATATTCGATTATCAAAAACGATAATCAAATCAACAAATATTCGATTATCAAAAACGATAATCAAATCAACAAATATTCGATTATCAATAACGATAATCAAATCAACAAATATTCGATTATCAAAAAAGATAATCGAATCTCAAATCAACAAATATTCGATTATCAAAAACGATAATCAAATCAACAAATATTCGATTATCAAAAACGATAATCAAATCAGCAAATATTCGATTATCAAAAACGATAATCAAATCAACAAATATTCGATTATCAATAACGATAATCAAATAAACAAATATTCGATTATCAAAAACGATAATCAAATCTCAAATCAACAAATATTCGATTATCAAAAACGATAATCAAATCAACAAATACTCGATTATCAATAACGATAATCAAATCAACAAATATTCGATTATCAAAAACGATGATCAAATCTCATATCAACAAATATTCGATTATCAAAAACGATAATCAAATCAACAAATATTCGATTATCAATAACGATAATCAAATCAACAAATATTCGATTATCAATAACGATAATCAAATCAACAAATATTCGATTATCAAAAACAATAATCAATCTCAAATCAACAAATATTCGATTATCAAAAACGATAATCAAATCAACAAATATTCGACTATCAATAACGATAATCAAATCAACAAATATTCGATTATCAAAAACGATAATCAAATCTCATATCAACAAATATCCAATTACCTGCAGATAATTGAAAACAACAAATATCTAGAAATCAATTAAGATCATCTAGAAAATCAACATAAAAGGTTGGATCGGTTCCATCAGATGGCGAGTTTTAGCTACGCCGCACGTGCATCAACATATGGCCGAAGCCTACCAAGTACCCAACATAATTTTTGGCGCCCAACAAATGACCCGAAGGTCCAACATATGACCCGAAGGTCCGGTACTGGTATTGACCCGAAGGTCTAACATATGACCCGAAGGTCCATCATAGTGGCTCGAAAGCACTCATCATATATTCCATTAACGAGTTCGGAATTAACCGAAATAGCAAACGCACATGTCCCATACCACGTGTTTTACTAAATCGTTTGATTCTCTTCATCGTTTCCATGAACGTGCAAATTGTGTATTCCAAAAATAACATTTCACATTCTCAAACGGACAAGTCCGGAATTAAACGAATCAGTAAAAGAAAGGGATCATAATCCTCGATTTTTCTGAAACATTTAAGTCACTTTCTCATTCTTCTGAAAACGTAAACTGTAAAAATTCCGAAAATAATTTCATTTATTTTATAAAAGTAAATAATCTACATTCTCAAACGAACAAGTCCGGAATTAAACAAATCAGTAAAAGAAAGGGTTTATAGTCCTCGATTTTGTTGAATCGTTTAAATCGCTTCCTCATTATTTTGAAAGCATAAACTATAAAAATTTTGAAAAACAATTTTATTTTTAAAACGATTTGCAACCCGTGATAAAAACAGCAACATTAGTGACAATTTCGATAAGAAAATTGTACTTCTCAAAACACCGTAGAAACGGATCTCAAAATCAGTATTGCGGGATAACCGCTTGAAAATCCACTTTAAAATATGACGGATACTGAAGTCAAAGCAATAGTAATTTTTAAACGTCAAAATCTCATCAAAATAATTCACATCAAAATACAATATCAGTGAATTTTCATTCATTAAAATGTCAACAAAACACCTTGCTTCAAAATATAGCATTGGTGTAAAAATCCCGTTACAAGAATAACGGCAACAATATACGTTTCATAACCAAACATCGGTTCAACGTAAAATTAGTGTAGTAACGTGCAACCTAAATTTGCACGTATACCGCAAAATGAACAAAGAAATCATTCAAATATATCTTCAATGAAGATAATTCAAAACAGCAGAAATCTCAACAAATTCACATAACTGCAATCGCTTCGAATTCTCAAATTGGATTCGAAATTTCCAAAGAAAACAAATTAAACACAGCTATGTAAGCAACAAATGAAATTTATTTTCAATTTCATAATTTGATTTTTAAATCATAAAGGTTATCAGCCGTACTCAGCGAAGACAGTCACTGTTTCCGCTGCGCACTCTGATAAACAGAACACACTCAATCAATCATCAAAACACAGTTTCACTTTTTATTTTTAAATAAACATATTTTATAAATTCCATCCTAATTTCAAAACTTTAGTTTTGACTCAAAACATAATAAAACATCGACATATAGTTGTAACACATGTTCCATCTAAGTTATGTTTTATATTATGTCCATAAACCCCAAGCTCTGATACCAACTGTAACGCCCCACCTCTATGCTCATAATAACAAGAGTATTAAAGGAAATACTGTCTGTTATCACAAAGAATGAGGCTGGATAGGAGCGGCCATCTGTAGTTAGGCCTCACACTAGTATTGGTTATTTCGATAGGAGTGGTATATATTTTAATTTTTCATATCTTATTTATTTACTCCCATCGACATACCCAATTCTAGTACAAAACGAACTACGATGGTTCATAATAGTTTAGGACAATAAATATAATAATAACATAGATAATATAAATGCGGAACACTGATAAAACAGAAAGTCTCATATATATAATAACTGATGTCAGTTACAATACATTTGATACAATACATATGATACAACTACAACCGTCAACTCTGGAAGTTACATTACAAGTACATTATCGTATATGATATACATGAATACCTAACTTCCTATACAAATAAATCGGCTACTATAAATGACACGACTACTCCAAAAGATATGAAGTGACTTCATAGCTCAAGCAACAACCCAAAGTAAGGTATCAACAACCTGTAAATACTCGGTCTGACCCGAGTATTACATTCAAAAGAAAATAATACACGGGTCAGTCTAATTCAAACTCAGTTATTAGTGCACAAAAGAAATAATAATTAAACAATGAATAGACGACAGTCACAATAAATCTCGTCTATCCGATCCTTAAATAAAGAAATCGGATAACGATAAATATAACACGTAACAGTGTTAAACAACAATCAGCAAATTAAACCAAATCAGAATACAATTCAGAATATAGAATTGAATAAACAAGACAGTTCAAACCATTGAAATATCAATTAAAATATTAATTCGAGTAGGGCTGCAGTACACGCACGCGTGCACTGCCTCGCCACTACATCATATGAATATGCAAAGGATCCATAAATCAAAACAAAATAGAATTTCATAAAAACAATACCATGTGGCTGCCGTTCACGCTTGCGTGCACTGCCTTGCCACTACAGTGATGATGTACACAAAAGCTCAATACCGTGTGGCTGCAGTTCACGCTTGCGTGCAGTGCCTTGCCACTATAGTGATGATGTACACAAAAGCTCAATGAGCCAAAAGCAACCGAAGATTCAAACATCAATGCCACTGCCTCAATGGTCAAAGCAGAATGGCAATGGACAATGTGTACATATATACACATGACAGTAAAATAGATCAGAGTGTGCAGTGACAACATACACGTCGACCAGGCTGCATATTGAAGAAAATATCCAAAGCAAGCAGCCTAAGTCAAGACAAAATCAAATTCACAAGTATCAAGTGAAGATGACAATAGTGGAGCAGCAATATGCGTACATGATCATACATATATGCAACAGTGAAATGAATCAAACTCAGCAACGCCCAAAATCCAATATACATGAAGGTACAATGCAAAGTAATGCGCTAAGCAAATGGAACAGCTAGTTCAACATGTATCAGAGAGCATATGCAATCTGGATATGCAAGCATACAGTATCAACATAGACAAAAGTGAAGAATATCTAGAGTGAATGCAGACAACTACAGACATGAAACCACAATGAAGTGCAACAGGTGAAACAACTACAGATGCACATGGTCAAGAGAATCAACTTACTTGGAGTGAATGCAATAAAGTATGCAACCCAGTGTCGAGAACAGTGCAACAGGTCAAGCAATGATGCAGACCAAAGGGCAAAGACTCAAGTATATGGATGCAAAACTTCAACAAATTAAATAAACTGAATGCAAAGATCCAATGTCTCAAATGACTCAAGTACATGAATGCAAAGGACTCATATATGAAGATCAAAAGACACATGTACAACTGCTATACAATCAGACTCGACAATATTCACAGATGAAAATGGAAGAAAGACACAAAAACAAGTTCAGTGCAAATCAGAACCAATATACATGAATGCACCAAGCATCTGCAGACAACATGCTCGAAGCAAAAGAATGCAACAATGAAGACTACTTCAAGATTCTAACAAAGACAAATGCAACCAGATGATAGTGTAACAGTGCACCATCAAGACCAGGAACAATATCAAAGCCCAGGTCTGTCCAAACATCAAAGACCAACAGTAAGTGTCGACCAAGACTTACTCAAATGCAGTGACAAGCACAGCAAGTGTACATGAAGGCCGGAGTGTGTATTAAGCAAGTCTACAAGAACCAATACTAAATGAAGATACATAAGTATGGTGAAGCAACAAAACCATAATAACAAATGATACTAAATACCCATATCAAGGTCCAGGCGTATATACTTAAAGCCGAAAACAATACAAGTGCAGTCTCAAGTGATGCAAGAAGCTAATATACATGAGCACAAATCTACAACAGTTCTATATGCATCAATTCCAAGTCAACGTAGCAGTGTGAACATCACCATGAAAAGGCATTATCACAGACAAATGAGAGTCTCGACATACATGTGAGAAACAACATCAACCAAAAAGAAATCAAATTACAAACTGGAGATGAAACAGCAACTAAAATGTTTGGTCAGTTAAGGCAATATTGAACAAAGAATTTAAAGTAGCAATTTCAAATCAAACTCAAAACTGTGGTCATGCCGAAGCCAACCACTATCACGATATCATGCCAAAGTCCCAAAAGCGAAAGTCAATAGCAAGCAACATCGAAATTTGAACAAGACAGTAACCATCTCGAACACCCATAAGAAGATTTGAATGGCCGAGCATAGTATTGTCACCAAGCAAAAGTCAACAACATCAGATGACCGAAGTCAACAAAATCAAATACGAAACAGTGATGCCCAAGAAATACGAACAGTTCAAATCAGCATAGAAACAAAATTGAATATGGTCAAAAGTCGTAAGTCGAACAACATCACATGAATCGTAAGTCGAACAACATCAACATCGAAATATCAAATAGCAAAAGTCGCGAGTTTGAACAAATCAGAAAACACAAAAGCTTGAAATAGATGTGAGTGATGATAATCACTCACCTTATCTGAAGCGAATTGCTGGATCCCTGAGTAAAGGAGGTAGACGCCGATCAACAGAGTAAGCTCGAAATCATCTTCCACCAAAAGTCGGCATCTTCGATTTGACCAAAACCCTACTTTGGAGAGAACGAACGAGCAACGAGATTTGGCCGCCATTTTATTTTCTTTTCGTTCGATTTAGTCTAGGGTTTCGAATCATCAATAATGAGGGGGGAAACGGGTTGAATCGATTGAAAAAGGGAACGGGCCGAAGTAATAAGGATAGAGGAAAGAGGGTTATTGGGCCAAGGTTCGATTGAAAGCCCGAATCAATCTCTAGCATCCGAGCAACATCGACTGACTAAGCAAGATAAATTGACAAAATCAAACGATTATTTTAAAGCCCACAAATCTTTTAACAAATATTTAAAAGAATTTCTACGGATTAAAACTTCCATAGCAATTATCGAACGGATTTAATCGTCTAACAACAATAATTAATTAATGCAAAATCTCGGGTTGTTATAGGGGGAGTGAACGATTTGGAATTTCAGACACTTTGTATTTAAATATCAGAATTATTTAATAATTTGAATCATGGATTAAATATTATTAAATTGATTTAATACCCTTGTTAACCCCCTCTTAAATCAAAAGTTATGATGATAAACTTGTTTTGGAAATTTGTTTACAAAAATAGCTACTTTGAAGAAATATCAATTATGTGACCAAAAATCGTTTTATCGATAAACAACTTTTTAACTGTCAAAATTTGTTCATAATTTTTAAATATACACTTATTTGCTTAAGAAAATATTAATTTTAAATAATTTTTTTTGCATCAAACTCTTAAGAAGCTCCTTAAAGTTAACTTGTTAGGTGTGAAAGGGAAGACAAGAATTGAAAATGAGCTTTTAAGGAAAGTCTTAATGGTCAATTAAGAGTTGTAAAGGTGTAAAGTGGCATGTGAGATGGAGGCTCCTTTGTCACCTTTTATGGAAGGCAGAAGGTAGTAATGACCTCTTGCTTAAACATAAAAGCACACCCTTAAGGGTTTCACTAATCACTTAAATAAAATTAAGAAAAGGGTGGAATTAGATTATCACTAATCCACTTTATTCCTCACTAGCTCTCTCTAATAAAATAAAATCTCTTCCAGACTCCACTAAACTTTTACAATGCATTATAATACATTAGGAATCATGGATCCAAAGTTAAAGTGGAAGAAAATTGAAGAAGATGGAGGATCTTGGTGAGGCTGTGAGCAAAGGAGGAAAAGGATAGAATGGTTTTGTATTTTGGTGCTAAACGTTTGATCTTTATGCTTTTGGGGCTAGAAGGAATCATTTTTTGATTCTAGTATGTTTGCATACATGTTTTCCTTAGATAAAATGAGTTATATCACTATTTTATAAATATATTGTGGATATATATTGTGTGCTTGAAATACAAAGTTAGTAAATATTAATTAACTAAAGTTATAGCTTTGGACCCATCTTGCTTTTAAAAGCAAATGATGACTTTATATTATATAAAATTTCTTCCATTGCCCTGTTAAATGTGTGGCGTGGTCTTGACTTGACGTTTAAATGGTAATATGGCTTGTGTGTAGAATTGAAGTACGTTTGAAAGTGTTTGAAGCGAGAATAGTTGCTATAGATGCACTTCGATATCCCTTAACTTTAACTTATGTAAAGTGAAAAATTCATGAACTTAAATTGGGATGATTTGATTTGGGTTTTCTCTATATATATTTTTGTGTATTGGAAAGTAAAGAAATGGCTTGAAAATTTATAGAATTGTGAACAAAAGTTGTGAAAGTTAGAAGCAAAAAGATTGCCATGGATGTGCTTCGAAAATGCCTTATGTTCAACTATTTTCAAAGTTAACTTTGAGAGATTTTCGAGGGTCTTCTTCGCATTTTTATTATGTACTATAAGAAACTTATTCCTGGAAAAAAATTTGGAGTTTAAAAGGTTTTGGAACAAGTCCAATAAATTTGCTAGAGTTGAAGCAAAAATGTGATCATAAACATAGTTTGAAAATATAACATGTTTTCAGGATTTTAAAAAAAAAAATTGAAAGATATTAGTAGCGGTTTATTTCCATGGTTTTAAATAACCTAAGGTTGGGACTTAGTATAAAAGTTTCAAGTCTTAAATTAGTTTTTTAAGTTTGTTAAAATTAGTTGCAAAGTTTATGCTTTTTAACGCTGTTTTTTAACAAGGACTTTTAACAGCATTTATAAATGTTGTTGTAAGTTGCTTATGGTTTTAAGTGTTTAAAAATGATATTTAAATTTGGTATTTCTCCCTAATATTTTTAGGGTTTTTCTACTGTAATTTTCAGTATTCTAAAGTTGGTTTGAAGTTAAAAATATTTCTAATATTTATTACTAACTTTGGAATTAAAGAGGTTTTAAATTATAAAACATGGTTTTTACTTATTTTCATCAAATTATAAATCAATTATTTTCAACTAATATTTTACATAGATATTTAAAATCTATTTATAAGTATTTTTAAAGTGTCCATATATAAGTGTCGAAAAAGAAAATTAACTATGCTTAACATTAAAAGTCGACGAAGTAGGCTTTTCTATTTGTGAGAGTTAAAATTGATATTCTAGTAGGGACGGAAGCAATAGTGCTCTAATTCACCAGCTCCCCTCTTGACCAAGGAATAGTTAAGTTAGGAACGTCGAAAACATGTTGATATTTAAGTAAGGTTTTGATATACAACCGGTGCTTTAACTTATCTGGCTTCAATCTTGAATGAGGGATTGTATAAGTTGGGACGTCAAAAATGAGTTAAGTATTAGAATCCTGATTTCTATAAGCGACCATATTTAACTGGATGATCGATCAGTCGACTTTCGATCTTAACCAAACATTAACTTAGATCTTTAAAAGAATGTTTCAAACTAAGCATAAGCAGAATGTTTTTGGGTTTAATGTGACAACGTGTAAATAACATTCTTCTTTAACCCTTTTTTATTGTACTTATGCATGTAAATAGATCCTTAAAAGAATGTTATAAACATAGGCATAAGTGAAATAGTGTTGCGTATGTAGCGATAATGTTTAAGTAACATTAATTTTAAACCTTTTGAATGGATCTATAAAAGTACTTGATCTTTAAAGTGGATATTTTAAAGGAAATTATTAATATGAAATCTTTTGGAAAAATATAGAAAAGAGCAAAGGTTTAAAATAAAAAATCCAATTAATGATTTATGAATATGCTTATACCATTTGAGATAAGTATATGAATACCTTTTGAAGTATCGAAAGAGCACAAATGAATAGTAGCGATTGACAAATGATGTTTTATTAGTTAAAAGAAGGTTCTCTAATAAAAGAGGTTTAGTTAATAAAAGTATTAATTAAACAAAAAGGGGATTTTCGTGACTTAATCCAATTTTGTATGACTTGATTGTGCTTTGTTTTTTTACTCGTTTATTGAAGTTTTTAGTCGGGTGTTTAGCATTAAAGGTGGAAGTTAAGAAGTTCGTACGTGATAAGTACACGAGACTTAGTTTCCATGTGCGATCGTTCTTTTTATTATTGAGTATGACCAATCGTCAATTTATCCTAAAAGATACTAGGATCGGTGAGTGTTTTATTTATCGAAAACTATTTCAAGACTAAGATACATGTTCTATCTCTTAGAACTAGATCTGTTTGAGATATGGGAATCTAATTAGCGATTCATGTTTTGTTCGAATAATGAAGACTCATGTGAGAGATGCTGAACGTGACCTTGACATTTGAAACGATAGAAAACATTGTAGGATGCATAACTTAGGGTATAGATGACATGCATAAAGGTATTATAAAATCCAAATTTTGGAGATACTTATCGATTGTTGGCTCGCGGGAGTAGATGATATTTGGTCCATGTTGTTCATGTTTATGTTCGGACGATGGCCTCTTGTGTATACCTTAATGGTACATTTTATTTAGAGATATACGACGCTTGGAAGGTACTTTCTGACCCTTGTGCATGGAGTTTGGATTCAGCTCCACCGAAGAGATCTCCATGGAAAATCTAATATGCGAATGTCCCTTATCGGTTTTGAATATACCCTAAATATGTTGTGGTATAACCAATGTAAGCATCACAACTATTTAATATGATTTATATTCTAAACCATACAAATCATGTAAAATAACGCTTTATGTACTTACCAGATAAGTGGTGCTTTTGAGATGATAACCAATTCCGAACGGTCTCAAAAATACAGTTATATATTGGCCATATATTTCTTTAGTTTCTTGTACCAGATTTATGTGTGACATATGGTTTTCATTTTTTCCAAATTTCTCATGTGCTCTTGAGTAGTCGAAGAAAACAAGGTTTTCATTTATGTTCATTAAAGCTTAAGAAGACGAGCAGGATATTACATCTACTATAGTATTCTTATTTCCACTGCATTACTATAATATGTATCTTAGCGCAACAGTTTTGTAATATTTTGATATTATATATTATCATTTCTGCCCATTGTTAGATTCTGATGTTATGTTCCTTCTTTCTTGTTATATATATATATATATATATATATAATTTACCTTAACAATGTGTCTTTTGGACACTTGGACTTTCAGCATGTGGATGTATTAGTGTCGACAATCGAGAGTCGAAAAGGCGGGGAGTTTCAAATTTTATAGAAAATAATTTTCTATATGAAAAAATGCAGTAGGAATAAAAAATTACATTTCTCATTACATATAAAGTATCTACTTGCGTTTTGTACATATCTCGTTTATAAATCACTTCATGAAGCAGATTTCACTATTCACTCTCCTCATCCCAGCCGTGTCTAGGTAACCACTCTTGTACGTTTGCTTACCTTTTCTAAATGGTCGACGCATTCAAAATGAAATGTTTATTGCACTCAATCGTATTGAATACACGATTTCTTTTTATGGTTTATTTGCTTAGTTCCAATGAAATAATTTCATTAAAGTTTCGTACAATATAAATTATGACAGTCTCTATATAACATTTATACATGGTTGAATATGGATAAAATATGAATATTCTTGCATTTCTATTAGAATTTGACACTCATATAAGGCAATAAACAGTTTTGTACAAATAAACAATTAAGCAACTGAGGCATTAATTTTTTAGTGGTTGTACCAATTAGCTCATACGTAGGTCTTGAAGCAACAACATGCCAAAGGATTTAAAGGCAAGTATATTTTATATTTGTTTATCAGTCGTTAAATTAGTTCATTTTATATTTTACATGACAAACACTTTACCAATTTTATTAGTTGCTTAAGTTTATCAATGTAGATTATTTTAGCTTTACATTGCATATGTCTTACAATGTTGAAAGGTTAATTGTTACCATTTCATTTTTCTAATAAGGCTCCCACTAGATTTTATGCTTCTAAAAACTCAAGAAAAACATATAAAGCTTTTGATTTCTCTAGCAGGCATAGGACCCACTTGCTTTTGGATTCCGACCATAAGGTATATCAACAAATCATAGACTCACAAGCAATGGATAATACTTTATTAGTTGCATCAAATACAACTCCTAACCCGTTGTCTTTGCTCTAATCTCATCTCGATATTGAGGAATATTACAAAATCAAAATAGATTATTTACTTGTACCCACCATTTCGTGAAGACCTAAGCATAATGTAGGTACCTTGAGGAATCCCAACAAATACGTGCATGTATCTTACCTCGGCTAGTCGATATATCAACAATACTATACATAACTTCCCCAACTTAAGGAATATCAATAACTAAAGAGTATACAAGTAATCTATTAATATATAAATGTAACAACCCGCATATTTATCGATTTTATATTTAAATACTTTATCGTTAATCAGATATTGGTCCGAAAAGCTATTTTTTGCAAACGGTCAAATTAGGACACGAGACCACTTCCATTGAGTTCGAAATGTCGTTTACAACTTTTTTAAGTATAAACGTTGATAGGTTTGGAGTTAGTAGAATTTCACTAACTTTTCCCGCTTTGGACTTTGGGTTAGTTTAGCCCATTAAGCCCAAGTTCCAACCCCCTTCTCCTCACTCTTCATAAATTCCTAACTAACTTGAAATTTGCATTAATGGTGAAGAGAATGGGAAATTAAAATTCCAAGCTCAAATTTAATTGCTAATCCAACATTCAACTCCAAATTCAAGTAGAAGATATTGGATTCAAGCTTTGGATTGCTTCTCCATTGGCTTCAAGCTTCATCTTCATCCATTTTAGTGAAAAGGTGAGACTTTTATCTCACACTCTTTCTTATAACTATCTTGGACTGTTGGGAATGGTTCCCTATCACTTTAACATGCACATTTGCATTTGGTTTGGATTGGATTAGCGAAAAACTCCACTTTATAGTGTTTTTGGTGAATTTCCAGCCTTAGGTCGTTCTGGACCCTTAGGTCGCTCGGGTTCGTGGCTTGCACGCGTGGAAAAGTCGCCTGGATGTTAGGTCGTAGGTCACTCGCGAGTTAAGCCTTAAGCCGAAGGTCGTTCGCGAGTTAAGCCTTAGGTCGTTTGACCTTTATAACGTTAGGTCGCTCGCGTGTTAAAACTTTAGGTCGCGCTGGCCTTAAGTCATAGGTCGTTTCCGACCTAATATTGCCTCTACTATTTCACTAGGTCGCGCAAGCCTTAGGTCGTAGGTCATAGGTCATGAGTCTCCTAAGTCGTAGGTCGCTAGGTCCTACTTCTGTCCCTAAGTCGTGTAGCCCTATCACCTTTAGGTCGTTAAGCCTTAATGTCGTTAGGTCGTTACACCTATAACCCGTTAAGTCGCGAATACCTTTAGGTCGTGAACCCCATTAGGTCGCAAACCTCTTTAGGTCGTCTGTCCCTTAAGCAGTTAGGTCGTTTGACCTGTGATGCCTTAGGTCGTTTGACCCGTGTTACGTTAGGTCGCGTAACCCCTTAGGTCGCTTGACCTTGTTTCCTGTTAGGTCGCGTGACCTTGTTTTTCTTAGTTCGTGAACCTTGTTAGGTCGCTCATCCTTAGCTTGCGTACCTTCTTAGGTCGCGCACCCCTTTAGGTCGTTAGACCTTATTTTTGTTTTAGGTCGTAGCCCGCTTGTCTTCACTAGGTCGAACCCCGTAGCAGGGGCACTGCCCCCGCACCCCCACCTTGGGGGGTTGCCACCCCCACGGGACCCCCCTTCCGTAGGGGATCATATCTGAAAAACATTCAACAGAACTTGTTGAGCCGATTTTCTTGGATTTTATCACTATTCGAATGTGATCTTTGTGATTGATTGTTTCTACAATCGCTTCTGTGATTTGTCACTTTAAAATATAAAGGTTTCAATACTAGTAGTAAATATCAAAACTCTTTCAACAAAATGATTTCAACTCTATTTTTAATAACAAATCTCTTTTGTTAACCCGTTTTCCAATCTATTAGTATATACAAACCTTTACCTCACTCGGATGAGAAATCTAATTAAACGGCTTAGTAAAACAAGTGGTATGAAACACTTGCGTTTGCTTCGTCGGTTAATTCTTGGACTTGTTCGATTGAACCTCTAGTGACAATTTTATTAGTGAAGATTTACAGTATGTTCGTAAATATTTAAGTTAAGCTAGTGGTTATGGGACATGAAACTAAACTTTTATATTTACTAACTTAGTGTAATTGACACTTCTCGTTGGTCATGATGATCATTTTATGATTTAGACTAGCAATTGTGCGATGTCTCTTTGTTTGCAAGGTTAGACTAGACCTCATTGGTGTGATTCCAACTAACACATATCTCTTTGTCCGCAAGGTTAGTCTAGACACCATTTGTGTGATTCCACTCACACATACCTTTTTGTTGCGAGGTTAGGCTAGACACCATTTGTGTGATTCCACTCACACATACCTTTTTGTTGCGAGGTTAGGCTAGACACCATTTGTGTGATTCCACTCACACATACCTCTATGCTTTTTGGTTAGCCTAGACCTCATCTGGGTGATTCCGACTCACCCATTTGGGGTAGCTCCCCATGGTCTTCGGACCGTCATGTGATAGGCCTCTTTCTCTTTTTCTGTGATTTCTGGATTTCTTGTGTTGATTTCTGGAATTTATGCCATTGACTTGTTATGAGTACAAGTTTAAGGTATGATGCCCTCTTTGGATCTTTAAAAAGATTCTTGTGATATCGATTTATCTCTTATTGATTGATCTTCTGTTGATCATCATTTGCATACTTATATTAATATTTCAGTATGGATATTTTATGTTTATGCCATATCTATTATTTTATACCATGTCATCTGATATTTATAGCTAGACTGATCCGTTTATTATTTTCTTAAATAATACTCGGGTTAGACCGAGATGTTACAGGTGCTTCTGCTTGACTTCTTTCCGAGATTTGCTACTCTGACTTTTGGCTAACTATTTAGATTAGCAGTTTTTTGTTGTATACACTTGAGACATAGACTCATAGTTGTATTCTTTTGTATAGCACCTGTTGCTATTCTTTTGTATTATTGTGGATCTTTTTGACCACTACTCTGATGTACACTTTCATGTGCTAGTTATATATTCATATCTTCTTCCGCCTCTGTGATATGGATGTCTGCGACTGATTTGTGTTATGCTTATTTCTGTGTTTGTTTTCGAAGATTATTTATAGCCACCGTGTGATAAGCAATCACATGGATGGTCGCTCCTCAACAGCCTTATTCTCCGTGCTAGTTGACAGCACTACACCGTAGTGTTCTTGGCTAGCGTGGGTATAGAGGTGGGGCGTCACAATAAATGGTGAAGGACAAATTATATGTTAGGATTCGTTATCTTTAATAAACATATATTGAGTGATATAAATTTTAGGAATAATTTATATCTTATGAAATACCCTCGTGGTTCAAGTGTCAAACACATCTGCAATCATAGTATACGTACTATAGGTATGTATTTTTTTTAAATCTAATTTGGGTATCTTTTCAATTCCACCTAATTTTATACATATAAAGTATTAATTTATTTATAGCTTTTATAATTTAATTTACATATATAATATATAGGTCTATCTAACTAGTTAAATCATATTTAATTAATTGTAATTTAATTAAATCATATTTAATTAATTTAATTAACATTTAAATTAATTTAAATTATATTTCAACTGTTGAATTTTAAATTATTTATCCTTAACAGATTAAAGACGAAGATAGACTATAACATTTATAGTAATTATATATATACATCATTGTACATGTGAACAATTTATTAATTAACTTTTAATTAATTTGATTTATTAAAACAATATTTTATTAAAAAATGATATGAATTAAACTTAAAACTTTCTATTCATTTGCCTTATACATTTTAAGATAAATATACACATATATTATATATGTTTTAATTTTATTAATTAACTTTTAATATATTAACTTACAAAACAAATTTTGAAAATTTTACAACATTTACACTATATCAAATTTTAAACTTAACTTTAATTTTAAAATATAATTTTAATTTTTCAAAACCCGAGGCCCAAAATCAATCCGGGCCTTTATATTGGGGATAAACATTGGGCTTACTTCATCCTTCGGGTCAGGCCAATAGCCAGGTAGAGCATAATACTTGATTATTCATGTAACGGTCATTTTTTTGAGTCAAATTTAAATTGGTAATTAAAATAAAATTTTGGATTAAAATGTGAACTAATTTGAATTTTTCCAAATTAAATAAGATATTTGTTTGTTTGTTTATTTATAAATACAAATTGATTGTAAAATTGAATTGTGAATTTGAACTTAAAAAATAAATATTTGAAAAACAGATTTGATTTAGAAACTATATATTTTAAAATTAATAAAAACTTGTTTTGTAATTATAATATGTGAATATATATATATATATATATATATATATATATATATTGTAAATGGGTAAATTTTATTAAGGCAATCTTTCAGCCCATAAGGATTACATTAAGAACCAGTACACGTAAACTGAATCCTTACCAAATACAAACAGCACAAACATTTCATTTTCTCGAGTTCATAAATCATGGCGGCTGAAGGTGATTCCTATCTCGGCGTTCTATCAATGGATAAGAACAACCCTCTTCTCCAGTTCGAGCTCCGCTTAGTTCCCTCTTGGTAAGTTGAAGGTTTCTGACTCTTTTCAGATCTCCTTTTGCAATTTTTCTTACTTCTGACTGGTTTCGTTGTTTATTCTAGAAAATTCTTCGATTCCTTTCCTTCCAAACATTCCAAACAGTTACACTAATGACAATTTTATGCGCTTTGGTTTTGAGGTCTTCACAGTCGGCATTCGACGTCAGGTAATTCATTTGTTCTTCCAATTTGTCTAAATGTGCCTTTAGATTTAGAAAATTATTACATGCATTCCATAAAGAGTTAGAGAATGAACAGGTAAAAAAAAGATGGTCATGAGTTTCGGTTTCTTGTCCACATAATATGCATTCTGTTTCATTTACCACGCCCTATTTCGCTAGTCTATCTTTCGTTGCTAGTCTTTTCATTATCGCTTTGTAAGCAGTGAAAGCCATTTTAGGGTTGTTGCTTCGATTCCTGATGATATTGCTCCATGTAACTTTGTTTTCTTTTTCTCTGATTTCATTCCACGTTGCTTTGGAGTTGAAATCTTTCCCTGTAGGTTTCCAAGCCCAGATGTCTTTGTCTCTGCTGTGAAAAATAGGCGTATATTGTATTTCTTGTTTTATGTTCTGTGTTATTGGCAGTGATGCACAATTCCACTTCTTATTATTTATCACATCCTGAACCTTTTTGTTGGGACATCCAAAATCTGAAAGTATGTAATCCCAACATGTCTATTAATGATTTACCTTGTATCCATGGATCTCTCCAGAGATCAGTCTCTCTTCCATTTGATATTTCTCGTGTGCAAAGGGATGCTAAGATGTGTCTGATTCTCAGTATAGCCTACCAGTTCGCTGATGCATTATTATCATTGCCATTTGCCAGAAATTATCTCTGATGTAACTTTTGTTCACCATTTTCCCCAGAGTCCTTTGCCATTTATTATTTTCCAGGCTTGCTTGAGGGTATGTACTGTTCTCATATCTTTGAGTCTTCTAAGTCCTACACCACCTTCATCTTTTGGTCCACATAAATTTTCATATTTTATCTTGTGAAGCCCTCCTTTCCAGATGAAATCTGCGCATTCCCTTTCAATTTTCTGAATAGAAGCATCTGGGAGTTGAAAAGTTTGCAGCCATAAATTGACTTTTGAGTGAATTACAGTATGCACCAACTCTATGCGGCCTGCAAGTGACAATAGTTTGGATCTCCAACCCTATAGTCTATCTCTGATAGAAGATATAAGGACTGCACATTCTCTGTCAGTGATTTTATTAGAAGACAGGGGAACTCCTAAGTATTTGACTAGGAGATTTCCTTCTTTGACATTTAAAATTTCCAGCACCTGTGTTCTCGTGTTGCAGGATTTATTAAAGTAGCACTTGGTTTTCTGTTCATTTAGTTTTAGCCCAATATACTTTTCTAACTTGTTGAAAATGTCTCTAATTGTTGTTGCTAATTCATTACTGGATTTTATACAGATGAGCAAGTCATCAGCATATAGTAGGTGACTCACCGTAGGCTGGAAGTTAAAAATAGTATGAATTCGCTTGTGATGAGTAGCCAACTCCATTTGTAGTGTAAAGTACTCCATGGCGACTGCAAACAAGTAGGGGGATAGAGGGTCACCCTGCCGTATTCCTCTATTGGACCCTATGTAAACTTTTGGTATACCATTAATCAGTATAGAGAAGGTAGGTGTAGATATGCATTCATTTATAAGTCTAACAAATTTTGTGGGAAAACCCATGGTATTGAGCATATGAATTATGAATTGCCTATTGATTTTGTCATATGCTTTATGAAGATCAACCTTTAGACAAAACTTATCTGCTCCTGGTTTGTTGAAATTTCTCACCAATTCGTGAGCCATAAGTGAGTTTTCGGAAATGCTTCTTCCTTTTATGAAGGCACTTTGACACTCCGATATGAGGTCAGGTAATACCATCTTCATTCTGTTGCAGAGAATTTTGCTTAGAATTTTGTAGATCACATTACAACATGCTATAGGCCGATAGTCCTCAATTTTGGAATGGTTATCTTTTTTGGGAATGAGGCAGACAAATGTGTGATTAATTTCTTTGACAAATTTGCCTGTTTGGAATATTTCTTGCATTGCTGATATAATATGACTTTTCAGGTTTCTCCAGTGGAGAATATAGAATTTAGAGCTGAATCCATCGGGTCCAGGACTGGAGTCGGTGTGAATAGTGGTCAGGGCGTTGAAGATTTCAGTTTCTGTGGTTTGCTTGGAGAGCATTCTTCTTCCCTTGGAGTTGACCAACCTCCTGCATTGGATGATTAGTAAATTGTTCTCAACTTCTCCGTTAAACATTTCACTGTAATACTTAATTGCTTGCTCCTCAAATTCAGCTATATTTATAGTACATCCCCCTCCCTGATTGATGTTTTGTGTAATATTATTCTTGTTGCTACGAATTGCCATCTTCGCATAAAAGAATTTAGTACATTCATCTCCTTCAGTAAACCATTTTTCCTTTGCTTTTTGTTTAAGTTCTATGGATTTCAAACGGAGAGCCTCTTTTAGTTCATTTTGGCTTTGATAGTAATTTCTCCAAGTATTATCATCAATAGCACCATTATCAATTTTAGTAAGCAGTTCATCGCATTTGGTTTGTAATCTGAAGATTTGATCATTTTCTTGGGTCTGAATCTATTCCAATTTTTAATGTCTTTTTTAACATTCTTAATGATGTGTAAGAGTTTATAGCATTGAGAACCTTCAACAGTTGGTATATTGAAGTTAACTGCTTCTTTATAACCCTCAATTTCATGCCAATGGTTGCTGTATCTGAATGGTTTGCCTTTTTTGCCAGTCCTTTATCTACTAATTCAACCATTATAGGGTTGTGATCACTTGTAGATGGAGATAAAATGTTAACTTTAATATTAGAAAACATGGATATGCATTTCACATTTATCAAAGCTCTGTCTAATCTGCATGATATCTTTTTATTCTCTCCACTTCTCCATGTGTACTTCAGGCCAGTATGGACAGGTTCTATCAGTCCAGCCTCTAGTGTGCAGTTGTCGAATTCTGTAAGCTGGGAAACCTTGATTGTGAGTCCTCCTTTTTTCTCTTCTGCTTTAAGGACTGAGTTAAAGTCACCTAGCACAATCCACGAATTAGTAGTAGATTTGCTTATTTCTTTTATAGTTTTCCATAATTGTGTTCTTTGAGAAGCCAAATTGCTAGCATATACACAAGTAAGAGTCAAGGTCAATCCTCCTGTATTTGTAGCCTCCATAGTTATTTGTTGTTCATCTTTTCTCTGTATGTTGATGTTCCAGATTGTCTTACTCCATAATAATAGTATACGACCTTTACCTCCCACATCATTATTGTGTATGTGTTGCCATTCATCATCCAAAGAATCGGTAAAAAAACATCAAGTTTTCATTATTAAATTTATTTTCCAGTATACTTATTATAGAAGGAGAGTAAATTCTCCTTAGATTTAAGAGGTCTAAACACCTAATGTCATTGTTTAGACCTCTTACATTCCAACTCAAGATTGACATTTAGAATTAGAGGTCCTACTCCTCAATTTCATAGGAGGAACCTCACGATTTGTATTCGTCTTTCTATTGGCCTCTGAGTTATTAAACTGTTTGGAATAGTCCATATTGTTTTTTGTATATTTGTTGGGACTACTTTCCTCTTTATCTGAATCTGAATCACTACTGTTTAAAACTAGTTTATTTATTTCATTTATCTCTTCTGTTGAAACAGACTTTTCCACATATGTATCCTCTGATGTGTTATGGACAATTGAGCCTTCAGCAGTATCCAGTGGTAGAGTATCTACCTTTCCTTCATTTTCCAATGCATCAGGAGGGACTTCATCTGTTTGGTAACTAGTACTTATGTTACTTTGTTCTGTACATATGATGCTAACTTCAGATGTTCCAGTCTGAGTCTCTTTTCGTTGTATATTTTGTGTTGACTCATTTTGGGAAACCTCTGTAATATTTTTTTGTCTCCACACTTGTTTAATGGGTCTTATTACTGTTTCACATTGCTTTGTAGAATGTCCGAAGCATTTACAGTTAGTGCAAACTGGTGGGATATGATCATATTCAATGTCTTGAATGTATATGTTTCCACATCTGTCTTTAGCACGTACTTGTTTTTTAATTGTGTCACTCGCCTTGATTTCAACAAGAACTCTTGCATATTTCAATATTTTAACTTGTCTAGTACACTCATCCATGGCCAAAGGAGTTCCAATTAAACTTGCTATTTTACCGATGCCACGGGCATTCCATAAGGATAAATCTAGGTTAATAAGTTTGATCCATACCGGGTGCGTTTCTAGCATATCTCCTTCTAAACGCAGATTTGGTTCCCATTTCTTAATAAAAGTAAGTTTACTATCAATGAACCATGGTCCGCCTTCCAGCACTTTTTTACAGTCCATTTCACTGCTGAATTTAATTAAGTAAAAACCATTTTCCCTAGGAAAAACATCCCACTTACCTGATGGTTTCCATTCTCTTTTTATGTAAGCATTGAGATGAACATAGTATGGTTTTTTCCCTGCCACATATTTGTAGATAGATGATCCCCACATGCTTTTTGCTTCTGAGAATACGTCTTCATCCAGATCTGCAAAGGGTCCCTCCGCATCTTCTAGTGGTGAATAATTATCAACCCCACCTTCTATATAGGTATTACCTGCAATCGCTTCTGCCCATAATCTTTTACCTTCTTTGAATTCAACTTTATTAGGTCTCGGCCCCATCAAATTCAGTCTCTGATTGGTAGCGTCTCTCCTCTGTATATATTCCCCGATTGGATGCTTTCCTTTATGTTTATACGTTACCTTTTGCCAACCAGTATCATCCGCTTCTTCAGATTTTGATTTTTCGCCATTAGGGTTTTCGCCATTAGGAGTCGCCATTATAAGTGTGTGTATATATATATATATGTTGTGATTTTGAAAGTTATATTTCGAAATTAATATAGAAAAATTTTCAAAAGTTGTTTAAGGTTATATTTTTATTGTAAGAACTTATATATTATAAATATATGTGTTTATTTGTTAATATATACAATTTAATTTTAAAAATCATTTTCTTTAAGGTTATATAAATATTTATAAAAGGAAATGCATTTATTTAAAATAGAAAAAATTTATAAAAATATTTAAACCTTTAATACATGTAAAATACATATATAAGTATTTCTAACAACGAAAATAACATGTGTAAACATTATAATAAGGAAGAATACAAGTGTAAACATTTTAAAATAAAATTCAACAAATATAACTCTTTTAAATATGTAGTTTAACAAGTGTAGAATTATTTTTGTCATGCATTTGTAAGTGTTAATATAGATAGCAAGTGGCAACCTTATTTTTTTAAGATTATGATAAAAAAGTCAAAATGTTTAAACCAGGTTGCTCATTTTCTCTTCATTGCCTATCTCTTTCAATTCATTGTCAAACCTGTAAAACCAAAAACAGAAGGAAATCAAACCTGCAAATAAGCTTCAGTTTTCAAATCCAAAACCTGAAGATAGTAAACAAGCTTTCAAAATTCAAAACTAAAATCAAAACAAGTTTAGACTCAAATCAAATCTGAAGCATGCAAGTTTGTTTTTTCAAAACCACTTCAACTTGTTTCAATAATGATCAAGCAACCAAAACAATCTTCAACCTGGGGATTTAATCCTCAGGAACAGAGCATCTCAGTTTCAAATACATCATGTTCTAGATTCAAAATCCAACCGGTTCCTCTGTTCAATTTCTTCCAGGTGAGCAAACTACCCTATTGAACCTGAATCTGTTTATATATATTGATATCAATGATTGATACTTGGTTATGTTGTGAATTATATTTATATAAGTGTAAATATATCTATATATTTACATATATAGGTAGATAATTGTTGTGTGCATATCTTTTAATGGTTATATTCATCTCTGTGTTAAATTACAGGCTTAAAGCCTCTAAAAACCCAATTTAACTGCTCCTTATATAATCAGTATTAAAGTAAGATCATTGAAGATGAAATGATGGTATGAATGTGAAATTATTTTTAAGAATAGTTCCAAGTGAAAATATTTAGAAAATATTTTAAAAGTAGGATATTACAGTGGAAATTGTTCAAAACAGGAAATTCAATGTCCATAAAATTGTGTTTGGATTTCATAATATACTTCGTTTGAGAAATATATGAATTTTAATATAGATGTAGGATTTTTAGTTTTGGGATGGTCGAGAATTTCTATGTTGACCAGTTTTGGGTTTATAGTCGAATTCCGGTGATCGACAAAGGAAGGTGAGTTGGGGTTTTGGTTGGAGCAGGCATGGAGATCGGTCGTTAGGGGAAAATGATCGGAGATTTTTCCAATCATCGAGGTGGCGGTGCGGCTGGGTTTTAGGGTTTAAACCAAATTTTGCTCGATGAAGTTTTAGAGGCGATTTCTTCGCCAATGGCGAACCAGACAAGGCTAGGGCTGGTGGAAACAAAGTATGGGTTGTCGACGAAGAACTGATCATGATGGCGAGGCTTCAAGTGGTCTTGATCGGCGAGGGGAGTCGATTTTTGTGACCGGAGTTTGGTTCCAGGTGGTATCGAATGGCTCGATTACGAGCTCGATGTCATTTCGTCGATCTAGGTTTTTGTGATGATACAATGGATAATAGGCGATGTGTGGATGATCACGCGGGGGATCGTTGATGATCAGAATGACTATGCACATGCACGGGGTATAAAGGATATCTGGGTTGCTATCGTATTTGGGGAAGATGAAGTTTTCTCAGGAGTGACTCGAAAAAATTTGGCGTAATAACTCGAAGTAATGAAGCAAGAATATGACCCGGAGTTGACCTCGGGCAAAATGAGTGGTTGCCTTGGGTTTTTTTATGATATTCGGTTTTTTTATGGAAAGAAAATAACAAGTTTCAAAATCTAAGCTAAGTTAAGTTTTAATAAATTTCTTAACCACTTCCTTCCTAAATAATAAATGTTGTTTATGTTTGAGATTAATTGAAGGTTTTGAAATAAAACTATTTTTTAAAATTAACTAAGTTTAAAGATGTTTTAATATATATAACCTTTGTTTTGAAAGTTTATTTTAAATAAACTTAATATTGTAATTAATTAAAGATGAAATGTTGTTATTATATAAAACATTAATTTAAGTTAAAGGTTTTAAGTTAATAATGAATTTATTTCAATGGTTATTAAACAAGATTTAAATGATGAAATTAGGTAATTAATTTAGATAAAGGATTTATCTTTAATTAATTAAGGTATTGATTAACGAAGATAATGTTTTTAATTAACTTAAGTATTTTGAGTTAAATTCATTGGTCAATTTTCAAAGATTATTTAAACAAGATTTTAAAGATAAGTGGTTTATCTTAAATAATGGTTTGGATTATCGACTAACTTAAAGGGTTTAAGTTAGATTTTGTTATTATGTTAAATTTTTTCAAAGGTTATTTAAATAAGACTTAAATGATGATTTCGTAATTATTTAAGATAAATAGGTTATCTTAAGATTAAAGGATCATGAATTCAAAATTTAATGATAATTACTAAATCAAAGCTTAATTAAGTATTTATTAAAGATTAATTAATTGGTTAAGAGTTAATTAATTAATTAAAAGATGATTACTCAATGAGATTAATTATGTATAATTACTTAATGTAATTAATAAAAGATTTTTACTTAATGTAATTAAGGGATAATTACTTTGTGTAACTACATTAAAAGATAATTAATTAATTAAGATTAATTAATGTAATTAATTAAAGATAATTAATTACATAAAGATTATTAATTAATTAAAAGTAATTAATTAATTTGATTAAAGTTGATTAATCAAGTGATTAAAGGATAATTGCTCAATGTAATTAATTTGTGATTTATTAATATAAGTGATTACGATAATCACTTATTAATTAATTAAATGGTAATTAATTAAGGATGATTAATTAAAGGATAATTAAATGATTAAAGGTTAATTATTTAATGATCAAAGGTTGATTTATTTATTAATTGAAATTGATTAATTATTAATTAAAGGTTGATTAATTAATTATCAAAGGTTAATTAATAAATGATTAAAGGTTATTAAATAAATGATTAAAGAATAATTAATTAAAATGGTTGGAAATTAATTAATCATAATTTGGTGATCAATTCATAAGTAATCAATTTATATTATATTCAAGTGATTGATTAATCTGCTTATGAATGATTGGATTGTATTGAATGCTTTAAATTGTTTGGTATATCTGTTGTGTAATGTTATATTGGGCTGTGATCTATGATATATTTATTGGAGTTGAATTTACATATTTATCTATGAATCCGTGAATGAAGATAAGCATTATAGGAACTATACCTCTTATCGATATTACTGTGCTTGAATTGATGATGATTGTGATGTTGTATTGTTGTGTGTAAAATGCCTGGACTACACCACACACACAAATATGTATTGCATGAGGAAATCGATTAAGTCACGGATATTTTGAATTTAAATATTATTTTGTTTAAAAATTGAATATTGAATCCAAATGGTTTTGGAAATGGAATTGGGTTGAATATGTAAAATTTTTGAAAAGGAAATTTAAAATTAAACTTAGATTGAATAGAATGTATCTTGTTTAAGTTTTGAATTTATCGTAGAAACTATGGTTTGAAAGGATTATACAAGTTATGTAATATATATGCATTTTAAACCATATTTAAAGTATTTTAAGAATATTATTTTGGTAATTTAAATTTAACCCAAGTTTATACTTTAAAGGCTACAATTGGGCATATTTGATCAGATTTTTATGAAAAGAAGACTCTTTGTTTTGAAAAGAATTTTTTTTTCATATAAAGAAATTCTAATTTTTGCTGAAAGGATTTCGAGGTGTGAAATGGAAATTATTTTGAAAGCTATGAATGAATCTTTACAAAGATTGGTGAACCTTGTTTCAAATTGAAGAGGATCTTAAAAGGTTGAATCTTTTGTTTAAAAAGAATTAAAGTGGAAATTTGTTTAAAAAATTCAAAAGGAAATGTTTTGGGCTAAAAGTGTGACTTAACTAAGATCCCATATATCCATATGTTTTTAAAATTAAGCGCTCATTATCTGGTTTAGCCGGAAGAGGATTATATGTTATATAACCCATTCCGAATAGTGATACGATGAAATGGATAGCATTTGTAGACGGTGGTGAAGGCCGAGTATTTTAAAAAGCGAAAGGATTACCCATCGAATGTCTCTGCACCGAATAGCCCCGGTATAGAGATTTCATCACCCTTTGTGTCGGGGAGTCCGAACGTGATTAGGGATTACCCGAATTTGCAAGGGATTCTTTGAAGTGCCTTCATTTATGTTCGAACCCGGAAAGGACCTGTATGGATGTATGTCTGACGTTACACTTTGAGATGTAAAGCTGGTTTCTATCAAATACATTTATATTTGGTGGCGGAGAATTTATTCTCGTAGCTTAACACCCTTCTCTGAGACGTACGAGCTCAGAGGTTATGTAGTTGATATTTACTAGTGTTACATTTCCAATTTGGTAATGTAGCATGCTGAGTGCTACTGATAATTTGTTGATCAAAACATGGCTTTTGTGAAAAGCGTAGCTTTGTGGACGAGACTTCGTCGGACCTCACAAAGCAGAAATGGTCGAAACATGAAGAATGCAACAAGTTTATGTAGGTGGCGCCCTTTAAGATATGTCCATTTCCTTCTGGATAAAAGGTGGTATCATGGTATAGAGACCGGATATTTAACCTATGTGGTTGTTGTTATTTATTGGTGAATCCCGAGATAAAGGTCGGTAACGACCATGGGATGGAATTACTCGTGTCAGTAGTTACCTAGTTACAGAGGTAACCTGCCTTGTGTTGACAGAGATCCGGTTAGGTTCTCGGGGCGTCTCTCCAGAGGCATAACCATGTGGTGGGGAAGTTCCTTGGCCTGACCATTTGTTGGAAATCCAATCATCCAATGCACGCCCTATATGGTTTTAGTTATAGAACCTGCCATTTAACATGGTTGCTATAGTAGGCATACTATAATGGTACCTATGCTGGCTAAGATTAATATTATACTTGCAAATGTTTTTTGCACTATGCACTAATAATAATATCAAAAGGGTTTTCGCATAACAAGCATTTTTGACTGTCATAAGGAGAAATCTCCTCCAAGTGTGCGCTTGCATTGTGTGTGTGGCGGGAGGCCTTATGATAGTTTCATTTTCCAAAAAAGCATTGCGGATTTCTTTTCATTTCGTTTTATTTTGTTTTGTTTCAATTAAAACAGTTTTCCTTTGCTCACACCAGTTCCATGACTGACCTGGAGTTTATTGTTCCCTTTCTAAACTCTGGGTGCCAACAACTTTCTACACGGGCAGCTTAGAGTCAGATTTTCAGATAGTCAGTGTAGCTTTTGGCAACCTTCGAAGTCTTTGGATTTTGGTAATCGCATTGCACACCAATCTTGCTTAAGTCAACATGATGGTGATTCGAGCTTCTGGATTGAAATCTTTGGAGCTTTGGCAAGTGGAGATATTCTTTCCGCTGATATGTATCTTTTGGCTCTGATATTGATATTCAATTGTATCATTGTTGTATCGAATATTATGTATCAATAAAATTATTCATTCTGTTTCTGCTGTGTTGTTTACCTAATGTTGTTATAAGCTCTGACACGAATCGAATTTCAACGTATGAATCTGCGGCATTCGAATATGGGTGAAGTATGGATGTCGATTTTCATATGCTTGATTTCGGGTCGTGATAATTCAAATCCAATACTTTGACACTACCTTTATCATAGGCTTTAATCATTTGGGCATAATATTGCTAATTTAGACTACATGGACTTTTTGGCTCTAATACCATTGATTGATCTAAGCCAAGTGGGTTAAATGGGTGAATTTCATAAAAAAAATTCATTTTAGTCTTTGTTCTGTTTATGAATCCAAAATTAATTTTAGATCTAATCTAAATATTTTAAATAAAATCTTTATTTTCTTCAGTAATGTTTAAAAGGATAATTTTTTATGTTTTAGTTCACAAGTATATCAAATATAATTTTTGCGTGAAGTGCATGTGATATAGATAAAAAACGTAAAGTGTACATAATTAATGAGAACTTATGTAGATGTTGGGATTTATACTAGAACAGACCAATTTTCCCTTTACATACGCCTTTGTATCCATGATATTGATTATATATATATATATATATATATATTAAAATCTCATTAGATAATTGTGTGTAATTAAAATCGAAAATTAATATCGATGAATTTGGTTTCAATTAAATAAATGATTGACAATAAAAGTTACATGATTACATAAGATCTATTTTATAAATTTGAATTTGTGCAACATATTTCCATATCTATGTAAAATTAAAATTTTAATATTTTAGAATTAGAACAACATATAATAGTGAACATGGTATTTTATTATATATATAAGTACATGAACAATATTCAAATGTTTGTATCCAAAATTATCCCTATAATTAAAGAAATCAATCTTCAAGGAGTAATAAATAATTAGCATAAACTGTTCATTTACAATTGTGTATGTAGGTATTGTAAAAGTACAAGATGATCAAAATCAAAATTAACTTTCAAATTTCCATTTTTTCCTTTCAGAAATAATTGCCAAAAGAGAAGAAAAAGAATTGGACAAGTTAGGCATGTGCAAATTCATGATAAGAAAAGGTTATTTAGACATTATATAGAATAAAAAAATTAACAAAGGTGACAAAGAATCCAATCATACCAATTTGAGAAGAACATATATTAAAAAAAAGTGAAGAACATATGTAGACCATAAATAAAAAAATTCAATAGTCATATGTTCAATTAAGATGGAAGAAAATTTTGATTTATAAATTACAATATGATCAATTGAATACATAATGAATCTTAAAAAATCCAAACATATTATTGATGAAACATGAAAATAAATTAATTAAAAATTACCTAGAATGTTGCCTATAAATCAAATCTTGAAATGATGAATTAAAACTTTCTACACTTAATAGGATCAATCTCTGGAATTTGTAGGAATCGGGAGATGAAAATCACCTTTGGTTTTAAATATTTTATTTGATTTTTCTTTGAAATTTTTTGCCCTAAGCCACCATGAAAATTTGGCAAAAGAGGAGAAAAGATAGAAACGGCTGAATGAATTTATGTTTTGAGGAAAGTAATAAAAGATGAATCAATGCTAGAAATTTTCCCTCTTTCTTTTAATTAATTTCTTGCCTTTCCAAATCATTTTTGAAAAACTTTCCCTTGGCTGACCATAAATGGAGAGAAGTGGGCTCCAAAATTCTTCCAAAATCATTGAACATTTATTTCTTTTAAATTTAAACATTCCACTGATATCCTATATTGATACATGCATTCATAACTTTTATAACGCACTTTATTAAAAAAATGGTGTTCAAACAAATAAAATAAAATATTAAGTAGTTAAATTTATTCAAAAACTCTCTTAGTATTCACTTTATTTAAAAAATTAAATATTCTACCAACATTGTATTTCGATGCACATGTTTCTAACTTTTATATACATATTTTATTATCAATGTATTCAAACAAATAAAATAAAATTTAATAATTAATATTTCATAAATATTAATTTATTTAATTAGTATATCAACAATAATAAATAAATTAAATCATGTGGTTCATTCGGAGTATTCATAATTAGGGTTGTGTGACTTAAACGTGTAAATTCAATCAGTGATTAATATCAAACAATTAAAATATCAATTTTCATACATCGCATCGGCTAGTGGTGTGATATTTTGGCTGAATTTATTACTTACACATGTAACAACCCTGCATTTTGTAATTATTTTTATTTTAATTATTTTAACTGAAATTCCTGATTTAAATAACTTTATTTTATTTATTAAAATGAATAATTTTTTATTTTAAATATAAGTTTTGATTTTATGTGAATTATAATTTCAAACATGAATAAATAGAATATTTTCCAAAAATGTGGATTTTGGTTAATTTGGTCAAACCATGACTTTTAAATTTAAAATTTAATTATTTGAATTCTTGAATTTCATCTTTTATTATGAAAATAAATTAAATTCCAAGAATACTTCTTTTCGTTTCGTTAAAATCCGATTTATATTGCGAAAGTTATGCTTTTTACAATATCATATGTAAATTGTTTTATTTAACAAAATTGTTTATTTTAATTTAGATAAATAATATTTTGTTTTTAAAATCATGTTCTAATTTGTGTATATGGGTGTAATATGACATGTTATGTATAGATTTTATTTTTAAAACATTTTTGAAGTACAGTAGGAATTTTTCCAATACTAGTTGTATTTTTGTTCATAATTTATAATTATTGTTCAATATTTTAAACCATTTTCTTTATTTACGTTTTATTTTTTCTAATAATATTTATCTATGGACTTTTCACTTTGTTTGTTTTCTCATTTTTCTTGTAATATTTTATTTTTAAAACATTCTAAAAGTATAGTTATAATTTTCCAAAGTTAATTGTATTTTGTTTGTAATTTTCAAGTCTAGTTTCAATTTAATAAACCATTTCTTTATTTCTTTTTCTATTTTTCTGAAAATATTTATTCATTTTCATTTTATTTCACTTTATTTCCATTTTCTAATTCATTTACCAAATTTCATTTGTTTTTATTCGATTTAAAGAAATGGAAATTTGAAGAGACTAAAGCCTTATAACTTATGACATTTCACTAGCCAAGCCTCTTCATACTTTGGCCGTTCATTATTTTTCTCTTGGCCGTGTATTTTATTTTTGTTTTCACGTGAAAACACATCTTTCTCACTTAATTTTCACGACACTTCAGACTTGAGAAAAATTGGTAATGTCTTTTTCTTTTTCATCTTTTTCCCTTTATTTTATTGAATTTTCTATTGAAATTTGCCTTGTTTCTTCGTAGTGTTGATCGGCCATAGCCTCTCCACCACCTCCACGAATAGCACCACCACTACCCACAGTCACATCACCCTCCTTTCCACTTGTCATGACCCGGCCATGACCATCCCTTGAAGATAGCACCACAAAAACTCCACACAAACATTTCATAGCCCCTTAAACCAATGCCCAGCCGACCTTAACACCTTCACCACCACCATAGTTTGCCACGGCTACCCCTTAGCCGCCGCCACCAGTCCCTCCACACCTGTGACCATCAGCCTTAGCCTCAGTCCAGACTTGTAGAATGAAGGGCCGAGACCAATCCATGCAAGGCCGAGCCTTATTGTTGCACCTAAACACTCTTTTGTTGCCTTGACCGTTTGTATTCTTACCTTACAACTTCCATTCCTCTACTACCTGTAGTCGTGCCATTTTTGATCAATTTCCTAGCCTATAGCATGTCTTGGCTGAACTACAAGACCCCTAGGTAGAGCACTTGATTGATGAAAGCATGGCAAAAATCATTTTGTTCATTGTTGCTTTTATTCTAAATTGTTTCAATTTGAATTCTATGTTGAAATTATAATTGTTTTATGGATTGTGTACAAGATCATTATCTTGATTCTCTCTCCACTTGAATCAAAATTCGTATCATGCTTTCTGGAATTTATCTGTGTATTTTGAATCGCTAACCCCAACTTAAAAGCTAAGTAATCACACCTGACGTTTATACTTATATGACTGTGAATTGATAGCAAGTGAAAGTGTAGAAATTATTACATCATGTTATACCCGACTGTGTTGTAAATTATATGATGTTAATCCTGTTTCTTTATCTGTCATATCATCTGATACTGCTATATGTTGTTATAATGTACATTTTATTTTGATCATCATTACAAGTTCCCTGTTAGTATAGAAATCACTATGGGTTGAAATGATACATACCTGAACGGACTTTAGAATAGGGAAAAATCGTTATGGGATGAAATGATAGGACTGAACGATTTTTATTTATTTTATTTTTAACTTGGGATTGCGGGTTTGAAATGATAGAACCCGGATTTTTCTTTGTAAACTGCGGGTTGAAATGATATATATTCGTATTACTTGACCTAGGTTAGAAAACTATATACAGACTCATGGTTAATTTTAAAGTGTTTTTGAATATTTTTAATTATTTTTAAAATGTAAATTTATGATTATTTGATTTAAATAGAATTTTAAAAATGTTTAAATAAAAAATTTATGATATTTCTATTAGTTAAAATGTTGAATAAATGAATGGTTAAATTGATTTTTTGAAATACAACTTAAATTTGGAAATTTGGGTTTTGGCTTTTAAAATGACATTTAAGTTATATAAATAAAATGGAAATTAAGTTATATTTCGAAAATGGTAATAAAAATTTAAGTGTTAAGAAATTGTTAAAATGTGAAGAATAGAAAATTTTACACTTGAATTTGTTAAGTGAATTATAAAAAAATCGATATACATTTGTGAAAATTTCACTTTATAAAATCATAAATTAAAGGGTATTTAAATGATCATTGATAAAGTGACAAAATATAATTTCATAAGTTAAAAATGGTTAAATTAAATTATATTGAAAATTTGGAATTTAATTAACAGCATTTCAGAATGCTATCATTTCTGAAGTAAAGGATATTACGACATTTCTAAGCGCTATAACTGATACAAATGAACTAAAAGGAAAAAATGAACTAAGGGCTATTACAACGCTTTGTCAGTGCTGTAGTTGCAGAATTGAACTAAAGCTTTTATTTGAAACCTGAACTATTACAGCATTTCTGTAAAAGCTGTCTTTGCTAAATTGAATTGTTTTCAAATGTAACTTACCGTAGCATTTTCTAAATGCTGAGAAAGTTGAAATTTCACTGTATTAATCTATTTAAGTGAATAAATGAATTGTGAAAGATTTTTTTTTTTGAAATCTAAATATTTGATTTTAAATATAATAATTTCATTTGAAAGGGTTTAAATGGAGTATTTTGATTTGAAATATAAACCATTTTGAAGTGAAATTTGGAATGGTATTTAAATGAAATAAATATGAATGAGGTTTTGAAAGGATGTGATAGTTTGATATATTAAAATGAATTTGAAATGATACTGAATTTTGAAATGATTTTTTGATTTTCGAAGTATAAAATACCATTTTGGAATTTTAACCACGGCTACACTTCTCTGTATGCCTTGTGATTTTGGATGTATTTAATTTATGGTTTAACTGACCCTTAGAGGATGGGCGATCCCAATTATCCTTTAAGTTATTGTGCATTACTACTATAGTTAACTTGAGTTGGTTTACATTATATAAGTATGTATGTCCTGACTCAAGTGTTTTGTGTTTTACTTTATGCTCGGGTCAGCCTGAGTATTTACAGCTTAGCTTTGGATTTCCATTTTCTGGAGCTAGGAATCGCTGGAGATTTTGCTTATCTAATTATCTATCCATTTCAGTTTCAGTTGTCTATTTCAGCTCTTGTATTTATAAACTTCTATGTATTTGGGATTTCTATTGTATATGTTCCAGACTGGTATTATGTATTTTGTTATAGTAGCTTCATGAACTACTACGGTATTTTAATTTCCACTGCGAGTTATTCTGTTACGCAGCGAATAACTTCAAAAATGGATGAAACAATGAAAAGTAGAATCAATGGATTGAAAATACCCAAGATAAATGCCCAAATCCGTTGATCTCGCGAGATACCGGATTCTAGCTATCTCCAACACGTTGATCGCGCACGATACCGTGTTAAAAGATCTACGATTCTTCTACGTTGATCTCGCACACGAGATTCCGTGAATCGACTTCAAATCCGTTGATTCGAGCGCACTCAAATAACCGAAAATGGAGAAAGGAGACAACCCTCAACTTCCAATTTTAACAAGCACAAAGCACTCAAACAAAAGTTTATTCGAAATCAACCACCTTACAAATGACCCCTCTCCCCTATTTATAGGGAAATTACAACACAACATACACGGCCGACCTAACAGGTGTCGACCTACGACCTAACATCACAAAGCACAACACAAGCCGACCTAACAGGTGTCGACCTACGACCTAACATCACAAAGCACAACACAACAAAATACAACAACATACGACATAAGGAATATGACTTAACAAAGTTACACCAACAAACGACTTATGACATAACAACATATACAACTACTATAATACTAGCGATATAAGAACAACAATGTATTCGACTCAAGAAGTTAAGGCATAAGCGACCTAAGCTTTTGGTGACTTAGCGAGATAAGAATGAGCGACATAACATCGTGTGCGACCTAACCACTTCACGCGACCTATAGAAAACAGCTTCATGCGACTTGCGCCTTAGCATCTGGAGCGACCTAAGACCTGAGCTTCAACAACCTACTGGCATTCACGAGGTTCGCGACCTAAGGACAAGAGCAACCTTAAAGTAAATGCGGCCTTGGATGCAGTGAGCGACTTAAGATGCTGGAACGACCTAACCTTCAAACAACCTAAGGAAATGTGGTATGAACTTGTTAGGTCATTGCTCTCGAACTTGTGACTTAACTCGCATTCTTCGCTAGGTCGTAGCTCGCTCGTATGTCTTGAGCGACTTAGGGTCAGCGACCTAAAGCATAAGATGCTATGTTACTGGTTGGCATAACTCGGGCGCGACTTAAGACATAAGTCGTTAGGTCGCATAACAAGGTGCACTGCATCATCCTCCCCTGGTTGAAAAGAATTCGACCCCGAATTCACACTTCCCTCTTCTTCGACAAGCTTATACTCATGGTACGGAATCAAGTGTTTGACGTTAAAAACATCAGAAGTATAAATTTCTTCCGGCAACCTTAACCAGTACGCATTATCATTGACTTTCTTTAAAATGTCTACTGGGCCAATCTTTCGAGCTTTCAATTTGTTGTAAGTTCCAACTGGAAGACGATCTTTCGTCAATACTGCATAAACAAAATCACCTTCCTTGAAGTCCACACTCCTTCGCTTCTTATGTGGCAGTTGCTTATATTTCTCATTTAACTTAAGTAATCGTTCATGAACATTCTTGTGGCACTCCTGCAACTCATTCACGAAATCACAAGCTCGTTTAACTACCCCTTTCTAAAGTGGCACTTCGACAAATCCAACGGCTCCTTCGGAATTGCTGAATATACCACTTGAAATGGACTGAATCCAGTACTTTGATTCACTGCATGATTATGTGCGAATTCCGCCTGACAAAATTCCACATCCCAGCTCTTCAAATTATCTTTCACAAGACATCCCAACAAATTTCCCAAAGATCTGTTCACCACTTCTGTCTGCGCATCTGTTTGCGGATGATAGGCGCTACTAAAATTCAGCTTAGTTCCAACCATCTTCCACAAACTCAACCAAAAATGACTTAGAAATCGAGTATCCCGGTCAGAAATAATGGTCTCCGGTAGCCCATGTAGTCGATAAACCTCTTTAAAGAATTATTGAGCAACACGGACTGCTTCAGCTATCTTCTTACAAGCTATGAAATGTGCCATCTTCGAAAATCTATCCACCACAACATATATAGAATCATTCCCTCATTGTGGTCTTGGCAAACCCGAAACAAATTCCATGCTAATATCAACCTATGGTCTAGTAGGCACGGGCAATGGCATATACAATTCTGCATTCGTAGCTGTCCCTTTGGAAACTTGACATATATGACATCTCTCCACAAATCTTTCAACTTCTTTCCTCATGGAAGGCCAAAAATATGATTGAGAAATCAATTGCAAAGTACGATCTCTTCCCACATTACCTTCTTCATGCAATTCTTTCACAATCTTCATTCGCAAACTGCCCTCTGGTATACATAACCGATCTCCCTTGAATAGAAAACCATCTACCAACATAAATTCGTTATTCTTCCCTTTTTTGACTCCATCTACAATCTTAGCAAAGTAAGGATCCTCAACAAACAATTCTGGAAGTACATCAAACCCCGTCACTTCAACTCTCAACGTAGTCAACAAATGATTCCTTCTACTCAATGCATCTGCCACCCGGTTTGTAACTCCCGACTTATGCTTTACTACAAATGTAAACTGTTGCAAGTATGCAATCCATGAAGCATGCCTGGCTGCAACCTTATCCTGTCCCGGTAAATGTTTCAAGGCTTCAGGATTAGTATACAACACAAACTCTTTATGAAACAAATAGTGTCTCCAATGCTTTACAGCTTGAACAATAACATAGAATTCCACATCATAAGTATTGTATCTCATCTTTGCTCCCGAAAGCTTCTCACTGAAATAAGCAATTGGACGGCCCCTCTGACTTAATACTTCCCCAATTCCGACTTTAGATGCATCAGTATGTAATTCAAATAACAACTAAAAATCCGGCAAAACTAGAATTGGTGATGTCGTCAAAAGTTCCTTGATCTGCTCAAAAGCAAATCCTGCTTCCTCTGACCATGAAAACTGTTTACCCTTCATACAATCAGTAATAGAAGCCATCACTCTACTGTAATGTGGAATAAATCTTCGGTAGAATGATCCTAAACCATGAAAACTTCTCAGTTCAGTTATAGTCTTGGGTTGTGGCCAATTTCTGATTGCTTCAACTTTACTTTGATCCACCAGGATACCTTCCTTGGACAATACATACCCCAAAAAAAACACTATGCGTCATGAACACGCATTTCTTTGTTGCCGCATAAAATTGCTCCTGACGAAGTATCATCAACACTTACCGCAAATATAGTAGATGTTCTTTGGTGCTCCCACTGTATATCAATATATCATCAAAGTATACCACCATGAACTTTCCAATGAACGGTCGAAAGATGTGATTCATCACTCGCATAAAAGTACTAGGTGCATTCGAAAGACCAAACGGCATGACCAGCCACTCATACAACCCTTCTCGTGTCTTGAATGCAGTCTTCCATTCATCCCCTGGTCGAATTCGAATCTGATGATATCCACTCTTCAGATCAATCTTTGAAAAAATAGCACCTCTGCTCAACTGATCTAACAAATCATCCAATCTCGGCATCGTAAATCTGTACCTCACTGTGATCTTGTTTAGTGCTCCACTATCTGTACACATTCTCCAAGTTCCATCTTTCTTCGGCACTAACAATGCTGGTACTGCACAAGGACTTAAACTTTCTTGTACGCGCTCTTGTTCAAGTAACTCTTCCACCTTCCTTCTCAACTCTGGGTGCTCCTTCGGACTCATTCTATAATGTGGTCTATGCGGTAACACAGCTCCCGGTGCAAGATCTATCTGGTGTTGTATGTCTCTCGATGGTGGTAATTCTTTTGGCAACTCTTCAGGAAATATGTTTTCAAACTCCTTCAACACTGGCTTAACTTCTTCAGGAATTTCAACTTCTTCACTACTTTCACGTCCAATTAACAGAAATACTTCAGGCTCATCCTCTACTTCCTAGACAAATTCCTTCAAAGATAACAGAGTCTTTAATTCTTCAATCTCCTCCAACTTGCTTCCACTTTGTTGTCATTGTTTAGGAACTAAAGTGATTTTGGTGCCCTCGAACATGAAACTATAGCAGTTAGTCCTCCCATCATGTTGCACAGCTCTATCGTATTGCCATGGTCTGCCCAACAACAAATGACATATGTCCATATCTACCACATCACACCAAATTTCATCTTTATATTTCTTTCCGATGGAAAAAGTTACACAAGCTCTTCGATTAACCTTCACCTCCCCACCTTTCCTCAACCACGCTAATTTGTAAGGTTTGGGATGCTTCTCTATCTTTAATGCTAACTTCTTTACAGCTTCCGTAGAAATGATGTTATCACAGCTTCCTGCATCGATGACAAACTTGTAAACCCTTCCCAAGAAAGTGCACGTTGACTGGAAAATATTACTCCTCAACCAACTAGTCTCCTCTTCCTTCTTTGGCATCAAGCTAGATCTCCTCATCATCAAATTACATCCTTCGTCTCCCGACAATTCTTCTTCTTCCTCAACTTGTGGTGAATTTGAACATTCTACTTCTGCATCCTCATCCTTAACCTCAGCATCCATCACTCGCTTCTTAGGCTTTGGACATTCATTGCTCTTATGACCAAACTCCTAAAATTTATAACACTTGAAATTGTTGTTGACCTTGATCTTAGCAACTTCATTGACAACCGGTTCTCCAACAGCCTTGGAAACATTCGTATTGCTACTAGCCCCTTTCACTTTATTATTGGAATTTGTAAACACACCACCTCCTCTTCTACCTTGCTTCTCCCAAGCTAGTGCCTTCTGGTGTGCTTCAGCAACGGATCTTGGATCAAACATATTCACCATATCCTGAATTTGCATTCTCAATCTTCCAACAAATCTAGCTGTCAACTGTTCCTCTGTCTCCATGATATCATTTCTGGCAATCAGTTGATAAAACTCATCTGCATAATCATTTACCGACTTTGTTCACTGTCTCAAATTCTGTAAGCACTGATACATAAGAGACTGATAATTATAAGGTAAGAAAGTAGCTTTCATCAACTTCTTCATCTTCTCCCATGAAACAATCTTCGACTTTTCCATTCTCTCCCGTGTAAGTTTAGCTTGTTGCCACCATGCCATAGCTCTTCCCCTCAATCGTGTAGCAACCAACTTAACTCTACGATGCTCGGGTACTTCCTTGAAGTCAAAAATTTCTTCAACATTTGATAACCAATCCAGAAATTCTTCCGCAACCATTCCCCTTTTGAATTCTGGAATTTCTGTCTTCATCCCTGACTTCCATTTACGATCATCTTCTACATCCCAATATTGAATTCGTACTTGGTCTCGATCTCGATAATGAACACTTCCTCTATCACCATCCTCATCAAAATCAAAAGTACTACGATATAGATCTCGACCATCAACATCTCTATGATCACGCATATCTCTTCTACTATGTCTTTCAACATTACGATATGGCTCATCTCCAAATCCATGGTAAGTTCTTCTCTCTTCACCTTGATCCTCATGATGTTCTTGCCTCATAGAAACTGATGATTCTCTTCGATCTCGATAAGACTGTGGTGACACCTTCCTCGCTTCCACAACCGATGGTGAAACTCTGTTTCCTCCATGGTCCGAGATTGGTGACCTTCTCCTTTGACTTTGATTCAAATCATTCATCAATTTCTCTAACTTTCCAATACCTTCATCAAACTTTTCATTTATTCGTTGTTCCGTTTGCTCAGCTTCTTTTCTTCTATACACATCTTCAACATTTTGAAATAGATTAGCATGTCTCGGAGGCATTGTCGAATCTTCAACAAATCCAAACACACTTCAACTAGCACAACTTAAACTTCAAATCTGAACATGACTTTACTCGGCCTGCACTTAGCTCGGCTTCGGGTTGTAACTCTCGGCCTTGATCCAAAACTTTCAACTCGGCTCAAAATCCCATACTTCAATACTCCAAATCTTCTCCCAGTAGGCTCGATTTAGCTATGATTGGCTAAATCTAGCTTTGATTCCAAACTTACGCAACGGATAACTTCAAAAATGGATGAAACGTTGAAAAGTAGAATTGATGGATTGAAAAAACCCAAGATAAATGCCCAAATCCGTTGATCTTGAGACACCGGATTCTAGCCATCTCCAACATGTTGATCGCGCACGATACCATGTTAAAAGATCTATGATTCTTCTATGTTGATCTCGCGCACGAGATTCCGTGAATCGGCTTCAAATCCGTTGATTCGAGCGCACTCGAATAACCGAAAATGGAGAAAGGAGACAACGCTCAAATTCTAATTTTAAGAGGCACAAAGCACTCAAACAAAAGTTTATTCAAAATAAACCACCTTACAAAAGACCCCTCTCCCCTATTTATAGGGAAATTACAACACAACATACACGGCCGACCTAGCAGGTGTCGGCCTACGACCTAACATCACAAAGCACAACACAAGCCGACCTAACAGGTGTCGACCTACGACCTAACATCACAAAGCACAACACAAGCCGACCTAACAGGTGTCGACCTACGACCTAACATCACAAAGCACAACACAACAAAATACAGCAGCATACGACATAAGGAATATGACTTAACAAAGTTACACCAACAAACGACTTATGACATAACAACATATACAACTACTATAATACTTGCGACATAAGAACAACAACGTATGCGACTCAAGAAGTTACGGCATAACCGACATAAGCTTCTTGCGACTTAGCGAGATAAGAATGAGCGACATAACATCTTGTGCGACCTAACCACATCACGCGACCAATAGAAAACAGCTTCATGCAACTTGCGCCTTAGCATTTGGAGCGACCTAAGACCCGAGCTTCAGCGACCTATTGGCATTCATGAGGTACGCGACCTAAGGATAGGAGCGACCTTAAAGTAAATGCGGCCTTGGATGCAGTGAGCGACTTAAGATGCTGGAACGAACTAACCTTCAAACGACTTAAGGAAATGTGGTATGAACTTGTTAGGTCGTTGCTCTTGAACTTGTGACTTAACTCGCATTCTTTGCTAGGTCGTAGCTCGCTCGTATGTCCTGAGCGACTTAGGGTCAGCGACCTAAAGCATAACATGCTATGTTGCTGGTTGGCATAACTCGGGCGCGAATTAAGACATAAGTCGTTAGGTCGCATAACAAGGTGCGCTGCATCATTCTGATATACCTATGTCTCTGATTCTATGTTTGATTTTATTTGCTCCAAATTTTATTACAATCTGTTATTTTGAGCAATTCAATTCCGACATGTGTGGATTATTGTTGATTTGAATGGTTCAAAAATAGTGGGTCGTTACATTTGGTATCAGAGTTTTGGTTTTAGGCAAACCTTATCCTGCGGAGCAAAAAATCATTAGATATAGGGTAGAAATACCCTAGAATGAGTGAAATCAATCTCAGAATCATTTGTTTGTGAGAGAACGTATTTTCGAAGTACAAAATGATTTCCAAATGATTTTAAAGGATTTTCAAAGATTATTTTAGTATAAATTTTCTTATTTTGGAGATCAAGATTTTCCAAGCTTCATCCCTTCTGTATCCACCTTGTTAGTAATCCCTTTTGTTTCTATCTTGTTGATCCAAACTCTATTGTACCTTTTGCTTAGCTGAAGTTGTCAAACTAAAGATATTTATGCTTCTGTTCTTCGTATGATATGAATTCGAGTCTTTCCAAATAATAAACATAAACTCTTTTGTATTGACATAAGTTATATATCTCTAATCTTGGTTAGGATTCTTTTGACAAGGGTTCCTCTAAATTTGAGTCTTTGTTCTATTTTGAAATCCATCCTTGAATCATCCCTTGAAAATTTTTGTTGATTGTATTTTGAAATTATGTATACATCGAAATTATTATTTTGATAAGGATGGCCATATTTTGTATACAAAAGTGAAATGTTTTCGATAAGAATTATATACCTTTTAAAATGAAAATTTGAAGCTTTGAAAGGATATGAAATGGTTTATAAAATGATTTTAATGGAATGATTTTGAAATTGAAATTTGAGTGATTGAACTCCGGTATTTTAAATTGGTTTAAGGTTTTGGAAATATATAATAATATGATTTGAAATTATTTTTCTGAATAAGAAATGTTTCAAATGATTTTAATGAGTTTCAAACGATTCGAAGAAATTTCAAAAGAATTTTCGGAGAAAATAAAAGTCCAGAACTCACTTATGTCGCTGGAAAATAATTTCAGTGATGAATGCATGCATCATCGACATTGATTTTTGAGTTTCTGAGTGGGGAAGAAGCCACTCTAATAGCTTTTCTATACAAGTGATTTTATGAAACCAATTTGATTTCAAATACTGAAGTATAATTCGATTTTCGAAAAGATATATGCATATATATGTGACACATGTCGGTGTTCAGTTCTTGAGTTTCGAGTTTGATTGATATAACCCTATCTTTTCGAATTGATTTACTGATTTGTTGTCGATTTCCAACTCTTGGATTTGAAATATGATTTCTTCAACTATTTGAATGTTCGAACACTTTCAAATCAAGGCTAACTTTTCCAAGCTAAGTAATTTTGAAAACTATACGAGTTTACTTTTGTATGCTTTAAAATGATTTAAATTAGTTTGAAATTGCTTTGTTAAGTAAATGAATAAGACTATTTTGAATTATACAAGTATGAAATATAGATTGGAAATGTTTTGAATAAAGTATCTATATATATAGAATAATAATCTTTCTAATGGTAAATTGGATTTTTCATGTAGAAATAAATAATTTAAAGGTTATAAAAGGGATGGTTTTAAACTTAGTAATCGGTTCAGGTATAATTGATTTTGAGAAAGTATTTGGCTTTGGAAATAGATTGGAATTTAAAACCCCGTATTTATATGATGACTATAGAAACGGATTTATTTGACATAAATTATGTTGATTTAGAAATTTGGATTATTTTTCTGAACTTATTATTTTGGAAACTTTGAAACCGAAGATATTTAATTTGAAAGAAATGATTTGGTGAAATCATATATGATTTTGAAATTGAATTGATATTGAAATGATTTGAAATTGAGAAACTTATATTATTAAGTACTTGATTTGGGAGTTATCGAACTTACATAAAATGGATTTGTATAAGTATGAAGTTGATTTGAAAAATATTGATTCGAAAGGTATTCAATTTGGAAAGAGAAATCTTATATAATCGAAGTCTATATAAGTGTGATTTGATATACTATTGATTTGGAAAGTATTCGATTATTCGATTTGAAAATAAAATCTAATATATAATGGACTTTAGATATGTATGATATTTGAAAGTGATTTGAAAAAGGTACTATACGATACAAATTTTTGAAGTAAAGATGGAATGTGCCTTCTACTTGATATCCGCTTTGTGGCCACATTGTGGGTTCATTCTATCGATACTATTCTCTCTGATTTTTGGTTTTCCGAAAGTGATACTCGAGTGCCCTACCATGGCTCTACATGGTTTTTATTTTAAGCATGACTGCATAGCATAATTCACAGGGGCTGCGAGAGCCTACGGGTATAGATGTTTCCTGGGGGATCCAGGCGTAACCATTGTGTATTTGTAATCTTGGTAGCGTAATCCGTAGGGGCTGCGAGAGCCTACGGGTATGGATGTTTCCTGGGGTATCTAGGCATAACCATTGTGTATCTGCTGTACTACAGTCTTCATGGTGTAATCGCAGGGCAGCGGTATCCAGCCTACGAGAACGGCTGTTTCCTGGAGGATCCAGGCGTAACCATTGTGTATCCGCGATCCATGATCGACATGTATACAAACATATAAGTTCAAGAAGGAAACTTATAGTATTTATAAACAAATAAATGCTGTATGGTATAAACTAAATAAAAATAGTATATTGAAAACAACATATGTAATGGTAAGTAATATATATATATATATATATATATATATATATATATATATATATATGAACCAAGTAAATATAGTTCATGAAAAATAATATATATATTTATATATATTGAGAAACGAAAGAAGCGATATGCATGAAAATAGATGATGATAGAAATGAGAAAATCTATAAAATCATTTCAAAAAAGAAATCAATTACAAAGCAATGTTTTAACAAAATAGTCATTTTATACTCTTAAAATAAAATAGCAAACTTTTCATTTTTTCCTTGAGTTATATATTTTAATGGAAGTATGCACACACACATAAAGACTTGAAGTTGTTTTTAAACCACTTTATATTACTTGTTTTTCAAAATATATGTATGAAGCTTGATGTACAAAATAAAAGAGAATTAAGGAAAGTAAAACGTGCATTGGTAAAAAGATTAAAAAAACAAGAAAATGGGCAAAAACATATATATGTACATATAAGCATGTTTGGTTCAAAAGAGGAAAGGGTAAAAACATTTTCATCACTTCTTTCAACCTCAAACCAAAAATCATTTCAAAATCACCTCATGTTTTTCATATGTTACTGTACAAACATTGTACAGCAAATCAAATCCTTCCTTAAGCCAAAAATTTATACGATACATCATCACCTCATTCCTGCAAAACATGTGTGTATATATATGTATATGTATATATGTTTGTATATGAGTGTAGGCTTAGGTTTAAAAAGCCTGTAAACCATACTTTGTAAAGAAAAGAAAATATAATGGCTCTGTAAACAAAAAGCCTGTAATAAAAAAACACCCTGTTCTTTCGAATTCAAAAGCAAGAGCAAGGATTCAAGTTTTTAGATCAAAATCTCAAGTTCAAAATAGAGGGTTTCAAAATATTTCAAGCAATGTTTAAGGTGAGTAATTTAAATTAAAAACCTAGAAATATTTAATATTGCTCTGTTCTATTTAACAGTGAATAATGTATGTATGTTCAACCTTTAAAAATCCCTATCTCCAAATTTAGTTTGAATTTGCTAAAGGTGTAAACTAGTTAATTGTTTGTTTTTGAGTCAAGATTACACTAAAATTATTTGAAGCTCCTCATGCTATAGGTTGTGATAAATTTTGAATTTACAGTAAGCAACCATGGTTTTGGCAAATGTCAACATCTTTAAAACATTGATTCATGTATACAATCGTGATCATTATGTGAAAATAGGATTTTTAGTGAATATTACATGATTTTTAACTGCTAGATTATGAGAAATTGCTAAATGAACAAAAATCAATCAAAAATTAATTTTCGGCGATCTAGGCGACGTGGGGTAGTGCGGTTGGTTCATAGAGGAGCGTTGCGACAAGGCTGAGGGGTTCACCATGGCACATTTTCGATTATAGCCTTGGTTTGAGGTAGTTTGGTGGTTTTACAGTTTAGGGAAGTGTGGAAAGGGTGATGAACGCAACCGAATTTTTGACGAGGGGGAGGCATCGAGTCGCGCCGCCTAGCACGATGGGGACAGGGGATGTGGCGGGTGTATTGGTGTTGGTGGCAGTGGCTCTTGGTTTTAGAGTTTGGCATTTGGATGTTACCTGTAAGTGCTGTTCGACTTTAGGTTGAAATGCAGTTTCGATGCAGTTGTGCACTGGAGGATGGTGGGTCAAGTAAGGCATAGAGAGTCAGACTTGAGGGTCTGACTACGACGGTCACCGGTGGTTTTGGACTCATACGCATGTACATACATGCACGTGTGTGTAGGTCATCTCAGGCAAGGGATGAACAAATCTTGGAGGATGGTTGCATTTTTTTGGGTTTGGGTTTGGTATCGAGTCTCACATGTGGGTGATCGGAGAAGCGGCATATTTGGGTCGAAGGTATGAAGCATTACGGTTTGGGGTCTTTGTATTTTGAACTAAAAGTTGGGAAAATAGAAAAAAGGAAGGAGAAGAAAGGACGCGGGTAGGATAAGTTGGTGGGCTTCGGCCAAAAACATTAAGGAAGAAAGTTTTTTTTATAAAAAATGTTAACTTATATATATTTGGTAAACTTTAAATATTATAACTTTTCCGTACAAATCTCGATTTACGCGAGATTCTTTGCAATGGGTTCGTATCGACGAACACTACGTCGTCGTATGAACTATTGCCAAGTTTGAATTAGTGAAAATTTATAGCAATTTAAAACGGACAAGAGTTTAATTACTAATTTAAGCATATGTCGTTGTTTTAAATTTATATGACTCGTTTGTTGAAATTTTTTGCGCATATTAAAATAATGACTAGTTAAACTATGTTAATTACGGTATTTTGACATCTATTTAGCGGGATAAAACCGCCATCCGGCTAATTGTTTTTAATTGGACCCCCGTTGGCAGAATAACTCATCGCTCTGCCGTTATTACTGAATATACGTGTTTTGGACATTTACTAGCAGAAATAAAACACTGTTCTGTTATTATATTTGTATGGACACCTTTAATGTACCCTAATAATTATATTGGACAATGAGATGCTGGATTGATTGTTAAAAACAATTTGATGTGAATATATGCATCTGTTATTCTGGACTGTTATGGAACGAATGGTAATTTGATTAAGTACCATTGAAATTTGTAAGTCTTTTTCCGATTTGGGGGTTGACTTTTGAACCAGAATTGTTTAAAGATTATTATTATTTGTAAATGATATTATAAAGTTAATTGGTAAATATTTTGATAAGGATTTAAAGTAATTATTTTACAATCTCTAAAATTACATAAAAAGTATTAATTATTGTTTTAAAGTTATTAATTATCTAAATTTCTTAAAGTATATTAACTATTAATTAAATTTATTTTATGGAGACTATTAAAGTTAATTATGACTTAATGGTTAATTTGTATTAAAGTATATTTATTCCAAAGATAAATTTATTAAATATTAATAATGTTTTAGAAATAATATATTATATAGTAAACTTTTATAAAAGAGTATTTTACTTGATTCAAACTTACAATGTTTATATTGAAACTTTATAAGCATTCTTTTGAAAATTTCAAACATAATGATTTTCGAAAAGTAATGGTATGCTTTCATGGCGTAATCGGAGGCAGAGAGTGCCTACGGTTAAGTTTTGGATTTCTTTGGGATAGAGAGTAACCATCGAGCTGTGAATCCATGGTTGATACCGCAGTGGTGCTGCATTCCATATTTTTTCTAAAAAAAGGGGTTTTCAAACATTTGAAAATGAATGTTTTGTGAATATACTTATCCAGTGAGATAACCATATGCTGTTTTGATTAAGTAATATGAGTTTATAGAAATTTAAATTAATAAGGCTTAATGTTTTTCAATGGAAAACGAAACCTTTGATTGGATGATTGTATATTTGATAGTTAAATAACCGACTACAAAAATTTGGACCCAATAACATAACTTTCGAAATATCTAGAAGAAACACGAGAATTGTGTGGACAGCTACCGTTCGAGGTGCTATACTGTACGTATAAACTCATTTCATTATTCTAGGACGATGGTAAGAAAATCTGTCCACTAATAGTTAGGAGATGATCTTCGATCTTATTTTCGTCTGCTTATTTCCTAAAGAACCAGGGATGAGTTTACCGAAAAATATCGAACGTCGTTTCCAGGAGACCGAGATCGGGTAAGTTATTCGAAAACCACTGCGACCGAATGAGTACATTTTCGAAGGGAAAACAGGAGCATGGAATCGAAGAAGGAGCAATGAAGTGCAAGGGCTAATTGCTACTAGTCTTGAGGCTGATTCCAAAACGGATGTGGTAGGAATAGTGCCTTCGGTTTCTTTTGGACCCAGTATGGAATTGTATGGATGAAGGCTATCAGTACATTATCAATGGAGGACAATGAGCATTCTAAGTGAAAATTTCCTTTAAAAGGCAATCGTAGCCTTTAGCCTCATCAACCGCGAATGACTGAAAAGCAGGGGAGATTCAGTAAGGCTAAGTGGGCCTCATCCAATTAGGGTATGTTTGTCACCTTTATAGATACCCTCGGACATTATTACTACGACATGCGGAAGGATCTCGGAAAGGGTAGGAACACTCGCGGTGATAGCATATTCAGTCTACCTAGGTTAGGGATATTCCGGCCTTGTGTTGCAGGGGATCCATACGTGGTCCTCGGTATGCAGTTCTAGACGTGTACTGTGATAGGTGTTACCCCAGTGCCTAGTCATTCGTATGGAATCCATTTTCCAATACATATCCTTATAGTTTTGGTTATAGAGCCTAGTATGATGGAATTTAATTAATGTAACAATTTCAGCTATGTGAATAAGTATTTGCACATAGACACTTATTATAATATCATTAGATTTTCTATATAAGGCTATTGGTTACAGTAAGGTAAAAATCCATCGTGTTTATGTGTGGTATGGTCTTACGGGATACTTTTGATTTCAAAAGAATTTCGAAAGTGATAACGAATAAAATTCCTTGTGATTTTAATTCTTACGCTGATTTTACCAGACTGACCCGAGCATGGTTTTTTGTTTATGCTCGGGTCAGACTGAGCATATTTCCAGGTTTGGCTGGAAGGATGAGAGCTTCAGGAGAGGAGCTGGGGGCCAGAGTCGTGTTCTCATAGATGACTATTTTCGTTGCATTTTAGTTGTGTTCATCAGCAATTGTAAGGACGGGTATTATAACTGTCTATGCTGAATAGGTCGGTATACTCTGATTGATGTCCGTATATATATTAATTGTGGTTTTGTTTTATGTAAAGACTTATTCTATATTATAGATAATTCATTTTCGATGTGAGATTCTATGATGTTCTATTTTCTTTCCATCTTCTTTCTATCTTCTTTCTGCTTTATTTTCTTACTATCTGCCTTTCTATTCAATTTGGACTGGACAAGCATGGTAAAGTGTCCGTTCGAACTATATGGGAAAGTGGGTCGTGACACCAATTATCCTCATCAAAATTACATCACATTAGGACTTAAAGACTTTGGTTTTGGTCAAACTCCCATGTTGTCCACATTCAACTTTACAAGACATTGATTCAATGATAACAACTATTATAAGTTGTATTTCTCTAAGCATAAACTTCAACTTTGAGTTGGCCATATGATACTGTTAACCCCGTTTAGTCAACGAGTTAAGGCCTGGGACGATCCACGACTTAAGATGCTTAACGGTTCAAGAGGGATCTACGACTTAGGAAACCTCACGACTTAAGGTGTGTGACGACTTAACGAGTTGAAAGACTCGGCGACTTAAGACATAGAGAAGTCTACGACTTAACGGTTTAAAAGAGAAGGGATGGTTCACGACCTAAGGCCTCCACGACTTAAGGTTTCTACGACTTAAGGAAGTATACAGTCTATGACTTAAGGAAGTCCACGACTCAAGGACATGATTACTTAACGATTCAAGAGATGGCACGACTTAAGAAGGAAATGAGTTAACGACTTAAAGCTATCCGCGACTTACGACCTAGCACGTGTCGTGAGCGACTTAAGAAAATGAAGCGCTGCTTCTTATTTACCACGGTGGCCTCTTAACTCGTACACGATTCAGGACTTGTGTTATTATCTGAAATAAACAAGCTTACCAGTTAAGCCACGACTCACTCCCTAGCTTGAGTCGTCCACGACCTAAAGCTACTGAGTAAAAGTCCGATGCCGCGTTACTTATACAAGAGGATGTTGACTCATGGGCGACTTAGGACTTGTAACATAAATTCTGATAGACGAGTGAACCTTTGTGAGACCATGGGCTTGGCCAGATAAGTCGGCCACGACCTACCATAAGTCGATCACGACTTACGACCCAAGGGGGAAATTTCCCTATAAATACCAACCTACCTCAAGCATGAAGGGGACTTTTGGACAATCTCTTCAAGCGCCGATACTCTGCCAGTTTGTAGACCAACTTTATACTTGAAGTTTCGAAGAACACTACAAGCTACTTTGAAAGACTTTCACACGTCCGACATGGATTCGAAGACTTTCATCTACATCGAAGCTTAAGCTACTTGCTCAAAGTGTTTTGTAACTAAAGAGATTTGTACTTGAAGAGCATTGTATCATTTTGTAACAAGAACAGTAATAAAGATACTTAAAGTGGACGTAGGCTACTCCTTAAGTCGAACCACTATAAAATCATTGTCTCTTACTGTATTTTCTGTTATTTTAGCTGATATTTTGTTCCCGAACCGTCGGGTGGTGCTTTCACATTCACACTTCACAAACCGGGGTGTTAGCGTTCGATTTTAAGCGTTAACATTTTTGTTGCTTTCACTGAGAAATTGAACTCAGGGTTGGTCTCACCATTGCTTTTCAAAAAGTTATCGAAAGGAATTCTTTTAAAACCAGAAGTTTATTGAAAATAATGGCACCTGGGAGTAAACGAAGTTCTGTAAGATCCGACAATGTTCAAGAGAATACCGCTACCTCTCCTCCTTCAAGTCAAGCAGCTCCAACTGTTGGAGTTACACGAGCAGAATTGGACGTCATAGTTTTGGGGTTGAATCAACAATTGAATGCCCAGAATGCACAGTTGGAGGCTCAGAATGCCCAGAACGCCTTGATCTTAAGTAAGTTGAATGATCTACTTGGGGCTAACCGTCAACCGGTTAATAATGATGGAAACCCTACTGCGGGAGTTCAAGATGGTGTAGGAGGGAACGTTTCTCAAAAAGCCGCAGACCTTGTGGAAAAGACACCCCTCCAGGCTGGAGGATCAGGAACGCAGCCGACCCTCCGTGAACGGTTGTCAAGACAGATTTCAGAAAGAATGGCTGATGTTTGCCCTCCAGAGCCTTTAAATGACGAAGAATATTTCTCCGGCATGGTTTGTTAGATCATGAAGGAAAGTGTGCGATGGGACGAAGATGAGAAAGAATGGGGTTTTGCTCCAAGCAAAACTCCGTTTACTGAGAAAATCTTGAAGGCAGAATTCCCAAGAAAATTCTTTCCTCCTACTATTCCGGCATACAAAGGGACAAGTGATCCTAATGAGTTTCTGTATAAGTACGATTGGCATATGACGGGTGCCAGAGCGTCTGATGAAATCAAATGTCGATATTTCCCGGTATATTTGGAAGGTGTGGCTCTATTATGGTTCACAAAGCTGCCGGTCAGGTCCATTGTTCAGTTCTATGATTTGACCAGGAAATTTAAGGAGCAATTTCGATTGTATGCTTCAAAAGCAAAAGATATAATCTCGTTGTCAAGTCAAGAGCAAAATCCAGGAGAATCCATCAGATCATTTTTGAATCGTTTTAACATAGCATTGGCTGAGGTAGATAATGCTGAGCCACGCATGGTCCTAACATACTTGATGAGGGCGATTGACAAATCGAGTGAATTTGGAAAATGGTTGAAAATGAAAGAACCAAACTCGCTTGACAAATTCTACAAGAAAGCGGATGAATTCATGCGCTTGGAGAGCCTCCAAACACCGACTAAGGTGGTATCAGTAGAAGCCGGGAACAATGGTGTTGCTTCGAACAAGAAAGAACCTAACACTCAGAAAAGGGGAAATGATGGTGGAAAGAAACAGGAAGATGCTAAGAAAGGCCGTCCTTTCAATTTCACACCCTTGACCGATACCCCTGAGAACAACTTCTTTGCGACCAAGGATGATGTCAATTATCCGACACCACCTAAAATGAGAGTTGGAAGTAAGATGGAAAAAAATGGAAGGTTCTGCCGGTTCCACAACCAACCCCGCCATGACACCAACGAATGCCGTCATTTGAAAGAGGTAATTGAACAACTCTTGAACGAGAACAAGCTCCAACAGTATGTGAAAAGGAATAGAAATGCCCCAGCCTCGTCGACTCAAGGACAGCAAGTTCCCGCTCACCGTCCTGGCTCAAGTGAGAAGGTCGTAGAACATGAGTCGGAAAGACCTGTCGTCAATATAATAACTGGAGGGCCTCACCCAGCAGGCAAAAGCTGGGGCGAGATGGAAAGGTATGCCCGGGCCTTGAGGCATGTACCGGTTGAAGAGAATGTTTTTGTATTAGAAAATGATGCACCTTTAAAGCAACAAAAGACTTCCACTAATGATATTGTATTCAGTGCTAGAGATTGTTTGGGTATCGAGGCTCCTACCATAGATCCTTTGGTCGTATCCTCTAGTATTGGGCCGGCTACTGTGAGAAGAGTTCTAGTTGATTGTGGAGCTTCATGCAACATTCTCTTCAAGAATACTTTTGATCAGATGAAAATTCCAATGGCTGACGTTCAAGCTTCATCACTTAAGATTGCTGGGTTTGCTGGGGAACCCAAACAGCCGATTGGGACCATAGATTTGTTTGTGGAACTTGGAAAAGGGCTGAGGAAGGTGGCTCGAAAGCAGACCTTTATAATTGTTGAAGAATTCTCTGCCTACAATGCCTTTTTAGGCCGACCAACTCTTGCTGCATTCAAAGCTGTTCTTGCCCCATGGTGTCTGACTATAAAATTCCCTACAGATAATGGAGTTGGTGTGATTAAAGGAGAACAAGATGCGGGGCGAGAATGCTATCTTACAGAGTTGCGTGAATCAAGGAAAAGAGAAACGGGAAAGGGTGCGGCGGCTCCAGTCCGCATCAAAGAACCAACCTTGTAGCAATTACAGGGTGGACCCTACACTGGTGAATATAGTGGCGCACGAAGAGAGATGGATCCGAGGAAAGCCGGTGCAGGGGAGAGTAGGGTAGTACCGGTAGAGGTAACAGTGCCGGTACCCGTTGACCCAAAAGACCCAAACAAAGTGCTGAATGTGGGTTCACAACTCAACACAACAGTTCAGAATGTTCTGATTTCATTTTTGAAGGCAAATTTGGATGTATTCGCTTAGACTCATGCTGACATGTGTGGAATATCCCCAGAGATTGCAGTACACACTCTGAACATTGATCCAAAGTTTACACCCGTGAAACAGAAAAGAAGAACTCAGTGTCCAGAAAGGTCAGCAGCATTGAAAGAAGGAGTGGATCGGCTCATGGAGAACGGTTTCAACAGAGAGTCTACTTATCCAAATTGAGTATCAAATCCAGTGCTGGTTAAAAAAGCTAACGGAAAATGGAGAGTATGCATTGACTTTTCAGATATGAACAAAGCCTGCCCCAAAGACTGCTTCCCGCTGCCCAGGATTGATCAGTTGGTGGATGGGACGGCGGGGCATGAATTGTTATCTTTTATGGATGCATACTCCGGATATAACCAGATTATGATGCATGAGGCAGATCAAGAGGACACAAGCTTCATCACCGATATTGGTCTCTACTGTTACAAAGTGATGCCTTTCGGACTTAAGAATGCGGGAGCAACTTACCAAAGGCTTGTTAATGCCATGTTTAAACCGCAGATTGGTAAGACAATGGAAGTTTATGTTGATGATATGCTAGTGAAGTCTAAGAAAGCAGTGGACCACATGGATCACTTGGCAGAGATGTTCGCAGTACTCCAAAAGTACAGAATGAAGCTTAATCCCTTGAAATGTTCATTTGGAGTGGAGTCCGGAAAGTTTTTTGGTTTCATTGTGAGCGCTAGGGGCATTGAATCTAATCCTGCTCAGATCACTGCCCTGAGAAAGGTCAAAGCTCCTAGAACGAAGAGGGAATTGCAAAGTCTCAATGGAAAGGTTGATGCCTTGAGTCGGTTCATTTCAAAAGCTACTGACAAATGCATTCCATTCTTTGATGCTCTGAAGAAAGGAAGAAAAAACTTTGAGTGGACTCTTGAATGTCAAAAAGCATTTGATGACTTGGTTCGTCATATGGAAGTGCCTCCGATACTTTCTAAGCCTGACAAAGGTGAAGATCTCTTCATGTATTTGGCAATTTCATCTCATGCTCTCAGTGCAGTGTTGGTACGGGAAGACGCAAGGATTCAACGCCCAGTCTATTATATCAGCAAGAGATTCACTGGGGCAGAGATGAACTATTCAAGGTTGGAAAAGCTCGCCTATTGTTTGTTAATCGCATCAAGAAAATTGAGGCCGTGTTTCCAAGCTCATCCCATCAAAGTCCTCACTGATCAACCTCTAAAGCAAGTCCTATTCCGTCCTGAGACTTCAGGCCGTCTTTTGAAATGGAACATTGAACTCAGCCAATATGACACCACTTATCATACCCGGAAAGCAATCAATGGACAAGCCTTAGCAGATTTCATCGCAGAATGTACGAATAAAGGTGATAGTGGGGAAGAAGCCACTGATAACATCCCAATCCAATGGAAATTGAATGTCGATGGTGCAAGGAATGATTACTGTTCTGGAGAAGGGGTTGTCCTTGAAACCCCAGAAGGGCGATCGCTATGTTATGCACCGAGACTAGAATTTCCTTCGACAAATAATGAAGCAGAATATGAAGCTCTCGTCGCTGGTTTAAGGATCGCTAATTAACTAAACGTCAAGGCATTGTAGATCTTCAGTGATTCTCAGCTTATTGTCTGCCAAGTCAAGAAGGAATTTCAAGCTAAAGGAGGGAATCTACCCGCCTATTTATCAAAAGCCTGGGAGCTTCTTGAAGATTTTGACCGTTATTCAATAAGCCATATACCCCGAGAAGAGAACATGAAGGCGGATTCTCTCGCAAAATATTCAAGTACTGGTGAAGCTCACCTATTGGGATTAGTTCCCGTCGAAGTCTTGTCAGCCTCGAGCACAGATGAAATGGATGTTGATTGGATTATGAATGTATCCCAAGAGCAAGAATCATGGATGACTCCTATATTTGAATATTTGCTCAATGGTTCTTTGCCAGAAAGTTCAAAAGAACAACATAAGCTGCTAAGGAAAGCCTCTAGATATATGATCCAGGATGGCCGATTGTACAGGCGGGGATTTTCAATGCCACTACTCCGCTGTGTAACTAAAGAAGAAGCCAAGACAATTCTAACTGAAGTACACGGAGGGGAGTGTGGAGATCATACAAGAGGTCAAACTTTAGCAAAGAAAATTCTCCGTTATCGATATTTTTGGCCAGAGATTAATCGAGATGCTGCTGATTATTCCCGAAAGTGTGATAAATGCCAGAGATTTGCCAAAATTCCTAGAGCACCTTCCACTGAGCTAACACAAATGGTCAGTCCATCGCGTTTGCCATCTGGGGAATAGATCTCATTGGGCCTTTGCCGACTGCCAAATCGGGGATTAAATATGCTATCGTTCCTGTTGATTATTTTACTAAATGGGCTGAAGCTGAACCATTGGCTACAGTTACCTCTAAGAAAATGATAAATTTTGTGACTAAAAATATCATTTGTAGGTATGGTGTGCCTCAAAAGATAATCACAGACAATGGTACGTAGTTCGAAAGTGAGGAATTCCAAGATTTCTGCAAACGATTCAAGATCCGAAAAAGCTTCTCAGCAGTGGCTCATCCGCAGGAAAACGGGCAAGTGGAAGCAGTAAACAAGATCATCAAATCAACCATCAAAAAGCAGCTAGAAAAAGCAAAAGGTGGTTGGGTCGATAAGTTACCACTTGTACTATGGGCATACAGAACTACCCACAAAACTGCGACTGAGCATACTCCATTTTCAATGGCATACGGATCAGAAGCAATGATTTCGGTAGAAATGGAAGTTCCCTCACACAGAAGGATCCGTTCTGATCAAGATGAGAATGAAAAACTGCAATTGGAAGCGCTTGACCTCCTTGATGAAAGAATAGAAGAGGCTAAGCTTAGAATTGCAGCCCATCAACAAAGGATAGCCAGGCACTTCAATTCCAAAGTTCGTTAGGGCAGCTTTGAAGTTGGGGACTTAGTCCTGAAGAGAATTATGACAGCCACAGGTGTGTTTGGGCCAAACTGGGAGGGGCCATATGTCATAGGCATGAAACTTCTTGATGGCACATTCAAACTCACAACTGTCGAAGGAGAACCAATCCCAAGAGCTTGGAACAGCAATCATTTGCGTCCATATTTTACTTAAAAGCTTTGCTGAAATGTTGTAAAAGAATTACGAATATATGATTCTTGTATTGAAAGCAATTGTAAAGCAAGTGAATAATGAAAAGCTATAAAGTGGATGTAGGCCCAGCTTTTGGCCGAACCACTATAAATCTAGTGTTCTCTACTACTATAAACGGCTTTATTTTATTTTGACATATAAAATACGTTAATTGTGTTACTAAAATGTCGATTTAATAATGCAGGCCATAAAAACAAAGCTTACCCATCACAAGACCAAGTAATCTCCGACATCACCCAGCACGCAAACGCTAAACCATTCAAAATTTCCATACTCAAATCCTACGTAAGAAGTGCTTCGAACAAAAGTTAGCGATGTGGATGGAAATGGACCATTTCTAACTAACTGCGAATGTTTGTACAAACGAGCATCCAGTTAAATATCCTGTGTCTACCACCACCAACTCGCTTAACTATAAAGTATATTTCTTTGGATAAGGAAAATTGTTGGCAACTAAAAAGGGATGATACTTGGAAAAGATAACGGGGATCGCTGACATGAACAGATGGCAAAGAGACATGGGCGAGCAAGCATCAAACAGCAAAAGACCTCTTCAAAGGCACAAGCCCTCTTCAGAGGCACAACTCTTCGGAGGATAAAGATCTCAAGCGGGCCTCGCCAGAAAAAGAGAGTTCTTTCTCGACATAAAGTTGTGGACTGATCGGTGATACACTCCCGTGAATCCATTCAACTAAGAGAAAGAAGCTCCAAACTTCCAGGAAAAAGCCCTACTCAAAGGCACACATTTCACCATGATCTGAAATAAAACTTCACACGAGTCGAAATGGGAAAAGCCCTCTTCGGAGGCCCATTTCACCATAGTTGAAATGCTAAAAGACCTCGAGCGGGCCTCGCCAGAAAAAGAGAGTTCTTTCTCGACATAAAGTTGTGGACTGATCGGTGATACACTTCCGTGAATCCATCCAACTAAGAGAAAGAAGCTCCAAACTTCCAGGCAAAAGCCCTACTCAGAGGCACATATTTCACCGTGATCTGAAATAAAACTTCACATGGGACAAAATGTGAAAAGCCCTCTTCGGAGGCCCGCTTCCCAACGAACAGGGAAAAGATAAAAGCCTCTCCCAAGAGGCAGAAACAAAAAGACCTCTTCCCAGAGACACAATCAAAAACTCTCATCAGAGACTCAAGCAGGTTGAAACCCCTTTTTCTTTTCAAAAGGCCCACTGCACTATGAAGTGAAACTCACTAGCCAAAGCAAAAGTGACTTTTTTCAAAAAAGGAAAAAGAAAAAGAAAAAGAGGAGTGCAAAAACTTTGCAATAAAAAAAAGGAAGCCCTCTTTAAAGGCACACTTTAGCTTTCAAAGGAAGATTGGTTCATCTATTCTTGAAAATACACTTCCTCAAAATGGTTATAGTGCCCTTCGAAGGCCCGCTTTACCACATAGGAGAATTCATTTTGTAAGAATGTATATCTGCAAAAGAAAAAGTGATATCTCCGAAGGGTGGAGCGTGAAAACTCATATGAAACGAGCTGTACTCTATTTTGAGCAGAATAATATTCCTCCAAGTATGGAATAATTATTCTCCAGAAAATAAGAGTACAAGTCCCTTCAAAGTTGAAAATATTGCAACGAGCTTATGGTATAGGGGCAACATGGTATAGCTACATTGGTAAAAATAACGCTCGAACAGCATACCACAAGCTCACTGCAATATCATATAAAGAAACTTGTACAAAAACGAAGAGTAAATGCATTCTCAAATATAGACAGAAGTTTGTACAAATAGAAAGAATCATTTTATTCGATATTGTCAAAATTTTGTACAGGTACAGATTCCAAAATAAAAAGAAAAGCGGAGGCCGGTACCCGCACAATCTCCGGCCAGTACATGCATAAAGAAAAAAGTAAAAATAAAGGGAAGCAGGGCCCGTTACTTCTTCTTGCCACCACCTTTAGAGCCTTCACCTGACCTAATAGGCAGTTTTTCAGGACGGTTTGGGAGAGTTGGGGATGAAGGAGAGAGGGTTACTGCCGATCAACCTTCGCTTCCTCTTTAGAAACAAGAATGCTTTTCCTTTTCTTCTTAGAAGTGGTACGCTTCCTCCTCCTCCTTGAAGAAGACTCACTTCCTGGGGTAACAAGAGCAGCCAGTTTTACGTCATCAGAAATAATATGCTCCGGGGATTTGTCTCCTCCTTCAAGTCCTTCGTCCTTCTGCTCCTGCGAAGCGATTGGATCATCCAAGCCTTGAAGGGCTCCTATTAATTCTTCCTGTGATCCCAGCTGGGAAATAGGAGTAATTTGAGGGAATGGAGGAGGGACAGCTGGTGGAGGAGAAGTCTGTGTGGCACTTGGCGTTTTTGCTGCAGAAGAAGAAAAGCCAAAAATATTAGTATCTCCCGTGAAGAAAGGAGATAGCGGCTCATTGAGATTTAAGAAATAATCAAAAAGTTCGTCAAACTCATGAGGAGCAAACAAACAGTCCACTTGGGCAAGATTAACAGTAGAGTTACCTGGAGAAGTCGGCTTCCTAATGTCAACTTCATAAGCCTGTGCTTCGGTGCTCTCTTCGCCTTCATCTCCACCCGGCGTGCTTGTGATCTCAGTTATAACTTTAACAGGGGACGGAGAATGAGAACCGGAGCCTATGATGTCAACATCGGCCGAAACCTAAGGAGGGACAGGGGCAGTTAATGGTGCTTCTTTCACAAAGTGCTGCTCCCCTGCCTCAGCTCGCGCTTTGGCAAGCTGCTCTTTCCCCGGGCTAGAGCAGCTATGGCGTCATCATCTAGAAAGTCTTCTGCAAGAGATGCTTCAGCATAGCCGGCACCTGCACCTCCAAGCATGTCAAGAATTGACTCCCAAACCTCAGCCAGGGTAATCTCATACTTCGGTCCTAATAATGAAAGGCTCCCATGCCCCATAACGCTATGCATGTAGAAGTCAAATAAAGTGGAGTTGACATTGGCTTTAGTCGCGTCATGCGACTGTTCGGCAGCCTGCCTTCCAGCGATAGCTTCATCACGTTCCTTCTCGGTCTTTAATAATTTGTCCTTTAGCCTCATAATCTCCAAATCCTGGGAGTTGACCTTCTCCCTTAACTCTTCAACGTCAGCACGATACCTTTCCGTTGTTTTCTGCTCAGCCTCAAGTTGTGCCTCGGCATGTCGCTGAGCAACGTGAGCATCGCGAACTTGCTTTTGAAGTACTTCTTCTTTTTGAGTATATGAGTTAGAAGAAGTAGCAAGCTCTTGTTTAAGTTTTTCAACTTCTGCTTCAAGCTTCTTGTTGTAATCAGCGATGTTCCTCATCTCAGTATCATGCTGGCTTAAAGTTTTCTGCCATTCGGACTTATCATTTTCCATAGTCAGCATGGCCTCTAAATTCACGCGGTTGACCCTCTGAAGCTCATCAACAAGCTTTTGCCACCCTGACATCCGCTCGATATCAAGTCTAACAGCATCAAGATTTTGCAGCATTACTTGTTTGTCAATAGGGACCAAGTCAAGATCGAACCGCACTCCCTTTAGGCACCAGTGCGGGAACCGGCTTTGTAGAGTAGCCGAGCCTGGTCCAATTTGAAATTTAGGCCTGTTGACTATTTTTTGAATGTCCGTCTTCCCGAGAGCAGGAGAGCCAGAAGGGATGTCAAGTGAGACGGGGGCAGTGGCCTTTTCAGAAGTTGTAGATGCATGCTTTTCACCGTGCCTGGCACGCGTGCTTGGGCCCTCAACTATATGACTTTTTCCCCGGTCGTCATGCGACTTTCTTTTGTGTGAGTCATCACCTCTCTGGGAAGAATCATGGTGCTCCTCCCTTTCTCTCGTCTCATAACGCTCTTCTTGAGCCCTCCTCTCCTGAGCCTTTCGAGCGGCTCTCTCTTCATCAGTTTCTCTGTAAACGGGAAGGTAGCGCCTATAGTCATATTGATTACGCCTCCCGTAGCGCTGAAAGTCGTCGTAATAAGAGCCGCTGCATCCCATCGGAGAATCTGAAATTAAAAAAAAATACAAGTCTTAAAAGTCTTCGGAGAAAAGAAGTTAAGTACGAATAAGTGCTGAAAGTCCTATGTGTGTGTGGTGTGCAAACTATACGCGTCAGGCTACAAACCACTCTTCGGCACAGGGTTGGTAGTGGCTTGAGTGGCAGGCGTCAAAATTTGCTGAAAAGTGGATGTCGCCTGGACAACAGGAGAAGAAGCTTTACGGACATCATCTTTAAAAAGTTCCTGTGAAGTTATGATCAGGTCGCTTAGCCCCTCAAAAGTATCATCACCGCCATGCCCGGCGGGAATTTCTTTTTCGGCTTCTAGATCGGCCGCATCTTCAGAGCAACGAAGAGTTTCTTCCTCCTCAATAACTGGGGCAAGTGCCGATTTGCTGGATGGACCCGCAACATCGGTAAGTGTAGGGCACTTCACCAGTAAAGTTTCAGTAGAGGGCTCCTTCGGCATAAGCCCTTCAACAGGGATTAAGACAGCTGGTGCCTCCATTGGAGAATCAGGGACATCATGAGGCTGAGTGGAGCGAGAAGGGTGAAGAAGTCCGAACTGGTGGAGGAATTCGTCGTTCAACAAAAATTTCATGTCCCGCTCTTCAACCGGTACAGCCATGAGCCTCTCTTGAGTTGGCTTGTGGCTAGGATCTCTAGAAGGAGGGGGGAGCGCTGAAATGAAAAAAAACGAAGTTAACACTTGGCAATTCAGACTTCGCAAAACTCAGAGAATAGAATAAGTAAAGGTAGATGATATTACTTCCTTCCCTCCATACAGCATAAAATCCCGGGGGGCAGCGGACAAAGAAGAACTGAGTGAAGAACCCATGAGCAGTGTCGGGAAGGCCAACGATCAATTTGCGATTCCGGGCGCTTCTCACGACGGTGATAGAAGGGTGATCCTTAGTCCTGGTAAAGGAGCATAAGAAGCAAATCTCGTCGAAGCTTGGAAGACGATCAAATGTTCTCCTAAATAGCACACACAGCCCCATCAGAATGGCGTAGCCATTGGGGTGTAGCTGGAATGGGGAGATGGCTAGTTGACGAAGAAGATTACGGAGAAAGTTGTTGAAAGGGGGAATTGCCCCGCTCAGGCACATTTTTCGGTTAACCGCTACAAAGCCAGGAGGCGCCACATCAGCAGTGTTAGTTTTCTCAGGAAGAATGGCATCTGCTTCAGCAATGCCAAACTGAATGCATAACTGACGAAAAACTTTGTATGATAAAGTGGTAGAGGCTCTCTCTGGAGGATTAACTAGGGGAGCAGGAATAAGAGTGGCTTCTCCCGTCTGGACTGTTATCTCTTCTTGTTGAGAAGTCTTTCTACACAAGCAACTGGATATTCAAATGTGAAGGTGCACGTTTTCTAAAAGTGTGAAGTGTTGTGCAGAACTAATAAAAATAACAATTAAATATAACCGGAATTAAACTAGTCGACAATTGATCGATTACCAAATTTCAGGACTTGTTAATTGAAAGTTCAGGTATAGTATTAGTGCAAACTGGACAGTTTCAGTGGACTATTTCAATGTTGCTTTAATACTTTACTTGAATTTGATGATTTAAAAGCACTTCGTTCACACAATCTATTTAAGTTGATTATCTGTTGTTAACTAATCTGCCATTTGATGTGGGAAGTCAGTGGCAGTATATTCGTCCCAATTTTCTGTAAATGATGTATTGAACAGATTGTTAGCTTGCAAGTCCAAAGTGATCTATGAAAGAATGCAACAAAGTTTAACAGTTCAAAGTGCAACAGCTCAAGGTTCGAGCAAAGTTTAAAAGTACAAGTGCTAAGTCGCCGATGACTCAAGTGCTAAATCGGCGACGACTTAAGTGCTAACTCGCCAACGACTTAAGAAATTTCTCCTACAAGTTAAGTCTTTGGTTCTGCAAGTTAAGTCGTTGGCTCCTTAAATCGTTGGTCCTATAAGCCGCAAAGCGTGTTGAGGAGACAAGGCTTCGGTTCAAAGTGATGAGAATTTCTCTAAGTCTTAGCTCGGCCGTGACTCAAAGCTTATGTCGTATCTAGTTAAGTCGTTCACAAGAGTTAAAGGCTAAGCTGCTCATATAACCTAAGAGTTAAGTCGTTAACAGGACTCAGAAGTTAAGTCGTTCACATGATCTCAAGGGTAAGATTACATTATTCGAACCAAGGAGGTCAAGGCAGTCCAAATTTGCTTAAGTGATAAGTCGTTTACACGACCTAAAGGATAAGCCGCAAAGTTTCTAACCAAGCTAATAAGAATCTTGCTAAGTCCTAAGTCCTAAGTCGGTTGATTCAAAAAACCAGTTAACTCCTATCCAACCCGATACCCGTTAACACCATCAATCTAGCATCTTCCCATCTTCCCCAAACACCTAAAAACTCCGTCATCTCCTCAAAGTTTCCAAAAAACTCTGCTTCACCCACAAATTCGACAACCAGTTGATCTGTGACCCAATAACCCATCATCCTTCAACATCATTAAATCACCAAAAGTCGGTTCCAAACTATCCCAGATCCATCATGGATCCAACACATCACCGCGTTCTCGTGAATTAGGATGTCGGCGTATCTGATAACTCCTAAAGACTGGTTATGATGTGATTCACAGTAAGGTGTAACACATTAAATTGGATTAAGATTGGAAAAAAGGGAGAAACGCGTTTCCGAGATGGTTGTGATTGAGTCTTGACTAAGATTACTTACGAAATTTGATGATAAGGATGGATTGACAAACTGATTGATTGAATTCACTCTTGGAGGCTTGAAAGATTGTTAATAGCGGCAACAGAATGCAATAGGGTGAAGGAGGAAGAGACGACTTAACGGCTTATATAGGGGAGAGAAAGGAACATGGATCGGCACAAACGAATTAACTCTTTCATGAGTCGTCCACGACTTAACGATCTAAGAAAATACAGGTTAAGGGAAGTCGAAGCACACGACCTACGACTTAGGCGTGTACTTCGAGGGGCAAATGTTAACCCCATTTAGTCAACGAGTTAAGGCCTGGGGCGATCCACGACTTAAGATGCTTAACGGTTTTAGAGGGATCTACGATTTAGGAAACCTCACGACTTAAGGTATGTGACAACTTAACGAGTTGAAAGACTCGGCGACTTACGACATAGAGAAGTCTACGACTTAACGGTTTAAAAGAGAAGGGATGGTTCACGACCTAAGGCCTCCACGACTTAAGGTTTCTACGACTTAAGGAAGTATACAGTCTACGACTTAAGGAATTCCACGACTCAAGGACGAGATGACTTAACGATTCAAGAGATGGCACGACTTAAGAAGGAAATGAGTTAACGACTTAAAGCTATCCGTGACTTACGACCTAGCACGTGTCGTGAGCGACATAAGCAAATGAAGCGCTGCTTCTTATTTAACACGGTGGCCTCTTAACTCGTACACGATTCAGGACTTGTGTTATTATCTGAAATAAACGAGCTTACCAGTTAAGCCATGACTCACGCCCTAGTTTGAGTCGTGCACGACCTAAAGCTACTGAGTAAAAGTCCGATGCCGCGTTACTTATACAAGAGGATGTTGACTCGTGGGCGACTTAGGACTTGTGACATAAATTCTGATAGATGAGTGAACCTTTGTGAGACCATGGGCTTGGCCAGATAAGTCGGCCACGACCTACCATAAGTCGATCACGACTAACGACCCAAGGGGAAATTTCCCTATAAATACCAACCTACCTCAAGCTTGAAGGGGACTTTTGGACAATCTCTTCAAGCGCCGATACTCTGCCAGTTTCTAGACCAACTTTGTACTTGAAGTTTCGAAGAACACTATAAGCTACTTTGAAAGACTTTCACACGTCCGACCTGGATTCGAAGACTTTCATCTACATCGAAGCTTAAGCTACTTGCTCAAAGTGTTTTGTAACTAAAGAGATTTGTACTTGAAGAGCATTGTATCGTTTTGTAACAAGATCAGTAATAAAGATACTTAAAGTGGACGTAGGCTACTCCTTAAGCCGAACCACTATAAAATTGCTGTCTCTTACTGTATATTCTGTTATTTTAGCTGATATTCTGTTCCCGAACCATCGGGTGGTGCTTTCACATTCACACTTCACACACCGGGGTGTTAGCGTTCGATTTTAAGCGTTAACAGATACTAACCCCATATAACTGAGAAGACAAATTCCCTATTGAATAGTATTTCACTTTCAATACTTCAACTCAGACCCAACTATAGTCATTCGATGAACACTATGCCGCGGTATAACTATAATCAAAGTGGAGTGTTCATATTGAAGATCAACAGTATTCTCAGGTCGGGAGAACTGTATCGCATCGTCACTTTGAGATTTTATATTTGACCTTGGTTATATTAACCAACATAAAACGTTGTATAGGAAAAGGTAAACTAAGTGAAGTATAATAGAGATCCACGTCCTATATATCACTATACCGAAAAATTCATTCGCCACGGCTTTGGGCCGTGGCTAAATAATTTTGCCACGGCTTTGCACCATGGCAAAATAGGCGGTGACAAAATTTTTACCACGACCCAGAACCGTGGCTAAACGAAAATTTTCCATAGCTCAAAGCTGTGGCAAATTTACATTTTGCTACACCTCTGGGACGTGACAAATTTTCATTTAGCTCCAGGGAATCCAATTTATAGAAAGAAAATAGAAAACGACTAACAAAGGTACAAGTTCCAAGGAATCATACATTAATTTTAGCCAGCATCACCTTAAACATGTCAAAATCAGTCAATTCAACTCTCCTCTTCTGAAAAATGAGCTTCCTTCCCCAACTACTCTTCTCCCACCTATTCTTCATGTCTGTTTTCCAAATGCAATATCATTTCTCATAAGCATGGTTTAAGAGAATAACGGTAAAAAAATATTTTCAAAGAGATAACCTATTACCAGTTTTTCCATAGCCTCACTGAGCACTTTCTTCTTTAGGGTTCTTGGAATTTCAATTTAAAATCCGTAAGGGACAGACTTTTGAAGTTCATTTTCCCTTGAACCATGTCAGGTGCATCAACTGGAGCCTGAAATAATTCAAAAACATCAATTATTGTAATCCATGGATACCGATACTTCAACAAATTGGTCTTTTAGAAAAAAGGTATGATCTTCCTAAATAATTGTATTTGCTATCTTAACTAGGTTCTATTTCATAAAAGCCTGTGTAATTTTTTAGAACATAAGGAAATTGGGTTAAGGTTACCGAAACATAATTTGTAAGGGAGTATCTTTTACAAAATGTTGCTTGATCATCCCTTATATGATCGCTAATAGGGTATTTAAGTTTAGCATGAAATGATCCAGGACAGCTGTGGAAAAAAATGTTATGATACAAATTCTACCATTACATTGGGTAAACAGATTCAATGGTTGTACGGTATTATTAGGGTGAAAGAACAACAAGCTCTCTAATGTTAAAATTTGAGGAAGAAAGAAAATAAATAATTTAGGACATTTTTAGAAAAACACTGAAATTGCAGCTAGATGATTATCTACACAACCCATATTATGATGAAAACTCAAATGAGACTTTAAAGTTTTGTAGTCATTGAACTATAGGGATGACATGCTTACAAACTCAGTAAAATTAAGCATCAATACAATGCATATGCGCGCACACTTACATACATTACATACAACCATTTTAGTTAATACACCTAACTGAGAAGTTAGGATAAAAAATGGTTTAATGCAATAGCTTGATAGACTAAACAAAATGAAAACCACCCAAACACAAGTTAGGAAAATGGAATTATGCTATCTGATATTTCTAAAAGAAAATGAACAAGAAACCGTGTCATGTACGATTTTCAGTTCTATTATTTAAAGCGCAAACAATATTAAGTAATTAGTAAATGTGAAATCTATTATTTGCAAATGTGATTTCTATTTCTGTTAAATATTAAGTTATAATCAGCAATGCATTGTGGATGGAAAATCTATTTCTATGCGGTTTGATCCTCGGCTCCAAGGAGTAATTTAATGAATAAATTGGGTCGGGACACTCCATTTAGGACGCGTACTCAAAATCTGAGGCTAGATGACATTGTTGAACTTGGCCAGCTACTCATTGCAGCATGCTTAGACTTAAAAAAGACGTGGACTTGGCACAAATATAGAAACGTCTAGTAAGTTCATTCTATGTTTATTACTTCATTTTAAAATTTCATAGTGGTACAACCATGCCAGCATGACAGTATAATAGCGCATATATTATGATTTAATAAGGTAAGATTTAATTTTCATACATGGAAACTTATCCTGACATTAGATATATGAAATTTATGGTTTTAGACATCTATATTCTATACATGATGCAATTTTAGTTGTTGTAGGTAAAGTGAGTGTTGACACCATTGAGGGACCATGCCACTTTCTTGTATGGCACAAATAGTGAATAAATTATTCTGCATTCCACTAAGATTTCAAATGTCATAATACCATATAATAGTCTAGTAAAAAATATAATCATATTATTCAATGTATATAGGGATTCACGCTTTATATCCAAGAAAATGGTCCTCCAGGGCATGAAGACAGTTTAAATCGTTTATTGGTATCCAAGAAAATTACATTATATGACCAAGAAATTGAAGAGTCTATTAAATGATCAATGGTAGGCCATTTGATGTGAAGTATAAAAAAGTACATTAGGCCATTTGGAAATTACATTATATGACCAAGAATTTGAAACTTGATGTGCACAAAGTGGTGAGCACAAATTGTTGGCGTAATTACAAAAACCCGTTCTCGTCTGCACGTCGAAACATGAGATGAACTTGGCATGGAAAGTGAAATACAATACCATTGGTCTATTATCCCTTTTTGTGTTTCAAAGTGGCAAGAATTTGGATAAGCTTATATAACTTGTCATTATGTGCACTCATGTAGGAAAGATGCACGAAACTAACGTCGCACGCTTATATATAGTTGCAGCTTGCCATATAGATTTATGATGACAAATGATATAAATGATAAATGCAATTTTACAATATTATTGATCATTTAAATTAAAGAAACACTGAAAATATCTCTTTATATACATAATCATGATCATAATTGATGGTTAAAAAAAAATATGTTGTGGCAATGGTAGAAACTTGTATAATCGGTTGCACATTGAATGAATGCTTGCACGTGATTATCTGCAACAGTAACTAAGCTAAAATGTAGCGACCAACAATTTCGTACCACTTGAGTTGATAATAATTTTCCGTTGCTCAACCCAAAGTGTATGAAAGAGTGAATAATTAGGGTAAAGAAGAAGAAAGCGATAGGATAAAAATAAAAAACAACACAGAATCTCACAATCGCAGCAGAACAAAATATAATATATGATAACAGATTTTTCTACAAAAGAGTCTGTAACTGTTTTATAGTTACAATCGTCAGAGTACAACAATCAATACATCAAATTGGACAATTTAATAGCTTGTTCTTACACAGAAATATAAGCCAAGTACGGAGATACGTCTCTGTCGTCCAGCTCGTCTCCTAAGCTTCGTAGCATTCTATCATGAATCTGTAATACTTAGTCTGATCCAGGAATTATAATAAAATAACACCCCAGACAGTTTGGAAAATCAGCCTGAGAAAACATACTCAGTATGAATTATTAGAGTTGTAAAAATACTTTGAAAAACAAAGATATCTCGTAAGACCACGTCACACATAAATATGATCGGTTTTATCTTACGATAACCAAAACATCTTATAAAAAATCCAGTGACATTATAATAGTGTCTAAATACAAATACTTATACAAATAGCTGAAATTGTTACATTAATTAAATTCCAACATACTAGGTTCTACAGAAAAAACCGTAATCTTGTATTAGAGAATGGATTCCAACGAATGACTGGGCCATTGGGTGTCGCCCGTCACAGTACACCTCTAGAACAGTATACCGAAGACCATGTCGGGATCCCCTACTACACTAGACCGACCTACCCTTAACCTGGATAGACCGAATATGTTATCACCCAGGATGTTTCCACCCTTACTATCGAGCGCTCCTTCTTTTATGCACAACCATATCCATAATAAATAGGATTCCGAGGACATCTAGAAAAGCGATGACATACCTTACTTGGGTACGACGGTATCCAATGACGATATTCTAATACCATTCGTCCATACAAGTTGTCCTGGCCTGCATAAATTGAATCACCATCTTCATCATCTTCACGGTATTCATTCATTACGTTCAAACCGGATCGAAGTGGTTTTCAGATAATTAAATCTGATCCCGAAACGATTAACGAAATTGGCCAATATTGATAGTCGTTTATTTAACCATCAATAAAACATCCATAAGCGGTCACCAGGCCCCATTATTTTCAAATCCTTTGAAAACACTCATTTTAAAATAACTGTACAAAGATGTATGTGTGTGTGTGTATCCAAATCTCTTCAATATATTCAATATTTGAAATCAATTGCTTATATCCACAACAGGATATTTCCAAATCGTTTTAACACTTAGAAATATTTTTCGTCACTTCCATCTGAATTTCATCCCCTTTTAAACATTTCTATAATAAAAATCTCAAAGTTAAATATTTCAAACCTTCCCGTTCAATACATAGGAATATTTATAATATTATCTCTCTTAAGATATTTTTATCTCTAATATTTGGAAAATAGTTTGTTTATTTTTCTATTTCTCAAATCCTTTACAAATTTTATTTGTAAATTCCTTAATACTTCCAAAGTCGGATACACTTGCTTATATCTCCAAATACCCATTTCTAACTCCTTTTATGAATTCTAGTTCATTTTTCAAATTTATCATATTTTTAACACTTTGGAATTTTTCTTCAATCTCCCAAAATCCCATTATTAGACTTCTCTTCTAAAATCATACTCGTTTAATAAACTTCACTTCCAATCTCGAGAGGATTTACAAATAAATTCAATCTTTTATAGATATGCTTAAGTAAATTTTAAAATATCAAAACATTTTAGAAAATTCGATAACACATTTTCCAAATCGTTTTTTTGAACAACTAATTAATTTACAAGCAGATTCATAAAATTAGAACTTGTTTTCAATAAATATTAAATATTAGAATAACTAACTATTCTTACTATTATAAATAATAATTTAAGTTACGTAGTATAGTAATTTAAAATCCGATAAAAAACAAATTTTAACTTCTCGATAAAAATCTATTTTTAAAAAATCCAATATTGCCAGATTCAGTTTATAAATCCCCCTCGATTTGTATTACATCGATTACATCTCAACTCTACCACTATTTTCACATTCAGAAACAGATTCCGCTCTATCTTTACCAAGACGATTTACATAACTCGATAAAAATTCATATCGTAAACGTATATTTCCAATTTATCAACTGGCCATCAATTTTTGTATTTATAAACATCGTTTATAAATTTATAAACTCCTCTGAGTTTCACTTGTTTATAAAACCAATTTCTATTTGTAAAATTTCAATTGTTACAAATCCATTTTTTTATAAATCTCATTTGTAACTTCCAATCTATTTTTAGTATCAACTCAACTCCTTTTCATATTTCCCGAATATCATTTATAAATTCTCTTTTTATATAATTCATTTTTAAAAATCTCCATTTAATAATTCACAACAGTTAAGTATAAATAGTTAAGTATAAACAAAAATCAAATGTATTTTTCTAACTCAATTTCTTTAAAATAACTTCAATTATAATTTAAATATTTTTATATTAAAATTCCCTTTTATCCCTTAAATTTTAAAAATATATTTATGGTATTTATAATTTCAAAATTCAAGCCATTGCTAAAATAGCATATAATTATTCAAATTACAACAATAATCTATAACAGATTACCTACTCACATCATATATCACTATACATGAAAAATAAACAATATATTTGACTAATCCAGTTAGACCCCTCCAACCTGTTTCCTTGCATCCACAGATGTTAATACAACATAAAAATACTAATCTCACTTCGAGCGGTATATGGGGTCATTCGCTATTATACGGGGGGCATAGTGTCTTATCCGCTATAATATACGACAATATCACTCCGACTACTAATATATATACTACTATATATATTATATCATTCAACAAATAATAATTTATAAATTCAACAAGCATCCAAGATTTAATTTCAACTATTTAAAATTTAAATTTTGGTAATCCAAAAGATTGATAAATTCTCACCTTGATCATACAAATTGTTAATCGTTTCAACTCTTATTTTATTCGATTGTGTAATATTTTCTACCACGGATCCATCATGACTCGCTTCCATGATTTTTAAACCTTGTATGAATGCGTCACAACATTTATAAGATTTTCAATTTAACAAACAAATTAAATAATTAATTTTATAAACACCATAAGTTAAATAATTACCTAAAAAAAATCACTGCCATGATTCTCCTCTCCCATCGCTACACCATCGCATGACCGAACTAACGCCTACCTAACGTCGAACTGCCCTAGGCAACACTGAACCCTACACCATGAACTACTCCTTCCTCCATCTTCGCGGACATCTATTAATGTCCGAAGTCACACGCCATCATCCAGGTAGAGCTACATCGCCCACAGCATACCCATTACCCTCCTCTCCCACACGTCACCCCAGATCGAACGCGACTGCCTCCACCACACCATCGCAAGTCACCTCACCCTCCTCGTCAACGCACATGCATCACGCTACACAAATAGCTGTGCCTCGAACCTGCTAATTTTATTTGAGCCTCCCCATCACCCTGCTCGCGTGACTCAAAATCGTGTTCTCTACATTCGTGCATGCGTGCTTCCCCTTATTGCCATCAATCATCTTCCCTCCCCCTCAAGACGTGCTCGACTCGATGATTGCTTTGATTTGACTTGATTGCATTTTTTGAGAGGAACGATCTCTTTTTTTTCTGATTTCATTTTCATTCTTTCTCTTTTTAAAAAAAACCAGTTGCCGTTTTGGACTGAAGGGAAGGGAACATGATTTGATGGTAAGGGAGACGTCTTGAACATGGTAGGGCTGAAAAGAATAGAAAAACATGAATAACTTTTCCAATTATAATTTATTTAATCACAAAATATCTCATTTAATACAATTAAAAATCCCAAACTCCTACCGAGACGTGCCGCTACAAATTTATATTGTTATACCCCTATTCTGAATGTAACGAAAAAGGTTGCTAGTACTAATTTGATCGTATGGAGAAGATATCTTTATGGACTCAGGGGTTTTTTATCCCGTACAATCAAACGATAACTCCAAACATTATGAAATTTGAAATTCAATAATAATACAATATTACAGATCTCATGGAACTTGTTTCATCGAATTCCAAGACTGTGCCCCCGGATCGCTATTTTAACGCATCGATTAAATCGACGTTTTCAAAAATTAATGAAATCACTTGAAATTCTAGTTTCAAAATCTTATTAACTCGATTAAAATTCCAAATTCAATATTTAAACCATTTAAATATTTAAAATCGAATGACTAGAAAATCTAGGTCGTTACATAAAATATCTTCCTCTTCTTTTCTTTGAATTATGGTTTTATCTATGGGAGTAAAAATGTAGCTGTATTATGTAGTTATTGCTCAACATATTATTTTCTTTGTCATGGATAATTGATTCTCGAGTTTTATTTGCAGCGTACTGAAGGACCCATTGGAAAGAATGTCATCTTTGGATCTACTGGTAAGATCAACATTATATGCCACCTTGCTTTTCCCCTTACCAAGTCTAAGTTTTGGTGTTAGTATAGTTTTTGTAGCCATATTAGGTTCTAAACTGCAAGAAGAGTTTGAGCAACTTAGCTTAATATTCATGCCATATGTGCTGTTATATGAGAACTAGAGTGAAACAGTTAAGTAAGCTGCAGAAAAAAGGTGACAGTTATGTTGCCATGAATGAAACTGTTACAGTAATATTTGTTAGTATAGAAGATATTCAGGTCATATATGTTGCATAAAATAGCCTGCATACAGATCAGTAGAAACAAATATTGGTCAAAATTTATACAACACAATGTGTAATACTGAATGAGATTGTTCAAGTAGAGTATAACATTTCACTGATTTTATAATTTGTTTTTCTATTCTAGGAACCACAAGTGCCAGCTTAGTGATGTTGTGATCAATGTGTTTTACATATATAACATTTGTTAATAACATTTAATACCTTGTAGAAGTACGTCTCTACCCACTGCTTAACGGAAAATTTATACTCTGGCCTTTCGGCTTCAAATACACTATAATGACAATTTAAATCAACAGAGAGATGGCATTTAGCTATTGTTGAAGCATTAAGCATAACACTGTAATGCCTCGTGCAAGATTACAAATAACACAACAAGTCACTGATATTTTCTAACGAATCAAAATATATTCTTACAAATCAAAACATATTTTTACATGGATGGTCAATCATGGGCATCATTCAATGCAATTGCTCAATTGCAAAAACATTCAAACCAAAAAAAATTAAGAATCCAACAATAAAACATTCAGATTAAAAAAAATACTTCTAGCAAAAAAATACACAGCTGGAAATAAACCTCATTATCCAATTTCAATTACTTCTTAAAAATAATAATAAATAAATAAATTCGATATCGTATGTTGTAGCTGGTGGCACAGACAGCTGTCCAAGGCGATGTTGAAGGTCTTTTGATAAGCGGAGCTGAACGATGATGAAGATGGCCGATTAGAGCGAACCTGGATTCACATGATTTGAGTATGAGCGTTTTTCTCAAAAACTAATTACAAAACGATTGGGCTAATTTAAGAGCAGTGAATTGACGTGCATACAAGAAATGGCGGAAATCAATGAGCTATGGCACAGGATTGAAATTGTTAGGGTGGGGATCGAAAATAATGAGTTAGGGAACGGGCCAATGTTTTTTCAGAAAGGCGCTAGGTTGTATATGGTAATGTGGGGAAGTTAAAAAATTAGGATAATTTTGCAATGGTCCAAAACTATTGCAAACTTACCACGGCCCGTAATCTTGGCAATTTATTTAAGCACTGCCCAAAACCATGGTGAAATTGCCACGGCTCAAGACCGTGGAAAATTTTCCACGTTGGGGCTTGACAAAATGGATAGCATGGTGTAGTGTATACAACACATGCGCGCATGTGTGTATTATGTAACGTTCTTGGATCGTTAGTCTATTTGAGTCATATTAAATCATACCATTTTCTAATTTTCCTGTAAATGGTAACATTTTGTTTTAACATAAGGAATACAAGAAATACAAGTAATATCAACAATCTAAGAAATACGAAAAATATGAGTAATCAAAGCAATATAAGGATAAATAAATGTGTGTTTCCAAGTAATGTGATTGACGCCTTGGGATTTCATGCAACTAACCTATGTCGGTTTTGTCCATATCCAATCTTCAATCAATAAAGTGATAACTATGTGTGTATGTCCCAAACCATCTCACCACTAATATCTTGTATGAACATGTATAAGAGTATATATGGAATTTTAAAGAGTACGAAGCCATTCCCAGTCACTTTAACAATATTTTCCTGAAATTCAATAGTTGATTCTAGTCTCACTTTCATGCATAGAATCTCACTACAATCAAAATGCCACAAACCATGCGTGAAATGTGGGTCATATGCAAAAGATATGACAATTAGATGTAGTATAGGCATTTTGGTAATTTATTAAATAAATTAAAATAAAATCTTGTGTAATAGTATCTTACAAAATGCAATACCCTTACAGCCACCACCTTCACCGTATCACTGTCACCATTGACATCTAGTTGTTGATCTGGAGACCAAAGTCGAGCTCCTCTCACCACCATTAAGCTTGCTAACACCTCTATGTTGCCCTATGTCACCGTTGGCAAAACTCAAGTCGGTCGACTTCTCTCTGTTTCATTCCACCATGGTGACTATCTAACAGATCAGTCACCACAGGTTGATTTCTCTCGGCCTTCTTTACACCATTGTATCCTCCAATCGTCGCATATTCTTTGTCTGACCGTTGAACTATAGCCAATGGAACTAGCTTCTTCTCTGAATTCTGGTCGACCCGAACACTTTTGTGGCATGAACCCTTGCAATCTCATCGTTTCATCGTGCGCTTAAATTTGGTTTATAAATCATAGGGATTTGAAGAACTTTAAATTTTTGACACATTTTTTATCGTGGTATGTTAATCCACCATCATTGAGGTAAGATATAAGATTAAAAGACTAAAGGAAAATGTGGAGACAGATTCTAAGATTCACAATATTCATTTGAAAGTCCATTTAATAGGTCTAGATATTTATACTCGTTGAGCTTAGAAGCATCTACATGAATTTTTCAACTTATAAATATTATATCTTCTTGTTAACCCTCTTTTTAAATAAAGTAGATTTCAACTGGACTTAGAAGATCAAAACAAAAACAAAACGATTCACGAACTTAGAAGCACGCTCATAAGGACTAGAAATTTAGAAGTTTGGACCAGAATTTGGCTAAGTAAATAGGTCGGCTTTGAGTTAAGTAGGTAGGTCCCGACCTATTTCCCCTTGTTTATACCTCATAAACACCATATACCTTTTGTGCAACTTCAACAACTCGCATTCAAGTGATTTTCCAATGAGTTTGACAAGCAATTCCAAAGATGGATGAGAAGAAAGCAAAGAAAGCAGCTATTAGGAAGATTGACTAATCAACTCAAAGCCGATGGAGCACTTAGAACAACTCAAGAAGAAGATAGAAGGAGTTAGCAAGTGAAAGAAAGTGATTTGGATAAGCCAAAATAACTCGATGCCTAGTTATTTAGGTCGGCACCGCGTTATTATAATGACTCGGGGGGTCTTGTGGTCTCATGTGTGGCATTAGGCTAACTCCTAGACTATGCTGCAAGCAGGCTTATAAACCTATACACTTGTTTCCCTATAAATACAAGCCTACCTGCAAACAAAATGGGATCTGATCTCTCTGCTTTGGAGACTTCTTTTTCTTGACATCGTACCCCCTTCCACTAGAGTCACATAGGAAGCGACTATTTGTTGCTTATCAAATCTCTAGCACTAGTGACTCTCATGGCCTTCAAAAATATCGTTGTAAATCTGAGATCCACTTTATTGTTGTCAGATCCAAGATAATTAGTTGTAATCCAAAGAGAGCAGCTAATACAAGATTAAAGTAGACGTACGTTGGAGATTACGCCGAACTGCTATAAAAATTATGTTTACTTTTACTGTTTTTCTGTTTACTTTATTTGAACTTGTGCTTTCACCAAATTTGTAGATGTTATCCATTTTCTGGGTTAACATTTTGAAGCTTTCACTGAGTGCGGATTAGATCAGAAGACTTGAAGTTTGAACATGGGATTTAGAGAAGATGAAGAGACTTAACACAAGATCTAAGATTAGAGGAAGTCAACCTGAGCATGGGAGCAGCCAGTAGGTGTCCTTAAATTCTCATCAATCCTTCTACGTGACCCAATAAGAGATGGAAAAATGTTGAAGGAGATGTAGTATGAAGGAATAATTAGACAATAGAAATTCTTGAAGGATTTTTCTAAATAATTGGACCACGAGGAATAACTAGAGCTGTAGAACCTCAGAACCAAGTTTTGGGAATAAATGCCGGAGCATATGGAGTTGTAGCGGAGCAAACTGTAACAATGCCACCACACATAGAACAGTTCAATACCGACTTATATCAACTTGGTACCAAGGAAACTATACTAGAGGGCAATGTTGGTGTGACTACTAAGATGTTGGGAACAGATAATGCTAGAAACGTGAATCGAAAAACGAATGATCACGGACCAGAATAATATTTTTCAGAGCCTCCACGTAGGAACAGAAGATAGAATGAAGCCAGAGGAGTAGGTCGGAATGCTAACGTGCAGCCAAAGAAGTATGTGTCAGAATATGTGCGAGAATATGTGCTAGAATTCCCCTACAACGGTAGGGGTAGAATATCGCTTTTAGTCGAAGACCATTAATGGACGGCGAAAACCGAATTGCTGAGTTGGCAAGGAGGATAATTAGGGGTTACTCTGAAATCAAAGCTTAGAGGACATGAGTAGGAATCTGTTCACTTTTAATATCTGAAATGCGAGGAATCCTTATGATTTCAAACATTTTGATGCATATATAATGGAAAAAAAGATCTGACAGTCCATCTGATGTGATATATCCGACATGGAGATGTTGGGTACTCCATAGAAGGTGATGGGATAGTGCTTTCTGTTATATCTAAGAAATTTAGCGGTAATGCGGTTTAGACAGTGAGAAAATTTGTCCATTGGCACATGGACCGACATGGTTAATAAGTTCTTCATACGGTTAAGAGTTCAGGTCTCGTGACCAAAGAATGTGATGACACTATAAAGCATGAAATAATGACTCAACGATACCTTTAGAAGCTATTTGACAAGATTCAATATGGTAGCTGCAGCCGTCGATAAGCCAGATCCATCAATAATCTAAGTGCAATAGTATCTGGAGTCGCAAACAAGACCGACTTCAAGATTGCTTTGGAAAGGGAACCGTCAATGGATCTCACGGAAATTTACTATGAAACAAAAAGATATTTGCATTAAGAAGACGTCGAGATTGAGAATACTGAAATTAATGATGTAGATGACAGAGGATTATCCGGAGCAGGAAACGGAGAAGAAAAAAAGTTATTGACAACTTTGGGGACCAGAACCGACAAAGGAGGGAGCTGAAATTCACCTCCTAGACTTATTTATTAGAGACCCCGGAGAGGATATATCTGAACAATAAGGGACAGATCCCCTATCGAAAGCTAGCTAAAAGAGGGTACACTGATCGGGAGAAAAGATCTATAAAGTTCTGCATCGTCCATGAGATGGATGGACATGAAACGAGCGAACGCCGACACATTTGTGATCTGGTAGAAGAACTACTTGAAGAAACCAGCTACAATAGTTTGTGAGAACCGAATTGCCATGGTGCGGTCGGAGTAACCACCATCTCTGGTGAATGCATCAAGGAGCAACTAACGATCCGGTCCAACACTCAATATCCTATGATCGGGATGATCAATTTCGATTTCCTCACTCTACTTTTTCTTATTTTTAACGACTAAGATAATAATAACCTCAGACTCTTTACACGTCTACGATGCTTAGATTAGTCTCTAAGCATGCTCTAAGTCGAATGTCTGAGATGACTATTAGGATAATAATAACCTCGAACTACCTGCATGTGTATGGGACCTAAATTGGTCCATAAGCACGCTGTGAGTCGGATGTCTAAGATGGATAATTAGGATTTCTTCTTGTCTACTTTGACTTAAATGTTTGAGTGTCTGATTTTTGAAAATCCACATTGAATGTGGTGACAAAAATTGATCTCTTTAAGTCCAGTCCAAAGAGACGAGACTAGAGTGCAAGATGCAACTCCCCTCGTTGGAGAGTGAGCAGATGGGCTGTACAATGTTGATCATTTTAAGTCTCATTGGAGAGACGAAACGGGAATGAAGGGTGCAAGCTCCCTCGTCGAAGAGTGAATAGATGGGATCATGCAAAAAGTAAGTCCCCCAACTGGGAGTGAGCGGATGGGCTTGCTTGATCATTGGGTCCCTTCGTTAGAGAGTGATCAGTTTGGACTAAGCAAAAATCCAGAGGGAATGAAACCCTAGATTAGACGATAAACAACTGATAGAGTTCGAACCCTAGATTGGAAGTTAAGCTGTTCGAAGAGATCGAATCCTAGATTGGATTACAAACAATCCAAAGAGATCGATATGTTAGGTTGAATGTAAAATGATTAGGTGATATCGCATTTTAAATTAAATGTAAAATAATTCGGAGAGATCAAATATTAGAACGGAAACAATTCTGATAGAAGGATTTGAACGCCTTGTAATTAGAGTAAATTGGATAAACCCCAGATGAATATGAGACGATTTTAAAATGCGATGTAACAACTCCTAATGAAATCGAAATGATAATGATGTATGAAAAAAACTTAAGCAAGATCTAGAGTTCTTAGCTACAACAGGTTTGGAATAACCTTTGATTTGAGAGAGGATTCGAAGGAACCAAACGATTCACCAAGATCGGTATCAATGGAAAGCCGGAGCTCAATCGCCGAAGACCGGTTTGTTGGAACTGTTTCTTAAGCAAATCACACCTTACATACGAAAGGTGTACTTTAAGGGGCAAGTGTTAACCCGCTTTTTGAGCAAAGCAGATTGCAACTAGACATAAAGGATCAAAACAAGAACGAAATGATTCATGAACTTGGAAGCATAATAAGGACTAAAAAATGGAACTTCGAAAGTTTGAACAAGAATTTGGCTAAGTAAATAGGTCGATCCAGACCTATTTTCCCCTTGTTTCTACCTCTTGAACACCATATACCTCTTGTACAACTCCAATAAATCGCGGTCAAGTGATTTTCCAATGATTTCGACAAGCAAATCCAAGGATGGATGAGAAAAAATAAAAGGACATGGCTATTAGAAAGATCGTAAGAATCAACTCAAAGCCGTTGGAGAAGGACTTAGAACAACTCAAGAAGAAGATAGAAGGTGCTAGCAAGTGGAAGAAAGTGATTTGGACGAGCCTAAATAACTCGGTATCGAGTTATTAGATCGGCACCGAGTTATTCTAATGACTCGGGAGGCCTTGTGTTCTCTTGTGTGGCACTGGCTAACTCCTAAACTATGTTGTATGCAGGCTTCTGGACCTGTACACCTATTTACCTATAAATACAAGTCTACCAACAACCAAAATGGGATCTAATTTCTCTGCCATTGGAGACTTTACTACTTCTTGACATCTTACCTCTCCTCAATTAGAATCACCCTGGAAGCTACTATTTATTGCTCTAGGACTTAGATCAGCAAATCTCTAGTACTAGTGACTCTCAAACCCTCTGGAAACATCGTCATAAATATGAGATCCACTAGATTGTGATTGGATCTAAGATAATTATTTGTAATCCAGAGAAAACTAATAAAAGATTAAAGTGGACGTAGGTCGAAGACTACGCCAAACCACTCTAATAATTATGTCTTCTTTTACGGTTTTTCAGTTTACTTTATTTGAGCTGGTGCTTCTATCCAATTACTAATCGTTGATCCATTTTCTGGGGTAACACTTCTAAACCGTAACTCGAACCGCATCATTTATGTTATATACCAAATTTTATTTCGCGAGCATTCTAAGCACAATGGAAAGGAATCAGGCCTAATTGCTTCATTTACATAAATTCACTATTTTATCATTAATTAAATCATATTTATTTAATTAAATGGAAAGCACTTTTTCAACAAATATTTTGTTTCAATAAACCATTATTTAAACAATCCACTAGCTCAATACATCAATGCTATTATTATTAACTGAATAACCCCACATTATAATATTTTTGAAGTTTAGGATTGTAATATAAATATCAATTTGATTTTTATGATTTTTATTTATTTATTTGAAGCCTTAAATTACATAAAATGATATATTAATGTTAATGTTGACTTAATTAATTAAATGCACAAAATAAATAATTAAATATTTAATAATGTTGTTAATTAGGTCTAAAATTTACAAACATGTTGTAATAATACACGACAAGCCATAAAATAATGTTGGAGGTTTTTCATTTCATTTGAATATGATACATGATAAATAGTTTATTAAGGAGTAAAAGGAAGAGAAATATGGTGGAAATATATTAGGTATTTTATAGTTATGTTACAGGTATAAATGCCACTTACTCCTCAGTCTTCTATATACCCTTCAAAGTCAAAAACGCTTGTTTCCGTTATAGTAAGTGGAAGCCAACAGCAAGGCAATGCAAGCGCAGCTAGGAGGAAGGAGGAGTTCTATAGGGAGAAAATAGCTTGAAATACGATGTATAATCGACTGACAATTTAATCTATGGTAAATAATTTTCAAACATTTCAATTTATATTATAAATATTCAACTAAACTAAAAAACGATTATATATAAAATTATTTAATATATATATATATATATATATCTGTGTATATATTTGAAATTTAAATTTAAATATTTTTATCTCGGCCTTGAAGATTATTTTACCTTTTTTAGATTTATTTATATAAATTTCAAATGTAAATAATAATAACTAAATTTTATTATTTATTACAATTATTTGAATATTTATACATATTAATTAAATTATTTTATAATCTGGAAAATTATAATGTAGTCTACGAACACTATGATATTTTTATTGGAATTTTATCATAAAAACATTTATTATTATTTATTGTAGAAGTAGTGATGTAAATTTTAAAATCAATTTAAATAACTAAATGAAATAATCCAAAAACCAATTTTTCGAATCTTTAAAGTGGAACAATATTTTTACACAATTAAATATTTTTAAGCAATTTTTAAAAGGGTTATATTAATTATTATGAATTTTTAACTACTTAGATTTATTTAAATTTATTTTCAAAGTTAGTTAATAGTTATATATAATTTTTAGTCCGACAATAGACCAATTTTTTACACATAGTAATACTTTGTTTATTTTTATTGGTTATATTAATTATTATAAAACCCATATTTAGTAAAATATATTAATAAATATGTATATATACATATATCAAATTATTAATAATAGGCTAACGTGCGTGTGAGTGTTTTTGGGTGAAAAATTAGATCCGCCCTTCATTTTCGAGTACGATACACGAATTCTCCTTAAAAACAAGCTTTACATTACAACCTTAAACTTATTTTCAACGCAAAAATCATTTTCTTAAAAAACCAAATCTACTTTTAATCACAGGTTTCTACAAACAAAAATATTTTTTTATTTTCTAAATTTTCTACCAACATTTGTAGTTTGAGCTTCAAATATTTGCAGTTTTAAGAGCTGCAAATAATTGCAATTTGGCTAAAACTAAAAAGCGGTGTTTTATAACAGGATTTTAAGGAGGGTGGCAGTGTTTTTTGAAACTTAAAAGAGGGAATTTTAAAAAATTTCCTATATATTCCACTGGAATTATAACAATATAGTAACAGACATACGATGTTCATTATATGCATTATATACAAAATTGATTAAAATAATTCAAATATAATTAATTCAAATAAATCCCAATATATCAAATCAATGTGTATTAAGATTTAATGTAATCTATATTATACAAGATAACACATTTAAAAATTCCCATGCACAATTAAAAAAACTATGAAATTTGACCCTTTTTACCCTATTATTTGATGCATTTGATTATGACAATGTGATTATAATAAGTTAGTAATAGGGGTTCTCGCATTGTGATACATGAGAAGCATTAAACTTTACCCCTGCACAACCTAGGTCATGGGGTTGATAGGTTGTGTATAAGTTGAGAGGCTACACATAAACATGCTCGTGGTGAATCTTGTTAAATCAGCCCTAAAAAGTTCAGGCCCAACAAACAATCATCCAAAATCTAATAAAAATAGTATTAGTGTCTGCATTGTGTTACCATGAATAATTGACCAGCATATAGGCAATCTCTTGTAGACAATATTTTAAAAAGTCCAGTTAATGTGTGTCTATGAAAGGGTGTCTAAGGAGAAAGTTACATTGGTTAAGAAACATTCTCACAAATGGAAAACCTCACTCCTGGCCTTACCTAGCCCGTTGAAATTGTCTACTTCTAGTTTATACCATTAGTGTTAAACCAAAATATTTTGTGCCTTAGATTGAATAATATATAAAATTTGAATTTAATTGGTTCGAATTAAAATCAAAATTCATAAACATTAGGATTAAATTTAAAATTGTTTAAAATTTATATTCATAAAGTTATAAAAAAATTATTTCTTTTGAGTAAAATTTATAAAAGTTACAAATGAATAAATTTAAAATTGTTATTAATTTAAAACTAGAGATAGTTTGGTTCATATCCCTATTAAGTTTCATAATAGAAAAAATATCCTCCCAAAAATAAACTTACGTTTCTAGTCCCTAATTTCAAATCTGCCTAAGCCAAAAGACCTAATACCCTTTACAATTTTAGCATTTCAGAAATGCACAACTTTCTGTAGAAACATCGGATCAGCATATTGTTTTCACCGATCATAAATTTTGCAATCTTTAAAATGCGATCCATTGTTGATACTAAAAAAAAAATCATATTTGCGGTAGGTTGCAATTATTCCATAAATTTTTTTTGAAAAACATCGATTTTTCTTCAAATGTCCGCAATTATTCCATATAATCGCACACTTTTATGCAATTATATGCAATAATTGCAGACTTCCTTGTTTTTATTCGATATAATTGTCGGCTTTTCTGCAATTATTCCGTATACTTGCCATTTTCTGCAATTATATGAAATAATCATCAATTTTTCTTCAAATGTCTGCAATCATTCCATATAATTGTAGACTTTTATGAATTATTCCATATACTTGCCATTTTCTATAATTATTCCAAGCATTTATCATTTTCTGCAATTGTATGAAATAATCATCAATTTTTCTTCAAATGTCAGCAATTATTCCATATAATTGCAGACTTTACGCAATTCGGTGGAATAATTGCAGACTTTTCTGCAATTAAATGGAATAATTGCAGACTTTTCTGCAATTATTCCATATAATTGCATACTTTTATGCATTATACAATTATATGGAATAATTGCAGAAAAGTCTGCAATTATTCCAAGTAATCGTAGAAAAATGCAACTATACCATATAATTGCACACTTTTTTGCAATTATTACATATAATTGCTGAATTGTCTGCAATCGTACCATATAATTGCAGAAAAGTTGAAAAACATCAACGCTGTTATTTTTATATATGCATAATGACACTCATTAGAAAAATAATAAAATTTATAATTTAATGGAGAAAACGATATGTTAATCCGTCTTTTCCATAAAAATTTATTATGTGCAAATTTAGCGATGGACGTAAGAATAACATCCACGTATGAAGAACCAACGTTCAGCCATGGAGCACACAGGTACTTTAGAGAAGAAAATTGCAGTATTTGAAAATAGGGATGTAATTTATATTTTTTTCTGGAAGGATTTTTTGTGTGTTAAGTTTGATTTTAGGGACGTGTCCCTTATTTTCAATTAAAATAATATATATATATATATATATGTAAATAATTAAAATTCAAAATAATTTTGAATTGTAATTTGATCCGTAACTATTATAGTCCATAAAAGATTACAATCACATTCTTATAATTAAAGTGTTATTTAGTAATATATATACATAAACATAAGATTCAATATTATATTTCAAATGTTATATCTAAATAAGAGGATTGTATATAATGCATATATATATGTATATATATATAATAAAAGTTTCTATGATTTTGACGGCTGAAACCGAAACAAAACCCACTACATATATATGGAATGACACATACGCATACAGTTGCATATGCATATATAATTACAAATGAAGTCATCGAGTCTTATGAATGCTAATCATTCCTCGTAATTGACAATATTTATTATTATTATTTTAAGATTATGAATCTAAAATTATGTCCGATCTCTATCGTTTACAAAATAAATATAGCACTATGCATACTTATGATTGGTAAGCGCCTTCAACCATAACCATGTATAGTAATGTTTACATTGTCTCTAAATTGATAAGAATATATTATAACTTTGTTGAGCTTCCTCGCGGTTAAGAAATCCTTCCCTATGCAATCACAAAATGATGGTTCATGAGTATCTATTGTACCTTTTATTTTTAAAAGTTAAATACGAGATAATTAATAACAAGTTATTTAAATTTGTTGTGCTTCCTTAAGTAAAAATATTTGACAAAGATTTTACTTTGTAATATATAAGACAATACAAGTAACATCGAAAAGAAAATACTGCATATATTATAACAAGTATTAAAAATACAAGTTTCACCTACACAAAATATATAAATAGAATGTACATTTACTCTCAATGGAAAATTGTGCAAATATCCCTAATCAGTTTAGATACTTATTTATATGTAAACAATTGTTTTATATAAACTAATGATATAGTATATGATAGCAGCAACCATAATGTTGAAATGCCAGAGAGTGGCCACTTGGGAAAATAAGTGTTTTTTCTGTGCAGTACTGCAGCAAAAATGATAGAAATAACCATATAACACGAATAGCACAATAACCACAAACCATGCGACTGCAATGATGTAAAAGTTTCACCAATAGTGCTTATTGATTATGTTCCAAAACCCCCTGTATATTTTGGAACCATTTGAAAGTATTTAGTGCCACATTTGTATGGCTTCGCCGTTGTACTTTACCACTTACATTTCCTCCTAAAAAACAAAGAGATGCACCATTATATAATATTAAGAAGAAAATTAAAATGAATGGAAGGATAGAGATGATAATTGGTCCATCGATTCAAATCTTACACAAAATTTAGATGATGAACAAAATGAATCCTTAATATGCTGTTCTTTGTAACCTGATTATTATGTAAATACTTAATGGTATGCACAAAACTCTAGAATAATTATACTACAGTATTCTTTGTCAACAAAATTTAGCAAACTTATATGCATCGCTGGCAACTTAAAATGCAAATTGGAACAAATCTGTAAATACTCTAATATACCACATTGTCATACAATTTCAACAATTTAGAGCTATTGGTTTATGCAAACTTATATGAATCACTGACATGTATGAATGAAATATGTCTATTTTTTAGAAGCATGTATCTTATTTTCTTGATCACTGTTAAAAGAAGAACTAAAATGAATGAAGGGATAATGGGATGGGGGGAGAATGTAACAAAGAGAAAAATAGATAAAGGGAGAGATGTTTATTGTATATTTTTTTTTTGAACATAAAAGGGTAATCCATCCTCTTCCAAAAATACCCCTCCCATTTTCTTGTTCACTTCTAAGAAAAATTGTGAACTCATTCTTCAATCCAATCACCACTTCAGTTTCCACTGCCACCATTACTAACTGAAATTTGACCATCTTTCCACTTCCCAACCCCTGAGTTTCCATCGCTTTACCTCAGTAGAACACTACCTCCAAAATCTGATTTATATCCAACCCTAAATCCTAGTTTTCACAAATTTCAAGTCCTTTTTTCCATTTTTATTTGAAAAACACATAATAATAATTTTGAATAGACGGAATGTTATGCATATCTGCATCAAATTGTATAGACAAAGATTTGAATGAAGATTGAGATGAGTTCTCTATGATCTTCAATTCTTGTCAACACTAGCTCAAGTGTCGTGTGATAAAGCGCTCTTTGATCGATGTTTTAAAGGTCATAGGTTCGATCTCCAAAAACATCAAAATTGAGTGTTTGGCTTGAAAAAAGTACCATTTCTATTCTAAAAAAATTATCTTTAATTTTTAACATGTTTTGGAAATTGAATAGACAAAATGATTTTGGTAGGATGATTAGTACACTTCACGAAAGAAAAGAGAAAAGTCAAAAATATTAATTTTACTTTCTTTGTATAAGGGAAAAATCAATATTTTGATTCTTCTTTCAACAAAAAAAAAGGTGGAAAAAGTATCTTTCTTATAACGATCCTGACTCGACCTTCGAAAATCGGCACCGAATACGACACTCGTATTCAAATGCCGCAGATCCAAACGTCGAACCTGGTTCGCCGGAGCTTATAACACATTAAGTAAATAACACAGCGGAAGAAAAAGAATATGCATATCAATATACAACATTTGATACAATAACTGATACAACATGAATGATACAACAGAATGGTACAATAGATATCAACATTTTCAGAGATACAAAGAATAGCAGCGGAAATAAAAGATAACACTAGCAGCGGAACAAATCTCCAAAATAGTCTTCAAGAAAGAACTCCAATATCAGTAATCTCCATCTCCAAAGCACCAATCCAGCAATAGCTCGAACTCCCGAATCAAGATGAAGAGAAGCAACTCGATCCAAAATGCGATTGCCAAATCCTAATGGCTGAAAGCTATCGAATCTACACCTACTATAGATTATCTGAAAATCCCAACTCTAGACTGCCCGTGTGGGAAAATAGTGGGCACCCAGAGTTTAGGAAAGGAACAATAAACTCCAGGTCAGTCATGGGACTGGTATGAGCAAACAAAAGCATTTGGTCTTTGAAATAAACAAGAGAATTTAAATTTGAAATCCGCAATGCTTTTTGGAAAATGAAACTACCATAAGGCCTCCCGCCACACACACAATGCAAACGCAGAATTGGAGGAGATTTCTCCTTATGATAGTCAAATATGCTTAATACGAGAAAATTTCTTTGATATTATTACAATAAGTGCAAAGTGTGGAAAACCATTTCGAAAATATAATATAAATCCTAGCCAGCATAGGTACCATGATGCTATGCCTACTATAGCTGCCATGTTAAATGGCAGGTTCTACAACTAAAACCGTACAAGGCACGTATTGGATGAATGAATTTCCAACAAATGGTCAGGCTAAGGAACTTCCTATTGCCACATGGGTACGCCTCTGGCGGGACGTCCCGAGAACTAACGTTACGGTTAGATCTCTGCCAACACAAGGCCGGGTTACCTCTGTAACTAGGTAACTACTACACGAATATGTCATCCCCCGGTCCTTTGGGACCTTTATCCGAGCGCGCGCACAACAACACCACACAGTAATAGGTATAGTGTATCAACATGAGTAAGTATCGGGGCTCCATACCATGATACCACCCTTTTCCAGAAGGAAATGACATACCCTAAAGGGCGCGACCCTCATAACCTTGCCGCATCTTTCCTGTTTCGACCATTTCCGGGGAGTGAGGTCCTGATGCAGTCTCGTCCACAAAGCTACGCTTTGTGCAACAAAGCCATGCTTTGGGTCAACAGATGGCCAAAGCAATGATCACAAAGACAAATGATCAAATCACAAATGATCAACCAATGATCATCACACAGCAGCACTCAACATGCCACATTACCAAATTGGGAATATCACTGATAAATATCAACTACATAACCTCTGAGCTCGTACGTCTCAGAGAAGGGTGTTAAGCTAAGAGAATAAATTCTCCGCCACCAAGCAGAAATGTATTTGATAGAGATCAGTTAACATCTCAAAGTGTAATGTCGGACATACAACCATACAAGTCTGTTCCGGGTTCGAACAGAACCGAAGGCACTTCCGAAGAAGCCCTTGCAAATCCGGGTATCCACAATCCCGATCGGACTTCCCATCACTAAGGGAATCTCTATACCGTAGCTACTCGGTGCAGAGACAATCGATAGGTTATCCTATCGTTCTCACAAATACCCAGTCTTCACCACCGGTCTTCAATTGCTATCCATAACGTCGTATCACTATTCGGAATGGGTTATATGACACAAGGTCCTCTCCCGGCTAAACCGAATAGTAAGCGCCATATTTTAAAACATATGGATATGGGATTTTAGTTAAGTCACAACTTATAAAAATCCAAAACTTTTCTTTCAAATGGTTAAACAAATTACCATTTTTAAATCTTTAAACAAAAAGATTTATTTCACAAAGTTTCACCCAGTTTCACAAAGATCTATTCATATATTCAAAACAACTTCCATTCCAAATGGATTAACTCGATAAATCTTTAAATTTTAAGATTTAATTTATAGCTTTCAAAACACGTTCCAAAGATTTATTAATAACTCGGAAAACCATTTTCATTTCAACTTAAATTCCTTTTAACACACATTGGAAATCCATTTCTTATATGAAAGCTTCTATTATTGGAAAACAACAGTTTTCGTTTCAGAAAAGTCCGATTTATACAAGTTGGAATCTTGGGTTAATTTTAAATTTCAAAACATCACTTTTAAATTGGTTTAAAAACCCATATAAATCCATTTATAAGTTGAATACCCTTTTTAAACATAGTTTTCAAATCATAGAATTCAACTTCAAATATTGAATTCAAATTTAAATCAAATTATTTAAATTTCAACACTCAATTAAGTTATTCACATAACTTCTATTTTTTTGAAATTCATTTTTTTCAAAAACTTCAATTCTAATTCCAAAACTATTTTGGATTCAAAAATTCAAATTTTAAAACAATTTCAAAATCTGTGACTTAACCCATTCCCACGTGCAATCCATATTTGTGTGTGTATAAGTGTGGTCTAGGGGTTCAACACAATAGTGCACAACATCATCATCACAGATTCAATCATAAAGATAAGCGGTATAACCCATAGCGCTTATCTATATTCACAGATTCATAGATAAAGTAAATTATCAATCACAAAAATTCACTAATATGATTCGATGTGGGTTTCAGATAACCAGCTGGAATCCGACTCCCTGTCGCATCGAAATTCAAATGTCGTTTTACGGGTCAAAGGGTTTCATATTCATATAACAATATATACATCACAGATATAACAGCTCAGTATAAAGCATTACATAGCATCACATATCAAATATATCAATCCATCACACAACATTCATTAACAATCAAACATCTTTAATTAAGATGAATAAACCGTGTGGTTATAAATTTATTACCCACATAATTACTTCTATTTGTAATCTTTAAATCAATGATTAAATTATCACTAACTATAATTAATTAAGTCTTAACCATCTTCATTTATTAATCATTTACTAAATTAATTATCTTAATTAATTATCCTTTAATTGTGATTAATTAATCTTAATTACATATTCCTCAATTAGTTACTTTAAAAAAATAAACTTTTAATTATTGATTAATTAAATCTTAGTTAAAATTAATTGTCCTTAATAAATAGATTTATTATTCCTCTAATTAATTTCAAAAATTAATTATTCCCTAATTAATAATGATTTTTTAATCACTTTAAGTTAATTGACCTTAATCGATTTAGTTCTCTTAATTAATTGACCACATTAATTAATTATTCTTTAAAGTAATTAATCTCAAATATTTGATAAATCAATCCTTAACCTTTAATTATCTTCTCTTAATTATTTTCACTAAGTATTTATTATTTTCATTTGATCATTCATTAATTATTTGATTTATCGACTTAATAATTTAATGAGTCTAAATCATTAAATTCTATTTATTTATTTTTAAGATAAAACATCTCTTACTTGAATAAAGCATTTAAAAACAAATTCAAAAATTTCCTTAACTTCAAAACTGAAATACGGATTTGAATCTTTTATTTTAATTTTAAACTTAATCCTTTAAAGCTTTGCTTACATTTTTCATCTTCATTTTAAAACTCAAATTTTTTTTTTTTAACCATTTCTAAAAATAGTTAAACAAATTAAGTTTAAAAACTTATTTTATTTTAAAAAAAAATGACATTAAAGTCGAATTCCAGATTTTCAATACTGAATTTAAACTTATTTTAAATTCTATTTCATAATTTAAAACTCATGGTTTACAAGTTTAAACCAATGTTCCTTTATACTTTAAAAAGTTTAAAAAAACTAAATTTAAATTCCCAGTTTTAAATTAAATTCAAACTTAGTTTCATTTGCTAAGTTTCATATTTCAGACTTCCAGATTTAAAACTTTATTTTAAATTTCAGTTCCATTATAAACTTACTTTTAAATTTTAAACAGAAAACAGTTTCTGTTTGGTTTAAAACATATTATATTCTAGAATTCAAAAATATTTCAAATTCAAGAATTATACCATTTACTTCAAATTTAACTTTCAGGTTTAAACATTTCAGTTTTGAACTAAATCTTACAAATTTAAACTCTACTTTTAAATTTAAATAAAAACAGAAAACAGTTTCTGTTTTAGTTAAAAACCCAACTTGGATTTAAAAGCATTTCAAATTTAGTTCAAAGATTTAAAATTTAAAACTTAATTGAATTTTCAATTTCAAGTTCAGGTCTTATTTTCAGATTTTTGTTTTGCCATTTTTTTTTTCTTCAACTTTATAAAACCTGGAAACAGGTTACTGCTTTTGCATAAGACCAAATAAATTTTTCAAAATTTAAATTATTTCAAACCTAAAATTAACCTAATTGAATTCAAATTAAATTCAGTTTTTTTTTCCTTATTTTGATTTTTTGATTGGTCTTGCCTGAGGCTTGAATCTGGAACTTGTAAATCAAATCTTTGCTTAATCACTATTTATTTGTTTATACATTTCATCAATAACAAAAATTTTAATTTACTTACCTACAGTTTAAATTCTTGGGTGCAGGGATATATGGTCTGCAGTTGCAAACCAGAAATCACTTTAGCCCTTAAACTTGATTTGTTTTCCTGCAACTGATTTACAAGGTTGTTTAAATCTTTGTTTTATTTACTGATTTATAACTCGAATTCAAATTTTAAAAGAAAAGATTCACTTGCCTTTAAACTATTTTCCAGAAAACCCTGCACTGTTTTGTTGGACAAAGCCTGATGATGTTTTCCCCTCCAAGCTTTGCTTGATCCAGACTTTAGTTTTCCCGATTTCTACCCTCTCTTCTTTGTTTTGAAATTTTGTTTTCAAGTTGCTTTGATCTTTATTTATTTTTGAGGTTAAAACAGATTTTGTTGAAGATGCTTTCTGATCTGAATATTGTTTTGCTTTTGTGTATGATTTCAAATTCAAAATGAAAGAAAAGTGTATTTTGCCACTTGTAATCTATATTAACACTTGTAAGTTTATGTAGTTCCTTTGGTTACAAATGTCATTTATGATCAAATTGTGTTTGAACCCTTGTTTCAATAAATTTATAAATTTGGTTTTAAACCTTCCTCATTTTATAATTTGTAAATCACATTTTATACATTTTCAAACTATTATTTACATTTATACTTTTCAAAAGATATGTATATATTAAACTTTAAATATAACTTTCAAAATACATATTACATATGTATGTTATAAATTTAAAAACAAATTTCTATAAATTTTAAAAGATAGAGTTTCTCTTTCAAATCCAATATATACTATTTAAACATTTATTTTTAAATTTTCTAATTCAAAAGTTCATATATAAAAAATCCATTTGTATTTTATTTGGAAAAACTCAATTTAATTCACAATTAAATCAAAAATTTATTTATTTATTTTGTTTGTTCAATTTTTTTAAAGTTTTTAATTTCTAATTTATTTTTAATACATTTTATTTTGAAATCTTATAAATCTCAAATTTCTATTTTGTAATTCATTTATATAAATATACATCTTATTTTCCCTAAATCCAATATTTATTTTTAAGCTACTTATACTCAAATTTCTTATTAAATTTCTGTTTATGATCAAAAATTATGTATTTATTCCAGAAAATTTTCTAATTAATTCTCAATTTATTTTCAAAAATAAATTAAATTGCCAATTTTAAACTTGATAAATTTAAGGAATGTTACATTTCTCTCCTTGTCTGAAAATAAATCCTCACTTTAGTGATTCCTAATTCCCATAATTTGTACATACACTAGTAAAATAAGAAAAAGAAAACAAGACGATATTATATCTACAATATCTATCTTTTCATAACAATCACGGTAACATTACAACACAATGCACAAAATTTGCAAGTTCCAATTAAAAAGTGCCACATATCCTTCAACAGGAAATGATTTCGCATCCCCATGCATATCTCTGCCAGTTCAAATAGCGATGGACTTCCTGCATTAAATTTCAAGACATAAATTTGATTTCTCTATCATTGCAGTTTTATTCTAAGGCTAATGTTTTCAATTGTACACTTGCATTAAGATCCTAAAGAGGCTTTTTGAGTAGTGGTTGAAGAGCCAACAATAGTTTGGATGGATAAATTGTCGGGTTTAGGGGATTTGATTAGTTGACAAAGGACTGAAGTTGCATCGCTAAAGAATATGATAGCTTGTCATTGCATTTTGTGTTCTTTTTTAAAGAATAAGAGTGATACTTTATTCAAGCATAGAACTCATTTTGATGTCTCGGGAGGTCGAACATAAGACCTTTAAAACCTCAGTCTTGCACATTATATCACTTCCCACTAGAGCTAGTGCCTAATGGTCCTTAATTTTACACAAGCCAACCTGAATCGAGTAATACCGCTGAGCAAAGCCAAATGTATTATCCATATTTTTCCTACCAGTCGTCGAACGTTTACACACAAACACCTGGGTATGGTGTGACATCCCGAAAATTTGGGACAATATCAATTTAATAATGTACATTAAAAATTAAATTGATTTGATAATATTTGTTAATAATATATGAATTGATTTAATAATCTTCCTTTAAATAAATATTCAACTGATAATTTATCTTTTAAAAACTAATAAATTGTTTCTATTTATAATCTATAAGTATGTATGCGTATATTTGTATAGATAAGCTCTGTTTGAAATTAATAAATAAAGTTATGCTTTCTAAGTCTAATATTTTTGGTAAATTTGGATATTTGATTTAATTTAGTATTAAGCTATTAAATAATCATATGGCTTTAAAATACTTAAGATTTAAGTTTAATTTGTTTAAAATAATTTTAGCTTAAATTTAAATTTAAACAAAGATTCGTTTATTTTTTTTAATTCAGTTTGATACAATATGTAATTTATTAAATGAAGGGGATAATTCTTTTATAAATCATTTTGATTTAATAATGAGCTATATTAATAATGTAAATCCTTACAAATGGATTTTTAATAAAATTGTCATGTCAACTTTATTTATATATATGTGTGTGTTTGAATGAAAGTTATGATTTGGAAATAAAAAATAAATAAAGGTTTAAAAATGTTTATATTAAAATAAACATTATTAATATTAATATAAGTATAAAGTAAAATAATAATAAGTAATCAAATATTTGTTAATGTATGTCTAAAAATAAAAGAAAAATAAAAAATTAAACACACATGTTAGAAATAGAATTAACTACTTAGACTAAATTCATAGCAAAGACTAAAACAACTTTATATATATTTGGACATAAGTAAAAACATTACCCAGTCAAGTAAAGAAATAAATAAATGCAAAGTTAAGAACAAAGTAAAATAAATAACTTTGTATCTAAAGAATGAAAGCAAATCAGGTGTATATGTGTAGCCTGTAAGAAGTTGGAAAGCAAGAACAAAGAAAGAACAAAAAACAAATAAATGCAAAACTTAAGCTAAAATTCATATCAATAATTTAAGTAACTTTTTATATGTACTTGAGGTAAGTACAAATCAGGGAAGCCTGTAGAGTTTTGAGATGCAAAAGCATAAAAAAATTATGCAGGTAGCTTACAAATTAAGATGCAGGCAAGAATAGGAAAAAAAAACGACAAGTATGCAAAACATGATAAAATATCTAAGCATAAAATTTGGTAAATTGAGACACAAAGTACATTAGCATTAATGACACCAATTCCTAGCTGCTAACAACAGTCATTTCGAGTTGTATTTCAGCCTCCTAATACAAATATCTTGCCTGATAAAACAAATTCTTGTACCTGCAAAAGAAATTGTTGTCTCAGATGCCACCTTCCCCTATAAGCTTCTTTTTATACATGCTTTCTTATTCAGTTCGTTCAACATAGCATTGCATAACAAACATTTATATTTTTATAACTGAAGCTTTATATATCAACAATACATCAATGCAAACAAGATGAATTTAACAGAAAGAACAAAGCAAAAATATTTTACAACAATTCCAGTTTTAAAGTATAAGCTATTTCAATACCCAAGGTGCTCTGTTCATTCTTTCAAAGGCAAGGTGAGTAACATCATTTTCTTTAAATCTAAGAATGAATATGGTTATATGCTTTCTGTGATAAAATGTTGTGGTATGTATATATGTAAATGAATCTGCTGGTGCACGTTTATGTCCATTTAAACATTCTCTGTTTAGTTTCCAGTTTTCTTGGTTTAGATTTAAATTAATAAATCTCTTCAGTTAATGGTTATTAGGACTTAGTTACAAACAAAAGCTGTTTGATTTATTATGTATTTATGTTTAGAAGCTTGATTTAGTAAAATTTCAAGTCTGAGTGTCTCAGGGAGCTAAAAACAACAGTTTTTGATAAACAATGTAAAATCTCAAACTTGTAATTCAGAGATCCAGTATCAAAAATTTGGAAACAACAACTATAATATGTTTTTTGAACTAAACATTAGAATTTTTAGTTTGGGTTTTAGGGAGTAGTTCTGGTTTGAATGAAATATGAGAATATGGGTTTTTCTTGTGATCAAGTGGACTGGAGGGGTCGGGATTTTTCTGGTCGACGGAGGAGCGATTGATGATGCTAGGAAAAATGGGTGGCGGTGATGAAGTCCACCATGGAAGATGCAGCAGTGAGTTTTCCTCTAGAACCCTAAACTTTGCTGTGCTTTGAAGAATCGATCGCCACGGCCGTAGTAGGTGATCGAGTGCAGGGATATTTGGGGTGGTGATAGTTTGGTTGTAGTCGAAGAAGAGGCCGAAGTTATAGACCCTCATATGGTCGGAGGGTGGAGAACTCGATGATGACAGGTTTTGAGGTGGGAAGGTGTTGGTGTTTCCAGGTTTTAAAGGGGAGGTTTGTTTTTGTTCCGAGCAAGTGGGCTAGCTTCTGGTGGTCGTGATCAGATCTGGAGGTGACTGGCGTTGTGTGGGAGTGCCGGTGGATGGCCGGAGTTGGCTGGGGACACGGTGCACGTGCACCGTGCCATTGAAGTTCGGTTGAGCTTTGGGTGCGTGTGCAGAGGGTTGAACTCAGGAAATACTCGAGTCACTCGAGTAGGTGACTCGAAGCAAGGTGATGGAGAACTCGAAGCATTGAAGTGGGTTGGAAATTGAGATGGTTCCAGGTTTTGAACTGTCACAGTTTTAGTGTGCAGGGTTTTTAGGCTCGGGGAAGTCTCGGGTCATTTGCATTGTTTACTCGAAGCAGGGAGGTAGTTGACCCGGAGCACTTTGCTTTGGTCTCAGGTGTGTGTTGAATTGCTACAGGTTGTATAAACTACCTGTAATTTTAAATTTAAACCAAATTTAAAGCAAAATTAATTGTAAGTTAGTTGTAATCATGATGTATTTGAATTTAAGTTTGTCAACTAAGATTCAACAAAGTGAAAATCTAATTTGATGTATGAATTCAAATTTATATTTTGAATCTAAATGAAGTTTTAAATATTTAAATGAATTTCAGGTTTAAAACTTGATAGTTTCCAGATATTTAAAATTAGACCTGAAACAAAAGTGTTACAGCAGTTAAATTCGAATCTTGAAAGGTATTGATTCAAATGGATATTTGAATCTTAAAGTTTAAAATGGATTTGGATTTAAAAATCGAGTTTCTAATTCTATCTGTTAAAAGAAAGTTAAATCAAAGTTTTAAATCAAGATAAATTGATGGAATTCAAGTTTACTTAGAATCCAAATCTGAAAGCTTAAATCAGTTTTAAATATGAATGTTTTAAAAATAAGTTCAAATAAAATAGTTTGAAAAGTAAATTTGTTTCAATAAAAATTAACTTGATTTTTAGAATTCTTTGATTAAAGATTTTTGAATGGAAAGTAAATAAGTTGTTTAACTTGAGATTTGCAAGTTAAATATTAATGTATTTTTGGAAATTTAAATTTGAATTAAGATTCAAGTAGTTTAATTTAAAGATTTTCTTATATAAGTTCATATGCAAATAATAAATGTTATTTACATTCATTTAAAAGATTTTTTTTTTAAATTGAATTTAAATTATAATCATTTTGAATCTTCAATTCAAACGATATTTGAATTTAAATTCAAAATGTAATGTTAATGAAGTCATTAATAAAGAAATAAATTATCTTAAGAATAATAGGGTAACTAAGAAATGACTTATGTATTTAAGTTAATAATTTAAATTGATTTATAACTAAAGATCAATTAAGAAGTAAATTAAGAAATGTTATTAGTTAATGTAGACAATTAACTAAGGATTATTAAATAATTTATATGATTAATTTTGGATAATTAATTAGATTAATTAGATAATCTATTGTAAATTTTTTTAAATGTAATTACTTGATAAAAGTAATTAAGAGATTAATTACTTATGGTAACTAATTTTGATAAGATGATTGATTTAAGTTAATTAATTTACTTTAATTAATTTAAGAAAATCATTTGATGAATTGATATGTACTTAGTGTATTCAATGGAGCATAATTACTTAAGGAAGTAATTAATGTTAATTACTGAATGTAACTAGTGGAAGATAGTGTGTTAGTAAAGTAATTTGGATAATTACTTTTGTAATTAATCAAGGGATTAATTAATGGAGATAATTAATTATGGGATAATTAAGTTATTAATGTGAGCAATTAAGGGTAGTTAATTACTGGTTGCTATTAATCAAGGATGATTAATAATTGTGTTTAATTAAAGATTAATTGCTTAATGTAATTAATTTAAATAAAGTAATTTAATTTAAATCTAAATTTGAGATCATTAGTTAATATAATTAATGGTGTAATTAAGAATTGGTTAATTAAGAAATAATTAATAATGTGGTGATTAATTAAGGAAAAATGTAATTAATTATATTTAATTAATAAATGAAGTAATTAAATGTTAATTACTATAAATGATTTAGGATAATTAATTTGTGCAATAAATTAATCAAGGGTGTCTAACCAAGATGATATCTAGAGGATGATTAATTAACTTAATGGATGACTGTATAAGCAGGATTTATAGATGAAGTAATTAATTCAATTTACTTTTAATTGATTAGAGATAGAAGTAGTTTATTTAACTCATTTTAAATTAATTACAAATGGTATGATTTTAAATCATTGCTTATGGATGAATGATATTAATATTTCATTTGATGATTGTGAACTCAGATATGAGATGAATAATATCTAGGTGACTTGGATGTTTGTTTAAGTATGATAGTATGTTATTATCTGATTGGGTTGATAATTTTGATTATCTGTTTATGATGATGATATGATTATCTACCATGATATTATGAATTATCTATCTGTGTGTATATTGATAATGTTGAATTAAAACTGTTAAGACTAAATAGACAACTTGGCCTTAAAAGACACGTTTTGGATTTCGATGAGACCGGATTCGGGATTCCTTACTTGGAACATCCGAAAACCACATCGGTTCCAAATTAACGATAGGTCGTGAATCTGAAGTGAAGATGAAGATTCAGAGTGCAAGGGTTATTGTCGTTAACTCTGAGGGTGATTCCAAAATGAGTGTAACGAGATAATGCCTTCGGTTTCGTTCGAACCCGAAACGAACTTGTATGGATTGAATGCTTTCAACACATCGTCAGGTGGGCGATGAGCATTCTAAGAAATGTTTTCTATAAAGGTAACCGCAGCCTCAAGCCTCATCAACCGGGAATGGCTAAAACAAGGGAGGTGCAGCAAGGTTAGGTGGGTCATGCCCAAGCAGGACAAGATTTTCCCCTGTTAGATGTCCCTTTTTATTCGGCTGTGTGGGCGGTTGGATGTACACCAACTGCGGGGTTATCTTGTTCGGGACTGTTCAGTAACGAATGGTTCTAGCCTTGTGTTGCAGGGGGTCGGGAGTGATCCTCGGTATGTTGATCTAGGCCACGTACTGTGACGAGCGGTACCCCAGTAGCCCTGCCATTTGTATGGAATCCACAATCCAATAAGTGCCAACGGTTTTGATTGTATTACCCACATTTGTGGCTAGTAGCTGGAATTTAATGAATGTAACAATTTCGGCTATTTTCTATTTACTTGAAACCCTAGACCTATTATAATATCACAGAATTTCCTATCAAATGTTTTGGTTAGCGTAAGGTAAAAACTTTCCCATGTTTATGTGTGGGGAGTCTTACGTGATACCCTTTATCTTTAAAAGGTTTTCAAAGTTAAGCAACTTTAACCTGTTACTCATTCCAGACCCATGTCTGACCCGAAGTTTATTTTTGTTTTTCATAAACTCTCGGGTACCCAAATTTTTACGGGTAGCCAAGGGATTCAGGTTAGCTTTGACGATTTCTGAAGGAGCAATGGAGCAGGAGGCTTCAGCGTTGTAGATATATATATAGTTCGGCTGTGTTGGTACCTTTGGGTTATTTGTTTGAGTTGTGTTGTATTAACTAGACATGCGTTTATAACTGTCTAGTATGTGATGTGTTAACTCTGATATATGTAAAATTGTATACTGGTTATGTGATCTATTATATTTTGTTCCATTCCGCTGTGAGATTCTGATGTTGTTGTTCTTTCTTCTCTATCTCTTCTATTTTCTCATCCCTTTCTTCAAAACAAAACGGTTTCCTGGGCGTAGGAAGTCGGGTCGTTACAGCTGGTATCAGAGCGCTAGCTTGAGTGAATACCTAGGCTTTTGAGTGATTTCTTATTGGGAGAGCGTATTTGTAATTTTGATATATATGTATATATTTATTTCTACCTATTGTTGGGTTACCTGTTCAGGTTTTCCAATGAGATATAAAGGTAGATAGGTAGTGGTGTGTGTAACACAACTATCAATGGTTGGAGTTTAAATGATTGAGGATTGGAAGTGTAATTGTCGAGACTGTAGGCCTAATACTGTCTCGAGTAAGTTTTAGACGGTGTAAGGATTTCATTGATCTCTGAAGGAAATTTGTTAAGATTTGGAGTTCATCTTTGAAGTGTAAGAGTTTGGTTGAGCTAGAGTTTGGATATGTCGGGTGGACAGAAGTAAGTCAAGATATTTTGATACATCATGGTGTAGTAGCTGTGTGATGAGACACAGTGACTATGGATGTCTCCGAAGATGTTTCTTTGGAACAAGTAAGGAAGAGTGACTGCTTCGGTGTTGTGGCGGTGTTCAGCTGGGTGTTTTTGTTTGCTTTGAGATCCGAGTTTCTCGAAGAGCTTTGGATTAGGACGTCTTCCGGCTTAGTAGTTTTCTTGGGGTAACTACGGAAGCAGCAGAGTAGTTCCATTTCTTCAATGGATTGGCCACAGAAGTGTAAGCTGTTCTGATTTGTAAGGGAAAGCAGTATCTTTGGAATTAGGCTGGAGTGATTGCAAAAGTGACTTGCGATAATTTGAGTGTACTCTTGTGTTTCAGAGATTTGCTAATATTTGGAGATTGAGTTTGGTATCAACTGGATTTCAAAAGTGATACCAATGGATCGGCTTAGTAATAGGATGGTTTTTGAGTTTGGTGAAGCAGCTCAGATTTTGGAGGAACTTCTAAGTTTTATTTTTGGAATGTGTTGAACCGTTTGTGCTTGAGTTTATAATCAGCATTTTCATCTGATCAGTCAGAGTGGCGCAGTGGAAGCGGGGTGGCAGCTGTTTTAGTTTGGAAGCCATTGGATATTGCAATGTTTGGATTAGAGGGTTCTACAGGAAATTTTTCAGGATCTGAGACCAGATTGGAGTGCACCTGTTTTATCTCTCCAGACGAGAGATGCGAGTTCTGTTTTCTGATTTTGGAATAGAGTTTGTGTTCTGAGTTTTGGTCAATCTTGGAAAGACCATTTTGTTGGATTGTCTTTGGCTCAGTTTGTTTCTAAGGACATCAACAAGAGTTGAGCTGATCAGTAAGGATGAAGGAAGCCCAGGATCGTCCGAAGAGTTTTGTGGATAAAAGACGAAGGAATTTGGATTCCCAAGTCGAAGATTTGATTTTAGTTAAGTGTGTGGCTTTCAGGATTGAGTTGTCAGTTTGGATAACTGGAATTCGGAGTGTTTCACGTATCACTGAGGGAGTACGTGTAAGATCTATCTTTGATTTTAGAGTCAGCAGTTCAGGGAATTTTAGTTGTTGGGTCGGACTTGAGTTTGGTCTGATATTTTGATTTGTTTTGTAGATCTAGATGAGTGGGAACTCTGTAGTTTAGTAGTAGTATTGGTTGTTTGGATTCTGTAGAGCGAGTATCCCGGTATTTATACTTGGGGAAACTCGAGAAAATTCTTTTTTAAATTTTGTCTGGATAGTTAGATTTGTTAGTTTGGATGAATTGGTTGCTATGATTGTTAGTTTATGGTTGATATATGCTTGTGTTTCAAATATAAATTTTTAATTGGATTATTAAATTACCCTTGTTTTAAATTTCGGGGACGAAATTCTTTTAAGGGGGAAGGAATGTGACATCCCGGAAATTTGGGACAATATCAATTTAATAATCTACATTAAAAATTAAATTGATTTGATAATATTTGTTAATAATATATGAGTTGATTTAATAATCTTCCTTTAAATAAATATTCAACTGATAATTTATCTTTTAAAAACTAATAAATTGTTTCTATTTATAATCTATACGTATATATGTGTATATTTGTATAGATAAGCTCTGTTTTAAATTAATAAATAAAGTTATGTTTTCTAATTCTAATATTTTTAGTAAATTTCGAAATTTGATTTAATTTAGTATTAAGCTATTAAATAATCATGTGGCTTTAAAATAGTTAAGATTTAAGTTTAATTTGTTTAAAATAATTTTAGCTTAAATTTAAATTTAAACAAAGATTCGTTTATTTTTTTTTAATACAGTTTGATACAATAAGTAATTTATTAAATGAAGGGGATAATTCTTTTATAAATCATTTTTTTTAATAATGAGCTATATTAATAATGTAAATCCTTACAAATGGATTTTTAATAAAATTGTCATGTCAACTTTATTTATATATATATATATGTGTGTTTGAATGAAAGTTATGATTTGGAAATAAAAAAAATAAAGGTTTCAAAATTTTTAAATTAAAATAAACATTATTAATATTAATATAAGTATAAAGTAAAATAATAATAAGTAATCAAATATTTGTTAGTCTATGTTTGAAAATAAAAGAAAAATAAAAAATAAACACACATGTTAGAAATAGAATTAAATACTCAGACTAAATTCATAGCAAAGACTAAAACAACTTTATATATATTTGGACATAAGTAAAAACATTACCCAGGCAAGTAAAGAAATAAATAAATGCAAAGTTAAGAACAAAGTAAAATAAATAACTTTGTATCTAAAGAATGAAAGAAAATCAGGTGTATATGTGTAGCCTGTAAGAAGTTGGAAAGCAAGAACAAAGAAAGAAAAAAAAAACAAATAAATGCAAAAATTAAGCTAAAATTCATATCAATAATTTAAGTAACTTTTTATATGTGCTTGAGGTAAGTACAAATCAACGAAGCCTGTAGAGTTTTGAGATGCAAAAGCATAAAAAAATTATGCAGATAGCTTACAAATTAAGATGCAGGCAAGAATAGAAAAAAAAGAGACAAGTATGCAAAACATGATAAAATATCTAAGCATAAAATTTGGTAAATTGAGACACAAAGTACATTAGCATTAATGACACCAATTCTTAGCTGCTAACAACAGTCATTTCGAGTTGTATTTCAGCCTCCTAATACAAATATCTTGCCTGATAAAACAAATTCTTGTACCTGCAAAAGAAATTGTTGTCTCAGATGCCACCTTCCCCTATAAGCTTCTTTTTATACATGCTTTCTTATTCAGTTCATTCAACATAGCATAGCATAGCAAACATTTATATTTTTATAACTGAAGCTTTGTATATCAACGATACATCAATGCAAACAAGATGAATTTAACAGAAAGATCAAAGCAAAAATATTTTACAACAGTTCCAGTTTTAAAGTATAAGCTATTTCAATACCCAAGGTGCTCTGTTCATTCTTTCAAAGGCAAGGTGAGTAACGTCATTTTCTTAAATCTAAGAATGAATATGGTTATATGCTTTTTGTGATAAAATGTTGTGGTATGTATATATGTAAATGAATCTGCTGGTGCACGTTTATGTCCATTTAAACATTCTCCGTTTAGTTTCCAGTTTTCTTGTTTTAGATTTAAATTAATAATTCTCTTCAGTTAATTGTTATTAAGACTTAGTTACAAACAAAAGCTATTTGATTTATTATGTATTTATGTTTAGAAGCTTGATTTAGTTAAATTTCAAGTCTGAGTGTCTCAGTGAGCTAAAAACAACAGTTTTTGATAACAATGTAAAATCTCAAACTTGTAATTTAGAGATCCAGTATTAAAAATTTGGAAACAACAACTATAATTTGATTTTTGAACTAAACATTATAATTTTTAGTTTGGGTTTTAGGGAGTAGTTCTGGTTTGAATGAAATATGAGAATATGGGTTTTTCTGGTAATCAAGTGGACTGGAGGGGTCGGGATTTTTCAGGTCGATGGAGGAGCGATTGATGATGCTAGGAAAAATGGGTGGCGGTGATGAAGTCCACCATGGAAGATGCGGCAACGGGTTTTCCTCTAGAACCCTAAACTTTGCTGTGCTTTGAAGAATCGATCGCCACGGCCGTAGTAGGTGATCGAGTGCAGGGATATTTGGGGTGGTGATAGTTTGGTTGTAGTCGAAGAAGAGGCCAAAGTTATAGACCCTCATATGGTCGGAGGGTGGAGAACTCGATGATGACAGGTTTTGAGGTGGGAAGATGTTGGTGTTTCCAGGTTTGGAGGGGAGGTGTGTTTTTTTTCGAGCAAGTGGGCTAGCTTCTGGTGGTCGTGATCGGATCTGGAGGTGACTGGCGTCGTGTGGGAGTGCCAGTGGATGGCCGGAGTTGGCTGGGGCCACGGTGCACGTGCACCGTGCCATTGAAGTTCGGTTGAGCTTTGGGTGTGTGTGCAGAGGGTTGGGTTGAACTCAGGAAATACTCGAGTCACTCGAGTAGGTGACTCGAAGCAAGGTGATGGAGAACTCGTAGCATTGAAGTGGGTTGGAAATTGAGATGGTCCCAGGTTTTGAACTGTCACAGTTTTAGTGTGCAGGGTTTTTAGGCTCGGGGAAGTCTCGGGTCATTTGCATTGTTTACTCAAAGCAGGGAGGTAGTTGACCCGAAGCACTTTGCTTTGGTCTCAGGTGTGTGTTGAATTGCTACAGGTTGTATAAACTACCTGTAATTTTAAATTTAAACCAAATTTAAAGCAAAATTAATTGTAAGTTAGTTGTAATCATGATGTATTTGAATTTAAGTTTGTCAACTAAGATTCAACAAAGTGAAAATCTAATTTGATGTATGAATTCAAATTTATATTTTGAATCTAAATGAAGTTTTAAATATTTAAATGAGTTTCAGGTTTAAAACCTGATAGTTTCCGGATTTCAAAAATTAGACCTGAAACAGAAGTGTTGCAGCATTTAAATTCGAATCTTGAAAGGTATTGATTCAAATGGATATTTGAATCTTAAAGTTTAAAATGGATTTGGATTTAAAAATCGAGTTTCTAATTCTAGTTGTTAAAAGAAAGTTAAATCGAAGTTTTAAATCAAGATAAATTGATGGAATTCAAGTTTACTTAGAATCCAAATCTGAAAGCTTAAATCAGTTTTAAATATGAATGTTTTAAAAATAAGTTCAAATAAAATAGTTTGAAAAGTAAATTTGTTTCAATAAAAATTAACTTGATTTTTAGAATTCTTTGATTAAAGATTTTTGAATGGAAAGTAAATAAGTTGTTTAACTTGAGATTTGCAAGTTAAATATTAATGTATTTTTGGAAATTTAAATATGAATTAAGATTCAAGTAGTTTAATTTAAAGATTTTCTTATATAAGTGCATATGCAAATAATAAATGTTATTTACATTTATTTAAAAGATTTTTTAAATTGAATTTAAATTATAATCATTTTGAATCTTCAATTCAAACGATATTTGAATTTAAATTCAAAATGTAATGTTAATGAAGTCATTAATAAAGAAATAAATTATCTTAAGAATAATAGGGTAATTAAGAAATGACTTATGTATTTAAGTTAATAATTTAAATTGATTTATAACTAAAGACCAATTAAGAAGTAAATTAAGAAATGTTATTAGTTAATGTAGTCAATTAACTAAGGATTATTAATTAATTTATATGATTAATTTTGGATAATTAATTAGATAATCTATTGTAATTTTTTTTAAATGTAATTACTTGATAAAAGAAATTAAGAGATTAATTACTTATGGTAACTAATTTTGATAGGATGATTAATTTAAGTTAATTAATTTATTTTAATTAATTTAAGAAAATCATTTAATGAATTGATATGTACTTAGTGTATTCAATGGAGCATAATTACTTAAGGAAGTAATTAATGTTAATTACTGAATGTAACCGGTGGAAGATAGTGTGTTAGTAAAGTAATTTGGATAATTACTTTTGTAATTAATCAAGCGATTAATTAATGGAGATAATTAATTATGGGATAATTAAGTTATTAATGTGAGTAATTAAGGGTAGTTAATTACTGGTTGATATTAATCAAGGATGATTAATAATTGTGTTTAATTAAAGATTAATTGCTTAATGTAATTAATTTAAATAAAGTAATTTAATTTAAATCTAAATTTGAGATCATTAATTAATATAATTAATGGTGTAATTAAGAATTGGTTAATTAAGAAATAATTAATAATGTGGTGATTAATTAAGGAAAAATGTAATTAATTATATTTAATTAATAAATGAAGTAATTAAATGTTAATTACTATAAATGATTTAGGATAATTAATTTGTGCAACAAATTAATCAAGGGTGTCTAACCAAGATGATATCTAGATGACGATTAATTAATTTAATGGATGACTGTATAAGCAGGATTTATAGATGAAGTAATTAATTCAATTTACTTTAAATTGATTAGAGATAGAAGTAGTTAATTTAATTCATTTTAAATTAACTACAAATGGTATGATTTTAAATCATTGCTTATGGATGAATGATATTAATATTTCATTTGATGATTGTGAACTCAGATATGAGATGAATAATATCTAGGTGACTTGGATGTTTGGTTAAGTATGATAGTATATTATTATCTGATTGGGTTGATAATTTTGATTATCTGTTTATGATGATGATTTGATTGTCTACTGTGATATTATGAATTATCTATCTGTGTGTATAATGATAATGTTGAATTAAAACTGTTAAGACTAAATAGACAACTTGGCCTTAAAAGACACGTTTTGGATTTCGATGAGACCAGGATCGTGATTCCTTACTTGGAACATCCGAAAACCACATCGATTACAAATTAACGATAGGTCGTTAATCTGAAGTGAAGATGGAGATTCAGAGTGTAAGGGTTATTGTCGTTAACTCTGAGGGTGATTCCAAAATGAGTGTAACGAGATAATGCCTTCGGTTTCGTTCGAACCCGGAACGAACTTGTATGGATTGAATGCTTTCAACACATCGTCAGGTGGGCGATAAGCATTCTAAGAAATGTTTTCTATAAAGGTAATCGCAGCCTCAAGCCTCATCAACCGGGAATGGCTAAAACAGGGGAGGTGCAGCAAGGTTAGGTGGTTCATGCCCAAGCAGGACAAGATTTTCCCCTGTCTAGATGTCCCTTTTCATTCGGCTGTGTGGGCGGTTGGATGTACACCAACTGCGGGGTTATCTTGTTCGGGACTGTTCAGTAAGAAATGGTTCCGGCCTTGTGTTGCAGGGGGTCGGGAGTGATCCTCGGTATGTTGATCTAGGCCACATACTGTGACGGGCAGTACCTCAGTAGCCCTGCCATTTGTATGGAATCCACAATCCAATAAGTGCCAACGGTTTTGATTGTATTACCCACTTTTGTGGCTAGTAGCTGGAATTGAATGAATGTAACAATTTCGACTATTTTCTATTTACTTGAAACCCTAGACCTATTATAATATCATAGAATTTCCTATCAAATGTTTTGGTTAGCATAAGGTAAAAACTTTCCCATGTTTATGTGTGGGGAGTCTTACGTGATACCCTTTATCTTTAAAAGATTTTCAATGTTAAGCAACTTTAACCTGTTACTCATACCAGACCCATGTCTGACCCGGAGTTTATTTTTGTTTTTCATAAACTCTCGGGTGTCCAAATTTTTACCGGTAGCCAAGGGATTCAGGTTGGCTTTGACGAATTTTGAAGGAGCAATGGAGCAGGAGACTTGTAACGACCCAGAATTTTAAACAATTTAATTTGAAAATATTTAATTAATTTTAAATATTTGAATATTGGTTTGAATTGAATTTCTTATTATCAGAATGAATTGGTGATTAAAATTTAGAATTTAATCTATTTAAAGTTGAATACAAATTTGAATTTTGACTTTGAAGTTGAAATTTAATATTGAACTTATATTTTATATTCGAATTAATGATTTAGAAAAATAATTGAATTTGAAATAAGAATGAAAATATAATATAAAAATATATATATAAAAAAATAAAATAAATAAAGAATATACTAGTTAAAAATTTTAACAACATAAATTTAACAAAATAAAAACAAAGCAAACAATTAAAAAAAAAACTAATTAAATTTAAAAGAAAATAAAATAAAATAAAATAAATAAAAAAATAAGTAAACCTTACCTTACTTACATCAGCCAAAAACACGCCGTGTTCCATGCCTTTTTCACGCCAAAATCACGTTCTTTTCTTCTATCTTATACCCGACCCCTCTCTCCCCTATTTCATTCATACGAAATAAAAAAAAAAGTAAACCCAAATCAATGGCGACGAAGAGGCGCTCGAGGCCGTGGCACCTGGCAGCGACGTGGTGAGGGTCGCGATCCATGGTGGCGGCAATGTCGTGAAGGCACGTACGCGAGATGGAGTGGGGCGACTTGCGGCAACGTGGGCGTGGGTTCATCGCGATTGATGGGGCTTGGTCGATTTCAGGCAAGGGCGCGTGGCGGCGCGCAAATTGATGGCTGCAGTGGGTCAAGCACGCGATTCAAGGGCGACGGATAGGCGAGGTGGTGCTCACGTGGGGGTTGCGCGATCGCTGTGGTGGCGCGGCGATCGATTGGGAAGGAGGTTGGAGGCATCACGACAACGGCGACGACTTGATTTAATCATACGCGAGGGCGGCTGCAAGTTTTGACGCAAGGTGCACGCGATGTCGAGGCTGGCACGGTGGTGCGACAAAGATTTGGGGATTATTACAGAAGGTATTGATTTATTTAATAATTTTTTTTTTCTTCCTAGATATTAATTTATACGCAAGGGAAAAAAAAAACAGTAAAGTGTTCGGTTGCTAAATTTAAATTTAATTCAAATATACAAATAAATGTATAAGTGAATTTAAAGTAAAGAAAAATTTTTAAACAAGTAAAAAGTTAATTCCTGTTTTATTTTTATGGAAATATCTAATTATAAATATATATACATGTGTTCCAATTTATTAATTATTCTAAAATAAATTTTTTAAAAAAAGATGATTTGTTTGTTTAGTAATATGTTTAGAAATTTATTTCTGTCACTAAAAATAGTTTATTAATGAAAATGTAGTTTAAATTTAAATTTTAGTTAAATGAAAATTATTAAAAAGGAAAGTAAGTTTGAAAGTAAAATGTTTAGTAAATAAATTTATTTAACAGAAATTTGGTTTAAAAGAAAATGAATTTATCAAATGAAAATTTGTTAAAGATAAAATTTAGATTAATTTATTAAAAAGGGAGAATGCTTCGAATTAAATAGTTGATTTAAATTTAATAAAAAGAAATTTAGTTCAATTGAGAATTTCTAAGTTAGAATTATTTTTAAAGTAAAATTTTTAGTTAAAATAAATTTATTTAACAAAGAAAAATAATTTTATTTAAGAAAAAAAATTAGTTGATTTAATTTATAAAAGGAAAATTTATAAAAGTTATTAAAGGAATTGGTTTAAAAGAAAACCATTGAATAGTTTAAAATTAAAGTAGTAGGTGGATGTAAATTTAAAAATGTTGAACGGTAGGAAAAAAAATTAGCTTAAATAAAATTATTAGTATAAACCCAGAATGGTTAGCCAAATTAAATAAACCTATCAAATGGAAAATTCAATTTATTAAGTGAAAGATTTATTTAAAGAGAATTTAGTTTAAAATTTAAATTTTTAGTTAAACAATTTATTAAAAGAAATTGATATAAGGATATTAATTTAAAGTAAAAGAATTAGTAGAAATAAATTTTTAAGGAAATTTAATTTTTTAAACATTTTAGTTAAATAAATTTGCTAAGGAAAATTTGTTTGAAATTAAATCATTACACAATTAAAATTATTAAACGGAAATTAACAGTTCGATTAATTCAAATATTAACAAACTGTGTAAATATTTATACTAGGTATAAATCAAGAGAAATCAAGCCGAAATTGGAAATGGATTGCTAATAGGAGCAAAGGTGAGAACTTCTCACTCAAAAAGGGTTTATTAAATTTTAAATAGTTATATTTAAAATTTGTTGATGGATTGATTGATTGTTTGCTTGATTGTGATAGTAGATATTTTAGGATATATCTATATATAGCAATATATATATATATTGGCATATGTATATATTGCAGTTGATTGATTTCCCGCCTCGTATAGCGGATGAGACCCTATTGCGCCGTTAGTAAGCGGAATATTTTATAAAATCCCATATACCGCGATATTCCACCTCGAAGTGGAATGGGTATTGTGCTAACTCTTTGGATGCAGGGAAACAGGTTGGAGGGATCCAACTGGACCCCTCACAAATATTTATTTGTTTATAAATATTTTTGATGATTGTGAATATCATATCGATATATGATATTTGTGTAGTGATTGACCAATTGATGCTGTGGCATCATCGGATTCGTTTTTAAAGTTAAAAATAATGATTTTTGATTTTAAAGGGATTTTTAAATCGATTTTCCAAATATATGTTTTTAGTAAAATTTTGAATTGATTCATTTTAAACCAAATTAAAAATTTAATTTTTGAAGTTATAGAATTTAAGATTTTTATAAAATAAAATCAAATTGAGATTTTTGGAAATAAATAGTTAAGTAAATTGAAATTGGTTTAAATTGGAATTTTTGAATTATTAAAAACAATGTATATAAAAGATTTTTAAATTGATTTTTATAAATTTAAAATGATTGGAATTATAAATTGAGTTTTTATAAATGTTATAAATGAAGTATAAATTGTTTTTATAAGTAAATGAAAATTTATAAATTTATAAAGTGTGAAGTTAGAAAATGTATAGATTTGTAAAACAAAAGTCTATAAGTAAATTTCTTATGAATTGGACCTTGTCATTTATGTGGAAGATAAATGGAATTTGCTAATAAATTGACTTTTGGTAAATAGAAGTTTATGAAATTATAAATGGTATTTATAAACGTTGTTTTATAAATCCGAAATCAAATCGAATTTGATAAGTTGGAAATAGGAAATTTATAAAGAAAACTTATAAGTAATAAGATTTATAATTGGTGAAGTTCAAAGGAACGATTTGTAAATAAATAAATTATAAGTACTTGACTTATAATATAAACCTTTGGTATTAAAATTGAGTTGTATCAATTGAATTGGGTTAATAAACGAGATTTACAAAATCGAAGCTTTTAAATAGAAATGGAATTTATAACCGAAACCAATTGAATTTGATGAATTGAATATAGAAGTTTATAAAGAAGTTATATTCACGTTTTTGAACGGTAAATATATTATTGAATAAAATGGATATCTTTTGAGGAAAGAATGTGTTAAAAAGAAATTAAAACGGTTTAAAGATATTTTAAAATGCATTGAGTATTGAGAACATAGATTTCAACATTTATTGTTGAAATAGACGTTTTCGAGAAATAGAAGGAAATGGTGGACTATAACACTGTTGTTATAGTAAATGATTTCCGAAAGGAAATGTTTTATATAGTATTGGGATTTATATATCTATTTTAATTTCAAATCCCTATACTAGTGATTTTGGGTTGTCGTAACGATGTTTTACGCAACATTCGTTTTGACCCAAATAAATTATAATAAAAGAATGATTTCCTTAAAGAATGAAATATATACTTGACTATGGTTTAAGTATATTGAATATTTTTCAAATTGTTGAAAATAAATAAGATTTGTGAATACTTATTTTTAAAAATAAGTATGGAATTACTTTTCCAATATGAAATGGAATATTTTTAAGAATTTATCTTTTTGAAGATAAATTGGAATTTAAAAATAAAAATCTATTGAAACTGTAAATCAATAGAAAATATGAAATATAAATTCACTATAGAATTTATAAATGAAAAAGGGAAATTGGTTTCAAAATAAACATTGGTTTATTTTTGAAGTATTGAGATTTTATATCTAGTATAGATATTTTTGGAAAAATAAATAATTTGGAAAATTATTTGGAATCTGATGATGTGGCGCATCTTTATTGATAGTTAAATAACCGACTATCAATATTTACCCTTGAATGAGTAATTGCTGTGATTGCTTGAATTGGATGCCACACTTATTTTTAAAATAAGCGCTCACTATTCGGGTTAACCGGGAAAGGACCATGGGGTCGTATAACCCATTCCGAATATGTGATACGTCGTTATGAATTGCATTCGAAGACCGGTGTTGAAGACCCGATATTTTCGAAAACGAGAGGGTTTCTTGTTGATTGTCTCTGCACTGGCTGATCCCCGGTATAGAGATCTCCATAAGTGATGGGAAATCCGAACGTGATTAGAAATTATTCGGATTGCAAGGACTTCTTTGTAAGTGCCTTCGGTTCTGTTCGAGCCCGGAACAGACTTGTATGGATTGTATGTCTAACATTACAAGTTGAGATATAAAGCCGATTTCTTTCAAATATATTTCTGAGGTGGCGAAGAATTTATTCTTTTAGCTTAACACCCTTCTCTGAGACGTACGAGCTCAGAGGTTATATAGTTGAAGTTATCAGCGATATATTCCCAAATTTGGTAATGTGACATGCTGAGTGATGCTGAAATGATCATTGTGTTGATTATTGTGATAGGATCATTTATTTGATCGTCTATCTTAGTGATCATTGTGTTGATCATTTGTTGACCCAAAGCATGGCTTTTGTATAAAGTATGTTTTTGTGGACGTGACTTCGTCGAGCCTCACATCCCGTGAATGGTCAAAACAGGAAAGATGCGGCAAGGTTATGAGGGGTAGCGCCCTTTAGGATGTGTCCATTTCCTTCTGGAAAAGGGTGGTGTCATGGTATGGAGCCCAGATACTTACTCATGTTGAAAAACACTTTATGATTGTGTGAATTGATTACGAGCGCTCGGTTGAAAAGGTCCCAAAGGACCGGGGGATGGCATATTCGGTCAGTTGTTACTCAGTTAGGAGTAACCCGGCCTTGTGTTGGTAGAGATCCGGTTTGGTTCTCGGGGATGTCCATCCAGAGGCATTCTCATGTGGCAATGGGAAGTTCCTTGGCCTGACCATTTGTTGGAAATCCAATTCCCAATACGAAACTTGTACGGTATTAGTTGTAGAACCTGCTATTCACTTATGGTGGTCACCACTGTTTGGATAGTAGCTATAGTAGGCATACGATAATGGTCGTATGTTGGCTAAGATTTATATCTTTATTTTCGAAATAATTTCCTACACTATGCACTAGTAATAATATCAAATGTTATTTTAAAATGCGTATCAAGCATCTTTGACTATCATAAGGAGAAATCTCCTCCGATTCTGCGTTTGCATGTGTGTGTGTGCGGGAGGCCTTATGGTAGTCTCATTTTTAAAAGCATTGCGAATTGATTAAAAATATTCCTCTATTTTGATTTTAAAGATAAATAAACTGTTTTGAGTTCTCACACCAGTCTTGTTAAGCTATTGGGCTATGTGATCGGGGATTCTCGCTTCGCGGTTTGGTGGCGAACGGGAGACTCTTACTCCCACACATCCTCTTTTAGATGGTTGGTTAGGCGTAAGCTGTGACAGTCGAGAGGCTGGCCATAAAAGCAAGTTTGGGATACCAGTGTAAGCCACGGTGGGGCTGGGATGGTTGAAAAGCCTACCGGTTGTGACCGCTGTCGACGGTTGAAAAGCCTGTATCGTTACATTTGGTATCAGAGCTGTAGGTTAAGCGACAACCATGGTTCTGTTGGGTGTTACTCATTAGAGATAGAGTCAGCAGTACTCTAGAATGAGTTTGAGTGTAATAATAGATATGAGCGTGTATTTGTTAGTGAATAAAAAAATTGTTTTTGAATCGGGTATATAAGATAATTTTGCCCAAAACTATTTTTATATAGAAAAGAAATGATTTTCTATGGATTATCATAGTATATGGTTGTATGATTGTTAGAAGTGATACTATTGAATTATTATCATTAGTGTATGGAATTAAATAAAAAATAGATTGAATTCGAGTAAATTAACTTAATAATTTATTCATTGGTGAAATAATTTCATGTGGAATGAAATTTGAAATGCAAAGTTGAATTGAATAATTAAGTAAAAATCGAGATGAATTGAAATATTGAAATGAATTAGTGAATAAAACTAATTTAAAATAGTAATATGAATTAGCAAATGAAAGTAATCGATAGAATTCAATATTTAGAATTTAGAATTTAATTCAAATAGAATTTAAATTGAGAATTGGATTAGAATGAATTTGAAGTCGTGAATTGAATTGAAACGTGAAATTGAATGAAAATTAAATATGTAACTTCAATAGTGAAGTAAAAACGTATAAGAAGCATATATTGGAAATTTTGCAATAGAATTTGCAAATTGGTTTGAATGTTGGTTTTGGATGCTACTACCAGCAGATTATACAGGTTATACAGGTATTATAAAGGAATTGAAATTTTGAATTCGAAGATAAAATTAAATGGCTCGACAAAAAGGTACGTATTTCAATTTCAGTATGAGATTTAGTGACTTTCTTCTCTAGCCACTTGGCTTTTCTCTTTTCTTTTTGATTCTGAGGGGCCGTGGTGCCATTTTGTAGCCGTACCGAGCTAGCCGCGCAAAGGAAACGCTGGCGAAATTTTTCGAAAATTTAGGGTGTTAGAAAAATTTTGAGAAATTTTGAAAGTTTGAAATTTGAATTTGGATTAAATTTGAATTTTGAAGTAAACAATGTTGTTTGAAATCTATAATTGAAATTAGAAAGCTAATTGAAATGATAATGGATCTTTAATAAAAAGATTTGTTTTGGAAAGTTGATAAAACTAATTGATTTTGGAAAATGATAAATGATTTAGGATCATTCTTCCTTAACTTGCAATTTCGGGACGAAATTCTTTTAAGGGGGAAAGATTGTAACGACCCAGAATTTTAAACAATTTAATTTGAAAATATTTAATTAATTTTAAATATTTGAATATTGGTTTGAATTGAATTTCTTATTATCAGAATGAATTGGTGATTAAAATTTAGAATTTAATCTATTTAAAGTTGAATACAAATTTGAATTTTGACTTTGAAGTTGAAATTTAATATTGAACTTATATTTTAAATTCGAATTAATGATTTAGAAAAATAATTGAATTTGAAATAAGAATGAAAATATAATATAAAAATATATATATAAAAAAATAAAATAAATAAAGAATATACTAGTTAAAATTTTTAACAACATAAATTTAACAAAATAAAAACAAAGCAAACAATTAACAAAAAAACTAATTAAATTTAAAAGAAAATAAAATAAAATAAAATAAATAAAAAAATAAGTAAACCTTACCTTACTTACATCAGCCAAAAACACGCCGTGTTCCATGCCTTTTTCACGCCAAAATCACGTTCTTTTCTTCTATCTTATACCCGACCCCTCTCTCCCCTATTTCATTCATACGAAATAAAAAAAAAGTAAACCCAAATCAATGGCGACGAAGAGGCGCTCGAGGCCGTGGCACCTGGCAGCGACGTGGTGAGGGTCGCGATCCATGGTGGCGGCAATGTCGTGAAGGCACGTACGCGAGATGGAGTGGGGCGACTTGCGGCAACGTGGGCGTGGGTTCGTCGCGATTGATGGGGCTTGGTCGATTTCAGGCAAGGGCGCGTGGCGGCGCGCGAATTGATGGCTGCAGTGGGTCAAGCACGCGATTCAAGGGCGACGGATAGGCGAGGTGGTGCTCACGTAGGGGTTGCGCGATCGCTGTGGTGGCGCGGCGATCGATTGGGAAGGAGGTTGGAGGCATCACGACAACGGCGACGACTTGATTTAATCATACGCGAGGGCGGCTGCAAGTTTTGACGCAAGGTGCACGCGATGTCGAGGCTGGCACGGTGGTGCGACAAAGATTTGGGGATTATTACAGAAGGTATTGATTTATTTAATAATTTTTTTTTTCTTCCTAGATATTAATTTATACGCAAGGGAAAAAAAAAAACAGTAAAGTGTTCGGTTGCTAAATTTAAATTTAATTCAAATATACAAATAAATGTATAAGTGAATTTAAAGTAAAGAAAAAATTTTAAACAAGTAAAAAGTTAATTCCTGTTTTATTTTTATGGAAATATCTAATTATAAATATATATATACATGTGTTCCAATTTATTAATTATTCTAAAATAAATTTTTAAAAAAAAGATGATTTGTTTGTTTAGTAATATGTTTAGAAATTTATTTCTGTCACTAAAAATAGTTTATTAATGAAAATGTAGTTTAAATTTAAATTTTAGTTAAATGAAAATTATTAAAAAGGAAAGTAAGTTTGAAAGTAAAATGTTTAGTAAATAAATTTATTTAACAGAAATTTGGTTTAAAAGAAAATGAATTTATCAAATGAAAATTTGTTAAAGATAAAATTTAGATTAATTTATTAAAAAGGGAGAATGCTTCGAATTAAATAGTTGATTTAAATTTAATAAAAAGAAATTTAGTTCAATTGAGAATTTCTAAGTTAGAATTATTTTTAAAGTAAAATTTTTAGTTAAAATAAATTTATTTAACAAAGAAAAATAATTTTATTTAAGAAAAAAAATTAGTTGATTTAATTTATAAAAGGAAAATTTATAAAAGTTATTAAAGGAATTGGTTTAAAAGAAAACCATTGAATAGTTTAAAATTAAAGTAGTAGGTGGATGTAAATTTAAAAATGTTGAACGGTAGGAAAAAAAATTAGCTTAAATAAAATTATTAGTATAAACCCAGAATGGTTAGCCAAATTAAATAAACCTATCAAATGGAAAATTCAATTTATTAAGTGAAAGATTTATTTAAAGAGAATTTAGTTTAAAATTTAAATTTTTAGTTAAACAATTTATTAAAAGAAATTGATATAAGGATATTAATTTAAAGTAAAAGAATTAGTAGAAATAAATTTTTAAGGAAATTTAATTTTTTAAACATTTTAGTTAAATAAATTTGCTAAGGAAAATTTGTTTGAAATTAAATCATTACACAATTAAAATTATTAAACGGAAATTAACAGTTCGATTAATTCAAATATTAACAAACTGTGTAAATATTTATATTAGGTATAAATCAAGAGAAATCAAGCCGAAATTGGAAATGGATTGCTAATAGGAGCAAAGGTGAGAACTTCTCACTCAAAAAGGGTTTATTAAATTTTAAATAGTTATATTTAAAATTTGTTGATGGATTGATTGATTGTTTGCTTGATTGTGATAGTAGATATTTTAGGATATATCTATATATAGCAATATATATATATATTGGCATATGTATATATTGCAGTTGATTGATTTCCCGCCTCGTATAGCGGATGAGACCCTATTGCGCCGTTAGTAAGCGGAATATTTTATAAAATCCCATATACCGCGATATTCCACCTCGAAGTGGAATGGGTATTGTGCTAACTCTTTGGATGCAGGGAAACAGGTTGGAGGGATCCAACTGGACCCCTCACAAATATTTATTTGTTTATAAATATTTTTGATGATTGTGAATATCATATCGATATATGATATTTGTGTAGTGATTGACCAATTGATGCTGTGGCATCATCGGATTCGTTTTTAAAGTTAAAAATAATGATTTTTGATTTTAAAGGGATTTTTAAATCGATTTTCCAAATATATGTTTTTAGTAAAATTTTGAATTGATTCATTTTAAACCAAATTAAAAATTTAATTTTTGAAGTTATAGAATTTAAGATTTTTATAAAATAAAATCAAATTGAGATTTTTGGAAATAAATAGTTAAGTAAATTGAAATTGGTTTAAATTGGAATTTTTGAATTATTAAAAACAATGTATATAAAAGATTTTTAAATTGATTTTTATAAATTTAAAATGATTGGAATTATAAATTGAGTTTTTATAAATGTTATAAATGAAGTATAAATTGTTTTTATAAGTAAATGAAAATTTATAAATTTATAAAGTGTGAAGTTAGAAAATGTATAGATTTGTAAAACAAAAGTCTATAAGTAAATTTCTTATGAATTGGACCTTGTCATTTATGTGGAAGATAAATGGAATTTGCTAATAAATTGACTTTTGGTAAATAGACGTTTATGAAATTATAAATGGTATTTATAAACGTTGTTTTACAAATCCGAAATCAAATCGAATTTGATAAGTTGGAAATAGGAAATTTATAAAGAAAACTTATAAGTAATAAGATTTATAATTGGTGAAGTTCAAAGGAACGATTTGTAAATAAATAAATTATAAGTACTTGACTTATAATATAAACCTTTGGTATTAAAATTGAGTTGTATCAATTGAATTGGGTTAATAAACGAGATTTACAAAATCGAAGCTTTTAAATAGAAATGGAATTTATAACCGAAACCAATTGAATTTGATGAATTGAATATAGAAGTTTATAAAGAAGTTATATTCACGTTTTTGAACGGTAAATATATTATTGAATAAAATGGATATCTTTTGAGGAAAGAATGTGTTAAAAAGAAATTAAAACGGTTTAAAGATATTTTAAAATGCATTGAGTATTGAGAACATAGATTTCAACATTTATTGTTGAAATAGACGTTTTCGAGAAATAGAAGGAAATGGTGGACTATAACACTGTTGTTATAGTAAATGATTTCCGAAAGGAAATGTTTTATATAGTATTGGGATTTATATATCTATTTTAATTTCAAATCCCTATACTAGTGATTTTGGGTTGTCGTAACGATGTTTTACGCAACATTCGTTTTGACCCAAATAAATTATAATAAAAGAATGATTTCCTTAAAGAATGAAATATATACTTGACTATGGTTTAAGTATATTGAATATTTTTCAAATTGTTGAAAATAAATAAGATTTGTGAATACTTATTTTTAAAAATAAGTATGGAATTACTTTTCCAATATGAAATGGAATATTTTTAAGAATTTATCTTTTTGAAGATAAATTGGAATTTAAAAATAAAAATCTATTGAAACTGTAAATCAATAGAAAATATGAAATATAAATTCACTATAGAATTTATAAATGAAAAAGGGAAATTGGTTTCAAAATAAACATTGGTTTATTTTTGAAGTATTGAGATTTTATATCTAGTATAGATATTTTTGGAAAAATAAATAATTTGGAAAATTATTTGGAATCTGATGATGTGGCGCATCTTTATTGATAGTTAAATAACCGACTATCAATATTTACCCTTGAATGAGTAATTGCTGTGATTGCTTGAATTGGATGCCACACTTATTTTTAAAATAAGCGCTCACTATTCGGGTTAACCGGGAAAGGACCATGGGGTCGTATAACCCATTCCGAATATGTGATACGTCGTTATGAATTGCATTCGAAGACCGGTGTTGAAGACCGGATATTTTCGAAAACGAGAGGGTTTCTTGTTGATTGTCTCTGCACTGGCTGATCCCCGGTATAGAGATCTCCATAAGTGATGGGAAATCCGAACGTGATCAGAAATTATTCGGATTGCAAGGACTTCTTTGTAAGTGCCTTCGGTTCTGTTCGAGCCCGGAACAGACTTGTATGGATTGTATGTCTGACATTACAAGTTGAGATATAAAGCCGATTTCTTTCAAATATATTTCTGAGGTGGCGAAGAATTTATTCTTTTAGCTTAACACCCTTCTCTGAGACGTACGAGCTCAGAGGTTATATAGTTGAAGTTATCAGCGATATATTCCCAAATTTGGTAATGTGACATGCTGAGTGATGCTGAAATGATCATTGTAACGTTCTGAAATTTTCTACTTTCGAAAATTCAACATCGACACTCACTTTATCGACTGCCGAATATCGAAGGCCGAAAACCGAGAACTTATGGGTTTTAAAAAGAATTTTAAGAAAGGAAAAAGAGAGAAGTAGAAGAAGATAACAGAAAATAAAGGGAGAGGAAGATAGGGAAAAAAAAGAGAGAAGAGAGAAAAGAAGGTAGAATATTTTAAAATGGAAGAAAACAGAAAGAAAACAGAACAACAGAATCACATCAGAATCTCACAATTCGCAGCGGAACAACATATAATAATAAATGAATAATCTTTAAATAAAGAACTATATCAGTTATTACATCACATTATATTTCATTACATCATATCATATCATCAGAGTGTACAACAACATACAACAATAAACAGTGCAGCGGAAAAGAAATACTATATAAACTAGTAATACGCCATGCCATCCAGCTTGCCTCCAGCAACTCCAGAATATCCAGAATATCCTGATAAACCTAACTCTTAACTGCCCGTGTGGAAATTGGTGGGCACCCAGAGTTTAGGAAGGAAAACAATAAACTCCAAGTCAGTCATGTGACTGGTGTGAGAACTCAAAACAGTTTGTTTACTTTAAAATCAAAATAGAAGAATATTTTTAAAATCAAGTCGCAATGCTTTTAAAAATGTAACTACCATAAGACCTCCCACCACACACACAATGCAAACGCAGACTTGGAGGAGATTTCTTCTTATGTTAGTCAAAGATGCTTGATACGCATTAAAATAAAGCATTTGATATTTTTATTAGTGCATAGTGTAGAACAAATTCTTTCGAAAGTAAAGATATAAATCTTAGCCAGCATAGGTACCATTATATTATGCCTACTAATAGCTACCATATTAAATGGCAGGTTCTACAACTAAAACCGTACAAGATCGTATTGTTTCTTTGGATTTCCAACAAATGGTCAGGCCAAGGAACTTCCCATTGCCACATGAGAATGCCTCTGGAAAGACATCCCCGAGAACCAAACCGGAACTCTGCCAACACAAGGCCGGGTTACCCCTAACTGGGTAACTACTGACACGAGCACGCCATTCCCCGATCGTAAACGACCTTTTTCACGGGATCCCGATAACCAACATCCACAAAGTAATAAATTCGTAGTAACCACATAGGTTAAATATCTGGGCTCCATACCATGATACAACCTCTATCCAGAAGGAAATGTACATACCCTAAGGGGAGCTACAGCAACCCCTAATAACCTTGCCGCATCTTTCCTGTTTTGACCATTTCTGGGATGTGAGGCTCGACGAATTCACGTCCACAAAAACACACTTTGTACAAAAAGCCGTGCTTTGGGTCAACAAATGATCAACACAATGATCACTAAGATAGACGATCAAATGAATGATCCTATCACAATAATCAACACAATGATCATTTCAGCATCACTCAGCATATCACATTACCAAATTGGGAATATATCGCTGATAACTTCAACTATATAACCTTTGAGCTCGTATGTCTCAAAGAAGGGTGTTAAGAAAAGAATAAATTCTCCGCCACCAACAGAAATATATTTGAAAGAAATCGGCTTTATATCTCAAATTGTAATGTCAGACACACAATCCATACAAGTCTGTTCCGGGTTCGAACAGAACCGAAGGCACTTACAAAGAAGTCCTTGCAATCCGGATATTCACAATCCTGATCGGATTCACCATCACATATGGAGAACTCAATACCGTAGCTACTCGGTGCAGAGTCAATCGATAGTTCATCCTATCACTCTCGCAAATACCGGTCTTCAGCACCGATCTTCAAATGCGATTTACAACGACGTATCACATATTCGGAGTGGGTTATACGACCCCATGGTCCTTTCCCGGTTAACCCGAATAGTGAGCGCTTATTCAAAAATAAGTGTGCATTCAAATTCAATCAAATCACATCAAATACCCATTCAAAGGGAAATATTGATAGTCGGTTATTGAACTATCAATGGATATGCACACATCACCAGATTCCAAATAATTTTCCAAATTATTTATTTTCCAAAATATCTTTACTAGATATATAATTCCAACACTTCAAAAATAAATCAATATTTATTTTTAACAAGTTCCACTTTCACATATAAATTCCATAATGAATTTACATTTTCAAGATATCCATGCATATGCGATTTCAATAATTCATTTCAATTTATCTTCCGAAAAAGATAAATTCTAATTATTCACTTCATATTGGAAAACATTTCCATACTTATTTATTCATAAGTAATTCACAAATTCCTTTTATTTTCAACACTTAGAAAATATTCAATATACTTAAATCGAATTAAGTATATAATTCATTCTTTAAGGAAATCATTCTCTTAAACATATTTATTTAGGCCAAAACGAATGTTACGTAAAACATCGTTACGACAACCCAAAATCATTAGTATAGGGATTCGAAATTAAAATAGATATATAAATCCCAATACTATACAAAACATTTTCTTTCGGAAATCATTTACTATAACAACAGTGTTATAGTCCATCATCTCCTTTTATTTCTCGAAAACGTCTATTTCAACAATAAATGGTGAAATCTATGGTTTCGAATCTCAACATATTTTAAAACATCGTTAGATCGTTTTAATTCTATTTAAAACATCCAAATCCAAAACATTTTCTTTAACATGTTATTCACTATTCAAAAACGTGAATATACTATGTTAACAAATTTCATCCTTTTTATACTTTTTAACTTAAAGGATTATTCACAGTCTAAAACGTGAATATAACTCCATTTATAAGTTATAACAATTAACTTATCAAAATAAGTCGTTTGCGAATTTATAAAACAACATTTATAAATTCCATTTCCATTTATTTCATAACAACTTCCTTTATAAATCTTCTTTATTTACCTATTCGATTTATAATCTTAATTATAAACCAAAGGTCCAAATTATAAGCCAAACACTTATAATTTATTTATTTGCAAAAATCGTTCCTTTGAACTTTACAAATTTTATAAACCTATCGTTTATAAAATTCCATTTATAACTTCACCGTTACATAATTCTATAAATTTCATTCATTAATGAATTTCATTTTCACTTCATTCAAACACTTATAAAGACTCGTTTTATAATGTCAATATTTCGATTTATAAATATCCGTTTATAAATCTCTTAATATAAATCAATTAATATTATTCTTTAAAACATCTTTTAATTTCCTTTATAATTTCATCATTTCGATTTATAAAATAATCAAATTTTATAAATCCTATATTTAAACTTTTATCATATATTCAAAAATCCAATCTAAATTATTTTATAAAATCATTAGTTCATATTTCTCAAAAATCGACTTTTAATCGTATTTCTAAAAATCAGCTTTTTTAACTATATTTCACAAAAACCATAATTTTTATAACTTAAAAAATTATAACGTTTATTTATTTATAATGGATCAATTCCAAAAATATAGTATATTTTCAAAATCACTTTAAAAATCATTTTAAAATCCCAAAATCTGGGTCCAATGATGCTACACACCAAATAGTCAATCACGACTAACAACGATATCATATATCGATATGATAATCCATCAAATATCAAAATATCTGAAATTAAATAAAAACTGTTGAGGAATCCAGTTGGATCCCTCCAACCTGTTTCCTGCATCCAAAAACATTAGCACAATACCAATTTCGCTCCAGTACGAAATTATCGCGGTATATGTTCTTAATAAATATTATCCACTTACTAACGGCGTAATAGGGTCTCATCCGCTAAACAAAAAATGCGGGAAATCAACAACTGCAATATATACATATGCCAATATATATATATTGATATTATATATAATACCAATTTCACTGTTTATGAAATATTCGCGGTATATGTTTATATTAAATAACATCCGCTTACTAACGGCGCATAATGTCTATTTTAATAATCAAAAATTTACAGTCATCATTCAAACATGCATTCAAATATTTTAAATCTAACTATTTAAAATAAAATCGAAATCTATTCGATTGAGTGAGAAGTTCTCACCTTGGTTTTAATTTCCGTTTTAGCTTTTATTTCGAATAAAATTAAACGCGCGTTTAATTTTACCCGAAATTCTCACTAACTCCAAATGACTCCAAACCAACTCCATCGCGTAGTGCTCGTCCATACGATTCCAACGCAACTGAGTTTGCATTTTTTCGACCTCGTATGAAAAAGTTATGCATTTTACAAGATTGTACACGTTTTTAATAACTAAATTCAACATAAACTTTATATTATAACCTAACAGCAAATCCTAGCCATCAGATCCCACTCCCCCTTCATCAGGCCGTCCTCCCCATCTTCCTCTTTCACGTTTTTGGCTACAGGTAATAGCCGACCTCTTTGAACCCATCAAGCTCCACTAGGGTTCCACTTTTCTCCACGATCACTTGACGAAATCCGATCACTCCAACGCCATGACGAAGCCCACGAGACAAGCTAGGTTCGGCCTTAACCCCAGCAAGCTCGGCCTCACCCTCCTCCTAGGGATGCGTGCGCAACTTGCTGCCTTCCCACTCGATTTTCCATCAATCCGTGAAGCCATTCGCGATCTCCACCGTTGATCTCGTAGCTCTCGTCGTGCTCTTCATCTTTGTAGTTGAAACCTAAGGCTAATTGTCGACGGATTGGAAGATAATCGAGGTGGAAGTCAAGTGTTTTCTGGCCATTCATATAGGGGGTGGCGGCTGTGAATTATTATGCTAGGGTTAGGGTTTTGTAAATTGAAGAAGGGGTTGGGTGTCTATTTATAAGGAACGAGCGACACTATTCATCCCGGAAATTCCGAACTCCGATTTAGATGCCGTAACCAGCGTACCTAGGGTTTATCCCGCGTTCCGGACACAATGGAACAAGTTTCGGAAGCTAATTCGGAAGTATGTGCGAGTTATGGCTAAAAACGTTCAATTTGAATTAAACCGATTTAAATCGATTTCTAGGCGTTTTAATTTGTACCGGACAAACGGTAAATCCAATTGACACGAAATTTGAAACCTTACAATAATATCACATTACGGATCCGATGAAACTAGTTTCGTCGAAATCCGAGACTTTTTGAAAAATGGCTATTTTGACTCGCCAAATTTAAATTAAAAATAAATCGATGCGTTTCGAGCTGCCACGATCAAACGATAGCTCCGATTGACACGAAAATTGAAATCCGGTAATAACTAACTATTACGGATCCAATGGAACTGGTTTCGTTCAATTCTGAGACTGTTCAAAAATTGGCTATTTTACAGTCGATTATTAAATATTAAAATATTCAATTTTCACAAATTAACTTTTAATTCGATTTTAAAAGTTCTAAAATATTTCTATAACTCCAGTATGATTAAATAAAATTTTCCAAATTATTTTAAATCATTTTTAACTCAATTTTTAATTATTTCCATAATTTAACATATTAAATTATCGATTTAATTATCCAATTAAATCCAATAATTCAAATTAAAATTTATTTGACTTATAAATTCACTTATAAATATTTAAAATTAATTAAATATTCAAATTTAAATTATTAAAAATTCTGGGTCGTTACAATCTTTCCCCCTTAAAAGAATTTCGTCCTCGAAATTACAAGTAAGAAAGTTACAGAATCTATTAATTTTCCCAAAATTTATAATTAAACTTCTTACAATACTCTTACTAAGTTTTCAAATCATACTTAGTTATTTTTTTCAAAAACAAACTATATCATTTAACTTTTAATTCCAAAATCAAAGTTTAAGTTTTCAAAATTTTTCCAAAATTTTCTCAAATTTTTTCTAACGCCTTAAATTTTCGAAAAAATTCGCCATAGTCTCCTTTGCGCGGCTCGATCCGAAAAAAAATGACAGTATATATATCACAAATATACATCTCATCAAGTAATGAGGCATCCCGAAGGGAAAAAAGTGTAAAAGTACGATATTTAATCCGAGATATGTACCTTATATTTTATTAGCGAGCATATACAGCTAATATAGCGCTAAAGCGAACTCCAAATGCGAAGCAAACGCGATCCGCACCTACTAAACACTCAACAAACAACATGAGAACATGCACATATGCAAATAATCTCAATATACAACATATAGCAACATAGCAATATATGCTAACATAGCAAATGCAATAAACAACAAATGCAAACATCAACCAACTACATTCATAACCAATAATATTCATTCATATTCACATTAATATACAATGAAATAGGTTTTCAATTTAAATCACATTTGATTCATTAACATTGGATTTTGTCAATCATTCATTCTCAATTCAATTAGTTATCATTTGCTAATTTAAATCCAATTCACATTCAATTCTATTCAAATTCATTTACTTCAAATTTGAATTCAATTACATGGCTTTCAATTTCATTAACTCTTAATGAATTTTATACAACCAATCAACAATCAAGTAACAACCAATAGATATTAATTATAACCAAATTCCTTTGCTTATATTCATTCATTTTTTTATTCAACTTCTAATAACATTAGATTTTAATGAATTAACACTTATATTCATCTTTTCATATCAATTTTATTCACATTCAATTGATTATCATTCAATTCATTCATTCAATTCAATTACTAACTCCTTTAACAATATAATGTTAAATTTCATTCATATACTCAAGTTCACATTTCTTTTAATCCACTTGATTATTTACTTCGATACCAAAATCAATTCCATTCAACAATACTTAAGTTATATTCCATTTAACTTTAAATTCACCTTTATTTACAACTCATATTCATATAGTTTCACTTCTTATATATATATATAAGTTTATTTCACAATTGTAAACACTTTAATTATAATTCAATCCTTATAATTCATTTGCTTATACAATTATTCTTTCATTTAGATTATTCAAACAACCTAACGATCAACTTACATACACTTTAATAATTCTGAAAAATTATTTCTTTATATATAAAAATATAATCAAGGTAAAATTATTTCATTCACCCAATTTAAACAATATTATGTTGAATTGTTCTATTCAAGTGTTTATAGATCCCTATCAACAACGTTAATTACTCGTATTAACCAGAATCCATATACCACTCAACAAACCAATCATCACAATATAAAACAATTTTTATTCACTAACAAATACGCTCTCATATCTATTATTACACTCAACTCATTCTAGAGTACTGCTGACTCTATCTCTAATGAGTAATACTCAACAGAACCATGGTTGTCGCTTAACCATAAGCTCTGATACCAAATGTAACGTTCTGAAATTTTCTACTTTCGAAAATTCAACATCGACACTCACTTTATCGACTGCCGAATATCGAAGGCCGAAAACCGAGAAGTTATGGGTTTTAAAAAGAATTTTAAGAAAGGAAAAAGAGAGAAGTAGAAGAAGATAACATAAAATAAAGGGAGAGGAAGATAGGAAAAAAAAAGAGAGAAGAGAGAAAAGAAGGTAGAATATTTTAAAATGGAAGAAAACAGAAAGAAAACAGAACAACAGAATCACATCAGAATCTCACAATTCGCAGCGGAACAACATATAATAATAAATGAATAATCTTTAAATAAAGAACTATATCAGTTATTACATCACATTATATTTCATTACATCATATCATATCATCAGAGTGTACAACAACATACAACAATAAACAGTGCAGCGGAAAAGAAATACTATATAAACTAGTAATACGCCATGCCATCCAGCTTGCCTCCAGCAACTCCAGAATATCCAGAATATCCTGATAAACCTAACTCTTAACTGCCCGTGTGGAAATTGGTGGGCACCCAGAGTTTAGGAAGGAAAACAATAAACTCCAAGTCAGTCATGTGACTGGTGTGAGAACTCAAAACAGTTTGTTTACTTTAAAATCAAAATAGAAGAATATTTTTAAAATCAAGTCGCAATGCTTTTAAAAATGTAACTACCATAAGACCTCCCACCGCACACACAATGCAAACGCAGACTTGGAGGAGATTTCTTCTTATGTTAGTCAAAGATGCTTGATACGCATTAAAATAAAGCATTTGATATTTTTATTAGTGCATAGTGTAGAACAAATTCTTTCGAAAGTAAAGATATAAATCTTAGCCAGCATAGGTACCATTATATTATGCCTACTAATAGCTACCATATTAAATGGCAGGTTCTACAACTAAAACCGTACAAGATCGTATTGTTTTTTTGGATTTCCAACAAATGGTCAGGCCAAGGAACTTCCCATTGCCACATGAGAATGCCTCTGGAAAGACATCCCCGAGAACCAAACCGGAACTCTGCCAACACAAGGCCGGGTTACCCCTAACTGGGTAACTACTGACACGAGCACGCCATTCCCCGATCGTAAACGACCTTTTTCACGGGATCCCGATAACCAACATCCACAAAGTAATAAATTCGTAGTAACCACATAGGTTAAATATCTGGGCTCCATACCATGATACAACCTCTATCCAGAAGGAAATGTACATACCCTAAGGGGAGCTACAGCAACCCCTAATAACCTTGCCGCATCTTTCCTGTTTTGACCATTTCCGGGATGTGAGGCTCGACGAATTCACGTCCACAAAAACACACTTTGTACAAAAAGCCGTGCTTTGGGTCAACAAATGATCAACACAATGATCACTAAGATAGACGATCAAATGAATGATCCTATCACAATAATCAACACAATGATCATTTCAGCATCACTCAGCATATCACATTACCAAATTGGGAATATATCGCTGATAACTTCAACTATATAACCTTTGAGCTCGTATGTCTCAAAGAAGGGTGTTAAGCAAAGAATAAATTCTCCGCCACCAACAGAAATATATTTGAAAGAAATCGGCTTTATATCTCAAATTGTAATGTCAGACACACAATCCATACAAGTCTGTTCCGGGTTCGAACAGAACCGAAGGCACTTACAAAGAAGTCCTTGCAATCCGGATATTCACAATCCTGATCGGATTCACCATCACATATGGAGAACTCAATACCGTAGCTACTCAGTGCAGAGTCAATCGATAGTTCATCCTATCACTCTCGCAAATACCGGTCTTCAACACCGATCTTCAAATGCGATTTACAACGACGTATCACATATTCGGAGTGGGTTATACGACCCCACGGTCCTTTCCCGGTTAACCCGAATAGTGAGCGCTTATTCAAAAATAAGTGTGCATTCAAATTCAATCAAATCACATCAAATACCCATTCAAAGGGAAATATTGATAGTCGGTTATTGAACTATCAATGGATATGCACACATCACCAGATTCCAAATAATTTTCCAAATTATTTATTTTCCAAAATATCTTTACTAGATATATAATTCCAACACTTCAAAAATAAATCAATATTTATTTTTAACAAGTTCCACTTTCACATATAAATTCCATAATGAATTTACATTTTCAAGATATCCATGCATATGCGATTTCAATAATTCATTTCAATTTATCTTCCGAAAAAGATAAATTCTAATTATTCACTTCATATTGGAAAACATTTCCATACTTATTTATTCATAAGTAATTCACAAATTACTTTTATTTTCAACACTTAGAAAATATTCAATATACTTAAATCGAATTAAGTATATAATTCATTCTTTAAGGAAATCATTCTCTTAAACATATTTATTTGGGCCAAAACGAATGTTACGTAAAACATCGTTACGACAACCCAAAATCATTAGTATAGGGATTCGAAATTAAAATAGATATATAAATCCCAATACTATACAAAACATTTTCTTTCGGAAATCATTTACTATAACAACAGTGTTATAGTCCATCATCTCCTTTTATTTCTCGAAAACGTCTATTTCAACAATAAATGTTGAAATCTATGGTTTCGAATCTCAACATATTTTAAAACATCGTTAGATCGTTTTAATTCTATTTAAAACATCCAAATCCAAAACATTTTCTTTAACATGTTATTCACTATTCAAAAACGTGAATATACTATGTTAACAAATTTCATCCTTTTTATACTTTTTAACTTAAAGGATTATTCACAGTCTAAAACGTGAATATAACTCCATTTATAAGTTATAACAATTAACTTATCAAAATAAGTCGTTTGCGAATTTATAAAACAACATTTATAAATTCCATTTCCATTTATTTCATAACAACTTCCTTTATAAATCTTCTTTATTTACCTATTCGATTTATAATCTTAATTATAAACCAAAGGTCCAAATTATAAGCCAAACACTTATAATTTATTTATTTGCAAAAATCGTTCCTTTGAACTTTACAAATTTTATAAACCTATTGTTTATAAAATTCCATTTATAACTTCACCGTTACATAATTCTATAAATTTCATTCATTAATGAATTTCATTTTCACTTCATTCAAACACTTATAAAGACTCGTTTTATAATGTCAATATTTCGATTTATAAATATCCGTTTATAAATCTCTTAATATAAATCAATTAATATTATTCTTTAAAACATCTTTTAATTTCCTTTATAATTTCATCATTTCGATTTATAAAATAATCAAATTTTATAAATCCTATATTTAAACTTTTATCATATATTCAAAAATCCAATCTAAATTATTTTATAAAATCATTAGTTCATATTTCTCAAAAATCGACTTTTAATCGTATTTCTAAAAATCAGCTTTTTTAACTATATTTCACAAAAACCATAATTTTTATAACTTAAAAAATTATAACGTTTATTTATGTATAATGGATCAATTCCAAAAATATAGTATATTTTCAAAATCACTTTAAAAATCATTTTAAAATCCCAAAATCTGGGTCCAATGATGCTACACACCAAATAGTCAATCACGACTAACAACGATATCATATATCGATATGATAATCCATCAAATATCAAAATATCTGAAATTAAATAAAAACTGTTGAGGAATCCAGTTGGATCCCTCCAACCTGTTTCCTGCATCCAAAAACATTAGCACAATACCAATTTCGCTCCAGTACGAAATTATCGCGGTATATGTTCTTAATAAATATTATCCGCTTACTAACGGCGTAATAGGGTCTCATCCGCTAAACAAAAAATGCGGGAAATCAACAACTGCAATATATACATATGCCAATATATATATATATTGATATTATATATAATACCAATTTCACTGTTTATGAAATATTCGCGGTATATGTTTATATTAAATAACATCCGCTTACTAACGGCGCATAATGTCTATTTTAACAATCAAAAATTTACAGTCATCATTCAAACATGCATTCAAATATTTTAAATCTAACTATTTAAAATAAAATCGAAATCTATTCGATTGAGTGAGAAGTTCTCACCTTGGTTTTAATTTCCGTTTTAGCTTTTATTTCGAATAAAATTAAACGCGCGTTTAATTTTACCCGAAATTCTCACTAACTCCAAATGACTCCAAACCAACTCCATCGCGTAGTGCTCGTCCATACGATTCCAACGCAACTGAGTTTGCATTTTTTCGACCTCGTATGAAAAAGTTATGCATTTTACAAGATTGTACACGTTTTTAATAACTAAATTCAACATAAACTTTATATTATAACCTAACAGCAAATCCTAGCCATCAGATCCCACTCCCCCTTCATCAGGCCATCCTCCCCATCTTCCTCTTTCACGTTTTTGGCTACAGGTAATAGCCGACCTCTTTGAACCCATCAAGCTCCACTAGGGTTCCACTTTTCTCCACGATCACTTGACGAAATCCGATCACTCCAACGCCATGACGAAGCCCACGAGACAAGCTAGGTTCGGCCTTAACCCCAGCAAGCTCGGCCTCACCCTCCTCCTAGGGATGCGTGCGCAACTTGCTGCCTTCCCACTCGATTTCCCATCAATCCGTGAAGCCATTCGCGATCTCCACCGTTGATCTCGTAGCTCTCGTCGTGCTCTTCATCTTTGTAGTTGAAACCTAAGGCTAATTGTCGACGCATTGGAAGATAATCGAGGTGGAAGTCAAGTGTTTTCTGGCCATTCATATAGGGGGTGGCGGCTGTGAATTATTATGCTAGGGTTAGGGTTTTGTAAATTGAAGAAGGGGTTGGGTGTCTATTTATAAGGAACGAGCGACACTATTCATCCCGGAAATTCCGAACTCCGATTTAGACGCCGTAACCAGCGTACCTAGGGTTTATCCCGCGTTCCGGACACAATGGAACAAGTTTCGGAAGCTAATTCGGAAGTATGTGCGAGTTATGGCTAAAAACGTTCAATTTGAATTAAACCGATTTAAATCGATTTCTAGGCGTTTTAATTTGTACCGGACAAACGGTAAATCCAATTGACACGAAATTTGAAACCTTACAATAATATCACATTACGGATCCGATGAAACTGGTTTCGTCGAAATCCGAGACTTTTTGAAAAATGGCTATTTTGACTCGCCAAATTTAAATTAAAAATAAATCGATGCGTTTCGAGCTGCCACGATCAAACGATAGCTCCGATTGACACGAAAATTGAAATCCGGTAATAACTAACTATTACGGATCCAATGGAACTAGTTTCGTTCAATTCTGAGACTGTTCAAAAATTGGCTATTTTACAGTCGATTATTAAATATTAAAATATTCAATTTTCACAAATTAACTTTTAATTCGATTTTAAAAGTTCTAAAATATTTCTATAACTCCAGTATGATTAAATAAAATTTTCCAAATTATTTTAAATCATTTTTAACTCAATTTTTAATTATTTCCATAATTTAACATATTAAATTATCGATTTAATTATCCAATTAAATCCAATAATTCAAATTAAAATTTATTTGACTTATAAATTCACTTATAAATATTTAAAATTAATTAAATATTCAAATTTAAATTATTAAAAATTCTGGGTCGTTACAATCATTGTGTTGATTATTGTGATAGGATCATTTATTTGATCGTCTATCTTAGTGATCATTGTGTTGATCATTTGTTGACCCAAAGCATGGCTTTTGTATAAAGTATGTTTTTGTGGACGTGACTTCGTCGAGCCTCACATCCCGTGAATGGTCAAAACAGGAAAGATGCGGCAAGGTTATGAGGGGTAGCGCCCTTTAGGATGTGTCCATTTCCTTCTGGAAAAGGGTGGTGTCATGGTATGGAGCCCAGATACTTACTCATGTTGAAAAACACTTTATGATTGTGTGAATTGATTACGAGCGCTCGGTTGAAAAGGTCCCAAAGGACCGGGGGATGGCATATTCGGTCAGTTGTTACTCAGTTAGGAGTAACCCGGCCTTGTGTTGGTAGAGATCCGGTTTGGTTCTCGGGGATGTCCATCCAGAGGCATTCTCATGTGGCAATGGGAAGTTCCTTGGCCTGACCATTTGTTGGAAATCCAATTCCCAATACGAAACTTGTACGGTATTAGTTGTAGAACCTGCTATTCACTTATGGTGGTCACCACTGTTTGGATAGTAGCTATAGTAGGCATACGATAATGGTCGTATGTTGGCTAAGATTTATATCTTTATTTTCGAAATAATTTCCTACACTATGCACTAGTAATAATATCAAATGTTATTTTAAAATGCGTATCAAGCATCTTTGACTATCATAAGGAGAAATCTCCTCCGATTCTGCGTTTGCATGTGTGTGTGTGCGGGAGGCCTTATGGTAGTCTCATTTTTAAAAGCATTGCGAATTGATTAAAAATATTCCTCTATTTTGATTTTAAAGATAAATAAACTGTTTTGAGTTCTCACACCAGTCACATGACTGACTCGGAGTTTATTGTTTTCCTTCCTAAACTCTGGGTGCCCACCAATTTCCACACGGGCAGTCAAGAGTTAGGTTTATCAGGAAATTCTGGATATTCAGGAGTTGCTGGAGGCAAGCTGGATGGCGTAGCATATTACTAGTATAGTATTTCTTTTCCGCTGTTTATTGTTGTTGTTGTACACTCTGATGATTTGATGTAATGTAATATAATGTGATGTAATAACTGATATAGTTCTTTATTTAAAAATTATTCATTTATTATTATATGTTGTTCTGCTGCGAATTGTGAGATTCTGATATTGTTCTGTAGTTCTTTCTGTTCTGTTTTTCTTTCTCTCTTCTTCTACCTCTTTCTTTTTCTTAAAAACCCATAATGGTTCGGTTTTTCGGCAACGAAAAATCGCTATCGTTACAAGACTTCAGCGTTGTAGATATATATATAGTTCGGCTGTGTTGGTACCTTTGGATTATTTGTTTGAGTTGTGTTGTATTGACTAGACAGGTGTTTATAACTTTCTAGTATGTGATATGTTAACTCTGATATATGTAAAATTATGTACTAGTTATGTGATCTATTATATTTTGTTCCATTCCGCTGTGAGATTCTGATGTTGTTGTTCTTTCTTCTCTATCTCTTCTATTTTCTCATCCCTTTCTTTCTTCAAAACGAAACGGTTTCCTGGGCGTAGGAAGTCGGGTCGTTACATATGGTTTCATATGATGCATGAATGTTTCATTCTTGTTCTATATATTTGTACAATTAATAATTATTATTTTGTTTACAGGTTGTATACACAGGCACCTAGTGTAACGATTCGTATTTTTAACTATTTTAAATTATATGATTAGATATAATTATTGAATAAAAATTGTTAGAGATGAGATTTATTGACTTATTATTGTAATTTATCAGATAATTAAATTAGGAAAATAGACAAAGGAAGAAGTTGCAAACAAATTTAGTGTCAAGGACAACAGGTTTGTTTTTTAGTCTGAAGGACACTTTTTATTGTAAACTGAAAATGATATTTACAGCTATCATTCTTTGATTTACACTTAAATGTGCCTTTCATCCTAAAAAGCAAACTTCTCTAAAACTAAATTTTTCTCCAACTTTTTCCTTAAGCCTAAAAAACCCTAATTAAATTTTTTAAATTTAATATTGGAATTATTTAAATAATGGAATTCTGTATTTAATGTGAATGAAAATGACATTGGAAATTGATTAAATTTTATATAAATATGAATGAAGATCATTTACTTTCAAATTTTGATTTCAATGTCAATAATTAGAATTTAGAAATTTTATATCATAATTAACAAGTAAAAATAGTCGTTTTGGCCACTGTCTCGGATTTCGATGAAACTAGTTTCATCGGATCTGTAATAGTGAGTTATTGAAAGATTTCAAGTTGCGTAGCGATCGGACTTGTCATTGGTCGTGCGAGCTTGTAACGTGTAGAAATTTGTTTCAGAATTTAATGAAAATAATCGATTTTAAAAAGATGTGTTCAACATACAATCGAATTGGCTTTCGAAACTAATTCCATTGTGTTTAAAATGAGAGTAAAACGTTATAAACACCAGGTGGCAAACTTCGTTTGGAGCTTGAGAATTTTAGGTGTTTACAGTTGAGATATTTTCAAATATAGTAATAATATATTTATATTAAAAGGAAAAAAATCTTACAGCCATGTTCCTTATCCACCGTAGCCTTTACTTCCTTTTCTTCAGCTTATTGAATGAGATTCATTCCAAACTAAAAAAAGAACGACTGCTGAAAGAAGAAGGAAATCGAATGAAGATCTAAAAAACCAAACGATATGCGATCAAGTATTGCTCATGGGGGTTGAATGAGGGGCCGAAGACAAGACACGTTGGGGGGTTTGACGGCGGCAACTACGGCGGCGAGGTGGGCAACCTAGGCGTGTAGGGAGTTGATTCTCGATGGGGCTCTGATTGCCTGATGTCGCGCGCACCTGAGGGATCGATCGCGTTCATAAAAAAAGGAAGGAAGTCGAAGTCGCGTATGAGGGAGAGGATGGTAGCTGTTACGTACGTGTTTAGGGTAATTTTTGTTTAAGTTGATTGTATTAATTTGTTTGATTCCTTTAATTTAAATTTTTATTATTGTTATACTGATAAAATCGTAACTCTCTTGTACAAGGTCCATTTCGCGTGAACGAGTTGTTGTGTATTCGTATCGATGTCATCTACAATATAGGATCGAGCTGGAATTTATTTGTAGCTGGAAATATTTTCAGTTTCAAGTAAAGAAGTGTGTTTTTACGCTAACGTTTGACTATTATATTCTTTGTTAGTAAAATTTATATCATGAAGTAATTTGAATTTATTGATTGTTGTTGGATAAATTTTAAATTGACATTTAATTGACATCTGAATTTATTGATAGAATCTATTAAATAATAGTAAAGCGGAAGAAATTCCAGCTCTCACATTAAATCTAGCATTTCTCTCACCTCTCCTTAATTTTCTCTAGGTATTTATTGAAATTTTTTTTAAACACCTAATATAATTCATTAGTTTTGAATTGTTTATAAGATTTTATTAATTTCACACTATCGTTTTACATTCAAAAATCTACACTTTCTGCTTTCTACACTTATTTTCAAAGTCCTCAATTTTCATGTGCAATTTACATTTAAGTTTATATTTTTAAAATAATTAAATAATCTCATTATAAATTACTTTAAAAATATTAATAACCATTATTTATTAATTTGTCCAATAAATAATATAGATAACCATGCCAATAAAATATCACGCTTATTGTAACAAAATAGTATAAATATAGATCGCATAAAAAACAATACGAACAACTTTAATGTATAATTATTTATTTTAATAAATTATTAGTTAAATGATTGAAGTTTAAAGATCAAAAATCATCATAATAATTATAAAATCTTCACACCTACTCATTAATTCTCTTCGTTTTTTTGAATCCATATATGTAACGATCCCAGATTTTGAATAATTTTAAATCGATAATTTATTTTATTTTTGAATATATTACCTTGTAATAACTGGTAATTTGATAAATATTATAAAATATATCCATGTAATTCATGTAATCTGTATTTGATTTCAAAACATTGTACTTTAGAAAGAATAATATGTGTGAATACAAACAAAATATAGTTACAAAATAAATAAAGTAAAATATAAATACAATGTGAATATAAGATGATAAGTATTTAAGTTGAAATTTAATATGTAAGTTAAATTAACTATTAAAATATAAATTAAACACATTAAACAAAAAATAACAACATTGAATTCATTTATATTGCAAAGTGATAAGATTAAAGAAACAAATTACATACAAAATTGGATAAGTATGAGCAAGGACAAGTAAGATAAACATCTATGTAAAAAGCCAAGGAGATAGGCATTAGCTTATGAAACAAAATAAACATAATAAATGCAGCCACCACAACAAGATGTACATCAGCCACCATGTCAAAGCAAAAGAAATTAATATACTTCAGGTATGACTAGGAAATATAGGATAGATATGTAAACATATAGTTTTCAAGTATGATAGGCATGTAAACTTGAGAACAAACAAATATAAATAGGTATGCAGGCTGAGAAACAAAAAGAAATAAATATATACTAGATGTGTGCAAACAATATTAGATAAGTATGTAAAGTGTAAATCTAGACAAGCATTAAATGCTAGCCACGATGCAGTTCATATCAGCCTCCACCCTAAAAGTATCTTTGATCTAAATCGGTACAAACAAAGATTGTATATATGCTGTATTGTACAAGTGTTATCACTGTTGTATAAAATATAAAAATGTACCCTGTCTACAACTCACTGCTATATATCTCTACCTTCTCATTTTAATTCGAAGACCAAAACCTAGATCCGAAGTAAACTATTTCAAACTCAAACAAAACTTCAGTTTAAACTACAATCAAGATCAATCAACCAGAGAATCAAGAGGAAGAGTTTCAGCTTGTAATTTTCAAGCCAGTTTCAAGTATAGAAGGCTCTGTTCTTTCTTCAAAAATAAACTGTGAGTAACATATGTTTTTTCAAAGACTTGAATCTACTGCACAGAAATGTCTGTGAATAAGTATGTTCCTACATGTATATGAATCCTTTGAACATGATGTGAACTGGAAGTATTGCGTGTAGGTTATTGTTGTATATGTTTCTGTTCTAAGACTAAAAGATACCGGGTTTTTAATTCAAAACGAAAAAAATCATTTCTTTTTAATCTACTTTCTTTTTGGGTTTAATGTTAAAACAGAAATAGTTGTTATAGAAAATACTGAAGATTAAAAATTTATTCCATTCAAAATAACTTGTAAATATTTCTGGAAACCAAAACATATGAGTAACACCTTAATTTAGTCAAAAATTCAAACTTTTTAATTTTCAACTTCAGGTATATAAATTGAATCCTCATACTAAAACAAGATTTTTAAAACAAAAATGAGAACTTTTAGCTGAGAAAAGAAGGAGCAGTTTACATATGAACAAAAATCATATCTTTACAAATTTCTGTTGTTTTGATGAATTTTAGATGATGAAATTAATGGTGAAGCTGGCTTAATGATCCACGAGCACGAGAAAAATAATAGAAATTTTTTTGAATGCATGAATTTTTGGCTTGAATCGAATATAGGGATTTGGTTAAAAATTTAATGTGCTCTGTAAATTTTGGTTTTCGTCGCCGTCAGGCGATCGAGTGTCGTATGGTTTTTTGAGGAGGTAGCTCGATCGTAGTTGAGTTCATGGCCGGAGCTGTCGACCCACAGGTGGTCGAGGTCTCGAGTTCGACGCATGTTTCCAGGTTGATGGCGAAGTATGGTGACGTTTCTAGGTTTGGATATTTACTCGACTTTGATTTCGAGTCCACCTGGAAGCAATCTAATGATGTAGTTGAAGTTTGGTGATGTTAGTGGATGGGGGATGATCGTCGTTGGTGGTCGGAATCGCCCACAACCTTCGTGCAGGTGCACGGAGGGACTATTGGTGATCTGAGCATTTTTGTTGAGTGAAGTTGGATTGTTCGTTGTTTTACTCGAAGTGATACTCAAAGCGCTGGTTGTTTTGCTCGGGGAAGTTGGTATTTTGACTCGAAGAAATCTTCGTGAGTCTCGAGTATGTGAAATTCTAGGTTTTAAATTAAAACAGAACCTGCTTTGTTTAACTGAGAATATAAATCAAAGTTTGAATGAAAATTTAAAGTGTAGTTTGAAACTCAAGTGAGGAACTAAAAAAAAGAGAAAAAAAGAAGAAGAAAAGAATAGTAGAAGAAGAAGGAGGGATGTAGGAGAATGACGCGAGAAAGCTCAGTGGAAACCCGAGGTTAGCTCGAGCTAACACGTCGATTTCTTCGGGTTTAAATCTTCCGGGGGGTTGCCAAATAAATATATTAAGCTAAAAAGTTAAACAAGTTTTATATAAATTAAGTTATTAATATCGACAGGGTTTTAAGCTAAAACTTGATTAAATTGGATGAAAAGTTAATAAATTAGTTTAACTTAAATTTGTAAGTTAAATAATCATATTATCGTTAAAGCTTTAATTTAAATAATTAAGTAACTTAGTTTAAAGCCATTTCTTACATAAGGAATGAATATTCTTTATATTTATTTTAAGATATATAAAGAAATTTTAAATTTGATTTAAAATTTAAATGGTTAATCATTTTGAATCTTAAATTCAAATGGAATTTAAATTTAAAAGTGTAATGTTTAAAATACACTTAAATGTTAATGAAATCATTAATAAGGAAATTAATTATCTTAGAGATAATTAAGGTAATAAAATGATTTAAATTAATAAGGAAATTAAAGAAATGATTATTTAATTTATAAATAAATAATTTAGATTAATTTATAATTAGAAGTGATTAATAATGAATTAGTCCAAGAAAATTTCTTAAGAAAGTGATTAAGAGATGTTTTTAGTTAATGAAGATAATTAACTAAGGGTTTTTAAGTATTTATTTACGGTGATTTAATTTTAATAGTAAATTAGATTAATTAATTTAGATAATCAATTATAAATTGTTTAAATATAATTACTTAATGAGAGTAATTAAGAATTAATCACTTATTATAATTATTTTTTTTGGATATTTTGATTAATTAAGGTTAATTAGTTAAGTAATGGGTTTAAATGTTGGTTTAATTAATATGATTAATTAAGAAAAAATTAATTAATCAAAATGTTTAATAAATTAATTTATATCAAATGATTTTGTAATTAATTAATCAGAATTTGATAATTTATTTATAAGTAATTAATTTACTTGGAGATAAATTGAATTGATTAGGATTAAACGATTAATTAATCCTGGGTATAAATGATTATTAAATGCTTGACCTTACTTATGAATGATTGTATTGTATGAGATGCCTTGAATTAATTGTCCTATCTGATCTTGATATTTTGTTCTGTGATTTGAACTGTGTATGATTTGTTCATGTATTTACATTTGTATATTATCTGTGAATTTATGAATGGACGACAAGCGTTATAGTTTATAACGCTTGTCAACTATATTTCTGTATTTTGATCTTTGATGATTGAGTGATGTTGCACTATTGTGTTAAACCCTGGACCACACTTATACACACACAAATATGGATTTCACGGGAAAATCGATTAAGTCACAGATTTTGAAATAGTTTAAAAGTTGAATATTTAAATCCAAATGGTTTTGGAAATGTTTTGGGATTAAAGTGAAAAGCTTTTGAAATGGAATTTCAATGATGAAATTTATTTGGAACAACTTGATTACGTTTTGAAATTTGAATAATTTGATTTAAATTGAAATTCAATATTTGAAATTGAATTCTATATTCAGTATTTATGATATTAAACGGTATACAAGTTTATATGGGTTTTAGACCATTTTTAAAGTATTGTTTTTGGGAATTTGAATTAACCCAAAGATTTTAACTTTTATAAATGGGATCGAATTTCTCCTAAACGAAAACTACTAGTTTTCAAATAAAAATAGCTTTCATTTAAAGAAAGGATTTCCAAATTGTGTTGAAAAGGTTTCAAGTTTGAAATGGAATTGAAATGTTTTGAAAGCTATGAAATGAGTCTTTGTTTCAAAGACCGAATAAGTTAATCCAACTTGAATTGGAATTGTTTTTGAAAGGCTATGAATGAATCTTTGGAAACGATTTTGAAAGCTATAAGTTGAATCTTTGATTTAAAGATTCAACGAGTTAATCGATTTTGAAAGCTATAAGTTGAATCTTTGATTTAAAGATTCAACGAGTTAATTAAATTTTGAAAGCTATAAGTTGAATCTTTGATTTAAAGATTTAACGAGTTAATCCAATTGAAATGGAAATTATTTTGAAATCCATAAATGGATCTTTGTGAACCGGGTGAACTTTGTGAATTAAATCTTTCGTTTAAAAGATCAAAAGTGTGGTAATCGATTAAACCATTGAAGGTTGTTGAAATGAATCTTTTTGTTTAAAAGATTTGAAATGGTAATTTGTTTAAACCTTTTGAAAGAAAGTTTTGAATTATTAAGTTGTGACTTAATTGAAATCCCATATCCATATGTTTTAAATGATGCGCTCACTATTCGGTTTAGCCGGGGGAAGACCTTTGTGTCATATAACCCATTCCGAATATGTGATTCGAGTTATGGATTGCATCTGAAGACCGGTGGTGAAGACCGGGTATTTGTGAGATTGATATGATAACCTATCGGTTGTCTCTGCACCGAGTAGCTACGGTATAGAGATTCCCTAAGTGATGGGATGTCCGATCGGGATTGTGAATACCCGAATTGCAAGGGCTTTTTCAGAAGTGTCTTCGGTTCTGTTCGAACCCGTAACAGACTTGTATGGTTACATGTCTGACACTACACTTTGAGATATAAAGCAGATTTCTTTCAAATACATATCTGTTTGTGGCAGAGAATTTATTCTCTTAGCTTAACACCCTTCTCTGAGATGTACGAGCTTAGAGGTTATGTATTTGAAGGTTATCAGCGATATATTCCCAATTTGGTAGTGTGGCATGCTGAGTGCTGCTGCGTGTTGATCATTTGTTAATCATTTGTGATCAAAGAATGGTTTTAGTGTAAAGCGTAGCTTTGTGGACGAGACCGCATTGGGACCTCACAGCCCGGAAATGGTCAAAACAGGAAAGATGCGGCAAGGTTATGAGGGACGCTCCCTTTAAGGTGTGCCATTCCCTTCTGGAAAAGGGTGGTATCATGGTATGGAGCCCAAATACTTACTCATGTGGACACCATACAATTATTACTTTGTGATGTTGTTGGATTAGAGGCATCTCGGATAAAGGTCCCAAAGGACCGGGGGATGGCATGCTTGAGTAGTAGTTACCTAATTGCAGAGGTAACCCGACCTTGTGTTGGCAGAGATCCGATTAGGTTCTCGGGACGTCCCGCCAGAGGCGATCCCATGTGGCAGTATGAAGTTCCTTAGCCTGACCATTTGTTGGAAATCCATTCATCCAATACGAAACCCTATACGGTTTTAGTTGCATTACCTGTCATTCACTTATGGTGGCGCCTCACTGTTTGGATGGTAGCTATAGTAGGCATAGTTCGGAATGTCTATGCTGGCTATGATTTATATTCTACTTTCGAAATGCTTTTCTGCACTTTGCACTTATAGTAAATGTAACATCCCGTATTTTTAAACCATTGAATTTGAACATTTAATTCGTTTTAAATTTTTAATGTGGATTCTTAATTGATTTTGAAATGAATGGATTCGGGTTCAATCAATGAAATAAGCTATAGTTTTTAATTATAACAATTCCGGTTGAATTTGAATAATGGAAAAATAATAATTTAAATATTCGGAATTGAAATAAAAGTAAATCTGGTTGTAAATAGTGATAAAAATGGTTTTAGAAATTTATTTTGAGTTATTTGAGTGTAAATAGCGTGGTGGGAATTTTAGAATTTAAGGTTGATAAATTAATATTTGGGATTTTATATTAATTTAAAAATGAATTTAATATTATTAAAATGCAATTTAATCAGATTTTGGTCCGGAATGAGCCAGAATGATTTTTTATTGTGTTTATAAATTTTATATGATTTATTGCTAAGTTATTAAAATTTCAAAAGTGAAATTTTAAGTGTTTTCGTCAATTTTGAGAATCACCCGATTTAATAGACGAGTTAAAATAGCCATCCGGGGCACAGTCTCGGAATTCGACGAAACTAGTTCCATTGGATCCGTAATAGTTAGTTATTATCGAATTTCAATTTTCGTAGCAATCGGAGTTGTAGTTTGACCGTGGTAGCTCAAAACGCATAGAAATCGTTTTAACCGATTTAATTTTTAATTGATCGTTTAATTCTGTAACTCGCACGTATGACCGAATTAGCTTACGAGACCTGTTCCATTTTGTCCGGAACACGGAAAAACCCTAGGAACGCCTGTCGGAACGCGTAGTTTGGAGTTCGTTTGCATATGAGGTTAAATTGAGAATTTTGTTGATTAAAATAATATTAAATAACACACACACACACACACACACACACACACACACACACACACACACACACACACACATATATATATATATATTAATTTTTCTAAACCCTAGCGTTATCTCAGAGCCGCCGCATAGAAAACATTTAATGGCCGAAACACGATATCTTTTCTTCCCCAAAATCTCTTCATCCAAGAATTTTTAGGCTTCATTTTCTAAATGAAAAACGTAGAGCTCTCCGAGCTCTACAATATGAACGGTGGCGATCGAATATGGAGTTGTAGATGGATGGCAAATCATGGTGGAAGGGCCGCCGTTCGTATGTGTTTTCTGGTGAGTTGGGGAGGCCGAGTTCCATGGGATCTGGGGCGAGTGAAGTGGATGTTGAGGGCGTTCGAATGGTGGCGCCAGATCGAGCTCAAAGCGATCGTGTGCAGTGCGGCGAGCTACCCTAGTTTTTGCGTGTTGGGTTTCATTCTTCTGGGAATCGCGATGTTACGTGAGAAGAAGGAGCTAGCGGCTTCATTCGTATCTACGGCCAGATTTCTATATGGTGTGTGTATATATATATATATTGTTTAAAATTCAATTCAAACTTCAAAATTGAATAACTCTTTCATACAATATCAGATTCGAACGAAATTTGCGGCGCCGGAATCGCAGAAGCGCATACTACGCGGTGGTACAGTTCGAAAACCATTCCGGGCAAGTAGAAATTTGAGTTAAATCGAACGTCGTTCAGTTTAATTTGAATTTTGAACGCTCGCCGAAACTCAAGGTGAGTTATTCTCACTCACATCTAGATGTTGGCTGATTTAAATAATTAATATTTAAATATCTGTGTGATTGGTCGAATATAATTGTTGTTATCAGCCTGGATTGATATATATATTGTTGTGCTAATATTTGTGGATGCAGGAAAAAAACCAGGTTGGAGGGATCCAACTGGATTCCACACATTATAATAATTATCTTTATAATTGATGTTGTGATCTGTTTATATATTGTGATTGATAATTCTGAATTAAATTATACTGTGACATTGCTGGATAAGTGTATACACAGAATTTAAAAAAAATTAAATAAATTGGGTTTATAAAGAAATAAAGAAATTGATAAATAAAGAATTTAAGGGAATAAAATTTGGAATAAATAAAGAGGAACATTTATTAGTTGGGAAATGTGGAAGTATGGATTTCTGGTAATAACTTCGATAAGAAGTTATAAATTGTTAAAAATAACAAATGGAGTTATTTTGATAATAACGTTCCCTGGAAATTAAATATGATTTCAAAAGAAACCCTTCAAAATTTAATTAGCAATTAATTACAAATTAGAATGTTGCAGAACTATTATTTAAAAACCATTGAAATTTAAGTAGGTATTTCTTTAAGCAATTCCTTAAGTATGATTTTCATTTAATTAAATTTGTAATGGTTTATTTAAAAAGACGTAAACCTATACTTTGAAAGCAAATTTCCGGGAATGGGAATATGATTAAGCTTCGTAAGAAGTTACTTGAAACGTGGAAAGTAAATTTATGTTATTAAACCATAAATCTGAATTGAAATAAATCGACAGAATTTATAAGAAGGATTTTCTGGAATGTTTAAGTGGGAATGAGTTTCCCTGGGAAAACCAAGTTCGAGTTTTAAACAGATTTTATTAAAAAGGAAGTCAAAATTTCAAACTTGTTTTAAAGAGTATTTTGAAAATTACTATTTTAAAGTAACTATTAATAAATTAGCAATAGTAAATCTTTATGAATATTCCAGTAATTATTTTTACAAATGGATTGTTTTAAAAGAATAGTTTTGACCTAAGTTATTGAAATTAGTATTAACCTCTTAAACTCTACTTATAAGTTTAGTTTAAACTAAACCCTTATTTACAATCAGGATTTATATCCTAATAAATGGTTTTACTTTACACATTAGAAATTATATTTTGTGTAATAACTACTAGTAAATTTCCATATTTAAAGTATATTTTAAAATAAAGTGTTTTACTTGTTAAAAATCTAAATTTGTTTTGAACTTGGTTATTTCCAATGGGAATAAATGGTAAAGGATTTACCTTGTAAAGGAAGAGATTTTGGGAATTGTATTCAAATGAGTTGAAAATGAAATTATATCTTGTAAGAGATATTGGAGGCAAACAAATAATGTGGGAATTATTTATTGTGTGATGGATGTTTGTGAATATAAATTGATAGTTAAATCACCGACTATCAATATTGGACAAATGCGTTGATCGTTTCGAAGAGACCGGGATCGAGATTTATTTCTCGAAAACCACTTCGATCCGGTTTGTACGTTTCGTGCGAAAAATGTGTTCGGAGTCGAAGATGGAGTAGTGAAGTGCAAGGGCTAGTCGCTACTAATCCTGAGGATATTTCAAAAATGGATGTAGTAGCAGTAGTGCCTTCGGTTCCATTCGAACCCGGGACGGACTTGTATGGATGAATGCTTGCGAAACATCGTCAGGTGGGCGATGGGCATTCTAAGTGAAACGTTCTAAAGGTAACGCTAAGCTTCAAGCCTCATCAACCGGGAATGACTGAAATCAGGGGATATGCAGCAAGGCTTCGTGGGTAGCCCCCACTTGAGTGTAAGGTCATCCCTTTTTATTCGTCTTAGTGGTGAGGTTGCTGATCCCAACCGTGGGGTGATCTTATTCGGAACTGTCCAGTAAGAGATGGGTCCGGCCTTGTGTTGCAGGGGAACGGGAGTGGTCCTCGGTACTGTGATCTAGACCACGTACTGTGACAGGTGGCACCCCAGTGCCTAGTCATTGTTGGAAATCCATTCTCCCTACGAGCTTTTTACGAGTTTTGTTTGTATTACCCACTTCTATGGCTAGTAGCTGGAATTTAATCATGTAACAATTTTGGCTATTTTATAAGTATTTGTAAATAGACCCTATTATAATATCAGAGGATTTCTATAAAAAGTGTTTTAGCTATCGTAAGGTAAAAACCCGACATGTTTATTTGTGGCGTGGTCTTACGAGATGCTTTTGTTTTCAAAGGATTTTTGAAACTTTAATAATCAATTTGGATGCCTTATTATCAGCTGGTATTCCAGACTGACTCGGGTGTTATTTCATTATAATGCTCGGGTCAGACCGAGTATTATTTGTACAGGACAGGATGCTATGGAGCAGCAGATGAGCTGGAGTCCGAGACGTATTACCTGTATTTATATATATATCCGCTGCTATGATTGTATGGTATGTTTGATTGGTATTGGTTGTTGTATGAGGTACTCTGATGATATGATGTATAAAACAATGATAGTTTTCATTTTGTGTAAAGTTCTATATTTACTATTATATTTTATTCCGCTGCGACTGTGATATTCTGATATTGTTTAGTTTCTTCTTCTTCTATCTCTTCTTCTTTAACCCTAATGGTTCGTAATTCTGTGCCATTTGAGTTAATAGAGGTAGAATAGTGGTAATTCAAGGGGTATGGATTTGCGGGCTATTACACTTGGTATCAGAGCTTAGGTTGGCGACAACCTAGGCTTTGGTGGGGAAATTACTCATTAAATAGAGTCAATAGTACTCTATAATGAGTTGAGTGTATTAATAGATATGAGAGCGTACTTGTTAGTGAATATAAAATTGTTTTTATACTGTGTTGACTTATCGGTTGAGTGTTTATGAATTCTGGTCGGTGCGGGAAGTACAACCGTATCGATAGGGGTTTCTAAATTCTTAAACAAGATAAACCGACATAGTATTGTTTTAAAAAGGGGTAACTGAAATAATTTTACCCAAAATTATATTTTGATGTAAAAGGAATAATTTTTTGAAATTATTATACATATTTGATTGTTTGGATGTGGATATCTTAATTAAATGGGAATCTAAAATTTAATCTAAAAATTTGAAATTGTTATAACCGAATAAAATTCTATGAGTATAAATTATACAAAGAGAATAACTAAATTTAATTTAAACCAGAATTTAAGTCCCGGAAGTTTTGGAAGGGATTTTAAATGTAATGAAACCAAAGGTTTGGAAATTTAAAAATCTTGGAAATGTTTGGTAATATTTTCCAGAGTGTTTGAAGGCAATAATGGAATATTGTTTTGGGAAGGAGTTTTAAATGGAAACTGTTTTGAAATGAATTTAGAAAAGTAAGAAGCACTGAACTCACTTCAGTCGCTAGAAAATAATCCTGATGATGCTGGCCACATCATTAGAATTCATTTTCGAGTTTCTAAGGTGATGGATTGCTTCCCTAGTACTTGGTTATGATATTGTTTGGGACTTGTTGGTTATAATAGTTGATTTGGAAATTTTCAAAATGGGAAAATTTGTTTGGTATAACCAAATTGTTTTGGAAAATCAAGGGATTTGATTTGATATACCAAATGGGTATGAATTGATTATTATTTCAAAATGGTTTTGGAATAAAACCGGGTAATTGAATTTTGGAAAATTCTATTTAAATAATGTGTAAAGTTAACATGAATTAACTATTGAACTTATTAAGTGGAGTTGATATCTATAAGAAGGAAGAAATGAAAATTTTAATCTTGGAATTAAATCTTAACTTGAGTAATTGGAAATGAATAAAATATATTAAAGTGAATTGGAAATTTGAATTTAACTTGGATAACTTAAAAAAATTGAAATTAGAATTAAATGGATTTGGGGTTAAATGAAAAAGTAAGTTGGTCTGAAATTGTGGGTCATTGTGAAATGGATTGTACCCATAAGTTATTAAGTTGTATACTTATAAGTTGAGATTGAGGATTTAAAATTGTGTAAGGAATTAAATTGAAAGAAGATTTGTATCCTTAAAAATTCAGTGATGCATATATATAGAAAATTGAAATTGTGATTATAAGATGTAGACAGATTGAAATAAGCAATATGGGTTTAAAATAAATAAGTTGGTGAACTTATAAAAAATAGAAAAGGAGTTATAATCACAAATGGGAAATAGTGGAATGGTATGGTGAATTCAAACTTAATCTCAAATAAAATGTGAATTGAGATAAGGTAGAGTGAGATATAAAGGAAGTGAATGAACTTAAGTTAGAAAATAAGTTTTGAACTTATTTATGGAGAAATAAATTGGATATAAAGGTGAAATGTAAAATTGCTTATAATTACATAAAAGAAATTCATATTCTTAAGTTATTAAGTGTTATAATTTGAATTTGTGATTATAAAATGGAAATGGACTTAAGTAAGCAATCTAAACTCTGAATGGAAGTGAAATTGTAATTCATTATGGAAAGAGTTGAATGGTGTGGCAAATTCAAAACTTGACCATAAATGAAATGTAAAGGGTAATGAAGTAAGTGAGAATATAAAGGTGAATGTTCTTAAGTTAGCAAATAAGTCTTGAACTTATGTATGGGGAAAAATGAAATTTGTTTTGATAATGAAATTGAAATTAAGTTTCAGTTGTGTAGTAAATAATATTGAAAGAAATTTAGATTCTATTTAAAGGAGTGAAAAGGAAAGGTAGAAATTTAAATTTGCTAAATGAAATAATTGGAAAATGGCCATATTATAAATGAATTCAGAGTGAATGGAGGAAGTGAATTAAAACCTAATATGGATTAGCTTAGAGACTAAATTGAATTACAATTAAATGGAATGTGTATGGTAATGAATGGAATTTTGATAGTTTGATCAAAATTTGGAAAGTAAATAGAAATCCAATTGTGGCATGGGATTCAAATTTGTGATAACAAATAATGAAGTGTGAATGAAAAATGGAATTGGATTATAATAGCGATGCTTGGAATTGTAAATAAATTGAAGTGTGTGAAATGATTTGAAGTGACCTTATTATCACTAAAACATTTAAATTATTGGATATAAACTAGAATTGGATGAATATACTAATCAAGTTTAATGTAATTGGAATTTGATTGAATGAGAATCAAATGAAGAAAAAATAAAATTGATATAAGAAGATAATGGAAACATTGTATGATTTAAACAACATAAGAAAATTGAAAACAATAATGATGGATGAGCTTTATTAAGTAATCTTGAATGCAATCTGTTAGATAATTAAAACTGAATTACAAGTGAAATGGTATTAATTAATCATTGTGATAAAGAAAGGATGTGTGGGTTGTAAATAATCCAGGATGGAATGATATTAATATAAACTTAAGTAAAATGATGAATTTGGAGTGAGAATAAGAATGTGATTTAAAAATTGAAATGGATGATTCAGAATGGAATAAAATTAATATAAATTTAAACTAGAATTAATTTTAATGGTTATGAGTTTAAGTGGTGATTATTTTTGGCTTGAATGACATGAATATTTGCATGTATTCAGAATTGAGTTGTTTAAACAACAACTGAATTGGTTTTGAATAAATTGGAATGGATTGAAATGTTATTAAGTAATTTTTGCATAAGAATGAAAATGAATCATAAAAGAAATGAAAATGCTTCAAAATTGAAATAAAATTGGTTTGTAAATCAATTTGGAATTGAATTGGAATAGATTGATGTTAGTGAAGCATATGTTAATCATACTGAAATAGAAATGAATTGGTTGTAATTAATATAAATGGTATATAATGAACTTGAATGTAAATCATTCAAGTAAAATAAAATGAAGTTAGTTTGGATGAAATTAGAATGGGTTAAAAATCTTGGTAAATGGATTTGAGTATAAATGTAGGTGAATCATAATAGAAATGCAAATGTAGCAAATTGAAGTAAAACTTGCTCGGTGAATCAATTAGAAAATTGGGTAAAGTATGAATTGGAATGGCGAAACTTGTTTGTATATCTTTTGTGTGAAATAAAATGGAATTTGGTATTAGAAAAGGAACTTGTGCATGTTATAAAATATGGTTTACTTATGGAATCATGCAAATTGTTGATTGGATTATGAAATGGTTATGTTTGGCTTAAATTTACATTGGAAATGTTGTTAAAATGTTCATATCTTTGAAAACTAATGAGTTTGTTGAGTATAGTACAGGCGCGGGAGGCGTTCGAGAGAGTTGGAGCGCATATATGCTAAAATATTAGCTGCTTGCTTTTAAAATGTGCTTAAAAGGTACGCCTATGCAAATATAATTGGAAAATGATATATATATTGTGATATATTTTGGTTTCCGACCATGTGGGTCGATGTATATATATTTATCTGTATCGCGATATCGCGAAAGCTCCTCCGTGCAGGGGAGACTCTGCCAAAATTTTCCGGAAATTTTGGGAGTTAGAATTTTATTTAGGATTTTGTAAACTTATTAACTTGGAAAGTTATAAGTTAAAATTAAAGCTTTAGAGTAAATGAAGCAAATGAGTTTGAAATTAAGCTAAAGGATTTTAGAAGGAATATGAGCTTTTAACTAAGCAAATTGGGTAAGTAAATGGTTGGAGAGTATTTTCTACCCTAGCAAATTTCGGGGACGAAATTTTTATAAGGGGGGAGGAATGTAACATCCGTTATTTTTAAGCCATTGAATTTGAACATTTAATTCGTTTTAAATGTTTAATGTGGATTCCTAATTGATTTTGAAATGAATGGATTCGTGTTCAATCAATGAAATAAGCTATAGTTTTTAATTATAGTAATTCCGGTTGAATTTGAATAATGGGAAAATAATAATTTAAATATTCGGAATTGAAATAAAAGTAAATTTGGATGTAAATGGTGATAAAAATGGTTTTAGAAATTTATTTTGAGTTATTTGAGTGTAAATAGCGTGGTGGGAATTTTAGAAGAATTTTAAAGTTGATAAATTAATATTTGGGATTTTATATTAATTTAAAAATGACTTTAATATTATTAAAATGCAATTTAATCAGATTTTGGTCCGGAATGAGCCAGAATGATTTTTTATTGTGTTTATAAATTTTATATGATTTATTGCTAAGTTATTAAAATTTCAAAAGTTAAATTTTAAGCGTTTTCGTCAATTTTGAGAATCACCCGATTTAATAGACGAGTTAAAATAGCCTTCCAGGGCACAATCTCGAAATTCGACGAAACCAGTTCCATTGGATCCGTAATAGTTAGTTATTATCGGATTTCAATTTTCGTAGCAATCAGAGTTGTCGTTTGACCGTGGTAGCTCAAAACGCATAGAAATCGTTTTAACCGATTTAATTTTTAATTGATCGTTTAATTCTGTAACTCGCACGTGTGACTGAATTAGCTTACGAGACCTATTCCATTGTGTCCGGAATGCGTAAAAACCCTAGGAACGCCTGTCGGAACGCGTAGTTTGGAGTTCGTTTGCATATGAGGTTAAATTGAGAATTTTGTTGATTAAAATAATATTAAATAACATATATATATATATATATATATATATATATTAATTTTTCTAAACCCCTGCGTTATCTCAGAGCCGCCGCATAGAAAACATTTAATGGCCGAAACACGATATCTTTTCTTCCCCAAAATCTCTTCATCCAAGAATTTTTAGGCTTCATTTTCTAAATGAAAAACGTAGAGCTCTCCGAGCTCTACAATATGAACGGTGGCGATCGAATTTGGAGTTGTAGATGGACGGCAAATCATGGTGGAAGGGCCGCCGTTCGTATGTGTTTTCTGGTGAGTTGGGGAGGCCGAGTTCCATGGGATCTGGGGCGAGTGAAGTGGATGTTGAGGGCGTTCGTATGGTGGCGCCAGATCGAGCTCAAAGCGATCGTGTGCAGTGCAGCGAGCTACCCTAGTTTTTGCGTGTTGGGTTTCATTCTTCTGGGAATCGCGATGTTACGTGAGAAGAAGGAGCTAGCGGCTTCGTTCGTATCTACGGCTAGATTTCTGTATGGTATATAAAAAAAAATTGTTTAAAATTCAATTCAAACTTCAAAATTGAATAACTCTTTCATACAATATCAGATTCGAACGAAATTTGCGGCGCCGAAATTGCAGAAGCGCATACTACACGGTGGTACAGTTCGGAAACCATTCCATGCAAGTAGAAATTTGAGTTAAATCGAACGTCGTTTGGTTTAATTTGAATTTCGAACGCTCGCCGAAAATCAAGGTGAGTTATTCTCACTCACATCTGGATATTGGCTGATTTAAATAATTAATATTTAAATGTCTGTGTGATTGGTGGAATATAATTGTTGTTATTAGCCTGGATTGGTATATATATTGTTGTGCTATTATTTGTGGATGTAGGAAAAAAAACAGGTTGGAGGGATCCAACTGGATTCCTCACATTATAATAATTATCTTTACAATTTATGTTGTGATCTGTTTATATATTGTGATTGATAATTCTGAATTAAATTATACTGTGACATTACGGGATAAGTTATACACAGAATTTAAAAAAAATAAAATAAATTCGATTTATAATGAAATAAAGAAATTGATAAATAAAGAATTTAAGGGAATAAAATTTGGAATAGATAAAGAGGAACATTTATTAGTTGGCAAATGTGGAAGTATGGATTTCTGGTAATAACTTCGATAAGAAGTTATAAATTGTTAAAAATAACAAATGGAGTTATTTTGATAAGAACGTTCCCTGGAAATTAAATATGATTTCAAAAGAAACCCTTCAAAATTTAATTAGCAATTAATTGCAAATTAGAATGTTGCAGAACTATTGTTTAAAAACCATTGAAATTTAAGTAGGTATTTCTTTAAGCAATTCCTTAAGTATGATTTTCATTTAATTAAATTTATAATGGTTTATTTAAAAAGACGTAAACCTATACTTTGAAAGTAAATTTCCGGGAATGGGAATATGATTAAGCTTCGTAAGAAGTTATTTGAAACGTGGAATGTAAATTTATGTTATTAAACCATAAATCTGAATTGAAATAAATCGACAGAATTTATAAGAAGGATTTTCTGGAATGTTTAAGTGGGAATGAGTTTCCTTGGGAAAACCAAGTTCGAGTTTTAAGCAGATTTTATTAAAAAGGAAGTCTAAATTTCAAACTTGTTTTAAAGAGTATTTTGAAAATTACTATTTTAAAGTAACTATTAATAAATTAGCAATAGTAAACCTTTATGAATATTCTAGTAATTATTTTTACAAATGGATTGTTTTAAAAGACTAGTTTTGAGCTAAGTTATTGAAATTAGTATTAACCTCTTAAACTCTACTTATATGTTTAGTTTAAACTAAACCTTTATTTACAATCAAGATTTATATCCTAATAAATGGTTTTACTTTACACATTAAAAATTATATTTTGTGTAATAACTACTAGTAAATTTCCATATTTAAAGTATATTTTAAAATAAAGTGTTTTACTTGTTAAAAATCTAAATTTGTTTTGAACTTGGTTATTTCCAATGGGAATAAATGGTAAAGGATTTACCTTGTAAAGGAAGAGATTTTGGGAATTGTATTCAAATGAGTAGAAAATGAAATTATATCTTGTAAGAGATATTGGAGGCAAACAAATAATGTGGTAATTATTTATTGTGTGATAGATGTTTGTGAATATAAATTGATAGTTAAATCACCGACTATCAATAGTGGACAAATGCGTTGATCGTTTCGAAGAGACCGGGATCGAGATTTATTTCTCGAAAACCACTTCGATCCGGTTTGTACGTTTCGTGCGAAAAACGTGTTCGGAGTCGAAGATGGAGCAGTGAAGTGCAAGGGCTAGTCGCTACTAATCCTGAGGATATTTCCAAAATGGATGTAGTAGGAGTAGTGCCTTCGGTTCCGTTCGAACCCGGGACGGACTTGTATGGATGAATGCTTGCGAAACATCGTCAGGTGGGCGATGGGAATTCTAAGTGAAACATTCTAGAGGTAACGCTAAGCCTCAAGCCTCATCAACCAGGAATGACCGAAATCAGGGGATATGCAGCAAGGCTTCGTGGGTAGCCCCTACTTGAGAGTAAGGTCATCCCTGTCTAGATGTCCCTTTTTATTCGGCTTAGTGGTGCGGTTGCAGATCCCAACCGTGAGGTGATCTTATTCGGAACTGCCCAGTAAGGGATGGGTCCGGCCTTGTGTTGCAGGGGATCGGGAGTGGTCCTCGGTACTGTGATCTAGACCACGTACTGTGACAGGTGGTACCCCAGTGCCTAGTCATTGTTGGAAATCCATTCTACCTACGAGCCTTTTACGAGTTTTGTTTGTATTACCCACTTCTGTGGCTAGTAGCTGGAATTTAATCACGTAACAATTTCGGCTATTTTATAAGTATTTGTAAATAGACCCTATTATAATATCAGAGGATTTCTATAAAAAGTGTTTTAGCTATCGTAAGGTAAAAACCCGACATGTTTATTTGTGGCATGGTCTTACGAGATGCTTTTGTTTTCAAAGGATTTTTGAAACTTTAATAATCAATTTGGATGCCTTATTATCAGCTGGTATTCCAGACTGACTCGGGTGTTATTTCATTATAATGCTCGGGTCAGACCGAGTATTATTTGTACAGGACCGGATGTTATGGAGCAAGAGAGGAGCTGGAGTCCGAGACGTATTATCCATATTTATATATATATATATATATATATATATATCCGCTGCTATGATTTTATGGTATGGCTGATTGGTATTGGTTGTTGTATGAGATACTCTGATGATATGATGTATAAAACAGTGATAGTTTTCATTTTGTGTAAAGTTCTATATTTACTATTATATTTTATTCCGCTGCGACTGTGAGATTTTGATATTGTTTAGTTTCTTCTTCTCCTATCTCTTCTTCTTTAACCCTAATGGTTCGTAATTCTGTGCCATTTGAGTTAATAGAGATAGAATAGTGGTAATTCAAAGGGTACGGATTTGCGGGCTGTTACAGTAATAATATCAAAGAAATTCGCGTAGCAAGCATATTTGTCTATCATAAGGAGAAATCTCCTCCAATTCTGCGTTTGCATTGTGTGTGTAGCGGAATGCCTTATGGTAGTTTCATTTTCTAAAAAAGCATTACAGATTTATTTTAAATTCTTTGTTTGTTTTTAAAAGGCAAAATGTTTTTGTTACTCATACCAGTCCCATGACTGACCTGCAGTTTATTGGTCCTTTCCTAAACTCTAGGTGCTCACTATTTTCCACACGAGCAGTCTAGAGTTGGGTTTTTCAGATAGCCAGGTTTAGTAGATTATCTAGAGCTAGTTCAGTCTTTGGATGCAGACTAGACTTGCTTGTTTAGGTGACACGTGATGTTGGTTCAAGCTAGCTTTGGATTGGAGCATTGGATTTGGAGGTGGAGTTATTATTTCCGCTGCAGCTGTCGTCTACTTTCTTTCCGCTGCTATTTTATTGTTTCATATCTCTGATGTATATTGATATCTATTGTATCATCGGTTGTATCAGATATTGTATCAATGCTGTATGTCAATGTAATATATTTTTTTTCTCTTCCACTGTGTTTGTACTTAATGGTGTTATAAGCTCCGACGACTCGGATTTGACTGGTCGAATCTACGGGACTCGGGTACGATGTAAAGTATGGACGTCGATTTTCGAAAATGAAAAATACGTATCGTCACATTTGGTATCAGAGCTAAGGTTGAACTTTAGCTCAGGAGTATGACACATTAAGTAACTCATTAGAGATAGGGTGAAGTAAACCGTAGAATGAGTATATCCCTAAGATATTCGTTCGAATGTCTCAGTAAATTGTCTTACTATTCACTGATAGTGAGTATGAGTGCAAGAAGAGAACGAGATATGGGATAGGGGAATACGATGATAAATGGTCAATACCCTGCAACAGTGGAAACAATTTTCTCTATCAATTTCTTTTGATTCGTTTCCAAATTCTTTTGATTGCTTCGTGACAACTACAAGAAGAAGTTTTAATGTGATGATAGCCCTATGGATCGTTGTAGAAAATTTTTACTTCATATCTTCATCGGTTTCTTATCAGTTTTTCCACTCAAACTTTAACGAATATGAATTGGAAATTTGGAACTGAAAATTAAAAATTAAAAATTTTAAATTGAGTTAAACTGGTTAATAGAATACGAAGATAAATTTGAGTTGTATCGATAAAATGATTTCGTCTAAAACCAAATTTAAAATTCTATTGTAATTTCTTGGGTAGATCGAAGTCCAAAGAGGGACAAATTATGTATATACGTTGGGATGTTCCGACTTGAATTCGGAATCCATATCTTGTGTTTGAGAATTGTGGTAAATCGAATCCATTTGTCTATCTATTCTCTGGGGTCCAATATATTCTATGAATGGTTAGTTATCCAACAGACTAACCAGTACCCTTGCATATTTCGTAGATCTGGATAACTCGAGTATCCTGTATAGTATCATATAAGTTTGTTCTCATATTGGTGATATTCTGATTTGGTAAGCCAAATGCAGAATAAATATTTACTTTGATCTGAAAAGATGTTTCTCTATCTTTGTTTATCTATCAGTCTTGTTTTCGTGCCTGCAAATTTTGGGGATGAAATTTCTTTAAGGGGGGATCTGTAACAATCCCGGATTTTGAATAATTTTAAATTGATAATTTATTTTATTTTTGAATAAATTATTATGTAATCATTGTAATTTAGAAAGAATAATATGTGTGAATACAAAAAAAATATAGTTACAAAATAAATAAAGTAAAATATAAATACAATGTGAATACAAGATGATAAGTATTTAAGTTGAAATTTAATATGTAAGTTAAATTAACTATAAAAATATAAATTAAACACATTAAACAAAAAAATAACAACATTGAATTCATTTATATTGCAAAGTGATAAGATTAAAGAAACAAATTACATAGAAAATTGGATAAGTATGAACAAGGGCAAGTAAGATAAACATTTATGTACAAAGCAAAGGAGATAGGCATTAGCTTACGAAATACAACAAACATAATAAATGCAGCCACCACAACAAGATGTACATCAGCTACCATGTCAAAGAAAAAGAAATAAATATACTTCAGGGATGATTAGGAAATATAGGACAGATATGTAAACATGTAGTTTTCAAGTATGATAGGCATGTAGACTTGAGAACAAACAAATATAAATAGGTATGCAGGCTGAGAAACAAAAAGAAAATAAATATATACTAGATGTGTGCAAACAATATTAGATAAGTATGTAAAGTGTAAATCTAGACAAGCATTAAATGCTAGCCACGATGTAGTTCATATCAGCCTCCACCCTAAAAGTATATTTGATTTAAATCAGTACAAAAAAAGATTGTATATATACTGTATTGTACAAGAGTAATCACTGTTGTATAAAATATAAAAATGTACCCTTTCTAGAACTCATTGCTACATATCTCTACCTTCTCATTTTAATTCGAAGACCAAAATCAAGATCTGATGTGACGCCCCACCTCTATACCCACGCTAGCAAAGAACACTACGGAGTAATGCTATCAACTAGCACGGAGAATAAGGCTATTGAGGAGCGACCATCCGTGTAATTGCATTGCGCGAGCACCGATATGCCAGATAGAATAACTTGCATTTCATTTAAGAAGGAAATCCGACATACCGACGCAAACTCAAAGCTACTACACAGTGGCTGTAAAGGTCTTCGGAAACAAATATAGAAATAAGCATAACACAAATCAGTCATAGATAATTCATGTCACAAAGGCGGAAATAGATATGAATATATAACACATAAAAGTGTTCATCAGAGCAGTGGTCCAATACGGTCCACAATATCACAAAAAAGGAATAGATACAAGTGCTAGACAAAAGAATATGCATACATCAAGGAGTCTAAATCTCAAATGTATACAACCAAAAACTACTAAACTAGAGTAGTTAGCCAAAAGATCAGATGGTGGTCCGATAAGGAATCAAGCAGAAGTACCTGTAAAATCTCAGTCTGACCCGAGTATTATTTAAGAAGAAAATAATAAACGGATCAGTCTAGCTATAAATATCAGAAGAAATGATATAGAATAAGAGATATGACTAAACGTATAATAATCACAATGCCAAGCTATGATAAATAAATAATTGAAAAATCAATAAGAGATTAATCAATATCGCAAAGATCTTCTCAAAGATAAAAAAGGAATGTCATACTCCTAATTTCATTCACCAAGCCACAATAAATGACCTATATATCAATGGTGAAACATAAATTCCAGAATTCAACACAGGAAATCCAGAAATCACAAGAAAAGATGGCCAAGACATTGATGTAGTGCAAACGGTACATCCAATGAATCAAAAGCAAAGACATTGATGTAGTGCAAACGGTACATCCAATGTATCAAAAGCAAAGACATAGATATAGCGCAAACGGTACATCCAATGTATCAAAAGCATATCATTAATGTAGTGCTAACGGTACATCCAATGAATCAAAAGCAAAGACATTGATGTAGTGCAAACGGTACATCCAATGTATCAAAAGCAAAGACATTGATGTAGTGAAAACGGTACATCCAATGTATCAAAAGCAAAGACATTGATGTAGTGCAAACGGTACATCCAATGTATCAAAAGCAAAGACATTGATGTAGTGAAACAGTACATCCAATGTATCAAAAGCAAAGACATTGATGTAGTGCAAACGGTACATCCAATGTATCAAAAGCAAAGACATTGATGTAGTGCAAACGGTACATCTAATGTATCAAAAGCAAAGACATTGCACATGCTAGTCTAAAACATAAAAATGATCGTCATGATCACAAAGAAGTGTCAATTACAGTAAGCTAGTAAATATACGAGCTTAGCTTCATGTCCCATAACCACTACCTAAACTTAAATATTTAGGAACAAATTGTAGATCTCCACTAGAAAATTGTCACAAGAGTTCCAATCGAACAAGTCCAAGAATTAACCGACGAAGTAAACGCAAGCGTTTCATACCAGTTGTTTTACTAAGCCGTTTAATTAGATTTCTCATACGAGCGAGGTAAAGGTTTGTATATACTAATAGATTGGAAATCGGTTTGAGAAAAACGAGCTTTGTAATAAAATAGTGTTGAAATCATTTGATGAAAGAGTTTTGATATTTACTACTAGTATCGAAACCTTTATATTTTTAAAGTGACAAATCACAAAGAAGACTGTAGGAACAAACAATCACTAAAATTCACATACGAAAATGTGAATAAAAATCCAACGAAACCGATAAAGAATCCATCGAAATGGATATTCAAAAATCCCTAAAATGGAGTCATCAAAGTCATTATAAATGGTAACAACAAATAGGAAACAACACGAATCGATTAAAGTTGGAAATTCAAGCAACTAGGCGAAATAGGCAAAATTGCATCAGGTCGGTCGGCCGGCTACACAGCTCGGTCGACCGGACCCTGTTTTCAAAACTCCTCGGGAAGCAGGTCGGTCGGCCGAGACCTGCAGCAGGCCGACCGAACTAGAAACAGAGAAGTGCAATTGCACTTTAGTAGCAGGTCGGTCGACCGGCCCAGGGGCTCGGTCGGCCGAACCTGATGTTCTGCAATTTGAAACCCATTTAATTGATGTGCAAACTCCACCAATTCGCAACCGAACGAGCACGGACGATAGGGAATTATGCCCAACGGCTACCCTATCCTATTGGCTCCTCGATGCATCACCAAAAACGCATTTGAACATCAAAGCTATGATTTTTAAGGAATTGAACCCAAAACACTAAAAATTGAAATATTTACCAAATCAATCCAAACCAAAAGCAAATGCACATGAATAAGTGTTAGGAATTCATACCTAACAATCGAAGATAGTTATAGACTAAGATGTGAGATAAAAATCTCACCTTTGAACCCAAATCAATGAAGAAGAAGCTTGAAAACAAAGGAGGATCAACCACTCTTTAATACCAACTCAAGAAGCTTGATTCTAAGCTTAAAAGAGAAATATTTCCCAAATTAGGTTTAGGAAATTTCTGAAATTGAAAGGAGAATGAGTTGGAGAAGAAGAAGGAGATGCTTACTAATGGGTTCTCTTTGATTTTGGAGCAAGAACTTGAGCAAGCAAGAGGAACTAGGGCTTGGAGTTTCTAATTCCCATTCTCTTCCACCATTTTTGATGAAGCTTGAATGTATTAGGAAATTATGAAGGAATGAAGAGAAGAGGGTTGGAGCTAGGTTGATAAATGCGGTTAATGGGCTGAAACCCAACTAAAGGCCCTAAGTGAAAAGTAGCAAAATTCTACCAACTCTAAACATATCGAAGTTTATACTCAAAAAGGTCGCAAACGGCATTTTGAAATCAATGGGGGTGGTCTCGAGTCCCGATTCGATTGTTTGCAAAAAGTAGCTTTTCCGACCAAAATCCGACGAACGATAAAATATTTAAATATAAAATCGATAAATATGCGGGTTGTTATAGACTCCCGTCCTTAAAGAAATTGCGTCCTCGCAATACTTAAGAAGGAAATAAAGAGTAACAACCATAAAAGTATATCAACACAAAAGAAAATTGAAATAAGAAGTTTACCATAAAGAACACGAAAGAGTTAGCATGAACGGGATCGCTCGATGAATTCTCTAGATTCCCAAGAGCAATCCCTAGGATTTTAGAACCATTGAACTCTCACAAAAAGGACAACTTTATTCCGAAGGCGCTCAACCTTCGAAGTAATGATGCGAATGAAATGTTGCTCATAAGTCAAAACTGGTGAGACTTCAATTTCATCAACAGCACCGGCTCGAGAATAAAAATAGGAGACCTAAAAGCATTTCCATAATTAAAAGACGCAGAAAACGCCAAGGATAGCAGAAAATTGAGCCAGTGCAACGGCGTACTACAAAAACGGTACGCCCAATGAACCGAACATCATAAAAGAACATCGGACACTAGTCCATAAAAGGAATGAGATAAAGCTCAATAAAACGAAGTATATCAAAATGTCCGATGAAATTAATAAAAAGATAATTCCATTCAGAAAACATCAAAGAATCAACAACTTGTTGCCTACGACAAAGCGCGTTGGCAACATGATTTCCAGAATATCAAGATCATAAGATGCCAGGAACTCGAGTCGACATGAAGTTCCTTATGAGAAAATAAATATTCCAAAGATTTATGATCGAGGTGGAGAACAAATTTCTCCCCCAAAAATGATGATGCCAAATTTTAAAAATAAAAACAATAGCCCCGAGCACTAGATCATGAGTGGCATATCTAGTCTCGATAAGCTATAATGATTTAGAAGCACAAGTGATAGCACGTTCTCCTTTGCAAGAGAACGGCATCCAAACCAATACCACAAGTATCGGTACAAATAACAAAGTCTTGGTTCCCTTTCAGGAATCACAAGAATAAGAGTATCGAAAGGAAGAGTTCTTTTAAATGATCTTCTTTCCCGAAAAACTAAAACTTTCAAAATTACAATCATCTTTATGTAATAATCTTGCTAGAAAAATTTACATTTTTACAAGACAATATATCGTGTCTGACTGTCTCATCAAAGCGTTTAGGAGATTCTTATCGATAACGTTGATCAAGCGCATCGACCAGAATTCTTAAAGCACTCAACGGGCAATACAATCACAAAATCATCTTCTATAGGAATGTTTCTTAAAAACCTTTAAGAATATTCTTTGCTCGTGTAAGAACAAAATCCAACTATACTTATAAATAAATTTTATGAAAAAGATTTGCAAAGATTTTAAATTTCTATTTTCATCCAAAATCAAAATATGAAAATGAAGTCATCGAGATATTCATAGAATAATCGATTCATAAAATGGATGAAATAAGCTGGACAAACTGAATGAAAAAATAAGTCATTCATAAGAATCGTAACGAGTGCGCTATGCGGTAAGTGGAATGCAAACTCCCGCAACTCGTAGCCGAATGAAAATCGATGGCAAGGTCGAACTAGAAAGACCTTAATACCACACAAAAGATTTCTTAGGTGATAATCCTAAGATAAACTCAAAAATACCAGAAAAGTTTCACAAATTATTTGGATAAGAGAAATAACACTTTTCTCATCTTGAGGGCTTAAAGAATAAAATGATGCCTTCAAAAATTTAAAATCGGAATCTCAAGAAAAATTAGAAATCTGATTAACAGATAGAAAATGTTGAAGATGAATAGTCCACACGGAAAAATAGGATATAGGCTTCACAACAATTAAGCCAATTCTTTCAAAAGTAAATTCCGAAGCCTAAGTAAAAATCGGCTCGGACAGAAAAATCACATAAAATAATTTCAACATCAATAAAGACAAATTGAGTGTTGCGGATCTACCATCCGGATTCACAATCCTCAAAGAAGTCATCAAGCCCAGAAATGTTTAAAGAAGAAGAATCACAAGTTCTTTTGATATAATGATAGTGAGATGAAACCCATACCAAAAAGAACTCGAAAAGTAAAATCATAAAACAAAAGTAATCAAGGATTGAATGAGAAATATCTTGACCAAGAGAAGAGTTTCTAGGGGCTTGCAGCTTTCCTTCTCTCTTGCTTGGAAGCTTAGGACACGAAGATAAAAGATGGCCCGAACCTTTGCAATGCCAACAAAAGAGGGGTTTCGGGTACTCCCTTGCATAGTGGTCCGTGAAACCACAATTGTAGCATTGTCCACGACTAGAGGTGGGAGTCTTTGCTACCGGAGTTTGTTGCTCCCCTTTCTTATTAGAATTGGGGCCTTTAGATTTAATAGGCCTCTTCAAGTTATTGTCGAAGTTCTGTTGGGCACGCACAACTTCAACATCACCTTCATTATCGGCCTCTTCAAGAGGAAGAGCGATATCAATAAGCAGATCAAATGAAACCTCAAGTTTCAGGAGTAATGGTTTCTTAAGATTCTTATTCAAGCCATAGACAAATCTCTGATTTTTCTTCATCGGGGTACTAATATACTCAATCCCGTATTTTGAAAGAGATTCGAAAGATACGACATATCTGTCATAGAAGATTCACCTTGAACAAGGTCGATAAAACGCAGGGCCAAAGTTACTTTTTCAGCCTCCGGCACAAATTTCAATTCGAATCTTCCCCGGAATTGCTCCCAAGTAAGATCCGCTTCAATGATTTCGAAAACCAAGAGCCCATACCAATCTAATGCTCTTTCTTGGAGCATGCTAGAAGCCACTTGGACTGCATGTAGATCAATAAGTTTCATGCGTGTAAAGATACGATCGCATGATTTGAGCCAAGCTTGAATTTCTATAACACTCTCGGATCCCTTGAATGGCCTTCCACCCAAATCAGTATAGTCTCTGCACAAGCGTGCGAAAATGGATCTAGGATGAGTAGGCTCTGGAATGGGTCCTGCAGCCTGAGCATTATTCACGAGATCTAAAAGCTGCTGAGCAGACATGAATACTCCATCTTGGGGAGTAGCACTAGATTGACCGGCGCTGGGACGGCCAGGTCTAACCATTTCTCTTCTTTAAGAAAGAAAGAAAGAAGAGGAAAAAGTTATTCTCAAAATAAATTTCGATCAAACTTGATTGATAAAACAAGGAATCATAAAGAAAATAGGATGAATCGGTACGAAGACTCGAATTAAATCCTAAAACACGACTCCTAAGATGGACTTAGGATGATGATCCTTGTTAAATTATTCTACATTGTTCCGAAGTTTGGCTCTGATACCAAGTTGTGACGCCCCACCTCTATACCCACGCTAGCCAAGAACACTACGGAGTAATGCTGTCAACTAGCACGGAGAATAAGGCTGTTGAGGAGCGACCATCCTTGTAATTGCTTTGCGCGAGCACCGATATGCCAGATAGAATAACATGCATTTCATTTAAGGAGGAAATCCGACATACCGACGCAAACTCAAAGCTACTACACAGTGGCTATAAAGGTCTTCAGAAAAAAATATAGAATTAAGCAAAACACAAATCAGTCATAGATAATTCATATCACAAAGGCGGAAATAGATATGAATATATAACACATAAAAGTGTTCATCAGAGTAGTGGTCTAATACAGTCCACAATATCACAAGAAAGGAATAGATACAAGTGCTAGACAAAAGAATATGCATACATCAAGGAGTCCAAATCTCAAATGTATACAACCAAAAACTACTAAACTAGAGTAGTTAGCCAAAAGATCAGATGGTGGTCCGATAAGGAATCAAGCAGAAGCACCTGTAAAATCTCAGTCTGACCCAAGTATTATTTAAGAAGAAAATAATAAACGGATCTGTGACGGCCGCGATTTTCCGTGCCCGAAAAATCGAACAATCTAAATGAAAGAAAGAGGTAGAAGAAGAAGAGACTAAACAATATCAGAATCTCACAGTCGCAGCGGTATAAAATATAATAGTAAATATAGAACTTTACACAAAACGAAATCTATAACTGTTTATACATCACATCATCAGAGTTTCTCATACCTCAACAATCACAAATCAGACATACCATACAATCACAGCAGCGGACCATACATATATATATAGATAATACGTCTCGGCTCCAGCTCCTCTCCTGCTCCAAAGCATCAAGTCCTGTATAAATAATACTCGGTCTGACCCGAGCATTATAATAAAATAACACCCGAGTCAGTCTGGAATACCAGCTGATACCAAATATGCATCCAAATTGATTATTAAAGTTTCAAAAATCCTTTGAAACAAAAGCATCTCGTCAGACCACGCCACAAATAAACATGTCGGGTTTTTACCTTACGATAGCTAAAACACTTTTTATTGAAATCCTCTGATATTATAATAGGGTCTATTTACAAATACTTATAAAATAGCCGAAATTGTTACATGATTAAATTCCAGCTACTAGCCACAAAGTGGGTAATACAAACAAAACTCGTACAAGGCTCGTAGGGAAAATGGATTTCCAACAATGACTAGGCACTGGGGTACTACCTGTCACAGTACGGGGCCTAGATCACCGTACCGAGGACTACTCCCTTCATCCCCTGCAACACAAGGCCGGAACCATTCCTTACTGAACAGTCCCGAACAAGATAAACCCCGTGGTTGGCGCGACCAACCACCCACTAAGCCGAAATATAATAAGGGACATCTAGACAGGGGAATTATCTTGTCCTGCTTGGGCATGACCCACCTAACCTTGCTGCATATCCCCTGATTTTCAGTCATTCCCATTTGATGAGGCTTGAGGCTAAGCGTTACCTTTTTGAACGTTTTCACTTTGAATGCCCATCGTCCACCTGACGATGTTTCGCAAGCATTCGTCCATACAAGTCCGTCCCGGGTTCGAACGGAACCGAAGGCACTACTCCTACTACATCCATTTCGGAAATATCCTCAGGATTAGTAGCGACTATCCCTTGCACTTCACTGCTCCATCTTCGACTCCGAACACGTTTTTCGTACGAAAACGTACAAACTGGATCGAAGTGGTTTTCGAGAAATAAATCTCGATCCCGGTCTCTTCGAAACGATCAACGCATTTTGTCCAATATTGATAGTCGGTGATTTAACTATCAATTTATGTTCATAAACATCCATAAGCATCCATCACACAATAAATAATTCCCATATTATTTATTTGCTTCAAATATCTTTAAAAGATATATTTCCACATTTTCAAAGCTCATTTGAAAACAATTTCCTTAACTCTTTCCTTCACAAAGTAAATCCTTTACCATATATTCCCATTGGAATAACCAAGTTCAAAACATTTAAATTTAAAACAGTTCAAACATTTTATACTGAAATATACTTTAAAATATGTAAATTTACTACTAGTTATTTACTCGAAATATAATTTCAAAATATTTAAAGTAAAACTACTTTATAAAATATAACTTGATTTAAAATAAGGTTTTAGTTAAACTATATTTTAAAAATAGAGTTGTAAAAAGATTAATACTTATTTCAATACACTTAGGTCAAAACTAGCTTTTTAAACAAATCCATTTGTAAAAGAATAATTACTTTACTATTACTAATTTATAATTAGTTACTTTAAAAATAATAATTTCCAAACACTCTTTTAAAAAAGTTTAAATTGCAAAATTTTCTCTTTATAAAATCAGTTTAAACTCGAACTTGGTTTATCCCAAGGAATCTCATTTCCACTTAAACATCACAGAAATCCTTCTCACGATTTCTGTCAATTTATTTCAATTTAGTTTTATGGTTTAATAACATAAGTTTATTTTCCCAATAATCACTAATAACATTTATCTTTGTTTATCATTCCAGATTTTACAAATTTTCAATTTCCATTCTAATTAGATTTCAAATTTTAATTCTTTAAATTCATTATTTAACAATATCCTTTATTCCTCTAAAATTCAATTAGTCCATTTATAATTAAATTATGGGTTTATAATTTAACCAGCAATATTCCAATAAAATTTCATTTCAGTTTTCCATCCAAACAGATTCTATTTTTATATTCCTTTTAAATTCCTTATTTATAAATTCCTTAATTTCTTTTGAAACCCAATTTAATTTCTTTATAATTAAAACTCCAAATCTCTTTATAATTAACATTCTGGGTTTGTAATTTATACCACAATATCACAGAACAATTTAATTCCACATTTATCAAATCCCAATATATAAACAGGCATCATCATCAATTATAAAAATAATACTACATTGTGAGGAATCCAGTTGGATCCCTCCAACCTGTTTTCCCTGCATCCACAAATATTAGCACAACCACATATATCAATTCAATGTGATAATAATCAACATAAACAGCTAAACATCCAAACAAACAATCAATACTAACTGTCTAACTTTACTAGTATCCAGATGTGAGTGAGAATAACTCACCTTGAGTTTCGGCGAGCGTTCGAAATTTAAATTAAACCGAACGATGTCCGATTTAACCTAAATTTCTACTTGCCCGGAATGGATCTGGATCTGCTCCATCGTGTAGTGCTCTTTTCTGCGATTCCAACGCCACCAAATTCATCGAATTCTGAATACGTATGAATGAGTTACGATATTATAAAGTTTTGATATAAATTTAAAAACAAATTCTCTTCTTTTTTTTTTTAAATTATACCAAACAAACGCAGCCGGTTCCCTCTCTTCCCCCCAACTTCACGCATGCTTCAGGAAAGGTCACGAACGCAAATAAACCCATCATCACCACTAGGGTTTCGATGCCGCCCCTCCATGCGTGCCCTAAAACTCGATCGGACGACTCCACCACAAAGCCCACGGCCTGCTCTACTTTGGGTCCAAAATTCGCCGTGCTCGGCTACCCTCTTCTCGTGAATGACGAGCACGAACGGTGAAGAACGCAGCCATGCCGCCTCTCCTCTGGTCGATGAAACGAAATCTTAACCGTTGGATGTGTAGTACTCGACGAGTACTACAATTCTCTAGTTGGAGAAATTCGAAAATATTGAGAGGATAAGCAGAGATTGAGGGGGAAAGTCGATGACTCGCGGCCATTAAAACGTTGTAACTGGCGGCTCACGGTTATGCTAGGGTTTAGTAAAGAAAATTGTATATATTATATTATTTAATATTTTTTTATTAATAAAATTCTCAGTTTAACAACTTATGCAAACGAACTCCAATTCTCACGTTCCGATAGGCGATTCTAGGGTTTTTCGGCATTCCGGACACAATGGAACAAGTTTCGTAAGCTAATTCGGTCGCATGCACGAGTTACGAGATTAAACGATCAATTTTAATTTAAACCGATTAAAACGATTTCGATGCGTTTCGAGCTGCCGGGGTCAAACGACAACTCCGATTGCTACGAAAATTGAAATCCGATAATAACTAACTATTAAGGATCCAATGGAACTGGTTTCGCCGATTTCTGAGACTGTGCCCCAGAAGGCTATTTTAACTCGTCAATTAAATCGAGTGATTTTCAAAATTGTCAAAAACGCTTTAATTTTCACTTTTAAAATTTTATTAACTTAATTATAATTCATATAAAATTTATAAGCGCATTAAAAATCATTCTGGCTCATTCCGGACTAAAATCTAATTATTTGCATTTTAATAATATTAAATTCATTTTTAAATTAATATAAAATTCCAAATATTAATTTGTCGACTTTAAAATTCATCTAAAATTCCCACCATGCTATTTACACTTAAATAACTCTAAATAAACCTTTAAACCTATTTTTATCACTATTTACATCCTGAATTACCTTTATCTCAATTTCGAATATTGAATTATTATTATTCAAATTCCAATTTAATTCTCGTATTTGAAATTTGAACAAAGTTTATTGTTTTAACCAAATTCTTTTAATTTAAAAATTCAAATTATAATCCATATTCAACATTTAAAATGAATTAAATGTTCAATTTTGGCGACCCAAAATTCCGGGTCGTTACATTCCTTCCCCCTTATAAAAATTTCGTCCCCGAAATTTGCTAAGGTAGAAAATGCTCCTACACTCATTAACTTAACCCAAACCTCTTAAGTTAAAACTTATATACATTTCCCAAAATCCTTTAGCTCAAATCCAAACCAATTTCCTTTATTAACTCTAAAGCTCTAATTTAACTTATAACTTTATAAGTTAATTAACTTTTCCCAAAACCCAAAAAAATTGTCTAACTCCCAAAATTTACGGAAAATTTTGGCAGAGTCTCCCCTGTACGGAGGAGCTTCTGCGACATCGCAGGATACACAAATATATATATACATTGGCCCACACGGCCGGAAACCAAAATATAACACAATATATATCATTTTCCCAATTTTATTTGCGTAGGCGTACCTTTTTAGCAAATTTTTAATAGCAAGCAGCTAATATAATGCATATACGCATTCCAACTCTCTCAAACGCCTCCCGCACCTGTGGTTACTCAAACAAATTCATCAGTTATCAAAATATGAGCAATTTAACATCATTTCCAATATAAATGTAAGCCAAACATAACTATTTACATTCCAAACCACACTTCGCATAGTTTCCTAAGTAAATCCATATTTTATAACATGCACAAGGTTCATTTTCCCATGCTAACTCCAAGTTATCTCATACAAAGGATTTACATACACGGTTTGCTATGTTCCATTCATATTTATTTCAACCAGTTCACATTATTTCAATATGGTTAACATATGCTTCACTAACAGAAATCTATTCTAATTCAATTCTAAATAGATTTACAAACCAACTTCATTTCCAATTTTGAAGCATTTACATTTCTCTAATAATTCATTTATATGCAACATTATTTGATTTGATTTACAATCAAATCCTTATTTCCAATTTGAAACACTCACATTTCTTTTATGCCTATGTCCATCCAAATGCAAAATTACTTAATTAGGTTGTATTTATCTAATTAATTTAAAACCATCTTTATTTTCAGTTTGGAACAATTGCATTTCTTTTATGATTCACTGGTATTAATATACAAGATTATTTAATACAATTCTAATCTATTTCCATTATTCAACACCAACTTAGTTGTTATTTAAACAACTCAATGTTAATATCTACAATTTCTCATGTCATTCAAGCAAAATCATCACTTCAGCCTATACCCATTTAAAATTAATTTCAGTTTAGATTTATATCAATTTTATGCAATCTTGTATGGTGCTCAATCCAAGCATTTTTATTCCATTTCAATATTTAATTCAATTCTTATTCACACTTCAAAACCATCATTTAAGTTCAAATTAATAACATCCCATTCCATTTTATTTACAGCCCAAACATTTTTGGTTTATCACACTTATTGAATTATATTTCAAATCTTATATTTCCAATTCATTATCTAATAGATTTATATGAATATCATTCCACTTACAATTCAATTTTTAAATAAACATTGGAGAAGTTATTAATTTAAAATCCATTATTTAACCATACCCCTTTTTATCTTCTTATATCAATTTTTATTGCCATTTGATTCTCAATCAATCAATTCCAATCTATTTATAAATTTGAATGCTCTTTGTTTATTTATTCAATCCATTTACAAATTTATTTTATTAACAAAGAGTCCATTTAAATTTTTTCACTCATTTGAATTTTACTTACAATTCAAAACCTTCATCATTATAGCTAATTCCATTATACATTCATACTTCCAATATTTATTACCACAATTTAAATCCCAATCCAAAATCAGGATTTTTATTTACCTTCAAATTTTGACTGACTATTAAATTCTATCCATTATAATACAAATTCCATTAATTTGTAACTTAATTCAGCCAATAACCTAATCCATATTAGTTTTCAATTCACTTTCCTAATTCACTCTGAATTCATTTATAATATCACCATTTCCAATCATTTCATTTAGCAAATTTAGATTTCTACCTTTCCTTTTTACTCCTTTTAAATAGAATCTAAATTTCTTTCAATATTATTTATTACTCAACTGAAATTCAATTACAATTTCATTATCATAGCAAATTTCATCTTCCCAATACATAAGTCTACTTATTTGCCAACATAAGAATATCCACATTTATGTTCTCACTTTACATTTCATTTATGGACAAAATTTAAATTTGCCACACCATTCAACTCTTTTCATTAATGAATTACAATTTCACTTCCATTCAAGTGTTTAGATTTCTTATTGAAGTTCATTTCCATTTTATAATCACAAGTTTAAATTATAGCATTCAATAACTTAAGAATATGAATTTCTTTATGTAATTATAAGCAATTTACATTTCAACTTTATATCTAATTCAATTTGATTTTTTTTTATTCATTTAGATTTAATTCAATTTCAAATTCTCCAATTTAATTCTCCATATACAAGTTCAAAACTTGTTTTCTAATTTAAGTTCATTCATTTCTTTTATATCTCACTTTACCTTATCTCAATTAACATTTCTTTTGAGATTAAGTTTGAATTCACCATACCATTCAACTACTTCCATTTGTGATTATAATCTCACTTTCAATTTATAAGTTCTCCAACTTATTTATTTTAAAGCTTATATAGCTCATTTAAATCCATCTACAACGTACAATCACAATTTCAGATTCACATATATATCACTGAATTCTTAAGGTTACCAATCTTCTTTCACCTTAATTCTTTGCAAATTTTAAATTCACAGTTTCAAAATATAAGCATAACACCTGATAGCTCAGGAGTTCAATTCATTTCACAATGACCCTCAATTCCAAGGTCATCTTACATTTTAATTTAATTCAGATTAACTTTATTTAAGTCTAATTTATTTTACTTATCCAAGTAAAATTCAAATTTTCTATTTACATCAATATATTTTATTCACTTCCAATTACTTAAGTTAAATTTTAATTTCAAGATTAAAATTTTCATTTCTTCCTTCTTATTATTATCAATTTCACTTAATAAGTTCAATAGTTATTTCATTTAAATTTTACACATCATTTAAATATAATTTTCCAGAATTCAATTTACCTGGTTTTATTTCAAAACCATTTGAAATATATCAATATATATACCTATTTGGTATATCAATCAAATCTCAGATTTCCAAAACCATTTAGTTGTACCAAAACAATTTCCACCTTTGAAATTCCCAAAACAACTAATATACCCAACAAATCCAAACAATACCATAACCGAATACTAGGGAAGCAATCCATCACTTTAGAAACTCGAAAATGAATTCTAATGATGTGGCCAACATAATCAGGATTATTTTCCAGCGACTGAAGTGAGTTCAATGCTTCTTACCTTTCTAAATTCATTTCAAAACAGTTTCCATTTAAAAATATTTCCCAAACAATATTCCAATCATTGCCTTCAAACACCTTCAAATCCCAACAAACATTTCAAACTTTCCCAGGATTTTAAATTTCCAAACCTTTATTTTTTATTTTATTTAAAATCCTTTCCAAACTTCCGAGATTTAAATCCTGGTTCAACTCAAATTTAGTTATTCTTCCTTTTATATAATTTATATTTGTAGAAATTTTATTTTCACTATAACTATTTCAATTTCAGATTAAATTTTATATTCTTATTTGATTTAGACATTAACAACCAATCATCCAAATATATATAATAATTTCAGAAAATTATTTCTTTTATATCAAAATATAATTTTGGGTAAAATTATTTCATTTACCCACTTTAAAATCAATACTATGTCGGTTTATCTTGTTTAAGAGTTTAGAAACCCCTATCGATACAGTTGTACTTCCCGTACCGACCAGAATTCATAAACGCTCAACCGATAAGTCAACGCAGTATAAAAACAATTTTTATATGCACTAACAAGTACGCTCTCATATCTATTATTACTCTCAACTCATTATAGAGTACTATTGACTCTGTTTAATGAGTAATTACCCCACCAAAGCCTAGGTTGTCGCCAACCTAAGCTCTGATACCAAGTGTGACGGCCGCGATTTTCCGTGCCCGAAAAATCGAACAATCTAAATGAAAGAAAGAGGTAGAAGAAGAAGAGACTAAACAATATCAGAATCTCACAGTCGCAGCGGTATAAAATATAATAGTAAATATAGAACTTTACACAAAATGAAATCTATAACTGTTTATACATCACATCATCAGAGTTTCTCATACCTCAACAATCACAAATCAGACATACCATACAATCACAGCAGCGGACCATGCATATATATATAGATAATACGTCTCGGCTCCAGCTCCTCTCCTGCTCCAAAGCATCAAGTCCTGTATAAATAATACTCGGTCTGACCCGAGCATTATAATAAAATAACACCCGAGTCAGTCTGGAATACCAGCTGATACCAAATATGCATCCAAATTGATTATTAAAGTTTCAAAAATCCTTTGAAACAAAATCATCTCGTAAGACCACGCCACAAATAAACATGTCGGGTTTTTACCTTACGATAGCTAAAACACTTTTTATAGAAATCCTCTGATATTATAATAGGGTCTATTTACAAATACTTATAAAATAGCCGAAATTGTTACATGATTAAATTCCAGCTACTAGCCACAAAGTGGGTAATACAAACAAAACTCGTACAAGGCTCGTAGGGAAAATGGATTTCCAACAATGACTAGGCACTGGGGTACTACCTGTCACAGTACGGGGCCTAGATCACCGTACCGAGGACTACTCCCTTCATCCCCTGCAACACAAGGCCGGAACCATTCCTTACTGAACAGTCCCGAACAAGATAAACCCCGTGGTTGGCGCGACCAACCACCCACTAAGCCGAAATATAATAAGGGACATCTAGACAGGGGAATTATCTTGTCCTGCTTGGGCATGACCCACCTAACCTTGCTGCATATCCCCTGATTTTCAGTCATTCCCATTTGATGGGGCTTGAGGCTAAGCGTTACCTTTTTGAACGTTTTCACTTTGAATGCCCATCGTCCACCTGACGATGTTTCGCAAGCATTCGTCCATACAAGTCCGTCCCGGGTTCGAACGGAACCGAAGGCACTACTCCTACTACATCCATTTCGGAAATATCCTCAGGATTAGTAGCGACTAGCCCTTGCACTTCACTGCTCCATCTTCGACTCCGAACACGTTTTTCGTATGAAAACGTACAAACTGGATCGAAGTGGTTTTCGAGAAATAAATCTCGATCCCGGTCTCTTCGAAACGATCAACGCATTTTGTCCAATATTGATAGTCGGTGATTTAACTATCAATTTATGTTCATAAACATCCATAAGCATCCATCACACAATAAATAATTCCCATATTATTTATTTGCTTCAAATATCTTTAAAAGATATATTTCCACATTTTCAAAGCTCATTTGAAAACAATTTCCTTAACTCTTTCCTTCACAAAGTAAATCCTTTACCATATATTCCCATTGGAATAACCAAGTTCAAAACATTTAAATTTAAAACAGTTAAAACATTTTATACTGAAATATACTTTAAAATATGTAAATTTACTACTAGTTATTTACTCGAAATATAATTTCAAAATATTTAAAGTAAAACTACTTTATAAAATATAACTTGATTTAAAATAAGGTTTTAGTTAAACTATATTTTAAAAATAGAGTTGTAAAAAGATTAATACTTATTTCAATACACTTAGGTCAAAACTAGCTTTTTAAACAAATCCATTTGTAAAAGAATAATTACTTTACTATTACTAATTTATAATTAGTTACTTTAAAAATAATAATTTCCAAACACTCTTTTAAACAAGTTTAAATTGCAAAACTTTCTCTTTATAAAATCAGTTTAAACTCGAACTTGGTTTATCCCAAGGAATCTCATTTCCACTTAAACATCACAGAAATCCTTCTCACGATTTCTGTCAATTTATTTCAATTTAGTTTTATGGTTTAATAACATAAGTTTATTTTCCCAATAATCACTAATAACATTTATCTTTGTTTATCATTCCAGATTTTACAAATTTTCAATTTCCATTCTAATTAGATTTCAAATTTTAATTCTTTAAATTCATTATTTAACAATATCCTTTATTCCTCTAAAATTCAATTAGTCCATTTATAATTAAATTATGGGTTTATAATTTAACCAGCAATATTCCAATAAAATTTCATTTCAGTTTTCCATCCAAACAGATTCTATTTTTATATTCCTTTTAAATTCCTTATTTATAAATTCCTTAATTTCTTTTGAAACCCAATTTAATTTCTTTATAATTAAAACTCCAAATCTCTTTATAATTAACATTCTAGGTTTGTAATTTATACCACAATATCACAGAACAATTTAATTCCACATTTATCAAATCCCAATATATAAACAGGCATCATCATCAATTATAAAAATAATACTACATTGTGAGGAATCCAGTTGGATCCCTCCAACCTGTTTTCCCTGCATCCACAAATATTAGCACAACCACATATATCAATTCAATGTGATAATAATCAACATAAACAGCTAAACATCCAAACAAACAGTCAATACTAACTGTCTAACTTTACTAGTATCCAGATGTGAGTGAGAATAACTCACCTTGAGTTTCGGCGAGCGTTCGAAATTTAAATTAAACCGAACGATGTCCGATTTAACATAAATTTCTACTTGCCCGGAATGGATCCGGATCTGCTCCATCGCGTAGTGCTCTTTTCTGCGATTCCAACGCCACCAAATTCATCGAATTCTGAATACGTATGAATGAGTTACGATATTATAAAGTTTTGATATAAATTTAAAAACAAATTCTCTTCTTTTTTTTTTTTTAAATTATACCAAACAAACGCAGCCGGTTCCCTCTCTTCCCCCCAACTTCACGCATGCTTCAGGAAAGGTCACGAACGCAAATAAACCCATCATCACCACTAGGGTTTCGATGCCGCCCCTCCATGCGTGCCCTAAAACTCGATCGGACGACTCCACCACAAAGCCCACGGCCTGCTCTACTTTGGGTCCAAAACTCGCCGTGCTCGGCTACCCTCTGCTCGTGAATGACGAGCACGAACGGTGAAGAACGCAGCCATGCCGCCTCTCCTCTGGTCGATGAAACGAAATCTTAACCGTTGGATGTGTAGTACTCGACGAGTACTACAATTCTCTAGTTGGAGAAATTCGAAAATATTGAGAGGATAAGCAGAGATTGAGGGGGAAAGTCGATGACTCGCGGCCATTAAAACGTTGTAACTGGCGGCTCACGGTTATGCTAGGGTTTAGTAAAGAAAATTGTATATATTATATTATTTAATATTTTTTTATTAATAAAATTCTCAGTTTAACAACTTATGCAAACGAACTCCAATTCTCACGTTCCGATAGGCGATTCTAGGGTTTTTCGGCATTCCGGACACAATGGAACAAGTTTCGTAAGCTAATTCGGTCGCATGCACGAGTTACGAGATTAAACGATCAATTTTAATTTAAACCGATTAAAACGATTTCGATGCGTTTCGAGCTGCCGGGGTCAAACGACAACTCCGATTGCTACGAAAATTGAAATCCGATAATAACTAACTATTAAGGATCCAATGGAACTGGTTTCGCCGATTTCTGAGACTGTGCCCCAGAAGGCTATTTTAACTCGTCAATTAAATCGAGTGATTTTCAAAATTGTCAAAAACGCTTTAATTTTCACTTTTAAAATTTTATTAACTTAATTATAATTCATATAAAATTTATAAGCGCATTAAAAATCATTCTGGCTCATTCCGGACTAAAATCTAATTATTTGCATTTTAATAATATTAAATTCATTTTTAAATTAATATAAAATTCCAAATATTAATTTGTCGACTTTAAAATTCATCTAAAATTCCCACCATGCTATTTACACTTAAATAACTCTAAATAAACCTTTAAACCTATTTTTATCACTATTTACATCCTGAATTACCTTTATCTCAATTTCGAATATTGAATTATTATTATTCAAATTCCAATTTAATTCTCGTATTTGAAATTTGAACAAAGTTTATTGTTTTAACCAAATTCTTTTAATTTAAAAATTCAAATTATAATCCATATTCAACATTTAAAATGAATTAAATGTTCAATTTTGGCGACCCAAAATTCCGGGTCGTTACAGGATCAGTCTAGCTATAAATATCAGAAGAAATGATATAGAATAAGAGATATGACTAAACATATAATAATCACAATGCCAAGCTGTGATAAATAAATAATTGAAAAATCAATAAGAGATTAATTAATATCGCAAAGAACTTCTCAAAGATAAAAAAGTAATGTCATACTCCTAATTTCATTCACCAAGCCACAATAAATGACATATATATCAATGCCAATCGTAAAAGTTGGTGAAACATAAATTCCAGAATTCAACACACGAAATCCAGAAATCACAAGAAAAGGATGGCCAAGGCATTGATGTAGTGCAAACGGTACATCCAATGAATCAAAAGCAAAGACATTGATGTAGTGCAAACGGTACATCCAATGTATCAAAAGCAAAGACATTGATGTAGTGCAAACGGTACATCCAATGTATCAAAAGCAAAGACATTGATGTAGTGCAAACGGTACATCCAATGTATCAAAAGCCTATCATTGATGTGGTGCAAACGATACATCCAATTTATCAAAAGCAAAGACATTGATGTAATGCAAACGGTACATCCAATGTATCAAAAGCAAAGACATTGATGTCGTGCAAACGGTACATCCAATGAATCAAAAGCAAAGACATTGATGTAGTGCAAACGGTACATCCAATGTATCAAAAGCAAAGACATTGATGTAGTGCAAACGGTACATCCAATGTATCAAAAGCAAAGACATTGATGTAGTGCAAACGGTACATCTAATGTATCAAAAGCAAAGACATTGATGTAGTGCAAACGGTACATCCAATGTATCAAAAGAGAAGACATTGATGTAGTGTAAACGGTACATCCAATGCATCAAAAGCAAAGACATTGATTTAGTGCAGACGGTACATTTAATGTATCAAAAACAAAGATATTGATGTAGTGCAAACGGTACATCCAATGTATCAAAAGCAAAGACATTGCACATGCTAGTCTAAAACATAAAAATGATCGTCATGATCACAAACAAGTGTCAATTACAGTAAGCTAGTAAATATATGAGCTTAGCTTCATGTCCCATAACCACTAGATTAACTTAAATATTTACGAACAAATTTTAGATCTCCACTAGAAAATTGTCACAAGAGTTTCAATCGAACAAGTCCAAGAATTAACCGATGAAGTAAACGCAAGCGTTTCATACCACTTGTTTTACTAAGCCGTTTAATTAGATTTCTCATACGAGTGAGTTAAAGGTTTGTATATACTAATAGATTGGAAATCGGTTTGAGAAAAACGAGCTTTGTAATATAATAGTGTTGAAATAATTTGTTGAAAGAGTTTTGATATTTACTACTAGTATTGAAACCTTTATATTTTTAAAGTGACAAATCACAAAGAAGATTGTAGGAACAATCAATCACTAAAATTCACATACGAAGATGTGAATTAAAATCCAACGAAACCGATAAAGAATCCGTCAAAATGGATATTCAAAAATCCCTAAAAAGGAGTCATCAAAGTCATAATAAATGATAACAACAAATAGGAAACAACACGAATCGATTAAAGTTGAAAATTCAAGGAACTAGGCGAAATAGGCAAAATTGCATCAGGTCGTTCGGCCGGCTCCAGAGCTCGGTCGACCGGACCCTGTTTTCAAAACTCCTCCGGCAGCAGGTCGGTCGACCGAGACCTGCAGCAGGCCAACCGAACCAGAAACAGAGAAGTGCAATTGCACTTTAGTGGCAGGTCGGTCGACCGACCCAGGGGTTCGGTTGGCCGAACCTGATGTTCTGCAATTTGAAACCCATTTAATTGATGTGCAAACTCCACCAATTCGCAACCGAACGAGCACGTACGATAGGGAATTATGCCCAACGGTTACCCGATCCTATTGGCTCCTCGATGCATCACCAAAAACGCATTTGAACATCAAAGCTATGATTTTTAAGGAATTGAACCCAAAACACTAAAAATTGAAATATTCACCAAATCAATCCAAACCAAAAGCAAATGCACACGAATAAATGTTAGGAATTCATACCTAACAATCGAAGATAGTTATAGACTAAGATGTGATATAAAAATCTCACCTTTGAACCCAAATCAATGAAGAAGAAGCTTGAAAACAAAGGAGGATCAACCACTCTTCAATCCCAAATCAAGAAGCTTGATTCTAAGCTTAAAAGAGAAATATTTCCCAAATTAGGTTTAGGAAATTTCTGAAATTGGAAGGAGAATGAGTTGGAGAAGAAGAAGGAGATGCTTACCAATGGGTTCTGTAATGACTCGGATTTTGCCCGCTCGAAAATCGACATCCATACTTCAAATCGTACTCGAATGCCATAGATTCGATTGTTCAAATCCGATTCGCCGGAGCTTATAACAAAATTAAGTAAACAACACAGCGGAATAAAAGAATAATACATTGATATACAGCTTTGATACAATATCTGATACAACAGATGATCCAATAGATATCAATATACATCAGAGATATGATACAATAAATAGCAGCGGAAAAGATAAATAGATAACATCTAGCAGCGGAACAATATAACTCTAAGGCAGTCTTCAAAAGAGAACTCCGAGAACTGCAACTCCATTTCCAAGAATCAATCCAGCAGAAGCTCGAACTCCCAATAACGATGCACCAAGATAACCAAGACTGGTGCGATCCAAAGACTGAACTAACTCCAGATAATCTGTTAAATCTAGCTATCTGAAAAAAACCCAACTCTAGACTGCTCGTGTAGAAAATAATGAGCACCCAGAGTTTAGGAAAGAAAACAATAAACTCCGGATCAGTCGTAAGACTGGTGTGAGCAACAAAAACAGTTTATTTTTCTTTAAAACATTCAACCAAAAGATTTTCAAAGTCAATTCGCAATGCTTTTGAAAATGTAACTACCATAAGACCTCCCACCACACACACAATGCAAACGCAGACTTGGAGGAGATTTCTTCTTATGTTAGTCAAAGATGCTTGATACGCATTAAAAAGAAAGATTTGATATTATTACTAGTGCATAGTGTATGAAAAATCATTTCGAAAGTAGAGTATAAATCTTAGCCAGCATAGGTACCATTATATTATGCCTACTAATAGCTACCATATTAAATGGCAGGTTCTACAACTAAAACCGTACAAGTCTCGTATTGTTTCTTTGGATTTCCTACAAATGGTCAGGCCAAGGAACTTCCCATTGCCACTGAGAATGCCTCTGGAAAGACACCCCCGAGAACCAAACCGGAACTCTGCCAACACAAGGCCGGGTTACCCCTAACTGGGTAACTACTGACACGAGCACGCCATTCCCCGATCGTAAACGACCTTTCTCTCGGGATCCCGAAAACCAACAACCACAAAGTAATAAATTCGTAGTAACCACATAGGTTAAATATCTGGGCTCCATACCATGATATCACCTCTATCCAGAAGGAAATGCACATACCCTAAGGGGAGCTACAGCAACCCCTAATAACCTTGCCGCATCTTTCCTGTTTTGACCATTTCCGGGATGTGAGGCTCGATGAATTCACGTCCACAAAAACACACTTTGTACAAAAAGCCGTGCCTTGGGTCAACAAATGATCAACACAATGATCACTAAGATAGACGATCAAATAAATGATCCTATCACAAATAATCAACACAATGATCATTTCAGCATCACTCAGCATGTCACATTACCAAACTGGGAATATATCGCTGATAACTTCAACTATATAACCTCTGAGCTCGTACGTCTCAGAGAAGGGTGTTAAGCAAAGAATAAATTCTCCGCCACCAACAGAAATATATTTGAAAGAAATCGGCTTTATATCTCAACTTGTAATGTCAGGCATACAATCCATACAAGTCTGTTCCGGGCTCGAACAGAACCGAAGGCACTTACAAAGAAGTCCTTGCAATCCGGATATTCACAATCCCGATCGGATTTCCCATCACTTATGGAATCTCTATACCAGGTGCGACCCAGTGCAGAGACAATCGATAGGTCATCCTATCGCTCTCGCAAATACCGGTCTTCAACACCAATCTTCAAATGCAATTCACAACGACGTATCACATATTCGGAATGGGTTATACGACCCCATGGTCCTTTACCGGTTAACCCGAATAGTAAGCGAAATAGTTCAAAAACAAATGGATAATGGGATTTCAATTAAGTCACACTTAATAATTCAAAACTTTTCTTCAAATGGCTTAACAAATTACCATTTTCAATCTTTAAACAAAAAGATTTATTTTCACAACCTTTAACGGTTTAAACAATTTTAATCCTTTAAACAAAAGATTCATTCACAGATTTTTCCAAATCAATTTTCATTTCAATTTGATTAACTCGTTAAATCTTTAAATCAAAGATTTAACTTATAGCCTTCAAAACAATTTCATTTCAATTTGATTTAAACAAATCATCAATTTAAATCTGTTAAAAATAAACAGATTTAATTCATAGCTTTCAAAAGAATTCATTTATAACTTGGGAAACCATTTTTCAATTCAATCTTGAAATTCCTTTTATTAAACTGGAATTTCATCTCTTATCTGAAAGCTTTTTATTCTCTTTAAAACAAACAGTTTTCATTTTGAAATTTGATTCATCTATACGAGTTAAAGTTCTTTGGTTAAATCCAAATTCTCAAAATTATACTTTTAAAATGGTTTAACTACATATAAACATATTTATAACATCGTTAATCCCTAGTTTCAAATTACAGAATTAAATTCCTAATTTCTTGAATTCAAATTTAAATCAAATTATTTAAATTCCAAAACTTAATCAAGTAATTTAAAAATAATAAATTTTATTTTGAAATTTCATTCTAAAAGCTTTTCACATTTATTCCGATTCCATTTTCTAAACATTTGAATTTAAAAATCCAAATTTTACTATTTCTAAAATCTGCGACTTAATTGATTTCCTCGTGAAATCCATATTTGTGTGTGTATGGTGTGGTCCGGGGGTTTAACACAATAGTGCACAATCATTCAATCATCATAGATCAAATATAACAATATATCCATTAAGCGATATAAACTATAACGCATATCATCCATTCACAGATTCACAGATAATATACAAATGTATAAATAAATGAGTAAATCTCACACAGCTCAACTCACAGAACAAGATATTACAGATTAGATATGACAATCAATTCCAGGCATCACATATAATATGATCATTCATAAGTAAGGTCAAGCATTTTATAATCATTTATAAGCAGAATTAATCAATTGATTAATCCTAATTTATCCCATTATTTCCAATCAAATTTATTCAATTCTGATTTATTAATTTCAAATCATTTGATATAAATTAATTTATCAAACAACTTAATTATTTAGATTATTCTTAATTAATCATATTTATTAAATTGATTTTTTCTTTAAACCAATTTCATAATTAATTAACCCTTTAATTAATTATTTAAAGAAATTTAACCTTTAATTACTTACCATAAAGCAATCATCTCATAACAATTCATCATTAATTCCCAATTTATCTAATGATATTCTTAAATTAATTAAACTAAATAAATTAAATTTAATTAATCAATTTATCCAAAATTAATTTCAATAAGTGATAAATCTTCAATTACTTTCATTAAGTAATTGCATTTTACAATTTAAAATTTTGATTATCTGGATTAATAAATCCAATTAACTATTAAAATTAATCACCTTAATTAATATTTGACAATCCTTAGTAAATCGTCTTTATTAACTAATAACACTTCTTTAATTACTTACTTAAGGAAATTTCATAGATTAAAATCATTATTAATCATTGCTAATTAATTTAATTTATTAATTTATAAATAAAATAGACCATTCTTTAATTACCTTATTAATTAAATTATTTTCACTACCTTAATTATCTCTAAGATAGTTAATTACTTTATTAATGACTTCATTAATATCTAAGTGTATTTCTATCATTGCACTTTAAATTTTAAATTCAATTTAATTTAAAAATACACTTAATCATTCATGTTATTCAGAACAATTTAAAATTCAAGAACTTCTTTTATTACAAAACTAAAATTCAAATTTAGATTTGAATTCCAGATTTAAACTTTGATTAAACCTTTATTAGAATTCATTTCCTTAAAATTTCCAAATTGCATTTTAAATTCAAATTCTTTAAAACATACTTTAATTGCTTAACTCTTTTATTTAAAACAAATTTAAAATTTTAAACTAAGTTTCAAACCCGAACTTGAGTTATGTTAAGCTTTGATTTTTTTTTTTTTTTTCCTACACAGATAAACTTTTGCTTTTGAACTTTAAAATTCAGTTTTATATTCAAATAAAAAAAAGAGGAACAGGTCAAAACCTGTACAACATTTTCTACCCGAGACCCCCTGTTCTTGCTTCGAGACCCAACCACATCGTCTTCGAGTAACCACTCGAGTGAAACACGCGAGAACTGCTTCCACCCAAACTAAACAAAATATCCAGTAAGCTTCTTCTCCTTCTTGTTTTTTTTTCTTTTTTTCTACCTGATACTCCTACCTTTCTTCCTCTTCTTATATTTTTTTTTCATTAAGTTTAAACAAACTGGAAAAGGTGGACTACTCGAATACTTCTTCCAGTTACACACGAACCAGACCCTTCCCCTGACACAAACCCATGGCTGTGCACGTGCACAGCCCATCCACGGCGTCGCCACCTCCGGTGACGTTCCCCACACATCGACTATCGTCCCCTTGCACCAATCCGACCCTCAAACGAACGTCTCGAAGCTCGAAACAAAATTGAGACTTACAGTTGAAATTGGAAACTCCCAGTCTCGCCAGAAACCACCTCGCCTGAGCAACCTCGACCACCAGAAACCCTGTGCCTTCGCCTACACCTTCGTCGTCGTCTCAGGTACAATCTCCCCAAATCTAGCCAAGCTCGATGCACTGACGAGGGCGAACGAACCCAAATTCCAGACGCCAGTTACGCAACCCCAAAACCCTTGTTTACTCTCGCCGCGACGTCATCAATGATCGGAAAAATATCAACCTATTTTTCTCGATAGCGTCGGCCTACCACCCTCATCTACCCACAACCCCAACTCCTCCAACGCTCTAGATCATCGGGAAAGTCCGCGAACCCATTCTCTGATGAAACACGAACTGCAACCCATCCCGTCCACTAAAAATCCTTATTTTAGTTTTAAAATTCATAGTTTACTATCAGGATGAAATGTATATTCCTGGAATTTGAAATTAGCATATTCGAATTTTCCCAAAATTTTTATACTTACTGTTAAAAATTTCTTCCAGAGATATATTTACATTTATTTACTTGAATGAGTTACCAAACTAAAACTTGTAGTCTAAACAACAAATTTTATTTTAAACCTAAGTTTAAACAGAGAATGAAACAAAGAGATTTGATTTCTTTTGCAAACCAAGCCAGAAAGTTAAATGCAGAGGGTATACTATTAGTACCTGTATTGCCATCATTCATTCATATATACTAAATAGACTTGAATTCATATTATCACACTTCAGGCTTACTAGAAGATGATTGTCAACAACCTATATATATATATACTAAACTAAAAAAAATTGAGGTTACTCACTGTATTTCCAGAGGAAGAAGAACTGATTTTGTATTTATGTTGAAACAGCAGTTTGAAATTTTGCAGGCTAAAGCTTCTTCTTCTTTTTTTTCTTGGTTGAGTTGATTTGTATTGTTATGTTTTGTTTTAGTTTTGTTTACTTCATTCCTTTTTTTTTCTTTCATTTATGATGGACGAACTAAAATGAGATTTTGATGTATATATATAAAAATATAACTGGGTGCAGGTTGATAATGTTCTCTAGTACAATAGTGTGAATATTGATTTGTTTTGTACTAAGGCATGGCTGAAATGTTTTTAGTTATGGCTAGAGAAACTTGCATTAATTGCCAAGTACTGCCGTGTGTTTACAACCTTACTTTTCTTATTTTTGCCAAGTACATTAAACTCTACAGGCTGCCTATTTATCTCTTTTATTTTCTTTGTTTTTCTTACTTAAATGTATTTGCTTTTATTTGTTTATAGGTTAAGATGATGTAGCATGCTTTCCCAGGTTGCTTCTTGCCTGCATATACTTGTTGTTATTATTTTTATTTATTTGTTTTCTACTTGCATGTTTTCTTTAGCTCGGCTTGTACAAACATTAGAGATAGTGGTGGCTGATATCTTGCTTTTGCTCATGTACTTGATGTTGATATACTTTATTTCTTTTACTTGCATGTATTTGCTCAGCTGAAAACATTTATTATATTTGATTTAACATGCTTATCTATACTTTTGGTGGCTGAAACACCATATGTATCTTAGCTTTGTTTAGTACTTTATGCTTTATTTTGTTTTTATACTTACTTTCTATTTGCCTGCATACACATCTCTTTTATTTTCTTTGTATATTTTGCATTGTTATTGTTTTATATATCAATGTTCTTATTTTTATTCATAACTTAAAATTATTATTACTTTACAAAATAAGTGAACTTCTATTTTTATTTTGAGTATTTATTTTATCTTACATACAAATTGTTTTGTATCTTTCTATATATTTATTTCAATAGTTTATATTTTAAAAGATATTTTGTTTTGTTTATGTTTGTGTTTTATTACTTTATAGTATGAATAACTTCTGTTTTAACATGTTGTTAAAATTTATTTATGAGTTACTATATATATATATTTTTCTTAATTTATTTTATAACCCAAATATTTATTAAATCATGCATCTAAGATTTAAATTCAAATCAATATATATATATATATATATATACATACACTCAAGATTTTATAATTTCAAATTGACTCATATATATCCAAATATACATATACAGATATATATTCACATATATACATATATATATATATAATATTTAAAAATTTAAATGATTTATATAGAATATACTTGAACTCGGGGAAACTCGCTTCCATTGAAAATCAATTTTACAATTTTTAATTCAAAAATTCATTTAATTATCAATTTAAATATTTATAAAATCCGGGGTCGTTACAGACTTCCCCCCTTAAAAGAATTTCGTCCTCGAAATTCGCAGGCACGAAAACAACACAGATAGATGAAAGATAGAGAAATATCTTTCAGATCAAACTGGATATCTATTCTGCATTTGGCTCACCAAATCAGAATATCAATAATAGATACAAGAAATTATGATAAAATTTCAAATTTTGGTTTTAAACAAAATCATTTTATCGATACAATTCTAATCATTCTTCATATTCTATTAATCAATTTAATTCAATTAAAAATTTCTAATTTATTCAAAAATTTAATTCTAAATTTCAAATTCATTAAAGTTTAAAACGAAAAACTGATAAGAAATCGATGAAATACGAAATAAGAATTTTCTACAACGATTCGTAGAGCCATCACCACACCGAAACATCTTCTTGTAGCTGGTACGGACAAATCAAAAGAATTTGGAAACGAATCAAAGAAAATTGATAGAGAAAGTTATTTCCACTGTTGTTACAGAGTTTTTTTTTTTGACTAATTATAGTCGTATTTCCCTGTCCCCTATCTCGTTCTCTTCTTGCACTCATACTTACTATCAGCGGATAGTGAGAGAATTTACTGAGGCATTCAAACGGATATCTTAAGGATTACTCATTCTAGGATTTACTTCATCCTATCTCTAATGAGCTACTTAATGTGTTACACTCCTGAGCTAAAGTTTCACCTTAGCTCTGATACCAAATGTAACGACTCGGATTTTGCCCGCTCGAAAATCGACATCCATACTTCAAATCGTACTCGAATGCCATAGATTCGATTGTTCAAATCCGATTCGCCGGAGCTTATAACAAAATTAAGTAAACAACACAGCGGAATAAAAGAATAATACATTGATATACAGCTTTGATACAATATCTGATACAACAGATGATCCAATAGATATCAATATACATCAGAGATATGATACAATAAATAGCAGCGGAAAAGAAAAATAGATAACATCTAGCAGCGGAACAATATAACTCTAAGGCAGTCTTCAAAAGAGAACTCCGAGAACTGCAACTCCATTTCCAAGAATCAATCCAGCAGAAGCTCGAACTCCCAATAACGATGCACCAAGATAACCAAGACTGGTGCGATCCAAAGACTGAACTAACTCCAGATAATCTGTTAAATCTAGCTATCTGAAAAAACCCCAACTCTAGACTGCTCGTGTAGAAAATAATGAGCACCCAGAGTTTAGGAAAGAAAACAATAAACTCCGGATCAGTCGTAAGACTGGTGTGAGCAACAAAAACAGTTTATTTTTCTTTAAAACATTCAACCAAAAGATTTTCAAAGTCAATTCGCAATGCTTTTGAAAATGTAACTACCATAAGACCTCCCACCACACACACAATGCAAACGCAGACTTGGAGGAGATTTCTTCTTATGTTAGTCAAAGATGCTTGATACGCATTAAAAAGAAAGATTTGATATTATTACTAGTGCATAGTGTATGAAAAATCATTTCGAAAGTAGAGTATAAATCTTAGCCAGCATAGGTACCATTATATTATGCCTACTAATAGCTACCATATTAAATGGCAAGTTCTACAACTAAAACCGTACAAGTCTCGTATTGTTTCTTTGGATTTCCTACAAATGGTCAGGCCAAGGAACTTCCCATTGCCACTGAGAATGCCTCTGGAAAGACACCCCCGAGAACCAAACCGGAACTCTGCCAACACAAGGCCGGGTTACCCCTAACTGGGTAACTACTGACACGAGCACGCCATTCCCCGATCGTAAACGACCTTTCTCTCGGGATCCCGAAAACCAACAACCACAAAGTAATAAATTCGTAGTAACCACATAGGTTAAATATCTGGGCTCCATACCATGATATCACCTCTATCCAGAAGGAAATGCACATACCCTAAGGGGAGCTACAGCAACCCCTAATAACCTTGCCGCATCTTTCCTGTTTTGACCATTTCCGGGATGTGAGGCTCGATGAATTCACGTCCACAAAAACACACTTTGTACAAAAAGCCGTGCCTTGGGTCAACAAATGATCAACACAATGATCACTAAGATAGACGATCAAATAAATGATCCTATCACAAATAATCAACACAATGATCATTTCAGCATCACTCAGCATGTCACATTACCAAACTGGGAATATATCGCTGATAACTTCAACTATATAACCTCTGAGCTCGTACGTCTCAGAGAAGGGTGTTAAGCAAAGAATAAATTCTCCGCCACCAACAGAAATATATTTGAAAGAAATCGGCTTTATATCTCAACTTGTAATGTCAGGCATACAATCCATACAAGTCTGTTCCGGGCTCGAACAGAACCGAAGGCACTTACAAAGAAGTCCTTGCAATCCGGATATTCACAATCCCGATCGGATTTCCCATCACTTATGGAATCTCTATACCAGGTGCGACCCAGTGCAGAGACAATCGATAGGTCATCCTATCGCTCTCGCAAATACCGGTCTTCAACACCAATCTTCAAATGCAATTCACAACGACGTATCACATATTCGGAATGGGTTATACGACCCCATGGTCCTTTCCCGGTTAACCCGAATAGTAAGCGAAATAGTTCAAAAACAAATGGATAATGGGATTTCAATTAAGTCACACTTAATAATTCAAAACTTTTCTTCAAATGGCTTAACAAATTACCATTTTCAATCTTTAAACAAAAAGATTTATTTTCACAACCTTTAACGGTTTAAACAATTTTAATCCTTTAAACAAAAGATTCATTCACAGATTTTTCCAAATCAATTTTCATTTCAATTTGATTAACTCGTTAAATCTTTAAATCAAAGATTTAACTTATAGCCTTCAAAACAATTTCATTTCAATTTGATTTAAACAAATCATCAATTTAAATCTGTTAAAAATAAACAGATTTAATTCATAGCTTTCAAAAGAATTCATTTATAACTTGGGAAACCATTTTTCAATTCAATCTTGAAATTCCTTTTATTAAACTGGAATTTCATCTCTTATCTGAAAGCTTTTTATTCTCTTTAAAACAAACAGTTTTCATTTTGAAATTTGATTCATCTATACGAGTTAAAGTTCTTTGGTTAAATCCAAATTCTCAAAATTATACTTTTAAAATGGTTTAACTACATATAAACATATTTATAACATCGTTAATCCCTAGTTTCAAATTACAGAATTAAATTCCTAATTTCTTGAATTCAAATTTAAATCAAATTATTTAAATTCCAAAACTTAATCAAGTAATTTAAAAATAATAAATTTTATTTTGAAATTTCATTCTAAAAGCTTTTCACATTTATTCCGATTCCATTTTCTAAACATTTGAATTTAAAAATCCAAATTTTACTATTTCTAAAATCTGCGACTTAATTGATTTCCTCGTGAAATCCATATTTGTGTGTGTATGGTGTGGTCCGGGGGTTTAACACAATAGTGCACAATCATTCAATCATCATAGATCAAATATAACAATATATCCATTAAGCGATATAAACTATAACGCATATCATCCATTCACAGATTCACAGATAATATACAAATGTATAAATAAATGAGTAAATCTCACACAGCTCAACTCACAGAACAAGATATTACAGATTAGATATGACAATCAATTCCAGGCATCACATATAATATGATCATTCATAAGTAAGGTCAAGCATTTTATAATCATTTATAAGCAGAATTAATCAATTGATTAATCCTAATTTATCCCATTATTTCCAATCAAATTTATTCAATTCTGATTTATTAATTTCAAATCATTTGATATAAATTAATTTATCAAACAACTTAATTATTTAGATTATTCTTAATTAATCATATTTATTAAATTGATTTTTTCTTTAAACCAATTTCATAATTAATTAACCCTTTAATTAATTATTTAAAGAAATTTAACCTTTAATTACTTACCATAAAGCAATCATCTCATAACAATTCATCATTAATTCCCAATTTATCTAATGATATTCTTAAATTAATTAAACTAAATAAATTAAATTTAATTAATCAATTTATCCAAAATTAATTTCAATAAGTGATAAATCTTCAATTACTTTCATTAAGTAATTGCATTTTACAATTTAAAATTTTGATTATCTGGATTAATAAATCCAATTAACTATTAAAATTAATCACCTTAATTAATATTTGACAATCCTTAGTAAATCGTCTTTATTAACTAATAACACTTCTTTAATTACTTACTTAAGGAAATTTCATAGATTAAAATCATTATTAATCATTGCTAATTAATTTAATTTATTAATTTATAAATAAAATAGACCATTCTTTAATTACCTTATTAATTAAATTATTTTCACTACCTTAATTATCTCTAAGATAGTTAATTACTTTATTAATGACTTCATTAATATCTAAGTGTATTTCTATCATTGCACTTTAAATTTTAAATTCAATTTAATTTAAAAATACACTTAATCATTCATGTTATTCAGAACAATTTAAAATTCAAGAACTTCTTTTATTACAAAACTAAAATTCAAATTTAGATTTGAATTCCAGATTTAAACTTTGATTAAACCTTTATTAGAATTCATTTCCTTAAAATTTCCAAATTGCATTTTAAATTCAAATTCTTTAAAACATACTTTAATTGCTTAACTCTTTTATTTAAAACAAATTTAAAATTTTAAACTAAGTTTCAAACCCGAACTTGAGTTATGTTAAGCTTTGATTTTTTTTTTTTTTTTTTCCTACACAGATAAACTTTTGCTTTTGAACTTTAAAATTCAGTTTTATATTCAAATAAAAAAAAGAGGAACAGGTCAAAACCTGTACAACATTTTCTACCCGAGACCCCCTGTTCTTGCTTCGAGACCCAACCACATCGTCTTCGAGTAACCACTCGAGTGAAACACGCGAGAACTGCTTCCACCCAAACTAAACAAAATATCCAGTAAGCTTCTTCTCCTTCTTGTTTTTTTTTCTTTTTTTCTACCTGATACTCCTACCTTTCTTCCTCTTCTTATATTTTTTTTTCATTAAGTTTAAACAAACTGGAAAAGGTGGACTACTCGAATACTTCTTCCAGTTACACACGAACCAGACCCTTCCCCTGACACAAACCCATGGCTGTGCACGTGCACAGCCCATCCACGGCGTCGCCACCTCCGGTGACGTTCCCCACACATCGACTATCGTCCCCTTGCACCAATCCGACCCTCAAACGAACGTCTCGAAGCTCGAAACAAAATCGAGACTTACAGTTGAAATTGGAAACTCCCAGTCTCGCCAGAAACCACCTCGCCTGAGCAACCTCGACCACCAGAAACCCTGTGCCTTCGCCTACACCTTCGTCGTCGTCTCAGGTACAATCTCCCCAAATCTAGCCAAGCTCGATGCACTGACGAGGGCGAACGAACCCAAATTCCAGACGCCAGTTACGCAACCCCAAAACCCTTGTTTACTCTCGCCGCGACGTCATCAATGATCGGAAAAATATCAACCTATTTTTCTCGATAGCGTCGGCCTACCACCCTCATCTACCCACAACCCCAACTCCTCCAACGCTCTAGATCATCGGGAAAGTCCGCGAACCCATTCTCTGATGAAACACGAACTGCAACCCATCCCGTCCACTAAAAATCCTTATTTTAGTTTTAAAATTCATAGTTTACTATCAGGATGAAATGTATATTCCTGGAATTTGAAATTAGCATATTCGAATTTTCCCAAAATTTTTATACTTACTGTTAAAAATTTCTTCCAGAGATATATTTACATTTATTTACTTGAATGAGTTACCAAACTAAAACTTGTAGTCTAAACAACAAATTTTATTTTAAACCTAAGTTTAAACAGAGAATGAAACAAAGAGATTTGATTTCTTTTGCAAACCAAGCCAGAAAGTTAAATGCAGAGGGTATACTATTAGTACCTGTATTGCCATCATTCATTCATATATACTAAATAGACTTGAATTCATATTATCACACTTCAGGCTTACTAGAAGATGATTGTCAACAACCTATATATATATATACTAAACTAAAAAAAATTGAGGTTACTCACTGTATTTCCAGAGGAAGAAGAACTGATTTTGTATTTATGTTGAAACAGCAGTTTGAAATTTTGCAGGCTAAAGCTTCTTCTTTTTTTTTTCTTGGTTGAGTTGATTTGTATTGTTATGTTTTGTTTTAGTTTTGTTTACTTCATTCCTTTTTTTTTCTTTCATTTATGATGGACGAACTAAAATGAGATTTTGATGTATATATATAAAAATATAACTGGGTGCAGGTTGATAATGTTCTCTAGTACAATAGTGTGAATATTGATTTGTTTTGTACTAAGGCATGGCTGAAATGTTTTTAGTTATGGCTAGAGAAACTTGCATTAATTGCCAAGTACTGCCGTGTGTTTACAACCTTACTTTTCTTATTTTTTCCAAGTACATTAAACTCTACAGGCTGCCTATTTATCTCTTTTATTTTCTTTGTTTTGCTTACTTAAATGTATTTGCTTTTATTTGTTTATAGGTTAAGATGATGTAGCATGCTTTCCCAGGTTGCTTCTTGCCTGCATATACTTGTTGTTATTATTTTTATTTATTTGTTTTCTACTTGCATGTTTTCTTTAGCTCGGCTTGTACAAACATTAGAGATAGTGGTGGCTGATATCTTGCTTTTGCTCATGTACTTGATGTTGATATACTTTATTTCTTTTACTTGCATGTATTTGCTCAGCTGAAAACATTTATTATATTTGATTTAACATGCTTATCTATACTTTTGGTGGCTGAAACACCATATGTATCTTAGCTTTGTTTAGTACTTTATGCTTTATTTTGTTTTTATACTTACTTTCTATTTGCCTGCATACACATCTCTTTTATTTTCTTTGTATATTTTGCATTGTTATTGTTTTATATATCAATGTTCTTATTTTTATTCATAACTTAAAATTATTATTACTTTACAAAATAAGTGAACTTCTATTTTTATTTTGAGTATTTATTTTATCTTACATACAAATTGTTTTGTATCTTTCTATATATTTATTTCAATAGTTTATATTTTAAAAGATATTTTGTTTTGTTTATGTTTGTGTTTTATTACTTTATAGTATGAATAACTTCTGTTTTAACATGTTGTTAAAATTTATTTATGAGTTACTATATATATATATTTTTCTTAATTTATTTTATAACCCAAATATTTATTAAATCATGCATCTAAGATTTAAATTCAAATCAATATATATATATATATATATATACATACACTCAAGATTTTATAATTTCAAATTGACTCATATATATCCAAATATACATATACAGATATATATTCACATATATACATATATATATATATAATATTTAAAAATTTAAATGATTTATATAGAATATACTTGAACTCGGGGAAACTCGCTTCCATTGAAAATCAATTTTACAATTTTTAATTCAAAAATTCATTTAATTATCAATTTAAATATTTATAAAATCCGGGGTCGTTACAGGTTCTCTTTGATTTTGGAGCACGAACTTGAGCTAGCAAGAGGAACTAGGGCTTGGAGTTTCTAATTCCCATTCTCTTCCACCATTTTTTATGAAGCTTGAATGTATTAGGAAACTATGAAGGAATGAAGAGAAGAGGGTTGGAGCTAGGTTGATAAATGGGGTTAATAGGCTGAAACCCAACTAAAGGCCCTAAGTGAAAAGTAGCAAAATTCTACTAACTCTAAACATATCGAAGTTCATACTCAAAAAGTTTGCAAATGGCATTTTGAACTCAATGGGGGTGGTCTCGAGTCCCAATTCGACTATTTGCAAAAAGTAGATTTTTGGACCAAAATCCAACGAACGATAAAATATTTAAATAAAATATTTAAATATAAAATCGGTAAATATGCGGGTTGTTACAGACTCCCCTCCTTAAAGAAATTGCGTCCTCGCAATACTTAAGAAGAAAATAAAGAGTAACAACCATAAAATTATATCGACACAAAAGAAAATTGAAATAAGAAGTTCACCATAAAGAACACGAAAGAGTTAGCACGAACGGGATCGCTCGATGAATTCTCCAGATTCCCAAGAGCAATCCCAAGGATTTGAGAACCATTGAACTCTCACAAAAAGAACATCTTTATTCCGAAAGCGCTCAACCTCCGAAGTAATGATGCGAATGAAATGTTGCTCATAAGTCAAAACCGGTGAGACTTCAATTTCATCAACAACACCGGCTCGAGAATAAAAATAGGAGACCTAAAAGCATTTCCATAATTAAAAGACGCAGAAAACGCCAAGGATAGCAGAAAATTGAGCCAATGCAACGGCGTAGTACAAAAACGGTATGCCCAATGAACCGAACATCATAAAAGAACATCGGACACTAGTCCACAAAAGGATTGAGATAAATCTCAATAAAACGAAGTATATCAAAACGTCCGATGAAATTAATAAAAAGATAATTCCATTCAGACAACATCAAAGAATCAACAACTTGTTGCCTACGGCAAAGCTCGTTGGCAACATGATTTCCAGAATATCAAGATCATAAGATGACAGGAACTCGAGTCGACATGAAGTTCCTTATGAGAAAATAAATATTCCAAAGATTTATGATCGAGGTGGAGAACAAATTTCTCCCCCAAAAATGATGATGCCAAATTTTAAAAATAAAAACAATAGCCGCGAGCACTAGATCATGAGTGGCATATCTAGTCTCGATAAGCTATAATGATTTAGAAGCACAAGTGATAGCACGTTCTCCTTTGCAAGAGAACGGCATCCAAACCAATACCACAAGTATCGGTACAAATAGCAAAGTCTTGGTTCCCCTTCAGGAATCACAAGAATAAGAGTATCGAAAGGAAGAGTTCTTTTAAATAATCTTCTTTCCCGAAAAACTAAAACTTTCAAAATTACAATCATCTTTATGTAATAATCTTCCTAGAAAAATTTACATTTTTACAAGTCAATATATCGTGTCCGACTGTCTCATCAAAGCGTTTAGGAGATTCTTATCGATAGCGTTGATCAAGCGCATCGACCAGAATTCTTAAAGCACTCAACGGGCAATACAATCACAAAATCATCTTCTATAGGAATGTTTCTTAAAAACCTTTAAGAATATTCTTTGCTCGTGTAAGAACAAAATCCAACCATACTTATAAATAAATTTTATGAAAAAGATTTGCAAAGATTTTAAATTTCTATTTTCATCCAAAATCAAAATATGAAAATGAAGTCGTCGAGATATTCATAGAATACTCGATTCATAAAATGGATGAAATAAGCTGGACAAACTGAATGACAAAATAAGTCATTCATAAGAATCGTAACGAGTGCGCTATGCGGTAAGTGGAATGCAAACTCCCGCAACTCTTAGCCAAATGAAAATCGGTGGCAAGGTCGAACTAGAAATACCTTAACACCACACAAAAGATTTCTTAGGTGATAATCCTAAGACAAACTCAAAAATACCAAAAAAGTTTCACAAATTATTTAGATAAGAGAAATAACACTTTTCTCATCTTGAGGGCTTAAAGAATAAAATGATGCCTTCAAAAATTTGAAATCGGAATCTCAAGAAAAAATAGAAATCTGCTTAACAGATAGAAAATGTCGAAGATGAATAGTCCACACGGCAAAATAGGATATGGGCTTCACAACAATTAAGCCAATCCTTTCAAAAGTAAATTCTGAAGCCTAAGTAAAAATCGGCTCGGACAGAAATATCACATAAAATAATTTCAACATCAATAAGACAAATTGAGTGTTGCGGATCTACCATCCGGATTCACAATCCTCAAAGAAGTCATCAAGCCCAGAAATGTTTAAAGAAGAAGAATCGCAAGTTCTTTTGATATAAAGATAGTGAGATGAAACCCATATTAAAAAGAACTCGAAAAGGAAAATCATAAAACAAATGTAATCAAGGATTGAATGGGAAATACCTTGACCAAGAGAAGAGTTTCTAGGGGCTTGCAGCTTTCCTTCTCTCTTGCTTGGAAGCTTAGGACACGAAGATAAAAGATGGCCCGAACCTTTGGAATACCGACAAAAGAGGGGTTTCGGGCACTCCCTTGCATAGTGGTCTGTGGAACCACAATTGTAGCATTGTCCACAACTAGAGGTGGGAGTCTTTACTACCGGAGTTTGTTGCTTCCCTTTCTTATTAGAATTGGGGCCTTTGGATTTAATAGGCCTCTTCAAGTTATTGTCGAAGTTCTGTTGGGCACGCACAACTTCAACATCACCTTCATTATCGGCCTCTTCAAGACGAAGAGCGATATCAATAAGCTGATCAAATGAAACCTCATTTTTCAGGAGTAATGGCTTCTTAAGATTCTTATTCAAGCCATAGACAAATCTCTGATTTTTCTTCATCGGGGTATTAATATACTCAATCCCGTATTTAGAAAGAGATTTGAAAGATGCGACATAATCTGTCACAGAAGATTCACCTTGAACAAGGTCGATAAAACGCCGAGCCAAAGTTACTTTTTCAGCCTCCGGCACAAATTTCAATTCGAATCTTCCCTGGAATTGCTCCCAAGTAAGATCCGCTTCAATGATTTCGAAAACCAAGAGCTCATACCAATCTAATGCTTTTTCTTGGAGCATGCTAGAAGCCACTTGGACTCGATGTAGATCAATAAGGTTCATGCGAGTAAAGATACGATCGCATGATTTGAGCCAAGCTTGAATTTCTATAACACTCTCGGATCCCTTGAATGGCCTTCCACCCAAATCGGTATAGTCTCTGCACAAGCGTGCGAAACCGGATCTAGGATGAGTAGGCTCTGGAATGGGTCCTGCAGCCTGAGCATTATTCACGAGATCTAAAAGCTGCTGAGCAGACATGAATACTCCATCTTGGGGAGTAGCACTAGATTGACTGGCGCTGGGACGGCCAGGTCTAACCATTTCTCTTCTTTAAGAAAGAAAGAAAGAAGAGGAAAAAGTTATTCTCAAAATAAATTTCATTCAAACTTGATTGATAAAACAAGGAATCATAAAGAAAATGGGATGAATCGGTACGAAGACTCGAATTAAATCCTAAAGCACGACTCCTAAGATGGACTTAGGATGATGATCCTTGTTAAATTATTCTACATTGTTCCGAAGTTTGGCTCTGATACCAAGCTGTGACGCCCCACCTCTATACCCACGCTAGCCAAGAACACTACGGAGTAATGCTGTCAACTAGCACGGAGAATAAGGCTGTTGAGGAGCGACCATCCGTGTAATTGCTTTGCGCGAGCACCGATATGCCAGATAGAATAACATGCATTTCATTTAAGGAGGAAATCCGACATACCCACGCAAACTCAAAGCTACTACACGGTGGCTATAAAGGTCTTCGGAAACAAATATAGAAATAAGCATAACACAAATCAGTCACAGATAATTCATATCACAAAGGCGGAAATAGATATGAATATATAACACATAAAAGAGTTCATCAGAGTAGTGGTCTAATACGGTCCACAATATCACAAAAAAGGAATAGATACAAGTGCTAGATAAAAGAATATGCATACATCAAGGAGTCTAAATCTCAAATGTATACAACCAAAAACTACTAAACTAGAGTAGTTAGCCAAAAGATTAGATGGTGGTCCGATAAGGAATCAAGCAGAAGCACCTGCAAAATCTCAGTCTGACCCGAGTATTATTTAAGAAGAAAATAATAAACGGATCAGTCTAGCTATAAATATCAGAAGAAATGATATAAAATAAGAGATATGACTAAACGTATAATAATCACAATGCCAAGCTGTGATAAATAAGTAATTGAAAAATCAATAAGAGATTAATCAATATCGCAAAGATCTTCTCAAAGATTAAAAAAGGAATGTCATACTTCTAATTTCATTCACCAAGCATAAATAAATGACATATATATCAATGCCAATCGTAAAAGTTGGTGAAACATAAATTCCAGAATTCAACACACGAAATCCAAAAATCACAAGAAAAGGATGGCCAAGACATTGATGTAGTGCAAACGGTACATCCAATGAATCAAAAGCAAAGACATTGATGTAGTGCAAACGGTACATCCAATGTATCAAAAGCAAAGGCATTGATATAGTGCAAACGGTACATCCATTGTATCAAAAGCATATCATTGATGTAGTGCAAACGGTACATCCAATAAATCTAAAGCAAAGACATCGATGTAGTGCAAACGGTACATCCAATGTATCAAAAGCAAAGACATTGATGTAGTGCAAATGGTACATCCAATGTATCAAAAGAAAAGACATTGATGTAGTGCAAACGGTACATCTAATGTATCAAAAGCAAAGACATTGATGTAGTGCAAACGGTACATCCAATGTATCAAAAGCAAAGACATTGCACATGCTAGTCTAAAACATAAAAATGATCGTCATGATCACAAAGAAGTGTCAATTACAGTAAGCTAGTAAATATATGAGCTTAGCTTCATGTCCCATAACCACTAGCTTAACTTAAATATTTACGAACAAATTGTAGATCTCCACTAGAAAATTGTCACAAGAGTTTCAATCGAACAAGTCCAAGAATTAGCCGACGAAGTAAACGCAAGTGTTTCATACCACTTGTTTTACTAAGCCGTTTAATTAGATTTCTCATACGAGTGAGGTAAAGGTTTGTATATACTAATAGATTGGAAATCTGTTTGAGAAAAACGATCTTTGTAATAAAATAGTGTTGAAATCATTTGATGAAAGAGTTTTGATATTTACTACTAGTATTGAAACGTTTATATTTTTAAAGTGACAAATCACAAAGAAGATTGTAGGAACAATCAATCACTAAAATTCACATACGAAGATGTGAATAAAAATCCAACGAAACTGATAAAGAATCCATCGAAATGGATATTCAAAAATCCCTAAAAAGGAGTCATCAAAGTCATAATAAATGATAACAGCAAATACGAAACAACATGAATCGATTAAAGTTGGAAATTCAAGCAACTAGTCGAAATAGGCAAAATTGCATCAGGTCGGTCGGCCGGCTACAGAGCTCGGTCGACCGGACCCTGTTTTCAAAACTCCACGGGAAGCAGGTCGGTCGGCCGAGACCTGCAGCAGGCCGACCGAACCATAAACAAAGAAGTGCAATTGCACTTTAGTAGCAGGTCGGTCGACCGGCCCAGGGGTTCGGTCGGCCGAACCTGATGTTCTGCAATTTGAAACCCATTTAATTGATGTGCAAACTCCACCAATTCGTAACCGAACGAGCACGGACGATAGGGAATTATGCCCAACGGCTACTCGATCCTATTGGCTCCTCGATGCATCACCAAAAATGCATTTGAACATCAAAGCTATGATTTTTAAGGAATTGAACCCAAAACACTAAAAATTGAAATATTCACCAAATCAATCCAAACCAAAAGCAAATGCACACGAATAAGTGTTAGGAATTTATACCTAACAATCGAAGATATTATAGACTAAGATGTGAGATAAAAATCTCACCTTTGAACCCAAATCAATGAAGAAGAAGCTTGAAAGCAAAGGAGGATCAACCACTCTTCAATCCCAACTCAAGAAGCTTGATTCTAAGCTTAAAAGAGAAATATTTCCCAAATTAGGTTTAGGAAATTTCTGAAATTGGAAGGAGAATGAGTTGGAGAAGAAGAAGGAGATGCTTACCAATGGGTTCTGTTTGATTTTGGAGCAAGAACTTGAGCTAGCAAGAGGAACTAGGGCTTGGAGTTTCTAATTCCCATTCTCTTCCACCATTTTTGATGAAGCTTGAATGTATTAGGAAATTATGAAGGAATGAAGAGAAGAGGGTTGGAGCTAGGTTGATAAATGGGGTTAATGTGCTGAAACCCAACTAAAGGCCCTAAGTGAAAAGTAGCAAAATTCTAATAACTCTAAACATATCGAAGTTTATACTCAAAAAGGTCGCAAACAGCATTTTGAACTCAACATGGGTGGTCTCGAGTCCCAATTCGACTATTTGCAAAAAGTAGCTTTTCGGACCAAAATCCGACGAACGATAAAATATTTAAATAAAATATTTAAATATAAAATCGATAAATATGCGGGTTGTTACATCTGAAGTAAACTATTTCAAACTCAAACAAAACTTCAGTTTAAACTACAATCAAGATCAATCAACCAGAGAATCAAGCGGAAGAGTTTCAGCTTGTAATTTTCAAGCCAGTTTCAAGTATAGAAGGCTCTGTTCTTTCTTCAAAAATAAACTGTGAGTAACATATGTTTTTTTAAAGACTTGAATCCACTGCACAGATATGTCTGTGAATAAGTATGTTCCTACATGTATATGAATCCTTTGAACATGATGAGAACTGGAAGTATTGCATACAGGTTATTGTTGTATACGTTTCTGTTCTAAGATTATAAGATACCAGGTTTTTAATTCAAAAAGAAAAAAAATCATTTCTTTTTAGTTGTTATAGAAAATACTCGAGATTAAAAATTTATTCCATTCAAAATAATTTGTAAATATTTTTGGAAACCAAAACATCTGAGTAACACCTTAATTTGTTCAAAAATTCAAACTTTTTAATTTTCAAATTCAGTTATATAAATTGAATCCTCGTACTAAAACAAGATTTTTAAAACAAAAATGAGAAATTTTAGCTAAGAAAAGAAGGAGCAGTTTACATATGAACAAAAATCATATTTTTACAAATTTCTGTTGTTTTGATGAATTTTAGATGCTGAAATTAATGGTGAAGCAAGCTTAATGATCCACGAGCACGGGAAAAATAATAGAAATTTTTTCGAATGCACAAATTTTGGGTTGAATCGAATATAGGGTTTTGGGTTAAAAATTTATTGTGCTCTGTAAATTTTGGTTTTCGTCGCCGTTAGGCGCTCGAGTGCCATAGGGTTTCGTGAGGAGGTAGCTCGATTGTAGTTGAGTTCATGGCCGGAGCTGTCGACCCTCAGGTGGTCGGGGTCTCGAGTTCGACGTATTTTTCCAGGTTGATGGTGAAGTATGGTGACGTTTCCAGGTTTGGATTTTTACTCGAATTTGATTTTGAGTCCACCTGGAAGCAATCTAATGATGTAGTTGAAGTTTGGTGATGTGTAAGGAACCGCCTTTTTGGACAGTTTAAACTGACGATCAAATACACATGCCGGTTCCAAACCGTTCAAAAGGGCAGATGGTTATTGGGGTAAATAAGAAAAGAAAGAAAGAGAAATAAAGGAAATGAAATAACACAAAATCTCGCAGCGGAACGATAAAATATAATAGTCAAATAAATAGTTCATGAAGCCGTTTACAATACTTTGATCATTATTTATACAACCTTTATCAGGTTTATACATATACAACGGAACAAATAAAATAATGTTGCAGACAACATGATGCAAAGAAAATAAGAGTAATAGTATACCAAATCTTCGTCTTCGTCCTCCAGAATAGATCTTCAATAAGCTGAAAAACTCAGGTCTGACCCGAGCGTAATGAAAAGACAAAACACTCGAGTCAAGACTAAAATATCCTTATGAAAGCTAAATCAATCATACAAAAATATGAGTGTAACGGCGTCAGAGATTTCTACAGGGTTTGACATCTCATATCCAGTGTCAACGTGCATGCAATAACTCAAGAGATGTTACGGGATTTTCCGTCTCTCAAGGATCCGTTAAACTATCTACTATGTAGTACAATACTCTATTATAATATGTCTACAGTAAAGTAAAAGTATTAAAATAGTGTTAGGGCGTTACCATAATTCCCTTTAACACATTTTTATCATGCCATAGTCTATACAGCACCGTAAACCCTACCGTAAACTAGTGGTTATCAGAGGGTACCCCATAGGTATAACACAAAACAAAACGTAGTAGTCGCGAATAGGATAATCAGTATGACAAGGTACATGAGGCGATACCAACTAGGATACTAGTAGTTGCGTGATCCGGACTGATGTTGAGCATAGCCAGCAGCTACCTCAACACCGCGAAAAAACAATCTCAAATCAAGTGGTGCACCCAAATCGAATCACAAAAGGTAATAGATATGATATCGAAGAAGTGTGTCCGCTAGAGGTGCCGAACCTCAATGGTCCGGCGTGGCTCCTATTTTAGTCATGTCAGGGGTCATCCAATATCGTTCTCTTTCTTCGGTCAACGCGTTCACCAAACCATCCACTTCATTCTGGATCAACACTCCGCGTATAATAGTTATTAAAGTGGTTTCAGTATCGACGGAGAATATGTCCATATCCGATCCCGGTCTCTTTAATAACTACGTATTATTACACCGATGGCTCTTTTACATTTCAAATCGATTCATAATTTATACCAAAATATCATATTCACTTCAAAAAATCAAATCCTTTTCAAACATCATCATATCTATTGAAAATGTAAGGTTCCGTTTCAAAATCATTTTTCGCCTCAATATCTCATTTCGATTTCAAAATCATTTCGGATTTTAATTTACGTTGCAACTTCATTTAACCCAATTCGTATTTAAATTCAAAATTTAAACATAAACATTTCACCTTACTAACCAGCTTGAAATTTTAGAAAATAGTTTTAAGTAGTTTAAAAGTAGTTTTAAACAATTAAAATAGTTAAAAATACTCAAAATCTTTAAATGGATTTCAAATAAATAAATTAGTTTAAAATAATTTAAATTGGAGATTTAAAATAGATTAAAATAAGTTAACATGGTTTAAGATGGGTTAAAAATAATTTAATATAGTTAATATAGGTTAAGATAGTTTAAGTATTTAAAGATGGTTTATATAACAAAGTAATTTGGAAAAGAAAATGAAACAGCTTCCAAACCAATCCATTTCAATTATAACTTCCTAATTCAAATCAATTTCATTTTCCATTCTACCGATTCAATTTCGATTTCTATTCAAATCAATGTCAATTTTGACTTCAAATTAATTCAATTCTACATTCACCTTCAATTAATTCAATTTCAATTTATATCGATTTGGAGCTTGATTTTTTTCAAAATATCAATTTATAACACTTAACAAAATTATCCTTCAATATTCAAATTTAAATCCAAATTTCAAATATGATTCAATTCCAATCTTGATTTCAAAATATCATTTTTATATCACTTTTACTTAGTAATATTCAAAGCACGAATTAAGGTTCAATCTTTAAACAAATCAATTTTCGAAATTCAATCATATCCTGATTTTAAATTCCAAAGTCTCAACTTTAATTATTTAACAATTTCTTTTAACCAAAATTTATTTCAACATTCCAACTCAAGTTTGCGATAAATTCGATTTCTAGAAATTGATTTTATTTATAACTTTTAAATCAAAACATTTAAATGAATTTCAGATCAATGATTTTAAAATTTATTAATTTAACCAATCCGGTGTCTGTATATAGTTTTATATCCTATAGCCAAGTGATTATTTATTTCAATTAACTGTAAGGGATGAATATATATCACTTAAACCGATCACAGTGTCATACGTATGTATAACAGGATATATATAAGCAAATAAACATCCAAACATTTAAATATCAACCAATAGCATCCATCGAAATACATCATCCAATAGACAATACAATTCACGGCAATTTCATAGTTATCAATATCAGGTAATTTAATCGCAATTTAATTTTAATCTCAATTTGATTGTCAATTTAATTTTCATCGGTGAATTCAAATGACAATCTATATGACAATTAAATTTTATCAAACAACGACAAATAAAATTCATATCACTTTATAATATCAAATTTAACTACCATAAAGATATTCAGTACGCTGTGAGCGTTATAAAACACTCACATTGATATCCTGTTGTCACTGAGACGTTCCGGTTTGGAACTAAACCGGATGACTCCCGATTTTAGCCCAAATTTCAACTGTCTCCAAATTCGTCCAAACCAATTTCATTTCAAAGTTCTCGTCATTACGAACGCAACGCAAAAAGTTTCGTTCCAATCGGACCTCGTATGTGAGAGTTATACATTTTTAAGTTATCGATATTTGAATTTATAAAACAATTCATATTATACTTAAATAAATTCATACCCAAAGCAATGAAGCCCAGCCCACCAAACTCCATCTTCTCCAAATGCCTGTACGTGAAAAAAATGCACAAACCCATGGCTGCGTGCAACATTTCGAGTGATACGGAGCTCCGATACTCCGTTTGACATGCCGTCTTGGCCAAACCTCTTCTCTTCGAAGTCTCCATCGCCCGAACCCCACACATCGACGCATGCACCTCGATATCAAAACGCGACAACCCATTTTACCCCTCGACCATGATCAGGTCACACGTCCCAACCCACAACTGCACACCACCAAAACGTGTCCCGAGGTGCTATCATTGATGACGAGCTCAAATACGCACTCCAATCCGCGAATCGATCGCTAAATCACTCGATTTAGCAAACCCTAGTTCACTAGTTCCCACGTTCATCTTCATAAACCAAAGCCGCATCTTATAAAGAGCATATCAGGTTGTAGAGAATTCAAAAATAGGATTTTAGGAAGAGGTTTGGGATTTTTCCATTGAAAAATTTGCAAGAAATAAATTTTTAAAGTTGGATTTAATGCTTCCATACTGCCTGAAGCTTGCGTGCAAATAAAGAAGAACGAGATTATGCGTGTTTGAATAGGAAATAGGGTGTCGGCTGATAAGAAGAAATAGAGAGATGTGAAGGGTATGGTCAAATCAAATTTATATATATTAATTAAAATTTTCAAACCTTCTTGATTACGTAACTCAAAATCTTGAAACCCTATCGAGGCGTGTCGCTAGGCGTTTATAATGTTTTACCCACATTCCGAACATAATGGAACATGTTTCAAGGCCTAGTTCGATCGTATGTGCGAGTTACAGAAATAAACGATCAATTTTAAATTAAATCGATTAAACTATTTTCTAGGCGTTTTCAGCTGCCACGGTCAAATGACAATTCTGATTGCTACGAAATTTGAAATCCGATAATAATAAATTATTACGGATCTAATGGGACTGGTTTCATCGAATTCCGAGACTATGCCCCGGAAGGTTATTTTAACTCGTCGATTAAATCGGCGACCTTTCAGAATTTACAGAATTGCTTAAAATTCCAATTTTAAAATCTTATTAACTTTATTATAATCCAAATACAACTTATATTCACTTTGGAAACCAATTTGAATCATATTAAATCGAATTTCAGTTATTCACTCTATTTTCATATATTAAATTTCAATATCAAATTAATCATATCAAATTTGGAATTTAGTTATTCAAACATTTGTAATATTAAATTTAAATAAATTTGATTATTCTTAAATCACTATCTTTTGAAATATTCAAAACGAACTTATATAATTTAACAAATTCAAATTATAGAACAACCATTTCCATTAAAACAGTTATTCAATTCCCGTTATTCAATTATTCAATAAATTCCAAATATTAAATTTAAACAATTTAATTGTTCAATATTTGACGGATTTCAATATTGGATTTTTAAATAAAATTTTCATTATCAGTCGATTACTTTATTATATCAAATAAATTCCACATTATTATTTAACTTCAGTTAGGGATAATGCACTCAACTAATTATAATCTTTCATTTCAATTGCAATTGGTTCCCAAATTCAATTCGACTAACTAAATAAATAGGTAACTTAAATAATTATCGCCATTAACTTTAAATCGCACTTATAATTTTATTATCTACAAGCAAGTGTCACAATTACCTATACAATACAAATTCATTCCATTACCGTTGACTACCTATTATTTCAATTGATTTGGGATCTCATTCAATTCATAAATAATTAACTTAGATAAAATTTGTTGCAATTCGATCTACTTATTTTTATCATAAATAAATTAAAAAAAATTTAATTCTTCCAACATTAAACCATGAAATCTTATTAAATCAACATTTTTAATTATCGAAATTTTACGGGTCATTACACTCTCCCCCACTCAAAACTTTTCGTCCTCGGAAAGGAAAAAGAAGGGAAAAGAAACTAAGTAAAGAATTCAACATTTGATATATTTTATTCAAAATTATAAACTTATAAAACAATGAAATTCCATTTATAAAGTCATAACTACGCTTCCACTAAGTTACTCCGAACGGCTTTCTAACTTTAAAAGTTAGTTATCAAGCAAGTTATAAAATTTTAAAACTCGAAAATTTTCTAACACCCAAATTTACGAATAAATTCGGCAGGGTCTCCTTGTGCGGCTCGATCCAAAAAAAATGACAGTATATATATCACAAATATACATCTCATCAAGTGAGGAGGCATCCCGTAAGGAAAAAGTGTAAAAGTATGGTATGTACTCCGAGATATGTACCTTATATATTATTAGCGAGCATATACTGTATGTAATATAGCGCGAAAGCGAGCTCCAAACATGAAGCAAGCGCAATCCGCACCTACTAAACACTCAACAAACCATGAGAAACATGCATATATGAAAATAATATCAATATACACCATATAGCAACATAACAACTACATGTGCCAACGTAGAAAACGCAACAAGACAACAAATGCATCCACCAAATCAATTATCCTCCAACTATCATCCAACAAATCCATAACCAATCAATATAAATTCACTTCTCATTAATATTTATTGACTTGGTTTTCAATTTTTTAATCACAGTTGATTCATTAACGTTGGATTTTACTAACATTCATTCTCAATTCAATTAGTTAACATTCACTGATTTATATTTACATTAGTTCACTTCCAATTTGAATCAAATTAAATTCAATTTAAATTCATTTAACTTCCAATTTGATTTCAATGATTTATAGCATTCAATTTCATTAACACTTAATGAATTATATACAATCAACTAACAATCATATAACAACCAAATCATAACCGACATAACCAAATTATTAATTTTACATTCAATTTGGTTTATTTCTTTCGAATCCAATTGATTCTTAGCCATACCAAATTCTTTTGTTTACATTTACTTCATATTCAGTTTCAGTTAATAACCAATTTATTTGCGGAACATTTTATTAATCATCACTTTAATTTATAGTCATTCCATAAAAGTCTAACTTCCTATATATGACTTTTCTTAGTTTATAGTTATCTCAAAAGTTACAAATTTATCTTCACATATTTTTATTTTTGTTGCAAATTTATATTTAATTCTACAACCAGTTTACAAAGACATTGCTTGACTCAATGGCCTTTTTCTTAAGTTCACTTACTTGTTCCATTTATCCATTCATCATTTCATGCTATATTTAAGTATATAACATTTTTATCACAACCAAATTTTCCATTTATATACATTTTAATTCCTTTTGAATTTTCCTTACTTGTATACTTCAATTATTTTAGGTTCTATTTAGTTGTACAATATCTCATTACATATCCAAAACATCATTTCAACTTCTTAATATTTGGTAAGTCATATTATATGTTATTAGAATGCAAATTTGGTATTATACAAATTTATAGAATTTCATTTTACATAATTAGAATGTTCACAAATTTGATTTATTTAAATCCTCTTTACCTTTCAACTTTAAAGGTACACTACAACTCTAAAGTTTTCCCAAAACATAAGCTTAGATATCTAAATCCTCTTATTTTATAAATTCTGGTTCTTCACATTTCATTCAAATAATTTGAAAATTACTAATGCCCGGTTCTTTTCAAATCGTTTGAAATAAACATATACACTTATATCTTTAATATATCAAATCATACCTTTGGAGTTTAAACCAAAACTCATTTACCCAAAATAATTTCGAATAAAAGCAAAGCTTCTTAGAAGTCTCCCCCACTTTGAGACTCGAAAATGAACGTCGATGATGCTGCACAGTCATCACCGAAATTATTTTCCAGCGATAGAAGAGAGGAGTACTGAATTCATTCCTTCTTTTAAAATCCTTTCAAAATATTTCCATAAACATTTCCAACTAATATTACTATATATTTCTTCAAAGCTTTGAGAACCATTGTCAAAACCTCCGGGTCTTAAATTCAATATTTTCCAATTTAGATCTATTTTAATTTATAAGTCACCTTTATAAAATATTCTTATAGGATTTTCTTTCTTAAAACATTCCACAAGTGTTTTACCACTATTCATTTTGTAAGTCATCTTATTTATTAAATTACAATATCCAATTAATGATAATAACCAATATTATCATCCCTAACAACCAGGTAAGCTAGATAAGTCACAATAATTTCTGAAAATTTTCCTTTATATACAAAATATAATTTGAGCAAAAATTTTCATTTACCCATTTCAAAACAATACTATGTCGAATTGTTCCGTTTAAGTGTTTAGAGATCCCTATCAATGACGTTAATTACTCGTATTGACCAGAATCCATAAGCCGCTCAACAAATCAACCGACACAATATAAAAGATTTTATATCACTAACAAATACGCTCTCTCATATGTATACACTCAGTGACTCATCATAGGGTATTACTACCCTATTTATAAATAGTCAGACCCCACAAAGCTAAGGTTATCGCCAAACAAAAGCTCTAATACAAATTGTAATGACCCGCCTTTTTGGACAGTTTAAACCGATGATCAAATACACATGCCGGTTCCAAACCGTTCAAAAGGGTAGATAGTTATTGGGGTAAATAAGAAAAGAAAGAAAGAGAAATAAAGGAAATGAAACAACACAGAATCTCGCAGCGGAACGATAAAATATAATAGTCAGATAAACAGTTCATGAAGCTCTTTACAATGCTTTGATCATTATTTATACAACCTTTTTCAGAGTTATACATATACAACAGAACAAATAAAATAATGCAGCAGACAACATGATGCAAAGATAATAAGAGTAATAGTATACAAAATCTTCGTCTTCATCCTACAGAATAGATCTTCAATAAGTTGAAAAACTCAGGTCTGACCCGAGCGTAATGAAAAGACAAAACACTCGAGTCAGGACTAAAATATCCATATGAAAGTTAAATCCATCGTAAATAAACATGAGTATAACGGCATCAGAGATGTTTACGGGGTTTGACATCTCATATCCAGTGTCAACGTGCGTGCAATAAATCAAGAGATGTTACGGGATTTTCCATCTCTCAAGGATCCGTTAAACTATCTACTATGTAGCAGAATACGCTATTATAATATGTCTACAGTAAAGTAGAAGTATTAAAATAGCGTTAAGGCGTTACCATAATTCCCCTTAACACATTTTTATAATGTCATAGTCTATACAGCACCGTAAACCCCACCGTAAACTAGTGGTTATCAGAGGGTACCCCATAGGTATAACACTAAACAAAACGTAGTGGTCGCGAATAGGATAATCAGTATGACAAGGTACATGAGGCAATACCAACTAGGATACTAGTAGTTGTGTGATCCGGACTGATGTTGAGCATACCCAGCAGCTACCTCAACCACGAAACAACACTCCCAAATCAAGGGGTGCACCCAAATCGAATCACAAAAGGTAATAGATATGGTATCGAAGAAGTGTGTCCGCTAGAGGTGGCGAACTTCAATGGACCGGCGCGGCTCCTGTTTTAGTCATGTCAGGGGTTATCCAATATCGTTCTCTTTCTTCGGTCAACGCATTCACCAAACCATCCACTTCATTCTGGATCAACACTCCGCGTATAATAGTTATTAAAGTGGTTTCAGTATCGACAGAGAGTATGTCCATATCCGATCCCAGTCTCTTTAATAACTACGTAATATTACACCGATGGCTCTTTTACATTTCAAATCGATTCATAATTTATACCAAAATATCATATTCGCTTCAAAAAAATCAAATCCTTTTCAAACATCATCATATCTATTCAAAATGTAAGGTTTCGTTTCAAAATCATTTTTCGCCTCAATATCTCATTTCGATTTCAAAATCATTTCGAATTTTAATTTAGGTTGCAACTTCATTTAACCCAATTCGTATTTAAATTCAAAATTTAAACATAAACATTTCACCTTATTGACCAGCTTGAAATTTTAGAAAATAGTTTTAAGTAGTTTAAAAGTAGTTTTAAATAATTGAAATAGTTAAAAATAAATAAAATCTTTAAATGGATTTCAAATAGATAAATTAGTTTAAAACAATTTAAATTGGGTTAAGTAGATTTAAAATAGATTAAAATAAGTTAACATGGTTTAAGATGGGTTAAAATAACTTAATGTAGTTAATATAGGTTAAAATAGTTTAAGTATTTAAAGATGGTTTATATAACAGAGTAATTTGGAAAACAATATGAAACAGCTTCCAAACCAATCCATTTCAATTATAACTTCCTAATTCAAATCAATTTCAATTTCATTCTAACGATTCAATTTCGATTTCAATTCAAATCAATGTCAGCCTTGACTTCAAATTAATTCAATTCTAGATTCATCTTCAATTAATTCAGTTTCAATTTATATCGGTTTGGAGCTTGATTTTTTTCAAAATATCAATTTATAACACTTAACAAAATTATCCTTCAATATTCAAATTTAAATCCAAATTTCAAATATGATTCAATTCCAAGCTCGATTTCAAAATATCATTTTTATATCACTTTTACTTAGTAATATTCAAAGCACGAATTAAGGTGCAATCTTTAAACAAATCAATTTTCGAAATTCAATCATATCCCGATTTTAAATTCCAAAGTCTCAACTTTAATTATTTAACAAATTCTTTTAACCAAAATTTATTTCAACATTCCAATTCAAATTTGCGATAAATTCGATTTCTAGAAATTGATTTTATTTATAACTTTTAAATCAAAACAATTAAATGAATTTCAAATCAACGATTTTAAAATTTATTAATTTAACCAATCCGGTGTATGTATATAATTTTCTATCCTATGGCTAAGTGATTATTTATTTCAATTAACTGTCAGGGATGAATATATATCACTTAAACTGATCACAGTGTCATATGTATGTATAACAGGATATATATAAGCAAATAAACATCCAAACTTTTAAATATCAACCAATAGCATCCATCGAAATACATCATCCAATAGACAATACAATTCACGGCAATTTCATAATTATCAATATCAGGTAATTTAATCGCAATTTAATTTTAATCTCAATTTGACTGTCAATTTAATTTTCAACGGTGAATTCAAATGACAATCTATATGACAATTAAATTTTATCAAACAACGACAAATAAAATTCATATCACTTCATAATATCAAATTTAACTACCATAAAGATATTCAGTACGCTGTGAGCGTTATAAAACACTCGCCTTGATATCCTGTTGTCACCGAGACGTTCCAGTTTGGGACTAAACCGAACGACTCCCGATTTTAGCCAAAATTTCAACTGTCTCCAAATTCGTCCAAACCAATTTCATTTCGAAGCGCTCGTCATTACGATCGCAACACAAAAAGTTTCGTTCCAATCGGACCTCGTATGTGAGAGTTATACATTTTTAAGTTATCGACATTTGAATTTATAAAACAATTCATATTATACTTAAATAAATTCATACCCAAAGCAATGAAGCCCAACCCACCAAACTCCATCTTCTCCAAATGCCTATACGTGAAAAAAAATGCACAAACCCATGGCCGCGTGCAACATTTCGAGTGATACGGAGCTCCGATACTCCGTTTGACAGGCCGTCTTCGCCAAACCTCTTCTCTTCGAAGTCTCCATCGCCCGGACCCCACACATCGACGCACGCACCCCGGTATCAAAACACGACAACCCATTTTCCCCCTCGACCATGATCAGGTCGCACGTCCCAACCCCCAACCGCACACCACCAAAACGTGTCCCGAGGTGCTATCTTCGATGACGAGCTCAAATACGCACTCCAATCCGCGAATCGATCGCTAAATCACTCGATTTAGCAAACCCTAGTTCACTAGTTCCCACGTTCATCTTCATAAACCAAAGCCGCATCTCATAAAGAGCATATCAGGTTGTAGAGAATTCAAAAATAAAATTTTGGGTAGAGGTTTGGGATTTTTTCATTGAAAAGTTTGCAAGAAATAAATTTTTAAAGTTGGATTTTATGCTTCCATGCTGTCTGAAGCTTGCGTGCAAATAAAGAAGAGGGCTGGTTTCATCGAATTCTGAGACTATGCCCCGGAAGGTTATTTTAACTCGTCGATTAAATCGGCGACTTTTCAAAATTTACAGAATTGCTTAAAATTGCAATTTTAAAATCTTATTAACTCTATTATAATCCAAATACAACTTATATTCACTTTGGAAACCAATTTGAATCATATTAAATCGAATTTCAGTTATTCACTCTATTTTCATATATTAAATTTGAATATCAAATTAATCATATCAAATTCGAAATTTAATTATTCAAACATTTGTAATATTAAATTTAAACAAATTTGATTATTCTTAAATAACTATCTTTTGAAATAATCAAAACGAACTTGTATAATTTAACAAATTCAAATTATAGAACAACCATTTCCATTAAAACAGTTATTCAATTCCCGTTATTCAATTATTCAATAAATTCCAAATATTAAATTTAAACAATTTAATTGTTCAATATTTTACGGATTTCAATATTGGATTTTTAAATAAAATTTTCATTATCAGTCGATTACTTTATTATATCGAATGAATTCCACATTATTATTTAACTTCAGTTAGGGATAACGCACTCGACTAATATATAATCTTTCATTTCAATTGCAATTGGTTCCCAAATTCAATTCGACTAACTAAATAAATAGGTAACTTAAATAATTATCGCCATTAACTTTAAATCGCACTTATAATTTTATTATCTACAAGCAAGTGTCACAATTACCTATACAATACAAATTCATTCCATTACCGTTGACTACCTATTATTTCAATTGATTTGGGATCTCATTCAATTCATAAATAATTAACTTAGATAAAATTTGTTGCAATTCGATCTACTTATTTTTATCATAAATAAATTAAAAAAATTTAATTCTTCCAACATTAAACCATGAAATCTTATTAAATTTACATTTTTAATTATCGAAATTTTACGGGTCGTTACATGATGTTAGTGGATGGGGGATGATCGTCGTTGGTGGTTGGAATCGCCCACAACCTTCGTGCACGTGCACGGAGGCAGTATTGGTGATCTGAGCATTTTTGTTGAGTGAAGTTGGATTGTTCGTTGTTTTACTCGAAGTGATACTCGAAGCGCTGGTTGCTTTGCTTGGGGAAGTTGGTATTTTGACTTGACGAAATCTTCGTGACTCTCGGTTTTGTGAAATTCCAGGTTTTAAATTAAAACAAAACCTGCTCTGTTTAAACTGAGAATATAAATCAAAGTTTGAATGAAAATTTAAAGTGTAGTTTGAAACTTAAGTGAGGAACTAAAAAAAGAGAAAAAAGAAGAAGAAAAGAACAGTGGAAGAAGGAAGGATGCAGGAGAATGACGCGAGAACGCTTAGTGGAAACCCATGGTTAGCTTGAGCTAACACGTTGATTTCTTCGGGTTTAAATCTTACGAGGGGTGGCCAAATAAATATCTTAAGCTAAAAAGTTAAACAAGTTTTATATAAATTAAGTTATTAATATCGACAGGGTTTTAAGCTAAAACTTGATTAAATTGGATGAAAAGTTAATAAATTAGTTTAACTTAAATTTGTAGGTTAAATAATCAAATTTTCTTTAAAGCTTGAATTTAAATAATTAAGTAATTTAGTTTAAAGCCATTTCTTATATAAGGAATGAATGTTCTTTATATTTATTTTAAGAGTTATAAAGAAATTTTAAAATTGATTTAAAATTTAAATGGTTAATCATTTTGAATCTTAAATTCAATTGGAATTTAAATTTAAATTTAAAAGTGTAATGTTTAAAATACACTTAAATGTTAATGAAATCATTAATAAGGAAATTAATTATCTTAGAGGTAATTAAGGTAATAAAATGATTTAAATTAATAAGGAAATTAAAGAAATGATTATTTAATTTATAAATAAATAATTTAAATTAATTTATAATTAGAAATGGTTAATAATGAATTAATCTAAGAAAATTTCTTGAGAAAGTGATTAAGAGATGTTATTAGTTAATGAAGATAATTAACTAAGGATTTTTAAGTATTTATTTAGGGTGATTTAATTTTAATAAAAAATTGGATTAATTAATTTAGATAATCAATTATAAATTATTTAAATATAACTACTTAATGAGAGTAATTAAGAATTAATCACTTATTGTAATTATTTTTTTGGATATTTTGATTAATTAAGGTTAATTAGTTAAGTAATGGGTTTAAAGGTTGGTTTAATTAATATGATTAATTAAGAAAAATTTAATTAATTAAATTGTTTGATAAATTAATTTATATCAAATTATTTGTAATTAATTAATCAGAATTTGATAATTTATTTATAAGTAATTAATTTACTTGGAAATAAATTGAATTGATTAGGATTAAACGATTAATTAATCCTGGGTATAAATGATTATTAAATGCTTTACCTTACTTATGAATGACTGTATTGTATGAGATGCCTTGAATTAATTTTCCTATCTGATCTATGATATTTTGTTCTGTGGTTTGAACTGTGTATGATTTGTTCATGTATTTACATTTGTATATTATCTGTGAATTTATGAATGGACGACAAGCGTTATAGTTTATATCTCTTATCAACTATATTTAAGTGTTTTGATCTATGATGATTGAGTGATGTTTCACTATTGTGTTAAACCCTGGACCACACTTATACACACACAAATACACACACAAATATGGATTTCACGGGGAAATCGATTAAGTCATAGATTTTGAAATAGTTTAAAAGTTGAATATTTAAATCCAAATGGTTATGGAAATGTTTTGGGATTAAAGTGAAATGCTTTTGAAATGGAATTTCAAAGATGAAATTTATTTGGAACAACTTGATTACGTTTTGAAATTTGAATAATTTGATTTAAATTGCAATTTAACATCTGAAATTGAATTCTATATTCAGTATTTATGATATTAAGTGGTATACAAGTTTATATCGGTTTTAAACCATTTTTAAAGTGTTGTTTTTGGGAATTTGAATTAACCCAAAGATTTTAACTTGCATAAATGAGATCGAATTTCTCCGAAACGAAAACTACTTTTTTTCAATTAAAAATAGCTTTCATTTAAAGAAAGGATTTCCAAATTGTGTTGAAAAGGTTTCAAGTTTGAAATGGAGTTGAAATGTTTTGAAAGCTATGAAATGGGTCTTTGATTCAAAGACCGAATAAGTTAATCCAACTTGAATTGGAATTGTTTTTGAAAGGCTATGAATGAATCTTTGGAAACGATTTTGAAAGCTATAAGTTGAATCATTGATTTAAAGATTCAACGAGTTGAACGATTTTGAAAGCTATAAGTTGAATCTTTGATTTAAAGATTCAACGAGTTAAACGATTTTGAAAGCTATAAGTTGAATCTTTGATTTAAAGATTCAACGAGTTAATCGAATTTTGAAAGCTATGAGTTAAATCTTTGATTTAAAGATTTAACGAGTTAATCCAATTGAAATGGAAATTGTTTTGAAATCCATAAATGTATCTTTGTGAACTGGGTGAGCTTTGTGAATAAAATCTTTTGTTTAAAAGATTAAAAGTGTGGAAATCGATTAAACCATTGAAGGTTGTTGAAATGAATCTTTTTGTTTAAAAGATTTGAAATGGTAATTTGTTTAAACCATTTGAAAGAAAGTTTTGAATTATTAAGTTGTGACTTAATTGAAATCCCATATCCATATGTTTTAAATGTTGCGCTCACTATTCGGTTTAGCCGGGGGAAGACCTTTGTGTCGTATAACCCATTCCGAACATGTGATTCGACGTTATGGATAACATTTGAAGACCGGTGGTGAAGACCGGGTATTTGTGAGAACGATAGGATAACCTATCGATTGTCTTTGCACCGAGTAGCTAAGGTATAGAGATTTCCTAAGTGATGGGAAGTCCGATCGGGATTGTGAATACCCGGATTGCAAGGGCTTTTTCGGAAGTGCCTTCGGTTCTGTTCGAACCCGGAACATACTTGTATGGTTACATTTCTGACACTACACTTTGAGATATAAAGTAGATTTCTTTCAAATACATATCTGTTGGTGGCGGATAATTTATTCTCTTAGCTTAACAACCTTCTCTGAGACGTACGAGCTCAGAGGTTATGTAGTTGAAGGTTATCAGCGATATATTCCCAATTTAGTAGTGTGGCATGTTGAGTGCTGCTGCGTGTTGATCATTTGTTGATCATTTATGATCAAAGCATGGCTTTATTGTAAACCGTAGCTTTGTGGACGAGACTGCATCGGGACCTAACAGCCCGGAAATGGTCAAAACAGGAAAGATGCGGCAAGGTTATGAGGGTCGCTCCCTTTATGGTGTGTCATTCCCTTCTGGAAAAGGGTGGTATCATGGTATGGAGCCCAGATACTTACTCATGTGGACACCATACAATTATTATTGTGTGATGTTATTGGATTAGAGGTACCTCGGATAAAGTCCCAAAGGACTGGGGGATGGCATGCTCGAGTAGTAGTTACCTAGTTACAAAGGTAACCCGGCCTTATGTTTGCAGAGATCCGATTAGGTTCTCGAGACGTCCCGCCAGAGGCGATCCCATGTGGCAGTAAGAAGTTCCTTAGCCTGACCATTTGATAGAAATCCATTCATCCAATACGAAACCCTGTACAGTTTTAGTTGTATTACCTGTCATTCACTTATGGTGGCGCCCCATTGTTTGGATGGCAGCTATAGTAGGCATAGTTCAGATTGTCTATGCTGGCTAAGATCTATATTCTACTTTTGAAATGCTTTTCTTCACTTTGCACTTATGTAATAATATCAAAGAAATTCGTGTAGCAGGCATATTTGACTATCATAACGAGAAATCTCCTCCAATTCTGCGTTTGCATTTTGTGTGTGGCGGGAGGCCTTATGGTAGTTTCATTTTCTTAAAAAGCATTGCGGATTTATTTTAAATTCTTTGTTTGTTTTTAAAAGGCAAAATGTTTTTGTTACTCATACGAGTCCCATGACTGACCTGGAGTTTATTGTTCCTTTCCTAAACTCTGGGTGTGTAACGAGCCGCCTTTTTGGTCAGTTTAAACCGACGATCAAATACACATGTCGATTCCAAACCATTCAAAAGGGCAGATGGTTATTGGGGTAAATAAGAAAAGAAGAGGAAAGAGAAATAAAAGAATGGAAACAACACAGAATCTTGCAGCGGAACGATAAAATATAATAATCAAATAAACAGTTCATGAAGTTGTTTACTATACTTTGATCATTATTTACACAACATTTATCAGAGTTATACATATTTAACAGAACAAATAAAATAATGCAGCAGATAACATGATGCAAGGGTAATAATAGTAATAGTATACCAAATCTTCGTCTTCATCCTCTAGAATAGATCTTCAAAAATTTGAAAAACTCTAGACTGACCCGAGCGTAATGAAAAGACAAAACACTCGAGTCAGGACTAAAATATCCTTATGAAAGTTAAATCAATCGTAAATAAATATGAGTGTAACGGCGTTAGAGATGTTTAGGGGGTTTGACATCTCATATCCAGTGTCAACGTGCGTGCAATAACTTAAGAGATGTTACGGGATTTTCCATTTCTTAAGGATCCGTTAAACTATCTACTATGTAGTAATATACGCTAAGTAGATAATGCCTATCAGTAATATAAAGTATCAAAACAGCGTTAAGGCGTTACCATAATCCCCTTAACACATTTTTATAATGCCATAGTCTATACAACACCGTAAGTCCCACCGTAAACTGGTGGTTATTAGAGGGTACCCCATAGGTATAACACAAAACATAACGTAGTGGTCGCGAATAGGATAATCAGTATGACAAGGTACATGAGGCGATACCATCTAGGATACTAGTAGTTGCGTGATCCGGACTAATGTTGAGCATAGCCAGCAGCTACCCCAACACCGCGAAACAACACTCCCAAATCAAGGGGTGCACCCAAATCGCATCACAAATGTAATAGATCTGGTATCGAAGAAGTGTGTCCGCTAGAGGTGGCGAACCTCAATGGCCCGGCGCGGCTCCTATTTTAGTCATGTCAGGGGTCATCCAATAATCGTTCTCTTTCTTCAGTTAACGCGTTCACCAAACCATCCACTTCATTCTGGATCAACACTCCACGTATAATAGTTATTAAAGTGGTTTTAGGTATCGACAGAGAGTATGTACATATCCGATCCCGGTCTCTTTAATAACTACGTATTATTACACCAATGGCTCTTTTATATTTCAAATCGATTCATAATTGATATCAAAATATCATATTCGCTTCAAAAATCAAATCCAATTCAAATATCATCGTATCTTTTCAAATGAAAGATTTTGTTTCAAAAATCATTTTCCGCATCAATATCTCATTTCGATTTCAAAATCATTTTGAAATTCAATTTAGGTTGCAACTTCATTTAACTCAATTCGTATTTAAATTTAAGATTTAAATATAAACACTTCACCTTATTAACCAACTAGAGATTTTTAGAAAATAGTTTAAGTAGTTTAAAAGTAGTTTTAAATAATTAAAATAGTAAAAGATACTTAAAACCCAAAACGGTTTTAAAATAGATAAATTAGTTTAAAATAATTCAAATTGGGTTAAGTAGATTTAAAATAGATTAAAATAATTTAAGTATTCAAAAATGGTTTATATAACTGAGTAATTTGGAAAACAAAATAAAACAGCTTCAAAACTAATCCATTTCAATTTATAACTTCCCAATTCAAATCAATTTCAATTTCCATTCTACCGATTCAGTTTCGATTTTAATTCAAATCAATTTCAACTTTGACTTCAAATTTATTCAATTTTATATTCACCTTTAATTTATTCCATTTCAATTTATTTCAATTTGGAGCTTGATTTTTCAAAATATCCATTTATAACACTTAACAAAATTATCCATAAATTTTCGAGTTTAAATCCAAATTTCAAATATGATTCAATTCCAAGCTCGACTTCAAAATAACATTTTTATACCACTTTTACTTGGTAATATTCAAAGCTCGAATTAAGGTTAAATCTTTAAACAAATCAATTTTCGAAATTCAATCAAATCCCAATTTTTAAATTTCAAATCTCGACTTATATTATTTAACAATTTCTTTCAACCGAAATTTATTTCAACATTCCAAACTCAATTTTCCGATAAATTCGATTTCTATAAATTTATTTCTATTCATAACTTTTAAATCAAAACATTTAAATAAATTTTAAATTGACGATTTTAAAAATTATTAATTTAGCCAATTCGGTGTCCGTATATAATTTTCTATCCTAAGGCAAGTAATTATGTATTTCAATTAAATGTCAGGGATGAATATATATCACTCAAATCAATCATAGTGTCATATGTATGCATAACAGGTTATATATAAGCAATATCATAGTGTCATATGTATGCATAACAGGTTATATATAAGCAATAAACATCCAAACATTTAAATATCAACCAATAGCATCCATCGAAATAAATCATCCAATAGACAATACAATTCATAGCAATTTTATAGTTATCAATGTAAGGTAATTTAATCACAATTCAATTTCAATTTCAGTATAAATTTAACTGTCAATTTAATTTCAACGATTAGTTCAAATGACAATCTATATGACAATTCAATTCTATCAAACAACGACTAATAATTTTTTTATCACTTCATAATATCAAATTTAACTAGCATAAAGATATTCAGTACGTTGTGAGCGTTATAAAACACTCACCTTGATTTCAATGTAGTTCCAGCGTTTTATTTCGAATAAAATTAAACGAGCGTTTAATTTTACTCGAAATTTTCACTAGCTCCAAACGACTTGAATCCAATTCCATTGCGTAGTGCTCGACGAAACGAAGACAACGCAACTTGTTTCGTAATTTGCCGACCTCGTATGAAAAAGTTACGATAGTTCAAAGTTTATACGAATTTAAATACAACTTAAAACACAATTTCGTTTATTAATTTATAACCTAGCAATCTGGACCGTAGATTTTCATCAAGCAATCAAGGCCGCATCCCCTTTCGTTCTTCATCTTCCAGGTGAGAACACGCACGCGTGAACAAATGAACCCAAGCCGCCCTTTAGGGTTTGAATTGTACTCCTCCATCATCGAGCTATATGACGATCAACAACTTCCACTAGAACGCCCTCGACAAGAGCCACCTGCGCCTGCCACCACCTGAAGCTCGGCCACCCCCTCGACTCGATACCCGTGCGCGAACACGTCACGAATGCGGCCATCTCGTGCCTCCAAATGATGACGATAACCCATCATCGCCGTATGAAATCGAAGATTTCTCAATGCTCTACGTTTTTCGTTTAGAAAGTTTCTCAAATCGATGCTAGGATATGAAGAGATTAAGGGAAGAAGATGGGTGCTTTCTGGCCATTGATGCTTAATGGAGGCGGCCTGCAGCTAATTTGAAACCCAAGTTTATAAATTTTTCCCAATTTATGAAGACAAGGAGCTATTTGTAGGAAACGACGAACTCTATTCATTCTGGATTTTCGAACACCGATTTACGCGTGGTGACCGGCGTTTCTAGGGTTTATCCCGCGTTCGGGCACAATGGAACAGGTTTCGGAAGCTAATTCGATCGTCTGTGCGAGATACGGCATTAAACGATCAATTTTAAATTAAACCGATTAGCTAAATTTCTATGCGTTTTGGCTCGCCCTGGACAAACGGTAAATCCGATTGACATGAAATTTGTAATCTTACAATAATATCACATTGCGGATCCGATGAAAGTGGTTTCGTCAAAATTCGAGACCGTTTGAAAAATGACCTTTTTAACTCGCCAAATTAATATTAAAACAATTTTAACGCGTTTCGAGCTGCCACGGTCAAACGACAACTCCGATTGCTACGAAAATTGAAATCCAATAATAACTAACTATTAAAAATCCAATGGAACTAGTTTCGTCCAATTCTGAGACTGTTCAAAAATTGGCTATTTTCCATTCGATAATTAAATATTAAAATATTCAATTTTCACAAATTTACTTTTAATTCGATTTTAAAAGTTCTACAACATCATTCTTACTTTAATATGATAAAATAAAATTTTACAAATCATTTTTAATCATATTAAACCCGTTATTCAATTATCCAATAATTTCCAATTTTAAAATCTTATTAACTCTATTATAATCCCAATATAACCTATATTCACTTTGGAAACCAATCTGAATCATATTAAATCAAATTTCAATTATTCACTCTATTTTCATATATTAAATTTCAATATCAAATTGATTATATCAAATTCGGAATTTAATTATTCAAACATCTGTAATATTAAATTTAAACAATTTGATTATTCTTAAATCATTATCTTTTGAGATATTCAAAACGAACTTAAAAATTTAACTTTTGAAACGAATCAAAATTTTAGAACAACTATTTCCATTATGCGGTTATTCAATTCCCATTATTAAATTATTCAATAAATCCCAAATATTAAATTTAAACAATTTCGCTTATCCAATAATTCATTATCTTTTGAAATATTGAAATCGAACTTATAAGATTCAACTTTTAAAACCAATTCACAATTTACAATACTATTTTCATTTACAGTTATTCAATCATTCAATAAGTTTTAAATATTAAATTTAAACAATTTACCTGTTCAATATTCAATGTTTTATTTTAAATAGATTTTACTTATCAATCAATTACTCTATTATACCCAATGAATTCAACATTTATTATCCTATTCAACTGTTGATTGTAAAGGCATTCACTAAGTAGCTTTTATTTTTCATTACCTGGATAATTATTGTTGCAATTCATTCCAGTTATTATTATTCCAAACGAATTTACAAAATTTTTTCTAACATTAAATCACGAAATCTTATTAAATTTGCTATTTTAATTATCGAAAATTTGCGGGTCGTTACATTCTCCCCCACTCAAAACTTTTCCTCTCCGAAAAGGAAAAAGAAGGGAAAAGGAACTAAGTATTGAATTCAACCTAAGGTATATTTATCTCAAAGTTATAACCTCATAAAACAATGAAATTCCATTTATAAAGTCGTAACTACGCTTTCACTAAGTTATTCCAAATGCCTTTCTAACTTTAAAAGTTAGTTATCAAAACAAGTTATAAAATTTTTAAAACTTGAAAAATTTTCTAACACCCGGATTTTACGGAAAATTTCGACAGAGTCTCCTTTGCGCGGCTCGATCGATACAGCTACAAAACGCCTCTACGGGCCCCAAACCAACAAAAGGAAATCAAAAAGCCAAGTGGCTCATCAAAATCACCAAATCCAATGATAAAATAAACATGTACCTTATATTTTATTAGCGAGCATATATGAGTAATATAGCGCGTAAGCGAGCTCCAAATGCGAAGCAAGCACAATCCGCACCCACTAAACACTCAACAAACAATGAGAATCATGCATATATGAAAATAGTATCAATATACATCATATATCAACATAACAACTACATGTGCCAACATAGCAAATGCAACAAAACAACAAGCGCAACCATCAATCAATTATCATCCAACTATCATCCAACGAATCCATAACCAATCAATATAAATTCACTTCTCATTAATATTTATTGACTTGGGTTTTAATGTTAATCACGGTTGATTCATTAACGTTGGATTTTACTAACATTCATTCTTAATTCAATTAGTTAACATTCACTAATTTATATTTACATTAGTTCACTTCCAATTTGAATCAAATTAAATTCTATTTAAATTTATTTAACTTCCAATTTGATTTCAATGATTTATAGCTTTCAATTTACGCTTAATGAATTATATATAATCAACTAACAATCATATAACAACCAAATCATACCCAACTTAACCAACTTATTAATTTTTACATTCAATTTGGTTTATCTCTTTTATATATATATCTTGTTATATAATTTTAAAAGAATCATTTTATATCTGGTATCTTAAATTTCCAACATTAACTTTAATTAAGTTCGTAAGCCATACATATATCATCCGTGAGCAATATCAATCTAATCGCTTATTCGATCATACAATTTCATTTCCAACTAGTATCGTTCACCCGACTCTCTAGTGCGGACTCAGATTTGGTTCCTTGATTGGAAACTGTTACTCTCCTTGCATAGCCATATACTATGATAGAGAATTCCAGAATTAAATTAAAAATCCATATCTATGGTTCGCCGTCGAAAATCGAGTGAAAAATCCTTACTTGGATTGATATAAATCATCTCGAAATTTTATGCTCGAATTTAGATCAAATCGTTATCCGAATAAAATAATATACGTACAATCTCACATATTACCTTCCAATGGATTTCTATCCAATTTATCTATACTAAATTATTTTATTGACTTCTATATATTTTTTTCACTTAATTACTCACAATCTATTATTCAGTTATTATATTCATTTCTTTACACAGCATATTCTTTAACATTATCTTTTCTCAAACATCATATCAAAGAATTTGCTTACTCAAGTTCATTTTAAACATTCTATATAATTTAATTAAATTCAATTTCATTTTCCACTTGATTCTAAGCTATAAGAAATTCCTTTGTTTTCATTTATTGCATTTTCATAATTTCAGCTAATAACGAATTCATTTGTGGAACATTTTATTAACCGACATTTTAGTCTATTAATCATCCTATAAAAGTCTAACCTCTCATAAATGACTTTTCTTTGTTTACACTTATCTTAAAGGTTACAAATTCAAAAAAAAATTCTATGCAATTTATATTTATTTTCTATAACCAATTTACAAAAGATATTATACAATTCATTTGTCTTCTTTCTTAAGTTCACTTACTTGTTCCATTTATCCATTCATCATTTCATGCTATATTTAAGTATATAACATTTTATCACAACCAAATTTTCATTTATATACATTCTAATTCCTTTGAGTTTTCCTTACTTGTATACTTCAATTATTTTCAGGTTCTGTTTATCTATACAATATCTCATTACATATCCAAAACATCATTTTAACTTTTAACATTTGGTAAGTCTTGTTATATGTTATCAGAATGTAATTTTGGTATTATACAAATTTATAGAATTTCATTTTACTTAATTAGAATGTTCACAAATTTAATTTGTTTAAATCCTCTTTACCTTTCAACTTTAAAGTTTCCTCAAACAATAGCTTAGATATCTTAATCCTCTTATTTTATAAATTCTGCTTATTCACATTTCATTCAAATAATTTGAAAATTACTAATTAACATAGTTTAGAAATTTATATGCCCGGTTCCTTTCATATCATTTGAAATAAACATATGCACTTATATCCTTTTAAATATATCAAATCATACCTTTGGGTTTAAACCAAAACCCTTTTACCCAAAATAATTTCGAAGAAAAAGCAAAGCTTCTTAGAAGTCTTCCACACTTTGAGACTCGAAAATGAACGTCGATGATGCTGCGCAGTCATCACCGAAATTATTTTCCAGCGACATAAGAGAGGGGTACTGAATTCATTCCTTCTTAAAATCCTTTCAAAATATTTCTCGTAAATATTTTCCAACTAATATTACTATATATTTCTTCGAAACTTTGAGAACCATTTTCCAAAATCTCCGGGTCTTAAATTCAATATTTTCCAATTTAAATCTATTTTTAATTTTATAAGTCACCTTTATAAAATATTCTTATAGGATTTTACTTTCTTTAAATATTCCACAAGTTGTTTTATTATTGTTTATTTTTCAGTAAACCTTATTTATTAAAACACAATATCCAATTAATGATAACAATCAATATCATCGTTTCCAACAACCAAATAAGTTTGATAGATCACAATAATTTTTGAAAATAAATTCTTTATATACAGAATATAATTATGGCAAAATTATTTCATTTACCCAATTTCAAAACAATACTATGTCGAATTGTTCTGTTTAAGTATTTAGAGATCCCTATCAATGACGTTAATTACTCGTATTGACCAGAATCCATAAGCCACTCACCAAATCAACCGACACAATATAAAACATTTTATATCACTAACAAATACGCTCTCTCATATATATATATATATATATATATATATATATATATTCACTCAGCTACTCATCATAGGGTATTACTACCCTATTTATAAAGAGTCAGACCCCACAAAGCTAAGGTTATCGCTAAACCAAAGCTCTGATACCAACTGTAACGACCCGCCTTTTTGGTCAGTTTAAACCGACGATCAAATACACATGTCGATTCCAAACCATTCAAAAGGGCAGATGGTTATTGGGGTAAATAAGAAAAGAAGAGGAAAGAGAAATAAAAGAAAGGAAACAACACAGAATCTTACAGCGGAATGATAAAATATAATAATCAAATAAACAGTTCATGAAGTTGTTTACTATACTTTGATCATTATTTACACAACATTTATCAGAGTTATACATATTCAACAGAACAAATAAAATAATGCAGCAGATAACATGATGCAAGGGTAATAATAGTAACAGTATGGCAAATCTTCGTCTTCATCCTTCAGAATAGATCTTCAAAAATCTGAAAAACTCAGGACGGACCCGAGCGTAATGAAAAGACAAAACACTCGAGTCAGGACTAAAATATCCTTATGAAAGTTAAATCAATCGTAAATAAATATGAGTGTAACGGCGTTAGAGATGTTTACGGGGTTTGACATCTCATATCCAGTGTCAACGTGCGTGCAATAACTTAAGAGATGTTACAGGATTTTCCATTTCTTAAGGATCCATTAAACTATCTACAATGAAGTAATATACGCTAAGTAGATAATGCCTATCAGTAATATAAAGTATCAAAATAGCGTTAAGGCGTTACCATAATCCCCCTTAACACATTTTTATAATGCCATAGTCTATACAGCACCGTAAGCCCCACCGTAAACTAGTGGTTATCAGAGGGTACCCCATAGGTATAACACAAAACATAACGTAGTGGTCGCGAATAGGATAATCAGTATGACAAGGTACATGAGGCGATACCAACTAGGATACTAGTAGTTGCGTGATCCGGACTGATGTTGAGCATAGCCAGCAGCTACCCCAACACCGCGAAACAACACTCCCAAATCAAGGGGTGCACCCAAATCGCATCACAAATGTAATAGATATGGTATCGAAGAAGTGTGTCCGCTAGAGGTGGCGAACCTCAATGGCCCGACGCGGCTCCTGTTGTAACATCCCGCCTTTTCGCACGCTTCAAATCGACACACATGCCAATTTAAACCATACGGAAGGGCGGATTGTTATGGGGTAAATAAGAAAAACAGAGAAGAAATAAACAAAATAGAATCTCACAGCAGAAGGATAAAATATAATAATAAAATATACAGTTTATAAAACTGTTTACAAACATTTATGTAATACATATCAGAGTTACACATACCAATAACAATGCAGCAGAATAGTGTGTAGTGCACTAGTATAAATAATAACAGTAATACTACAAATCTTCGTCTTCGTCCTCCAGAGCTAAAACTTCAAATCCTAAAACGCTCGGACTGACCCGAGCGAATTGAAAAGACAAAACACTCGAGTCAGAACTAAAAGATCTTATGTGAGTTAAATTAACAGAAATAAATATGGTTGCAGTAACTCAAGAGATGCTCAGGATTTACATCTCCTAAGGATCCGTTAAACTATTTACTATGTAGTATATTGCGCTATTATAATAGTGTCTATTTGTAAAATAAACTTACTTTTAAATAGCGTTAAGGCTTTACATTTTCCACCTTAACACAGTTATATATTCCCATAGTCTATACAGTACCGTAATCTCCCCCATACTGGGCGTCGTCAGAGGGAACTCCATAGGTATGGTACAAAACCAAAATCGTATAAGGCGCGCTAGGGTAGGTGACACGACACAACTAGGCAATGCCAGGGTAGATATACCAATTACGCTTCCGGGTCGGTGGTAACGCATAGCCGCAGCTACCGCCCACCTCGAGCCACACCCCCAAATAAAAATCAAAAGTGGCCACCGAATCAATCCAAGAGTCAAAGTATAGTATCGAAGGGATGTGTCCGATCAAAGGTGCTACCTTATTAACCCGTCGATCGCTCCTGTTTTAGCCACCTTATGCCAACTCACGGGAGTTGGGTCCATGTATTTACCTTACAGGCAACGCCGCCACCAACCTACTTCATTCTGGAATCTCCACCACGTACACGGTTAGTGTGACGCCTCACCTCTATACCCACGCTAGCTAAGGACACTATAAGGTAATGCCGTCAACTTACACGGAGAATAAGGCTGGTTAGGAGCGACCATCTATAGCCTTGCTCTAACTATCTATTGAATACATCGACAATAAACATACCAACCAGGTCGACATACCCAATGAATACTTAAAACAAAACCATAGGTGGTTGGATGTATCAGAACAGAATATAATAACTCAAATGTAATATACATCACAGAACAGTAAATCATCATATACACATATACAGATTCATAACAGAGTTATACTATAATACATATCAAGTGGTATAGCAAACCACCATATACAGACGAGTCAAAAGAATACATATCAGAGTTGCTACAAAATAGGACTACACAAAATGCTATGACAAAAGGAACAAGCTGAATAGTCCATGTGGAAGCAAAATAGGCTAAGTCCAAAAGCACCTAACCTGAAACATCTCGGTCTGACCCGAGTATAAGATACACGGGTCAGTCTAGATAAACAAATCAGTTAGATAAACTGAACAACATTAAATCTGCAAGGTTACAAGGTATAGCAAATATCTCTAAAAGAGGTAACATAATCATCTAACAAAAGATGAGTCATATGATGACAAGCCTCATATCATCGGCAACATATAGAAACAAAGGATACAAATATCCCAAAACAAGCCAAAAGGCAATAACAAATACCAATAAGGTATACAAGTTCCACAAGGTAAACGCTACTCATCATGCGGCTCATAATGACCAACACCGAAGGGCGATACCAAGGAAATATACATATGAATGAAACATCATAAAATTGCTCGACCTCAGTACTGTATAAACAAGGATCCATGAGCCCGAAGACTCCTAACCCAATATCACCCATGCGGCTCATAACGACCAACATCGGAAGCGATACTAAAGGGCAACCCAATATCACCCATGCGGCTCATAACGACCAACATCGGAAGCGATACTAAAGGGCAACAAACCCGAAGGCACAAACCCGAAGGCACATACCCGAAGGCAACAAACCGTAGTGGTGAAGGTCAGAGACCGAGTACTGGACACCACTAACTGGCGGAATGTGTCACAACTCTCGAAAAGGAATCCGAAAAGTGTTAACGTATGTCCCATAACCACTCGTTCGCACTAAACGGTTTACTATCCGTCAGCCACTTTCACACTCAAAGCAGTACAAAGTTCACCTCATATCATCGGTAAACCCAACCCGAAGGTTAAAACGATCAATTGAATAGGTCGGGAATTACTCGGAAGGATAAACGCACAGATTCATGGTCCGTGTTTTGCCCAACCATTAATCACCCTTCCACTTCGCTCGAAGTGCGAAATTGTGCGTGTGGTTTAAATAGAATTTATAAATCGGAGAAGCGAACTTTTAATACAATTTGAAGAATTAATTTATAAAACCCATGAATGAAGTCAAAAAGAATTATCAAGGTCAAATATGCATAAACAACTAATTGGAATCAAATTGCATCGATCAAATTTGGAAAATTAAACGAACAAGGCACATTGGCCAAAAACAGCATATTCAGACGTCTGAAAGAAGGGATTCAGACGTCTGAATCTGGAAATCAATTTGTTTTCCAAACAGAATTTAGACGTCTGAATCCTAACATCCAGACGTCTGAAATGGGCAATATTTTGCCTATTTCCTTTCTGGTCGAAATTTAGCTAATTTAGACGTCTGGAATATAAATTCAGACGTCTGAATCTGGAAGTAAATTTCTTCCAAGAACAATATTCAGACGTCTGAAATAGGCATTTCAGACGTCTGAAACCTGATGGTCAGGCAATTCCTGAACCTAGGCCAACTATGGCCAAACAAATCGAAAGCGATCGGGTGCGTGTTGATTATGGGCTTACGTCAAACGACTACCCAACCTTAACAACACCCCCAAACACTCCGAACAACATAAACACCAACCATATAAGGTTTTACATAGATTTGGCTTCAAAAATCAATATTTGGTAATTTCACCAAAGCAATCCAAATCGAAAGCAAATGCACATGAACAAGTGTTAGGAATTCATTCCTAACATCAATGATATCAAAAGAAGTAGATGTGAGTTCAAAACTCACCTTTTACCCAAAAACAAAGAAGATGGAGTTCAATTTGCAAGGAGAAGACCAACCAAACACTACTTCAACTCAACAAGCTTCAATCTAAGAATAAAACACATATTTCCCAATTTAGGTTTAGGAAATTTTCTGAAATTGAAGAAGAGAAGAGTTGGAGAAGATGAAGAAGAACTTACCAATGGATTCTCTTTGATTTTGGAGCAAGAATTTGGATTTTGCAAATGGATTTAGGGCTAGGAGTTTCTAATTTCCTTTCTCTTCCCCCATTTCAGTTTTTGCTTAAGCTTTTATGAAATGAATAAGTGAATGGAAGGAGAGAAGGGCTGAGTTGAGGTTAATATAACAGTTTAGGTGAAACCCAAACCTAAAGCCTACTTAGCAAATAGAAAAATTCGACTTACTCCAAACATATCAAAGATTATACTCAAAAAGATCGCAAATGCCATTTTGGAACCAATGGAAATGGTTTCGAGTCCCAATTCGGCCGTTTGCAAAAAGTAACATTTTGGACCCGAAATCCGACTAACGATGCTATATTTAAATAAAACATTTAAATATAAAATCGTTAAATATGCGGGTTGTTACAGTTAGTCAAAGTGGTTTTCGGTATCGACAAAGAGTATGTCCATATCCGATCCCGGTCTCTTTGCCGACCAATCGTTATTATAACACCGCGGTCATTTAAAATAATTATACTTTAAAACCAGAATAAAATATCCATTTCAAAACCATATAAATATGATATCATTTCCTTTTAAAACCCGAATTAATACGATATCATTTTTTTTGCAATATATATTCCTTCTAAAATCATAGGGTTTCCAAAGTAAAATATTTAGAAATCAAACTCTTGAACATAATATTTCCAAATTATACTACCTAGAAAAACATAGCTTTGAAACAAATTTCCATCTCTCAAATGGTTAAATATTAAACTACTTTTATAAAACAAAATAGCTTCTTTAGATTTCACAAATCAATTTCAAATATCGATTTACACTTCCAAATACCATTTCACTCCTTATGTTTCAAGGCTTTAAATATTTCATCATTTCAAAAAAAACAACTCATTTGACAAATCCATATGCATCAAATTCAATTACTTCTTATTTAGACTTGAAATGTTTGCTTAATGAATTCAATATAATTTAAGAAAACCTTTAACTTCATATAACTGGATCATCTTTCAATTTATTATATATTCATTTAATCAACCTGATATTCATTAAAATCACTTTACACAAAAATCAAGTTATAAAAATCATATCCTTTAAAAATTCTAATTTTTATTAAATTTCAATTTAACATAATATTCATCTTCCAATCTATTCACATTTAAGTCATAAAACTCCAGAAATTAAATTTTAAATAAATGTTTAATCTTATTTGATCTTAAAATCAAACTTTATTTAAACTTCAAATCAAATTTATACAATGCTTAAAAACCGGAAACTACTATATAAATATAATAGCCTTTATCAATAACCAAATCAATATCTCATAAACCATATATATATATAAATTTACAAAACCATAGAAAAACATTTCCAAAAATAATTATATGTATTTACCGCGGTGCCTGTATAAAATTTTCTATCCTATGGTCAAGTGATACGGATGTTTATCATTTCAATCCGCAATTTAAAATAAAATTTTTGCGGTTGTATATCATTTCAAACCACGATCCCGAATGAAATGAAAAATGCATGATAACTTGCAGTTTAATGATATAAAATAAAACATCCATTCATCATTCATCATCCATCATCCAAATCACAATCATCATCCAATAATAAATCAGTATCAATATATATCTGATAATGTATAACAGGTAATAACTGGCAGTTATATTCAAAAATGAATTTAACAACTATTAAACTAACAGTTTATATGCAAATAAATAACTATAGCTGTCAATTTATACGCAGTAATAAAATTTATGAACAGTTAAATTAAATAAATGCGATTTAACAGAGATAAGGAATAAAACATGTCAAATAGTCATAAATAAATTTCTACTCATATCAAAAATCAATTTAACAAACATAAGAAATTTTAGAAATTGTGAGTGGGTTAAAACACTCACCTTTCGAATTTAAATCGAATTTAAATTCGATTTAAACCCAAAAATTCGACGGTCTCCAAATCAGTCCAAACCAGCGTCAAAAGATCTAGAATTTAATTACGATCCTAACAAAAAAAATTTCACGTGAAACGGATAACGTACGAGAAAGTTATGTCGAAAATTGCGATTGGAAACAAATTAAATTATAACAAAACTTACCAAAAATTTAAATTTCCACGTCATCCTATCTCCCCCCCCTAAACATGCGTTCCCACCTAGTCTCCAGTACACGAAGAAACACCCCCCTTGACCGCCGTTCGACCAACGACCTACACCTCCACGCGCCGCCATAGCCCCTGGCGCCTCCCCATACGGGCTTCCCTTTGCCGGCCGCACCCCCCTACGCCGCCGCGCCCCCTTCTAGTAACGCCGCCGCCACCGAAAAGATAGGGCTTTGAAACCCTAAAACGTAAATTCCCGTCGCCACAGGCCACTGCACGACCAACGACCACCAGCGCTAGCCTCCTCGCGACGGGCCTCACCAAACCCATGTTTCAATTTCTTCGATTGAAGCTTAAACTGAAAAGCCCCAAATCGACCATATGGGTTTCGAAATTCAAGGTTTGACCACGATTTCGGGTAAATCCGGTCACCGTCTTGAAAAACGAACAGCAGACGCAGATTCGTATTGATGAAATCTAGAACATATATTTTTTTGGAATTTTTCTGAGATTTTTGAATTTTCATTTGAATAGTATTGGATCTGACATTTGCATCCATTTGAGGAGGAGAAGGAGTTGAAGAAAAGAACGTACAGACAAATGATAGAAGATGGAGGCTAGGGTTTATAATCATCTATTTATATATAGATCGCAAAAGAATAGGTGTGCACGAATTTTAACGTGCAAACGGAAGTGGTCCCAAATGATAAATAATATTAATTACACACGTTACGGATTTAGGAAATAAATAAATTCCTTATCATTTACATTTTATTTTAAACGTATTTACAAATGTAAATCTAGACGTTTCGTTTACGTTTCAAAGTATATCCATAATTTTATTAATTTCCAAATTGATCTAAACAAATTTAGATGTAAATTAAAAGCTGATAAGTCTATCCATTGTAGTGTTAATTTCTCCACTTCCTTATATTTAGAAATTATAAGTTAAGTTTTCAAAAACCTATTTTTGGTTTTCAAACTTTTATATACTTATCTTTTACCAGTAATAAGGATGCACTAACATTTGTTCATGGTTTCACCTTATTATCCTCAAATTCCATTTTAATTTTCAATAATTACAATTGTTGAATGTTGATACTTTAATTAAATTTATACATCTTGCTTTCTATAATCTATATCTGTAACGACCCAGGATTTTTATTAGTTAAAATTCATATATTTAATTAATTTTAAATATTAATAAGTGAATTTATAAGTCGAATAAATTTTATTTTGAATAATTGGATTTAATTGGATAATTAAATCAATAATTTAATATGTGAAAATACAGAAATAATTGAAAATTGGGTTAAATATGATTGAAAATGATTTGTAAAAATTTATTTTATCATATTAGAGTTAGAATGATATTTTAGAACTTTTAAAATCGAATTAAAAGTTTATTTGTGAAAATTGAATATTTTAATATTTAAATCGACTAGTGAAATTAGCCAATTTTTGAACAGTCTCAGAATTAGACGAAACAAATTCCATTGGATCCGTAATAGTTAGTTATTACCGGATTTCAATTTTCGTAGAAATTGGAGTTATCGTTTGATCGTGGCAGCTCGAAACGCATCGAAATTGTTTTTAATATTAATTTGGCGAGTTAAAATAGTCATTTTTCAAACAGTCTCGGATTTCGACGAAACCAGTTTCATCAGATCCGTAATGTGATATTATTGTATGGTTTCAAATTTCGTGTCAATCGGATTTACCGTTTGTCCGGTGCAAGCTAAAATGCCTAGAAAATCATTTAAATCGGTTTAATTTAAATTGAACGTTTATTGCCATAACTCGCACAGATGACCGAATTAGCTTCCGAAACTTGTTCCATTGTGTCCGGAACGCGGGGTAAACCCTAGAAACGCCGGTCACCGCGCGTAAATCGGAGTTCGGAATTTCCGAAATGAATAGTGTTTCGTTCGTTTTTCTATAAATAGGCCCATTCTCTTCACATTTTCAATTATTTCCAATTTAAGCCATATAATTACATTCCTAATTAGCTTTACCATTTATTTTCAATACATTCTTCTTGTGGAATAACTATTTTGTTTCATATCTATTACCTTAATGTTACACAATTTTTTCTTAGTTCTAATCATCGTAGTATTGAATTTCATTTTCTATAAAAATTCCATTTATTATAAATTAAATTTCAATAAATTGGTTTGTTTCAGTTCCTATCTTTTTGTTCATTACTACTCTACAATCTGGTTAACCTTTGTTTAACCTTTCATTACTTTACTATACTCTAATTTGACAACTCCTAACATTGTAGTACATTTCCCATTACACTAATGTACGCCTATTTACATCTTACATTTGTATTAATGTTACATTAATATTTTCAAATTTCTAACTCCTTTGTTATTAGCTATCCTATTTCCATTTATTATATCTTTGCCAAATACATACATTAATTACAATTAAATATTCTCAATAAATTTATTTACTAGGTTTCATGCTTTTTGTTACATCAATTACGGCCTTATAAATAAATTTACATTTCTATTCAATTTACATCCATCATTTCTATTATTATATTAATTATCATTAAAATATCATTTAATTACTTTTATTTTTAAATTGGTAAATTACTGGTAATTTCAACCATTTGTCACCATTATACCCTTTATAATACTTGTATGTTTATTCTTCACAAAAAACTACTATCTATTATAATATTTCACATATTCATTCAATAATTACACTTGTTTTTCTCATATTCCCATTATAATTAAGTCATAACATTTAAATTATTTTATTTAATTGGAATTTCATTCAAATTCATTAATTATTAACTTTAATTAACCTTGTTACGTTTCCTCTGTTATTGTCATCATTACATCACAACTTTTATTAATAATTCACTGATTTTTATTTTCTTCAATATTGAATTTAAAAAAGATCTTATTAAATTAAAAATTTTAATTATTGAAAATTTACGGGTCGTTACTTATATAGTATAGATTTATAGTGTTTGGTTAATTTAAGTACATAGATTTGAATGTAAAATAATAAAAGAAAATTGATGAAAACTTTGTAAATGACCGTAGAAATTATAAAATCTCGGTATATATGAATATAAAATCATGGAAAAATTAACATAATATTTTTCATAACTATAAAATGATAATTTATATTGCGACGATACAGATTTTTCGCTTTCGAAAATCGACATCAATAATTTATATCGTACTCGAATGCCGCAGATTCGACCAGTCAAATCCGAATCGCCGGACCTTATAACACCATTAAGTACAAACACAGTGGAAGAGAAAAATATATATTACATTGATATACAACATTGATACAATATCTGATACAACAGATGATACAATAAATATCAATATACATCAGAGATATGAAATAATTAAATAGCAGCGGAAAGAAAGTGGATGACAGCAGCAGCGGAAATAATAGCTCCATCTCCAAATCCAATGCTCCAATGCAAAGCTAGCTCAAAACCAACATCACGCATCACCTAGACAAGCAAGTCTCGTCCGCATCCTAAGACTGAACTAGCTCTAGATAATCTACTAAACCTGACTATCTGAAAAACCCAACTCTAGACTGCTCGTGTGGAAAATAGTGAGCAACCTGTAACGACCTGTAAATTTTCGATAATTAAAATAGCAAATTTAATAAGATTTCGTGATTTAATGTAAGAAAAAAATTTGTAAATTCGCTTGGAATAATAATAACTGAAATGAATTGCAACAATAATTATCCAGGTAATGAAAAAAAAAGCTACTTAGTGAATGCCTTTACAGTCAATAGTTGAATAGGATAATAAATGTTGAATTCATTGGGTATAATAGAGTAATTGATTGATAAGTAAAATCTATTTAAAATCAAACATTGAATATTGAACAGGTAAACTATTTAAATTTAATATTTAAAACTTATTGAATGATTGAATAACTGTAAATGAAAATAGTATTTTAAATTGTGAATTGGTTTTAAAAGTTGAATCTTATAAGTTCAATTTCAATATTTCAAAAGATAATGAATTATTAGATAAGCGAAATTGTTTAAATTTAATATTTTGGATTTATTGAATAATTTAATAATGGGAATTGAATAACCATATAATGGAAATAGTTGTTCTAAAATTTTGATTCGTTTCAAAAGTTAAATTTTTAAGTTCGTTTTGAATATCTCAAAAGATAGTGATTTAAGAATAATCAAATTGTTTAAATTTAATATTACAGATGTTTGAATAATTAAATTCTGAATTTGATATGATCAATTTGATATTGAAATTTAATATATGAAAATAGAGTGAATAATTGAAATTTGATTTAATATGATTCAGATTGGTTTCCAAAGTGAATATAGGTTATATTAGGATTATAATAGAGTTAATAAGATTTTAAAATTGGAAATTATTGGATAATTGAATAACGGGTTTAATATGATTAAAAATGATTTGTAAAATTTATTTTATCATATGAAAGTAAGAATGATGTTGTAGAACTTTTAAAATCGAACTAAAAGTAAATTTGTGAAAATTGAATATTTTAATACTTAATTATCGACTGGAAAATAGCCAATTTTTGAACAGTCTCAGAATTGGACGAAACTAGTTCAGTTGGATCCATAATAGTTACTTATTATCGGATTTCAATTTTCGTAGCAATCGGAGTTTTCGTTTGACCGTGGCAGCTCGGAACGCGTTGAAATTGTTTTAATATTAATTTGGCGAGTTAAAATAGTCATTTTTCAAACGGTTTCGGATTTCGACGAAACTAGTTTCATCGGATCCGTAATGTGATATTATTGTAAGATTTCAAATTTCATGTCAATCGGATTTACCGTTTGTCCGGGGCGAGCCAAAACGCATAGAAATTTATTGAATCGGTTTAATTTAAAATTGATCGTTTATTGCCGTATCTCATGCAGACGATCGGATTAGCTTCCGAAACCTGTTCCATTGTGTCCGAAACGCAGGATAAACCCTAGAAATGCCGGTCACCGTGCGTAAATCGGTGTTCGAAAATCCGGAATGAATAGAGTTCGCCGTTTCCTATAAATAGCTCGTTGTCTTCATAAATTGGGAAAAATTTATAAACTAGGGTTTCAAATTAGCTGCAGGCCGCCTCCATTAAGCATCAATGGCCAGAAAGCACCCATCTTCTTCCCTTTATCTCTTCATATTCAAGCATCGATTCGAGAAACTTTCTAAACGAAAAACGTAGAGCATTGAGAGATCTTCGATTTCACACGGCGATGATGGGTTATCGTCATCATTTGGAGGCATGAGATGGCCGCGTTCGTGACGTGTTCGCGCACGGGTATCGAGTCGAGGGGGTGGCTGAGCTTCAGGTGGTGGCAGGCGCAGGTGGCTCTTGTCGAGGGCGTTCTAGTGGAAGTTGTTGATCGTCATATAGCTCGATGATGGAGGAGTACAATTCAAACCCTAAAGGGCGGCTTGGGTTCTTTGTTCACGCGTGCGTGTTCTCACCTGGAAGATGAAGAACAAAAGTGGATGCGGCCTTGATTGCTTGATGAAAATCTACGGTCCAGATTGCAAGGTTATAAATTAATAAAAGAAATTGTGTTTTAAGTTCTATTTAAATTCGTATAAACTTTGAACAATCATAACTTTTTCATACGAGGTCGGAAAATTACGAAACAAGTTGTGTTGTCTTCGTTTCGTCGAGCACTGCGCAATGGAATTGGATTCGAGTCGTTTGGAGCTAGTGAAAATTTCGAGTAAAATTAAACGCTCGTTTAATTTTATTCGAAATAAAACGCTGGAACTACATTGAAATCAAGGTGAGTGTTTTATAACGCTCACAACGTACTGAATATCTTTATGCTAGTTAAATTTGATATTATGAAGTGATATGAATTTTATTAGTCATTGTTTGATAGAATTGAATTATCATATAGATTGTCATTTGAACTAACCGTTGAAATTAAATTGGCAGTTAAATTTAAATTGAAATTGAAATTGAATTGCGATTAAATTACCTGACACTGATAACTATAAAATTGCTATGAATTGTATTGTCTATTGAATGATTTATTTCGATGGATGCTATTGGTTGATATTTAAATATTTGGATGTTTATTGCTTATGTATAACATGTTATGCATACATATGACACTATGATATTGCCTATATATAACCTGTTATGCATACATATGACACTATGATTGATTTAAGTGATATATATTCATCCCTGACATATAATTGAAATAAATAATTACTTGGCCTTAGGATAGAAAATTATATACGGACACCGAATTGGCTAAATTAATAATTTTTAAAATCGTCGATTTGAAATTTATTTAAATGTTTTGATTTAAAAGTTATAAATAGAAATAAATTTATAGAAATCGAATTTATCGGAAAATTGAGTTTGGAATGTTGAAATAAATTTTGGTTGAAAGAAATTGTTAAATAATATAATTCGAGACTTTGAAATTTAAAAATTGGGATTTGATTGAATTTCGAAAATTGATTTGTTTAAAGATTTAACCTTAATTCGAACTTTGAATATTAACAAGTAAAAGTGGTATAAAAATGATATTTTGAAGTCGAGCTTGGAATTGAATCATATTTGAAATTTGGATTTAAACTCGAAAATTTATGGATAATTTTGTTAAGTGTTATAAATGGATATTTTGAAAAATCAAGCTCCAAATTGAAATAAATTAAAATGGAATAAATTAATGGTGAATATAAAATTAATAAATTTGAAGTCAAAGTTGACATTGATTTGAATTGAAATCGAAATTGAATCGGTAGATTGGAAATTGAAATTGATTTGAATTGGAAGTTATAAATTGAAATGGATTGGTTTTGAAGCTGTTTTATTTTGTTTTCCAAATTACTCAGTTATATAAAACATTTTTTAATACTTAAATTATTTTAATCTATTTTAAATCTACTTAACCCAATTTGAATTATTTTAAACTAATTTATCTATTTTAAAACCGTTTTGGGTTTTAAGTATCTTTTACTATTTTAATTAGTTAAAACTACTTTTAAACTACTTAAACTATTTTCTAAAAATCTCAAGCTGGTTAATAAGGTGAAATGTTTATATTTAAATCTTGAATTTAAATACGAACTGAGTTAAATGAAGTTGCAACCTAAATTGAATTTCAAAATGATTTGAAATCGAAATGATATATTGATGCGGAAAATGATTTTTGAAACGAAATCTTACATTTGAGAAGATACGATGATATTTGAAATGGATTGATTTTTGAAGCGAATATGATATTTTGATATCAATTATGAAACGATTTGAAATATGAAAGAGCCATCGGTGAAATAATACGTAGTTATTAAAGGGACCGGGATCGGATATGGACATACTCTCTGTCGATACCGAAAACCACTTTAATAACTATTATACGCGGAGTGTTAGTCCAGAATGAAGTGGATGGTTTGGTGAACGCGTTGACTGAAGAAAGAGAACGATTATTAGATGACCCCTGACATGACTAAAACAGGTGTAACGACCCGTAAATTTTCGTCAGTTAAATTTGTCATTTTAATAAGATTAGATAATTTAAATTTAGAAAGAAGTAAAGATTTATAATTTATAATGAAGCATATGTTGTAAAGGAAATGAAACCATAGGAATTTAAGCTAAGTATTATCGGTTGATATAAAATGACGAATAAATTTGAAGTAATGTAAAGGGCTATACTAGGATAAGAAGAGAAAATAGGGAAACAAGGGTAAGTTGTGAATTTATTTAAATGAATTAATATTATTAGATAGTAAATTGAATTAGATCAATATCCTGTATGGTTTAGTAAAGAAAGCTTTTAAAGGGAAACCTTTAATTTATAAATGAAAATCAATGCATTAAATTAGGTGTAACTGAATGTATGCAAATAATTTTGTAAGAATAAGTTAATAAACAATTTATTTGCGCATACCCGATTTAAATTGGAATAACAGAAAGGACAAGAACTTGATTTGCCTAGGCATTTATATAACAAAATAGAAAGTTTGGTAGTAAATAGGATATAAGAAGACAAAGGCAACTAGTAAATTAATAAATGAATTCATAATAATAAGTAGTAATTAATGCATATATATTTGGCATTAGTGATAATTACAAAACTTTACCCATTTATCTAATTTATTTAATTAAATCTAAATCTATGGAAACATTGTTGTAATGATGGTTGTAAGTGAATTTGAATGTAAAAGGTTAACAATAATTTAGGTTAACCATTTTGAGTATGTTAAGTTAAGAATGGCAATCGATTGGAATAAATCTAAATTAATTATTTTGTTTTGGTTAATGTGTTCTAGTTAATAAAGGGGAGTTTATAAGAAATGAAGCATGCACTAATGACATGTGTTATAATTCAAATGTTATTTATACCCATAAAATGTCTATTTACTAAATAGAAAGATTTTAAATCAATAAGCGAAATTATTTAGGTTCCAATTTATAATTTATAACATTTAATGTAGACTCAATTACAATTAATTGACTTAAATCGTGCAGTTAGCGTAGATTTGTTTTGTAATTGGAGTAGTTAATTCTATAAGATGAAGTTAATGCTAATTCTATTTATAATTGGACCATTTGTTGATATAGATTATAGAAAGCAAGATGTATAAATTTAATTAAAGTATCAACATTCAACAATTGTAATTATTGAAAATTAAAATGGAATTTGAGGATAATAAGGTGAAACCATGAACAAATGTTAGTGCATCCTTATTACTGGTAAAAGATGAGTATATAAAAGTTTGAAAATCAAAAATAGGTTTTTGAAAACTTAATTTATAATTTCTAAATATAAGGAAGTGGAGAAATTAACACTGCAGTGGATAGACTTATCAGCTTTTAATTTACATCTAAATTTGTTTAGATCAATTTGGAAATTAATAGAATTGTGGATATATTTTGAAACGTAAACGAAACGTCTAGATTTACATTTGTAAATACGTTTAAAATAAAATGTAAATGATAAGGAATTTATTTATTTCCTAAATCCGTAACGTGTGTAATTAATATTATTTATCTTTTGGGACCACTTCCGTTTGCACGTTAAAATTCGTGCACACCTATTCTTTTGCGATCTATCTATAAATAGATGATTATAAACCCTAGCCTCCATCTTCTATCATTTGTCTGTACGTTCTTTTCTTCAACTCCTTCTCCTCCTCAAATGGATGCAAATGTCAGATCCAATACTATTCAAATGAAAATTCAAAAATCTCAGAAAAATTCCAAAAAAATATATGTTGTAGATTTCATCAATACGAATCTGCGTCTGCTGTTCGTTTTTCAAGACGGTGACCGGATTTACCAGAAATCGTGGTCAAACCTTGAATTTCAAAACCCATATGGTCGATTTGGGGATTTTCAATTTAAGCTTCAATCGAAGAAATTGAAACATGGGTTTGGTGAGGCCCGTCGTGAGGAGGCTAGCGCTGGTGGTCGTTGGTCGTGCAGTGGCCTGTGGCGACGGGAATTTACGTTTTAGGGTTTCAAAGCCCTAGCTTTTCGGTGGTGGCGGCGTTAATAGAAGGGGGCGCGGCGGCGTAGGGGGGTGCGACCGGCAAAGGGAAGCCCGTATGGGGAGGCGCCAGGGGCTATGGCGGCGCGTGGAGGTGTAGGTTGTTGGTCAAACGGCGGTCAAGGGGGGCGTTTCTTCGTGCACTGGAGACTAGGTGGGAATTCATGTTTAGGGGGGGGGGAGATAAGATGACGTGGAAATTTAAATTTTTGGTAAGTTTTGTTATAATTTAATTTGTTTCCAATCGCAATTTTCGACATAACTTTCTCGTACGTTATCCGTTTCACATGAATTTTTTTTGTTAGGATCGTAATTAAATTCCAGATCTTTTGACGCTGGTTTGGACAGATTTGGAGACCGTCGAATTTTTGGGTTTAAATCGAATTTAAATTCGATTTAAATTCAAAAGGTGAGTGTTTTAACCCACTCACAATTTCTAAAATTTCTTATGTTTGTTAAATTTATTTTTGATATGAGTAGAAATTTATTTATGACTATTTGACATGTTTTATTCCTTATCTCTGTTAAATCGCATTTATTTAATTTAACTATTCATAAATTTTATTACTGCGTATAAATTGACAACTATAGTTATTTATTTTCATATAGACTGTTAGTTTAATAGTTGTTAAATTCATTTTTGAATATAACTGCTAGTTATTACCTGTTATACATTATCAGATATATATATTGATATTGATTTATTATTGGATGATGATTGTGATTTGGATGATGGATGACGAATGATGAATGGATGTTTTATTTTATATCATTAAACTGCAAGTTATCATGCATTTTTCATTTCATTCGGGATTGTGGTTTGAAATGATATACAACCGCAAAATTTTTATTTTAAATTGCAGATTGAAATGATAAACATCCGTATCACTTGACCATAGGATAGAAAATTTTATACAGGCACCGCGGTAAATATATATAATTATTTTTGGAAATGTATTTCTATGGTTTTGTAAAGTTATATATATATGGTTTATGAGATATTGATTTGGTTATTGATAAAGGCTATTATATATATATAGTAGTTTCCGGTTTTTAAGCATTGTATAAATTTGATTTGAAGTTTAAATAAAGTTTGATTTTAAGATCAAATAAGATTAAACATTTATTTAAAATTTAATTTCTGGAGTTTTATGACTTAAATGAGAATAGATTTGGAAGATGAATATTATGTTAAATTGAAATTTAATAAAATTAGAATTTTTAAAGGATATGATTTTTATAACTTGATTTTTGTGTAAAGTGATTTTAATGAATATCAGGTTGATTAAATGAATATATAATAAATTGAAAGATGATCCAGTTATATGAAGTTAAAGGTTTTCTTAAATTATATTGAATTCATTAAGCAAACATTTCAAGTCTAAATAAGAAGTAATTGAATTTGATGCATATGGATTTGTCAAATGAGTTGTTTTTTTTGAAATGGTGAAATATTTAAAGCCTTGAAACATAAGGAGTGAAATGGTATTTGGAAGTGTAAATCGATATTTGAAATTGATTTGTGAAATCTAAAGAAGCTATTTTGTTTTATAAAAGTAGTTTAATATTTAACCATTTGAGAGATGGAAATTTGTTTCAAAGCTATGTTTTTCAAGGTAGTATAATTTGGAAATATTATGTTCAAGAGTTTGATTTCTAAATATTTTACTTTGGAAACCATATGATTTTGGAAGGAATATATATTGGAAAAAAAATGATATCGTATTAATTCGGGTTTTAAAAGGAAATAATATCATATTTATATGGTTTTGAAATGGATATTTTATTCTGGTTTTAAAGTATAATTATTTTAAATGACCGCGGTGTTATAATAACGATTGGTTGGCAAAGAGACCGGGATCGGATATGGACATGCTCTCTGTCGATACCGAAAACCACTTTGACTAACCGTGTACGCGGTGGAGATTCCAGAATGAAGTAGGTTGGTGGCGGCATTGCCTGTAAGGTAAATACGTGGACCCAACTCCCGTGAGTTGGCATAAGGTGGCTAAAACAGGAGCGATCGACGGGTTAATAAGGTAGCACCTTTGATCGGCCACATCCCTTCGATACTATACTTTGACTCTTGGATTGATTCGGTGGCCACTTTTGATTTTTATTTGGGGGTGTGGCTCGAGGTGGGCGGTAGCTGCGGCTATGCGTTACCACCGACCCGGAAGCGTAATTGGTATATCTACCCTGGCATTGCCTAGTTGTGTCATGTCACCTACCCTAGCGCGCCTTATACGATTTTGGTTTTGTACCATACCTATGGAGTGCCCTCTGACGACGCCCAGTACGGGGGAGATTACGGTACTGTATAGACTATGGGAATATATAACTGTGTTAAGGTGGAAAATGTAAATCCTTAACGCTATTTAAAAGTAAGTTTATTTTACAAATAGACACTATTATAATAGCGCACTATACTACATAGTAAATAGTTTAACGGATCCTTAGGAGATGTAAATCCCGGGCATCTCTTGAGTTACTGCACTCATATTTATTTCTGTTAATTTAACTCACATAAGATCTTTTAGTTCTGACTCGAGTGTTTTGTCTTTTCAATTCGCTCGGGTCAGTCCGAGCATTTTAGGATTTGAAGTTTTAGCTCTGGAGGACGAAGACGAAGATTTGTAGTATTACTGTTATTATTTATACTAGTGCACTACACACTGTTCCGCTGCATTGTTATTGGTATGTGTAACTCTGATATGTATTATATAAATGTTTGCAAACAGTTTTATAAATTGTATATTTTATTATTATATTTTATCCTTCCGCTGTGCGATTCTATTTTGTTTATTTCTTCTCTGTTTTTCTTATTTACCCCATAACAATCCGCCCTTCCGTATGGTTTAAATTGGCATGTGTGTCGATTTGAAGCGTGCGAAAAGGCGGCATGTTACAGTCGGTATCAGAGCTTTGGTTTAGCGATAAACCTTAGCTTTGTGGGGTTTGACTCTTTATTAATACATTAGTAATACCCTATGGGAGTCGTTGAGAGTATATATATGAGAGAGCGTATTTGTTAGTGCTATAAAAAGGTTTTAATATTGTGTTAGTTTGTTCCGTGTTGTATTTATAAATTCTGGTTGGTGCATGGGACGCTGTGACATCAATAGGGATTTCTAAACACTTAATAGGACAGACCGACATAATATTTGTTTTTAATATAGGTGAATGAAATAACTTCGCCTATTATATTTTCTATATATAAATTATTTTATTAAGGTATTATATATATATATATATTGTTGGTTGCAATAGATGGGTTGTTAGGAATAAAATTTATAAATAATAGGTAAAATATAATTGAAATTAAAATCAATGAAATTTGGAAATTTTAGAACTTAAGTCCGGGATTTTGGAAATTTGCTTTCAAAGGATTTATGAATTATAATAATTTTGTTTATAAGTATTTTCTTACATAAATATTTAGTATAATTCGGAAGAATTGTTTTAAAGAAGATTTTGGAGAAAATAAGTTTCGTACTTTCCTCTCTGTCACTGGAAAATAATTTCGGTGATGGCGGCCGCATCATCGACTTTCATTTTCGAGTTTCGAAGGGGAAAGGCCACCGTAGTAAATTCTACTCCAGATTTATTTTGAAATATCTAAATTTTAATTGTTTAAATATAGTTAGAGGTATATAAGTTATAAGAATATACTTATCTATTGAAATTTAACCCGATATTTAATTCTTAATTTCCATTAATTAATTGTTTCAACTATGGTAGTGAAACAGAAAAAAATTAATAATTGAAACCCTAAATAAAATAAGAGACTAAAATACTAAGCTATAAAGGAAGTTAAAATTTTAACTTATAAGGGAAAATTTAAGATTTATTGAACATTAAATTAATTAAAAGATGAGATAAAACTTGTATAAGTTCTTTTGCATTTTCTTTAACATAAATAACTTACCAAATATGAAAAGTTGAAATGTTAAATAAGAGATTGGAATAGAATATTATACAAGTAGAAATTTTGGAGATAATGAAGTATTCAATGAATTGCTGTTATAAATGGAATTTAACGTTATTAACTTAAGTTGTAACTTGAAATTTTACCATAATTAAAGGTAAGTATTATTAATAGGTGATTTTAAGCTTAAGTAAATAAAATGAAATTCTTTAATAAATAAGGATTGATGTGTAGGATTTTAAACTTAAGAATGATTTAATGCAACTAGTTTAATATAATAGGAAGTAGGTAATATAAATAAATGACTGTAAACCCTAGGTAATAAATTAATAAAATCCTTTATTTATAAGAATAGAGGTTATAAGGTTAAGAATTTAGGTGTAATTAAAAAAAAAGGGTTACTGTAATTGAATATAATAGAATGTAAGCATTTAATAAATGATTGAATTTGAGAAGTGAAGTAAATATAATACAAATAAAAGAAACTTTCATGACCTAAATAAATGAAAATGAATAATTGGAAGTAATAAGTGAAAATAAATGAAGCAAACATTTAATGAGTAAATAAAATTAAAAGTCGTTGGAAATAAATGTAAATTATAAAAGGATAATTTAAAGAAATAAATGAAAATAAAAGATAAACTGTTATATGAATGAAAAGATCAAACTGTTAATGTATGAAATATAAATTTATAATAAGTTAAATTGATTTGTTGGTTTAAATCGATATTGTTTGCTTTATGGTTGGCTGGGTAAGGAAATTTGAAGTTGTTGGATGAATAAATAATCTAATTCTGTCCCATCTAAGACTATTAAGTAAATGATGCACTGGATGGTTATTTTTCATTCCGTACCATTTCAAGTTTTGAACCTGAACAACTATTTGCTTGTTTGACTGAATGGTTGTTTTGTTTGTTGTGTATGCTGTTTGTTGAAATCGATGATTGTGTATTGATTATTGTTAGTAGTTGAAACTATGAAAATATTTCACTTTAATATAAATAGTTAACCTTTTAGATTATATAAGAGAAATGCAGGTTATGGAAGCAACTGCTACTGCTTTTGGTTCCATAATAATAAGCGCAAATTGCCCGACAAATAGGTACGTTTCGAATTTCGGTTTACAGCGCTATTTTGTATATTTTTGCCGTGTTGGGATATACTATTTTGAATATTCTATATGATATTTTGTGATATTTTAATATTATATTTTCTTCCGAACCTCTCCGTACAAAGGAAACTCTGCCAAAACTTTCCGTAAATTTTGGACTTAGAATTATGTTAAAAAAATGATTTCAACTTTAATTATTTAAGTAAAAGGATATAATGATTATAAAACGGGTATATTTTATTTAAGGTAATAAATTTAGTAAAATTATTGTTTATAAGTTAATATTTGAAATAAGATGTACTGTTATTAAATTCTTCCTTCTCTTTTCTTTTCCTTTTCGGGGACGAAAAGTTTTGAGTGGGGGAGAGTGTAACGACCCGTAAATTTACGTCAGTTAAATTTGTCATTTTAATAAGATTAGATAATTTAAATTTAGAAAGAAGTAAAGATTTATAATTTATAATGAAGCATATGTTGAAAAGGAAATGAAACCATAGGAATTTAAGCTAAGTATTATCGGTTGATATAAAATGACGAAAAAATTTGAAGTAATGTAAAGGACTATACTAGGATAAGAAGAGAATATAGGGAAACAAGGGTAAGTATTGAATTTATTTAAATGAATTAATATTATTAGATAGTAAATTAAATTAGATCAATGTCCTGTATGGTTTAGTAAAGAAAGCTTTTAAAGGAAAACCTTTAATTTATAAATGAAAATCAATGCATTAAATTAGGTGTAACTGAATGTATGCAAATAATTTTGTAAGAATAAGTTAATAAACAATTTATTTGCACATACCCGATTTAAATTGGAATAACAGAAAGGACAAGAACTTGATTTGCCTAGGCATTTATATAACTAAATAGAAAGTTTGGTAGTAAATAGGATATAAGAAGACAAAGGCAACTAGTAAATTAATAAATGAATTCATAATAATAAGTAGTAATTAATGCATATATATTTGGCATTAGTGATAATTACAAAACTTTACCCATTTATCTAATTTATTTAATTAAATCTAAATCTATGGCAACATTGTTGTAATGATGGTTGTAAGTGAATTTGAATGTAAAAGGGTAACAATTATTTAGGTTAACCATTTTGAGTATGTTAAGTTAAGAATGGCAATCGATTGGAATAAATCTAAATTAATTATTTTGTTTTGGTTAATGTGTTCTAGTTAATAAAGGGGAGTTTATAAGAAATGAAGCATGCACTAATGACTTGTGTTATAATTCAAATGTTATTTATACCCATAAAATGTCTATTTACTGAATAGAAAGATTTTAAATCAATAAGCGAATTTATTTAGGTTCCAATTTATAATTTATAACATTTAATGTAGACTCAATTACAATTAATTGACTTAAATCGTGCAGTTAGCGTAGATTTGTTTTGTAATTGGAGTAGTTAATTCTATAAGATGAAGTTAATGCTAATTCTATTTATAATTGGACCATTTGTTGATATTGTAATGACCTAGGATTTTTATTAATTAAATATATATATATAATACCTATTTCATTGTTTATGAAATATTCGCGGTATATGTTTTTAATAAATAACATCCGCTTACTAACGGCGCATAATGTCTATTTTAACAATCAATTAGATAACAATCATCATTCAAACACACATTCAAGAATTTTAAAATCTAACTATTTAAAGTAAAATCGAAACCGATTCGATTGAGTGAGAAGTTCTCACCTTGATTTCAATTTCGTTTTAGCGATTTATTTCGTATAAAATTAAACGGACGTTTAATTTTACCCGAAATTCTCACTAACTCCAAACGACTCCAATCCAGTTCCATAGCGTAGTGCTCGTTCATACGATTCCAACGCAACTGGTTTCGCGCGTTTTCGACCTCGTATGAAAAAGTTATCAATTTTTGAAGTTTACACGATTTATATAAACTATTTACAACATAACTTTTATAATTCTAAACCTAAGCATTTCCGGGCCGTTGGATCCCCTCTCCTTTGCATCAGGCCCGTGTGCTCCTTCTCCCTCACTCACGTTATCCTCTACAGATACAAGCCGCACATGAACCCATCTAGCCCCAAATTAGGTTTTGATTTTTCGATCACCACAAGCAACTTGGACACGATCAGATAGCACCATGTTGAAGCTTGCCTCGAAGAGCACCACCGCCCCCAAGGACGTGGCACTCGGCCCCCCTACAGCCTCGAAAGTCATGCCCAAACGCACGCGAACGCGGCCATATATCTCATCATCCGTAGCACCAATCGCGATCTCCACCGAATATAAGAATCTTGCCATGCTCTACAACTTTCATGTAGAAAATTTCTTGGATCGTTGCATGGATTTGAAGAAATTTGAGAAAGAAGAAGGTTGTTTTTTAGCCATTCAAGAAGTTGCTGGCGGCTAAACCAAATTGGCTAGGGTTTTGTTGCAAATGTGAAGAGAATGGGCCTATTTATAGAAAAACGAACGAAACACTATTCATTTCGGAAATTCCGAACTCCGATTTACACGCGGTGACCAGCGTTTCTAGGGTTTACCCCGCGTTCCGGACACAATGGAACAAGTTTCGGAAGCTAATTCGATCATCTGTGCGAGTTATGGCAATAAACGTTCAATTTAAATTAAACCGATTTAAACGATTTTCTAGGCATTTTTGCTTGCACCGGACAAACGGTAAATCCGATTGACACGAAATTTGAAACCATACAATAATATCACATTACGGATCCGATGAAACTGGTTTCGTCGAAATCCGAGACTGTTTGAAAAATGACTATTTTAACTCGCCAAATTAATATTAAAAACAATTTCGATGCGTTTCGAGCTGCCACGATCAAACGATAACTCCAATTTCTACGAAAATTGAAATCCGGTAATAACTAACTATTACGGATCCAATGGAATTTGTTTCGTCCAATTCTGAGACTGTTCAAAAATTGGCTATTTTCCAGTCGATAATTAAGTATTAAAATATTCAATTTTCACAAATTTACTTTTAGTTCGATTTTAAAAGTTCTACAACATCATTCTTACTTTCATATGATAAAATAAATTTTACAAATCATTTTTAATCATATTAAACCCGTTATTCAATTATCCAATAATTTCCAATTTTAAAATCTTATTAACTCTATTATAATCCCAATATAACCTATATTCACTTTGGAAACCAATCTGAATCATATTAAATCAAATTTCAATTATTCACTCTATTTTCATATATTAAATTTCAATATCAAATTGATCATATCAAATTCAGAATTTAATTATTCAAACATCTGTAATATTAAATTTAAACAATTTGATTATTCTTAAATCACTATCTTTTGAGATATTCAAAACAAACTTAAAAATTTAACTTTTGAAACGAATCAAAATTTTAGAACAACTATTTCCATTATATGGTTATTCAATTCCCATTATTAAATTATTCAATAAATCCAAAATATTAAATTTAAACAATTTCGCTTATCTAATAATTCATTATCTTTTGAAATATTGAAATTGAACTTATAAGATTCAACTTTTAAAACCAATTCACAATTTAAAATACTATTTTCATTTACAGTTATTCAATCATTCAATAAGTTTTAAATATTAAATTTAAATAGTTTACCTGTTCAATATTCAATGTTTGATTTTAAATAGATTTTACTTATCAATCAATTACTCTATTATACCCAATGAATTCAACATTTATTATCCTATTCAACTATTGACTGTAAAGGCATTCACTAAGTAGCTTTTTTTTTCATTACCTGGATAATTATTGTTGCAATTCATTCCAGTTATTATTATTCCAAGCGAATTTACAAATTTTTTTCTTACATTAAATCACGAAATCTTATTAAATTTGCTATTTTAATTATCGAAAATTTACAGGTCGTTACAGGTTGCTCACTATTTTCCACACGAGCAGTCTAGAGTTGGGTTTTTCAGATAGTCAGGTTTAGTAGATTATCTAGAGCTAGTTCAGTCTTAGGATGCGGACGAGACTTGCTTGTCTAGGTGATGCGTGATGTTGGTTCGAGCTAGCTTTGCATTGGAGCATTGGATTTGGAGATGGAGCTATTATTTCCGCTGCTGCTGTCATCCACTTTCTTTCCGCTGCTATTTAATTATTTCATATCTCTGATGTATATTGATATTTATTGTATCATCTGTTGTATCAGATATTGTATCAATGTTGTATATCAATGTAATATATATTTTTCTCTTCCACTGTGTTTGTACTTAATGGTGTTATAAGGTCCGGCGATTCGGATTTGACTGGTCGAATCTGCGGCATTCGAGTATGATATAAATTATTGATGTCGATTTTCGAAAGCGAAAAATCTGTATCGTCGCAATATAAATTATCATTTTATAGTTATGCAAAATATTATGTTAATTTTTCCATGATTTTATATTCATATATACCGAGATTTTATAATTTCTACGGTCATTTACAAAGTTTTCATCAATTTTCTTTTATTATTTTACATTCAAATCTATGTACTTAAATTAACCAAACACTATAAATCTATACTATATAAGTAACGACCCGTAAATTTTCAATAATTAAAATTGTTAATTTAATAAGATCTTTTTTAAATTCAATATTGAAGAAAATAAAAATCAGTGAATTATTAATAAAAGTTGTGATGTAATGATGACAATAACAGAGGAAACGTAACAAGGTTAATTAAAGTTAATAATTAATGAATTTGAATGAAATTCCAATTAAATAAAATAATTTAAATGTTATGACTTAATTATAATGGGAATATGAGAAAAACAAGTGTAATTATTGAATGAATATGTGAAATATTATAATAGATAGTAGTTTTTTGTGAAGAATAAACATACAAGTATTATAAAGGGTATAATGGTGACAAATGGTTGAAATTACCTGTAATTTACCAATTTAAAAATAAAAGTAATTAAATGCTATTTTAATGATAATTAATATAATAATAGAAATGATGGATGTAAATTGAATAGAAATGTAAATTTATTTATAAGGCCGTAATTGATGTAACAAAAAGCATGAAACCTAGTAAATAAATTTATTGAGAATATTTAATTGTAATTAATGTATGTATTTGGCAAAGATATAATAAATGGAAATAGGATAGCTAATAACAAAGGAGTTAGAAATTTGAAAATATTAATGTAACATTAATACAAATGTAAGATGTAAATAGGCGTACATTAGTGTAATGGGAAATGTACTACAATGTTAGGAGTTGTCAAATTAGAGTATAGTAAAGTAATGAAAGGTTAAACAAAGGTTAACCAGATTGTAGAGTAGTAATGAACAAAAAGATAGGAACTGAAACAAACCAATTTATTGAAATTTAATTTATAATAAATGGAATTTTTATAGAAAATGAAATTCAATACTACGATGATTAGAACTAAGAAGAAATTGTGTAACATTAAGGTAATAGATATGAAACAAAATAGTTATTCCACAAGAAGAATGTATTGAAAATAAATGGTAAAGCTAATTAGGAATGTAATTATATGGCTTAAATTGGAAATAATTGAAAAGTTTAATAACGAAAAAAACAAATGACCGTATGAATGTAAATTCTAATTGATTGGAATAATAAATGTTAAAAAAAGAATAATATATGTTTCTTTACTAAATAAAAAAAATCATATGTTTATTCATTTGAAATGTTGGTAGTTGAAAAATATATTACAGAAATAAGAAATTAATAACTTTTGGTTTTAATACAATAATTCTAATTCCGTAAATACGTTAAATTACTATAAAAAGGAATTTAATTGTCTCATTCATTTTTACCTTAGAAATCAATGACAATTAATGTGACTGGAATCTTTTAATTAAAAAGTGGGAAGACGTTAATTGTAAACATATATTGAAATAAATTTAAATTGGGTGATTTATTTCCAATTAATTCAGTTCATGTTTCAAAATTTAATGCTAGCTTACAACATATATGTTTATACCTAAATTTGAACTTATGTTTAGATCCAATTAGATCGTTAAAAAAACCTTTATTTAGGTTTGAAATCTCATACGTTATTAAATCAATGTTAATAGGAGATGATAAGGGGGTAAAATAGATTTACACTTGACTATTTCCTTTTCAATTAGACTTTATTAGATTTTAATTGCAACATAACTTACCTTTCCATCTTCACTTTTCTAATTTACTCTTACATTCATTGCCTCTTTATGTGGATTATTTTCATACATTTTATTTATGAATGTAAACTATAAGTGGAGACAAAGATGTACATATGTAACGACCCGCCCTTCTGACCGCCCCTAGTCGGTAATTAAACCAACTTGAAACCTTCAAAATGACAGATTGTTATTCAGTTTATAGAGTTTAAACAGAATCAGCCACAGAAACACAGATTAATTATATTTCACATAATGAATTTCTTTTGCATATATTAGAGTTTATACAATGAATTAAATTTATACAGCGATTATTTCTCTAAGTACAAAAATAAATACCCGAAAAGCTAAAGTGAAGCGTTATCCACCTCTCTCTCTAACTTCGCTGCCCGAAAATCTTCAAGCTGTAAATTACTAGGTCTGACCCAAGTATTACATTCAAAAGAAAATAATACACGGGTCAGTCTAATTCAAACTCAGTTATTAGTGCATAGAGGCAATAATAATAACAATTAGACGACAGTCAAAAATAAATTCACATATCTGATCCTTTAACAAGAAATCGGATAACGGTAAATATAACACTTAACAGTGTTAACAATAAATCAGTAGATTCAAATTATCAACGAAGATAGACGAAGGGATTATTAATGAAGATAATTTAGAAAAACATCAAAATTGCCTAAACGGCAAATAACCACAAAATCATCAAATTTAACCAAATCAGAATGCAATTCCAAGTATATTAAATTGCATAAACGAAACGGTTCAAGCAATTGAAAAATCAATTAAAACGTCAACTCGAGTAGGGCTGCAGTACACGCACGTATGGACGGCCTCGCCACATTTAAAACGTTAATTCTGTGTGGCTGCAGTTCACGCTCGCGTGCACTGCCTCGCCACTACCGTATATGGATGTGACGCCCCACCTCTATACCCACGCTAGCCAAGAACACTACGGTGTAGTGCTGTCAACTAGCACGGAGAATGAGGCTGTTGAGGAGCGACCATCCGTGTAATTGCTTTGTGCGAACACCGATATGTCAGATAGTAAAAACGTGCAATCTATTTCAGGAGGAAATCCGACATGCCGATGCAAACACAAAGCTACCACACGGTGGCTATAATAGTCTAGGACAAATATAAACTAATAACACAGATAAATATAAATGCGGAACACAGATAAATCAGAAAATCTCATATATATATAACTGATGTCAGTTACAATACGTTTACACGGTACATGTGATACAACTACAATAATCAACTCAGGAAGTTACACATACAAGTACATTAACGTATATAATATACATGAATACATATCTTCCTATACAATAATACAGACTACTACAAATGACGACTACTCCAAAAGATATGAAAGAACTTCATAGCTCTAGCAGCAACCCAAAGCAGAATATCTACAACCTGTAAATACTCGGTCTGACCCGAGTATTAGATTCAAAAGAATCTAATACTCGGGTCAGTCTAATTCAAACTCAGTTATTAGTGCACAGGAGCAATAATAATTAAATACTGAATAGACGACAGTAATTAAACCAAATCAGAATGAAATTCAGAATATTGAATTGAAATGAACAAACAGTTCAAACCATTGAAATATCAATTAAAATATTAATTCAAGTAGGGCTGCAGTACACGCACGCATGCACTGCCTCGCCACTATAGAATATGGAATACGCAAAAAGGTCCATAAGTCAAAACAAATAGAATATCACAAAACCATACCGTGTGGCTGCAGTTCACGCTTGCGTGCACTGCCTTGCCACTATAGTGATGATGTACCCATTGAATACCGTGTGGCTGCAGTTCACGCTTGCGTGCACTGCCGTGCCACTACAGTGATGATGTACCCATTGAATACCGACAGTAATCAAAAACTGCAGAGGTCAAGTTTTGACGACATAAATGCGAACCCAAATGTACACAATGGACGTACACTACTAGTTGCACATGAATAAAATGAAACTGGGGTGCAACATAGAACGGCACCAAGTAAATGGCACAAGAGACAGCATGATACAAATGCAAGTATCATACTCGAGAACAAAGTCAACATATTATGCAGAAAGCAAACTCGACTAACAAGTTCAGGTCTAATGCACACTGAAATGAAGTGGCAACATCAACAAATGTACATATGCAGTAGGATGCACAGAGCAAAATGGTGCAACAGAGAGGGTGCACAGAAATGGTGCACAGAAATGCAACAGGGGACACTAGTTGGAAAAGAGTCCCAAAGCAATGGTTCCAAAAAGAAATGAACCAGAAGAAGGCTACAGAATTTTGCATGAATGGCTTCAAGTATATGAAATGTACTTGTAAACATATGAATGCCAACAGTATGAATATACAGTAATGCATGGAACAAGTCAGCTGCAACATGTAACAGAGGCAACAAGACTATAATGAATGCACAGGCAAAAATGATTGCAACTGGCAACAATGAAGCACAAAGGCTACAAGTGCAGCTGAACAAAGCAATGCTACTAGCAACAATGAAGGCAACAGTAGGCAAGTGCAAAGACAAATGCACATGTCACCAGAAATGAAGCACTGCAACTCAAAGAGCATCAAAAATGCAAAGAGCTCGAGTACAGGTAGCAAAAAGAACAAGTCTAGTTACAACATGTACAGGACAGTAAAACAAAAATATACTGGAATCGAACCAATAAGCTTCATACATATATGAATGCAGATCAATCAAGACCGTTAACAACAACTTCAATCTCAAGAGAACAGCCATGCCAACATTGATGAATATATGAAGTAACAAAGAAGTAAGTTTCAAGATTCACGAATGCAAAAATTCAAAGTCCAGAGATGCAAATAGTATACAGTGAAGCCCACCCAGAAATTCACGAGAAAGAATGATAAATCGACCGAGTTCAAAATACCAGTATTTACTCGAAGTCAAACGAATCAAAAAAAGAGGAAAGTTTTAATGCCGTAACCATCAAGCAAAAATCAAAACGGCACCAAATCAAAATCGTGTCAACCAAGGCTTTATCATATATATACGCACATGAATTAGTCGAGGAAAAATCTCAATCATCCAAACGAAAACCAACGGCCAGAGAAACGACTTGACGAATTCAAAAATATTCAGACGAACGAAAAATTGGAGTACGAACCATATAAATTCAACCCAAGAGAATCATCATCGTAATGAGCTTCAATTGACAAATCATTCAACAAATCTAAACGGTCGAACACGAGATGAATTAGATGTGAGTGAACTCACCTAGTCGACGAATTGAAGCCAAGCACACCGCAGCAGCCACGCGAGACGAGCAACCATCGGAAATCGAAACCCTAATTCCAGAAAGAAGCCGAAGCCCTAAATCGACAAAGAGAGGCCGCCATTTTCTTTTGTTTCGGTGGTTTTAGGTTAGCAAACGAACGAATAAGAAAAATGAATTAAAAAAGGGGGATGGGTTTAAGTCGAAGAAAAGGCAAAAGGGAGATAGTGGGCTGGGCTGAGAAATGAGTTGCGATTTGATTAAGTTTTATAATTTAATACTTTGGGCTGAAATGGGAGAGGCAGTTTGGTTGGGCTGGTTTATATTTAATAAATAATTTAGTTAAGGTTTTTATAAAAATGAAAATGAAAAAGGGGGGATCGGGTTAAAGAAATTAGAGGGGAACGGGTTAAAGGGGGAAAAGGGAATGAATTTTTCACGGCATAAAATAGTTAAGTGGGCCGAGAAAACTAAAGCCCGGAAACCCCTTTTAACCATATACAAAAGAATTTTAATTCAAATTTAAAAATTCAAACGGAAATTTGGGTCAATATTAATCGTTTAATGTCGATTATAAATCGACACGAATACCGGGTTGTTACAATGGAATATGCAAAAGATCATAAATCAAAAAAAAAAGGATATCAATAAAAGCCATGCCGTGTGGCTGCAGTTCACGCTTGCGTGCACTGCCTTGCCACTATAGTGATGATGTACCCAAAAGATCAACGCATCAGAAGCAATAAAGAATCAAATATCGATGCCACGGCCATTGAACAGCAGGCCAAAATCAACACAGCAACCACCAAAACATGTAAGCAAGTGAATGCAAGTAAATGACACTGAGATGTAATGTTTAGCGTACATATGAATTAATTTCATATGTACAACAAACACAAAGGAAAACTCAGCAATGCGAAGAAATCACCAAAGACCAAGGCACAGCCGAGATGATCAATCACAGTGCGATGAAAATAAAGGCAGCAATGCACATGAGAATTGACTCAGTTCACATGTCATTTTTTTTCTGAAATCCAACAACACAACACTTCAACAGCAACATGACTCAATGCATAAGCACTATGCAGAGCTCGAAGCTATAAAGTTAACAGATTGTCTCAAAGTACAATGACACGGTTACAATATGAAATACAAAATGCCACATCATTTGTAAACCAGTGGCTTGCAAAAGTCAACCGGGCTACAAGATGAACTCACCCTCATGTGAATACAAGTCAAAATACAACCAGCTCCAATTAGTTGATAATGCCCAAGCCCTAAATGAAACAGAGGTGGCAGTATAAAGCTACAGACCAACAAAACACCAACAAGTGTACACAAGAATACATATATGTATACAGCTCGAATGAATCAGTGTGCAAGTTGGGACAAAGTCAAGGCTACAACTCAAAACATAACATACGAAGAACAAGTATGCAAGTGAAGACAACAATGGTGCCAGCAGTTGCAAACAGGTTCAGAGACATCAGATTGACCAAAGTCACAGCTGTGTTTTATCAATAAGGCAACAAGGGATAATAGCATGTATACCAAAGATAAGGCAACATAGCCACAAATCACAAAGGCTATATGTGAACAACGTGTGTACCCAGATAAGTCAAAACATCATGGCACAACAACAAATTCAAGTAAAGTCAAAAATGAAAATCAAGGCATCAAGTGTGCCAGATTATTGCAAACAGTACAGTTTGGGGAACTGAAGTGAAGCCACAAATGTACAACTACTCAAGACCAAATGCCATCAAGTAAACAAAACTCATGCGTAATGTACACATTAGCCGAGATCAATACAACAAAACTGTAGTGCAACAGCAGATCAACACTGGTCGGGGATGAACACGAAGATGGCCAGAGCCGACATACACTGTAACGACCCATAAAATTTTAATAATTTTTAATAAATTAATAGGTAGAGAATAAAACGTATAAATTAATAGGTAGAGAATAATAGTATAAATTAAAGGTAGAGAATAAAACGTATAAATTAATAGGTAGAGAATAATAGTATAAATTAATAGGTAGAGAATAAAACGTATAAATTAATAGTTAGAGAATAAAACGTATAAATTAATAGGTAAAGAATAAAACATATAAATTAATAGGTAGAGAATAAAACGTATAAATTAATAGGTAGAGAATAAAACGTATAAATTAATAGGTAGAGAATGAAACGTATAAATTAATAGGTAGAGAATAAATAGTATAAATTAAAAGGATCTGCAACATCGTAGTTGTAAATTATGAATGTTATTGTTTATAATCATACATGTAACTCTAATGATACGATTTTAATAACAAATTCCGTGTACAAGATATGGATTACATAATAGTATTTTCTTAATATCCTTAGCTTTCAACAATAATCAATTAGCGACCTCAATCTTAATAGGATTTGAAAATCATCAACCTTCGGATAAGTCAAATGGTATTCTAAATGTTAATAATAATCTTGAAAAGAAAAAAACTTTATCAGAAAAACATTTTAAGTACACATAAATTTTTATGGGATTATGTTAATATGTATTCAGTAGGCATATGCTAACAACCGCTCAAACAAGAAATAATCACTAATACACAGTGTAAATTGTTAAAAAATCAAACTATCTATATTTATCACGCAAAAAAGAAAAATCATAAAGGTTATTAGTGAAATTATGCAAATCTTAACATGTGCGTAGAGGGCACATGCTGATTTTTCCAATTTTGTGCATTGCACTAAGAATTATTGGATCCTATTCATCGTTAATTTGCTACCATTTCACGACTTTGACCACCACCTTAATTTGTTGAATGCCATGAATGCCAAAATGATGAATGATGTTGCAAGTCAGAAGAAAATGCATGCTCCTATATGCGTTTCTTTTTTTAACATGGGTGTCTGACATGATTGATGCTAGTTAAAGTTAAATGACATTAGATGCCAACAATATTATTATGCATTTTCATTATCTTAATTATTTTATCAATTAACCTCTCCACTTTTCTTTCCAATCTGATTTATAACCTGCCTATTTACTTTTCTTACCATATTTATTATTTGCTAGAATCTAGCCGTTTCATAATTCCCTTTTTCACCATTTGATGTGTCTTCTCTAAATCTAAACGGAAAATCTGGCTTACCCCTTTTATTCATTTACATTTTCTTCTGTTTCAAATTTCATCGTGACTGACACGGAACCTTACTTTAATCACTGCGTCAATCAAGCATCCATCTATTAATTTTCTATTTATTGCCAACGTTATAAATTTGGAAGATCACTTGTTTCCCTTGTCTCCCTGATTTCACGTCTCTGTGCCTATCCTTTTGAGTTTCTTACTTTTATATTCTATTATTAGCCTAAACGTGCATTTTGACTGTTGCCATCCCCGTATTTATTTCTTTCCTTTTTGAAATTAAAACGTATACGTTTTACATTTATTTATTTCTAAACCATTCATTGCCTTTCCTTTAGATCAATCCATTCTCTTCTTATTTGCTTTAACTTCTCTGCCGAATCAACGCATGAACATTGATATTTCATTTATTATTCCCTTTTATATTATATTTTTCTCTGTAGCTTTCCACTACCTCTCTCTTCATATATTTCATTGTTGCCTGCTCCTTCTTCATTTTCGAGATCCACTCCCTACCATTGCTTACTTTTCCTCCTCCCAAATTTTTCCATGGCCTACGCCTGATTTAAAAAAAAACAAAATTTGCACGACGTATATACTCATCGCCTGAAGCTATCTCTGCTCCTCTTCCCTTCCCACCGCCTACAACCCTCAACCTCCACTCACGTTTCTCCTACAAGTGCATGCTTACTTTCTTTCCTAAATAACAAGGTATATTTATTGTTTAAAAATTTTCTTATAAACGTTCAAAAGGATTTGAGAAAAGTTTGCATTCTTTTGTACAGATCTTGTTATATGTGAAAGTAAATAAGTTATGAAGCTATAAAGGTTTGCTTATACAAGACTTATATATATATATATATATATATATATAAAAGTGTTATATAAATGAATTTTATACTATGCGTTAACTAAATACATTGTTATTTATATGATCCTGTTTTTGAATATATGTTAGAAACGTTTTGATTTTTATATAAACAAATATCTTATTTTATACATATATTTTGTTATATATAAAGGTTTTGTAAAAAATAAAAATAAAAAAAGAGAAAAAAAAGGAGTAAGTTAACAATTTATTATAAAGAATATTGTTTATCTGCACATATGTGTGCATAAGTTTGTTTGATTTCCTGCTGGATATTTGAAAATGAAAGTAATAAACTACAATAATTATATATATACATAAGTATTCATTTCAAAAGATATTATATATATATGTGTGTTGATCTTTAATATATGTGTTTTATGTTAGAACATTGATTTTTTTAACTATACATATATATTATTTTAATATTGGTTCAAAATGAATATTTATTACATGGAAACGACAACCATAAAATGAATATACTATATATGTGACATTTTGAATAATTATATATTTGTATTTAACATTAATATGAAATGGAAGCGTTTTAAAGTTATATGGTTTTCATGGGTGTGCATATATATATATATATATATATATATATATATATATTTCATTTTTAAAATGCGAGTTTTGGTTTAACCTTCATTTTGAAAGAAAGTAATAAATTAATCATATAATCTTCTTTTCGATTTTATTAAGCTAATTTGATCTGTTCTCATCAATTTCTATCTATCAGCTTTTCCGTCGAAATCGTACCATCTAACTTTGCTTTGGAAGTCGTGCTTGCATTTCATAACTCAACTTCGTTGTCTATCTCTCTAACCTTGAAAGGTGAGCTATCACTCACGATTTACATTCTTTTATTTATTAAATTTGATTTTAATTGAAACGACAATTGAAATATGTTGATGTAGTTATTTAAATTGTTATATTTATGCTATCACCTGTATCTGTTCACCTACGGGATATGACACCATATCCTATTGTTTATACTTTATTTAATTACTGATGATATATTCCTGTTGTATATTATTATCATATCCTGCTATATTTTTGTTATCTGTTATCACTCTGCAAGTTCCTTGTAGTTTAGAATTCACTATGGGTTGAAATGATACATACCCGAACAGACTTTAGAATAGGAGAATTTCTTTATGGGTTGAAATGATAGACCCAAGCGATTTTCATTTAATTAAATTTGGGATTACGGATTGGAATGATATCCACCCGTACATATCTAGTGTACGGATTTAAATAATAAATATCTATAACACTTGACCAGATGATAAGGAATGTATACAGACACCGTGGTTCATATATAAATATTTTGGAAATAAATTCTTTGTTTGAAAAGAAATATATGGTCTCAATAAATGTTAATTCTTAAATTTCTATATATATATATATAGATTTAATAATATTTAATTTAATTAAGTTTGATTTAATACATAAACTATGTTAATATTTATGTAAATTATATTTCAAATAGATTTTTGAAATAATTGGGATAAATTAAGATGGGGAGATAAATTTGAATTTATTAAATGGTATCTAAATAAGGATTTATTTAATTAAATCAATCTAAAATTTTTAAATGGGAAATTTTAAAAAGGTAGGATTTTATAACTGGATTTTTGATTTAAGCGATTAAATGCATATTTCACGTTTAAGTAAATTAAAGAAAATATTGAGAAAAATGGAATTTAAGGTTAATTAAATAATCTTGAATCAAATGAGGAAGTATTTTAAGACTAAATGATAATGAGGTTAAATCGTGATCTATATGAAACAGTTTAATTGAACATTTTAATTTTTAAGCCTTAAACTATATTGGAATTTAAATGGTTTAAATTTGAGATTCGGATCTGTATTTGAAATCAATATAGTTGAATTTGTTATTTAGAAACTAAATTGAATTAAAATGAAAATTTAGGTTGAACTAAATTTGAATTTATTATTTAGAAAACTAAATTGAATAAAAATTTAGTTGAAACGTTGAATACTTAAAGGTTTAAAAATATTGAATATAAAGGGGTATTTCGTGATTACAAATCCGAATTTGAGATCGATAAAATTGAAGTGGTTATTTTAGGAATTTAGTTGAATTTAAATTGATAAATTGAGATTGAATTTAATTTAAATGGGAAGGTCGGGTTGATGTTGAAACAATTTGTTAAGTTGAGGGAATTGAAAATATTTTACGGTATAAATTATTTAATATATCTAAATACTATTTTGGAAAATAGCTATATTTGAAGTGAAATGATATTTGATTTTGAGGTATAAATTAAGATGAAAGAACCACGGTGTTATAGTGTATATTTCTACCCCGTAGATAGTTCCATGGACCCTTAGAGGATGGTTATTCCAAACATCCTTTAAGTTATTTGTATTTCAGTTGATATTTCACTTGAGTTGGATTTATTGATATAAGAATGTTAATCCTGACTCGAGTGCTTTGCGTTTTGCTTTACGGTCGGGTCAGACTGAGTGATACAACATTTGAGGCTCACCTTCGAAGTTGGAGCCTTGCTTGAAGATCCAGCTATCTATCCTTTCAGTCATCCTGTTGATTTGTTCAGAGAAGTCATCTGCGCATACTGGAGACTTCACTACATCTAAGATATTCAGTTGTATTTTATTTGTAACTCAAATGTATATAGTAGCTTCATGAACTACTATTCTTTATCTATTCCATTGCATTATATTACTCTGTATCTGTGATCTGTGATGATTTATTTACTATATATTTTAAGTTTTGCCAAATTTTAATTAACAATTCGGTATTTTGAATTATTCAAGTCGGATATGTATGGTTTTATTGTCGATTTGAATGGTCCAAAATATCGGGTTGTTACAGTTGGTATCAGAGCTTTGGCTCTAGGCAAAACTTAGCATATATGGTAAATTTATTAACAGAATCACTTTCGCTCGAGTTGAATCTCTTCCTTCCTGACTCGATTTCCTTTGAATTTTGGAATGTCCCTCGGTTCCAAAATTCATTCTTGTCTCTCTCTCTATTTATATTCTTTTGATTCTGGAGTATCCAATAACTCCACTAAATGATTTGTAAAGGGGGATGAAAACTCCTTTACAATTGGCGTCGATTCACCGAAGATTTTTGTATCCTCGGTTTGGATGCTACTATCTCCTGTTATTCCAAATTCTATCTCTAGCGATCGAATGTCGATTTGCCTTAGAATTCTGCATCCATCATATTGCTAAATGCACGATTGACCCGATTAAGGTCGCCCGTGATTTATAGAAGTATATCTATCTCCTATTTTGTAATTTAATCGTCTTCGATCGAGTCTATCTTCGAATCAGGATTCTATTGGTTAGAGTCTTCTAATTTAAATCTCTACCTTTGTTTTGAAATCCATTCTTAAATCACCCTTTTAAAAATTGAGTATGTTGTATTTTTGAAATTTTTTTATACCGAAATTATTATTTATATAACTATGATTTTATTCTATATATAAAAAGAAATTGTTTTTGACAAGGATTATACACCCATATATAAAACAAATAAGAAATGTTATTCTATATATATAAAAGTTTTGAAAGGATTTGAAAATTTGAAAACTAGTAAGAAATTGATTTATATAAAAATGATTTACAACTGAAGGGTTAAATTTGAAATCCGAGAATTGAATTCCGGTATTTTGAAATTGGATTTAAGATTTTGGAAAATATATAAAAATAATACGATTTAAAGGTATTTTTCCAAATAAGAAATGTTTCAAATGAGTTCAAATGAGTTCCAATAATTTTGAACAAATTTCAAAGAAGTTTTCAAGAAAATAGAAGCCTAGAACTCACGTATGTCGCTGGAAAATAATTTCGGTGATGAGTGCACGCATCATCGACATTGATTTTCGAGTTTCAGAATGGGGGAGAGGCCACTTTAATAGCTCGCTATGCGAGTGATTTTGTAAAACCGTTATGATTTCAAATTCCGAAGTATAATTTGATATTTTCGAAAGATATATGTATATATTTGAAACAATTTAAAGTGAGACCGGTGTTCAGTCCTCGAGTTTCGAATTTGTTTTGGTATAACCCTATATATTGAAATTGATTTATTATTGATTTTCAACTCTTGAATTGAAAATGTGATTTCCCCTTATCATTTTGAAGGTTCGAATACTTCCAAGTCAAGGTCTAAAATTTTAAAACTAAGAAATTTCGAAGAGTATAAAATGTTTGATAAAGAATATAAATTTAGTTTGAAATGTTTTGAAAAAAAAAATATAGTTTTGAATAATAGTTTTCAGAAAGGTAAATTGAATATTTCAACTAGAAATAGATAGTTCAAAAGTTTTAAAGGGATAATTATAAATTTGGAAACCATTTGAGTATAATTGATTTTGAGAAAATTTCTAGTTTTGAAATTAAATTGAAATTAAAAACCAGTACTCTTATGGAGATTTTGGAAATGAATTTGTTTGACTTGAATTATTTTAATTTAGAAACTGGGATAATTTTCTAAATCTATTATTTTGGGAACTTTGAAATTTAGATACTTAATTTGGAAGAAAATTTGGTGAAATCATATATGAATTGGAAACTGAATGGATATTGAATGATTTAAAATTGAGAACCTTATATTATTAAGCACTTGATTTGGGAGTGGTCGAACTTATATAAATTGAATTTGGAAAAGTATGAAATTGATTTGAAATCCATTGATTTGAAGGTACTCAATTTGGGAAGCTATTTTATATAATCGAAGTCTATATAAGTATGATTTGATCTACTATTGATTTGGAAAGTATTCGATTTGGGAAAAAGGGAATCCTATATATAATGGACTTTATATAAGTATGATAGTTGAAAGTGATTTTAAAAGGTACTATATAATATATATTTTCGAAGTAAAGATATGGAAAGTGCCTTCTGCTTGATATCCGCTTTGTGGCCACATCGTGGATTCATTCTATCGATATTATTCTTTCTGATTTTTGGTTTTCCGGATGTAATACTCGAGTGTTCCCACCGTGGCGTAACCCATGGTTTTTTTTCTCTCGTGAATGCATAGCGCGAATGCCTGGCTGAGTCTTACCTAGGGGTACGGATTGTTTCCTTTGGGATCCAGGCGTAACCATTGTGTATCCTGCAATCTATGTAGGTCGCGAATAGTAGCGCAAGTGCCTAGCTGAGTCTTGCCTAGGGGTACGGATTATTTCCTGGGGGATCCAGGCATAACCATTGTGTATTCTGCACTCTACTAGTCATCATGGCGTAACTCGCAGGGCTGAGAAAGCTTACGGATGTGGATTTTTTCCTGGAGGGTCCAGGCGTAACCATTGTGTATCTATGAACCATGGTCGGACAAAGGTTTTGGTTTGGTTGTTTTGTTTGGATTGTACTTTCCATATCTGTTTTTTTTTAAGTTTTTCAAGTATTTTCACTGGGTGTTGAAACGGGTCTACCAAGTACTTGAAGAATTCTAGCTTTGCGCCTGATCAACGCATGGCCAGAGTCTGCAAGAACGAGGATAAACTTGTTGAAACATCGAGTTATAAAAGTATTTTTGAAAGAAAGATTTATTTCGATATAAAGGTATTTTATTATAAAGGTATTTTTCAACAAAGAAATTTTGTGTTAATATTTGAAATCGAAACTCTTATGGTTTGAAATTTACGATTCATGCCCGATTCTATTCTTTAAATATACCTTATCTTCTCAGCTTTCGTTGTTCACCTCGATTCTGTTTTTCCGAATCTACCTTCTTTCCTTTTTTAATATAATCTTTTAAAGATTGCTTATCTGTATACTACATTGGTTAATAGAAAATTTTAATGGTATAAATATTTTTGAAGTTATTAATTAAATAAAACATATTTAAAGAAAATGATTATTAATTTATTGGTAATATTTGAAAAGTATCTTGAGATAAATTAAAAATTTCATGAGTTATGAATTTAATGTTTTCAAATAGCTTCTTTAAATATAACTAATGATGCAAATAGTTATTTTAAAATAGTTTTCATATACTTATAAAGGTGTTATTTAAAATATAAATGGTATTTATAAAGGAAGCAAGAAGTTTTACAAATGGGTTTTGAAAAGTATGAATATCTCAAGTAAAATTTATATAGTTAAATCAATTATTTAACCCTGACTTTCAATCTACTTTTATTTCTGGTTGTTTTATTCTCCTACCTCCTTCCTTTTCGGGGACGAAAAGTTTTGAGTGGGGGAGAGTGTAACGACCCATAAAATTTTAATAATTTTTAATAAAATAATAGGTAGAGAATAAAACGAATAAATTAATAGGTAGAGAATAATAGTATAAATTAATAGGTAAAGAATAAAAGGTACAAATTAATAGGTAGAGAATAATAGTATAAATTAATAGGTAATAACAAATTCCGTGTACAAGATATGGATTACATAATAGTATTTTCTTAATATCCTTAGCTTTCAACAATAATCAATTAGTGACCTCAATCTTAATAGGATTTGAAAATCATCATCCTTCGGATAAGTCAAATGGTATTCTAAATGTTAATAATAATCTTGAAAAAAAAAACTTTATCAGAAGAACATTTTAAGTACACATAAATTTTTATGGGATTATGTTAATATGTATTCAGTTGGCATATGCTAACAACCGCTCAAACAAGAAATAATCACTAATACACAATGTAAATTGTTAAAAAGTCAAACTATCTATATTTATCACGTAAAAATGCAAAATCATAAAGGTTATTAGTGAAATTATGCAAATCTTAACATGTGCGTAGAGGGCACATGCTGATTTTTCCAATTTTGTGCATTGCACTAAGAATTATTGGATCCTATTCATCGTTAATTTGCTACCATTTCACGACTTTGACCACCACCTTAATTTGTTGAATGCCACGAATGCCAAAATGATGAATGATGTTGCAAGTCAGAAGAAAATGCATGCTCCTATATGCGTTTCTTTTTTTAACATGGGTGTTTGACATGATTGATGCTAGTTAACGTTAAATGACATTAGATGCCAACAATATTATTATGCATTTTCATTATCTTAATTCTTTTATCAATTAACCTCCCCACTTTTCTTTCCAATCTGATTTATAACCTGCCTATTTACTTTTCTTACCATATTTATTATTTGCTAGAATCTAGCCGTTTCATAATTCCCTTTTTCACCATTTGATGCGTCTTCTCTAAATCTAAGCGGAAAATTTGGCTTACCCCTTTTATTCATTTACATTTTCTTCTATTTCAAATTTCATCGTGACTGACACGCAACCTTACTTTAATCACTGCGTCAATCAAGCATCCATCTATTAATTTTCTATTTATTGCCAACGTTATAAATTTGAAAGATCACTTGTTTCCCTTGTCTACCTGATTTCACGTCTCTGTGCCTATCCTTTTGAGTTTCTTACTTTTATATTCTACTATTAGCCTAAACGTGCATTTTGACTGTTGCCATCCCCGTATTTATTTCTTTCCTTTTTGAAATTAAAACGTATACGTTTTACATTTATTTATTTCTAAACCATTCATTGCCTTTCCTTTAGATCAATCCATTCTCTTCTTATTTGCTTTAACTTCTCTGCCGAATCAACGCATGAACGTTGATATTTCATTTATTATTCCCTTTTATATTATATTTTTCTCTATAGCTTTCCACTACCTCTCTCTTCATATACTTCATTGTTGCCTGCTCCTTCTTCATTTTCGAGATCCACTCCCCACCATTGCTTACTTTTCCTCCTCCCAAATTTTTCCATGGCCTACGCCAGATATAAAAAAAAAAATTGCACGACGTATATACTCATCGCCTGAAGCTATCTCTGCTCCTCTTCCCTTCCCACCGCCTACAACCCTCAACCTCCACTCACGTTTCTCCTACAAGTGCATGCTTACTTTCTTTCCTAAATAAGAAGGTATATTTATTATTTAAAAATTTTCTTATAAACGTTCAAAAGGATTTGAGAAAAGTTTGCATTCTTTTGTACAGATCTTGTTATATGTGAAAGCAAATAAGTTATGAAGCTATAAAGGTTTACTTATACAAGATTTATATGTATATAAAAGTGTTATATAAATGACTTTTATACTATGCGTTAACTAAATACATTGTTATTTATATGATCCAGTTTTTGAATATATGTTTGAAACGTTTTGATTTTTATATAAGCAAATATTTTATTTTATACATATATTTTGTTATATATAAAGGTTTTATAAAAAAATATAAAAAGAAAAGAAAAAAAAGGAGTAAGTTAACAATGTATTATAAAGATTATTATTTATCTGCACATATATGTGCATAAGTTTGTTTGATTTCCTGCTGGATATTTGAAAATGAAAGTAATAAACTACAATAATTATACATATACATAAGTATTCATTTCAAAAGATATTATATATATGTGTGTTGATCTTTAATATATGTGTTTTATGTTAGAACATTGATTTTTTTAACTATACATATATATTATTTTAATATTGGTTCAAAATGAATATTTATTACATGGAAACGACAACCATAAAATGAATATACTATATATGTGACATTTTGAATAATTATATATTTGTATTTAACATTAATATGAAATGGAAGCGTTTTAAAGTTATATGGTTTTCATGGGTGTGCATATATATATATATATACATATATATATATATATATATATATTTCATTTTTAAAATGCGTGTTTTGATTTAACGTTCATTTTGAAAGAAAGTAATAAATTAATCATATAATCTTCGTTTCAATTTTATTAAGCTAATTTGATCCGTTCTCATCAATTTCTATCTATCAGCTTTTCCATCGAAATCGTACCATCTAACTTTGCTTTGGAAGTCGTGCTTGCATTTCATAACTCAACTTCATTGTCTATCTCTCTAACCTTGAAAGGTGAGCAATCACTCACGATTTACATTCTTTTATTTATTAAATTTGATTTCAATTGAAACGACAATTGAAATATGTTGCTGTAGTTATTTAAATTGTTATATTTATGCTATTACCTGTATCTGTTCACCTACGGGATACGACACCATATCCTACTGTTTATACTTTATTTAATTACTGATGATATATTCCTGTTGTATATTATTATCATATCTTGCTATATTTTTGTTATCTGTTATCACTCTGCAATTTCCTTGTAGTTTAGAATTCACTATGGGTTGAAATGATACATACCCGAACAGACTTTAGAATAGGAGAATTTCGTTATGGGTTGAAATGATAGACCCAAGCGATTTTCATTTAATTAAATTTGGGATTACGGATTGGAATGATATCCACCCGTACATATTTATTGTACGGATTTAAATAATAAATATCCGTAACACTTGACCAGATGATAAGGAATGTATACAGACACCGTGGTTCATATATAAATATTTTGGAAACAATTTTTTTTTTTTGGAAAGAAATATATGGTCTTAATAAATGGTAATTCTTAAATTTCTATGTATATATAGATTTAATAATATTTAATTTAATTAAGTTTGATTTAATATATAAACTATGTTAATATTTATGTAAATTATATTTCAAATAGATTTTTGAAATAATTGGGATAAATTAAGATGGGGAGATAAATTTGAGTTTATTAAATGATATCTAAATAAGGATTTATTTAATTAAATCAATCTAAAATTTTTAAATGGGAAATTTTAAAAGGGTAGGATTTTATAATTGGATTTTTGATTTAAGCGATTAAATGCATATTTCACGTTTAAGTAAATTAAAGAAAATATTGAGAAAAATGGAATTTAAGGTTAATTAAATAATCTTGAATCAAATGAGGAAGTATTTCAAGACTAAATAATAATGAGGTTAAATCACGATCTATATGAAACGGTTAAATTGAACATTTAAATTCTTAAGCCTTAAACTATATTGGAATTTAAATGGTTTAAATTTGAGATTCGGATCTGTATTCGAAATCAATATAGTTGAATTTGTTATTTAGAAACTAAATTGAATTAAAATGAAAATTTAGGTTGAACTAAATTTGAATTTATTATTTAGAAAACTAAATTGAATAAAAATTTAGTTGAAACGTTGAATACTTAAAGGTTTAAAAATATTGAATATAAAGGGGTATTTTGTGATTACAAATCCGAATTTGAGATCGATAAAATTGAAGTGGTTATTTTAGGAATTGAGTTGAATTTAAATTGATAAATTGAGATTGAATTTAATTTAAATGGGAAGGTCGGGTTGATGTTGAAACAATTTGTTAAGTTGAGGGAATTGAAAATATTTTACGGTATAAATTATTTAATATATCTTAATACTATTTTGAAAAATAGCTATATTTGAAGTGAAATGATATTTGATTTTGAGGTATAAATTAAGATGAAAGAACCACGGTGTTATAGTGTGTATTTCTACCCTGTAGATAGTTCCAAGGACCCTTAGAGGATGGTTATTCCAAACATCCTTTAAGTTATTTGTATTTCAGTTGATATTTCACTTGAGTTGGATTTATTGATATAAGAATGTTAATCCTAACTCGAGTGTTTTGTGTTTTGCTTTACGCTCGGGTCAGACTGAGTGATACAGCATTTGAGGCTCACCTTCGAAGTTGGAGCCATGCTTGAAGATCCAGCTATCTATCCTTTCAGTCATCCTGTTGATTTTTTCAGAGAAGTCATCTGCGCATACTGGAGACTTCACTACATCTAAGATATTCAGTTGTATTTTATTTCTAACTCCAATGTATATAGTAGCTTCATGAACTACTATTCTTTATCTATTCCGCTGCATTATATTACTCTGTGTCTGTGATCTGTGATGATTTATTTACTATATATTTTAAGTTTTGCCAAATTTTAATTAACAATTCGGTATTTTGAATTATTCAAGTCGGATATGTATGGTTTTATTGTCGATTTGAATGGTCCAAAATATCAGGTCGTTACATACACAGGGGCCACAAAATCAAAATTCATAATATTCAGATAATCAAAGAAGTTATAAATGCATTTGAACTCCAATAGTATTGGTGAACCATGGAGCTAAAAAAAACTAGAATGCATCAAGTATGTAACGACCCGCTATGTTGGACCATTCAAATCGACAATAAAACCATACATATCCGACTTGAATAATTCAAAATACGAATTGTTAATTAAAATTTGGCAAAACTTAACATATATAGTAAATAAATCATCACAGATCACAGACACAGAGTAATATAATGCAGCGGAATAGATAAAGAATAGTAGTTCATGAAGCTACTATATACATCAGAGTGAGAAATAAAATACATCAGAATATCCCAGATGCAGTGAAGTCTCCAATACGAGCAGATAACTTCTATGAACCAATCAACTGGATGACTGAAAGAATAGATAGCTGGATCTTCAAGTAAAGCTCCAACTTCGAAGGTGAGTCTCAAATGTTGTATCACTCAGTCTGACCCGAGCGTAAAGCAAAACACAAAACACTCGAGTCAGGATTAACATTCTTATATCTATAAATCTAACTCAAGTGAAATATTAACTGAAATATAATTAACTTAGAGGATGTTTGGGATAACCATCCTCTAAGGATCCATGGAACTATCTAAAAGATAGAAATATACACCATAACACCATGGTCATTTCAAATTAATTTATATTTCAAACCAAATATCATTTTACTTCAATTATCTCTATATTTCCCAAAATAATATTTATATATATAATACATAAGGTAAAGTATTCAATTCCCTCAACTTAACAAATCATTTCAACTTTAACCCGACCTTCCCATTTAAATTTAATTCAACCACAATTTATTAATTTAAATTCAACTCAATTTATAAAATAACCACTTCAATTTTATCGATCTCAAATTCGGATTTGAAATCTCAAAATACCCTTTATATTCAATATATTTCAAAACTTTAAGTATTCAACGTTTCAAACTAACTTTTAAATCAATTTAGTTTCTAAATAATAAATTCAACTATACTGATTTCAAATACAAATCCGAATCTCAAAATAAACCATTTAAATCCCAATATAGTTCAAAGCTTTAATATTTAATTAAATGTTCAATTTAATAGTTCCATACAGATCTCGATTTAACCTCATTATTATCTAGTCTTAAAATAATCCCTCATTAGATACAATATCATTTAAGTAACCTTAAATTACATTTTACTCAATATTTACTTTAATTTATTTAAACTTGAAATATTCATTAAATCACTTAAATAAAAATCCAGTTACAAAATCATACCCTTAAATTTCCCATTCAATAATTTCAATTTGATTTAATTGAATAAATCCTTATTTAAATACCATTTATATAAACCCACATTTATCTCCCAATCTTAGTAAATTGCAGAATACTTTTTGGAATAAAATTTACATAAATATTTAACATAATTTATGTATTAAATCAAATTTTGACTAAATTAAATATTATTAAATATATATATCATTACCCTTTATATAAAAAAAAAAAATTTAAGGATTACCATTTAATAAGACCATATATTTCTTTCCAAAACAATGAATTAAATTTCAAAATATTTATATATATGGACCAACGATGTCTGTATATATTTCTTATCATATGGTCAAGTGTTACGGATATTTATCATTTCAATCCATACACTAAATGTATACGGGTGGATAGCATTTCAACCCAAAATCCTAATTCAATTAAATGAAAATCGCTTGGGTTTATCATTTCAACCCATAATGATTTTCTACTATTCTAAAGTCTGTTCGGGTATGTATCATTTCAACCCATAGTGATTTCTATACTAACAGGGAACTTGCAGAGTGATAACAGATACGTAAATAATAATAACAACAGGCATATATCATCAAAATAAATATATAACAATAGGATATGGTGTCATATCCCATAAGTGAATAGTTACAGATAATAGCATATATAACAATTTAAATAACTACAGCCTCATATTTCAATTGTCGTTTCAATTGAAATCAAATTTAATAAATAAAAGAACGTTAATCGTGAGTGATTGCTCACCTTTCGAGGCCAGAGAGAAAACAACGGGATGAGTTACGGATCGCAACACGGATTTCAAAACAAAGCACGATGGACTCGAGTTCGACCGACAAGCTGATAATGGGAAGTGATGGAAACAAATCAGAACTAGACCGATAAAGATAATTGATATAAATGCATTGGTATGGATTTAGCATATACTCGAAAATCATATTCTAATTTCAAATATTTACAAATAAAATATATATATATATATATATATATATACACACACTTGTGTTTCAAACTCGTTGTTTTTAAATAACTAACATATAAACAAGGTCTTAATATGTAAATTTAAAACCAAACCAATGTATACTCAGAAATCAATATCTAGTTTCAACTTTAAAACATCTTATATATATTTAAAGAGATAAACAACGCAACTAAAACTGGATATGATCTAAGATCGACCTTATATTTATAAACTATCATATCTACCCTAACCCCAAAATATACTCTTCCCACACAAATATAAATGCAGACTTTAAAACAGGGTACAAAAAATAGGAATACACTTATATACTATATGTGAACAAACAAATTTATACCATATGCAGACCAACATATTATTAATGTAAACAAATATCCTAATACGTATGTGAAAAGCTTATACAACTTTACAAATACCCTAATACGTATTTTTTTCTTTTTTCTATCTTTTTTTTTAAACTAAAACAAAGCTCGTTTACATGTACGTTAATAGTACTAGGATAGCTGCTTCGCAATATAATATTTATAAGCTTTCCCTTTAATAATATTATATTATAATAAGCATACAAAGCTTCTGGTGTATAAAGACTCCAACTATTTCTTTACAAGCACATAGATTCTTTTAGCAACATACGAAACTAATATGATTTTGACAATTTTGTTTACTTCAAATGTGAACGTGCAGCAAAAGCAGACCCAACTGATATACTATCTGTAATATGCATTTCCACCTTAAGAAATTTAACAAATGTTCTAACATACTTAATATAATAAATAACTTGCATGGTCTCAGACATCAACAACTTGTATACAAACTGCAATTACAACCTATATGTAGCTAATAGTATTATATATATACTTACGTATATAACTACTAACTAGAATGTAAACTAAAATATATAATAGTACCTATATACATATAAACTGAAATATGATAAAATACTGTAAACTTGTATACAAAGAAAAACTGTAACGTATACATGACTTAAATATTACAAAACTTGTTTAATGCAAACAGGTTATAAATACAACTAAATGTTATAACTTACATATACCAAATAAATAAAATAAAACAAAACAAAACATATATTAGCTAGAGGAAGGGGAAGATGCTCACAGCATGGAGCCAAAGCCAGGCCGTTACCGAGATGATGTGCAAGAAGGTGAGGCCGATGTCAGCACCAAGGCGGAGCCGAGGGTGTTCGGCAGTTGCTAGTGAGGGTAGGTGGAGGCCGCAGGGGAGATCTGGAACGAAGTGAAGTGCGGGAGACGTGGAGGCGTTTCACGTGAGGGGCTGGAAAGGTGAGGGGGTGCGACAGTGAGGGGATCTCGGCGGGGAAGAGCAGCCGGAGTTGGTGAGGTGGAGGATCAGGTCGGTCCTTAAGAGAGGAGGAGGGGAAAAAGAGGGGACAGTTGCTTGGTGCTGATGTGCTCGGCAAGGTGGGCTGGTGGCCGATGTGAGGTTGGGACGTGTGAGGGGGAGGACGGCTACAGATGATGATGAGCAGGGACGGTTATGGAGGCTTCGGCCGATGCGGTGATGGGTTGGATGATTGAACGTTGCGTGAGTGAGTGGAAGGGATCTGGGAAAATGGTTTTTTTTTGCAGGGGAAGGAGAATATGAGGCTACAGGAGTATAGAGTTTCAAAGAATTTAAATAGAGATAAGTAGACAGAAAGTGGAAAGGCAGCGTGAATCTAGGGACTTAGTAGGTAGAGTATTTATTAGTTTTTAACTGATGGAAAGTTTAAATGGACCGTAGTAACAAATGAAACCAACGCTCACGCTATGATTTAGTAGAAAATTAAAAGCAAATATTTATTTTGGGCCCCACTGAACGTTTAAGTCTTTTGAACGAAGTAGAGAAAAAAAAATAGAGCAGGTTGCAAGAAGGAAAGTTACTAATCTATGGCCCTGAACGGAAATTTTTTTATTTTTTTTATTTGAAGTGATAAAAGGGTAACCGCTGACCATTGAATCAGCTACAGTTATTAAAGCAATTTATTTCATTGCTTGGGATTCACGTTGAAGTTTGGAAAGCAAGCAAAATTAACGGTCAACATTTAAGGGTAGCGTTACAACGAACATTTATTGCTTCCGTTGTGCACCGGATTTCAAAATACAGAATTAAATATACTGCTGAGATCAGCACGATGAGACGATCAAAACGGCATACAGATATCAGTGGTATGATCATCCGATCAAAAGTCGATGATCGGTACCAGAAATGCTGCTAATCTGACAAAAAGGGTAAACGAAGCAGTAGACGTGCGAATTTGGAAAAACGAAAGATGACGTCTCACTCAGAAGAGATTTAGAAATTTTCTATAGAAAAATATTCTGGTTTGAAAATAGATTTATTATCAGCAATTATTAGCTAGCTTGAATTTAACAGAATTTCACAAGGAAATAAACTTTGATAAAATAAATTGAAAATTTAAAATCTGCTATGTTTAATTGGACGTAATCCAAATATTAAATTTTTATTTCAAATTATTATCATAAAAAATTTCTCAAAATTCAATTAAATACGTTGCAAAACCAATTAAAATTATTAACATTTTATGGGTCGTTACACTCTCCCCCACTCAAAACTTTTCGTCCCCGAAAAGGAAGGAGGTAGGAGAATAAAACAACCAGAAGTGAAATAGATTGAAAGACAAGATTACAATCAATTTTAAAACTATATAAATTTTACTTGAAATGTTTTATTTGAAAACTTCATTTGCAAATCAATTTTCTTTAATACCTTTCAAAACTCCTTTGAAAACAATTATTTACATTACTACTTATACTTACACAAAAGCTATTGAAAACATTAAATCCATAATTCATAAATTTATAAATCTGCCTTTATATACTTTTCAAACATTATTATAAATCATTTACTTTAAATATGTTTTATTTAATTAATAACTTCAAAAATATTTATAACCCTCAAATTTCTATTAAACAATGTAATATACAAATAAGCAATATTTAAAAAATTATATTCAAAAAGGATAGGAAGGTAGATTCTGGAAACGGAATATAGGGGAACAACTAAAACTGAGAGGATAAGGTAGATTCAAAAGAATAGAATCGGGCACGAATAATTTATTTCAAACCATAATAATTTAGATTTCAAATATTAATACAAAATTTCTTTGTTGAAAATACTTTTATAATAAAATACCTTTATAAATAAAATACTTTTATATCGAAACCAATTTTTCTTTCGAAAATACTTTTATAACTCAATGTTTCAACAAGTTTCTCCTCGTTCTTGCAGACTCTGGCCATGCGTTGATCAGGCGCAAAGCTAGAATTCTTCAAGTGCTTAGTAGACTTGTTTCAACACCCAGTGAAAATACTTGAAAAACCTTTTAAAACAGATATGGAAAGTACAATCCAAACAGAACAACCAAAAACCTTTGTCCGATCATGGTTCGCAGATACACAATAGTTACGCCTGGGTCCCTCAGGAAACAATCCATATCCGTAAGCTTTCTCAGCCCTGCGAGTTACGCCATGATGACTAGTAGAGTGCAGGATACACAATGGTTACGCCTGGATCCCCCAGGAAACAATCCGTACCCCTAGGCAAGACTCAGCCAGGCACTTGCGCTACTATTCGCGACCTACACAGATTGCAGGATACACAATGGTTACGCCTGGATCCCCCAGGAAACAATCCATACCCCTAGGCAAGACTCAGCCAGGCAATTGCGCTATGGATTCGCGAGAGAAAAAAAAGTAACCATGGGTTACGCCACGGTGGGAACACTCGAGTATTACATCCGGAAAACCAAAAATCAGAGAGAATAATATCGATAGAATGAATCCACGATGTGGCCACAAAACGGATATCAAGCAGAAGGCACTTTCCATATCTTTACTTCGAAAATATATATCATATAGTACCTTTTCAAATCACTTTCAAATATCATACTTATATAAAGTCCATTATATATAGGATTCCCTTTTTCCCAAATCGAATACTTTCCAAATCAATAGTAGATCAAATCATACTTATATAGACTTCGATTATATAAAATATCTTTCCAAATTGAGTACCTTCAAATCAATGGATTTCAAATCAATTTCATACTTTTACAAATCGAATTTATATAAGTTCGACCACTCCCAAATCAAGTGCTTAATAATATAAGGTTCTCAATTTCAAATTATTCAATATCCATTTTGTTTCCAAATCATATATGATTTCACCAAATTTTCTTCCAAATTAAGTATCTAAATTTCAAAGTTCCCAAAATAATAGGTTTAGAAAATTATCCCAGTTTCTAAATTAAAATAATTCAAGTCAAACAAATTCATTTCCAAAATCTACATAAGAGTACTGGTTTTTAATTTCAATTTAATTTCAAAACTAAAATTTTTCTCAAAAATCAATTATACTCAAATGGTTTCCAAATTTATAATTATCCCTTTAAAACTTTTAAACTATCTATTTCTATTTGAAATATTAAATTTACCTTTCTGAAAACAATTATTCAAAACTATATTTTTTTTTTCAAAACATTTCAAACTAAATTTATATCTTTATCAAACATTTTATACTCTTTGAAATTTCTTAATTTTAAAATTTTAGACCTCGACTTGGAAGTGTTCGAACCTTCAAAATGATAAGGGGAAATCACATTTTCAATTCAAGAGTTGAAAATCAACAATAAATCAATTTCAATATATAGGGTTATACCAAAACAAATTCGAAACTCGAGGACTGAACACCGGTCTCACTTTAAATTGTTCCAAATATATAAATATATCTTTCAAAAATATCAAATTATACTTTGGAATTTGAAATCATAACGGTTTTACAAAATCACTCGCATAGCGAGCTATTAAAGTGGCCTCTCCCCCACTCTGAAACTCGAAAATCAATGTCGATGATGCGTGCACTCATCACCGAAATTATTTTCCAACGACATACGTGAGTTCTGGACTTCTATTTTCTTGAAAACTTCTTTGAAATTTCTTCAAAATTATTTGAACTCATTTGAAACATTTCTTATTTGGAAAAATACCTTTAAATCGTATTATTTTTATATATTTTCCAAAATCTTAAATCCAATTTCAAAATATCGGAATTCAATTCTCGAATTTCAAATTTAACCCTTCAGTGGTAAATCATTTTTTATATAAATCAATTTCTTACAAGTTTTCAAATTTTCAAATCCTTTCAAAACTTTTATATATATAGAATAACATTTCTTATTTGTTTTATATATAGGTATATAATCCTTATCGAAAACATTTTCGCTTTTATATATATAGAATAAAATCATAGTTATCCAAATAATAATTTCGATATATATAACAATTTCAAAAATACAACATACCCGATCTTTCAAAGGATTATTCAAGGATAGATTTCAAACAAACAGAGATTCAAATTTCATATCAACGAAAACAGGAACATGAATACTTTATTTGAGAACTTCAGTTAAGAAAAAGATACAATAGAGTTTACCGAAAGTAACATAACAACTGCTGAAAACAAACAGATCCACAGAAAACCACTCTACATAAACAAAGCATCGGTATTAATTCTACCGGGTGGCACTTCAACGGGTCCAGAGCACTCCCCCTCAATATGGCCCCAACTTCTGCATTTCTTGCATAAATGCACGACACGCCCATCCTCCCTAACGAACTGTGGAAACGCAGCCTTCCTTCCGTACTTCCTCACAGGACAATTCCTGGCTATATGCCCAGGCAGCCTGCAGTGATAGCAAATGGTTGACTGGTCGACTGATGCAGTGGGTGCAGCTTTTACTTTCTTCACCTTCTGGCAGCGACTGGGAAAGTGCCCCGTACTACGGCATTTAAAACAGAAGATCTTGGATCGATAACGCTTGCCCTCTTTCTTCTTTCCTTCATCTCTCTTTCCGCACATGGCTGCATAATGTCCCTTCTCCTGACACCGATAACAGATGACATGGTCATAAGGACCAGGTCCTGCCCTTTCCCTCCACAACCTTTCCCACTTCTCCATTGCTTCCTCCTGTTCCTTACGGGCTAGTGCTCTCCGAGCTCGACGAGCTGCTTTCTGCTCTTCCGATTTTGCCATCTACAAAATAGTTTCCTATCATCAAGGAGACCAAAATCAAACAAGATAGAGGTTCAAAATTTTAAGGGAAACTGGCCAAAGAAAGTTTCGAAACAAAGTGGGAAGTCTCAAACGAAAATGGGGAAATTTTATTACAAAATAGAAGATGGATATACTTCTATAAATCGCGGGCGACCTTTACCGGTCCACCGTGACTTCAGGAATAAGATCGATGCGGAATATGCCTCGATACAGAATTCGGCATAACTAGATATAATAGCATCGCAAACTGAGGAATACATAAATCTTCGGTGAATCAATGCCAGTTGTAAGGAGTTTCACCCCTTTTACAAATCATTTAGTGGAGTTATGGGATACTCCAGAATCAAACGAATATAAATAGGGAGAGATAGAATGAATTTCGGAACCGAGGGACATTCCAAAATTCAAAGGAAATCGAGTCAAAAGGAAGATATTTAACTCGAGCGAAAGTGATTCTGTAAATAATTTACTATATATACTAAGTTTTGCCTAGAGCCAAAGCTCTGATACCAACTGTAACGACCCGCTATTTTGGACCATTCAAATCGACAATAAAACCATACATATCCGACTTGAATAATTCAAAATACGAATTGTTAATTAAAATTTGGCAAAACTTAACATATATAGTAAATAAATCATCACAGATCACAGACACAGAGTAATATAATGCAGCGGAATAGATAAAGAATAGTAGTTCATGAAGCTACTATATACATCAGAGTGAGAAATAAAATACATCCGAATATCCCAGATGCAGTGAAGTCTCCAGTACGAGCAGATAACTTCTATGAACCAATCAACTGGATGACTGAAAGAATAGATAGCTGGATCTTCAAGTAAAGCTCCAACTTCGAAGGTGAGTCTCAAATGTTGTATCACTCAGTCTGACCCGAGCGTAAAGCAAAACACAAAACACTCGAGTCAGGATTAACATTCTTATATCTATAAATCTAACTCAAGTGAAATATCAACTGAAATATAATTAACTTAGAGGATGTTTGGGATAACCATCCTCTAAGGATCCATGGAACTATCTAAAAGATAGAAATATACACCATAACACCATGGTCATTTCAAATTAATTTATATTTCAAACCAAATATCATTTTACTTCAATTATCTCTATATTTCCCAAAATAATATTTATATATATAATACATAAGGTAAAGTATTCAATTCCCTCAACTTAACAAATCATTTCAACTTTAACCCGACCTTCCCATTTAAATTTAATTCAACCACAATTTATTAATTTAAATTCAACTCAATTTCTAAAATAACCACTTCAATTTTATCGATCTCAAATTCGGATTTGAAATCACAAAATACCCTTTATATTCAATAAATTTCAAAACTTTAAGTATTCAACGTTTCAAACTAACTTTTAAATCAATTTAGTTTCTAAATAATAAATTCAACTATACTGATTTCAAATACAAATCCGAATCTCAAAATAAACCATTTAAATCCCAATATAGTTCAAAGCTTTAATATTTAATTAAATGTTCAATTTAATAGTTCCATACAGATCTCGATTTAACCTCATTATTATCTAGTCTTAAAATAATCCCTCATTAGATACAATATCATTTAAGTAACCTTAAATTACATTTTACTCAATATTTACTTTAATTTATTTAAACTTGAAATATTCATTAAATAACTTAAATAAAAATCCAGTTACAAAATCATACCCTTAAATTTCCCATTCAATAATTTCAATTTGATTTAATTGAATAAATCCTTATTTAAATACCATTTAGATAAACCCACATTTATCTCCCAATCTTAGTAAATTGCAGAATACTTTTTGGAATAAAATTTACATAAATATTTAACATAATTTATGTATTAAATCAAATTTTGACTAAATTAAATATTATTAAATATATATATCATTACCCTTTATATATAAATTTTTTTTTAAGGATTACCATTTAATAAGACCATATATTTCTTTCCAAAACAATGAATTAAATTTCAAAATATTTATATATATGGACCAACGATGTCTGTATATATTTCTTATCATATGGTCAAGTGTTACGGATATTTATCATTTCAATCCATACACTAAATGTATACGGGTGGATAGCATTTCAACCCAAAATCCCAATTCAATTAAATGAAAATCGCTTGGGTTTATCATTTCAACCCATAACGATTTTCTACTATTCTAAAGTCTGTTCGGGTATGTATCATTTCAACCCATAGTGATTTCTATACTAACAGGGAACTTGCAGAGTGATAACAGATATGTAAATAATAATAACAACAGGCATATATCATCAAAATAAATATATAACAATAGGATATGGTGTCATATCCCATAAGTGAATAGTTACAGATAATAGCATATATAACAATTTAAATAACTACAGCCTCATATTTCAATTGTCGTTTCAATTGAAATCAAATTTAATAAATTAAAGAACGTTAATCGTGAGTGATTGCTCACCTTTCGAGGCCAGAGAGAAAACAACGGGATGAGTTACGGATCGCAACACGGATTTCAAAACAAAGCACGATGGACTCGAGTTCGACCGACAAGCTGATAATGGGAAGTGATGGAAACGAATCAGAACTAGACCGATAAAGATAATTGATATAAATGCATTGGTATGGATTTAGCATATACTCGAAAATCATATTCTAATTTCAAATATTTACAAATAATATATATATATATATATATATACTTGTATTTCAAACTCGTTGTTTTTAAATAACTAACATATAAACAAGGTCTTAATATGTAAATTTAAAACCAAACCAATGTATACTCAGAAATCAATATCTAGTTTCAACTTTAAAACATCTTATATATATTTAAAGAGATAAACAACGCAACTAAAACTGGATATGATCTAAGATCGACCTTATATTTATAAACTATCATATCTACCCTAACCCCAAAATATACTCTTCCCACACAAATATAAATGCAGACTTTAAAACAGGGTACAAAAAATAGGAATACACTTATATACTATATGTGAACAAACAAATTTATACCATATGCAGACCAACATATTATTAATGTAAACAAATATCCTAATACGTATGTGAAAAGCTTATACAACTTTACAAATACCCTAATACGTATTTTTTTCTTTTTTCTATCTTTTTTTTTAAACTAAAACAAAGCTCGTTTACATGTACGTTAATAGTACTAGGATAGCTGCTTCGCAATATAATATTTATAAGCTTTCCCTTTAATAATATTATATTATAATAAGCATACAAAGCTTCTGGTGTATAAAGACTCCAACTATTTCTTTACAAGCACAGAGATTCTTTTAGCAACATACGAAACTAATATGATTTTGACAATTTTGTTTACTTCAAATGTGAACGTGCAGCAAAAGCAGACCCAACTGATATACTATCTGTAATATGCATTTCCACCTTAAGAAATTTAACAAATGTTCTAACATACTTAATATAATAAATAACTTGCATGGTCTCAGACATCAACAACTTGTATACAAACTGCAATTACAACCTATATGTAGCTAATAGTATTATATATATACTTACGTATATAACTACTAACTAGAATGTAAACTAAAATATATAATAGTACCTATATACATATAAACTGAAATATGATAAAATACTGTAAACTTGTATACAAAGAAAAACTGTAACGTATACATGACTTAAATATTACAAAACTTGTTTAATGCAAACAGGTTATAAATACAACTAAATGTTATAACTTACATATACCAAATAAAATAAAATAAAACAAAACAAAACATATATTAGCTAGAGGAAGGGGAAGATGCTCACAGCATGGAGCCAAAGCCAGGCCGTTACCGAGATGATGTGCAAGAAGGTGAGGCCGATGTCAGCACCAAGGCGGAGCCGAGGGTGTTCGGCAGTTGCTAGTAAGGGTAGGTGGAGGCCGCAGGGGAGATCTGGAACGAAGTGAAGTGCGGGAGACGTGGAGGCGTTTCACGTGAGGGGCTGGAAAGGTGAGGGGGTGCAACAGTGAGGGGATCTCGGCGGGGAAGAGCAGCCGGAGTTGGTGAGGTGGAGGATCAGGTCGGTCCTTAAGAGAGGAGGAGGGGAAAAAGAGGGGACAGTTGCTTGGTGCTGATGTGCTCGGCAAGGTGGGCTGGTGGCCGATGTGAGGTTGGGACGTGTGAGGGGGAGGACGGCTACAGATGATGATGAGCAGGGACGGTTATGGAGGCTTCGGCCGATGCGGTGATGGGTTGGATGATTGAACGTTGCGTGAGTGAGTGGAAGGGATCTGGGAAAATGGTTTTTTTTTGCAGGGGAAGGAGAATATGAGGCTACAGGAGTATAGAGTTTCAAAGAATTTAAATAGAGATAAGTAGACAGAAAGTGGAAAGGCAGCGTGAATCTAGGGACTTAGTAGGTAGAGTATTTATTAGTTTTTAACTGATGGAAAGTTTAAATGGACCGTAGTAACAAATGAAACCAACGCTCACGCTATGATTTAGTAGAAAATTAAAAGCAAATATTTATTTTGGGCCCCACTGAACGTTTAAATCTTTTGAACGAAGTAGAGAAAAAAAATAGAGCAGGTTGCAAGAAGGAAAGTTACTAATCTATGGCCCCGAACGGAAATTTTTTTATATTTTTTTATTTGAAGTGATAAAAGGGTAACCGCTGACCATTGAATCAGCTACAGTTATTAAAGCAATTTATTTCATTGCTTGGGATTCACGTTGAAGTTTGGAAAGCAAGCAAAATTAACGGTCAACATTTAAAGGTAGCGTTACAACGAACATTTATTGCTTCCGTTGTGCACCGGATTTCAAAATACAGAATTAAATATACTGCTGAGATCAGCACGATGAGACGATCAAAACGGCATACAGATATCAGTGGTATGATCATCCGATCAAAAGTCGATGATCGGTACCAGAAATGCTGCTAATCTGACAAAAAGGGTAAACGAAGCAGTAGACGTGCGAATTTGGAAAAACGAAAGACGACGTCTCACTCAGAAGAGATTTAGAAATTTTCTATAGAAAAATATTCAGGTTTGAAAATAGATTTATTATCAGCAATTATTAGCTAGCTTGAATTTAACAGAATTTCACAAGGAAATAAACTTTGATAAAATAAATTGAAAATTTAAAATCTGCTATGTTTAATTGGACGTAATCCAAATATTAAATTTTTATTTCAAATTATTATCATAAAAAATTTCTCAAAATTCAATTGAATACGTTGCAAAACCAATTAAAATTATTAACATTTTATGGGTCGTTACAAAGTACTAGAGGAAATCAACGGAAATCAAAGCAGTAATTTCAACGGAAATCAAAACCAAGGAAATCAAAACCAAGGAAATCCAATTCACCATTTTACTAAAATTCAAAGCTGTAATTTCAACGGAAATCAAAACCAAGGAAATCAAGCAACAAAGTTTATACTAACTTGAATTAGATGCGAGTGATAGAATCACTCACCTTTGCCTGACGCGGCCCCGAACAAGGCGAAGAATCGAACGAGCGAGCCAGTGCCTTCGAATTCAATCAAGCCCTAATTTGGATCGAAGGACGAAGCCGCCATAATTTTTTTTTCGTTTGATTTTGAAGTGATGAAGGAAGGGGTATCGGGGTACTTAAAATAGACCGAGACATACTTTACACGATTTTCTTCATGATTCTCTGCGTAGTTAAAGGCATATGTAACGGCGTGTTTGTAGCTGATAAAAATAAGGCAGTTGTAATCATTATATTATATATTATTATTATTATTTTTTCCCATTTTAAATTCAATTTGTTTTGTAGATATTTTCTTTAGTAAGCTTCATAGATATATAAACGTTTTGAGGTTCAACTATCAAACATCAATTTATATTAACATGTTTTACAATTAGATTTATACTTGTATTTTGTATTGATAAAATTTATTCCATTTTATTTAAGTTAAAGAAAAATGTTATTAAAACTAACCATCAATTTATTAATTTACATAAATAATAATTTTTAAATCCAAATTATTTTTCCAAGTCATTAGTTCGAATTTTAAATACAAATTTAATATTCAATTTCAAACTCCAAAGTCAAATTCAAATTTTTATTCAACTTTCAATAGATTAAATTCTAAAATTTAATCGCCAATTTCATAGTTATATTGGGAATTCAAACTAAACCATCATTCAAATATTTAAAATTAATTAAATATTTTCAATTTAAATCGTTCAAAATTCAGGGTTGTTACAATCTCCCCCCTTAAAAGAATTTCTTCCCGAAATTATAAGTTAGGAAAAACGATTGTTAAAATCTCACCGATATTTATACCCTACATAATTTTTACCAAGTTCGAACCTTATTAAAATAAATAAATATAGGATTCATTCCATTTATTTTATCTCCCTAGCTTTGTTCATTATTTTCTAAAATCAAGACGTAAAAGTCTTTTACCAAAATTTTTGACTTACAAAACTCAAATTTAAACTTGAAATTCTTCATGCTAGAGATTTGCATATCATATATTTTTTCAAAGTTATGGACTTTAAAGATATTTTAAAGATCTTCTTCTTTAATTCAATTAGGTTGGAATTATGTAATTTTAATTTCAGACTATTGATTTGCTATCTAAAGTTTTGAAAGTACTTGCTAACTCGAAGTTTAACAAGTCTATCGTCGTTCTCACAGACATTAGGCATACGCTGGCCTGGCGCAGGACTAAAAATCTCCAAGTACTAAATATATTTGCTTCAACTCCCAGTGAAAATACTTTTAAAAATTCTTTTTTAAAATGGATATGGAAAGCACGTTCCCCTATGGATCACAGTTTTACCCGGCGGTTACGCTACTATCCCAGTAGAAACGCTTGTAATCTGTAGATTTCACATCTCTTGAATTTCGCCATGGTTGTTGCCATAGATCGCGGTTCACACGGCGGTTTTGCTACTATCCCAGTAGAATCGCTTGTGACCGTAGGCATCTCGCCCCTTAAATTACGCTTTGGCCTCTAGATCGCAGTGTATGCGGCGGTTGCGCCACTATCCCAGTGGAATCGCTTGTAACTGTAGGCATCACGCCCCATGAATTACGCTAGCATACATCATCATCAATTCACATGATCCCACCACGATGATCCATCATGAGGGATTCTAATCCAAATGGAACTCCAACTTATGGAAATTCTACGTAGCTACGAATTTCAAATGGACACTCACACCGAGTTCCAACACCTTCACAAATTTTAAATGGAAGGTAATTGTCCATATCCTCAGTTTAGAAAACATAATGTCATATACATATAGTACATCATTTCACATTTCGTACATATCATACCTATGTAAACTTACATAGGATTTTCATAATAATGACTTTCCAAACCGATGGTTTTCGAATTATTACATTCACAAATATAAGTTTCGAAAACCACAATATCTCATACCCATAATAAATAGAGGATTTCTAAATTTTCCATCTCGTTACCGACTTAAAATTTTCCTCTAAATCGATTTGAAAATTTAAGGTTATCTCAAACCCAATCCACATTCATAATCCAATTCATTATCGACTTCACATTCGATTTGGATTTCACGTTACATCGTCAATTCTCAACACATAACTGAAGTCTACCGATATATAACCTCTAAGCTCGTACGTCTCAGAGAAGGGTGTATATAGCTAAAAGAATAAATTCTCCGCCCACCAAACAGATATATATTTAATAGAGATCAATTGCTACGTCATCAATTCACAATGTTAGACATACAATCCCAATCGACTATCCGAAATTCAAAGCTCAACTTATATTGTTTTTGGTGTCGAAGTTAAACTCAATTTAACTCAAAATTCAATCTTTTTTTGAAAAAAATTCAAGTTGAACTAATTGTTCAAATTTTCCAAAAACACCTTTATAAGATATATATAATATTCCACACTTAACCATTTGAAACAAATTTCAAATCTTCACTTTTCAATTTATCTTTAAAAGATAGAATTTTAAACTTTCCATTTCATATTGGAAAACATTTCCATACTTATTTAATAATAAGTACTTCACAAATCCATTTATTTTCAACACCTGAAAAATATTCAATTTACTTAAATCGTAATCAAGTATATATTCCATTCTTTAAGGAAAGCGTTCTTTTAAACACATTTATTTGAGTCAAAACGAATGTTGCGTAAAACATTGTTATGACAACTCAAAATCTCTAGTATAGGGATTCGAATTTAAGATAGATATATAAATCCCAATACTATATAAACATTTTCTTTCGGAAACCATTTACTATAACAACAGTGTTATAGTCCACCATTTCCTTCTATTTCTCGAAAACGTCTATTTCAACAATGAATGTTGAAATCTATGTATTCTATAGTTAATACATTTTAAAACATCTTTTAAAACAATTAACTTCATTCTTTTAAATTTCACTTCTCCAAATCATATCCGTTTATTCAATAATATATTCACTGTCCAAAATCGCGAATATACATCGTTTACCAAATTCAACACTTGGACTTATTTCATAGTTCGAATTCTGCATACTTTTCACAATATTGGTTTTAAACCGATTTCAAACTTTTCAATATTAAGTTTTTTCACTTACTTAATTCTTTGATGCTCAAATTCAAATTCATCACTGAATCTATTAAACCTATTATGGATTATCATGTTGACAACTTCAAATTTTTAATTTCCATTTGAATTTTGAATTTGCTTTCTATTTCAAAATTAATCAACTAATTCTTTAGTAAGCCATTCATCGACTTGGTTTCATTAGATTTATATCTCCACATTAACTATTTTAGGGATTAGTTTAAACTTGAAATATAAGCTTTACATCAAAACTAGTTTGATTCATACAGTTAAGTCAACAAATAAATTTCCTTCCCAAGACACTATTTTATCAAAATATTTCGTTCTGTACAACTATCCATAGCTTAATACTTTTAAAATACGTACATAGAAGATTTTGGATTACAAAAGATAGTATTACAAAATATATTGATTGGTTTATGATTCAGAATTATTGAGGACTATCGACTTCCTGTTGGGTAGTACGCATCTTTGACAAACTTCCCTCCTCGGTTTACACTATTCAAGTTGTATTAAAGGAGGATTAACACATTCAAAATCTACATTCCCCCAATTCCTACAGTTCCCGCAAAAATATGAGATGTTTCCATCCTTATCTATCACCCTTGCACTTTTCGCTCTAGCTGATCGGGCTATAGCTTGCTTTCCATGTTGTCTTTCGGTGCAATTTCTGGCTATATGTCCAGTCTGGCGACAATGGTAGCAGATTGTCAATCGGTCGACGGGTAAATCGAGTACGCGCTTCTTCCTTTTCACTTTAGGGCAATGACTAAGAAAATGCCCTTTCTCCTGACATTTAAAACACACAATCTCAGGACGAGCGAACCGGACATCCACGTTCCTTTTCTTTCTCTTCTCTCGGCACATAACGACATAATGCCCCTTTATATGACATCGATAACATATAACATCATCATAGGGACCAGGTGCTTGCCTTTCATTTATTTTCCTTTCGATTTCCGCACGTGCCACTACTGCTTCTCTACGGCCAATTTCTCTTTGTTCACGGCGTGTTGCTTTCTGTGCTTCGATTTTCGCCATTTTAATTAACAAGATATTTTTGAAGTTTCCTATTAAAATTTACAATCCTTGTTAGCAAAGGTTGGATTATTCAATCATTTTCCCAAGACAATTTGCAAATTTACATTATCCTGATATATAGGATTATTATTCAACCAAACTTGAGATTCAACTCCGGATTTTATTTCAAACATTTGAAATCAATTTTTCAAAAGAATTCAAAAATAAAATTCCCAAGTTATAGTTTAATGATCCTCTTGGCTATACTAAATTGACATGTCATTTTATTTCACAATTATTACTTTGGAGATATTCAAAATATTTGATTCAAACCAATTCATTAATTCACTTAACTTATATTTTATTTTTCATAAATCTCAACAATTCGATAATGGTTTTTGAATGATCGGGACTCAAATCTAAGGAGACCTTATCGAAGAGAAACTATCGCAACCTAAATTTAGAGAGGAATTTTCGAAAAAGATTTGAATTTTCAAAATACCTTCTATTAAAAAAACAATTTTATACTTCTTTAGATTTGAAAAACGTTTTCTTCAAAATGATTCTAGTAACTATTCATATTAAACATCATAAACTGAGCTTTGTATAACCAAAGCTCTGATACCACTTTTGTAACGACCCGTCCTTCTTACCGCCCCTAGTCGGTAATTAAACCAACTTGAAACGTTCAAAATGACGGATTGTTATTCAGTTTATAGAGTTTAAACAGAATCATCCATAGAAACATAGAATAATTATATTTCACATAATGAATTTCTTTTACATATATCAGAGTTTATACAATGAATTAAATTTATACAGCGGAATTATTTCTCTAAGTACAAAAATAAATCCCCGAAAAGCTAAAGTGAAGCGTTATCCCCCTCTCTCTCTAACTTCGCTGCCCGAAAATCTTCAAGCTGTAAAATACTGGGTCTGACCCGAGTATTACATTCAAAAGAAAGCAATACACGGGTCAGTCTAATTCAAACTCAGTTATTAGTGCATAGAGGCAATAATAATAACAATTAGACGATAGTCAAAAATAAATTCACCTATCCGATCCTTTAACAAGAAATCAGATAACGGTAAATATAACACTTAGCAGTGTTAATAATAAATCAGTAGATTCAAATTATCAACGAAGATAGATGAAGGGATTATTAATGAAGATAATTTAGAAAAACATCAAAATTGCCTAAACGGCAAATAACCACAAAATCATCAAATTTAATCAAATCAAAATGCGATTCCAAATATATTAAATTGAATAAACGAAACAGTTCAAACATTTGAAAAATCAATTAAAACGTCAGCTCAAGTAGGGCTGCAGTACGCGCACGCGTGTACGACCTCGCCACATTTAAAACGTTAATTCTGTGTGGTTGCTGTTCACGCTTGCGTGCACTGCCTCGCCAGTAACGTATATCGAATATTCAAAAGATCATAAATCAAAACAAAATAGGATATCGATAAAAGCCATGCCGTGTGGCTACAGTTCACGCTTGCGTGCACTGCCTTGCCACTATAGTGATGATGTACCCAAAAGATCAACGCATCAGAAGCAATAAAGAATCAAATATCGATGCCACGGCCATTGAACAGTAGGCCAAAATCAACACAGCAACCACTAAAACATGTAAGCAAGTGAATGCAAGTAAACGACAATGAGATGCAATGTTTAGCGTATATATGAATTAATTTCATATGTACAACAAACACAAAGGACAACTCAGCAATGCGAAGAAATCGCCAAAGACCAAGGCACAGCCGAGATGATCAATCACGGTGCAATGAAAATAAAGGCAGTAATGCACATGAGAATTGACTCAGTGCACATGTCAAATTTTTTTTTCCGAAATCGAACAACACAACACTTCAACGGCAACATGGAGCTCGAAGCAATAAAGTTAACAGATTGTCTTAAAGTACAATGAGACAGTTACAATATGAAATACAAAATGCCACTGCAGTTGCAAACCAGTGGCTTGCAAAAGTCAACCGGGCTACAAGTTGAACTCACCCTCATGTGAATACAAGTCAAAATACAACCAGCTCCAATTAGTTGATAATGCCCAAGCCCTAAATGAAACAGAGGTGGCAGTATAAAGCTACAGAGCAACAAAACACCAACAAGGTACACAAGAATACGTATATGTATACAGCTCGAATGAATCAGTGTGCAAGTAGGGACAGAGTCAAGGCAACAACTCAAAACATAACATATGAAGAACAAGTATGCAAGTGAAGACAACAATGGTGGCAGTAGTTGCAAACAGGTTCAGAGACATCAGAGTGACCAAAGTCACAGCCGTTTTTTATCAATAAGGCAACAAGGGATAATAGCATGTGTACCAAAGATAAGGCAACACAGCCACAAATCACAAAGGCTACAGGTGAATAACATGTGCACCCAGATAAGTCAAAACATCAAGGCACAGCAAAAAATTCAAGTAAAGTCAATAATGAAAATCAAGGCATCAAGTGTGCCAGATTAATGCAAACAGTACAGTTTGGGGAATTGAAGTGAAGCCACAAATGTCCAACTACTCAAGACCAAATGCCATCAAGTAAACAAAACTCATGCGTAATGTACACATTAGCCGAGATCAATACAACAAAACTGCAGTGCAACAGCAGATCAACACTGCTCAGGGATGAACACGAAGACGGCCAGCGCTGACATACACAGGGGCCACAAAATCAAAATTTATAATATTCAGATAATCAAAGAAGTTATAAATGCATTTGAACTCCAATAGTATTGGTGAACCATGGAGCTAAAAAAAACTTGAATGCATCAAGTACTAGAGTTACCAGAGGTGTATTAAACACCATCATATAAACTACAAAAACTGAAAAAAAAATCATCTTAGAACATATATCACAAATACATCAACAAAGATCAAGTAGCTGTTTCAAACTAATGATGTGCAGCAGGTAGTACAAGTGAAACCTGTAATACTACGACTGGAACAAAATGCACAGTCGAATTCCAACTTATTGTGGATAAAAATTTCACCATCAAAATAAAGGCCGAAGCCAACAATGAAAACCGTAGCATAATTTAAGAAAATCCTCATTATTTCCACCAAATTAAGTTGCAGATTTTTTTTTAAACCACAGTCAACAACATAATGGCCGAAGCCAATGCACCAGAAATGTCACATAAACAAAGTCAGGCCGAATTCAAAGCAATGTTGAAGTTAATATAAAATCAATTACCACAAATTCGAGCAAGTGAACAAAGAAATCTTCATCACAGCGAAGCAATCTACGAGATCAAAGTAGAAATGCAACAATTTTTTGGGGTTCGGTTGTCGAAACCCCAATTCACCATTTTACTAAAATTCAAAGCAGTAATTTCAACGGAAATCAAAACCAAGGAAATCAAGCAACAAAGTTTATACTAACTTGAATTAGATGCGAGTGATAGAATCACTCACCTTTGGCTGACACGGCCGCGAACGAGGCGAAGAATCGAACGAGCGAGCCAGCGCCTTTGAATTCAATCAAGCCCTAATTTGGATCGAAGGACGAAGCCGCCATAAATTTTTTTTCATTTGATTTTGAAGTGATGAAGGAAGGGGTGTCGGGTACTTAAAATAGAACGAGACATACTTTACACGATTTTCTTCGTGATTCTCTGCGTAGTTAAAGGCGTATGTAACGGCGTGTTTGTAGCTGATAAAAATAAGGCAGTTGTAATCATTATATATATATATATATATATATATATATATATTCCCATTTTAAATTCAATTTGTTTTGTAGATATTTTCTTTAGTAAGCTTCATAGATATATAAATGTTTTGAAGTTCAACTATCAAACATCAATTTATATTAACATGTTTTACAATTAGATTTTATACTTGTATTTTGTATTGATAAAATTTATTCCATTTTATTTAAGTTAAAGAAAAATGTTATTAAAACTAACCATCAATTTATTAATTTACATAAATAATAATTCCTAAATCCAAATTATTTTTCCAAGTCATTAGTTCGAATTTTAAATACAAATTTAATATCCAATTTCAAACTCCAAAGTCAAATTCAAATTTTTATTCAACTTTCAATAGATTAAATTCTAAAATTTAATCGCCAATTTCATAGTTATATTGGGAATTCAAATTAAACCATCATTCAAATATTTAAAATTAATTAAATATTTTCGATTTAAATCGTTCAAAATTCAAGGTTGTTACCACACACACACACACACACACACACAAATATATATATTATACACCTGTTTATATTACCTTGTTTATGCTATCATATTTTTGAATGTATGTTAATGCATTCCTAGTAAAACATTCAATCTTAACATGTTTTTTTAATTCCCAACCTAATCACAAAGAGAGAGAAATGAAAAGTTCTTAACGCTGCATATTCTTTTAATTTATGACACAAATTTGTGTAAAGAACTTATTTTCATTTATTGTGTGTTAATTAAATCTTTAAAGGATGTTAATTTGGTATGTTTAGGGTTAACAAAATTAATTAAGTGAACGATTATTTTTGAAATTTGAATTCTAAAAGTTTGTTTACGATATAGAGTTGGTCCATTCATTCCCTTTCTAATTAACAATTGTTGCATTCTTTTCATTATTTCTCCATTTGTTCCGTTACTCCATTCCGTTTACATTGTCCGAAGCTTTTCTATTTTGCAAACATGAACTACTGTTCATATTTTAATTCTTTCTTTTACCAATTTTTAAAAACTGCTACTTTTAGAAACGCTGTTCATATTTACTATATTTCAATACCAAGTTTGTTCATATTTACTTTATTTTTTCGTTCATTTTCCAATTTCATTTTACTGAAACGTCATTGTATTTGTTACTTATTAATAGCGGCCTCTCTTTTCAAATCTCTTTGGCCCTAAACCTAACTCCAACCTTATAAATAAGATATGATGCAAATGAAACCCCAGCCTCCATTCTAATCTTCTTCTTATTATTCTTTTCTTTTTTTCTTCAAATCTCCTTATTATCTCTCATTTTAATTTTTCCTTCCTCTTCAAATATTCTTCTACTTCAAAATTTATTTTGTTTCAAACTTTCTTCTTTCTTTTCAAATCTTGATCTTCTCTTCCAATTTCAGTTCTTCCTATTTTAATCCTTTTCTTTTTCATTTCTTATTTTTCAAATCTTTTTGAAACCTTCTAAAAATACATATATACATATACATATACATATACATATACATACACATATACATAAATATATATATATATTTATATTTATATAATAAGGAGGGAAATTAAAGTAAATCAAAATAAAAGAAAAATTATGGAACAAGGGTAGCAATCAAGAAGGGGACTAAGGAAACATAGAAAACGGAGCTATTGATTAGAAGTCTATTATTTTCATATTCGTATAAAGGTAAGTGTTTTAACCTACTCACAACTTTTAAAATTTCTTATGTTTGTTAAATTAATTTCTGATGTGATTAGAATTTATTTATTGCAGTTTGGTATATTTTTATCATCATTCCATTTAAATTAAATTTATTGAATTAAATGGTTATTTAATTTATTATTGCGTATAAACTGCCAGTTAAATTGTTATTAAATTTATTATTGTATATAAACTGCCAGTTAAATTGTTATTTAATTTAATTTCAAATATAAAACTGCCTGTGAAGACCTGTTGTTTATTATTTGTTTATATTTATGTTTTGATTTAGTTGGATGATGATTGTTGTTAACGTAAAAAGTCAAACGCTAACACACCGATGCAAATAGAGACTGAATGAAAGCACCACCCGTTAACATGGGAATCAGAAAAAGCAGTAATTCACTGAAAAAACAGTAAGAAACACAGAGTTTATAGTGGTTCGGCTTATAATCAAGCCTACGTCCACTTCAATCCTTTTTTATTGGATATATGATTAGAGTCTTTTACAATTTCCTTCAAGTACAATTCACTTCAAAAGACAAGTAGCTAGAAAAACTTCGATGCAAGAGAGTTCTCCGAATTCATGGTTGAATGCGTCGAATCCCTGTTTGTAGTTGATTGAAGCTTCTTGTGAGTTTCGAATGTTGGAGTAAGGCTCAGCTTGAAGATTGCAGAATCTCAATGCTTTGAAGAAAATGATCCAAAAGTCCCCTTCATGTTGGAGCTTAGGGTGTATTTATAGAGAATTTTGGACAGGCCTTAGGTCGTGAGCGACCTAAGGAAGGTCGTGAGCGACCTTAAGAAGTGTGGGCGACCTAAAGAATTGTTGGCGGGCTAAAGAAATACAAGTTACGACCTAAATGGCCTGCACTTGTCCATACAAACCAACGGGTAGGACTTAGCGACTTATAAGGAAGCGCATAGTTTTTTCGCCAAGTATTAAGTCGTGAACGACCTAAAATAGGTTATCAAATCATTAGGTCATTTCCGCTTTAACTCTTTAGGTCACAGGGAACTTAAGCCATTAGGTCGCCCACCTTTAGGTCGTTAAGTCGCGGACCATTCTTTTAGGTAGTTAGGTTGTCCACCTTTAGGTCGTTAAGTCGCGGACCCTCGGGTCACTGAACTCATTAGGTCGCAAACCTCTTTAAGTAATTAGGTTGTTGAACAGTTAGGTCGCCCCACATCTTAAGTCGTTACCTGTTAAGCCGCTTGAGTGTTAAGTCGCTAACCCGCTGTTGATTCATTAACTCGTTGAGTCGCTGAGTTGCATAAGTTGTTAAGTCGCTAACCTTCTTAAGTCGCTTCTCCACTTCAGAAGTTAGGTCGCTTAGCCCGCTACCTATGTTAGGCCGTTAGGTCCTTATCTCGTTGGTCTCTTACTTCTTTGTGTCACTGAGTCGCTGAACATAGGAGTTAACATTTGCCCCTCGAAGTACACGCCTAGGTCGTAGGTCGTGTGCTTCGACTTACTCCCTAAGTCATGGGCGACTCATTGGATTCACCAGGTCGTGCAACGATATGCCTTCCTCTTTTCTCCACATATAAATCACTTGGCTCGCTTCTTCTTCATTTCATCTGTTCTATCATTCCAAGCCGCCATTAACCAAACTTTCAGGCTTAGAGACTTAACACAAAATCTTTTTCTTCTTTCAACCGTTGATTCTATCAGCGAATTTAGGTAATCTCGAGCTTTTGTTTGATGCGTTTGTCGCCGATTCCCCCATGACCATTTCCACACAATTTCTGTTGTTATGTTGCAATTTGATGTTCGAATTTGCCCTTTGATTCCTGTCAAATTGCTAGCGATTAGTTTCGAAGCTAATAAATGCTTTGAATCCGAGAGGTTTAGTAATGGTTCTTGGAGATTCGAAGGAGAAGATGATGCTTTTTAGAGGTTTGAGCAGAGGAAAGGATTCGTTGTTAATCGGGTTAATGGGTTTAGAAGGATGACGAGTTACCGATTAGATTGGAGGTTTGCCGGTTGAGTGTAGTAAGACATTAACTTGGACACGACTCAGCAATTTTGGGCGACCTATAAGCCTTCGCGACTTAACTTTTGACCGACTTAACTAGATGCAACATAAGCCTTGAGTTGCGGCTGAGCTAGGACTTAGAGAAATTCTCCTTACTATGCTTCACGATTTAAAGGACCAACGACTTAACTTAACTCGCAAGAAATCTTTTAGGTCGTAGACGATTCAGTACTTGGATGTTCAACTCGAATTCATACTTAGAAGCATAATCTCAACTTGAGTGCTTAACTTGAACTGCCGGACTGAATTGCCTAAACTCTGAATTGCTTGAACTTTGAATTGTTTGAACTTTGAATTGTTTGAACTTTAAATTGCCAAGACAACTTGTGTAACAACCCGCATATTTATCGGTTGTATATTTAAATATTTTATTTAAATATGACGTCGTTTGTCGGATTATGGTCCGAAAAGTTACTTTCTGCAAATGGTCGAATTGGGACTCAAGACCATTTCCATTGAGTTCAAAATGTCGTTTGCGATCTTTTTGAGTATAATCTTTGATATGTTTGGAGTAAGTTGAATTTCGCTACTTTTTCTATTGGGTTTGGGTTCAGCCCACTAGCTTAACTAATACCCTAACTCAGCCCTCTCCTCTGCGTTCTCTCATTCCACTCTTCTAAGCTCAAGCTCCAACTGAAAATGGTGGAAGGGAAAGGGAAATAGAAATTGCAAACCCTAGTTCTTCTTGGTAGCTCATATTCTTGCTCCAAAATCAAAGAGAATCAATTGGTAAGCCTCTTCTTCATCTTCTCTATCTCTTTCTCTCTTCAATCTCATAAATTCCTAAACCTAAACTTAGGAAATATTTGTTTGATCTTAGATTGAAGCTATTAGAGTTGAAGTAGAGAGTGGTTGGCCTTGTTCCTTTGCATTTGAGCTTCTTCTTCTTGTTCATGAGTTAAAAAGGTGAGTTTGAACTCACATCTACTTCTCTTGATTTCATTGATGTTGGGTATGAATTCCTAACACCTTATTCATATGCACTTGCTGTTGGTTTGGATTGAATTGGTGAATATCCAAATTCTTAGTGTTTGGGTTCAATTCTTTAAAGATCCTAACTTTGATATTTGATCATGTTTTTGGAGGTGTATAAAAGAGCCAATAGTGTTGGGCTGTCGTATGGCATAAACCCATAGCATCCATCGCTCCTTCGTTTGCAATTCATTTGGATTTTTGCCTTTATGGGCTTGTCTGATTTTTGCCTACAGGGGAATTTCAGACGTCTGAACTCTAATTTCAGACGTCTGGTTTCAAATTCAGACGTCTGGTTTGGAAATTCAGACGTCTGGAATTGGTCCCTGGAAGACGCAAAAATGCAGAGACAAAATCCAAACGTCTGGAAATCCCTTCAGACGTCTTGTTAGTGGTTTAGACGTCTGGAAGGTAATTTCAGACGTCTGAAATGCACAGTTTTTCCTATTTTGGCTAATTTTGAGTTAATTTCCAACTTTTATCGATTCGTGTTGATTCCAATTAGTTGTTATTGCATATTTGACTTTGATGACTTGTTTTTGACTTCATTTACGGGTTTCATATAAAATCTCTATAAATCGTATTAAAAGATCCCTTCTCCAAATTATAAATTCTATTTATAATGCACACACACAATTTTGCACTTCGAGCGATGTGGAAGGAAGATTAAATGGTTGGGTAAAACACGGACCATGAATCCATGCGTTTGTCTTCCCGATTAGTCCCCGACCTATTCGATTGATCGTTTTGACCTTCGGGTTTGGTTTATCGATGATATGAGGTAAACTTTGTACTACTTTGAGTGTGAAATTGACTAACGGATAGTAAACCGTTCAGTGCGAACGGCTGGTTATGGGACTCACGTTAACACTTCTCGGGTTCCTTTCTCGGAGTTTGTGACACATGCCGCCTTTGGGATAGTGTCTTCGGACTGTCTCCTTTTGGCTTGTTGCCTTTAGTATCGCTTTTGGAGTTGGTCCTTTGCCCCAGCTCGAGAGATATTTGGGATTGTCTGTTGCCTTTGGGATAGTGTCTTCGGACTGTCTCCTTCTGGCTTGTTGCTTTTAGTAGCGCTTTCGTAGTGGTTTCTTCACCACCGCTCGAGAGATATTGGAGTGGTTTCTTCACCACTGCTCGAGAGATATTGGAGTGGTTTCTTCACCACCGCTCGAGATATATTGGAGTGGTTTCTTCACCACCGCTCATGAGATATTTAGGTTTGTTGCAATTGGAATTTCCTGATGTTTCACTGATATGATTATATTCCCATGGTATCGCCCATCGGTGTTGGTCTTTTTGAGACGCATGATGTGTAGCGCTTACCTTGTGGAACTTATATACCTTATGGGTATTTGTTATTTGCCTTTTTGGCTTGCTTTGGGATATTTATATCCTTTGATTATCTATGTTGCCGATAATATGAGGCTTGTTTTATTATGTTCATCTTTTGTTAGATGATTGTGTATCTCCCTTAGAGATATTTGTTATACTATATGATCTTGCAGGTTCATTATCGTTCATTTTATCTAACTGATTTTTTTAGCTAGACTGACCCGTGTATTTTATACTCGGGTCAGACCGAGATGTTTCAGGTTAGGTGCTTTTGGACTTAGCCTCTTTTGCTTCCGCATGGACTATTCCGCTAGTTTCTTGTTTGTCATGGCTTTTGTGTAGTCCTCATCTGTTGTAACTCTGATATGTATTATTAACTCGTCTGTATATTGTGGTTTGCTGTACCACTTGTCATGTATCGTTTTGTATACTCTGTTATGTATCAGTATATGTGCATGTGATGATTTACTGTTCTGTGATGTATATTACATTTGAGTTGTTATATTCTGTTCTGATAGATCCTCTAGCCAACTATGGTTTTGTTTTATGTATTCATTGGACATGTCGATCTGCTAGGTAAGGGCAATTGTCGATGTATTCAGTAGATAGTTAAAGCAAGGCTATAGATGGCCGCTCCTATCCAGCCTTATTCTCCGTATTAGGAGATGGTATTATCTATTAATACTCTTTGCTAATGTGGGTATAGAGGTGGGGCGTCACAGCCTGCATGAATTTGCTATGCTCTCTTAACAGATTATACAAATTCGATGCTAATAACCTGTTAAATATAACATTTGCAGAAAACTAGGGCGAATATACTGCCACTGATCGCCCACATCAAATTACAGATTAGTCGATAAAATATAACCAACTTAAAGAAATCGTATGAAATGCTGCGAATCAACGAATTCAAGTAAAGTAGTAAAGCGATATTAATCAACTAGAGCTGATTTTTTGCATCAATACCGCACTTGTATTCGGACGAGTCCTGAAATTTTTCATGTTTATTAATTTAATTTCAGTCATGTTTGCTTGTCACTCTACTAGTTTTGCACAACACTTCACACATTTAGGAAACGTGCACCTTCATATTTGAATATCCGGCTGCTTATGTATAATGGCTTCTCATCAAGAAGAAGGAGCAGTACCAACTGGAGAGGCCCTCTCGATGGCTGGTCCACTGGTCAACCCACCAGAAAGAACTCCTACCACCCTGAGTTACCGAGTGTTTAACCAGTTACGTGCCCAATTTGGGATTATAGAAGTAGATTCTATTCTCCCTTGGCCAAAAGATTATGCTAACAGTCCTCCCTTTGGGTTTGTTGCCGTTAACCGCCAAATGTGCCTTTGTGGAGCCATTCCTCCTTTCAACAGTTTTCTCCAACAAATCCTTCGCCGATTGGCTATTTCTCCTTTTCAACTGCACCCCAACGGCTATGCCATTTTGAAGGGATTATGCGTTCTCTTCAGTAGGACGCTTGATCGCTTCCGAAGTTTTGAAGAAATTTGCTATTTGTGCACATTTGCGAGAAACAAGGACCATCCTTCCATTATATATGTGAGGAGCGCCAGGAAACGCAAGCTTATTACCGATCTCCCTGATAGTGCTCATGGTTTCCTAAACCAGTTCTTCTTTGTCCGTTGCCTCCAGGGATTCTACGCTATCTGGAGAGTAGGGGGTAAGCTTACTCATCCCCATTCTTTCCTCTTCTGAGCTTTGCGAGGTCCAAATTGCTAAATGTTAACCTCCTTTTCTACTTTTGCAGTCCTTCCTCCTCTTTGCAGAGATCCAAGCCACAAGCAGACTTTTGAGAGGCTTAACGCTGTGGCGGCTGAAGAGAGAAGTATCAAGTTTTTGCTAAGAGACGAGTTCCTTCATCAATTCGGACTCTTACACCCTTCACGCTCTACTCAGCCATACGAAATTCCTAATTCTCCGGCCGAGGCACCGGATGCCCCAGTTTCTATTGAGGAGCCTACACTGAAAGATCCTGCTCTTGAGGCGTCTCTGGTGAAATGCTCTACTTCTACTGATGTCACGAGGTCATCTGGAAAATTTTCCCTTGCCCCGGTCATTGAATAAGAAGAGCCTCGAGAATCCCCCCAACATTCAGGGAAGTCCGGTGACGACGGAGCCAGGAAAACAAGTCCTGCCAAGCAGAGCAGGGACGTCACTTTTGAAGGGTTGAGCGACCTGTTTATCACATCACAGGAACTCTTCAAAGATGATCCTGTTGCCACTAGGGTTTCCTCTTCAGTGGTTGAAGCAACTTCTGTTTTGCAACAGATCCCGTCGACTCAAGAGTTGATGTTAGCTACTACACCCATCATTCCTTCACAACCGAGGAGTGGTTTGTAGTTCAACGCGCGTAGTCCGCACGTTGCACACACTTGGGATTTTTCAGCACTTATATGCACTTAACTCCTTGCAATTTGAAAATTCTCAAGTTATGCTTTTTTTTATTTCAGGTTCTCCAATGGGCGAAGTGGCTCGTATTATGATGACTTTAAGAGTGTGGAAGGCGCAGTCAATACGATTACAGGCGCTATCTTCCCCATCATAGGGAAACTGATGAAGAGAGGGCTGCTCGAAAAGCTCAGGAGAGAAGAACATATGAAGAACGGTACAGGAGAGGGGATGAATTTCACGACTCTTCCCACAGAGAGAGTGATTCCCTCAAACGAAAATCCCATGATGACAAAGGAAAGAGCCACGCTGCCGAAGATTCGAGCAAACGGGCTAAGCATGGTGAAAAGTCATTATCTGACATTCTTAAAGAGCCCATTGCTTCGGTGCCTCCTCAATTTCCCGCTCTCGCTCGTACCGACATTCAGACGATCATTGGCAGGCCCTGATATCAGGTTGGACCAGGCCCAGCTACTCTTCAAAGCCGATTTCCAAACTGGTGCTTGAAGGGAGTTCGCTTTGATCTTGATCTGGTTGCAATCGACAAACCAGCCATGTTGCGAAATCTTGATGTTGTCAAGCTTGATATTGAGAGAATGTCGAATTGGCAGAAACTTGTTGACGAACTCCAGAGAGTGAATCGCGTGAACCTTGAGGCTATGTTGACCATGGAGAATGATAAGTCTGAGTGGCAAAAGACTCTTGATCCACATGATGCAGAGATGAGGAGCATCGCCGCTTATAATGAAAAGCTTGAAGCGGAAGTTGGAAAACTTAATGAGGAGCTTGCTACTTCCTCCACTTCCTACTCTCAAAGGGAAAGTGTGCTTCAGCAACAAGTGCGGGATGCTCGTGCTAGCCAACGAGAGGCCGAAGATAAACTCAAGTGGCAGGAAAAGGTTGTAGAAGATTATCGCGTAGAAGTTGCACAGTTGCGACAACAGACCAGCTCCCAGAACCTCGAAGTTGAGACATTAAAATCTCGACTTGCTATAGTTGAGAAAGAGCGCGACGAAGCTGTTGCCAGTGAAATTGCAGCTGAAGAAGCACATCAAGCCACTAAAGCCGATATCAGTTCGACATTATTTGACTTCTACTTACAAAGTGTCTTAGGGCGTGGCAGTCTCGCATTTTTGGGCCCCAAATACGAAATCACTTTGGCTGAAGTATGGGAAGCTGCGCTAGATATGCTTAAAGATGCTGGGTATGCCGAAGAAAAACTTGAGGCACATTATCTGGATGATGGAGCTCGTGCAGCCCTTGCCAGAGGAAAAGAGCAGCTCGCTAGAGAGCGTGCTGGGACAATGAGGGAGGAGCATCCAGAGAAAGAAGCACCATTAATTGCCCCTGTCCCTCCAATTTCGGCCGACGTTGATATCACAGGCTCCGGTTCCCATTCTCCGTCCCCTACTAAAGTCATAACTGAGGTTACAAGTGCACAGGGTGGAGATGAAGGCGGAGAAAGCAATGAAGTACAAGCTTACGAAGTTGATATTAGGAAGCCCACTACTCCAGGTAATATTAACGTCGAACCAGGTGAAGCGGATTACTCATTTGCTTCGGCCAAGCTTGATGAATTTCTTGCTTATTACTTAAGACTCGATGAGCCGTTATCTCCTCTCTTCACGGGAGATACTAATATTTTTTGCTTTTCTTCTATAGCGAAAACGCCTAGTGTCATAGAAACTTCTCCTCCTCCAGCTGTTCCTCCCCCATCCTCTCAAATTACCCCTACTTCCCAGCCGGGATCGCAGGAAGAATTAATAGGAGCCCTTCAAGACTTGGACGATCCAGCCGCTTCGCAGGAGCAGAAGGCCGAAGGATTTGAAGGAGGCGAAGCATCTCCGGAGCGAACCCTTTCTGACGACATAAAATTGTCTGATCTTGTCACTCCGGGGAGTGAGTCTTCTTCAAAGAGGAGGAGGAAGCGTACAACTTCAAAGAAGAAAGGGAAAAGCATATTTGTTACCGAAAAAGAAACGGAAGTTGATCCAGCAATAGCTCTCTTTCCTTCTCCCCAAATTCTCCCAAGCTGATCTGAAAAATTACCTATTAAGCTAGGTGAAGGCTCTAAAGGTGGTGGGAGAAAGAAGTGATGGGTCCCGCTTTCCCTTCTTTGTTTTGCTTTTTGCTTTTTGCATGTACTGGCCGGAGATTATGCGGGTACCGACCCCCGCTTTTCTTTATCCGGAAACCTGTATCTGTATAAATTTTTTGTAATATTGAATAAAATGTTCCTATTACTTATACAAACTTCTATCTGTGTTTGAGAATACATTTATTCTTTATCTTTATACAAGTTCCTTGTTTTCTTTGTGTGATATTGCAATGAACCTATGGTATGTTGTTTGAGCATTGTTTCCATTCTTGCACCTATAATGTGCTGCCCCCACACCATGGTTTATTGCTCTCTTTCACATTGGCAAAATTTTTAGAGAACAATTCCTCTATTTCGAGAAGACTTTTACTCTTTCTTTAGAGAACAACTTTTCCGTTTGAAGGAGGTTTACATCTGTACTTTATAGCATAATATTTCCATTTCAAGGAAATATTTTTCGTATTTAGTAGGATGCGCCTCATTTTGGAGGAGTTTTTTCTCTTTTCTTTTTTGTTGCGAAGTTTTTACACTTCAATTTTTTTTGAGAAAATCACTTTTGTTTTGGCGAGTGAATTTTCTTTCGTGGTAAAGCGGGCTTCGACTTGCTTGTGCCTCTGGTAAGAGGGCTTTTTTGTCTGATTGTGCCACTGGGGAGAGGGCTTTTTGTTTGATTGTGCCTCTGGGGAGAGGGCTTTTTGTTTGATTGTGCCTCTGGGAAGAGGGCTTTTTATTTGATTGTGCCTCTGGGAAGAGGGTTTTTTATTTGATTGTGCCTCTGGGAAGAGGGCTTTTTGTTTGATTATGCCTTTGCGAAGAGGGCTTTTTTGTTTCTGCCTCTTGGGAGAGGCTTTTATCTTTTCCCTGTTCGCTGGGAAGCGGGCCTCCGAAGAGGGATTTTCACATTTCGACTCGTGTGAAGTTTTATTTCAGATCACGGTGAAATGTGTGCCTCTTAGTAGGGCTTTTGCCTGGAAGTTTGGAGCTTCTTTCTCTTAGTTGGATGGATTCACGGGGTGGACACAAGTGTTCTGTGCCACCAATCAGTCCGCAACATTATGTCGAGAAAGAACTCTCTTTTTCTAGCGAGGCCCGCTCGAGGTCTTTTAGCATTTCAACTATGGTGAAATGGGCCTCCGAAGAGGGCTTTTCACATTCCAGCACTTGTGAAGTTTTATTTTAAATCTCGGTGGAATGCGTGCCTCCGAGTGTACCTGGAAGTTTCTTTCTCATGGTTGGCCGGATTCACAGGGCGGAAGCAAGTTACTTGGACGCTTATTTGCGCAAATTGTCTCAACTAGTGAACAAGCGCCTTGCCTTCCACTTGGGAAGGTAACTCCGATCATCGTATGGATTCACGAGGCGGATGCAAGTTACTTGGACGCTTGTCTACGCAAATTGTCTCAGCTAGTAAACAAGCACCTTGCCTTCCAGTCAGAAAGGTGCTCCCGGTTATTCCATACCAATCTTCTTTGTTGAGAAAGTCTTCTGGCATGCCCCGTTTGAGGTCTTTATCCTCCGAAGAGTTGTGCCTCCGGAGAGGGCTTGTGCCTCCGAAGAGGTGTTTTGCTGTTTGATGCTTTCTCGCCCAAGTCTCTTTGCCATCTATTCATATCGGCGATCCTTGTTATCTTTTCCAAATACCCTTCCCTTTTAGTTGCCAGCAATTTACCTTATCTAAAGAAATATACTTCGTAGTTAAGCGAGTTGGTGGTGGCAGACACAGGCTATTTAACTGGATGCTTGTTCGTTCAAACATTCACAGTTAGTTAGCAATGGCCCACTTCCAGCCAAATCGCTAACTTTTGTTCGAAGCACTTCTTTCGTAGGATTTGAGTATGGAAATTTTGAACGGCTTAACGTTTTCTTGTTGGGTGATGTCAAGGATTGCTTGGTCTTGTGATGGATAAGCTCTGTTTTTATGGCCTGCATTATTAAATCGACATTTTAGTAATACAATTGACGTATTTTATATATCGAAATAAACCAAAGCAGTCTATAATAGTAAAGAACGCAAGATTTATAGTGGTTCGGCCAAAAACTGGGCCTACGTCCACTTTATAGTTCTTATTATTCACTTGCAGTGACTTTACAACGGCTTTCAATACAAGAATCATACATTCATCATTCTTTTACAATATTTCATTAAAGCCTTTAAGTAAAATATGGGCGCAAATGTTTGCTGTTCCAAGCTCTTGGAATTGGGTCTCCTTCGACAGTTACAAGTTTGAATGTGCCATCAAGAAGTTTTTGGCCTATAACATATGGCCCTTCCCAATTTGGTCCAAGCACGCCTGTAGGTGTCATAATTCTTTTTAACATTAGATCCCCAACTTCAAAGCTGCGTCGGCGAACTTTGGAACTGAAGTGCCTGGCTATTCTTTGCTGATAAGCCGCAATTCTGTGCTCAGCTTCATCCCTTTTTTCATCAAGGAAGTCAAGGGCTACAAGTTGTAGCTTTTCATTTTCGGCTTGATTGAAATGGATTCTTCTATGTGAAGGGACCTCTATTTCTACCGGAATCATTGTCTCTGATCCATATGCCAATGAAAATGGAGTGTGCTCCGTCGCAGTTTTATGTGTAGTTCTATATGCCCATAGTGATAGCGGAAGTTTATCGACCCAACCACTTTTTGCTTTTTCCAGCTATTTTTTGATGGTTGATTTGATAATTTTGTTTACTGCTTCCACTTTCCCGTTTGCTTGCGGATGAGCTACGGCTAAGAAACTTTCCTGAATCTTGAATTTTGTGCAAAAATCTTGGAACTCTTTACTTTCAAATTGGGTTCCATTGTCTATGATTATCTTTTGAGGCACTCCATACCTGCAAATGATATTCTTAGTTACAAAGTTTATCATTTTCTTAGAGGTAATAGTAGCTAAGGGTTCAGATTCAGCCCATTTAGTAAAATAATCTACAGCAACAATAGCGTATCTGATTCCGGATTTTGCAGTTGGCAGAGGTCCGATGAGATCCATTCCCCAAATAGAAAATGGCCACGGACTGACCATCTGTGTTATCTCAGTGGAAGGTGCTCTTGGGATTTTTGCAAATCTCTGGCATCGGTCACATTTTCGGGCGTAACTCGCGGCATCGCGATTAATATCTAGCCAAAAATATCCATAACGGAGAATTTTCTTTGCTAAAGTTTGACCACCTGAATGATCTCCACATTCTCCTCCATGTACCCCAGTTAGAATTGTCTCAGCTTCTTCCTTGGTCACACATCGGAGTAATGGCATTGAGAATCCCCGCCTATACAATCGACCATCTTGAATTATGTATCTGGATGCTTTTCTTAAAAACTTCTGCCGTTCTTTTGAGTTTTCTAGTCGAGAACCTTCCCGCAGATATTCCAATATTGGAGTCATCTATGATTCCCACTCCTGTGATATGGTCATGATCCAGTCAATATCCATTTCATCAATGCTTGGAATTGACAGGACTTCTACAGGAACTAATCCCAATAATTGAGCTTCACCAATGCTTGCATACTTCGCGAGGGAATCTGCCTTCATGTTTTCTTCCCGAAGTATATAGTTTATAGTGTAATGTTCCAGGTCCTCGAGAAGCTCCCAGGTTCTTGACAAGTAAGTGGGCAGATTTCCTCCTTTCGTTTGAAACTCTTTCCTGACTTGACACACAATAAGCTGCGAATCACTGAAGATTTGCAACATTTTGATATTCAACTCCTTAGAAATTCTCAAATCGGCAATAAGAGCTTCATACTCTGCTTCATTATTTGTCGAAGGGAATTCCAATCTTAAAGCATGACATAATAATCGTCCTTCAGGGGTTTGAAGCACAACCCCAGCCCCGTAACAGTAATCGTTTCTTGCACCATCAACATACAATTTCCATCGGATTGAAGGATTATCGGTCACTACTTCCCCACTATCACCTTTGTCTGTACATTCCGCGATGAAGTCTGCCAAAGCTTGTACATTGATAGCTCTCCGGGGATGATAAGTGATGTCATATTGACTGAGCTCAATATTCCACTTCAAAAGACGACCCGAAGTCTCAGGACGAAATAGGACTTGCTTCAAGGGATGATCGGTGAGGACTTTGATGGGATGAGCTTGGAAGTATGGCCTTAATTTCCTTGATGCAATCAGTAGACAATAGGTGAGCTTTTCCAACTTCAAATTGTTCAATTCTGCCCCAGTGAATCTCTTGCTGGTGTAGTAGACCGGGCGCTGAATTTTCGCATCCTCCCGTACGAAAGCTGCACTAAGGGCATGAGGCGAGATTGCCAAATATACAAAGAGATCTTCACCATTGTCAAGCTTAGAAAGTATAGGAGGCTTTTCCACATGACGAATCAGCTCATCGAAAGCTTTGTGGCATTCAGAAGTCCAATCAAAGTTTTTTCTTCCTTTCTTTAGAGCATCAAAGAATGGGATGCATTTATCAGTAGCTTTGGAAATGAACCGACTCAAGGCTGCAACTTTTTCATTGAGACTTTGCAATTCCTTCTTCGTTCTAGGAGCTTTGACTTCTCTTAAGGTAGTTATCTGAGCAGGATTAGCTTCAATGCCCCTTGCACTCACAATGAAACCCAGAAACTTTCCAGATTCTACCCCAAATGAACACTTCAAAGGATTCAGCTTTATACCGTACTTTCGGAGGATTGAGAACATCTCTGCCAAGTGATCCATGTGGTCCACTGCTTTCTTTGACTTTACCAGCATATCATCGACATAAAATTCCATAGTCTTGCCAATCTGTGGTTTAAACATGGCATTAACAAGTCTTTGATAAGTTTCCCCCGCATTCTTAAGTTCGAATGGCATGACTCTGTAGCAGTAAAGACCAACATCATTGATGAAGCTCGTGTCCTCTTGATCTGGCTCATGCATCATGATCTCGTTATATCCGGAGTAGGCATCCATAAAAGATAACAATTCATGCCCCGCCGTTCCATCCACCAACTGGTCAATCCTGGGTAACGGGAAGCAGTTTTTGGGGCAGGCTTTGTTTAGATCTGAAAAGTCAATGCACACTCTCCATTTCCCATTAGCTTTTTTAACCAATATTGGATTTGAAACCCAATTCGGATAAGTGGATTCCCTGATAAAACCATTCTTCATGAGCCGATCAACCTCTTCTTTCAATGCTGCTGACCTTTCAGGACCTTGAGTTCTCCTTTTCTGCTTTACTGGTGTAAACTTCGGATCAATATTCAAGGTATGCACTGTAATTTCTGGAGATATTCCACACATATCAGCATGAGTCCAAGCGAACACATCCAGATTTGCCTTCAAAAATGATATCAAAACGTTTTGAACCGTTGCATTAAGCTACGAACACACATTCAACACTTTGTTCGGGTCTTTCGGGTTAACGGGTACCGGCACTGTCACTTCTACTAGTACCACTCTATTCTCCCATGCACTGGCTTTTCTGGGATCCAACTCTCTTTGTACACCGCTGTGTTCGCCTGTGCAGGGTCCACCCTGTAATTGCTACAAGGTTGATTCTTTGATGCGGAATGGGGCTGCCGCATCTTTTCACATTTCTCTCTCCCTCATTTCACGCAACTCTGTAAGATAACATTCTCGTCCAGCATTCTGATCCCCTTTCACCACACCGACTCCATTATCTGTGGGGAATTTTATGGTCAGACACCATGGGGCAAGAATAGCTTTAAATGCTGCTAAAGTTGGTCGGCCTAGGAAGGCATTGTAGGCAGAAAATTCTTCAACAATAACAAAGGTCTGTTTTCGAGCCACTTTCCTCTGCCCCTCTCCAAGCTCTATGAACAAATCGATAGTCCCAATTGGCTGTTTCGACTCCCCAGTAAAACCGGCAATCTTTAGTGATGAAGCCTGAACGTCAGCCATTGGAATCTTCATCTGATCAAAAGTCTTCTTGAAGAGGATGTTGCACGAAGCTCCACAATCAACCAGAACTCTTTTCACAGTAGCTGGCCCAATGCCAGCGGAGATGACCAAAGGATCAATGGTAGGAGCTTCCACACCCATCGAATCCCTAGTGATGAATATAATGTCGTCATTAAAGGTTTTCTGCTGCTTCAGGGGTGCAGCATCTTCTAACACAAAGACATTTTCATCTGCCGGTGCATACTTCAAAGCACGGGCGTATCTTTCCATCTCACCCCAACTCCTGCCAGTTGGGTGAGGGCCCCCTGTGACCACATTTATAACAGGCCTCTCTGATTCATGAGCTGGCGCCTTTTCACTTGAGCTAGGACGATGAATAGGAACCTGTCGTCCTTGAGTTGACGAGGTTGGGCCATTCTTGTTCCTTTTTACATATTGTTGGAGCTTGTTTTCCTTCAATAGTTCCTCAATTACCTCCTTCAAGCGACGACACTCGTTAGTATCATGCCCGGGTTGGTTATGGAACCGGCAAAACCTTCCATTCTTCCCAGCTTTCCCATTAACTCTTTGCTTAGCTAGTGCGGGGAATTCGACCGTGTCTTTATTTGCAAAGAAGATGTTTTCCGGGGTATCAGTCAGAGGGGTAAAGTTGAAGGGACTTCCTTTCTTTGCATCTCCTTGCTTCTTTCAGGCATCGTTCCCCCTCTTCTTGTTGCCAGATTCCTTCTTATTCTGAGCAGCATTACTATTTCCAGCCCCTGTCGATACCACCTTAGCCGGTGCTTGGAGGCTTTCCAGGCGCATGAATTCATCGGCTTTCTTATAAAACTTGTCAAGTGAATTCGGTTCTTTCATTTTCAACCACCTCCCGAACTCACTCGTCTTATCAATAGCCTTCATCAGGTATGTCAAAATCATTCTCGGCTCTGCGTTGTCCACTTCAGCCAGACCTATATTGAAGCGATTCAAGAAAGCTCTAATGGATTCTCTAGGATTCTGCTCCAAGCTGGATAACGACATTATATCCTTTGCCTTTGACGATACAATCGAAACTGTTCCTTGAATTTCCGAGTCAAATCAGAAAATTGGTCTATCGATCGGACCAGCAGCTTTGTGAACCAAAGTACAGCAACTCCTTCCAGGTATACTGGAAAATACCGGCATTTGATTTCATCAAAGGCTCTAGCACCCGTCATGTTCCGGTCATACTTATACAGAAACTCATTAGGATCGCTTGTTCCCTTGTAAGCTGGAATAGTTGGAGGGACAAACTTCCTTGGGAATTCTGCTTTTAGGATCTCTTCAGTGAATGGAGTTTTACTCGGAGCGAAACCCCATTCCTTCTCATCTTCATTTCTCTGCACACTTTCCTTCATAATCTAACGAACCATGCCTGAGAAATACTCTTCATCATTTTGAGGCTCAGTGGGACAAACATCAGCCATTCTCTCTGAATTCTGTCTTGACAATCGTTCACGGAGGGTTGGTTGCGGACCCGATCCTCCGGCTTGGGGAGGTGTCCTTTCCATTGGGTCTGCTGGCCTTTGAGGGATATTCCTTCCTTCCACATTCTGCACTTCATCGGCAAGGTTTCCCTCCTTAGTTGCCGGCTGGCGGTTTGCCTCAAATAAAGCATTCAACCTTTCCATCATCAGGTTATTTTGAGCTTCCATTTGTCGATGTAGCCCAGATACCACGGCATCCAGCTCTGCCCGTGTAACTACGACGGTTGGAGTTGTTTAACTTAAAGGAGGAGAAGTGGCAGTAGTCTCGCGAACATCATCGGATCTAACAGACTTGCGTTTTCTTCTGGGGGCCATTATTTCTGATAAACTTCTGGTTTTTAGAGAGATCCTTTCTGCAAATTTCTGTGAAGCTATGTTGACAGTGTCCTGAGTTGGGTTCTCAGTGAAAGCACCAAAAATGTTAACGTAAAAAGTCAAACGCCAACACCCCGATGCAAATAGAGACCAAATGAAAGCACCACCCGTTAACATGGGAATCAGAAAAAGCAGTAATTCACTGAAAAAACGGTAAGCAACACAGAGTTTATAGTGGTTCGCCTTATAATCAAGCCTACGTCCACTTCAATCCTTTTTTATTGGATATATGATTAGAGTCCTTTACAATTTCCTTCAATTACAGTTCACTTCAAAAGACAAGTAGCTTGAAAAACTTCGATGCAGGAGAGTTCTCCGAATTCATGGTTGAATGCGTTGAATCCCTGTTTGAAGTTGATTGAAGCTTCTTGTGAGTTTTGAATGTTGGAGTAAGGCTCGGCTTGAAGATGGCAGAATCTCAATTCTTTGAAGAAAATGATCCAAAAGTCCCCTTCATGTTGGAGCTTAGAATGTATTTATAGAGAATTTTGGACAGGCCTTAGGTCGTGAGTGACCTAAGGAAGGTCGTGAGCGACCTTAAGAAGTGTGGGCAACCTAAAGAAGTGTTGGCGGGCTAAAGAAATACAAGTTACAACCTAAATGGCCTGCACTTGTCCATACAAACCAACGGGTAGGACTTAGCGACTTATAAGTAAGCGGCATAGTTTTTTCGCCAAGTATTAAGTCGTGAACGACCTAAAATAGGTTATCAAATCATTAGGTCGTTGCCGCTTTAATTCTTTAGGTCGCACGGAACTTAAGCCATTAGGTCGCCCACCTTTAGGTCGTTAAGTCGCGGACCATTCTTTTAGGTAGTTAGGTCGTCCACCTTTAGGTCGTTAAGTCGCGGACCCTCGGTTCACTGAACTCATTAGGTCGCAAACCTCTTTAAGTAATTAGGTCGTTGAACAGTTAGGTCGCCCCACATCTTAAGTCGTTACCTGTCAAGCCGCTTGAGTGTTAAGTCGCTAACCCGCTGTTGATTCATTAACTCGTTGAGTCGCTGAGTTGCATAAGTTGTTAAGTGCTAACCTTCTTAAGTCGCTTCTCCACTTCAGAAGTTAGGTCGCTTAGCCCGCTACCTATGTTAGGCCGTTAGGTCCTTATCTCGTAGGTCGCTTACTTCTTTGTGTCACTGAGTCGCTGAACATAGGAGTTAACGATTGTGATAAATGGTTGATGATTGATATTGGATGAACGGATGTTGTATTATATATTATTATAAACTGCAAGTTTTTATGCATTTTTATTTCATTCGGGATTGTAGTTTGAAATGATATATAATCGTATTTTTATTTTAAACTATGGATTGAAATGATAAATATCTATATCACTTGACCATAGGGTAGAAAATTGTATACAGACACCGTGGTCTATATATAAAAATATTTGAAATAATTTATATGGTTTTGTAAAGAAATATATGGTTTTAAAGATATGGATTTGGATATTTTATAAATATTATTTTATATATAGTTAAATTCTTGAATTTAAGCTATGTATAAATTGTTTGATAGTAATAAGTTTAATAATGGAGTTTGATTTTATTTACAATGAAATATGGTTAATTATTTAAATCATACTTTAATATAGAGGTTATAATGATTTAAATAAATTAAAATTGGAAGGTAAATTGGAAATTTATTTGAAATTGAGCTTATTTAAGAATTAAACTCCATATGTTGATGTAAAATTTATTGGACTTGAAATTTTAAAAGGTATGATATTTATAATTGGATTCTTAATCAAGATGAATTAAATGAATATTTCTAATATAAATAATTTGAAGGAAATATTTAGTTATTGGTAATTTGAGTTTTATTTAAATGATAATGGATTTATTACGCAAATATTTCAAAACTAAATAATAGGACATTGAATTGTTGAATCGTAATTTCCAACCTTAGTTTTGAAATTGTTTAATACTCAAAGTTTGAAATATATTGAAAGTGAAGTGGTTTATTGAAACTGAAAGTGAGTTGAAAATTTATGAATTGAGATTTAATTTAAAGTGAATAAAATTGTGAAGTCGAGGAAATTATTTTACTTTATAAAGTAATTTTAAATTCAAACTATTTTATTATATATATTGTTTAAATCCAAACCATTTAAGTTTTGGAAGTTATAGTTTATAAGCTATGAAATTTGAAGTATTATGTTTTGAAAGGTTATATTCAAATGTTTGGTTTCTAAGTGTATAAATTCGAAAGTGCTATGATTTTGGATAAAAGATGTATTTGTAATAAAAATGATATTATATTGATTTGGGATTTCTATAAAATGATATCATATTGATTTAATTTTTGAAACGAAAATGATATCGTAATTATATGGTTTCGAAAGGGATATTATATTCTGGTTTTGAAGTATAATTATTTTGGAAGGACTGCAGTGTTATACTAACGTTTGGTTGTTAAAAAGACCGGGATCGAAAGTTGTCATACTCACTGCCAACTCCGAAAACCACTTTAACAACCGTGTACGCGATGGAGATTCCAAAATGAAGTAGGATGGTGGCGACGTTCTATTAAGGTATATACGTGGACCCGACTCCCTAAGTTGGCATAAGGTGGCTAAAACAGGAGCGATTCTCAGGCCAAGGTGGTAGCCCCTCTTATAGGACACATTCCTTCGATATTATTGTAACATACCAAAATTTATCAATTTAAATTTGGTAATTATTGAACTTTTGTAATATAATTTGAAAGGTTTCAAAATAAATAAATAATAAGTGATAATTCAAACGAATGAAAATTTCAAATTTCTTTTGAGTATAAAACTTGAAATACTAAAAGTACAAAAAAAATCATTTGAATCTAAATTTTATACATATATGTGAATATATATGTATGTGTGCATCTTTGGGTAAATTTGAGTTTATATATTGAATTTGATTTTTTTTAATTTGTATTTAAATTTTAAAATAAATGCTTTAGTAAAATATTTTAGATTTCAAAATAATGTGTATAAAGGTAATTTATTCAATGCATAATTGGGTTCAAAAAATATTTTCTTTTAATTTTATATATATAAGTAAAAGTGAAAGGCGTTTAAAAAAAATTAAGAAGAAAAACATTTAAATTTTTTGTATATGTATTATTTATCTCATGCAAGGGACACATGGAGGGTAGGTAGCATATGCATTAACAAGTGTTTAAATTTAACAAATGATTCAACAAATGTAATTCATGTAGAAAGAATTAGAACAAGTGTCATTACCTCATTTTTGTTTTCCTTAGAAATTCATAGAAAATAAAATAAAAATTATAAAGGTTAATCCATCTTCTTCTTCTTACTCTTTTATTCATTTCAAAAGAGAAAAAATCTGTGCAATCTTTACATCAGAAAAAGAAAATCATCAAAAATAAGCCTAATTTCCTCAACTTTGAAATCAAGAAACAAATTTCCAAAAAAAATCTGTAATAATTTCTCTCTCGATATCTCTAGCCAGAAAAAGGAATTCAAGGATAATTTCAAATCTTTAACAAGTACTACAGAATCAAGCAAGGGAACTTCAAAGATTAAAGGAGAATCACGAATCAACTTAAAAAGGAAAAAAAATTAGCAAACACAAGCTTTAAAAGTGCAGGCCAGAGATCTTTCTTCTCTCTGTTTCAATTAAAAATAAACTGCAAGTAAATTTAATTTTTATTTGTTGTTAAAAAATTAAGTAGTGAAATCCATCAAAGATTAAGCATGTTAACTCCACTTTTTCAGCAAGGCCATGATATCAAAAATCGACCGAAAAGCCAATGATAATTCGTCTCGATTCTGTTGAATGGTTTTTCAGATAAGATCCCCTACGGAGGAGGGGTCCAGGGGGTGCCAACCCCCCAAGGTGGGGGTGCGGGGGCAACGCCACCGCTACGGTGATCGACCTTCCCGTTCAGGTCGCAGGGGTCCAGGGGGCAGCGCCCCCGGCGGGGTGCGGGGCAGCGCCCTGTCCAAAACGGTATACGACCTAAAGCGTCAACAAGTTAACGGGTTAGAAGACCTTGCGACCTAAGAAGACCTCACGACCTAAGCTGGACCAAAGATCAGCGACCTAACGAGTTAACCTATCAGCGACTTAAGGCATAAAGCGGCTCAACCGAGTTAACGAGTTAACAGAAGAAGCGGCTTAACGACTTAAGGATTGGACGACTTGACGACTTATGGATTTGGCGACTTAAGGATTGGACGACTTAGCGACTTAAGAAGTGCCATGACTTAACGACTTAAGAAGTGCCACGACTTAACGACTTAAGAAGTGCCACGACTTAACGACTTAAGAAGCGCCACGACCTAACCGATGAAGCGGGGTAACGACCTAAAGGGCTAAAGGAGTTAGCAACCTAAAAGGATAAAAGGACTTACGACCTAACTGCTTAACGACTTAAGTACTTCAGGACCTAAAGAGTTAAAGTGGTAGCGACCTAATGCTTTCATGACTTACTTTAAGTCGTTCACGACTTACTTTAAGTCGTTCACGACTTAGCACTTAGTGATTAAACTATGCCGCTTTCCCCTAAGTCGTTAGAACCTACCAATTAGTTCAGATGGCCAAGTGCGAACCAGTTAGGTCGTAACTCATATCCCCTTAACTCGCTAACTTCCAACGACCTATCTTAGGTCTTAACCCACGACTTACGACTTACTTTAAGTCGTAAATAACTTAAGGCCTGTTCAGAATTCCCTATAAATATGGCCTGGGCTCCAAACATGAGGGGAATTTTGGCTCATTCTTCGAAGCGTCGATACTCTGTCATTCTCTCGACTCAAACAGCAATACAAGAACTCCAAACGCCAAAGATGCTACAACAAACTTCAAGAGAAGATTTGGATCATTCAACATGAACTTAAAAGATTCTTCTACTTCAAAGTTTAAGCGACTATTCAAAAGTGTGTTGTAATCGAAGTGCATTGTAAAGAATTGTAATCAAATCATCAATAAAGGAATTTAAAGTGGACGTAGGCTCGATCTCAAGCCGAACCACAATAAAACTATTGTCTTTTACTACTTTTCTGTGATTTCTCTGCTTATACTTTTTTCCCGTACCAACGGGTGGTGCTTTCATACTTACACTACTTACACCGGGGTGTTAGCGTCAGATTTTTACGTTAACATTTTTGGTGCTTTCATTGAGAATTGAACTCAGGAATACTTTCACCATTGCTTCGCGAAATTTTGTTGAAAGAATCTCTCTCAAAACCAGAAGCCTGTCAGAAATAATGTCTACTGGAAGACAGCTCAGATCTGATAGATCAGGTGATGTTCATGAGAATACTGCCACTTCTCCTGCTTCCAACAAAGCAGCTCCAAATAAAGCAGCTCCAAATGAAGCAGCTCCAAGTGTTGGAATTACACAAGAGGTGTTAGATGCTGTAGTTTCTGGGTTATATCAGCAAATGGAAGCCCAGAACGCTCTAATGATGGAAAGAATGAATGCTTTACTTGGGGGTAACCGTCAAGTACAGGACAATGAAACAACCTTTGCAGATGATGTCCACAATTCCCAAGAAAGAAATGTTCCTCAGAGGACAGCTGACACCGCCAAAGAGGCATCTCCCCAAGTTGGAGGTTCTAGGCCACAGCCAACTCTTCGCGAACATTTGCCTCTAAACAATGGGGAACATCTCTCGGAAATGGTTCAACGAATCATAAAAGAAAGCATGCAGAGGCAAGAGGATGAAAAGGATTGGGGGTTTGCCCCGAGCAAGACTCCGTTCACCGAAAAGATCTTAAAGGCAGAGTTTCCAAGGAAATTTGTACCTCCTACTATCCCGGCCTATCGAGGGACAAGTGATCCAAATCAGTTCCTATACAAGTACAACTAGCATATGACCGGGGCAAGGGCAACAGATGAAAACAAGTGCCATTACTTTCCGGTATACTTAGAGGGAGTGGCCTTACTTTGGTTCACAAAGCTTCCAGTTAGATCCATGGATCAATTTTCTGACTTAACACGAAAGTTCAAAGATCAGTTCAGGCTATATGCTACAAAGGCCAAGGATATAATGCACTCTCTAGTCTAGAACAAAACCCCGGGGAATCTATCAGATCATTCTTAAATCGTTTCAATATAGCCCTAGCTGAAGTCGAGAACGCGGAGCCACGGATTGTTTTGACTTATCTGATGCGGGCTATCGATAAATCGAGTTAATTTGGCAAATGGCTAAAAATGAAGGAGCCAAACTCACTTGACAAATTCTATAAGAAGGCCGACGAATTTATACGTTTGGAAAGCTTTCCTGCGCCATCAAAAGCGATCGTGGCCGAAATTCAGAATGTCGGTGTTGCTTCTGATAAAAGAGAGTCTGGAGGACAGAAGAGGAAGAACGATGGTGGAAAAAAGTAGAGAGACTTGAAGAAAGCTTGCCGCTTTAGACCTTCAGACTTTACTCCCTTAACTGATACTCTAGAGAAAATCTTTCTCGTAACCAAGGATGCTATTGATTATCCTAAACCACCTGAGTCGAAGATTGGGAAAAATGCTATGCATAATGGGAGATTCTATCAGTTCCACAATCAACCTGGTCATGACACCAACGATTGTCGTCATTTAAGAAATTTGATTGAAGAACTATTGAAACAGAATAAACTCCAACAATATGTCAAAAGAGACAGGAATGACCCATCCTCATCCACTCAGGGGAAAATACTTCTTGCTCGTCAATATGGCTCAAATAAAAGAACTGCAGCGCAGGGATCTGAGAGGCTTATCATTAATGCTATCACAGGAGGCCCTCACCCAGCGGGCGGAAGCTGGGATGAGATGGAAAGATATGCTCATGCCCTAAGAAAAGCCCCGGAGGGAGAGAATGTTCCTGTTCTTAAAGATATTGCCATCTAGTCCCCTTACACCGGAGATTCGATTCCGAAAAGCTTGGGACAGCAATGACTCGCATCCATGTTTTACTTTAAGGCTTTGTCACAAATTTGTAAAAGAATGATGGATGTATCATTCTGGTGTTAAAAGACATTGTAAAAACATTGCAAATGAGATATAGGAACTATAAATCTTGTGTTTTCTATTACTATAATGCCTGTTTCATCACGATATGCAACTATCTTGAATATATTGCTAAAATGTCGATTTAATATTGCAGGCAATCAAAGCAGAGCTTACCTAGTCAGCACATCACAAAGCTAAGCGATTCCTATAAATCATTCAGCAAATAAATGTCAAGCTAGAAAAGTTCCAAATTCAATTCCTGCATAAGAAGTGTTACTCACAAACAGTTGATTCTACCAAAAGGGCACCTTCCCAACGCGAAGGTTCCAGGCCCTTGCTAACCGACGGAGATCGTTTGTGCAAACATACATCCAGTCGGATAGTTTGGGTCTGCCCTGTGGATTCACTTAATAATGTGGAGCACTTCTCTGGAAAATGTAACGACCCTAGATTTTAATTTAATTTAAATTGATAATTAAGCGAATTTTTGAATAAAATTGCAAGATAAATTGATTAAATGGAAGCGAGTTTCCCCGATTCGACCAGAAAATATATAAAGTCATATGGATTTGACAATTTGTATATATGTGAATATATATGTATATATTGGATTTGAAATAAAATCTTAAATAAATGGTTTTAAAAACAAATAAATAATTAAAAGATAAAATTTTGGAATATATATATATATATAAAGAAACAAATAATTGCTAAAATCAAAACAACAAATTAGAACTCTAGAAATTCCTCTATATTACGAAATAAAACAAACAAAAATATACAAAGAAAAATAAAACACAAACAAAATTGTACTTAATAAAAACAATAAATATATATGAAGACTAAGCAAACGTAGTCAAGTTGAACAAAAAAAGACAGCATTTTATATGTACAAGTATGTATACTTGTAAAATGAAGAAACACAAAGCAATGACAAAACAAAGTTTTGTATATAAGTATGAAGAAAAAATAAAATAACATAACTAAAAATAAGTATGTAAATAAAATAAGAAGCAAAAGTACCTACCCCTATCATCCCAGCCGAGACCAACAGTGCAAGACCAGTGGTGAAAACATAAACAAATGTCTCTGCCTATTGTACATAATTCAGCCATGCATAGTACTAGACAATATATTATCCTTTTGTACTAATTTTATATCACCTGTGCAAGCATCTTTAGCCATGCTTTGTATTGTTCAAACCATACATCACCTGTAACTCATTTATATACATCAATCTCCCATTTCAAATTCGTTCATTTCGAAAATGAGAAACAAAAAAAAGGTGAAATAAAACATCATCTTAAACTTAAACAAATTTCAACAACAACTCAAATAAATTCAACCAGAAGTCAAAATGGTTTCGGCAAGCAAAGGATTCAAGCCTGCTTTAACACAAAATTGTTCTCTGTTCTTCTTCCAAAAACATCCAGGTGAGCAAATCTTCTTTTTAAATTAGACTTCTTTGATTCTTTTATCTGTGAGTAACCTCACTTTTGTTACTTTAAAGCCAAATTTTGTTGCATGCTAGTGTTGCTGAACTAATTTTGTATTGGGTGAATCTGCTGTGTGTATAGATGTATGATGTATGTATGTTATTTCCAATAGAAGCTACTCTTTTATAGTTCCAGTTTGTCTGTGTGAGTATATGATGAGATGTATATTGTGTACAGGTATTACTCTGTTGTATCAACAGAATGAAAATAACATCTTGAAGAAGAAGGAAGAAAAATCATATCTTCCTTCCAAAACCAAATTTAGCTTTGATTCCTAAAAAGCATTTGTTTGCAACATCCTGAACTTCATCTTAAAAATAATTTCAAGTCACAATATTATATAAATATTGTGAAAATAGCATTTTATAGTAAAAAGAAATCAAAAGGTTAAAATTCGAATGTTTTAAATTGGTGATTTGATTTCATAACTTGATTCATCACACAAAGCTAGGATTTTTAAAATGGAAACGATGATTTTTAAATCAATACTGAGGGTACAAATTGAATGTGAATAAAAGTTGCATTTTTGTCAATATGGGTTGACTCGATAAATTTTAATTGTTGAAATTTATTATGAAGCAAGCTTGGAGATGTTTTGACATAAGAAAATTGCTAAATAATTTTTCCAATGCAAGAATGTTTGTGATGAATCGAATTTAGGGTTTAACATGAATTTTGGGTTCGGCATGATTCTCGTGCTCGTGTGGAGTCAGGGAGGGATCGAGTTTTATGATACTCAGGGAGGTGATAGGGGAGTTGTTGACGTAGCGGTGACCAGAATTACAGGGGTTCCGATGGACGATGGGGCGAGGTCGACGCCGTGACAGGTTTGAGGAATACCTGTTCTTTTTGTTTCCAGGTTGTGTTGGGGTGTTGCTCGAATCGTCAAATTCGATTTTTCGGTAAGCTTCGTCGAACTGGGTGGTCAAGTTCGTTGATGGGGTCGAGAGTGACTGGTGGGTGGTCGAGATGTTGGTCGAAGAACATTCCGATGATCGTACACGTGCACGCGTGATAGTTGTGCCTGGGGTTGTGAAGTTGGGAAGAAGATGAAACTGGGTATTTTCGTTAGTTGGGTGAGAACAGGGTTTCGCATGTGTGACTCCAGAGTGGTTACTCGAAGACAATAGAGTATTGGACTCGGAGCAAGTGTTTGCGTGATATGTTTGTACAGGTTTTAAAACTGAAACTTATTTTGGTTTTGGCAATTTAAATTCAAGTCTTAAACTAAAGTCTAAAATCAACATTGAATAATAAAAAACTCAAATTTAGTTAAGGCTTAAATCCAAAAATAAACAAAGTTTTGAATTTAAATTGTTTTTAATAAAAAAAAAGTGATTAAGTACTTAAGTGAAACAATGGAATTTGAATTAAAATGGAATTTAAAGAAAATTTAAAAGCAAATTATTTTTAAATTACCGTGTAAATGATAATTTATCTCAAATGATTTGTAATAAATAATCATTTTGAATCTTAAATTCAAAATGGAATTTGAATTTAAATTCAAAATGTAGTGTTCTAATACAATTTAATATTAATGAAGTCATTAATAAAGAAATAGATTGTTTGTGCAAAAAATGGGCAAACACCTCAAAGTCGTATGATTCCGTGGATTTTAAGTTGTTTTTAGTGATTTGGGTGATTTATGCAAATATATAAAAAGCAAGGACTAAACTGTAAAAGACACACAGATTTATAGTGGTTTGGCCAGAACGTGCCTACGTCCACTTTATATGTTATTCTCCTTTTCTCTTCAAATTACAAGTACAAAGCTTGATTACAAGTAACTGAAAGTTGTTTGAAAGTTCTATCCGTGCTTGAGCTCTCAAACTTGTCCGCCATTGTTGTACCCCTGCCCCTCTATTTATAGAGTGAGGCTAGGGGCAGGGGTCTTGGATGTATATAGCTACTGGTGGGCCTGGGCTGAAGCAATCTGGTCTGGCGATGTTGGTTCGGTAACCACTTGGTCCGGTAGTGGTTGGAGTGAGTTGGTTCGGCATGGCTTGGGTGGAGAATTGGTTCGGTGGGACGTTGGTCCGGCAGTGGCTAAGTGGAGTTTGGTTTGGTGATGGAGGAGAGGCCTCCTTGGTTCGGTAGGAGGTGGCCTGGATCGGTAGTTGTTGGAGGTGAGGCTTGGTTCGGTAGTGGTGCGGAGATGGAGTTGGACCGGTGGTCTCCTTCTCCTGGATCGGTGGTAGGGATGGAGCTTGGTTCGGCTATGAGAGTGCCGAATGAGCTCTTGTATAGGGAATGCCGGATGAACCAAGGCATCTTGAATGCCGAATGAGATTTCGCTTTACATTGCCGAATGAAACTTTAAACCTTTGATACCGAATGGACTTTTATACTTGAATCATGAGTGAAAACCCAGACTTATATACGCTTGCTGGCTGCTTCTTCGTGGTTCGGTCGTGGTGGAAATGAACACAACATTGATATTCCAGTTTTGACCAAAAATGGGATAACAGTTTGCCCCCCAAAACATGCCTTGCGATAGGAAGGCGTGTTTTGTAATGCCATGAGCTGGATGTTCATATCCTGTTGACAACCTGTAAAGAGCTTGATATTTTATATGGCCCCAAATGACGACCATTCGGGATCGAGCTATTTGGGATGAAGCGCGGTCATTCATGGTCAAGCGCCTAACTTCAAATGACGACCGTTCGCGATCGAGTCATTTGAGGTGAAGTGCGACCGTTCGCGGTCAAGCGTCTAAATCCATGCGACGATCGTTCGAGATCGAGTCATTTGCGGTGGAATGTGATCGTTCACGGTCAAGCGCTTTACTTCAAGTGACGACCGTTCGGGATCGAGCCATTCGAGGTAAAGTGCGATCGAGCCCGGTCAGGGGGGCGGACCTCAAATGGCCACCGTTCGCGATCAAGCCACTTGGGGTGAAATGTGACCGTTCACGGCTGGTGCCGTTCGCGGCAAAAGATGAAATGGGACTGTTCGCGGTCAAGCGCCTTACTTCGGATGACGATCGTTCGAGATCGAGCCATTCGTGGTAAGGTGCGACTGTTGGCGGTCAGGGGGTGGACCTCAAATTTCGACCTTTCACGATCGAGCCATTTGTGGCGAGATGAGTTGTGCCGTTCGAGGCGAGTGTGTGACCGTTCGAGGTCAGGTGCCGTTCGAGGCGAGTTGTGACCGTTCGAGGTCGGGTGCCGTTCGAGGCGAGTTGTGACCGTTCGAGGTCAGGTGCCGTTCGAGGCGAGTTTGCGACTGTTCGTAGTCGGGTGCCGTTCGAGGCGAGTTTGCGACTGTTCGTAGTCGGGTGCCATTCGAGGCGAATTGTGTGTGCCCGGGGGGGACTTAATATTATCAGTGTAGGGGTTATTGTTTGGGGGAGTTTTCGAATCAAAGACTTCGGCAGTTCACTGCCATGCAAGAGGTGCTCGTGGACCGTTCGCGATCCACGGGCATACAAGTAATTTTTCCATAGAATTGTAAATCTTAAAGCAATAATCATATGTACCTTACAGCAGACATGTCCAAACAGGAAGAATTTAAATGTTCAAATCAAAATCAAATCAAAGAGCAGAATGATGATGTCAAAGCGTAAACTCTTACTATAATGCGGCTGGTAGTCATTCAGAGCATGCCTATGGATCGTGCGCGATCGATCACATGTGTAAATGATTTAACCGTGTTAGCGAGAGGTTTACAACTTGTTCATCGTTATTTTAATCAAGCAATCAATGGATAATCAAACGGTGCCCCGATCCAGGGTCACCTCTAGCCGATGTAGACGGTGGTCGCTCTGGCTCCATAGCTGGAGTTCGTCTCCTCACATACTGAAGGAGCATACCGTTCCTGATATGCCCTTCCACCTCGTCCTTCAAATGCCTACAATCATTAGTGTTATGACCATTTAATTCATGGAATACACAAAACTTATCTGATTTTCTTTCGTCAGAGGTTGGATCCCTTCGTATTGGTCTACGATAAATAACATGCTCCTTGGTATCCTGATAAATTCGTTCCAGACTCTCATTCAGCTCAGTGTGAGTGGTGAATCGCGGCTCCCTCTGTTTCTGCTTTGTCCTGTCATCATTATCCTCAGCCTTTCTCTTTCCTTTGTTAGTCTCTGCACCCTTTCCAGGTGGGTTTCCGCTCTTGATTGCGTAAACGTCATCTTCTTCCTCTCTTTCTGCACTAGCATCTTCCAAACGCAGAAACTTTTCAGCCTCATGATAGAACTCTCCCAGATTCATAGGCGGGTCCTTGGTTAATGAATTCTTGAACTCTGTACTATCAGCTATTCCAGATACAGCCGCCATCATGACCATAGATGGATCTGGTCGATCTACAGATGCTGCCGCCACATTAAATCGCGTTAGAAAGCTCCTCAAAGTCTCTCCAGTTTTCTGCTTCAAGGTTGCCAAAGTCATCACATTCTTGGGTCTCGCAATATGAACCCTGAATTGCCTCATGAATCTCTCAGTTAAATCTGCCCACGTTCCTATGGACCGCTCTCCAGTTTCCTAAACCATAACGCTGCAATGTCCATCAAATACAGTGGAAACCACCGGGCCATGATCTCCTGTGATGCCCCAGCACTTCCATGTGCCTCATATACTTAGTAAGATGGACGGCAGGGTCTGTCCTCCCATCGTACATCTCTACTGATGGTAGCTTGAACTATGGTGGGTTCCTAGCCATCCTAATCGCAGAAGAAAAAGGACTCCTGTTTACATCTTCCAAGTCTCTGTTTACTAAACCGCCTCTCATAGCTCTTCTAACCATCTCTGCTAATCTGTCATTGTCTCCAAGCTGTAGTCCTCGTTCACTGCCTTCGACCTGCCCCCCGAGTCCGCGGGAGTTTTCATGTGTATGCCTCCCTGGCTGAACGTTCATTCCTCTATTGCTACCAGGTGGCTCGGATGCGCCCATCTCTCTTCCCGGGGGTCGGATTAACATGCTCTGCGTGAGTGCCCCCTAGCTCTGGTGCTACGCCAGATGGTCCTGCTCCGTTCTGAACTCCAGTTCTCCTTGGTTTTGTGCTCCAAGTTGCCCAATTTGCTGAAGCAAGTTATGGATCATCTCTTCTTGTCTTCTCATCATAGCCTCCATCTCATCCCTGGTGATGAAGGCTGAAGCTTGGTTTGCTCCTGAGGAAGCCTCTTGACTCCCTTCCTGTTGACTCTGCTCTGGCCTTGGCCTTCTGCTTGATTGTCTCGCCATGACTCTTCCAATCTGAATCTCTAAACACTCAAATTCAACTTCCAAGCGGTAGGTCCTTGAGTTCAATTCTCAGTGAAAGCACCAAAAATGTTTGCGCAAAAAATGGGCAAACACCTCAAAGTCGTATGATTCCGTTGATTTTAAGTTGTTTTAATGATTTGGGTGATTTATGCAAATATATAAAAAGCAGGGACTAAACTGTAAAAGACACTTAGATTTATAGTGGTTCGGCCAGAACGTGCCTACGTCCACTTTATATGTTATTCTCCTTTTCTCTTCAGATTACAAGTACAAAGCTTGATTACAAGTAACTGAAAGTTGTTTGAAAGTTCTATCCGTGCTTGAGCTCTCAAACTTGTCCGCCATTGTTGTACCCCTGCCCCTCTATTTATAGAGTGAGGCTGGGGGCAGGGGTTTTGGATGTATATAGCTGCTGGTGGGCCTGGGTTGAAGCAATCTGGTCTGGCGATATTGGTTCGGTATCCACTTGGTCCGGTGGTGGTTGGAGTGAGTTGGTTCGGCATGGCTTGGGTGGAGAGTTGGTTCGGTGGGACGTTGGTCCGGCAGTGGCTAAGTGGAGTTTGGTTCGGTGATGGAGGAGAGGCCTCCTTGGTTCGGTAGGAGGTGGCCTGGATCGGTAGTTGTTGGAGGTGAGGCTTGGTTCGGTAGTGGTGTGGAGATGGAGTTCGACTGGTGGTCTCCTTCTCCTGGATCGGTGGTAGGGATGGAGCTTGGTTCCGCTATGAGAGTGCCGAATGAGCTCTTGTATAGGGAATGCCGGATGAACCAAGGCATCCTGAATGCCGAATGAGATTTCCCTTTACATTGCCGAATGAAACTTTAAACCTTTGATACCGAATGGACTTTTATACTTGAATCATGAGTGAAACCCCAGACTTATATACGCTTGCCGGCTGCTTCTTCTTGGTTCGGTCGTGGTGGAAATGCACACAACATTGATATTCCAGTTTTGACCAAAAATGGGATAACATAGATTATCTTAGAAATTATTAAGGTATTAAAATGATTTAAATGAATAAGATAATTAAGGAATGACTTATGTATTTAATTTATAAATTAATAATTTAGATTAATTTATAATTAGAGATTAATTAAGAAGTAAAGTAAGAAATTTTATTAGTTAATGAGAATAATTAACTATGAATTATTAAGTGATAAAAGTAATGTGACAAATTTTGATAACAAATTAGATTAATTAATTAAATCAATTGTAAATTGTTGATTACTTAATGAATGCAATTAAGGGGTTAATTACTAATTGTAATTAAATTTAAATATTTTGATTAAATTACTGATAAAGACAAATTGGTAATTAATGATTTGTTATTATGAGATGATTGCTTAATGATAAGCAATTAAAGAGTAAATTTCTTGAAATAATTAATTAAGAAGTTAATTAATTATATAATTGGTTCGAAAGTCAATTTAATTAATATGATTGATTAAGAATAATTTAATTAATTAAAGTGTTTGATAAATTAATTTATATCAAATGATTTGGAATTAATAAATCAGAATTGGATAATAAATTCATAAGTAATTAATTTGATTGAAGATAAATTGAATTACATAGGACTAAACAAATAATTAATCCTGCTTATAAATGTTTATTGAATGTTTCACCTTACCTATGAATGATTATATTGTGTGAGATGCCTTGAATTGGTTATCCTATCTGGTTTGTGATATTTTGTTCTGTAGATTTAGCTGTGTATATTTATTTACATTTGTATACTATCTGTGAATCTGTGTATGGACGATAAGCGTTATAGTTTATATCGCTCGTCAACTATATTTCTGTGTTTTGATCTGTGATGATTGAATGATGTTACACTACTATGTAAAACCCCTAGACTACACTTTTACACACAAATATGGATTTCACGTGGAAATCGGTTAAGTCACAGATAATTTAAATTTGACGTTTTTGAAATTGAAATTTTAATTTCAATTTATTTTGAAATTAGAAATTTGGGTTTAAAGTGAAAAGCCTTTGAAATGAAATTTCAAAGATAAAAGTTATTTTGAATAACTTGATTAAGTTTTGAAAATTTAAATAAATTGATTTAAATTTGAATTCAAGTTTGAAATTGAATTCTATGATTTGAAACTAGGGACTAAAGATGTTATACTAGTTTATATGGGTTAAACTATTTTAAAAGTATTGATTTAGTTATTTGAATTTATATTCAAAGGCTTCAACTAGAGCAAATATATTTGGATTTTTCTGAAACGAAAGACTATTTGTTTTCAAATAATTAAAGCTTTCACATAAGAAATGAACTTCCAATTTGAGTTAAAATGATCTCTAATTTGAAATGAAGATAATTTCCAAGTTATGAAAACGGTTTGAAAGCAATACGTTAAATTTTAATTGAAAGATTTAATGGGTTAATCCTATCGAAATGAAATTTTTTTGGAAATATATGAATTGATCCTTGTGAAATAAATCTTTTGTTTAAAGGATTTAAAATAATTGGTTTAAACCATTTGAAAGAAAGTTTTGGGTTTTAAGTGTGACTTAATTGAAATCCCATATCCATATGTTTTTTATTTAAATACTACGCTCATTTATTCGGTTTAGCCAGGAGAGGACCGTGTGTCATACATCCCATTCCGAATATGTGATACGTCGTTATGGATTGCATTTGAAGACCGGTGGTGAAGACCGAATATTTTCGAAAACGAAAGGGTTTCTCATCGATTGTCTCTGCACTGGCTGATCCCCGGTATAGAGATCTCCATATGTGATGGGAAATCCAGACGTGATTAGGGATTATCCGGATTTTCAAGGACTTCTTTGGAAGTGCCTTCGGTTCTGTTCAAACCCGGAACAGACTTGTATGGATTGTATGTCTGACATTACAAATTGAGATATAATGCCGATTTCTTTCAAATATATTTCTGTTGGTGGCGGAGAATTTATTCTCTTAGCTTAACACCCTTCTCTGAGACGTACGAGCTCAGAGGTTATGTAGTTGATGGTTATCAGCGATATATTCCCAATTTGGTAATGTGACATGCTGAGTGTTGCTGTGAAATGATCATATTTTGATCATTTGTGATATGATCATTTGTTTGATCATTTATCTTTTTGATCATTACTTTGATCATTTGTTGACCCAAAATATGGATTTGTACCAAAGCGTGGCTTTGTGGACGAGACTTCGTTGGACCTCACACCCCGGAATGATCGAAACAGGAAAGATGCAGCAAGGTTATTGAGGGTAGCACCCCTTAGGGTATGTGCATTTCTTTCTGGATAGAAGTGGTATCATGGTATGGAGCCCAGATACTTAACTTATGTTGATATCGCAGATATGTAAATGTATTATTTTGTGATTTATTGCTGGGGCCTCGGTTAATGGTTGTTTACAACCGGAAGATGGCATACTCGTGTCAGTATTTACCCAGTTAGGGGTAATCCGGCCTTGTGTTGGCAGAGATTTAGTTAGGTTCTCGGGGACGTCCTTCCAGAGGCGTTCTCATGTGGCAATGGGAAGTTCCTTGGCCTGACCATTTGTTGGAAATTCAAAGAAACAATACGATCTTGTACGGTTTTAGTTGTATAACCTGCCATGAATGTGGCGGTAACCTGCTATTGAACATGGTAGCTATAGTAGGCATAAGTGCGGAATGCCTATGCTGGCTAAGGTTTATATCTTTACTTTCGGAATAAATTTTGCCTACACTATGCACTAGTAATAATATAAAATGTTTCTTTTTAATGCGTATCAAGCATCTTTGACTATCATAAGGAGAAATCTCCTCCGATTCTGCGTTTGCATTGTGTGTGTGTGCGGGAGGCCTTATGGCAGTCTCATTTCTAAAAAGCATTGCGAATCTATTTTAAAATATTTCTATGTTTTTTTTAAAGATAAACTGTTTTTGTTGCTCACACCAGTCCCATGACTGATCCAGAGTTTATTGTTTCTTTCCTAAACTCTGGGTGCTCAAAATTTTCTACACGAGCAGTTCAGAGTTGGGCTTTTTAGATAGCTAGTTCAGTCTTTGGATGTGGACGAGACTTGCTTTTCTTTGCGTATCGTGATGTTGAACGAGCTGCTGCTGCTGGAGTTCTCTTTTGAAGACTATCTTAGAGTTATATTGTTCCGCTGCTATTTCTTTTATCATATCTCTGATGTATATTGATATTCATTGTATCACTCTGTTGTATCAGATATTGTATCTGTGTCGTATATCAATGTATTATTCTTCTTTTCCCCTGTGTTGTTTACTTAATGTTGTTATAAGCTCCGGCGACTCGGATTTGAACGGTCGAATCTACGGCATTCGAGTACGATGTAAAGTATGGATGTCGATTTTCGAGCGCGAAAAATTCGTATCGTTACATTTGGTATCAAAGCTAAGGTTGAAACTTTAGCTCAGGAGTGTAACACGTTAGGTAACTCATTAGAGATAGGGTGAAGTATCCCTAGAATGAGTGTATCCTTAAGATATCCGTCGGTATGTCTCAGTAAATTCTCTTACTATCCACTGATAGTGAGTATGAGTGCAAGAAGAAGACGAGATAAGGGACAGGGGAATACGACTATAAATGGTCAATACCCTGCAACAGTGGAAATAACTTTCTTATCAATCTCTTTTTATTCGTTTCAAAATTCTTTTGATTTCTTCGTACCAGCTACAAGAAGAAGTTTCGGTGTGATGGTGGCTCTACGAATCGTTGTAGGAAATCCTTACTTCGTAATTCATCGGTTTCTTATCAGATTTTTGATTTAAACCTTAATGAATTTGAAATTGGAAATTTTAATTTGAGGTAAATTGATTAATAGAATATGAGGATAAAATTGAACTAAATCAATAAAACGATGTCGGTTGAAACCGAATTTTGAAATTTTATTGAAATTTCTTGTGAATACCAAAGTCCGAAGAGGGACAAATTGGTATGTGTTCTGAGATATTCCGACCTGAGTTTGGAATTCATATCTTAAGATTGAGGAATTATAGGAGATCGAATATGTCTATCTCTGTGTTTTTTTCATGCCTGCGAATTTCGAGGACGAAATTCTTTTAAGGGGGGAAGTTTGTAACGACCCTCTATTTTAATTTAATTGAAATTGATAATTAAATGAATTTTTGAATAAAATTGTAAGATAAATTGATTAAATGGAAGCGAGTTTCCCCGATTAGACTAGAAAATATATAAAGTCATATGGATTTGACAATTTGTATATATGTGATTATATATGTATATATTGGATTTGAAATAAAATCTTAAATAAATGGTTTTAAAAATAAATAAATAATTGAAAGATAAAATTTTGGAATATATATATATATAAAGAAACAAATAATTGCTAAAATCTAAACAACAAATTAGAACTCTAGAAATTCCTCTATATTACGAAATAAATAAATTTTATTGTTTTATTCGATATAAAGTAAATATATATCTTAGTAAATCAATACAAAATAATACCAAGTAATAAAACAAACAAAAATATACAAAGAAAAATAAAACACAAACAAAATTGTACTTAATAAAAACAATAAATATATATGAAGACTAAGCAAACATAGTCAAGTTGAACAAAAGAAGACAGCATTTTATATGTACAAGTATGTATACTTGTAAAATGAAGAAATACAAAGCAATGACAAAACAAAGTTTTGTATATAAGTATGAAGACAAAATAAAATAACATAACAAAAAATAAGTATGTAAATAAAATAAGAAGCAAAAGTACCTACCCCTATCATCCCAGCCGAGACCAACAGTGCAAGACCAGTGGTGAAAACATAAACAAATGTCTCTGCCTATTGTACATACTGCAGCCATGCTTAGTACTAGACAATATATTATCCTTTTGTACTAATTTTATATCACCTTTGCAAGCATCTTTAGCAATGCTTTGTATTGTTCAAACTATACATCACCTGTAACTCATTTATATACATCAATCTCCCATTTCAAATTCGTTCATTTCAAAACCGAGAAACAAAAAAAAAGTGAAATAAAACATCATCTTAAACTTAAACAAATTTCAACAACAACTCAAATAAATTCAACCAGAAGTCAAAATAGTTTCGACAAGCAAAGGATTCAAGCCTGCTTTAACACAAAATTGTTCTCTGTTCTTGTTCCAAAAACATCCAGGTGAGCAAATCTTCTTTTTAAACTAGACTTCTTTGATTCTTTTATCCGTGAGTAACCTCGCTTTTGTTACTTTAAAGCCAAATTTTGTTGCATGCTAGTGTTGCTGAACTAATTTTGTATTGGGTGAATCTGCTGTGTGTATAGATGTATGATGTATGTATGTTATTTCCAACAGAAGCTACTCTGTTATAGTTCCAGTTTGTCTGTGTGAGTATATGATGAGATGTATATTGTGGACAGGTATTACTCTGTTGTATCAACAGAATGAAAATAACATCTTGAAGAAGAAGGAAGAAAAATCATATCTTCCTTCCGAAACCAAATTTAGCTTTGATTCCTAAAAAGCATTTGTTTGCAACATCCTGAACTGCATCTTAAAAATAATTTCAAGTCACAATATTATATAAATATTGTGAAAATAGCATTTTATAATAAAAAGAAATCAAATGGTTAAAATTCGAAAGTTTTAAATTGATGATTTGATTTCATAACTTGATTCATCACACAAAGCTTGGATTTTTAAAATGGAAACGATAATTTTTAAATCAATACTGAAGGTACAAATTGAATGTGAATAAAAGTTGCATTTTTGTCAATATGGGTTGACTCGATAAATTTTAATTGTTGAAATTTATTGTGAAGCAAGCTTGGAGAAGTTTTGGCATAAGAAAAATGCTAAATAATTTTTCCAATGCAAGAATGTTTGTGATGAATCGAATTTTGGGTTTAACGTGAATTTTGGGTTCGGCATGATTCTCCTGCTCGTGTGGAGTCAGGGAGGGATCAAGTTTTATGATACTCAGGGAGGTGATAGGGGAGTTGTTGACGTAGCGGTGACCAGAATTTCAGGGGTTCTGATGGACGATGGGGCGAGGTCGACGCCGTGACAGGTCTGAGGAGTACCTGTTCTTTTCGTTTCTAGGTTGTGTTAGGGTGTTGCTCGGATTTTCAAATTCGATTTTCCGGTGAGCTTCGTCGAACTGGGTGGTCAAGTTCGTTGATAGGGTCGAGAGTGACTGGTGGGTGGTCGAGATGTTGGTCGAAGAACGTTCCGATGATCGTACACGTGCACGCGTGATAGTTGTGCCTGGGGTTGTGAAGTTGGGAAGAAGATGAAACTACGTATTTTGGTTAGTTGGGTGTAACGACACAGAATTTTTATTAATTAAAATTTGGATATTTAATTAATTTTAAATATTAATGAGTGAAATTTATAAGTCGAATAAATTTTATTTCAAATAATTGGATTTAATTGGAAAATAAAATCGATAATTTAATATGTGAATTTACAGAAATAATTGTAAATTGAGTTAAATATGATTGAAAATGATTTGTATAATTTTATTATATCATATTGAAGTTAGAATGATATTATAGAACTTTTAAAATCAAATTAAAAGTTTATTTGTGAAGATTGAATATTTTAATATTTAATCAACTAGTGAAAATAGCCAATTTTCGAACAGTCTCAGAATTGGACGAAACCAGTTGCGTTTGAATCGTATGGACGAGCACTACGCTATGGAATTGGATTGGTGTCGTTTGAAGTTAGCGAGAATTTCAGGTAAAATTAAACATCCATTTAATTTTATTCGAAATAAATAGCTAAAACGAAATTGAAATCAAGCTGAGAACTTCTCACTCAATCGAATCGGTTTCGATTTATATTTTAAATAGTTATATTTAAAATTCTTGAATGCATGTTTGAATGATGATTGTTATCTATTGACTGTTAAAATAGACATTATGCGCCGTTAGTAAGCGGATGTTATTTATTAAAAACATATACCGTGAATATTTCATAAACAGTGAAATTGGTATTATTTATGTACTTGGATTTGATTTCCCGCAGTATATAGCGGATGAGACCCTATTGCGCCGTCTATTAAGCGGATAATATTTTAAATCCCATATACCGCGATAATTTCGTACTGGAACGGAATTGGTATTGTGCTAACATCTTTGGATGCAGGAAAACAGGTTGGAGGGGTCCAACTGGATTCCTCAACAGTATTTATTTGATTTCAGATATTTTGATATTTGATGGATTATCGTATCGATATATGATGTCGTTGTTGTCGTGATTGACTATTTGGTGTGTAGCATCATTGGGCCAAATTTTGGAATTTTAAAAGGTTTTCAAAGTGATTTTTGAAAGTATACGTTATTAAATATTTTTGGAATTGATCCATTATAAATAAATAAACATATAAATTTTAATGTTATAAAATTATGATTTTTGAGAAATATAGTAAAAAAAATTGATTTTTGAAAATATGGGGTTAATGATTTTATAAATTAGTTTAAATTGGGATTTTTGGATTTATTGTAAAAAGTTTAAAAATATGATTTATAAAAATTTAATTATCTTATAAATCGAAATGATGAAATTATAAAGGACTTTAATGACGTTTTGAAATAATAATAAAAATTGATTTATATAAGGGATTTATAAATTGATAATTTGTAAATTAGAATATTGCGATTATAAAACGAGTTTTTATAAGTGTTAGAATGAATTGTGAATGAATTTCATAAATAAATGAAATTTATAGAATTATAAACGGTGAAGTTATAAATGGAATTTTATAAGCAGTAGGTTTATAAAATTAATAAAGTTATAGAAAGAATAGATTTGGATAAATAAACGAATCTTATAAGTTATAAGATTTATAATTATGAAGTTAAAAAGGAATGATTTTTGCAAGTAAATAAACTATAAGCATTTAACTTATAATATGGATTTTTAGTATATCATTGAGATATGAAATTTGATAGATTAATAAAGGAAATTATAAAAGGAAGTTGTACAAAATAAATAGAAATAGAATTTATAAACATTGTTTTATAAATCCGCAAACGACTTATTTTAATAAGTAAATTGTTATAACTTATTTATGGAGTTATATTCACGTTTTAGACAGTGAATAATCCTTCAAAATAAAATGAATAGAAAGGATGAAATTGGTTAACGTAGTATATTCACGTTTTTGAATAGTGAATAATATGTTAAAGAAAATGTTTGGATGTGATGTTTTGAATTAAATTAAAACGATCTAACGATGTTTTAAATTGTGTTAAGATTCGAAACCATAGATTTCAACATTCATTGTTGAAATAGACGTTTTCGAGAAATAGAAGGAAATGGTGGACTATAACACTGTTGTTATAGTAAATGATTTCCGAAAGGAAATGTTTTGTATAGTATTGGGATTTATATATCTATTTTAATTTCGAATCCCTATACTAGTGATTTTGGGACGTTGTAACGATGTTTTACGTAACATTCGTTTTGACCCAAATAAATATGTTTAAGAGAATGATTTCCTTAAAGAATGAAATATATACTTAATTTCGATTTAAGTATATTGAATATTTTCCAAGTGTTGAAAATAAATAGACTTGTGAATTACTTATGAATAAATAAGTATAGAAATGTTTTTTTATGTGAAATGAAACGTTTTAAGAATTTATCTTTTTGAAGATAAATTGAAAATGAATAATTGAAATCATGTATTCATAAATATTTTGGAATGTAAATTCACTATGTAATTTATAAAAGAAAAGGGGAATTTGTTTAAAAATAAATGTTGATTTATTTTTGAAGTGTGAAAACTATATATCTAGTAAAGATATTTTTGGGAAATAAATAATTTGGAAAATTATTTGGAATCTAGTGATGTTGTGCATATCCATTGATAATTCAATAACCGACTATCAATATTTACCTTTGAATAGGCATTTGTTGTGATTTGCTTGAATTTCAATGCCACACTTATTATTAAATTATTGCGCTCGTTATTCGGATTACCCCTTCCGAATAGTGATACGACGTAATGGATTGCATTGATGACCGGTGTTGAAGACCGGATATTTTTGAAAACGGAAGGATTACCGTTGAATATTTCTGCACCGAATGGCCCCGGTATAGAAATTCCATATGTGATGGGAAGTCCGGACGCGATTAGTGAATATCCGGATTGCAAGGACTTCTTTGTAAGTGCCTTCGGTTCTGTTCGAGCCCGGAACAGACTTGTATAGATAGTATGTCTGACATTACAAATTGAGATATAAAGCCGATTTCTTTCAAATATATTTCTGTTAGTGGCGGAGAATTTATTCTCTTATCTTAGCACCCTTCTCTGAGACATACGAGCTCAGAGGTTATGTAGTTGAAGGTTATCAGCGATATATTCCCAATTTGGTAATGTGACATGCTGAGTGTTGCTGTGAAATGATCATTGTGTTGATCATTTGTGATAGGATCATTTGTTTGATCGTTTATCTTTGTGATCATTTCTATGATCATTTATTGACCCAAAGCACTGCTTTTGTATAAAGCGTGGCTTTGTGGACGTTACTTCGTCGAGCCTCACACCCGGAATGGTCAAAACAGGAAAGATGCGGCAAGTTTATGAGGGGTAGCTCCCTTTAGGGTATGTGCATTTCCTTCTGGAAAAGGGTGGTATCATGGTATGGAGCCCAGATGCTTACTCATGTTGAAACACTTTATATATGATTGTGTGATGTTGGTGACGAGCGCTCGGTTAAAGGTCCCAAAGGACCGGGGGATGGCATACTCGTGTCAGTAGTTACCCAGTTAGGGGTAACCCGGCCTTGTGTTGGCAGAGATCCGGTTTGGTTCTCGGGGACGTCCTTCCAGAGGCGTTCTCATGTGGCAATGGGAAGTTCCTTGGCCTGACCATTTGTTGGAAATCCGAAGAAACAATATGAGACTTGTACGGTATTAGTTGTAGAACCTATCATTCACTTATGGTGGCGCCCCACTGTTTGGATGGTAGCTATAGTAGGCATATGATAATGGTCGTATGTTGGCTAAGATTTATATCTTTATTTTCGAAATGATTTCCTCTACACTATGCACTAGTAATAATATCAAATGTTCTTTTTAAATGCGTATCAAGCATCTTTGACTATCATAAGGAGAAATCTCCTCCGATTCTGCGTTTGCATTGTGTGTGTGCGGGAGGCCTTATGGTAGTCTCATTTTTAAAAGCATTTCGAATTGACTTTAAAAATATTCCTCTATTTTGATTTTAAAGATAAATAAGCTGTTTTGAGTTCTCACACCAGTCACATGACTGACTCGGAGTTTATTGTTTTCCTTCCTAAACTCTGGGTGCCCACCAATTTCCACACGAGCGGTCAAGAGTTAGGTTTATCAGGATATTCTGGATATTCAGGAGTTGCTGGAGGCAAGCTGGATGGCATGACGTATTACTTGTATATAGTATTTCTTTTCCGCTGTTTGTTGTTGTTTGATGTTGTACACTCTGATGTAATGAAATGTAATGTAATGTAATAACTGATAAAGTTCTTTGTTTAAAGATCATTCATTTATCTATTATATGTTGTTCCGATGCGATTGTGAGATTCTGATATTGTTCTGTTGTTTTTTTTGTTCCGTTCTATTTCCTATTTTCTTTTTTCTCTGTTTTCTATCTTTTTCTCTCTTCTTCTGTCTTTTTTTTTCTTAAAACCTAACGGTACGGTTTTCCAGCCTTCGATTGCTCGACAGTTGATACAGTGGGCGTATTGATGTCGGCGTTCGGGGACGAAAAATCGCCAATCGTTACATTTGATATCAGAGCATATGGTTAAGCGACAACCATTGCTCTGTTGGGTATTACTCATTAGAGATAGGGTCAGTAGTACTCTAGAATGAGTTTGAGTGTAATAATAGCTATGAGAGCGTATTTGTTAGTGAATATAAAATTGTTTTATATTGTGATGATTGGTTTGTTGAGTGGTATATGGATTCTGTTAATACGAGTAATTAATGTTGTTGATAGGGATCTCTAAACACTTGTACAGAATAATTCGACACAATATTGTTTTAAAATTGGGTAAATGAAATAATTTTACCTTTATTTTATTTTATATATAAAGAAATAATTTTTCAGAATTATTAAAATGCATATAAGTGGATTGTTTAGTTGTTTGAATAATCTAAATAAGAGAATAATTGTATAAGTAAAATGAATTATAAGAATTGAATTATAATTAAAGTGATTTACAATTGTGAAATAAACTTATATATATAAGAAGTGAAACTACATGAATATATTTGTGAATATGAGTTGTAAATAAAAATGAATTTAAAGTTAAATAAAAATTTACTTTAGAATTTGGAAGCTGAATTGATTTATAAGTGGGAATTTAAGTTATATAAAACTAAGTAATGTTTATGAAATGAAATATAACTTAAGTGATGTTGGATGAAGTTGATATTGGTATCAAAGTAAATTAATAAAGTTAAATGATAAATGTGAACTTGAGTTATATAAATGAAATTCTACTTTTGTAATTGAATTGAATGAATGGATTGAATATTAATCAATTGAATGTAAATTAAGTTGATATGAAATAATGAATATAAGTGTTAATTCATTAAAATCTAATGTTATTGAAAGTTGAATAGTTGAATGAAAATCAATTTAATTAAACCAATTGAAAGCAAAGGAATTTGGTTGTAATTAATATACATTGGTTGTTATATGATAATTAGTTGATTGTACATAATTCATTAAGTGTTAATGAAATTGAAAGCTAAAGTAATTGAAATTCAATTGCAAGTTAAGTGAATCTTAAATGGAATTGAATTTGATTTGGAAGTGAACCAACTTGAATATGAATTAGTGAATATAAACTAATTGAAAATGAATGTTAGTAAAAACATCCACTGTTAATGAATCAGATATGATTAAATTGAAAACCCAATTCATTGAATATTAATGAGAATATGAATGAATATTTATTGGTTATGGATGTTAGTTGAATTGAATGTTAGTTGGTTGATGGTTGAATATATATTGCTTCTACTACATTTGCTATGTTGGCATATATAGTTATTATGTTGCTATATGTTGTATATCGATACTATTTTCATATATGCATGATTCTCATGTTGTTTGTTGAGTGTTTAGTAGGTGCGGATCGCGTTTGCTTCGCATTTGGAGCTCGCTTTCGTGCTATATTAGCCGTATATGCTCGCTAATAAAATATAAGGTACATATCTCGGATTAAATATCGTACTTTTACAATTTTTTCCCTGCAGGATGCCTCATCACTTGATGAGATGTATATTTGTGATATATATACTATCATTTTTTTTCGGATCGAGCCGCGCAAAGGAGACTCTGGCGAATTTTTCCGAAAATTTAAGGCGTTAGAATATTTTTGAGAAAAATTGGGAAAATTTTGAAAACTATAACTTTGATTTGGAATTGAAAGTTAAACAATAGTAGTTGTTTTTGAAAAGATAACTACGTATGATTTGAAAACTTAGTAAAGATATTGTAAGAAGTTTGACTATGGATTTTGGAAAAAATTAATAGATTCTGTAACTTTTCTTACTTGGTAATTTCGAGGGCGAAATTCTTTTAAGGGGGGAAGTATATAACGACCCAGAATTTTTATTAACTAAAATTTGGATATTTAATTAATTTTAAATATTAATGAGTGAAATTTATAAGTCGAATAAATTTTATTTCAAATAATTGGATTTAATTGGATAATTAAATCGATAATTTAATATGTGAATTTACAGAAATAATTGTAAATTGAGTTAAATATGATTGAAAATGATTTGTAAAATTTTATTATATCATATTGAAGTTAGAATGATATTATAGAACTTTTAAAATCGAATTAAAAGTTTATTTGTGAAGAATGAATATTTTAATATTTAATCAACTAGTGAAAATAGCCAATTTTTGAACAGTCTCAGAATTGGACGAAACCAGTTGCGTTGGAATCGTATGGATGAGCACTACGCTATGGAATTGGATTGGAGTCGTTTGAAGTTAGTGAGAATTTCGGGTAAAATTAAACGTCCGTCTAATTTTATTCGAAATAAATCGCTAAAATGAAATTGAAATTAAGGTGAGAACTTCTCACTCAATCGAATCAGTTTCGATTTATATTTTAAATAGTTATATTTAAAATTCTTGAATGCATGTTTGAATGATGATTGTTATCTATTGACTGTTAAAATAGACATTATGCGCCATTAGTAAGCGGTTGTTATTTATTAAAAACATATACCGCGAATATTTCATAAACAGTGAAATTGGTATTATTTATGTACTTAGATTTGATTTCCCGCAGTATATAGCGGATGAGACCCTATTGCGCCGTCTATTAAGCGGATAATATTTTAAATCCCATATACCGCGATAATTTCGTACTGGAACGGAATTGGTATTGTGCTAACATCTTTGGATGCAGGAAAACAGGTTGGAGGGATCCAACTGGATTCCTCAACAGTATTTATTTGATTTCAGATATTTTGATATTTGATGGATTATCGTATCGATATATGATGTCGTTGTTGTCATGATTGACTATTTGGTGTGTAGCATCATTGGGCCAAATTTTGGAATTTGAAAAGGTTTTCAAAGTGATTTTTGAAAGTATACGTTATTAAATATTTTTGGAATAGATCCATTATAAATAAATAAACGTATAAATTTTAATGTTATAAAATTATGATTTTTGAGAAATATAGTCAAAAAAATTGATTTTTGAAAATATGGGGTTAATGATTTTATAAAATAGTTTAAATTGGGATTTTTGGATTTATTGTAAAAAGTTTAAAAATAGAATTTATAAAAATTTAATTATCATATAAATCAAAATGATGAAATTATAAAGGACTTTAATGACGTTTTGAAATAATAATAAAAATTGATTTATATAAGGGATTTATAAATTGATAATTTGTAAATTAAAATATTGGGATTATAAAACAAGTTTTTATAAGTGTTAGAATGAATTGTGAATGAATTTCATAAATAAGTGAAATTTATAGAATTATAAACGGTGAAGTTATAAATGGAATTTTATAAGCAGTAGGTTTATAAAATTTATAAAGTTATAGAAAGAATAGATTTGGATAAATAAACGAATCTTATAAGTTATAAGATTTATAATTATGAAGTTAAAAAGGAATGATTTTTGCAAATAAATAAATTATAAGCATTTAACTTATAATATGGATTTTTAGTATATCATTGAGATATGAAATTTGATAGATTAATAAAGGAAATTATAAAAGGAAGTTGTACAAAATAAATAGAAATAGAATTTATAAACATTGTTTTGTAAATCCGCAAACGACTTATTTTGATAAGTAAATTGTTATAACTTATTTATGGAGTTATATTCACGTTTTAGACAGTGAATAATCCTTCAAAATAAAATGAATAGAAATGATGAAATTGGTTAACGTAGTATATTCACGTTTTTGAATAGTGAATAATATGTTAAAGAAAATGTTTGGATGTGATGTTTTGAATTAAATTAAAACGATCTAACGATGTTTTAAATTGTGTTAAGATTCGAAACCATAGATTTCAACATTCATTGTTGAAATAAACGTTTTCGAGAAATAGAAGGAAATGGTGGACTATAACACTGTTGTTATAGTAAATGATTTCCGAAAGGAAATGTTTTGTATAGTATTGGGATTTATATATCTATTTTAATTTCGAATCCCTATACTAGTGATTTTGGGACGTTGTAACGATGTTTTATGTAACATTCGTTTTGATCCAAATAAATATGTTTAAGAGAATGATTTCCTTAAAGAATGAAATATATACTTAATTTCGATTTAAGTATATTGAATATTTTCCAAGTGTTGAAAATAAATAGACTTGTGAATTACTTATGAATAAATAAGTATAGAAATGTTTTTTATGTGAAATGAAACGTTTTAAGAATTTATCTTTTTGAAGATAAATTGAAAATGAATAATTGAAATCATGTATTCATAAATATTTTGGAATGTAAATTCACTATGGAATTTATAAAAGGAAAGGGGAATTTGTTTAAAAATAAATGTTGATTTATTTTTGAAGTGTGAAAACTATATATCTAGTAATGATATTTTTGGGAAATAAATAATTTGTAAAATTATTTGGAATCTAGTGATGTTGTGCATATCCATTGATAGTTTAATAACCGACTATCAATATTTATCTTTGAATAGGTATTTGTTGTGATTTGCTTGAATTTCAATTCCACACTTATTTTTAAATTATTGCACTCGTTATTCGGATTACCCATTCCGAATAGTGATACGACGTAATGGATAGCATTGATGACCGGTGTTGAAGACCGGATATTTTTGAAAACGGAAAGATTACCGTCGAATGTTTCTGCACCGAATGGCCACGGTATAGAAATTCCATATGTGATGGGAAGTCCGGACATGATTAGTGAAAATCCGGATTGCAAGGACTTCTTTGTAAGTGCCTTCGGTTCTGTTCGATCCTGGAACAGACTTGTATGGATAGTATGTCTGACATTACAAATTGAGATATAAAGCCGATTTCTTTCAAATATATTTCTGTTGGTGGCGGAGAATTTATTCTCTTAGCTTAACACCCTTCTCTGAGACGTACGAGCTCAGAGGTTATGTAGTTGAAGGTTATCAGCGATATATTCCCAATTTGGTAATGTGACAGCTGAGTGTTGCTGTGAAATGATCATTGTGTTGATCATTTGTGATAGGGTCATTTGTTTGATCGTTTATCTTTGTGATCATTTGTTGACCCAAAGCACAGCTTTTGTATAAAGCGTGGCTTTGTGGACGTGACTTCATCGAGCCTCACACCCCGGAATGGTCAAAACAGGAAAGATGTGGCAAGGTTATGAGGGGTAGCTCCCTTTAGGGTATGTGCATTTCCTTCAGGAAAAGGGTGGTATAATGGTATGGAGCCCAGATGCTTACTCATGTTGAAACACTTTATACATGGTTGTGTGATGTAGGTGACGAGCGCTCGGTTAAAGGTCCCAAAGGACCGAGGGATGGCATACTCGTGTCAGTAGTTAACCAATTAGGGGTAACCCGGCCTTGTGTTGGCAGAGATCCGGTTTGGTTCTCGGGGACGTCCTTCCAGAGGCGTTCTCATGTGGCAATGGGAAGTTCCTTGGCCTGACCATTTGTTGGAAATCCAAAGAAACAATATGAGACTTGCACGGTATTAGTTGTAGAACCTATCATTCACTTATGGTGGCGCCCCACTGTTTGGATGGTAGCTATTGTAGGCGTACGATAATGGTCGTATGTTGGCTAAGATTTATATCTTTATTTTCGAAATGATTTCCTCTACACTATGCACTAGTAATAATATCAAATGTTCTTTTTAAATGCGTATCAAGCATCTTTGACTATCATAAGGAGAAATCTCCTCCGATTCTGCGTTTGCATTGTGTGTGTGCGCGGGAGGCCTTATGGTAGTCTCATTTTTAAAAGCATTTCGAATTGACTTTAAAAATATTCCTCTATTTCGATTTTAAAGATAAATAAACTGTTTTGAGTTCTCACACCAGTCACGTGACTGACTCGGAGTTTATTGTTTTCCTTCCTAAACTCTGGGTGCCCACTAATTTCCACACGGGCAGTCAAGAGTTAGGTTTATCAGGATATTCTGGATATTCAGGAGTTGCTGGAGGTAAGCTGGATGGCATGGCATATTACTTGTATATAGTATTTCTTTTCCGCTGTTTGTTGTTGTTTGATGTTGTACACTCTGATGTAATGAAATGTAATGTAATGTAATGTAATAACTGATAAAGTTCTTTGTTTAAAGATCATTCATTTATCTATTATATGTTGTTCCGCTGCGATTGTGAGATTCTGATATTGTTCTGTTGTGTTTTTCTGTTCCGTTCTATTTTCTATTTTCTTTTCTCTCTATTTTCTATCATTCTCTCTCTTCTTCTATCTTTTTCTTTTTCTTAAAACCTAACGGTACGGTTTTTCGGCCTTCGATTGCTCGACAGTTGATATAGTGGGCATATTGATATCGGCGTTCGGGGACGAAAAATCGCCAATCGTTATATTGGGTGAGAACAGGGTTTCGCATGTGTGACTCCAGAGTGGTTACTCGAAGACAATAGAGTGTTGGACTCGGAGCAAGTGTTTGCGTGATATATTTGTACAGGTTTTAGAACTAAAATTTATTTTGGTTTTGGCAATTTAAGTTCAAGTCTTAAACTAAAGTCTAAAATCAACATTGAATAATAAAAAACTCAAATTTAGTTGAGGCTTAAATCCAGAAATAAACAAAGTTTTGAATTTAAATTGTTTTTAATAAAAAAAAAGTGATTAAGTACTTAAGTGAAACAATGGAATTTGAATTAAAATGGAATTTGAAGAAAATTTAAAAGCAAATTATTTTTAAATTGCCATGTAAATGATAATTTATCTCAAATGATTTGTAATAAATAACCATTTTGAATCTTAAATTCAAAATGGAATTTGAATTTAAATTCAAAATGTAGTGTTCTAATACACTTTAATATTAATGAAGTCATTAATAAAGAAATAGATTATCATAGAAATTATTAAGGTATTAAAATGATTTAAATGAATAAGATAATTAAGGAATGACTTATGTATTTAATTTATAAATTAATAATTTAGATTAATTTATAATTAGAGATTAATTAAGAAGTAAAGTAAGAAATGTTATTAGTTAATGAGAATAATTAACTATGAATTATTAAGTAATAAAAGTAATGTGATAAATTTTGATAACAAATTAGATTAATTAATTAAATCAATTGTAAATTGTTAATTACTTAATGAAAGCAATTAAGGGGTTAATTACTAATTGTAATTAAATTTGAATATTTTGATTAAATTAATGATAAAGACAAATTGGTAATTAATGATTTGTTATTATGAGATGATTGATTAATGATAAGTAATTAAAGAGTAAATTTCTTGAAATAATTAATTAAGAAGTTAATTAATTATATAATTGGTTCGAAAGTCAATTTAATTAATATGATTGATTAAGAATAATTTAATTAATTAAAGTGTTTGATAAATTAATTTATATCAAATGATTTGGAATTAATAAATCAGAATTGGATAATAAATTCATAAGTAATTAATTTGATTGAAGATAAATTGAATTACATAGGATTAAACAAATAATTAATCCTGCTTATAAATGTTTATTGAATGTTTGACCTTACCTATGAATGATTATATTGTATGAGATGCCTTGAATTGATTATCCTATCTGATTTGTGATATTTTGTTCTGTAGATTTAGCTATGTATATTTATTTACATTTGTATACTATCCGTGAATCTGTGTATGGACGATAAGCGTTATAGTTTATATCGCTTATCAACTATATTTCTGTGTTTTGATCTGTGATGATTGAATGATGTTGCACTACTGTGTAAAACCCCTAGACTACACTTTTACGCACACAAATATGGATTTCACGTGGAAATCGGTTAAGTCGCTGATAATTTGAATTTGACGTTTTTGAAATTGAAATTTTAATTTCAATTGATTTTGAAATTAGAAATTTGGGTTTAAAGTGAAAAGCTTTTGAAATGAAATTTCAAAGATAAAAGTTATTTTGAATAACTTGATTAAGTTTTGAAAATTTAAATAAATTGATTTAAATTTGAATTCAAGTTTGAAATTGAATTCTATGATTTGAAACTAGGGACTAAAGATGTTATACTAGTTTATATGGGTTAAACTATTTTAAAAGTATCGATTTAGGAATTTGAATTTATATTCAAAGGCTTCAACTCGAGCAAATATAATTGGATTTTTTTGAAACGAAAGACTATTTGTTTTCAAATAATTAAAGCTTTCACATAAGAAATGAACTTCCAATTTGAGTTAAAATGATCTCTAATTTGAAATGAAGATAATTTCCAAGTTATGAAAACGGTTTGAAAGCTATAAGTTAAATCTTTAATTGAAAGATTTAATGGGTTAATCCTATCGAAATGAAATTATTTTGGAAATTTATGAATTGATCCTTGTGAAATAAATCTTTTGTTTAAAGGATTTAAAATAATTGGTTTAAACCATTTGAAAGAAAGTTTTGGGCTTTAAGTGTGACTTAATTGAAATCCCATATCCATATGTTTTTTTTAAAATACTACGCTCATTTATTCGGTTTAGCCAGGAGAGGACCTTGTGTCATATATCCCATTCCGAATATGTGATACGTCGTTATGGATTGCATTTGAAGACCGGTGGTGAAGACCGAATATTTTCGAAAACGAAATGGTTTCTCGTCGATTGTCTCTGCACTGGCTGATCCCCGGTATAGAGATCTCCATATGTGATGGGAAATCCAGACGTGATTAGGGATTATCCGGATTTGCAAGGACTTCTTTGGAAGTGCCTTTGATTCTGTTCAAACAAGGAACAGACTTGTATGGATTGTATGTCTGACATTACAAATTGAGATATAAAGCCGATTTCTTCAAATATATTTCTGTTGGTGGCGGAGAATTTATTCTCTTAGCTTAACACCCTTCTCTGAGACGTACGAGCTCAGAGGTTATGTAGTTGATGGTTATCAGCGATATATTCCCAATTTGGTAGTGTGACATGCCGAGTGTTGCTGTGAAATGATCATTTTTTGATCATTTGTGATATGATCATTTGTTTGATCATTTATCTTTGTGATCATTACTTTGATCATTTGTTGACCTAAAGTATGGCTTTGTACCAAAGCGTGGCTTTATGGATGAGAATTCGTCGGACCTCACACCCCGGAATGGTCGAAACAGGAAAGATGCAGCAAGGTTATTGGGGGTTGCACCCCTTAGGGTATGTGCATTTCTTTCTGGATAGAAGTGGTATCATGGTATGGAGCCCAGATACTTAACTTATGTTGATATCGCAGATATGTAAATGTATTATTTTGTGATTTGTTGCTGGGGACCTGGTTAAAGGTTGTTTACAACCGGGAGATGGCATACTCGTGTCAGTAGTTACCCAGTTAGGGGTAACCCAGCCTTGTGTTGGCAGAGATCCAGTTAGGTTCTCGGGGACGTCCTTCCAGAGGCGTTCTCATGTGGCAATGCGAAGTTCCTTGGCCTGACCATTTGTTGGAAATCCAAAGAAACAATACGATCTTGTATGGTTTTAGTTGTATAACCTGCCATGGAATGTGGCGGTAACCTGCTATTGAACATGGTAGCTATAGTAGGCATAAGTGCGGAATGCCTATGCTGGCTAAGATTTATATCTTTACTTTCGAAATAAATTTTTCCTACACTATGCACTAGTAATAATATCAAATGTTTCTTGCGTATCAAGCATCTTTGACTATCATAAGGAGAAATCTCCTCCGATTCTGCGTTTGCATTGTGTGTGTGTGCGGGAGGCCTTATGGCAGTCTCATTTCTAAAAAGCATTGCGAATCTATTTTAAAATATTTCTATGTTTGTTTTTAAAGATAAACTGTTTTTGTTGCTCACACCAGTCCCATGACTGATCCAGAGTTTATTGTTTCTTTCCTAAACTCTGGGTGCTCAAAATTTTCTACACGAGCAGTTCAGAGTTGGGTTTTTCAGATAGCTAGTTTAGTCTTTGGATGTGGACGAGACTTGCTTGTCTTTGCGTATCGTGATGTTGAACGAGCTGCTGCTGCTGGAGTTCTCTTTTGAAGACTATCTTAGAGTTATATTGTTCCGCTGTTATTTCTTGTATCATATCTCTGATGTATATTGATATTCATTGTATCACTCTGTTGTATCAGATATTGTATATGTGTCGTATATCCATGTATTATACTTCTTTTCCTCTGTGTTGTTTACTTAATGTTGTTATAAGCTCCGGCGACTCGGATTTGAACGGTCGAATCTACGGCATTCGAGTACGATGTAAAGTATGGATGTCGATTTTCGAGCGCGAAAAATTCGTATCGTTACATTTGGTATCAGAGCTAAGGTTGAAACTTTAGCTCAGGAGTGTAACACGTTAGGTAACTCATTAGAGATAGGGTGAAGTATCCCTAGAATGAGTGTATCCTTAAGATATCCGTCGGTATGTCTCAGTAAATTCTCTTACTATCCACTGATAGTGAGTATGAGTGCAAGAAGAAGACGAGATAAGGGACAGGGGAATACGACTATAAATGGTCAATACCCTGCAAAAGTGGAAATAACTTTCTTATCAATCTCTTTTTATTCGTTTCAAAATTCTTTTGATTTCTTCGTACCAGCTACAAGAAGAAGTTTCGGTGTGATGGTGGATCTACGAATCGTTGTAGGAAATCCTTACTTCGTATTTCATCGGTTTCGTATCAGATTTTTGATTTAAACCTTAATGAATTTGAAATTGGAAATTTTAATTTGAGCTAAATTGATTAATAGAATATGAGGATAAAATTGAACTAAATCAATAAAACGATGTCGGTTGAAACCGAATTTTGAAATTTTATTGAAATTTCTTGTGAATACCAAAGTCCGAAGAGGGACAAATTGGTATGTGTTCTGAGATATTCCGACTTGAGTTTGGAATTCATATCTTAAGATTGAGGAATTATAGGAGATTGAATCTGTCTATCTCTGTGTTTTTTTCATGCCTGTGAATTTCGAGGACGAAATTCTTTTAAGGGGGGAAGTTTGTAACGACCCTAGATTTTAATTTAATTTAAATTGATAATTAAACGAATTTTTAAATAAAATTGTAAGATAAATTGATTAAATGGAAGCGAGTTTCCCCGATTAGACTAGAAAATATATAAAGTCATATGGATTTGACAATTTGTATATATGTGATTATATATGTATATATTGGATTTGAAATAAAATCTTAAATAAATGGTTTTAAAAATAAATAAATAATTGAAAGATAAAATTTTGAATATATATATATAAAGAAACAAATAATTGCTAAAATCTAAACAACAAATTAGAACTTTAGAAATTCCTCTATATTATGAAATAAATAATCTTTATTGTTTTATTCGATATAAAGTAAATATATATCTTAGTAAATCAATACAAAATAATACTTAATAATAAAACAAACAAAAATATACAAAGAAAAATAAAACACAAACAAAATTGTACTTAATAAAAACAATAAATATATATGAAGACTAAGCAAACATGGTCAAGTTGAAAAAAAGAAGACAGCATTTTATATGTACAAGTATGTATACTTGTAAAATGAAGAAATACAAAGCAATGACAAAACAAAGTTTTGTATATAAGTATGAAGACAAATTAAAATAACATAACTAAAAATAAGTATGTAAATAAAATAAGAAGCAAAAGTACCTACCCCTATCATCCCAGCCGAGACCAACAGTGCAAGACCAGTGGTGAAAACATAAACAAATGTCTCTGCCTATTGTACATACTTCAGCCATGCTTAGTACTAGACAATATATTATCCTTTTGTACTAATTTTATATCACCTTTGCAAGCATCTTTAGCCATGCTTTGTATTGTTCAAACCATACATCACCTGTAACTCATTTATATACATCAATCTCCCATTTCAAATTCGTTCATTTCAAAACCGAGAAACAAAAAAAAAGTGAAATAAAACATCATCTTAAACTTAAACAATTTTCAACAACAACTCAAATAAATTCAACCAGAAGTCAAAATGGTTTCGGAAAGCAAAGGATTCAAGCCTGCTTTAACACAAAATTGTTCTCTGTTCTTCTTCCAAAAACATCCAGGTGAGCAAATCTTCTTTTTAAACTAGACTTCTTTGATTCTTCTATATGTGAGTAACCTCGCTTTTGTTACTTTAAAGCCAAATTTTGTTGCATGCTAGTGTTGCTGAACTAATTTTGTATTGGGTGAATCTGCTGTGTGTATAGATGTATGATGTATGTATGTTATTTCCAACAGAAGCTACTCTGTTATAGTTCCAGTTTGTCTGTGTGAGTATATGATGAGATGTATATTGTGTACAGGTATTACTCTGTTGTATCAACAGAATGAAAATAACATCTTGAAGAAGAAGGAAAAAAAAATCATATCTTCCTTCCAAAACCAAATTTAGCTTTGATTCCTAAAAAGCATTTGTTTGCAACATCCTGAACTTCATCTTAAAAATAATTTCAAGTCACAATATTATATAAATATTGTGAAAATAGCATTTTATAGTAAAAAGAAATCAAATGGTTAAAATTCGAATGTTTTAAATTGGTGATTTGATTTCATAACTTGATTCATCACACAAAGCTAGGATTTTTAAAATGGAAACGATGATTTTTAAATCAATACTGAAGGTACAAAATGAATGTGAATAAAAGTTGCATTTTTGTCAATATGGGTTGACTCGATAAATTTTAATTGTTGAAATTTATTATGAAGCAAGCTTGGAGATGTTTTGACATAAGAAAAATGCTAAATAATTTTTCCAATGCAAGAATGTTTGTGATGAATCGAATTTAGGGTTTAACGTGAATTTTGGGTTCGGCATGATTCTCGTGCTCGTGTGGAGTCAGGGAGGGATCGAGTTTTATGATACTCAGGGAGGTGATAGGGGAGTTGTTGACGTAGCGGTGAGCAGAATTTCAGGGGTTCCGATGGAAGATGGGGCGAGGTCGACGCCGTGACAGGTTTGAGGAGTACCGGTTCTTTTTGTTTCCAGGTTGTGTTGGGGTGTTGCTCGAATTGTCAAATTCGATTTCCCGGTGAGCTTCGTCGAACTGGGTGGTCAAGTTCGTTGATGGGGTCGAGAGTGACTGGTGGGTGGTCGAGATGTTGGTCGAAGAACGTTCCGATGATCGTACACGTGCACGTGTGATAGTTGTGCCTGGGGTTGTGAAGTTGGGAAGAAGATGAAACTAGGTATTTTGTTTAGTTGGGTGAGAACAGGGTTTCGCATGTGTGACTCCAGAGTGGTTACTCGAAGACAATAGAGTGTTGGACTCGGAGCAAGTGTTTGCATGATATGTTTGTACAGGTTTTAGAACTAAAACTTATTTTGGTTTTGGCAATTTAAATTCAAGTCTTAAACTAAAGTCTAAAATCAACATTGAATAATAAAAAACTCAAATTTAGTTGAGGCTTAAATCCAGAAATAAACAAAGTTTTGAATTTAAATTGTTTTTAATAAAAAAAAAGTGATTAAGTACTTAAGTGAAACAATGGAATTTGAATTAAAATGGAATTTAAAGAAAATTTAAAAGCAAATTATTTTTAAATTACCGTGTAAATGATAATTTATCTCAAATGATTTGTAATAAATAATCATTTTGAATCTTAAATTCAAAACGGAGTTTGAATTTAAATTCAAAATGTAGTGTTCTAATACACTTTAATATTAACGAAGTCATTAATAAAGAAATAGATTATCTTAGAAATTATTAAGGTATTAAAATGATTTAAATGAATAAGATAATTAAGGAATGACTTATGTATTTAATTTATAAATTAATAATTTAGATTAATTTATAATTAGAGATTAATGAAGAAGTAAAGTAAGAAATGTTATTAGTTAATGAGAATAATTAACTATGAATTATTAAGTAATAAAAGTAATGTGATAAATTTTGATAACAAATTAGATTAATTAATTAAATCAATTGTAAATTGTTAATTACTCAATGAAAGCAATTACGGGGTTAATTACTAATTGTAATTAAATTTGAATATTTTGATTAAATTAATGATAAAGACAAATTGGTAATTAATGATTTGTTATTATGAGATGATTGCTTAATGATAAGTAATTAAAGAGTAAATTTCTTGAAATAATTAATTAAGAAGTTAATTAATTATATAATTGGTTCGAAAGTCAATTTAATTAATATGATTGATTAAGAATAATTTAATTAATTAAAGTGTTTGATAAATTAATTTATATCAAATGATTTGGAATTAATAAATCAGAATTGGAAAATAAATTCATAAGTAATTAATTTGATTGAAGATAATTTGAATTACATAGGATTAAACGAATAATTAATCTTGCTTATAAATGTTTATTGAATGTTTGACCTTACCTATGAATGATTATATTGTATGAGATGCCTTGAATTGATTATCCTATCCGGTTTGTGATATTTTGTTCTGTAGATTTAGCAGTGTATATTTATTTACATTTGTATACTATCTGTGAATCTGTGTATGGACGATAAGCGTTATAGTTTATATCGCTTATCAACTATATTTCTGTGTTTTAATCTGTGACGATTGAATGATGTTGCACTACTGTGTAAAACCCCTAGACTACACTTTTACACACACAAATATGGATTTCACGTGGAAATTGGTTAAGTCACAGATAATTTAAATTTGTTGTTTTTGAAATTGAAATTTTAATTTCAATTGATTTTGAAATTTGAAATTTGGGTTTAAAGTGAAAAGCTTTTGAAATGAAATTTCAAAGATAAAAAGTTATTTTGAATAACTTGATTAAGTTTTGAAAATTTAAATAAATTGATTTAAATTTGAATTCAAGTTTGAAATTGAATTCCATGATTTGAAACTAGGGACTAAAGATGTTATACTAGTTTATATGGGTTAAACTATTTTAATAGTATTGATTTAGGAATTTGAATTTATATTCAAAGGCTTCAACTCGAGCAAATATAATTGGATTTTTCTGAAACGAAAGACTATTTGTTTTCAAATAATTAAAGCTTTCACATAAGAAATGAACTTCCAATTTGAGTTAAAATGATCTCTAATTTGAAATGAAGATAATTTCCAAGTTATGAAAACGGTTTAAAAGCTATAAGTTAAATCTTTAATTGAAAGATTTAATGGGTTAATCCTATCGAAATGAAATTATTTTGGAAATTTATGAATTGATCCTTGTGAAATAAATCTTTTGTTTAAAGGATTTAAAATAATTGGTTTAAACCATTTGAAAGAAAGTTTTGGGTTTTAAGTGTGACTTAATTGAAATCCCATATCCATATGTTTTTTTTAAAAATACTACGCTCATTTATTCGGTTTAGCCAGGAGAGGACCTTGTGTCATATATCCCGTTCCGAATATGTGATACGTCGTTATGTATTGCATTTGAAGACCGGTGGTGAAGACTGAATATTTTCGAAAACGAAAGGGTTTCTCGTCGATTGTCTCTGCACTGGCTGATCCCCGGTATAGAGATCTCCATATGTGATGGGAAATCCAGACGTGATTAGGGATTATCCGGATTTGCAAGGACTTCTTTGGAAGTGCCTTCGGTTCTGTTTAAACTCGGAACAGACTTGTATGGATTGTATGTCTGACATTACAAATTGAGATATAAAGCCGATTTCTTCAAATATAATTCTGTTGGTGGCGGAGAATTTATTCTCTTAGCTTAACACCCTTCTTTCAGACGTACGAGCTCAGAGGTTATGTAGTTGATGGTTATCAGCGATATATTCCCAATTTGGTAATGTGACATGCTGAGTGTTTCTGTGAAATGATCATTTTTTGATCATTTGTGATATAATCATTTGTTTGATCATTTATCTTTATGATCATTACTTTGATCATTTGTTGACCCAAAGTATGGCTTTGTACCAAAGCGTGGCCTTGTGGACGAGACTTCGACGGACCTCACACCCCGTAATGGTCGAAACAGGAAAGATGCAGCAAGGTTATTGGGGGTAGCACCCCTTAGGGTATGTGCATTTCTTTCTGGATAGAAGTGGTATCATGGTATGGAGCCCAGATACTTAACTTATGTTGATATCGCAGATATGTATATGTATTATTTTGTGATTTGTTGCTGGGGCCCCCGTTAAAGGTTGTTTAAAACCGGGAGATGGCATACTCGTGTCAGTAGTTACCCAGTTGTGGGTAACCCGGCCTTGTGTTGGCAGAGATCTGGTTTGGTTCTCGGGGACGTCCTTCCAGCGGCGTTCTCATGTGGCAATGGGAAGTTCCTTGTCCTGGCCATTTGTTGGAAATCCAAAGAAACAATACGATCTTGTATGGTTTTAGTTGTATAACCTGCCATGGAATGTGGCGGTAACCTGCTATTGAACATGGTAGCTATAGTAGGCATAAGTGCGGAATGCCTATGCTGGCTAAGATTTATATCTTTACTTTCGAAATAAATTTTGCCTACACTATGCACTAGTAATAATATCGAATGTTTCTTTTTAATGCGTATCAAGCATCTTTGACTATCATAAGGAGAAATCTCCTCCGATTCTGCGTTTGCATTGTGTGTGTGTGCGGGAGGCCTTATGGTAGTATCATTTCTAAAAAGCATTGTGAATCTATTTTAAAATATTTCTATGTTTTTTTTAAAGATAAACTGTTTTTATGCTCACACCAGTCCCATGACTGATCCAGAGTTTATTGTTTCTTTCCTAAACTCTGGGTGTTCAAAATTTTCTACACGAGCAGTTCAGAGTTGGGTTTTTCAAATAGCTAGTTCAGTCTTTGGATGTGGACGAGACTTGCTTGTCTTTACGTATCGTGATGTTGAACGAGCTACTGCTCTGGAGTTCTCTTTTGAAGACTATCTTAGAGTTATATTGTCCCGCTGCTATTTCGTGTATCATAGCTCTGATGTATATTGATATTCCTTGTATCACTCTATTGTATCACATATTGTATCTGTGTCATATATCAATGTATTATTCTTCTTTTCCGCTGTGTTGTTTACTTAATGTTGTTATAAGCTCCGGCGACTCGGATTTGAACGGTCGAATCTATGGCATTCGAGTACGATGTAAAGTATGGATGTCGATTTTCGAGCGCGAAAAATTCGTATCGTTACAGAAAAGAAACAAATAACTGGCAAAGAAAAGAACATGGGTTTGGAAATGATAACGAGGAACCGCTGAGGAGCAAATGGTGAAGAGGCATGGGCAAGCAGACAGAAAACACACAAGACCTCTTCGGAGGCACATTTCACCAGAGCTGAAATGCCAAATAAAGACCTCTTCGGAGGCACAAGCCCTCTTCGGAGGCACAAGCCCTCTTTGGAGGCACAACTCTTCGGAGGAAAAAGCCCTCTCCCAAGGCACAAACAAAAAGCCCTCTCCCGAGGCATAATAAAAGTCCTCCAATGAGGCACACTTCCCAAGTTTGAAGTGAAAATTAAAGCCCTCCAATGAGGCACACTTCCCAAGTTTGAAGTGCAAACTAAAGCCCTCCAATGAGGCACACTTCCCAAGTTTGAAGTGCAAATCGAAGCCCTCCAATGAGGCACACTTCCCAAGTTTGAAGTGCAAACTAAAGCCCTCCAATGAGGCACACTTCCCAAGTTTGAAGTGCAAATCGAAGCCCTCTAATGAGGCACACTTCCCAAGTTTGAAGTGCAAATTAAAGCCCTCCAATGAGGCACACTTCCCAAGTTTGAAGTGCAAACTAAAAACCTCCAACGAGGCACAACTAAAAAAAAGGCCCTCTTCAAAGGCACACTACAGCTCTCAGGGGAAAATTAATTTTTCCATCTTGAAAATGTTCTCCCTCAAAGGTTGTAGTGCTAAAGAAAGCCCTCTAATGAGGCCCACTTCGCCAAGTTGAAGTGCCAAAGTCTTCTTCGGAAGCCCGCTTCACCGCATAGGAGATTCCACTTCTCAAAAACAAAAGTGACCATCTCCGAAGGATGAGGTGTAAAAGAAAAAAGAAAAAAAAAACTTCTCCAATAGAAGGCGCACTCTACCAAAGCAGAATAATATTTCCTCCAAAATGGAAAAATTATTCTCTAAAGAAAAAGTGCAAGCCTTCTCGAGATAGAAGAATTATTCTCTAAAATAAGAGTACAAGTCTTCTTAAAACAGAAGAACTGTTCCCCAAAGTCTCCGCAAAATGGAGAATATTACAATGAGCTGTGGTATGGGGGCAATACAATATTGCTACATTAGTAAAAAGCAGTACCCAAGCAACACACTACAAGTTCACTGCAGTATCATGCAGAGAAAAATAAAGAAACTTGTATGAAAATGAGGGATAAATACATTCTCAAATACAGACAAAAGTCTGTACAAGTAGGAAGAATCATCTCATTCTATACTACAAAAATTTTCATACATGTGCAGGTCCCCTAGATGCAAGTTCCTTTGCGGGAGCTGGGGCACCTGAAGTCAGTGCTTGAAAATCTGGGGCATCATAAAGCTGAGTCAATTAAAAGAGGGAAAAAGCCCGAATTAAGTGCAGAAATTCGTCTTTCAGCAGAAATTTAACGCTCCTCTCCTTAACCGCTACAGCAATTGACTTATGACTGGAATATTCAGAAAGAGAGGAGATGCTGCAAAGTAAAGAATGAAATTAGCACTCAACAACTCGGATTCTCAAAATCTCAAAAATGAAAAAATCCAGCTTGCTCCACTATTTCTACTTATCAAGAAGACATTCTACATAAAGAACTGAATATTCGAAAGTAAAGGTGCACGTTTCCTAAAAGAGTGTGAAGTGTTGTGCAAATCTACTTAAATAACAAGTAAATAAAGCAATACTCGAAATAATACTGGTTGGCAAATATGTTAATTTAGAAAAATTCGAGGCTTGTTATTTGAAAATAAGTGCAGTATCAATGCAGATAGCAGTTATAACTGTGTAAATTTTGTGTTGATACTTCATTCAAGATAGTCGATTCGCAACACTTCATCAAATCCGTACTAATTTACTTACAGTAAAATATCAGTTCTTTGATCTAATCCACCACTCGATATGGGCAATCGGTGATGAGTATATTCGCCCTATTTTCCCGCAAATGTTGTATTTAACAGGTTGTTAAAATAATCTATAAAGAGATGCAACAAGCACTGGTCAAGTTCAAAAGGCTTCGGGTCAAAACAAAGTAAGTTTGCCTAGGTAGGAGCTTAGCAGCGACCTGAAAATTAAGCCGCAAGAGGTTAGGTCGTCAATCGCTCTCGACCTAGCAACTCAGTAAAGCACGAGTTAAGAAGAATCGAAGCACACGACATAGTCCCTAGGCGTATACTTCGAGGGGCAAGTGTTAACTCCACTTTTTCAGCAAGGCCATGATATCAAAAATCGACCGAAAAGCCAATGATAATTCGTCTCGATTCTGTTGAATGGTTTTTCAGATAAGATTCCCTACGAAGGGGGGTCCAGGGGGGGTGCCAACCCTCCAAGGTGGGGGTGCGGGGGCAACGCCACCGCTACGGTGATCGACCTGCCCGTTCAGGTCGTAGGGGTCCAGGGGGCAGCGCCCCGGTGGGGTGCAGGGCAGCGCCCCGTCCAAAACGGTATACGACCTAAAGCGTCAATAAGTTAACGGGTTAGAAGACCTTGCGACCTAAGAAGACCTTGCGACCTAAGCTGGACCAAATTTCAGCGAACCTATCAGCGACTTAAGGCATAAAGCGGCTCAACCGAGTTAACGAGTTAACAGAAGAAGCGGCTTAACGACTTAAGGATTGGACGACTTGATGACTTATGGATTTGACGACTTAAGGATTGGACGACTTAAGGACTTAAGAAGTGCCACGACTTAACGACTTAAGAAGTGCCACGACTTAACGACTTAAGAAGTGCCACAACTTAACGACTTAAGAAGTGCCATGACCTAACCGATGAAGAGGGTTAACGACCTAAAGGGCTAAAGGAGTTAGCAACCTAAAAGGATAAAAGGACTTACGACCTAACTGTTTAACGACTTAAGTACTTCAGGACCTAAATAGTTAAAGCGGTAGCGACCTAATGCTTTCACGACTTACTTTAAGCCGTTCACGACTTACTTTAAGTCGTTCACTATGCCGCTTTCCCCTAAGTTGTTAGAACCTACCAGTTAGTTTAGATGGCCAAGTGCGAACCAGTTAGGTCGTAACTCATATCCCCTTAACTCGCTGACTTCCAACGACCTATCTTAGGTTGTAACCCACGACTTACGACTTACTTTAAGTCGTAAACGACTTAAGGCCTGTTCAGAATTCCCTATAAATATGGCTTGGGCTCCAAACATGAGGGGACTTTTGGCTCATTCTTCGAAGTGTCGATACTCTGTCATTCTCTCGACTCAAACAGCAATACAAGCACTCCAAATGCCAAAGAAGCTACAACAAACTTCAAGAGAAGATTTGGATCATTCAACATGAACTCAAAAGATTCTTCTACTTCAAAGTTTAAGCTACTATTCAAAAGTGTGTTGTAATCGAAGTGCATTGTAAAGAATTGTAATCAAATCATCAATAAAGGAATTTAAAGTGGTCGTAGGCTCGACCTTAAGCCGAACCATTATAAAACTGTTGTCTTTTACTACATTTCCGTGATTTCTCTGCTTATACTTTGTTCCCGTACCAACGGGTGGTGCTTTCATACTTACACTACTTACACCGGGGTGTTAGCGTCAGATTTTTACGTTAACAAAGCAAGTTCGTACAAAATTAGTTGTAGATAACAAACTCAAGATCAAGTTTAGAAAAGAAAGCAATTCGAGTTTTTTTATTCAAATCCAGATAGGAAATCTCTCTGCTAAATTTTACAAGTGAGTAAACTCTCTGTTTAAAACTTGAAGTTGTTGCTGTGAACCATATTTAAGTTTGAATGATAAAATATAAGTTTGCATGTATATGTTTATACAAAAAAATTGGAATGCATGTCTGTGTACATCAACAGGTACCCTGTTCCATGCCTACTGGTTCAAATTCTGTAAAAAAATTAAAATAAAAATCCAAAAGCTGTATCTCAAGCTGTTGTTAGGCTTTGAGATCAAAAGAGAATATGTTTGAATGATCATGGCCTTAGTTTTAAAAATGAATGTGGGTAAGTTAAACAAAAATTTATGTCTGGAAATGGAAAATTATAGGTAAACCCAATATGAACAGAAATGTCATCAGATATAATTCGAGATTTTGAGTATATAAGTTGAATTGTCTTTAAAATTTATGATTTTTAAAAGTGAAATCAAATTTTTTTTTATCAGTTATCCATGGAGAAGAGGGATGAACGAAGTTGCCATTTTCCCGAACTTCTGGCGATCTATGGCGTTTGGATGCTCGAAATCGTGGTCGAGGCTTGCTGAAAGACTGTGGAGTTTGGGAAAAATATTAGACTTAATTTTAAATCAACATGGGTGTTGATTTTGATCGCGTTAGGGTTTAAGGTGCTAAACAAGTCAGGGTTAGAAACGTGATCGCCGCACCATCTATAGGCCATCGGAAGTCATAGAACAGGGACCATCAGAAGCGCGGGAGGCTAGTGGAGGTTTGGATGGGGTGTCGCGAATTCTGATGATCAGAAGAGGGGGAGCGAGGCATTTTTTTTGAGGCGCTTGTTCGTTCCAGTTTTGGGTCTGTGGACTACAATGCAAAATCGTGATTGCTTCGAAATTTTGAGTGTTTGAGAGGATCGAAAGCATCATCGTGGACATAATGACGACCAGAAAATCAATTGGAGGCGGCCAGAGGAGTTGTGCATGTGCACACAGTTGGTTTGTGCCGTGGGTAGCAAATTGGGGAAGAAAAGGAAAACTCGAAGCAAGCTTCGGGGAGTAGGGGTTCGAACTCGAGTATTGGCCCGAATTGATTTAGGGTTATACGATTTTTGTACTTAGAAAAAAAATTGAAAAAAAATAAAGCACACAGGTAGTTTTTATGAATGACTCGAAGCAAGCAGTATGACGTTTCGGGGAAGACTCGAAGCAGCTTCAGAGGGGTCAGCGTACAGGACAGTTTTGCTCAAATAAAATGATGAAATTCAAAACTTTAAAACAATTTTAAACTCAAGTTTTTGAAGGATAATTTTTATTTGAATTTGAAATAAATTAAAGTTTAAGTAAGACATTTTTAAAAAGTAATTTAATTTAATTTAATTTTGTCACATTACTTTATAAAATTAATTATATAATGTAATTAAGAATGATGTTAAGATAAAATGCTATGCAAAACAATTTTGATCTCTCAAGACAATTCATGTGATAAATTTAAATTAAGTTTACAAGATAATCAAAATGGTTAACAAAGATATGAAGGTTTATCTTTTGAATTTAATAAGTAATTTATGATTTACTTAAGTGATAAATGATTTACTTAAAATAAACTATTTAAATTAATTACTTAATGATTTATTAAGAAATAATTAAGGTTAATCAAATTGTAATAATTAAGATAATTAATTAAGGAAATAATTAATTAATAAAAGTAATTAAGATTTAGTTAATGAACAATTAAGGATTAATTAATTAAGGTAATTAATTGAGGAATGATTAATTAATGAAGCTGATTAAGATTTAATTAATTTTAATTAAGGATAACTAATCATTGATTAAAGATAATTAATGAAATTAATTATGTGATTAATTAGTTTAAATCACATGATTGATTCATCTTAGTTGTAGATGATTATTGACTATTGTATGATGTGTATAGATTGATATCTCTGATTGTAATTGTGATGCTATGTGATATGAATTGTTTTGTGCTGAGCTGTGATTTTATATTTTTCTATATGAATATGAAAACCCTTTGGCCTGTAGAAGGGCTTTTGAATTTCGATGCGACAAGGAGTCGGATTCCAGTTGGTTATCCGAAACCCACATCGAACCTATGAATCTTTGTGAATGACATATTCACATGTTTTTAAATTGACGCTCACTATTCGGTTTAGCCGCGAGAGGACCTTTGAGACATATAACCCATTCCAAATAGTGATACGATGAAATGAATGAGCATTTGAAGACGGTGGTGAAGACCGGATATCTTCGAGAACGATAGGATAACCTATCCAATGACTCTGCACTGAGTTGCTCCGGTATAGAGTTCTCCATATGTGATGGGGAGTCCGATCGGGATTGTGGATGCCCAGATTGCAAAGGCTTCTTCGGAAGTACCTTGGGCTCTGTTCGAACCCGGAACAGACTCGTATGGATTGTATGTTTGACTTTACATTTTGAGATATAAAGCACATTTCTTTCAAATACATTTAAGTTGGTGGCGATGAATTTATTTTCTTAGCTTAACACCCTTCTCTAAGACGCACGAGCTCAGAGGTTATGCAGTTGAAGGTTATCAGTAATATATTCCCAACTTGGTAATGTGGCATGCTAAGTGCTGCTGATCATTTGTTGATCAAAGTATGGCTTTTGTGAAAAGCGTAGCTTTGTGGACGAGACTTCGTCGAACCTCACAACCCAGTAATCGTCGAAACAGGAAAGATGCAGCATGGTTATTGGGGATAGCGCCCCTTAGGGTATATGCATTTCCTTCTGGATAGAAGTGGTAACATGGTATGGAGCCCAAATTCTTAACTTATGTGGATATCGCAAATATATATATTACTTTGTGATTGTTGTTATTGGGGCCCCGGATAAAGATTGGTTACAGCCGAGGGATGGCATACCCGTGTAGTAGTTACCTAGTCACAGAGGTAACCCTGCCTTGTGTTGGAAGAGATCCGGTTAGTTTCTCAGGGCGTCCCTCCAGAGGCGTACCCATGTGGCCCAGGAAGTTCCTTAGCCTGACCATTTGTTGGAAATCCAATTACCAATACGAACCCAGTACGATTTTAGTTGTAGAACCTGCCATCTAATATGGTAGCTATTGTAGGCATACTATAATGGTACGTATGCCGGCTAAGATTGATATTATACTTTCGAAAATGTTTTCTACACTATGCACTAGTAATAATATCAAAGAGTTTTCTCGTATAAAGCATATTTGACTATCATAAGGAGAAATATCCCCAAAAGTGTGCCATTGCATTGTGTATGTGCCGGGAGGCCTTATAGTTTTATTTTTCAAAAGCATGAACGGTTTTCTTTTAAAAATCTGTTTTCATTCAAAGCAACTGTTTTTTATTTAATCATACCAGTCCCATGACTGACTCGGAGTTTATTGTTTCCTTTCTAAACTCTGGGTGCCCATAATTTCCACACGGGCAGCCTAGTAGTAGGTTTTCCGTGTTTTGGTGCTGGTTGGATTTTGAAGTCTTATGGTTTGGAGGCTATCAGTTTTTGAAGGATTTTGACTTGGAGATATTTTGAAAGTTTTTGAATCTCGAGGTGCTTAGTTTTGGAAGTTCGTTATCGCTTCATTTATTTGAAGACTTTCTTGGAATGCGATCACTTGTTGTTCTGTCGTGATGTTCTATTTTAAAGTTGTGTTATATGTATAAAAATACTCTGATGTTAGTGATGGGTTATAACATATATTGTGATGATGTTGTATCTGTAATATTGATGTTTGGCAGTTCATTTTTTCTTCCACTGTTTATATTCATCTAATGTTGTTATAAGCTCCATCCGAACTGAAATTTGACGTTCGAATCTCTGGCAGTCGAATACAAGTGAGGTATTTGATGTCGATTTGTGAACGCTAAATTTCGGGTCGTGACAAGTGGTATCAGAGCTAAAGGTTGAGTAAGAACTTTAGCTACAGAGTATAACACATTAGGTGGCTCATTAGAGATAGGGTGAAGTATACCCTAGAATGAGTATAAATCGAAACCAAAACCCTAATTTTCTTGGTCTATTTCTTTTAAACTGCTGATATTCCTTAAAATTTCTCGTCCGTATATCTAAACCTGTTTCTTACTAATTACAGATAGTAAGGATGAGCGGACGAAGAGGAAGAGCTAGGGGCGAGGAAATGCCACAGCACCTAGCTAAGCTTCCCCTACAGCAGAAGTAGCTTTACTTACTCAGCATCCACCGAATCTGGCTGATTTGTATAAGAGTTTGTGAAGGCTTGGTGGTAGGCCGATCACCGGCAAAGAGTCGATTGTTGAGGCCCAGGCCTGGATCAGATCATGTGAAAAAAAATTAAAGGGCTTAAGCTGCATGATGATCAGATGCGTCTCATAGCTTCTTGGCAACTTCAGGATGAAGCCATAGCCTGTTGGGAAACAGTCACTTTAGATGAACCAGAAGAAGAGTTTACATGGAGTCAATTTAAGGAAGTGTTTGAAAAGCGCTATATGCCGTCGGCAGGAATGTCCCGAATGTATCAAGAATTTATGGACTTAAAGCAAGGAAGCTTGTCATTTGAGGAGTACTTAAACAAGTTCAACGGACTATCCCATTTCGGTTTAGAATTGGTGAACACGCCTCTAAAGAAAAATGAAAGGTTCATTCGTGGGATGAACAAGAAGTATCACGAAAGGATGACAGCACACGTCAAAGAAATGTTGTAATGAATATTGTGATGATGTTATATCTGTAGTATTGATGTTTGGCAGTTCATTTTGTCTTCCGCTATTTATATTCATCTAATGTTGTTATAAGCTCCATCCGAACTGAAATTTGACGTTTGAATCTCTGGCAGTCGAATACAAATGATTTATTTAATGTCAATTTGTGAATGTTGAATTTCAGGTCATGACAATTATACTCTGACTTTTGGATTGATTTGGTGGCCATTTTAAATTTTTGATTTGAGGGTATGGCTCAAGGTGGGCGGTAGCCGCGTGCTACGCGTTACCACCAGCCTGGTTGCGTAATTGGTATATCTACCCTGGCATTGCCTTGTGTGCCGTGTCACCTACCCTAGTGCGCCCTATACGAGTTTGGTTTTCTCTCGTAGTCCGTGCGGTATCCTCTGGTGGATTCCCGATCAGGATGAACCATGATACTAGATGGACTACCGGGACTATTACGTGTTAAGGTGGAAAATGTAAAGCCTTAATGCAATTTAAAAGTAAGTTTAATTTACTATTAGACATTATTATAATAGCGAAATATTACTACATGGTAAATAGTTTAATGGATCCATATGAGATGTGAATCCCGAGCATCTTTTAAGTTACTGCACTCACATTAGACACTGGATAGGAGATGTCAATCCCATAAACATCTCTGACGCCGTCCCACTCATATTTTACCGTTGATTTAACTTATATAAGATCTTTTAATTCTGACCCGAGTGTTTTGTCTTTACAATTTGCTCGGGTCAGTCCGAGCATTTCAGGATTTGAAGATTTTATTCTGGAGGAAGAAGACGAAGATTTTTATTACTATTATTTATTATATTCTACTGCATCACATTGTTCCGCTGCATTAATTATTATTCACTGGTATGTGCAACTCTGATGTGTATTGTATAAATATAATCTAATATTTTTTAAAAACAGCTTCATGAATTGTTTATCTGATTATTATATTTTATCGTTCCACTGCAAGATTCTGTTTTGTTCGTTTTCCTTTCTCTACTTTTGTTAGTCTGTAAGATGATGGTTTTGATGACAACAACCTTAGAATAGATTATAAAATATAACTACCGACATTATAAGTTTAGATATATATGTATATGCAAGATTTAACCATGTAGGTACTAAGAATGAAGACTGTACGGTATAGAGATTCAAGATATCGAGATAGATGACTCATGAGTATCAAGATTATCAAGAGTTAAAGATTTCAAGGTTAAGTATTTTTATTAGGAATTTTGTTCAAACTCGTAGAAAAGCACTGGCCTCTTAAAATCCAATTTATTCGTGGAATGGAATCCACTTTGAGCCTGTTAAAGGGATGGAACCCGAAGTAGGATGGAACCTACGAAAAATCTAGTGGAACATTGTTTTGTATCCGCTATCTTTTTATTCAAAATGATTTTTCAAAATTATATCCTTTTTTCAAAATGTTTTTCAAAACTTTCCTTTTAAAAGATTCAAAACCCTCTATCCTAATTTTAAATAATTTTAGCCTCAAAATTATCTTTAATTTCAAAGTCAAATTGCTTCTGATTTTAAACTATCTTTTAATATAATATATTTAACTTTTAAATATTTATACTTAGATTTAAATATAAAATTATAGTTAAATTCTATATATATTATTCTCTATATTTACTTATGAATTTCAACTATAGTCAAGTGTATTTATAAAATTTATAATAGTTTTAATATAAAATAAAAGTTATTTTCAAAGAAAATCAAAACACCAAAAATTCCTTTGGGATGTCGATATGCCCAAGTACCCCATGTCGACATGGTGTCAGTTGAGTTCAAAATTTAAATCCCAAAAGAAGTGTCTATTCGCCATAACTCTTAATGAATGGACATGGTTGTTGTTCTTCTATAAATAAGGGTTAGTTTCAACGAATTTTAGATCAGATTTTTTGGTTTTTCACACCTATTCTTCTTCTTCCACATTTCTTAATACATATTCTTACCATTACTCTGCCGAAATCAACATTGAATCAAAATCGATTACTTCTAGTTTATCTCTACAAGGTTCTCAGTGCTATTCAGAGTTATAGACTTCTTTGTAATCTATTTAGTTAGAAAAGTTGTGGTTGTAGCCTTGAAAATCAATCAAGAGAGAAAAGATGTGATTGTGGCCTTGGTAAATCAATTGGGTAAGTTTGTGGCCCAGAAATCAAGTATCTCTACCCAAAGGATAGAAATTATGGAGGGTGTACCTCGTAGCCTTGAAACCGAGGGTGTAATTGTACAATTGCTTTTAAAAGGAAATCCGTACTTGTGTTGCGGGACTGGATGTAGGGTAACTCCAAACCAGTATAAATTCCGGTGTGTTCTTTCCTTTACTACTTTTATTTTATCTCCGCATCTGTGTTTGTTTCCATGATCATATCTGTATCTGTATATTGCATACATCGGTGTCTAAATTAACATAAACTCAAGAAGATTTAGTAATTCTTTATTAATACTATTCACCCCCTCTAGTGTTAATCCCAGCCTTAAGATCCGTAATTCGTATTTCTGACAATTGGTATCAGAGCAAGGTTTTCAAAGTTTCATAATCTGATTTTTGAAAAAGTTTTTAAAATGGATATATTTTTTAATACTAATTTAGAAGTATTCAAACCATCATTATTTCTTGAGTCTACATATAATCAATATTCAAATTCAAGTTGTCTACCAAGATTGTTTGATGTGTAGGAATCATGCTTTATGGGTGTTGAGGAATCAATCTACAATGGACAAATTGTGCAGATCAGAAAGAACAAATGGATACTTGATAGTGGGTATTCTAGACACATAACTGGCAATCCAAACATACTGAATGATATAATATACAAAGACGGAGGACTGGTAAACTTTGGAGACAATTCAAAAGGATATGTGATTGGCATCGGCAAAGTTGGTAATTCTGATACTCCTACTATTACTAATGTTTTGCTAGTTAAGAATCTGAAACATAATCTGCTAAGTACAAGTCAACTATGTGATAAAGGATATAAAATTAAATTTGAAAAGGATAAGTGTGATATAGAAGATAATAATTCAACCATTATATTTGAGGGAGTCAGGAAAAAGAATATTTATATTCTTAGTATAAAAGTTTCAAATGATAACCTGTGTCTGTTGGAAAATACAAGTGAACCTTGGATTTGGCATAAGAGATTTGGGCATTTGAATTTCAAACTCTTATCTAGACTATCAGAACATTATATAGTAAGAGGTCTCCCTAAAATGAATTTAAAAGTGGATAGTTTATGTGATGCTTGTTAATTAGGAAAACTTAGAAAAAATTCCTTTAAGTTAAAAGATATGATTTCAACTTCAAAACCTCTTGAATTACTTCATCTTGATTTATTTGTTCCATCTCGATTTCTATCAATAAATCATAGTACATATGTCTTTGTAATTGTATATGATTATTCTAGATTTACATGGACAATATTTTTGAAACATAAAAGTGATACTTTTGAATGTTTTAAGACATTTTCAAATAGAATTCAAAATCAATTTTCTCTAAAAATTATAACTATTCGAAGCGATCACGGTGGTGAATTTGAAAATGAAAAGTTTGAGGAATTCTTCAATTAAAAGGGAATAAGTCATAATTTTTCATTTCTGAGAACTCCACAACAAAACGGAGTAGTAGAACATAAAAATAGGATGATTCGAGAGTGTGCGAGAACTATGCTTACAGATGGTAATTTACCAAAGAATTTTTGGGCAGAAGTAATTGCTACCGCCTGCTATATTTTAAATAGAATTTTCATTAGACCTCTAACTGATAAGACATCTTATGAACTTCTTTATTCAAGAAACCTAAGGTATCTTATTTCAGAATTTTTGGAAGTAAATGCTTTATTTTAAATACAAAAGATAATTTAGATAAATTTGATCCTAAAACCGACAAAGGTACCTTTATCGGATATTCTAATTGAAGTAAAGAATACAGAGTGTTTAATTTAAAAACTAATTCCATTGAAGAAACAATGCATGTTTCATTTGATGAAAATTTTAAAATTTTTGAAGATACAAATGATGAAGAGGATTTAGTCACTCAAAATCAAGAATCAATTGAAACTAATAATGAAATTAATCATCCTAATAAAAGGAAAAAACTTTTAAAAGATCGTCCTATGGAAAATATACTGGGAGATATGAAATTTGTTGAGTCAAATGAGTAATGTAGCTTTTATATCAACTATTAAACCCAAAAATCCAAAAGAAGCATCAACTGATGATTCATATATTTTGGCTATGCATGAAGAATTAAATCAATTTACTAGAAATGATGTTTGGAAACTTGTTCCAAGACCAGAAAATAAAACTATAATTGGAACTAAATGGGTTTATAAAAATAAAATGAATGAACAAGGATAGGTAGTTAGAAATAAAGCTCGATTAGTCACTCAAGGTTATTGTCAAGAAGAAGGAATAGATTTTGATGAAACCTTTTCTCCCGTAGCAAGATTAGAAGCCATTAGGATTCTACTTGCTTTTGCAAATCATAGTAATTTCAAATTATTTCAAATGGATGTTAAAAGTGCCTTTTTAAATGGATTTGTAAAAGAAGAAGTATATGTTGAACAACCACCACTTTTTGAAAATGATAAATTACCAAATCATGTTTACAAACTTAAGAAAGAATTATATGGTCTAAAACAAGCTCCTAGAGCCTGGTATGATAGACTAAGATCTTATTTATTGCAATCTGATTTTGAAATTGGTAAAGTAGATAATACTCTTTTTATTAAAAGAAGTAAAAATGATATTCAACTAGTACAAGTTTACTTAGATGATATCAATTTTGGTTCAACTAATTTTGAAATGAATAAATAATTTTTTGAAATAATGACAAAATTGTTTGAGATGAGTCATATGGGTGAATTAAATTTCTTTTTGGGATTACAAATAAAACAATTAGATAATGGTATCTTTATTAGTTAAGAAAAATATGCTAAAGACCTAATTAGTAAAATTGGTTTGACTACTGCGAGTGGAAAACCCACTCCCATAGCAACCAATGAGTACCTTAGTAAAGATGTTCTCTCGAAAGATGTAGATCAAAAATTATATAAAGGAATGATTGGATCACTACTCCATATTACTGCCAGTAGACCTGATATCATGCATAGTGTTTGTCTCTGTGCCAGATATCAATCCCAACCTAAAGAGACCCACTTAAAAGCCGTAAAACGAATCATAAGATATGTTAAACACACACCGGATTATGGTTTATTCTACCCTAAAAATTGTTCTTTTAACTTAATATCTTACTGTGATGCTGACTATGCTGGTTGTAAATCAGACGGAAAAAGTACAAGTGGGACTTGTCACGTTTTGGGGCATTCTCTGATTTCTTGGCTTAGTAAAAAGAAAAACACAGTTTCTTTATCAACAACTGAAGCAGAATATATTTCTGTTGCTTTGGCTTGTTCTCAAGTTATATATATGCAAAAAACCATAAAAGATTTTGATTTAAAATTTTCAAAATCACCAATTTATTGTGACAATACAAGTGCGATAAATTTATCCAAAAATACTACTCAACATGCTCGAACTAAACATATTGATATCATACATCATTTTCTCAGAGATAATATAATAAGGAAGTAGTTACTCTCAATTATATCAATTCTGAGAATCAAATTGCTGATATCTTACAAAACCCTTAAATGAATTAATATTTACTAAATTAAGAAGAGAATTAGGTATTTGTTCTATAACTGAAATATAAAATATAAATAACAAGTATAATTAATAATTAATATTAAAATAATTCAAAGTGTTAAAATATAGACCATGTCGACATCCCCAATATACCCTTGTCGACATGCAACGTTTTTAAATTTTAAAAATTTTCCCACCAAAATTCAAAATAATTGGTTATAAATTCATCGCATTTTCGAAATTTTATTCATTCTTTCTGTTATCTCTCTGTTCTTCTCGCTGAAATCGAATAATCAATGGCCTCCTCTTCCAAATCAAACATAAAATTAGCCTTTTCATTCCCCTCTCCTACGTCTGGTCCATTTCAACGTACTACTCTTGCTCGTGTGACTAAATTAGAGGACTCTATGAAGGATGCACTTCAAATGATGACTGAAATTCAATTGACTCGGCTTCGAATGGCAAAGGAACAAGAGAGGCATGGAAAGATTCTTAGGAATTTGCAAAAATTCCTAATGGATAACCAGGCCAACCATATCTTAATTGATGAAGACTCTTCACTCAATCAAGAACAAGAGGCTAACGAAGAAGAAGAAGAAGAACCCACGGAAGAAGCGCACGAGGAGGATGATGACCAAGTCGTGTGTGTTGGAGAAGTCTGTTTTGACAAGAATGGGAATCTTATGGAACAACGTGGAAATTTGTGTTTCCACTATCCAAATTGTTCGATTCATATATCTTCTATGTTTAAAAACACACAATAGTTTCTTTTCTTTCTTCTCCATTATTGTTTGTGTTTCTTTATGTTTTCTATACGCTCATGTATATACAATTTCATACGTAATAAATAACTCGCGTTCTTATAGATGTTTTAATTATAAGTACTATCATGAATTCTTAATTAGGATATTTAATTATTTAGGACTATGTTTTAGTGTTAGATTTAAGTGATGATTACTTATGATAACACTATCATTATAATCACATGTCATAGAGTGTTAGTTTTAGGGGGAGTTATATAGTTTGGAGTGAGTTTTTTTGATGACAAAGGGGGATAAATAAAAAATAGGGTAGTTAGGCATAAATTAAGGGGGAGTTATTAGTTTTAGGGGGAGTAATTAGGATAGAAGTAATATTTTATAAACAAAGGTTATCATCGTCAAAAAGGGGGAGATTGTTAGTCCGTGAGATGATGGTTTTGATGATAACAACCTTAGAATAGATTATAAAATATAACTACTGACATTATAAGTTTAGATATATATGTATATGTAGGATTTAACCATGCAGGTACCAAGATTGAAGACTGCATGGTATAGAGATTCAAGTTATCGAGATAGAAGACTCATGAGTATCAAGATTATCAAGAGTTCAAGATTTCAAGGTTAAGTATTTTTATTAGGAATTTTGTTAAAACTCATAGAAAAGCACTGACATCTTAAAATCCAATTTATTCGTGGAATGGAATCCACTTCGAGCCTGTTAAAGGGATGGAACCCTAAGTAGGATGGAACCGACGAAAAATCTAATGGAACATTGTTTTGTGTCCGCTATTTTTATTCAAAATGATTTTTCAAAATTATATCATGTTTTCAAAATGTTTTCCAAAACCCTCTATCCTAATTTCAAATAATTTTAGCCTCAAAATTATCTTTAATTTCAAAGTCAAATTACTCCTTATTTTAAACTATCTTTTAATATAATATATTTAACTTTTAAATATTTATACTTAGATTTAAATATAAAATTATAGTTAAATTCTATATATATTATTCTCTATATTTACTTATGAATTTTAACTATAGTCAAGTCTATTTATAAAGTTTAAAATAGTTTTAATATAAAATAAAAGTTATTTTCAGATAAAATCAAAACATCAACAAATTCTTTGGGATGTCGACATGCCCAAGTACCCCATGTCGACATGGTGTTAGTTGAGTTCAAAATTTAAATTTCAGAAGAAGTGTCTACTCGCCATAACTCTTCATGAATGGACATGGCTGTTGTTCTTCTATGAAAAGCGGTTAGTTTCAACGAATTTTAGATCAAATTTTTTGGGTTTTCACTCCTCTTCTTCTTCCATATTTCTTAATACATATTCTTACCATTGCTCTGCCGAAATCAACATTGAATCAAACTCGATTTCTTCTAGTTTGATTCTCTATCACTATCTCTACAAGATTCTCAGTGCTATCAGAGTTATAGACTTCTTTGTAATCTATTTAGTGAGAAAAGATGTGACTGTAGCCTCAGAAATCAATCAAGAGAGAAAAGGTGTGATTGTGGCTTTGGTAAATCAATTGGGTAAACTTGTGGCCTGGAAATCAAGTATTTCTACCCAGAGGATAGAAATTTTGGCGGGTGTACCTCCTATCCTTGAAACTGAGGGTGTAATTTTACATTTGCTTTTGAAAGGAAATCCGTACTTGTATTGCGGGACTGGATGTACGGTAACTCCGAACCAGTATAAAATCCGGTGTGATCTTTCCTTTACTGCTTTTATTTCTGCATCTGTGTTTGTTTCTGTGATCATATCTATATATGTATATTGCATACATCGGTGTCTAAATTAACATAAACTCAAAAAGATTTAGTAATTCTTTATTAACACTATTCACCCCCCTCTGGTGTTAATCCTAGCCTTAAGATCCGTAATCCGCATTCCTCACAGCTTTTTCTTATTTACCCCATAACAATTCGTCCTTCTGTATGGTTTAAGTCGGACGTGTGTAGTTTATCGACGATCTAAAGCATATAAAAAGGCAGGACGTTACAAGTAAATTCAAGTAATTAATACTCATTAAATTATTTGATAATCTATAAACAAAATGACAATTTCAATTTATATACCGCATTAGTGTTAACACATGGTAGGTATTTATTTCAAATGTAAAAATATTTAAATCACTTAACAAAAATTATAGGCATAAGGAATAATAAAACGTTTAATTTATGATTGATATATCAAACGTTGCATAACAAAATTTTATTTTAACATTTAAAGTACGAAAACCATGTTTTTACAAAATTAGCGTGTGCAATGCAAGGGATACATTCTATTACTTTATTATTATTATTATCCATAATTTTAATAAACTAAAAAAATAGTTTTTCCCTTAATATCTAATGTAATATTTAAAATTCTTATCAATACAGATTTGCAGTTTGACATCTAAAACTCATCGTCATGCACATGTGCGGATGCGCGTGCGCATCAAAACACACAGGATCGGGAATTTACTCAATATTACTTCAAAAGGAACATATTACATCAATATTTTTCTTTGAAATTTATCATATACATAAACACTAAAAGTTATTTCACATATATAGTTATATCAGTCATATTTAACGTATAATTTCTTAATTTCAAAATATAAACTATACTTATTTTAAAATTACGTAAAATGTTTTAAGATATAAAATTTTGGAAATAACAATAATATATATACACATTTTTTAAATGCATAAATCAATAAAATAATATGTTTAACATATAATTTCCTTAAACTTTAGAAATATTATTGTAAACCTAATTTGAGACAAAATCTATCATTTTAAATAGTTAGAATATGAAAATAATGAATATATGATTATTTTTAACTATTCGAAAATAACTTCTGAATATATTTTACTATGAAAACATAACATTTTAACATGCTAAAATCAAATAAAAATGTTTAACATTAGCATATTACATTGTGCATCGACTATTTAAGCATGTATATTTGACAATTTCTTTTACAACATTACCGTGTGGATCGCACGGGTTACACACTAGTTTAAATTGATAGTTAAACATTTAATTAGAATTTAAATGCTAGTAAAATCCTCAATTTATTGATAATTGATTGATTGTTGTCATTATTGACTATTTGGAGGATGGCAGGTGATGGATGAAATTTGATTGATATTTTGGATATTTGGATGTTTATTTATGTTTAATATATCTTGTTATCATCGTGTATGTTGTTTGTAGTATATAAAACTACAAATTTATAATTTTGAATAAATTAAGAAATAGGTTGAAACGATATATACCTATGGCATTAAATTTGGATTGAATGATATATGTCCATCTCTAGAATTAAGTTTAAATAATTGATTCACTTGGCCATAGGATAGAGAATTATATACGGACACCAGGTTGGTTAAATTAAATGATTTTAAAAACTGATATGAAAATTATTTAAATTAATTGATTTTAATAAATAAATAAATAGAATTTATGGAAATTGGATTTTTTCGAATATGAGCTCAGAATGTTGAAATTTAATTTTGAAACAGGCATTGTTTACTTAAAAGATGTTGAGATTTTTAAGTTAGAATCAGAATATGATGTGAATTTCATAAATTGATTTGTTTTGAAAAGATTGGACTTTTATTTGAACTTCGAATATTGCTAAGTAAAAGTGATTTATAACGATATTTCGAAATTGAGGTCGGAATCTAATTATATTTGAAGATTTGGTTTTAAATTTGAGATTGAAGGAAAATTTGATTTTAAATTTGAGATTGAAGGAAAATTTGATTTAAATGTTTGAATCGACATTTGGAAATCAAACTCGAAAACTGATATAAAAAAAATGGTCTAAATTTGGAGTTGGGATTGAAATTAATTTGAAATGGAATTGAAATTGATTTGGAATTGAAATTGAATTCGATTTGAAATCGGATTGGTTAAATCGAAATGGAAATTGGAAATTGATTTGAATTGGAAAATTGGAATTGAATCGGTTTGATTTTGAAACTATTTTTCAATAAATTATTTTAGTATAAACTATTTCAAATCTATTTTCTTAAATTACCAAGCTATTTTGATTTTCCAAACTATTTTGCTACGTAAACCATTTGATTACTAGAATGTAAAGGAACCAATCGGTGCGTAAATGACATTTGGTTGTTAAAGAGACCGGGGCCTCTTATTTGCATACTCTCTGCCAATATTGGAACCACTTTAGCAACTGTGTACGCAATGGTTGATATCCAGAATGTAATGGTTAAATTTGCGAACGTTTACTAGAATGAAGTAAGAGAAGATGATGGATAGCTTTGACATTCGTGTCATAATTAAAATGACTAAAACACGAGCCTTTGTCTGGCTAATGAGGTTAGCTACCTCTGGCGACATTGATCCCTCATATTACTATTGTAGTTTCGTATTCGATGGGTGCACATTTTTCGTTTGGATTGATAGTTGCAGTCAGACACAGAGTGGTTTCGAGCAGCCAGAAAGGATAAACCGGTAGAATCATACCTTAGGCATTGGCTAACATGCATTGTCATATGTATCTCTATACAAGCCCATTACGACTTTGGTTTAGAACTATACAAATATGTTGAGGTGGATCAATGTAAAGCCTTAACGTTATTTTGATATTTATTTTACTGATAGACATTATTTATTATAGGGTATACTATTATATATAAATAGTTTAACAGATCCTTAGGAGATGGAAAATCCCATAACATCTCTTGAGTTATTCCAGTCATTTTTTGTGATATTGATTTGACTTTAATAAGAGTATTTAGTCATGACTTGAGTGTTTTGTCTTTTCATTAAGTTCGAGTTAGTCCTGGTTTTTTTTCAGCATATTAATGATTATTCTCTGAAGGAAGAAAACGAAGATTTTGATATATACTATTATTATTCCCTTATTCATGCTATCTTGTATATTGATCACTTATCCCTGATGTGTCTGTGTGTGTATATAACTCTGATAAATGTGTATAGATTATAATCAAATGTGTATTAAACAACTTCATGAACTGTTATTTGATTATTATATTTTATTGTTTCTGCTGTGAGATTCTATGTTTGTTATCTTCTCCTTTTCTTATTTTTCTTATTTAACCTCATTGATTATCTACGTTTCGGATTGTTTAAGTTCGACATGTGTGAATTATTGTCAATTAAAACCTTCTGAAATGTGGGTCGTCACCCCCGCCTATGGTTTCATGCCATATCCACAGTAGCCACCCGGGTATGGTTTCATGTCGCATCCTCTGTAGTCAATTCCAACTCAGATTTCAAATGAATATGTACAAGAAAATAAAGATAAAGATGTTGAAACCAAAGATATAGAGAGTGAAAATGTTGATAATGATGTCACATTTGGATAGCATGGAAATTGTTGCTTTTCTTAATGAAGACGATATATGTATAGATGCTCTGAATCTATATATAATGAGAATACCCCAATTTGAAGCTTTTGCAATTACCATAATACCCTTTTAAATTTTTAAGTGTTAAGGATATTTCTGTCATTTTTATTTACAACTACGATGCAAGGATATTCCTTCCAATAAAACTATCGCATAACCTTTTTATCTTCTTATTTTCAATTTGAAGCTACTTCGTCATCGATCAGATGATCATGAAAGTTGAATCATTCAAGTCGTTAAAAAGGACAACAAGGGAAAATTTTCTATACGACCTTTTCCTCTTTACCGCTCACACCATCACTATGATTTCCATCTTTAGTTTATGCTAATTAGTTAAATAAGGGATAATAATATAGTTTTAATATCATTTTTATCTCTGCCTCCTATCTTATATAAATTATGTTTTTATAATTAAAGTCATTGTAGAAAAAACAAATATATGGGAGGTAGAGATGTACTAAAGGCATATTATATGATAACAAAAGATTAGATAATGAACATGCATGTAACTGCTAATATAGATGGGGCAACGTGTCTTATCTGAGATGTTTCACATTCACAATTTATGTGGTTTAATAAATATATTCAACACGTTTGCGTTACAACATTTTGAACAATGATTATTTTAGATTTGATCAAAAATTTGGTATTTCGGAAAAATTTAGCCATTGTCAACTGAGAGAGATCGAGCACCTAAAAATGAGTATTGGTGAGAATGATAAGAATAAATTGGATTATTTGAATAACAGTTGTTCAATATTTTACTTTATTTACAATAGAGATGTGTGTTTTACGTTATTCATATTAATATTATCATGCATCAAAAAATCATATTATCACGCATAAAAACAATAGCTTTTTTAACTTCTTTTTTTTGAGACATCACTTATTTTACTTAATTTATTGGCAACGTGCTAATTAAAAAACTAAGTCTCCACTATCATAAAATCTAAGTGAACTATTTAAACTCAAATTTTTATACGGTCCATATTATGAATGTCCCTACTCGATGTTATACCTTTTACCGGTTCGCTATACATCTTTTGTACTACTTATGAGGTATCCATATACCATTTTACTGCATTTCTTTAGAATTATTATTTGATTCAGGAGAAGTAGTCAGAAGCAATGTAAATATTTTTGTATTTAATCCAAGATCGCAATTATACGATAACAAGAAATTAGTTATATTTTCTTTGCTCACGTGCATCGCGCGTGCCATTTGTACTGGTGTTAATAATGATGCTCCGTTAGATGATATTCCAGAGGAAGTTCATGACATTGATGAACATATCAAGATGAAGAACCATTAGAGGATGACCAATGCAACGAGACAATCATCGAAAAATCTATTATGCAAGAAGTTCAATTTACCGATGAAATATTTGGTCTGGAATGTATGGAAAAAGGCCCTCGAGTCCGTATGATTTTTTAATCAAAGAAATCTTTAATTGAACATATAAGCGAATGGTCGATAAAGTATTCAGTTTCATTTGAAAACATTTAAGTCTCGTGCTAGAGAGTTCATTATTATATGAGATATTGGTGATAACTATCCATGGAGGCTTCATGCTATTGTTCCTAAAAGAGATTATGTTGGATGGTGGGTAAAAAATAATACCGTGGTGATCACACATGCTCAAATCTAATCATCAACTTGAATTATAAACAAGCAACAACGAAGTTCATACATAACAAAGTCCTTTCACATGTTAAATCGAACTCAAGTTACACTACAAAATCTGTCCAGGAGCATATGGGAACTACATATAAAATTCAAATAAGTTACATAAGAGCTTGCAAATAACTAACCAAAGCTGTGTCAAAAATATTTGACGACTGGGAATCATCATACAATTAATTATCACAGTTTTTCGTGCAATACAGAAAAGCAATCCAAACACTATCTATCATGTTCATACAGATGGCGTTCAATTTTATGGAGCTTTCTGGACATTTTGACCGAGCATATAAGGTTTCAAGCATTGTCATCCGGACGCGTCTTTATGGTAAATATCAATGTACATTGCTTGTGGTTACAAGATGATGCAAACTACACTATTTTTCCTTTGACATTTATCACTGTACGAACCGAATCGGCACAGACTTGATGATGGTTTTTTAATGCATGGAACACTTGATTTCATCTTTAAATGAAAGATACAATACATTCATTTCTGATAGAATGAAAGGAATTCCAGCCGCTTTACAAGAGAAATGGAAAAGGCCTCATCATCGCTTCTGGATTCGTCATTTGAAAGCAAACTTCAAAAATGCGGTTTTGGTAGCAAAATTTTACAGAACTTATTACATGCCTATGCTTGAAGCAAGAGATAAGATAACATACAAAAAACTAAGAGCGCAAATAAAAATAGTTAGTCCGATTGCTAACGGATGAATTGATAGAAGTCTTAGACAGAATGATGAAAGATTTGTATGATGACTACCAATGCTTCGAAGAGTTTTAATGAAGCTCTAAAAGGTGCAAGATCGTTAATGATGAAGATGTTATTAGCATGTACCTTTTATCACCTTAAAAGCTACTTCGATAGAATACGTACTGATAGACATGGAGTACACATGCACTCACGCCAATGTACGAAAAAATGATGGAAAAATATGCAATAGTACGTAGTACGAGCATTAACAATTTCAGTTTGACGAAGTGACAAGCAACAGACACAAACGCATATAACTACACATTACATATCGCCCATGACAGCTGCAACTGTTCATGCAATATTCCTATTCTTGTCTATTTTCTATGTTTTGACTGCATGTGCACGATGTAGAGGAGGAACTAACATAGCTTACCATGATATTATTTTATCATGGTTTAAAGCAAAAAGTTAAAGACATAATTTTTTCTCGATTTTTCATCTTGTGCCCGACAGTAGATATTGAGATGTATATGAAGGTCGCACCATACAACCACCGTCTACACGTAGGAATATAGAAAAATCAAAATCCACATGAATTAGGGAGGTCATGGACGAAATGGGTAATAGAAGACAGTACAGATGTGGATAATGCGGTAATTTGGGTCATAAGAGAAGAACATACATGAAACATTAGCTAATTTATTTGCTTTTACTACTTATGTCATTTATGTATTGTAGAACTTCTATTTTATTTTGTACGCAACTTTTGTACGCAATATCCATTATACGCAAATTCAAACAAAAACAAAGTAATACATAAAACATTACATAACCAATACAACCACTAAGTAATACAACAACCAAATAATATATCAATCAAGTAATACATCAACCATTGAAACTATTGAATACATAACTCCATCAAATCAGCATAATACACAACCATTACATAACAATTACATTAACTATTTTAGTAGACCCTTCTTCTAATGGCTTCAAGGACTGTAAATAGTCTACCTGATGTCGTAGTTTACTATTTTCCTTTTTCATTCGAATCACTTCGGCTTGCATTTCTAGGGCATATTCAGTTCCCCTCGGACACAACGGACAATTTATCCATTTGAAATATCGACAGCACTCAACAACATATGAGTGAAGCTTATGATCTTGGTAATGTGCACATCCATAAAATCGACACCCTGCATTTGTATGATTCCTTCATACAACTATCTCACAAAATTCCACAATGACAAATTGGATGTGCTGGTTTTCTCACTCCACCTTCGCGGAAAATTTGTTTCACCGATCTTTGATTAGGTCCATCTAAGCAAAACCAATTCTCCAAACTAGATTTAACAACAGCACCAATACCTTAAGGGACTATTCAAACTGAGTTTCAAGAACAAATTCAAATTCAACTTCCCATTGTTCACAATATTTCACAAAACATCATCTTCGATCTCTCAATTATCCATGTCGGTTTGGCTAGCTTAATATGAAAGGTATGGAACTAAAAATTAACACAAAAAAAAAGAACCCAAAACGACACCAGATCTAAAAATAGAGTTTAGCGAATTATCTTGCAAAGATTGTTGTGGCGTTGTTTTAATCGATTAATGATACAGAAATATGATGATTTTAAATGGATTTGACGAACAAATTAGAATTTGATGATTGGGGGTCTTTAAGTTCGAAATTAGGAGAGTAGAAAAGAGGAATGAATGGTAAAGTGAGAATGTGATGAAAAGTGTGACTGTTTCTATTTTTATAAACAACAAGTCATACAAGACAACTATGAATTATGCCTAAAATTAATATACCATACGAGCGCACGCCTATGGTATATTATTTTTAAGTGCAACTTATAGTTGTGCCTGTTAGTTTTTTTAATATCTGGATGCAACTGTGAGTTGCGCCTATAATAATATAACATAGACGCAACTCATAGATATGCCCAAAAGTTGGTAGTTACAACAAAAATGGTGTGGCTGCTGATTGGGCACAAACTAGTCATGTTTGGTAATAAGTTTGCAAACTAGCTCTGAACGTGAAATAGTTTATAAAATCAGCCCACTTCAAAAATTTATTCTTAGAAAAATGTTAACGTGGCTGCTGACTACGTGCAAACCAGCCTTATTTGGCAATAAGTTTGAAAACTGGCTCTGAACGCGAAATAGTTTCGAGAATTAGCCCACTTCGAAATTTTACCATAGAAATTATTGTTGATTGATCTATGATAAGTTGTCGAGTTAAGATTCAAAATGTAAACATCAACTAAATTAAGACAAATGAGAAGAAACGTTACAAAATAGGAGGCGAAATTATATCTTTAGTACTTTAGAATAGGGCAATTTTTCAAAAGGAAACTGGATAAATAACTTATTTTAGTTTTAGGCCTCATCAAAAAATTATTGTAAAACTAGGCCTCATTTTGAATATGCTTTGTAGGAATTTTTTTATCCATAGAGCTTGCGCATTCCATAAGTACTCTATTTATAATTGTAACAACCCGCATATCTAACGATTTTATATTTAAATATTTTATTTAAATATAGCGTCATTAGTCGGATTTTTGGTCCGAAATGTTACTTTTTGCAAATGGCCGAATTAGGACTCGAAACCATTCCCATTGGTTCCAAAATGGCGTTTGCGACCTTTTTGAGTACAATCTTTGATATGTTTGGAGTAAGTTGAATTTGGCCACTTTTTCTAGTGGGTTTGGGTTCAGCCCATTTGTTAGTTTAAACCCCTAACTCAGCCCTCTTCTCTCCATTCCCTCATTCCACTCTTCTAAAACTTAAGAAAAAATGAAATAGTGGAAGGGAAGAGGAAATAGAAATTGCAAGCCCTACTTTAACTTGCATACTTGATTCTTGCTCCAAAAATCAAAGAGAAGCTATAGATAAGTCTCCTCTTCATCTTCTCTATCTCTTTCTCTCTTCAATTTCAGGCGTTTCCTAAACCTAACTTTAGGAAATATGTGTTTTATTCTTTGATTGAAGCTTGTTGACTTGAAGTGAAGAGTATTTGTCTCCTTCTTGTGTTTGAGCACCTTCTTCTTTGTTTTGTTATATAAGGTGAGATTCTTATCTCACATCTATGCTTATATATATGTATACATCTTTGTTTGGGTGTAAGAAGGTGAGTTTTGAACTCATATCTACTTCTCTTGATTTCATTGATGTTGGGCATGAATTCCTAGCACTTGTTCATATGCACTTGTTTCGATTTGGATTGCTTTGGTGAAATTGCCAAATATTGATTTTTGAAGCCAAATCTATGTAAAACCTTATATGGTTGATGTTTATGATGTTCGGAGTGTTTGGGTGTGTCGTTAAGGTTGGGTAGTCATTTGACGTAAGCCCATAATCAACACGCATCCGATTGCTTTCGATTTGTTGGCCATAGATGGCCTAGGTTCAGGAATGCCTGACCATCAGGTTTCAGACGTCTAAAACTCCTATTTCATACGTCTGGAAGGTTGGATTCATACGTCTGAATTCTGTTTTGAAAAACAAATTAATTTTCAGATCAGACGTCTGAATCCCTTCTTTCAGACGTCTGAACATGCTGTTTTTGCCAAATTGCCTTGTTCGTTTAGTTTTCCAAATTTAATCGATGTATATTGATTCCAATTAGTTGTTTATGTATATTTGATCTTGATGATTCCTTTTTGAATTCATTCATGGGTTTTTATAAACGATTTCTTCAAATCGTATTAAAAGTTCGCTTTTCCGGTTTATAAATTCTATTTAAAATATACACGCACAATTTTGCACTTCGAGCGAAGTGGAAGGGTGGTTAAATGGTTGGGCAAAACGCGGACCATGAATCTGTGCATTTATCCTTCCGATTAATCCCCGACCTATTCAATTGATCGTTTTGACCTTCGGGTTTGGTTTACCGATGATATGAGGTGAACTTGTACTGCTTTGAGTGTGAAATTAACTAACGGATAGTAAACCGTTTAGTGCGAACGAGTGGTTATGGGACTCACGTTACCACTTTTCGGATTCCTTTTTGAGAGTTATGACACATTCCGCCAGTTAGTGGTGTCCAGTACTGGGTCTTCGACCTTCACTACTACGGTTTGTTGCCTTCCGGTTTGATGCCTTCGGGTTTGTGCCTTCGGGTTCGTTGCCCTATATTATCGCTTCCGATGTTGGTCGTTATGAGCCGCCTAGGTGATATTGGGGTGCCCTTTAGTATCGCTTCCGATGTTGGTCGTTATGAGCCGCATGGGTGATACTGGGTTTGGAGTCTTCGGGCTCATGGATCCTTGTTTGTACAGTACTGAGCTCGAGCAAATTTTCTGATGTTTCATTCATATGTATATTCCCTAGGTATCGCTCTTCGGTGTTGGTCTTTTTGAGCCGCATGATGCGTAACGTTTACCTTGTGGAACTTGTATACCTTATGGGTATTTGTTATTGCCTTTATGGATTGTTTTGGGATATTCTTATCCGTTGTTTCTATGAGTTGCCGATTATATGAGGCTTGTTATCATATGATTCGTCTTTTGCTAGATGATTGTGTTATCTCCTTTAGAGATATTTGTTATACTTTGTGACCTTGCAGGTTATTGTTGTTCAGTTTATCTAACTGATTTGTTTGGCTAGACTGACCCGTGTATTTTATACTCGGGTCAGACCGAGTTGTTTCAGGTTAGGTGCTTTTGGACTTAGCCTCTTTTGCTTCTGCATGGACTATTCAGTTTGTTCCTTTTTGTAAAAGCTTTTTGTGTAGTCCTTTATTTGTAATTCCGATATGTATTCTTTTGATTCGTCTGTATATTGTGGTTTGCTATACCACTTGACATGTATTATTTTGTGTACTGTTATGTATCAATATATGTGTATATGATGATCTACTGTTCTGTGATGTATATTAGATTTGAGTTGTTATATTCTGTTCTGATAGATCCTTCAACCACCTATGGTTTGGTTTTAAGTATTCATTGGATATGTCGATCTGCTTGGTATGACTATTGTCGATGTATTAAATAGATAGTTAGAGCTAGGCTATAGATGGTCGCTCCTAACCAGCCTTATTCTCCGTGTTAGTTGACGGCATTACCCTGTAGTGTCCTTGGCTAGCGTCGGTATAGAGGTGGGGCGTCACAGCGTGGTATCAGAGCTAAGTTCAGGACAAAGTATGATAAATACTGAATAGGTGCACATATTACGGTACATCAAAGTGTATAAGTGATACAAATCCTTGAATCATCGTGCCTTTCTATTCCTTTTACCATCATGGTTAGATAGAATTTGGGGAATACGTCTAGGAATGCATTTTATTCCATAGTATTCCGTATTGAAGTATCTACCTTGTGATTAATCTTGTTCTTATCTTACTTTCAGCGTATGGCTGGAAGAGGCAGGGGACGATGTTCGGATGCTGGGCAATCCAGTGGCACACATCCGGATGGCGTTTATATGTCTGTCGATCAGTTTTTGGAATTGTTTAGGACCACTCAGACTCCAGTTCCTCCTCGATTGTCTCCACCTCGCAAGTCTGCTTTTGCATGCCAGTGCAGTGATTTTGCTCATCTTGGAGGAATGCTGTTTAAAGGCTCCGAGTCCGTTCTTGAAGTCCAAGCTTGGTTTCGCACGTGCGAGCGTATCTTCTCTCGTATGGATCTTTCTGACCATGATAGAGTTCTTGTAACTTCTAGCTTATTACAAGAGCGTGCTCTTGGTTGGTATGAGCTTCTTATAGCCGAGATTGATGAGTCTACTCTTTCTTGGACTCAGTTTCGGGAGCGATTTAAACTCAAGTTCGTTCCTGAATCTGAAAAAGTTTTATTGACTTGTCGCTTCCTTGAGTTGAAGCAAGGGAAATCTTCTGTTTCTGAGTATGTTGCATCATTCGAGGTTTTATCTAAGTATGGTCTTGAATTCATTAGCACTTCTTATGAGAAGAATTTGAAGTTTGTTTCTGGTCTTAAGAAATATCTTAAGAAGTCTTTTTTTCTCCAGCTTAAGCTTTCTTTTGAGGAATTGATTGATTCGACACTTCATCTCGAGACCATCGAGAAGGAGTGTGATAGTGATGTTGGTGTTAAGGTTTCTAAGAACCCCAACAAGAAGTCGTTTCCATTTCAGAAGAAGCCTTTTCCTTCTAAGAAGAAGACTGGTGGTTCTAGTTTTCAGCCTCAGTCTGTTGGAACACCTTTCGTCCGGAAGTGTTTCAATTGTGGTTCTCCGGATCATATTATTCGAGCTTGTCCTAAGCCTCTGTTCTGCCGCTATGGCAAGAAGGAAGGTCATCATGTTTCAGCTTGCCCTATGTTCCGGCTGGTGCCAAGTCTAGCAAGCTTTATGCTGCTAAGGCTTCTGAAGGTCCTTCTCAGCCCAAAGATATATCTCCATCTATTTTGGAAGGTTCTATTTTATTTCATGATCATAGTGTACGACTCGATACGGGTGCTTCACATTCTTTCGTATCGAAGAAGCTCGTCGATGATTTATCTTTGGATGTTTCTTGTATGGTTAATTTTAAGGATTGCGAATCCTATTGGGGGATCCACGACCCTTAGCCTGCTTTGTGATGATCTTGAGATTGTTTTATGTGGCTTTTCTTTTCATGTGAATCCGCACGTTATTTCATGTCTGGGATTTGATTTGATTTTGGGAATGGACTGGCTAGTAAGATATGATGCCAGGATTAATTGTTCGGAGAGAATTTTGTATCTTCGACATCCGGATTCGTCTACTCGGCTATCTCTTATTCTTTGGGATGTGGATAATTCCGAAATGGCTTTATATTCTCTTGACTCGCGAGATGATGATGATATATCTCGTATTCCTATTTCTTGTGACTTTTTTGATGTTTTTTAGCCTGTCTCGGGTTTGCCACCTAAGCGGGCAATTGAGTTCCACATTGATCTCATTCTAGGCGCGCAGCCAGTTAGTCGTCCTCCCACGAGGATGTCTGCAAGGGAAAATGAGGAACTCAAGAAGCAGCTTTTAGAGCTTGAGTCCAAGCAGTTGATTCAGTCCAGTTTTTTCTCCGTGGGGATTTGCGGTCGTCTGCGTGAAGAAGTCTAATGGAACTCTTAGGCTTTGCATTGACTATCGCAAGCTTAACGAGTTGACCATTAGAAATAGGTATCCATTGCCTAGGATCGATGATATGTTCGATCTATTGAGTGGTGCTAAGGTCTTTTCTCAGCTTGACCTTGCCACAGGTTTTCATCAGTTACGAGTCGCGGAGGATAGCATACCGCTTTTCGCACTCGTTATGGTTCTTTTGAGTGGCTCGTTATGCCGTTCGGGTTGACGAACGCTCCTGCTTTCTTTGTCGATCTCATGAATCGGGTATTCCGGGAATATCTCGATAAGTTCTTCCTTGTCTTCATTGATGATATCCTTATTTATTATAAGTCTGAAGCCGAGCATGCTAATCACTTGAGAATTGTCTTGAGTACCCTCCGTCATCATCAGCTTAGTGCCAAATTCTCCAAGTGCCACTTTTGGGAGAATAAGGTTAAGTTCTTAGGCCATGTTTTATCTTCTGATGGCATTTCTGTCGATCCCTCAAAGATCGAAGCCATCTAGAATTGGAAGAGGCCTGAGAATGTTCATGAGATTCGTACTTTCCTTGGATTGGCGGGTTAGTACCGTCGGTTCATTAAGGATTTTTCCCGGGTTATGCTTCCTCTCACCTGCCTTACTCGGAAAGGCATTCGTTTTATTTGGTCCGACAAGTGTGAAGCTTCCTTTCAGACATTGAAGGAACTTCTCACGAATGCTCCTATTCTTGTGGTTCCCGAGGGGAATCATGATCTTGTTGTCTACACCGATGCTTGTGGTAGTGGCCTCGGTGCTGTTCTTATGCAGAAGCATCGGGTAGTTGCTTATGCTTCTAGGAAACTGCGTCCGAATGAAGTTTGCTATGCCACTCATGATCTTGAGTTAGCTGCCATTGTCTTTGCCTTGAAGATTTGGCGACACTATTTATTGGGAGAGCGCTTCATTCTTTATACCGATCATAAATCTCTGAAGTATTTGTTCACTCAGAAGGAACTCAATATGAGACAACAGCGTTGGCTCGAGTTTCTTGACTCTCATGACTTTGACATCCAGTACACCTCTGGAAAGGGTAATCGTATTGCTGATGCGCTTAGTCGCAAACATTTGGCTGTAGTTTCTATGATGCTTGTCGAATGGGATATTCTTGAGACTCTATCTTTTTGTGAAATTCGTGATCGAGGTTCATTTTTTGATTCTCCTATTCAATTATTTAGTTTGGGAGCTCGACCTATTTTGTTGGATCGTATTGCCGATGCTCAGCGGTGTGATCCTGATTTGTTGCATCTTATTCAGCTTTGTGAGTCTGGATCCTGTGATGAGGCGTTGCGGGATTTCAGCATTGATTCTCATGGGTGTCTTCGCAAGAAGAACCGTCTTTTTGTGCCTTCTGATTTTGCACTTAGGCATGACATTCTTGATGACTGTCATCGTACTAAGTATACAATTCATCCTGGTAGCAGTAAGATGTATGCCGATATGTATCATCTTTATTATTGGGAAGGCATGAAGCGCAATGTGGCGAGTCATGTGAGCAATTGTATAACTTGTCAGCGTTTTAAGGCCGAACAACAGCGTCCTTCGGGTCTTCTTCAGCCTCTAGAGATTCCATTGTGGAAATGGGATCAGATTTCTATGGATTTCATTGACGGCCTACCTCGTTCGAGATCGGGCCATTCTAGCATTTGGGTTATTGTTGATCACCTCACTAAGTCTACTCATTTTGTCCCTATTAAGTCTAATAGGACTGCTTTGCTTTTGGCTAAGTTATATGTCAAGGAAATCGTGAGAATTCACGGTGTTCCTAGTTCTATTGTCAGTGATCGTGATCCTTTATTCACGAGTCATTTTTTGAAGAGTCTTCAGCAAGCTTTGGGAACAAAGCTTAATTTTAGTACAGCTTATCATCCGCAGTCTGACGAACAGACTGAACGGGTGAATCGTATCTCGGAAGATCTTCTCCGTATTTGTATTTTTGATTTCGGTGGTTGTTGGGAGGATCACCTACCTCTGGTAGAGTTCTCCTACAACAATAGTTTTCAATCTAGTATCGGTATGGCTCCTTTCGATGCTTTATACGGAAGACCATGTCGATCACCTTCTTGTTGGTTGGAATCTGGGGAGAAGCTTATTCTTGGTCCAGATTTTGTTCGTGATTCTTCCGAGAAGATTGATCTTATCCGGTTGAGAATGAAAGAGGCACAGAGTCGCCAGAAATCCTACGCGGATAGCCGTAGGAAGCCTCTCGAGTTCTCGATTGGTGATCTTGTTTTTATTCGTGTTTCTCCTTTGAAAGGGGTTATGCATTTCAGTACGACTGGGAAATTGGCTCCTCGCTTTATAGGACCATTTTCTATTACTGAACGTTTGGCCCTATGGCTTATAGAGTTTCACTTCCTGCTCATTTATCTGGCATTCATGACGTGTTTCATGTCTCGCAACTTCGGAAGTGTCTTCGAGAACCAGATTATGTTATTGATTCTCCTGATTTTCTTGAGCTTGAGATCTCACCGGACTTATTTATTGTACAGCAGCCTATTCGCGTACTTGACACGGAGGTGCGACACCTTCGGAACAAGGACGTGCCGCTCGTTAAAGTTCAATGCTCCGCTAGTCCCAATGACTGTACTTGGGAAACTAGAGAGTTTATTGAGCGATCCTATCCGGGTTTTCTATCCTTGCTTGGGAATGGTGAGAATATCTTTTCATCTCAAGCTTATTTTCTTTTCTTTCGAAGGTTGTATGTATGTAGTTGTTACAAATATCGTATCTAGGAATTGCGGGGACGCAATTTTGTAAGGAGGGGAGATCTGTAACAACCCGCATATTCAACGATTTTATATTTAAGTATTTTATTTAAATATAGCGTCGTTAGTCGGATTTTTTGTAACGACCCAACTTCCACACTCCAGGAAGTCGCATCGCTAATAAGAAAGAAGAGGATAAAAAAGAGAAAGAAAGAGAAGAAGAAGAAACAACACATCAGAATCTAAACAGCGGAACGAATAAATCATATTAATAACATAATATATTACATAGTTTACAATCATTATCAGAGTACACAGATATACAACACATACTAGACAGTTATAAACACCTGTCCAGTATTTACAACACAATACAATCCAAAGACAACACAGAACACACAGCGGAATACTAATATCTAACGCAGAAGCCTCCTGCTCCATTGCTCCTCCAATATTCATCAAAGCTAACCTGAATCCATTATCTACTCATAAAAATTTGAGTACCCAAGAGTTTATGAAAAACAAAAATAATCTCCGGGTCAGACATGGGTCTGGTGTGAGTAACAGGTTAAAGTTGCTTAACTTTCAAAAATCTTTTGAAAAGAAAGGTATCATGTAAGACTTCCCACACATAAACATGGAAAAGTTTTTACCTTACGCTAACCAAAACATTTGATAGGAAATCCAGTGATATTATAATAGGGTCTAGGGTTTTCAAGTAAATAAGAAATAGCCGAAATTGTTACATCTATTAAATTCCAGCTACTAGCCACAAAAGTGGGTAATACAATCAAAACCGTTGGCACTTATTGGATTTTGGATTCCATACAATGGCAGGGCTACCGGGGTACCGCCCGTCACAGTACGTGGCCTAGATCAACGTACCGAGGAGTACTCCCACTCCCCTGCAACACAAGGCCGGACCCATTCCTTACTGAATAGTTCCGAACAAGACAACCCCGCAGTTGGTGCGCATATCCAACTGCCCACTAAGCCGAATATAAAGGAACCTCTAGACAGCGATCAATCTTGCTCTCCAGTGGGCGATACCCACGAAGCCTTGCTGCACCTTCCCTGTTTTAGCCATTCCCGGTTGTTGAGGCTTGAGGCTGCGATTACCTTTAGAGGACACATTATCTTAGAATGCTCATCGCCCACCTGACGATGTTCTGAAAGCATTCAATCCATACAAGTTCGTTCCAGGTTCGAACGGAATCGAAGGCATTATCTCGTTACACTCGTTTTGGAATCACCCTCAGAGTTAACGACGATAACCCTTGCACTCTGAATCTCCATCTCGAATCTATAAGTACTATTTCGTCAAACTCATTACGGAATCACCCACAGAGTTATACTGACGTATAGCCCTTACACCTCGAGTCTTCACTCGCTCCACTTGGATTAACGACCTAACGTTTAATTGGAATCGATGTGGTTTTCGGATTCAAAATATGGAAACCCGATCCCAGTCTCATCGAAATCCAAAGCGTGTCTTTTAGGTCCAAGTTGTTTTAAAGTTTAAAACAATTCAATCTAATTATCTATATACACACAGATAGATAACTCATAGATTCACAACAGATAATTATCATTATCATAACCACAGATAATCCACATTTATCACTATCAAAGATAACCCATATCACCATCACAACGCAACCAATACATCCATATCACTCAACATTATTAATCTCATAGCTGTTAACCCTGTTCTACCAACGAGTTGAAACTTGGGCCGACTCATCCACTTAAGGTCTTTAACGACTCATTGGATTTACGACTCAAGGGGCTTCAGCAACTTAAGGAAAGGACCGACTAAACTGGTAGCGACTCAATTGGCTGATGAGCTAAGGCTCAAGGCAACTTAGAGGAATGAAATGACTCATGGAGGTTAACGGTTCATGAGACAGGCCGACTCAGTGAGTTACCGACTCAACGAAGTTCACGGCTCATATGAGACGACTCAAGGACATGACCGACTCATCTACTCAAGGACTGGACCGACTCATCTACACAAGGTTCGTAACGACTCAGTGGATCAACGACTCAACGAGTTAATGCCTTAGAGGAGCAGAGTGGCTTAACTAGTTAACGGTTCACAAGGAAGACCGACTCAGTACATTACCGACTCATCAAGGCTATCGCCTCAGCGACTCAACAAGTCCACGACTCATCATAAGAAATGACTCAAGAGGATTGACAACCTAAGAAGATAAGTCCCTAAGTCTCTTCGCCTACATACCGCTACCTGATAAGTCGTTAACGACTTAACGACTCATGACTCAGAATGACTCGTCCACGACTTAAAGCCATTGAGTCGTAGTCCATTGCCACAGTGCTAATGCCAATAAGGCTTGACTCGTAAACGACTCAGAACTTAGCATAAAATCAAGCAGAGGAATAAGGCATGGAGAAATCAAGGGTTGGCTCAGTGAGTCGGCCACGACCTAATTTGACTCGGCCACGAGCCAAGCATGAGTCGAACACGACTCACGACTCAGGGCTGAAAACTCCTATAAATACATGGCCACCTCCAACATTCAAGGGACTTTTGGCTCATTCATTCCAAGCGCCGTTACTCTGTTGCATTCTGAACTACTTCAACACTTAAAGCTTTTTGAGATACAAAGAACGCCTCAAGGAACTTCACGAAGAAATCATACATGTCCAACATGAGTTCAAAGATTTGGATCGACATTGAAGTTTAGGCAACTTGTTCTAAGTCACTTGTAACTCGAAGTGTGTTGTAATCAAAGTGTAACTGCATCGACTTGTAATCAAATCGTCAATAAAGATATTCAAAGTGGACGTAGGCTCTCTCTTAAGCCGAACCACTATAAAATTGCTGTTGTCTACTGCTTTTTCGCTATTATCTGCTTATAATCTGTTCTCGAGTTATCGGGTGGTGCTTTCACAATTTCACTTCATACACCGGGGTGTTAGCGTTCAAATTTTAGCGTTAACATTATTGGTGCTTTCACCGAGAGGACTAAACTCAGGCAAATCGTCATCATTGCTCCATGAATGTTTGTTGAAATAACCTCTCTGAAGACTAGAAGTTTATCTGAAATCATGGCTCCGGGGAGAAAGAGTAGATCTGTAAGATCTGGAAATGCTCAAGAGGGAACCTCCGCTTACCCTGTATCGAATCAAGCCACTCCAGCTGTCGGAGTTACAAAGGCAGAGCTGGATGCTGCAATCTTAGGGCTGAACCAGCAGATAAATGCCCAAAATGCACAATTCGAGGCTCAGAGTGCCCAAAATGCCCTAATTCTGAATAGGTTGTACGATTTGCTTGGCGCAAACCGTCAACCGGCAGGTAATGAAAGGAACTTTGCTGGCAGCATTCATGACGCTGAAGAAAGGAATGCTCCTGAAAGGGCTGCTAGCCCCTTCGAACAAACACTTCCTGAGGTTGGTGGATCTAGAACTCGACATGATGAGGAGTATCTTTCTGGAATGGTCCGACAAATCATGAAAGAGAGTATGCAGAGGGTTGAAGATGAGAAAGAATGGGGTTTTGCCCCAAGTAAAACTCCATTTACTGAGAAAATCTTAAAGGCTGAATTCCCAAGGAAGTTTGTCCCTCCAACCATTCCAGCTTACAAGGGGACAAGCGATCCGAATGAATTCTTATACAAGTATGATTGGCACATGACAGGTGCCAGATCCTCTGATGAGATAAAGTGCCGATATTTTCCTGTATATCTAGAAGGTGTGGCTCTACTGTGGTTCACCAATCTACCAGTCCGATCTATTGATCAGTTTTCGGACTTGACCCGGAAATTCAAGGAGCAGTTCAGACTATATGCTTCAAAAGCCAAGGACATCATGTCGCTGTCAAGTTTAGAACAGAATTCAGGGGAGACTATCAGATCTTTCTTAAACCGCTTTAATATAGCACTGGCCGAGGTGGACAATGCAGAACCACGAATGATATTGACTTATCTGATGAGGGCTATTGACAGGTCGAGCGAATTTGGGAAATGGCTAAACATGAAGGAACCAAATTCCCTTGAAAAATTCTATAAAAAAGCAGATGAATTCATACGCCTGGAAAGCCGTCCCGTACCCGTAAAGGCAGTGTTGGAAAAAGCTGAAGATAACACTGTTGCTCCACGCAAGAATGAATCTGTAGGGCAAAAAAGGGAAAATAATAGTGGGAAGAAACAGAGTAATCTGAAGAAGCCTTGATCCTTCAAGCCATCAGAGTATACTCCTTTATCAGATATGCCGGAGCGTATCTACCTTGCCATTAAAGATTCTGTTGATTTTCCTAAACCTCTTCCTCTGAGGACCGGAAAAAAGGCTATACAGAGTGGCAAGTTCTGCCGCTTCCATAATCAACCCGGTCATAAGACCGACGAATGCCGCCAGTTGAAAAATCTGATTGAAGAGTTGCTAAGGGAAAACAAGCTGCAGCAATTTGTGAAAAAGAATAGCAACAATCCTGCTTCGTCTAGTCAGGGGCAACAAGCTCCTGCTCATCAGCCTAGGACAGGTGAGAAGGCTGCAGGGCATGAATCTGGAAGGCCCATTATCAATGTCATTACAGGAGGACCTCACCCAGCAGGCAGAAGCTGGGGTGAGATGGAAAGGTATACCCGAGCTTTGAAATATGTACCGACCGAGGAAGATGTATTCGTTTTGGAAGGTGCTATGCCCCTGAAGCAACAAAGAACTTTCAATGATGATATTGTGTTCAGAGCCAGGGATTCCGTAGGTATTGAAGCTCCTACCTTGGATCCCTTAGTCATCTCGGCTGGTATCGGGCCAGCCATTGTCAGAAGAGTTCTCATTGATTGTGGCGCATCTTGCAATATCCTCTTCAAGAAAACATTCGACCAAATGAAGATCCATATGGCTGATGTGCAAGCCTCATCGCAGAAAATCGCTGGCTTCACTGGGGAGCCAAAACAGCCGATAGGAACCGTTGATTTGTTTGTGGAACTTGGAGAAGGAGAGAGAAAAGTGGTCCGCAAGCAAACTTTTGTGATTGTCGACGAATTTTCTGCTTACAATGCTTTCCTTGGCCGTCCAACTCTCGCAACATTCAGAGTTGTTCTGGCCCCATGGTGCCTCACCATTAAATTTCCCACAGATAATGGAGTGGGAGTTATAAAAGGGGATCAAAATGCGGGGCGGGAATGTTATCTAACAGAGCTACGAGAAACCAGAAAAAGAGAAATGGGAAAGGATGCGGCAGCCCCAGTCCGTATCAAAGAACCAGCCTTGTAGCAATTACAGGGCGGACCCTGCACTGGCGAGCACAGCGGAGCAAGGAAAGAAATGGATCCTAGAAAAGTCAGTGCAGGGGAGAATAGAGTGGTACCAGTGGAAACGACAGTACCAATACCTGTTGACCCAAAGGACCCAAACAAGGTGTTGAATGTGGGTTCACAACTTAATGCGTCAATTCAGAATATCTTAATATCTTTTTTAAAGGCAAATTTGGATGTTTTTGCTTGGACTCATGCCGATATGTGCGGAATATCCCCAGAAGTTGCAGTACACGCTCTAAATATTGATCCAAAATTTACACCTGTGAAGCAGAAAAGGAGAACTCAGGGTCCAGAAAGGTCAGCGGCGTTAAAAGAAGAAGTTGATCGGCTCATGGAGAATAATTTTATTAAAGAATCTACCTATCCGAATTGGGTTTCAAATCCAGTGCTGGTTAAGAAAGCCAACGGAAAATGGAGAGTATGCATCGATTTTTCAGATCTAAACAAGGCCTGCCCCAAAGACTGCTTCCCATTACCCAGAATCGATCAACTGGTAGACGGAACAGCGGGACACAAATTGTTATCTTTCATGGATGCTTACTCCGGATACAACCAGATCATGATGCATGAGCCAAATCAGGAGGACACGAGCTTTATCACTGACATTGGTCTTTACTGCTACAGAGTTATGCCCTTCGGGTTGAAGAATGCAGGGGCAACATACCAAAGACTTGTTAATGCTATGTTCAAACCGCAATTGGGCAAGACTATGGAAGTCTACGTCGATGACATGTTAGTAAAGTCTAAGAAAGCAGTGGATCACATAGAACACTTAGCAGACATGTTCCCAGTCCTCCAAAAATACGGAATGAAGCTCAATCCTTTAAAATGTTCATTTGGAGTGGAATCCGGCAAGTTTTTAGGTTTCATCGTGAGCGCTAGGGGCATTGAGGCTAGTCTAGCTCAAATTACCGCCTTAAAGGAAGTCAAAGCTCCTAGAACAAGGAAGGAATTGCAAAGTCTCAATGGAAAAGTCGCCGCCTTAAGTCGGTTCATTTCCAAAGCCATAGATAAATGCATCCCATTCTTTGACGCCCTAAAGAAAGGAAAGAAAAACTTCGATTGGACTCCCGAATGCCAAAAAGCCTTTGATGAATTGATTCGCCATATGGAGACGCCTCTAATACTTTCTAGGCCTGGCGATGGCGAGGATCTTCTTATATACTTGGCAGTATCATCTCATGCTTTAAGTGCAGCGCTGATACGAGAAAACAAAGGGATTCAATATCCAGTTTACTATATCAGCAAAAGACTCACTGGGGCAGAGATGAATTACTCTAAGTTGGAAAAACTCGCCTATTGCCTACTAATTGCATCTAGGAAGTTGAGGCAATATTTCCAAGCTCATCCTATCACAGTCCTCACTGATCAACCTTTAAAGAAAGTCCTGTTTCGCCCTGAGACTTCTGGTCGTCTTCTAAAGTGGAATATCGAACTCAGTCAATATGACATCACTTATCATCCCCGAAAAGCAATCAATGGACAAGCTTTAGCGGATTTCATCGCAGAATTCACAGATAAGGGTAACGGTGAGGAGGAAACGATCGACGATTCCCCAATCCAATGGAAGTTATATGTCGATGGCGCGAGAAACGACTACTGTTCTAGAGCCGGAGTTGTACTCGAGACCCCTGAAGGTCGATCATTATGCTACGCACTAAGATTGGAATTTCCTTCAACAAACAATGAAGCAGAATACGAAGCCCTTATCGCTGGCATAAGGATTGCTAAAGAACTAAACATCCGAGCATTACAGATCTTCAGTGATTCTCAACTTATTGTATGCCAAGTCAAGAAGGAATTCCAAGCGAAAGGAGGAAATCTGCCCGCCTACTTGTCAAAGGCTTGGGAACTCCTGGGTGATTTCGATCGTTACATGATAAGTCATATTCCTCGAGAAGAAAACATGAAAGCAGATTCTCTCGCAAAGTACTCTAGCACAGGAGAAGCTTAATTTCTGGGGTTAACTCCAGTGGAGGTCCTGTCGACTCCGAGCATTGATGGGATGGATATTGATTGGATCATGAGCGTGTCTCAAGAGCAAGAATCATGGATGACTCCAATAACAGAATATCTGCTCAATGGATCTTTACCGGAAAGTTCAAAAGAACGAAAGAAGCTACTGAGGAAAGCCTCTCGCTATAGAGTCCAGGATGGCCAGTTATACAGACGGGGATTCTCAATGCCGTTACTTCGATGTGTATCCAGGGAAGAGTCCAAAACAATCCTAGCTGAGGTGCATGGGGGAGAATGTGGTGATCATTTAGGTGGTCAAACTTTAGCGAAAAAGATTCTCCGATACGGATATTTTTGGCCAGAAATTAATCGAGATGCTGCAGACTATTCCCGAAAATGTGACAGATGCCAAAGATTTGCCAAAATTCCTAGAGCTCCTTCCACTGAACTCACACATATGGTCAGTCCATGGCCGTTTGCAATATGGGGGATAGACCTTGTAGGACCATTACCAACTGCCAAATCTGGAATTAAATATGCCATTGTTGCTGTAGATTATTTTACTAAGTGGGCAGAAGCTGAACCACTGGCTACTATCACCTCAAAGAAGATGATAAGTTTTGTGACTAAAAACATCATTTGCAGATACGGCGTGCCTCAAAAAATAATTACAGACAATGGTACTCAGTTTGAAAGTGAAGAATTCTAAGATTTTTGCAAACGATTTAAAATCCGAAAGAGCTTCTCAGCAGTAGCCCATCCGTAGGCAAACGGGCAAGTGGAAGCAGTAAATAAAATTATCAAGTGGACCATCAAGAAGCAACTTGAAAGAGCAAAAGGTGGTTGGGTCGATAAGCTACCGCTGGCACTATGGGCATACAGAACTACCCACAAAACTGCGACTGGGCATACTCCGTTTTCATTGGCATACGGATCAGAGGCAATGATTCCGGTAGAAACAGAGGTCCCTTCACATAGAAGAATCCATTTCAATCAAGCGGAGAATGAGAAACTACAGCTTGAGGCACTAGATCTCCTTGATGAAAAAAGAGAAGAGGCTGAGCTCAGAATCGCATCTCATCAGCAAAGGATAGCTAGACATTTCAATTCCAAAGTTCGCCAACGCAGCTTTGAAATTGGAGATCTAGTCCTAAAGAAAATTATGACAGCAACAGGTGTGTTTGGGCCAAATTGGGAAGGACCATATGTCATAGGTCAAAAGCTTCTGGACGGCACATTCAAACTCACTACTGTCGAAGGAGATCAAATTCCAAGAGCTCGGAACAACAATCACTTGCGTCCATACTTTACTTGATAGCTTTGTTGAAATATTGTAAAAAGAATTATGAATGTATGATTCCTGTAATTGAAAGCGATTGTAAAACTGATGCAAGTGAATAATGAAAGACTATAAAGTGGATGTAGGCCCAAATTCTTGGCCAAACCACTATAAATCTTGTGTTCCTTATTATTATTACATGTTTGCTTTATTTTTGATATGAAAAGTACATTAAATGTATTACTGAAATATCGATTTAAATTTTTGCAGGCAACGAAAACAAAACTTGCACATTACAAGACCAAGTGATTCTTGTTATCATTCAACAAACAAATTCCAAGTTGCAAAATTCCCAAGCTTAAATCCTAGATAAGAAGTGCTTCAATTGAACGGTCAATGATTTCACCGAAAACGGGCTTTAGCTAATAAATTGAGAAGTTTGAACAAACAAACATCCAATTAAGAAGCTTATGTCCGTTCTCGTGAACTGGCCTAGCAATGAAGTACACTTCTTTAGATTAAACAGGCTACTTGTAAGAGAAGGGAGTGCAAGCTTTTAAAAAATAAATAGAGGATCACTGAAAAGGCATAAGCAAGTAGACAAGGAACAACTAAAGTCCTCTTCGGAGGCACAACTCTTCGGAGGATAAAGACCTCAAACGAAGCATATGTCGTAAAAAAGAAAGTTCTCTACTCAACCAAAAAAGATTGGAGGAGTCATGACCCTCCAACCATGAGAGAGTAACTTCCAGGCAATCTTCGGAGGCACATTTCACTAGGAGTTGAAGTGTAACAGCCGCTCTTCTGAATTTCACTTCACCAGAGTTGAAATGCAAACAAAATAAAAGACCTCTTCGGAGGCCCATTTCACCAGGAGTTGAAGTGTTACGACCGCTCTTCGGAATTTCACTTCACCAGAGTTGAAATGCAAACAAAATAAAAGCCCTCTTCGGAGGCCCATTTCACCAGGAGTTGAAGTGTTACGACCGCTCTTCGGAATTTCACTTCACCAGAGTTGAAATGTAAAACAAAATAAAAGCCCTCTTCGGAGGCCCATTTCACCAGGAGTTGAAGTGTAACAGCCGCTCTTTGGAATTTCACTTCACCAAAGTTGAAATGCAAACAAAATAAAGACCACTTCGGAGGCACATTTCACCAGGAGTTGAAGTGTAACAGCCGCTCTTCGGAATTTCACTTCACCAGAGTTGAAATGAAACAAAAAAAAAAAACCTCCTCCCGGAGACACAATCAAGAAGAAAGACCTCTTCGGAGGCCCACATTTCACCGAGATTGAAATAAAACTTCCAAGTGTTGAAACGTGAAAAGGCTTCCTTCAAAGGCACAACTCTTTGGAGGTACACGTTTCACCAAGATTGAAATAAAACTTCCAAGTGTTGAAACGTGAAAAAATCCCTCCTCAGAGGTACAACTTTCTATGTAAAAAAAAAAATCCTCATCAAGAGCACACTTTAACTTTCAAAGGAAGAGTGATTTACCTATTCTGGAAAATAACCTTCCTCAAAAAAAAAAAAGAAGGAAAGTTGAAGTACCCTTCAGAGGCCCGCTTTACCTCATAGAAGAATTCACTTGGTAAAACGTGTACATAAGCAAAATAAAAAGTGATTTCTTCGAAGGACAAAGCGTAAAAACTTATATGAAGGGAGTTGTACTCTATGAAGAATTTCTTCAAGAATGAAATAATTATTCTTCAGAAAATAAGAGTGCAAGTCCCCTCGAAGTATAAAATATTGCAGCAAGCTTATGGTATGGGGGCAACATGGTATAGTTATATACAATATGGTATAGCCACATCGACGAAAGTAATGCTCAAACAACATGCCATAATCCCGCTGCAATATCATATAAATAAACTTGTGCAAAAATGAATAATAAATGCATTCTTAAATTCAAACAGGAGTCTGTACAAATAAAGGATCATTTTATTCAATTGTATTGCAGATACAAGTTTCAAAATAAAAAGCAGGGGCCGGTACCCGCACAATTCTCGACCAAAACATGCAAAAGACAAGAAGCTAAAAGCTGGAATCTTCATTTCTTCTTGCCACCTTTGGACCCTTTACCCGGCCGAATGGTTAGCTTTTCAGGTCGGTCTGTAAGCATAAGGGAAGAAGGGGAGGCAGGTGCAACTGGTGCAACTTCCGGTTCCTCTTCAGTAACAATGATTTTCTTCCCCCTCCTCTTCGATGTTCCGTGCTTCTTTCTCCTCTTCGAAGAAGCCTCACTCCCTGGAGTAACAAGAGCAGACAAAATTATGTCATCAGAAGGAGTCCGCTCCGGAGAGATCTCGCCTCCTTCAAGTCCGTCGTCTTTCTGCTCTTGCGAAGCGATAGAGTCATCTAAGCCATGAAGAGCCTCAATTTTCTCCTCTTGTGACCCGGGCTGTGAAGCAGAAGGAGGAGCCACCTGAAGAGACGGAGGAGGGATAACCGGAGGAGGCGAAGTTTGCACAGCACTTGGTGTTTCAACTGCAGAAGAAGAGAAATTAAAAATATTAGTATCTCCCCAAAAGAAGGGAGATATGGGTTCATCGAGATTCAAGAAGTAATCGAGAAGCTCATCAAACTTTTGAGGAGCAAGCAGGCAATCCACCTGAATCGGACCAATATCAAAATTACCTGAAGATATTTGCTTCGTTAGTTCAATCTCATAATTTTGAGCTCCAATATCCTCCAAAGCCTCATCATCAGTAGGGGTAATTACCCCGTTTCTTGTAGGAGGCGGGGAATGAGCACTGGAACCTGTGATGTCAACTTCAGGAGAAACTAAAGGACGTTCGGAGGTAGTAGGTGGTAGTTCTTTTTCATAACATTCCTCTTCCGCCATCCCAGTCCGCACTCTAGCGAGTTTCACTTTTCCCTTCGCAAGAGGAGCGCGAGTTTCCTCATCTAGGTAGCGCGCCTCAAGCTCCTCCTCGGTATACCCGGCGCCTTTGAACATGTCGAGAGCAGCTTCCCACACTCCAGCCAAAGTGATTTCGTATTTAGGATCGAGAAAAGAGAGACTGCCATGCCCTAAGACGCTGTGCAAGTAAAAGTCGAATAAAGTTGAACTGACGTTGGCTTCCATGGCTTGAATAGATTCTTCAGTTGCGATTTTACCAGCCATGGCCTCATCTCGTTCTTTTTCGGTTTTAGCAAGTTGAGCTTTTAATGCTTCAATCTCCATGTCTTGGGCGCTCATTTTACTTCGCAACTGAGCGGCATCAGTGCGGTAATTCTCTACAACCTCTTCTAGCCTCTCAACTTTAGCTTCGGCATCTCTTTGGCCAGCATGTGCATCCCGCACTTGTTTTTGTAGCACCTCTTCTCTTTGAGTATAAGTGTTAGAAGAGGTGGCAAGATCATCTTTAAGCTGCTTGACTTCAGCTTCAAGTTTCTCGTTATACTCAGTTATGTTTTTCATCTCAATGTTGTGCTGGTCAAGAATCTTCTGCCATTCCGACTTATCGTTCTCCATGGTTAGCATCGCCTCGATATTGGCCCGATTGACCCTTTGGAGTTCATCAACTAGCTTTTGCCATCCAGACATTCTTTCAATATCGAGTCTAACGGCATCAAGATTTTGGTACATGGCTTCTTTATCGATGGGAACTAAATCAAGATCGAAGCGAACTCCCTTTAAACACCAATTCGGGAACCGGCTCTGTAGGGTCGGTGGGCCCCTTTCAACACGATATGAAGGCCTATTAAGAAGTGTTTGAATAGCGCTTCCTTCAAGAGCAGGGGATTTGGAAGGAATGTCGATAGAGATGGGAGCGCCAAACTTTTCAGATATTGCAGATGTGTGTTTCTCACTAGGCTTGGCCCGCTTGCTCGGGTCCTCAACAATGTGGCTCTTCCCCCGACCATCATGTGTTTTACGTTTGTGGGAGTCATCGCCTCTTGAAGAAGACTCATGTCGCACATCTACCCTCTCATGACGTTCTTCATATTCTCTCCTCTCTCTAGCTTTTCGAGCAGCTCTCTGCTCGTCGGTTTCTCTGGGACCAGTAAGGTAGCGTCTGTAATCATAGTTGCCACGCCCTCCATAGCGCTGAAAGTCTTTATAGTAAGAACCGCTGCCGCTACGCCCCATTGAAGGATCTGAAAGGCAAAAAGACAAGTCTTAAAAGACTTTAGAAAAAAGAAGTCAAACACAAACAAGTGCTGAAAAATCCTAAGTGTTATGTAATGTGTAAACCACACGCATCAAGCTACAGACCACTCTGTGGAGTAGAGGTGGTGATAACTTGAGTAGAAGGAGTTGACGTTTGTTGTAGAGAAGATGTCGCCTCGATTACAGAAGATATAGTTTTGGAAACATCATCTTTAAAAAGTTCTTGTGAAGTCACAATTAGGTCGCTCAACCCCTCAAAAACATCATCACCATCATGCTTTTTGGTACTTGCTTTCTCAACTCCTTCGTCAGCAGATCTCCCGGAAGATCGTGGAGGTTCTTCCTCTTCGATAACTGGGGCAAGTGTCAAATTGCTAGACGGCCCCACAACATCAGTGAGAGTGGGGCACTTCACCAGTAAAGTTTCAGTGGAGGGATCTTTTGGCATAAGCTTTTCAGCCTTCACTGGAGAATCGGGAATTTCACAAAGCTGAGTCGAACGAGAAGGGTGAAGGAGTCCAAAATGATGTAAAGGTTCATCATTTAACAAAAACTTTATACTCCTCTCTTCTGCCGCCACGGCATTCAGTCTTTCAAAAATTTGCTTATAGCATGGATCTCTAGAGGGAGGAGGAAGTGCTGAAACAACAAAAAAGAAGCAAAGTTAGCATTTAGCAACTCAGATTTCGAAAAGCTCAAGAATGGAGAAATTCAAACAGGAAATCTTACTTCCTACTCTCCAGATGGCATAAAACCCTGGAGGACAGCGAACGAAGAAATACTGATTTAGAAATCCATGAGCGCTATCAGGAAGAGCAGTGATGAGTTTGCGGTTTCGAGCACTCCTTATAACTACGATAGAGGGATGATCTTTAATTTTTGTGAATGAGCAGAGGTAGCAGATTTCCCCAAAGCTCGGTAATCGGTCCAAAACTCTACTAAATAGCACACATAACCCCATCAGAATGGCATGGCCATTGGGGTGCAATTGGAATGGAGAGATAGATAACCGAAGCAGGAACTGCTGAAGGAAGTCATTAAAAGGTGGGATGGCACCGCTCAAGCACATTTGGCGATTGACAGCAACAAAGCCAAGAGGGGGCCTATCTGCAGTATCATTTGGCCCCGGCAGTAAGGCATCAGCTTCGACAATGCCAAACTGGATGCGCAATTGGTTGAACACCCGATGATTCAGAGTTGTGGAAGTTCTCTCCGGAGGGTTATCCACTGGGTTAGCTATTGGGAAGACATCTTCAGCCTGGCCCATCGGTTCTTCTTGTTGAGAAGTCATTCTACACAAGCAACTGGATGTTCAAATGCGAAGGTGCACGTTTCCTAAAAGTGTGAAGTGTTGTGCAGAACTAATGAAAATAAACAAGTAAATATAACTGAAGTTAAGCTAGTTGGCAATTGATCAATTACTAAATTTCAGGACTTGTTAATTTAAAAATTCAGGTATAGTGTTGGTGCAAACCGGTCAATTTCAGTTGACTAGTTCAATGTTGCTTTAGCACTCTACTGGAATTCGTTGATTTAAAGCACTTCATTCACGCAATCTATTTAAGTTAATTATCTTCTATTGACTAATCTGTCATTGGATGTGGGCAATCAATGGCAGTATATTCGTCCTGATTTTCTGTGATTATTGTATTAAGCAGGTTGTATACTTGCAAATTGAAGCAATCTGTAAAACTAAAATATGCAACAAAGTTTAACAGGTTAGAGTCCAAACAAATCAATATTCAGGCAGTATATTTCAGCAATCCAAGTTAAAGTTCAAGTCAGAATTATGCCCCGAGACAATTCAACGTGTTAACTCGCCCACGATTTAAAAGTTATAAGGCGGCTTAGGTCGTTTATGCTTTAAGTTATCAACACTTTGAGTCGGCAGCGTTTAAGTCGTAAGGCATAGAAGAGGGAATAGATTTCAGTTCAAAGTTATGAGAAAATTCTCCAAGTCCTATCTCGGCCCCGACTCAAGACTTGTGTCGTGAGGACTGGTAAGCCGGTCCAGAGTTGAGTCGCAAAGGATATTAGGTCGTCCAGAATTATTGAGTCGCATCTGAGGCAATGCTCCACTCTGATTGGCCAACTTACCATACAATTCCTAAACCCGTCTACCTTCTAGCTCTTAACCCATGAACCGTCTCCCTCCTATCCCGTGAACCTTCTAATTCCTAACCCATTAATCCAATAAGCTCTCAATCAACAATCCTAGCTCTATAGCACCACTAAACTACCTCGAATCGTAAGCCATCAGGACAGATAACCCTAAGTCCATTGATGACCAAAGCAACCAAATTCGCAGGGCTCAAAGGGGAAAATCAAAGATGGAGATGGGGCGCATAAGCTAGGGATGATCGAAAATCACAAGGAGAGCGAGATCGCTTACGCAATATGATGATAGAGATGATCGATGGAGAATCTGGTCGAAATCGCCGTTGAGAGCTTGAATGTGCGTTAATGGAAGACACAGATTAAAGATTGGGGAATGAGAAGAAAAGGGGAACGACTCAGGTTTTTATAACTTTGGGCAGTAGAGTTTGAGTCGGCACACGAGTTAAGATAAGTCGAAGCACACGACCTACGACTTAGGCGTGTACTTCGAGGGGCAAATGTTAACCCTGTTCTACCAACGAGTTGAAACTTGGGCCGACTCATCCACTTAAGGTCTTTAACGAATCATTGGATTTACGACTCAAGGGGCTTCAACAACTTAAGGAAAGGACCGACTCAACTGGTAGCGACTCAATTGGCTGACGAGCTAAGGCTCAAGGCAACTTAGAGGAATGAAACGACTCATGGAGGTTAACGGTTCATGAGACAGGCCGACTCAGTGAGTTACCGACTCAACGAAGTTCACGGCTCATATGAGACGACTCAAGGACTGGACCGACTCATCTACTCAAGGACTGGACCGACTCATCTGCACAAGGTTCATAACGACTCAGTGGATCAACGACTCAACGAGTTAATGCCTTAGAGGAGCAGAGTGGCTTAACTAGTTAACAGTTCACAAGAAAGACCGACTCAGTGCATTACCGACTCATCAAGGCTATCGCCTCAGCGACTCAACAAGTCCACGACTCATCATAAGAAACGACTCAAGAGGATTGACAACCTAAGAAGATAAGTCCCTAAGTCGCTTCGCCTACATACCGCTACCTGATAAGTCGTTAACGACTTAACGACTCATGACTCAGAATGACTCGTCCACGACTTAAAGCCATTAAGTCGTAGTCCATTGCCACAGTGCTAATGCCAATAAGGCTTGACTCGTAAACGACTCAGAACTTAGCATAAAATCAAGCAGAGGAATAAGCCATGGAGAAATCAAGGGTTGGCTCAGTGAGTCGGCCACGACCTAATTTGACTCGGCCACGAGCCAAGCATGAGTCGAACACGACTCACGACTCAGGGCTGAAAACTCCTATAAATACATGGCCACCTCCAACATTCAAGGGACTTTTGGCTCATTCATTCCAAGCGCCGTTACTCTGCTGCATTCTGAACTACTTCAACACTTAAAGCTTTTTGAGATACAAAGAACGCCTCAAGGAACTTCACGAAGAAATAATACATGTCCAACATGAGTTCAAAGATTAGGATTGACATTGAAGTTTAGGCAACTTGTTCTAAGTCACTTGTAACTCGAAGTGTGTTGTAATCAAAGTGTAATTGCATCGACTTGTAATCAAATCGTCAATAAAGATATTCAAAGTGGACGTAGGCTCTCTCTTAAGCCGAACCACTATAAAATTGCTGTTGTCTACTGCTTTTTCGCTATTATCTGCTTATAATCTGTTCCCGAGTTATCGGGTGGTGCTTTCACAATTTCACTTCATACAACTGGGTGTTAGCATTCAAATTTTAGCGTTAACAATAGCTGAGATTCAAAACCATTCAAAGCAACCAATAACAATCATCATAAGCAATGATCTATAATCATACTATCTATAATTAATTTAAAAATGAATTAAATTAATTACATCATCTTTAATTAATTTAAAATGAATTAAATTAATTATTATCTCAATATAAATATTGCTTACATTATCATTAATTAATTACAAATTAATTAATTAATTAACCTCTAATTTATCATCTTATTTGATCAATCTTGATTAATTATACCCTAAATTAATTCCACAAAATTAATTACCCTAAACCAAATACAGTAATTAACCTTTAATTACTTCATTAATTAATTACTTATTATTGATTAATTAATATTAATTAATCAATCTTAATTACATCATTAATTATATTAATTAATGATTCTTAATTATATTTAATTAATTACTCCATTAAATTAATTACTTTCAGTAATTAATCTCACTTAATCCATAATTATTAATCACCTTTGATTAATCTCATTCTGTAATTAACTACCCTTAATTACTTATCAAATCAAATTATTCCTTAATTAATTCTGAATTAGTCCCTTGATTAATTATACAAAATAATCTAATCCAAAATTACTTCTCAATTCTAACACCATTCACTAATTACATCTAGTAATTACCTTTAATTACTTCACTGAGTAATCCCATTAATTACATAAAGTAATTATTATCAAATCAAATGTTTAGAATTAATTAAACTTAATTAATTAATTTAAACCAACCTTAATAAGCTCCATTAATTACATTAAGTAATTAGTGTCTTAATTACTTTTATTTAAGTAATTAAACTTAAATAAATTTCACAATTTATTACATTAATTAATTAATTTAATTAATTATTGAAAATTAATCATATTAATCAATTAATTTCTAAATAAACTTTAGTTAATGACCATCATTAACCATTATTTATTCTTTAATTACTTCTTAATTAACTCTAATTAATTCAAATTAATAATTAAATAAATTAAATGAATAAGTTATTCCTTAATTATCCAATTTATTTAATTATATTCAGTATCTTAATAAATTCTAAGATAACCCATTCCTTATTAATAATTTTATTAATATTAAAATGTACTTGGAACATTTCATTTTTATAATGTAAATTCAAATTCCATTTGAACTAAAATTCCAAATGATATTCAGAATTAACCAATTTAAATTTCTTTAAAATAAATGTAATAACATTTATTACTTAAATTAAAACTGATATAAGATAAGTCTTAATTTGCTTAATTTAAATAAAAACTAAGTTTTAAATACATTACTTATTTAAATTATAAATTCAAGTTAACAATCATTTAATTTCCTATTATAAATCTTTTATAAACGACTTTAATTTAAAAGAAAATCAAGTTTTAAAAATATTCGTTTGAAAACAAATGTACTTCTAATAAACCATTTAAATTTATCTTGTTTGAAAACATTCAAGTTTTAAAACCTATTCAAATCCCAGATTTGAATTCAAGATAATTGAATCCATTATTTGTTTAAACTTTTGATTTAAAACTTCAATTAATCTTTGTTTAAACTTTGATTTTAAACCTTTTATTTAAACCCAAATTTCATTTTAAACTCTTAAAAATTCAAAAGCTATTTGAAACTGAGCTTAGTCTTTGATTTTTAAATCACTGTTTTAAAATATATTTCAGATTTTAAAATAAGATTTCAAATCATGAAACTTGTCAGGTTCTTTTTTTAAAAAAAAACTAAAAATCCATTCTAAATATTCCAAACTTCAAGATCTCAAAGCCATTTGAATTTTTAACTTCATACTAAATTTAAACTTATTTAAATCTTCCATCACAACCCTGAAATACTTTCAATTTTAGTTGAAATTTAAATTTTAGACAGGATTACAGTAAACTGTTACCACTTAGTACTAACCCGAGGCAACCCAATACCTGCTTCGAGTAAAAACCCCACTTGCTCCGAGATATCCCCTACATTTACTCGAGAAAAATCGAGTTCCAACTTCCCTGCACCCACAAGTTCATCAGACCCTTTCCAATTGCACTGTGCACGTACACCGTGCCTCCAGCCACCATCACCTCCTTCCGACGACCTCCTGACATCGACAAACAACCCCACTATCTACCTCCACCCTCAAATCCCCTTTCCTAAACTCAAAATTTAAATTTGAGTTGCCCTTCCCAAACCTGAAACTGCAAGCACAGTTTTTACCCAAACCTGTAACACCTTCTTCCACCACCTTCTGACCACCGGCCTGTCAGTGGCTCCGGCCATGAGTCCATCCTTCAACCTATAATCATCCCCCAGAGATTCAATTCACTCGATCACTTCTAATGGAACACTGAGCCAAATCAAAATTTCCTAACTCAACTAAGGCTTCAGAAAGGAAAAAAAAATCACCACCACTGTACTCATGTTGATTTCCATCAACCTCAAATAATTCTCCATTCATCAACGACAGCTCCTCCACCTACTTGAAGGACCCTGACCAATACATTTGCCCAGATTCCCCCAAAAATTCAAAAATTCCCTATACAGATCAACATAGAACAATACTATAACCCTCCACTAAAAAAAATCCCAATTTTTGTTCTAAAAATTAAGTTTTGATATTGGTATTTAAATCTGAATACTGAATTTATACTTAATTCAATATAAATTCTCACATATTTAAACTTGATTGATCAAACACTGGTTTACAGAGATGTTTGCAGGTTAATTTAACTTAATTAAAATCTTAACTAAAACCTATCATAACAAATAAGTTTGATTAAATCTGAGTTGAATCAGAGATTTAAATCTATATGTTTGAAACAAAAACCTGAACACATGATCTATATAAAATCAGAGAGTACCCTTTAGGAATCACCAACATATCATAGTTACAGCATAATGTAACAGTTGTTTTTTTTCTTTTCTTTCTAGAGGCACTCAGATTTGAAATTTAACTTTAAATAAGTTTTAAACATTAATTCATGGTAAATCACATTAATTCATGGTAAATCAAACAACTTTAGTTTGATAATTAAGGCTTAACAACAATTAGTTCTAGAATAAATGAATTTAAATCAAAACAGAGAAAACTGGAACTATAAACAGGGAGTAATCCTATGTAACAAGCATGCATACAATCATTCATGTATATATATACACACCATACTTCATCATACATATTCATTTTAACAACATAAGCATGCAACCAATTTTTATATTAACCTTAAGAAAACAGGAAATGTTACTCACCTAGATTTTGATGTGCAGAGCAATGCGACAGAAAAACTTGTGCTTGTTACAGAACTCTTGCATGCATGCTTTATTTCTTTAATTTGAAACTGCAGTAGCTTTTATTTTTGAGAAATATGCAGAATTGTTTGAATCCTAGAAATGCAGGGTTGCTCCTTAAAGACTCCAGATTTTTGAAATGTGCAGGCTCAAATAAAATTTGTTTTTTTTTTCAACTTGAAAATGTACAGACTGTTTTGATGCAAGTTTAAAATAGTTTGATTTGCATGTTAGAAAATGTACAGGTTTTCAATTTTGAAGATGTGCAGGTGGATTTTGATTTGCATGCTACATATTTCATGATTTTGGTTTTAGAGGAAGTGTGTTTCAGATTTTCATGGCTTTAGATTTTGAAAAAGAAAAGAAAAAATGAGTAAAGAAGATCTTCATAAGCTGAAATTATTTGAATAATAATAAAAAAACTAAATTAAAATTATTTTTGTACACTTGTCATACAATTTAAACACTTGTGACTTTGTCATGTTTATGTATTAACACTTGTTCTTTTAATTAGTATAATGTTTACATTTGTCTTAAATTTTAATTAGTTACAATTATGTAATTTAGTTATAGTTAAATGCTAATTAGTTATCTAGTTATCATGTTAATATAAGATAAAAGTGAATCTTTGTTTAGTTCATTAGTTAACATGTATTTATTTTTATGTACATAAATATTAAAATGAATAAATCCAATTATATTTATAAAATAAAGTTTATACAAATATTTTAAAATCAAAACAAATTAAAAATATTTATACTTTAAACTTTGAATTTATGTTCAAATTGAACTTTGAAAAACAATAATTTTTATTAAAAATTAATTTTTTTAAAACAATGTATTATTATACATATAAAAATATCAACATTTAATAACTATAAATAACTTATAAATGAAATTATTTCTTTATTCATAAATTATTTATTTTATTCAATTACATTTAAAAGAAAATCAAAATAACCTTTTTGATATTTATTTAAATTTTAAACTTGAGTTACACATATTTTAAATCATTTAATATTTATCTTAGGTATTTAAAACCATATTATTTATTAAATAACTTTTAAAAAGTTTAACTATTAAATAAAAATCAAAATTTTCAATTTTACTAAAGATATAAATTTTATAGAAATCATGATTCATTTAAAACAATACCTATTTACAATATATACAATATTCTATATATATTATAAATATAAAACCAATATTAGATTTAAAAAGATAAAATCTATCAATTAACTATTTATTTTATTGAATTATTAAATTAATTCAAATCTTATTACAAAGATTATCAAATCAATTTAATTGTTAATTCAGATTATTAAATTGATATTGCTTTAAAATTCCGGGTCATCACATTCCTCCCCCCTTAAAAGAATTTTGTCCCCGAAATTTAAAACAAAGGTAATTTAATATTCTATTTAAAGATTTAATTAAAATACAAGCATATACCAATGATATGCTAACAACCATAGCAATCAATTCAACCAATCAATCAAATCTATTTAATTTAATATAGTTATCCAGAAAAAAAATTCTGGATAAAACTTTCACGAGTTTTCCCGGTAAAAATATCGGGATACTCGCTCTATAGATTCCAAACAATCAATACTATTAAACTATAGAGCTCCTATTCATATATATATCTACGGAACTAGACAACATATCAGACTACAGACGAGTCTGACTCAACATCCAACCTCCATAGCTGCTGGTTCTAAAACCAGAGATAGACCATACACGTACTCCCTCAGAGATACGTGAAACTCATCGAATTCCAGTTATCCTAACTAACAATTCAATCCAACCAAAACTCAAAGAAGAAATCGAAACATTACTGAGCTAGCCTCCCAGACTTATTCAAAACTTATAGCTCCTGAATCAGAGAAAACTCCAAAAATAACGAAGTCTTCAACTTCGAATTCCAAATTTCTCCATCCCTTATCCACAAAAGTCTTCAGACAATCCTGGGCTGCCAACATCCAAACTGATCAGCTCAACCCTTAGCTGATTTCTCTAGAAACAAACAAAAGCAGAAATAACCCAGCACAATGATCTTCTCAAGATCAATCCAAACTAAAACACAATTCTACTCCATAACCAGCAGAAAACTACCAACTTCTCCTGATCCGGAAAAGACAACCAGAAACACTATCAAACTGCTTCCGCTGCACAACTCTTATCCGAAGTAGATAAGAAAATGTTGACGAAGAATCACAAGCACCAACTGGACATCACCTCCAGAAATATGGTTCTACAGATTCATAAAGAAAACTCAGAAATTCTACCAAAACTGGGTTACTTCATCAAACTCCATCTCTATGAATCATTCTCCAACTAAACAGAACCACCAGTTCCACTCCTGGAATTCTAGTCGATCAGAAACTCGATCTCCAGATGCAGACAACCTCTGTCTACCCAGAAGACATCAATAAATCTCCAATAATCCAAGAGAATACATAAACAATCGCAGGTCACTTTTGCGATCAATCCAGATCAATTTCCAAAGAAAATTGTTCTCTCTTTACCAAATAGAACAGCTTACACTGTCTAGTCAATCTATTGAAGAAACAGATTCACTCTGCTGCTTCTGAACTCCATCTCAGAAAAACTACTCAGCTAAGACCTCCCTGTCGGCACACAGAACACTCCGAGCTACACCGCTGACACCAATGCCACACTTCCTAATCCAAAGCTCTTCGAGAAACTCGGACTCCAAAACAGACAGAATAACCACAACATCCTGCTGAATCCAGCCACAACTTCGGGACAGTCACACTTCCCAAACTTATTCCAAAGAAAACATCTTTTGGAAACAATCCATAGTCACTGCATCTCATCACGCAGTTACAACTTCCTGAGGTATCAAGATACCTTCACTTACTTCAGCTCAACTGACAGATCCAAACTCAACTCACCAAACTCTGTACTTCAAAGATGTCTCCGAACCTTAACAGGTTTCCTTCAGAGATCGATGAAATACTTTAACACAACAAAACTTACTCGAGACGGTATTAGGCCTACAGTCTCGACAGATACACTTCCAACCTCAACATACAAACTCCAACCAAGGGTAGTAATTGTGTTACACAACACTACCTTATCTATCTTTATAACCTATATTGGAAAACCTGAACAGGTAACCCAACAAATAGATAGAAATAAATAAATATATATAAATATATATAAAATTACAAATACGCTCTCTCAAGAAAGACACCACTACAGAGCCTAGGTATTCACTCAACCTAATGCTTTGATGCCACCAGTAAACAACCCAACTTCCACACTCCAGGAAGTCGCATCGGTAATAAGAAAGAAGAGGATAGAAAAGAGAAAGAAAGAGAAGAAGAAGAAACAACACATCAGAATCTAAACAGCGGAACAAATAAATTATATTAATAACATAATATATTACATAGTTTACAATCATTATCAGAGTACACAGATATACAACACATACTAGACAGTTATAAGCACCTGTTTAGTATTTACAACACAATACAATCCAGAGACAACACAGAACACACAGCGGAATACTAAAATCTAACGCAGAAGCCTCCTGCTCCATTGCTCCTCCAATATTCGTCAAAGCTAACCTGAATTCCTTGGCTACTCATAAAAATTTGAGTACCCAATACTTTATGGAAAAAAAAACTACGGGTCAGACATGGGTCTGGTGTGAGTAACAGGTTAAAGTTGCTTAACTTTCAAAAATCTTTTGAAAAGAAAGGTATCACGTAAGACTTCCCACACATAAACATGGAAAAGTTTTTACCTTACACTAACCAAAACATTTGATAGGAAATCCAGTGATATTATAATAGGGTATAGGGTTTTCAAGTAAATAAGAAATAGCCGAAATTGTTACATCTATTAAATTCCAGCTACTAGCCACAAAAGTGGGTAATACAATCAAAACCGTTGGCACTTATTGGATTTTGGATTCCATACAATGGAAGGGCTACCGGGGTACCGCCCGTCACAGTACGTGGCCTAGATCAACGTACCGAGGGGTATTCCCACTCCCCTGCAACACAAGGTCGGACCCATTCCTTACTGAATAGTTCCGAACAAGACAACCCCGCAGTTGGTGCGCATATCCAACTGCCCACTAAGCCGAATATAAAGGAACCTCTAGACAGGGATCAATCTTGCTCTCCAGTGGGCGCTACCAACGAAGCCTTGTTGCACCTCCCCTGTTTTAGCCATTCCCGGTTGATGAGGCTTGAGGCTACGATTACCTTTAGAGGACACATTATCTTAGAATGCTCATCGCCCACCTGACGATGTTCTGAAAGCATTCAATCCATACAAGTTCGTTCCGGGTTCGAACAAAACCGAAGGCATTATCTCGTTACACTCGTTTTGGAATCACCCTCAGAGTTAACGACGATAACCCTTGCACTCTGAATCTCCATCTCGAATCTATAAGTACTATTCCGTCAAACTCATTACGGAATCACCCACAGAGTTATATTGATGTATAGCCCTTACACCTCGGTCTTCACTCGCTCCACTTGGATTAACGACCTAACGTTTAATTGGAATCGATGTGGTTTTTGGATTCCAAATATGGAAACCCGATCCCGGTCTCATCGAAATCCAAAGCGTGTCATTTAGGTCCAAGTTGTTTTAAAGTTTAAAACAATTCAATCTAATTATCTATATACACACAGATAGATAACTCATAGATTCACAACAGATAATTATCATTATCATAACCACAGATAATTCACATTTATCACTATCAAAGATAACCCATATCACCATCACAACGCAACCAATACATCCATATCACTCAACATTATTAATCTCGTAGCTGAGATTCAAAACCATTCAAAGCAACCAATAACAATCATCATAAGCAATGATCTATAATCATACTATCTATAATTAATTTAAAAATGAATTAAATTAATTACATCATCTTTAATTAATTTAAAATGAATTAAATTAATTATTATCTCAATATAAATATTGCTTACATTATCATTAATTAATTACAAATTAATTAATTAATTAACCTCTAATTTATCGTCTTAATTGATCAATCTTGATTAATTATACCCTAAATTAATTCCACAAAATTAATTACCCTACACCAAATACAGTAATTAACCTTTAATTACTTCATTAATTAATTACTTATTATTAATTAATTAATATTCATTAATCAATCTTAATTACATCATTAATTATATTAATTAATGATTCTTAATTATATTTAATTAATTACTCCATTAAATTAATTACTTTCAGTAATTAATCTCACTTAATCCATAATTATTAATCACCTTTGATTAATCTCATTCTGTAATTAACTACCCTTAATTACTTATCAAATCAAATTATTCCTTAATTAATTCTGAATTAATCCCTTGATTAATTATACAAAATAATCTAATCCAAAATTACTTCTCAATTCTAACACCATTCACTAATTACATCTAGTAATTACCTTTAATTACTTCACTGAGTAATCCCATTAATTACATAAAGTAATTATTATCAAATCAAATGTTAAGAATTAATTAAACTTAATTAATTAATTTAAAGCAACCTTAATAAGCTCCATTAATTACATTAAGTAATTGGTGTCTTAATTACTTTTATTTAAGTAATTAAACTTAAATAAATTTCACAATTTATTACATTAATTAATTAATTTAATTAATTATTGAAAATTAATCATATTAATCAATTAATTTCTAAATAAACTTTAGTTAATGACCATCATTAACCATTATTTATTCTTTAATTACTTCTTAATTAACTCTAATTAATTCAAATTAATAATTAAATAAATTAAATAAATAAGTTATTCCTTAATTATCCAATTTATTTAATTATATTCAGTATCTTAATAAATTCTAAGATAACCCATTCCTTATTAATAATTTTATTAATATTAAAATGTACTTGGAACATTTCATTTTTATAATTTAAATTCAAATTCCATTTGAACTAAAATTCCAAATGATATTCAGAATTAACCAATTTAAATTTCTTTAAAATAAATGTAATAACATTTATTACTTAAAATTAAAACTGATATAAGATAAGTCTTAATTTGCTTAATTTAAATAAAAACTAAGTTTTAAATACATTACTTATTTAAATTATAAATTCAAGTTAACAATCATTTAATTTCCTATTATAAATCTTTTATAAACGACTTTAATTTAAAAGAAAATCAAGTTTTAAAAATATTCGTTTGAAAACAAATGTACTTCTAATAAACCATTTAAATTTATCTTGTTTGAAAACATTCAAGTTTTAAAACCTATTCAAATCCCAGATTTGAATTCAAGATAATTGAATCCATTATTTGTTTAAACTTTTGATTTAAAACTTCAATTAATCTTTGTTTAAACTTTGATTTTAAACCTTTTATTTAAACCCAAATTTCATTTTAAACTCTTAAAAATTCAAAAGCTATTTGAAACTGAGCTTAGTCTTTGATTTTTAAATCACTGTTTTAAAATATATTTTAGATTTTAAAATAAGATTTCAAATCATGAAACTTGTCAGGTTCTTTTTTTAAAAAAAGAACTGAAAATCCATTCTAAATATTCCAAACTTCAAGATCTCAAAGCCATTTGAATTTTTAACTTCGTACTAAATTTAAACTTATTTAAATCTTCCATCACAACCCTGAAATACTTTCAATTTTAGTTGAAATTTAAATTTTAGACAGGATTACAGTAAACTGTTACCACTTAGTACTAACCCGAGGCAACCCAATACCTGCTTCGAGTAAAAACCCCACTTGCTCCGAGTCATCCCCTACATTTACTCGAGAAAAATCGAGTTCCAACTTCCCTGTACCCACAAGTTCATCAGACCCTTTCCAATTGCACTATGCACGTACACCGTGCCTCCAGCCACCATCACCTCCTTCCGGCGACCTCCTTACATCGACAAACAACCCCACTATCTACCTCCACCCTCAAATCCCCTTTCCTAAACTCAAAATTTAAATTTGAGTTGCCCTTCCCAAACCTGAATCTGCAAGCACAGTTTTTACCCAAACCTGTAACACCTTCTTCCACCACCTTCTGACCACCGGCCTGTCAGTGGCTCCGGCCATGAGTCCATCCTTCAACCTATAATCATCCCCCAGAGATTCAATTCACTCGATCACTTCTAATGGAACACCGAGACAAATCAAAATTTCCTAACTCAACTAAGGCTTCAGAAAGGAAAAAAATCACCACCACTGTACTCATGTTGATTTCCATCAACCTCTAATAATTCTCCATTCATCAACGACAGCTCCTCCACCTCCTTGAAGGACCCTGACCAATACATTTGCCCAGATTCCCCCAAAAATTCAAAAATTCCCTATACAGATCAACATAGAACAATACTATGCCCCTCCACTAAAAAAAATCCTAATTTTTGTTCTAAAAATTAAGTTTTGATCTTGGTATTTAAATCTGAATACTGAATTTATACTTAATTCAATATAAATTCTCACATATTTAAACTTGATTGATCAAACACTGGTTTGCAGAGATGTTTACAGGTTAATTTAACTTAATTAAAATCTTAACTAAAACCTATCATAACAAATAAGTTTGATTAAATCTGAGTTGAATCAGAGATTTAAATCTATATGTTTGAAACAAAAACCTGAACACATGATCTATATAAAATCAGAGAGTACCCTTTAGGAATCACCAACATATCATAGTTACAGCATAATGTAACAGTTGTTTTTTTTCTTTTCTTTCTAGAGGCACTCAGATTTGAAATTTGACTTTAAATAAGTTTTAAACATTAATTCATGGTAAATCAAACAACTTTAGTTTGATAATTAAGGCTTAACAACAATTGGTTGTAGAATAAATGAATTTAAATCAAAACAGGGAAAACTAGAACTATAAATAGGGAGTAATCCTATGTAACAAGCATGCATACAATCATTCATGTATATATATACACACCATACTTCATCATATATATTCATTTTAACAACATAAGCATGCAACCAATTTTTATATTAACCTTGAGAAAACAGGAAATGTTGCTCACCTAGATTTTGATGTGCAGAGCAATGCGACAGAAAAACTTGTGCTTGTTATAGAACTCTTGCATGCATGCTTTATTTCTTTAATTTGAAACTGCAGTAGCTTTTATTTTTGAGAAATATGCAGAATTGTTTGAATCCCAGAAATGCATGGTTGCTCCTTAAAGACTCCAGATTTTTGAAATGTGTAGGCTCAGATAAAATTTGTTTTTTTTTTCAACTTGAAAATGTACAGACTGTTTTGATGCAAGTTTAAAATAGTTTGACTTGCATGTTAGAAAATGTGCAGGTTTTCAATTTTGAAGATGTGTAGGTGGATATTGATTTGCATGCTACAGATTTCATGATTTTGGTTTTAGAGGAAGTTTGCTTTAGATTTTCATGGCTTTAGATTTTGAAAAAGAAAAGAAAAAAAATGAGAAAAGAAGATCTTCATAAGCTGAAATTATTTGAATAATAATAGAAAAAAAACTAAATTAAAATTATTTTTTTACATTTGTCATACAATTTAAACACTTGTCACTTTGTCATGTTTATGAATTAACACTTGTTCTTTTAATTAGTATAATGTTTACATTTGTCTTAAATTTTAATTTGTTACAATTATGTAATTTAGTTATAGTTAAATGCTAATTAGTTATCTAGTTATCATGTTAATATAAGATAAAAGTGAATCTTTGTTTAGTTCATTAGTTAACATGTATTTATTTATATGTACATAAATATTAAAATGAATAAATCCAATTATATTTATAAAATAAAGTTTATAAAAATATTTTAAAATCAAAACAAATTGAAAATATTTATACTTTGAACTTTGAATTTATGTTCAAATTAAACTTTGAAAAAAAATAATTTTTATTAAAAATTAATTTGTTTAAAACAATGTATTATTATATATATAAAAATATCAACATTTAATAACTATAAATAACTTATGAAAGAAATTATTTCTTTATTCATAAATTATTTATTTTATTCAATTACATTTAAAAGAAAATCAAAATAACCTTATTGATATTTATTTAAATTTTAAACTTGAGTTACACATATTTTAAATCATTTAATATTTGTATTAGGTATTTAAAACCATATTTATTTATTAAAAAGTTTAACTATAAAATAAAAATCAAAATTTTCAAATTTACTAAAGATATAAATTTTATAGAAATCATGATTCATTTAAAACAACACCTATTTACAATATATACAATATTCTATATATATTATAAATATAAAACCGATATCAGATTTAAAAAGATAAAATCTATCAATTAACTATTTATTTTATTGAATTATTAAATTAATTCAAATCTTATTACAAAGATTATCAAATCAATTTAATTTTTAATTCAGATTATTAAATTGATATTGCTTTAAAATTCCGGGTCATCACATTCCTCCCCCCTTAAAAGAATTTCGTCCCCGAAATTTAAAACAAAGGTAATTTAATATTCTATTTAAAGATTTAATTAAAACACAAGATTATACCAATGATATGCTAACAACCATAGCAATCAATTCAACCAATCAATCAAATCTAATTAATCTAATATAGTTATCCAGAAAAAAAATTCTGGATAAAACTTTCACGAGTTTCCCCGGTAAAAATATCGGGATACTCGCTCTATAGATTCCAAACAATCAATACTATTAAACTATAGAGCTCCTATTCATATATATCTACAGAACTAGACAACATATCAGACTACAGACGAGTCTGACTCAACATCCAACCTCCATAGCTGCTGGTTCTAAAACCAGAGATAGACCATACACGTACTCCCTCAGAGATACGTGAAACTCATCGAATTCCAGTTATCCTAACTGACAATTCAATCCAACCAAAACTCAAAGAAGAAATCCAAACATTACTGAGCTAGCCTCCCAGACTTATTCAAAACTTATAGCTCCTGAATCAGAGAAAACTCCAAAAATAACGAAGTCTCCAACTTCGAATTCCAAATTTCTCCGTCCCTTATCCACAAAAGTCTTCAGACAATCCTGGGCTGCCAACATCCAAACTGATCAGCTCAACCCTTAGCTGATTTCTCTAGAAACAAACAAAACTAGAAATAACCCAGCACAATGATCTTCTCAAGATCAATCCAAACCAAAACACAATTCTACTCCATAACCAGCAGAAAACTACCAACTTCTCCTGATCCGGAAAAGATAATCAGAAACACTATCAAACTGCTTCCGCTGCACAACTCTGATCCGAAGTAGATAAGAAAATGTTGACGAAGAATCACAAGCACCAACTGGACATCACCTCCAGAAATATGGTTCTACAGATTCATAAAGAAAACTCAGAAATTCTATCAAAACTGGGTTACTTCATCAAACTCCATCTCTATGAATCATTCTCCAACTAAACAGAACCACCAGTTCCACTCCTGGAATTCTAGTCGATCAGAAACTCGATCTCCAGATGCAGACAACCTCTGTCTTCCCAGAAGACATCAATAAATCTCCAATAATCCAAGAGAATACTTAAACAATCGCAGGTCACTTTTGCGATCAATCCAGATCAATTTCCAAAGAAAACTGTTCTCTCTTTACCAAATAGAACAGCTTACACTTTCTAGTCAATCTATTGAAGAAACAGATTCACTCTGCTGCTTTTGAACTCCATCTCAGAAAAAATACTCAGCTAAGACCTCCCTGTCGGCACATAGAACACTCCGAGCTACACTGCTGACACCAATGCCACACTTCCTAATCCAAAGCTCTTCGAGAAACTCGGACTCCAAAACAGACAGAAACACCACAACATCCTGCTGAATCCAGCCACAACTTCGGGACAGTCACACTTTCCAAACTTATTCCAAAGAAAACATCTTTTAGAAACAATCCATAGTCACTGCATCTCATCACGCAGTTACAACTTCCTGAGGTATCAAGATACCTCCACTTACTTCAGCTCAACTGACTGATCCAAACTCAACTCACCAAACTCTGTACTTCAAAGATGTCTCCGAACCTTAACAGGTTTCCTTCAGAGATCGATGAAATACTTCAACACAACAAAACTTACTCGAGACGGTATTAGGCCTACAGTCTCGACAGATACACTTCCAACGTCAACATACAAACTCCAACCAAGGGTAGTAATTGTGTTACACACCACTACCTTATCTATCTTTATAACCTATATTGGAAAACCTGAACAGGTAACCCGACAGATAGATAGAAATAAATATATATATATATATATAAATATATATAAAATTACAAATACGCACTCTCAAGAAAGACACCACTACAGAGCCTAGGTATTCACTCAACCTAATGCTCTGATACCACCTGTAAACGAGCCAACTTCCACACTCCAGGAAGTCGCATCGCTAATAAGAAAGAAGAGGATAGAAAAGAGAAAGAAAGAGAAGAAGAAGAAACAACACATCAGAATCTAAACAGCAGAACGAATAAATCATATTAATAACATAATATATTACATAGTTTACAATCATTATCAGAGTACATAGATATACAACACATACTAGACAGTTATAAGCACCTGCCTAGTATTTACAACACAATACAATCCAGAGACAACACAGAACACACAACGGAATACTAATATCTAACGCAGAAGCCTCCTGCTCCATTGCTCCTCCAATATTCGTCAAAGCTAACCTGAATCCCTTGGCTACTCATAAAAATTTGAGTGCCTAAGAGTTTATGAAAAACAAAAATAAACTCCGGGTCAGACATGGGTCTGGTGTGAGTAACAGGTTAAAGTTGCTTAACTTTCAAAAATCTTTTGAAAAGAAAGGTATCACGTAAGACTTCCCACACATAAACATGGAAAAGTTTTTACCTTACGCTAACCAAAACATTTGATAGGAAATCCAGTGATATTATAATAGGGTCTAGGGTTTCCAAGTAAATAACAAATAGCCGAAATTGTTACATCTATTAAATTCCAGCTACTAGCCACAAAAGTGGGTAATACAATCAAAACCGTTGGCACTTATTGGATTTTGGATTCCATACAATGGCAGGGCTACCGGGGTACCGCCCGTTAGAGTACGTGGCCTAGATCAACATACCGAGGAGTACTCCCACTCCCCTACAACACAAGGCCGGACCCATTCCTTACTGAATAGTTCCGAACATGACAACCCCACAGTTGGTGCGCATATCTAACTGCCCACTAAGCCGAATATAAAGGAACCTCTAGACAGGGATCAATCTTGCTCTCCAGTGGGCGCTACCCACGAAGCCTTGCTGCACCTCCCCTGTTTTAGCCATTCCCGGTTGATGACGCTTGAGACTACGATTACCTTTAGAGGACACATTATCTTAGAATGCTCATCGCCCACCTGACGATGTTCTGAAAGCATTCAATCCATACAAGTTCGTTCCGGGTTCGAACGAAACCGAAGGCATTATCTCGTTACACTCGTTTTGGAATCACCCTCAGAGTTAACGACGATAACCCTTGCACTCTGAATCTCCATCTCAAATCTATAAGTACTATTCCGGCAAACTCTTTACGGAATCACCCACAGAGTTATACTGACGTATAGCCCTTACACCTCGAGTCTTCACTCGCTCCACTTGGATTAACAACCTAACGTTTAATTGGAATCGATGTGGTTTTTGGATTCCAAATATGGAAACCCGATCCCGGTCTCATTGAAATCCAAAGCGTGTCTTTTAGGTCCAAGTTGTTTTAAAGTTTAAAACAATTCAATCTAATTATCTATATACACACAGATAGATAACTCATAGATTCACAACAGATAATTATCATTATCATAACCACAGATAATTCACATTTATCACTATCAAAGATAACCCATATCACCATCACAATGCAACCAATACATCCATATCACTCAACATTATTAATCTCATAGCTGAGATTCAAAACCATTCAAAGCAACCAATAACAATCATCATAAGCAATGATCTATAATCATACTATCTATAATTAATTTAAAAATGAATTAAATTAATTACATCATCTTTAATTAATTTAAAATGAATTAAATTAATTATTATCTTAATATAAATATTACTTACATTATCATTAATTAATTACAAATTAATTAATTAATTAACCTCTAATTCATCATCTTAATTGATCAATCTTGATTAATTATACCCTAAATTAATTCCACAAAATTAATTACCCTAAACCAAATACAGTAATTAACCTTTAATTACTTCATTAATTAATTACTTATTATTGATTAATTAATATTCATTAATCAATCTTAATTACATCATTAATTATATTAATTAATGATTCTTAATTATATTTAATTAATTACTCCATTAAATTAATTACTTTCAGTAATTAATCTCACTTAATCAATAATTATTAATCACCTTTGATTAATCTCATTCTGTAATTAACTACCCTTAATTACTTATCAAATCAAATTATTCCTTAATTAATTCTGAATTAATCCCTTGATTAATTATACAAAATAATCTAATGCAAAATTACTTCTCAATTCTAACACCATTCACCAATTACATCTAGTAATTACCTTTAATTACTTCACTGAGTAATCCCATTAATTACATAAAGTAATTATTATCAAATCAAATGTTTAGAATTAATTAAACTTAATTAATTAATTTAAACCAACCTTAATAAGCTCCATTAATTACATTAAGTAATTAGTGTCTTAATTACTTTTATTTAAGTAATTAAACTTAAATAAATTTCACAATTTATTACATTAATTAATTAATTTAATTAATTATTGAAAATTAATCATATTAGTCAATTAATTTCTAAATAAACTTTAGTTAATGACCATCATTAACCATTATTTATTCTTTAATTACTTCTTAATTAACTCTAATTAATTCAAATTAATAATTAAATAAATTAAATAAATAAGTTATTCCTTAATTATCTAATTTATTTAATTATATTCAGTATCTTAATAAATTCTAAGATAACCCATTCCTTATTAATAATTTTATTAATATTAAAATGTACTTGGAACAGTTCATTTTTATAATTTAAATTCAAATTCCATTTGAACTAAAATTCCAAATGATATTAAGAATTAACCAATTTAAATTTCTTTAAAGTAAATGTAATAACATTTATTACTTAAAATTAAAACTGATATAAGATAAGTCTTAATTTGCTTAATTTAAATAAAAACTAAGTTTTAAATACATTACTTATTTAAACTATAAATTCAAGTTAACAATCATTTAATTTCCTATTATAAATCTTTTATAAATGACTTTAATTTAAAAGAAAATCAAGTTTTAAAAATATTTGTTTGTAAACAAATCTACTTCTAATAAACCATTTAAATTTATCTTGTTTGAAAACATTCAAGTTTTAAAACCTATTCAAATCCTAGATTTGAATTCAAGATAATTGAATCCATTATTTGTTTAAACTTTTGATTTAAAACTTCAATTAATATTTGTTTAAACTTTGATTTTAAACCTTTTATTTAAACCCAAATTTCATTTTAAACTCTTAAAAATTCAAAAGCTATTTGAAACTGAGCTTAGTCTTTGATTTTTAAATCACTGTTTTAAAATATATTTCAGATTTTAAAATAAGATTTCAAATCTTGAAACTTGTCAGGTTCTTTTTTAAAAAAAAAAACTGAAAATCCATTCTAAATATTCCAAACTTCAAGATCTCAAAGCCATTTGAATTTTTAACTTCATACTAAATTTAAACTTATTTAAATCTTCCATCAGAACCCTGAAATACTTTCAATTTTAGTTAAAATTTAAATTTTAGACAGGATTACAGTAAACTGTAACCACTCAGTACTAACCCGAGGCAACCCAATACCTGCTTCGAGTAAAATCTGTAACCACTTAGTACTAACCCGAGGTGTAACGACTAGTATTTTCAACCATTCGCATCCGTTATAAGTGCATAGGCACACACTCATGCCGGAATTGAATTGCTCAAAATACCGTGTTGTAAATAAAATTTTGGCAAACCTCTGAATATACAGTAAATAAAAATCACAGATCACAGACACAGAGTATATAAAAATGCAGCGGAAGAAAAAGAGAGAGTAGTTCATGAAGCTACTATATAAATATGAGATACATCAGAGTTAAATAAGATACAACAGAAGAGTAACAGGATACATCAGGCACAAATTAGATACATCACTGAACAACTGGATACTGAAACAAAATAGATGGCTAGATCTTCAAGGAAAGCTCCAACGCCGAAGGTGAATCTTGAATGCTAACTCAATCAATCTGACCCGAGCGTAAAGCAAAACACAAAACCCTCGAGTCAGGACATAAATACTTATAAACTGTAAATCAACTCAAGTGAACAGTAACAAAATGCATCAGTAACTTAAAGGATGCTTGGGACCGCCCATCCTCTAAGGATCCGTTAAACTATTTACTATGTAGTAATATACGCTATATACGGTAGTGTCTAATCAGTAAAGTATAATCATATAGAAAATAGCGTTAAGGGGATGGTGAACCTTAACGCGGTCGGATCTTTAAAACCAAAATCGTAGTGGGCTCGATATAAGGATATGACACGGCATGCGAGGCAATGCCAGGGTGGATACACCGTTTGCACTCCCGGACCGGTGGTGACGGCAAGCCAGCAGCTTCCGCCCACCTCGAACAATACCCCCGAATCAAAGTGGCGCCACCGAATCGAATCACAACAGTAATAGAATGGTTCTCCGATGGAGCATGCTCGATGAAAGGGTGCGACCCTTGGTGTAGCCCGGTATAGCTCCTGTTTAAGTCATATATGCCAACTCACGGGAGTTGGGTCCACGTAATATACCTCGAGAACGTCGCCACCATCCTACTTCATTCTGGAATCTCCACCGCGTACACAGTTGTTAAAGTGGTTTTCGGTATTGGCCGGCTATAAGACAATATCCGATCCCGGTCTCTTTAACAACCAATCGTTATTATAACCCGTAGTTATAACTTTAAAACAATATTTTATACTTCAAAATAAAATATCCTTTTCAATCCAAATCTTTATCAAAATAAAGATTAAATCATTTCCAAAACCATTTCAATATATCATCGTAAAATATCTTTCAATTCAAATATTTATCAAAATAAATATCACGTCATTTCTAACCATTTCAATATATTAAATTTTCATACCCTTTCAACACTACCTTTCAAATCATTTTAATATATCAAAATATCATAATCTTTCAAAGTTTCAGTTCCAAAATATCATATCTTTCAGAACTTCTTTTTAAATCATGTTAATATCAAAATGTCCTATCTTTCAAACTCCGTTTTCAAATCATTTAATATCAAAAATATCATATCTATCAAAACTTTGTTTCAAATCATTTTAATATATCAAAATATCATATCCTTTCAAAACTTCGTTTCAAATCATTTTAATATATCAAAATAGCGTATCTTTCAGTACCACATTTCAATCATTATTCATTTTATTCAATTTAAAATACCATTTCAATTCATATTTCAAAACGGTTTATATTCCAAAATCATTTTTAATCATTAAATGAAGTTATTATGTTTAATAATTAAATTATTAAATTGCCAAAATTTCAACTTCCAAAGTTCATTTATTCACTTAAGTTTATTAAAACAGTGAAAATTCATTTTTCGCAGTATTTAGAAAACGCTACGGAAAGTTACATTCAAACAGTTCAATTTATCAAAAGACGACATTTTAAAATGTTGTAATAGGGTTTACTTAAATTCGAATAAACTTAGTTAAATTCAACAATTTATAGCACTTACAAAAATTGCTATAATAGCTTTTAATTCAATTTAGCTTTTTAGTTCATTATCATCAACTTCAGCATTTACAAATGCCGTAATATCATTTACATTACAATTAATAACATTTCAAAAATGTAGTCAATTAACTTCAAATATTCAATATACTTTCTCAACCGATTATATTTTTATTTAAAACATTTTAACTTATAAAATCATACATTTATCACATTTATAAACATCATTTAATTTTCCTCAAATTCATGATTTTATAAAGTTAAACTCCCATTCAAAAATCAAGATTTAATAATAATTCACTTATTAAATTGCAATGTTGAATTTTTAAAATCCATTACATTAAATTTCAACTTAACACTTAAGTTCAAATCCTTAAATATAACTTTGTTTTATTTTTATTTACTTAACTAAAAGTTCACTTTTACGTCAATTTCATAAATTTCCAGTTTTAGTTATATTTCAAAATTTCAACTTACAATACTCATTCATTTCACATTTCAACTTTATTAAAATCATTAATATGATATAAAAATCACTTTAAATTCATTTAAATTCAAATTATCATAAATTTATCATAATTTCATATTCAATTAAATTTCCAATTATAATTAAATCAAAATTTCCAAAATAACTTACGTTCAAAATTTCTAACTTTTTCATTAATTCATTTCACTTACAATTATTCAAAAAATCAATAATAATTTACAAAAATCCTTTTTTTATTAAATTTAAAATCAAAATATTATAATAATTAAATTTCTAAAATATTTAAAATTTTAGAAAATCATATTTTAACTACGGGCCTGTATATAATTTTCTACGCTAAGTAAAGTGATATGGGTAATATATCATTTCAACCCATAATTTACAAAGAAAATCCGGGTTTTACCATTTCAAACCCGCAATCCCAAGAAGAAATGAAAAATTTAAACCATTTAGGCCTATCGTTTCAGCCATAACATTTTTTTCTAACAAGGAACTTGCAGTGTGATCATATACAGAAATAATATAAACAAGGTCAATATCACAATATACAGTCATATATCAGATGTCAGGTGAAGATTAACAGTTTTAACGTGGTAATAATATGGTAATAACATGGCATAGCATATCATATGATCATCATTAACTTGCATAAACATTTTTTATTACTAAACACTTGTCATCAATTCACTTTTCATAAGTATAAATGTCAGAGTGAGAAAGACTCACTTTTTCAGGCTGAAGACCAAAACAACAAACACAAGAGCGGTTCCAAAAGTATTTCAAGCACGATACAGCACGACTTTTGATTTGAATGAATGGAGAGCCTGGATATTTGTCTTGTAAACAATAACCAAAACAAGACAATACACACATAAATATTCAACGCAAAACAATGTTGAAACAATGAAAATAACGAAGCAACAAAGGAATAGATTACTTGACCTTGCTTTAACCATTCAAATGCTTGGCCTAGGAGGTTCTTGGGTTCAGCCATGATGATGATATAGCTCAGGTTTGGCACCATAACTCACGGCTAGAAGGAGTATGGAGTGGTAGGGTTATAACATGAAGCATACAATTGGTCAAGGCAACATATATGAAGTTTTTGAGCACAACAAGGCTTGGCCTTGGGTCAAGTGGGGCTTGGCCATACTTGTACGGGTTTGGATAGTAGATGGAGGGGTGTGGGGAGGTCTGGAAAAGGTGGTGGTATCGGCCTATGGTGGTGGCCAAGGTGGTGGATGAAGATATGAAGTGATAAGGTGGCTATCATGAATGTTTCAAGGCCTTATGCATTGTTTTTGTGGAGTTTTGGTTCATGGAGTCTTGGCCATATCAATTTCAGATCTGGACAGAGGCTAAAATGAAGTATAGTGGTGGTGGCAAGGTGGTGGTCGTGGCTAGAGGTGGTGGCCATGGTGAAGTATGAAGGTGGTGAAGTAATAGTGGTGGCTAGTGCATTGTTTTGGACATTATTTGCGATTTTGTGGAGTTTTGTCACCAAGGGAGGTGTGGCCATGGATGGATCTGAAATGATGGCTGGAGATGATGCCAAGGAAGAGTGGTAGTGGATGGTGGAGAGTATGGTGGTGATGGTGGGTGGTAGAGGCCAATCCAAAAAGCATAGAAAACTAGGCAAAATACATAGAAAATGAGAAGAAAATGGTAGAAAAAAGATGTAGCCATTACCAGATTTTCTCTCAAGATGGAGGCCATGATTTTTAGGGTTTTGGAGCTTGCAAATTCATGAATAATATGAGGGAATCGGCTGCAAAGGATGAGTTAAGGAATGGCTAAGATAAATTGATGTATTAATTGCAAAAAGAAACGGATAAAACGTCTTTACGTTTCAGGCATTTAAGATCTCTTAACTTTCTAAACCTTTTGCATTTCCTTTTCTTTTTAATTTTATAAAAACAAAATAAACTCAGAAATGGTATTTAAAACCGAAACTAAGTAAGAATAAAATAAAATAAATAATTTATTTTAAGTAAAATAGAAAAAGGAAATAAGAAATTGCTTAAAAATAGCAATCCTGACATAAAAATTGCAAGAAAATCTCCAATGACTTTGGAAAATTTATTACTTCACAAAAAAATATCTTAACACAAAATTTGAATTAAAAATGGTTTTAAAACATTTTCAAGGTAAAATAATAATTTAATTTTTATTAAAAAGAAAGTTAAATAAAGAAAAATGCAGTAAATACCAACTAGGCTTTATAAATTAAAATAAATTCAAATAAACTTTAGAAAAATTATATTATCATTTTAAAAATACTTAAAAGTCAAAATATACATAATATAACATATTATCACATATTAAAATAAAATATAACAAAGAAAAAGTAATTTATACAATTTAAAATAGTCATTGTTAAATAACCCTATATACGCACAATATTGTAAAGGATATAACTTTCACAATTTACATTCAAATTCAATGAAACGAAAAGCGGTGTTCTTAGAATTTTATGTACTTTCATAATAAAAGAAAAAATTAAAATTTTAAACTTTTAAAATTTTAAGTATAAAGTCACAGTTTGACTATTTTGACCAAAATCAGCATTTCAGGCAAATATTCAACTTACACAAGTTTGGAATTATAACTCATATAAAAAATCAAGATTATATTTAAATAATAAATTTAATCATTTCAAATAAGTAAAATAAGTTTTTAAATCAAAATCTTACATAAAAAATAATTAAAATATACAAAAAAAATAATTACAAAATACAGGGTTGTTACACTCTCCCCCACTCAAAACTTTTCGTCCCCGAAAAGGAATGAGTTATGGAAGGGCACAGAAAAGATAGTGTGAAATAGGATTAAGATAAGATGACAAGAAGAATGAAGTTATACCTGATAACTGTTGTTATAGGTAAGTTTTACAAGGTGGATGTGATCTTTCCAAGATCCTCCAGAATCAAGAACACAAGCACGAAAAAGGTGGATTCAAAATGATTACCAAAGGTCTATCAAAGATTATAGAAAGATTTCTAAACAGAAATATTATAGAAAGATGCCTATACCGGTCTATAGCAAGATAAGGATGATACGGACAACCAAAAGATAGTTTGAAAAACAAAATAAGGAAATGAATTTGAAAGCATGGAGATTTCAACTTAAACAGAGAATAAATCTTTACACAAGTTAACTAAATCTTAACTATCTCAAATTTCATTATCTTATTATCCAATCATCTAAAATTAACCATTTTTAAAACCATGAGTTTGAAAAATAATCATTTATTACACTCACAATGTACTTAATAAATTTTATTCTTCTTTATTCCTAATCAAAATTAAATTTATTCCTCTCAATATATTTATCACTTATGTTAAACATATTTACACTTATTATAACTACTTTCTTTTATACTTAGTTCTTTTAAAATTAATTTATTGTAAGTTATTCAATTACCCTTTATTATATTTACCTCTGTTAATCATTTTATAATTAAAATTTAAGTGTATAACATTTATTATAACTACTCAAATTTTATTTATAAAATCTTTTTATATTGTATATTATCCAATTACATTGTTAACTTCTGAAATTAAGGTAAGTTATATTGGAATGCAATTGTATTATACAAATAAAAAGTCCCAATTCAATTATCTCAAGTTTGAATCATTTATCCAAATTTTTGATTTTCTTTTTACAATTGAAATTATTCTTTGAGCTAAAATTTAAGAATTAAATTTCTGATTACATTCAAACATTTAGAGATAAGTAATTATATATACATAATATGTCAAATCAAATTTCAATCATATATCTATATATATACATATATATTATAAATCAAGTCATATTTCAAAAAATTCAAACCAAATTAAATTCCCCAAAACAAAGCTGTAGCAAGACTACAGAACAGTCTCTTAACTTCGAAACTCGAAAATGAACGTCGATGATATCGCGATCATCACCGAAGTTATTTTCCAGCGACAAAGAGAAGAGCACTATAAAATTCTTTGGAAACAAATTCTATTTGAAAATACTTTAAATAATATAACCTTTTAAAACTTTAAACCAAAGTTCGAAACCATCAGAAATTAAATTCTCTTGTTCTAAATTCTTTTCAGTTCCCAAATCAATTTATAACTATCTATAAATTCATTTATAGAACAATAAATGGTAAATTAAGTATTATCATTTTCAAATAATCAATCTAAATCAGTTTATTAAGTTTCATAAATTTACTTATATATCAAAATTTATTTCATCAACCAAATTTTTAAAATAATATTGTGTCAGTTTGTTCTGTCAAAGTGTTTTAGAAATCCTATCGATATCGTTGATCAGACGAATCGATTGGTGTTAACCCCATTCCAGCCTACGAGTTAAAGGAGTCAACGACTTAAGGCCTGGGACGAGCCATGACTTAAGGTGTTTAACGACTCAGGAAGCCTCACGACTCAGGAAGCCTCACGACTCATCGAGTCACCGACTCAAGGAGTTAATGACCTAAAGCTCAAAGCGACTTAAAGGGTTACGACTCAAGGGGTTAACGGTTCACAAGGCAGGACCGACTCAATGCATTACCGACTCATCAAAGGCTTTGCCCCAACGACTCAACAGGTCCACGACTCATCATAAGAAACGACTCAAGAGAATTGACGACCTAAGAAATGACTTGATGACTCATAACTCAGGATGACTCGTCCGCGACTTAAAGCCACTGAGTCGTACTCCGTTGCTACAATGCATGACCCAGTGAGAATTGACTCGCCAACGACTCAGGACTTGACTTAGAATCCAGCAAGAGAATGAGCTAGTGAGAAGACCAAATGTTTAATCAGATAAGCCGGCCACGACTCAACTTGACTCGGCCACGGCTTAGCCTGAGTCGGTCACGACTTAGGACTTGGGCAAAAAACTTCTATCCAGATTTGCCTATAAATACATGGCCACCCCCAACATTCAAGGGACTTTTTGGCTGATTCATTTCAAGCGCCGTTACCCTGCTGTATTCTAAACTGCTTCAACACCTTCAAGAAACTTCACGAAGAAATCAAACATGTCAAACATGTGTTCAAAGATTTGGATCGACATTGAAGTTTAGGCTACTTGTTCAAAGTCACTTGAAACTCAAAGTGTGTTGTAATCAAAGTGTAACTGCATTGACTTGTAATCAAATCGTCAATAAAGATACTCAAAGTGGACATAGGCTATCTCTCAAGCCGAACCACTATAAAATTGCTGTTGTTTACTGTTTTTTCACTATTATCTGCTTATAATCTGTTCCCGAGTTATCGGGTGGTGCTTTCACAATCTCACTTTATACACCGGGGTGTTAGCGTTCAAATTTTAGCGTTAACATTTTTGGTGCTTTCACTGAGAAATTGAACTCAGGCTAGTTATCATCATTACTTCACAGAGGTTTGTAGAGAGAATTTCCTTGAAAACCAGAAGTCTATCCGAGATTATGGCTCCTGGAAGGAAAAGTAGATCTGTCAGATCTGGGAATATTCAAGAGGGAACCTCCGCTTCCCCTATATCAAATCAAGCCACTCCAGCTGTCGGAGTTACAAAGGCAGAGCTGGATGCTGCAATCTTAGGGCTGAACCAACAGATAAATGCCCAAAATGCACAATTCGAGGCTCAGAATGCCTAGAATGCCCTAATTCTGAATAGGTTGAACGATTTGCTTGAGGCAAACCGTCAACCGGCAGATAATGAAAGGAATTTTGCTGGCAACATTCGTGATGCTGAAGAAAGAAATGCTCTTGAAAGGGCTGCTGGCCCCTTTGAACAAACACTTCCAGAGGTTGGTGGATCTAGAGCTCGACATGATGAGGAGTATCTTTCTGGAATGGTCCGACAAATTATGAAAGAGAGTATGCAGAGGGTTGAAGACGAGAAAGAATGGGGTTTCGCCCCAAGTAAAACTCCGTTTACTGAGAAAATCTTAAAGGCTGAATTCCCAAGGAAGTTTCTCCCTCCAACCATTCCAGCTTACAAGGGGACAAGTGATCCGAACGAATTCTTATACAAGTATGATTAGCACATGAAAGGTGCCAGAGCCTCTGATGAAATAAAGTGCCGATATTTTCCTGTGTATCTCGAAGTTGTAGCTCTGCTTTGGTTCACCAAACTTCCAGTCCGATCTATCGATCAGTTTTCTGACTTAACCCGGAAGTTCAAGGAGCAGTTCAGACTATACGCCTCAAAAGCCAAGGATATCATGTCACTGTCAAGTTTGGAGCAGAATCCAGGGGAGACTATCAGATCTTTCTTAAACCGCTTTAATATAGCGCTAGCTGAGGTGGACAATGCAGAATCGCGAATGATATTGACTTATCTGATAAAGGGTATTGACAAGTCGAGCGAGTTTGGGAAATGGCTAAACATGAAGGAACCAAATTCCCTTGAAAAGTTCTATAAAAAAGCAGATGAATTCATACGCTTAGAAAGCCGTCCCGTACCGGTAAAGGCAGTGTTGGAAAAAGCCGAAGATAACACTGTTGTTCCATGCAAGAATGAATCTGTAGGGCAAAAAAGGGAAAATAACAACGGGAAGAAGCAGAGTAATCTGAAGAAGCCCCGATCCTTCAAGCCATCAGAATATACTCGTTTATCAGATACGCCGGAACGTATCTACCTTGCCACTAAAGATTCTATTGACTTTCCTAAACCTCCTCCTCTAAGGACCGGGAAAAAGGCTATACAAAGTGGGAAGTTCTGCCGCTTCCATAATCAACCCGGTCACGAAACCGACGAATTCCGCCAGTTGAAAAATCTGATTGAAGAGTTGCTAAGGGAAAACAAACTGCAGCAATTTGTGAAAAAGAATAGCAACAATCCTGCTTCATCTAGTCAGGGGCAACAGGCTCCTACTCATCAGCCTAGGACGACTGAGAAGGCTGCAGGGCATGAATCTGGAAGGCCCATTATCAATGTCATTACAGGAGGACCTCACCCAGCGGGCAGAAGCTGGGGTGAGATGGAAAGGTATACCCGAGCTTTAAAGTATGTACCGACAGAGGAAGATGTATTCGTTTTGGAAGGTGCTACGCCCTTGAAGCAACAAAGAACTCTTGATGATGATATTGTATTCAAAGCTAAGGATTCCGCAGGTATTGAAGCTCCTACCTTGGACCCCTTAGTCATCTCGGCTGGTATCGGGCCAGCTATTGTCAGAAGAGTTTCCATTGATTGTGGCGCATCCTGCAATATCCTCTTCAAGAAAATATTCGACCAAATGAAGATCCCTATGGCTGATGTGCAAGCTTCATCGCAGAAAATCGCTGGCTTCACTGGGGAGCCAAAACAACCGGTAGGAACCATTGATTTGTTTGTGGAACTTGGAGAAGGAGAGAGGAAAATGGTCCGCAAGCAAACTTTTGTGATTGTCGACGAATTTTCTGCTTACAATGCTTTCCTTGGTCGTCCAACTCTGGCAGCGTTCAAAGCTGTTCTTGCCCCGTGGTGCCTCACTATTAAATTTCCAACAGACAATGGAGTGGGAGTTATAAAAGGGGATCAAAATGCTGGGCGAGAGTGTTATCTGACAGAGCTACGAGAAACCAGAAAAAGAGAAATGGGAAAGAATGCGGCAGCCCCAGTCCGCATCAAAGAACCAGCCTTGTAGCAATTACAGGGCGGACCCTGCACTGGCGAGCACAGCGGAGAAAGGAAAGAGATGTACCCTAGAAAAGTCAGTGCAGGGGAAAATAGAGTGGTACCAGTGGAAACGACAATACCAATACCTGTTGACCCAAAGGACCCAAACAAGATGTTGAATGTGGGTTCACAACTTAATGTGTCAATTCAGAATATCTTAATATCTTTTTTAAAGGCAAATCTGGATGTTTTTGCTTGGACTCATGCCGATATGTGCGGAATATCCCCAGAAGTTGCAGTGCATGCTCTAAATATTGATCCAAAATTTACACCTGTGAAACAGAAGAGGAGAACTCAAGGTCCAGAAAGGTCGGCGGCATTAAAAGAAGAAGTTGATCGGCTCATGGAGAATAATTTTATCAAAGAATCTACCTATCCGAATTGGGTTTCAAATCCAGTGCTGGTTAAGAAAGCCAACGGAAAATGGAGAGTATGCATCGATTTTTCAGATCTAAACAAGGCCTGCCCCAAAGACTGCTTCCCATTACCCAGAATCGATCAACTGGTAGACGGAATAGCGGGACGCGAATTGTTACCTTTTATGGATGCTTACTCCGGATATAACCAGATTATGATGCATGAGCCAGATCAGGAGGACACGAGCTTTATCACCGACATTGGTCTTTACTTCTACAGAGTTATGCCCTTTGGGCTAAAGAATGCAGGGGCAACATACCAAAGACTTGTTAATGCTATGTTCAAACAGCAATTAGGCAAGACTATGGAAGTCTACGTCGATGACATGTTAGTAAAGTCTAAGAAAGCAGTGGATCACATAGAACACTTAGCGGACATGTTCGCAGTCCTCCGAAAATACGGAATGAAGCTCAATCTTTTGAAATGTTCATTTGGAGTGGAATCCGGCAAGTTTTTAGGTTTCATCGTGAGCGCTAGGGGCATTGAGGCCAGTCCAGCTCAAATTACTGCACTGAAAGAAGTCAAAGCCCCTAGAACAAAGAAGGAATTGAAAAGTCTCAATGGAAAAGTCGCCGCCTTGAGTCGGTTCATTTCCAAAGCCACAGATAAATGCATCCCATTCTTTGACGCCCTAAAGAAAGGAAAGAAAAACTTCGATTGGACTCCCGAATGCCAAAAAGCCTTTGATGAATTGATTCACCATATGGAAACGCCTCCAATACTTTCTAGGCCTGGCGATGGCGAGGATCTTCTTATATACTTGGCAGTATCATCTCATGCTTTAAGTGCAGCGCTGATACGAGAAGACAAAAGGATTCAACATCCAGTTTACTATATCAGCAAAAGACTCCCTGGGGCAGAGATGAATTACTCTAAGTTGGAAAAACTCGCCTATTTCCTACTAATTGCATCTAGAAAGTTGAGGCAATATTTTCAAGCTCATCTTATCAGAGCCCTCACTGATCAACCTTTAAAGCAAGTCCTGTTTCGCCCTGAGACTTCGGGTCGTCTTCTAAAGTGGAATATTGAACTCAGTCAGTATGACATCACTTACCACCCCCGAAAAGCAATCAATGGACAAGCTTTAGCGGATTTCATCGTAGAATTCACAGATAAGGGTAAAAGTGAGGAGAAAACGGTCGACGATTCCCCAATCCAATGGAAGTTATAGGTCGATGGTGCGAGAAACGACTACTGTTCTGGAGCCGGAGTTGTACTTGAGACCCCTGAAGGCCGATCATTATGCTATGCACTAAGATTGGAATTTCCTTCAACAAACAATGAAGCAGAATACGAAGCCCTTATCGCTGGCTTAAGGATTGCTAAAGAATTAAACATTCGAGCGTTGCAGATATTCAGTGATTCTCAGCTTATTGTATGCCAAGTCAAAAAGGAATTCCAAGCAAAAGGGGGGAATCTGCCCGCCTACTTGTCAAAGGCTTGGGAACTCCTGGATGATTTCGATCATTACATGATAAGTCACATTCCTCGAGAAGAAAACGTGAAAGCAGATTCTCTCGCAAAGTATTCTAGCACCGGCGAAGCTCAATTTCTAGGGTTAACTCCGGTGGAGTTCCTGTCAACTCCTAGCATTGATGAGATGGACATTGATTGGATCATGAGCATGTCTCAAGAGCAAGAATCATGGATGACTCCGATAACAGAATATCTGCTCAATGGATCCTTACCAGGGAACTCAAAAGAACGACAAAAGCTACTAAGAAAAGCCTCTCGATACATAATCCAGGATGGCCGATTATACAGACGAGGATTCTCAATGCCATTACTTCGATGTGTATCCAGGGAAGAGTCCAAAGCAATCCTAGCAGAGGTACACGGAGGAGAGTGTGGTGATCATTCAGGTGGCCAAACATTAGCAAAGAAAATTCTCCGATACGGATATTTTTGGCCAGAAATTAATCGAGATGCAGCAGAGTATTCCCGAAAATGTGACAGATGCCAAAGATTCGCCAAAATTCCTAGAGCTCCTTCCACTGAACTCACACAGATGGTCAGTCCATGGCCGTTTGCAATATGGGGGATAGACCTTGTAGGACCGTTACCAACTGCCAAATCTGGAATTAAATATGCCATTGTTGCTGTAGACTATTTTACCAAGTGGGCAGAAGCTGAACCACTGGCTACTATCACCTCAAAGAAGATGATAAGTTTTGTAACTAAAAACATCATTTGCAGATACGGTGAGCCTCAGAAAATAATTACAGACAATGGCACTCAGTTTGAAAGTGAAGAATTCCAAGATTTTTGCAAGCGATTCAAAATCCGAAAAAGCTTCTCAGCAGTGGCTCATCCGCAGGCGAACGGGCAAGTGGAAGCCGTGAATAAAATTATTAAGTCAACCATCAAAAAGCAACTTGAAAGAGCAAAAGGTGGTTGGGTCGATAAGCTACCACTGGCACTATGGGCATACAGAACCACTCACAAAACTGCGACTGGGCACACCCCGTTTCATTAGCATACGGGTCGGAGGCAATGATTCCGGTAGAAGTAGAGGTCCCTTCACATAGAAGAATCCATTTCAACCAAGCAGAAAACGAAAAGCTACAGCTTGAAGCGCTAGATCTCCTTGATGAAAAAAGAGATGAGGCTAATCTCAGAATTGCAGCTCATCAGCAAAGGATAGCCAGACATTTCAATTCCAAAGTTCGCCAACGCAACTTTGAGATTGGAGACCTAGTCCTGAAAAGAATTATGACAGCGACAGGTGTGTTTGGGCCAAATTGGGAAGGACCATATGTCATAGGTCAGAAGCTTCTTGACGACACATTCAAACTCACTACTGTTGAAGGAGATCAAATCCCAAGGGCATGGAACAGCAATCATTTGCGTCCATACTTTACTTGAAAATTTTATCGAAATATTGTAAAAAGAATTATGAATGTATGATCCTTGTAATTGAAGGCAATTGTAAAACTGATGCAAATAAATAATGAAAAAATATAAAGTGGATGTAGGCCCAATTTCCTGGCCGAACCACTATAAATCTTGTGTTCCTTATTATTATTACATGTTTGCTTTATTTTCGATATAAAAAGTACATAGAATGTATTGCTGAAATGTCGATTTAATTTTTTGCAGACAATGGAAGTGAAACTTGCACATAATAAGACCCAGTGATTCTCGCCAAATTTCAAGTCACAAAAGCTCCAAATTCAAATCCTAGATAGGAAGTACTTCAATTGAACGGCCTATGATTTCGACAGAAACAGGCCTTTGCTAATAAATTGAAATCATTTGAACAAACAAACATCCAATTAAGAAGCTGATGCTCGTTCTCACGAACTTGCCTGGCAATGAAGTACATTTCCTTGGATTAAACAAGTCACTTGTAAAAAAAAAAAAGAGGATCACTGAAAAAGCATAAGCAAGTGGACAAGGGAACAACCAAAGCCATCATCAGCAGCACAATTCCTCTTCGGAGGCACAACTCTTCGGAGGATAAAGACCTCTAATGGGTCATACGCCACAAAAAAGAAAGTTCTCTACTCAACAAAAAAGATTGGAGGAGTCATGACCCTCCAACCATGAGAGAGTAACTTCCAGGCGATGAAAACCCTCTTTGAGGCACATTTCACCAGGAGTTGAAGTGTAACAACCGCTCTTCGGAATTTCACTTCACCAGAGTTGAAATGTAAACAAAATAAAAGCCCTCTTCGGAGGCCCATTTCACCAGGAGTTGAAGTGTAACAACCGCTCTTCGGAATTTCACTTCACCAGAGTTGAAATGTAAACAAAATAAAAGCCCTCTTCGGAGGCCCATTTCACCAGGATTTGAAGTGTTACGACCGCTCTTCGGAATTTCACTTCACCAGAGTTGAAATGTAAACAAAATAAAAGCCCTCTTCGGAGGCCCATTTCACCAGGAGTTGAAGTGTTACGACCGCTCTTCGGAATTTCACTTCACCAAAGTTGAAATGCAAAACAAAATAAAGACCTTTCTGGAAGCCCACGTTTCACCGAGATTGAAATAAAACTTCCAAGTGTTGAAACGTGAAAATGCTTTCTTCAAAGGCACAACTCTTTGGAGGTACACGTTTCGCCAAGATTGAAATAAAACTTCCAAGTGTTGAAACGTGAAAAATCCCGCCTCAGAGGTACAACCCCCTCCCAGGGACACAATCAAAAAGAAAGACTTCTTCGGAAGCCCACGTTTCACCGACATTGAAATAAAACTTCCAAGTGTTGAAACGTGAAAAGGCTTTCTTCGAAGGCGCAATTCCTTGGAGGTACACGTTTCACCAAGATTGAAATAAAACTTCCAAGTGTTGAAACGTGAAAAATCCCTCCTCAGAAGTACAAATTTCTACTTCAAAAAAAAATATATATATATCCTCATCAAGGGCATACTTTAACTTTCAAAGGAAGAGTGATTTACCTATTCTAGAAAATAACCTTCCTCAAAAAAAAAAAAGAGGAAGAAAGTTAAAGTACCCTTCAGAGGCCCGCTTTACCACATAGAAGAATTCACTTGGCAAAATGCATACATAAGTAAAAAAAAAAAGAAGTGATTTCTTCGAAGGATAAAGCGTAAAAATTTATGTGAAGGAAGTCCTACTCTGCGAAAAATTTCTTCAAGAATGAAGTAATTACTCTTCAGAAAATAAGAGTGCAAGTCCCCTCAAAGTATAAAATATTGCAGCAAGCTTATGGTATGGGGGCAACATGGTATAGTTACATACAAAATGGTATAGCTATATCGGTAAAATACGCTCAAGCAACATACCACAAGTTCACCGCAATATCATATAAATAAACTTGTGCAAAAATGAATAATAAATGCATTCTCAAATTCAAACAAGAGTCTGTACAAATAAAGGATCATTTTATTCAATTGCAGATACAGGTTTCAAAATAAAAAAGCAGGGGCCGGTGCCTGCACAACATCCGACCATTACACAAAAAAGGAATCAAAAAGCCTGAAGTCCGACTCTTCACTTCTTCTTACCACCTTTGGACCCTTTGCCTGGCCGAATGATTAGCTTTTCAGGTCTACCTACAGGCATAAGGGAAGAAGGAGAAGGAGGTGCAACCGGCGCAATTTCCGGTTCTTCTTCAGTAGCAAGGATTTTCTTCCCCCTCCTCTTCGATGTTCCGTGCTTCTTTCTTCTCTTCGAAGAAGACTCACTCCCTGGAGTAACAAGAGCGGACAAAACTACGTCATCAGAGGGAGTCCGCTCCGGAGAGATCTCTCCTCCTTCAAGTCCCTCGTCCTTCTGCTCTTGCGAAGCAATAGGGTCATCCAAGCCATGAAGAGCCTCAATCTGTTCCTCTTGTGACCCGGGCTGTGAAGCAGAAGGAGGAGTCACCTGAAGAGACGGAGGAGGGATAACCGGAGGAAGTGAAGTCTGCACAGCACTTGGTGTTTCAACTGCAGAAGAAGAGAAATTAAAAATATTAGTATCTCCCCGAAATAAGGGAGATATGGGTTCGTCGAGATTCAAAAAGTAATCGAGAAGCTCATCAAAATTTTGAGGAGTAAGCAAGCGATCCACCTGAATCGGACCAATGTCAAAGTTACCTGAAGATGTTTGCTTCGTTAGTTCAATCTCATAATTCTGAGCCCCGTTATCCTCCAAAGCCTCATCATCAGTAGGGGTGATTACCCTGGTTCTTGTAGGAGGCAGCGAATGAGCACTGGAACCTGTAATGTCCACTTCGGAAGAAACTAAAGGACGTTCAGAAGTGGTAGGTGGTATTTCTTTCTCAGAACGTTCCCCTTCCGCCATTCCGGCCCGTACCCTGGCGAGTTGCTCTTTTCCCTTGGCAAGAGCGGCGCGGGCATCATCATCGAGATAATGCTCTTCAAGAGCTGTCTCAGCGTAGCCAGCACCTTTACCACCTAGCATATCGAGTGCTGCCTCCCAAACTTCAGCTAATGTAATTTCATACTTAGGGCCTAGAAAGGCAAGGCTGCCACGCCCCAAAATGCTGTGCAGATAGAAATCAAATAATGTGGAGCTAATGTCAGCTTTGGTTGCTTGATGGGCCTCTTCGGCCGCGAGTTTACCAGCAACAGCCTCGTCACGCTCCTTTTCGGCCATAGCAAGTCGAACTTTTAGCATCTCTATCTCCAAGCTTTGAGAGCCGGTCTGTTCTCGCAGCTGTAAAGTTTCAGCGCGATATTCTTCTATGACCTTCTCCTGGTGTGTAAGCTTATCTTCGACTGCCCTTTGACTGGCATGCGCATCTCGTACTTGTTGCTGAAGCATGCTCTCCTTTTGAGAATGGAAAGTAGACGAAGTAGCTAATTCTTCCTTAAGCTTTTCTACTTCCGCTTCCAGCTTTTCATTATAGGAAGCAATACTTCTCATTTCGGCGTCATGCTGTTCGAGAGTCTTCTGCCACTCAGCCTTATCGTTCTCCATTGTGAGCATGGCCTCGAGATTGGCTCGGTTAACCCTCTGAAGCTCGTCGACAAGTTTTTGCCAGTTCGACATTCTTTCAATATCGGTCCTGACAGAATCAAGATTTCGCAGCATAGCCGATTTGTCGAGAGGAACCAAGTCGAGATCAAATCGAACCCCTCTCAGGCACCACTGAGGGAATCGACTTTGAAGAGTGGGAGGACCTTGCCCAACTTGGTATGCGGGCCGGTTGATGATTGTTTGAATGTCGGAACGAACGGGGGCAGGAGATTGAGCAGGAACGTTTTGAGAAACTGTCGGCATTGTTTCTTTAGTAAGTTTAGCCCGCTTGCTAGAAGAATCTTCCATGTGACCTTTACCTCTCTCATCGTGAGTCTTTCTTTTTTGGGTATCATCATCTCTGTGGGGAGGGTCATGTCTTTCTTTTTCTCTTCGGTGACGTTCTTCATATGCTCGTCTCTCGTCTGCTTTCCTGATGGCCCTCTCTTCATCCGATTCTCTGTAAGAGGGGAGGTGACGCCTGTAATCATATTGGCTACGCCTCCCGTAGCGCTGGAAATCATCATAATATGAACTGCTGCGCCCCATTGGAGAATCTGGAATAAAAATAATAAGCTTTAGAAATCTTTAAAGTATAAGAAGATGAATGCGTAGAAGTGCTGAAAAATCCTAAGTGTTGTGTAACGTGTAAACTACACGCATCAAGTTACAGACCACTCTGTGGAGTAGAGGTAGTGATAACTTGAGTGGAAGGAGTTGACATTTGTTGTAGAGAGGATGTCGCCTCAATTACAGAAGAGATAGTTTTGGAAACATCATCTTTGAAAAGTTCTTGAGAAGTCACAATTAAATCGCTCAACCCCTCGAAAACATCATCGCCATCATGTTTTTTGGGACTGGCTTTCTCAACTCCTTCGTCAGCAAATCTTCCGGAAGATCGTGGAGTTTCTTCCTCTTCGATAACTGGGGCAAGTGCGGACTTGTCGGACGGCCCCGCAACGTCCTTCGGAATTGAACACTTCACTGGTGGAGTTTCTATAGAGGTTCCTCCCTGCGTGTGCCTTTTAGTAGAGACCAGGGCATCAGGAGTTTCCGTCGGAGAATCAGGAATTTCAGTTGGGACTTCACGAAGCTGAGTGAAGCAAGAGGAATGAAAAAGCCCATATTGATGTAAAAATCCATCATTTAACAAGAACTTTATACTCCTCTCTTCTGCCGCCACGGCGTTCAATCTCTCAAAAATTTGTTTATAGCATGGATCTCAAGAGGGAGGAGGAAGTGCTAAAACAGGAAAAAAAAGAAGCCAAGTTAGCGTTAAGCAACCCAGATTTCGAAAAAGCCCAAGAATGGAGAAATAAAAGCAGGAAAATCTTACTTCCTACTCTCCAGATGGCATAAAACCCTGGAGGATAGCGCACAAAGAAGTACTGATTTAGAAATCCATGAACGCTTTCAGGAAGATCGGTGATGAGCTTGCGGTTTCGAGCACTCCTTATAACTACGATAGAGGGATGATCTTTAATTTTTGTGAATGAGCAGAAGTAGCAGATTTCCTCAAAGCTCGGTAATCGGCCCAGAACTCTACTAAATAGCACACATAACCCCATCAGAATGGCATGACCATTGGGGTGCAATTGGAATGGAGAGATAGATAGTCGAAGCAGGAACTGCTGAAGGAAGTCATTGAAAGGTGGTATGGCATCGCTCAAGCACATTTGGCGGTTGACAGCAATAAAGCCAGAAGGGGGCCTATCTGCAGTATCATTTGGCCCCGGCAGTAAGGCATCAGCTTCGGCAATGCCAAACTGGATGAGAAATTGGTTAAACACCCGCTGATTCAGAGTTGTGGGAGTTCTCTCCGGAGGGTTATCCAACAAGTTGGCTACTGGGAAGACATCTTCAGCCTGGCCCATCGGTTCTTCTTGTTGAGATGTCATTCTACACAAGCAACTGGGTGTTCAAATGCGAAGGTGCACATTTCCTAAAAGTGTGAAGTGTTGTGCAGAACTAATGAAAATAACAAGTAAATATAACTGGAATTAAACTGGTTGACGATTGATCGACTATGGTAATTTTAGAACTTGTTAATTTAAAGTTCAAGCATAATATTAGTGCAGGCTGGTCAGTTTCAATTGACTGTTTCAGTGTTGCTTTAATATTCTACTTGAAATCGATGGCACTTCGTTCACACGATTTGTTTAAGTTAATTATCTATTATTAACTAATCTGTCATTTGATATGGGCAGTCGATGACAGTATATTCGTCCCAGTTTTCTGTGAATGTTGTATTGAACAGATTGTTAGCCTGCAAGTCAAAATAACCTGTGAATGAATGCAATAAAATTCAATAGTTCAAAGTTAATGCAATGGTCCAAAGTTCGAGCAGAATTCACGCAAGTCCTAACTCGTCAACGGCTCAAAAATTTTGAGTCGGCAGTGCCCTAAGTCGTAAGTCGTATAAAAAGGGAGAAGCTCTGTTTCAACTCAAGGTTTAGGCCGTAAGTCGTAAGTCGTGAGTCGTGAGTCGTAAGTCGTATCTCGGCCACGACTCAAGGCTTAGGCCGTGGAGCATGTTGGGTCGGATCATGGTTGTTGGATCATACAAAAATGACCGAGTCGTACCAAAAGTAGTATTCGAATCAATCTGACCAACTAATTACCTAACTCCTAACCAGGTTGCCTTCTAACCCATAAACTATTTCACTCCCAACCTGTTAATCTTCCAACTTTTAACCCATTAACCCAATAAAACTCTCAATAAACAACCCCGGTCTTATCACGCCGCTAAATCACCTCAAGACGAAAATCATCAGATCAAACAACCCTACATCCATTGATGGTTAGAATGACCAAACTCGCAAAACTCGAGGGAGTAAAATGAAGGTAGGGACAGAGCGCATAGGTTAACGATGATCGATAATCGGAAGGGAAGCAAGATTGCTTACGTAATGTGATGTCAAAGATGATCAGAGGAGAGTCGAGTTGGAATCGCCTGTGAGAACTTAGAGGTGCGTTAATGGCAGATGCGGTTTAGAAGATCGCTGATAAGAAGTGGGAGATAGGAGGAACGAGTCAAGCGTTTTATATCTGGAAGAGCTGAAACTCGAATCGGCACGCCCGGGTTATGATAAGTCGAAGAACACGACTTACGACTTAAGCGTGTGCTTCGAGGGGCAAATGTTAACCCCGTTCCAGCCTACGAGTTAAAGGAGTCAATGACTTAAGGCCTGGGACGAGCCACGACTTAAGGTGTTTAACGACTCAGGAAGCCTCACGACTCAGGAAGCCTCACGATTCATCGAGTCACCGACTCAAGGAGTTAATGACCTAAAGCTCAAAGCGACTTAAAGGGTTACGACTCAAGGGGTTAACGGTTCACAAGGCAGGACCGACTCAACGCATTACCGACTCATCAAAGGCTTTGCCCCAGCGACTCAACAGGTCCACGACTCATCATAAGAAACGACTCAAGAGAATTGACGACCTAAGAAATGACTTGATGACTCATAACTCAGGATGACTCGTCCGCGACTTAAAGCCACTGAGTCGTACTCCGTTGCTACAATGCATGACCCAGTGAGAATTGACTCGCCAACGACTCAGGACTTGACTAAGAATCCAGCAAGAGAATGAGCTAGTGAGAAGACCAAATGTTTAATCAGATAAGCCGGCCACGACTCAACTTGACTCGGCCACGGCTTAGCCTTAGTCGGTCACGACTTAGGACTTGGGCAAAAAACTTCTATCCAGATTTGCCTATAAATACATGGCCACCCCCAACATTCAAGGGACTTTTTGGCTGATTCATTTCAAGCGCCGTTACTCTGCTGCATTCTAAACTGCTTCAACACCTTCAAGAAACTTCACGAAGAAATCAAACATGTCAAACATGTGTTCAAAGATTTGGATCGACATCGAAGTTTAGGCTACTTGTTCAAAGTCACTTGAAACTCAAAGTGTGTTGTAATCAAAGTGTAACTGCATTGACTTGTAATCAAATCGTCAATAAAGATATTCAAAGTGGACGTAGGCTATCTCTCAAGCCGAACCACTATAAAATTGCTGTTGTTTACTGTTTTTTCACTATTATCTGCTTATAATCTGTTCCCGAGTTATCGGGTGGTGCTTTCACGATCTCACTTTATACACCGGGGTGTTAGCGTTCAAATTTTAGCGTTAACAATTGGAAACCCAAATCAACATCAACAACTCAAACAACACAATATATAAACAAAACATATATTTACAAGTACAATTCAAAATGTTTGAAAATGGGTTGGAAACAAAAGACAAGATGATTAAATAACAAAATAGGGAGGTGGATAAGCTTAAATAAATAACGGGCAACATTTACCGGGTCAACCGTGGCTTAAAGAATAAGATCAAATGTGGATTTTTCTGGGGTAAATCTACATTCGATCTCAAGAGTTAGAGTTTGAAATAACAAAAGATATTAGCATCTAAACCAAGGATAGATATAAATCTATGGTGAATCGATGCTAATTGTAAAAGGGTTTTCACCCTTTTTCAATTCAATTTGAAATTGGCGTGACCGCCGACTCACTAGAAAGATCATTCGAAGCGGAGTTATGGAATACTCCAGAGTCAAAAGAAGATGAATAGTGAGGGATACGAATGGGTTTTGGAACCGTAGGGAACGTTCCAAAATTCAAAGGAATTGAGTCAAAAAGGAAGAGATTCAAACTCGAATGAAAGTGATTCTGTAAATACATTCACTCCATATGCTGAGTTTTTGCCTAGAGATAACCTGGATCTGATACCAACTGTAACGACCAGTATTTTCAACCATTCGCATCCATTATAAGTGCATAGGCAGACACTCATGCCGGAATTGAATTGCTCAAAATACCGTGTTGTAAATAAATTTTGGCAAACCTCAGAATATACAGTAAATAAAAATCACAGATCACAGACACAGAGTATATAAAAATGCAGCGGAAGAAAAAGAAATAGTAGTTCATGAAGCTACTATATAAATATGAGATACATCAGAGTTAAATAAGATACAACAGAAGAATAACAGGATACATCAGGTACAAATCAGTTACATCACTGAACCACTGGATACTGAAACAAAATAGATGGCTGGATCTTCAAGGAAAGCTCCAACGCCGAAGGTGAATCTTGAATGCTAACTCAATCAATCTGACCCGAGCGTAAAGCAAAACACAAAACCCTCGAGTCAGGACATAAATACATATAAACTGTAAATCAACTCAAGTGAACAGTAACAAAATGCATCAGTAACTTAAAGGATGCTTGGGACCACCCATCCTCTAAGGATCCGTTAAACTATTTACTATGTAGTAATGTACGCTATATACGGTAGTGTCTAATCAGTAAAGTATAATCATATAGAAAATAGCGTTAAGGGGATGGTGAACCTTAACGCGGTCGGATCTTTAAAACCAAAATCGTAGTGGGCTCAATATAAGGATATGACACGGCGCGCGAGGCAATGCCAAGGTGGATACACCGTTTGCACTCCTGGACCGATGGTGACGGCAAGCCAGCAGCTTCCACCCACCTCGAACAATACCCCCGAATCAAAGTGGCGCCACCGAATCGAATCACAACAGTAATAGAATGGTTTTCCGGTGGAGCATGCTCGATGAAAGGGTGCGACCCTTTGTGTAGCCCAGTATAGCTCCTGTTTAAGTCATATATGCCAACTCACGGGAGTTGGGTCCACGTAATATACCTCGAGAACGTCGCCACCATCCTACTTCATTCTAGAATCTCCACCGCGTACACAGTTGTTAAAGTGGTTTTCGGTATTGGCCGGCTATAAGACAATATCCGATCCCGGTCTCTTTAATAACCAATCGTTATTATAACCCGTAGTTATAACTTTAAAACATTATTTTATACTTCAAAATAAAATATCCTTTTCAATCCAAATCTTTATCAAAATAAAGATTAAATCATTTCCAAAACCATTTCAATATATCATCGTAAAATATCTTTCAATTCAAATATTTATCAAAATAAATATCAAGTCATTTCTAACCATTTCAATATATTAAATTTTCACACCCTTTCAACACTACCTTTCAAATCATTTTAATATATCAAAATATCATAATCTTTCAAAGTTTCAGTTCCAAAATATCATATCTTTCAGAACTTCTTTTTAAATCATGTTAATATCAAAATGTCCTATCTTTCAAACTCCGTTTTCAAATCATTTAATATCAAAAATATCATATCTTTCAAAACTTCGTTTCAAATCATTTTAATATATCAAAATATCATATCCTTCCAAAACTTCGTTTCAAATCATTTTAATATATCAAAATATCGTATCTTTCAGTACCGCATTTCAATCATTATTCATTTTATTCAATTTAAAATACCATTTCAATTCATATTTCAAAACAGTTTATATTCTAAAATCATTTTTAATCATTAAATGAAGTTATTATGTTTAATAATTAAATTATTAAATTGCTAAAATTTCAACTTCCAAAGTTCATTTATTCACTTAAGTTTATTAAAACAGTGAAAATTCATTTCTCGCAGTATTTAGAAAACGCTACGGAAAGTTACATTCAAACAGTTCAATTTATCAAAAGACGACATTTTAAAATGTTGTAATAGGGTTTACTTAAATTCGAATAAACTTAGTTAAATTCAACAATTTATAGCACTTACAAAAATTGCTATAATAGCTTTTAATTCAATTTAGCTTTTTAGTTCATTATCATCAACTTCAGCATTTACAAATGCCGTAATATCATTTACATTGTAATTAATAGCATTTCAAAAATGTAGTCAATTAACTTCAAATATTCAATATAATTTCTCAACCGATTATATTTTTATTTAAAACATTTTAACTTATAAAATCATACATTTATCACATTTATAAACATCATTTAATTTTCCTCAAATTCATGATTTTATAAAGTTAAATTTCCATTCAAAAATCAAGATTTAACAATAATTCACTTATTAAATTGCAATGTTGAATTTTTAAAATCCATTACATTAAATTTCAACTTAACACTTAAGTTCAAATCCTTAAATATAACTTTGTTTTATTTCTATTTACTTAACTAAAAGTTCACTTTTACGTTAATTTCATAAATTTCCAGTTTTAGTTATATTTCAAAATTTCAACTAACAATACTCATTCATTTCACATTTCAACTTTATTAAAATCATTAATATGATATAAAAATCACTTTAAATTCATTTAAATTCAAATTATCATAAATTTACCATAATTTCATATTCAATTAAATTTCCAATTATAATTAAATCAAAATATCCAAAATAACTTACGTTCATAATTTCTAACTTTTTCATTAATTCATTTCACTTACAATTATTCAGAAAATCAATAATAATTTACGAAAATCCTTTTTTTATTAAATTTAAAATCAAAATATTATAATAATTAAATTTCTAAAATATTTAAAATTTTAGAAAATCATATTTTAACTACGGGCCTGTATATAATTTTCTACGCTAGGTAAAGTGATATGGGTAATATATCATTTCAACCCATAATTTACAAAGAAAATCCGGGTTTTATCATTTCAAACCCGCAATCCCAAGAAAAAATGAAAAATTTAAAACCATTTAGGCCTATCATTTCAGCCCATAACATTTTTTTCTAACAGGGAACTTGCATTGTGATCATATACAGAAATAATATAAACAAGGTCAATATCACAATATACAGTCATATATCAGATGTCAGGTGAAAATTAACAGTTTTAACGTGGTAATAATATGGTAATAAAATATCATAGCATATCATATGATCATCATTAACTTGCATAAACATTTTTTATTACTAAACACTTGTCATCAATTTACTTTTCATAAGTATAAATGTCAGAGTGAGAAAGACTCACTTTTTCAAGCTGAAGACCAAAACAACAAACACAAGAGCGGTTCCAAAAGTATGACAAGCACGATACAGCACGACTTTTGATTTGAATGAATGGAGAGCCTTGATATTTGTCTTGTAAACAATAACCAAAACAAGACAATACACACATAAATATTCAACGCAAAACAATGTTGAAACAATGAAAATACGAAGCAACGAAGGAATAGATTACTTGACCTTGCTTTAACCATTCAAATGCTTGGCGTAGGAGGTTCTTGGGTTCAGCCATGATGATGATATAGCTTAGGTTTGGCACCATAACTCACGGCTAGAAGGATTATGGAGTGGTAGGGTTATAACATGAAGCATACAATTGGTCAAGGCAACATATATGAAGTTTTTGAGCATAACAAGGCTCGGCCTTGGGTCAAGTGGGGCTTGGCCATACTTGTACAGGTTTGGATAGTAGATGGAGGGGTGTGGGGAGGTCTGGAAAAGGTGGTGGTAGCGGCCTATGGTGGTGGCCAAGGTGGTGGATGAAGATATGAAGTGATAAGGTGGCTATCATGAATGTTTCAAGGCTTTATGCATTGTTTTTGTGGAGTTTTGGTTCATGGAGTCTTGGCCATGTCAATTTCAGATCTGAACAGAGGCTAAGATGAAGTGTAGTGGTGGTAGCAAGGTGGTGGTCGTGGCTAGAGGTGGTGGCCATGGTGAAGTATGAAGGTGGTGAAGTAATAGTGGTGGCTAGTGCATTGTTTTGCACATTATTTGCGATTTTGTGGAGTTTTGTCACCAAGGGAGGTGTGGCCATGGATGGATCTGAAATGATGGCTGGAGATGATGCCAAGGAAGAGTGGTAGGGGATGGTGGAGAGTATGGTGGTGATGGTGGGTGGTAGAGGCCAATCCAAAAAGCATAGAAAACTAGGCAAAATACATAGAAAATAAGAAGAAAAAGGTAGAAAAAAGATGTAGCCATTACCAGATTTTCTCTCAAGATGGAGGCCATGATTTTTAGGGTTTTGGAGCTTGAAAATTCGTGAATAATATGAGGGAGTCGGCTGCAAAGGATGAGGAAAGGAATGGCTAAGATAAATTGATGTATTAATTGCAAAAAGAAACGGATAAAACGTCTTTACGTTTCAGGTATTTAAGATCTCTTAACTTTCTAAACCTTTTGCATTTCCTTTTCTTTTTAATTTTATAGAAACAAAATAAACTCAGAAATGTTATTTAAAACCGAAACTAAGTAAGAATAAAATAAAATAAATAATTTATTTTAAGTAAAATAGAAAAAGGAAATAAGAAATTGCTTAAAAATAGCAACCCTGACATAAAAATTACAAGAAAATCTCCAATGACTTTGGAAAATTTATTACTTCACAAAAAAATATCTTAACACAAAATTTGAATTAAAAATGGTTTTAAAACATTTTCAAGGTAAAATAATAATTTAATTTTTATTAAAAAGAAAGTTAAATAAAGAAAAATGCACTAAATACCAACTAGGCTTTATAAATTGAAATAAATTCAAATAAACTTTAGAAAAATTATATTATCATTTTAAAAATACTTAAAAGTCAAAATATACGTAATATAACATATTATCACATATTAAAATAAAATATAACAAAGAAAAAGTAATTTATACAATTTAAAATAGTCATTGTTAAATAACCCTATATACGCACAATATTGTAAAGGGTATAACTTTCACAATTTACATCCAAATTCAACGAAACGAAAAGCGGTGTTCTTAGAATTTTATTTACTTTCATAATAAAAGAAAAAATTAAATTTTTAAACTTTTAAAATTTTAAGTTGAAAGTCACAGTTTGACTATTTTGACCAAAATCAACATTTCAGGCAAATATTCAACTTACACAAGTTTGGAATTATAACTCATATAAAACATCAAGATTATATTTAAATAATAAATTTAATCATTTAAAATAAGTAAAATAAGTTTTTAAATCAAAATCTTGCATAAAAAATAATTAAAATATACAAAAAAATAATTACAAAATACAGGGTTGTTACACGAGGCAACCCAATACCTTCTTCGAGTAAAAACCCCACTTGCTCCGAGTCAACCCCTACATTTACTCGAGAAAAATCAATTTCCAACTTCCCTGCACGCACATGTTCATCAGACCCTTTCCAATTGCACTGTGCACGTACACCGTGCCTCCAGCCACCATCACCTCCTTCCGGCGACCTCCTGACATCGACAAACAACCCCACTATCTACCTCCACCCTCAAATCCCCTTTCCTAAACTCAAAATTTAAATTCGAGTTGCCCTTCCCAAACCTGAAACTGCAAGCACAGTTTTTACCCAAACCTGTAACACCTTCTTCCACCACCTTCTGACCACCGGCCTATCAGTGGCTCCGGCCATGAGTCTATCCTTCAACCTATAATCATCTCCCAGAGATTCAATTCACTCGATCACTTCTAATGGAACAGTGAGCCAAATCAAAATTTCCTAACTCAACTAAGGCTTTAGAAAGGAAACAAAATCACCACCACTGTACTCATGTTGATTTCCATCAACCTCTAATGATTCTCCATTCATCAACCACAGCTCCTCCACCTACTTGAAGGACCCTGACCAATACATTTGCCCAGATTCCCCCAAAAATTCAAAAATTCCCTATACAGATCAACATAGAACAATACTATACCCCTCCACTAAAAAAAATCCCAATTTTTGTTCTAAAAATTAAGTTTTGATCTTGGTATTTAAATCTGAATACTGAATTTATATTTAATTCAATATAAATTCTCACATATTTAAACTTGATTGATCAAACACTGGTTTACAGAGATGTTTACAGGTTAATTTAACTTAATTAAAATCTTAACTAAAACCTATCATAACAAATAAGTTTGATTAAATCTGAGTTGAATCAGAGATTTAAATCTATATGTTTGAAACAAAAACCTGAACACATGATCTATATAAAATCAGAGAGTACCCTTTAGGAATCACCAACATATCATAGTTACAACATAATGTAACAGTTGTTTTTTTTTCTTTTCTTTCTAGAGGCACTCATATTTGAAATTTAACTTTAAATAAGTTTTAAACATTAATTCATGGTAAATCAAACAACTTTAGTTTGATAATTAAGGCTTAACAACAATTGGTTCTAGAATAAATGAATTTAAATCAAAACAGGGAAAACTGGAACTATAAACAGGGAGTAATCCTATGTAACAAGCATGCATACCAATCATTCATATATATACACACCATACTTCATCATACATATTCATTTTAACAACATAAGCATGCAAACAATTTTTATAATAACTTTAAGAAAACAAGAAATGTTACTCACCTAGATTTTGATGTGCAGAGCAATGCAACAGAAAAACTTGTGCTTGTTACAGAACTCTTGCATGCATGCTTTATTTCTTTAATTTGAAACTGCAGTAGCTTTTATTTTTGAGAAATATGCAGAATTGTTCGAATCCCAGAAATGCGGGGTTGCTCCTTAAAGACTCTAGATTTTTGAAATGTGCAGGCTCAAATAAAATTTGTTTTTTTTTCAACTTGAAAATGTACAGACTGTTTTGGTGCAAGTTTAAAATAGTTTGACTTGCAAGCTAGAAAATATGCAGGTTTTCAATTTTGAAGATGTGCAAGTGGATATTGATTTGCATGCTACAGATTTCATGATTTTGGTTTTAGAGGAAGTTTGCTTTAGATTTTCATGGCTTTAGATTTTGAAAAAGAAAAGAAAAAAATGAGAAAAGAAGATCTTCATAAGCTGAAAGTATTTGAATAATAATAAAAAAAAACTAAACTAATTTTTTTTTTTACACTTGTCATACAATTTAAACACTTGTCACTTTGTCATGTTTATGTATTAACACTTGTTCTTTTAATTAGTATAATGTTTACATTTGTCTTAAATTTTAATTTGTTATAATTATGTAATTTAGTTATAGTTAAATGCTAATTAGTTATCTAGTTATCATGTTAATATAAGATAAAAGTGAATCTTTGTTTAGTTCATTAGTTAACATGTATTTATTTATATGTACATAAATATTAAAATGAATAAATCCAATTATATTTATAAAATAAAGTTTATACAAATATTTTAAAATCAAAACAAATTAAAAATATTTATACTTTAAACTTTGAATTTATGTTCAAATTGAACTTTGAAAAACAATAATTTTTATTAAAAATTAATTTGTTTAAAACAATGTATTATTATATATATAAAAATATCAACATTTAATAACTATAAATAACTTATAAAAGAAATTATTTCTTTATTTATAAATTATTTATTTTATTCAATTACATTTAAAAGAAAATTAAAATAACCTTATTGATATTTATTTAAATTTCAAACTTGAGTTACACATATTTTAAATCATTTAATATTTATCTTAGGTATTTAAAACCATAATTATTTATTAAATAACTTTTAAAAAGTTTAACTATTAAATAAAAATCAAAATTTTCAATTTTACTAAAGATATAAATTTTATAGAAAACATGATTCATTTAAAACAATACCTATTTACAATATATACAATATTCTATATATATTATAAATATAAAACCAATATTAGATTTAAAAAGATAAAATCTATCAATTAACTATTTATTTTATTGAATTATTAAATTAATTCAAATCTTATTACAAAGATTATCAAATCAATTTAATTTTTAATTCAGATTATTAAATTGATATTGCTTTAAAATTCCGGGTCATCAAATTTTTGGTCCGAAATGTTACTTTTTGCAAATCGCCGAATTGGGACTCGAAACCCTTCCCATTGGTTCCAAAATTGCGTTTGCGACCTTTTTGAGTATAAGCTTTGATATGTTTGGAGTAAGTTGAATGTGGCCACTTTTTCTAGTGGGTTTGGGTTCAGCCCATTTGTTAGTTTAAACCCCTAACTCACCCCTCTCCTCTCCATTCTCTCATTCCACTCTTCTAAAACTTAAGAAAAACTGAAATGGTGGAAGGGAAGAGGAAATAGAAATTGCAAGACCTGGTTTAACTTGCAAACTTGATTCTTGCTCCAAAAATCACAGAGAAGCTATAGGTAAGTCTCCTCTACATCTTCTCTATCTCTTTCTCTCTTCAATTTCAGGCATTTCCTAAACCTAACTTTGGGAAATATGTGTTTTATTCTTTGATTGAAGCTTGTTGAGTTGAAGTGAAGAGTAGTTAGTCTCCTTCTTGTGTTTGAGCATCTTCTTCTTTGTTTTGTGATATAAGGTGAGATTCTTATCTCACATCTATGTTTATATATATGTATACATCTTTGTTTGGGTTTAAGAAGGTGAGTTTTGAACTCACATCTACTTCTCTTGATTTCATTGATGTTGGGTATGAATTCCTAGCACTTGTTCATATGCACTTGTTTTCGATTTGGATTGCTTTGGTGAAATTGCCAAACATTGATTTTTGAAGCCAAATATATGTAAAACCTTATATGGTTGATGTTTATGTTGTTCGGAGTGTTTGGGTGTGTCGTTAAGGTTGGGTAGTCGTTTGACGTAAGCCCATAGTCAACACGCATCCGATTGCTTTCGATTTGTTGGCCATAGATGGCCTAGGTTCAGGAATGCCTGACCATCAGGTTTCAGACGTCTGAAACTCCTATTTCAGACGTCTGAATATTGTTCTGGGGAACATTTTCACCCCCAGATTCAGACGTCTGAAATAATATTCCAGACGTCTGAATTGGCTAAATTTCGACCAGAAAGGAAATAGGCCAAAATATGTCTATTTCAGACGTGTGGAAGGTTGGATTCAGACGTTTGAATTATGTTTTGAAAAAAAAATTAATTTTCTGATTCAGACATATGAATCCCTTCTTTCAGATGTCTGAATATGTTGTTTTTGCCAAATTTCCTTGTTCGTTTAGTTTTCCAAATTTAATCGATGTATATTGATTCCAATTAGTTGTTTATGTATATTTGATCTTGATGATTCCTTTTTGAATTCATTCACGGGTTTTTATAAATGATTTCTTCAAATCGTATTAAAAGTTCGCTTCTCCGATTTATAAATTCTATTTAAAATATACACGCACAATTTTACACTTCGAGCGAAGTGGAAGGGTGGTTAAATGGTTGGGCAAAACACGGACCATGAATATGTGCGTTTATCCTTCTGATTAATCCCCGACTTATTCAATTGATCGTTTTGACCTTCGGGTTCGGTTTACCGATGATATGAGGTGAACTTTGTACTGCTTTGAGTGTGAAATTAATTAACGGACAATAAACCGTTTAGTGCGAACGAGTGGTTATGAGACTCACGTTACCACTTTTCGGATTCCTTTTTGAGAGTTATGACACATTCCGCCAGTTAGTGGTGTCCAGTACTGGGTCTTCGACCTTCATTACTACGGTTTGTTGCCTTCGGGTATGATGCCTTCGGGTTTGTGCCTTCAGGTTTGTTTCCCTATAGTATCTCTTCCGATGATGGTCGTTATGAGCCGCATGGGTGATATTGGGGTGCCCTTTAGTATCGCTTCCTATGTTGGTCGTTATGTGCCGCATGGGTGATATTGGGTTTGGAGTCTTCGGGCTCAAGGATCCTTGTTTGTACAGTACTGAGCTCGAGCAAATTTTCTGATGTTTCATTCATATGTATATTCCCTAGGTATCGCCCTTCGGTGCCGGTCTTTTTGAGCCGCATGATGCGCAGCGTTTACCTTGTGGAACTTGTATACCTTATGGGTATTTGTTATTTCCTTTATGGCTTGTTTTGGGATATTCTTATCCTTTGTTTCTATGAGTTGCCGATGATATGAGGCTTGTTATCATATTATTCGTCTTTTGCTAGATGATTGTGTTATCTCCTTTAGAGATATTTGTTATACTTTGTGACCTTGCAGGTTATTGTTGTTCAGTTTATCTAACTGATTTGTTTAGCTAGACTGACCCGTGTATTTTATACTCGGGTCAGACCGAGTTGTTTCAGGTTAGGTACTTTTGGACTTAGCCTCTTTTGCTTCCGCATGGACTATTCAGCTTGTTCCTTTTTGTTAAAGCTTTTTGTATGGTCCTTTATTTGTAACTCCGATATGTATTCTTTTGACTCGCCTGTATATTGTGGTTTGCTATACCATTTGACATGTATTATTTTGTGTACTCTCTTATGTATCAATATATGTGTATATGATGATCTACTGTTCTGTGATGTATATTACATTTGAGTTATTATATTCTGTTCTGATAGATCCTTCAACCACCTATGGTTTTGTTTTAAGTATTCATTGGATATGTCGATCTGCTTGGTATGACTATTGTCGATGTATTCAATAGATAGTTAGAGCAAGGCTATAGATGGTCGCTCCTAACCAGCCTTATTCTCCGTGTTAGTTGATGGCAGTGTCCTTGGCTAGCGTGGGTATAGAGGTGGGGCGTCACAATAATGCTTGCGCAATCCATATATGCGCAAGCTTTATATGTAAAGCCTGCGCACTTATGGATTGCGTAAGCTTAATTTCGACCATCAAGAAGACAGAAAGGTCAGATCTATCTTCATTTACTCATTTCTTCATCTTCCTCTCAAAATACTCCAAAACTCTCATCCCAAATCCAATTTATTACCAAATCCAAATCCTCAATTACCTTGTCAACCAAATAGTTGCTAAATTATATATGGAATACTTTTTTTCATCCTTACAAAAAAGGGTAATAATTTATGTTGATCAAAACGGTGCTCAATTTTTGCTAAATTTGTTGTTGAAAATTAAGAGTTATTATTGCTAGTGATGTTAATTACTAGGCAATGGTGTTCTTACTGTTGAATCATTTGTTAATAATTAATGAACTAGAAAACCCTAGTAGTAAATTGAAAACCCTAATTGATATGTTAATGTTTTACTATTTATTTTGCCAATAGACATGAATGTTTGGAAGATTGACGATGAAACGTTGATAAAACATTGTGATGAACTTGGACCCCAAATCGATGGTGCAAGCTCAAGTCATATTAATGTTGATGCTGATCATGTTCCAAAAACACAATTCGAAACAATACTGTGAAATTCCATTTTGGACCATCAACCTTACACGCTCATTTACGTGAAATTGTTTCTACCGAAAGACCTTGTCATCAAATTTGGTTGACGTAAATATGCTGACGCCTGTACATCCAGCTGGTCCATCCATGCCAAAGGGACAACGACCATATCTAAATTGCTATTGTGAGGATATGTGTAGTGGTCGTTTGCGAAAGCAAAAGAATGTCGGACAAAGATTTTTCTGTTGTAGTTCGTACAACGAACGCAGACTAAATCCTCGTAAAGTTTTTTTTGTAATTATATTAAGTGCATTGATCAACCCTTGTGCAAAAGGCGACTCAAGTATGCCTACAAATTGCAAGTCGAAATCAATCGTCCCAAAAAGGTGAATGAAGAACTAAGAGAAAGCAGGGGTAGACCAAGATTCTTGTAGTTGTTTGGGATTAGGTTAACGTTGTCAAATTTGGGTTTTTTGTTAAACTGTAGTACTTGTAATATGATGTTCGAAAAATGTATGTTTTTGTTTTAACCTGTAATGCGTGCTAGCTAAGTAGTGGGATAAACACTGAAGTAATTTTGGGTTTAAATGTACTGTAGAACTATAGTGTTGATTGTGTTGGTGAAATATATGGGTTACGATTGATCCGCTTGCTTGATTTTTCTTAAAGATTGATGTGACTGCTTTTGCTTGAAGATTGCCTACGAAAATAAGTTCTTCTTGGAAAATTAGACATTAATTCAACAAATTTATGTTTAGAATTATGTCATAAAATAAAGATTTTTAATGTGGTACTGCAACTTATTTTATAGAATATGTCAAAGGTTATAACTATATTTTACTATGATGGAGATTTATGGTTGATGATGAAGGTAAACCTAGATATGTTGGCGGAAAACGAAAAGGATCGACAATAAAAATTATTGTAGTTTGAAGAGCTTAAACAAAGGGCATTTGAAGTGACAAAAGTAAATCATGTGATGTATGATTTAAAATTAGCAGTGAAATGGGTTAGAGATGATGATTCATCCGCTATTGATTTGGAAGATGACACTAATTTGAACTCTACGTTTTCGGTTGGAATGAGAGTGATAGAAATATATGTTGTGAAAAAAAGAACATGATAATGTGGTAGAAACACAACCGACAGTAATTTCTGTGGATGAGTATGTACCCACCACACAGTTACAAGAAATACAATGGTCGGCATATCCTTCTTATCTTACAAGTCATCAAGGCGGAGAGTTTACAAACTTACTTCATAGGTACGGTGGAATGGTTGGAGTATCTTCAAGTCAAGAACAAAATATGATGCATAACTCTATACGTCCATATCAATCGCAAGGGTTGGGAAAGTGAGTAATATTATACTCTCGCATTTGCATTTGGACTTACATTCATGCAAAATAACTTAACGTTATTTTTTGTATTCATTGTTTCGAAGAAGCTTTAATTGGTTGTGCTGATGTTGACAATGATGATCATGTTGATATTGCAAACAAGAGTGGAGTGCAATTGAATAGCATTGAAGTAGCTTGTGCGGAGGATGTAGATAGAACTTGGATCCATCAAATTGAAGTTAACAATGATGCAATCATATATGTAGACATTGAGGAGGCTGATGATATAATGTCAAAGATGAACAAATCACGTATGAAGAGTCTCTTGCCGATGACTTAAGCACTACAACAATGATGGTGAAATCGATAATGGAAAATTGTCAATTAATGTTTGCAAGAGAATGTGCAGAGAAGGGATCACGAGTTGGGTAAATTTTCGAAAGGAAGCTGAAACTTGTTGAACAGTTATGTGAATGGGCGATTAAATGTTCAGTTTCTTTCCAAGTTCTGAAACTGCAAGCAAATCAATACACAGTCCGTTGTGATGTAGATGAAACATGTCCTTGGCAAGTGCATGCTAGCCTTTCGGTGAGAAAAAACCAAAATTGGTGGAAAACAACAAAATATGACGGCGATCACACTTGTTTAAATGTAACAGTCGACTCAAACCATCGACAAACAACTGCAAAGTTTATATGTAGCAAAATACTTACATTGATTAAAGCTGAAACAAACATGACTGCAAGAACTATTCAAGAGACAATGTCAAATACGTTTTATATTAAAGCGAGCTATTCTCGAGCGTGGCACGGACTACAAAAAGATGTTGCAATGATTTATGGAGATTGGGAATCGTCATACATGGAATTTCCAATATATCTTCGAGCCCTGCAACGTACCAACCCCGGAACATTGTATGATGTTATTCATAGTCATGGTGTTTTTGATGGTGCGTTTTGGGCTTTGGTCCTTCTATTCAAGGTTTCAACCACTGTCGAATTATACTGTCTATTAATGTCACTCATTTATGCGTGAAGTATCTGGGTACATTACTAGTAGCTACTGCTATGGACGCAAACCAATATCTATTTCCGTTAGCCTTTGCTATTGTACAAACAGAGTCACGACAAACGTGGAGTTGGTTTATTTGTGGAATATGGAATTATATTCCATCCATCCATACCAGATGTATTACTTTTATCTCAAATCGTATAAAAAGAATTCCACGCGTGCTTAGAGAAATTTGGCCAATTGAAAATCATCATCGCTTTTATATTCGTCATATTAAAGCAAATTTCAAGAAAGAAGGGTTAGGAATGGATGAGCTACAAAATTTGTTACATGCATGTGTCACGGCATCGGAGGTTGTAAAATATAATGAACTTCAAAAACAGTTGAAGACTATAAATCGAGATGTCGATGCGTGGATGGAAAGAAGTTTGAAATCAGAAATCAAGCTGGACTCTTTGTCACGACGGCGGCGAAAGATTCAATATGATGATAACTAATGCGTTTGAAAGCTTTAACGGTGTGCTGAAAGGAACTAGAAATTTTTTTGTTAGATCCTTGGTTGCACGTACGTTTCATCGATTGAACCATTACTTTGTCGAACGTCGAAGTCAAGGAGAAGGGTGGACGTCATAGCTCGCACTGAGGTGAGAAGCATTAGCACGGAGAAAAATGGAAGAATCAAGGCTCATGCCCATAGAGAGATATAGCATCATAGAATGACAAGTGAAAGAAGTTCATATGTTTGATTATACGGTGAATATCGAAGATAATGTCACCAAATGTTCATGCAACATGCTAACATTAAATCATTTGTATTATCAGCTTGTTCACATATTTCGAATGATGCTAATAGAGCGTATTTTAACTTAATCTCCACGTAGTACACTACGGCTAAGTATACCGTAGCTTATGCTCCTTTATTCCACCTTATACTAGATAGTTGACATTGGGATGCCTACGATGGTCCTATTATGCAACTACCACCAGTGTGTAGAAATTCAGGACGTTCACGGTCAATTCGAATGAAAGTTTTCATGGATCCGCCATCTTCTTCCGACCATAATGGATGTAGCAAATGTTTTTTTATTGGCCATAAGTAAAAAACATGTCCGCGTTAAATTGTACGAGTTGTTGTATATGCTTGTTCACTATTTTTATTTATTTGTAATGGAAGAAGTGTGTTGACTTTCTATTACATATGTTTGTTTTTTTTACTTCACATGTTAATTTCTTACTGTGAATCTTTATTTATTTTCATTGTTAATTTCTTTACATTGCTAATATCTTTTCCTATGATTGTGGTGTGATATAGAAAGTTGCAATAGCTTTCTGTCTTTGACAGAAGGAAAATACTGCTTGCGTAATTTTGAATTGCATAAGCAGTATTAATCTATGCTATAATATTATTAGTGAGTTGTATTTCAGGAGCACACAAGCCATCTCCAGTTTTTTGAAACTCAACCGTCACACGTATTCTATTAATTTCTCTTTGTATACAACTCTCCTTTTCCTTCCTTTTCGTCCAATCCAATATACCTAAATAATAACATTCCCCTAATTCATCAGCCATAGTTCTCTCCATCGTTGGATAAAAAGTGGGGAAAATTCATCATCTAACAATTTCAAGTTATCCTCCTGGTATCAGATCGATTCAAGTGGTGCTCGAATAGCATCCAAGCAGAGGTCCAGGTATTGGCTTCTAATTTTACGATTATGAGTTTTTTACTCAGTCATGTATCTTCCCTGTGCTCTTCGTCATCTATTGGCGTGACAATTATTTCTACTTCCGTCTTTTGTTTGGCAAATATATGTTTTACTTTCTTGATTGACATATTACTGTGTTCGTGATTCACTTTGCATCTTTTATTGTTTCACTGTCTTCACTAATCCAAGATATGAATCATTATTTTTTTTCTTTAGTAAAACTGAAGGAATACATTAGATTATCATATGCTTCTCTATTTCTTACAGAAAACAAACAAGTTGTTGTGGTTCGAGACAACATAAATGATGAATCGGATTGTGAAGATATTATCTTTAGGGTCAATTATCCTACTTGTCTTTCCTTTTGATCGGTAATAATCGTTATCGTTATTATAGATTTATTATGGTTTGCGTACAATTACATTTGTTTTAGGGTTGCTTGGGTTGATAGACTAATAGATAATATCCTGTAATATGCATGTTTTCATATGCGTATAAGAACACTGGCTAGGTTTGATAATGAGATGGTTCTCAAGGAAAGTGAAAGTTGGTGAGGTTATGGAACAAAAAATTGAATATGAATTTGAACTCTCTGGTATATAAGCTGCACCTATTTCGAAGATGTAAATAACGTCTATGCTTTCACCAAAATGTTGATTCCCAAACCAACTTAAAAATGCACATCAGAATTTTCAAACATACTCAAAAACTGCACAACAGAATTAAAAATCCTACACCAAATATCATGGAAATTGCAACATAAAGGTGCACCGAATCAAATTATGAAACAAATCATGAGCAGTGTCCTTAAATATAAATCCTAAAGTACTGTCATTTAAGCATATGACCCCTAAATCATATTGCAAATATAAAAATTGAAGGTACATGGTTCCTTTACTGTTCATTGTTCACCTACAGTAGTCTTAAATACTAGGGCCAATGGGGTATCACAATTAAGAATTCTTCTCTCAATGGTAACACAGTTTTTATGATATATGATCAGTTTGTCAGATTTTTATATGGTACATTTGTTTGGTCATCTGCTTCAACCTTTGTTATTTTAAATTAGTTTTTTAATACAGAAGATGATTATTTGGTACCATAAAAAGTAAATCAACTCAGGTATCCCATGTACCATATTAGAATAACCTTGACTGTATAAAGCTATGAATATTGAAATTTCTTTTCATGAAACTTAAATAATAATTCAAATATTTTTATTTTTATGTTGATCTTCTATGCATGCATACATCAAATGGAACAAACATGGCTAAGAATTCAAATATCTTTATGGTAAAATACTAAACGCACATACATATTATCAGTAATCCATCTTTATAAGTACATACAATAGACACATATGACCAATTTGAAGATTTTGATTACTTTTCCAAGGAATCTCGAAGAAAGTCTATTGAAACAAATATTGTAGCTAATCAAAGATTGCTCATGTATATAAATGGCCTATTATAGCTATTATGATTCCCCTAACTTTTACAAACCTCCAATAGGCATGTAATTCATAATTTTGCATATTTCATCCTCAACACGAATTGTATGCTCTTTAGGAAAACCTAAAATATATATTTAAATTACGCAAGCCTAGATTTACACGGCACATATATGTCATTCTTTTATAATTAATTTTACCAATAATTCATTTTGCTAACCATTTTTTCTTAAGCTAGGTAGCTATATAAGATATGGTGGCATAGATAGATCATTAAAAATTTGATGTGTATCCACCAATTATTCACTATTGTCAATTAGCTTTTTATCTTAAACTTTAACTCCAATAGTCATGTGGCCTAAATTTTGACACTATATGTTTTATGTTTTTCATGCAATCAATTATTATATGGATCTTTTTTAGTAATAAGCTTTGCACCATATGTTGATCTAAGTTGTCCAATAATGGCTTCTACCACACTCCTTATTTTCCCTTCCCCAATTTAGAAATCAATTATTTGCTAACTACCAGCAAATTTGTCAGGATTAGGACTTTGAACGTTTGTCAAAGCCTATGAAGGTTTGGCCCCTTTCTTTCTTGATGTTTTTTTCCAGATTTAACGTGATTCAATGTCATGTATATGCTATATGAACATCGATGCCAAATTCAGACATCAGATTGGTTCTATCTCATTATTACAAAACATCAAAAGTTTCAGGCTGTTATTCATCTTTATTTTGCCTCTACTGTTTAATAGGTGTAATTCGTGTTAGGATGAAACATAAGATAATTATTTTTGCTCGTCATTTATCATTTCATGACACAATAACATAAACATGAAAATCCTGAATAGTACAAGTACAAGCGAGTTTCATATCAGGTCCATCAAATGGTTCTTCGACTATTTTCTATAATTAGACGTGTAGGTTTTGAGCATTAGTGGTAATGCTGAAAGTCATTGACTGATAGAGATTTTTGGCATTGGCTAAGAAGAAAGATAAAGATGATCTTACTTGAATCATATATGCATGCATAGATGAAGCTGACATTTAAGTATGAACCTGCAATTACTAGTTTGTTTTTCCATTCAGTTAATTTGATATTAATAACATGTATCACATCATGTTTTACTGCATTCAATACGATATCTTTTTGGTGTACTCTATATATATATATATTTATATTTATATATTAATTACTTAAGTTTCATATATGAGTGGATGTGCACCTATATCCTGAACATGTGCTATGGATCATGTAATATGGATATACGATAATACAGAGTATAGTGATGATAGCTATACAGTAAATAGTGCGGAATATAAAAGCACTATAATAAAAATAACGCCAGAGATTTTTATACTGGTTCGAAGCTCCATCCTATGTCCAGTCCCAGACTCCTTCTGAAATTTCACTAAAACAATAACCCTCACTTAACCCAAAGATACAGATCTATACAACCCCTAAGCAGCCGAACAGGGACCTGAACAGCGAAATAGGATTTCGCCTCAGCAGCCGAAGAAGACTTCATACGCCTGAGCTGCAGAACATGACTTCAACAAATACAAAAGATTGTTTGACTTTTTGTGTTCTGATAACATAGATAAGTCTGTTTATAGTACACCCTTTCTATGATCTTCACCTCGAGTATGAATATGTATATTTGAAGTTTATGAAGATTAGAACGAAATAGTATTACTTAGAATATGATATACAAATCTAATTCAAGCAATAAGTATGTTAAGAATGCTGAATATTTGAGAGTATAGTCGCAAAAATATTCAAGAGAGTTAGTGTAACAACCCATAAAATTTTAATAATTTTTAAATGGTTTTATTTACGTATTTAATTAAATTTTTAAGAAATTTTAAATAATAATATTTTGAAATGAAATTTTTATATTTGGATTACGTATAATTAAATATAGCAAATGGTAAATTTTCAATTTATTTTATGGAAGTTTATTTATTTTGTAATTCTATTAAATCCAAGCTAGCTAATAATTGTTGACAATAAATTTATTTTCCAAATCTGAATATCTTTGCATTAAAATTTCTAAATCCTCTTCTGAGTGAGACGTCATCTTTGGTTTTTCCAAATTCGGACGTCTACTGCTCCGTTTACCTTATTTCTGACAAATTTGCATCATTTTTGGTACCGATCATCGACTTTTGATCGGATGATCATACCACTGATATCTGTATACCGTTGTGATCGTCTCGTCATGCTGATCTCAATGGTATATTTATTTCTGTATTTTGGGATCCGGTGTACAACGGAAGAAATAAATTGTTCGTTGTAACGGTACCCTTAAATGTTGACCATTAACTCTGCTTTGATTTTTCAAAACTTCAACGTGAATTCCTAGCAAGATGATAAATTGCTATAATTATATTCCTGAATTAATGTTTAGCAGTTTCAAAAATCAAACGTATACATTTGTATACGTTGTAATTATTATTTTAAAACAATTCACTTTATTTTTCTTTCCCTTTTTAACTTTGTTTCTCTCTCATTTTTTTTCTATATTGGGACTTTTGATTTCCTTTGCTTTTTAACCTGAGCCGTGCTTGCCAAGCAATAAATTATTGCTTAAATAATTTTCAGCTGAAACCATGAAATTGGACCGTTGCCATTTTGGTTATATTGATTTTCCATTTATTTCTGGCTCGGATTGCTCTGACTTTTCCTTTCCTTTTCCATACTTACGTTTCAATTATTTACATAGCTATATCAATTACCTACCATTTTTATTTGCATTGAAAATTTAACCAACGGTCTAGAGAGCCTGTCTTTTGAAATTCGTCTCGTGTCTGACGTGGTAACCTCACCATCTATATTTAATATTGCTTTTCTTTGTTTTGTTTTAGCATACGTACAACAGTATATTATAAATCACTCTTGTCATCTTCCATTTTATTTTTCAAATCTTCTTCCCCTTTCATTAGCACGTCGCCTCCACCATACCCGAGAGCAGCAGCTCGCTGTCCCACCTCTTCAAAATAATTCCGCACTCTCTCCTCCTCGATTGCCGAGTCCACTTCTGCCTTGTCTTCACCTAGCCGTGCCCCAACCCTCCATGCCACCGCTTCCTTCCCTCTAACCCGCGCTTTCCTACCTGAACGCAGCCCTGCTTCCCCCTCTCGGCTCCGCCCACGAGCATCTAGCTCTGGCCTATATCAGCCACCGATCTTGCGCTGGACCCCACTTCCCTCTACATGCCTCATCTCCAGGCCGAGCTGCCTTGTTTAAATATTCATTAAGGTACTCATATATACATCATATACATACGTTTGATTCTATATAGGTGCGTGTATCTTTTAATTCACATAAATAAGTTTATGAAGTTAAACACTTTGGGTAACTATCTGTTAGAAATTTGTTTTGTGCTTTGAAATATTGGTCACTTATTGTTATGGGAAGCATATTGTATACATGATATGCATACACGCAAGCTTCTGCATACTTTGGTCCTTTTGTTCTGAAAATTTTATATAGTATAAGTTTTGGAAACCTTTTATTTAAATATGTATTATAATATATTTTGTTATAACGGTTTCAACTAAAAAAAAAATTAAAGTTTATGAGGTAGGTGTGCTGGCTAATGATTTTATATATGGGTTGTTGTTCACAAATTTTGTTTTAAAAAAAAAATTGTACGTATACGATTTATATATAATATAGTTTATTATACGTAAGTATAGTATATTCTGTAAGTTTAACTATTTCTATATATATATTGCACATATAGGGTTATATTATACATTTCGTTAATATATAACCAGTTGTTTTACTATATATGAGTTGATATGTTAGTTTATAAATTTTATAATCTGTTAGTTGTTAAGTTTTGATGTATCGATTCGAATCTTATTTTATTTGTATGTGTACTTCAAACATGAAATTTAATCTTAAACAAATGAATTTTGAAATACATATATATTTCTATATTTAATTTAATATGTGTGTTTTAAATTTAGAATATAATCTATATATATAGTTGTATATACGAGTTCGCTTGCATTAATTATCTTCATCAATCATGTTCTAATTCGATTTCGTCAATCTATCAGCTTTCCTATCGAATCCGTGTCAATCCTGATTTGCTTTGGAATTCATAGCTTATCCAGTTCTCTCTATAGCATCGAAAGGTGAGCAATCACTCACGATTAACATGATTTTATTTATTAAATTTGATTTCAATTGAAACAACAATTGAAATATGAGGCTGTAGTTATTTAAATTGTTATATATGCTATTATCTATAACTGTTCACTTATGGGATATGACACCATATCCTATTGTTCATATTTATTTTGATGATATATGCCTGTTGTTATTATTATTTTCATGTCTGTTATCACTCTGCAAGTTCCCTGTTAGTATAGAAATCATTATGGTTTGAAATAATACATACCCGAACGGACTTTAGAATAGGAGAAAATCGTTATGGGTTGAAATGATAAACCCAAGCGATTTTGATTTAATTGAATTTGGGATTACGGGTTGAAATGATATCCACCCGTATATATTTAGTGTAGGATTGAAATGATAAATATCCGTAGCACTTGACTATATGATAGGAAATATATATAGACACCGTTGGTCCATATAAATATTTTGTAAATAAATTTCTACAGTTGAAAAGAAATATATGGGATTTAATAAATACTGGTTCTTAAAATATTATATATATAAATGGAAATTTTATATATAGATTTAATAATAATATAATTGAGATTGATTTAATCCTTATAATATGTTTGAGTATTATTTAAGATTTATATTTCAAAATTTACCGTTGTAAAAAGTTGAATAATTAAGATTGGGAGATAAATTTGGGTGTATTAAAAATGGTATTTTAAATAAGGATTTATTTAATTAAATCGATTTGAAATTATTGAATGGAAAATATAAAGGTATGATTTTGTAACTGGATTTTTGATTTAAGTGATTTAATGAGTATTTCACCTTTAATAAAATTAAAGAAATATTGAGAAAAATATAATTTAAGGTTACTTAAAATGATATTGAATCTAACAGGGGAGTATTTCAAGACTAAATAATAATGAGGTTAAATCGAGATCTATATGAAACTGTTATATAGAACATTTAAATATTAAAGCCTTGAACTATATTGGAATTTAAACGGTTTATGTTGAGATTCGGATCTGTATTTGAAATCAACATAGTTGATTTTTTTTTTTATTTAGCAACTAAATCGAATTAAAGTGAAATTTAGGTTGAACCAAATTCGAATTTATTATTTACAAAACTAAATTTAATAAAAATTTAGTTGAAACGTTGAATACTTAAAGTTTTAAAATATATTGGAATATAAAGGGTTATTTTTGTGATTACAAATCCAAATTTGAGATCGATAAATTGAAGTGTTTATTTTAGGAATTGAGTTGAATTTAAATTGATAAATTGAGGTTGAATTTAATTTAAATGGGAAGGTCGGGTTGATGTTGAAACGATTCGTTAAGTTGAGGGAATTGAAAATACTTTATTGTATAAATTATTTAATATATATAAATACTATTTTGGGAAATATAGAGATAATTGAAGTGAAATTGATATTGGGTTTTGAAGTATAAATTAAGCTGAAATGACCACGGTGTTATAGTGTATATTTCTACCTTGTAGATAGTTCCATGGACCCTTAGGGGATGATTATCCCAAACGTCCTTTAAGTTAATTATATTTCAGTTGATATTTCACTTGAGTTAGATTTATAGATATAAGAATGTTAATCCTGACTCGAGTGTTTTTTGTTTTGCTTTACGCTCGGGTCAAACTGAGTGATACAGCATTTGAGACTCACCTTCGAAGTTGGAGCCTTGCTTGAAGATCCAGCTATCTATCCTTTCAGTCATCCTGTTGATTTGTTCAGAGAAGTCATCTGCGCATACTGGAGACTTCACTACATCTAAGATATTCAGTTGTATTTTATTTCTAACTCCAATGTATATAGTAGCTTCATGAACTACTATTCTTTATCTATTCCGCTGCATTGTATTACTCTGTGTAAGTGATCTGTGATTGATTTATTTACTGTATATTTTAAGTTTTGCCAAATTTTAAATTAACAATTCGGTATTTTGAATTATTCAAGTCAGACATGTATTATTTTATTGTCGATTTGAATGGTCCAAAATAGCGGGTCGTTACAGTTGGTATCAGAGCTTTGGCTCTAGGCAAAACTTAGCATATATGGTAAATTTATTTACAGAATTACTTTCGTTCGAGTTGAATCTTTTCCTTTCTGACTCGATTTCCTTTGAATTTTGGAATGGTCCTCGGTTCCGAAATTCATTCTTGTCTCTTTCTATTTATACTCGTTTGATTCTGGAGTATCCCATAACTCCACTGAATGTTTTGTAAAGGGGGTGAAAACTCCTTTACAATCGGCATTGATTCACCGAAGATTTCTGTATCTTCGGTCTACGATGCTGCTATATCTTGATATGCTGAATTCTATCTTTGGCGATCGAATGCCGATTTGTTTTGGAATTTCGCATCGATTATATTCCTAAAGTCACGGTGGACCGGTAAAGGTCGCCCGCGATTTATAGAAGTATATCCATCTTCTATTTTGTAATAAAAATTTCCCCATTTTCGTTCGAGACTTCCCACTTTGTTTCGAAACTTCCTTTGGCCAGTTTTCCTTAAAATTTTGAACCTCTATCTTGTCTGATTTTGGACTCCTTGATGATAGGAAACTAATTTGTAGATGGCAAAATCGGAAGAGCAGAAAGCAGCTCGTCGAGCTCGGAGAGCACTAGCCCGTAAGGAACAGGAGGAAGAAATGGAGAAGTGGGAAAGGTTGTGGAGGGAAAGGGCAAGACCTGGTCCTTATGACCATGTCATCTGTTATCGGTGTCAGGAGAAGGGACATTATGCAGCCATGTGCGGAAAGAGAGATGAAGGAAAGAAGAAAGAGGGCAAGCGTTATCGATCCAAGATCTTCTGTTTTAAATGCCGTAGTACGGGGCACTTTCCCAGTCGCTGCCAGAAGGTGAAGAAAGTAAAAGCTGCACCCACTGCATCAGTCGACCAGTCAACCATCTTCTATCACTGTAGGCTGCCTGGGCATATAGCCAGGAATTGTCCTGTGAGGAAGTACGGAAGGAAGGCTGCATTTCCGCGGTTCGTTAGGGAGGATGGGCGTGTCGTGCATTTATGCAAGAAATGCATAAGTTGGGGCCATATTGAGGGGGAGTGTTCTGGACCCGTTGAAGTCCCACCCGATAGAATTAATACCGATGCTTTGTTTATGTAGAGTGGTTTTCTGTGGATCTGTTGTTTTCAGCAGTTGTTATGTTACTTTCGGTAAACTCTATTGTATCTTTTGCTTAACTGAAGTTCTCAAATAAAGTATTCATGTTCCTGTTTTCGTTGATATGAAGTTGAATCTCTGTTTGTTTGAAATCTATCCTTGAATAATCCTTTGAAAGATCGGGTATGTTGTATTTTTGAAATTGTTGTACATATCGAAATTATTATTTGGATAACTATGATTTTTTTTCTATATATAAAAGCGAAAATGTTTTCGATAAGGATTATATACCTATATATAAAACAAATAAGAAATGTTATTCTATATATATATATATATATAAAAGTTTTGAAAGGATTTGAAAATTTTAAAACTTGTAAGAAATTGATTTATATAAAAATGATTTACAAATGAAGGGTTAAATTTGAAATTCAAGAATTGAATTCCGGTATTTTGAAATTGGTTTTAAGATTTTGGAAAATATATAAAAATAATACGGTTTAAAAGTATTTTTCCGAATAAGAAATGTTTCAAATGAGTTCAAATGAATTCCAATAATTTTGAAAAAAAATTTCAAAGAAGTTTTCAAGAAAATAGAAGTCCAGAACTCACTTATGTCGTTGGAAAATAATTTCGGTGATGAGTGCACGCATCATCGACATTGATTTTCGAGTTTCAGAGTGGGGGAGAGACCACTTTAATAGCTTCGCTATGCGAGTGATTTTGTAAAACAGTTTTGATTTCAAAATCCAAAGTATAATTTGATATTTTAGAAAGATATAGGTATATATTTGAAACAATTTAAAATGAGACCGGTGTTCAGTCCTCGAGTTTCGGATTTAATAATTGATTTATTGATTTAAAGTTGATTTTCAACTCTTGAATTGAAAATTTGATATCCCTAACTATTTCGAATGTTCAAACACTTCCAAATCGAGATTAAATTTTCAAAGCTAAGAAATTTCAAAGAGTATAAAATGTTTGGTAAAGAATATAAATTTAGTTTTGAAATGTTTTGAAAAAAAATAGTTGAATAATGGTTTTCAGAAAGGTAAATTGGATATTTCACATAGAAATAGATAGTTTAAAAGTTGTAAAAAAAAGGGGGATAATTTTAAATTTGTAAACCATTTTTGAGTATAATTGATTTTGGGAAAATATTTGGTTTTGAAATTAAATTGGAATTAAAAAACTAGTACTTATATGGTGATTTTGAAAATGAATTTGTTTGACTTGAATTATTTTAATTTGGAAAATGGGGTAATTTTCTAAGCCTATTATTTTGGGAACTTTGAAATTTAGATATTTAATTTGGAAGAAAATTTGGTGAAATCATAAATGATTTTTAAACTGAACTGATATTAAAATGATTTGAAATTGAGAACCTTATTAAGTACTTGATTTGGAAGTGGTCGAACTTATATAAATTGGATTTGTAAAAGTATGAAATTGATTTGAAATCTATTGATTTGGAAGGTACTCAATTTGGAAAGATATTTTATATAATCGAAGTCTATATAAGTATGATTTGATCTACCATTGATTTGGAAAGTATTCGATTTGGGAAAAATGGAATCCTATATATATGGACTTTATATAAGTATGATATTTGAAAGTGATTTGAAAAGGTACTATATGATATATATTTTCGAAGTAAAGATATGGAAAGTGCCTTCTGCTTGATATCCGCTTTGTGGCCACATCGTGGATTCATTCTATCGATAGTATTCTATCTGATTTTTGGTTTTCCGGATGTAATACTCGAGTGTTCCCACCGTGGCGTAACCCATGGTTTTTTTTTCTCTCGTGAATGCATAGCGTAATTGCCTGGCTGAGTCTTGCCTAGGGGTACGGATTGTTTCCTGGGGGATCCAGGCGTAACTATTGTGTATCCTGCAATCTGTGTAGGTCGCGAATAGTAGCGCAAGTGCCTGGCTGAGTCTTGCCTAGGGGTACGGATTGTTTCCTGGGGGATCCAGGCGTAACCATTGTGTATCCTGCACTCTACTAGTCATCATGGCATAACTCGCAGGGCTGAGAAAGCTTACGGATATGGATTGTTTCCTGGGGGACCCAGGCGTAACCATTGTGTATCTACGAACCATGGTCGGACAAAGGTTTTGGTTTGGTTGTTCGTTGGATTGTACTTTCCATATCTGTTTTAAAGGTTTTTCAAGTATTTTCACTGGGTGTTGAAACAAGTCTACTAAGTACTTGAGGAATTCTAGCTTTGCGCCTGATCAACGCATGGCCAGAGTCTGCAAGAACGAGGATAAACTTGTTGAAACATCGAGTTATAAAAGTATTTTCGAAAAGAAAGATTTATTTCGATATAAAGGTATTTTATTATAAAGGTATTTTTCAACAAAGAAATTTTGTGTTAATATTTGAAATTGAAATTCTTTTGGTTTGAATTAATTATTCGTGCCCGATGTTATTCTTTTGAATCTTTCTTATCTGATCGGCTTTATTTATTCACCTATATTCTGCTTCCGGAATCTACCTTCCTTTCCTTTTTGAATATAATCTTTAAAGTACTGTTTATTTATATACTACATGGTTTAATAGGAAATTTTAAATATTTTGAAGTTATTAATTAAATAAAACATCTTTTAAAAAAATGATTATTAATTTATTGATAATATTTGAAAGGTATCTTGAGTTAAATTTAAAATTTCATAAATTTTGGACTTAATATTTTCAATAGTCTTTGTAAATATAAATAACAATGTAAATAATTGTTTTCAAAAGGAGTTTGAAAGGTATTAAATATTAAAGAAAATTTAATTGCAAATGAAGTTTTCATGTGAATATTTCAAATAAAATTTATATAGTTTTAAATTAATTATTTACCCTTGACTTACAATTTACTTTTATTCCTGGTTGTTCTATTCTCCTACCTCCTTCCTTTTCGGGGACGAAAAGTTTTGAGTGGGGGAGAGTGTAACAACCCATAAAATTTTAATAATTTTTAAATGGTTTTATTTACGTATTTAATTAAATTTTTAAGAAATTTTAAATAATAATATTTTGAAATGAAATTTTTATATTTGGGTTACGTATAATTAAATATAGCAAATGGTAAATTTTTAATTTATTTTATGGAAGTTTATTTATTTTGTAATTCTATTAAATCCAAGCTCAGTAATAATTGTTGACAATAAATTTATTTTCCAAATCTGAATTTCTTTGCATTAAAAATTTCTAAATCCTCTTCTGAGTGAGACGTCATCTTTGGTTTTTCCAAATTCGGACGTCTACTGCTCCGTTTACCTTATTTCAGACAAATTTGCAGCATTTTTGGTACCGATCATCGACTTTTGATCGGATGATCATACCACTGATATCTGTATACAGTTGTGATCGTCTCGTCGTGCTGATCTCAATGGTATATTTATTTCTGTATTTTGGGATCCGGTGTACAACGGAAGCAATAAATTGTTCGTTGTAACGGTACCCTTAAATGTTGACCATTAACTCTGCTTTGATTTTTCAAAACTTCAACGTGAATTCCTAGCAAGATGATAAATTGCTATAATTATATTCCTGAATTAATGTTTAGCAGTTTCAAAAATACAAACGTATACATTTGTATACGTTGTAATTATTATTTTAAAACAATTCACTTTATTTTTCTTTCCCTTTTTAACTTTGTTTCTCTCTCATTTTTTTTCTATATTGGAACTTTTGATCTCCTTTGCTTTTTAACCTGAGCCGTGCTTGCCAAGCAATAAATTATTGCTTAAATAATTTTCAGCTGAAACCATGAAATTGGACCGTTGCCATTTTGGTTATATTGATTTTCCATTTATTTCTGGCTCGGATTGCTCTGACTTTTCCTTTCCTTTTCCATACTTACGTTTCAATTATTTGCATAGCTATATCAATTACCTACGATTTATATTTGCATTGAGAATTTAACCAACGGTCTAGAGAGCCTGTCTTTTGAAATTCGTCTCGTGTCTGACGTGGTTACCTCACCATCTATATTTAATATTGCTTTTCTTTGTTTTGTTTCAGCATACGTACAACAGTATATTATAAATCACTCTTGTCATCTTCCATTTTTTTCCAAATCTTCTTCCCCTTTCATTAGCACGTCGCCTCCACCATACCCGAGAGCAGCAGCTCGTCGTCCCACCTCCTCAAAATAATTCCGCACTCTCTCCTCCTCGATTGCCGAGTCCATCTTCTGCCTCGTCTTCACCTAGCCGTGCCTCAACCCTCCATGCCACCGCTTCCTTCCCTCTAACCCGCGCTTTCCTACCTGAACGCAGCCCTGCTTCCCCCTCTCGGCTCCGCCCACGAGCATCTAGCTCTGGCCTACATCAGCCACCGATCTTGCGCTGGACCCCACTTCCCTCTACATGCCTCATCTCCAGGCCGAGCTGCCTTGTTTAAATATTCATTAAGGTACTCATATATACATTATATTCATACGTTTGATTCTATATAGGTGCGTGTATCTTTTAATTCACATAAATAAGTTTATCAAGTTAAACACTTTAGGTAACTATCTGTTAGAAATTTGTTTTGTGCTTTGAAATCTTGGTCACTTACTGTTATGGGAAGCGTATTATATACATGATATGCATACACGCAAGCTTCTGCATACTTTGGTCCTTTTGTTTTGAAATTTTTATATAGTATAAGTTTTGGAAACCTTTTATTTAAATACATATTATAATATATTTTGTTATAACGGTTTCAACTTAAATTTTTTTTTTTAAAAGTTTATGAGGTAGGTGTGCTGGCTAATGATTTTATATATGCGTTGTTGTTCACAAATTTTTTTTTTTAAAAAAAAATTGTACATATACGATTTATATATAATATAGTTTATTATATGTAACGTCCCGAAGATTTTCGGCTTTCGAAAATTCAACATCGACACTCACTTTATCGACTGCCGAGAAATCGAAGGCCGGAAACACGGAATGTTATGGGTTTTAGAAAGAATTTATGAAAAGAGAAGAGAAGAAGAAGAGAGAAGAAGATAGAAAATAGAGAAAGAAAATAGAGAATTTGAAAATAGAAGGAAAGGAGGATAGAACAGAAGGAAAATAGAAGAAAATAGGACGGAACAGAAAACAACAGAACAACAGAATCTCACAATTCGCAGCAGAACAACATATAATAATAAATGAATAATCTTTAAACAAAGAACTATATCAGTTATTACATTTTATACATTTCATTTCATCATATCATCAGAGTATACAACAACAACAAACAGTGCAGCGGAAAAAGAAGTACTATATACTAGTAATACGCCATGCCATCCAGCTTGCCTCCAGCAAATCCAGAATATCTAGAATATCCTGATAAACCTGAACTCTTAACTGCCCGTGTGGAAATTGGTGGGCACCCAGAGTTTAGGAAGGAAAACAATAAACTCCAAGTCAGTCATAAGACTGGTGTGAGAACTCAAAACAGTTTATTTAACTTTAAAATCAAAATAGAGGAATATTTTTAAATTCAATTCGCAATGCTTTTAAAAATGAGACTACCATAAGGCCTCCCGCACACACACACATGCAAACGCAGAATCGGAGGAGATTTCTCCTTATGATAGTCAAAGATGCTTGATACGCATTTAAAAGAACATTTGATATTATTACTAGTGTATAGTGTAGGAAAAATTCATTTCGAAAGTAGAATATAAATCTTAGCCAACATACGACCATTATCGTATGCCTACTATAGCTACCATCCAAACAGTGGTGACCACCATAAGTGAATGGCAGGTCCTACAACTAATACCGTTCAAGTTTCGTATTGGGAATTGGATTTCCAACGAATGATCAGGCCAAGGAACTTCCCATTGCCACATGAGAATGCCTCTGGATGGACATCCCCGAGAACCAAACCGGATCTCTACCAACACAAGGCCGGGTTACCCCTAACTGAGTAACAACTGACCGAATATGCCATCCCCCGGTCCTTTGGGACCTTTTCACCGAGCGCTCGTAATCAATTCACACAATCATAACAAAGTGTTTTCAACATGAGTAAGTATCCGGGCTCCATACCATGATACCACCCTTTTCCAGAAGGAAATGGACACATCCTAAAGGGTGCTACCCCTCATAACCTTGCTGCTTCTTTCCTGTTTTGACCATTCACGGGGTGTGAGGCTCGACGAAGTCACGTCCACAAAAACATACTTTATGCAAAAGCCATGCTTTGGGTCAACAAATGATCAACACAATGATCACAAGGATAGACGATCAAATAAATGATCCTATCACAAATAATCAACACAATGATCATTTCACAGCAACACTCAGTATGTCACATTACCAAATTGGGAATATATCGCTAATAACATTCAACTATATAACCTCTGAGCATGTACGTCTCAGAGAAGGGTGTTAAGCTAAAAGAATAAATTCTTCGCCACCAACAGAAATATATTTGAAAGAAATCGGCTTTATATCTCAAATTGTAATGTCAGGCATACAATCCATACAAGTTTGTTCCGGGCTCGAACAAAACCGAAGGCACTTCTTACGAAGCCCTTGCAATTCCGGGTATTCACAATCCCGATCGAATTTCCCATCACTTAAGGAATCTCTATACCAGGAGCTACCCAGTGCAGAGACAATCGATAGGTCATCCTATCGTTTTCACAAATACTCGGTCTTCAACACCGATCTTCAATGCAATTCACAACGACGTATCACATATTCGGAATGGGTTATACGACCACATGGTCCTTTCCCGGTTAACCCGAATAGTGAGCGCTTATTCAAAAATAAGTGTGCATTCACATTCAATCAAATCACATCAAATACCCATTCAAAGGGAAATATTGATAGTCAGTTATTGAACTATCAATTGGATATGCATACATCACCAGATTCCAAATAATTTATTTTTCCAAAATATCTTTACAAGATATATAATTTCATACTTCAAAAATAAATCAATATTTATTCTTAAACAAATTCCACTTTCTTTTATAAATTCCATAGTGAATTTATATTCACAATATCCATGCATATACATTTCAATTATTCATTTCAATTTATCTTCAAAAAGATAAATTCTCAAAATATTCACTTTATATTTGAAAACATTTCCATACTTATTTATTCATAAGTAATTCACAAATTTTATTTATTTTCAACACTTAGAAAATATTCAATATGCTTAAATCGAAATTAAGTATATATTTCATTCTTTAAGGAAACCATTCTCTTAAACATATTTATTTGGGCCAAAACGAATGTTGCGTAAAACATCGTTACGACGTCCCAAAATCACTAGTATAGGGATTCGAAATTAAAATAGATATATAAATCCCAATACTATACAAAACATTTACTTTCGGAAATCATTTACTATAACAACAGTGTTATAGTCTACTAATTCCTTTTATTTCTCGAAAACGTCTATTTCAACAATGAATGTTGAAATCTATGGTTTCGAATCTCAACACCTTTTTAAAACATCGTTAGATCGTTTTAATTCTATTTAAAACATTCACATTCAAACCATTTTCTTTAACGTATTATTCACTATTCAAAAATGTGGATAAACTTCATTAAGAAATCTCATCCTTTTATTCGTTTTAATTCAAAGGATTATTCACTATTCAAAAATGTGAATATAACTCCATAAATAAATTATAACAATTTACTTATCAAAATAAGTTGTTTGCGAATTTATAAAACAACGTTTATAAACTCTATTTCTATTTATTTTATAACAACTTTCTTTTATAAATTCCTTTGTTAACCTATTCCAGTTTATAACTCAATTATGAACTAAAAGTTCAGATTATAAGTTAAATGCTTATAAAACGATTATTTTACAAAATCGTTCTTTTAAATATCCCAATTCATAAATCCTATAACTTATAAGATTGTTTATTTATCCAAAATTCATTCTTTCAATAACTTTATAAATTTTATAAACCTACTGTTTATAAAATTTCATTTATAACTTCACTGTTTAAAATTCTATAAATTCCATTCAATTATGAAATTCATTTTCACTTCATTCAAACACTTATAAAAACTCGTTTTATAATGTCAATATTTCAATTTATAAATATCCATTTATAAATCTCTTAATATAAATCAATTTATATTATTCTTTTAAAACGTCTTTAATCTCCTTTATTATTTCACCATTTTTATTTATAAAATAATCAAATTTTATAAATCCTATATTTAAACTTTTAATAATATATTCAAAAATCCAATTTAAACTATTTTATAAAATCATTAATCCATATTTCTCAAAAATCAATCTTTTAACTATATTTCTCAAAAACATAATTTTATAACTTTTAAAAGTATAACGTTTATTTATTTAAAATAAATAAATTTCCAAAAATAGTTTATAACGTATACTTTTCAAAAATCACCTTTAAAAATCATTTTAAAATTCCAAAATTTGGGTCCAATGATGCTACACACCAAATAGTCAATCACGACTACAACGATATCACATATCGTATATGATAATCAACGAATATCAAAATATCCATAATCAAATAAATACTGTTGAGGAATCCAGTTGGATCCCTCCAACCTGTTTTCCTGCATCCAAAAACATTAGCACAATACCAATTTCGCTCCAGTACGAAATTATCGCGGTATATGTTCTTATTAAATATTATCCGCTTAACAACGGCGTAATAGGGTCTCATCCGCTAAACAAAAAATGCGGGAAATCAATAAGTCCAATATATACATATGCCAATATATATATATTGCTATTATATATAATACCAATTTCACTGTTTATGAAATATTCGCGGTATATGTTTTTATTAAATAACATCCGCTTACTAACGGCGTATAATGTCTATTTTAACAATCAATAGATATCAATCATCATTCAAACATGCATTCAAATATTTTAAATCTAACTATTTAAAATAAAATCGAAACTGATTCGATTGAGTGAGAAGTTCTCACCTTGGTTTTAATTTCCGTTTTAGCGATTTATTTCGAATAAAATTAAACGTGCGTTTAATTTTACCCAAAATTCTCACTAACTCCAAACGACTCCAAACCAACTCCATCGCGTAGTGCTCGTCTATACGATTCCAACGCAACCAGTTTCGCGCAGTTTCGACCTCGTATGAAAAAGTTATGCATTTTTGAAGTTTGTACACGATTTATATAAACAAATCAACATAAACTTTAATTTTTTTCAACATACACACATCCTCACCCTTGGATCCAAACCCAGATACATCTCCACCGTCCCCATCCTTCTCCTACATCACGCGTATTGCTCCAGTAACCCAAATTTGAGGCCGAACCCATAAGCTTGAGTTAGGGTTTAATATTGCACCAAAATCACTCGACGATAATTCGATCAGGAAGCTCCATGCTGTAGCCCTCGAAGAAAGCTTCCTTTGCCCCCCCCCCATGGTGGAGCTCGGCCCCCTCTAGTGCCTAGGGTTGCGTGCGCAACTGGCCATGAACGGCCCCATGTAGCTCCCTCCACACGACACCAAACACGATCTCCACCGTTCACATCGAAGCTCTCACTCCCCTCTCCAACTTTCATGTTGACAACTTCCTCTAATTGTTGACGGATTGGAAGATCTAGAGGGAAGAAGTTGGAACATTTCTGGCCATTGGTTGTATAAGTGGCGGCTAGGGTTATGAAATTAGGGTTTAGTTATTTTTTTTATAAAATTATGAAGAGTGGTGGTGTATTTATAGAGAATCGAACGACACTATTCATCCGGAAATTCCGAACTCCGATTTATGCGCCGAAACTGACGTTCCTAGGGTTTATCCCGCATTCCGGACACAATGGAACAGGTTTCGAAAGCTAATTCGGACATCTGTGCGAGTTATGGCTGCAAACGCTCAATTTAAATTAAACCGATTTAAATCGATTTCTAGGCGTTTTAATTCGTACCGGACAAACGGTAAATCCAATTGACTTGAAATTTGAAACCTTAAAATAATATCACATTACGGATCCGATGAAACTGGTTTCGTCGAAATCCGAGACTTTTTGAAAAATGGCTATTTTGACTCGCCAAATTTAAATTAAAAACAATTCGATGCGTTTCGAGCTGCCACGATCAAACGATAACTCCGATTGACACGAAAATTGAAATCCGGTAATAACTAACTATTACGGATCCAATGGAACTAGTTTCGTTCAATTCTGAGACTGTTCAAAAATTGACTATTTTTCAGTCGATTATTAAATATTAAAATATTCAATTTTCACAAATAAACTTCTAAATCGATTTTAAAAGTTCTAAAATATCGTTCTAACTCCCATATGATAAAATAAAATTTTACAAATCATTTTCAATCATATTTAACTCAATTTTCAATTATTTCCATAATTTAACATATTAAATTATCGATTAAATTATTCAATAAAATCCAAAAATTCAAATAAAAATTTATTTGACTTATAAATTCACTTTTTAATATTTAAAATTAATTAAATATTCAAATTTTAATTTCTAAAAATTCTGGGTCGTTACAATCTTTCCCACTTAAAAGAATTTCGTCCTCGAAATTATTAAGTAAGAAAAGTTATAGAATTTATTAATTTTTCCAAAATTCATAATTAAATTTCTTATAATACTTTACTAAGTTTTCAAATCATACTTAGTTATCCATTCAAAAACAACTACTATTGTTTAACTTTCAATTCCAAAATCAAAATTAAAGTTTTCAAAATTTTCCAAATTTCTCAAATTTTTTCTAACGCCTTTAATTTCCGGAAAAATTCGCCATAGTCTCCTTTGCGCGGCTCGATCCGAAAAAAAAATGACAGTATATATATCACAAATATACATCTCATCAAGTAATGAGGCATCCCGAAGGGAAAAAAGTATAAAAGTGCGATATTTAATCCGAGATATGTACCTTATATTTTATTAGCGAGCATATACGGCTAATATAGCGTAAAAGCGAGCTCCAAATGCGAAGCAAACGCGATCCGCACCTACTAATCACTCAACAAACAACATGAGAATCATGCATGTAGATAATAGTATCGATATACAACATATAGCAACATAATAACTATATATGCTAATATAGCAAATGTAAACAAACAACAAATGCATTCAATAGCAATATATATTCAACCATCAACCAACTATCATCCATAACCAAATCAATATTCATTCATATTCTTATTAATATTCAATGAAATAGGTTTTCACTTTAATCACATTGGATTTATTTACATTGGATTTTATCAACATTCATTCTCAATTAGTTTATATTCACTAATTTATATTCAAGTTGGTTCACTTCCAAATCAAATTCACTTCTATTCAAATTTATTTACTTCTAATTTGAATTCAATTTCATAGCTTTAAATTTCACTAATTCACTTTCATTAATACTTAATGAATTATATACAATCAATCAACTAACAACCATATAACAACCAATGTATATTAATTACAACCAAATTCCTTTGCTTATCAATTGGTTTAATTAAATTGATTTTCGTTCAATCTTTCAGCTTCTAATAACATTAGATTTTAATGAATTACACTTATATTCATTATTTCATACCAATTTAATTCACATTCAATTGATTTACTTTCAATCCATTCATTCAATTCAATTTCAAAGTTGAATTTCATTTACATAACTCAAGTTCATATTTCATTTTACTTTATTACTTTACTTTGATACTAATATCAACTTCATTCAACATCACTTAAGTTATATTCCATTTAACTTTAAACTCATTTTTATTCACAACTCATATTTATAAATATATTCATATAGTTTCACTTCTCATATATATAAGTTTATTTCACAATTGTAAATCACTTTAATTATAACTCAATTCCTATAATTCTTTTTGCTTATATAATTTATTCTTTTATTTAGATTATTCAAACAATTAAACAATCAACTTATATACACTTTAATAATTCTAAAAAAAATTATTCCTTTATATATAAAAATATAATCAAGGTAAAATTATTTCATTTACCTAATTTTAAAACAATACTGTGTCGAATTGTTCTATTCAAGTGTTTAGAAACCCCTTCGGCATAGTCTTGCGGACCACGCTGATGAAAGTTCATATGCCACTCAATAAACCAATCATCACAATATAAAACAATTTTATATACACTAATAAATACGCTCTCATAGCTATTATTACACTCAAATTCATTCTAGAGTACTACTGACTCTATCTCTAATGAATAATACCCAACAAAACCATGGTTGTCGCTTAACCATAAGCTCTGATACCAAATGTAACGTCCCGAAGATTTTCGGCTTTCGAAAATTCAACATCGACACTCACTTTATCGACCGCCGAGAAATCGAAGGCCGGAAACACGGAATGTTATGGGTTTTAGAAAGAATTTATGAAAAGAGAAGAGAAGAAGAAGAGAGAAGAAGATAGAAAATAGAGAAAGAAAATAGAGAATTTGAAAATAGAAGGAAAGGAGGATAGAACAGAAGGAAAATAGAAGAAAATAGGACGGAACAGAAAACAACAGAACAACAGAATCTCACAATTCGCAGCGGAACAACATATAATAATAAATGAATAATCTTTAAACAAAGAACTATATCAGTTATTACATTTTATACATTTCATTTCATCATATCATCAGAGTATACAACAACAACAAACAGTGCAGCGGAAAAAGAAGTACTATATACTAGTAATACGCCATGCCATCCAGCTTGCCTCCAGCAAATCCAGAATATCCAGAATATCCTGATAAACCTGAACTCTTAACTGCCCGTGTGGAAATTGGTGGGCACCCAGAGTTTAGGAAGGAAAACAATAAACTCCAAGTCAGTCATAAGACTGGTGTGAGAACTCAAAACAGTTTATTTAACTTTAAAATCAAAATAGAGAAATATTTTTAAATTCAATTCGCAATGCTTTTAAAATGAGACTACCATAAGGCCTCCCGCACACACACACATGCAAACGCAGAATCGGAGGAGATTTCTCCTTATGATAGTCAAAGATGCTTGATACGCATTTAAAAGAACATTTGATATTATTACTAGTGTATAGTGTAGGAAAAATTCATTTCGAAAGTAGAATATAAATCTTAGCCAACATACGACCATTATCGTATGCCTACTATAGCTACCATCCAAACAGTGGTGACCACCATAAGTGAATGGCAGGTCCTACAACTAATACCGTACAAGTTTCGTATTGGGAATTGGATTTCCAACGAATGATCAGGCCAAGGAACTTCCCATTGCCACATGAGAATGCCTCTGGATGGACATCCCCGAGAACCAAACCGGATCTCTACCAACACAAGGCCGGGTTACCCCTAACTGAGTAACAACTGACCGAATATGCCATCCCCCGGTCCTTTGGGACCTTTTCACCGAGCGCTCGTAATCAATTCACACAATCATAACAAAGTGTTTTCAACATGAGTAAGTATCCGGGCTCCATACCATGATACCACCCTTTTCCAGAAGGAAATGGGCACATCCTAAAGGGTGCTACCCCTCATAACCTTGCTGCTTCTTTCCTGTTTTGACCATTCACAGGATGTGAGGCTCGACGAAGTCACGTCCACAAAAACATACTTTATACAAAAGCCATGCTTTGGGTAAACAAATGATCAACACAATGATCACAAGAATAGACGATCAAATAAATGATCCTATCACAAATAATCAACACAATGATCATTTCACAGCAACACTCAGTATGTCACATTACCAAATTGGGAATATATCGATGATAACATTCAACTATATAACCTCTGAGCACGTATGTCTCAGAGAAGGGTGTTAAGCTAAAAGAATAAATTCTTCGCCACCAACAGAAATATATTTGAAAGAAATCGGCTTTATATCTCAAATTGTAATGTCAGGCATACAATCCATACAAGTTTGTTCCGGGCTCGAACAAAACCGAAGGCACTTCTTACGAAGCCCTTGCAATTCCGGGTATTCACAATCCCGATCGAATTTCCCATCACTTAAGGAATCTCTATACCAGGAGCTACCCAGTTGTAACGACCCATAAAATTTTAGCGATTTTTTAATTGGTATTTAACGTATTGAATTGGATTTTGAGAAATTATTAATAATAAAATTTTGAAAAAAAAAAATATGTTATGTATATTAATGATTTGTAGTACGAGCTGTGTACATATATTTTAAAGTTTGGTTGTGGTTATACCTATAAGATCTAGTACAAAAACTTTATAAACTATTATTTATACTATAATATAAGTTAAGTTTGATGTAAATTTGGTAGCATAGTTCATTTCTATTGGGTATAAATATCAATAGCGTGGGTAATAAATTTACGGTCTCCTTTTGCTTTTCAGCAAGGTATGTAAATTTTAAGTATGTTGAGTACGTTCCATATATGGTTATTTTGGAAAACCATTGTATATGTATGATGGTCTATTTGAAGTGTATATATAGTAAAGCGTATTTATACCAAGTTTTATTTAATTTATATGTGTTATAATAGCTATATATATATATATGTTAGTCTTGATACTAGTATATAGTTTTACTGAAGTTTGATTTCTAGTCATGTTAAATATATATATATATATTTGATTTTGGGTTTTTGTGTCACCATTTCCAGTTTATTTTAGTGCATATTTAGTATATCTATACATATGTCGTCAGCTATAAATATGATAGCTAAGGGTTTCATATATCATATGAACCAAAGAAGAAGAGAAGTACATACTATATTTAACTACATATATGAAGTACATGTTTTAAGGGTTGATTTAAGGTCTGCATTAAAAAAGGTAGTTGTGATTACCATTATTTCATATTGTACCTTCTATATTCCTGACTGACTTTCAGCGTTCATTCATTCATTTTTAATTGTGGGTTTTTCTTTTCTCTCTCTTTTCTTATAAATAATTGTACGCATTTATCTCTTTCCCTTTCTTATATTTTGTCCCTTCATCATCTTTTAGCCGTTAATTTTGTTTCGAAAATCAAGAAAATTTGTATACGTTTTATTCTTTTTGAACGTTTAATAATAAAGATAAATCTGCATAGTATAATCAGATATGAATTGAGATCTAGGAAATAAATAAATATAAAAACGTATAACATGCCACTAATAATAAATTGCATTAATAGTTTTTCAATCAGTGTACAGCTGTGCTCATCCCATGCCATTTCAAAAGTTGGAAACGTATAAAATTCTATACGTTATTTACGCATTCATTTATTACTTTTATTTTCCCCTGTCCATTCAATCTTTCCATCAGTTTCGAAATATGGAAATTTTATTCGTGCATTTATTAAATTTTCAACGGTTCCTTTTGCCTTTATAGCTTTCTCTTTTCTTTAATTGATTTGCTAGATTCACGGGCATGAACGTTCGCCTTTTCTTCTGTTATAAAATATTTAGTGATTTCTTTCTTTTACTGGCTTGTGAATTATCTTTCCTCTCCTCTTATCTTCCTCTCCTTTATTTATTTCTTTCCTTCTCCCCCTCCATAATTTAACTACAGCAAAGCATCCTCTCTCCACCAAGCTCCTCTCACCTTCTTTTCTCCTCTCTCATGTTTTCGCCCATGCTGGTAAAAAGAGAAAAAGAATAGAAAAAGAGGAATCCTCTGTTTATAAGCCTAGCCTGTTCATTTTTCCACCGCTCTCTCTCTCTCACGCTACCTCGCTAATCAAACCTATATAACTCACGCAAAATTCATTTCTCAACAAAATTTCTTCCACTTTCTTGCCTGCGTGTGCTGAAGGTATGACATCTCTCTTTTATTTTTATTTTTTACTTTATATGCTTTTCATGATTTTATGCTTGGCTCCTTCTCCTCTCTTATTTTTTTTTTCTTCTTCAGTTCTTTTATTTCACCTTTATAAGCTTTACAAAATTTCAAATTTTCTGGTTTTGTTTGTTGGTTTCAAATCTTATTTATATAAATACAGTGAAACTATACATGTGTTTTATTTTATGAGTTAAAATTTTGATTGTATGTATTGGGTTTAAAATGTAAATTTTATATTTACCTGGATTTTTTTTTTATGTATGTGTTTTTTTTTGATACAATATTGGTTCCAAAATATAATATATGTATAATACGTATATGTGTAAACTTGGTTTTTCAAATTTTATGGATATAGTACGTTTTGGGATTTAACTATTGATTCAAATTTTAGATACATATATCTATATTTTTGTAAGTTTTAAAAGGCTGTTATTTATTTGTATATATTTAATTGTTGAACGTTATTTATTGATTTTAAATTTTATACGGAATTAAAATAAGGTGGTATTTGCTGTTATTGATGATATTTAAGTTAGATTTTATATATGTTTAAGATTTTTTACTTAGGTGTATATTAATATATTAAAACCGACCTTTGGAATAACATTTATAAATAGGTTGCTGAATAAAAAAAAACAAAAAAAAAACTTGAGTCGACATCTTTGTTTACAATAAGGTTTATACATATAGTATCGACATGCTCAGGTTTAAGTATATATAGTATTTTATAATATAAAGTTTATTTAGTTATATAAGCCTATGCAGTTTTAGATTTTTAATAAGTATGAGTTTTGTTTTTCTTTCTTTCATAGTTTTGTGTTTACAGTTTTAATATTTCATAGTTTGTTTTGTTTATAGTTTTATGTTTGCAGTTATTGTTACAGAATAAAGAATTTTTAAGTTGTTTTGTTTTTTTGTTTTTGTTTTTATATATTTTTAAGAGTATGCGATTTTGGTTATATGTATTGATTTAAGTATTTGTTTTAAAATATATAATGTGTATAGATGTAAGTTTATATTATAAATAAGTATTATATATATTATATTATAAAGCTAGTAACCAATCTTATTTATTTATTTATTTCATATATATACATATTGTTGTCGTGTGTTCTAATATATATATATAATATGTTTATAATTCCAGTCTGCATTTATGTTGTTAAAAAAAAACTCGCATAGATACATTTTTTGTATGTTGCATGATTTTGAACAGTTTTTATATACATGGTTTCAAATATACATGGTTTAGTTTATGTAAACTTTCAAGGAGATAACTTTGGATATGCATTAAGTTTTAAATGTACATAAATCTCAAAAATGTGCAATTTGGGTTTCGAAGTTTATTAATTAATAATTTTTTTTTCCAAATATTCTTTAATATATGTTTGTAAAAATTGGGGTTAGAGAAAGTTATTTTATATATATATATATACAACATATGTTTTGTTCTAATGGTGTTAAAGTTAAATTAGTAATTTGAAATAATATATATATATATATATATATCTTATTTTAAATATATGGTTAAAAATTTGGTTTTTGAGCAATTTATAACATATATTTTGTTTCAAACTATATCAAGATAGTTCTGATTCATTTTATCAATTCCTTTTGATCAGCTTGGTTGTCCATTCGAATTCGTGCCAATTTTGACTTGCTTTGAAAATCGTCAATTGGATCAGTCATTTCGCAATTCAAATCATAGCTTGTTATGTTGTCTATCTCCTCTCTAGCCTCGAAAGGTGAGCAATCACTCACGATTAACTTTCTTCTATTTATTATATTTGATTTCAATTGAAATGACAATTGAAATAAAAATTTTGTAGTTGTTTTGTTATATATGCTATTATATGAAATTGTTCACCTGCGGGATATGACACCATATCATGTTGTTATATTTTATTTTTATTGATGATATATGCCTGTTGTTATTATTATTTTCATATCTGTTATCACTCTGCAAGTTCCCTGTTAGTATAGAAATCACTATGGGTTGAAATGATAAACCCAAGCGATTTTCATTTAATTGAATTTGGGATTTACGGGTTGAAATGCTATCCACCTGTATACATTTAGTGTACGGATTGAAATGATAAATCTCCGTAACACTTGACCCTAAGATAAGAAATATATGCAGACACCGTTGGTCCATATATGAGTATTTTGAAATTTAATTCATTGTTTTGGAAAGAGATATGGTCTTATTAAATGTTAAATCTTGAATTTTAATATATAAAGGGTAGTGATACATATAGATTTAATGATATTTAATTTAGTCAAAAGTTGATTTAATACATAAATTATGTTAAATATTTATGAAAATTTTATTCCAAATAGATTTTCTAAAATTAACTAAGATTGGGAGATAAATGTGGGTTTATTTAAGACGGTATTTAAATAAGGATTTATTTAATTAAATCAATTTGAAATTTTTGAATGGGAAATTTAAAGGTATGATTTTATCATTGGATTTTGATTTAAGTGATAAATGAATATTTCACGTTTAATAAATTAAAGGAAATTTCTAGTAAAATGTAATATAAGGTTACTTAAATGATATTGAATCTAATGAAAGAGTATTTGAAGATTAAAATAATAACAAGGTAAATCGAGATCGATATGGAACTGTTAAAGTGAACATTTAAATATTTAACTTTAAACTATATTGAAGTTTAAACGGGTAAATTTGAGATTCAGATCTGTATTTGAAATCAATGTAGTTGAATTTGTTATTTTGAAACTAAATTGAATTAAAGTGAAAATTTAGGTCGAACCAAATTTTGAATGTATTTAGAAAACTAAATTGAATAAAATTTAGTTTGAATGTTTAATATTTAAAGGTTTTGAAATATTGAAATGAAAAGGGTATTTTGTGATTTCAAAACCGGAATTTGAGATTCATAAAATTTTGAAATGGTTATTTTAGGAATTGAGTTGAATTTTAAAGTGATAAATTGAGATTGAATTTAATGTGTAAGGGAAGGTCGGGTTGATGTTGAAGGATTCGCTAAGTAAAGGAATTGAATATACTTCACTTTATAAATTATTTAATCTATATAATATTTTGGGAAATATAGAGATATTTGAAGTGAAAATGATATTTGGTTTTGAAATATAAATTTGAAATGACCTCGGTGTTATAGTGTATATTTCTACCTTGTAGATAGTTCCATGGACCCTTAGAGGATGGTTATCCCAACATCCTTTAAGTTATTTGTATTTCAGTTGATATTTCACTTGAGTTGGATTTATTTATATAAGAATGTTAATCCTGACTCGAGTGTTTTGTGTTTTGCTTTACGCTCGGGTCAGACCGAGTGATACAGCATTAGAGATTCACCTTTAGAGTTTAGAGTTTCATTTGGAGATCCAACTATCGACTCAGATTCCAGCCCTTCCAGTTGATTGGTTCAGAGAAGTCATCTGTTGCATTGGAGGCTTCACTGCATTTGAACTATTCGGTTGTATTTTATTTCTAACTTTAATGTATATAGTAGCTTCATGAACTACTATTTTTATCTATTCCGCTGCATCATATTACTCTGTGTCTGTGATCTGTGATTGATTTATTTATTGTATATGTTACGTTTTGCCAAATTTAAATTAACAATTCGGTATTTTGAATTATTCAAATCGGACATGTATGGTTTTATTGTCGATTTGAATGGTTGAAAATAGCGGGTCGTTACACCAGTGCAGAGACAATCGATAGGTCATCCTATCGTTTTCACAAATACTCGGTCTTCAACACCGATCTTCAATGCAATTCACAACGACGTATCACATATTCGGAATGGGTTATACGACCCCATGGTCCTTTCCCGGTTAACCCGAATAGTGAGCGCTTATTCAAAAATAAGTGTGCATTCACATTCAATCAAATCACATCAAATACCCATTCAAAGGGAAATATTGATAGTCAGTTATTGAACTATCAATTGGATATGCATACATCACCAGATTCCAAATAATTTATTTTTCCAAAATATCTTTACAAGATATATAATTTCATACTTCAAAAATAAATCAATATTTATTCTTAAACAAATTCCACTTTCTTTTATAAATTCCATAGTGAATTTATATTCACAATATCCATGCATATACATTTCAATTATTCATTTCAATTTATCTTCAAAAAGATAAATTCTCAAAATATTCACTTTATATTGGAAAACATTTCCATACTTATTTATTCATAAGTAATTCACAAATTTTATTTATTTTCAACACTTAGAAAATATTCAATATGCTTAAATCGAAATTAAGTATATATTTCATTCTTTAAGGAAATCATTCTCTTAAACATATTTATTTGGGCCAAAACGAATGTTGCGTAAAACATCGTTACGACGTCCCAAAATCACTAGTATAGGGATTCGAAATTAAAATAGATATATAAATCCCAATACTATACAAAACATTTCCTTTCGGAAATCATTTACTATAACAACAGTGTTATAGTCTACTAATTCCTTTTATTTCTCGAAAACGTCTATTTCAACAATGAATGTTGAAATCTATGGTTTCGAATCTCAACACCTTTTTAAAACATCGTTAGATCGTTTTAATTCTATTTAAAACATTCACATTCAAACCATTTTCTTTAACGTATTATTCACTATTCAAAAATGTGGATAAACTTCATTAAGAAATCTCATCCTTTTATTCGTTTTAATTCAAAGGATTATTCACTATTCAAAAATGTGAATATAACTCCATAAATAAATTATAACAATTTACTTATCAAAATAAGTTGTTTGCGAATTTATAAAACAACGTTTATAAACTCTATTTCTATTTATTTTATAACAACTTTCTTTTATAAATTCCTTTGTTAACCTATTCCAGTTTATAACTCAATTATGAACTAAAAGTTCAGATTATAAGTTAAATGCTTATAAAACGATTATTTTACAAAATCGTTCTTTTAAATATCCCAATTCATAAATCCTATAACTTATAAGATTGTTTATTTATCCAAAATTCATTCTTTCAATAACTTTATAAATTTTATAAACCTACTGTTTATAAAATTTCATTTATAACTTCACTGTTTAAAATTCTATAAATTCCATTCAATTATGAAATTCATTTTCACTTCATTCAAACACTTATAAAAACTCGTTTTATAATGTCAATATTTCAATTTATAAATATCCATTTATAAATCTCTTAATATAAATCAATTTATATTATTCTTTTAAAACGTCTTTAATCTCCTTTATTATTTCACCATTTTTATTTATAAAATAATCAAATTTTATAAATCCTATATTTAAACTTTTAATAATATATTCAAAAATCCAATTTAAACTATTTTATAAAATCATTAATCCATATTTCTCAAAAATCAATCTTTTAACTATATTTCTCAAAAACATAATTTTATAACTTTTAAAAGTATAACGTTTATTTATTTAAAATAAATAAATTTCCAAAAATAGTTTATAACGTATACTTTTCAAAAATCACCTTTAAAAATCATTTTAAAATTCCAAAATTTGGGTCCAATGATGCTGCACACCACATAGTCAATCACGACTACAACGATATCACATATCGTATATGATAATCAACGAATATCAAAATATCCATAATCAAATAAATACTGTTGAGGAATCCAGTTGGATCCCTCCAACCTGTTTTCCTGCATCCAAAAACATTAGCACAATACCAATTTCGCTCCAGTACGAAATTATCGCGGTATATGTTCTTATTAAATATTATCCGCTTAATAACGGCGTAATAGGGTCTCATCCGCTAAACAAAAAATGCGGGAAATCAATAACTCCAATATATACATATGCCAATATATATATATTGTTATTATATATAATACCAATTTCACTGTTTATGAAATATTCGCGGTATATGTTTTTATTAAATAACATCCGCTTACTAACGGCGTATAATGTCTATTTTAACAATCAATAGATATCAATCATCATTCAAACATGCATTCAAATATTTTAAATCTAACTATTTAAAATAAAATCGAAACTGATTCGATTGAGTGAGAAGTTCTCACCTTGGTTTTAATTTCCGTTTTAGCGATTTATTTCGAATAAAATTAAACGTGCGTTTAATTTTACCCAAAATTCTCACTAACTCCAAACGACTCCAAACTAACTCCATCGTGTAGTGCTCGTCCATACGATTCCAACGCAACCGGTTTCGCGCAGTTTCGACCTCGTATGAAAAAGTTATGCATTTTTGAAGTTTGTACACGATTCATATAAACAAATCAACATAAACTTTAATTTTTTTCAACATACACACATCCTCACCCTTGGATCCAAACCCAGATACATCTCCACCGTCCCCATCCTTCTCCTACATCACGCGTATTGCTCAGTAACCCAAATTTGAGGCCGAACCCATAAGCTTGAGTTAGGGTTTAATATTGCACCAAAATCACTCGACGATAATTCGATCAGGAAGCTCCATGCTGTAGCCCTCGAAGAAAGCTTCCTTCGCCCCCCCCCCCATGGTGGAGCTCGGCCCCCTCTAGTGCCTAGGGTTGCGTGCGCAACTGGCCATGAACGGCCCCATGTAGCTCCCTCCACACGACACCAAACATGATCTCCACCGTTCACATCGAAGCTCTCACTCCCCTCTCCAACTTTCATGTTGACAACTTCCTCTAATTGTTGACGGATTGGAAGATCTAGAGGGAAGAAATTGGAACATTTCTGGCCATTGGTTGTATAAGTGGCGGCTAGGGTTATGAAATTAGGGTTTAGTTATTTTTTTATAAAATTATGAAGAGTGGTGGTGTATTTATAGAGAATCGAACGACACTATTCATCCGGAAATTCCGAACTCCGATTTACGCGCCGAAACTGACGTTCCTAGGGTTTATCCCGCGTTCCGGACACAATGGAACAGGTTTCGAAAGCTAATTCGGACATCTGTGCGAGTTATGGCTGCAAACGCTCAATTTAAATTAAACCGATTTAAATCGATTTCTAGGCGTTTTAATTCGTACCGGACAAACGGTAAATCCAATTGACTTGAAATTTGAAACCTTAAAATAATATCACATTACGGATCCGAATAAACTGGTTTCGTCGAAATCCGAGACTTTTTGAAAAATGGCTATTTTGACTCGCCAAATTTAAATTAAAAACAATTCGATGCGTTTCGAGCTGCCACGATCAAACGATAACTCCGATTGACACGAAAATTGAAATCCGGTAATAACTAACTATTACGGATCCAATGGAACTGTTTTCGTTCAATTCTGAGACTGTTCAAAAATTGACTATTTTTCAGTCGATTATTAAATATTAAAATATTCAATTTTCACAAATAAACTTCTAAATCGATTTTAAAAGTTCTAAAATATCGTTCTAACTCCCATATGATAAAATAAAATTTTACAAATCATTTTCAATCATATTTAACTCAATTTTCAATTATTTCCATAATTTAACATATTAAATTATCGATTAAATTATTCAATAAAATCCAAAAATTCAAATAAAAATTTATTTGACTTATAAATTCACTTTTTAATATTTAAAATTAATTAAATATTCAAATTTTAATTTCTAAAAATTCTGGGTCGTTACATTATACGTAAGTATACTATATTCTGTAAGTTTAACTATTTCTGTATATATATTGCACATATAGGGTTATATTATACATTTCGTTAATATATAACCAGTTATTTTACTATATATGAGTTGATATGTTAGTTTATAAATTTTATAATCTGTTAGTTGTTAAGTTTTGATGTATCGATTCGAATCTTATTTTATTTGTATTTGTACTTCAAAATATGAAATTTAATCTTAAACAAATGAATTTTGAAATACATATATATTTCTATATTTAATTTAATATGTGTGTTTTAAATTTAGAATATAATCTATACATATAGTTGTATATGCAAGTTCGCTTGCATCAATTATCTTCATCAATCATGTTCTAATTCGATTTCGTCCATCTATTAGCTTTCCTATCGAATCCGTGTCAATCCTGATTTGCTTTGGAATTCATAGCTTATCCAGTTCTCTTTATAGCATCGAAAGGTGAGCAATCACTCACGATTAACGTGCTTTTATTTATTAAATTTGATTTCAATAGAAACGACAATTGAAATATGAGGCTGTAGTTATTTAGATTGTTATATATGCTATTATCTATAACTGTTCACTTATGGGATATGACACCATATCCTATTGTTCATATTTATTTTGATGATATATGCCTGTTGTTATTATTATTTTCATGTCTGTTATCACTCTGCAAGTTCCCTGTTAGTATAGAAATCATTATGGGTTGAAATAATACATACCCGAACGGACTTTAGAATAGGAGAAAATCGTTAGGGGTTGAAATGATAAACCCAAGCGATTTTCATTTAATTGAATTTGGGATTACGGGTTGAAATGATATCCACCCGTATATATTTAGTGTAGGATTGAAATGATAAATATCCGTAGCACTTGACTATATGATAGGAAATATATATAGACACCGTTGGTATATATAAATATTTTGTAAATAAATTTCTATAGTTGAAAAGAAATATATGGGATTTAATAAATACTGGTCTTAAAATATTATATATATAAATGGAAATTTTATATATAGATTTAATAATAATATAATTGAGATTGATTTAATCCTTATATTATGTTTGAGTATTATTTAAGATTTATATTTCAAAATTTACCGTTGTAAAAAGTTGAATAACTAAGATTGAGAGATAAATTTGGGTGTATTAAAAATGGTATTTTAAAAAAGGATTTATTTAATTAAATCGATTTGAAATTATTGAATGGAAAATTTAAAGGTATGATTTTGTAACTGGATTTTTGATTTAAGTGATTTAATGAATATTTCACCTTTAATAAAATTAAAGAAATATTGAGAAAAAAATAATTTAAGGTTACTTAAAATGATATTGAATCTAACAGGGGAGTATTTCAAGACTAAATAATAATGAGGTTAAATCGAGATCTATATGAAACTGTTATATAGAACATTTAAATATTAAAGCCTTGAACTATATTGGAATTTAAACGGTTTATGTTGAGATTCGGATCTGTATTTGAAATCAACATAGTTGAATTTTTTTTTATTTAGCAACTAAATCAAATTAAAGTGAAATTTAGGTTGAACCAAATTAGAATTTATTATTTGCAAAACTAAATTGAATAAAAATTTAGTTGAAACGTTGAATACTTAAAGTTTTAAAATATATTGGAATATAAAGGGTTATTTTTTTGATTACAAATCCAAATTTGAGATCGATAAATTGAAGTGTTTATTTTAGGAATTGAGTTGAATTTAAATTGATAAATTGAGGTTGAATTTAATTTAAATGGGAAGGTCGGGTTGATGTTGAAACGATTCGTTAAGTTGAGGGAATTGTAAATACTTTATTGTATAAATTATTTAATATATATATATACTATTTTGGGAAATATAGAGATAATTGAAGTGAAAATGATATTGGGTTTTGAAGTATAAATTAAGCTGAAATGACCACAGTGTTATAGTGTATATTTCTACCTTGTAGATAGTTCCATGGACCCTTAGAGGATGATTATCCCAAATGTCCTTTAAGTTAATTATATTTCAGTTGATATTTCACTTGAGTTAGATTTATAGATATAAGAATGTTAATCCTGACTCGAGTGTTTTGTGTTTTGCTTTACGCTCGGGTCAGACTGAGTGATACAGCATTTGAGACTCACCTTCGAAGTTGGAGCCTTGCTTGAAGATCCAGCTATCTATCCTTTTAGTCATCCTGTTGATTTGTTCAGAGAAGTCATCTGCGCATACTGGAGACTTCACTACATCTAAGATATTCGGTTGTATTTTATTTCTAACTCCAATGTATATAGTAGCTTCATGAACTACTATTCTTTATCTATTCCGCTGCATTGTATTACTCTGTGTAAGTGATCTGTGATTGATTTATTTACTGTATATTTTAAGTTTTGCCAAATTTTAAATTAACAATTCGGTATTTTGAATTATTCAAGTCGGACATGTATTATTTTATTGTCGATTTGAATGGTCCAAAATAGCGGGTCGTTACAGTTAGATAAGAGATATAAGAAGATTAAGTGATATGGAATGAACTAGGATACGTATTTATAGTTGTTAAATAGCAGCGACCATTAGCAAAGAGTTTCGGTTGAAGCGTCGCATCCAATCTCTTCGTAGAGATTCGTAACTCGTCACGAATGATCGTGTCTTTTCTGGAAATAGAGCCGTTGTAGAAATTCAGTCAACTGAACCTTTGGGTCAGTCGACTAAATATTCGAACAATTTTTATTATATATAGATACACTTATGTACCTATGCATATTGCTTAGATACTACAAGGTCAGTCGACTGATATAGTATTATCTGTGCAATTTGCACAGATTACACAGGTATATATAATATATACGTATATTATATATGATTCTAACTTTAAAACTTTGATAATATATATATATATGTATAACGCTTATATATGTATAAATCATTTGAAAATAAGAAGATTATATATATAAGCTAATATATACGTAAACGAGGAAAGATCATAACAATATTGACTTAATACTCAATACAAAATAATATAAAAGTTGATGCACTGATTTTGATGTATTGTCTCCATGTAGTATATATTCTCTTTTTGTCGTAACAGTCGTCGATTCTGTATGTTGCAGTGATAACTTCGTGCCATGAATCAGAACCAAGTATCAACATTCTCTTCGTTTTTTATTGATGACAATATGTAAATAGATACAGATTTCGATTATATATATAATATAATATGAATACTACTCCCCATGAATCTTTGGCGATATATATCATGCATTCTTAATGTTAGGGATAATTTTCTCCCCTTTTGTCATCGAAAAAAGGGAATAAAGAACGTGAACAATCATACGATGCATGTATAAATATTCAAATCACAGCAATAAAAGAAATAAGCATTCATACATTGCAACATCACAAATAAGAGTTTTAAGGTAACAACATCGTATATAAAACAAATAATACGAAACATTGGCTATTTAGTGCAAGACATGTTTTAATATTTTGAAATGAAAGACTAATGTTTGTAGGTCATAAAACGAAAATACTAAGATAAGCAACAACATACTCTATTATACGCTTACCCCGATCACCATGAGAACTTTGACCACCTATATCACCACCATCGGCTCCATTTCCACCATTGTTGCTACTACTCGCTTGTTCATCGAAAGAGGAGGACCAAGTGAAGACAGGTTGTTTGCCCGGATCACCTAGTTTTAGAAGTGGAAGAGCCTGATGCACACAAGAACGCTTGCCTTAACTTTGTGAAAAATCCTTTCACTTTATCAAGCTTTTTGTCAACCCTAGTGATATGTATGTCAAGAATGTGTTGATTATGGCATATCATGAAAACAAACTCATGTGGAGGATGACCCGGATTTGGAATCATAATTTCATCTTGTTGATAAATAGTTGATCTTTGGCGAGTCGGGCGTTGAGATGATGCTTTGCCTTGTTGTTGAGGTAGTTGATCTTGAGGTATTTGGCATTGAGTCCATGCATCAAAGGAAATGATGGGAGAAGGTCGAGCAACCGGTAATTTCATCAATGCTAGAGTACGGGAGTTTAAGTAGCCGACGGTAGAGACCGGTGAGTTGGGTTCTGGAATCTCACATTCTTTTAGTAAGCGCATAATGTACTCACCATAATATATGACATTCATGCGGCCAATGTTGAAACTTAAAAACTCATCAAGAATTAACCGGAGCAAATTAACTTTGATATTTCCAAAGATGGCAATAAAGCTTTGAAATTGTGTTCATAAACAAGCTCGTAACTTCCAATTGTCGAAGTTACAGTTTTCATTAACACACGGTGCATAATCCTAGCTTTAGGCCTAAGGACATAGATTTGAGTTGGCGCATATCATCCTCTAAAAGCAAATGACTTATACGATCACGAACAATCATATCACAATCAACATCACTTAATTCAATTCCATCATTTTCAGATTTAGGATGTGAGCCATCCGATCTAAAGAGAAAAATGTCGGTTTTCCACAAACCAAACTCCGTACGCAATCAACTTTGATTTGTATATTTTGTGACCCAAATTAAGATTGGCATAGAATAGCTTAACTATAATTTGGTTTATCTTGTGCTTGTTTTCATCAATATTAATCAAAGACTCCAAATAAATACAACAGGCCAATACTTGTATATGATAAGGAGAGAAATCGGCAAATTTCAAAAACGAACCTCCAAAAATACGACAATTTTGCAATCTACTCCATCATCTAACCATGGTATCGTTGAAAAGCCATTGTTGGATTTGGTCGTCGGAAGGAGGTAGAGAGGATGAAGTTGCTTGACCTTTTCTTTTTGGAGCCATTGAATTTGAGTTTTGAGGTTAAAAATTTGGTTTTTGAAGTTTTAGGTTTGAGCAAAGTTGAAAAAAATGAAGTAAAAGTGAAGAGTATAAAAGATGAGGTTATGTTGGTAGGAGCAGTTAATTTGGCTCAGATCTACGAACCAGTTGACTGAATCAGATCTTCGGTAGACTGAATCTGAATTTCGACATTTTTAAACTTCTGTTTCAGTCAATTGAAGGCCTGATTCAGTTGACTGAATCTGGGTGATAGAGATTTTAACTTTTGGTTCAGTCGACTGACCCAATGCGGCAGTCGACTGAATCTGCTATAATCATATTTTGATTACAGAGTCAGTCGACTGACCCACTGGTTCAGTGGACTAGCCTGTACCAGTTTCCCCAATAAGCCTGTTTTTGTAAAGTTTTTGTGTATATTTATTTGTATTATATATACATACTAATGAAAATATAATTTTATTTATATGATTGTTAGTACCAGTATATATGTTGTGAATATATGAAGAAATAAAAATGATTCTTTTATTTATATTAAAAAGTTGTAAATGCTTTATCACATTATTTGAAAAATGAAATACAACGACAAATTCTCTTATTTTGAAGGGTTAGGAGTTTTGTAGCCCTATAGCTCTGTGCGTCGAGCGGTTGATGCTTCATTTCGATCCCATGAGTTCGGTGAGACCGGTGGTCGAGGTGAGGATGAAGTAGTAGGATGACGAGTGGGCGCAACCACTTGTTCGTCGATTGGATGGGATGAAGCAGCACAGAATTTCATGGTTCTATAATGCCTAAATGTCTTGAATTAATTTCCTACTCGTAATACATTTTGCACTGAAGCCTCGATGACTCCTGCTGATAGTGATGTATATCTCTGATCTTTTGTTTAGTCGTTGAAGAGTTGTCAAACACAATTTTCTTTCCTTTCTTTCTCCATGGAGTGTATCCGGTATGATCGTGAGGAGTATAAAGTTGTGTAGAGTGATGAACAGGTGTTTTTGTTAGGGATTCGGAGGAGGTTATGATTTCTACGGAGTGAGTTGAATGTGAGGAGTTTGACATAGTGGTAGAACTTTGTATTTTTCAATTTACTTGTTTGTGCGTATAGTAGTGAATAAGAATGTCTATTTATAGGCGATGATGGAGAATAAAAAGGATTAATTGAGTGGATTGAATTGTTTTTAGTTACAACAAATTCGTTAGTTAAGGATGATCATTGCTATTGTTTGGTGGTTTTCTGCTATTGTAGTTTACTTTTGTCAATGTAATATGTTTGTATATACAGTAAACATATGTATATAAAAGTAAGTGTTATAAACAAACTAGAGTATAGTTGTAACCACATAAGAAAAGCCCCGACCTAGACCTTAATGTAAATAATCAATAGCTCAGGTGGTTAAGACACATGGGCTATTCACAATAGGTCATAGGTTTGAGTCTCAGCATGGTCAGAAAAATAAATTTTTGTCAAAAAAATTTATTTTTGAGTTTCAGTCTAAAATTTCATATTTTATAATTTTAGAACTATTTATATATCTTTAATTGACATTATACCGAGTTCTCGACGTAGTTTTATAAATGTGTTTTCTAACAGCGGTTTGTAAAGATATCAGCTAATTGATTTTTAAATGGAACGTAATCTAAATTTATCACATCTTTTTCTAGATTGTCGCATAGAATATGATATCAAATATCTATGTGTTTAGTTCTAGAGTGATTTACTATATTTTTAGATAGATTAATTGCACTGGAATTATTACAGTAAATCGTCGATTTTGAAAAATTAACCCCGAAATCTTTAAGTGTATGCTGCATATAGATTACTTGTGCACAAGCTAATGCTGTAGATATATACTCTACTTCACAAGTTGATAGTGAGATAATTTTGTTTCTTGCTAAACCACAATATTAATGATTTGCTAATGAAATGACATGTACCACTCGTACTTTTTCTGTCCGTTCGTGATCCTCCAGAATCAGCATCACTATAGGATACTAACTCGAAAGAGCAATCTTTTGGATAGAAAAATCCAAAATCTTCAGTATTACTAAGATAACGTAGTATTCGTTTTACGGCTCATAAGTGTGATTCTTTCGGGTCATCTTGAAATCTTGCACATAGACATACACTCATCATTATATCTGTACGACTAGCTGTTAGGTATAGTAATGATCCAATCATACTACGATACAGTTTTTGGTCGACACTCCTGCTGTTTTCATCTCTACCGAGATGTGCTGTTGTGCTCATAGGTGTCGGTTTGGCAGAAGTGTTTTCCATTCCGAATCGCTGGATCAGATTAATACAGTAGTTTTCTTGATTTATAAATATTCCATTTGAAAATTGTTTTATTTGAAGACCTAGAAAATACGATAATTCTCCCATATGAGACATCTCGAATTCTCTCGTCATTATTTCAGAAAGCTCTTTACATGATTTATTATTAGTTGAACAAAATATAATGCCATCTACATATATTTGAACTATTAAAATATCATTTGTAGAATGTTTTATAAATAGAGTCTGATCTATTTTACCTATTTCGAATCCTGATACAATTAAATAGCTTTTAAGACATTCATACCAAGCACCTGGTGCTTGTTTTAAACCATATAAAGCTTTTTTAAGTTTATAGACATGATCTGGATATTTTTCGTGAACAAATAAAGGTGGTTGTTCAACAAAAATATTTTCTTTAATATAACCATTTAAAAATGCACTTTTAACATCCATTTGATAGAATTTACAGTTATTAAAACATGCATAAGCCAGTAAGATTATTATTGTTTCTAGTTTAGCGAATGGAGCAAATATTTCTTCGTAATCGATTCCTTCTTGGTTATACCCTTGTGCTACTAATCTGGCTTTGTTTCTAGTTATATCTCATAATTCGTCTGCTCTGTTTTTATAAACCCATTTAGTTCCTATAACTGTCTAATCGGTCGGTCTGGGTACTAGTTTTCAAAATTTATTTCGTTCAAACTGATTTAGTTATTCTTGCATAGCAATAATCTAATTTTCGTCGAATGGTGGTATTCTTAGGTTCCATAGTAGAAAGAAAAGCTACAAGACCCATTAAATTTAGTTGATTTCTAGTTCGAACATTTGAATTTATTTCTCCAATCATATTTTCTGTAGGATGATTTAGTAAGATTCTTGGAGGAGATCTTATTGTATTGGTGATATTTCTATTTGCTGAATAATGAATAATGTTTTCATCTTCTCTTAAACTATTTATTTATATATTCGCGTTATCATCAAGTAAATCATAGTTATCATTAAAACTTGAAATATGTTTAAAGTTTTCATCAAAAGATATGTGTAGTGTTTGTTCAACAGCATTAGTCCGTTTATTGAAATTTCGACAAGCTTTGCTTCGATCCGAATATTCAAGAAATATTCCTTCATCATATTTTAAATCGAATTTGCCAAGCTGATCTTTGGTATTTAACACAAAACATATTGGTCCAAATACTTTAAGATAAGATATGTTTGGTTTTCTATCGTTAAAAAGTTCGTAAGGTGTATTCTTAGTGAGGGGTCTAATAGAAACACGATTCAATACATAACAGGCAGTTGCAACGGCTTCTGACTAGAAATGTTTTGGTAACGTGCTTTCGTTTAATAAGGTTCTAGCACATTATAGTAGGGTCCGATTCTTTCGTTTTACAACTCCATTTTGTTATGGAGTTCTAATAAACGAAAAGTTATAAATATTCCTTTCTTTTTATAATAGTTATCAAACAGTTCGTTTTAAAATTCACTTCCGTGATCACTTCTAATATTTTTAATTTTAGTACCTTTTAAATTTTGAATTCGTTTAACAAATGTTTTGAAATTCTCAAAAGTGTCACTTTTATTTTTCATAAAGATGGTCGATGTATATCTAGAAAAATCACCAACTATTACAAACACGTATTTAATGTGATTTATGGATTGAACTTGGGTTGGTCCAAATAAATCCGTATAAAGTAATTCAAGTTGTTGTAATGTCGAAATGACTTCCTTAGACGAAGATTTAGTTAATTTACCTAATTGAAATTCGTCACAAATATTATTTACTTTAAAACTCATCTTTGGTAATCCTTTTATGAGGTTATTTATAGAAATTTTATTTATAATTTTGAAATTGATATGACAGAATCATTGTTCCATAGTCAGGAATCATTTTCCTTGGCTATTAAACACATGTCTGAGTTATGATTGACTTTCATATTTAAAACGTAAATGTTTCTCTGTCTATCTCCCTCGAAAATAAGATTCTGTTTTTGATCGAAGAAACTACATTTATTTTCAGAGAAAGATATTTTAAATCATTTATCGCATAATTGACTTATACTTAATAAATTATGTTTTAGATTCTTAACTAATAAAACGTTTGTAATAAGAGGTAATTTAGATATACCGTTATTGCTCACATCGCCTTTGCCGATGATATATCCCTTGGAATTATATCCAATGGTGACAAAACCTCCATCTGAGTATTTAATGTTTGTCAGCATATCTTTGTCTTCTGTCATGTGTTTTAAGCAACCACTGTCGAGCATCCACTTTCCTCTTTTCTTGAGTAGGAACTGGAAAAATATATGAGATGATGCTGGTACCCACCTTTTTAATAAGGTCCTAAGAGTTAAATCTTAATAAACCAAACCTAAGTGGATTCAATATCTATAACAGCCTGCTATTTTCAACCATTCGCATTCGCACATGTCGGGCTTGAATTGCTCAAAATATCAGATTGTTAATTTAAATTTGGCAAATACTCAGCATATACAGTAAATAAATCAATCACAGAATCACAGACACAGAGTAATACAATAATATGCACCAGAATAAATAAATATTAATTCATGAAGCTACTATATAAACATTAGAGCTAGAAATAAAATACAACAGAATATTTCAATGCAGTGAAGTCTTCAGTACGAAAAGATGACCTCTCTGAATTAATCCACTGGGAAGCTGAAAGCAGAATCGGTTGATGGATCTCTAAACGAAGTTCCAAACTCCAAAAGGTGAGTCTCAAACTCCGTATCACTAGGTCTGACCCGAACATAAACCAAAACACAAAACACTCGAGTTAGGATTAACATTCTTATATCAATAAATCCAACTCAAGTGAAATATCAACTGAAATGCAAGTAACTCAAAGGATGTTTAGGATAACCCTCCTATAAGGATCTGCGGAACTATCTACAATGTAGAAATATACACTATAGCACCGTGGTCATTTCAAATTACTTTATACTTCAAAACCAAAACGTCATTTTCATTTCAAATATATCTATTTCCAAATTTTATCACTTTCAAAGTTACGATTCAAATCAATTCAAATTTGATTCAATCTCAATTTATCAATTTAAATTCAACTGTATTCCTAAATAGCCATTTCAAAGTATATCGATCTCAAACTCGGATTTGAATCACAAAATAAACCATTTACATTTCAATATATTTCAAACTTTAATAATTCAACATTGCAATCTAAATTTAGCAATTTCATATAGATTTTGTTTAATTTCATTATCATTTAGCCTTGAAATATTCCCTCATTAAATTTAATACCATTTAAGTAACCTTAAATTACATTATACTCAATATTTTCATGAAATATTCATTCAGTCGCTTAACTCAAAAATACAGTTATAGAATCATATCTTTAAATTTCATATTCAATGGTTTCAAATCCATTTAATTAAATAAAATTCTTAATTAAATACCATTTCAAATTAATCCAAATTTATCTTCCCAACCATACTTATTCAAATTTTTACAAAATCTATTTGAAATATAGATTTACCTAAATACTTAACCATATTAAATGTATTAAATCAATCTTAATTAAATTAAATATTATTATTAAATCTATATGTAAAATTACCATTTATATATAATATTTTATATCAATATTTATTAAAACCATATATTTCTTTCCAAATATTTACATAGACCAACGACATTGGTGTAAAATTTTCTATTCTATGGTCGATGATACGAATATCTATCATTTTAATCAATAATTTAAATATATACAGGTGGATATCATTTCAACCCGTAGTCCCAAATTCAATTCAAATGAAAATCGCTTGGGTTTATCATTTCAACCCATAACGATTTTCTCCGATTCTAAAGTCCATTAGAGTATATATCATTTCGACCCATAGTGATTTCTATGCTAATATGGAACTTGTAGAGTGATAACAATTGATATAATAATAACAGGCATATATCATCAGTAACAATTTAATAATACAACAGGATATGGTGTCATATCCCACAGGTGAACAGTTACAGACAATAGCATATATAACAATTTAAACAATTACAACAACATATTTCATTTGTTGTTTCAATTGAAATCAAATTTAATAAATAAAAGAACGTTAATCGTGAGTGATTGCTCACCTTTCGAGGCTAGAGAAGATAGATAACATGACAAGCTACGATTGAATCACGATCTAGACTATCGACCGATCCAACAACAAATCTCAAGGAAAAGTAAGTTGAACACGGATTTGACGGGCAAGGCTGATGGATAAAGAATGGATGAAATAAATCAGAATCTGCATGATATAGGCTGAAACGATATATATATTATTCTATTATATTATTATTTTTCTTAAAACCATTATTAAATTTAAATTGCACATTATATTAACGTATCTACATATTACATTAAAAAATCAAAACATATGCTTTAACATACAATAATATATACATAAACCACTATAACAAATGTATATGTATATATATACTTAAAATAGATAAGCGGTATAAACTTTTATATCCAATATACCATATAAATATCTAATATATATATATATATATATATATATATATTTGTAGATATACATAAAATCAAACAGTGAAGCCAATATACTTAGTTTATTAATATATGTATGTATGTATGTACATATATAACTAGCAGATCACAAGTATAACTTATATATAATAATAATATACCAACAGATTCTCATATATACTTTTACAACTTTAAAATAACACGTCTTTCATTCAAAATATATATATAATAAATCTTTACAAAATTTGGAGTTATAAAAATACAAATAAACAATTGTACAATACTGGTACAAACCATACAGTTGAAAGCTTATATAAACCATACTCATATATTATCATTATAATAAAATGCACAGCAAAACCTTTAACAAAATATACTATATGTATAACAAAAGTTAGACTGGAATATACATTGACATGCAAATATATATAGAAACTGTTATATAAGTATATACAGTGAACTACACATATGATTTTTATTTTAGAAATCATTAAAACAAACTTCATAAAGTGTGTGTGTGTGTGTATATATAATATACTATGTAACACCCTATATATGCTTATATTTATAAACACTGCCATACTCATACCAATATATACCATTACACACAACAACTATTTTTTGTAATATACAAACAGAATATCTCTGTATAAATTAAAATCGAGATGTCCACATATGTATACCAAAACACAACAATTACAAGTATATAGCATGTAACAGCCCTAGTTTTTAACTAGCATTTATTTCTTTTATTTATTTAAAACCTTGAAATTTATTTTAATATACTTATTTTAATTAATATTTTTCATTGGTTTAAATCATTTCCCAAATTGCTAAGAATAAATGAAGGTTTCTGAAATTTTTAACCGTGTTAAAGGACAACTCCAAATTGGGATTTTAATAAAAATTGAATTTTGTATACTAAGATTTATTTATGAATTCGTAGAAATAATAATAAGTAAATACGAAGAATGAAAACGAATAAAATTTTAGTTAGGTTATAACTTTTAAGAATTCAGTGTATTTATAGACTGCTAAATTTCGCTCTTAAAAGGGTATGATATTTAATGGTATAAAATAACGGATATAATAGAGAAACGTATTAATTTAAAAGCGTTACTTTGGGGGTATATTATTGTGTGGATTCTACGCATTTTAAAATTCATACCGGTATATATATATATATATATATATATATATATATATATATATATGAGTAAATAAAATCAGTAGAGCATTTCTATAGCCAACGTTACATTTTCATAGCCTTCATTGGTTTTTAAGTTTGGTATAAAATCTTTACCAATTGTATTTTGCTATTTCTTTATAAATCAACAGCAATTAATTTATTTGCTTATTCTTGTGCCCAAATTTTTGCAAGATTCTTTTTGTTTAAAAATTATATATATATATATATATATATATATATATATATATATATATAAAAAGCACGTTTGAAGTAATGTAGTGGGTAAAACATTTATTTCCTTAATATTTGCTTGACCGTTTCTCCACCTTAGATTTCGCTTATAATTCATGAACAAAATCAAATAGGATCTCATGCAAATTTACATTCACTTTTAATCTCGCTCCTCCTTCCCTTATAATAACGCGCTAAATTTCAATTTATATTTCTTGCCATTTACACTTGATAATGCATGCCGTTTTATTTCCCCTCAGTTAGTAACGCAAGATTTATTTTCTGCTAAATTATGTAACGTATAAAATATTTTTCCATATTCCATTCATTGAAATTAAAGCCTTATCCATATATTACAAAAAAAAAAAAAAATCTTACTTGCCTTTAGAAACATATTACTTAAACTCAAAGAATTAAATCATGCAATTCCCTGTTCATTCGAAAATAGTGTCTACCTATTTTGTTCCCAAAAATTTTGTAACCTTCAGCTGGTTTTAATATTTCTTAACCAGTTTACCTCGTTGATTTATGCAACACGTTTGGAGCGTTCAATTATTTTTCTACCGTAATTCAAGTGATAAAACCCACGCATCCTTTTATTATGCATTGACATCATTTATTTCAAGATCCACTTGCCGTATTACTTTTCGAACGAAAGTTATTGCTTACCTTTTTCTTTTCCATTGATCTCCGCATGCAAAAATCTTGCAACTCACTGCTAAATTAGCTGCTTCCAACTTTTGGGTCTTTCCCTGTAATTCAACGCATGCTTCTTGTAATAAACATTCAAGGAAAGCAAAATTTATTTCTTACCTGTAGAGAAAAATTTACTTAATCTCAAAAGAAATAAATCATGCAGCTTCCTATTTTATAACACGTTCAAACAAAAAGGATAAAATCAACGCATTCAAACTTTTTAAATTTGGTATAAAATATGGGCGTTTGTTTTTAAATCAATGCCATCTATTCATCACTTGCCGTTTTCTCTACATATTGATTTGCAAGCAAACGATTCCTTGACCATAAAATTCGCATGCTTTGATTTCGCATCTTAGTTTTTCCTTGCATACAAAGCAACGAAAATATATAACTCCTAAAAACTATGCGCGTCCCTAGATTTGCCGTTTATAGGCAAATAAGATTTCTTGCAAAAAAAATATAGCATGCAACTAATATTTAGTATAAAATCTTTTATTGAAGTAGCATCCAAGCAAATAAATATCATTGCCGTATTTTAAATATCAACAGTTAGTTCTTCCCATTTATAAGCACGTCCAGATTTCTAATTCCAAGGGTTTCAATCAAAGGAATTAAATACTTTCCTTAATACCGCAAGTTTATCTCCACAATTCTAGTGCACGTACGCAAGTAAATGAGAGAAGAAAATTTGAAAAAAAATATCTACTTGCCATTTTTTTTAAAATTTCAATCAAAACAAATTGATTTCGTGCCTATCTAAATTCACGCAACCCATCCCTTATATAAACCAAAACCCACAGCACAAATTCATTCATGAAAAATTTCTTCATTTTTTTTCTCCGGTTGCTTGCGTGCAAAGCTTCATCAGGTACGGCCTATGTTTATATTTTTCCTTCTTCCTCCTTTGCTTTCTTCTTCTTTATTTCCTTTTCTTGTTCACGCAAAGGCTTAAAACTCCACCACCTTAGGCTATGACTCCTCCTTCACCACTAGATCCTTACCCTCCTCTTTTACCACTGATGTCAGCCTCTCCTCCAAATAAATTGCATGAAAAATTTTCATAAACTGATAACTAAAGTTTTATGTCATCTAGCCATCCTTAAAGATTTTCAGTAGTGAATTTGACCAATTTATTTTAGAAATAAAATTTAAACTTTACCCAAAATATAATAGAGTAGAAAAAATATATATATGTGAATGGAGGAGAAAGTACGCGTGTGGGTCATAAATGTCCAAACGAGGTTGCAAATTCACTTTGTATTTTGAAGTATGAAAACACAGTGAGGCGAGCATGTAGTTGGATTTTGTAATAAGCTAGGGTTGCAACAGTAGTTAGAGAATTTTTTTTTTTAATAATAATAGTTGAATAAGCAAATATAAGAATCGGCTGTAGGAGGGTTTTTGTACTAGTGAAGAAGTGTTCATTTAATTAGTATTGTGAGTGTACATGTATTATCAACGTTATGCGCATAAAATTCTTTTATGATGTTGAGAAATTAGATTAAGATTTTAAGTGTTTTCGCCACTTGTAGAAAAAAAAGGGTCAAAGTAAGTAACGTGCAATTTTGAACCGAACCTTGAGAACGTAGTCTAGCTGTGTGGTGGAGTGGTCGAGTCAAGTGAATTCCATTCGTTCCAGTTGTTTCGAAAATTTTGCTTTGACCAAAATTTTTAAAGTCGCGTATTTGGTTTATTTGGATCTTGTTATAGATTTGAATCAAGACGTTGCATCCGTGGAAATATGATCGTGCCGTTTGTACGTTTCTTTATCAAGTGATACAATTGTTTGAATCTATTTTTCTACAGCTTTAAGGTGAGTATTTCTCACCAGACAAACATACCTATATTTCTGTGAATTATCGCAAGTGTATTTGTAAATTATTTATTAAATGTCATCTGTCTGTAATATAACGTATGATGTTAAACCCCATTTTAAATTGACACCTTATCAGTTGTTTATCTGTTGTAATATAGTTGCAGTTATTTATTTAATGCTTATTTACTGTTAAATCATCACTACAAGTTCCCTGTAAATTGAGATCGTTATAGGCTGAAATGATAGGCCTGAACGACAATTATTATCCATATATTTATTTAATTGTTTAAATTTGATTTGTTAACTTGGGATTGCGGGTTTGAAATGATAGAACCTGGGGTTTTGTAAATTGCGGATTGAAATGATATAAATCCGTATCACTTGACCTAGGCTAGAAAACTATATACAGACCCGTGGTTTATATAATGTTTTTCTGAAATATTTTAAATTTATTTTAAAATGGAAGTTTATAATATTCTGGTTTAAATATATTTAAAGGATTTTTATAAGATTTATAATGATTTTGAATGAGTTAAAAATGTTAAATAAATAAATGTTTAAATAAATTTTGGAATATAACTTATTTTGGGAATTTCTGAATTTTGTTAAAAATAAGGTTTCAGTTAAGTAAATAATTGATAAAAAGTTATACTTGGGAATTTAAAACTTGATGGTTAAGTTAATAGTCTATTACAGCACTTAAATGCTGTCTTTTATAAACAAACTGTTTTAACCTATAAACTTTAGGGAGCATTTCATAAGTGCTACAGAAACTGGGATTTTGATTATTTAAAAATAAATTTATGGAAATAATCTTTGGGGAAATGGGTTTAAATTTTGGAAGTTAATATGTAATTAATAAAAATAAGGAATTGATTTTGAATGGTTTTAAATGGAAGAATTTAATTTTAAAAAGGTGAGAAAAAGGCAATCAATTCCTAAATAAATTGAATAGATTTAAATGGTATATTATAAAATGACCAATGTCTAAAAACAATATTTTGATATTGTAGTATTTGAAATATATTTTGATTTGTAAAGTACAAATACCATTTTAAAAGCTGTAACCACGGGTTATAATAACGTTTGGTTGTTAAAGAGACCGGGATCGGATATTTGGCATACTCTCTGTCGATACCGAAAACCACTTTACCAACCGTGTACGCGGTGGAGATTCCAGAATGAAGTAGGATGGTGGCGGCGTTTCCTGTAAGGTAAATACGTGGACCCGACTCCCGTGAGTTGGCATAAGGTGGCTAAAACAGGAGCGATCGACGGATTAATTAGGTAGCACCTCTGATCGGACGCACTTCATCGTATGCCATTCTATTACTTTTGTGATTGTTTTGGTGCGCACCTTTGATTTGGGATTGTTGTTCGAGGTGGGCTGTAACAACCCGCATATTTATCGATTTTATATTTAAATATTTTATTTAAATATTTCGTCATTAGTCGAATTTTAGTCCGAAAAGCTACTTTTTGCGTACGGTCGAATTAGGACTCGGGACCACTCCCATTGAGTTTAAAATGCCATTTGCGACCTTTTTGAGTATAAGCTTCGATATGTTTGGAGAAAGTTGATTTTTGCTACTTTTCACTTTGGGTTTGGTTTGGGCTCAGCCCTATGTTAACTTATGCTCAAGTCTGAGCCACTCTTCCCCACTCACCCTCATTCTCTTCTCATTTCAGTTTTCTTAGCATTAATGGTGGGAGAGATTTGAAATTAAAACTCTAAAACCCTATTTCCTCTTGCAACTTCAAATCCCTAGCTCCAAATTCAAGAGAACCCATTGGTAAGCAACCTCTTCTTCTTCTCCAACTTATTCTCTTACCAATTTCAGAAATTCCTAAACCTAATTTTGAGAATGTCCTTGTTTTGAGCATAGATTCAAGCTCATTTGGGTTGTGTTGAAGAGTGGTTGATTCTCCATTTGCTTTCAAACTTCTTCTTGTTTGGTTTTGTAAAAAGGTGAGATTTTTAATCTCACATCTAGGTCTATGATTATCTTCGATTGATGGGTATGAATTCCTAACACATATTCATGTGCATTTGGTTTTGGCTTGGATTGATTTGGTGTATATTCCAATTTTTAGTGTTTCAAGTTCATATCTTCAAAAATCATAGCTTTGTAGTTTGAACTTTTTTTTGGTGATGCGTCGAAGAGCTTATAGGACCGGGTAGTCGATTGGCATAAACCCCTAGTGACCGTGCTCGCCCGATTGCATTTTGATGAAGATTGCATCTTCATTTCATAGGCTGGAAAACAGCCTTGGTGCCAGTCAGTCGACTGGACCCTTGAGTCAGTCGACTGGCTGTAGCACATAGGCATTCCGAAGGCAGCTAACAGAGGCTCGGGTCCTCTGTTTTCCTGCATTCAGTCGACTGAAATTTTAGGTCAGTCGACTGACTGCAGGAAATTATTTTTCCCTGCTTCTGGTTCAGTCGACTGGACCTTTGTGTCAGTCGACTGACCTGCACCAATTTGCCTTATTATGCCTATTTGTGCATATTTTTGCTTGGTTTCCAAATTTCATCGACTCGTGTTATTTCCCACTTGTTGTTGCTACGACGTAAATGACTTCTATTTTTGGAATTTTTGGGAATATCCATTTTGATGGATTCGGATCGATTTCTTTGGATTTTTATTCACATCTTCGTATGTGAATTTTAGTGATTGATTGTTTCTACAATCATTTTTGTGTTTTGTCACTTTAAAAATACAAAGGTTTCAATACTAGTAGTAAATATCAAAACTCTTTCCTCAAAACGATTTCAACTCTATTTTCAATACCAAATTCGTTTATAAAACCGTTTTCCAATCTATTAGTATATACAAACCTTTACCTCACTCGTATGAGAAATCTAATTAAACGACTTAGTAAAACGAGTGGTATGAAACGCTTGCATTCACTTTGTCGGTTAATTCTTGGACTTGTTCGATTGAATCCCTTGTGACAATTTTATAGTGGAGATATACAATTTGTTCGTAAATATTTAAGTTAAGCTAGTGGTTATGGGACATGAAGCTAAGCTCATATATTTACTAGCTTACTGTAATTGACACTTCTCGTTGATCATGACGATCATTTTTGTGATTTAGACTAGCAATGTGCGATGTCTCTTTGTCTGCAAGGGAGACTAAACCCCATTTTTATGGAGTTTCGACTCAAATTGGTGGGGTAGCAACCAACGGTCTTCGGACCATTCGTGTGTCAGGTCTTCGGACCATTCGTGTGTCAAATTAATGGCTAGCTACCATGAGATAGCTTCTCGTTCGTGTGTTACAGCTGTTGGTGAGTTTTCATGCTCCCGTTCGTGTGATACGCCTCCCCCCTATTTTGTGTGATTTCTGGTTTTCGTGTGTCAAATTCTGGAATTTCCTTCTTCACCTATTTTTGTGATTTCTATTGATATAATTTATCAATTTTTGTGCATAGGTGAATTTGTGTGTCATTTACTGGATTTCTTGAGATGATTTCTAGAATTTGTGCTTCACCAATTTTTGTGATTTCAATTGATAAGTTTTATCAATATTTGTGCATTGGTGAATTTGTGTGTCATTGACTTTTGTGATTGACATTGATATAATCGTCAATATTTATGGTCTGGTGAACGAAATAAGGAGTATGACTTTCCTTTGATTCTTGTGTAGATTGGTGATATTGATTAATCTCTTGTTGATTTTCAATTACTTATAAATATCACAGCTTGGCCTTGTGATTATTGTGTGTTTAGTCATATCTCTTACTCTATATCGTTTCATCTGATATTTATAGTTAGACTGATCCGTTTATTATTTTCTTATTAAATAATACTCGGGTCAGACCGAGATGTTACAGGTGCGTCTGCTTGACTTCTCTCCAGGGATCCATTACCCTGACCTTTTGTTTACTACTTAGATTAGTAGTTTTTGTTGTATACTCTTGAGATATTGACTCATTAATGTATTCTTTTGTATAGCCCATGTTGCTATTATTTTGTATTATTGTGGATCTTTTTGACCACTACTTTGATATACACTTTCATGTGTTAATTATATATTCATATCTTCTTCCGCCTTTGTGATATGAATTATCTGTGACTGATTTATGTTATGTTTATTTCTGTATTTGTTTCCGAAGATATTATAGCCACTGTGTAGTAGCTTTGAGTTTGTATCGGTATGTCGGATTTCCTCTTGATAAAGTATTGCATGTTATACTATCTGACATATCGATGCTCGCACAAAGCAATTACGCCGATGGTCGCTCCTCAACAGCCTTATTCTCCGTGCTAGTCGACAACATTCACCGTAATATTCTTGGCTAGCGTGGGTATAGAGGTGGGGCGTCACAGGTTGGTATCAGAGCCAAACTTCGGAACAATATGGAACATTATAACAACGATCATCGTCCTAAGTCTTTCTTAGGAGTCGTGCTTTAGGATTTTATTCGGATCTACGTACCGTTCAGTCCTATTTTCTTTTATGATTCCTTGTTTTGTCTATCAAGATTGCTTGATATTCATTAGTGAATAATCTTCTTCTTGCTCTTCTTTCTTTCTAAGGAAGAGGAATGTCTAGACCAGGCTGTCCCAGAGATGGACCATCTAGTGTTCCACCCCAAGATGGAGTTTTTATGACTGCTTAGCAGCTTCTTGATTTAGTGACAAATGCTCAAGCAGCTGGAGCTAACCCGGAACCTACTCACCCAAAGTCGGGATTTGCACGCTTGTGTAGCGATTACACTAATTTGGGTGGGGAGCCATTCAAAGGTTCCGAAATTGTTATTGAAGTACAGGCTTGGCTAAGGTCATGCGATCGAATCTTTTCTCGCATGAATCTTGTTGACCTTCACCGAGTTCAGGTGGCCTCAAGTATGCTCCGAGAAAGAGCATTGGACTGGTACGAGCTTCTTATTTCTGAAACTAATGAAGCGGATCTCACTTGGGAGAAATTCCGAGAACGCTTCGAGTTGAAATTCGTACCGGAAGCTGAGAAAGTGACATTGGCTCGACGATTTATAGACCTTGTTCAAGGTGAGTCCTCCGTGACTGATTACGTCGCCTCTTTCGAGTCGCTTTCCAAATATGGGGTTGAATATATCAACACCCCTTTAAAGAAGAACCAGAGATTCGTCTATGGCTTAAACAAAAATCTCAAGAAGCCATTACTTCTAAAATTAGAAGTTTCTTTCGACCAACTCGTTGATATTGCTCTTCGTCTTGAAGAGGCGGATACAGAAAATGATGTTGAAGTGGTGGGTTCCAAACCAAACTTCAACAACAAGAAGAGGCCAAACAAATTCAAAGGCCCTTATCCCAATAAGAAAGGGAGGCAAGCAACTCCTGCTGAAAAGACCTTTTCCTCTACTCAAGGGAAATGCTATAATTGTGGTTCCAGAGACCATTTTGCGAACAAGTGTTCAAAGCCTCGTACTTGTCGCTATTGCAAGAGCCCGGACCATTTTATGCATGTATGTCCCAAAATTCAAAATAGAAAGGAGGGAAAGCTTAATGTTGCCCAAGCCCCTAGCAACACATCTCGTGGCCAAGGTATTTCTCATTCTATTTTGGATGGAATTATTTTATTTCGTGATCATCCTATTCGAGTTCTTTTTGATACGGGTGCGTCCCATTCTTTTATATCAAAAGAACTTGTTGATACTTTTCCTTGGATGCTTTGTGTTTAATGACTTCTTTGAGAATTGCGAATCCGGTTGGTGGATCCGCGACAATCAGTTTATTGTGTAAAGATGTCGAGATTATTTTGTGTGATTTTTCTTTCCGAGCCGATTTGCATGTCATGCGATATTTAGGCTTTGGAATGATTTTGGGAATGGATTGGCTTAACCGTTATGAAGCTCATATCCTATGTCCTGAGCGGACTATTCATCTTCGACATCCTCAATCTGTTAAGCAGATTTCTATTAATCTTAAAGATTCAGATTCCAGCTTGGTTGCATCTTTATATTCTTTAAATCCTCGTGATGACTATGATGACGATGAGGGTGATATTATTTCTCTTATTCACGTCGTTCGTGAATTTTCCGACTTGTTCGAGCCCGTTTTAGGATTACCACCTAAGCGAGCAATTGAGTTCAGAATTAATCTTATTCCTGGAGCTCAACCTATCACTCGCCCTCCGTATCGTATGTCCAATAAAGAAAACGAGGAGACGCGTAAACAATTCTCTGAATTGGAGACGAAACAATTTATTCGCTCTAGTTCCTCGCCTTGGGGAGCTTCAGCTATTTTTGTAAAGAAATCCGATGGAACACTTAGGCTTTGCGTTGACTACCGCAAGCTTAATGATCTTACTATCAAAAATAAGTATCCATTACCTCGGATTGATGATCTATTCGATCAACTTAGTGGTGCTAGAGTCTTTTCACTATTAGACTTAGCTACTGGATTTCATCAGCTTCGTATTGCAGAGGATAGTATTCCTTTGACATCGTTCCGCACTCGTTATGGATCTTATGAATGGCTTGTTATGCCATTTGGTCTAACGAATGCTCCGGCGTATTTCGTTGACCTTATGAATAGGGTTTTCAAAGACTTCCTCGACCAGTTTGTTCTCATCTTTATCGATGATATTCTTGTGTATTCAAAAACCTAGGAGGAGCATGAAAAACATCTTCGGATTGTGTTGGAAACTCTTAGGAGTAATCAATTAAAGGCAAAATTTTCTAAATGCCACTTTTGGCAATCTCGTGTGAAGTTTCTTGGTCATATTATTTCCGAATCCGGAATTTACGTGGATCCTTCAAAGATTGAAGCGATTCAAGATTGGAAGAGACCGGAGAGTGTGACAGAGATTCGTAGTTTTCTCGGATTGGCGGGCTATTACCGTCGTTTTATTAAAGACTTTTCTAAGATTGTCGTGCCTCTCACTAGCTTAACGAAGAAAGGTATTAAATACATTTGGTCGGACAAATGTGAAACTTCTTTTCAGAAACTAAAAGAACTCCTTTCAGATGCTCCTGTTCTTGTTATTCCCGAGGGGAATCAAGATTTCGTTGTTTATACCGATGCTAGTCGCGTTGGTTTGGGTGCCGTTCTTATGCAAAGAGAACGTGTTATTGCTTATGCTTCTAGGCAATTGAAGCCTGCTGAGACTAGATATGCCACTCATGATTTAGAGCTCGCGGCTATTGTCTTCGCCCTTCGTATTTGGCGTCATTATCTTTTAGGAGAGAGATTTGTTCTTTATATCGATCATAAGTCCTTGAAGTATTTATTCTCTCAAAAGGAACTTAATTTGCGTCAACAGCGTTGGCTCGAATTTCTTGCACCTTATGATCTTGATATTCTTTATACCCCCGATAAGGGTAATCGTGTCGCCGATGCTCTTAGCCGTAAGCAACAAGCAGTTGTTTCTATGAAGATATCCGAATGGAAAGATCTCGAGATCTTATCCACTTGTGAGATTCGAGACCGCGTATCCGATTTATGTTCATCTCTTGTTTTATGTAGCCTTGAGGCTCATCCTTCTCTTTTAGACCGCATTCTTGAAGCTCAAGGGTTGGATCCCGAATTGGCTCTTCTTAGCCAAAATATTAAGGATAAAATGGATATTGAAGGTTTGAAAGACTTTGATATCGATTCTCTTGGCGGCATTCGAAGATTTGGTAGACTTATCGTGCCAAATATTAGTGATCTTCGCAAAGATATTTTAGAAGATTCTCATCGTTCTAAATTCACCATTCATCCCGGTAGTAGTAAAATGTACGTGGATATGAAGCGACTTTATTATTGGGAGGGAATGAAACTTGACATCGCTAACTTCGTTAAGCGTTGCATGACTTGCCAACTCGTTAAGGCCGAACATCAAAGGCCCGACGGGTTATTGCAACCTTTAGAAATTCCAATTTGGAAGTGGGATCAAATTTCCATGGATTTTATAGATGGCCATCCCCGTTCTCGTTCGGGTCATGATAGCTTATGGGTGATTGTTGATAGGCTTACTAAATCCGCCCATTTTATTCCCGTTCGGTCTAACCGAACCGTTCCTCTTTTGGCCAAACTCTTTGTTAAAGAGATTGTTAAATTACATGGTGTTCCTACTTCTATTGTTAGTGATCGTGATCCATTGTTTACTAGTGGATTTTGGAAGAGTCTTCAAAAAGCTTTGGGAACGAAGCTTAATTTTAGCACCGCTTATCATCCTCAGTCCGATGGACAAACCGAGCGTGTGAATCAAACTCTTGAAGATCTTCTTCGTGCATGTGTTCTTGATTTTGGTGGAGGTTGGGAAGATCATATTTCACTTGTTGAATTTTCCTATAATAATAGCTTCCAATCTAGTATTGGTATGGCACCTTTCGAGGACCTCTATGGAAGGCCATGCCAATCGCCTGTAACAGCCCAATTTTTTTAACAAGTATTTTTCACTTGTATTTTTCTAAAAAAAAAACTTTGGGGTTTATTTAAAGTGATTAAAAATAATAATAAAAAAAATTGACCAAATTTTTAATTAAATAATAAGATCTCTGAAATTTTGACATGGTTAAGAATTAACTTTAATTTGGTAATTTGGGTTTTTGTCGAGGATGGTAAATAACTTAATTTCTAGCAAAATCAAGTTTTAATTAAGAAAACATTAATAGCTTAGGTGGTTAAGACATCTGGGCTATTCACGACAGGTCACGAGTTCGAGTCTCAGCATTGTCAGAATTTCGAATTTTTTTTGTGTATAAATGAACTGGGAAATTACGCGTTAAAAAGGGCACGTAAATTTAGGGAATAAATACTATATATATATATATATAATATTATATATAAGAAAACGTATAGAATTTTAATCCGTTATTTTTCTCTTTCCAGTAAAATTTACTTCCCAATTTATATACATATATAATTTGATTTAAATCATTTCCTTAAAATACTAAATATGGAAATTTAAAGTTGTGAAACGGTTAATTTTGTTAAAAGACAACTCCATTTGAATTTTAATAAAAGGAATTTTGTATATATATATATATAATATGTGAAAACCAATTAAGTTTGTTAAGTAATAATTTTGAAGAATTTAGTGTATTAATGAACTGTTAAATTTCGCGTTTAAAGGACGCGTAAAAAATTTATGGTATAAGTAACAAAATAAACGTATAAATTAAAAACGTTATTTTTATATAACTTTGGGTGTTTTATATTACGTCAGTTTGGCGTATTTTAAAAATCATATTTCAACATCGATATGTATTTAAAATATCGTATCAATGGTCTGTATACAAAATCAACGCTTGCTTTAATCACGCATATAAAGTATAGAATCCAAAGCTTTGTATAACTGGCAACTAATATTTTCGCAAGCCTTATCTCAAATCCAGAGGAATAACGTGCATATCCAGGCATCAAAAAAGCACGCAAATCTGAATTTAAAAGAGAAACGTTCAAATCTGTTTGTAACTGTTCTTCAAAATATAATGATAATAATCAACTCTTCCATTTTTTGATTTAAACATACCATATATTTCTTCTTAAATCACGCATATATCATTTGAGAGAAAATCAATTTTGCATTCCTTTGCGCGTGACACAAAATTTTATTCTTTTAACATTTTTGGCATTTGCCTCTTGCCTTTTTGTTTCTTGAGCATGTCACTGTATCATTTATTCACGCAACCTAAATGGACCAATATATTTGATTGCCTAAAATCAACTCATGCATTCAAATTTAACCTTGCCTATCTTTTCAAATTCTCACATTCCTATTTATATCTCTCTGTTTCCACTGCCTTTATTTTGCAAGATAAAATTTTTCGTTCCTATAATCACGCATATAAAGTAAAAATCATATTTAAATATACTTATCGATTAAAATATCAGTTAGTGATTTTTATAACAAACGTTACTTTTGTTTTAACTGTCAAAATTTATTTTAAACTTTTGTATATACCTTTTCATCCAAATATCTTTTGCCTAATATCAGTTCTTCCAAATGCCGTTTCTTCAATCTACAATCATGCAACTATCAAATAAAAAAAAATGTTGAAATCAAAACTCATAAACTGGCAATGAATATCACGCATATAAAATCAAATCTAATTGCTAACCGTGGTCCCTAAAATCACACGAGCCTTATCCATTCAAACAAGATAAAAACTGGAAATAAATCACTGAGCTCTGCTTGCTTTTTCTTTTTCCATTGATTTCGCCTCAAATCAATTCTTTATCTGCAAAACGTTTAATCTTCTATCAATGCTGCCATTTTTTTTTTCAATCTCTTGCCAAGGTATTCACATTCAAACTTTTGAACGTACGAAATTTTGCTTTATCAATCAATTGTTTAGGCATGCCAAGATATGTTGCCATTTTTGTACCGAGCCCTTTTGATTTTCTTCACGTGTATATGTTTTCTTGCATCTAAAGCAAACTCTCCCCTCTATAAATATATTAGCCTGGTTCGTATTTTATATCCTCATCTTGCATAACATCATCCACAAGGAGAAAAGTTTCTATCAGGTAATATTACTATTCCTCTTCTTCTTTGCATCCTCTCCGTTTTCCTTCTTCAGTTTTGTTTCCTTTGCTTTCCCATCTTTTGGCTCGACGACTCCAACACTGACTACCACTCTAGTGCTCAGCCAAGTTTCCTATGAGACATATATTTTGAAAAAAAAACCTTGTTTCTAGTAGCAGTGGATATGTGTGTTGATGATGAGGTCTTAAGAGAAATACATTACCTTGCAAATTCATTCAAGTCAGGTCAATAACCTGTAGGAAGCTAGGTTATGGAATTAGTGTAGTTATGATGTAGTAAGTGTTATTCTGGATGTACGTATCATAAATGATCTGTGCATGCTTTACCATCTTGTAACAGTAGATATCAGAGAGACGCAAGTTGTAGGCAGAGAGTTGCGTGAGTTTTGTTTTGCATAGGATGTTAGACATGTAAAAAAAAAATGAAAGAAAATAAATAAATATAAAACGAGAGTAAAGAAGAATATAACAGAAGGAGAGAAAGAGAGTTTTCAGGGTTCATCAGAATATAACATGTTGACATAGTGAGTGAGCCTTCAGTTGCATATAGGCATATCATATAGGTAGGCTTTTAGTGAAATCTTGACCGTGTTTTAGGTAACTGACTTGGGTAGTTATTCGTTGATGATAGTAAAAATTTTAAAGAAGAAATGATGTATCCGTGCATGTTTTATAAATATATATATATATATATAAGATTCGGTTGAAAAAAAGGGAGAAAGCCTGTAATACTTCAGATAACAGAGAAGATGTTAGGTGGAAATGTTTAGTTGCATATAAAAGCATATAACTGCAATATGCTTTATAGTTGCGTGGGACAGTGCATAAGCCTGTAGGTAGTAGAGTATTGGATGCACTTGTACATGCATATATCACGGCCTATAGGAGGAAAACTTCACCATTTTGTTTTAGATGGCCTTTAGGAAAATTTTACCTTGATTTTTGAAATGGCATGGTTCAATAATGGGTAGGAAAAGTTTCGTTATGTTTTGATAGTATACCCAGTGGAGTGGTCGAGCAAGTCGAACTAATTCTCGTCCTATTTTTAAATTTTGCTTTGACCGTAAATTTCTAAAGTCACGTATCCGGTATTTGGATCTTGTTATAGATTTGAATCTAGGCGTGACATCCGGGATATTTGATCGTTACTCTCTGTTCGTTTCTTTTCCGGTGGATTTTCGTTTTGAATCAAAAATTTTCTGCAGCCTTCAGGTGAGTTTTTCTCACCAGACAAACATGCCTATATTTCTGTGAATTATCGCAAGTGTATGTGTAAATTATTATTTAACTGTTATCTGTCTGTAATATAACGTAGGATGTTAAACTCCATTTAAATTGACACCTCATCAGTTATTTATCTGTTGTAATATTTCTGCAGTTATATTGTTAAATGTTTATTTACTGATTTAAATCATCACTGCAAGTTCCCTATAAATTTAAATCGTTAAGGCTGAAATGATAGGCCTAAAACGATGATTATTATGCATTTATTCAGTTAACTGTTTAATTTTAACTTGGGATTGCGGGTTTGAAATGATAGAACCCGGGGTTTGTAAAATTGCGGATTGAAATGATATAAATCCGTATCACTTGACCTAGGCTAGAAAATTTTATACAGACCCGTGGTTCCTATAATATTTTTCTGAAATATTTTAAAATTATTTTTAAATGGAAGTTTATAATATTGTGGTTTAATGTATTTAAAGGATTTTTATAAAGATTTAAAAATGATTTTTGAATGAGTTAAGATTTTAAATAAATAAATATAACTTATTTGGAAAATTCTGGATTTTTGTTAAGATGACATTTTAGTTAAGAAATAATTGATAATAAGTTGTATTTGGAATTTAAACTAAATTGATAAGTTAATAACCTATTACAGCATTTAAATGCTGTCTTTTAAAACTGGACTGTTTAACCCATAAACTTTAGGTAGCATTTCATAAGTGCTGCAGAAACTGGAATTTGATTGTTTTAAAATGTATGGAAATTAATTTTGGGAAAAAGGTGTAAATTTTGGAATTTAATATGAAATTAGAAAAAATTTAAGAAATTGATTTTTTGATGGATTTAAAGGAAGAATTTAACTTTAAAATTTGGTAAAGGCAATAAATTCCAAATAAATTGAATAAATTTAAAAAGTATGTATAAAGTGGAAAGTTTAAATCAATATTTGATATTGAAGGAATTTGAGATATATTTTGATTTTAAAGTACGAATACCATTTTAAACTGTAACCACGGGTTATAATAACGCTTGGTTGGCAAAGGACCGGGATCAGATATGGACATACTCTCTGTCGATACCGAAAACCACTTTGACTAACCGTGTACGCGGTGGAGATCCCAGAATGAAGTAGGATGGTGGTGACGGTTCCTTTAAGGTAAATACGTGGACCCGACTCCCGTGAGTTGGCATAAGGTGGCTAAAACAGGAGCGATTCTTGGATTAATGAGGTAGCACCTCTGATCGAACGCACTTCTTCGTATGCCATTCTATTACTCCTGTGATTGTTTTGGTGCGCACCTTTGATTTGGGAGTGTTGTTCGAGGTGGGCGGTAACTGCGGCTACGCGTTTCCACCGGTCCGGATAGCAATTGGTATATCTACCCTGGCATTGCCTAGTTGTGCCGTGTCACCTACCATAGCGAGCCTCCTACGAGTTTCTATTTGTGTCGTACCTATGGAGTATCCTCTGGTAGCTTCCCGATCAGGAGGTATTACGGTGCTGTATAGACTATTGGAATTATTTGTGTTAAGGGCTATATGGGTAACCCCTTAACGCTATTAAAAAGTAAGTTTATTTTACAATTAGACACTATTATAATAGTGCAATATACTACATAGTAAATAGTTTAACGGATCCTTAGAGGATGGGCGGTCCCAAGCATCCTTTAAGTTACTTGCTCTATATTACAGTACACTTGAATTAGCTTACACTATATAAGTATGTATGTCCTGACTCGAGTGTTTATGTTTTATGTTACTCTCGGGTCAGCCTGAGTTGCAGTTCAGTCATCATCCCGGAGCTAGGACTTCTGTAGATCCTTTCAAGTTGTTGGCTTCTCTCTGTCCGCTATCTTATTTTTGAAAACAAGACTTTGGGATTTTTATTTGATGATTTAAACTATATTTGGGATGGAAGACTTTGTAATTTGTATTTGTTGAGACTATTTATAGTGGATTCATGAACCACTAAGTATTTTCAAATTCCGCTGCGAGTATTCTGATTCTGTGTCTGTGATTCTGTGATTAATTATTTACTGTATATTTTGAGATTTGCCAAATTTATTTTTACAACGCGGTATTTTGAACAATTCAAGTCCGACATGTGCGGATGCGAATGGTTGAAAACACCGGGTCGTTACATCTGGTATCAGAGCTTTGGCTCTAGGCAAAACTTAGAATGTATGGTAAATTTGATTTACAGAATCACTTTCATTCGAGCTTGAATCTCTTCCTTTTTGAATTTTGGAACGTTCCCTGCGGTTCCGAAGTTCATTCGTGTCCCTCACTATTTATTTTTCTTTCGATTCGGGAGTATCTCATAACTCCACTTAGGATGATCTTTATAGTGAATTGGCGGTTTCGCCAATATTCTAAAATAGCGGTGAAACTCCTTTACAACTAGCATTGATTCACCGGAGATTTATATTTATCCTCGGTTTAGATACTAGTATCTTTGGTTATTCTGAACTCTATCTCTTCAGATCGAATGTAGATTTACCCCAGAATATTCACATCGATCTGACTCTTTAAGTCACGGTTGACCAGGTTAAGGTTGCCCGCGATTTATATAAACTTATCTGGTTTCTTATTCTGTTATTTAACCATCGGATCTTCTGATTCCAACTTATCTTTAAATCAAAATTCTATTTAATTTGAGTCCTTCAAAATTTGAATCTCTATCCTTGTTTGACAAATTTATTCCTATTTGGGAAAAGATCTAATAATATATATATATAAGTATAATTTTCAAAATTTAACTAGTTGTTTAGAGATAATAGTGTTTGGTTTTATTTATTGTTTTGCAAACCATTGGTTTTGTCTTATATAAATAATTGAATATAAACATGGTTATAAATTTATTTGGAAATAGAAATGAATTTAAAATAAGAATTTAAGAATTCAATTTCGATAGTTTCAAACCTTGTGTTTAAAGTCTTAAAAGGATATATTATTATTTAAATAATTTTCGAATATAAATTTGTTTCCAAAGAATTTTAAAGTTTTAAAAATTAGTGCTCTTCTCTTTGTTGCTGGAAAATAATTTCGGTGATGACTACAACATCATCGACATTCATTTTCGAGTATCGAAGTAAAGAGACCACGATGTAGTTTTGCTTCAAAAATTTAATTAATTTGAATTTCTAAAATATGACTTAATTTATAATATATATAGATATATAATTTAAATTTGATTTGACATATACTATATGTATGTATTTATTTATCTCTAAATGGTTTGAAGTTAATTGGAAATTTAATTCATAAATTTATGTTAAAAGGTGATTCTAATGATAAAAAAAAGTCAAATTTGGAATGTATATTTAAACTTGAATAATATAGTTGGAAAATTTTACTTGTATAAATTGCATGCCAATATAACTTACCTAAATCATTCAGAAATTAACTATGTAATTGGATAATGTATAATATAAAAGGATTTTATAAATAAAAATTTGAGTGGTTATAATAAATGTTATACACTTAAAGTTTCAGTTACAACAAGACAAATAGAGGTAAATAGAAATAAAATAATAATTGAATAATATACAATATCAAATGGTGTTAAAGGAAATTTAGAAATATATTGGAATAGTTATATTAAATATAATCTACTTAATATGTGCGATAAGATATATTAAGTAGAATATATTTAATAATAATCTGGAATAAAGAAGAATTAAATTAGTTGAATAAAGATGATTATGATAAATGACTATACAAATTTCAGATTTTAGAAAATAATTGGATAATAAGATAATTAATTTGGAAATAGTTAAGATTGATTTAACTTTTGTATAAATCAAAGGAATTAAATCAATTATTGAATATTAATTAATTGAATTTATATGGTTTAGATATTGAGAAAAATATTTGACATAGATGAGAAAAATATTGAGAAAAGTAAATTTAATTATAGTTTGGAATAAAGAAGAAACTAAATGGGGAATTTGGTTTATTTTAGGAAATGGTAAATTTACTTTAAAAATAAAGTTAAATTACCATTTCAAATTTGGATTAAAATTAAACATTTTAAATTAGAATGTTATAATACCTTGGGTAAAATTTGGATAAAAAAAAATTGAATGATTTTTTTTAAGTGTAGGGATATTATACAAGTAAATATGTAAATAAATAAATGTTAAAATTTTAAGTATAAATAGATGAAATCAATGATTAATTTAAAATTGAATTTTTATTTTTTAGATTAATGATTCTAATTTAAGTTTCAATTTAGTTTTCTTCCAGGTTGTTTCTATTCACCTACCTTCTTCCTTTTCGAGGACGAAAAGTTCTGAGTGGGGGAGAGTGTAACAGCCCAATTTTTTTAACAAGTATTTTTCACTTGTATTTTTTTTTAAAAAAAAACTTTGGGGTTTATTTAAAGTGATTAAAAATAATAATAAAAAAAAATTGACCAAATTTTTAATTAAATAATAAGATCTCTGAAATTTTGACATGGTTAAGAATTAACTTTAATTTGGTAATTTGGGTTTTTGTCGAGGATGGTAAATAACTTAATTTCTAGCAAAATCAAGTTTTAATTAAGAAAACATTAATAGCTTAGGTGGTTAAGACATCTGGGCTATTCACGACAGGTCACGAGTTCGAGTCTCAGCATGGTCAGAATTTCAAATTTTTTTTGTGTACAAATGAACTGGGAAATTACGCGTTAAAAAGGGCACGTAAATTTAGGGAATAAATACTATATATATATAAGATTATATATAAGAAAACGTATAGAATTTTAATCCGTTATTTTTCTCTTTCCAGTAAAATTTACTTCCCAATTTATATACATATATAATTTGATTTAAATCATTTCCTTAAAATACTAAATATGGAAATTTAAAGTTGTGAAACGGTTAATTTTGTTAAAAGACAACTCCATTTGAATTTTAACAAAAGGAATTTTGTATATATATATAATATGTGAAAACCAATTAAGTTTGTTAAGTAATAATTTTGAAGAATTTAGTGTATTAATGAACTGTTAAATTTCGCGTTTAAAGGACGCGTAAAAAATTTATGGTATAAGTAACAAAATAAACGTATAAATTAAAAACGTTATTTTTATATAACTTTGGGTGTTTTATATTACGTCAGTTTGGCGTATTTTAAAAATCATATTTCAACATCGATATGTATTTAAAATATCGTATCAATGGTCTGTATACAAAATCAACGCTTGCTTTAATCACGCATATAAAGTATAGAATCCAAAGCTTTGTATAACTGGCAACTAATATTTTCGCAAGCCTTATCTCAAATCCAGAGGAATAACGTGCATATCTAGGCATCAAAAAAGCACGCAAATCTGAATTTAAAAGAGAAACGTTCAAATCTATTTGTAACTGTTCTTCAAAATATAATGATAATAATCAACTCTTCCATTTTTTGATTTAAACATACCATATATTTCTTCTTAAATCACGCATATATCATTTGAGAGAAAATCAATTTTGCATTCCTTTGCGCGTGACACAAAATTTTATTCTTTTAACATTTTTGGCATTTGCCTCTTGCCTTTTTGTTTCTTGAGCATGTCACTGTATTCATTTATTCACGCAACCTAAATGGACCAATATATTTGATTGCCTAAAATCAACTCATGCATTCAAATTTAACCTTGCCTATCTTTTCAAATTCTCACATTCCTATTTATATCTCTCTGTTTCCACTGCCTTTATTTTGCAAGATAAAATTTTTCGTTCCTATAATCACGCATATAAAGTAAAAATCATATTTAAATATACTTATCGATTAAAATATCAGTTAGTGATTTTTATAACAAACGTTACTTTTGTTTTAACTGTCAAAATTTATTTTAAACTTTTGTATATACCTTTTCATCCAAATATCTTTTGCCTAAAATCAATCTCTTGCCTAATATCAGTTCTTCCAAATGTCGTTTCTTCAATCTACAATCATGCAACTATCAAATAAAAAAAAAATGTTGAAATCAAAACTCATAAACTGGCAATGAATATCACGCATATAAAATCAAATCTAATTGCTAACCGTGGTCCCTAAAATCACACGAATCTTATCCATTCAAACAAGATAAAAACTGGAAATAAATCACTGAGCTCTGCTTGCTTTTTCTTTTTCCATTGATTTCGCCTCAAATCAATTCTTTATCTGCAAAACGTTTAATCTTCTATCAATGCTGCCGTTTTTTTTTTCAATCTCTTGCCAAGGTATTCACATTCAAACTTTTGAACGTACGAAATTTTGCTTTATCAATCAATTGTTTAGGCATGCCAAGATATGTTGCCATTTTTGTACCGAGCCCTTTTGATTTTCTTCACGTGTATATGTTTTCTTGCATCTAAAGCAAACTCTCCCCTCTATAAATATATTAGCCTGGTTCGTATTTTATATCCTCATCTTGCATAACATCATCCACAAGGAGAAAAGCTTCTATCAGGTAATATTACTATTCCTCTTCTTCTTTGCATCCTCTCCGTTTTCCTTCTTCAGTTTTGTTTCCTTTGCTTTCCCATCTTTTGGCTCGACCACTCCAACCCTGACTACCACTCTAGTGCTCAGCCAAGTTTCCTATGAGACATATATTTTGAAAAAAAAACCTTGTTTCTAGTAGCAGTGGATATGTGTGTTGATGATGAGGTCTTAAGAGAAATACATTACCTTGCAAATTCATTCAAGTCAGGTCAATAACCTGTAGGAAGCTAGGTTATGGAATTAGTGTAGTTATGATGTAGTAAGTGTTATTCTGGATGTACGTATCATAAATGATCTGTGCATGCTTTACCATCTTGTAACAGTAGATATCAGAGAGACGCAAGTTGTAGGCAGAGAGTTGCGTGAGTTTTGTTTTGCATAGGATGTTAGACATGTAAAAAAAAAATGAAAGAAAATAAATAAATAAATAAATATAAAACGAGAGTAAAGAAGAATATAACAGAGGGAGAGAAAGAGAGTTTTCAGGGTTCATCAGAATATAACATGTTGACATAGTGAGTGAGCCTTCAGTTGCATATAGCCATATCATATAGGCAGGCTTTTAGTGAAATCTTGACCGTGTTTTAGGTAACTGACTTGGGTAGTTATTCGTTGATGATAGTAAAAATTTTAAAGAAGAAATGATGTATCCGTGCATGTTTTATAAAAATATATATATATATATATATATAAGATTCGGTTGAAAAAAAGGGAGAAAGCCTGTAATACTTCAGATAACAGAGAAGATGTTAGGTGGAAATGTTTAGTTGCATATAAAAGCATATAACTGCAATATGCTTTATAGTTGCGTGGGACAGTGCATAAGCCTGTAGGTAGTAGAGTATTGGATGCACTTGTACATGCATATATCACGGCCTATAGGAGAAAAACTTCACCATTTTGTTTTAGATGGCCTTTAGGAAAATTTTACCTTGATTTTTGAAATGGCATGGTTCAGTAATGGGTAGGAAAAGTTTCGTTATGTTTTGATAGTATACCCAGTGGAGTGGTCGAGCAAGTCGAACTAATTCTCGTCCTATTTTTAAATTTTGCTTTGACCGTAAATTTCTAAAGTCACGTATCCGGTATTTGGATCTTGTTATAGATTTGAATCTAGGCGTGACATCCGGGATATTTGATCGTTACTCTCTATTCGTTTCTTTTCTGGTGGATTTTCGTTTTGAATCAAAATTTTTCTGCAGCCTTCAGGTGAGTTTTTCTCACCAGACAAACATGCCTATATTTCTGTGAATTATCGCAAGTGTATGTGTAAATTATTATTTAACTGTTATCTGTCTGTAATATAACGTCGGATGTTAAACTCCATTTAAATTGACACCTCATCAGTTATTTATCTGTTGTAATGTTTCTGTAGTTATATTGTTAAATGTTTATTTACTGATTTAAATCATCACTGCAAGTTCCCTATAAATTTAAATCATTAAGGCTGAAATGATAGGCCTAAAACGATGATTATTATGCATTTATTCAGTTAACTGTTTAATTTTAACTTGGGATTGCGGGTTTGAAATGATAGAACCCGGGGTTTGTAAAATTGCGGATTGAAATGATATAAATCCGTATCACTTGACCTAGGCTAGAAAATTTTATACAGACCCGTGGTTCCTATAATATTTTTCTGAAATATTTTAAAATTATTTTTAAATGGAAGTTTATAATATTGTGGTTTAATGTATTTAAAGGATTTTTATAAAGATTTAAAAATGATTTTTGAATGAGTTAAGATTTTAAATAAATAAATATAACTTATTTGGAAAATTCTGGATTTTTGTTAAGATGACATTTCAGTTAAGAAATAATTGATAATAAGTTGTATTTGGAATTTAAACTAAATTGATAAGTTAATAACCTATTACAGCATTTAAATGTTGTCTTTTAAAATTGGACTGTTTAACCCATAAACTTTAGGTAGCATTTCATAAGTGCTGTAGAAACTGGAATTTGATTGTTTTAAAATGTATGGAAATTAATTTTGGGAAAAAGGTGTAAATTTTGGAATTTAATATGAAATTAGAAAAAATTTAAGAAATTGATTTTTTGATGGATTTAAAGGAAGAATTTAACATTAAAATTTGGTAAAGGCAATAAATTCCAAATAAATTGAATAAATTTAAAAAGTATGTATAAAGTGGAAAGTTTAAATCAATATTTGATATTGACGGAATTTGAGATATATTTTGATTTTAAAGTACGAATACCATTTTAAACTGTAACCACGGGTTATAATAACGCTTGGTTGGCAAAGAGACCGGGATCGGATATGGACATACTCTCTGTCGATACCGAAAACCACTTTGACTAACCGTGTACGCGGTGGAGATCCCAGAATGAAGTAGGATGGTGGTGACGGTTCCTTTAAGGTAAATACGTGGACCCGACTCCCGTGAGTTGGCATAAGATGGCTAAAACAGGAGCGATTCTCGGATTAATGAGGTAGCACCTCTGATCGAACGCACTTCTTCGTATGCCATTCTATTACTCCTGTGATTGTTTTGGTGCGCACCTTTGATTTGGGAGTGTTGTTTGAGGTGGGCGGTAACTGCGGCTACGCGTTTCCACCGGTCCGGATAGCAATTGGTATATCTACCCTGGCATTGCCTAGTTGTGCCGTGTCACCTACCATAGCGAGCCTCCTACGAGTTTCTATTTGTGTCGTACCTATGGAGTATCCTCTGGTAGCTTCCCGATCAGGAGGTATTACGGTACTGTATAGACTATTGGCATTATTTGTGTTAAGGGCTATATGGGTAACCCCTTAACGCTATTAAAAAGTAAGTTTATTTTACAATTAGACACTATTATAATAGCGCAATACACTGCATAGTAAATAGTTTAACGGATCCTTAGAGGATGGGCGGTCCCAAGCATCCTTTAAGTTACTTGCTCTATATTACAGTACACTTGAATTAGCTTACACTATATAAGTATGTATGTCCTGACTCGAGTGTTTATGTTTTATGTTACTCTCGGGTCAGCCTGAGTTGCAGTTCAGTCATCATCCCGGAGCTAGGACTTCTGTAGATCCTTTCAAGTTGTTGGCTTCTCTCTGTTCGCTATCTTATTTATGAAAACAAGACTTTGGGATTTTTATTTGATGATTTAAACTATATTTGGGATGGAAGACTTTGTAATTTGTATTTGTTGAGACTATTTATAGTGGATTCATGAACCACTAAGTATTTTTAAATTCCGCTGCGAGTATTCTGATTCTGTGTCTGTGATTCTGTGATTAATTATTTACTGTATATTTTGAGATTTGCCAAATTTATTTTTACAACGCGGTATTTTGAACAATTCAAGTCCGACATGTGCGGATGCGAATGGTTGAAAACACCGGGTCGTTACATCGCCTCCTTATTGGCTTGAGGCCGGTGAGAAGCTGGTTTTAGGTCCAGATTTTATTCGTGATTCCACAGAAAAGATTGATCTTATTCGTCATAGGATGAAAGAAGCCCAGAGTAGACAAAAATCCTATGCCGATAACCGAAGAAGGAAGTTAGAATTTTCTGTGGGAGATCTTGTGTTCATTCGTGTGTCACCTATTAAAGGTGTTGTACGTTTCAGTCGATCGGGAAAATTGGCGCCTCTATATATTGGGCCATTTCCTATCATTGAACGTATTGGTTCCATGGCTTATCGCCTTTTATTACCGGCTCAATTTTCTGCTATCCATGACGTGTTTCACGTTTCTCAACTTCGGAAATGTCTTCGAGATTCCGATTTTGTTCTTGAGCCCGGTGTTGTGGAAGAGATTGAAGTTTCGCCTAATTTAACTTATGAGCAGCATCCTATTCGAATTATTGCTACGGAGGTCAAACGTCTTCGAAATAAAGATGTTCCGCTTGTTAAAGTTCAATGGTCTTCAAATCCTAAGGATTGTTCTTGGGAATCTAGAGAGTTCGTCGAGCGAACACATCCGGACTTACTTTCTCGTGCTCTTTGAGGTGAACTTCTTATTTCAAGTTTCTTTTGTGAGTGAATATGCTTTTATGGTTGTTACTATATATCTTCTTCTTGTAATATTGCGAGGACGCAATTTCTTTAAGGAGGGGAGTCTGTAACAACCCGCATATTTATCGATTTTATATTTAAATATTTTATTTAAATATTTCATCATTAGTCGGATTTTAGTCTGAAAAGCTACTTTTTGCATACGGTCGAATTAGGACTCGGGACCACTCCCATTGAGTTTAAAATGCCGTTTGCGACCTTTTTGAGTATAAGCTTCGATATGTTTGTAGAAAGTTGATTTTTGCTACTTTTCACTTTGGGTTTGGTTTGGGCTCAGCCCTATGTTAACTTATGCTCAAGTCCGAGCCACTCTTCCCCACTCACCCTCATTCTCTTCTCATTTCAGTTTTCTTAGCATTAATGGTGGGAGAGATTGGAAATTAAAACTCTAAAACCCTAGTTCCTCTTGCAACTTCAAATCCCTAGCTCCAAATTAAAGAGAACCCATTGGTAAGCATCCTCTTCTTCTTCTCCAACTTATTCTCTTACCAATTTCAGAAATTCCTAAACCTAATTTTGGGAATGTTCTTGTTTTGAGCATAGATTCAAGCTCATTTGGGTTGTGTTGAAGAGTGGTTGATTCTCCATTTGCTTTCAAACTTCTTCTTGTTTGGTTTTGTAAAAAGGTGAGATTTTTAATCTCACATCTAGGTCTATGATTATCTTCGATTGATGGGTATGAATTCCTAACACATATTCATGTGCATTTGGTTTTGGCTTGGATTGATTTGGTGTATATTCCAATTTTTAGTGTTTCAAGTTCATATCTTCAAAAATCATAGCTTTGTAGTTTGAACTTTTTTTTGGTGATGCGTCGAAGAGCTTATAGGACCGGGTAGTCGATTGGCATAAACCACTAGTGACCGTGCTCGCCCGATTGCATTTTGATGAAGATTGCATCTTCATTTCATAGGCTGGAAAACAGCCTTGGTGCCAGTCAGTCGACTGGACCCTTGAGTCAGTCGACTGGCTGTAGCACATAGGCATTCCGAAGGCAGCTAACAGAGGCTCGGGTCCTCTGTTTTCCTGCATTCAGTCGACTGAAATTTTAGGTCAGTCGACTGACTGCAGGAAATTATTTTTCCCTGCTTCGGGTTCAGTCGACTGGACCTTTGTGTCAGTCGACTGACCTGCACCAATTTGCCTTATTATGCCTATTTGTGCATATTTTTGCTTGGTTTCCAAATTTCATCGACTCGTGTTATTTCCCACTTGTTGTTGCTACGACGTGAATGACTTCTATTTTTGGAATTTTTGGGAATATCCATTTTGATGGATTCGGATCGATTTCTTTGGATTTTTATTCACATCTTCGTATGTGAATTTTAGTGATTGATTGTTTCTACAATCATTTTTGTGTTTTGTCACTTTAAAAATACAAAGGTTTCAATACTAGTAGTAAATATCAAAACTCTTTCCTCAAAACGATTTCAACTCTATTTTCAATACCAAATTCGTTTATAAAACCGTTTTCCAATCTATTAGTATATACAAACCTTTACCTCACTCGTATGAGAAATCTAATTAAACGACTTAGTAAAACGAGTGGTATGAAACGCTTGCATTCACTTTGTCGGTTAATTCTTGGACTTGTTCGATTGAATCCCTTGTGACAATTTTATAGTGGAGATCTACAATTTGTTCGTAAATATTTAAGTTAAGCTAGTGGTTATGGGACATGAAGCTAAGCTCATATATTTACTAGCTTACTGTAATTGACACTTCTCGTTGATCATGACGATCATTTTTGTGATTTAGACTAGCAATGTGCGATGTCTCTTTGTCTGCAAGGGAGACTAAACCCCGTTTTTATGGAGTTTCGACTCAAATTGGTGGGGTAGCAACCAACGGTCTTCGGACCATTCGTGTGTCAGGTCTTCGGACCATTCGTGTGTCAAATTAATGGTTAGCTACCATGAGATAGCTTCTCGTTCGTGTGTTACAGCTGTTGGTGAATTTTCATGCTCCCGTTCGTGTGATACGCCTCCCCCCTATTTTGTGTGATTTCTGGTTTTCGTGTGTCAAATTCTGGAATTTCCTTCTTCACCTATTTTTGTGATTTCTATTGATATAATTTATCAATTTTTGTGCATAGGTGAATTTGTGTGTCATTTACTGGATTTCTTGAGATGATTTCTAGAATTTGTGCTTCACCAATTTTTGTGATTTCAATTGATAAGTTTTATCAATATTTGTGCATTGGTGAATTTGTGTGTCATTGACTTTTGTGATTGACATTGATATAATCGTCAATATTTATGGTCTGGTGAACGAAATAAGGAGTATGACTTTCCTTTGATTCTTGTGTAGATTGGTGATATTGATTAATCTCTTGTTGATTTTCAATTACTTATAAATATCACAGCTTGGCATTGTGATTATTGTGTGTTTAGTCATATCTCTTACTCTATATCGTTTCATCTGATATTTATAGTTAGACTGATCCGTTTATTATTTTCTTATTAAATAATACTCGGGTCAGACCGAGATGTTACAGGTGCGTCTGCTTGACTTCTCTCCAGGGATCCATTACCCTGACCTTTTGCTTACTACTTAGATTAGTAGTTTTTGTTGTATACTCTTGAGATATTGACTCATTGATGTATTCTTTTGTATAGCCCATGTTGTTATTATTTTGTATTATTGTGGATCTTTTTGACCACTACTCTGATATACACTTTCATGTGTTAATTATATATTCATATCTTCTTCCGCCTTTGTGATATGAATTATCTGTGACTGATTTATGTTATGTTTATTTCTGTATTTGTTTCCGAAGATATTATAGCCACTGTGTAGTAGCTTTGAGTTTGTATCGGTATGTCGGATTTCCTCTTGATAAAGTATTGCATGTTATACTATCTGACATATCGATGCTCGCACAAAGCAATTACGCGGATGGTCGCTCCTCAACAGCCTTATTCTCCGTGCTAGTCGACAGCATTCACCGTAATGTTCTTGGCTAGCGTGGGTATAGAGGTGGGGCGTCACATGGGCGGTAGCTGCGGCTACGCGTTTCCATCGGTCCGGAAGCGTAATTGGTATATCTACCCTGTCATTGCCTATTTGTGCCGTGTCACCTACCATAGCAAGCCTTGTACGAGTTTGGTTTTCTCCCGTAGCCCGTGTGGTATCCTCTGGTGGCTTCCCGATCAGGAGGGACTATGATATTGGATGGACTACTGGGACTATTACGTGTTAAGGTGGAAAATGTAAAGCCTTAACGCTATTTAAAAGTAAGTTTATTTTACTAATAGACATTACTATAATAGCGAATATTACTACATAGTAAATAGTTTAACGGATCCTTAGAGGATGGGCGGTCCCAAGCATCCTTTAAGTTACTTGCTCTATATTACAGTACACTTGAATTAGCTTACACTATATAAGTATGTATGTCCTGACTCGAGTGTTTATGTTTTATTTTACGCTCGGGTCAGCCTGAGTTGCAGTTCAGCTTTCTTTCCGAAGCTAGGACTTCTGTAGATCTTTCAAGCTACCGGCAAAACTTCAGCCCGTTATCTTATTTTGAAATCAAGACTAGTGGATATTTGGATTTTTCTATTTGATGACTTAAACTATATTTGAGATTAAAGTCTATGTAAATTTATTTTTTATGAGACTGTTTATAAGTGGCTTCATGAACCACTAAGTATTTTTAAATTCCGCTGCGAGATTTCTGATATCTGTGTCTGTGATTCTGTGATTTATTTACTGCATATTCTGAGTTTTGCCAAAAATTTATTTACGACGCGGTATTTTGAACAATTCAAGTCCGACATGTGTGGGTGCGAATGGTTGAAAATATCGGGCCGTTACAGTTGGTATCAGAGCTTTGGCTCTAGGCAAAACTTAGAATGTACGGTAAATTTGATTTACAGAATCACTTTCATTCGAGCTTGAATCTCTTCCTTTTCGAATTTTGGAACGTTCCCTATGGTTCCAAACTTCATTCGTGTCCCTCGCTATTCATCTTCTTTCGATTCTATAGTATCCCATAACTCCATTTCGGATGATCTTTATAGTGAATTGGCGGTCTCGCCAATATTCTAATAAAGGGGTAAAACTCCTTTACAATTAGCATTGATTCACCAGAGATTTATATTTAACCTCGGTTTAGATGCTAATATCTTTGGTTATTCCGAACTCTATCTCTTTGGATCGAATGGTAAATCTACATTCGATCTGACTCTTTGAGTCACGGTTGACCAGGTTAAGGTTGCCCGCAATTTATGTAAACTTATCTAGTTCCTTATTCTGTTATTTAATCATCGGATCTTCTAATTCCAATTTATCTTTAAATCAAAATTCTCTTTTATTTGAGTCCATCAAATTTGAATCTCTATCCTTGTTTTGGAAAATTTATTCCTATATTTGGGAAAAATCTAATATTATATATAAGTATAAATTTTCAGGATTTTATAATTAATCTAACTAGCTATCAAGAAATAATAGTTTTTGATTTTATTTATGGTTTTGTAAACCATGTGTTTTGTCTAATATAAATAATTGAATATAAACAAAGTTATAAATTAATTTGGAAACTGAAATGAATTTAAAACAAGAACTTGAGAATTCAATTTCCGATAGTTTCAAACCTTGGGTTTAAAATTTTGAAAGGATATATTATTTAAATTATTTTTGAATAAAAATTTGTTTCCAAAGAATGTTAAAGGTTTAAAAATCAGTGCTCTTCTCTTTGTCGCTAGGAAATAATTTCGGTGATGACAACAACATCATCGACATTCATTTTCGACTTTCGAAGTGAAAAGACCATTCTGTAGTCTGGCTACAGTGTTACCTTGAGAATTTAATTGATTTGAATCTCTAAAATATGACTTGATTTATCATATATAGATATATGATTTAAATTTGATTTGACATATTATGTACATATTATTATTTATCTCTAAATGGGTTGAAGGAAATCAGAAATTTAATTTTGAATTTTATCTTGAGGAATAATTTCAATTATAAAAAAAAATCAAAATTTTGAATAAGTAATTCAAACTTGAGATAATTGAATTTGAAAGTTTTATTTGTATAATACTCAATTTCATTTCAATATAACTTACCTTGATTTTCAGAAGTTAACAATGTAATTGGTTAATATACAATACAAAAAGATTTATAAATAAAATTTTAAAGATATGATATTTATAACTGGATTTTATTCGAGATAAATTAAAAGAATATTTCTAGTATAAATAAATTGAAGGAAATTCTCTTTATAAGTAATTTGAGTTTTCTTAAATGATTACGGGTTTATTATGCAAATATTCAAACTTAATAATAGAACTTTAATTGGTAGAATATAAATTTCCAACCTTAGTTCCAATTGTCTAATATTCAAGTTTGCAAATATTGAAACTGAAGTGGTTATTGAAACTGAAAGCGTTTTTGAAATTTATGAATTTTGACTTAAATTTTTTTTTAAATGAAATAAAATTGTAAGTCGCAGAAATTATTTTATTTTATAAAGTAATTTTAAATGCAAACTATTTTATTCCATATACTGTTGATTATCCAAACCATTCAAGTTTTAGAAGTATGGTTTAAAACTATGAATTTCGGAGTATTATGTTTGAAAAATTTTGTACAGACACCGTCGGTCTATATATAAATATTTTGATTTATATGGTTTTGAAAAGGATACGATTGATAAATATTAAATTTTGATATATATATATATATAGTTAAATTTCTTGAATTTAGCTATGTATAAATTTGTTTCGAATTTTAAAATAAGCTAAATAATGAAGTTGATTTCTTTTATATAATATAGTTAAGTATCTATTTAAGTTTCTATTGTATATAGAGTTTTAATAACTCAAATAAAAGTAAGGGTTTTACTTAAATAATATTTGCTGTATTAAGTAAACATTTCAAAATTTAAATAATAAGAATTGGATTTGGTATATATTAAATTATCAAAGAATCCATTTTGAAATAGTGGAATATTTAAAGATCTAAATAATATGAGCTATAAAAATTTAAGTTTTGAAATATGGGATATTTAAGCTTTGAATTATATGGGAATTTGAATGGTTTAATTGGAGATTCAAATTGGTATTGGGAATTTATTGTGAAATTTAAAGAAGCTATTTTAGTATATAAAGTAATATAGTATTTAAACTATTAAGTATTAAAGGTTATGTTTCAAAGCCATGGTTTCAAAGTATATAGATTGGAAATATGATATTTTTGATTTGGGTTTTATAAAAATAATATAAAAATAAGTTCTTTGGGAAATGGTAAATTTACTTTAACAATTAAGTTAAATTACCATTTCAAATTTGGATTAAAATTAAACATTTTTAAATTGGAATGTTAAAATTTTAAGTCTAAATAGATGAAATCAATTGTTAATTTAAAATTGAACTTGTATGGTTTAGATTAATGATTCTAATTTAAGTTTCAATTTAGTTTTCTTTCAGGTTGTTTCTATTCCCCAACCTTCTTCCTTTTCGAGGACGAAAAGTTCTGAGTGGGGGAGAGTGTAACAGCCCTAGTTTTTTACTAGCATTTATTTCTTTTATTTATTTAAAACCTTGAAATTTATTTTAATATACTTATTTTAATTAATATTTTTAATTAGTTTAAATCATTTCCCAAATTCCTAAGAATAAATGAAGGTTTCTGAAATTTTTAACCGTGTTAAAGGACAACTCCAAATTGGGATTTTAATAAAAATTGAATTTTGTATAGTAAGTTTATTTATGAATTCGTAGAAATAATAATAAGTAAATACGAAGAATGAAAACGAATAAAATTTTAGTTAGGTTATAACTTTTAAGAATTCAGTGTATTTATAGACTGCTAAATTTCGCTCTTAAAAGGGTATGATATTTAATGGTATAAAATAACGGATATAATAGAGAAACGTATTAATTTAAAAGTGTTACTTTAGGGGTATATTATTGTGTGGATTCTACGCATTTTAAAATTCATACCGGTATATATATACATATATATATATATATGTGTGTGTGTGTATATATATGAGTAAATAAAATCAGTAGAGGATTTCTATAGCCAACGTTACATTTTCATAGCCTTCATTGGTTTTTAAGTTTGGTACAAAATCTTTACCAATTGTATTTTGCCGTTTCTTTCTCAATCAACAGTAATTAATTTATTTGCTTATTCTTGTGCCTAAATTTTTGCAAGATTCTTTTTGTTTAAAAATTATATATATATATATATATATATATATATATATAAAGCACATTTGAAGTAATGCAGTAGGTTAAACATTTATTTCCTTAATATTTGCTTGACCGTTTCTCCACCTTAGATTTCGCTTATAATTCATGAACAAAGTCAAATAGGATCTCATGCAAATTTACATTCACCTTTAATCTTGCTCGTCCTTCCCTTATAATAACGCGCTAAATTTCAATTTATATTTCTTACCATTTACACTTGATAATGCATGTCGTTTTATTTCCCCTCAGTTAGTAACGCAAGATTTATTTTCTGCTAAATTATGTAACGTATAAAATATTTTTCCATATTCCATTTATTGAAATTAAAGCCTTATCCATATATTACAAAAAAAAATCTTACTTGCGTTTAGAAACATATTACTTAAACTCAAAGAATTAAACCATGCAATTCCCTGTTCATTCGAAAATAGTGTCTACCTATTTTGTTCCCAAAAATTTTGTAACCTTCAGCTGGTTTTAATATTTCTTAACCAGTTTACCTCCTTGATTTATGCAACACGTTTGGAGCGTTCAATTATTTTTCTACCGTAATTCAAGTGATAAAACCCACGCATCCTTTTATTATGCATTGACATCATTTATTTCAAGATCCACTTGCCATTTTACTTTTCGAACGAAAGTTATTGCTTACCTTTTTCTTTTCCATTGATCTCCGCATGCAAAAATCTTGCAACTCACTGCTAAATTAGCTGCTTCCAACTTTTGGGTCTTTCCCTGTAATTCAACGCATGCTTCTTGTAATAAACATTCAAGGAAAGCAAAATTTATTTCTTACCTATAGAGAAAAATTTACTTAATCTCAAAAGAAAAAAATCATGCAGCTTCCTATTTTATAACACGTTTAAACAAAAAGGATAAAATCAACGCATTCAAACTTTTTAAATTTGGTATAAAATATGGGCGTTTCTTTTTAAATCAATGCCATCTATTCATCACTTGCCGTTTTCTCTACATATTGATTTGCAAACAAATGATTCCTTGACCATAAAATTCGCATGCTTTGATTTCGCATCTTAGTTTTTCCTTGCGTACAAAGCAACGAAAATATATAGCTCCTAAAAACTTTGCGCGTCCCTAGATTTTCCGTTTATAGGCAAATAAGATTTCTTGCAAAAAAAATATAGCATGCAACTAATATTTAGTACAAAATCTTTTATTGAAGTAGCATCCAAGCAAATAAATATCATTGCCGTTTTTTAAATATCAACAGTTAGTTCTTCCCATTTATAAGCACGTCCAGATTTCTAATTCCAAGGGCAAGAATAAATTGATTGCTGTTTTCTTAATTTCAATCAAAGGAATTAAATACTTTCCTAAATACCGCAAATTTATCTCCACAATTCTAGTGCACGTACGCAAGTAAATGAGAGAAGAAAATTTGAAAAAAATATCTACTTGCCGTTTTTTTAAAATTTCAATCAAAACAAATTAATTTCGTGCCTATTTAAATTCACGCAACCCGTCCCTTATATAAACCAAAACCCACAACACAAATTCATTCATGAAAAATTTCTTCATTTTTTTTCCTCCGGTTGCTTGCGTGCAAAGTTTCATCAGGTACGGCCTATGTTTATATTTTTCCTTCTTCCTCCTTTGCTTTCTTCTTCTTTATTTCCTTTTCTTATTCACGCAAAGGCTTAAAACTCCACCACCTTAGGCTATGACTCCTCCTTCACCACTAGATCCTTACCCTCCTCTTTTACCACTGATGTCAGCCTCTCCTCCAAATAAATTGCATGAAATTTTTTCATAAACTGATAACTAAAGTTTTATGTCATCTAGCCATCCTTAAAGATTTTCAGTAGTGAATTTGACCAATTTATTTTAGAAATAAAATTTAAACTTTACCCAAAATATAATAGAGTAGAAAAAAAAAATGTGAATGGAGGAGAAAGTACGCGTGTGGGTCATAAATGTCCAAACTAGGTTGCAAATTCACTTTGTATTTTGAAGTATGAAAACACAGTGAGGCGAGCATGTAGTTGGATTTTGTAATAAGCTAGGGTTGCAACAGTAGTTAGAGAAAAAAAAATTAATAATAATAGTTGAATAAGCAAATATAAGAATCGGCTGTAGGAGGGTTTTTGTACTAGTGAAGAAGTGTTCATTTAATTAGTATTGTGAGTGTACATGTATTATCAACGTTATGCGCATAAAATTCTTTTATGATGTTGAGAAATTAGATTAAGATTTTAAGTGTTTTCGCCACTTGTAGAAAAAAAAGGGTCAAAGTAAGTAACGTGCAATTTTGAACCGAACCTTGAGAACGTAGTCTAGCTGTGTGGTGGAGTGGTCGAGTCAAGTGAATTCCATTCGTTCCAGTTGTTTCGAAAATTTTGCTTTGACCAAAATTTTTAAAGTCGCGTATTTGGTTTATTTGGATCTTGTTATAGATTTGAATCAAGACGTTGCATCCGTGGAAATCTGATCGTGTCATTTGTACGTTTCTTTATCAAGTGATACAATTGTTTGAATCTATTTTTCTACAGCTTTAAGGTAAGTATTTCTCACCAGACTAACCTATATTTCTGTGAATTATCGCAAGTGTATTTGTAAATTATTTATTAAATGTCATCTGTCTGTAATATAACGTATGATGTTAAACCCCATTTTAAATTGACACCTCATCAGTTGTTTATCTGTTGTAATATAGTTGCAGTTATATTATTTAATGCTTATTTACTGTTAAATCATCACTGCAAGTTCCCTGTAAATTGAGATCGTTATAGGCTGAAATGATAGGCCTGAACGACAATTATTATCCATATATTTATTTAATTGTTTAAATTTGATTTGTTAACTTGGGATTGCGGGTTTGAAATGATAGAACCCGGGGTTTTGTAAATTGCGGATGAAATGATATAAATCCGTATCACTTGACCTAGGCTAGAAAACTATAAATAGACCCGTGGTTTATATAATGTTTTTCTGAAATATTTTAAATTTATTTTAAAATGGAAGTTTATAATATTCTGGTTTAAATATATTTAAAGGATTTTTATAAGATTTATAATGATTTTGAATGAGTTAAAAATGTTAAATAAATAAATAAATGTTTAAATAAATTTTGGAATATAACTTATTTTGGGAATTTCTGAATTTTGTTAAAAATAAGGTTTCAGTTAAGTAAATAATTGATAAAAAGTTATATTTGGGAATTTAAAACTTGATGGTTAAGTTAATAGTCTATTACAGCACTTAAATGCTGTCTTTTATAAACAAACTATTTTAACCTATAGACTTTAGGTAGCATTTCATAAGTCCTACAGAAACTGGGATTTTGATTATTTAAAAATAAATTTATGGAAATAATCTTTGGGGAAATGGGTTTAAATTTTGGAAGTTAATATGTAATTAATAAAAATAAGGAATTAACTTTGAATGGTTTAAATGGAAGAATTTAATTTTAAAAAGGTGAGAAAAAGGCAATCAATTCCTAAATAAATTGAATAGATTTAAATGGTATATTACAAAATGACCAATGTTTAAAAACAATATTTTGATATTGTAGTATTTGAAATATATTTTGATTTGTAAAGTGTAAATACCATTTTAAAAGCTGTAACCACGGGTTATAATAACGTTTGGTTGTTAAAGAGACCGGGATCGGATATCTGGCATACTATCTGTCGATACCGAAAACCACTTTACCAGCCGTGTACGCGGTGGAGATTGCAGAATGAAGTAGGATGGTGGCGGCGTTTCCTGTAAGGTAAATACGTGGACCCGACTCCCGTGAGTTGGCATAAGGTGGCTAAAACAGGAGCGATCGACGGATTAATGAGGTAGCACCTCTGATCGGACGCACTTCTTCGTATGCCATTCTATTACTTTTGTGATTGTTTTGGTGCGCACCTTTGATTTGGGAGTGTTGTTCGAGGTAGGCGGTAGCTGTGGCTACGCGTTTGCATCGGTCTGGAAGCGTAATTGGTATATCTACCCTGGCATTGCCTAGTTGTGCCGTGTCACCTACCATAGCGAGCCTTGTACGAGTTTGGTTTTCTCCCGTAGCCCGTGTGGTATCCTCTGGTGGCTTCCCGATCAGGAGGGACTATGATATTGGATGGACTACTGGGACTATTACGTGTTAAGGTGGAAAATGTAAAGCCTTAACGCTATTTAAAAGTAAGTTTATTTTACTAATAGACATTATTATAATAGCGAATATTACTACATAGTAAATAGTTTAACGGATCCTTAGAGGATGGGCGGTCCCAAGCATCCTTTAAGTTACTTGCTCTATATTACAGTACACTTGAATTAGCTTACACTATATAAGTATGTATGTCCTGACTCGAGTGTTTATGTTTTATTTTACGCTCGGGTCAGCCTGAGTTGCAGTTCAGCTTTCTTTCCGGAGCTAGGACTTCTGTAGTTCTTTCAAGCTACCGGCAAAACTTCAGCCCGTTATCTTATTTTGAAATCAAGACTAGTGGATATTTGGATTTTTCTATTTGATGACTTAAACTATATTTGAGATTAAAGTCTATGTTTTATTTTTTTATGAGACTGTTTATAAGTGGCTTCATGAACCACTAAGTATTTTTAAATTCCGCTGCGAGATTTCTGATATCTGTGTCTGTGATTCTGTGATTTATTTACTGCATATTCTGAGTTTTGCCAAAAATTTATTTACGACGCGGTATTTTGAGCAATTCAAGTCCGACATGTGCGGATGCGAATGGTTGAAAATATCGGGCCGTTACATAGCAATTAATATAATATCGATACATATGTACCTGTATAAAGCACAGGGAAGAAAAAGGCGGTGTTGGCTGGAAGGTGGATAGCTCGCAGAGCCAAGAGGAAAAGAAGATGATCGCGGGATTCAGTGGACCTGTCAGTGAATCAGGTTGTGGCCAAGGAGTTCAAGCGATGTGATGGTTTGTTGAAGAGGGAGGCACAGAGATGGAGGGGCGGACTGTGTGGAGACACAGGTGGTTCGGAGGGTTGAGCAAGGAGTTGGGCACAGGTGAGAAGAGGACTGTGTTGGCAGATGGTGGTTGCACATGGGGTATCGGTGGATGATGTGTGCGGGCTATCAGTTGTTTCACAAGGGTGAGAGAGGGACATAGGCTGTCAAGCGATGGGGTTGCTTTCGATGACGTGGCTATGGAAAGACGTGCATGCACGTGAAGATGAGGAAGGGAGGCGAATTTGGCTCGGCATCGACTGCTGAATAGGAGTTCGAAGGCGGCTCCCTGGTTGTGGTGCACGGTCAGATGGTGGCAGAGGCTAGTAGGATGAAGGAGAAAAGGTGGAAGAAGAGGAGCGGATGCGGCCTATGGTGGTGGAAGTTGCGGCAGAGGCCAGGATAGGCGTTTGAGGGTGAGACGAATGGTGTCGGCCTGGTGTTGGAGCTTCATGCGATTTATGCTAGCTAAGGAAAGAAAAATGGAGCAGGAAGAGTTAATTTTTGGGCATAGCTAAAAAACCGAAGGAAGATATATGAACAGTAAAAGAACTAATGAACAGTCACCTCAAAGGATATAAAAGCAATAAAATAGCAACAATCACGTTGCTTTGATTCAGCTGACACATAAAAGAAAATTAATTTTGTTTGGGCTTTTGTTTGGGCAAACACAGTTCAAACTTTGAAACCGAAGGAAAGTGAAAAGCTAAAAGTGGTACCGTTACAACGGACCATTGTCAACATTTACGTCACATATCGGACCCCAAAATACAGTAATAAATATACCGTTGAGATCAGCACGACAAGAAGATCAAAATGGTATGTAGATATCAGTGGTACGATTAAATTATAAAAATTCAAATTTCTTCAACGGAAAATGCAGCTTAAAACGCAGAAAATAAGATCGATGGAGCTATAGAAGTTCAAATTTTGAAAAACGAAAGATAACGTCTCACTCAGAAGAAGGTTTAGAAATTTCCTATAGAAAATATTCAGGTTTTGGAAATAATTTTTTTTTCATCACTTATTAACTGATTTGAATTTAACAGAATTACGTAATAAATAAACTTTCATATAATTGAAAATTTACCATTTGCTATATTTAATTATACGTAATCCAAATATTAAATTTTTATTTCAAAATATTATTATTAATAGTTTCTTAAAAATCCTGTTAAATACGTTACAAACCAATTAAAAATTATTAAAATTTTACGGGTCGTTATACTCTCCCCCACTCAAAAAATTTTGTCCCCGAAAAGGAAGAAGGTAGGAGGATAGAAACAACCAAAAAGATAAATAGATTTAGAAAACAAAATAAAACAATTAATTTAAAACCAAATAAATTTCTATTCAAATCAATTAATATTCAATAAATTTGATTAAACCCATTTGATAAAAAAAATCCATTCTCTTATTTTTTTTTAAAGGAATCAATTATTTATATAAACACTAATAATTTACTATTAAACTAGGTAGTATATAAATAAACAATATTTTGAAAAGGATATAGTCAATAAAGAAAAGAAGGTAGATTCAGAAAAATAGAATATAGGTGAATAAATAAACTGAGCAGATAAGGTAGTTTCAAAGGGATAATATAGGCATAAATAGTTAATTCACCATAGAATTTTTACTTCGAATATTGATACAAAATTTATTTGTTGTAATACTTTTATATCGTAACAAATTTCCTTTTGAAAATACTTTTATAACTCGATGTTTCAACAAGTTTACTTTCATTACTGCAGACTCTGGCTATGCGTTGATCAGGCGCAAAGCTAGAATTCTCTAGGTACTTGGTACACTTGTTTCAACACCCGGCGAAAATACTGGAAAACCTTTTAAAACAACAGATATGGAAAGTACGATCCAAACAAATCAACCAAACCAAACATTTGTCTAACCATGGATCGCAGATACACAATGGTTGCGCCTGGATCCCTCAGAAAACATCCGTACCAATAAGCTATCTCAGCCTGCGAATTACGCCATGACGACTAGTGACCACAAATGCACAATGGTTATGCCTGGATTCCCCAAGAAACATCCGTACCCTTAAGCTATCTCAGCCAGTAGATTTCGCTACTACTACGACCTACATAGATCGCAGGATACACAAAGGTTATGCCTGGATTCCCCAGGAAACATTTGTACCCCCAGGCCATCTCAGCCAGGCGGATTACGCTATGCAGTCGCAAACATAAGACCATGGAGAACGCCATGGAATTGACACTCGAGTATCATATCCGGAAATCCCAAATCAAAGAGAATAATATCGATAGAATGAATCCACAATGTGGCCACAAAGCGGATATCAAGCAGAAGGCAATTTCCATATCTTTACTTCGAAAATATGTATCATATAGTACCTTTCAAATCACTTTCAAATATCATACTTATATAAATTCCATTATATATAAGATTTCATTTCAAATCGAATATTTCCCATAATCAATAGTATATCAAATTACACTTATATAGACTTCGATTATATAAGATTTCAATTTACAAGTTGAGTACCTTTACAAACCAATAGTTTTCAAATCACTTCATACTTATACAAATCAATTTTATATAAGTTCGATAACTCCCAAATCAAAGTATTTAAATAAACAAGATTCTCAATTTCAAACCCTTTCATTATCAATTCAGTTTCAAAATCATATATGATTTCGCCAAATCATTTCTTCCTAATTACATATATTCAGTGTCAAGGTTTCTTAAAACAATAGATTTAGAAAATAATCCAAATTTCCAAATCAACAAAATTTATGTCAAACAAATCATTTCTATTTCAAACATATATTCACTTTCAAAAATCATAATACTTTCAAAGTTATAAATCTTTCAAAATCAGAATACTTGAAATTATTACACTTTGAAAATCATAACCTTTCGAAATCATACATTTGAAATCACAAAACACTCCTTTAATTCTTTACATTCACAAATTTATTCAATTGACCCAAATCTAAAATTTCCAACTTAAATTCAATTCAATTAAACCAAAATCTAAAATTTCCAATTTAAATTCAATTTAATTAAACCCAAATCTAAAATTTCCAATTTAAATTCAATTCAATTAAACCCAAATCTAAAATTTCCAATTTAAATTCAATTCGAGCCATCAGTTTCAATTCAATTTAGTTTTCCAACAAAACCATTTCAAATATTATCAAATTTCAAATAAAGATTTGATCCATAAAATAAACTATTCAATCTTTAATATATTTCCAAGCTTAAATATACCATATTCCAAAACTAAATCTTATAATTTCATATATCTAAAATTTTACTTCATTATTACTTAGTTTTGAAATATTGATTTCATAAATCCATCATTTTTAAATAAATTCAAATTACAAGTAAACCAAATATCCTTTCATACAAATATAAACTTCAAATAATCATTTATCAAAATCAATTATCATTTCAAATTCACATTCTTTATCAAAATAAAGATTAAATCATTTCCAAACCATTTCAATCATCAAAATATCTAAAATGGTTACTAAGTTTAAAACCATCCCTTTTAAAACCTTCAAACTAATTATTTCTACATAAAAAATCCAATTTACCATTGGAAAGATTATTATTCTATATACATAATTTACTCAATGCATTTCAAATATATATTTCATACAAGTATAATTCAACATGGTCTTATTTATTTCACTCAACAAACAGTTTCAAACTTATATAAATCATATTACTTTATGTTTTAATTATACCAAACGAAACATATATTCTTTATCAAATACCCTATACCGTTCAAAATAACTTAGCTTTGAAAAGTTAACCTTGATTTGGAAGTGCTCAAACCTTCAAAATAGTCGAAGAGATCATATTTCCAATCCAAGAGTTGGAAAACACCAACAAATCAGTAAACCAATTCCAAAAGGTAGGGTTATACCAAAACCAATCTGAATCTCGAGGACTGAACATCGGCATACCTTAAATCGTTTCAAATACACACGCACACACACACACATATATATATATACATATATCTTTCGAACATCAAACCATACTTCAAAATCTGAAATTAAAATTTGGTTTCACAAAATCACTCGCATAGCAAAGTTATTAGAGTGGCCTCTCCCCCACTCAGAAACTCGAAAATCAATGTCGATGATGCATGCATTCATCACCGAAATATTTTCCAGCGACATAAGTGGGTTCTAAAATGTTATTTTCTTGAAACTTCTTTGAAATATCATCGAAATCATTGGAATTCATTCCAATACATTTGAAATATTTCTTATTCAGAAAATATCTTTAAATCATATTATTATTGTATATTTTCCAAAATACAAAAATCGATTTCAAAACACCGGAGTTGGATTCCTCAAAAATTCAAATTTAAAACACTTCAGTTATAAATCATTTTTATATAAGTCAAATTCTAAAAAACTTTCAAATTTTCAAATCCTTTCAAAACTTCAAATTTCTCATTTTAAAAAGGTAAATAATTCTTATCGAAAACATTTCACCTTTATACACAAAATAGGGTCATTCTTGTCAAAATAATAATTTCAATGTATGCACAAATTTCAAAATACAACCAAACACAAATTTCCAAAGAATGATTCCAGCATTGGTTTTAAAACAAACAGAAATTCGAATTTAGAGGAATTCTAATCAAATAGAATCCTGATTCGAAGCTAGGCTCAAACGAAGATAAGATAATTAAATTTCAAAATAGAAGATGGATACAAATCGCAGGCGACCTTAACCGGGTCAACTGTGACTTCAGGAATATGGTCGCTGTGGAATTCCAAGGCAAATCGACATTCGAGCGCTAGATATAGAATTCAGCATAACCAGAGATAGCAGCATCTACACCGAGGATATATAAATCTTCGGTGAATCGAAGCTATTTGTAAGGACCCGGTATTTTGGACCATTCAAATCGACAACAATCCACACATGTCTGACTTGAATAATTCAAAATAACAGATTGTGATAAAATTTGGAGCAAATGAAGTACAACCACAGAATCATTGACACCGAAATATCAGAATAACTCGCAGCGGAAATTAAAATACCATAGTAGTTCACGAAGCTACTATAACAAACTCTCAAAACAAAATAAATAATATCAGTTTGCAAAAACATATACTATAGAAATCTCAAATACATACAAGTTTATAAATATCAGAGCTGAAACTGAAAGGTAATAAATAACTAGACAAGCAGAATCTCGAGCGACTCCTAGCTCCAAAAGAAATCCAAAGCTAAGCTATAAATACTCAGGCTGACCCGAGCGTAAAGTAAAACACAAAACACTCGAGTCAGGATTAACATTCTTATATCCATATATCAGACTCAAGTGAAATATCAATTGAAATACAATTAACTTAAAGGATGTTGGGATAACCATCCTCTAAGGATCCATGGAACTATCTACAATGCAGAAATATACACTATAACACCATGGTCATTTTAAATTAATTTATGCTTCAAAACTTAAATATCATTTCATTTCAAATATATCTATTTTCCAAAATAGTATATATGAACTAACTAATTCATAAAGTAAAGCATTTGTAATTTCCTCAAAACTTCACAAATCGCTTCAAAATCAACTCGACTTTTCCATTCAAATTTAATTCAATCTGAATTTATCAATTTCCATTCAGTTCAGTTTCTGACTAAACAAATTCAAATTTTATCGATTTCAAATACTGATTTGAACCACAAAATAAACATTTAAATTCCAATATATTTCAAGGCTTTAAATATTCAACATTTTCAAAACTAAATTTAACAATTTCATATAAATGTTGGTTTAACTTCATTTTTTATAGCCTTGGAATATTCACTTAATAAATTCAATATCGTTTAAATAACCTTGAATTACAGTTTACTATATTTTCCTTCAATTTCTTTAATCGGGATGTATTCATTTGATTTCCTAAATCAAAATCAAGTTATAAGATCATATCTAAAAATTCCAAATTCAATAGTTTCAAAACGATTTAATTAAGTAAAATTCTTGACTAAATACAATATTAATAAATTCAACATTATCTTCATTACTTATACAAATCATTGAAAAATCGATTTAAGAATTTACGACTTAACATAATATATTAATTAAATCACTTTATTTTAAAACTTATTTATATATCAAACATTTCAAATATTAAATAAAACCATATATATATATATATATTCCCTTTCAAAACCATAGAAATCATTTTAAAATATTTATATAAAGACCAACGGTGTCTGTATATAATTTCCTATCCTATGGCTAAGTGATACAGATATTTATCATTTCAATCTATAATTTAATTATATACGGGTAGATATGATTTCGTCCTGCAATCCCTAATTCAATTCAAATGAAAATCGCTTGGATCTATCATTTCAACCCATGACGATTTTCTCATATTCTAAAGTCTGTTCGGGTATGGATCATTTCAACCCATAGTGAATTCTATACTAACAGGGAACCTGTAGAGTGATAACAGATAATATAGAATATAACAACAGGCATATATCATCAATGATAATATAACATAAACACAGGATATGGTGTCATATCCCATAGGTGAACAGTTACAGATACTAGCATATATAACAATTTAAATAAATAACAGTTCAAACTAGCAACATATTTCAATTGTCATTTCAATTGAAATCAAACTTAATAAATATAAGAACATTAATCGTGAGTCATTGCTCACCTTTCGAGGTTAGAGAGGTAGACAATGAAGTGAACTACGAATCCAAAGTAACGCTGGATGGACAAGATTTGATGTAGAAAATAGGCACGAGGAACAAGGCTGATAATGGAAAATCGAAGAGAACGATTGAATCAGTCGATATAAATTTGAACTAAATATATATATATATATATATATATATATATGAAATCAATATTTAGTTTAAAACCAATAAATAAAATTAATCATCATATATACATAAGATTGAAATAAATACTTGCATACTATATTAGTCATATTTCAAACCAATATTCGAACACCATCTAAAATTGAAATCTTTATTAAAGTAACCTTTCATATATATAATATAAAAACCAATTTTCATTTAATATTGTTACGACTCGGAATTTTCGATCCCGAAAATTCTAGATAGTAAAGGAAAAGAAGAAATAGATAAAAGAAAAAGAAGAAACAGAAACACCAACATCTCACATTCGTAGCGGATAAAATATAATAACAAAAATAATAGTTATACAAAGAAAACTGTACATAACAGATTACACTTTAATACATCAGAGTTACACAAATACACAAGCACAGGACAGATGTGACGACCCAAACTCGATGTCTGATAAACGACATCAAATTCGCATCGCCGGAGCTTATAACAACAATTAGATGAATATAAAATAGCGGAACAGAATCAATATCATAAATATCATCACAGTTACAACATCAAAATAATATGCATACTACAACAGAGTATATAATACACACACTACAACTCCAAATACAACATCATGATAATACAACAGTGATCATATATCCAAAAGTCCTCAAATGAAAGAGGTGATAACGAACTCCCAAAAGCTAAAAACCTGAAATCCAAAAGCTCCCAAGATATTTCCAAGATAAGAGCTCCAAAATATAGCTACTCCAAAAAATACAGAAACCTGCTACTAGGCTGCCGTATAGAAATAATGGGCACCCAGATTTTAGGAAACAAACAATAAACTCCGGATCAGTCATGGGACTGGTGTGAGTAAACAAAAACAACAGTTACTTTTAAAGAAACTAGATTTATAAAAGAAATTTCGGTATGCTTTTAAAAAATGGAACTACCATAAGGCCTCCGGGCACACACATAATGCAATCGCACACTTGGGGGAGATTTCTCCTTATGATAGTTAAATATGCTTAATACGAAAAGAATTTCTTTGATATTATTACTAGTGCGTAGTGTGAAATTATTTCGGAAGTAGAATATCAATCCTAGCCAGCATAGGTACCATTATATTATGCCTACTATAGCTATCATATTAAATGTCAGGTTCTACAACTAAAACCGTACTGGGTTCGTATTGTTTCTTTGTATTTCCAATAACGGTCAGGCTAAGGAACTTCCTGGGCCACATGGGTACGCCTCTGGAGGGACGACCCGAGAACCTAACCGGATCTCTGCCAACACACGGCCGGGTTACCCCTAACTGGGTAACTCCTGACACGAGTATGCCATCTCCCAGTTGTAACCAACCTTTAACCGGGGCCCGAGCAACAAATCACAAAGTAATATATATATATATATATATATATATATATATCTGCGATATCAACATAAGTTAAGTATCTGGGCTCCATACCATGATACCACTTCTATCCAGAAGGAAATGCACATACCCTAAGGGGTACTACCCCCAATAACCTTGCCGCATCATTCCTATTTCGACCATTCCGGGGTGTGAGGCCGAAGTCTCGTCCACAAAGCCATGCTTCGATCAACAAATGATCAGCAACACTCAGCATGCCACATTAGCAAATTGGGAATATATCGATTATAACCTTCAACTACATAACCTCTAAGGGTGTTAAGCTAAGAGAATAAATTCTCCGCCACCAACGGAAATGTATTTGAAAGAAATCTGCTTTATATCTCAATTTGTAATGTCGGACATACAACCATACAAGTCCGTTCTGGGTTCGAACAGAACCGAAGGCACTTCCAAAGAAGTCCTTGCAATCCGGATATCCACAATCCCGATCGGATTCCCCATCACATATGGAGAACTCTATTCCGGAGCAACTCGGTGCAGAGTCATTCGACAGGTCATCCTATCGCTCTCGCAAATACCCGGTCTTCAACACCGGTCTTCAAATGCTATCCATAATGTCGAATCACATATTCGAAATGGGTTATACGACACAAAGGTCCTCTCCCGGCTAATTCGAATAGTGAGTGTCAATTTTTAAAACATGTGGATGTCGTTCACGAAGATTTACTCATTCGATGTGGGTTTCGGATAACCAACCGGAATCCGACTCCCTGTCGCATCGAAATTCAAATGCCGTTTTACGGCTCAACGGGTTTTCACAAATCACACAGCAGTAATATCAATATCACAGCTCAGCTCAAAGCATTCAATATTACATAGCGTCACATCACATAAAAGGAATATCAATCCAACACACAATATTCAGGAAAAATCAAAGCATCTTCAATTAAGATGAATAAATCATGTGGTTTTAAATTTATCTATCACATAATTACTTTCATTTGAAATCTTAAATCCATGATTAATTTCTATTAATTTCAGTGATTAGATCTTAATCGTCTTCATTTATTGATCACTTCTTAATTAATTTCCTTAATTTATTTTAAATTTATTTATCTTAATTATAAATTAATTAAAATCTTAGTTATCAATTAATTTAAACTTTAATATTAATTAATTAACTAAGTTTATTTCTTAAGAGGTTATATTAACAAATCGTTAATCGTTTACGTAACCAAAAGAGAATCGATTTGCTTTGATTATCTTTTTAAACCGTGTTCAATAAATTTCATTTATCATATTTTAAAGGTTAGGATTTAGTTTTAAAACAACATTTTTTTTCTTAAATTTTCCTTTGAATTACATTATTTATTTAATATAAATAACCTTATAAAAAATATTATACTAAAACTAAATAAATAAGAATTAATTTCTTCAAACATTTGCTTAAGTTTTACATTAGCTTAAAATTTCAAATTGAATCATTGTTGAACTTATTTTTAAAATGCCTTAAAATTTTGAAAATTTTAAAGTAAAAACTGTTTCAAATTTTGTCTCAAGACCTGCTTCTGGTCACGCACGAGAATATTTCGTGTTTGCGTCGGGATTTCATCAAAATCAACCCGAGTGCCCCTGTTTTTAACTTGAATAAATGCTAAGTATTTAAACCCGGGTGCGCAAATATTTTACTCGAGTGGATACTCGAGCACATCATGAAAATCTCGAAGCCTCCTTTGAGTTAAAATCCTTCTCCTCCAAACATAATACTGATACCCAATCATCGGTTCGTGCACGTGCACCGGAGTTCTAGCGAGCTTCGATCAATTTCACTACCTTCTTCACATCAGTGATGAACCACCTAGGGCTCACAAACACCCAGAATTCCAAATCACTAACAAACTTGAATTTTCACTATTGAAACCAACTTCGAACAGAAGTTCGATCCAACAAATCCTCCTTGCCCCGACGCCAAAGGTCACTGGAGGTAACGCGAAAGCGCACGACGCTTCCACGATGACCGATGCCTGATTCCCCCCATGTCTGGTGAATTCCGGCGCGTTGACGAAGCGGTGGTGACGAGGTTTCCTGCCGTATCAAAATATTGGGTTTAAACCCTACATTCACCTCGTCCCACCAATCTATACAATAGAAAAAATTTCTGGCAATTTTCCCGAGACCTTCTATGGCCAAGCAAGCTTCAAGAAAAATCTCAACATCTAAAATTTGTTCGATGATTGGCAATCGATCAAAATGCATGTTCCGTTCAACATTGGACTGCACGTAATCTAGGCAATTAAAAATTCCCATATTTGTCTTAAAAATCATCATTTTAAATATGGATTCACTTAAAGTTATGGAAGTTACAATTCGTGAAATTCGAGTTTCCTTGAGATTTTGAATTTATCACTGTGTTTCAACTTTCCAGGAAGAAGAACTCTATAACTGTTTTAATTCTTTACTGATATGTAATGCGAGTTTAAAATAATATTTAACTTGTTCAAAAATATCTGTTACAATCAAAAAAAGAAGGTGATATGTAGTTTTGGTTTTCCTTAAGCAAAAACAGAGATTGAAATCTGTATAATCAACATGCACAACCCTACATTCATCATACACTCAATATTTTTGCGAGCAAACCAAGGACTAACTTCACTATAGGGTCCAAGCATACACAACAACAAAAAACTAAAAGAAACAGGGGTTAATCACATGAATATATTGATGAACAAAGACTCTGGTTTTAAAACTTCAGTTTGAATCTCCTCTCTGCTTTGTTTTTTTTTGCTACAACAAATTTATTTTCAATCTTGCAATATAAAGTGAGGTTTGCTTTTTATTTTCTGTTCTTTGCTAAGAGTTTTTGAAAGAATGAACTGAGACAAATCTCATGTATATAAAGGGGACATGCAGGCTCATGTAGAGTAGAGAGCATCATGGTGTTGTATAAATATTTTCTACAGGCTTTGTACAACCCAATACTTTGCTCCTTTCTTCAAGGGTGGCTGAGGAGTAACGACATTTAATGAAAGCATGTTTACAGCAGTATTTACTTTGAATTCTTGCGAGTACAAGTTTGCTTTGTTTGGCAGATCTTGTTTATGAAGATTAAATGCATTTAATGCAAGCATGTTTTGTGATGCTTCCATCTTGTATACTTTCAGCAGGTTATGTTTAATTTGATTATTACAAGTACATTTTATTTTGATTTTTAATGGTGGCTGTTTTATTATTATTTTTGTTGCAAGACTAAGTCTTGTTTCCTTTACAATTTATTTTTGTTTTCTTTTTATACTCTTTTGTTATCTTGTTGTTTGATCTTTTGTTAAGTGTTGTTTTGTTTCATTTTCTTATTTATATGACTACTTGTATAGGCTTGGATTGTATATTTTCTTGCAAACTTGTTTTAGTTAATTTGCTAAATATAGGAAAAGTTGTTGTTATTATTATTATTTTAACTTAACCGTCAATATTTCTTTTTATTTAATTCTATATAAATGTGTAATATTAATATCAACAATTTTCATTTCTTTTGGAATTCTCAAACTAAATTTTTAAAAGTTCAAAAAATTTAACGAATTTAATTTAACAAAATTCTGGGATGTTGCAATATTTCTCCTTAAGAAAATTTTGTCCTCGAAATTGAAAGAGAGAGAAATGCAAACAAAGAATATACGAATTCAGAAAAATAAGAAAATGACTTACAGATTAAGCCGAGATGACTACTCTGCAGTTGGGATTTGTTTTCTTCATATTATCTTCAGTCTCCCAAGTACAGTCCTTTGGATCGCCACTCCATTGAACCTTGACCAGTTTCACAACTTTGTTTCTTAATCGCTTCTCATCACGATCTACAATTTTTATCTCTTTTAACTGCCAAATTAGGAGTGATCTCTAGATCCTGCTGAGCAGCATCTTCAATAACATCATTTGGATCGTGCACATGTTTCCGAAGATTAGAAATGTGGAACACATCATGCACGCCAGACAACCAGCTGGGTAGCTGTACTCGATATGCTAGAGGACCAATCCTTTCCAGAATAGGAAAAGGACCAATATAACGTGGTGCTAGCTTTCCAGTTTTCTCGAATCTCAATACGCCCTGCATGGAGATACTTTAAGAAATATAGAATCTCCAACTTGAAATTCCAAATTTCTTCTTCGGCGGCGATAATAGCTCTTCTGACGGCTTTAGGTAGTTAATAATTTCTTTCGAATAAGGTCTACCTTCTCCGTGGCTTCTTTGATCATGTCTGGTCCAAGGACGAGTCTGTCACCTGGTTCGATCCAGCATGTAGGTGATCGACACGGACGACCATATAAAGCTTCGAAAGGAGCCATTTCTATACTGGCCTGATAACTTTTATTATATGAGAATTCAACCAGATGCAAATGGTCCTCCCAAGAACCACCAAAATCATGAACGCAAGCACGCAGTAGGTCTTCTTGAATTCGGTTGACCCTCTCAGTCTACCCATCAGATTGTGGGTGATAAGCAGTACTGAAATTTAATTTCGTTCCCAAAGCGTCTTGGAATGCTCCCAAAATCTACTGGTGAAGATCAGATCATGATCACTCAGTATACTGCTGGGAATATCATGGAGGAGAACAATTTCCTTTATATATATACCTGCCAAGCTTACCGCAGTCCGAGTGGATTTAACTGGAATAAAGTGAACAGTTTTGGTTAGACGGTCCATAATAACCCAAATTTCTTCATTTCCCTTCCTGGTTCGTGGAAATCCGTTGAAGAAATCCATCGATACCTGATCCCGTTTCCACTTCGGTACTTCCAAAGGTTGAAGTAAACCGGCTACTTTCATTTGGTCGCTTTTGATTTGCTGACAAGTAGCACAGCGACTCACATAAATCGATATGTCTCTTTTCATCGTTTTCCACCAGAAAGTTCTTTTAATATCACGATACATTTTGTTGACTCCTGGATGGATACCGAGTCTGGACTTGTGGCATTCGTCCAATACTTCACGTTTCAGTTCTGGGATGTCAGGGACACAAATCCTGCCTTTTAAACTTATAACCCCATTACTATCAACTGCAAAATTGGAATCTTCACCTCGACGAATCCTCCCATATATTTCCTGAAGAAACTTGTCTTCTGTTTTCTTGTTGGCGATTTTTTCAATGAGAGTAGGAGTGATAACAAGATATGCAAGAATAGTGTGCTTCCTACTTAAGGCGTCTGCAACTACATTGGCTTTTCCCGGCGTATACAGAATATCCAGGTCATACGATGCCAGAAATTTCAACCAACGTTGTTGTCGCGAATTTAGATCTTTCTGGGTAAAAAGATATTTCAAAGATTTATGGTCGGTGAATAATTCGAATTTTTCACCTAAAACAAAGAGAATTTATTAAGTATATTTCTTTAGTTAACTTAGTTTCATAAATTGTTAAGAAAGCTGAAAAGATTCTTACCCACAAGATAATGTCGCCAGTTTTTTAAGGGGAAAACAACAGCCAAAAGTTCCAAATCGTGTGTTGGGTAGTTTTTCTCATGCGGACGTAATTGTCTACTCGCGTAGGCAACTACCTTTCCATTTTGCATTAATACTGCACCTACCCCATCACCACATGCATTAGTATAGACAGATAAGCCTTGGTTCCCGTTAACAATAGTGAGAACAGGAGCAGTGGTCAACCTCTTTTTCAACTTCGGAAAAACTTCTTCACATTTTGGAGTCCAAATAAACTTTGCATTTTTCATTGTTAGCTTAGTCAGCGGACTAGCTATCTTAGAAAAATCTTGAACGAATTTCCGGTAATAGCCTGCTAAACACAAAAGGCTTCGAACTTCTTTTGGAGTAGTGGGTCGTTTCCAATCAAGAATAGCGGAAATTTTGCTAGGATCTACCGAAATTCCTTGTTCATTAACAATATGGCCAAGGAATTTGACTTCTTTGACCCAGAAGTGGCATTTGGAAAATTTTGCAAATAAAACATTTCTCCTCAATATTTCAATACGATTTTAAGATGTTCGGCATGCTCTTCTTTAGTCTTAGAATAGATCAAAATATCATCAATGAATACAAGCACAAATTTATTCAAAACTTCTCGAAACACACGAGCCATAAGATCTACGAAGTATGCTGGAGCATTGGTTAGCCTGAAAGGCATAACTAACCATTCATAGAACATATCGGGACCTCTAAAGGCAGTTAAATGGACACAATCTTCGGCGATTCGTAATTGGTGGAATCCTTGGGCTAGATCCATCTTTGAAAAGCAACGAGCGCCATGAAGTTGGTCGAATAGATCGTCAATTCTTGGTGGAGGGAATTTGTTCTTGAGAGTTTGTTTATTTAGATCGCAGTAATCTACACACAATCTCAAAGATCCGTCCGATTTAGCAACAAATACGATGGCTGAGCCCCATTCAGAAACACTGGGTCGAATTAATCCTTTTGCTCGTAGCTCATCAGTTTGATGAACCAATTCAATCTTTTCCCTGGGAGCCATCCTACGACTTGCGTGAACAACAGGATGAGCATTGGGTACTAAGTTGATTCGGAATTCTATTTCTCGGTGAGGAGGTAAAGATTTCACTTCTTCAAATAAGTCGGAAAATTCCCGAACAACAGGTATAGACTGCAAGGTGGGTTCAAGATATCCCAAGGTATACATCAATCTATCTCTCCTTGGAGTTGGATCCTCACAAGGGATTTCAATAAAATTTCCAAAACTTGTTTTAACTAAAACTGTCTGATTATTACAATCCAATATAGCTTCGTATCTCGATAACCAGTTCATACCGAGTAAGATTTCAAATTCATTAAATTCGAGGATAAAAAGGTTGATAGGAAATCGATAGCTAGCATATGAAATAGGAACTCTCTTACAATACAAACAAAGATTTGCGGGACCTCCAACCGATTTTTTCACGCAAATAGGATCGTCAACAAATTTAGTTTCAAGTCCTAATTCATTTACGGTTTGTTGAGAGATAAAGCTATGTGAAGCTCCCGTATCAAATAAAACTCTAACAGTTCTATCATAAATAGTAAGGTTACCTTCCAAAACACCTTTTCCTTTATCAGCTTTCGAAGTTGAAGGGTCTTTCTTTATCGCATAAACATTTGCCACCTTTGCTGGCTTCATCACTGGGCAATCCTTAACAACATGTCCAGGCTTGTGACAATTATAGCATTCTTTAACTTGCTTCTTTGGTTTTGGGCAGCTATTTGAATAATGGCCCTTTTCTTTGCAGTTGTAACAAGTGAAATTTTCTGCCGTGCGTCCCTGAATGCTCCTCTTTTTCTCGTTGCCCTGCCATGGTTTCTTGCCTCCAAATTTTCGCTTTTTCCAATTTTGATTACCTGAATTTCCTTTCTCTACCAGGGCTTCTTGCACATCAAGGGTAGCATATATGTACCCCATATCAACTAAATCTGAAAAAGATTCCTTAACATGGCCCGTCATTCTATCGAGGAATTTCTTATTCATCCCACGAATGAATCTTTCGTTCATCTTTAAAGGCGTATTCACCAATTCGGGACCAAAACGAGATAATTCATTAAATCTGTTCAGATACTCTTCAAATGATAAACTTCCCTACTTCAGGTCCATAAATTCCTGATACATTCGAGAAATTCCGGCTGATGGCAGATATCGCTTCTCAAACACCTCTTTGAAATTTTCCCAGGAAAACCCGTCTTCTGGCTTATCTACCGTGATTGTCTCCAACCAGGCTGAGGCTTCATCTTGAAGTTGCCAAGAAGCTAGGAGTCGCTTCTGATCGTCTTCCAATTTTAGCCCTCTGAAGATTTTCTCACACAATCTTGTCCAGGCTTGAGCCTCAACAATCGACTCTTTGCCGTTGAACAGCTTACCACCAAGTCTCGAGAAATTCTTATATAAGTCAGCCAGATTCGGCTGTTGCTGAGCTGCCACTATTGCCATTGGGGGATCTTGATCAGGTGCTATGGCACCTCCTTGACCCATAACTCTTCCCCTTCGTCCGCTCATTTCTTACTATCTGTAATTAGTAAGAAAATTGATTTAAATACACGAACGAAATATCTTAAGAAATATCAGCAGTAAAAGAAATGGACTAATAAAATTTAGTGTTTCAGTCTTGGTTATACTCATTCTAGGGTATACTTCACCCTATCTTTAATGAGCCATCTAATGTGTTATACTCCGTAGCTAAAGTTCTTACTCAACCAACAGCTCTGATACCACTTGTGACGACCCAAACTCGATGTCCGATAAACGACATCAAATTCGCATCGCCGGAGCTTATAACAATAATTAGATGAATATAAAACAGCGGAACAGAATCAATATCATAAATATCATCACAGTTACAACATCAACATAATATGCATACTACAACAGAGTATATAATACATACACCACAACTCCAAATACAACATCATGATAATACAACAGTGATCATATATCCAAAAGTCCTCAAATGAAAGAGGTGATAACGAACTCCCAAAAGCCAAACACATGAAATCTCCAAAAGCTCCCAAGATATCTCCAAGATAAGAGCTCCAAAATACAGCTACTCCAAAATACAGAAACCTGCTACTAGGCTGCCCGTGTAGAAATAATGGGCACCCAGAGTTTAGGAAATAGACAATAAACTCCGGATCAGTCAGGGGACTGGTGTGAGTAAACAAAAACAACAGTTACTTTTAAAGAAACTAGATTTATAAAATAAATTTTGGTGTGCTTTTAAAAAATGGAACTCCCATAAGGCCTCCCGGCACACACACAATGCAATCGCACACTTGGGGGAGATTTCTCCTTATGATAGTTAAATATGCTTAATATGAAAAGAATTTCTTTGATATTATTACTAGTGCGTAGTGTGAAATTATTTCGGAAGTAGAATATCAATCTTAGCCAGCATAGGTACCATTATATTATGCCTACTATAACTACCATATTAAATGGCAGGTTCTACAACTAAAACCGTACTGGGTTCGTATTGTTTCTTTGGATTTCCAACAATGGTCAGGCTAAGGAACTTCCTGGGCCACATGGGTATGCCTCTGGAGGGACGACCCGAGAACCTAACCGGATCTCTGCCAACACAAGGCCGGGTTACCTCTAACTGGGTAACTACTGACACGAGTATGCCATCTCCCGGTTGTAACCAACCTTTACCCCCCTAGGTGGGGGTGCGGGGGCAACGCCACCGCCTACGGTGTTCGACCTGACCGGTCAGGTCGCAGGGGTCCAGGGGGCAGCGCCCCGACCAAAACGGTATACGACTTAAAGAGTGAAGTAAGCCAGCGACTCAACTTATCTGGTTGCCGACTCAACAGCCTTGAGGAGTTACCGACTCAACAGCCTTGAGGAGTTACCGACTCAACATCCTTGAGGAGTTACCGACTTAACGGCCTTGAAGGGTTACGACTCAACGACTCAGGAGGGTTAACGACTCACCGGGTTATAACCTTAGCGACTTAAAGGTGCCGGCCGACTCAACGGGTTAACGACTCATGGAGTTAGCGACTCATGGGGCAGACCGACCTAAGGATTTCAACGACTCAGAGCTTACAACGACTCAGTGGATCAACGACTCAACAAGTTCGCGACTTATCATATGAGACGACTCAGTGGATCAACGACTCAACAAGTTCGCGACTTATCATATGAGACGACTCAGGGGAAGTAACGACATAAGAAGGTGGATCCTTGTGCCGCTTCATTTATGTACCGCTACCTGATAAGTCGTTAACGACTTAGCGACTGATGACTCACCATGACTCGTCTACGACCTAAAGACACTGAGTCGTAGTACGCTATCACGATACTTATATCAAAGAGGAATGACTCGTAGACGACTTAAGACTTGTGCTATATTCAGAAGATCGAAGGCGCTCTGGTGCGAAGCTGGGGTTCAACCTGTTGAGTCGTCCACGACCCAACCTGACTCGGCCACGAGTTAACGATGAGTCGGGTACGACTCACGACTCACGGCCGAAAACTCCTATAAATACATGACCACTTTCAACATGAGGGGGACTTTTTTTGGCTCACTTCCTGGACGCCATTACTCTGCCATTGTCTTGACTTCAAGCAACGTTCAAGCAACACTTCTATCACTCCAATCACCAAAGACATTTCAACAAATCTCAAGAGGAAATCTAACTCATTCGCCATGCATTCGAAGGATTCTTCTACATCGGGGTTTGAGCTATTTGTCTAAGTGTGTTGTAATCGGAGTTGATTGTAAAGAATTGTAACCAAATCAGCAATAAAGAGCTTTAAAGTGGACGTAGGCTAGATCTTAAGCCGAACCACTATAAATATTCTGTCTTTTATAGCTTTTCTGTGATTTCTTTGCTTATACTTTGTTCCCGTACCAACGGGTGGTGCTTTCACAATTACCTTCTACACACCGGGGTGTTAGCGTTCAATTTTTAGCGTTAACACCGGGGCCCCAGCAACAAATCACAAAGTAATATATATATCTGCGATATCAACATAAGTTAAATATCTGGGCTCCATACCATGATACCACTTCTATCCAGAAGGAAATTCACATACACTAAGGGGTGCTACCCCTAATAACCTTGCCGCATCTTTCCTGTTTCGAACATTCCGGGGTATGAGGCTCGACGAAGTCTCGTCCACAAAGCTACGCTTTTCACAAAGCCATGCTTCGATCAACAAATGATCAGCAACACTCAGCATGCCACATTACTAAATTGGGAATATATCGCTGATAACCTTCAACTACATAACCTCTAAGGGTGTTAAGCTAAGAGAATAAATTCTCCGCCACCAACAAAAATATATTTGAAAGAAATCTGCTTTATATCTCAATTTGTAATGTCGGACATACAACCATACAAGTCTGTTCTGGGTTCGAACAGAACCGAAGGCACTTCCAAAGAAGTCCTTGCAATCTGGATATCCACAATCCCGATCGGATTCCCCATCACATATGGAGAACTCTATTCCGGAGCAACTCGGTGCAGAGTCATTCGAAAGGTCATCCTATCGCTCTCGCAAATACCCGGTCTTCAACACCGGTCTTCAAATGCTATCCATAACGTCGAATCACATATTCGAAATGGGTTATACGACACAAAGGTCCTCTCCCGGCTAATTCGAATAGTGTGTGTCAATTTTTAAAACATGTGGATGTCGTTCACGAAGATTCACTCATTCGATGTGGGTTTCGGATAATCAACCGGAATCCGACTCCCTGTCGCATTGAAATTCAAATGTCGTTTTACGGCTCAATGAGTTTTCACAAATCATACAGCAGTAATGCCAATATCACAGCTCAGCTCAAAGCATTCAATATTACATAGCATCACATCACATAACAGGAATATCAATCCAACACAATATTCAGGAAAAATCAAAGCATCTTCAATTAAGATGAATAAATTATGTGGTTTTAAATTTATCTATCACATAATTACTTTCATTTGAAATCTTAAATCCACGATTAATTTCAGTGATTAGATCTTAGTCATCTTCATTTATTGATCACTTCTTAATTAATTTCCTTAATTTATTTTAAATTTATTTTTTTTAATTATAAATTAATTTAAATCTTAGTTATCAATTTATTTAAACTTTAATATTAATTAATTAACTAAGGTTATGTCTTAAGAGGTTATATTAACAAATCATTAATCGTTTACGTAACCAAAAGAGAATCGATTTGCTATGATTATCTTTTTAAACCGTGTTCAATAAGTTTCATTTATCATATTTTAAAGGTTAGGATTTAGTTTTAAAACAACATTTTTTTTCTTAAATTTTCCTTTGAATTACATTATTTATTTAATATAAATAACCTTATAAAAATACATTATATTAAAACAAAATAAATAAGAATTAATTTCTTCAAACATTTCTCTTAAGTTTTACATTAGCTTAAAATTTCAAATTGAATCATTGTTGAACTTATTTTTTAAATGTCTTAAAATTTTGAAAAATTTAAAGTAAAAACTGTTTCAAATTTTGTCTCGAGACCTGCTTCTGGTCACGCACGAGAATATTTCGTGTTTGCTTCGGGGTTTCATTAAAATTAACCCGAGTGCCCCTGTTTTTATCTTGAATAAATGCTAAGTATTTAAACCCGGGTGTGCAAATATTTTACTTGAGTGGATACTCGAGCCACATCATGAAAATCCCGAAGCCTCCTTTGAGTTAAAAATCCTTCTCCTCCAAACATAACACTGATACCCAATCATGGGTTCGTGCACGTGCACCGGAGTTCTTGCGAGCTCCGATCAACTTCACTACCTTCTTCACATCAGTGATGAACCACCTAGAGCTCACAAACACCCAGAATTCCAAGTCGCTAACAAACATGAATTTTCACTATTGAACCCAACTTCGAACATAAGTTCGATCCAACAAATCCTCATCGCCCCGACGCCAAAGGTCACTGGAGGTAAAGCGAATGCACACGACGCTTCCACGATGACCAATGCCTGATTCCCCCCCTCGGTATGGTGAATTCCGGCGCGTTGACGAAGCGGTGGTGACGAGGTTTCCTGCCGTATCAAAATATTGGGTTTAAACCCTACATTCACCTCGTCCCACCAATCAATACAATAGAAAAATTTTCTGCCAATTTTCCCGAGACCTTCTATGGCCAAGCAAGCTTTAAGAAAAATCTTAACATCTATAATTTGTTCGATGATTGGAAATCGATCAAAATGCATGTCTCGTTCAACATTGGACTGCACGTAGTCTAGGCAATTAAAAATTCCCATATTTGTCTTAAAAATCATCATTTTAAATATGGATTCACTTAAAGTTATGGAAGTTACAATTCGTGAAATTCGAGTTTCCTTGAGATTTTGAATTTGTCACTGTGTTTAAACTTTCCAGGGAGAAGAACTATATAACTGTTTTAATTCTTTACTGATATGTAATGTGAGTTTAAAATAATATTTATCTTGTTTAAAAATCTCTGTTACAATCAAAGAAAGAAGGTGATATGTAGTTTTGGTTTTCCTGAAGCAAAAACAGAGATTGAAATCAGTATAATCAACATGCATAACCCTACATTCATCATACACTCAATATTTTTGCGAGCAAACCAAGGACTAACTTCACTACAGGGCCCAAGCATACACAGAACAAAAAATTAAAAGAAACAGGGGTTTACTCACATGAATATATTGATGAACAAAGACTCTGGTTTAAAAACTTCAGTTTGAATCTCCTCTCTGCTTTATTTTTTTTCCTTCAACAAATTTTTTTTCAATCTTGCAATATAAAGTGAGGTTTGCTTTTCATGTCCTGTTCTTTTCTAAGAGTTTTTGAAAGAATGAACTGAGACAAATCTCATGTATATAAAGGGGACATGCGGGCTCATGTATAGTACAGAGCATCATGGTGTTGTATAATTATTTTCTACAGGCTTTGTACAACCCAATACTTTTCTCCTTTCTTCAAGGGTGGCTGAGAAGTAACGGCATTTAATGAAAGCATGTTTACAGCAGTATTTACTTTAAATTCTTGCGAGTACAAGTTTGATTTGTTTGGCAGATCTTGTTTATGAAGAGTAAATGCATTTAATGCAAGCATGTTTTGTGATGCTTCCATCTTGTATACTTTCAGCAGGTTATGTTTAATTTGATTATTATAAGTACATTTTATTTTTATTTTTAATGGTGGCTGTTTTATTATTATTTTTGTTGCAAGACTAAGTTTTGTTTCCTTTACAGTTTATATTTTTTTTCTTTTTATACTCTTATGTTATCTTGTTGTTTGATCTTTTGTTAAGTGTTGTTTTGTTTCATTTTCTTATTTATATGACTACTTGTATAGGCCTGGTTTGTATATTTTCTTGCAAACTTGTTTTAGTTACTTTGCTAAATATAGGAAAAGTTGTTTTAGTTATTATTATTATTATTATTATTATTATTATAACTTAACCATCAATATTTCTTTTTATTTAATTCTATACAAATGTGTAATATTAATATCAAAAATTTTTATTTCTTTTGGAATTCTCAAATTAAATTTTTAAAAGTTCGAACAATTTAACAAATTTAATTTAACAAAATTTCGAGATGTTACAACAGATACAATCATGTCTCAGATACTACAATATCATAGCGGGAACTCTCCATACGTTCCTTCCATCCAGCTCGCAACCTGAGCTCCAGAACGTCCCTACCTGAAAATCTGTAATACTCGGTCTAACCTGAGCATTGCATCAAAGTAACACCCGGGTCAGGCTAGAAACCAGTGTGAGTAAACTCATCTAACATGGAACACAAAGCATACAACTTATATAAACCCGGGTAACTTGTACCAATTTACAACTTCACAAGTCGTTATAGACATCACTTACATCACTTACCAATTTCTAAGTATAAAACTTAGATTAAATGGTCCAATTCACTTAAATCATTCAATTTCAGCCTATTGATTTCACATATCAGTTTATAAAGAATCGAAGTGGTTTCGGGTATTTACTGATACCCGACCCTGGTCTCTTCGAATCCAATGTCATCTTAATCCAAATTATTGAAGCGAATACAGTTCAATTTTAAATGCAGGATGACACTTTTACACAGCAATTCATCATCGATAGATAACTATATTATCACTGATCAACCCAAACATACCATATCGCAAAATATTTCATATCACATATCAAAGATACCAAATAATCTGAGGCATTCAATATCATCCGGTCATTCCTTGATTATCCTCTTTAAATAATTAGCCTTCAATTAATTATACAAATTAATTAACCTTCACTCATTTACATTAATTGCATTTATCGTTAATTAGTTACTTAAATTAATTATCCTATAAACACTTACATTGATTAATTATCCTTTAATTAATCACACTCATTAATTTAATAACCCTTAATTGCTTTTTTAAAAGATTTACTTGAGGCTGAAGCTCAACAGAAATCAGTGTGTGTATATATAAAATGACACAGACATATTCACAGCCTATAATCATACCGATTCCATCCAATTTAAAAATCATGTCAATACTTATCACCCAATTACTTCTAGTTATACTGCATGTAATCAAATTTCAAAATAATTTTAAGGCTTTGTTTACTCACCTCTTTGTTTGAACAGAGTAGGTTCGAAAATCTGTAAATTGAGCTTGGAAGTTGATCATTGAACTGCTATTTATTATGATATGTACTTGATCACTTGCTTGAAAACAGAGTTGATCTGATCTTTTGAAAACTTGTAAAACTGGAAGATTTTGAAATCCTGCTTTAAAACTGAGATGGATTTACCTTGATCTGCTTAGATGTTTCAGTTTTCCAAAAAGGTTGTTGTTTGATGATTTTCTTGTTTGAATATTGTTGATAGGTTTTGATTTCCTTCAGATCAATTTGAAAAATGGTAAAATGGCATGGCAATTTTTTTTTTAATTTACTTATTCAACTTTAATCACAATTTCAATTAATTCAAATAAATTTCAAATTGAACCAATTTCAATTCATATCAATTCCAGTTTGAACTAATCCCTATTCCCATTTGAATTTGATCTCATTCAACTTCAATTTTATTTCAAACTAATCCAATTCAAATTTTCCATTTTAATCTTTAAGCTTGTCCATCCTCAATGAAAATTCCAATTAATTCAAATCAAATTTAATTTTTAACTAATACAATTCAAATTTCAAATTTAAACCCTCCCGAATCATATAAATTCGAATTAAATTTTTAAATGTTGATTTAATCCTTTAAATCAAATCAACTTATCTCTTTAAACCATTTAATTCTGAATCCAAATTCCATTTTAACCTATTTCAAAGTTAAAACAATAATTCAAATCCTTTTTAAACAACTAAATCTTTGAAATTCAAGTTATCACCAAATTTCAAACTTTGAATCCAAACTTTTGAAGTGTTATCTTAAACATTCAAATCTTAAGTCCAAAATGATTCCATTTCATCTTAATAATCAATATATTATCACACCCCATTTCTTCATTCATTTAAACAAATCCAATTTCACCTTAAAGATTATTAATAACAACAGGATGTTATCATTCAAATTATTTTAAAACATCCATTCATTTTCAACTTCCAGATCTCAAACCCATTTTGAGATCACACAAAATCCTAATTCAAATGAACCATTTAACTTTCCAAGTTAATTCCCAATTTCATCTTGAAATTTCCAACTCAGGTTGTTTGTTCAAAACTTATTTAACTTTCCCAAAGTTAAATTCAACTCACTTAATCCAGTCATCCCTACTCAAATTTGAATTCCCATTTCAAATTTTAAACTTCACATTAATAATCTTTCCACTTCAAATTTCAATTTTTTGTTAATATCTTTCTTACTTATAAATTCAAAGACTAATATCACTTTGGGTTTCACATCACATTTCAAGGAAAATTCAAAACTCAACCTTTGAGTTTAATTCAAATCACCTTTGATATTATGTATATTCCTCATTTATACATATTAATTTCCTTTACACACCAAGTTATCCTTAAAAAAAAAATTAAAACCACCTTTGATTTCTAATTCAAAACAAATTCCTTTAAATTTTCAAATAACTCTTGTGTGAAACAGGGACCTTCATTCAAATACGTTAAATAACATTATTTATTATTTCTTTATCACTTTGAAACAATTTTCAAATTGTGGACCAAGATTAAAAACTTCACAATTCAGATCATCTTCAATTCCAATTTATAAGTCATACTTACCTAAGTGTTTTACTTTCCTAAAACATTTCATTTTGCTTACTCATTAATACCCATTTTATTATCAAATACAACAATCATTTATGATAATAACCAAGGAAACCAATTCATTATTATCTTATTTTTAAACTCTTCTCCAAATTCAAGATTTTAATTTCAGTTTGAATCCATTTCAAACTTGTCTTTATTTAATTTAAATTTGGTTGTATTTCTGTTACCACTTAATTCTCATTATTAAAATTTTCAAATAATACAACAACCAATTACCTTAAAATATAATGGTTAGAAGAATCATTGCTCTATATATATATATATATATATAAACTTATATGAAAATCATTTACTTTTAAAATCATTATGTAAGAAAATAACAAGTACGCTCTCATACACACACACACACACACACTCAACTCATTTTAGGGTACCATTGACCCTATCCTTAATGAGTACTCCCACCAGAGCTAGGGTACTCGCTTAACCTTCTGCACTGATACCAAATGTAACGACCCGAAATTTTCGATCCTGAAAATTCCAGATAACAAGGGAAAAGAAGAAAGAGATAGAAGAAAAAGAAGAAACAGAAACACCAACATCTCACCTTCGTAGCGAATAAAATATAATAACAGTTATACAAAAGAAAACTATACTTAACAAATTACACTTTAATACATTAGAGTTAGACAAATGCACAAACACAGAACATATACAATCATGTCTCAGATACTACAATATCATAGCAGGAACTCTCCATACGTTCCTGCCATCCAGCTCGCTACCTGAGCTCTAGAACGTCCTTACCTGAAAATTTGTAATACTCGGTCTAACCCGAGCATTACATCAAAGTAACACCCGTGTCAGGCTGGAAACCAGCGTGAGTAAACCCATCTAACATGTAACACAAAGGCATACAACTTATATAAACCCGGGTAACTTGTATCAATTTACAACTTCACAAGTCGTTATAGACATCACTTACATCACTTATCAATTTCAAAGTATAAAACTTAGATTAAATGGTCCAATTCACTTAAATCATTCCATTTCAGCCTACAGATTTCACATATCAATTTATAAAGAATCGAAGTGGTTTCGGGTATTTACTGATACCCGACCCTGGTCTCTTCGAATCAAATGTCATCTTAATCCAAATTATTGAAGTGAATACAATTCAATTTTAAATGCAGGATGAAACTTTTACACAGCAATTCATCATCGATAGATAACTATATTATCACTGATCAACCCAAACATTCCATATCGCAAAATATTTCATATCACATATCAAAGATACCAAATAATCTGAGGCATTCAATATCATCTGATCATTCCTTGATTATCCTCTTTAAGTAATTGGCCTTCAATTAATTATACAGATTAATTAACCTTCACTCATTTACATTAATTACATTTGTCTTTAATTAGTTACTTAAATTAATTATCCTATAAACACTTACATTGATTAATCCTTTAATTAATTACACTCATTAATTTAGTAACCCTTAATTAATATTTTTTAAAGATTTACTTGAGGGTGAAGCTCAATAGAAATCAGTGTGTGTGTATATAAAATCACACAGACATATTCACAGCCTATAATCATATACATTCCATCCAATTTAAAAATCAAGTCAATACTTATCACCCAATTACTTCTAGTTATATTGCATGCAATCAAATTTCAAAATAGTTTTAAGGCTTTGTTTACTCACCTCTTTGTTTGAATAGAGAAGGTTCGAAAATCTGTAAACTGAGCTTGGAAGTTGATGAACTGCTATTTATTATGATTTGTACTTGACTACTTGCTTGAAAACAGAGTTGATCAGATCATTTGAAAACTTGTAAAACTGGAAGACTTTGAAATCCTGCTTTAAAACTGAGATGGATTTACCTTGATCTGCTTAGATGTTTCAGTTTTCCAAAAAGGTTGTTGTTTGATGATTTTCTTGTTTGAATATTGTTGATAGGTTTTGATTTCCTTCAGATCAATTTCAAAAATGGTAAAATGGCATGGCTATTTTTTTCTTTCATTTTACAATTTCAAATGGGAAACTTTGCCACTTGTTACATAAGTTTACAAGTTTTTATTTCCTATATTCATGGTTTTACAAATGTCATTTGCTAAGTAAACGTGTTTAAGTCCTTGTTTAAATAAATTTATAACTTTGTTTCGAACACTTACTTAAATTTTATTAAAATTTTAAACTTAACACCTTTTATTTAATTAATGTATGAATCATGTTTTCTTAAATGTTTATATATATACTAAGAAAATGTATTATGTTTACAAATGTATGTTAAATCTTTTATCAAATTCTATTCAAATCTGGACTATAATATTCTTATGCTTTTAAACTCAATTATATTTATAATTTAGTTCATATGTATTTTGAAAAGAAAGAACATTAAATCTTTTATAAATCTAATTAATCACAAAAGATATGTGTATATATATAAACTAAAACTTTGTATTTATTCTTATTTATTTATTTTCTGTCCGGATCAATATGTTTTTTTCAAATTATTTTACATATATACACACACTTATATACTTGTATATTTATAGACTTAAAATTTCAATATTTTAAAGTTTACACATATTTATTAATATATTAATTAATTTACTAAGATATATTATTTCCAGATATTTATACTTCGACATTTATCATAGTTTCAAATACATCCTGATATCTTTTATTACTAGAATTTTATCTTTTCACTGAATAAAACCAGTTTATTATCCAATTATCAGATGCCAAAAATCCAGGTTATCGCATTCCTTCCCCCTTAGAATCTTTTCGTCCTCGAAAAGGAACGAAGCCAAAATAAATCAAAATGCTTAAAATCAGATAAATTTCCTTTGATCATTTTTAAAATGCTTTTAAAATCTATATAATATTACAAAACAGTTTTTATAAAAATACTATTTATAACTAGATGTCTTAACCAGTCCATCCTTGTTCTCACAGAAATTCGGTCATACGTTGATATGGCGTGAGACTGAAAATCTATATGTACTTGGCAGACCCATTTTCAACACCCAGTGAAAATACTTTAAAAATAATTTTATTGAAAATATAGAAAACATTTTTGGAATTGAGGGAAACATCTTTGGTGAGAATGCTCTGGAAATTATCACCCCCATTGTAACGACCCCAAATTTTATATAAATTTAAATTTATAATTAAATAAATTTTTGATTAATAATTGTGGAATTAATTGATAAATTGATTTGAGTTTTTCCATGTTCAAATAATATATGTTTATAACGGGATAGTTTCTTTTATAATTGTTTTAATTTAATATCCCGAAAATGAATGAATGACAATGTAAATATCTTGAATTATAAAATATAAAGTAAAGATGTTAGATAAATTCTAATATCATGTTATATAAAATAGAAATTTATTTATATTACAAAATAATAAGTATAAGTCAAAGAAAGAAAACAAAAATATATGTAAGTATAGAATAGAGAAACATGTTTTATAAATTTTAAAAATGAAGTAAGGGTTTAAACCTAAATTTTTATCATACTTGACGAATGTTGATAAGTAACAACTTAGCGTACTAGTGTTAAAACATAACATACATATAGAAGTATTGCAAAACAAAACAAAGAAGATATAGAAAGAAAAAGAGAAAATGAAAGAAATGAAACAAAGACAAAACAAAATAAAGTGTTGCCAGCAAAAACAAAGAGATGTAAGGTAAGTATGAACATATATGAAAGTAGCTTACAAATTAAACCAAACAAACAAGATAAAATTCAAAGTTAAAAAGAAAAGAAACAAATAAAATACATATACACTTAAACAAATACAAGCCATCACGATCATCTCAAATTTGTACAGCTGAAATGGAGTATGGAGAGGAAAGTATATATGTACAAGGCGATAAATGCAATACATCTCAACATTTAATGCAACATACTTCAGCCATGCTTATTTAATAGATAAAGATATCACATGTACCAGTTTTGTATACCCTGTATACTTCTATCCCAATATACTTCTTTCTTTATATCTTCTTCATCACCACTTCGTTTCATTTAAAAAATAAAGCTAAAAAAGAAACTGAGAAAAAGAACGTCATTCAAAACTCAAGCAAAACAATACAAACTAGAGATCAAAACCAAAAGGCTTTCAACTTGAATTATCAAAACCTGTTTCAACATTTTTCACTGCTTTGTTTTCTTGGGAAATAAGGTGAGCAAACTAGACCTCTTTGTTCTTTTACCTGTGAGTAACAGATGTTTTCATTTATTTTTAAGACATGAATTTGTTGCCTTTACATCTGTGAGTAACTGTTTGTATATGTATGGATTCTCTGAGTGAATTTGAATGATGGAAGTATTTGTGTGCAGGTTGATATTCAAATATGTCCTCTGTCTAAACTTCCAAACACAAGACTTTTATTCAAAAAAAAATTCTTTTGCACTTGTTCTATTTACTGATTGGACTTAAGTTTCAAACCAAAACTATTTGTTATAGCCTATACTCAAAACGTAAGATTTATTTAAGTTCGAACAACTTGTTAACATCCTTGGAAATCAAGAAAACTGGCAAAGCTTTAAATAAGTGAAAAATTGAAACCTCTTAATTCATGGATTCAGGTATATAAACTGAATTCTCATACTTTAACATGATTTTTAAAACAAAAATCATGATTTTTAGAGCCAAGATAAAAGGGCAGTTCGCGTTTGATCGAATTTCGATCTTTTGGTGATCACTAGCGATCCAAGGGTTTGGAGGGGTCGAAATTTTGGATGGTGATGGACAAGCCTACGGTGAGTCGAGGAAAAATAGTTGGAGGTGGCCACGGCCACGGTAGCGATAGCGGTAGGCGTTTGAAGTTTCTAACCCTAGCTTTAAGGAGGGGTTGCATTTTTGATTCGTTCTTCTTCCATGATGCATCGAGTGACGCACGATTGTGGGTGATAGTAGAGGGAGTGTGGACGAAGGGTTGGCCGTAGTTTGGGACTTTCTGATGGCCAGAGGTGGGTAGACGAGGCGATCTACTGATGTTGGTTGAGTTCCAGGAAATGTTCGAACAACCCAAATCTCGATTTCGTGGAGGTATTGGATTTTTGGGTTGTGGAGTTTGTCGATGGGGTCATGAGAGACTCGGGGTTGATCTCGACGTCGATCGGCGATGCTCGACGTATCTGTGCACGTGTACGAACAGGCGAGCGTATCTGGGTGGTTGATCGAGATAAGAAAGAAGATGGTTGCCTCGAAGTTTTGTTAGAGTTTCGCGGGGAAGAAGATAAGCGTGCTCGGGTTGAAGTTCGAAGTTTTGAAGCGTTTGACTCGAAGTAATATAGCTCGAGCCTGTTGAATTGAAAAATGTTACAGATCTTTAAAATTTTGAAAATCAAATCTGTACCAGGTTTTAAGTTATGAATATCATGCTAAAGTTTAAAACTAAAGAAAGAATAAGACCTGATTTTGGAAACCAAAATAATTAAAATAAGTTATAAACTTAAAGACAAAAGCAAAAGTTTTATTTAGGTTATGTTAAACAAGAATTTTAAACAAAGTGTTAACAAAATTCCCAGTAAAGTTTTTTTTTGTTTAACATGTTAATTTAAAAGTTTGAAGTTCAAATTTGTTGTTACTTTGGAAATTTTATCCCAAAGTGTTTTCAAAAAAAAAATTTGATAATTAAAGTGATTAATAAAGATAAAATGGTTTATCTTTTAGTTAATTAAGATCTTAAGTTATTAATGATTTATTAATTAATATAAGTAATTAAAGGATAATTACTTAAAGAATAATTACTTAATTAATGATTGATTAAAGATTAATTAAAGGTTAATTAATTAAAGCAATTAATTGAAGATAATAAATCAAAGATTAATTAATTAATGTGAGTGGTTAGGGATGATCACTTATTGTAATTTTATTAAGTAAATGGTAATTAATCAATTAAGGGTTAAATTATTAATTAAAGATAATTGATTAAATGGATGACTTGATTGTTTGATATCCCTAATATATGATGCTTTGTGATACATCCTGATTTATGTGGTGATTTGTAATTTACTATCTGTGACATATATATTTGTGATCTTTGTATAACAGATAAGCGTTATAGTTTATATCGCTTATCAATTATATTCCTGTATTCTGATCTGTGATAATTGTATGATGTTGCACTACTGTGTATAACCCCTGGACTACACCATACACACAAAAATATGGATTTCACGAGGAAATCGGTTAAGTCACAGATAATTTAAATTTAATATTTTTGAAATTAAAGTTTTAATTTCAAATTGATTTTGAAAATGGATTTGGGTTAAACGGTAAAGCTTTTGAAAAAGGTTTTCACAGATAAAAGCTATTTTGAATAACTCGGTAAAATCTCCAATTTAAATAATTCAATTTGAATTTGAATTCGATATTTGGAATTGAATTCAATGATTGGAAATTTTGATTAAAGATATTATAAATGTCTTTTATACGAAGTTAAACCACTTTTAAAATATTGGTTTGAGAATTCGAATTTAACCCAAAGACTTGAAATCGTATGAATGAATCAGATTTCCAAAATGAAAACTGTTGTTTTCAAATGATAAACACTTTTAGATAAGAACTGAGATTCCAGTTAATTAGGGGAATTTCAAGATGGAATAGAGAAATGATTTTCGTAAGTTATGAATGAATTCTTTTTGAAAGCTATGAATTAAATCTTTTTGTTTTAACAGATTTAAAATGATGATTTGTCTAAACCATTTGAAATGAAATTGTTTTGAAGGCTATAAGTTAAATCTTTGATTTAAAGATTTAACGAGTTAATCAAATTGAAATGAAATTGTTTTGAAGGCTATAAGTTAAATCTTTGATTTAAAGATTTAACGAGTTAATCAAATTGAAATGAAATTGTTTTGAAGGCTATAAGTTAAATCTTTGATTTAAAGATTTAACGAGTTAATCAAATTGAAATGAAAATTGATTTGGAAAATCTGTGAATGAATCTTTTGTTTAAAAGATTAAAATGTGAAAATTGTTTAAACCGTTAAAGGTTGTGAAAACGAATCTTTTTGTTTAAAGATTGAAAATGGTAATTTGTTAAGCCATTTGAAGAAAAGCTTTGGGTAATAAGTTGTGACTTAATTGAAATCCCATTATCCATTTGTTTTTGAAATATCGTGCTCACTATTCGGTTTAGCCGGGAAAGGACCTTTGTGTCGTATAACCCATTCTGAATATGTGATTTGACGTTATGGATAGCATTTGAAGACCGGGTATTTGCAAGAACGATAGTATGACCTATCGATTGTCTCTGCACTGAGTTGCAACGGTATAGAGACTCCCTAAGTGATGGGAAATCCGATCGGGATTGTGAATATCCGGATTGCGAGGACTTCTTTGTAAGTGCCTTCGGTTCTGTTCGAGCCTGGAACAGACTTGTATGGATTGTATGTCTGACATTACAAATTGAGATATAAAGCTGATTTCTTTCAAATATATTTCTGTTGGTGGCGGAGAATTTATTCTCTTAGCTTAACACCCTTCTCTGAGACATACGAGCTCAGAGGTTGTGTAGTTGAATGTTATCAGCGATATATTCCCAATTTGGTAATATGACATGCTGAGTGTTGCTGTAAAATGATCATTGTGTTGATCATTTGTGATAGGATCATTTATTTGATCGTCTATCTTGGTGATCATTTCTATGATCATTTGTTGACCCAAAGCATGGCTTTTGTATAAAGTATGTTTTTGTGGACGTGACTTCGTCGAGCCTCACACCCCGTAATGGTCAAAACAAGAAAGATGCGGCAAGGTTATGAGGGGTAGCTCCCTTTAGGGTATGTGCATTTCCTTTTGGAAAAGGGTGGTATCATGGTATGGAGCCCAGATACTTACTCATGTTGAAACACTTTATTTATGATTGTGTGATGTTGATGACGAGCGCTCAGTTAAAGGTCCTAAAGGACCGGGGGATGACATACTCGTGTCAGTAGTTACCCAGTTAGGGGTAACCCAGCCTTGTGTTGGCAGAGATCCGGTTTGGTTCTCGGGGATGTCCTTCCAGAGGCGTTCTCATGTGGCAATGGGAAGTTCCTTGGCCTGACCATTCGTTGGAAATCCAAAGAAACAATACGAGACTTGTACGGTTTTAGTTGTAGAACCTGCCATGGAATGTGGCGGTAACCTGCTATTGAACATGGTTAGCTATAGTAGGCATACGATAATGGTCGTATGTTGGCTAAGATTTATATCTTTACTTTCGAAATAATTTTTCCTACACTATGCACTAATAATAATATCAAATGTTCTTTTTAATGCGTATCAAGCATCTTTGACTATCATAAGGAGAAATCTCCTCCGATTCTGCGTTTGCATTGTGTGTGTGTGCGGGAGGCCTTATGGTAGTCTCATTTTTAAAAAGCATTGCGAATTGACTTTGAAAATCTTTTGTTGAATGTTTTAAAAGATAAACTGTTTTGTTGCTCACACCAGTCCCACGACTGATCCGGAGTTTATTGTCTCTTTCCTAAACTCTGGGTGCTCATTATGTTCTACACGAGCAGTCTAGAGTTGGGTTTTTCAGATAGTCAGGTTTAGCAGATTATCTAGAGTTTGTTCAGTCTTTGGATCACACCAGTCTTGCTTAGCTAGGTGCATCGTTATTGGGAGTTCGAGCTATTGCTGGATTGATTCTTGGAAATGGAGTTGCAGTTCTCAGAGTTCTCTTTTGAAGACTATCTTAGAGTTATATTGTTCCGCTGCTAGATGTTATCTATCGTTTTCTTTTCCGCTGCTATTTTGTTGTATCATATCTCTGATGTATATTGATATCTATTGGATCATCTGTTGTATCAGATATTGTGTCAAATCTGTTTGTCAATGTATTATTCTTTTATTCCGCTGTGTTGTTTACTTAATGTTGTTATAAGCTCCGGCGAATCGGATTTGAACGGTCGAATCTATGGCATTCGAATACGATATGAAGTATGGATGTCGATTTTCGAGCGTGAAAAATCTGAAACGTTACATTTGGTATCAGAGCTAAGGTTGAACTTTAGCTCAGGAGTATAACACATTAAGTAGCTCATTAGAGATAGGGTGAAGTATCCCTAGAATGAGTAATCCCTAAGATATCTGTTTTAACGCCTCAGTAAATTCTCTTACTATCCACTGATAGTGAGTATGAGTGCAAGAAGATGACGAGATAGGGGACGGGAAAGTACGACTATATTTGGTCAATGCTCTTTAACAACAGTGGAAACAATCTTTCTCTGTCAATCTCCTCTGATTCATTTCCAAATTTCTTTTGATTTGCTTCGTGGCTGTTGCAAGAAGAAGTTTCGATGCGGTGATGCCCTATGAAATCGTTGTAGAAATTCTTTCTTCGTATTTCATTAGTTTCTTATCAGTTTTTGATTTAAACTTTAATGAATTTGAAATTTTAAATGAACCGGAAATTTTGATTTGAGTTAAATTGGATTAATAGAATTTGAGAATAATTTGAATTGAATCAATTAAACGATTTTGTTTAAAACCAAATTTGAAATTCTATTGTAATTTCTCGTGAATACCAAAGTCCGAAGAGGGACAAATTGGTATGTATTCTGAGATATTCCGACTTGAATTTGGAATCCATATCTTGGAGAAATTGTAGAGATTAAGTCTATCTCTGTGTTGTTTTCGTGCCTGCGAATTTCGAGGACGAAATTCTTTTAAGGGGGGAAGTCTGTAACGACCCCGAATTTTATATAAATTTAAATTTATAATTAAATAAAATTTTGATTAATAATTGTGGAATTAATTGATAAATTGATTTGAGTTCTTCCATATTCAAATAATATATGTTTATAAAGGGATAGTTTCTTTTATAATTGTTTTAATTTAATATCTCGATAATGAATGAATGACAATGTAAATATCTTGACTTATAAAATATAAAGTAAAGATGTTAGATAAATTCTAATATCATGTTATATAAAATAGAAATTTATTTATATTACAAAATAATAAGTATAAGTCAATGAAAGAAAACAAAAATATATGTAAGTATAGAATAGAGAAACATGTTTTCTAAATTTTAAAAATGAAGTAAGGGTTTAAACCCAAATTTTTATCATACTTGACAAATGTTGATAAGTAACAACTTAGCGTACTAGTGTTAAAACATAACATACATATAGAAGTATTGCAAAACAAAACAAATAAGATATAGAAAGAAAAAGAGAAAATGAAAGAAATGAAACAAAGACAAAACAAAATAAAGTGTTGCCAGCAAAAACAAAGAGATGTAAGGTAAGTATGAACATATATGAAAGTAGCTTGCAAATTAAACCAAACCAACAAGATAAAATTCAAAGTTAAAAAGAAAAGAAACAAATAAAATACATATACACTTAAACAAATACAAGCCATCACGATCATCTCAAATTTGTACAGCTGAAATGGAGTATGGAGAGGAAAGTATATGTGTACAAGGCAATAAATGCAATACATCTCAACATTTAATGCAACATACTTCAGCCATGCTTATTTAATAGATAAAGATATCACATGTACCAGTTTTGTATACCCTGTATACTTCTATCCCAATATACTTCTTTCTTTATATCTTCTTCATCACCACTTCGTTTCATTTAAAAAATAAAGCTAAGAAAGAAACTGAGAAAAAGAACGTCATTCAAAACTCAAGCAAAACAATACAAACTAGAGATCAAAACCAGAAGGCTTTCAACTTGAATTATCAAAACCTGTTTCAACATTTTTCACTGCTTTGTTTTCCTGGGAAATAAGGTGAGCAAACTAGACCTCTTTGTTCTTTTACCTGTGAGTAACAGATGTTTTCATTTATTTTTAAGATATGAATTTGTTGCCTTTACATCTGTGAATAACTGTTTGTATATGTATGGATTCTCTGAGTGAATTTGAATGATGGAAGTATTTGTGTGCAGGTTGATATTCAAATATGTCCTCTATCTAAACTTCCAAACACAAGACTTTTATTTCAAAAAAAAATTCTTTTGCACTTGTTCTATTTACTGATTGGACTTAAGTTTCAAACCAAAACTATTTTTTATAGCCTATACTCAAAACTTAAGATTTATTTAAGTTCGAACAACTTGTTAACATCCTTGGAAATCAAGAAAACTGGCAAAGCTTTAAATAAGTGAAAAATTGAAACCTCTTAATTCATGGATTCAGGTATATAAACTGAATTCTCATACTTTAACATGATTTTTAAAACAAAAATCATGATTTTTAGAGCCAAGATAAAAGGGCAGTTCGCGTTTGATCGAATTTCGATCTTTTGGTGATCACCAGCGATCCACGGGTTTGGAGGGGTCGAAATTTTGGATGGTGATGGACGAGCCTACGGTGAGTCGAGGAAAAATAGTTGGAGGTGGCAATGGCCACGGTAGCGATAGCGGTAGGCGTTTGAAGTTTCTAACCCTAGCTTTAAGGAGGGGTTGCATTTTTGATTCGTTCTTCTTCCATGATGCATCGAGTGACGCGCGATTGTGGGTGATAGTAGAGGGAGTGTGGACGAAGGGTTGGCCGTAGTTTGGGATTTTTTGATGGCCAGAGGTGGGTAGACGAGGCGATCTACTGATGTTGGTTGAGTTCCAGGAAATGTTCGAACAACCCAAATCTCGATTTCGTGGAGGTATTGGATTTTTGGGTTGTGGAGTTTGTCGATGGGGTCATGAGAGACTTGGGGTTGATCTCGACGTCGATCGGCGATGCTCGACGTATCTGTGCACGTGTACGAACAGGCGAGCGTATCTGGGTGGTTGATCGAGATAAGAAAGATGGTTGCCTCGAAGTTTTGTTAGAGTTTCTCGGGGAAGAAGATAAGCGTGCTCGGGTTGATGTTCGAAGTTTTGAAGCGTTTGACTCGAAGTAATATAGCTCGAGCCTGTTGAATTGAAAAATGTTACAGATCTTTAAAATTTTGAAAATCAAATCTGTACCAGGTTATAAGTTATGAATATCATGCTAAAGTTTAAAACTAAAGAAAGAATAAGACCTGATTTTGGAAACCAAAATAATTAAAATAAGTTATAAACTTAAAGACAAAAGAAAAAGTTTTATTTAGGTTATGTTAAACAAGAATTTTAAACAAAGTGTTAACAAAATTCCCAGTAAAGTTTTTTTTTGTTTAACATGTTAATTTAAAAGTTTGAAGTTCAAATTTGTTGTGACATTGGAAATTTTATCCCAAAGTGTTTTCAAAAAAAAAATTGATAATTAAAGTGATTAATAAAGATAAAATGGTTTATCTTTTAGTTAATTAAGTTCTTAAGTTATTAATGATTTATTAATTAATATAAGTAATTAAAGGATAATTACTTAAAGAATAATTACTTAATAAATGATTGATTAAAGATTAATTAAAGGTTAATTAATTAAAGCAATTAATTGAAGATAATAACTCAAAGATTAATTAATTAATGTGAGTGGTTAGGGATGATCACTTATTGGAATTTTATTAAGTAAATGGTAATTAATCAATTAAGGGTTAAATTATTAATTAAAGATAATTGATTAAATGGATGACTTGATTGTTTGATATCCCTAATATATGATGCTTTGTGATACATCCTGATTTATGTGGTGATTTGTAATTTACTATCTGTGACATATATATTTGTGATCTGTGTATAACAGATAAGCGTTATAGTTTATATCGCTTATCAATTATATTCCTGTATTCTGATCTGTGATAATTGTATGATGTTGCACTACTGTGTATAACCCCTGGACTACACCATACACACAAAAATATGGATTTCACGAGGAAATCGGCTAAGTCACAGATAATTTAAATTTAATATTTTTGAAATTAAAGTTTTAATTTCAAATTGATTTTGAAAATGGATTTGGGTTAAACGGTAAAGCTTTTGAAAAAGGTTTTCACAGATAAAAGCTATTTTGAATAACTCGGTAAAATCTCCAATTTAAATAATTCAATTTGAATTTGAATTCGATATTTGGAATTGAATTCAATGATTGGAAATTTTGATTAAAGATATTATAAATGTCTTTTATACGAAGTCAAACCACTTTTAAAATATTGGTTTGAGAATTCGAATTTAACCCAAAGACTTGAAAACGTATGAATGAATCAGATTTCCAAAATGAAAACTGTTGTTTTCAAATGATAAACACTTTTAGATAAGAACTGAGATTCTAGTTAATTAGGGGAATTTCAAGATTGAATAGAGAAATGATTTTCGTAAGTTATGAATGAATTCTTTTTGAAAGCTATGAATTAAATCTGTTTGTTTTAACAGATTTAAAATGATGATTTGTTTAAACCATTTGAAATGAAATTGTTTTGAAGGCTATAAGTTAAATCTTTGATTTAAAGATTTAACGAGTTAATCAAATTGAAATGAAATTGTTTTGAAGGCTATAAGTTAAATCTTTGATTTAAAGATTTAACGAGTTAATCAAATTGAAATGAAATTGTTTTGAAGGCTATAAGTTAAATCTTTGATTTAAAGATTTAACGAGTTAATCAAATTGAAATGAAAATTGATTGGAAAATCTGTGAATGAATCTTTTGTTTAAAAGATTAAAATGTGAAAATTGTTTAAACCGTTAAAGGTTGTGAAAACGAATCTTTTTGTTTAAAGATTGAAAATGGTAATTTGTTAAGCCATTTGAAGAAAAGCTTTGGGTAATAAGTTGTGACTTAATTGAAATCCCATTATCCATTTGTTTTTGAAATATCGTGCTCACTATTCGGTTTAGCCGGGAAAGGACCTTTGTGTCGTATAACCCATTCTGAATATGTGATTTGACGTTATGGATAGCATTTGAAGACCGGTGGTGAAGACCGGGTACTTGCAAGAATGATAGTATGACCTATCGATTGTCTCTGCACTGAGTTGCAATGGTATAGAGACTCCCTAAGTGATGGGAAATCCGATCGGGATTGTGAATATCCGGATTGCAAGGACTTCTTTGTAAGTGCCTTCGGTTCTGTTCGAGCGCGGAACAGACTTGTATGGATTGTATGTCTGACATTACAAATTGAGATATAAAGCTGATTTCTTTCAAATATATTTCTGTTGGTGGCGGAGAATTTATTCTCTTAGCTTAACACCCTTCTCTGAGACATACGAGCTCAGAGGTTATGTAGTTGAATGTTATCAGCGATATATTCCCAATTTGGTAATGTGACATGCTGAGTGTTGCTGTGAAATGATCATTGTGTTGATCATTTGTGATAGGATCATTTATTTTATCGTCTATCTTGGTGATCATTTCTATGATCATTTGTTGACCCAAAGCATGGCTTTTGTATAAAGTATGTTTTTGTGGACGTGACTTCGTCGAGCCTCACACCCCGGAATGGTCAAAACAGAAAAGATGCGGCAAGGTTATGAGGGGTAGCTCCCTTTAGGGTATGTGCATTTCCTTCTGGAAAAGGGTGGTATCATGGTATGGAGCCGAGATACTTACTCATGTTGAAACACTTTATTTATGATTGTGTGATGTTGATGACGAGCGCTCGGTTAAAGGTCCTAAAGGACCGGGGGATGACATTCTCATGTCAGTAGTTACCCAGTTAGGGGTAACTCGGCCTTGTTTTGGTAGAGATCCGGTTTGGTTCTCGGGGACGTCCTTCCAGAGGCGTTCTCATGTGGCAATGGGAAGTTCCTTGGCCTGACCATTCGTTGGAAATCCAAAGAAACAATACGAGACTTGTACGGTTTTAGTTGTAGAACCTGCCATGGAATGTGGCGGTAACCTGCTATTGAACATGGTTAGCTATAGTAGGCATACGATAATGGTCGTATGTTGGCTAAGATTTATATCTTTACTTTCGAAATAATTTTTCCTACACTATGCACTAATAATAATATCAAATGTTCTTTTTAATGCGTATCAAGCATCTTTGACTATCATAAGGAGAAATCTCCTCCGATTCTGCATTTGCATTGTGTGTGTATGCGGGAGGCCTTATGGTAGTCTCAATTTTAAAAAGCATCGCGAATTGACTTTGAAAATCTTTTGTTGAATGTTTTAAAAGATAAACTGTTTTGTTGCTCACACCAGTCCCACGACTGATCCGGAGTTTATTGTTTCTTTCCTAAACTCTGGGTGCTCATTATTTTCTACACGAGCAGTCTAGAGTTGGGTTTTTCAGATAGTCAGGTTTAGCAGATTATTTAGAGTTAGTTCAGTCTTTGGATCACACCAGTCTTGCTTAGCTAGGTGCATCGTTATTGGGAGTTCGAGCTATTGCTGGATTGATTCTTGGAAATGGAGTTCCAGTTCTCAGAGTTCTCTTTCGAAGACTATCTTAGAATTATATTGTTCCGCTGCTAGATGTTATCTATCGTTTTCTTTTCCGCTGCTATTTTATTGTATCATATCTCTGATGTATATTGATATCTATTGGATCATCTGTTGTATCAGATATTGTATCAAAGTTGTTTGTCAATGTATTATTCTTTTATTCCGCTGTGTTGTTTACTTAATGTTGTTATAAGCTCCGGCGAATCGGATTTGAACGGTCGAATCTATGGCATTCGAATACGATATGAAGTATGGATGTCGATTTTCGAGCGCGAAAAATCCAAAACGTTACACCCATCCATGGTCGCAGTTACATCCTGGGTTACGTTGCCATCGCAGCAAAAGTCCATGTATTTGTAGGCACTCCGCGCCCCTCGATTACGCCATGGAACCCACAACAGATCGCATTTACATTCCAGGGTTACGTTGCCATCACAGCAAAAGTCCATGTAAGTGTAGGAATCAGCGTCCTCGATTTTCGCTGCCAAAAATGAAACTTCTCCACTCCCACATAGGTCGTAGTCTACCGATGTAAAATCAAACGCAGACTGTTGGCTCTCAGTGACACACATGACTTTTGCTATGGTCTCCAGTAGATCGCAGTGACATCGAATTACACCGTCGTCACAACATACCCAAATGCCTCTGTAGGCCTCAGCACCCTCGACTTTCGCTACACACTACACATAATCCTCAGGAACTATTTTTTCCCAGACTCCTCACAGGATCAACTTTAGAACCCCTCCTTATGGTTCAAGGCAGTACCACCCTGTAGCACTCCTGAGAAGTTCATTTCAAGGGAGCGCCTTTTTCTCCAGTGCCATTTTCAAAACACTTTATACTATACACATATAGTATTTTTCAAATCATACACCTAGTATGAATCTCATATAAATCTCCTTTCTCAAAATCGATTGTCACAAAATCGATATTTCTCAAGCTAGGCTTTCCAAATCCAATATTGATTTTACCCAAAAATCAAAAGCCTTTCCAAATCCAAAGGTTCCAAACCATTTCCCAAAATCCTCATAAGATCATTTATATATATATACATACATATATACATATACATACATATACATATACATATATATATATATACAACTTTAAAAATCTTTGGATCACTTCAAACTTGTATAAGTTCCCTTTTTATACTTCAAATAATTTCAAAAACCATTTTCTTCTGGCAATAGATTCAACAAGGGAAGATTTATCATATATAACAAAGGTATAAAACTTTGTTTATTCTAAATCAAATACTCAAATTTGATTATTTTATAAAGTCACTTACCAAATTACTTTCTTCCATAAAGTAAATTTCTATCATAGAAATATCCAATTTCCACTTTATTTCATCATATATTTCACAAAATATACTTTTCATTCCATAAAACCACTTTACAGTTCTTACCCACAAGATTCCCAATATCAATTTCATTCAAATCCGTACGATGTACACATATCATCCGTACGCTATAACAATCTGATCGCTCACTCGATCACACAAATTCACTTCCGAACTAGTATCGTCCATCCGACTTCCTAGTGAGGACTCAGATCTGGTTTCTTGATCGGAAACCATCATTCTCCTTGCATAGTCATAACTATGATAAAGACTATCCAGAGCCAATCAACAATCCGTATCCAGATTCGCCGTCGAAAATCGAGTGAAAAATCTCAACTCGGATCGATATACTATCTCGAAATTCTGTGCTCGAATCTAGATCAAATCTCTATGCGAATAGAATAATATACGTACATCATACGTATTTATCCTCATTGATTATTAGCTAAATCAATCTTCTTTCTATTCACATTCACTTTAATTTTCATTCACTTATTCATAATTGCTTCAATCCCATTTGGATTATCACCTCAATTCTTATCTCAAATGGATATTAATCATGAACAGTTTACACTCTGACCGGCTTAAATTTAGAAAATAATTCAAAGAGTTTAAAATAAATAAGTAGTTGAAAAATAATTATTAATTGTAAAATATCTGTAAAATAGTTAAATAATGATAAAATAGTTATAGATAGTAGTTAGTTATAAAATAGTTGAAAAACAGTAATTTGTTTATAAAACAGTTGTAAAATAGTTAAATGGTTTCAAAAATAATTATAGAATAATTATAAAATAGTTTGGGATTTAAAAAGAAAGGTTGTGTATATAAATAACTTGGAAAAATAAGTTTATATTAAAACAATTTGTATTGAAAAATAGTCTAGAGTTAAGCTGTTCAATTCCCAATCTCCATTTCCATCAATTCAATTTAAATTTCCTTTTCTATTTAAATTGATTCAATTCCAATTTGAATTGTTCCCAATTCCAATCAATTGCCAATTTCCAATTAACTTCCAATTTCAATTCAAATTAAGTTAACAGCCATTCTAATCCCAAATTCAAATCAACTTCCTATTTGCATTTGAACTCATTCAACTTCAATTTCATTTCAACTCCAGTTTGAATTTTATCCCAATTCAAGTTGAATTATCCTTGATTCTTTCCAAATTCAAATCAAATTCCATTTGAATTTACTTATTCAACTTTAATCACAATTTCAATTAATTCAAATAAATTTCAAATTGAACCAATTTCAATTCATATCAATTACAGTTTGAATTAATCCAAATTCCCATTTGAATTTGATCTCATTCAACTTCAATTTTATTTCAAATTAATCCAATTCAAATTTTCCATTTGAATCTTTAAACTTATCCCTCCTCAATGACAATTCCAATTAATTCAAATCAAATTTAATTTTTAACTAATTCAATTCAAAATTCAAATTTAAACCATCCCGAATCATATAAATTCGAATTAAATTTTTAAATGTTGATTTAATCCTTTAAATCAAATCAACTTATCTCTTTAAACCATTTAATTCTGAATCCAAATTCCATTTTAACCTATTTCAAAGTTCAAATAATATTTCAAATCCTTTTTAAACAAATAAATCTTTGAAATTCAATTTATCACCAAATTTCAAATTTTGAATCCAAACTTTTGAAGTGTTATCTTAAACATTCAAATCTTATGTCCAAAATGATTCCATTTCATCTTAATAATGGATATATTATCATACCCCATTTCTTCATTCATTTAAACAAATCCAATTTCAGCTTAAAGATTAATAATAACAACAGGATGGTATCATTCAAATTATTTTAAAACATCCATCCATTTTCAATTTCCAGATCTCAAACCCATTTTGAGATCACACAAAATCCTAATTCAAATTAACCATTTAACTTTCTAAGTTAATTACCAATTTCATCTTGAAATTTCCAACTCAGGTTGTTTGTACTAAACTTATTTAACTTTCCCAAAGTTAAATTCAACAAACTTAATCCAGTCATCCCTACTCAAATTTGAATTCCCATTTCAAATTTTAAACTTCACATTAATAATCTTTCCACTTCAAATTTCAATTTTTTTGTTAATATTCTTTCTTACTTATAAATTCATAGACTAATATCACTTTGGGTTTCACATCACATTTCAAGGAAAATTCAAAACTCAACCTTAGAGTTTAATTCAAATCACCTTTGATATTGTGTATATTCCTCATTTATACATATTAATTTCCTTTACACACCAAGTTATCCTTAAAAAAAAAAAATTAAAACCACCTTTGATTTCTAATTCAAAACAAATTCCTTTAAATTTTCAAACAACTCTTGTGTAAAACAGGGACCTTCATTCAAATACGTTAAATAACATTATTTATTATTTCTTTATCACTTTGAAACAATTTTCAAATTGTGGACCAAGATTTAAAACTTCACAATTCAGATCATCTTCAATTCCAATTTATACGTCATACTTACCTAAGTGTTTTACTTTTCTAAAACATTTCATTTCGCTTACTCATTAATACCCATTTTATTATCAAATACAACAATCATTTATGATAATAACCAAGGAAACCAATTCATTATTATGTTATTTTTAAACTCTTCTCCAAATTCAAGATTTTAGTTTCAGTTTGAATCCGTTACAAACTTGTCTTTATTTACTTTAAATTTGGTTGTATTTCTGTTACCACTTAATCCTCATTATTAAAATTTTCAAATAATACAACAACCAATTACCTTAAAATATAATGGTTAGAAGAATAATTGCTCTCTATATATATAAACTTATATGACAATCATTTACTTTTGAAATCATTATATAAGAAAATAACAAGTATGCTCTCATACACACACACACTCAACTCATTTTAGGGTACCATTGACCCTATCTTTAATGAGTACTCCCACCGGAGCCAAGGTTCTCGCTTAACCTTCTACACTGACACCAAATGTAACGACCCGAAATTTTCGATCCTGAAAATTCCAGATAGCAAGGGAAAAGAAGAAAGAGATAGAAGAAAAAGAAGAAACAGAAACACCAACATCTCACCTTCGTAGCGAATAAAATATAATAACAAATAATAACAGTTATACAAAAGAAAACTATACTTAACAAATTACACGTTAATACATTAGAGTTAGACAAATACACAAACACAGAACAGATACAATCATGTCTCAGATACTACAATATCATAGCAGGAACTCTCCATACGTTCCTGCCATCCAGCTCGCTATCTGAGCTTTAGAACGTCCTTACCTGAAAATCTGTAATACTCGGTCTAACCCGAGCATTACATCAAAGTAACACCCGGGTCAGGCCGGAAACCAGCGTGAGAAAACCCATCTAACATGTAACACAAAGGCATACAACTTATATAAACCCGGGTAACTTGTATCAATTTACAACTTCACAAGTCGTTATAGACATCACTTACATCACTTATCAATTTCAAAGTATAAAACTTAGATTAAATGGTCCAATTCACTTAAATCATTCCATTTCAGCCTATAGATTTCACATATCAATTTATAAAGAATCGAAGTGGTTTCGGGTATTTACTGATACCCGACCCTGGTCTCTTCGAATCCAATGTCATCTTAATCCAAATCATTGAAGTGAATACAATTCAATTTTAAATGCAGGATGAAACTTTTACACAGCAATTCATCATCGTTAGATAACTATATTATCACTGATCAACCCAAGCATACCATATCGCAAAATATTTCATATCACATATCAAAGATACCAAATAATCTGAGGCATTCAATATCATCCGATCATTCCTTGATTATCCTCTTTAAGTAATTAGCCTTCAATTAATTATACAAATTAATTAACCTTCACTCATTCACATTAATTACATTTATCTTTAATTAGTTACTTAATTAATTATCCTATAAACACTTACATTGATTAATCCTTTAATTAATCACACTCATTAATTTAATAACCCTCAATTAATTTTTTTTAAAGATTTACTTGAGGGTGAAGCTCAATAGAAATCAGTGTGTGTATATACAAAATCACACAAACATATTCACAGTAATCATACACATTCCATCCAATTTAAAAATCAAGTCAATACTTATCACCCAATTACTTCTAGTTATATTGCATGCAATCAAATTTCAAAATAATTTTAAGGCTTTGTTTACTCACCTCTTTGTTTGAATAGAGAAGGTTCGAAAATCTCTAAACTGGGTTTGGAAGTTGATCATTGAACTGCTATTTATTATGATTTGTACTTGACTACTTGCTTGAAAACAGAGTTGATCAGATCTTTTGAAAACTTGTAAAACTAGAAGACTTTGAAATCCTGCTTTAAAACTGAGATGGATTTACCTTGGTCTGCTTAGATGTTTCAGTTTTACAAAAAGGTTGTTGTTTGATGATTTTCTTGTTTGAATATTGTAGACAGGTTTTGATTTTTTTCAGATCAGTTTGAAAAATGAGAAAATGGCATGGCTATTTTTTTCTCTTTCATTTTACAATTTCAAATGCGAAAATTTGCCACTTGTTACATAAGTTTACAAGTGTTTATTTCCTATATTCATGGTTTTACAAATGTCATTTGCTAAATAAATGTGTTTAAGTCCTTGTTTAAATAAATTTGTAACTTTGTTTTGAACACTTACTTAAATTTTATTAATGTTTTAAACTTAACCGCTTTCATTTTAATTTGTGAATCATGTTTTCTTAAATGTTATAAATATACACTAAGAAAATGTATTTTGTTTAGAAATGTATATTAAACCTTTTACCGAATTCTATTCAAATCTGGACTATAATATTCTTATGCTTTTAAACTCAATTATAATTATAACTTAGTTCAAATGTATTTTGAAAAGAAAGAACATTAAATCTTTTATAAATCTTATTTAATCACAAAAGATATGTCTATATATATAAACTAAAACTTTGTATTTATTCTTATTTATTTTTTTATTATCTAGATCGATATTTTTTTCAAATTATTTTACACACACACACACACACACACACTTATATACTTGTATATTTATATACTTAAAATTTCAATATTATAAAGTTTACACATATTTATTAATATATTTATTAATTTACTAAGACATATTATTTCCAGATATTTATATTTCAACATTTATCATAGTTTCAAATACATCCTGGTATCTTTTATTGCTAGAATTTTATATTTTTACTGAATAAAACCATTTTATTATCCAATTATCAGATGCCAAAAATCCGGGTTATCACAAATATCATATATATTCTTTCAAAATTGTACGGCAACGTAGGCATGAATTTATATACATTATCTTTATACATTACAAACATGCAGACTAAAAATTTAAGTGCAGACCTTAAATCACACTTAGAATATATATACAATACATATATTGAAACAAATACATATATATTTTTAAATCAATCTTAAACTTTAAACATATATATTGAATTTAAAGCATATCTATAATAAAAATCAAAACATTTATGGGTATATACAAAATTATTATTATATCCAAACACATATTTAGAATACATACCTAATATATAATTTAAACTTAATACCCCTTATAAAATCAAGGTGACTTACTTTAAAATCAACATATAATTCTTATGCAACCCAGGTAGTAGTATGTAACCATAACTATATATGTAACCGCATAAATGTTACACTTAAACACGTTACATATTTAAAAATTATACCTTCCATTTTAAATCCAAGTATAGAAACAATAGGCCCTGAATTAAAATGTCACATATATGAAAAATGCAGGTCGTGTATGTGTATAGGTGTAAACTATGTATGCAAGCTATTCAGACACGTGCCAATTAAATCAAAACATGTGTATGGCAAGGAGAAGTAAAAAGGAAAGAGGAAATTCTCACACGTGAATGACAAGGCGAGCTTTTCATTTCTTTCCTATAGAAAAGCATGGCTATTGAATGATTTTTTTTTAGCTAAGGTAAGAAATTAAAGAGTGTGTACAATAGACGCAATAATTAGAACGAAACGTACGCTAAAAATAATTAACAAAGTAACATAATTTAAATTTATACGTTTCTTATTTATTCAGTAAATATGCTAAAGAATATATCAGGAAATAACGTACCATTAATAATGCCAAATAATTAAACGAGAATAGATATAGAGCATGTCAAGTAAACGTATAATTTATTGCCTTTTTACACATTATTTATCACTATATTTAAAATTTGATGGAATGGACATTACTTTCAAATATTATCATAATTTACATTAACAAAATATTTAATTATATTTATTAAAATTTATCTCCCAATTTTCTAAATAAAATCAATTTAAATCTCGCAATTGTGCATTAACTATAATTCCCACTTATGCTGAAATTTTGCCAAATATAACATTAGCATTTCTTTTCATTAATTGGTATTCCCTTCAATACATAAATTCATTAACCTTGACTGGTTTTGTTTACCTTTTATTTACTTAACACATTCTCATTCCCATTAATGTAACCTTTAATTATATTTTTATTATAATTTTATTTCCCATCCCAAAACAATCAACAAATTAAACACGTAACTTATAATAATTGTTTACAAGCCAAGGTTACACTTAGGTTTATCATACGTTAACCAAATTTTATAATTACATACATATTACCGAATTCATTCAATTACTATTAATAATATATAAATTCCTTTAGTTATACAGCACTTCCACTTGTTTACATATTTTATATTTTTATTTTATACCAAGTGCAACAATATACACAATTTCATTTTCATTTTGATTTCACTTAAATTGTTGATAATTAGTTCTTAATAACCATGGACACAATTCATTCTTAACATTTACTTCAATATAAATTCTAAAAGTTTTATTTCTTTCTAAATTTAATTACAAAAATCTTATCAATTCAACCAATTTATTTATCAAAATTTACGGGTCGTTGTACTCTCCCTCACTCAAAACTTTTCGTCCCCGAAAAGGAATGAGGCACGGAAAATACAGACTAAAAAGAATGAAATAGGACTAAGACAAGATGATAAGAAGATTAAAATTATACCCGATAACTGTTGTTATAGGTAAGTTTATCAAGGTGGAAAGTAGGAATGGCTAGAAGGGAAGATAGGTTGAAAGAAAAGGATGAACCACTATTTTAAAATTATATAAATTTCAATTATTTAGAAAGGTAAAATAAATGATCAAAATATCCTTTATGTGATACTTTATCAAAATAATTTTATAACTCGATGTCTTAACAAGTTTATCCTTGTTCCTGTAGACTCTGGCAGTGCGTTGATCAGGCGCAAAGCTAGAATTCTCCAGGTACTTAGCAGACTTGTTTCAACACCCAGTGAAAATAATTGAAAAACTTTTTAAAACAGATATGGAAAGTACAATCTAGACAAATCAACCAAACCTTTTGTCCAACCATGGACCGCAGATACACAAAGGTTACACCTGAATCCCCTAGAAAACATCCGTATCCATAAGCTTTCTCAGCCCTGCGAATTTCGCTATGATGATTAGTAGACCGCAGATACACAAAGGTTATGCCTGAATCCCCCAGGAAACATCCGTATCCATAAGCTTTCTCAGCCCTGTGGATTTCGCTACTAAAAACGACCTACGTAGATCATAGGATACACAATGGTTATGCCTGAATCCCCCAAGAAACATCCGTACCCCTGGGCCATCTCAGCCAAGCGAATTACGTTATGCAGTCGTGCCAAGAATAAAACCGTGGGTTACGCCACGGTGGGACACTCGAGTATCACATCCGGGAAACCAAAAATCAGAGAGAATAATATCGATAGAATGAATCCACAATGTGGCCACAGAGCGGATATCAAGTAGAAGGAACTTTCCATATCTTTATTTTGAAAATATATATCATATAGTACCTTTTTAAAATCACTTTCAAATATCATACTTATATAAAGCCCATTATATAATATTTTATTTTCAAATCGAATACTTTCCAAAATCAATAGTATATCAAATCACACTTATAAGATTTCTCTTTCCAAATTGAGTACCTTTCAATTAAATAGTTTTCAAATCAACTTCATACTTATACAAATCCATTTTATATAAGTTCGACAACTCCCAAATCAAGTACTTAATAATACAAGGTCCTCAATTTCAAATCATTTCAATATCAATTCATTTTCAAAATCATCATATAAGTACTAGGTTTACATTCCAATCTATTTTCAAAACCAAATATTTTTTTCAACATCAATTTTACCTAAAACGATTTCCAAGTTTATAACTATCCCTTTAAAACCTTTAAACTATTTATTCCTATAAAAAAACCAATTTACCTTTTGCAAATTATTTACTTAACAAAAGTTCCAAATTTATTAAGTCACGCTCTTCATACTTTAAGCATACAAAACCAAAATTGTATACTTTATTAAATATTTTATACTCTTTGAAATTCCTTAACTTTGAAAATTTAACCTCGATTTGAAAGTGCTCGAACCTTCAAAATAGTTGGTGAAATCAATTTCAATAGATAAGCTTATACCAAAACAAATCTGAAACTCAAGGTGTAGCGACCCGACTTTCTATCACCAGAAAGACGCATCACTATTGAAGAAAGAAAGGGATAGGAGAAGAAAAGAAAAGAGAAGAAAGAACAACAACACATCAGAATCTCACAGCGGAACGAATGAAATAGAATATATAACATATATTTTAGTATCATATACATCAGAGTACACAACTATGCATCTCAATTTAGACAGTTATAACATCTGTCTAACTATACAACTCAAGGTATCACAAGATACGGATATCACACAAACACAGCGGAACCAAAATATATCTACACGTGGAAGCCTCCTACTCCATATCTCCTCTAGAATTCGTCAAGCAAACCTGAATCACTCGACAACTCATACATAATATGAGTACCCAAGAGTTTAGTAAAACAGAAAATAAACACTCGGGTCAAACAGGGGTCTGGTGTGAGTAAACGGGTTAAAATTGCTTAACTTTAGAAAATCCTTTGAAAAGAAAAGGTATCACGTAAGACTTCCCACACATAAACATGGAAAAGTTTTTACCTTACGCTAAGCAAAACATTTGATAGGAAATCCAGTGATATTATAATAGTGTCTAGGGTTTTCAAGTAAATAAGAAATAGCTGAAATTGTTACATTCATTAAATTCCAGCTACTAGCCACAAAAGTGGGTGATACAAACAAAACCGTAGGGTCTCGTAGGAAGAATGGGTTTCCATCAATGGAAGGGCTACCGGGGTACCACCCGTCACAGTACGTGGCTTAGATCACAGTACCGAGGATTACGCCCAATCCCCTACATCACAAAGCCGGAACCATTCCTTACTGAACAGTCCCGAGTAAGATCACCCCATGATTGGCGCGACCAACCACCCACTAAGCCGAAATAAAAAGGGACATCTAGACAGGAATGACCTCACCCTGAAATTGGTGCTGCCTACCTAGCCTTGCTGCACCTCCCCTGTTTTAGCCATTACCGGGTTGAGAGGCGTGAGGCTGCGATTACCTTTATAGAACATATCTATCTTAGAATGCTCATCGTCCATCTGACCATGTTCTGAAAGCATTTGATCCATACAAGTTCGTTCCGGGTTCGAACGAAACCGAAGCCGCTATCCCGTTGCACTCATTTTGGAATCACCCCCAGAGTCAACGACCATAGCCCTGGCACTTTGAATCACTATCTCGAATCTATAAGTACTGTCTCCGCCAAACTCATCATGGAATCACCCCCAGAGTTATACCGACGAATAGTTCTTACACCTTGAGTCTTCACTAAGCTCCACTTGGATTCACGACCTAATGTTTAATTTGGATCGATGTGGTTTTTGGATGTCCAAATATGGAAACCCGATCCCGGTCTCATCGAAACCAAACGCCATTTTAATGTCCAAGTTGTTTAAGGGTTTAAACATTTAACTTATATCCAGAATGATATAAACAAATAGATGAATCACATTATCACAATAGATAATTCATATCAAATATTCATCTCACAAAGCAGCATATCAGAGATATCATACTCAAATCATCCAATATCAACCAAACACCCAATATCAATCATCCAATATAAATTAATCATCCAATATTAATCAATCATCCATAAGCAGAATTGATTAACTCTAAATCAATTGGATTATCTAAATCCTTCTTTATTTATTTAAATTTAATCATCTCTTAATGGTCTTCTTCAATTAATCTTCCTTGATTAATTATACTTTAATTACATTCAAGTAATTAACCTTAACCATATATAGTAATTAAACTTTAATTACTATCATTAATTACAATAATAAATGATCTTATATTTACTTCCATTAATCTAATCAATTATAATTAACTACATTAAACCTTAATTAATTACAATTAATTAATCACACTTTAATTAATTACTTTTATTAATTAACCATGATTAATTAATTAATTAACTAATGATCCTTAATAATTAATAATTTCTTTAATAAATTAATTAAATAATTAACTTGTAATAAATCACCTTATTAATCATAAACAGCAATTAACAACTTGTAATTACTTATCTTAATTAACATCTTAATTAATTACATTAATCCTTGATTGATTAATCTAATTAATTAGTCTTTAATTAATTAATCTTTAATTACTATCATTAAGTAATTATTAACTAATAATCCTTAATTTATTACTTTATAATTAATTACAATTTTAGTTAATTTCACTTAGTAATTAATCGCATTCATTAATTAATTAATCACATTAATTAAGTAACTAAAATTAACTAAATTAATTAAGTAATTAACTCTTAATTACCTACATAAGTAATTATCTTCTAATTACTTTCATTAATAAATCTTGATTGCTCTCTTAATTAATTACTTAACAAGTAATTAATTTGATCATTAAATAATTCTTAATTCTTATTTAATTAATTACTCCATAATTAATTAACTTCAAAACAATTATACTAATTAATCCTTAATTAACAACATCAAGTGTTTATCCATAATCACTTCCACTTCATTAATTACTCCCATGAGTCATTTCCTCTTTCCTTAATTACATTCAGTAATTAACCATTAATTACTTCATTAAGTAATTACACTTAATTAATTCATAATTAAGTGATTATTTAAAATTAAATAACAATTAACTAATTATTTAAAGTTAATTAAATAATTAATTAATTAACTTCTTATATTTCAAAATCCTTAATTAATTAAGAAAAACCTTAATCTTAATTAAATCTTTACTTATTAACAAATTATATTAATTAAGTATTCTTAAATTAATAACAAAGATATATTAACCATATTTATCTTCGCAAATTAATTATTTGAATTTAATCAAATTTTATTAACTTAAAGCAAGTTATTTTATTTGGTTTTCCAAAATTATAACAATAACCTTATTTTGAAAGTAAGGAATTTTAGAAATCAAATTTAAAATTTGAAACACCTTAATTATCTAATTCAAACTTATTCATCTTCAGTAAAAATTGAAACTTAGTTTTTAAATCATTACTTAAAAAAAATTAACTTAAATTTTAATTTAATATTTAAATTCAAAACATTCTTTTAAATTGAAATTCAAAATTTAGTTAAGATAATTACTTACGAAGAAATCATCTTTAAACAATTTAAATTTGAAAATAAATTCAAATTAACATTTATAAAAGTTTGATTTACTTTTACATCAAAGAACAAGTTAAGTTCTATAAATTTGTTTCCCTTTTTATAAACTTGTTTTAAAATTTTTAAACTTACCTTCATTATCCAACAACCAGTTGAATTTACAAATTAATATCATATACAGTATAAACCAGAAAACCCACACCTAAATTACTCGAGTAAATCACTCAACCCACACGAGCCAGCCCCGAAGACAAACTCACGTCCCTGTACTTCGAGCCGATCAACGAAAAACACAAGGGCAACTTCGGGAAAATCGCTTTCTTCCCCAATCTCTACCATTACCAGATCCAAAGCCGTGCACGGTGCACATGCACCTGAGACTCCGGCCAACCAAGGTCGTCGCGACGGTTGTCGTCGATCACATGAACCCACGAGAGCAATAATTCGAACCCAGATCCAACAATATACACTCGAATCAAAATTCGACCTATATCTCGAAAAAACTATAGAACAACTCAACACAAAACCACCCACGGCCGATGCCACGACGCCGTTAGGCCTTCGCCGTCCTCACCATAGAAACGCCATGTCACGAGCTTCATCAGCCCCAAATGCGAACACCTCCGGACCCATATCCAAGTCGCAAATGCCACTATAGTCAAACCGAAAACAAAAAACATGCTAAACCCTAATTTGATTGAATTCAAACGATTCGTTCATAGGGAAAAAAATTCAACATTTTTCCCTTCATCCACTACACAAGAACAAGCTTCAATGAAAAATCTAGCATCAATCATCATGTTGATCTTCGGCAAATCACCAAAATCCCCAAATCGAACAAACCCAAATGTCACACTAAATACCCAACTAAAAATTACAAATTTCATATCAAAATTCATGATTTTCCATCATGATTACATGCATGTAGTTCAATGTAGAATTTAAAGCAGTTGATTTTTAACAAAACTTTTAGTTCACTGTGTTTTACTATTTTTAAAATTATTTGTAAATTTAAAAATTATAGAAACTATTTTATAATCTTCATGAAACATTAACATACGACTTTTATTCAATCATCAAGGGAAAATATTGATGTTTAGTGGAAGGTTTGAATTTTGAAAGTGAAACCTGGTCGGAAAACAATAAATAATAGAGAGTTGATTTACACTCAGACTTGTTTTCACAAACATATATACATATCCATCAATTCAACAAATTAAACACTGAAAGATTTTCATGCAATCACCAAGATTAATTCATAGATTAACACATGCATTAGAATCTAAATCAATTTCAAACTATTTTTAAAATAATTTACTCACCTTTCTATTTGCAGAGAACAGAGCAGGTATCTAATTTTCCAGGCTTTTTGAAATTTTTATCTGTAAAGTGCCCTTGAATTTTCTTTGCTGATGAATTTGAATTCTTGTATGCTTCAATTTGATGGTTTTAAAGTGCTGAAACTGATCTTGAAGCTGCTGAGTTGATCATCATTCCATTTGAAATGCAGGTGTTTTGATGTTGCAGGTTTGATTTAGCATGCGGATTTTAAATTTTTCTTTTAGTTTAATTTCAGGTTTAAATAAAATTTCTGTTTTTGAGTTAAGAAAAGAGAACAAAGGAAAAAGTGTTTTTGAGAAAACTAGTTTTCTTCTTAAAACATTTATTAAAAATTAAAATGAATATGTTGCCACATGTTTGATAAGCCTACATTTGTCACTATTGTATTTAATTTCCTCATATGTGTTACTAATAACTTAACATGGTTACACGTGTACTTAAGCATTTTTGTATTAATTTTTATTTAATTTAAAATGTTAGTATAAACTTACTTATTTAAGTTACTTAATTAATAAATATTTATAGATGTATATAAATTTACTTTTAAAAGAAAATATTCTAAAACTAATTATAATACAAATAAATCTTTATACATGCATTTTAAAAATTCAAAACATTTATATGTATATACACACACATTTGTAATCATTTAAATTAAGCACATTAAAGAAGAAAAAAACTTTGACTTAATCCTTTTTAAACTATCATATTTAAAAAAAACAATTGTCCTATATTTGAAAACAATTGAATTAAACTTAAATTAACTTTTGGAAAATATTAATTTTAAAATAAAGCTTTAAATTAAAATTCATACATATATAGATCATAAATAGATCATATTAAATTTCAAAACAATTCCAAATTATAACATATACATACATATATATTATGTAACGACCCGTATTTTACGTGTCGATAAATCGTAGAATTTGCAGGTTGTTAGTGTTGTTTGTGATGTCTCTAGCTCGAGTCGTTTAGAAGTTGACCCGGGTGAAGTAATGAGTCGTGACCGACTCATGGGCATGACCGAGTTAAGGCTTGAGGCGTGACCGACTCATAGGCATAGCAGAGTTAGGCGACTCATGGAATTGGCCGAGATAAGGATGGACCGACCTATAGTGTTAAGAGCGACTTAGTGAATTGACCGAGTCATGGAATTAGCTAGTGACCGACTCATAATGGGTTGCGACTCATGGAGGGCCGACTCAGGGGTGGTTGAGTCGTGATAGCCGAGTTAGTAGGGTCAACGGTTTATAGGTAGTGCCGACTTAATAGTTACCGAGTTAAGGGGTTAGCAACTTAAGTATTTGACCGACCCAAGGGGATAGGTCGTAAGGTACTTGAGTCATGAGTCGCTTGAAGGCTTAAGTCGTTATCTTTGTTAGGTCGTATACTGTTGGGATCCTGATGAGTCGCGTGCATGATAAGTCATGACTCGTATACGAGTTAAGGCCTTGAGTTGAGTCGGTGAGACAGTTGAGTCGTTAGCGACTTAAGGGGCTAAGGCTTAGGTCGGTAGGGATAAGTCGTGTGTGTCTTAAGTCGTGTGACCTTCTTGCTGTGATGAGTCGGTAGGAAGTAGGTCGGCATGGTAATGAGTTGTAAACGACTCATGTTGAGTCGGCATAGGGGTCTTGAGTCGTATGCAGTTGAGTCGGCACCATAGTTGAGTCGTCATACGACTTAGGAGGTGCGACAGTGTTACGTTGAGTCGTAAGGTCTTTGAGTCGGCAGGTTCTTGTGTCGGCTAGGTGTTAAGGTGATGAGTGTTAGGTCGTTAGCGCTTGTGTCGGTAGGTGTTGAGTCGGCCTGGGTTGTTAAGTCGTGTGGATGGCTTAGTGTATGAGTCGCGTGTGTAGTGAGTCGGCAAGGATGGAGCGGCAGGGCATGAGTCGTGGACGACTCATGATGAGTCGGGACCGACTCATAGGGGCGACGACTCATGGTGTGTCCAGCCTATAAATAGAGGTGTTCGGCTCACTTTTTGGCACCGGTTTTTGAAGCAACGAAGTGCTGCCATTTTGAAGACTCGACTTCAGTATTTTCTTCACTTCTTTCTCTACTTCTACCAAGTGCTAACATCCATTGAAGATCGAAGATCAAGATCGAAGATCCAAGTGTCCAAGTTGAAGATCTTCATCCGTTTGAGCTAGAATTCATCGTTTCAAGTGAGATTCCGCCGGATCAAGCCGTGATCTTCGCTGTCCAGATCTGAAGTGTTGTGATTTTGAGGTGTTTGGGTGATTTGGTGAGTGGTAGTTATCTCTCACGCGGATCCAAAGGAGTATATTGGATTGGTGGCATGTTTGGGTGTTAAAGTTAGAGATTTCATGCATTTTTCTTAGATCGAAGTCTAGATCCATGGTTTTTGAAGATGTTTACTTATGCAAGTTTGTTTAATAAGCATTAGAGACAAAACCCATGTTTTATAATTGATAGATCTATGCTAAAAACCATGATTTCACATATGTTGGACTTTTGCTCGTTTATTTACGAAATTCCCATTATAGTTGATATTGCTTAAATTGCTTAATAGATCTTGTTTGAATGATTGATTATTTGAATGTATGATTGATTTGATTGTTTCCAAGTTAGCTAGTAGTTGATTTGGAACAAGATGATGAAAGAGGATTCAAAAGCTATGGAAGAAGGCTCTTGAATGGTGAAAGCTGCTTAAGGCATATGTAGCGGATGTTGAAGCTCATATGTATAGATTGGATGATGTTGAGATGGGACTTTGCCATGATTTGATGAGGCAAACCATGTTGTTGAGTTGAGACTTTGCTTTGATGCGATGAAGCGAAATATGATGTGAGTCTTGGCTTAATCCAAGCAGGGATCATTCCAAGCATGTTGATAACTTGAAGAGTAGTTCAAGTTGGTTGATAATGGATTGTTCAAGAGGTAGCTTGAGCTTGTATGAGGATAGTCGTCAAGAAGGATGGCTAGGAGGCTTGGATCTCGTCGTTGTTGAAGGTTCTAGCATGCTCAAAAGCAAGAGTACATGGGCCGCCCATAACGACTACAGGTAGGTAGTCGGGACACCCAAAAGACTACAGGTAGGTAGTTGAGTACTCTGGGCAAAGTAGATAAGTCCTAGGCACAAGGCAGTGTGCGGAGTTATGGTTAGAACCGGGGTTACCATTAGCCCTTGACAGATGGTCATTCAACTAACGGTGAAATCGAGGCAAGGATGGCAGTGATAGCCAGAGTCATGGATGTTTGGTTGTATTATCATTCGGCTTCAAGAGCGGTGTTTTCTGGGTGCTTATCTGATCTTGGTTTAGGCCTTGGGGGTTTGTATTTGGAAAACATCGTCCTTGACTCGAGTGGTATTCGCTTTACCTTAATTGTCTATGTTGTTATGCCTGCTTCTCCTTAGTGTATGTCTGGGGCTATCACTGTAGAAAGAGGTGGGGTGGGATGGTTTGGTTCCTATTCCTTTTATCCTTTATGCTCTTTTGGTATGTTTGATAGTTGATTTACTGCTCACTAAGACTTTGTCTGACTCAAGGTTTTATGTCTCCTCTTATTACCTTGGGCTGTTCATCCATGTTGGGATGGGCAGACTAGGTAGCAGGTGACAGGTGCTGTTCTTAGAGATCTACGCTGATGATGACGAAGACGAGCAGGAGGCTTTGCATACTAGTTTTCTTACTATATGTACTGGGTGTTCCGCTGTTATATCTGATTGAGTGTTTGTAGTGAGGCTTTGATGTATGGATGATTCATGTTTGTATAAAACTACTACGATGCTTATATGACGATTTTTCTGTTATGGGGCTTCACTATATATTTCTCTATTGTATTTTATCCATGCGCTGTGAGTTGTACGATAGAGTTTGCTGTTTTATTTTACCCTGACTATCGTCCATGGCTACCTGGCACGCCTTTCAGCGCACTATTCCATTGTTTTGGTGCGGGAGTCATGGGCGGTCGTCACATTTGGTATCAGAGCTTTGGTTAATCGATTTCAGCCAACGCTCGCTGACGTAACGACGTATGAGAGGCGTAATTGTATTTTGATGAATGATTACTATATATAATATAGTAGCCTAGAAGGATTTGAACTCCTTATGCAGTTGTTTCTTAAGGTGTTCTAATCATTCTTATTACAGATATTAAGGATGAGTCGAAGAGGGAGACCAGCTGCAAGGGAAAGCCGTGCTGATGAAGGAGCTGTTGATTATGGAACTATGTTCGAAGCGATGATGACTTCGATCATGAGAAGGATACCAGCTTCAGGATCATCAGTGGATGTGGGAGTTCAAGTTCAAGCTCCAAGACCGGTGGATTTTGCTAAGCTTTGCAAGGATTATACTTCTCTTGGAGGAAAAGCTTTCTTGGGGACGGAGTCGACTATTGAGGTGCAGAGATGGATTGATGCATGTCGAAGGATCTTTGGTGACTTAGGGATTGAGGATGCAACTAAGAGAAAGCTTGCATCGAGACAGCTTCAGGGAAGAGCTGCTGATTGGTGGAATTCTATCACCATTGATACCCCAGAAGAAGAGATTACTTGGGAGCAATTCCAAGTTAGATTTGAAGCCAAGTTCATCTCTACGGCTCAGAAGTCTGTTTTGTTCAAGAGGTTTGTAGAGCTCAAGCAAGGTGGGAGACCAGTTCTTGAGTATATTTCTGAGTTTGAAGCTTTGTCCAAGTATGCCAGATCGTACATTGATTCTCCCTATCAGAAGAATGAGAAGTTTGTGACTGGTCTGGATGCTTATCTTGGGAGGCAGTTAGTGGATCATTTGGACGATCCATTTGAGAAGCTTGTGGAGAAAGCCCTTAGGCATGAGAGTTTGTTTCCTAAGGAAAGTTCTGTTGTTGCTGTAACCAGGGAAGGATCTAAACCACACCAGAATGGCAATAAGAGGAGGAAGCAGCAGCAACAGAAGGGTAAGGATGGCCAGAAGAAGCCGAAGAGCGAAATGACTTGCTATAACTGCCAGCAGAAGGGCCATCTTTACAAAGATTGTAAGAATCCCAAGGTGCCGGGAAAGTGTTACAACTGTGATAAGCTGGGACATATCAAGAAGGACTGTCCAGAACCGAGGAAAGATAGGCAGGTTGTGCAAGCCTATGCTTTGGGGGCTGTTCCATTGTCTTCGAAAGCTCCTACTGCTGAAGAGAAGGGGAAGAGTGTGGTTGTTCAAGGTACTCTTTCTATTTGTGGTGTTCCAGTTAGAGTGTTGTTTGATACTGGAGCGTCGCATTCTTTTGTTTGTGATGATTTGGTAAGCCGGTTAGGTATGAAACCGGATATTGTTGATAGGCCATTGGTTGTGACTAATCCGGTAGGGGGTTCGTCATGTTTGTGTATGTTATGTCGTGGTCTAGTTGTGTCGAGTCATGATTGCTCGTTTGTTTGTGATTGCTTTGTTCTGAACTTTGCGGGGTTCGGAATTATTTTGGGCATGGACTGGCTTAGGAAGTATGCGGCTAGGATTGATTGTGAGAGGCTTGAGGTGACAGTCGGAAATGTGGAAGGGCGAAAGGTTGTGATACGATGTAAGCATGAGGAAGGCGTCTTCATGAGCTTCATGTATTCGCTGGTTGTTCCACGGGATGGACTGTCATCAGTGCCTATTGTGAATGAGTTTGGTGATGTCTTTGAGGAAGTCAAAGGGTTACCGCCGCATAGGGAGATCGAGTTTCGTATCGATCTAGTTGAGGGAGCCAGACCTGTTGTGATGCCTCTTAGGCGGATGGCACCGAGGGAGCAGCAAGAGCTGAAGGTGCAAGTTGATGACCTTTTGCAGAAAGGATTCATTCGGAGAAGTGTGTCCGAATGGGGTGCGCCAGTTGTGTTCGCAACCAAAACGGATGGATCGTTGAGGTTGTGTGTTGATTATCGTGAGCTGAATAAGGTGACTAAGAAGAACAAGTATCCATTGCCGAGAATAGATGACTTGTTTGACCAGCTTCACGAGGCTAAGGTGTTTTCTCAGATGGATTTGGCAACGGGATTTCACCAGTTGAGAGTGGCAAAGGATAGTGTGCCGAAGACTGCTTTCAGGACACCATCCGGGTTTTATGAGTGGCTGGTAATGCCGTTTGGATTGACTAACGCGCCAGCATATTTTGTGGATCTTATGAATAGGGTATTCAGAGATCAGTTGAATAAGTTCGTGCTTGTGTTCGTGGATGATATTTTGGTTTACTCCAGAACCGAGGAAGAGCACAAGACGCACTTGAGGATTGTTTTGGGAATTTTGTGGAAACATCAGCTGAAGGCTAAGTTTTCGAAGTGTCACTTCTGGAAGAGTGAAGTGAGGTTCTTAGGCCATGTTATCTCTGGAAATGGAATAGCGGTTGACCCCGCTAAGGTGGCAGCGATCCAGGATTGGGTTAGACCTAAGAATGCATCTGATGTGAGAAGTTTTCTTGGATTAGCAGGATATTATCGTCGGTTTATCAAAGACTTTTCCAAGATAGCTGCACCGTTGACAGGATTGACGAAGAAGAACCAAGTGTTCAGATGGGATGATAAGTGTGAGCAAGCTTTCGTAATCCTGAAAGAACGACTGACAAGTGCTCCTGTTTTGACTATTCCGAGTGGGAATGATGAGATGGTGGTTTACACCGATGCATGTGGCACTGGACTAGGAGCGGTGCTAATGCAGAAGGATAAAGTTGTTGCGTATGCTAGTCGACAACTAAAGCCGCATGAAAGGAATTATCCGACTCATGATTTGGAGTTAGCGGCAATAGTGTTTGCTTTGAAGATGTGGAGACATTACCTATTGGGAGTTAGATTCGAATTGTTTACAGATCATAAGTCGTTGAAGTATCTGTTCTCCCAAAAGGATCTGAATCTTCGACAGCAAAGGTGGTTAGAGTTTCTAGCATCTTATGATTTTGGTATAGCCTATACTCCAGGAAAAGGTAACGCAGTGGCTGATGCGTTAAGTCGAAGACATGCAGGATTGGGAGCCATGTTTTCGGAATGGAAGAGCCTTGAGTATTTGGCTGGATTTGATTTCAGGCCTAGATGCGAATTGGAACCTGAGATGTTGGCAAACTTATCGATAAGGCCTACTCTTGTGGAAAGAATTGGTGAAAGCCAAAAGAGAGATGATAAGCTTGTCAAGATTATCCGTGCTTTGGAATCTGGATTGGAACCAGAGAAGGATAAGGGATTCGAGGTCGATCGGGAGGGTTGGCTTCGAAAGCAAGGACGATTAGTTGTTCCCGATATAGATGGATTGAGAGATGAAGTTCTGAGGGAAAGTCATCACTCGAAGTTGACAATTCATCCAGGTGGTAATAAGATGTATCGGGATATGAAGAGAGCTTACTACTGGGAAGGTATGAAGAAGGATGTTGGAAGTTTTATTTCCAAGTGTATGAACTGCCAGTTGGTGAAAGCTGAGCAGAAGAAGCCCAGTGGATTACTTCAGCCATTAGAGGTTCCTACGTGGAAGTGGGAGCAAGTGTCGATGGATTTTATCGATGGTCTACCTAGAACTAGGACAGGGAATGAAGGGATTTGGGTCATAGTAGATCGTTTGACCAAGAGTGCAAGGTTCATTCCTGTTCGATCGAATAGGACTGCATCGAAGTTGGCTGAGCTTTATGTGAAGTGGATAGTTCGTTTCCATGGTGTTCCGAAGAGTATAGTGAGCGATCGAGATCCATTGTTCACCAGTAGATTTTGGAAGAGCTTCCAGGAAGTTTTGGGAACTGAGTTGTGTTTGAGTACAGCTTATCACCCTCAAACAGATGGTCAGACTGAGAGAGTCAACCGAGTTTTGGAAGATCTTCTTAGAGCATGTGTTTTGGACTTCGGAGGATCATGGGAAGATCACCTTCATTTGGTGGAGTTTGCTTATAATAACAGTTATCAGTCGAGTATTGGTATGGCACCATATGAGGCATTATATGGAAGACCGTGTAACTCTCCGACATGTTGGTTGGAAACTGGAGAAAAGCTGATACTTGGGCCAGAGATGATTCGACAGACTTCAGATTGTATAGAGATCATTCGGCAACGAATGAAGGCAGCCCAAGATCGTCAGAAAAGTTATGCAGATAATCGTCGAAAGGATTTGGAATTCGACGTGGGTGATAGGGTTTTTGTGAAGATTTCTCCATTGAAGAATGTTATTAGATTCGGGAACAAAGGAAAGTTAACTCCGAGATTTGTTGGACCATTCCCGATTATCAAGCGAATTGGAAAACTCGCTTATAGATTGGAGTTACCGGAGAAGATGGTGGGTGTGCACAATGTTTTTCATGTATCCTATCTACGGAAGTATGTGCACGACCCAACTACGGTGGTTTTTGCTGATAGCTGTGAAGACTTAGAGGTTGATCCAGTTGTTTCGAGACCTCGTAAGCCGCTTCGTATTGTTGAAACCGATACGAAACAGCTTAGGAGGAAGACGATTACGTTGCTCAAGGTACAATGGAGTGACGATGTTAACGACTGTACGTGGGAGGAGGAAGAGAGGATGAAGGCAGCTCATCCAGGACTCTTCGAGGTATGGCCCTAAAGTGTCGTGACATCTCATGAATTTGTAGCTTGTTCTAAGTCTTAGAATTCTGCATGCTAGGATAGAATTAGATGCATGGTTTGTTGATTTCTATGGATGGTAGGCATGCGGAATATCTTTGATTGCTGTTGTTTACTTGGAATTTCGGGGGCGAAATTCCTAAGGGGGAGAGAATGTAACGACCCGTATTTTACGTGTCGATAAATCGTAGAATTTGCAGGTTGTTAGTGTTGTTTGTGATGTCTCTAGCTCGAGTCGTTTAGAAGTTGACCCGGGTGAAGTAATGAGTCGTGACCGACTCATGGGCATGACCGAGTTAAGGCTTGAGGCGTGACCGACTCATAGGCATAGCAGAGTTAGGCGACTCATGGAATTGGCCGAGATAAGGATGGACCGACCTATAGTGTTAAGAGCGACTTAGTGAATTGACCGAGTCATGGAATTAGCTAGTGACCGACTCATAATGGGTTGCGACTCATGGAGGGCCGACTCAGGGGTGGTTGAGTCGTGATAGCCGAGTTAGTAGGGTCAACGGTTTATAGGTAGTGCCGACTTAATAGTTACCGAGTTAAGGGGTTAGCAACTTAAGTATTTGACCGACCCAAGGGGATAGGTCGTAAGGTACTTGAGTCATGAGTCGCTTGAAGGCTTAAGTCGTTATCTTTGTTAGGTCGTATACTGTTGGGATCCTGATGAGTCGCGTGCATGATAAGTCATGACTCGTATACGAGTTAAGGCCTTGAGTTGAGTCGGTGAGACAGTTGAGTCGTTAGCGACTTAAGGGGCTAAGGCTTAGGTCGGTAGGGATAAGTCGTGTGTGTCTTAAGTCGTGTGACCTTCTTGCTGTGATGAGTCGGTAGGAAGTAGGTCGGCATGGTAATGAGTTGTAAACGACTCATGTTGAGTCGGCATAGGGGTCTTGAGTCGTATGCAGTTGAGTCGGCACCATAGTTGAGTCGTCATACGACTTAGGAGGTGCGACAGTGTTACGTTGAGTCGTAAGGTCTTTGAGTCGGCAGGTTCTTGTGTCGGCTAGGTGTTAAGGTGATGAGTGTTAGGTCGTTAGCGCTTGTGTCGGTAGGTGTTGAGTCGGCCTGGGTTGTTAAGTCGTGTGGATGGCTTAGTGTATGAGTCGCGTGTGTAGTGAGTCGGCAAGGATGGAGCGGCAGGGCATGAGTCGTGGACGACTCATGATGAGTCGGGACCGACTCATAGGGGCGACGACTCATGGTGTGTCCAGCCTATAAATAGAGGTGTTCGGCTCACTTTTTGGCACCGGTTTTTGAAGCAACGAAGTGCTGCCATTTTGAAGACTCGACTTCAGTATTTTCTTCACTTCTTTCTCTACTTCTACCAAGTGCTAACATCCATTGAAGATCGAAGATCAAGATCGAAGATCCAAGTGTCCAAGTTGAAGATCTTCATCCGTTTGAGCTAGAATTCATCGTTTCAAGTGAGATTCCGCCGGATCAAGCCGTGATCTTCGCTGTCCAGATCTGAAGTGTTGTGATTTTGAGGTGTTTGGGTGATTTGGTGAGTGGTAGTTATCTCTCACGCGGATCCAAAGGAGTATATTGGATTGGTGGCATGTTTGGGTGTTAAAGTTAGAGATTTCATGCATTTTTCTTAGATCGAAGTCTAGATCCATGGTTTTTGAAGATGTTTACTTATGCAAGTTTGTTTAATAAGCATTAGAGACAAAACCCATGTTTTATAATTGATAGATCTATGCTAAAAACCATGATTTCACATATGTTGGACTTTTGCTCGTTTATTTACGAAATTCCCATTATAGTTGATATTGCTTAAATTGCTTAATAGATCTTGTTTGAATGATTGATTATTTGAATGTATGATTGATTTGATTGTTTCCAAGTTAGCTAGTAGTTGATTTGGAACAAGATGATGAAAGAGGATTCAAAAGCTATGGAAGAAGGCTCTTGAATGGTGAAAGCTGCTTAAGGCATATGTAGCGGATGTTGAAGCTCATATGTATAGATTGGATGATGTTGAGATGGGACTTTGCCATGATTTGATGAGGCAAACCATGTTGTTGAGTTGAGACTTTGCTTTGATGCGATGAAGCGAAATATGATGTGAGTCTTGGCTTAATCCAAGCAGGGATCATTCCAAGCATGTTGATAACTTGAAGAGTAGTTCAAGTTGGTTGATAATGGATTGTTCAAGAGGTAGCTTGAGCTTGTATGAGGATAGTCGTCAAGAAGGATGGCTAGGAGGCTTGGATCTCGTCGTTGTTGAAGGTTCTAGCATGCTCAAAAGCAAGAGTACATGGGCCGCCCATAACGACTACAGGTAGGTAGTCGGGACACCCAAAAGACTACAGGTAGGTAGTTGAGTACTCTGGGCAAAGTAGATAAGTCCTAGGCACAAGGCAGTGTGCGGAGTTATGGTTAGAACCGGGGTTACCATTAGCCCTTGACAGATGGTCATTCAACTAACGGTGAAATCGAGGCAAGGATGGCAGTGATAGCCAGAGTCATGGATGTTTGGTTGTATTATCATTCGGCTTCAAGAGCGGTGTTTTCTGGGTGCTTATCTGATCTTGGTTTAGGCCTTGGGGGTTTGTATTTGGAAAACATCGTCCTTGACTCGAGTGGTATTCGCTTTACCTTAATTGTCTATGTTGTTATGCCTGCTTCTCCTTAGTGTATGTCTGGGGCTATCACTGTAGAAAGAGGTGGGGTGGGATGGTTTGGTTCCTATTCCTTTTATCCTTTATGCTCTTTTGGTATGTTTGATAGTTGATTTACTGCTCACTAAGACTTTGTCTGACTCAAGGTTTTATGTCTCCTCTTATTACCTTGGGCTGTTCATCCATGTTGGGATGGGCAGACTAGGTAGCAGGTGACAGGTGCTGTTCTTAGAGATCTACGCTGATGATGACGAAGACGAGCAGGAGGCTTTGCATACTAGTTTTCTTACTATATGTACTGGGTGTTCCGCTGTTATATCTGATTGAGTGTTTGTAGTGAGGCTTTGATGTATGGATGATTCATGTTTGTATAAAACTACTACGATGCTTATATGACGATTTTTCTGTTATGGGGCTTCACTATATATTTCTCTATTGTATTTTATCCATGCGCTGTGAGTTGTACGATAGAGTTTGCTGTTTTATTTTACCCTGACTATCGTCCATGGCTACCTGGCACGCCTTTCAGCGCACTATTCCATTGTTTTGGTGCGGGAGTCATGGGCGGTCGTCACATATTACCATTTGAAAATTCATCTTTTATTTAAAACAAAAGATATTTCAATTCACAATATATATCAAATATATATATTACAAATAGAATAAAATTTTAAATCTTATCAATTTTAAATTGTTAAAAAGATATTGATCAAAATTACCAGATTAAAAATTTATTAACTTTTAAAAGATTAAATTTACCAATTAAATTAAAATTATAAAGAAAAATTTATCAAACTAATTTAATTATTAATACAGATTATTAAATTGATATTGCCTAAAATTCTGGGTCGTCACATTCCTCCCCCCTTAAAAGAATTTCGTCCCCGAAATTTAAAAGCAAAGGTAACTTAATAACCCAGCAAAGATTTTAGTTTCGAAGAGCAAAGCATACCTATCGTCCAGTTACTAACGGCCATAGCAATCAAACAAACAAACAAACCTAACTAATTATCCCGACACAAATCAGAATAAATCTTACTAACACTATCTAGAGTTTCCCAAGTATAAACCATCGGGAGACTCGCTCTACAGAAGCTAACAAACTACACCACCAAAATCCAGAGCTCCTCTCATCTCTAGATCCATCAATCTGAACAGAACATCAAACTATACCCAAGTCCAGCTCAACATCCAAATCCAACTGGGCTACAGATTCTACAACCAACAATGAATCATGCACGTACTCCCTCAGAGATACGTGAAATACAATGAATTCTAGCTACCCAAACTGGTAATTCAATCTTATCCTATCAAAAATACAGATAAGAAATCCCAAATGCCACAGAACTAGCCATCCAATCTTACCCAATTACTGCTCTCTTAACTAGAGAAATCTGAACAACAATGAAGTCTCCACCTTCAAATTCCAAACTCCTTATCTCATATTTGCATAACTCAACAGAAAATCCTGGACTGCCAATCTTCTTCCTGATCAGCTCAACCTATGCTGATGCAACCAGAAACAACTAGACCAAAGCAAACCAGTTCCTGGATCCTATCCAATAGAAAAGTCTTCCAAGATCTGTCGAAATACAAAACACAAGCTCTACTTCCTAAGAAATAGCAAACTGAACTTGTTTCCTTCCTTGCACAGCTGCTTCCTCGCTTCCCTGCACAACTCTGATTCTGAAGTAGATGAGAATACTGTTGATGAACACGAATGCAACTTATCCAATATATCAGGGAACTTTGTTCATCAAATCCATAAAATCTGAATGACTCAACCGACTCGGTCACACAACCTTACAATAGAAATCCAAACTCAAAAACTAGATTTGGCCAATCCAAATCCAAAAATTTCTGAGCTGCTACACCAACTCTCCTTCTCCAAGAATGTAACGACCCAGAATTTTTAGAAATTAAAATTTGAATATTTAATTTATTTTTAAATATTAATAAGTGAATTTATAAGTCAAATAAATTTTATTTGAATTATTGGATTTAATTGGATAATTAAATCGATAATTTAATACGTTAAATTATGGAAATAATTGAAAATTGAGTTAAATATGATTGAAAATGATTTGTAAAATTTTATTTTATCATATGGAAGTTAGAATGATATTTTAGAACTTTTAAAATCGAATTAAAAGTTAATTTGTGAAAATTGAATATTTTAATATTTAAATCGACTAGTGAAAATAGTCAATTTTTGAACAGTCTCAGAATTGAACGAAACCAGTTCCATTGGATCCGTAATAGTTAGTTATTACCGGATTTCAATTTTCGTGTCAATCGGAGCTATCGTTTGAGCGTGGCAGCTCGAAACGCATCGATTTATTTTAAATTTAAATTTGACGAGTTAAAATAGCCATTTTTCAAAAAGTCTCGGATTTCGACAAAACCAATTTCATTGGATCCGTAATGTGATATTATTGTAAGGTTTCAAATTTCAAGTCAATTGGATTTACCGTTTGTCCTGTACAAATTAAAACGTCTAGAAATCGATTTAAATTGGTTTAATTTAAATTGAGTGTTTACAGCCATAACTCGCACAGATGTCCGAATTAGCTTCCGAAACCTGTTCCATTGTGTCCGGAACGCGGGATAAACCCTAGGTACGTCAGTTTCGGCGCGTAAATCGGAGTTCGGAATTTTCGGATGAATAGTGTCGATCGATTTTCCTATAAATACACCCCCTACCCTTCATAAATTAAAAAAAAAAATAATAAATATCTCTAAACCTAACCCTAGCCGCCTCTAACATAACCAATGGCCAGAAATTAGTTACATTCATCCCTCAATCTCTCTCAATCTACAAAGATTTAGCCAAAGTGTTCAACACGAAGGTTGGAGAGCACGACGAGAGCTTTCGATCCATACGGTTGAGATCGTGTTTGGAGTCGCGTGGAGGGAACAATTGGGGCCGAACCTGCAGATTTTCGCACGCAATTCAAGGCCATATAGGGGGCCGAGCTTCAAGCCATGGGTGGTGGAGGTAGCTCTCGCGAAGAGCTTCGATTTGCAAGTGGTTTGATGTGATTTCGTCGAGTATATGTGGAGTAATATTAAACCCTAGTATTGGATTCATGGGTTTGGGTATGCGGTTGTGTACGTGATGGAAACGTGAAGAGGAGAGAAAGAAAGGGACGGTGGAGATGCAGGGAATGTGGATCATGTGGCTGTGATATGGCTTAGGTTATAAATTAGTTTATTTATGTTGTAATTTAGTTATAAAATCGTGTACAATCTTTAAACATTCATAACTTTTTCATACGAGGTCGAAAACGCGCGAAACCAGTTGCGTTGGAATCGTATGGACGAGCACTACGCGATGAAATTGGATTGGAGTCGTTTGGAGTTAGTGAGAATTTTGGGTAAAATTAAACGTCCGTTTAATTTTATTCGAAATAAATCGCTAAAACGGAATTTAAATCAAGGTGAGAACTTCTCACTCAATCGAAATGGTTTCGATTTTATTTTAAATAGTTAGATCTAAAATATTTGAATGGATGTTTGAATGTTGATTGATATCTATTGATTGTTAAAATAGACATTATGCGCCGTTATTAAGCGGATGTTATTTATTAAAAACATATACCGCGAATATTTCATAAACAGTGAAATTGGTATTATATATAATATCAATATATATATATTGGCATATGTATATATTGCAGTTGTTGATTCCCCGTATTTTTTAGCGGATGAGACCCTATTGCGCCGTTATTAAGCGGATAATATTTAATAAGAACATATACCGCGATAATTTCGTACTGGAACGAAATTGGTATTGTGCTAATGTTTTTGGAAGCAGGAAAACAGGTTGGAGGGATCCAACTGGATTCCTCAACAGTTTTTACTTGATTTCAGATATTTTGATATTTGATGGATTTTCATATTGATATATGATATCGTTGTAGTCGTGATTGACTATTTGGTGTGTAGCATCATTGGACCAAATTTGGAATTTTAAAATGATTTTAAAGTGATTTTTGAAAATATACTATATTTTTGGAATTGATCCATTTTAAATAAACAAACGTTATAATTTTTAATGTTATAAAAATTATGATTTTTGAGAAAAATAGTTAAAAACTGATTTTTGAGAATATGATGCTAACGGTTTTATAAAATAGTTTAATTTGGGAAATTTGAATTTATTGTGAAAAGTTTAAATATAGGATTTATAAAATTTAATTATTTTATAAATCAAGAGAACGGTGAAATAATAAAGGAGATTAAAGACGTTTTAAAGAATAATATAAATTGAATTATATTAAGAAATTTATAAATGGATATTTATAAATTGAAATATTGAAATTATAAAACGAGTTTTTATAAGTGTTTGAATGAAGTGAAAATGAATTTCATTAAAGAATGAAATTTATAGAATTATAAACGGTGAAGTTATAAATGAAATTTATAAATAGTAAGAATTATAAATTTGTGAAGTTATTTGAAGAATAGATTTGGTTAAATAAATGAATCTTATAAGTTATAAGATTTATGATTTGGAAAGTCTTTAAAAAAGGAACGATTTTGTAAAATAATCGTTTTATAAGTATTTAACTTATAATATGAACTTGTAGTTATAATTGAGTTATAAACTGGAATAGGTTAATAAAAGGAGACTTATAAAAAGGAAGTTTTTATAAATAAATAGAAATGGAATTCATAAATGTTGTTTTATAAATCCGCAAACAACTTATTTTGATAAGTAAATTGTTAAAACCTATTAATGGAGTTATATTGACGTTTTTGAATAGTGAATAATCCTTTGAATTAAAATGAATAAAAGGATGAAATTTATTAACAAAGTATATTCACGTTTTTGAATAGTGAATAACACGTTAAAGAAATTGTTTTGGATTTGGATGTTTTAAATAGAATTAAAACGATCTAACGATGTTTTAAAATGTGTTGAGATTCGAAACCATAGATTTCAACGTTAATTGTTGAAATAGATGTTTTCGAAAAATAGAAGGAAATAATGGACTATAACACTGTTGTTATAGTAAATGATTTCCGAAAGGAAATGTTTTGTATAGTATTGGGATTTATATATCTATTTTTAATTTCGAATCCCTATACTAGTGATTTTAGGTTGTCGTAACGATGTTTTACGCAACATTCGTTTTGGCCCAAATAAATATGTTTAAAAGAATGATTTCCTTAAAGAATGAAATATATACTTAATTTCGATTTAAGTATATTGAATATTTTCTAAGTGTTGAAAATAAATAAAATCTGTGAATTACTTATTAAATAAGTATGGAAATGTTTTCCAATATAAAGTGAATATCTTAAGAATTTATCTTTTTGAAGATAAATTGAAATGAATGATCGAAATCGAATATTCATAGATATTTTGGATTATAAATTCACTAAGGAATTTATAAATGAAAGGGGAAACTTGTTTAAAAATAAATATTGATTTATTTTTGAAGTGTGAAATAATATATCTTGTAAAGATATTTTGGAAAATAAATAATTTGGAAAATTATTTGGAATCTGGTGATGTGTGCATATCCAGTGATAGTTCAATAACCGACTATCAATATTTCCCTTTGAATGGGTAATTGATGTGATTTGTTGAATGCGAATGCCACACTTATTTTTAAATAAGCGCTCACTATTCGGGTTAACCGGGAAAGGACCATGGGGTCGTATAACCCATTCCGAATATGTGATACGTCGTTATGAATTGCATTTGAAGATCGGTGTTGAAGACCCGGTATTTGCGAGAACGATAGGATGACCTATCGATTGTCTCTGCACTGAGTTGCAGCGGTATAGAGACTCCCTAAGTGATGGGAAATCCGATCAGGATTGTGAATATCCGGATTGCAAGGACTTCTTTGTAAGTGCCTTCGGTTCTGTTCGAGCCCGGAACAGACTTGTATGGATTGTATGTCTGACATTACAAGTTGAGATATAAAGCAGATTTCTTTCAAATATATTTCTGTTGGTGGCGGAGAATTTATTCTTTTAGCTTAACACCCTTCTCTGAGACGTACGAGCTCATAGGTTATATAGTTGAAGTTATCAGCGATATATTCCCAATTTGGTAATGTGATATGCTGAGTGTTGCTGAAATGATCATTGTGTTGATTATTGTGATAGGATCGTTTATTTGATCGTCTATCTTGGTGATCATTGTGTTGATCATTTGTTGACCCAAAGCATGGCTTTTGTATAAAGTATGTTTTTGTGGACGTGACTTCGTCGAGCCTCACACCCCGGAAATGGTCAAAACAGGAAAGATGCGGCAAGGTTATGAGGGGTAGCACCCTTTAGGGTATGTACATTTCCTTCTGGATAGAGGTGGTATCATGGTATGGAGCCCAGATATTTAACCTATGTGGTTACTGCGAATTTATTACTTTGTGGTTGTTGGTTTTCGGGATCCCGTGAGAAAGGTCGTTACGATCGGGGAATGGCGTGCTCGTGTCAGTAGTTACCCAGTTAGGGGTAACCCGGCCTTGTGTTGGCAGAGTTCCGGTTTGGTTCTCGAGGATGTCTTTCCAGAGGCATTCTCATGTGGCAATGGGAAGTTCCTTGGCCTGACCATTTGTTGGAAATCCAAAGAAACAATACGAAACTTGTACGGTTTTAGTTGTAGAACCTATCATTCACTTATGGTGTCGCAACACTGTTTGGATGGTAGCTATAGTAGGCATACGATAATGGTCGTATGTTGGCTAAGATTTATATTCTACTTTCGAAATAAATTTTTCCTACACTATACACTAATGATAATATCAAATGTTATTTTAAATGCGTATCAAGCATCTTTGACTATCATAAGGAGAAATCTCCTCCGATTCTGCGTTTGCATTGTGTGTGTGTGCGGGAGGCCTTATGGTAGTCTCATTTTTAAAAGCATTGCGAATTGAATATAAAAATATTCCCCTATTTTGATTTTAAAGATAAATAAACTGTTTTGAGTTCTCACACCAGTCACATGACTGACTTGGAGTTTATTGTTTTCCTTCTTAAACTCTGGGTGCCCACCAATTTCCACACGGGCAGTCAAGAGTTAAGGTTTATCAGGATATTCTGGATATTCTGGAGTTGCTGGAGGCAAGATGGATGGCATGGCATATTACTTATATAGTATTTCTTTTTCCGCTGCACTGTTTGTTGTTGTACACTCTGATGATATGATGAGATGATGTAATGTAATGTATAAAATGTAATAACTGATATAGTTCTTTGTTTAAAGATTATTCATTTATTATTATATGTTGTTCCGCTGTGAATTGTGAGATTCTGATGTTGTTCTGTTGTTTTCCGTTCCGTTCTGTTTTCTATCTTCTCTCCTCCCTATTTTCTATCTTTTTCTCTCTTTTCCTTTTCTTAAACCCATAACTATTCGGTTTTTCGGCAACGAAAAATCGAAACGTTACATTTGGTATCAGAGCATATGGTTAAGCGACAACCATGGTTCTGTTGGGTATTACTCATTAGAGATAGAGTCAGTAGTACTCTAGATTGAGTTTGAGTGTAATAATAGCTATGAGAGCGTATTTGTTAGTGAATATGAAATTGTTTTATATTGTGATGATTGGTTTGTTGAGTGGTATATGAACCTTCGTCGGCGCAGCTTCGAAACTGAATCGAAGGGGTTTCTAAACACTTGAATAGAACAATTCGGCACAATATTGATTTTAAATTGGGTAAATGAAATAATTTTACCTTGAGTATATTTTATATATGAAGAAATAATTTTTCAGAATGATTAAAGAGTATATAAGTTGATTGTTTGGTTGTTTGAATAATCTAAATAGAAGAATAATTGTATAAGCAAAAAGAATTATAAGAATTGAATTATAATTAAAGTAATTTACAATTGTGAAATAAACTTATATATATAACAAGTGAAACTATATGAATATATTTATGAATATGAGTTGTAAATAAAAATGAATTTAAAGTTAAATGGAAGTATAACTTAAGTGATATGGAATGAAGTTGATATTAGTATCAAACTAAATTATTAAAGTTAAGTGATGGATATGAACTTGAGTTATGAAATGAAATTCAACTTTGGAAATAGAATTGAATTGAATGAATGGATTGAATATTAATCAATTTAAGTCTTAATTCATTAAAATCAAATGTTACTGAAAGTTGAAAGTTTGAATGAAAATCAATTAAATTAAACCAATTGTAAGCAAAGGAATTTGGTTGTAATAAATATACATGGGTTGTCATATGATTGTTAGTTGATTGTATATAATTCATTAAGTGTTAATGAAATTGATTTAATAAAATTGGAAGCTAAAGTAATTGAATTCAAATTAGAAGTGAATAAATTTGAATAGAATTGAATTTGATTTGGAAGTGAACCAACTTGTGAATTAGTGAATGCAAACTAATTAAAATTGAATAAGAATGAATGTTGATAACATCCACTGTATATGAATCAAATGTAATTAAATTGAAAACCTATTTCATTGAATATTAATGAGAATATGAATGAATATTATTGATTATGAATGGTAGTTGGTTGATGGTTGAATATATATTGCTATTGAATGCATTTTCTATGTTAGTATATATAGTTATTATGTTGCCATATGTTGTATATTGATACTATTGTCTATATGCATGATTCTCATGTTGTTTGTTGAGTGATTAGTAGGTGCGGATCGCGTTTGCTTCGCATTTGGAGCTCGCTTTCGCGCTATATTAGCCGTATATGCTAGCTAATAAAATATAAGGTACATATCTCGGATTAAATACAGTACTTTTACATTTTTTCCCTGTGGGATGCCTCATTACTTGATGAGATGTATATTTGTGATATATATACTGTCATTTTTTTTTTCGGATCGAGCCGCGCAAAGGAGACTATGGCGAATTTTTCCGGAAATTTAAGGCGTTAGAAATTTTTTTTTGAGAAAATTGGAAAATTTTGAAAACTTAAACTTTGATTTTGGAGTTGAAAGTTAAACAATAATAGTTGTTTTTGAAAAGATAACTAAGTATGATTTGAAAACTTAGTAAAGTTATTGTAAGAAGTTTAACTATGGATTTATGGAAAATTAATAGAATTCTTTAACTTTTCTTACTTATAATTTCGAGGACGAAATTCTTTTAAGGGGGGAAGATTGTAACGACCCAGAATATTTAGAAATTAAAATTTGAATATTTAATTTATTTTTAAATATTGATAAGTGAATTTATAAGTCAAATAAATTTTATTTGAATTATTGGATTTAATTGGATAATTAAATCGATAATTTAATACGTTAAATTATGGAAATAATTGAAAATTGAGTTAAATATGATTGAAAATGATTTGTAAAATTTTATTTTATCATATGGAAGTTAGAATGATATTTTAGAACTTTTAAAATCGAATTAAAAGTTAATTTGTGAAAATTGAATATTTTAATATTTAAATCGACTAGTGAAAATAGTCAATTTTTGAACAGTCTCAGAATTGAACGAAACCAGTTCCATTGGATCCGTAATAGTTAGTTATTACCGGATTTCCATTTTCGTGTCAATCGGAGCTATCGTTTGAGCGTGGCAGCTCGAAACGCATCGATTTATTTTTAATTTAAATTTGACGAGTTAAAATAGCCATTTTTCAAAAAGTCTCATATTTCGACGAAACCAGTTTCATCGGATCCGTAATGTGATATTATTGTAAGGTTTCAAATTTCAAGTCAATTGGATTTACCGTTTGTCCTGTACAAATTAAAACGCCTAGAAATCGATTTAAATTGGTTTAATTTAAATTGAGCGTTTACAGCCATAACTCGCACAGATGTCCGAATTAGCTTCCGAAACCTGTTCCATTGTGTCCGGAACGCGGGATAAACCCTAGGTACGTCAGTTTCGGCGCGTAAATCGGAGTTCGGAATTTCCGGATGAATAGTGTCGATCGATTTTCCTATAAATGCACCCCCTACCCTTCATAAATTAAAAAATAATAATAATAAATATCTCTAAACCTAACCCTAGCCGCCTCTAACATAACCAATGGCCAGAAATTAGTTACATTCATCCCTCAATCTCTCTCAATCTACAAAGATTTAGCCAAAGTGTTCAACACGAAGGTTGGAGAGCACGACGAGAGCTTTCGATCCATATGGTTGAGATCGTGTTTGGAGTCGCGTGGAGGGAACAATTGGGGCCGAACCTGCAGATTTTTGCACGCAATTCAAGGCCATATAGGGGGCCGAGCTTCAAGCCATGGGTGGTGGAGGTAGCTCTCGCGAAGAGTTTCGATTTGCAAGTGGTTTGATGTGATTTCGTCGAGTATAGGTGGAGTAATATTAAACCCTAGTATTGGATTCATGGATTTGGGTATGCGGCTGTGTACGTGATGGAAACGTGAAGAGGAGAGAAAGAAAGGGACGGTGGAGATGCAGGGAATGTGGATCATGTGGCTGTGATATGGCTTAGGTTATAAATTAGTTTATTTATGTTGTAATTTAGTTATAAAATCGTGTACAATCTTTAAAAATTCATAACTTTTTCATACGAGGTCGGAAATGCGCGAAACCAGTTGCGTTGGAATCGTATGGACGAGCACTACGCGATGAAATTGTATTGGAGTCATTTGGAGTTAGTGAGAATTTTGGGTAAAATTAAACGTCCGTTTAATTTTATTCGAAATAAATCGCTAAAACGGAATTTAAATCAAGGTGAGAACTTCTCACTCAATCGAAATGGTTTCGATTTTATTTTAAATAGTTAGATTTAAAATATTTGAATGCATGTTTGAATGTTGATTGATATCTATTGATTGTTAAAATAGACATTATGCGCCGTTATTAAGCGGATGTTATTTATTAAAAACATATACCGCGAATATTTCATAAACAGTGAAATTGGTATTATATATAATATCGATATATATATATTGGCATATGTATATATTGCAGTTGTTGATTCCCCGTATTTTTTAGCGGATGAGACCCTATTGCGCCGTTATTAAGCGGATAATATTTAATAAGAACATATACCGCGATAATTTCGTACTGGAACGAAATTGGTATTGTGCTAATGTTTTTGGATGCAGGAAAACAGGTTGGAGGGATCCAACTGGATTCCTCAACAGTTTTTATTTGATTTCAGATATTTTGATATTTGATGGATTTTCATATTGATATATGATATCGTTGTAGTCGTGATTGACTATTTGGTGTGTAGCATCATTGGACCAAATTTGGAATTTTAAAATGATTTTAAAGTGATTTTTGAAAATATACTATATTTTTGGAATTGATCCATTTTAAATAAATAAACGTTATAATTTTTAATGTTATAAAAATTATGATTTTTGAGAAAAATAGTTAAAAACTGATTTTTGAGAATATGATGCTAACGGTTTTATAAAATAGTTTAATTTGGGAAATTTGAATTTATTGTGAAAAGTTTAAATATAGGATTTATAAAATTTAATTATTTTATAAATCAAGAGAACGGTGAAATAATAAAGGAGATTAAAGACGTTTTAAAGAATAATATAAATTGAATTATATTAAGAAATTTATAAATGGATATTTATAAATTGAAATATTGAAATTATAAAACGAGTTTTTATAAGTGTTTGAATGAAGTGAAAATGAATTTCATTAAAGAATGAAATTTATAGAATTACAAACGGTGAAGTTATAAATGAAATTTATAAATAGTAAGAATTATAAATTTGTGAAGTTATTTGAAGAATAGATTTGGTTAAATAAATGCATCTTATAAGTTATAAGATTTATGATTTGGAAAGTCTTTAAAAAAGGAACGATTTTGTAAAATAATCATTTTATAAGTATTTAACTTAAAATATGAACTTTTAGTTATAATTGAGTTATAAACTGGAATAGGTTAATAAAAGGAGATTTATAAAAAGGAAGTTTTTATAAATAAATAGAAATGGAATTTATAAACGTTGTTTTATAAATCCACAAACAACTTATTTTGATAAGTAAATTGTTAAAACCTATTAATGGAGTTATATTCACGTTTTTGAATAGTGAATAATCCTTTGAATTAAAATGAATAAAAGGATGAAATTTATTAACAAAGTATATTCACGTTTTTGAATAGTGAATAACACGTTAAAGAAATTGTTTTGGATTTGGATGTTTTAAATAGAATTAAAACGATCTAACGATGTTTTAAAATGTGTTGAGATTCGAAACCATAGATTTCAACGTTAATTGTTGAAATAGACGTTTTCGAAAAATAGAAGGAAATAATGGACTATAACACTGTTGTTATAGTAAATGATTTCCGAAAGGAAATGTTTTGTATAGTATTGGGATTTATATATCTATTTTTAATTTCGAATCCCTATACTAGTGATTTTGGGTTGTCGTAACGATGTTTTACGCAACGTTCGTTTTGGCCCACATAAATATGTTTAAAAGAATGATTTCCTTAAAGAATGAAATATATACTTAATTTCGATTTAAGTATATTGAATATTTTCTAAGTGTTGAAAATAAATAAAATCTGTGAATTACATATTAAATAAGTATGGAAATGTTTTCCAATATAAAGTGAATATCTTAAGAATTTATCTTTTTGAAGATAAATTGAAATGAATGATCGAAATCGAATATTCATAGATATTTTGGATTATAAATTCACTAAGGAATTTATAAATGAAAGGGGAAACTTGTTTAAAAATAAATATTGATTTATTTTTGAAGTGTGAAATAATATATCTTGTAAAGATATTTTGGAAAATAAATAATTTGGAAAATTATTTGGAATCTGGTGATGTGTGCATATCCAGTGATTGTTCAATAACCGACTATCAATATTTCCCTTTGAATGGGTAATTCATGTGATTTGTTGAATGTGAATGCCACACTTATTTTTAAATAAGCGCTCACTATTCGGGTTAACCGGGAAAGGACCATGGGGTCGTATAACCCATTCCGAATATGTGATACGTCGTTATGAATTGCATCTGAAGATCGGTGTTGAAGACCCGGTATTTGCGAGAACGATAGGATGACCTATCGATTGTCTCTGCACTGAGTTGCAGCGGTATAGAGACTCCCTAAGTGATGGGAAATCCGATCAGGATTGTGAATATCCGGATTGCAAGGACTTCTTTGTAAGTGCCTTCGGTTCTGTTCGAGCCCGGAACAGACTTGTATGGATTGTATGTCTGACATTACAAGTTGAGATATAAAGCAGATTTCTTTCAAATATATTTCTGTTGGTGGCGGAGAATTTATTCTTTTAGCTTAACACCCTTCTCTGAGACGTACGAGCTCAGAGGTTATATAGTTGAAGTTATCAGCGATATATTCCCAATTTGGTAATGTGATATGCTGAGTGTTGCTGAAATGATCATTGTGTTGATTATTGTGATAGGATCGTTTATTTGATCGTCTATCTTGGTGATCATTGTGTTGATCATTTGTTGACCCAAAGCATGGCTTTTGTATAAAGTATGTTTTTGTGGACGTGACTTCGTCGAGCCTCACACCCCGGAAATGGTCAAAACAGGAAAGATGCGGCAAGGTTATGAGGGGTAGCACCCTTTAGGGTATGTACATTTCCTTCTGGATAGAGGTGGTATCATGGTATGGAGCCCAGATATTTAACCTATGTGGTTACCGCGAATTTATTACTTTGTGGTTGTTGGTTTTCGGGATCCCGTGAGAAAGGTCGTTACGATCGGCGAATGGCGTGCTCGTGTCAGTAGTTACCCAGTTAGGGGTAACCCGGCCTTGTGTTGGCAGAGTTCCGGTTTGGTTCTCGGGGATGTCTTTCCAGAGGCATTCTCATGTGGCAATGGGAAGTTCCTTGGCCTGACCATTTGTTGGAAATCCAAAGAAACAATACGAAACTTGTACGGTTTTAGTTGTAGAACCTATCATTCACTTATGGTGTCGCAACACTGTTTGGATGGTAGCTATAGTAGGCATACGATAATGGTCGTATGTTGGCTAAGATTTATATTCTACTTTCGAAATAAATTTTTCCTACACTATACACTAATAATAATATCAAATGTTATTTTAAATGCGTATCAAGCATCTTTGACTATCATAAGTAGAAATCTCCTCCGATTCTGCGTTTGCATTGTGTGTGTGTGCGGGAGGCCTTATGGTAGTCTCATTTTTAAAAGCATTGCGAATTGAATATAAAAATATTCCCCTATTTTGATTTTAAAGATAAATAAACTGTTTTGAGTTCTCACACCAGTCACATGACTGACTTAGAGTTTATTGTTTTCCTTTCTAAACTCTGGGTGCCCACCAATTTCCACACGGGCAGTCAAGAGTTAAGGTTTATCAGGATATTCTGGATATTCTGGAGTTGCTGGAGGCAAGATGGATGGCATGGCATATTACTTATATAGTATTTCTTTTTCCGCTGCACTGTTTGTTGTTGTACACTCTGATGATATGATGAGATGATGTAATGTAATGTATAAAATGTAATAACTGATATAGTTCTTTGTTTAAAGATTATTCATTTATTATTATATGTTGTTCCGCTGCGAATTGTGAGATTCTGATGTTGTTCTGTTGTTTTCCGTTCCGTTCTGTTTTCTATCTTCTCTCCTCCCTATTTTCTATCTTTTTCTCTCTTTTCCTTTTCTTAAACCCATAACTATTTGGTTTTTCGGCAACGAAAAATCGAAACGTTACAAAGAACCAAACTACAACCAGGCTAACTACCATTATTACTTCTGGAACCAAAACAATATGGAACTCAACTCCAGATGCAAACACACTTCTAATTACTTCAGTAGCTCCTACTTCCACATGAGAATCCTTAATCTCAAACAAAAGATTGCCCAAGAAAAATTCCCAAACTAATTGCAAGTCACTTTTGGATACTACCTAATTCGGATTCCAAAGAAACTATCCTCTGTTTACCAATTAGAATAGCCTTAAGCTTTTCCAAACAAAGTTAACCCTTCAAGAAAACTTTCACCATCAGCCCGGACTGCTAAAAGAAGAACCACAAGGATTCCTGAACCATCGGAGAAACGGCCACACTACTACTTCCAAACTCTACCTCGATGATACTGCGAAGCTAAAAAACCTTCTCGTCGGCACACCGAACACTTCGAGCTGAAACTGCTGCCACGGGTAACCAAAAACTTCTAATCCAAAGGCTTCTCGAAAACCAAAACCATCAACAAACAATACAATGGACCTTCGAGATGGCAAACATCCTCTCAAGAAATTCGGGATCCAAACTAAGCATCAACATCTCGCTCTCCTTAAGGGATGACAAATGAGACCATGCCGAAGCGAAGCAACTTAAAGACCTTAGTCTCATATTCCAGAACAGACAACCTCCGTGCTAAAGTCCAGACAATTTCTACATAGACGAATCTTCCCTGCGGCAGGTAAAGACTGCTCCTTAACAATTCTAAAACTACTTTAAGAGAAAACACCTTCAGAAAATACTCATGGATACTGCATATCATCACGTAGTTATCAAGATACCATCACTTACTTCTGCACTTTCGACAGATCCAAACTTACACTTCAAAGATAAACTTCGAATCTTTTAAAAAGATTTCCTTCGGGTATCAGAGAAATCCTTACTCCAAACTGTAAATCTCACTCGAGACGGTATTAGGTCTACAGTCTCGACAAATATACTTCCAACATCAAACATATGGACCTCTTCCATCAGTGGTAGTCGTGCTACACACACACATCACTACTCCATCTACCTCTAAAACTTATGTTGGAAAATCCGAACAGATAACCCAACAGATTAGGTGGATATATATATAGTTATATATAAAAATTACAAGTACGCTCTCTCAAGAAAGACAACACTTCAGAGCCTAGATATTCACTCAACCAAATGCTCTGATACCACTTGTAGCGACCCGACTTTCTATCACCAGAAAGATGCATCACTATTTAAGAAAGAAAGGGATAGGAGAAGAAAAGAAAAGAGAAGAAAGAACAACAACACATCAGAATCTCACAGTGGAACGAATGAAATATAACATATAACATATATATAGTATCATATACATCAGAGTACACAACTATACATCTCAATTTAGACAGTTATAACATCTGTCTAACTATACAACTCAAGATATCATAAGATATAGATATCACAAAAATACAGCGGAACCATAATATATCTACACGTGGAAGCCTCCTGGTCCATATCTCCTCCAGAATTCGTCAAGCAAACCTGAATCACTCGACTACTCATACATAATATGGGTACCTAAGAGTTTAATAAAACAGAAAATAAACATTCGGGTTAGACAGGGGTCTAGTGTGAGTAAACGGGTTAAAATTGCTTAACTTTAGAAAATCCTTTGAAAAGAAAAGGTATCACGTAAGACTTCCAACACATAAACATAGAAAAGTTTTTACCTTACGCTAACCAAAACATTTGATAGGAAATCCAATGATATTATAATAGTGTCTAGGGTTTTCAAGTAAATAAGAAATAGCCGAAATTGTTACATTCATTAAATTCCAGCTACTAGACACAAAAGTGGGTAATACAAACAAAACCGTAGGGTCTCGTAGGAAGAATGGGTTTCCATCAATGGCAGTGCTACCAGGGTACCGCCCGTCACAGTGCGTGGCCTAGATCACAGTACCGAGGATTCCGCCCAATCCCCTGCATCACAAAGCCGAAACCCTTCCTTACTGAACAGTCCCGAGTAAGATCACCATGTGATTGGCGCGACCAACCATCGACTAAGCCGAAATAAAAAGGGACATCTAGACAAGAATGACCTCACCCTGAAATGTGTGCTACCCACCTAGCTTTGCTGCACCTCCCCTATTTTAGCCATTCCCGTGTTGATGAGGCTTGAGGCTGCGATTACCTTTATAGAACATATCTATCTTAGAACGCTCATCATCCACCTGACGATGTTCTGAATGCATTCATTCCATACAAGTTCGTTCCAGTTTCGAACGAAACTGAAGACACTATCTCGTTGCACTTATTTTGGAATCACCCTCAGAGTCAACGACCATAGCCCATGCACTCTGAATCACCATCTTGAATCTATAAGTACTACCTCCGTCGAACTCATCACGGAATCACCCTTAGAGTTATACTGACGAATAGTTCTTACACCTCGAGTCTTCACTAAGCTCCACTTGGATTCACGACCTAACGTTTAATTTGGATCGATGTGGTCTTCGGATATCCAAATATGAAAACCTGATCCCGGTCTCATTGAAACCAAACGCCATTTTAATGTCCAAGTTGTTTAAGGGTTTAAACATTTAACTTATATCCAGAATGATATAAACAGATAGATGAATCACATTATCACAATAGACAATTCATATCAAATATTCATCTCACAAAGCAGCATATCACATATCAGAAATATCATACCCAAATCATCAAATTTCAACCAAACACCTAGTATCAATCATCCAATGTAAATGAATCATCCAATATTAATCAATCATCCATAAGCAGAATTGATTAACTCTAAATCAATTGGATTATCTAAATCCTTCTTTATTTATTTATTCCAAATAAATAATTTAATCATCACTTAATGGTCTTCTTTAATTAATCTTCCTTGATTAATTATACTTTAACTACATTCAAGTAATTAACCTTAATCATATACAATAATTAACCTTTAATTACTATCATTAATTACAAAAATTAATAATCCTATATTTACTTCCATTAATTTAATCAGTTATAATTAATTACATTAAACCTCAATTAATTACAATTAATTAATCACACTTTAATTAATTACTTTTATTAATTAACCTTGATTAATTAATTAATTAACTAATGATCCTTATTAATTAATAATTTCTTTGATAAATTAATTAAATAATTAACTTGTAATAAATCATCTTATTAATCATAAACAATAATTAACAACTTGTAATTACTTATCTTAATTAACATCTAAATTAATTATATTAATCCTCGATTAATTAATTAGTCTTTAATTAATTAATCTTTAATTACTATCATTAAGTAATTATTAATTAATAATCCTTAATTATTTACTTAATAATTAATTACAATTTTAATTAATTACACTTAGTAATTAATCACATTCATTAATTAATTAATCACATTAATTAAGTAACTAAAATTTACTAAGTTAATTAAGTAATTAACTCTTAATTACTTACATAAGTAATTATCTTCTAATTACTTTCATTAGTAAATCTTGATTACTCTCTTAATTAATTACAACAAGTAATTAATTTCATCATTAAATAATTCTTAATTCTTAATTAATTAATTGCTCCATAATTAATTAACTTCAAAACAATTATATTAATTAATCCTTAATTAATAACATCATGTGATTATCCATAATCACTTCCACTTAATTAATTACTCCCATGAGTCATTTCCTCTTTCCTTAATTACATTCAGTAATTAACCATTAATTACTTCATTAAGTAATTACACTTAATTAATTCATAATTAAGTGATTATTTAAAATTAAATAACAATTAACTAATTATTTAAAATTTATTAAATAATTAACTAATTATTTAAAATTAATTAAATAATTAATTAATTAACTTCTTATATTTCAAAATCCTTAATTAATTAAGAAAAACCTTAATCTTAATTAAATCTTTACTTATTAACCAATTATATTGATTAAGTATTCTTAAATTCATAATAAAGATAAATTAACCATATTTATCTTCACAAATTAATTATTTGAATTTAATCAAATTTTATTAACTTAAAACAAATTATTTTATTTGGTTTTCCAAAATTATAACAATAACCTTATTTTGAAAATAAGGAACTTTAGAAATCAAATTTAAAATTTAAAATACTTTAATTATCTAATTCAAACTTATTCATCTTCAATATAAATTGAAACTTAGTTTTTAAATCATTACTTAAAAAAAATTAACTTAAACTTTAATTCAATATTTAAATTCAAAACATTCTTTTAAATTGAAATTCAAAATTTAATTAAGATAATTACTTACAAAGAAATCATCTTTAAACAATTTAAATTTGAAAATAATTTCAATTAACATTTATAAAAGTTTATTTTACTTTTACATCAAAGATCAAGTTTAATTTCTATAAATTTGCTTCCCTTTTTATAAACTTGTTTTAAAATTTTAAAACTTACCTTCATTATCCAACAACTAGTTGAATTTACAACTTAATATCATATACAGTATAAACTAGAAAACCCACACCTAAATTACTCGAGTAAATCACTCAACCCACACGAGCCAGCCCCGAAGACAAACCCACGACCCTGTACTTCGAGCCGATCAATGAAAAACACGAGAGCAACTTCGAGAAAATCCTTTTCTTTCCCAAACTCTACCATTACCAGATACAAAGCCGTGCACGGTGCACGTGCACCTAAGATTCCAGCCAACCAAGGTCCTCGCGACCATCATCATCGATCACATGAACTCACGCGAGCAAGAATTCGAACCCAGAACCAACAATATACACTCGAATCAAAATTCGACCTATATCTTGAAAAAACTGTAGAACAACTCGGCGCAAAACCACCCACGGCCGATGCCATGACGTCGTTAGGCCTTTGCCGTCCTCACCATAGAAACGCCACGTCACGAGCTTCATCACCCCCAAATGCAAACACCTTCGGTCCTATATCCAAGTCGCAAATGCCTCTACATTCAAACCGAAAACAAAAAACATGCTAAACCCTAATTTGATCGAATTCAAACGATTCGTTCATAGGAAAAAAAATCAACATTTTTCCCTTCATCCACTACACAAGAACAAGCTTCAATCAAAAATCTAGCTTCAATCATCACGTTGATCTTCGGCAAATCACCCAAATCCCCAAATCGAACATACCCAAATATCACACTAAATACCCAGCTAGAAATTACAAATTGCATATCAAAATTTTTAATTTTCCATCATGATTACACTCATATTGGTAAATTTAGAATTCAAAGTAGTTGATTTTTAACAAAAGTTTAGTTCACTGTGTTTTACCATTTTTAAAATTATTTGTAAATTTAAAAATTACAGAAACTATTTTATAATCTTCATCAAATATTAACGTACAACTTTTATTCAATCGTCAAGGGCAAATATTGATGTTAGTGGAAGATTTGAATTTTGAAAGTGAAACCTAGTCAGAAAACAATAAATAACAGAGAGTTGATTTATACTCAGACTTATTTTCACATACATATATACATATCCATCAATTCAACAAATTAAACACTGAATGATTTTCATGCAATCGCCAATATTAATTCACAGATTAACACATGCATTAGAATCTAAGTCAATTTCAAACTGTTTTTAAAATAATTTACACACCTTTCTATTTGTAGAGAACAGAGCAGACTTTTAAATTTCTAGGCTTTTTGAAATTTTTATCTGTAAAGTGCTCTTGAATTTTCTTAGCTTACGAATTTGAATACTTGTATGCTTCAATTTGATGATTTTAAAGTGTTGAAATTGATCTTGAAGCTGCTGAGTTGATCATCATTCCATTTGAAATGCAGGTGTTTTGATGTTGTAGGTTTGATTTAGCTTGCAGATTTTAAATTTTGCTTTTAGTTTAATTTCAGGTTTAAAGAAAATTTCTGTTTTTGAGTTAAGAAAAGAGAACAAAGGAAAAAGTGTTTTTGAGAAAACTAGTTTTCTTCATAAAACATTTACTAAAAATTAAAATGAATATGTTGCCACATGTTTGATAAGCTTACATTTGTCACTATTGTATTTAATTTCCTTACATGTGTTATTAAAATGACTTAACATGGTTACATATGTACTTAAGCATTTTTTTATTAATTTTTATTTAATTTAAAATGTTAATATAAACTTACTTATTTAACTTACTTAATTAATAAATATTTACATATGCATATAAATTTACTTTTAAAGAAAATATTCTAAAAAAAATTATAATACAAATAAATCTTTATACATGCATTTTAAAAATTCAAAACATTTATATATATATATATATATATACATTTATAATCTTTGGCGCCCCACCTCTATACCCACGCTAGCCAAGAACACTACGGTGTAGTGCTATCAACTAGCACGGAGAATAAGGCTGTTGAGGAGCGACCATCGATGTGATTGCTTATCACACGGTGGATATAAATAATCTTCGAAAACAAACATAGAAATAAGCATAAACAAATCAGTCATAGATATCCGTATCACAAAGGCGGAAGAAGATATGAATATATAACTAACACATGAAAGTGTACATCAGAGTAGTGGTCAAAATGATCCACAATAATACAAAAGAATAGCAACACGTGCTATACAAAAGAATACAACTATGAGTCTATATCTCAAGTGTGTACAACAAAAACTGCTAATCTAAATAGTTAGCCAAAAGTCAGAGTAGCAAATCCCGAGAAGAAGTCAAGCAGAAGCACCTGTAACATCTCGGTCTGACCCGAGTATTATTTAAGAAAATAATAAACGGATCAGTCTAGCTATAAATATCAGATGACATGGTATAAAATAAAAGATATGGCATAAACGTAAAATATCCATACTGACATGCTACTATAAGTATGCAAATGATGATCAATAGAAGATCAATCAATAAGAGATAAATCGATATCACAAGAATCTTCTCAACGATACAAAGAGGGCATCATACCCTAAACTTATACTCATAACAAGTCAATGACATAAATTCCAGAAATCAACACAAGAAATCCAGAAATCACAGAAAAAGGGAAAGAGGCCTATCACATGACGGTCCGAAGACCATGGGGAGCTACCCCATATGGGTGAGTCAGAATCACCCAGATGAGGTCTAGGCTAACCAAAAAGCAAAAAGGTATGTGTGGGTGGAATCACACAAATGGTGTCTAGCCTAACCTCGCAACAAAAAGGTATGTGTGAGTAGAATCACACAAATGGTGTCTAGACTAACCTTGCGGACAAAGAGATATGTGTGAGTTGGAATCACACCCATGAGGTCTAGTCTAACCTTGCAAACAAAGAGACATCGCACAATTGCTAGTCTAAATCATAAGATGATCGTCATGATCAATGAGAAGTGTCAATTACACTAAGCTAGTAAATATAAAAGTTTATCTGCGTGTCCCATAACCACTTGCTTAACTTAAATATGTACGAACAAGTTGTAAATCTTTACTAGAAAATTGTCACAAGAGGTTCAATCGAACAAGTCCAAGAATTAACCGACGAAGTGAACGCAAGCGTTTCATACCACTTGTTTTACTAAGCCGTTTAATTAGATTTCTCATCCGAGTGAGGTAAAGGTTTGTATATACTAGTAGATTGGAAAACGGTTTAAGAAAAGAGCTTTGTTATTGAAAATAGAGTTGAAATCATTTTGTTGAAAGAGTTTTGATATTTACTACTAGTATTGAAACCTTCATATTTCTAAAGTTGTTATCCCGCCTTCTTAGCAAGGCCGTGATACCATAAAATCGACCGAGAAGCCAAAGATAATTTGTCTCGAAAAATGGTCAACTCAGCATCTCAACAAAGCAAGTTCTGTTGAATGTTTTTCAGATAAGATCCCCTATGGAGGGGGGATCCAGGGGGTGGAAACCCCCCAAGGTGGGGGTGCGGTACGACCTAGTGAAGACCTAAGGGAGGATAGAATCGAGCGACCTAAAGGTTGCGACCTAGGGTACACGCGACCTAAGGGAAACTCGCGACCTAACATGGCCGAGCTAAGGTGAAGTGTGACTCAACCAGGTAAGCGACCTAAGGGAGGCGAGCGACCTAAGGAACACGCGACCTAACAATAGCACAGGCCAAGCGACCTACATTTTAAATTCGAACGACCTAATTAAACTCGCGACCTAAAAATGACAAGGCCGACCAAGTTAAGGGGTCATGCGACCTAACTGGAGCAACCCTGTGGTCATGCGACCTAACTGAAATGGCCAAGCGACCTAACAAGGTAATACGGTCAGACGACCTACGACCTAACGGGATAACGGAAAAGCGACCTAAAGAGTTAAAGGTCATGCGGCCTATCAGGTTAAAGGTCATACGACCTAATGGTGTAACGAGCTAACGAGTAGCAACTTAAGGAATGAAGGCCGAGCCGCAACGTTGAACGACCTAAGGAATGAATGCCGAGCGACCTAGCGACCTATGCACGCAAACGACCTTTTGGTTCATGCGACCTAGTGGAACTCACGACCTAAGCAGCCAAGTGAATTAAGACCTAGAACGACCTAAACGCGAGCGACCTAGGGTGCCACGACCTACGACCTAAAGCCCAACGACCTAATTCCGAGGCGAACGACCTAACGTATGCGAACGAGTTTAAGGCCAGAAACGAGCTATTTGAAGGCCGAGACTTTTCCACGCGAACGACCTAGCATTGGCAGAACGACCTAAGTGTAGAATTTTACCACAAACACTAATAATTAGAGTTTTTCGCCAATCCAATCCAAACCAAATGCAAATGCACATGCTAAAGTGATGGGAAATCATTCCCAACAGTCCAAGATAGTTATAAACAAGAATGTGAGATAAAAATCTCACCTTTGCACCAAATTTATGAAAAAAAGCTTGAAAGCAATGGAGAAGTAATCACAAGCTTGAATCCAATATCTTCTTCTTGAATTTGGAATTGAATGTTGGATTGGTAAGAGAATTTGAGCTTGGAATATTAATTTCCCCTTCCACTCACCATTAATGCTAAAGCTTGGTTGTTAGGAAATTTATGAAGAGTGAGGAGAAGGAGAGAAGTGGGTTTGAGTTATAATGGCTAATCTAACCCAAAGTCCAAAGCGGGAAAAGTAAGTGAAATTCCACTAACTCCAAACCTATCAATGTTTATACTTGAAAAAATTGTAAACGGCATTTCAAACTCAATGGAAGTGGTCTCGAGTCCTAATTTGACCATTTTCAAAAAGTAGCTTTTCGGACCAATATCTAATTAACGACAAAATATCCAAATAAAATATTTAAATATAAAATCGATAAATATGCAGGTTGTTACATAATCATTTAAATTAAACACTTTAAAGAAAAAAACAAAACTTTGATTTAATCCTTTTTAAATTATCATATTTAAAAAAAAACAATTATCTTATATTTGAAGACAATTAAATTAAACGTAAATTAACTTTTGAAAAATATTAATTTTAAAATAAAGCTTTAAATTACAATTCATACATATATAAATTATAAATAGATCATATTAAATTTCAAAACAATTCCAAATTATAACATATACATACATATATATTACAATCTGAAAATTCATCTTTTATTTAAAACAAAAGATATTTCTATTCGCAATATATATCAAATATATATATTATATATAGAATAAAATTTTAAATCTTATCAATTTTAAATTGTTGAAAAGATATCGATCAAAATTACCAGATTCAAAATTTATCAACCTTTAAAAGATTAAATTTACCAATTTAAATAAAAATTATAAATAAAAATTTATCAAACCAATTTAATTATTAATACAGATTATTAAATTGATATTGCCTAAAATTCTTGGTCATCACACAGGGACTGAACACCGGCTCACTTTAAATCATTTCAAATATATATATATATATATATATATATATATATATATATCTTTCAAATATCAAACCATACTTCAAAATCTGAAATCAAAATTGGCTTCATAAAATCACTCGCATAGCACAGCTACTAGAGTGACCTCTCCCCCACTCAGAAACTCGAAAATCAATGTCGATGATGCATGCATTCATCACCGAAATTATTTTCCAATGACATAAGTGGGTTCTGGACTTTTATATTCTTGAAAACTTCTTTTGAAATTTCTTCAATATCATTGGAATTCGTTCTATTACATTTAAAACATTTTTTATTCAGAAAATATCTTTAAATCCTATTATTATATATTTTCCAAAATCTTGAAACAAATTTCAAAACACCGGAGTTCAATCTCTCAAATTTCAAATTAGAACCCTTCAGTTATAAATTATTTTTATATAAATCCAAATTCTTATATATAATATTCAAAATTTCAAATCCTTTCGAAATTCCAAATTTTCATTTTTAAAAGGTATATAATCGTTATCGAAAACATTTCACTTTTACATAAAAAGTGGTCATCCTTACCAAAATAATAATTTCGATGTAAGCGCAAATTCAAAATACAACCAAACACAAATTTTCAAGGGATTTTTCAAGGATGGATTTCAGAACAAGCAGAGATTCGAATTTCAGATCATACGAAAACAGGAGCATAGATATCTTTTTAGTTTGACAACTTCAGATAAGCAAAAGATACAATAGAGTTCGCCGAATGCAACCTAACAGATCTACCGAATACCAAACTACATGAACAAGCCATCAATATTAATTCTTCCGGGTGATACTTCAACGGGTCCCGAGCACTCCCACTCAATATACCCCCAACTTCTACACTTCTGGCATAAATTTACCACAGTCCCATCTTCCATCTCGAACTGTGGGTACACAGCTTTCTTCCAATGCTGCCTCTCTATACAATTCCTGGCTATATGCTCAAATCTCATACAGTGGTAGCAAACAGTTGGTAGGCCAACTGATGTAGTGGGTGTAGATTTCACCTTCTTCACTTCCATGCAGCGACTAGGAAAGTGCCCCTCCTAACAGCATCTAAAGCAAAAGATCTTGTATCGGAAACGCTTGCTCCCTCTCTTATTTCCTTTACCTCTCTTCCCATACATGGTAGCATAGTGACCCTTTTCCTGACACCAATAACAAATGACATGGTCATAAGGACCAGGTCCTGCACTTTCTCTCCATAACTTTTCCCACTTCTCGACCGCTTCCTCCTGCTCCTTACGGGCCAGTGCTCTTCGTGCTCTACGAGCTGCTTTCTACTCTTCTGATTTTGCCATGCTCAAATAGCTTCCTTTAAACAAAGAATCTAGATCGAACAAGATAGAAGATGGATAAGCCTATATAGATCGCGGGCGACCTTATCCGGTCAACCGTGACTTTAGGAATATAATAAATGCGGAAATCTAAGGCAAATCGACATTCGATCGCCAGAAATAGAATCTAGGTTGAGCAGAAGGTAGATAGCATCGTAAATCGAGGATACAGAAATCTTCGGTGAATCAATACCAATTGTAAAGGAGTTTCACCCCTTTACAAATCATTCAAAAATATGCGGAATCATCGATCTTTATAGAGGTCATTCCAAAGTGAAGTTACGGAATGCTCCAAAATTCAAAAGGAAAAATGGGGAAGACAAGAATGGATTTTAGAACAAGTGGGAGCGTTCCAAAATACAAGGAATCCCAATCTATAAGAATCCTAACCAAGAGATTTTTAAAAAGGTGGATACAGAAGGGATGAAACTTAGAAAATCTTGATTTCAAAATAAGAAGATTTTATACTAATATAATCTTCGAAAATCCTTTAAAAATCATTTAGAAATCATTTTATGCTTTGAAAATACGTTCTCTCACAAAGAAATGATTCTGAGATTGATTTCACTCATTCTAGGGTATTTCTATCCTATTTCTAATGAGTTTTTGCACCATAGGATATGGTTTGCCTAAAAACCAAAGCTCTGATACCAAATGTAACGACCCGGTATTTTGGACCATTCGAATCGACAATAATCCACACATGTTTGACTTGAATAATTCAAAATAACAGATTGTGATAAAATTTGGAGCAAATGAAATACAACCACATAATCATAAACACCGTAATATCAGAATGACACGCAACGGAAATTAAAATATCATAGTAGTTCATGAAGCTACTCTAACAAACTCTCAAAACAAAATAAATAATATCAGTTTGAAAAAACATATACAATAGAAATCTCAAATACATAGAATTTTATAAATACCAGAGCTGAAATAGAACAACTGAAACTGAAAGGGAGTAGATAACTAGACAAGTAGAATCTCCAGCGATTCCTAGCTCCAGAAATGAAATCCAAAGCTAAGTTGTAAATACTCAAGCTGACCCGAGCGTAAAGTAAAACACAGAACACTCGAGTCAGGATTAACATTCTTATATCCATAAATCTGATTCAAGTGAAATAATGAAATACAATTAACCTAAAGGATGTTGGGATAACCATCCTCTAAGGATCCGTGGAACTATCTACAATGTAGAAATATACACTATAACACCGTAGTCATTTCCAATTAATTTATACTTCAAAACTTAAATATCATTTCATTTCAAATATTTCTATTTTCCAAAATAGTGTATGTATATATATATATACACACTAACTAATTTATAAAGTAAAGTATTTGTAATTTCCTCAAAACTTCACAAATCGCTTCAAAATCAACTCGACTTTTCCATTCAAATTTAATTCAATCTAAATTTATCAATTTCCATTCAATTCAGTTTCTGACTAAACAAATTAAATTTTATCGATTTTAAATACAGATTTGAACCACAAAATAGACATTTAAATTCCAATATATTTCAAGGCTTTAAATATTCAACATTTTCAAAACTAAATTTAACAATTTCATATAAATGTTGGTTTAACTTCATTATTTTATAGCCTTGGAATATTCACTTAATAAATTCAATATCGTTTAAATAACCTTGAGTTACAGTTTACTATCTTTTCCTTCAATTTCTTTAATCGGGAAATATTCATTAATTTCCTAATCAAAATCGAGTTATAAGATCATATCTAAAAATTCCAAATTCAATAGTTTCAAAACGATTTAATTAAGTAAAATTCTTAAATAAATACAATACTAATAAATTCAACATTATCTTCCTTACTTATACAAATCATTGAAAAATCGATTTAAGAATTTACTACTTAACAAAATATATTTATTAAATCACTTTATTTTAAAACTTATTTATATATCAAACATTTCCAATATTAAATAAAACCATAAATATATTTCATTTCAAAAAAATAGAAATCATTTTAAAATATTTATACATAGACCAACGGTGTTTGTATCTAATTTCCTATCCTATGCCCAAGTGATACGGATATTTATCATTTCAATCCGTAATTTAAATATATACGGGTTGATATCATTTCGTCCCGCTATGCCAAATTCAATTCAAATGAAAATTGTTTAGGTCCATCATTTCAACCCATAACTATTTTCTCCTATTCTAAAGTCCGTTCGGGTATGTATCATTTCAACCCATAGTGAATTCTGTACTAACAGGGAACTTGCAGAGTGGTAACAGATAATGTAGAATATAACAACAGGCATATATCATCAATAATAATATAATATAAACACAGGATATGGTGTCATATCCCATAGGTGAACAGTTACAGATACTAGCATATATAACAATTTAAATAAATGACAGTTCAAACTAGTAACATATTTCAATTGTCGTTTCAATTGAAATCAAACTTAATAAATATAAGAACATTAATCGTGAGTGATTGCTCACCTATCGAGGTTAGAGAGATAGACAATGAAGTGAACTACGAAATCCGAAGCAACGCTGGATGGACAAGATTTGATGTTGAAAACAGGCACGACGGACAAGGCAGATAATGGGAAATCGAAGAGAACGATTGAATTAGTCGATATAAATTTGAACTAAATATATATGAAATCAATATTTAGTTTAAAACCAATAAATAAAATTAATTATCATATATACATAAGACTGAAATAAATACTTGTGATGACCCGAAATTTTAAGCAATATCAATTTTAATAATCTGAATAAAAAATTAAATTGATTTGATAATCTTTGTTAATAAGATTGGAATTAATATAATAATCCAGTTAAAATAAATATCTAATTGATATATTTTAAAAGCTAATAATTGTTTTATATCTATAATGTATATAGAATTTGTATATATTGTAAATAGATAGGCCTTGTTTTAAATTTAATAAATAAATCTTGTTTTCTAAATAATATATATTAGTAAAATTGGGTATAATTTTAAAGTTAAACTTTTAAAAGCTATTGAATATATAAAATATGGTTTTTAAATTGATAAGAATAAAATTTAATTCGTTTAAATTGATTTATTTGATATTAACCTTTTTAAAAGTATATAATAAATAACTATATGATTTTTAATACATAAGGTAGATATTGAAATGATTTAAAATATGTTTAACTTAAGTTTAAATTTAAATAAAAATAACAATAAGGTTTATTTTGATATAGTAGGATAAATGAATAATTTATTAATAAAGAAAACAATTTATTTTATAATTTATTTATAGTTATCAAATTTTGTTATTTTCAAAATATAATAATAATACATTGTTTTTAACAAATATATTTTTAATAAAAATAATTGTTTTTCAAAAATTTAATTGTGTAGTTATATATGTATATATATAACTTGATTTGAATTTGAATTCAAAGCTTTTAAATTTAAAGCATAAATATTTTTAATTTGTTTTGATTTTAAAATATTTGAATAAACTTTATTTTATAAATATAGTTGGATTTATACATTTCAAAATTTTCTACATGCAAATAAGTATAATTAAATACAAGCTTACATTTATCTTATATTAACATCTAACTAAATATTAATTAACATTTAAATATAACTAATTAAATTAAAGAGAACATGTGTCAAATTGTTAAGCAACTAATATAACATGTGTTAAGTGATTAACAACTATATGACAAATGTTATATTTTAGGATAAGTGTCAAAATTGAATTTAGCGTTTTCTTTTGTTTTTATTTTCAAATAATTTCAGCTTATATAAAATCTTCTTTCCCTCATTTTTCTTTTCTTTTTCTAAAATCTAAAGCCAAACAAATCTAAAAAACAAATCTTCTGAAATCAGTAATCACTTTCCAAATAAAAGAAAACCAAATCAGTAATTCTCTTCAATCAAAAATGCAAACCATTTTCCCTGTAATCATCTTCAAATGCCCTATTCACACATGCAAACCAGATCAATTTCCCTGTAAAACCTTTTCAAATCTATTGCCTGCACATCTTCGATTATGCAAAGCGTGTAAGAAAATTCCTGCAACTCAGTAAAACATGCAAATCAAACTCCTCATATCAAGATCATATTCCCTGTAACTGTTTCAAGCATATCTGTAGCCCGTACATAATTTTTTTTTCTTCAACCTGGAATTGCTTACTGCAAGCAACTTCATATTTTTCAAGAACAAAGTTTTAACTCGAGCAAAAGCATTTCTGGTTTGATAAGGCATTTCAGCATTAAAGTTTTAAAGCAAAAAGTTCAGAGTTTTCAAGCTTTTCAAATCAAATCTGAAGCTTTGCCTTCTTCTTTAATCTGGTGAGTAACGTCACATTTTTTTCAAAATCTTAAATTGATTATGGTTGCATTCTGAGATCTGGAATGAATGTGTGTTGAATAAATATTTATATGTGATGCATTTCTATATATATATATATGGATGTGTAGATATGTGTATATGTTCCATTGTCATCTATGTTACCAGTTTTCAAGTTCAAGACTTGATTCAAAATTCATATTCTCTTGAACCCATTGATGTTAGTACTTAGAATTTAAATAAAACTTGTTGTTATGTCATAGAGAAAGTTTTAAATTTTTGTTTAAGTTAAATTAAATTTGAAATCTCACTAGGAGTATAAAAACATCAGTGCATGTTAAAATATGAGAAAATTCAAACTGTATAATTTATAAATTCAGTATTATGAAATGAATACATAAACAAAGTCATGATTTTTAACACGTAAATCAAAAAATTTAAATTTGAAATGAGGGTGAAGTTCGATGATGAACAGAAAATGCAAAACTTGTGTTTTCTGGTGATCTACTTGATTTTGTAGATCGAGTTTCTTCCTAGAGGTGGAGGAATGATTAGAGGCTAAGGGAAAAATGCCAGGATGTTGATCAGGGCTTTGTGGTAATGGTGGTTGATTTTTAAAGTTTATAACCCAAGTTTCTACTGGGTTGAGTGTCTTGTTTGTTTCGTCGTCTCTGAATGATCAAGTGTAGCCAAACTTAGGGAAATGGTAGAGGATGAGTTGACGATAGTATGGCCAGAAGTGCTGTCTGTGACGCCCCACCTCTATACCCACGCTAGCCAAGGACATTACAAGTTAATGCCGTCAACTAACACGGAGAATAAGGCTGGTTAGGAGCGACCATCTATAGCCTTGCTCTAACTATCTATTGAATACATCGACAATAGACATACCAAGTATGTTGACATACCCAATGAATACTTAAAACAAAACCATAGGTGGTTGGAGGATCTATCAGAACAGAATATAATAATCCAAATGTAATATACATCACAGAACAGTAGATCATCATATACACACATATTGATACATAACAGAGTATACAAACTGATACACGTCAAGTGGTATAGCAAACCACAATATACAGACGAGTCAAAAGAATACATATATCAGAGTTACAACAAAAGGGACTACACAAAAAGCTTTAACAAAAAGGAAAAAGCTCAATAGTCCATGCGGAAGCAAAATAGGCTAATTCCAAAAGCACCTAACCTGAAACATCTCGGTCTGACCTGAGTACAAAATACACGGGTCAGTCTAGCTAAACAAATCACTTAGATAAACTGAACAACAATAAACCTGCAAGGTTAGATGAGATAACACAATCATCTAACAAAAGATGAATCATATCATAACAAGCCCCATATCATTGGCAACTCATAGAAACAAAGGATAGGAATATCCCAAAACAAGCCATAAAGGCAAATAACAAATACCCATGAAGGTAACACAAGTTCCACAAGGTAATCGCTACATATCATGCGGCTCAAAATGACCAACACCGAAGGGCAATACCTAGGGAATATAAATAACAATGAAACATCATAAAATTTGCCCATGCTCAGTACTGTATAAACAAGGATCCATGAGCCCGAAGACTCCAAACCCAAATATCACTCGAGCGGCTCATAAAGACCTAACTCCGAAAGTGATACAATAGGGCAACAAACCCGAAGGCAACATACCCGAAGGCAACATTCCTGAAGGCAACAAGCCTAAAGGTGCAAACCCGAAGGCAACACACTAGAAGGCAACAAACCGTAGTGGTGAAGGTCCGGAGGCCCAGTACTCGACACCACTAACTGGCGGAATGTGTCATAAATCTCAAAAAGGAATCCGAAAAGTGGTAACGTGAGTCCCATAACCACTCGTTCGCACTAAACGGTTTACTATCCATTAGTTAATTTCACACTCAAAGTAGTACAAAGTTCACCTCATCTCATTGGTAAACCAGACCAAAAGGTCAAAACAATCAATCAAATAGGTCGGGGATTAATCGGATAGACAAACGCATGGATTCATGGTCCGTGTTTTACCAAACCATTTAATCTCCCTTCCACTCTGCTCGAAGTGTGAAATTGTGTATATATGTTTTAAATAGAATTTAAGAATTGGAGAAGGAAACTTTTAATACGATTTAGAGGGATTGTTTATGAAAACCCATGAATGAAGCCAAAAATAAGTTAGCAAAGCCAAAGATGCAATAACCACCACTAAGAACCAACTTGATTCGATAAAATTTGGAAAACCAATCAAAATGAGCAAAAATAGGCAAAACAGAAAAATAGGAGCAGGTCGGTCGACCGGACTTCCTGAGTCGATCAGCTGACCTGATCTAGAGGCAGAGAAGTGCTCGGGGTAGCAGGTCGGTCGACCGACTCAGGGGTTCGGTCGGCCGAACTGCAATTTTCTGCAGTTTTTGCCCTTTCTCATCGAAGAGCAAACCCTTCCAAAACGCAACCGGTCAAGCAATGGACCTAAGGAGCCTTAACCAATAGATACCCCAGCTCTATTAGCTCGCTAATTCGCCACCAAAAACATGTTCAAACATCAAAGTTAGGATCTTTAAAGAATTGAACCCAAAAAACTAACTATTTGGATATTCACCAATTCAATCCAAACCAAAAGCAAGTGCACATGAACAAGTGTTAGGAATCCATACCCAACAATCAAAGATAGATATAAGCATAGATGAGAGAATAAAATCCCACCTTACATCAATAATATCAAGAGAAGTAGATGTGAGTTCAAAACTCAACTTTTACACACAAACAAAGAAGAAGAAGCACAAACACAAGAAGTAGACCAACTACTCTTCACTTCAACTTCTACAAGCTTCAATCTAAGAATAAAACACATATTTCCCAAATTAGGTTTAGGAAAACTTTCAGAAATTGAAGAGGAGAAGAGTTGGAGAAGTTGAAGAGGAGGCTTACCAATAGCTTCTCGTTGATTTGGAGCAAGAATTCAAGTTTGCAAGAAAAACTAGGGCTTGGAATTTCTAATTCCCATTCTCTTCCCCCATTATCAGTTTTAGCTTAAGTTTTTATGAAATGAAATAAGTGAGTAGAGAGGAGAGGGACCGGGTTAGGGTTAATTAGTTAGTTAGTGGGCTGAACCCAACCCAAAGCCGAACTAGAAAAGGTAACAAAATTCAACTTACTCCAAACATATCAAAGCTTATACTCAAAAAGATCGCAAACGCCATTTTGGACTTAATGGAGGTGGTTTCGAGTCCTAATTCAGCCATTTGCAAAAAGTAACATTTCGGACCTAAAATCCGACTAACGACGCTATATTTAAATAAAACATTTAAATATAAAATCGTTAAATATGCGGTTATTACACGGTCGCTCAGATGGACAGAAATGCGAGGTTGGGGCCGTTTCCAGGTTTGAGTTGGGGTTCCTGTATCTATTCTAGGTTTGGGGGTTTGAGCTCGAATTCGATTTCGAGTTTCGATGGTGATTCTGTTAATCTTGTTTGGATGTGAAGGAGGTCGTCGATCTATGGAGGCCACCGGAGGTGGCCGGAGTTGGCCAGAGGCACGATGCATGTGCATCGCACACTTTTGATCTATGATGTATTTTGGGTTAAAGCAGAGAGGATTGTCTCGGTTTTCCTCGAGTAGTTTTGTGTTTTGCTCGAAGTTTTTAACCTGATCACTCGAAGCAAAGTTTGGTTGGCTCGGGTTAATGAAGCTGTTACAGTTTTTCTATAACCTGCCTGTAATTTTAATTTAAAACAAATTTGAATGAATTCAAAAGTTGTAATGATAAGATTTAAAACAAATTCAAATCTAGCATGTAGTATAAATTAAAATGGTTTTGAATCTTAAAGGTTTTTAAAATTTTAAAGTGAGTTTTTTCATTTTTTTTCAAAAAAGAAGAAGAGAAACCTGACTGTTTTCTAATTTTGAATTTTATGTTAAAATCTGAACATTTAAAACAGTAGTTTAAATTCAAAGGCTAAGTTCAGTTTCCAAATAACTTTTGAATTTTAAAGTTTAAAATGAAATTTGGATTTTAAATAAAGAGGTTTAAAATCAAGGTTTAAAACAAAGTTTAATTCAAGTTTTAAATCAAATGTTTTAAATAAATAATGGATTCAAGTTTCTGGAATTCAAATCTGGGTATTTGAATATTTTAAAAATTCTTAGTGTTTTCAAAAAAAGTTTAAATTAAAATAGCTTGTTAAAGGTAAGTTTGTTTTCAAAACAAATATTTAAACTTGATTCTTTTTGAATAAGTTCTTTCTAAAAGGTTTATAAATGGACGTTAAATGATTTGTTAACTTGAATTTGCAGGTTAATAGTAATGTACTTAAAAACTTAATTTTTAATAAAATTAAGTAAATTAGTTTCAAGGCTTATCTTATATAAGTGTCAAATGTAAATAATAAAGGTTATTTACATTTATTTAAAGAATTATAAATTGAATTTAAATTTGATTCATTTTGAATTTAAGATGTAATGTTCTAAATACACTTTAATAAGTAATGAGGTCTTTAATAAAGAAAAGATTTATCTTAGAGATTAATGAAAGAATGAATTATTTATTTAATTTATAAATTAATAAATTAGATTAATTTATAATTAAAGATTAATTAAGAAGTAAATTAAGACAAATAATTAAAGAATGGTTAATAACTAACGAAGGTCATTAACTAAGGATTATTTAACAATTAATTAATATGATTAATTTTTAATAATTAATTAAATTAATTAATTAACGATAATCAATTATGAATTATTTAAGCATAATTACTAAATGAAAGTAATTAAGAAATTAATTACTTAATGTAATTAATGGAGTTTATTGTGATTGGTTTAAACTAATTAATTAAGTTTAATTAATTTTAAACACCGGATTTGTTAATAATTACTTGATGTAATTAATGAAGTACAATTACTTAGTGAAGTAATTAATGATAATTACTGGATGTAATTAGTGGAAGATGTTTTAGTTGTGAAAGTAATATGGTTAAAATTACTTTGTATAATTAATCAAGGGATTAATTAAGGAGTAATTAATTTGATAAGGAATTAAGGGTAGTTAATTACTGAATGTGATTAATCAAAGGTGATTAATAATTATGGTTTAACTGAGATTAATTACTGAATGTAATTAATTTAAATAAGATAATTAATTAAATATAATTGAGGATCATTAATTAATATAATTAATGATGTAATTAAGGTTGATTAATTAAGATTAATTAATCAATAATAAGTGATTAAGGGTAATTAATTAATTGTAATTAATCGAGGTTTAATGTAATCAATTATAGTTAATTAATTAATGAAGTAAGTAAGGGTTAATTACTATATTTGGTTTAGAGAAATTAACTTGTGCAATCAATTAAAGGATAATTACTAAAATGTAATTAAAGGATAATTAATCAAGGATGATTAATTAAGTTGATTTTACTAGAGGATAATTAATTAATTAATTAATATGTAAGCAAGATTTATATTGATGTAGTAATTAATTTAGTTCACTTTACATTAATTAGAGATGGATGTAATTAATTTAATTCATTTTAAATTAATTATAGATGGTGTGATTACAGATCATTGCTTATGTATGGATGGATGATATTGTTTGCCTTGAATGGTTTGAAAATGCAACTATGAGATTAGTAATGTTGAGTGATATGGATGCATTGGTTGCATTGTGATGATGATAAAGATTATCTTTGATAATGATAATATGGATTATCTGTGGTGATGATTATCTATTGCGAATTTGTGAATTATCTATCTGTGTGTATATAGATAATTGTGTCGAATTGTTTTAAACTCTAAAACAACATGGACCTAAAAGACACGCTTTAGATTTCGATGAGACCGGGATCGGGTTTCCATATTTGGATATCTGAAAAACCACATCGATCCAAATTAACGATAGGTCGTGAATCTCAAGTAAGAGCGAAGACTCGAGGTGTAAGGACTATTCGTCAGTATAACTCTGAGGGTGATTCCGAGATGAGTTTGATGGAGATAATACTTACAGATTCAAGATGAAGATTCAGAGCGCAAAGGTTAACGTCGTTAACTCTGAGGGTGATTCAAAAATGAGTGTGACGAGATAATGCCTTCGGCTTCGTTCGAACTTGGAACGAACTTGTATGGATTGAATGCTTTCAGAACATCGTCAGGTGGACGACGAGCAGTCTAAGATAAATGTGTCCTATAAAGGTAATCGCAGCCTCAAGCCTCATCAACCGGGAATGGCTAAAACAGAGGAGGTGCAACAAGGCTAAGTGGGTCATGCTCAAGTAGGACGAGATTTTCCCCTATCTAGAGGTCCCTTTTTATTCGGCTTAGTGGGCGGTTGGATATGCGCACCAACTGCGGGGTTGTCTTATTCAGAACTGTTCAGTAAGGAATGGTTCAGGTCTTGCGTTGCAGGGGATTGTGAGTGATCCTCGGTACGGTGATCTAGGCCACGTATTGTGACGGGCGGTACCCCGGTAGCCCTGCCATTGTATGGAATCCAAAATCCAATAAGTGCCAACGGTTTTGATTGTATGACCCACTTTTGTGGCTAGTAGCTGGAATTTAATCATGTGACAATTTTGGCTATTTCATATTTACTTGAAAACTCTAGACCTATTATAATATCACCGGATTTCCTGTTAAATGTTTTGGTTAGCATACGGTAAAAACTTTTCCACGTTTATGTGTGGGAAGTCTTACGTGATACCTTTCTTTTCAAAAGATTTTCAAAGTTAAGCAACTTTAACCTGTTACTCATACCAGACCCATGTCTGACCCGGTGTTTATTTCTGTTTTTCTTAAACTCTTGGGTACTCAAACTTTTACGAGTAGCCAAGGGTTCAGGTTAGCCTTGACGAACTATGGAGGAGCAATGGAGTAGGAGGCTTTGACGCTAGATATTTAGTTTCCGCTGTGTGTTTTCTGTATTGGTATCTCTTTGTTGAGTTGTATTGAGTTGTAATAGCTAGACAGGTGTTTATAACTGTCTAGTATGTGTTGTATAAGTTGTGTATCTCTGATAATTGTTGTATACTATGTAATACTTATGTTATTAATATAATTTATTCGTTCCGCTGTTTAGATTCTGATGTGTTGTTTCTTCTTTCTTCTCTTTCCTTCTCTTTTCTATCCCTTTCTTTCTTATTAATGACGCGTCATTCTGTGGAGATGAATGGCGGGTTGACACAGTGGTATCAGAGCATTAGGTTGAGTGAATACCTAGGCTCTGGAGTGGTGTCTATCTTGAGAGAGCGTATTTGTAATTTTAAACATATATATATATATATATGTATGTATGTATGTATATACATATATACATATATATCTATTTCTACCTATCTGTTGGGTTACCTGTTCGGGTTTTTCCAATATAGGTTATAAAGGTAGATAAGGTAGTGGTGTGTGTAACACGATTACTACCATTGGTTGGGGTTTGATGTTTGAGGTTGGAGGTGACTGTGGACCGAATACTATCTCGAGTAAGTTATGCAGAGTTTAGAGATTTCATTGATCTCTAAAGGAAACCTTTGAAGGGTTCGTAGTCCATCTTTGATGTTGGATGAGTTGAATATCGGATCTGTCGGTTGGGCAGAAGCAAGTGATGGCATTTTGATACCACAGGAAGTGTAGCTGTGTGATGAGATGCAGTGACCATGCATTGTTTCCGAAGATGTTTTATTTGGAACAAGTTTTAGGAAGTAGATCTGCTTCGGTATTGTGACTGAGTTCAGCATGGTGATTCTGTTTGTTTTGAAGTTCGAGTTTCTCGAAGAGCTTTGGATTAGGAAGTTTTTGGCATCGGTATCAGCAATGCAGCTCGGAGTGTTCTGTGTACCGACAGGGAGGTCTTAGCTAAGTAGTTTTTCTGAAGGTGGAGTTCAGAAGCAGCAGAGTGGATCCATTTATTCGATGGATTGACTAGATAAGCGTAAGCTGTTTTGGTTGGTAAAGAGAGAACAGTTTTCTTTGGATATTGGACTGGTTGATCGCAAAAGTGACTTGCGATAGTTTGGGTGTTCTCTTGAGTTGTCAGAAGTTTGTCCGTATCTGGAGGTTGAGTTTTCTTATCGACTAGTATTCCAGGAGTGGAACCAGTGGTTAAGTTTAGTTGAAGGATGATTCCTAGAGATAAAGGTTGGCGAAGCAGCTCTGGATTTGGAGGAATTTCTCAGTTTTTTTATGGACCTGTTGAACTATATTTCTAGGAAGCGATGTCCAGTTTGTGCTCATGTTCTTAATCAGCATTCTCTTCTACTTTGGATCAGAGTTGTGCAGCGGAAGCAGTTTGGGAGTGTTTCTGCTGTCTTTTCTGGATAAGGAGAAGTAAGTTCAGTCTTCTACTGGTTATGGAGTAGAGTTGTGTACTTGGTTTTGGATTGATCTTGAGGAGATCATTGGGTTGTTTTTGGTCTAGTTTGTTTCTAGTGGAATCAGCAAGGGTTGAGCTTATCAGTTTGGATGTTGGCAGCCCAGGATCGTTCGAAGACTTTTTGTAGTTAAGAGATAGAGGAATTTGGATTCCGGAGTCAGAGATATGTTTTGGATAAGTTTTCTCCGATCCAAGGAGCTATAAGATGGGGTAAGGCTGAAAAGCTAACTCTGAGATATTTTGTATCTGTCTTTGTTCTTGTAAGGATAAGTATTTGGTTTTCAGGCTTGAATTGCCAGTTTGGATAATTGGGATTCGATGAGTTTCACGTATCTCTAAGGGAGCACGTGTATGATCTATCTCTGGTGGTAGAACCAGCAGTTCAGGGAAGTTTGGTTGTTGAATCAGACTCGTCTGTAGTCTGATATGCTATCCAGTTTTGTAGATCTAGTTGAGTAGGAGCTCTGTAACTTAGTAGTATTGATTGTTTAGAATGTATAGAGCGAGTACCCCGATATTTATACTTGGGAAACTCGAGGAAACTCTATCCAGAATTTTTGTCTGGATAATTAAATTGTTTGATTGGATGAATTGATTGCTATGGTTGTTAGCATATGTTTGATATATGCTTGTGTTTTAAAATTAAATATTTAAATAGATTATTAAATTACCTTTGTTTTAAATTTCGGGGACGAAATTCTTTTAAGGGGGAGGAATGTGATGGCGCGAAATTTTAAGCCATATAAATTTAATAATCTGAATAAAAAAATTAAATTGATTTGATAATCTTTGTTAATAAGATTGGAATTAATTTAATAATCCAATTAAAATAAATATTTAATTTATATATTTTAAAAGCTAATAATTGTTTTATATTTATAATGTATATAGAATTTGTATATATTGTAAATAGATAGGTCTTATTTTAAATTTAATAAATAAATCTTGTTTTCTAAATAATATATGTATTTGGTAAAATTGGGTATAATTTTAAAGTTAAACTTTTAAAAGCGATTGAATAAATAAAATATGGTTTTTAAATTGATAAGATAAAAATTTAATTTGTTTAAATTGAATTATTTGATATTAAGCTTTTTAAAAGTATATAATAAATATCTATATGATTTTAAATACATAAGATAAATATTGAAATGATTTAAAATATGTTTAACTTAAGTTTAAATTTAAATAAAAATAACAATAAGGTTTTTTGATATAGTTGGATAAATAAATAATTTATTAATAAATAAAACATTTTCTTTTATAAATTATTTATAGTTTTCAAATTTTGTTATTTTCAAAATATAATAATAATACATTGTTTTTAACAAATAGATTTTTAATAAAAATAATTGTTTTTCAAAAATTTAATTGTGTAGTTATATATGTATATATAACTTGATTTGAATTTGAATTCAAAGCTTTTAAATTTAAATTATAAATATTTTTAATTTGTTTTGATTTTAAAATATTTGCATAAACTTTATTTTATAAATATAATTAGATTTATACATTTCAAAATTTTCTATAGGTAAATTAGTATAATTAAATACAAGCATACATTTATCTTATATTAACATCTAAGTAAATATTAATTAACATTTAAATATAACTAATTAACTGAAAGGGAACATGTGTTAAATTGTTAAGCAGCTAATATAACTTGTGTTAAGTGATTAACAACTAATATGACAAATGTCATATTTTAGGACAAGTGTCAAAATTGAATTTAGCTTTTTCTTTTCTTTTTGTTTTCAAATAATTTCAGCTTATATAAAATCTTTTTTGCCTCATTTTTCTTTTCTTTTTCTAAAATCTAAATCCAAACAAATTTGAAAAACAAATTTGAAAAACAAATCTTCAGAAATTAGTAATCATTTTCCAAATCAAAGAAAACCAAATCAGTAATTCTCTTCAATGAAAAATGCAAATCATTTTCCCTGTAATCATCTTCAAATGCCCTGTTCAAACATGCAAACCAGATCAATTTCCCTGTAAAACCTTTCCAAATCTATTGCCTGCACATCTTCAATTATGCAAAGCCTGTAAGCAAATTCCTATAATTCAGTAAAACATGCAAATCAAACTCCTCATATCAAGATCATATTCCCTATAACAGTTTCAAGCATATCTGTAGCCTGTACATCATTTTTTTCTTCAACCTGGAATTGTTCACTACAAGCAACTTCATTTTTTTCAAGCATAAAGTTTTAACTCGAGCAAAAGAATTTCTGGTTTGATAAGGCATTTCAGCATTGAAGTTTTAATGCAAAAGAGTTCAGAGTTTTCAAGCTTTCCAAATCAAATCTGAAGCTCTGCCTTCTTCTTTAATCTGGTGAGTAACATCACATTTTTTAAATCTTAAATTGATTATGGTAGCATTCTGAGATCTGGAATGAATGTGTGTTGAATAAATATTTATATGTGATGAATTTCTATATATATATATATATATAGAGATGTGTAGATATGTGTATATGTTCCATTGTCATCTCTGTTACCAGTTTTCTAGTTCGAGACATGATTCAAAATTCATATTCCCTTGAACCCATTGATGTTAGTACTTAGAATTTAAATAAAACTTGTTGTTTTTTCATAGAGAAAGTTTTAAATTTTTGCTTAGGTTAAATTTAATTTAATTTTGAAATCTCACTAGAAGTATAAAAACATCAGTGCATGTTAAAATATGTGAAAATTCAAACTGTATAATTTATAAATTTAGTATTATGAAATGAATACATAAACAAAATCTTGATTTTTAGCACCTAAATCAAAAAATTTAAATTAGAAATGAGGGTGAAGTTCAGTGATGAACAGAAAGTGGTAAACTTGTGTTTTCTGGTGGTCTACTTGATTTTGGAGATCATGTTTCTTCCTAGAGGTGGAGGAATGATCAGAGGCTAAGGGGAAAACGCCAGGATGTTGATCAGAGCTTTGCGGTGTTGGTGGTTGATTTTTGAAGTTTATAACCCTAGTTTCTACTGGGTTGAGTGTTTTGCTTGGTTCGTCATCTCTGAATGATCGAGTGTAGCCAAACTTAGGGGAATGGTAGAGGATAAGTTCGCGATAGTATGGCCGGAAGTGCAGTTGCTCAAATGGTCAGAAATGTGAGGTCGAGGCCATTTCCAGGTTTGTGTTGGGGTTCCTGCATCTGTTCGAGGTTTGGGGGTTTGAACTTGTAACGACCTGCCATTTCGGACCATTCAAATCCACAATAAATCCATACATGTCCGACTTGAATAATTCAAAATACCGAATTGTTAATTTAAAATTGGCAAAACTTGTACAGTAAATAAATCAATCACAAAATCACAGATACAGAGTAGTACAATAATACGCAGCGAAATAAATGAATAGTAGTTCATGAAGCTACTATATAAACAAAGTTAGAAATAAAATACATCAGAATATCCCAAATGCAGTGAAGTCTCCAGTACAACAGATGACCTCTTCAAACGAATCAAATGAAAGAGCTGAAAGCTGAATCAACTGTTGGATCCTCAAACAAAGCTCCAAACTCCAAAGGCGAGTCTCAAATGTTGTATCGCTTAGTCTGACCCGAGCATAAAGCAAAACTCAAAAACACTCGAGTCGGGATTAACATTCTTATATCAATAAATCCAACTCAAGTGAAATATCAACTGAAATACAAGTAACTTAGAGGATGTATGGGATAACCATTCTCTAAGGATCCGTGGAACTATCTACAATGTAGAAATATACATTATAACACCGCGGTCATTTCAATTTAATTTATACTTCGAAACCAAAATATTATTTCATCTAATATATATATTCAAATTTTATCACTTTCAAAGTTGCGATTCAAGTCTATTCAAATTCCAAATTCAAATTTTAGTCCAATCTCAATTTACTAATTTAAAATTCAACTCAATTCCTAAATAACCATTTCATATTTTATCGATCTAAAATCCGGATTTGAAATCACAAAATACCCTTTCCATTTCAATATTATTTCAAAACTTTAAATATTCAATGTTTCAAACTAAATTTTTATTCAATTAAATTTTCTAAATAATAAATTCGAATTATATTGATTTTAAATACAGATCTGAATCACAAATAAACCAATGAAATTCCAGTATAGTTAAAAGCTTTAATATTCTACAATTCAAAGTTTAGTTGCCAATTTCATATAGATCTCAATTTAACCCCATTATTATTTAGACTTGAAATATTCCCTCATTAGATTCAATATTATTTAAGTAACCTTAACTTACATTTTACTAAACATTTTCTTTATTTAGATGTGAAATATTCATTAAATCACTTAAATCAAAATCCAGTTTAAAAATCATACCTTTAAATTTCCCATTCAATGATTTCAAATCGATTAATTAAAATCCTTATTTAAATACCATTTCCAATAAACCCAAATTTACCTTCCCAACATTACTTATTCAATTTATTACAAGAAAATCTATTGAAATATAGATTTACATATATACTTAACCAAATTCTACGTATTAAATCCATCTAATTTAAATCAAATATTACTACTAAATTATATATAAAATTTATCATTTATCTAATGTCCTAAGAATCTATATTTATTAAACCATATATTTATTTCCAAAACCATAGAAATTATTTTCAAAATATTTATATATGGACCAATGGTGTCCTTATATATTTCTTATCATATGGTCAAGTGATATGGATATTTATCATTTCAATCAGTACACTAAATATATACGGGTGGATAGCATTTCAACCCGTAATCCCAAATTCAATTTAATGAAAATCACTTGGGTCTATCATTTCAACCCATAACGAAATTCTCCTATTCTAAAGTCCGTTCGGGTATGTATCATTTCAACCCATAGTGAATTCTAAACTATAGGGAACTTGCAGAGTGATAACGGATAATAATAATATAACAGGATATGATAATAATGTAACAACAGGCATATATCAACCGTAATTAAATAAATTATAAGCAATAGGATATGGTGTCATATACCATAGGTGAACAGTTAACAGATAATAACATATATAACAGATTTACTAACTTCAGTAGTATATTTCAATTGTCATTTCAATTGAAACCAAATTTAATAAATAAAAGAACGTTAATCGTGAGTGATTACTCATCTTTCGAGGCTAGATAAGAACGATAATGGGGTCAGTTATGGATCCCAATACGAACTTTGAAGCAACGAATAATTGGCACGAATTTGATGACAAAGCTGATAGATAGAAATCGATGAAAAAAATCAATCGGTTTGATATAAACAGAGTATATATTATATGTGTTATTTAAATTTCCTTAAAATCTCAATAAATTTAATTTAAGACGGATATTCAAATAAAATATTCACATTGTTTAAAACTGATATTAAATTTAAAATACATATTAAAACAAAACATCATCATATTATTGAAAAATCAATACTTAAATTTAAACACATAAACGTTTTTCCTCTTAAATCAATATTACATTTAAATACACGCACAAAGGCATAATATATATAAAAATCATCACTTATTTAAAACACGCATTTTAAAATAACATATTTATATACAGTTTGCTCAAAATTCAAAGCATATACTGAGAGAATCAATCTACATATATAGACCATACGTTATGAAAGCACTACAGAAAAGAGAAAAAACAAAACATACTTTATATATATACACTAGAATCGAGATGAAAATTATTCATTTAAATTTTTAGTTTTACGACAAAAATCACTAATGCTTTTACAACACTCAACTGCATACTAATATATGTTATATTCAAACTGGAACAAAAATCTAATTATATTTTCAAAATATGTATATTACTAATATTTTATAATAATAAATAAGATATAAGACTAACGTATATATACGTCTTAGAAAAGCTTGGCGTAAAATTCTCATAAGCATTAAACATAAAAAAATATGTAGATATAGTTTTATGCTAAAATATCAATTAAATGGAGACTGTTATAATGTGAAAATTTGTGAACACGAGTTGAAATATAAAGATGGATTTGTCGAATATATTGGAAGCAGAGGACAGGGAGGGGAGAAGCAAAGCATGGAAAAAAATATAAAATATAAAATAAAAAGAAGAAAATGGAGGCCATACCTTCAGAGCTCACGCACGCAAGAAGAAATGAAGAAAATGTTGAGATGCAATTGAAAACTATTTGTGTACGAGGCTTATATTTATACACGATTGCATTGATTGAAGTGAGAGAATACAGGCAAGAAATAAATTTAAATCAATTATACACGATTGCATTGATTAAGGTGAGAGAATATAGGCAAGAAAGATTTGAGTGAATATGTACATTGGTATTGATTGCGTGAATTTAGCAAAAGGAAACTGCAAGAAATCTTTGGCAAACATTTTGTACACATTTAAAATTTATTAGGAAGTAAATGCGTTGATTAAAACGCAAGAAATATTTATAAAATGGAAAGGTGGTGAAAATTATTTGCGTACAAGGTTGACTATTTGAATGAAACTAGTATTGATTACTTAGGGAAACAGCAGGAAATAATTCCTGTTGGGTGGAATTTGCGCATGATATTTGATTTAAGAGATAATTGCATTGGATAGATTAAGTAAAGGAATGTACTAATTAATGGTATAACAAGATTAAGGAAATAAAAGAATTTCGTTTGAATGGTAAGAAAAATCAAAGATTTTGTTCCTATTAATTGCAAAGGAGTAAATGGAAAAGAAGATACACTTATACACGTGAATTTCAAACAATCTTGAAACGTATTTTGAACTTCTAAAGAGAAATAAATATGCTTGAAACTGCTACGCAGATTTTTATTCCTATTATAAAAATAAGGAAAAAGGGAAGCGTAGAAATTTGCACATAACTTATTAAAACTAGATTTAAAAGAAATTGAACGTCTAGGGAAATGATTTCTTTCCCACTTGGAATGCAAGGCCACAGATAAATTTATTATTTAACGTCAAAATAAATATTATTCCCAATTGAACCATATTAACTTTTAAATCATTAAATTGACATATAAAATAATAACAACTATCTACTGCTTTGTGGTAAATAAAAAAAATTGTAAATTCACAGAATACAACCTGTTACTTTTATTTCAAAATATCTTTCCTACAATAATTATTATATTTGGAAAAACATTTTGAAAAAAAAAATTCTCTTTTAAAACTTATAAGTAAAATATTATTTTGTTAACTACCAAATTAAATGTTCATTTTATGCATTCTCTTTCCTTAATGGAAAGATTTTAACAAATACAAATATTAATTTTATCTTAAAATCAAATAAAAATCTAATTCAACTACTTCTTTTTATTAACAATAAATCAAACATTATTTAATAATTTCACATAATATAACATATCCATTAGTTACCAATTTTAGTTCATTTGTTAGGGGTTAACTTATTTGAATTACAACAACACAATTAAACTATTGTTTCCTCTTTAATTTTATTAAATAGATCAATATTCAAAGTTAACAATTATTATTAACTTCTTAACATTTGTTGTTTTTAATTCAAATTGTAAATATCATATAAACTATTATTATTGCCATGATTTATGTTTCTACCAAATTTTATTCAATATTTAAAAAAAAATTAGAATTTTAGATTGGTCTAAAATTTCGGATCGTTGCCTATTACCCTTTTTTTTCAAATCTGAATTGCGTTGCAAAAATGAAGGTGGGAAGAGATTTTGAAACGGTCAGGAAATTAAAGATTTTTATTCCTATTAAATACGGAGACGCAAATGAAAGTGGAAAGTTCTACACGTGAATTGGAGGCGTGGTTTTAATTCTTTTTTTTAAATGCACGTACTGATTTGATTTTTAACAGCTAAGATATGAAATCAAAGAGTGCATAAAATAGATGTAGTAATTAAAATGAACGTACGCCCAAACTAATTAACAAGTAACGTAATCTAAATTTATATGTTTTCTTATTTATTCACTACTTATATTTAATTATATGTAATCCAAACATTATATTTTTATTTCAAAATATTATTATTTAAAATTTCTCAAAAATTCAATTAAATACGTTATTAAAAACCGTTTAAAAATTTATGGATTGTTACACCCTCCCCCACTCAAAAATTTTCGTCCCCGAAAAGGAAGGAGGTAGGGGAATAGCAACAAATAGAAAGAAAAAATAGATTGAAGTACAAGATAAAAAATTAATTTAAAACTATACAAATTTTACATGAAATATTCATTTAAAAACTTCATTTGAAATTTAATTTTCTTCAATACTTTAATACTTTTCAAAACTCCTTTGAAAACAATTATTTGCATTATTACTTATATTTACAAAGAAGCTATTGAAAATATCAAATCCAAAGTTTATATTTTTTATTTATCTCCAGATACTTCCAACATTATAGATAAATTAATAATCATTCTCTTTAAATATGTTATAATTAATTAATAACTTCTAAAACACTAAAAAAATTCTATTATACCATGTAGTATATAAATAAAAAATATTTAAAAAGGATATATCCAACAAGGAAAGAAGGTAGATTCGGAAAACAGAATCAAGGTGAATAACTAAAGCTGAGCAGATAAGGTAGATTCAAAAGAATAGTATCGGGCACGAATAGTTAATTTCAAACCAAAAGAATTTCAATTTCAAAGATTAATACAAAATTTCTTGTTGGAAATACTTTTATAATAAAATACCTTTTCAAAAAATACTTTTATGTCGAAACCAATTTTCCTTTCGAAAATACTTCTATAACTCGATGTTTCAACAAGTTTATCCTCGTTCTTGCAGACTCCGACCATACATTGATCAGGCGCAAAGCTAGATTCTTCAAGTACTTAGTAGACCTGTTTCAACAACCTGTGAAAATACTTGAAAAATCTTTAAAAACAGATATGGAAATGTAACAACCCGCATATTTATCGGTTTTATATTTAAATATTTTATTTAAATATTTTGTCGTTAATCGAATATTGGTCTGAAAAGCTACTTTTTGCAAACGGTCAAATTAGGACCCGAGACCACTTCCATTGGGTTCGAAATGCCGTTTACAATCTTTTTAAGTATAAACTTTGATATGTTTGGGGTTAGTGGAATTTCACTAACTTTTCCCGCTTTGGACTTTGGGTTGGTTTAGCCTATTAAACCTAAGTTCCAACCCCTTCTCCTCATCTCTTCATAAATTCCTACCTAACTCTAGTTTTAGCATTAATGGTGAGTGGAAAGGGAAATTAAAATTCCAAGCCCAAGTTCATTAGCAAATTCAAATCCAACTCCAAAATCAAAGTAAAGACATTGGATTCAAGCTTGTAGTTGCTTCTCTATTGACTTCAAGCTTCTTCTTCATTGAATTTGTGCAAAGGTGAGATTTTTATCTAACAATTCTTGTCTATAACTATCTTGGACTGTTGGGAATGAATTCCCATCACTTTAGCATGTGCATTTGCATTTGGTTTGGATTGGATTGGCCAAAAACTCCAATTTTTCGTGTTTTTGGTAAAATTCTACACTTAGGTCATTCTGCCTATGCTAGGTCGTTTGCGTGGAAAAGTCTCGGTCACCAAATAGATCGTTTCTGGCCTTAAACTCGTTCGCAAGATTTAGGTCATTCGCCTCGGAATTAGGTCGTAGGTCGTGGGCCACTTGGTCGTAGGTCATTAGGCCTTAGGTCGTTAGGTCGCTCCCTCTGTTGGAAATGTTACCTCGGTCTTAGGTCACTTGGATCTAGGTCGCTTGGCCCTATAGCGTTAGGTCGCACGGCCTTGTTAAGACGTTAGGTCGCTTGCTTAGGTCGTTCGGCTCGTTCACACGTTAGGTCGCTCGGCCTTTTTCACCGTTAGGTCGTTAGGTCGCTCGACCACTAGGTTGCTTGACTACTAGGTCGCGAACACCTCTAGGTCGCTCGACCCACTTAACTCGTAGGTCGCTCACCTCTTCTAACCCGCGAGTTCCTTAAGTCGCTCGCCTCCCATAGGTCGTTAGACCTTAATACCGTTAGGTCGCATGACTTAATACCTTTAGGTCGTGTACCCTGTTAGGTCGCGAGTTTAATTAGATCGTTCGGCCATAAAATGTTAGGTCGCTTGGCCTGTGCTTTTGTTAGGTCGCCAGTCCCTTAAGTCGCTCGCCTCTGTTAGATCGCTTGTTTCTGCTAATTCGTGAACACCCCTAGGTCGCAACCAATAGGTCGCTCGATCCTATCCTCCCTTAGGTCTTCACTAGGTCGTACCGTTTTGGACGGGGCGCTGCCCCGCACCCCCACCTTGGGGGGTTTCCACCCCCCTGGACCCCCCGTCCGTAGGGGATCTTATCTGAAAAGCATTCAACAGAACTTGCTTTGTTGAGATGCTGAGTTGACCATTCTTCGAGACAAACTATCTTTGGCTTCTCGGTCGATTTTATGGTATCACGGCCTTGCTAAGAAGACGGGATAACAACTTTAGAAATATGAAGGTTTCAATACTAGTAGTAAATATCAAAACTCTTTCAACAAAATGATTTCAACTCTATTTTCAATAACAAAGCTCTTTTCATAAACCATTTTCCAATCTACTAGTATATACAAACCTTTACCTCACTCGGATGAGAAATCTAATAAACGACTTAGTAAAACAAGTGGTATGAAACGCTTGCGTTCACTTCGTCGGTTAATTCTTGGACTTGTTCGATTGAACCTCTTGTGACAATTTTCTAGTGAATATTTACAATTTGTTCGTAAATATTTAAGTTAAGCAAGTGGTTATGGGACACGAAGATAAACTTTTATATTTACTAGCTTAGTGTAATTGACACTTCTCGTTGATCATGACGATCATTTTATGTGTGACGACCGCCCATGACTCTTGCACGGAAACAAGAGAATGGTGCGCTGAAGGTGTGCCAGGCAGCCATGGGTGACCGTCAAGGTAGAATAAACATCGCAGAATCTATCGTACAACTCACAACGCATGGATAAATACAACAGAGAAATATAATATAGTGAAGCTCTATAGAAAAGGACATCATCATATAAGCATCATAATAGTTTTACACAAACATATGAATCATCCATACATCAAGGCCTCACTACATAACACTCAAACAAATACAGCAGCGGAACACCCAGTACATATAATATGAAATAATATGCAAAAGCCTCCTGCTCGTCTTTGTCATCATCAGCGTAGATCTCCAAGAACAGCACCTGTCACCTGCTACCTAGTCTGTCCATCCCAACATGGATGAACAGCCCAAGGTAATAAGAGGAGACATAAAACCTTGAGTCAGACAAAGTCTTAGTGAGCAGTAATCAACTATCAAACATACCAAAAGAGTATAAGAGATAAAAGGAATAGGAACCAAACCATCCCACTCCACCTCTTTCTACAGTGATAGCCCCCAGACACACATTAAGGAGAAGCAAGCATAACATAGCAAGCAATTAAAGTAAAGCAATAATCACTCGAGTCAAGGTCGATGTTTTCTAAATACAAACCCCCAAGGCCTAAACCAAGATCAGATAAGCACCAAGAAAACACCGCTCTTGAGACCGAATGATGATATAATCAAACGTCCAAACATCCATGACTCTGGCTATCACTGTTATCATTGCCTTGATTTCACCGTTAGTTGAACAACCATCTGTCAAGGGCTAATGGTAACCCCGGTTCTAGACATAACTCCGCACGTCGTCGCAGCCCGTGCCTAGGAATTTTCGCAACTACCCAGAGTACTAGCATGTCGTCGCAGCCCGTGCTTGGAACGTCGTCGCAGCCCGTTCCAACGTACTCTTGCTTTGAGCATGCTAGAACCTTCAACAACGATGAGATCTCAGCCTCCTAGTCATCCTCCTCGACGACTATTTCCATACTAGCTCAAGCGTCTCTCAAGCTAACCATTATCAACCAACTCACATCGCATCATCGAGTTATCAACATGCTTGGGATGATCCCGTCTGGATTAAACCAAGGCTATCTCACATCATGCTTCGCTTTATCGCATCATAGCAAAGTCTCATCTCAACATCATGGCTTGCCTCATCGCATCATGGCAAAGTCCCATCTCAACATCATCTAATCCATACATATGAGCTTTAACATCAGCTTCATATGCCACAAGCAGCTTTCACCATTCAAGAGCCTTTCCACTTAGCTTTTGAATCATCTTCGACCATCTTGTCTAGATCTAACTATCAATCAACTAACATACATAGCAATCAATCAAATCAATCATTATCTTAAGCAATCAAGTAATCAAATATGGTCTAAGTAGGCATTTATAACTACAATGGCAATTTCGTAAATAAATGAGCATAGATATATCATACATGAATCATGGGTTTTTAGCATAGATCCAACAAATATAAATCATGGGTTTTTATCTCTACAACTTGGTAAATGAACTTGCATAAGTAAACATCTTCATAAGTAATGGATCTACACTTGGATCTAAGGAAAAATGCATAAAATCACTATCTACAACACTCCAACAAACCACCAATCCAATATACTCCTTTGGGTCCGCGTGAGAGATAACCACCACTCACCAAATCACCCAAACACTTCAAAAATTATCAACTTCAGATCTGGACAGCGAAGATTCAAGCTTGATTCGTCGAAATCTCGCTTGAAATGTAGAAATCTAGCTTCGTTGGATGAAGATCTTCAACTTTGACTCTTCAATCTTCAATCTTGATCTTCGATCTTGGATGGATGTTAGCACTCGATCAAAGTGGAGAAAAGAAGTGAAGAAATGTTGTAGTCGAGTTTCCAAAATGGCAGCACTTCGTTGCTTCAAAAACCGGTGCCAAAAAGTGAGCCAAACCCCTCTATTTATAGGCTGAAAAACCCTTAACTCGACCGCCTCTAACTCGGCCGCGACCTAGCCTAAGTCGTTCGCGACTTAGTGACCTATCCTAACTCGTTCGCGACTTAGCGACCTAGCCTAAGTCGCTCGCGAGTTAACAGACCACTCCTATGACCCATCCAAGCGCGCGACCTAACCCACACGCGACACAACGACCTAAGCCCCCAACGACTCATCAGCAAAGCCGACCTATCATACTAGGACTTATCAAAGCACACTAGACACGACTCATCGATCCCAACGACTCAACGACCTAACGGGTTACGACTTACGACTCATCGAGCCTGCCGACCTATCCTCCCTAGCGACCTAACTATCACTACTAACTCGTAAACGAGTTACGAGATACGACCTATCTTACCTAGCGACCTAACACTAACCCTTAGGTTGCTCAACGACCTAACTTAGGTCGTTCCCCTATAGGTCGTTCACGACCTATCTCCTAACTCGCTAACACACAAACTCGTTAGCCCTTAGATCGGTGGAGACCTCAAGTCGCTGGTCCTTAACTCGGCAAAACCCTATAAGTCGCTAACTTACTTAGGTCGGTCAAAGCCTTAACCCGGTCATATCTACTAACTCGTCCCAGCCTTGAGTCGTAACTCGCTAACTCGGCAGCTTCCTTGACTCGGCCATACTTCCTAACTTGCTAACGACTCAACATACTAACTCGTTAACACATTAGGTCGCTCACCACTCCTCAACGACCTAACATCCAAACGACCTAACCCCTTAGGTCGTCAACCCCACTAACTCGTCCATCCCCTAAGTCGCTATCTAACTCATTAACTCGTAACTCGCGAAGACCACTAACCTGTTAACTCGCTCCAACACTAACTCGAGTTAACTTTCCAATCTAACTTCCTCGCGACTCAAACAACATACGAGTTATCCTCCCCTACGACTTAGGTTAAGGACGACTTATCAACACTAACGACCTAGAATTCTATGATATATCGACACGTAAAATACGGGTCGTTACATTCTCTCCCCCTTACGAATTTCGCCCCCGAAATTCCAAGCAAACAACAGCAACCAAAACTATTCCGCATGCCTACCATCCATAGCAATCAACAAACCATGCATCCAATTCTAGCCTAGCATGCGGAATTCTAAGGTTAGAACAAGGTACAAATTCATGAGATATCACGACACCTTAGGGCCATACCTCGAAGAGTTCGGGATGAGCTGCTTTCATCCTCTCTTCCTCCTCCCACGTACAGTCGTTAACATCATCACTCCATTGTATCTTGAGCAACGTAATCGTCTTCCTCCTAAGCTGTTTCGTATCGATTTCAACAATACGAAGTGGCTTACGAGGTCTTCTAACAACTGGATCAACCTCCAAATCTTCACAGCTATCAGCAGAAACCACCGTATTCGAGTCGTGCACATACTTCCGTAGATAAGATACATGAAAAACATTGTGCACACCCGCCATCTTTTCCGGTAACTCCAATCTATACGCGAGCTTTCCAATTCGCTCGACAATCGGGAATGGTCCAACAAATCTGGGAGTCAATTTTCCTTTCTTCCCAAATCGAATAACATTCTTAAGAGGAGAAATCTTCACAAAAACCATATCACCTACGTCGAACTCCAAATCCTTTCGACGTTTATCTGCATAACTCTTCTGACGGTCTTGGGCTGCCTTCATTCGTTGCTGAATGATCTCTACACAATCCGAAGTCTGACGAATCATCTCTGGCCCAAGTATCAACTTTTCTCCAGTTTCCAACCAACACGTCGGAGAGTTACACGGTCTTCCATACAGTGCCTCATATGGTGCCATACCAATACTTGACTGGTAACTGTTATTATATGCGAATTCCACCAAATGAAGGTGGTCTTCCCATGATCCTCCGAAATCCAAAACACAGGCTCTGAGAAGATCTTCCAAAACTCGGTTGACTCTCTCAGTCTGACCATCTGTTTGAGGGTGATAAGCTGTACTCAAACACAACCCAGTTCCCAAAACCTCCTGGAAGCTCTTCCAAAATCCACTAGTGAACAATGGGTCTCGATCGCTCACTATATTCTTCGGAACACCATGGAATCGAACTATCCACTTAACATACAATTCAGCCAACTTTGATGCAGTCCTAGTTGATCGTACAGGAATGAATCTTGCACTCTTGGTCAAACGATCTACGATGACCCAAATCCCTTCATTCCCCGTCCTGGTTCTAGGTAGACCATCGATAAAATCCATCGACACTTGCTCCCACTTCCATGTAGGAACCTCTAATGGCTGAAGTAATCCACTGGGCTTCTTCTGCTCAGCTTTCACCAACTGGCAGTTCATACACTTGGAAATAAAATTTCCAACATCCTTCTTCATACCTTTCCAGTAATAGGTTCTCTTCATATCCCGATACATCTTATTTCCACCTGGATGAATTGTCAACTTCGAGTGATGACTTTCCCTTAGAACTTCATCTCTCAATTCATCGATATTGGAAACAACTAGTCGTCCTTGCTTCCGAAGCCAACCTTCTTGATCAACTTCGAATCCTTTATCCTTTTCCGGGTCCAACCCAGATTCCAAATCATGGATAATCTTGACAAGCTTATCGTCTCGCTTTTGGCTCTCGCCAATTCTCTCCACAAGAGTAGGCCTTATTGATAAGTTTGCCAACATCTCAGGTTCCCATTCACATCTAGGCCTGAAGTCAAATTCAGCCAAATACTTTAGACTCTTCCATTCCGAAAACATGGCTCCCAATCTTGCATGTCTTCGACTTAACGCATCTGCCACTGTGTTGCCTTTTCCCGGAGTATAGGCTATACCAAAATCATACGATGCCAAGAACTCTAGCCACCGTTGCTGTCGAAGATTCAGATCCTTTTGAGAGAACAGATACTTCAACGACTTATGATCTGTAAACAACTCGAATCTAACTCCCAATAGATAATGTCTCCACATCTTCAAAGCAAATACGATCGCCGCTAACTCCAAATCATGAGTCGGATAATTCCTTTCATGCGGCTTCAGTTGTCGACTTGCATACGCAACAACTCTATCCTTCTGCATCAGTACTGCTCCAAGTCCAGTACCACATGCATCGGTGTAAACCACTATCTCATCATTCCCACTTGGAATAGTCAAAACAGGAGCACTCGTCAGTCGCTCTTTCAGGATTCCAAAAGCTTGCTCGCACTTAGCATCCCAACTGAACACTTGGTTCTTCTTCGTCAATCCTGTTATCGGTGCAGCTATCTTGGAAAAGTCTTTGATAAACCGACGATAATATCCTGCTAATCCAAGAAAACTTCTCACATCAGATGCATTCTTAGGTCTAATCCAATCCTGGATCGCTGCCACCTTAGCGGGATCAACCGCTATTCCATTTCCAGAGATAACATGGCCTAAGAATCTCACTTCACTCTTCCAGAAGTGACACTTTGAAAACTTAGCCTTCAGCTGATGTTTCCGTAAGATTTCCAAAACAATACGCAAGTGCGTCTCGTGCTCTTCTTCAGTTCTGGAATAAATCAGAATATCATCCACGAACACAAGTACGAACTTGTTCAACTGATCTCTGAATATTCTATGCATAAGATCCACAAAATATGCTGGTGCGTTAGTCAATCCAAACGGCATTACCAGCCACTCATAAAAACCGGATGGTGTTCTAAAAGCAGTCTTCGGCACGCTATCCTTCTCCACTCTCAACTGGTGAAATCCCATTGCCAAATCCATCTGAGAAAACACCTTAGCTTCGTGAAGCTGATCAAACAAGTCATCTATTCTCGGCAATGGATACTTGTTCTTCTTAGTCACCTTATTCAGCTCACGATAATCGACACACAACCTCAACGATCCATCCGCTTTGGTTGCGAACACAACCGGTGCACCCCATTCGGACACACTACGCCGAATGAATCCTTTCCGTAAAAGGTCGTCAACCTGCACCTTCAACTCTTGCTGTTCTCTAGGCGCCATCCGCCTAAGAGGCATCACAACGGGTCTGGCTCCCTCAACTAGATCGATACGAAACTCAATCTCCCTATGCGGCGGTAACCCTTTGACCTCGTCAAAGACATCCTCGAATCCATTCACGATTGGCACCGATGACAGTCCATCCCGTGGAACAACCAGCGAATACATGAAGCTCATGAAGACGCCTTCTTCATGCTTACATCGTATCACAACCTTTCGCCCCTCCACATTCTCGACTGTCACCTCCAATATCTCACAATCAACCTTTGCCGCATACTTCCTAAGCCAGTCCATACCCAAAATAATTCCGAACCCCGCAAAGTTCAGAACAAAACAATCACAAAGAAAAGAGCAATCATGACTCGACACAACTAGACCACGGCATATCATACACAAACATGACGAACCCCCAACTGGATTAGTCACAACCAATGGCCTATCAACAATATCCGGTTTCAAACCTAACCGGCCTACCAAATCATCACAAATAAAAGAATGCGACGCTCCAGTATCAAACAACACTCTAACTGGAACACCACAAATGGAAAGAGTACCTTGAACCACCACACTCTTCCCCTTCTCTTCAACAGTAGGAGCTTTTGAAAACAACGGCACAGCTCCCAAAGCATAAGCTTGCACAATCTGCCTGTCCTTCCTCGGTTCTGGACAATCTTTCCTGAAATGCCCTGGCTTGTCACAGTTGTGGCATTTCGCCGGCGCCTTTGGATTCCTACAATCCTTGGAGAGATGGCCCTTCTGCTGGCAATTATAGCAAGTCACTTCGCCCTTCGGCTTCTTCTGGCCATCCTTACCCTTCTGTTGTTGTTGCTTCCTCTTCTTGTTTCCACCTTTCTGTGGCTTAAACCCTTCCTTGGTTACAGCAACAACAGAACTCTCCCAAGGAAACAAACTCTCATGCCTGAGAGCTTTCTCCACAAGCTTCTCAAACGGATCGTCCAGATGATCCACCAACTGTCTTCTAAGATAAGCATCCAAACCGGTCACAAACTTCTCATTCTTCTGATAGGGAGAATCAATATACGATCTGGCATACTTGGACAAAGCTTCAAACTCAGAAACATACTCAAGAACGGGTCTTCCACCTTGCTTGAGCTCCACAAACTTTTTAAACAAGACAGATTTCTGAGCCGTAGAGATGAACTTAGCTTCAAATCTAGCTTGGAATTGCTCCCAAGTAATCACCTCCTCCGGAGTATCAATGGTGATAGAATTCCACCAATCCGAAGCTCTCCCTTGAAGTTGCGTTGATGCAAGCTTCCTCTTAGTTGCATCCTCAATTCCCAAGTCACCAAAGATCCTTCTACAAGCATCAATCCATCTTTGCACTTCAATGGTTGATTCCGTTCCCAAGAAAACCTTTCCTCCAAGAGAGGTATAGTCCTTGCAAAGCTTAGCAAAATCCACTGGTCTTGGAGCTTGAACTTGAACTCCAACATCTACTGATGGCCCCGAGGCTGGTATCCTTCTCATGATCGAAGTCATCATGGCCTCAAACATAGGAGCATAATCAACAGCTTCCCTAGCAGCACGGCCTTCCCTAGCAGCTGGTCTCCCCCTTCGACTCATCCTTAATATCTACAAAAAGGAATGACTTAGAACACCTTGAGAAACAACTGCATAAGGAGTTCAAATCCTTCTAAACTACTATATTATATATAGTAATCATTCATCAAAATACAATTACGTCTCTCATACGTAGTTACGTCAGCGAGCGTTGGCTAAAATCGGTTAACCAAAGCTCTGATACCAAATGTGACGACCGCCCATGACTCTTGCACGGAAACAAGAGAATGGTGCGCTGAAGGTGTGCCAGGCAGCCATGGGTGACCGTCAAGGTAGAATAAACATCGCAGAATCTATCGTACAACTCACAGCGCATGGATAAATACAACAGAGAAATATAATATAGTGAAGCTCTATAGAACAGGACATCATCATATAAGCATCATAATAGTTTTACACAAACATATGAATCATCCATACATCAAGGCCTCACTACATAATACTCAAACAAATACAGCAGCGGAACACCCAGTACATATAATATGAAATAATATGCAAAAGCCTTCTGCTCGTCTTTGTCATCATCAGCGTAGATCTCCAAGAACAGCACCTGTCACCTGCTACCTAGTCTTTCCATCCCAACATGGATGAACAACCCAAGGTAATAAGAGGAGACATAAAACCTTGAGTCAGACAAAGTCTTAGTGAGCAGTAATCAACTATCAAACATACCAAAAGAGTATAAGGGATAAAAGGAATAGGAACCAAACCATCCCACTCCACCTCTTTCTACAGTGATAGCCCCCAGACACACATTAAGGAGAAGCAAGCATAACATAGCAAGCAATTAAAGTAAAGCAATAATCACTCGAGTCAAGGTCGATGTTTTCTAAATACAAACCCCCAAGGCCTAAACCAAGATCAGATAAGCACCCAGAAAACACTGCTCTTGAGACCGAATGATGATACAATCAAACGTCCAAACATCCATGACTCTGGCTATCACTGTTATCATTGCCTTGATTTCACCGTTAGTTGAACGACCATCTGTCAAGGGCTAATGGTAACCCCGGTTCTAGACATAACTCCGCACGTCGTCGCAGCCCGTGCCTAGGAATTTTCGCAACTACCCAGAGTACTAGCACGTCGTCGCAGCCCGTGCTTGGAACGTCGTCGCAGCCCGTTCCAACGTACTCTTGCTTTGAGCATGCTAGAACCTTCAACAACGATGAGATCTCAGCCTCCTAGTCATCCTCCTCGACGACTATTTCCATACTAGCTCAAGCGCCTCTCAAGCTAACCATTATCAACCAACTCGCATCGCATCATCGAGTTATCAACATGCTTGGGATGATCCCGTCTGGACTAAACCAAGGCTATCTCACATCATGCTTCGCTTTATCGCATCATAGCAAAGTCTCATCTCAACATCATGGCTTGCCTCATCGCATCATGGCAAAGTCCCATCTCAACATCATCTAATCCATACATATGAGCTTCAACATCAGCTTCATATGCCACAAGCAGCTTTCACCATTCAAGAGCCTTTCCACTTAGCTTTTGAATCATCTTCGACCATCTTGTCTAGATCTAACTATCAATCAACTAACATACATAACAATCAATCAAATCAATCATTAGCTTAAGCAATCAAGTAATGAAATATGGTCTAAGTAGGCATTTATAACTACAATGGCAATTTCGTAAATAAATGAGCATAGATATATCATACATGAATCATGGGTTTTTAGCATAGATCCAACAAATATAAATCATGGGTTTTTATCTCTACAACTTGGTAAATAAACTTGCATAAGTAAACATCTTCATAAGTAATGGATCTACACTTGGATCTAAGGAAAAATGCATAAAATCACTATCTACAACACTCCAACAAACCACCAATCCAATATACTCCTTTGGGTCCGCGTGAGAGATAACCACCACTCACCAAATCACCCAAACACTTCAAAAACTATCAACTTCAGATCTGGACAGCGAAGATTCAAGCTTGATTCGTCGAAATCTCGCTTGAAATGTAGAAATCTAGCTTCGTTGGATGAAGATCTTCAACTTTGACTCTTCAATCTTCAATCTTGATCTTCGATCATGGATGGATGTTAGCACTCGATCAAAGTGGAGAAAAGAAGTGAAGAAATGTTGTAGTCGAGTTTCCAAAATGGCAGCACTTCGTTGCTTCAAAAACCGGTGCCAAAAAGTGAGCCAAACCCCTCTATTTATAGGCTGAAAAACCCTTAACTCGACCGCCTCTAACTCGGCCGCGACCTAGCCTAAGTCGTTCGCGACTTAGTGACCTATCCTAACTCGTTCGCGACTTAGCGACCTAGCCTAAGTCGCTCGCGAGTTAACAGACCACTCCTATGACCCATCCAAGCGTGCGACCTAACCCACACGCGACACAACGACCTAAGCCCCCAACGACTCATCAGCAAAGCCGACCTATCATACTAGGACTTATCAAAGCACACGAGACACGACTCATCGATCCCAACGACTCAACGACCTAACGGGTTACGACTTACGACTCATCGAGCCTGCCGACCTATCCTCCCTAACGACCTAACTATCACTACTAACTCGTAAACGAGTTACGAGATACGACCTATCTTACCTAGCGACCTAACACTAACCCTTAGGTCGCTCAACGACCTAACTTAGGTCGTTCCCCTATAGGTCGTTCACGACCTATCTCCTAACTCGCTAACACACAAACTCGTTAGCCCTTAGATCGGTGGAGACCTCAAGTCGCTGGTCCTTAACTCGGCAAAACCCTATAAGTCACTAACTTACTTAGGTCGGTCAAAGCCTTAACCCGGTCATATCTACTAACTCGTCCCAGCCTTGAGTCGTAACTCGCTAACTCGGCAGCTTCCTTGACTCGGCCATACTTCCTAACTTGCTAACGACTCAACATACTAACTCGTTAACACATTAGGTCGCTCACCACTCCTCAACGACCTAACATCCAAACGACCTAACCCCTTAGGTCGTCAACCCCACTAACTCGTCCATCCCCTAAGTCGCTATCTAACTCATTAACTCGTAACTCGCGAAGACCACTAACCTGTTAACTCGCTCCAACACTAACTCGAGTTAACTTTCCAATCTAACTTCCTCGCGACTCAAACAACATACGAGTTATCCTCCCCTACGACTTAGGTTAAGGACGACTTATCAACACTAACGACCTAGAATTCTACGATATATCGACACGTAAAATACGCGTCGTTACATTATGATTTAGACTAGCAATTGTGCGATGTCTCTTTGTTTGAAAGGTTAGACTAGACCTCATGGGTGTGATTCCGACTCACACATATCTCTTTGTCCGCAAGGTTAGTCTAGACACCATTTGCGTGATTCCACTCACACATACCTTTTTATTGCGAGGTTAGGCTAGACACCATTTGTGTGATTCCACTCACACATAACTTTTTGCTTTTGGTTAGCCTAGACCTCATCTGGGTGATTCCGACTCACCCATATGGGGTAGCTCCCTATGGTCTTCGGACCGTCATGTAATAGGCCTCTTTCCCTTTTTCTGTGATTTCTGGTTTTCTTGTGTTGATTTCTGGAATTTTTGTCATTGACTTGTTATGAGTACAAGTTTAGGGTATGATGCCCTCTTTGGATCTTTGAGAAGATTCTTGTGATATTGATTTATCTCTTATTGATTGATCTTCTATTGATCATCATTTGCATACTTATAGTAGTATGTCAGTATGGATATTTTATGTTTATGCCATATCTTTTATTCTATACCATGTCATCTGATATTTATAGCTAGACTAATACGTTTGTTATTTTCTTAAATAATACTCGGGTCAGACCGAGATGTTACAGGTGCTTCTGCTTGACTTCTTCCCAGGATTTGCTACTCTGACTTTTGGCTAACTATTTAGATTAGCAGTTTTTGTTGAATACACTTGAGATATAGACCTATAGTTGTATTCTTATTATAGCATGTATTGCTATTCTTTTGTATTATTGCGGATCTTTTTGACCACTGCTCTGATACCAAGCTGTGACGCCCCACCTCTATACCCACGCTAGCCAAGAACACTACGGTGTAGTGCTGTCAACTAGCACGAAGAATAAGGATGTTGAGGAGCAACCATCCATGTGATTGCTTGACAAGTTGGCAATTCATGCAACACTTAACAAAGTTAGCAATATCAGATTTCATTCCCTCCCAATAATAAAGTTGCTTCATATCACCGTACATTTTACTACTACCGGGATGAATGGTGAAATTAGAACGATGGGAATCTTCTAAAATATCTTTATGAAGATCACCAATATTTGGTACGATAAGTCTACCAAATTTTCGGATGCCGCCACGAGAATCAATATCAAAGTCTTTCAAACCTTCAATATCAATTTTATCCTTAACATCTTGGCCAAGAAGAGCCAATTAAGGATCTAGCCCTTGAGCTTCAAGAATGCGGTCTAAAAGAGAAGGATGAGCCTCAAGGCTACATAAAACAAGTGATGAGCATAAATCAGATACGCGCTCTCGAATCTCACAAGTGGATATAATCTCGAGATCGTTCCATTCGGATATCGTCATAGAAACAACTGCTTGTTGTTTACGGCTAAGAGCATCGGCGACACGATTACCCTTACCGGGGGTATAAAGAATATCAAGATCATAAGGTGCAAGGAACTCAAGCCAACGCTTTTGACGCAAATTAAGTTCCTTTTGAGAAAATAAATATTTCAAAGACTTGTGATCCATGTAAAGAATAAATTTCTCTCCCAATAGATAATGACGCCAAAATCAAAGGACGAAAACAATAGCCGCGAGTTCTAAATCATATGTGGCATATCTAGTCTCGGCCAGCTTCAATTGCCTAGTGGGTTATTGCAACCTTTAGAAATTCCAATTTGGAAGTGGGACCAAATTTCCATGTATTTTATAGATGGCCTTCCCCGTTCTCGTTCGGGTCATGGTAGCTTATGGGTGATCATTGATAGACTTACTAAATCCGCCCATTTTATTCCCGTTCGATCTAACCGAACCATTCCTCTTTTGGCCAAACTCTTTATCAAAGAAATTGTTAAATTGCATGGGGTTCCTACTTCTATTGTTAGCGATCACGATTCATTGTTTACTAGTGGATTTTGGAAGAGTCTTCAAAAAGCTTTAGGAACGAAGCTTAATTTTAGCACTGCTTATTACCCCCAGTCCGATGGACAAACCGGGCGTGTGAATCAAACTCTTGAAGATCTTCTGCGAGCTTGTGTGCTTGATTTTGGTGGAAGTTGGGAAGATCATATTTCACTTGTCGAATTTTCCTATAATAATAGCTTCCAATCTAGTATTGGTATGGCACCTTTCGAGGCACTCTACGGAAGGCCATGCTGATCTCCTTCTTGTTGGCTTGAGGCTGGTTTTAGGTCCATACTTTATTCGTGATTCCACAGAAAAGATTGAACTTATTCGACGTAGGATGAAAGAAGCCCAGAGTGGACAAAAATCCTACGCCGATAATCGAAGAAGGAAATTAGAATTTTCTGTTGGAGATCTTTTTTTTATTCGTGTTTCACCTATGAAAGGTGTTGTACGTTCCAGTCGGTCGGGAAAGTTAGCGCCTTGATATATTGGGCCATTTCCTATCACTGAACATATTGGTTCCATGGCTTATCGCCTTTCATTACCGGCTCATTTTTCTGCCATGCATGACGTGTTTCACGTTTCTCAATTACGGAAATGCCTTCGAGATTCCGATTCTATTCTTGAGCCTGGTATTGTGGAATAAATTGAAGTTTCGCCAAATTTAACTTACGAGCAGCACCCTATTCGAATTATTGCTTTGGAGGTCAAACAACTTCGAAATAAAGATGTTCCGCTTGTGAAGGTTCAATGGTCCTCAAATCCTAAGGATTGCTCTTGGGAATCCAGAGAATTCATCGAGCGAACACATCCGGACTTGCTTACTCCTGCTCTTTGAGGTGAACTTCCTATTTCAAATTTCTTTTGTGTTAATATGCTTCTATGGTTGTTACTTTTTATTTCCATCTTATATATTACGAGGACGCAATTTCTTTAAGGAGGGGAGTATGTAACAACCCGCATATTTATCGATTTTATATTTAAATATTTTATTTAAATATTTTGTCGTTAATCGGATATTGGTCCGAAAAGCTACTTTTTTGCAAACGGTCAAATTAGGACCTGAGACCACTTCCATTGAGTTCGAAATGCCATTTACAATCTTTTTAAGTATAAACTTTGATATGTTTGGGGTTAGCGGAATTTTACTAACTTTTCCCGCTTTGGACTTTGGGTTGGTTTAGCCTATTAAACCTAAGTTCCAACCCCTTCTCCTCATCTCTTCATAAATTCCTACATAACTCTAGTTTTAGCATTAATGGTGAGTTGAAAGGGAAATTAAAATTCCAAGCCCAAGTTCATTAGCAAATTCAACATCCAACTCCAAAATCAAAGTAAAGACATTGGATTCAAGCTTGTAGTTTCTTCTCTATTGACTTCAAGCTTCTTCTTCATTGAATTTGTGCAAAGATGAGATATTTATCTCACAATTCTTGTCTATAACTATCTTGGACTGTTGGGAATGAATTCCCATCACTTTAGCATGTGCATTTGCATTTGGTTTGGATTGTATAGGCCAAAAACTCCAATTTTTAGGGTTTTTGGTAAAATTCTGCACTTAGGTCGTTCTGCCTATGCTAGGTCGTTTGCGTGGAAAAGTCTCGATCACCAAATAGATCGTTTCTGGCCTTAAACTCGTTCGCATGATTTAAGTCGTTCGCCTCGGAATTAGGTCGTAGGTCGTAGGTCGTAGGTCGTGGGCCGCTTAGTCGTAGGTCATTAGGCCTTAGGTCGTTAGGTCGCTCCCTCTGTTCGAAACGTTACCTCGGTCTTAGGTCGCTTGGATCTAGGTCGCTTGGCCCTATAGCGTTAGGTCGCACGGCCTTGTTAAGACGTTAGGTCGCTTGCTTTTTTATCCCCTAGGTGGTTCGGCTCGTTCACACGTTAGGTCGCTCGGCCTTTTTCACCGTTAGGTCGTTAGGTCGCTTGACCACTAGGTCGCTCGACTACTAGGTCGCGAACACCTCTAGGTCGCTCGACCCATTTAACTCGTAGGTCGCTCGCCTCTTCTAACCCGCGAGTTCCTTAAGTCGCTCGCCTCCCATAGGTCGTTAGACCTTAATACCGTTAGGTCGCATGACCTTAATACCTTTAGGTCGTGTACCCTGTTAGGTCGCGAGTTTAATTAGTTCGTTCGGCCATAAAATGTTAGGTCGCTTGGCTTGTGCTTTTGTTAGGTCGCAAGTCCCTTAAGTCGCTCGCCTCTGTTAGATCGCTTGTTTCTGCTAACTCGCGAACACCCTAGGTCGCAACCAATTGGTCGCTCGATCCTATCCTCCCTTAGGTCTTCACTAGGTCGTACCATTTTGGACAGGGCGCTGCCCCGCACCCCCACCTTGGGTGGTTTCCACCCCCCCTGGACCCCCCTCCGTAGGGGATCTTATCTGAAAAACATTCAACAGAACTTGCTTTGTTGAGATGCTGAGTTGACCATTCTTCGAGAAAAACTATCTTTGGCTTCTCGGTCGATTTTATGGTATCACGGCCTTGCTAAGGAGGCGGGATAACAACTTTAGAAATATGAAGGTTTCAATATTAGTGGTAAATATCAAAACTCTTTCAACAAAATGATTTCAACTCTATTTTCAATAACAAAGCTCTTTTCTTAAACCGTTTTCCAATCAACTAGTATATACAAACCTTTACCTCACTCGGATGAGAAATCTAATTAAACGGCTTAGTAAAACAAGTGGTGTGAAACGCTTGCGTTCACTTCATCGGTTAATTCTTGGACTTGTTCGATTGAACCTCTTGTGACAATTTTCTAGTGAAGATTTACAGTTTGTTCGTAAGTATTTAAGTTAAGCAAGTGGTTATGGGACACGAAGATAAACTTTTATATTTACTAGCTTAGTGTAATTGACACTTCTCGTTGATCCTGACGATCATTTTATAATTTAGACTAGCAATTGTGCGATGTCTCTTTGTTTGCAAGGTTAGACTAGACCTCATGGGTGTGATTCCGACTCACACATATCTCTTTGTTCGCAAGGTTAGTCTAGACACCATTTGCGTGATTCCACTCACACATACCTTTTTGTTGCGAGGTTAGGCTAGACACCATTTGTGTGATTCCACTCACACATACCTTTTTGCTTTTGGTTAGCCTAGACCTCATCTGGGTGATTCCGACTCACCCATATGGTGTAGCTCCCCATGGTCTTCGGACCGTCATGTGATAGGCCTCTTTCCCTTTTTCTGTGATTTCTGGATTTCTTGTGTTGATTTCTGGAATTTATGTCATTGACTTGTTATGAGTACAAGTTTAGGGTATGATGCCCTCTTTGGATCTTTGAGAAGATTCTTGTGATATTGATTTATCTCTTATTGATTGATCTTCTGTCGATCATTATTTGCATACTTATAGTAGTATGTCAGTATGGATATTTTATATTTATGCCATATCTTTTATTTTATACCATGTCATCTGATATTTATTGTTAGACTGATCCGTTTATTATTTTCTTAAATAATAATCGGGTCAGACCGAGATGTTACAGGTGCTTCTGCTTGACTTCTTTCCGGGATTTGCTACTCTGACTTTTGGCTAACTATTTAGATTAGCAGTTTTTTTGCATACACTTGAGATATAGACTCGTAGTTGTATTCTTTTGTATAGCACGTGTTGCTATTCTTTTGTATTATTGTGGATCTTTTTGACCACTACTCTGATGTACACTTTCATGTGTTAGTTATATATTCATATCTTCTTCCGTCTTTGTGATATGGATGTTTGTGACTGATTTGTGTTATTCTTATTTCTATATTTGTTTCCGAAGATTATTTATAGCCACCGTGTGATAAGGAATCACATGGATGGTCGCTCCTCAACAGCCTTATTCTCCGTGCTAGTTGACAGCACTACGTCGTACTGATCTTGGCTAGCGTGGTTATAGAGGTGGGGCGTCACAGGAAAGTACAATCCAAACAAAAATGACCAAACCAAAACCTTTGCCTAACCATGGTTCGTAGATACATAATGGTTACGCCTGGATCCCCCAGGAAACAATCCGTATCCATAAGCTTTCTCAGCCCTGTGAGTTACGCCATGATGACTAGTAGGGTGCAGGATACACAATGGTTACGCCTGAATCCCCCAGGAAACAATCCGTACCCCTAGGCTGTCTCAGCCAGGCAGTTTTGCTACTAATGCGACCTACATAGATTGCAGGATACACAATGGTTACGCCTGGATCCCCCAGGAAACAATCCGTACCCCTAAGCTGTCTCAGCCAGGCAGTTGCGCTATGCAGTCTCGAGAAAAAAAACCGTGGGTTACGCCACGGTGGGACACTCGAGTATCACATCCGAAAAACAAAAATCAGAGAAAATAATATCGATAGAATGAATCCACAATATGGCCACAAAGCGGATATCAAGCAGAAGGCACTTTCCATATCTTTACTTCGAAAATATGTATCATATAGTACCTTTTCAAATCACTTTCAAATATCGTACATATATAAAGTCCATATATATAAGATTTGATTTCAAAAATTGAATACTTTCCAAAATCAATAGTATATCAGATCACACTTATATAGACTTCGATAATATAATATTCCACTTTTCAAATTGAGTACCTTTCCAAATCAATAGTTTTCAAATCTACTTCATACTTATACAAATCAATTTTATATAAGTTCGATAACTCCCAAATCATGTATTTAGTAAATCAATTTTTTTTATATAGAGTTATACTAAATCAAATCGAAAACTCGAGGATTGAACACCGGCTTACTTTAAATTATTTCAAATATATATACCTATATCTTTCGAATATCAAATCATACTTTGGAATTTGAAACCAAAATTGGTTTCACAAAGTCACTAGCATAGCAAAGCTATTAAAGTGGCCTCTCCCCACTCTGAAACTCGAAAATCAACGTCGATGATGCGTGCACTCATCACCGAAATTATTTTCCAACGACATAAGTGAGTTCTGGACTTCTATTTTCTTGAAAACTTCTTTGAATTTTTTTTTGAAATCCTTGGAACTCATTTGAAACATTTCTTATTCAAGAAATTACTTTCAAATCTTATTATTATTATTTCAAAATCTTAAACAAATTTTCAAAAATACCGGAATCCAATTCCTCGAAATTAAAATTCAAAATCCTTCTGTTATAAATCCTTTATATAATCAAATTCCTTGTAAATCTTCAAATTTTCAAATCTTTTCAAAATTTCAGACTTTCGTTTATAAAAGATATATAAACCTTATTGGAAATATTTCCACTTTTATATATAGAATAAAATCATAGTTGCCCAAATAAAAATTTCGGTATATAAAACAATTTCATTATACAACAAAACCCGATTTACAAAGGATGATCCAAGAATGGACTTTGAAACAAAGATAGAGATTTAAATTAGAGGAACTCTAATCAATAGAACCGTGATTCGAAGATAGACTCGATCAAAGATGAGGTAATTGAATTACAAAATTGATTATGGTTATAAATCACGGGCGACCTTAACCGGGTCAACCGTGACTTCATGAATATGATCGATGCGGAAATTCCAAGGCAAATCGACATTCAATCGCCAGATATAGAATTCGGCATAACCAGAGATAGCAGCATCTAAACCGAGGATATATAAATCTTCGGTGAATCAATGACGATTGTAAAGGAATATTCACCCCCTTTACAAATCATTTAGTGGAGTCATTGGATACTCCAGAATCAAAAGAATATAAATAGAGAGAGGCAAGAATGAATTTTTGAACCACAGGGAAAGTTCCAAAGTTCAAAGGAAATCGAATCAAAAGGAAGAGATTCAACTCGAATGAAAGTGATTCTGTAAATAAATTTACCATATATGCTAAGATTTTTCCTAGAGCCAAAGCTCTGATACCAACTTGTAACGACCCGCTATTTTGGACCATTCAAATCGACAATAAAACCATGCATGTCCGATTTGAATAATTCAAAATACCGAATTGTTAATTTTAATTTGGCAAAACATATACAGTGAATAAATCAATCATAGAATCACAGATATAGAGTAGTACAATAATACGCAACGGAATAAATGAATAGTAGTTCATGAAGCTACTATATAAACAAAGTTAGAAATAAAATACATCAGAATATCCCAGATGCAGTGAAGTCTCCAGTACGAACAGATGACCTCTTCGAACGAATCAACTGAAAGAGCTGAAAGCTGAATCAATAGTTGGATCCTCAAACGAAGCTCGAAACTCCAAAGGTGAGTCTCAAATGCTGTATCGTTTAGTCTGACCCGAGCGTAAAGAAAAACACAAAACACTCGAGTCAGGATTAACATTCTTATATCAATAAATCCAAATCAAGTGAAATATCAACCGAAATACAAGTAACTTAGAGGATGTTTGGGATAACCATTCTCTGAGGATCCGTGAAACTATCTACAATGTAGAAATATACACTATAACACCATGGTCATTTCAATTTAATTTATACTTCAAAACAAAAATATCATTTCATCTAAAATACATACATACATATACATATACATATACATATATATATATATTCAAATTTTATCACTTTCAAAGTTGCGATTCAAATGTATTCAAATTCCAAATTCAAATTTTAGTCCAATCTCAATTTATTAATTTAAAATCAAACTCAATTCCTAAATAACCATTTCACATTTTATCAATCTCAAATCCGGATTTGAAATCACAAAATACCCTTTTACATTTCAATATTATTTCAAAACTTTAAATATTCAGGGTTTCTGTTACCTGGAAAATCGACCAGGCAACTAGGACGTTCGGTATTAAGAATTACACTCGGCATAAGGAGCGCTCGGCATACGTGACAACCGGCATCTATAGACAGTCGGCAGGCAAGAACATTCGGCACCAAATAGTGCTCGGCAGTCTAAGATCGCGCTCGGCATATAATCGTTCGACATGAAGAAACAAAAGATCGTTCGGCCTCCAGAAGATCGTTCGGCGTCCCAGCATCGTTCGGCGTAGTTCACTCAGCACAAGTGCTCCCCAGAGAAGTCAGCATGCTCGGCTTGAGATCGTCCGGTATCCAAGAGATCGTTCGGCCTTGAGTCGTTCGGCTGAAGAAGTCATTCGGTCAAACCCTTCACTCGGCCAAGCCCTTCACTCGGCATTACAATCATTCGGCATTCCTGCCCCATTCGACCTGCATCTCTCATTCAACCTCTCGCCTCGCTCGGCCTAAAGAGGGGAGACTCGGCATGCTTCGTTCGGCACAAGGAGTTTGGCTCGACGTGCCTTGTCCGGCCTCCCTGGTTCGGCGTACCGTACATACACTACTTGGACCAAGTTATTTGGCCACCTGGCCCACCAGGGAAGTCCAACCCACTTTTGTCTATAAATAGAGTGCAGGGGCACAGAAAACGGGATCAGATTTTAGAGAGCACTGGGGAGACTCTGCCGCATCGAATCCTCATTCAAGACTTATTTTCTTTTACCTTGCAATTATATCCTAATACTTAAGAATGGATTGTATCTGTAATCAAGTATCAAGTGGGAAATAAAGATCAGCTTCACAATGGACGTAGGCCAATGCGCCGAACAACTATAAATTTGGTGTCCTTACTTCCCGCATTTTAATTTATGCTCTCTTCTCTTTTCCAGTCTATTTTCTTCATTATTCTCTCTACATAATCTTCTAAGGGAGTTAGTGACCAATTTTGGTGCTAACATTTTGGTGCTTTCACCGAGAATTGAATTCTCAGGCTATTAGGATCTACTTTGTAGCTACTGGATTGCGCAAATCCCCCGAAGGAGATCCATAATCATTCATAAGGCATCTGTGTATTCTACTCAGAGTTACAGCCAACAACTCTATCATGGGAAGACCACGAACCAGATCGGCCTCTCAAAGTGCAGATGTTCGTGAAACTGCTTGTAATAGCCCGCAAATCCGTACCCCTTGAGTCAAATCTATTCAAGAACAATCAACTCAAGTTGTAAAGAAATACGAACCATTTGGGTTAAAGAAGAAGAGGTAGAAGAGGAAAAATAGAAAACAACAACATAATCTAACCATCGCAGCGGAATAAAATATAATAGATAATAAATACTCTTTACTCAAAACTTAAATATCTTTGTTTATATATTACATAATCAGAGTACATCAATCACAGCTCAACATCAATATCATATAAATGGATACACAACAACTCAACACAGCGGAATATACATATATAAACAAGTACGGAAGTACGTATCGTCATCCAGCTCATCTCCTGAGCTCCACAGCATCATATCCTGTATCCTATAATACTCGGTTTGAGCCGAGCATTACAGTTAAATAATACCCGAGTCAGTCTGGAATACCAGCGTGAGAAAATCACACCCAATTGATTATTAAAGTTTCAAAAATCTTTTGAAAACAAAAGCATCTCGTAAGACCACGCCACAAATAAACATGTCGGGTTTTTACCTTACGATAGCTAAAACAATTTTTATAGAAATCCTCTGATATTATAATAGGGTCTATATACAAATACTTATAAAATAGCCGAAATTGTTACATGATTAAATTCCAGCTACTAGCCACAGAGTGGGTAATACAAACAAAACTCGTACAAGGCTCGTAGGGAGAATGGATTTCCAACTAATGACTAGGCACTGGGGTACCACCTGTCACAGTACGGGGCCTAGATCACCGTACCGAGGAGTACGCCCGCTCCCCTACAACACAAGGCCGGGACTACCCCTTACTGGATAATCCCGAGTGAGATCACCCCCGCGGTTGGGATCAACAACCGCCCACTAAGCCGAAATAAAAAGGGTCATCTAGACTGGAATGACCTCACCCTGCTTGGGTGCTACCCACCTAGCCTTGCTGCATAACCCCTGATTTTCAGTCATTCCCATTCGATGAGGCTTGAGGCTAAGCGTTAACTTTTTAGAACATATCCCTTAGAATGCCCGTCGTCCACCTGACAATGTTTTCGCAAGCATTCATCCATACAAGTCCGTCCCGGGTTCGAACGGAACCGTAGGCACTACTCCTACTACATCCATTTTGGAAATATCCTCAGGATTAGCAGCGACTAGCCCTTGCACTTCACTGGTCCATCTTCAAATCCAAACTCGCTTCACGAAACGTACAAACCGGATCGAAGTGGTTTTCGAGAAATAAATCTCGATCCCGGTCTCTTCGAAACGATCAGCGCATTTGTCCAATATTGATAGTCGGTGATTTAACTATCAAATAAATATTCACAAACAACCATCACACAATAAATAAATTTCCACCTTATTTATTTATCTCAAAAATATCTTCCCAAGATATGTGTTTACTTTTCAAATTCCCTTTTTAAAACAGTTTTCAAGGCTACCTGCCTTCTCAGAATAAATTTCAAGTATTTTTATTTCTTCTGGAATCACCAAGTACAAAACTCTAGGTTTTTAAAATAATTCAAAAACACTTTATTGGAAAATATATTTAACATTTAATTTAGAAAAATTTACTTTAATATTTAAATAATACTTTGAACAAAATATCAAAGCAATCTTTACATAATTATTACGATAATAGATTAAACAAAATACTTGCTTTGGAATTTACTTTTAAACATTGAAGTTAAAACTACTTCAATAATTTACTAAAAGTTCATACTATATAAACATTTGAAAATAAAGTTACTTAATAAAATATAAAACAAGATTTCTACTTTTAAAACAAAATACTAAATTACTCCTTAATAATTGCTACTAAATAGATTAAAGGAAAACATTTACATTAGACTTAAAATATTAGAAATAATAAATTTTACAAAACTTGCTTCTTTAAAAACAACTTTATTTAATTTATATTTGCAAATTTACTTTTAAAATATGTACTTGGCCATCCAGAGAAAATTTCCAACTTCAATCACCTAAATCAATTTCCCAAATTGATTTCCAATTTATTTTATTTGGAACAAAATTATTTTACTTATCAGTTCATTTTCAAATTCAGTAGTTATGGTCTTTATTATTATTATTATTGTTATTATTATTATTTCAATTTCTTCTTTACTCTTTCCATAATTCAAATCTTAAATTCTAAATAAATGTTTATTCTTTCAAATTAATAATACTGCATTTTAAACTTCATTACTTTTCGGTTTATTCAAATTTTCCTTTCCATTCTCAGGATTCATTTATTAAAATTTAAAATCACTTTATTTCTTTTTTTTAAGTTATTCTTGAATTTACTCTATAACTATTTTACTTGCAATTTCACTTCTTTTATTTTCATTTCCAAAATCAAATTTATATTTTAAATAATTCATTATACCCAATTATATCAACCAACCCATAGCATTCAATACTTCCACATAATTCATTATAGAATATCAAATAATCAGAACATAGAATATTAAATAATGTAAATAAAAGTTGAGGGGTCCAGTTGGATCCCTCCAACATGTTTTCCCTGCATCCACAGATGTTAGCACAATATAGTATACCAATTACAAATATCATACTATACCACATCGATTAATTCAACCATCCAAACAATTATTTAAATTTTATTATTTAAATTTAAATTTAAACTGAGTGAGATTAACTCACCATTGAGTTTAATTGCATTCCAATCCAAACCGGCTTGTTTTCTTCATGATTATTGACCTTGAATAAACATTGGATTCATTTTGTTAATATTCGAATAAATCGATCAATTAATTTCTCATTTAATTTAAACTAATTATTTAACTTTAAACGAATAATAAAATTCCAAACTAATTTCCTTTTTATAGTCTTTTAGTAACCAAAAATAAATTCTAAATAAGTTTATCAAATAAAGTTATCTCTATATAATATTATTCCAAAAATAAATCAACAAATTTAAAATGTGTATATCTATTTCTTTGAACTATATACTTATAAAAATAATCTATATATGTTTAAAAGTCTAATTTTATATAAACTGCTCAATATTTAAAATCTGTATATTCCATGTTCGCTCTGATACCAACTGTAACGTCCCACCTTTTTCGCACGATTTAAACAGACACACGTGCCAGTTCAAACCATACGGAAGGGCGGATTGTTATGGGGTAAATAAGAAAAACAGAGAAGGAAAAACAAAATAGAATCTCACAGCGGAAGGATAAAATATAATAATAAAATATACAGTTTATAAAACTGTTTTCAAAACATTTGATTCTTCTTTATACAATTTAATATCAGAGTTCACATACCAATAATATCAATGCAGCGGAATACAGTGTAGTGGAATAAAATAGTAGATAGTAATACTACAAATCTTCGTCTTCGTCCTCCAGAGCTAAAACTTCAAATCCTGAAACACTCGGACTAACCCGAGCGAATTTGAAAAGACAAAAACACTCGAGTCAGAACTAAAAGATCTTATGTAAGTTAAATTTACAGAAATAAACATGAGTGCAGTAACTCAAGAGATGCTCGGGATTTACATCTCCTAAGGATCCGTTAAACTATTTACTATATAGTATATTGCGCTATTATAATAGTGTCTATTCATAAAATAAACATACTTTTAAATAGCGTTAAGGAGTGACCCAATATTCCCCATAACACGTAATAGTCCCAGTAGTCCATCCAATATCATAGTCCCTCCTGATCGGGAAGCCACCAGAGGATACCACACGGGCTACGGGAGAAATCCAAACTCGTACAAGGCTCGGTATGGTAGTTGACACGACACAACTAGGCAATGCCAGGGTAGATATACCAATTACGCATCCGGACCGATGGTACCCGCGTAGCCGCAGCTACCGCCCACCTCGAACAAACTCCCCCAAAATCAAAGTAAAAGTGGCCACTAAATCAATCAAAAGTCAAAGTATAATATCGAAGAGGAGTGTCCGATCAGAGGAATGACCTCATTAACCCGTCAATCGCTCCTGTTTTTGCCACCTTATGCCAACTCACAGGAGTCGGATCCACGTATTTACCTTATAGGAAACGTCGCCACCAACTTACTTCATTCTGGAATCTCCACCGCGTACACGGTTAGTCAAAGTGGTTTTCGGTATCGACAGAGAGTATGTCCATATCCGATCCCGGTCTCTTTGCCAACCCATCGTTATTATAACACCGCGGTCATTTTAAAAATAGTTTATACTTTAAAATCAGAATAAAATTTCCATTTCAAACTATGAATACGATATCAAATTAAAACCCAAAATAATATGATATCATTTTATCTCAAATATAATCCTTTTCCAAAATCATACTGGTTTAAAATTTAAAATATCTGGGAACCAACATTTGAATTATACTTTCAAAACATAATATTATTGAAATTCATACTTTTAAAACCATAACTTCTAAAACTTGAATGGTTTGGATATTCAACGGTATATAAAATAAATGGTTTAACTTTAAGGTAACTTTGTAAAGAAAAATAATTTCCATGGCTTTACAAATATGTTTCTTTATTTAAAGTCTAAACCAAAATTTAAATATCACTTTCAAGTTCCAAAACTACTTCAATTTCTATATATATATATAAATATCCATTTGGAGTATTAATATTTCAAAACTAAAGTTGGAAAAAAAAAATTCAGCAAATTAAACGTGCTGTTATTTAGTCTTGAATATTTACATGAAATCCATAAATAAAACTCCAATTTCTAACAATTAAATATTTTCTTCAATTTAATTTATACTAACATATTCATTTTTAATTATCTTGGAAAAGTCCAGTTATAAATATCATATCTTAAAATTTCCAAACTTAAACATTAAACATATGATATAATTATCAAACTCCATTTTTCTCAATTTTTCCATTTTTATTTAAGAGATTTATACACAGCTTAAATTCAAAATCTCTAACTTCATATGTATATATATAGAAGAAAATATCAAAAATTAAAAATTATAAACCGTATTCCATACAAACCATAGAAATCACTTTAAAATATTTTATATATAGACCACGGTGCCTGTATATAATTTTCTATCCTATGGTCAAGTGATACGGAAATTTATCATTTCAATCCGCAATTTAAAAATAAAATTTTGTGGTTGTATATCATTTCAAACCACAATCCCGAATGAAATGAAAAATGTATGATAACTTGCAATTTAATGATATAAAATAAACATCCATTCATCAACATCATCCATCATCCAAATCACAATCATCATCCAATAATAAATCAATATCAATATATATCAGATAATATATAACAGGCAATAACTGGCAGTTATGTTCAAAATAATTTAACAACTATTAAACTAACAGTTTATATTCAGTAATAAATTTTATAACTGTTAACTAGCAGTTTATAGGCGAATAAATAAATTCTAACTGTCAATTAATATGCAATAGATAAACTAAATTAACAGTTAAATTAAATAAATGCGAATTAACAGATATGCTGAATAAAACATGCCAAACATTCATAAATAAATTTCTACTCATATCTAAAATAAATTTAACAAACATAAAAACTTTTAGAAGTTGTGAGTGGGTTAAAACACACACCTTTTGAATTTAAATTGAATTTAAATCCAATTTAAACCCAAAAATTTGACCGTCTCAGAATTCGTCCAAACCAGCGTCATCAGGTCCGAAATTTTAATACGATCCTAACAAAAAAACTACGCGTCAATCGGATATCGTATGTGAAAGATATGGCGATTAATGCGATCGAATTACAATTTTTAAAATAACAAGAAAGAGAACACAATTACCCTACTTAGCTGCCACGTCACCTCGATCTACAGTGCACACATTTCTTTCCTCCAGGCATGCACGCGAGAAGCAGACAACCGAACCCATTTACACCATAAAACCATCCTATGCCTACGTTTGACCGTCAATTACAACCCCTAGATGCCGCCATACGCCGAGCCGCCGCCGCCATCTCCACCTGCTCGTCACGCCCCACCCACTGGTGCCCTCCATGTTCGCTCCGGTCGCCAAAAACCCCCACGGCCGCCGGTAAAAAAGAAATCCTAAATGAAAATTCCCAGCGATCTAACCATTGATTCTTGTAGGTATTTTAACGAAATTTATTAAACCCATATATCCAAATAGGTATTTTAAAATATTCTGAATGCGATGGAAAAAGTTTCACGTCCAAATTCGATCGTATGAAGAAGTTATGCTGAAAACAAAATTTCCAAATTGATTTCAAATTGATTTTAATTAAATCGATTTCAAGGCGTTTCGCGTCCGTACGATCAAACGACAGGTCCGATCGATCCGAAACTTGAAACTCTACAATAATTCACAGATACGGATCCGATGAAACTGGTTTCGCCGAAATCCGAGTCCGTGGCCAAAATGGCTATTTTTATAGTCATTAAATGAATTAAAATGAATTATAAAAATCCAAATTTTTATCTAAATTCTAAAATTGGCCAAACTCTATCGCTTATATATTTCAATATCAATTTAACTGATTTAACAAGTTTAGATGTGCAATAAAAGTTGATAAGTCTATAAAGTGTTAATTTCATTTATTGCCATTTATTCAATTATTGAAATTAACAAAAAAAAATTCCTTGCTTTCCATTCCTTTAAATTCAGTCAAATCATTATCTTATGGGTAAATTTTTACATTACTGTAAAATCCAATTCCCTGATTGTTTTCCAGAAATCAACTAAATTTATATCAACGTAGTGATTTATTACGTTTTATTGAAATGGATTTAGATCTAATTCACTAAATTATATACATAGGCAAACAATTAATAGTTATCACAATAAGCTAACTCTACTCGCACTCATACCTAATAACAATTTACTAAAATAAAGTTTCTTACCTATCATCTATTATGTCAAATTACAATTTTACTGCGTATTATTTCACCAATTATTATTACTTGAATTTAACTTCCAATTTGCTGATTTCAATAAATTAAAACTTTACCATCTGTTTCAATTAATTGGGTATGCACGGATTTAGCTATTCAATCAATTTCAATTTACGGTACAATTATCGTGGTTTATATTATATTGCCTTAATATCTCTATCTATCTTAATTCAATAGATTGAATATTAAATTCCATTTACTATAATAGATCCAACTTGTGATATTATGAATGAAATTAACATTGGTTACATCCTCTAGAATTAACAATCCTTTTTGAAAAATCAATTTATCCTAACTGAAAATTAGGTCACTTAACTGCAATAAATTTCACATTAAATTTTATAAATTATCAATTAAAACTTTAACAAATCCGTTACTTGATTTAAAACCCTGCTATTAAATAAATGGACATTTATAGGTGAAATTAACGTTGACTTATATTTCATATCATAAATGCATACTTATTTCGTATTATTTAGTTATATTTACCAACCATGTCCACAAATTTACTATTTACATCCTTAATTAATTTATTTTCTTGGTTTCATTCTTAATAAGTTTTCACCTCCAAAAATACTATAATTACCTACTGGGCATTGATCTTTATTTCATGAATTCATTAATTAATCCACAAATTGCCTTTGTTTTCTTATTTCCTATTTACTACCAAACTTCCTATTTAGTTATAGCTTATCAATATATAATCACCTAGGCAAATCAATTAATTACCATTTTAAGTACGTTTATTATCGACAACATTCATTAAAATTACTTATCTACACTTATTGCATTGGTTTATTCAACGGTCACCTTTATGAAGTCACTATCTATTTTACAACCAAATGTACAATCTCCACTATTGATTTCTATATTAACGAATCCCATTCTAGTTAATATTTTTATTGATATTCACTAATTCAACATTTATATTGGTTTCTTATATTTAACTTATAACTAAGTATGACAATTTACATTATTCACATCCATTGCCATAAAAATATTAAATTGTTAACATTAAATTACAATTACTATATCTAATTCCTATATTTACTCAAAAAAAATATTAAGACTTTTATTTCATTCTAAATTAGATTAGAAATCATATTAAATTAACTCATTTAATATCATCGAATTTAACGGGTCGTTACACTTCATATTCATATGAATTTTATTTATCTTCAACTCTAAATGTTTAAATTTTATTTTTCGTTTATACTGATTCATGTCATTATTTTAAATTAGTTTCATTCACTAATTTATTTTAGTTTCAAATTTGAATTCGTTTTGTCACTAACTAAATTTTCTAAAATTTTCTTACTCCCAAAATTCCTGAAATTTTTTGATAGAGTCTCCTTTGTACGGAGGAGCTTTTGCAATTTGACAAAAGAGATAAATATATATACATCGACCCACTCGGTCAGAAAAACCAAAAACAGTTCATATTTCCTATTTTTATTTCATAGGCGTACCTTATTTAGCATTTTTAAGCAAGCAACTTATTTATTAAGCAATTTGCACAACAAAATCCAGCCAAACGGCTTCTAGGTACCTGTACTTACTCAATTTAAACATGTAAGTGCCATATAAATGCAGTTTAACAGCATTTCTATTTTCAGTAGTTAAACACATGTATAATATAAACAATATACACTAAACACTTCCAATAGCAAATTAATAAGGTTCCGATACATATTTAGTTGTTTACAACTAAATCACCCATCAATTTCATTCCATTTAAATGGTTTACACTTCATTTCTTACATTCTATTCATTTTAATCCAAATGAACACATATTTATCTCAATTGATTCAAAAATCAATTTCATTGCTTATATTAACTTGTAGATTTTTATACAATCTCATTTGCGTCAACGACGACCATTTTATGCAAATTCAATGATGTTCACCTAATAGAATATCCATTCTATTTTATAACTACTTAAAATTGATACCAATTCAATTTATACTTTATTCTGTTTCATTTCCAATGTTCCAACATAATTCTTACTTGTTGACAACCAATTCATATATCGTTCCACTTAATCCGAATGGTTAACAACTTACAAACTTACATGTAATTTATTATTAAGCAATCTGAACTCATATTTAATTCAATTGCTCTCAAAGTCAATTTTATTTTACTCCTATCAATTCATAGAATTTTTAATTACTTCCATTTACATCAAATGGCAATCTATTCTATGCAATCTGACGAGATCTATGTGAATAAATAAGTATCTATGTTTTATAACCATTTTAAATGGATTTCAACTCAGTTTATACTTAATTCTATTCCATTTTATTAACCAACTAGTTCATTCAAACCATTTACAACCTAGGTTCATCTTAATTGCCAATTAAATTTCCTTATATTTTAATTCATTCACGACCATTTATTTAGCTCGACACATTTCATTTCAATTTTATTCACAATCCATTAATTTACATTCCATTTTACTTGATTTAAATCCAATCCACTATCATTACACTTAGTTTTAAGTTGAATTCAATTCAACTCCCCTTCATCTCTTCAGCTTAAGTTATTCCACTTCAATTTATTCAAATCTTTTTTTTATATACTTAAGCTCATTACATTTTGCAAATAAATTTCCCTTTTAATTTAACTTGATTCTATTTCAATCCAATCTCATTTCAAACTACAAATTTATTTGATTAGTTATTATAGATTTTTACTTTTTAAATTCAGCTCATTTAATTAATTTCAAGACCATTTCCAATTTATTTCCACTTATTTGGATTTTATTTGGGACTCCTACCATTACTATTTTAATCCATTTACATTTTTATTCAACACATTTCCAATTATATTTAATTTGTTAACACTTCAAGTCAACTTGCAATTGATAACTCAAGTTCTAAATTCACTATCCATTTTCAATTTACCATTCACCTTTATGAACTCACAATTAAATTTCATTCTCAATTTATTTAATTAATTGCAAGGCCACTTTCAATTATATTTTACTCAATAATGATTTCAAATCGAATTTGATTTATACCCTGAGTTTTATTTTCAAACTTCATTATTATCTCACAATTCAGCTTCTACTTAACTGCGTTGGGTTCTTATTACATATTTCATCATCTAATTTATTAACAAATTAGTTCTTTCTTATTTATAGTTCAATACTTGATTTTAAATCTCAAAATCTCTTCATTTAATTTTTTTTTAATTTCAATTTATTATATAATTCAAGTCTGGATTTCTTTTAATTTTCCCATCCATCAAAATATTAATTTTGGGCTTCGCACTCCATTTTCAATTTTATAAATCACAACTGATGGTTTACACATTTCCATTCTATTATAGGCTTGAATATATTCTTCTTTTATTTTTAACTCAAGCCTTATGCTTATTTTTATCCAAAACATATTTTTATTTCCATGGATTTTTAATTCTTTTACAAGTCGTTCTAATTTATTTATTTCAATTCCAATTCTTATCCAATTTATTTTCAATTTGTTCAGGTAAGAATTTTATTCCATTCATTAATTCAATTGAATTCTTATTCCAATTCAATTTAATTGTAACTCAGATTTATGTAACCCAATTCGATTTCAACTTAATTCGAATACAACTGGATCTTATTTTCAGCCTATCCAATTAATGTCAATCCAGTCAAATTTTCATTTCCCATCCAAGTTAATTTCATTTTTAACTCTTCTCTTTAAATTTTAAATTCCAACATTCAAAGCTTATATTTCCTTCCTGATTTAAAAATCTACTCAATTTATAAGCTTACAACATATCTCATTAGGATTTTTTTTAACTTCCTGCTTTGGTTTCAAATCATTTTGAAATCTTCAACATCTCAAATCACATTTCTCAAAAGTTAAACCAATCCTGGTTTTATTCCCCAACAAATTCCCTTTGAAATTTCAAAAACAAACTGGTTTTCCTGAACAAATCAATTCGGCAGTAATTCATCACTTAGCAACTTGAAAATGAACATCGATGATGCTACAGTCATCACCGAAGTTATTTTCCAGTGACTGAAGTGAATTCAATGCTATCTCACTTCCAAAATCCATTTTAAAACAGATTTCTATTCAGAAATATCTCCAAAACAATAATGCTATCATTTATTTTTAAAACACTTCCAAATCTCCTGTATTTAAATTTCCAAATCCTGCTTAAACCAATTTTAACTACAAATTCATTTGTATAGTTTATGCTTATACAAATTCTCATTTGATTATATTCCAATTTATAATTTCCATTTATAATAGATATTTATAAATTTCATTTTATAATGAATTTATTCCCTTAAACTTGGTTATATTTCAATTTCTAGATAAATTTTCACTTAACAATGATAATACTTTAATATTATCATTTCTAACATCCAAGCAACCATATATTAACTAGAATAGTTTACAAAACTTTTATTTATATCAAAATATATTTTGGGTAAAATTATTTCATTTACCCACATTTAAAACAATACCATGTCAATTGTTCTATTCAAGTGTTTAGAAACCCCTTCGATACAGTTGCGTAGACTGTGTCGACGAAGGTTCATATGCCACTCAATAAATCAATCAACACAATATTAAAATAATTTATATTCACTAACAAATACGCACTCATATTTATTAATACGCTCAAACTCAATATAGAGCACTACAGACTCTAATTTAAATGAGTAATTCCCACCAGAGCCAAGGTTATCTCCAACCTAAGCTCTGATACCAAATGTAACAGCCCGCAAATCCGTACCCCTTGAGTCAACTCTATTCAAGAACAATCAACTCAAGTTGTAAAGAAATACGAACCATTTGGGTTAAAGAAGAAGAGGTAGAAGAGGAAAAATAGAAAACAACAACAGAATCTAACCATCGCAGCGGAATAAAATATAATAGATAATAAATACTCTTTACTCAAAACTTAAATATCTTTGTTTATATATTACATCATCAGAGTACATCAATCACAGCTCAACATCAATATCATACAAATGGATACACAGCAACTCAACACAGCGGAATATACATATATAAACAAGTACAGAAGTACGTATCGTCATCCAGCTCATCTCCTGAGCTCCACAGCATCATATCCTATATCCTATAATACTCGGTCTGACCCGAGCATTACAGTTAAATAATACCCAAGTCGGTCTGGAATACCAGCGTGAGAAAATCACACTCAATTGATTATTAAAGTTTCAAAAATCCTTTGAAAACAAAAGCATCTCGTAAGACCATGCCACAAATAAACATGTCGGGTTTTTACCTTACGATAGCTAAAACAATTTTTATAGAAATCCTCTGATATTATAATAGGGTCTATATACAAATACTTATAAAAAAGCCAAAATTGTTACATGATTAAATTCCAGCTACTAGCCACAGAGTGGGTAATACAAACAAAACTCGTACAAGGCTCGTAGGGAGAATGGATTTCCAACTAATGACTAGGCACTGGGGTACCACCTGTCACAGTACGGGGCCTAGATCACCGTACCGAGGAGTATGCCCGCTCCCCCTGCAGCACAAGGCCGGGACTACCCCTTACTGGATAATCCCTAGTGAGATCACCCCGTGGTTGGGATCAGCAACCGCCCACTAAGCCGAAATAAAAAGGGACATCTAGACTGGAATGACCTCACCCTGCTTGGGTGCTACCAACCTAGCCTTGCTGCATAACCCCTGATTTTCAGTCATTCCCATTTGATGAGGCTTGAGGCTAAGCATTACCTTTTTAGAACATATCCCTTAGAATGCCCATCGTCCACCTGACAATGTTTTCGCAAGCATTCATCCATACAAGTCCGTCCCGGTTTCGAACGGAACCAAAGGCACTACTCCTACTACAACCATTTTGGAAATATCCTCAGGATTAGCAGCGACTAGCCCTTGCACTTCACTGGTCCATCTTCGAATCCAAACTCGCTTCACGAAATGTACAAACCGGATCGAAGTGGTTTTCGAGAAATAAAGCTCGATCCTGGTCTCTTCGAAACGATCAGCGCATTCGTCCAATATTGATAGTCGGTGATTTAACTATCAAATAAATATTCACAAACAACCATCACACAATAAATAAATTTCCACCTTATTTATTTATCTCAAAAATATCTTCCCAAGATATGTGTTTACTTTTCAAATTCCCTTTTTAAAACAGTTTTCAAGGCTATCTGCCTTCTCAGAATAAATTTCAAGTATTTTTATTTCTTCTGGAATAACCAAGTACAAACTCTAGGTTTTTAAAATCACTCAAAAACACTTTATTGTAAAATATATTTAACATTTAATTTAGATAAATTTACTTTAATATTTAATTTATAATAATACTCTGAACAAAATATCAAAGCAATCTTTAGATAATTATTACGATAATAGATTAAACAAAATACTTGCTTTGGAATTTACTTTTAAACATTGAAGTTAAAACTACTTCAATAATTTACTAAAAATTCATACTATATAAATATTTGAAAATAAAGTTACTTAATAAAATATAAAAATAGATTTCTACTTTTAAAACAAAATACTAAATTACTCCTTAATAATTGCTACTAAATAGATTAAAGGAAAACACTTAATTTAGACTTAAAATATTAGAAATAATAAATTTTACAAAACTTGCTTCTTTAAAAACAACTTTATTTAATTTATATTTGCAAATTTACTTTTAAAAACATGTACTTGGCTATCCAGAGAAAATTTCCAACTTCAATCACCTAAATCAACTTCCCAAATTGATTTCCAATTTATTTTATTTGGAATAAATTCTTTTACTTATCAGTTCATTTTCAAATTCAGTAGTTATGGTCTTCATTATTATTATTATTTCAATTTCTTCTTTACTCTTTCCATAATTCAAATCTTAAATTCTAAATAAATGTTTATTCTTTTAAATTAATAATACTTGTAACAACCCGCATATTTATCGAGTTTGTATTTAAATATTTTATTTAAATATTAACTCGTTAATCGGATTTTGGTCTGAAAAGCTACTTTTTGCAAACGGTCAAATTAGGACTCGAGACCACTTCCATTGAGTTCGAAATGTCGTTTACAACTTTTTTAAGTATAAACATCGATAGGTTTGGAGTTGGTGAAATTTCACTAACTTTTCCCGCTTTGGACTTTGGGTTAGTTTAGCCTATTAAGCCCAAGTTCCAACCCTCTTCTCCTCACTCTTCATAAATTTCCTAACTAATCAAGCTTTGGCATTAATGGTGGAGGGAATGGGAAATTAAAATTCCAAAACTCAAATTCAATTGCAATCCATCTTTCTACTCCAAATTCAAGAAGAAGACATTGGATTCAAGCTTCTTGTGCTTAGATAGAAGAAGGATTAATTCTTGCTTGCTTAAAACTTCATTTTCATTGATATTTGGTGCAAAGGTGAGATTTTTATCTCACAATTCTAGCCTATAACTATATTGGACTGTTGGGAATGATTCCCTATCATTTTTGCATGCATGTTAGCATTTGGTTTGGATTGGATTGGCGAAAAACTCCAATTTTTAGCATTTTGTTGAATTTTCTGCACTTGAGTCGTTCTGGCCATTTTTAGGTCGTTCGGAGTTAAGTCGTTCGTCCATAGGTCGTGAGTCGTTCACGAGTTAAACCTAGGTCGTTCTGGCCATTTTTAGCTCGTTCGGAGTTAAGTCGTTCATCCATAGGTCGTGAGTCGTTAGGTCGTATGACCCATGAGTCGTTAGGTCGTATGACCCTTGAGTCGTTAGGTCGTATGACCCTTGAGTCGTTAGTTCGTATGACCCTTGAGTCGTTAGGTCGTATGACCCATGAGTCATTAGGTCGTATGACCCTTGAGTCGTTAGGTCGTTAGACCCTTGAGTCGTTAGGTCGTATGACCCTTGAGTCGTTAGGTCGTATGACCCATGAGTCGTTAGGTCGTATGACCCTTGAGTCGTTAGGTCGTATGACCCTTGAGTCGTTAGGTCGTATGACCCTTGAGTCGTTAGGTCGTATGACCCTTGAGTCGTTAGGTCGTATGACCCATGAGTCGTTAGATCGTATGACCCTTGAGTCGTTAGGTCGTTTGGCCATAGCTCGTTAGGTCGTATGACCCTTGAGTCGTTAGGGCGTATGACCCTTGAGTCGTTAGGTCGTTAGACCCTTGAGTCGTTAGGTCGTTAGACCCTTGAGTCGTTAGGTCGTATGACCTTATAACCCTATAAGTCGTTGGACCTTATCCCGATAGTTCGCTTGACCCCTGAGACCCTTAGGTCGTAAAACCTCATTTTATCTTCACTAGGTCGTACCGTTTTGGTCGAACCCCGTAAGCGGTGGCGTTGCCCCCGCACCCCCACCTTGGGGGGTTGCCACCCCCCCCCCCCCCCGGACCCCCCCTCCGTAGGCGATCTTATCTGAAAAAACATTCAACAGAACTTGCTTTGTTGAGATGCTGAGTTGACCATTCTTCGAGACAAACCATCTCTGGTTATCTCGGCCACGTTTGGTCGTTAGGGAACTTCCACTTTGATGCTTTTGAGCTGATTTCCTTGGATTTTATTCACATCTCCGAATGTGATCTTGGTGATGATTGTTTCTACAATCTCTTCTGTGATTTGTCATTTTAAAAAAATATAAAGGTTTCAATACTAGTAGTAAATATCAAAACTCTTTTAACAAACAATTTCAACTCTATTTTTAATAGCAAAGCTCTTTTCTTAAACCGTTTTCCAATCTATTAGTATATACAACCCTTTACCTCACTCGGATGAGAAATCTAATTAAACGACTTAGTAAAACAAGTGGTATGAAACGCTTGCGTTCACTTCGTCGGTTAATTCCTGGACTTGTTCGACTGAACCTCTTGTGACAATTTTATTAGTGAAGATTTACAGTTTGTTCGTAAATGTTTAAGTTAAGCAAGTGGTTATGGGACATGAAGCTAAACTTCTATATTTACTAGCTTAGTGTAATTGACACTTCTCGTTGATCATGACGATCATTCTGATGATTTAGACTAGCAACTGTGCGATGTCTCTTGTTGCGAGGTTAGACTAGACACCACTTGTGTGATTCCACTCACACATACCTTTTTGCTTTTTGGTTAGTCTGGACCTTAATCTGTGTGATTCCATTCACACATGTGGGGTAGCTCCCCTTGGTCTTCGGACCGTCATGTGATAGGCTTCTTTCTCTTTTCTATGATTTCTGGACTTCTTGCATTGATTTCTAGAATTTATGTCATTGACTTGTTATGAGTACAAGTTTGGGGTATGATGCCCTTTCCGAATCTTTGAGAAGATTCTTGTGATATTGATTATCTCTTATTGATTGATCTTCTGTTGATCATTATTTACATACTTATAGCGGTATGTCATTATGGATGTTTATGTTTATGCCATATCTTTTATGTTATCTCATGTCATCTGATATTTATAGCTAGACTGATCCGTTTATTATTTTCTTAAATAATACTCGGGTCAGACCGAGATGTTACAGGTGCTTCTGCTTGACTTCTTCCCAGGGATTCATCACTCTGACTTTTGGCTAACTGTTTAGATTAGCACTTTTTGTTGTATACACTTGAGATATAGACTCATAGTTGTATTCTTTTGTATAGCACGTGTTGCTATTCTTTTGTATTATCGTGGATCTTACTGACCACTACTCTGATGTACACTTTCATGTGTTAGTTATATATTCATATCTTCTTCCGCCTTTGTGATATGGATATCTGTGACTGATTTGTGATATGATTATTTCTATGTTTGTTTCCGAAGATTATTTATAGCCACCGTGTGATAAGCAATTACATGGATGGTCGCTCCTCAACAGCCTTATTCTCCGTGCTAGTTGACAGCACTACTCCGGAGTGTTCTTGGCTAGCGTGGGTATAGAGGTGGGGCGTCACAATACTGCATTTTAAACTTCATTACTTTTCTGTTTATTCAATTTTCCTTTCCATTCTCAGGATTCATTTATTAAAATTTAAAATCACTTTATTTCTTTTTTTTAAGTTATTCTTGAATTTACTCTATAATTATTTTACTAGCAATTTCACTTTTTTATTTTCATTTCCAAAATCAAATTTATATTTTAAATAATTCATTATACCCAATTATATCAACTAAGCCATAGCATTCAATACTTCCACATAATTCATTGTAGAATATCAAATAATCAGAACAAAGAATATTAAATAATGTGAATAAAAGTTGAGGGGTCCAGTTGGATCCCTCCAACCTGTTTTCCCTGCATCCACAGATGTTAGCACAATATAGTATACCAACTACAAATATCATACTATACCACATCGATCAATTCAACCATCCAAACAGTTATTTAAATTTTATCATTTAAATTTAAATTTAAACCGAGTGAGATTAACTCACCATTGAGTTTAATTGCATTCCAATCCAAACCGGCTTGTTTTCTTCATGACTATTGACCTTGAACAAACATTGGATTCATTTTTTTAATATTCGAATAAATCGAACAATTAATTTATCATTTAATTTAAACTAATGATTTAACTTTAAACGAATAATAAAATTCCAAACTAATTTCCTTTTTATAGTCTTTTAGTAACCAAAAATAAATTTTAAATAAGTTTATCAAATAAAGTTATCTCTATATAATATTATTCCAAAAATAAATCAGCAAATTTAAAATGTGTATATCTATTTCTTTGAACTATATACTTATAAAAATAATCTATATAGGTTTAAAAGTCTAATTTTATATAAACTGCTCAATATTTAAAATCCCTATATTTTTCAAACCTTGTATATATATATATTTTTATTTGAACCCTTATATTTTAACAGAACTGTTCCATACCTTCTGTAATTAAAATTTTAATAAAATAAAAATTCTTCAAATCTATATGTATTAAATTAAAGCACAATTTGTTTTTTATATATATATATATATATATATATATATCTAACAGTGATATATTGTTATTCTTAACTGTGAAATAAAAGCAGTAATTAACTAAAAATAATAATTTATTTTGCCTCTTTCTTTCCGCGTATATATAAATATTTATTATTCAATTTGGATTTTAATAAAACAGGAATTGTTACCTCCTCGTTGACCAACCCTTATTGATACACAGCCCTAAATCGCCATCATCTTCGCGTTGCAATGATCAAAACCCTAGGCTCGCTACTCTCGACCATCCCCAGATCGCGACAGCCTCAGTGCGTCGCCGGCCGTTCTAGCAACACGGCCACCACGTACGCGACTCCACTCGTCGTTCCTCTCCTCACGATCCCAACCGAAGCTTGCCGTAGATCTACGACCGCGTCCCCGAAGTCGTCGCCAATGCCTCGTCTCAAGCTTGAGTTCGATCCTACCAAAACCCTAGGCGCTACGGCCGAGCACACGGCGCGATTCGATTCGAACATACTCACGAGGATTCGGCGATGTTCACTATGATGTTCGCCATTATTTTTTCGAGATTGGTATGAAACAAAAGGGCTTGGCCCTATATTTTTTTTTAAAACATGAAGTTTGGCCGAAGGACAAACTATACCCCTTCGTTCATTAGCTTACACCCGAAGCCATATTATATATATAATATTTTTCTTTTTATTCTGAATCTTCCAGAGGAAGGCTTGCTTGTCAGGCCAAGCTACAGGACTATGGTTTGGCCTTAAAACGACTGTAATTATTAAAAAGAGAAGCATGTTCATGAAGGCACCGATGACATTGATTTGATCAATTAAAATTTATTAAATTTCCACGCGTTAATGTATCGTACGCTCACATAACAACTCCAATCAATACGAAATTTGAAATCCGATAATAATTCAATATTACGGATCCAATGGAACTGGTTTCGTCGAATACCGAGACTGTGCCTCGGAAGGCTATTTTTAAATTCAATTTAAACGATATAAATTTCAACACTTGACAAACCATTTTTAAATTTGATTTCATCACTTCTATTCTCTTCAGTATTAGTAATATAAATTTTTATAAGCCTTCAAATTTTTTTTAACAGCTTAAAATTCTAGATTCAACAATGTACCCAACTTCAAATTATTTGATTCAATAATTTAATTATCAAATAAATTGTGATATTCGTAATTCAAGTTAAAATTACTCTGTTGGATATTTAAAATCAATTAAATATCCCAATTTTAAATGCTTGAAAATTCCGGGTCGTCACACTGCTAGAATACAACAAGATGGTCCTAGCAAGCAATAAGCGATTCGAGGCGTAGGACCCTCCAACCAAAATCAAACGGAAGTTGTTTCCCGAGTAGAGTTCAACGACTTAATGAAAGAATTTAGGGAAAGAAGGAGGCAACTTGCTGAGCAAATGCAGACCAATGCTGAACTCATGATTCAGCTTACTAAGCAGCAGCATCGGAAAGCTGGAGGTAGCCCTGCCCCTTACTCAGAAGAAGATAGTTCGACTTCAGCTGACGAACCACCTAGGCGTAGACGCCGCAAGGATGAAGGTGCACAATCAGGTGCCACCAATCGATCGACTAGAGATCAAGCTCACGAAGAGGCTGCACACCAGACTCACCAAGATCCCAAAGAACCCAACCTTCCATCTTCCATACCTACCCCCGACTTGACAGCTATGGTTAGGCAGCTGATGAAAGAAAACCAAGGATTGACTAATGAAGATTGGGTAGTTTCCAAGAGTCATACTCCCTTCACAGATACCATCCTACAGGCTGAATACCCAAGGAAGTTTACATGCCCACCATTCCTGCCTATGAAGGGAAAACTGACCCGAGACAGCATGTAATGAGGTATGGATGGATGATGGATTCAGTAAGAGCCAACGACGCAACCAAGTGCAGGTGCTTCCCGATAACTTTATCCGGAATCGCCACCATGTGGTTCACTCGACTTCCTCCACGGACAATCTCCAGCTTCGACGAATTAGTAAGAAAATTCATAGAACAATTCAGGATACACACCACTCGTCCCAAGGATGTGATGTCCTTGTCAAATGTGACCCAAGCTCCAGGAGAATCACTGAAAGCATACTTGCAGAGATTTCATGTTGCCACTACTGAAGTGAGCAATCCTAACGATCATGCAATTTTGATGGAAGTAATGTGTGGAGTGGATCCAGATTTTGAATTTGGAGATTGGTTGGCAGGAAAGCCTCCAGCCACGCTGGAACGTATTTATTCGAAAAACCATCAATTCATAAGGAGGGAAGAAGCTCGGTGGACAAGAAAAGACAAGGCACCGGGGCTCGGTCATGAATCTGTAAAGAGTAACATCGCTGCGAAGACAACCGGAGATAACCCTGAGAAAGCTCAAGCCAACGTTCAGAACGAGCCCGGGCAATCTAAAGCAACTGGAGGCGGAGATCCCGGAAAGTAGAAGAAGGAAACGGGGAGATGGAAGTCAAGAATCCCGACCTACAACGAGTACACTCCACTGAATACATCTCTTGAGAACATCTACTTGTCGACCTGCAACACTTTTCAATACAGAAAACCACGCCCAAAGGAATCAACAGAGGAGCAGAAGCGGACTGGGAATTATTGCCGCTTTCACGAGTCCTACGAACACAACACTGACGAGTGCAGGCATCTTCATGACTCTATTGAGAAATTGGTTAGGCAGAAGAAGCCACAGGAATTTGTCAAAGACTCGCCAGAAAGTAAACAGGAGACATCGGACCCCGGACGCGGGCCAGCTCCACGCCAGCCAGAACAACCTGCTCGGATTGTGGGAAGATTGGTTATTAACACAATTGCTGGTGGACCTCATTCCGCGGATAAAAATTGGCAGGAGATGGAGCAATATGCTAATTCTCTGAGACATACGGAGTATGAGTGCTGTTCAAATGTGGAGGATGGAGCTCCCGCAAAGCAGCAGCGTACGATGAACGACGATATTGTATTCAGGAATAGAGATGCGGATAAGGTGGAGGCCCCTACTATCGATCCGATGGTCATATCCGCGACCATCGGACCGGCATTCGTAAGAAGAATTCTAATCGATTACGGAAGCTCCGTTAACATCATCTTCAATAACGCATATGACCAAATGAAGCTGGAGACTAAGGATTTGAAACCATCTAAAGCCCGAATCCATGGCTTTAACGGCGCAGCAACAGACGCAGTAGGATATGTGGAGTTACCAGTTGAACTGGGACAAGGAGAACGCAGGAGAGTGCGAATCCTGCCATTCATAGTGCTGGATGTTGATTCACCATACAATGTATTCCTGAGACGACCAGCCCTCGCAGACTTCAGGGCAGCCTTGACCCCGTGGTGTTTGACGTTAAAGTTTCCCACAGACAAAGGAGTAGGAGCAGTGCATGGTGATCAGGAAACCGGACGTGCATGCTACGTGGCTGAGCTCAGAGAAGCGCAGCGTAGGGAGAAAGGAAAGGTCGCGGACAGCTTTGTCCGCATCCAAAATTCTGATGATTGACAACTAACGCCCGAGCCCTGGCTCGGGCAACATTCTCGGATCCATAGAGACTTAGATCCGAGAGACGATGATGGGGAACCCAGGGAAACAAATGCAGCGCCAGCTGAACTAACTATTGACATCTCAGTTAGCCACAGCGACCCATCACGAGTTCTTAAAATAGGATCACGACTTGACCCCGTGACAGCTGAAAACCTTATTGACTTCCTTCGAGCGAACCTTGATGTGTTTGCTTGGACACATTCTGATATGAGCGGGATTTCTCCTACAATTGCGAGTCATATGTTGAACATAGACCCAAAACACGTCCCCGTGAAACAGAAAAGGAGAGGCATGGATCCAGAGAGGTCCGCAGCTCTCAAAGAGGAGGTGGACAAACTCAAAACCAATGGGTTCGTTCGCGACGCCCTCTACCCTGAATAGGTGTCCAACCCAGTGTTGGTAAAGAAATCCAATGGAAATGGAGAACTTGTGTTGATTACTCTGATTTAAACAAAGCCTGCCCAAATGACAGTTTCCGGCTACCAAGGATCGACCAACTGGTTGATTCAACAGCCGAACACGAGTTACTATCATTTATGGACGCGTACTCTGGCTATAATCAAATTCCGCCGCACATCTCAGACCAAGATCACACCAGCTTTGTCACAAACGTCGGGTTGTATTGCTACGTAGTAATGCCCTTTGGATTGAAGAATGCGGGAGCAACTTACCAACGTCTAGTAAATCGAATGTTCAAAAATCAGATTGGAAAAACGATGGAAGTCTACGTGGATGACATGCTTGTGAAGTCACGACAATCAAATGACCACATCCGAGACTTACCAGAGATGTTCGATATACTAAGGCACTTCGGGATGAAGATCAATCCTTTGAAATGTTCGTTCGGCGTGGCATCAGGAAAATTCTTGGGTTTCATTGAGAATGCACGAGGAATTGAAGCTAACCCGGAAAAGATCCAGGCCATCCGAGTACCCAGAACCATCAAACAGGTGCAAAGCTTGAATGGAAAAGTGGCTGCGCTAAGTCGATTCATATCCAGAGCTATAGACAAGTCTATTCCATTCTTTGAATTCATAAAGAAAGGAAAGAGAAACTTCGAATGGACCACCGACTGTGACGAAGCATTCCGGGCTCTGGTAAGACACCTGGAGAGTCCCCCGGTGCTGTCAAAACCGGTAGACCATGAGATATTGTACGTATACTTAGCGGTCTCTCAACATGCCATCAGCACAGCCCTGGTCCGCGAGGAGGACAGAGTTCAAAGGCCAGTTTGCTATGTTGGTAAACGCCTGACGGGGGCGGAAAGGAACTATCCAAAGATTGAGAAACTCGCCTATTGCTTGGTGATTGCATCACGCAAGCTTCGTACATACTTACAGGCACACTCGATCAGTGTCTACACTGACCAACCATTGAGACAAGTACTCCAACGACCGGAAACTTCCGGAAGGATGCTAAAATGGAACATTGAGTTGAGTCAGTTCGACATTGCCCACCTGCCACGAAGGGATATACAAGGACAAGCCCTAGCTGACTTCATCGCCGAGTTCACTCTACCAGATGAACCGAGCGGACACAGGGTCGCACCTCCCGTTCGATGGAAGATGTACACCGATGGGGCATCTAAAGACCATCGCTCGGGTGTAGGTATCGTCCTCATAACCCCAGAAGACCGATCAATCTGCTACTCTTTGAAGCTTGAATTTGCAGCAACAAATAACGAAGCCGAATATGAGGCATTGATTGCTGGCTTGAAACTCGTTATCGAGTTGGGAGTGAAGTCAATCGAAATCTTCTGTGACTCACAGTTGGTAGTTTATCAGGTGCACGGAGACTATCAAGCAAAGGGGCAGAGACTGGCTCCTTACCTTGCTCGCACTCGAGGATTGCTGGTAAGTCTCGAATATTATGACATCTTTGTTGGCAAAGTTCGCAAGCACTGCGATGCACAGCAGATGGGATTGTTCGCCGTCGAGACCCTACTTGCCCCAAGTATAGACATGATGGAGATAGATTTCTTCTTGGAGACCGAACTCGAAAGGGAATCGTGGTTGACCCCGATCAAACAGTACTTACTACATGGGGATTTGCCTGAGAAGAGGAGCAAAAGACGCCAAATCCTTCGCAAGGCCTCGCGTTATGTAATACAGAATGGAGTAATGTATCGCAGGGGATTCTCGACCCCCTTACTCCGGTGCGTGGCCGATGACGAGATAAAACGGGTACTGGAAGAAGTCCATGAGGGAGAGTGTGGTGATCATGCCGGGGGGCAAACTTTGGAAAAGAAAATCCTCCGCTACGGATACTATTGGCCAACCGTGAATCGCGACGCCGCAGACTATGTGAGGAAATGTGACAAATGCTAGGTATACGCGAAAATTCCGAGAGCCCCGCCGACGGAACTCACGCAAATGGTTAGTCCCTGGCCATTTGCAATGTGGGGAATTGACCTGATTGGTTCTTTACCCTTAGTCAAAGGAGGCACGAAATATGTAATAGTGGCAGTCGATTATTTCACCAAATGGGCAGAAGAAGAGCCTATGGCCATGATCACCACCAAGAAAGTCATTAATTTCGTTGTACGAAATATCATATGCAGCTTTGGTCTTCCACGGACCATCATAACAGATAACGGGACTCAATTCGAGAGAAAAGAATTCAAAGAATTTTGTCAGAAGTATGGCATTGAGAAAAGGTTCGCAGCAGTTGCTCACCCGAAGGCGAATGGGCAGGTAGAAGCTGTAAGCAAAATAATCAAGTCCATATTAAAGAAGCGTTTGGAAAAAGCTAGAGGCAAGTGGGTAGATGAACTCCCGACAGCACTTTGGGCCTATAGAACTACCCACAAGACCGCGACTGGCCACACACCATTCTCATTGGCGTACGGCACGGAAGCCGTCATACCCGTAGAACTTGAAGTTCCATCACATCGGGTGACTCATTACGACCCCGCGTCGAACCAGGATCTCTTTCTAGAATCATTGGACTTTATAGATGAAAAACGCGAAGAAGCTTTGAGAGCAGCCTCGTACAGACATCGGGTCGCGAGATATTATAATGAGAAAGTCCGACCAAGAATCTTTGATGTGGGAGATCTCGTTTTGAAACGAGTTTTTCCAATCCGGCAACATATGAACCCCGCATGGGAAGGTCCATACGTCAATGAACGGAGGCTTGGAGAAGGAACTTTCAAGCTAGCGACCGTCGATGGTGTGACATTTCCCCGAGCATGGAACAGCGAGCACTTGCAGCGTTACTACACTTAATCTATTTCCTTTATGCAATAGTTGCACTTATTTCCAGTATGTTTCCATTTCCAGTTCTTGGCATGTAATAAGACAATTCAGCTTGCTCTCATTAATAAAGGCTTGAAGCCACCTTTTTCATAAATGATTAATGTCTCTACATATGCTATTCCTGTGACAAGCGGCTGAAAATTATGATATTCTGACTAGCGAACGAACGCTCATAAACAACTTAACATCTCCAAGTCCCCGGAGCGCGGACTGGAGTACTTGGAGTCCCTGGAGTGCGGACTCGAGTGTAAACGATTCTAAATCTCCGAGTCCCCGGAGTGCGCACTGGATTACTCGAAGTCCCTGGAGTGCGGACTCGAGTATAAATGATTCTAAATCTCCAAGTCCCCGAAGTGCGGACTGGAGTACTCGAAGTCCCCGGAGTGCAGACTCAAGTATAAACGACTCAAAATCTCCAAGTCCCCGGAGCGCGGACCGGAGTACTCGATGTACCCGGAGTGTAGACTCGAGTATAAACGATTGAAAATCTCCAAGTCCCCGGACCGCGGACTGGAGTACTCGAAGTCCCCGGAGTGCGGACTCGTGTACAAACGATTGAAAATCTCCAAGTCCCCAGACCGCAGACTGGAGTACTCAAAGTCCCTGGAGTGCAGACTCGAGTATAAATGACTCAAAATCTCCAAGTCCCCGAAGCACGGACTGGAGTACTCGAAGTCCCCGGAATGCAGACTCGAGTATAAACGATTCAAAATTTCCAAGTCCCCGGAGCGCGGACTGGAGTACTCGAAGTCTCCGGAATGCGGACTCGAGGATAAACGATTCAAAATCTCCAAGTCCCCGGAGCGCGGACTGGAGTACTGGAAGTCCCCGGAGTGCGGACTCGAGCATAAACGATCCAAAATCTCCAAGTCCCCGGAACGCGGACTGGATTACTCAAAGTCCCCAGAGCGCGGACTCGAATGTAAGTGATTCAGATCTCCAAGCCCCTTGAATATGAGCTATGACACAAATGGCTTCGATATGCCGAGTCCCCGACATGCGGGCTAGGAAATATTTTAAATACATGAAGCACAGAATAGAGATTGAACAACTCCAAAGAAATCCCAAGCTATGTAAAGGTGAACCAGGAGGTCTATGTTATTCACATCCGTTCAGATTTTACTCACAATCACAATCACAAAAAAAGGGAATGACAAGAATCATTTGAAAAGACAAAAAATGAAACTGAACATTATTCCTGAAAATCTTTTCGCTACAAAAGAGCTCCGAAGTCCGGAGTCGACAGCCTATTTACACAGTCTGCAAAAATCATTACATGACCTAAATTAACTCTCGTTGAACGAGGACGATGGTCACTTCTTGTGTTTCTTTGACTTCTTCCCGGATGATTCTTTCCCAGAGCGCTTACCCTTGGAATCCTTCCCTGATGGAGGGGTGACGACCGAAGATGTAGGGGGAACGTCCATAGGCTTGGACCCACCCGGGAGGATGACCTTCAACGGTTTGTTCAAGGGGTCGTCCAGGTCCACATCCCGAGGCTCAGCCTTAACTCTGGCTGTCACTTCCTTCTCTTTATCAAGCCGCTCCTTCATACTCGGCTCAGATGCATGCTCAGAGGAGCCCGTGATTTCTATTTCAAAACTCTCGGGAGAAGAGTCGGACTTGCCTTCATCGAGTGCCCCGATTACTTGGGCATCTGGGCCAGGACCCTCGCCAACTTGAGCAGCCTCACTAGTTTCTTTCTCTAGCTCCTTGGTGACATCGCTCCTCGGAGTGGGATCGGGGTCAGAACAACATGCACAAAGTCACAAGAGAAAAAATGTTAGACCACGACAGCTTCTAGAAAAACACAGAAACCCTATAAAGCAAAGAAGTTGCTTACCGGGTGCCAGTGGAATCTCGGTTGTCAGAGGGGTCTCACCCTCGGGGATAGGAGATAGAACATGAACGCCAAGCCCGGGGGCATCCGGGTCGTAGCCAAGGTGCTGCTCGAAGGGATCAAGTACCGGTTGGCTAGCCGGCTGAGTAGGCGCACGAACTGGGGGCACGATGCCGGATGAACCAATAACCGATTCCTTTCCTTTCCTTGAGGGGGAACCTTTGCTGTATAGGGCCTTAGCCGCTGATAGGTCTGAAGGTTCTTTTCCCTTCAAGAACTCCTTAATCAAAGCTTCCTTATCGACCTCTTCGACGCCGCTCTCGGCCTTCCTGATTTGAATCAGGGTCTCCCACGCCTCGATCAGAGATCAAGGTAGCCCTCGCCCAAAAAAGTTAGATCTCGATGCATGAGAACTCGGGCGTTGAATTCAGCGATGAGCGGGTCGAATTCAGTCTTGATATCTCCCCTACCTTCTTCCCTGGCCGCCTCAAGGCGAGAGTCGATGTCGGCAGTTGCCATCTTTTTGCCCTCCTCGCGAGCCTCATTCTTTAGTGCCTCGACTTTGGAGAAATCATTCTCTAGTTTCTCCTTTAGGAGCCGGGTGGCGACGATCTCATCGCAATAGTGTTGTGCCTCAACCTGGGTGGCCAATTTTTCTTTCTTCTCCTCTTGGAGTTGCTCCTCGAGTTCCTTGACCCGTTGGCTGAGTATGTCCCGCTCCTTCTGAACGGAGTCCTTCTCCAAAGCTATAGCACCACACCGTTGGACTGACTCATCAATCTCTTTCTTATGAGTTAATTCAAGTCGGGGAACAGCCTCGGCGGTGTCCTTAGCGCGCTGACGGGCGACCTCAAGCTCAGACTTATAAGTGGTCAACTCGTTATCCTAGGCCTTAATGATATCCCTGTCATGAATAGCTTCAAGCTTTAGGCGGTCAATTTCGTGCTGGCGCTCCACAGAGACTTTAGAAAGCTTCTCAGCCATATGAACGAATGCGTCATGTCGAACATAGACGTTGTTGGTACATGCAATGGCATTTTGCTTAACATCTCCGGGTGTAGGGTGAATCGCTAGGAGAAACTTTAGCCCATCAAAACAAATCTTCAGAAATTTGGCCTTGAGTTCGGTTAGTTTCTCCGACACTGTCGGGCCTGTCGCTGGAGCGGGAGGAGATGGATTTGAAAGTTTTGCCCCTCCTATGAGAGTCTCGGGAATGCCGGGTAGAAGAGGAGTCGGAGTGTTGGTCCCAAGGAGCATCGGAATGCGACCTCTTATGACCGTGCTTTTCTTTGCTTTGCTCCTGATGAGAAGAGGTCTCCTGGTAGAGTTCGGGCAGATAATGAGTTTTCTTCCGGAATGACGAGTCCCGGGAATGATAATCTCGGTCGTTGTCGCTATATCTGTCTCGATGCTTCTCGAGACTAGAGTCCCGACCGGATTGGCGTAAAGTCGACGAACCGCGAAGGCGGTCATATCCGTGCGAACGCCCCATGTCACCTTCAAAGAATTCAAACAATAGAAAATCAGCGAGGGAACAAAATTATGAAAGTGAAAAGTAGGTGCAAAGTGAAGTGCACGTGTCCGTGTATGTCCTAGTGTCCCCCCTGACGGACCAGTGGCTTTGCTAACGGGAGTCTTTTCCCCTCGGTTCGGGGCTGGGACACTCACATCGCCCCTGGCGGGTGAGCGAAACTTAAACAACTCCGGGTCATTGAAATCATAGTTGAACAAGTCATCAGGAATGGAGAGGTTCGATAAGCCCTTCAGAAAACTTTCAACGTGCTGTGAAGAAGCCTCTTTCTCTGGCTGGATAGGCGTAACTTTGGAAGTCCCGCCAACCTTCTCCTTCCTCAACTTGCATGCCGGCTTCTTTTTCCCCTTCGAAGGGGAAGATGACGTTTCAATATCATGAACTTCGACCGCAGGGCCCAAATCCTCACCTTGTTTTTGAGGTGGCTCGATTGGAATTTCCCCCTCTTCCGGTACATCAAGAGAAGGGCGAATAGATGATTCAGGCAGTTTTTTCCCTCTAGCGGGTACGGGTTTGGGAAACGAGGCGCACTCAGGAAGACTAATCCGGCGGCCAGGAGATAGCAGACCGAACCTTGATAATGACTTATTGGAAATGAGGGCTCGGATATCTCGTTCCTCAGCAGGAAGGGCTCTAATGGCTTCGACAGCATCAGAGTACCCTCGAACCTCGGGATGTGGAACGGAATCTTAAAAGATGAAAAGATAAGTTAGCATAAGCTTAAAACCGATTGGGAACGGACATCAATTCTGGAAGAAGACTTACTTCCTTCAACCCATCTCCTCGCAAAACCTTGTGGGTAGCGCACGTAAAACCATTCCTGTTTGTACTGGGCGAATTTGCCGCTCCATGTGCTGGTGAAAATTTGGCACTTCCGATGTGGCTCAAGAAACATGTAAGAGGGACTGTCTCCCCGTTTCTTGGTAATATATATGTACCTAATATCGCCAGGGGTTGGGGGCCTAGAGAAGATGGCCATGAAGAGCACGTGCATGCCATAGATGAAGGCGTGACCGTTTGGATGTAGTTGTGATGGGGCGACGTCAAGATACCGCAGCACATCTTGAAGAAATAGATTGAATGGTGGTACGCTGCCAACCCAACACATGAACTTGCTGCACGCTGTATATCCCGCTGGGGGCAGATGTGGACGGTCGTGCCCCGACGGAACTAACACGTCGGAGAACGGGATACCATGAATAGAACATATCCGTTGAAGAGCGGCTTCGGTGACCCTCGAAGCCTGTGAGTCAACCGGGCTATCCAATAAGATCGACGACTCCAAGGTATCAGGAGCCCAGTCGTGAGCGGGGGAAACTGAAGGGTCAGATGTATCGGCGGTTGTTTGCTTTGAAGACAGCCCGGGTCTGTCAGAAAGTGTAGCGGAACTGGATTTTCTAGACATCTTGAATAAATAGTGGATTCAACCAAGCACCTGCATGAACTATACTTGAAAAATGACCAATGTTAGAGTTAACAACACGAATAATCCCCCCACGTGGTGTGTGAACTAGTGCGTTCAATCGTATATAAGCATTTAGAATAAAACAATGCTTGTAATCGCCGCCTCTGAAAACCGTCATCGCCGACCGTTTCCAAGAGCCTTCTGTATGGTGATTACAGTTCCAGGTTAAGAAAACGCTAAAAGAAGTTATTTGGTTACGGCAAGTAAAGTTCGGCTATGAAATTGGACAAGATGTCAGTATGTTCGGCATTTGAGTTTGGTCGGCATGTCAGTATGTTTGGCATTAATGTTTGTTCGGCCTAAGTATGATCAGCATTCATGTTTGTTCGGCATGACAGTATGTTCGGCATTCATGTTTGTTCGGCAAGACAGTATGTTCGACATTCATGTTTGTTCGGCATGATAGTATATTCGGCATTAATATTTGTCCGGCCTAAGTGTGTTCGGCAAAGTCCTTGTTCGGCCTATAACCATCATTCGGCCCACCTTCAGTTCCTACTGAGTGAGTATCGCTCGGCCGAAATACTATTCGGCCGAAACAACACCCGGCCTATCCACTGGCTCACATCCAAACCCATCGTTCGGCCAACAATATGCCGTGCCGAACCAAGTTTATGCCAAATCTTAACACTCGGCACGGCCTCCATATTTTCCTCTCCTCCACCTAACTCTTTCCCGTGGCCTTATCTAATACACAGAGGCCGTGCCGAACCACAGCGTCCCTCTCAAACAACGAAACAAACCCTACGAAGTGTCCGTCTCGAACCATCTCTCCCTACCTCACAACGATCGTCCTTGGAGACATAATTTGATTCCTCCACACACCCTGTTCGGCAATGACTCAGTCCTATGCGAATTTGTGGAAAGGAGTTGGGCAAAGGGATTATACCTAGTTCGTGGATCGAGCTTTAGGAAGGCTTAAGAAGTACTTGAAGACCGATTGCAAGGATGGTTCGAAGATTCGGGGTTGAAAGGTGAAGGTAAAAAAAAGGAGGAAGAAGAAGACAGGCTTTGTAGGGAAGAAGAAGAAGGTGAAGAGACTCTGACCGGTTCTACCGGTCAAAACGGTGTCGACTGGTTACTTCAAATCACTCGGCATTCGTATCGTTCGGCAAAGAACGTTCGGCATCCAAAGAACTCGGTGGCAATGCGCGAATTCTGTAATACAAAGCACACCCTTATCGAATACACGGCATAGTTTGGGGGGCAAAATGTTACCTGAAAAATCGACCAGGCAACTAGGACGTTCGGTATTCAGAATTACACTCGGCATAAGAAGCGCTCTGCATACGTGACAACCGGCATCTATAGACAGTCGGAAGGCAAGAACATTCGGCACCAGATAGTGCTCGGCGGTCCAAGATCGCGCTCGGCGTAAGATCGTTCGTCATGAAGAAGCAAAGGATCGTTCGGCCTCCAGAAGATCGTTCGACGTCCCAGCATTGTTGGGCGTAGTTCACACAGCACAAGTGCTCCCCAGAGAAGTCAGCATGCTCGGCTTGAGATCATCCGGTATCCAGGAGATCGTTCGGCCTTGAGTCGTTCGGCTGAAGAAGCGATTCGGTCAAACCCTTCACTCGGCCAAGCCCTTCACTCGGTAGTACTATCGTTCGGCATTCCTACACCATTCGACCTGCATCTCTCATTCAACCTCTCGCCTCGCTCGGCCTAAAGAGGGGAGAGTCAGCATGCTTCGTTCGACACAAGGAGTTCGGCTCGGCGTGCCTTGTCCGGCCTCCCTGGTTCGGCGTACAGTACATACACTACTTGGACCAAGTTATACGGCCACCTGGCCCACCAGGGAAGTCCAATCTTCTTTCGTCTATAAATAGAGAGGCAGGGGCACAGGGAACGGGATCGAATTTTAGAGAGCACTGGGGAGACTCTGCCACATCGAATCCTCATTCAAGACTTATTTTCTTTTACCTTGCAATCGTATTCTAATACTTAAGAACGGATTGTATCTGTAATCAAGTATCAAGTGGGAAATAATGATCAGCTTCACAGTGGACGTAGGCCAATGCGCCAAACCACTATAAATTTGGTGTCCTTACTTCCTGCCTTTTAATTTATGTTTTCTTCTCTTTTCCAGTCTATTTTCTTCATTATTCTCTCTACACAATCTTTCTAAGGGTGTTAGTGACCAATTTTGGTGCTAACAGTTTCAAACTAAATTTTTATTCAATTAAATTTTCTAAATAATAAATTCGAATTATATTGATTTCAAATACATAAATGAATCATAAATAAACCAATTAAATTCCAGTATAGTTCAAAACTTTAATATTCTACAATTCAAAGTTCAATTGACAGTTTCATATAGATCTCGATTTAACCCCATTATTATTTAGTCTTGAAATATTCCCTCATTAGATTCAATACCATTTAAGTAACCTTAACTTACATTTTACTAAACATTTTTTATTATTTAGATGTGAAATATTCATTAAATCACTTAAATCAAAATCCAGTTAAAAAATCATACCTTTAAATTTACCATTCAATAATTTCAAATCGATTAATTAAAATCCTTATTTAAATACCATTTCCAGTAAACCCAAATTTACCTTCCCAACATTACTTATTCAATTTATTACAAGAAAATCTATTGAAATATAGATTTACATATATACTTAACCAAATTCTACGTATTAAATCCATCTAATTTAAATCAAATATTACTACTAAATTTATATATAAAATTTATCATTTATCTAATGTATTAAGAATCTATATTTATTAAACCATATATTTCTTTCCAAAACCATAGAAATTATTTTCAAAATATTTATATATGGACCAACGGTGTCTGTATATATTTCTTATCATATGGTCAAGTGATATGGATATTTATCATTTCAATCCGTAAACTAAATATATACGGGTGGATAACATTTCAACCCGTAATCCCAAATTCAATTTAATGAAAATCGCATGAGTCTATCATTTCAACCCATAACGAAATTCTCCTATTCTAAAGTCCGTTCGGGTATGTATCATTTCAACCTATAGTGAATTCTAAACTACAGGGAACTTGCAGAGTGATAACAGATGATAATAATATAACAACATGCATATATCAACAGTAATTAAATAAAGTGTAAACTATAGGATATGGTTTCATATCCCATAGGTGAACAGTTTACAGATAATAGCATATAGCAGATTTACTAACTTCAACAGTATATTTCAATTGTCGTTTCAATTGAAACCAAATTTAATAAATAAAAGAAAGTTAATCGTGAGTGATTGCTCACCTTTCGAGGCTAGATAAGAACGATAATGAGGTCAGTTATGGATCCCAATACGAACTTTGAAGCAAAGAAAAATTGGCATGAATTTGATAACAAAGCTGATAGATAGAAATCGATGAAAAAAAAATCTATCGGTTTGATATAAATAGAGTATATATTATATGTGTTGTTTAAATTTCCTTAAAATCTCAATAAATTTATTTTAGGACGGATATTTAAATAAAATATTCACATTGTTTGAAACTGATATTAAATTTAAAATACATATTAAAACAAAACATCATCAAATTATTGAAAAATCGGTACTTAAATTTAAACACATAAACGTTTTTTCTCTTAAATCAATATTACAGTTAAACACACACATAAAATAAAATATAGGCATAATATATATAAAAATCATCACTTATTTAAAACACGCATTTTAAAATAACATATTTATATATAGTTTACACAAAATTCAAAGCATATACTGAGAAAATCAATCTATATATATAGACCATACATTGTAAAAGCACTACAGAAAAGAGAAAAAACAAAACATACTTTGTATACATACACTAGAATCGAGATGAAAATTATACATTGAAATTTTTAGTTTTACAATATAAATCACTAATACTTTCACAGCTGCCATACTAATAAAAGTTATAATCGAACAGGAATAAAAATCTAATTACATTTTCAAAATATGTATATTACTAATATTTTATAATAACAAATAAGATATAAGACTAATGTATATATACGTCTCTGAAAAGCTTGGCTTAAAATTCACATAAGCATTAAACATAAAAAAATATGTAGATATAGTTTTATGCTAAAATATCAATTAAATGGAGACTGTTATAATGTGAAAATTTGTGAACGCGAGTTGAAATATAAAGATGAATTCGTCAACTATATTGGAAGCAGAGAACAGGGTGGGGAGAAGCAAAGCATGGAAAAAGTATATAAAATAAAACAAAGAAAATGGAGGTCATACCTTCAGAGCTCACGCACGCAAGAAGAAATGAAGAAAATTTTGAGATGCAATTGAAAACTATTTGTGTACGAGGCTTATATTTATACACGATTGCATTGATTGAAGTGAGAGAATATAGGCAAGAAATAAATTTAAATCAATTATACACGATTGCATTGATTGAGGTGAGAGAATATAGGCAAGAAAGATTTGAGCAAATATTTACATTGGTATTGATTGCGTGAATTTAGCAAAAGAAAACTGCAAGAAATCTTTGGCAAACATTTTATACACGTTTAAAATTTATTAGGAAGTAAATGCGTTGACTAAAACACAAGAAATATTTATAAAATGGAAAGGTGGTGAAAATTATTTGCGTACAAGGTTGAGTATTTAAATGAAACTAGTATTGATTGCTTAGGGAAACGGCAGGAAATAATTCGTGTCAGGAGGAATTTGCGCATGATATTTGATTTAGGAGATAATTGCATTGGATAGATTAAATAAAGAAACGTACAAATTAATGGTATAGCAACATTAAGGAAATAAAAGAATTTCGTTTGAATAGTAAAAAAATCAAGGATTTTGTTCCAATTAATTACAAAGGATTAAATGGAAAAGAAAAGACGCTTATACATATGAATTTCAAACAATCTTGAAACGGATTTTGAACTTCTAAAGAGAAATAAATTTGCTTGAAACTGCTACGCGAATTTTTATTCCTATTATAAAAATGAGGAAAAAGGGAAGCGTAGAAATTTACGCATAACTTATCAAAACTAGATTTAAAAGAAATAGAACGTCTAGGGAAATGATTTCTTTCCCACTTGGAACGCAAGTCTACAGATAAATTTATTATTTAACGTCAAAATAAATATTATTCCCAATTGAAACCATATTAACTTTTAAATCATTAAATTAACATATAAAATAATAACAACTATCTACTGCTTTATTGTAAATAAAAAAATTATAAATCCACAGAATACAACCTGCTACTTTTATTTCAAAATATCTTTCTTATAATTATTATATTTGGAAAAACATTTTCAAAAAAAAAATTCTCTTTTAAAACTTATAAATAAAATATTATTATGTTAACTACCAAATTAAATGTTCATTTTAATACATTCTCTTTCCTTAATGGAAAGATTTCAACAAATACAAATATTAATTTCGTATTAAAATCAAATAAAAATATAATTCAACTACTTTTTTTTATTAACAATAAATCAAACATTATTTAATAATTTCACATAACATAACATATCCATTAGTTATCAATTTTAGTTCATTTGTTAGAGGTTAACTTATTTGAATTACAACAATACAATTAAACTATTGTTTTCTCTTTAATTTTATTCAATAGATCAATATTTACAATTAACAATTATTATTAAATTCTTAACATTTGTTGTTTTTAATTCAAATTGTAAATCTCATATAAACTATTATTATTCCCATCATTTTTATTTCTACCAAATTTTATTCAATATTTTAAAAAAATTAGAATTTTAAATTGGTCTAAAATTTCGGATCATTACCCATTACACTTTTTTTCCAGATCTGAACTACGTTGCAAAAATGAAGATGGGAAGAGATTTTGGAATGGTTAGGAAATCAAAGATTTTTATTCCTATTAAATACTGAGACGCAAATGAAAGTGGAAAGTTTTACACGTGATTTGGAGGCAGGGTTTTAATTCTTTTTTCTAAAATGCACATGTTGATTTGATTTTTAACGGCTAAGATATGAAATCAAAGAGTGCGTACAATAGATGTATGTAACATCCCGCCTTTTCGCACGATTTAAACAGACACACGTGCCAATTCAAACCATACGGAAGGGCGGATTGTTATGGGGTAAATAAGAAAACAGAGAAGAAATAAAACAAAATAGAATCTCACAGCGGAAGGATAAAATAAAATAATAAAATATACAGTTTATATAACTGTTTACAAAACATTTGCTTCTTCTTTATATAATAATTATCAGAGTTCACATACCAAAATATCAATGCAGCAGAACAGTGTCTAGTGCACTAGTATAAATAATAATAATACAAATCTTCGTCTTCGTCCTCCAAAGCTAAATCTTCAAATCCTGAAACGCTCGGACTGACCCGAGCGAATTGAAAAGACAAAACACTCGAGTCAGAACTAAAAGATCTTATGTGAGTTAAATCTTTTCAGAAATAAATATGAGTGCAGTAACTCAAGAGATGCTCGGGATTTACATCTCCTAAGGATCCGTTAAACTATTTACTATGTATTATATTTCGCTATTATAATAGTGTCTAATTGTAAAATAAACTTACTTTTAAATAGCGTTAAGGCTTTATGTAACGACCCAGAATTTTTAGAAATTAAAATATGAATATTTAAATTAATTTTAAATATTAATAAGTGAATTTATAAGTCGAATAAATTTTTATTTGAATAATTGGATTTAATTGAATAATTAAATCGATAATTTAATATGTTAAATTATGGAAATAATTGAAAATATAGTTAAAAATGATTGAAAATAATTTGTAAAATTTTATTTTATCATATTGAAGTTAGAATGATATTTTAGAACTTTTAAAATCGAATTAAAAGTTAATTTGTGAAAATTGAATATTTTAATATTTAATCGACTAGTGAAAATAGCCAATTTTTAAACAGTCTCATAATTGAACGAAACCAGTTCCATTGGATCCGTAATGGTTAGTTATTACCGGATTTCAAATTTCGTGTCAATCGGAGTTACCGTTTGATCGTGGCAGCTCGAAACGCATCGAATTATTTTTAATTTTAATTTGGCGAGTAAAAATAGCCATTTTTCAAAAAGTCTTGGATTTCGACGAAACCAGTTTCATCGGATCCGTAATATGATATTATTGTAAGGTTTCAAATTTCAAGTCAATTGGATTTACCGTTTGTCCGGTACAAATTAAAACGCCTAGAAAATCGTTTAAATCGGTTTAATTTAAATTGAGCGTTTACAGCCATAACTCGCACAGATGTTCGTATTAGCTTTCGAAACCTGTTCCATTGTGTCCGGAACGCGGGGTAAACCCTAGAAACGCTGGTTACGGCGCGTAAATCGGAGTTCGGAATTTCCGGATGAATAGTGTTCGAAAATTTCTCTATAAATAGACCTAAATTCACAAAAAAATAAATAAATTAAAAACCTAAACCTAATTCACGTTGCAGCCGCCACCCTCCCCATGAACGGCCGAAATGCTCCCATCTTCATCTCCAAAATCTTCTAATCCATGCATCGATTCAAGAATCCTTCAACTAGAAAGTTGTAGGGGGCACTACAATCTACATTCTCAACGGTCAAGATCGAAGATGGTGGAGCGAATCAACGGGAAATGGAGCTGGAAGCGCGCGCGTTCATTCTCGAACTGCGTGCGAGGAAGGGGGGGGGGCCGAGTGTGCCGAGCTTCAGGCCGAGCATAGCTCTCGCGTAGGCGGTGAGAATGAAGGTGGTATGATGGAGTCTCGTCGTCGTTTGAGGTTGTAATATTAAACCCTAAATTTGAATGTTGGGTTCGGCCATAGCGTGCGCGACCTGGTGATTTGCGTGAGGGAGAGGGAGAAAGGATGGAGGGCTGTGATGAAAAGGGTGCTGGATCATATGGCTATGGATTGATTATGGTTAAGAAAATTTAAATTTAGTTGTAAATTATATAGTTTAAATTCGTGTAAGTTTAAAAATTCATAACTTTTTCATACGAGGTCGAAAACGCACGAAACCAGTTGCGTTGGAATCGTATGGACGAGCACTACGCGATGAATTTGGATTGGAGTCGTTTGGAGTTAGTGAAAATTTCGTGTAAAATTAAACGTCCGTTTAATTTTATTCGAAATAAATCGCTAAAACGGAATTTAAAATCAAGGTGAGAACTTCTCACTCAATCGAATCAGTTTCGATTTTATTTTAAATAGTTAGATTTAAAATATTTGAATGCATGTTTGAATGATGATTGTTATCTATTGATTGTTAAAATAGACATTATACGCCGTTAGTAAGTGGATGTTATTTATTAAAAACATATACCGCGAATATTTCATAAACAGTGAAATTGGTATTATATATAATAGCAATATATATATTGGCATATGTATATATTGGAGTTGATTGATTTCCCGCATTTGTTTAGCGGATGAGACCCTATTACGCCGTTATTAAGCGGATAATATTTAATAAGAACATATACCGCGATAATTTCGTACTTGAGCGAAATTGGTATTGTGCTAATGTTTGTGGATGCAGGAAAACAGGTTGGAGGGATCCAACTGGATTCCTCAACAGTATTTATTTGATTTCAGATATTTTGATATTTGATGGATTATCATATTGATATATGATATCGTTGTTGTCGTGATTGACTATTTGGTATGTAGCATCATTGGACCAAATTTGGAATTTTAAAATGATTTTTAAAGTGATTTTTGAAAGAAAACGTTTATAAAATATTTTTGGAAATTGATTCATTTTAAAATAAATAAACATTATAATTTTTAAAGTTATAAAAATTATGATTTTGAGAAATATAGTAGAAAACTGATTTTTGAGAATATGATGTTAATGATTTTATAAAAGAGTTAAATCGGAATTTTTGAATTTATTATGAAAAGTTGAAATATAGGATTTATAAAATTTAATTATTTTATGAATCAAAAGGATGAAGTTTTAAAGGAATTTGAAGACGTTTTAAAAGAATAATATAAATTGAATTATATTAAGAAATTTATAAATGGATATTTATAAATTGAAATATTGAAATTATAAAACGAGTTTTTATAAGTGTTTGAATGAAGTGCAAATGGATTGCATAAGTGAATGGAATTTATAAAATTTTAAATGGTGAAGTTATAAATGAAATTTATAAATAGTGAGATTTATAAATTTCGTGAAATTATTAAAGAATATATTTGGATAAATAATTGAATCTTATAAGTTATAAGATTTATAATTATGAAGTTTAAAAGAACGATTTTGTAAAATAATCGTTTTATAAGTATTTAACTTATAATATGAACTTTTAGTTTATAATTGAGTTATAAACTGGAATAGGTTAATAAAAGGATTTATAAAAAGGAAGTTTTTATAAATAAATAGAAATGGAATTTATAAACGTTGTTTTATAAATTCACAAACGACTTATTTTGATAAGTAAATTGTTATGATTTATTTATGGAGTTATATTCACGTTTTTGACTGTGAATAATACTTTAAAATAAAATGAATAAAAGGATGGAAGTTGTTAACAAAATATATTCACGTTTTTGAATAGTGAATAATATGTTAAAGGAAATGTTTTGAATGAGATGTTTAAATTGAATTAAAACGATCTAACGATGTTTTAAAATGTGTTGAGATTCGAAACCATAGATTTCAACATTGATTGTTGAAATAGACGTTTTCGAGAAATAGAAGGAAATAGTAGACTATAACACTGTTGTTATAGTAAATGATTTCCGAAAGGAAATGTTTTGTACAGTATTGGGATTTATATATCTATTTTAATTTCGAATCCCTATACTAGTGATTTTGGGTTGTCGTAACAATGTTTTACGCAACATTCGTTTTGGCCCAAATAATTATGTTTAAGAGAATGATTTCCATAAAGAATGAAATATATACTTAATCTCGATTTAAGTATATTGAATATTTTCCAAGGTTGAAAATAAAATTTGTGAATTACTTATGAATAAGTAAGTATGGAAACGTTTTCCAATATAAAGTGAATATTTTGAGAATTTATCTTTTTGAAGATAAATTGAAATGAATAATTGAAATCGCATATGCATGGATATTTTGGAATATAAATTCACTATTGAATTTATAATGAAAAGGAGAATTTGTTTAAAAATAAATATTGATTTATTTTTGAAGTATTGAAAATAATATATCTTGTAAAGATATTTTGGAAAATAAATAATTTGGAAAATTATTTGGAAACTGGTGATGTGTGCATATCCAGTGATAGTTCAATAACCGACTATCAATATTTCCCTTTGAATGGGTAATTGATGTGATTTGTTTGAATGTGAATGCTACACTTATTTTTGAATAAGCGCTCACTATTCGGGTTAACCGGGAAAGGACCATGGGGTCGTATAACCCATTCCGAATATGTGATACGTCGTTGTGAATTGCATTTGAAGATCGGTGTTGAAGACCCAGTATTTGCGAGAGCGATAGGATGACCTGTTGATTGTCTCTGCACTGAGTTGCAGCGGTATAGAGACTCCCTAAGTGATGGGAAATCCGATCAGGATTGTGAATATCCGGATTGCAAGGACTTCTTTGTAAGTGCCTTCGGTTTTGTTCGAGCCCGGAACAGACTTGTATGGATAGTATGTCTGACATTACAAATTGAGATATAAAGCCGATTTCTTTCAAATATATTTCTGTTGGTGGCGAAGAATTTATTCTTTTAGCTTAACACCCTTCTCTGAGACGTACGAGCTCAGAGGTTATATAGTTGAAGTTATCAGCGATATATTCCCAATTTGGTAATGTGACATGCTGAGTGTTGCTGTAAATGATCATTGTGTTGATTATTGTGATAGGATCGTTTATTTGATCGTCTATCTTGGTGATCATTGTGTTGATCATTTGTTGACCCAAAGCATGGCTTTTGTATAAAGTATGTTTTTGTGGACGTGACTTCGTCGAGCCTCACACCCCGGAAATGGTCAAAACAGGAAAGATGCGGCAAGGTTATGAGGGGTAGCTCCCTTTAGGGTATGTACATTTCCTTCTGGATAGAGTTGGTATCATGGTATGGAGCCCAGATATTTAACCTATGTGGTTACTGCGAATTTATTACTTTGTGGTTGTTGGTTATCGGGATCCCGTGAGAAGGGTCGTTTACGATCGGGGAATGGCGTGCTCGTGTCAGTAGTTACCCAGTTAGGGGTAACCCGGCCTTGTGTTGGCAGAGTTCCGGTTTGGTTCTCGGGGATGTCTTTCCAGAGGCATTCTCATGTGGCAATGGGAAGTTCCTTGGCCTGACCATTTGTTGGAAATCCAAAGAAACAATACGTGACTTGTACGGTTTTAGTTGTATAACCTGCTATGGAATGTGGCGGTAACCTGCTATTGAACATAGTTAGCTATAGTAGGCATAGTTCGGAATGTCTATGCTGGCTAAGATTTATATTCTACTTTCGAAATAAATTTTTCCTACACTATGCACTAATAATAATATGAAATGTTCTTTTAAATGCGTATCAAGCATCTTTGACTATCATAAGGAGAAATCTCCTCCGATTCTGCGTTTGCATTGTGTGTGTGTGCGGGAGGCCTTATGGTAGTCTCATTTTTAAAAGCATTACGAATTGACTTTAAAAATATTCCTCTATTTTGATTTTAAAGTTAAATAAACTGTTTTGAGTTCTCACACCAGTCACATGACTGACTCGGAGTTTATTGTTTTCCTTCCTAAACTCTGGGTGCCCACCAATTTTCACACGGGCAGTCAAGAGTTAAGGTTTATCAGGATATTCTGGATATTCTGGAATTGCTGGAGGCAAGATGGATGGCATGGCGTATTACTAGTATATAGTATTTTTTTTCCGCTGCACTATTTGTTGTTGTTGTACACTCTGATGATGATATAATGAAATGAAATGTATAAAATGTAATAACTGATATAGTTCTTTGTTTAAAGATTATTCATTTATTATTATATGTTGTTCCGCTGCGAATTGTGAGATTCTGATGTAGTTCTGTTGTTTTCTGTTCCGTTCTATGTTCTCTATTCTCTTTTCTTTCTATTTTAAAATATTCTGTTTTTCTTTCTGTTCTATCTTCTATTTTGCTTTTCCCTCCACCTTCTACCTTTTTCTCTCTTTTTCTTTTCTTAAATTCTTTTTAAAACCCTCAGTGTCCGGTTTTCCGTCGTTCGATTTCTCGGCAGTCGATAAAGTGAGTGTCGATGTCGAATTTTCGGAAGTCGAAGAATCGTGTCCTGACACTTTACATTTTCCACCTTAACACGTAAAATGCCAATAGTCTATACAGTACCGTAATACCTCCTGATCGGGAGGCTACCAGAGGATACTCCATAGGTACGACACAAATAGAAACACGTAGAAGGCGCGCTAGGGTAGGTGACACGGCACAACTAGGCAATGCCAGGGTAGATATACCAATTACGCTTCCGGACCGATGGAAACGCGCAGCGCGCAGCTGCCGCCCACCTCGGACAAACTCCCCCAAAATCAAAGTAAAAGTGGCCACTGAATCAATCCAAAGTCAAAGTATAATATCGAAGAGGAGTGTCCGATCAGAGGAATGACCTCATTAACCCGTCGATCGCTCCTATTTTAGCCACCTTATGCCAACTCATGGGAGTTGGGTCCACGTATTTACCTTACAGGATACGTCACCACCAACCTACTTCATTCTGGAATCTCCACCGCGTACACGGTTAGTCAAAGTGGTTTTCGGTATCGACAGAGAGTATGTCCATATCCGATCCCGGTCTCTTTGCCAACCCATCGTTATTATAACACCGCGGTCATTTAAAAATAGTTTATACTTAAAAACCAGAATAAAAATTTCCATTTCAAAAACTATGAATACGATATCATTTTAAAACCCAAAACAATATGATATCATTTTATCCAAATATAATTCTTTTCCAAAAATCATACTGCTTTAAAATCTATAATATCTGGAAACCAAACATTTGAATTATACTTTCAAAGCATAATATTTCGAAAATTCATAGTTTTAAACCATAACTTCTAAAACTTGAATGGTTTGGATATTCAACGGTATATAAAATAAATGGTTTGACTTTAAGGTTACTTTTTAAAGAAAAATAATTTCCATGGCTTTACAAATATATTTCCTTATTTAAGGTCTAAACCACAATTTAAATATCACTTTCAAGTTCCAAAACCATTTCAATTTCTAAACATATATATCCATTTGGAGTAGTAATATTTCAAAACTAAAGTTGGAATTTTATTCTTTCAACAAATCAATTGTTCTATTATTTAGTCTTGAATATTCACATAAAAATCCATAAATACAACTCCAGTTTCTAGAAATTTAATATTTCCTTAAATTTAATTATACTAGAATATTCATTTAAATTTATCTTAGAAAGACTCCAGTTATAAATATCATACCTTAAAATTTCCAAACTTAAACATATAATATAAATTATCAAATTCCATTTTCTCAAATTTTCCATTTTTATTTAATAGATTTATACACAGCCTAAATTCAAAAAATTTAACTTCATATGTATATATGTAGAAGAATAATATTTATAAAATATCAAAACTTAAAAAATTTTATAAACCGTATCTCATCCAAACCATAGAAATCACTTTAAAATATTTTATATATAGACCACGGTGCTTGTATATAATTTTCTATCCTATGGTCAAGTGATACGGATGTTTATCATTACAATCCGCAAATTAAAAATAAAAATTTGCGGTTGTATATCATTTCAAACCACAATCCCGAATGGAACGAAAAATGCATGATAACTTGTAGTTTAATGATTTAAAATAAAACATCCATTCATCCATCATAAATCATAATCATCATCCAATAACAAAACAATATCAATATATATCCGATAATATATAACCGGTAATAACTGGCAGTTATTCAAAAATAAATTTAACAACTATTTAACCAACAGTTTATCTGCAAATAAATAACTATAACTGTCAATCTATATGCAGTAATAAAATTTAATGAACAGTTATATTAAATAAATGCGATTTAACAGATATGATGAATAAAACATGCCAAATAGTCATAAATAAATCTCTACTCATATATAAAATAAATTTAACAAACATAAAAACTTTTAGAAGTTGTGAGTGGGTTATAACACACACCTTTTTGAATTTAAATCGAATTTAAATCCGATTTAAACCCAAAATTCGACGGTCTCCAAATTTGTCCGAACCAGCGTCAACAGATCCGGAATTTAATTACAATCCTAACAAAAGAAATTTCGCATGAAACGGATATCATATGACGAATTTATTCGAGTTAAACGATTTAAAAATAAAAATAAAAATTAAGAAAATAGAGAACACACTCACCCCTAGCTATGCCATGTCACCACAACAGAAGCTTCCCTCAACACACGCAACCCAGTAAACGTTCGAACCCGTAAACGCTGCCTTGACCGAGAGCGTTGACCAGCTTTCCACGCCTCCACACGCCGCCGTACCCCCTGGCGCCTCCTCCTAAGGCCTCCCCTTCACCGACCGCACCTGCCCAGAACCTCGGCCTCACCTCCGGTGGCTAAAATAGCCGTGCGCCGCCACCACTTTGTACCCAGGCCGAAACCCTAAACCACAATTACACGACGAACCAACCGTTGATCCACCAAACTAACCACATAGATCGCCTCCCCTTGGTCCCCTCGGCAAAACCCAGAAACAGTTTTCCGATCCGAAGAAATTTTTCCGCTGCGATGATGAACAGCCGAAACTAAACGCCCAAATTCTGGTCAAACCACAACTCGAATCGAAAAACTAATCACACCAGCAGATTACGCATATCGAAAACTTCAACATATAAATTTTTGGAATTTTTCTGAGATGTTTGAATTTTCATTTGAAATTCGAATAGAAATAGATCTAGGTTTGCATCCATTTGAGGAAGAGAAGGAGTTGAAGAAAAGAATGTATAGACAAATGATAGAAGATGGAGGCTAGGGTTTTTGATCGTCTATTTATAGCTAGATCGCAAAAGAATAGGTGTGCACGAATTTTAACGTGCAAACGGAAGTGGTCCCAAAAGATAAATAATATTAATTACACACGTTACGGATTTAGAAAATAAATAAATTCCTTATCATTTACATTTTATTTTAAACGTATTTACAAATGTAAATCTAGACGTTTCGTTTACGTTTCAAAATATATCCACAATTTTATTAATTTCCAAATTGATCTAAACAAATTTAGATGTAAATTAAAAGCTGATAAGTCTATCCATTGCAGTGTTAATTTCTCCACTTCCTTATATTTAGAAATTATAAATTAAGTTTTCAAAAACCTATTTTTGATTTTCAAACTTTTATATACTCATCTTTTACCAGTAATAAGGATGCATTAACATTTGTTCATGGTTTCACCTTATTATCCTCAAATTCCATTTTAATTTTCAATAATTACAATTGTTGAATGTTGATACTTTAATTAAATTTATACATCTTGCTTTCTATAATCTATATCAACAAATTGTCCAATTATAAATAGAATTAGCATTAACTTCATCTTATAGGATTAACTACTCCAATTACAAAACAAATCTACGCTAACTGCACGATTTAAGTCAATTAATTGTAATTGAGTCTACATTAAATGTTATAAATTATAAATTGGAACCTCAATAAATTCGCTTATTTATTTAAAATCTTTCTATTCAGTAAATTGACATTTTATGGGTATAAATAACATTTGAATTATAACACATGTCATTAGTGCATCCTTCATTTCTTATAAACTCCCCTTTATTAACTAGAACACATTAACCAAAACAAAATAATTAATTTAGATTTATTTCAATCGATTGGCATTCTTAACTTAACATACTCAAAATGGTTAACCTAAATAATTGTTACCCTTTTACATTCAAATTCACTTACAACCATCATTACAACAATGTTGCCATAGATTTAGATTTAATTAAATAAATTAGATAAATGGGTAAAGTTTTGTAATTGTCACTAATGCCAAATATATATGCATTAATTACTACTTATTATTATGAATTCATTTATTAATTTACTAGTTGCCTTTGTCTTCTTATATCCTATTTACTACCAAACTTTCTATTTAGTTATAGTTTATCAATATATATATACCTAGGCAAATCAAGTTCTTGTCTTTCTGTTATTTCAATTAAATCGGGTATGCACAAATAAATTGTTTATTAACTTATTCTTACAAAATTATTTACATGCATTCAGTTACACCTAATTTAATGCATTGATTTTCTTTTATAAATTAAAGGTTTTTACTTTAAAAGCTTTTATTACTAACCATACTCCAACCTCTACAGGACATTGATTTATTAAATTTGCACTTATTATGCATACTTTTAGCAACTCATATATACTTTGCATCTATTCCCCAAATTTCACATTCTATTGTTACATAAATTTGCATTGATTACTATTTATTATTATTGCTTTACTGATAAATTAGATATTTGCATTGGTTTTGCTTATGCTAAATTAATTTCCCATAATAAATAAGGTTTCAAAACAATCAATAACATTTCCTTAGCCCAAACCTCGTTTACCAATTATTTTCCTTCAATAATTCATGTTGCTATAAATACGTACATTTACACTTTATAGTTATTCTAATATACCTATTCCAACACTTTTAACCCTTATCTTTACTTTCACCCACTTGTACATAAATTTTTATTTTCAAATTTATTCCCATTTACGGTAAATCAATGTTATTTTACATTAACTAATTTTAATATTCACCTTTAATTTCACATCTTCAAAGTATATCTAGGAAAAATCTTTCCACCACTTAATTTACTGAATCTTATGCAGTCTTACTATAAATAGGTTTTAAATTACCATTACTGTATATTCAATTACTATCCAAAGTATTTATTCATAAATCAATTCGATATATACGTTTGTTTCCTTCTATTTGATTTATACCTAGTATACATTTTTCTAAGTCCTGTTTCATTACCTTCATTAAATGGTTATCGCATTGAGATCAAATTTATTAGCTTATATCGCATTATTACCATTAATTAAAATTGGCTTACAAATTTTTTTTATTCAAAACTCTAAATAAATAAAATATTATTCCATAATTACTCTTGTTTTCACATATTCCATTAAAAATCAAATCACAACTTTTTACATTATTTTATTGAATTGGAATTTCATTTTTATATTGTTAACCCTTAATTACAACTTGTTTATTTAAGCAAATTGAATATACGAAATTTATGGGTCGTTACACTCTCCCCCACTCAAAACTTTTCGTCCCCGAAAAGGAAAAAGAAAGGAGAAGAAAGAGTTAAGTAACAATACATCTTATTCAAAATATTTAACTTATATTAACTTCATTTCATTCCTTTGTTGTTTGATTATCTTTTTATCTATACAGTTATTCATCGTTTTAATTTACATTTACTCACTAAATGTTTGCTTCATTAAATTTCACTTATTACCTCCAATTATCCATTTCCATTTATTTAGGTCATGTAAGTTTTTTTTTTCTATTTGTATTACATTTAATGCACTTCTCAATTTCCACTCATTTATTTAATGCTTACATTTCTATTATATTTAATTATAGTAATCCTTTTTAATTACTCTTAAATTCTTAACCTTATAACATTCATTCTTATAAGTAAAGGGTTTTATTAATTCATTAACTATGGTTTGCAGTCATTTATTTATATTGCCTACTTTCCATTATATTAACTAGTATCATTTAAATCATACTTAAATTTATAACCCTACACATCAAATCTTATTTATTAAAGAATTTCATTTTATTTGCTCAAGTTTAAATCACCTATTTATAATACTTACCTTTAATTTTAGTAAAATTTCAATTATAACTTAAGTTTATACCATTAAATTCTTATTTATAATAGCAATTCATTGAATACTTCATTATTTTCAAAATTTCTACTTGTATAATATTCTATTCCAATCTTCTTATTTAACATTTCAACTTTTCATATTTGGTAAGTTATTTGTGTAAAGAAAAAATGCAAAAGAACTTATACAAGTTTTATCTCATCTTTCAATTAATTTAATGTTTAACAATATCACTTTTTTTTTCATATGTTAAAAATTTCAAATTTCCCTTTATAACTTTGCATTAATTCTCTTACCTAAATTAGATGTTTCAATTCATTAATTACTTACCTTTTATTTCACTAAAAAAATTTAAACAATTAACTAATGGAAATTTAAGAATTAAATACCGGGTTAAATTTCAATTTATTTTAAAATAATAGATAAATATATTCTTATAACTTATATACCTCTAATTATATTTAAAACAATTAAAATTTTAGATATTTTCAAAATAAATCTGCAGTAGAATTTACTACAGTGGCCTTTCTCCCTCGAAACTCGAAAATGAAAGTCGATGATGCGGCCGCCATCACCGAAATTATTTTCCAGCGATAGAGAGGAAAGTACGAAACATATTTCTCCAAAATCTTCTTTAAAACAATTCTTCCGAATTCAAAATGAAATATTTATATCGGAAAATATATATAACAATATTATTATACTTCAAAATCCTTTGAAAGCAAATTTTCAAAATCCCGGACTTAAGTCCTAAAATTTCCAAATTTCATTGATTTTATTTTCAATCTTATTTTACCTATTATATAAATTTTATTCCTAACAACCAATCTATTGCAACCAAATATATATATCTTTTGGAAAATTTATTTTATATATATAGAAAATATAATAGGCAAAATTATTTCATTTACCTATATTTAAAACAAATATTATGTCGGTCTGTCCTATTAAGTGTTTAGAAATCCCTATTGATGTCATAGCATCCCATGCACCAACCAGAATTTATAAATAAAAAACGGAACAAATTAACACAATATCAAAATCTTTTTATAACACTAACAAATACGCCCTCTCAATATATACACTCAACGACTCCCATAGGGTATTACTACCCTATTACCAAAGAGTCAAACCCCACAAAGCTAAGGTTTATCGCTAAACCAAAGCTCTGATACCAACTGTAACATCCCGCCTTTTCGCACGATTTAAACAGAAACACGTGCCAATTCAAACCATACGGAAGGGCGGATTGTTATGGGGTAAATAAGAAAACAGAGAAGAAATAAAACAAAATAGAATCTCACAGCGGAAGGATAAAATATAATAATAAAATATACAGTTTATATAACTGTTTACAAAACATTTGCTTCTTCTTTATATAATAATTATCAGAGTTCACATACCAAAATATCAATGCAGCGGAACAGTGTGTAGTGCACTAGTATAAATAGTAATAATACAAATCTTCGTCTTCGTCCTCCAAAGCTAAATCTTCAAATCCTGAAATGCTCGGACTGACCCGAGCGAATTGAAAAGACAAAACACTCGAGTCGGAACTAAAAGATCATATGTGAGTTAAATCTTTTCAGAAATAAATATGAGTGCAGTAACTCAAGAGATGCTCGGGATTTACATCTCCTAAGGATCCGTTAAACTATTTACTATGTATTATATTTCGCTATTATAATAGTGTCTAATTGTAAAATAAACTTACTTTTAAATAGCGTTAAGGCTTTACATTTTCCACCTTAACACGTAAAATGCCAATAGTCTATACAGTACCGTAATACCTCCTGATCGGGAGGCTACCAGAGGATACTCCATAGGTACGACACAAATAGAAACTCGTAGAAGGCGCGCTAGGGTAGGTGACACGGCACAACTAGGCAATGCCAGGGTAGATATACCAATTACACTTCCGGGCCGATGGAAACGCGCAGCGCGCAGCTGCCGCCCACCTCGGACAAACTCCCCCAAAATCAAAGTAAAAGTGGCCACTGAATCAATCCAAAGTCAAAGTATAATATCGAAGAGGAGTGTCCGATCAGAGGAATGACCTCATTAACCCGTCGATCGCTCCTGTTTTAGCCACCTTATGCCAACTCATGGGAGTTGGGTCCACGTATTTACCTTACAGGAAACGTCACCACCAACCTACTTCATTCTGGAATCTCCACCGCGTACACGGTTAGTCAAAGTGGTTTTCGGTATCGACAGAGAGTATGTCCATATCCGATCCCGGTCTCTTTGCCAACCCATCGTTATTATAACACCGCGGTCATTTAAAAATAGTTTATACTTAAAAACCAGAATAAAAATTTCCATTTTAAAAACTATGAATACGATATCATTTTAAAACCCAAAACAATATGATATCATTTTATCCAAATATAATTCTTTTCCAAAAATCATACTGCTTTAAAATCTATAATATCTAGAAACCAAACATTTGAATTATACTTTCAAAGCATAATATTTCAAAATTTCATAGTTTAAAACCATAACTTCTAAAACATGAATGGTTTGGATATTCAACGGTATATAAAATAAATGGTTTGACTTTAAGGTTACTTTTTAAAGAAAAATAATTTCCATGGCTTTACAAATATATTTCCTTATTTAAAGTCTAAACCACAATTTAAATATCACTTTCAAGTTCCAAAACCATTTCAATTTCTATACATATATATCCATTTGGAGTATTAATATTTCAAAACTAAAGTTGGAATTTTATTCTTTCAACAAATCAATTGTTCTATTATTTAGTCTTGAATATTCACATAAAAATCCATAAATACAACTCCAGTTTCTAGAAATTTAATATTTCCTTAATTTAATTATACTAGAATATTCATTTAAATTTATCTTGGAAAGACTCCAGTTATAAATATCATACCTTAAAATTTCCAAACTTAAACATATAATATAAATTATCAAATTCCATTTTCTCAAATTTTCCATTTTTATTTAACAGATTTATACACAGCCTAAATTCAAAAAATTTAACTTCATATGTATATATGTAGAAGAATAATATTTATAAAATATAAAAACTTAAAAAAATTTATAAACCGTATCTCATCCATACCATAGAAATCACTTTAAAATATTTTATATATAGACCACGGTGCCTGTATATAATTTTCTATCCTATGGTCAAGTGATACGGATGTTTATCATTTCAATCCGCAAATTAAAAATAAAAATTTGCGGTTGTATATCATTTCAAACCACAATCCCGAATGGAACGAAAAATGCATGATAACTTGTAGTTTAATGATTTAAAATAAAACATCCATTCATCCATCATAAATCACAATCATCATCCGATAACAAAACAATATCAATATATATCCGAAAATATATAACAGGTAATAACTGGCAGTTATTCAAAAATAAATTTAACAACTTTTTAACTAACAGTTTATCTGCAAATAAATAACTATAACTGTCAATCTATATGCAGTAATAAAATTTAATGAACAGTTATATTAAATAAATGCGATTTAACAGATATGATGAATAAAACACGCCAAACAGTCATAAATAAATCTCTACTCATATCTAAAATAAATTTAACAAACATAAAAACTTTTAGAAGTTGTGAGTGGGTTAAAACACTCACCTTTTTGAATTTAAATCGAATTTAAATCCGATTTAAACCCAAAATTCGACGGTCTCCAAATCTGTCCAAACCAGCGTCAACAGATCCGGAATTTAATTACGATCCTAACAAAAGAAATTTGGCTTGAAACGGATATCGTATGACGAAGTTATTCGAGTTAAACGATTTAAAAATCAAAATAAAAATTAAGAAAATAGAGAACACACTCACCCCTAGCTATGCCACGTCACCACAACAGAAGCTTCCCTCAACACACGCGACCCAGTAAACGTTCGAACCCGTAAACGCAGCCTTGACCGAGAGCGTTGACCCGCTTTCCACGCCTCCACATGTAACGAATCCGGATTTTGTCCGTTCGAAAATCGACATCCATACTCTACATCGTACTCGAATGCCGCAGATTCGATTGTTCAAATCCGATTCGCCGGAGCTTATAACACCATTAAGTAAACAACACAGCGGAAGAAATAATGAATATCAATATACAACATCTGATACAACATCCTGATACAACAGATGATACAATAGATATCGATATACATCTGAGATATAATACAATATAATAGCAGCGGAAAGGAAAAATAGATAACACCAGCAGCGGAACAAATAACTCAAGATAGCCTTCAAGAGAGAACTCCAAAACTGCAACTCCATCTCCAAGAACCAATCCAGAAATAGCGAGAACCCCCAATAATGGTGCACTAAGCTGAGCAAGGTCAGTCATGTCCAAAGACTAAACTAGCTCCTGACAATCTACTGAACCTAACTATCTGAAAAACCCAACTCTAGACTGCTCGTGTGGAAAATAGGGAGCACCCAGAGTTGAGGAAAGGAACAAATACATTATGATAGTTAAGAAATGATTAAATATAGTACTCGGGTAAGTTTTTGTCAAAACCCGAAGCAGAAGCCAAATTTTCTCGGGGATGACCCGAAGAACCCCTCGGGTTGGACCTGCAGGCAGCAACATTCCAGTTTGCAATATAGGATTTAAATGATTTTTTTTTTTCTGATCTATTCTTCATAAATGATGATAGTTGGTTAAGATAGTGTAAAGTGTTTATTTTACTTAACAATATATTTAAGAAATATATTCAAATATAGACAGATACATGGATACAATTTCAAAATGTTGAGTGTAAAAACCAATTTATACCTATCAACCATAGCAACCAAAGCTTACAAAACAACCAATACATCTAAACAACAATTTTGGCCTATTGGAGTTTATGTCCCATATTGATATATCGAATTTCTCTTCCTGAATCTACCAGGAACCATCGAAGAATTGAAAAGAGATGCTGAACAAAAGAGATAGATTTAATCTTCTATAATTTTTCAAATACTAGGAATGGATTCCAAATTCAAGTCGGAACATCTCAAAATGTATACTAATTTGTCCCTCTTCGGACATCGATCAACCCAAGAAATTATAATGGAATTTCAAAATCGGTTTTAACCGATATCGTTTTATCGATTCAATTCAATTTATCCTTCATATTCTATTAATCAATTTAACTCAATTTAAATTTTCCATTTATTTAAAATTACCATTTCAAATCTTTTAAACAAAAAGATTTATTTCACAAAGTTCACCCAGTTTCACAAAGATCCATTTACGGATTTTAAAACAATTTTCATTTCAATTGGAGTAACTCGTTTAAATCTTTAAGTCCAAGATTTATCTTATGGCTTTCAAACCGTTTCCATAACTTGGAAAAATCATTTTCATTGTTAACTTGAAATCCTTTTAACACAAATTAGAAATTCGTTACTTATGTGAAAGCTTTTAGTATTTGTAAACAATAGTTTTCATTTCAGAAAGATCAAATTTTATTTACACGAGTTAAAACCTTGGAATTTAAATTCAAATTCCCAAATCAATACCTTTAAATAGTTTAACCCATATAACTCATTTATAAGTTGAATAGCCTTTCTAAACCCTAGTTTCCAAATCATAGAATTCAATTCCTAATTTTTTTTGAATTCAAATTTAAATCAAATTATTTTAAATTACAAAACTTAATCAAGTAAATTAAAATAAATTTTTAACTTGAAATCCCATTCCAAAAGCTTTTCATTTTAATCCCAAAACGTTTCCAAAACATTTGAATTTAAAATATTCAATTTTTTATAAATCATTTCAAAATCTGTGACTGAATCGATTTCCTCGTGAAATCCATATTTGTGTGTATATAAGTGTGGTCCAGGGGTTTAACACAATAGTGCAACATCATTCAATCATCATAGATCAATACACAGAAATATAGTTGATAAGCGGTATAAATTATAACGCTTATCTTTTGTTAACAGATCACAGATATATATATCACAAATAAATAAGTCACACAGCTCAAATCAAAACAAAGCATCACATATCAGGGGTATCAAACAATTCAATCATCTAATAGAATGCAAACATCCATAAGGAAGATCAGTTTATTGTTTGATTCATTCAAATCAAATAAATTACCTATGAATTTTTAATCCTAGTAAATAATATTAATTACAAATCATTTTGACTAATTCTTTCTTTAATCATTAATTAACCATTTATAATTAATTAATCAACCCTTTGATTGTAATTCACCAACTTTTAATTATTAAATAACTAATCTTTAAATTATTTAATTCACCAGTTATCTTTAATTAATTGATTAATTACCATTTTAAAAATTACCTTTAATTTGTTACAAACAATTGATTAACCTTAAGTTGATTTCTGGATTTATTAATATTAATTAATTTTAAACAAATTTGATTAATTATCCAATTCCAATTTATTAATCTCAAATCTTTCGATATAAGTTAATTTATCAAACGCTTTAATTATTAATTAATAACTTTAATTATTAATCAATAACTTAACTACCCATTTATTTACCATTAACTACTTAGTTAACCAACTATAAATTCTTAATTAAATTCCTTAGCTAATTTACTATTAATTATGCATTAATTAAATTTAAGTAGTTAATTACGATTTGTTTATCACTTACTCATAAATTTATTCAAACTCTAATTATAATTAAAATGAAATTATTCTTAATTTCTTTCTAAAATGATTACATAATATTAATTATCCATTAACATTTAAAGGTCTTCTTTAACTTGGTGCAAATCGATGTATTACTAACTATAACTTAAATATTAATAAATTCCATACTTATCTTGAAGTGATCACTTAATTAAAGTAATTATAATTAATTGTTAAAACGTTGTTATGTATTAACTAAGATAATTGAACTTTTATTAAGTGTTCAACTTAAAACGTTAAACCTTAATAAGTTTTACAACGTTCAAATTTTGATGAAAAACTGTTACTTAATCTTACTTTTAAATACGATGCTGCCGACTTGAAACTAACCCGAGAAAAACATCCAAATGAACTCGAGTGTTACTTCGAGCTAAGCCCCATACTACCCGAGTCATTTCCTGTAACACTTCTTCCCTTTCTTTTTCTTTTTTTCATAACTTTCTTATTAAAATTAATTACTTATTTAATTACTTTAAGTAATCAAATTTTCTCAATTTAATTAATTATAATTTCTAATTAATCACTTAAGTTAATTTCCATTTATTAACCTTTAAGCAATCAGCTAACTTTTGTAAGATTTAAATTGATTTAAAGAATAATTAGCAAATAAAAGTAATTAATTATTAATTATTTAATCATTTCTTAACTATCATAATGTATTTGTTTTGATTGGATTTCCAACAAATGGTCAGGCTAAGGAACTTCCTACTGCCACATGGGATCGCCTCTGGCGGGACGTCCCGAGAACCTAACCGGAACTCTGCCAACACAAGGCCGGGTTACCTCTGTAACTAGGTAACTACTACTCGAGCATGCCACTCCCCGGTCCTTTGGGACCTTTATCCGAGGTACCTCTAAGCAACAACCACACAGAAAATGAGATTGGAGCAACCACATAGGTTAAATATCAGGGCTCCATACCTAATATCACCCTTTACCAGAAGGGAATGACACACCCTAAAGGGCGCGACCCTCATAACCTTGCCGCATCTTTCCTGTTTCGACCATTTTCGGGGTGTGAGGTCCTGATGCAGTCTCGTCCACAAAGCTACGCTTTATACAAAAGCCATGCTCTGATCACAAATGATCAACAAATGATCATCAACACACAGCAGCACTCAGCATGCCACACTACCAAATTGGGAGTATATCGCTGATAACCTTCAACTACATAACCTATGAGCTCGTACGTCTCAGAGAAGGGTGTTAAGCTAAGAGAATAAATTCTCCGCCACCAACAGAAATGTATTTGAAAGAAATCTGCTTTATATCTCAAAGTGTAGTGTCAGACATACAACCATACAAGTCTGTTCCGGGTTCGAACAGAACCGAAGGCACTTCCGAAGAAGCCCTTGCAATCCGGGTATTCACAATCCCGATCGAACTTCCCATCACTTAGGAAATCTCCATACCGGCGCGACTCGGTGCAGAGACAATCGATAGGTCATCCGACGTTTTCACAAATACCCGGTCTTCACCACCGGTCTTCAAATGCTATCCATAACGACGAATCACATATTCGGAATGGGTTATATGACACAAAGGTCCTCTCCCGGCTAAACCGAATAGTGAGCGCAATATTTAAAACATATGGATATAGGAATTTCAATTAAGTCACAACTTAATAATTCGAAACTTACTTTCAAATGGTTAAACAAATTACCATTTCAAATCTTTCAAATGGTTAAACAAATTACCATTTCAAATCTTTTAAACAAAAATATTTATTTCACAAAGTTCACCCAGTTTCACAAAGATCCATTTACGGATTTTAAAACAATTTTCATTTCAATTGGAGTAACTCGTTTAAATCTTTAAGTCCAAGATTTATCTTATGGCTTTCAAACCGTTTCCATAACTTGGAAAAATCATTTTCATTGTTAACTTGAAATCCTTTTAACACAAATTAGAAATTCGTTACTTATGTGAAAGCTTTTAGTATTTGTAAACAATAGTTTTCATTTCAGAAAGATCAAATTTTATTTACACGAGTTAAAACCTTGGAATTTAAATTCAAATTCCCAAATCAATACCTTTAAATAGTTTAACCCATATAACTCATTTATAAGTTGAATAGCCTTTCTAAACCCTAGTTTCCAAATCATAGAATTCAATTCCTAATTTTTTTTGAATTCAAATTTAAATCAAATTATTTTAAATTACAAAACTTAATCAAGTAAATTAAAATAAATTTTTAACTTGAAATCCCATTCCAAAAGCTTTTCATTTTAATCCCAAAACGTTTCCAAAACATTTGAATTTAAAATATTCAATTTTTTATAAATCATTTCAAAATCTGTGACTGAATCGATTTCCTCGTGAAATCCATATTTGTGTGTATATAAGTGTGGTCCAGGGGTTTAACACAATAGTGCAACATCATTCAATCATCATAGATCAATACACAGAAATATAGTTGATAAGCGGTATAAATTATAACGCTTATCTTTTGTTAACAGATCACAGATATATATATCACAAATAAATAAGTCACACAGCTCAAATCAAAACAAAGCATCACATATCAGGGGTATCAAACAATTCAATCATCTAATAGAATGCAAACATCCATAAGGAAGATCAGTTTATTGTTTGATTCATTCAAATCAAATAAATTACCTATGAATTTTTAATCCTAGTAAATAATATTAATTACAAATCATTTTGACTAATTCTTTCTTTAATCATTAATTAACCATTTATAATTAATTAATCAACCCTTTGATTGTAATTCACCAACTTTTAATTATTAAATAACTAATCTTTAAATTATTTAATTCACCATTTATCTTTAATTAATTGATTAATTACCATTTTAAAAATTACCCTTAATTTGTTACAAACAATTGATTAACCTTAAGTTGATTTCTGGATTTATTAATATTAATTAATTTTAAACAAATTTGATTAATTATCCAATTCCAATTTATTAATCTCAAATCTTTCGATATAAGTTAATTTATCAAACGCTTTAATTATTAATTAATAACTTTAATTATTAATCAATAACTTAACTACCCATTTATTTACCATTAACTACTTAGTTAACCAACTATAAATTCTTAATTAAATTCCTTAGCTAATTTACTATTAATTATGCATTAATTAAATTTAAGTAGTTAATTACGATTTGTTTATCACTTACTCATAAATTTATTCAAACTCTAATTATAATTAAAATGAAATTATTCTTAATTTCTTTCTAAAATGATTACATAATATTAATTATCCATTAACATTTAAAGGTCTTCTTTAACTTGGTGCAAATCGATGTATTACTAACTATAACTTAAATATTAATAAATTCCATACTTATCTTGAAGTGATCACTTAATTAAAGTAATTATAATTAATTGTTAAAACGTTGTTATGTATTAACTAAGATAATTGAACTTTTATTAAGTGTTCAACTTAAAACGTTAAACCTTAATAAGTTTTACAACGTTCAAATTTTGATGAAAAACTGTTACTTAATCTTACTTTTAAATACGATGCTGCCGACTTGAAACTAACCCGAGAAAAACATCCAAATGAACTCGAGTGTTACTTCGAGCTAAGCCCCATACTACCCGAGTCATTTCCTGTAACACTTCTTCCCTTTCTTTTTCTTTTTTTCATAACTTTCTTATTAAAATTAATTACTTATTTAATTACTTTAAGTAATCAAATTTTCTCAATTTAATTAATTATAATTTCTAATTAATCACTTAAGTTAATTTCCATTTATTAACCTTTAAGCAATCAGCTAACTTTTGTAAGATTTAAATTGATTTAAAGAATAATTAGCAAATAAAAGTAATTAATTATTAATTATTTAATCATTTCTTAACTATCATAATGTATTTGTTTTAAGTTAACAAATTTGAATATATTTCTTAAATATATTGTTAAGTAAAATAAACACTTTACACTATCTTAACCAACTATCATCATTTATGAAGAATAGATCAGAAAAAAAAATCATTTAAATCCTATATTGCAAACTGGAATGTTGCTGCCTGCAGGTCCAACCCGAGGGGTTCTTCGGGTCATCCCCGAGAAAATATGGCTTCTGCTTCGGGTTTTGACAAAAACTTACCCGAGTACTATATTTTTTTTTTTCAAAATTTTCTTAAGTCCCAAAGTTAACCACGTTGCAACCAAACACAACTCGAGTCTTCCTTCGAGTCTCTACCCCACTTCCCCGAGAGTGACTTCGGGTCATATTTCTCCCCTTTCCCAGACTTCACCACTGACACAACCCCTGCACGTATACGTGCACGGCCAACTTCATCGACGTGGGAAGGTGCTGCGGCCTCCCACACGTTACTCTCCACCTCCCAAAACCGTACGAGCACCCAGAGTCTCGAATTAAACTCAAAAGCAAATTCGAGACATTTCGACCAACGAACGTAAAACACATCACCAGGAATTTGAGCCCGCGCCACCTCCCCTGACCATCATAGGCCATGGAAACTTGACCGGAGCTCCGCCTCTCTCCACTGCCTCGATCGCCACCGGTGCGATCAGCTCCGGTGCTATGTCGACGTGGCAGCGATCAGATTTGTCAACAGCGTTCCAATATGGGTTTAAACCCTAAACTCGATTCGTTCTCCCATTCATACATTAGAAATTTTTTCCATAAATTTTCCTGGAATCGTGAGTGTTCACTCCAGCTTCACACAAATTTCCAGCATCTAAAAATTGTTAGATGATCGGAAATCGATCAAAATACCATTTTCGTTCAACAATGAACTACGCGTGACATATGCAACTAAAAATTTCCAATTTCGTCTTAAAAATCATAATTTGCAATGAAGATTCAAGTTATAAACTTGAATTAGCATTTCATGATATTCGAGTTTAATCAAAATATGGCATATTACTGTAAAAATATTGTTTTTCAACTGTGTAACCTTTCCTTCTGAAATTATTTTTAAAATGAAGTTCAGGATGTTGCAAACCACTTCTTTTTAGGAATCAAAGCTAAATTTGGTTTTGAAAGGAAGATAGGATTTTCTTCCTTCTTCTTCAAGGTGTTATTTTCATTCTGTTGATACTACAGAGTCATACCTGTACACAATATACATCTCATTATGTACTCACACAGGCAAGCAAGCAAAACCACCCATCATTTCTAACAATACTTTAAGCATCAATTAAAAATATCAAGAGATATAGGGGAGCTTGCTCACTGTTGAAATGAAGATAGAGGACAATTTAATTATCACTCTGTACAGAACTTCCAACATTCAAGTATAAACAGAGAATTCATATCAATATAAATACCAAACATATATGTAACTGATCATTCTTTTCAATTTGGTTTAAAGTAGTGTTACTCACCTGGGTTTGCAATGGACAGAGCCTCTTTTTTTTTCTTTTTTTTTTCTTTTTTTTTTTTTGAATAGAGACAGTGCTTTCTATGTCTTTAATAAAAAATCTTTGAATCAATGCTTGATATTTGATCTAGTTGCTTAATTGCTTTTACAGTTTTTTTTTTCTGGAATGACTAGAGTAAATATAGATATAATTATATAGAAAAATAACAGCTGCACATGGGGGAAGGCTAGTATCTAGTTAGGCTACTTCTTTTGCAAGCTATTGAATATAGTTACATTTTTTCTTTCTTTGCTTGTTTTAACCAAACAAGATTTCGGCTGATAAGATGATGTTGTGTGGTAAAACATCTTGCATTAATTACCTTGATATGTTGCATTAATGACTTTGTACTTTAGGTTTCATATTATATTTTTTTTCATTGTGTCTTGCATTACTTTGTCTCAGCTGAGATGTAATTATGCTGTGCACTAAGATATTTTTTCTAGCCTACTTTCTTTGACCAGAAAGATTTTTTTGTTTTTGTTTGAATGTATACATAACTATCTTCTTATGCAAGCCTACATACTTTTGTTTCTTATTTTATTTACTTGCCTTGCTTACTTATTTACAGTTACATATATACAATTCTTTTCTTTATACTTTACATTAAATATCGATAATTTAAATTTTATACTTCTCTATGACCTTTTTAAAGGAAGTAAATCAAAACACAATTTATACCTTAAATAAATAATCATAACATATTATTAATTTTCTTTTTCCAAAGTGGAATCTTTAAATCTATTGCCATCTTCAAATTAAATATGCATTTTGGAAAACTCAAGTCAATTTATCAATTAATTTCATATTTTTTTATTCAAAAATAAATTTAATTATCATTTTAAGCTCAATTAAAATCCGGGATCGTTACACCACACGCCGCCGTACCCCCTGGCGCCTTTCGCCTAAGGCCTCCCCTTCACCGACCGCACCTGCCCAGAACCTCGGCCTCACCTCCGATGGCTAAAATAGCCATGCGCCGCCACCACTTTGTACCCAGGCCGAAACCCTAAACCACAATTACACGACGAACCAACCGTTGATCCACCAAACTAACCACATAGATCGCCTCCCCTTGGTCCCCTCTGCAAAACCCAGAAACCGTTTTCCGATCCGACGAAATTTTTCCGCTGCGATGATGAACAGCCGAAACTAAACGCCTAAATTCTGGTCAAACCACAACTCGAATCGAAAAACTAATCACACCAGCAGATTACGCATATTGAAAACTTCAACATATAAATTTTTGGAATTTTTCTGAGATGTTTGAATTTTCATTTGAAATTTGAGTAGAAATAGATCTAGGTTTGCATCCATTTGAGGAGGAGAAGGAGTTGAAGAAAAGAACGTACAGACAAATGATAGAAGATGGAGGCTAGGGTTTTTGATCGTCTATTTATAGCTAGATCGCAAAAGAATAGGTGTGCACGAATTTTAACGTGCAAACGGAAGTGGTCCCAAAAGATAAATCATATTAATTACACACGTTACGGATTTAGGAAATAAATAAATTCCTTATCATTTACATTTTATTTTAAATGTATTTACAAATGGAAATCTAGACGTTTCGTTTACGTTTCAAAATATATCCACAATTTTATTAATTTCCAAATTGATCTAAACAAATTTAGATGTAAACTAAAAGCTGATAAGTCTATCCATTGCAGTGTTAATTTCTCCACTTCCTTATATTTAGAAATTATAAATTAAGTTTTCAAAAACCTATTTTTGATTTTCAAACTTTTATATACTCATCTTTTACCAGTAATAAGGATGCATTAACATTTGTTCATGGTTTCACCTTATTATCCTCAAATTCCATTTTAATTTTCAATAATTACAATTGTTGAATGTTGATACTTTAATTAAATTTATACATCTTGCTTTCTATAATCTATATCAACAAATGGTCCAATTATAAATAGAATTAGCATTAACTTCATCTTATAGGATTAACTTGTAACGACCCATGTAAATTCGATGTTTAAAATGAATATAATTAATAGGATTTTTAATTTAAATTTAGAAAGAATAAAAATCTTAGTTATTTATATGAAAGAGTATGTGAAATTTGATGTACCAAGGGAAATTAGAATTTACAAATTTAACTATATATTGTAATTAATAGAAATAGTGGAAATTGTTGCATTGGATATAAGTTAGAATAAGTAAAGTAATGCAAGTATTGGATTTAACAATGAAGTAAAATATTGATTATGGGTATTGAATGTAGATGGGTGAAATCAAGAAATGCAGGACAATAAATAATTTATTCAATACAATCCCTTTTATTTGTTAACTATTGTAAGGGTTAATTAATTATGAAAATTTGGAAATAGGTTCAAATTGTATGTTAGACAATCAAATTTCAATAATTAAAGTAAGTAATTAATGATAATAACGTTGATATTAGTTAATAAATAAATTTCAATGCAATGCCCATAAATGAATGAAATGAAACGAATATATGTAAAATGTATACTAGGTTATTTATCAATAGGAGGAAAGAAGAATGAATATAGAATTTATTTATGAATAAATATATATATTAAATAGTAATGAAATGTAAAGTAAAGACCAATGCAATAAGATTTTCTAATAGTAACTGAATGTAGACGTGTGAAATAGAGTTAATGACTATAATTATTGTACGTTACTTATTTTATTTGTTGTCAATGTTAATATGGAATCAAATTCAATTTATCCCAAAAATTACTGCTGTTAAAGTGGAATAAATTGGTAAATGAAGAATGTTGGATCCAAATAAGTTGTAACCAAGGAAAATCCCATTTTTAATAAACTATGCGGGAAAAGAAATGAAACCAAAATGAAAATGTGAAAATATAAAATGTAATGAAATTCTAAGTAATAATGACTTTGTTAGTAAAGTGAAAACTGATTTGATATTAAGTTGTAACTGGATAGAAATCAAATTTATTTGGAATTGATTTGCAATCAATTGAATTTTTTTGTAATTAAATGTATTCAATATTTAAATTAATTATATAATATTATTTGGAAGAAATTGAAGTTATTTGGGTAATAAGTATTGTAATTGGCTAATTTAGATACTTTAAAGTGAAACGGAAATTATTAACGGAATAGTTGATTGCAATATTTAATTCATCTAATGGATGATAAAGATTTGTTAGATTTATTTAATAGGAATTTTGGGGCATTTAATAGGTAATTGCTGATTTTGAATCGAATTAAAGGGATTACTGAAATCAAAATTTAGCAACTTTTAAACCATTGCAATTGATTTAGAATATAAAGAGTTGTCTATTTAATTGAGTTAAATTTTTGAAATTGCGTTGTTGCAATTAAATGGGAAATAAAACGTTAAGGATAACCAGTATTCAAGATTTACCATCTATTTAGTATATTAATTGTAACTGATAATCAACTGCAATAAATAATAAATAATTATTACGTTAACGTTAATTGAAGTGATATTTGAAATTTAATATTTAGGAATTATGTAAATAGAAGTTCAGATGAAATTGAAAATATTTACAGATTGAAACATGATTCCAATGATAAATTCTTCTGTTTGACAATAATAATGGAAAGTAAATTTAATTAAAATTTTGGAAATTTAATTTATAATTTGGTGAAATTAATGAAATTGGTGATTTCTAAAATTTTAAATTCGACAAGTTAAATTTTGTTTAAATTAGTATAGGTGATTGAGAAATTTATAATAATAAAATCGTCAATTATCAAAAAGAAATGGGAAATTTGATTTAATTGACTAATTTTTAATTTATTTAATTAATATAAAAATAGCCATTTTTCTCGCGGACTCGGATTTCGACGAAACCAGTTTCATCGGATCCTTATCGGTGAATTATGGTAGGGTTTAAAGTTTCGTATCGATCGGACCTGTCGTTTGATCGTACAGATGCGAAACGCCTTGAAATCGATTTAATTAAAATCAATTTGAAATCAATTTGGAAATTTTGTTTTTAGCATAACTTCTTCATACGATCGAATTTGGACGTGAAACTTTTTCCATCGCGTTCAGAATATTTTAAAATACCTATTTGAATATATGGGTTTAATAAACTTCGTTCCGGGGTCAGAACGGGCTTTTTGGGCCAACTACCGTGTAGCACGTTCGTAATTCGTGCTCACCTAGCCTTCTAAAATTTGTCTATAAATATGCTGTGATAAACCCTAGCCTCCATCTTCTATCATTTGGTTGTACGTTCATTTTTCTTCATTTCTTTCTCTTTCTCAATTGTGGCAAAACCTAGATCTATCTACAATTCAAAATTTCAAGTGAAATTTCAAACTCTCCAGAAAAATATATGTTGAAGCTTTTGGCAAACGCAACTCAGATCTGCAATTGGTTTCTCGATTCGAGTTATCATTTGTACAGAAATGGAAAATAAACGCTATCCGTTCGTGTGAGAAATTGATTGATTCAACGGTAGATCGGAAGCTAATCGACGATCGGTTTGTGTCGTTGCGAAGGTAACGACGAGCAGCACACATCTGTACGGCTAGAGTACCGAGATGGTCATCGGATTCGACGCAAATTGGAGGGGAATAGCAGGTTTTTCGCCTCGGCCTGGGGTTGATAGGGCACGTCGTGGCTTTGGAGGTGGGGCGCGGCGGCTAGTGGTGACGAGGCATGGTCGTTGGTAGCCTCGGATCTGGTCAACGTCGGTCTGGAGGTGGCCTTTTTTTTTCGTGTGCGTGCGTTGTTGGGTTCAAACAGTTGCGTGATGGCCTGTAGATGATGATGGTGCTGTAGCGTGTGCGTGAAGGCAGTGTGGGTGATGTGGATTTGTGTGAGGGTGAGTTGTTTTCTTATTTTAATTTTTATTTTCGATTTCAATAACGTTTATTCGAATAACTTTCCCATACGTAGTCCGATTCACGCGAGATTTTTTTTGTTAGGATCGAAATTAAATTTCGGATCTGTTGACGCTAGTTTGGACAGATTTGGAGACCGTCGAAATTTTGGGTTTAAATTGGATTTAAATTCAATTTAAATCCCAAAGGTGAGTTTTTAACCCACTCACAACTTCTAAAAGTTTTTATGTTTGTTAAATTTAATTTAGATATGAGTAGAAATTTATTTATAACTGTTTGGCATGTTTTGTTCGTCATATTTGCTAAATCGCGTTATTTAATTTAACTGTTAATTTATTTTATTTATTGCATATTAATTGACAGTTAGAATTTATTTATTTGCATAGAAACTGCTAGTAAACAGTTATAAATTTTATTACTAAATATAAACTATTAGTTTAATAGTTGATTAAATTTATTTTTGAATATAACTGCCAGTTATTACCTGTTATATATTATCAGATATATATTGATATTGATTTATTATTGGATGATGATTGTGATTTGGATGATGGATGATTTTGATGAATGGATGTTTTATTGTATATCATTAAACTGCAAGTTATCATGCATTTTTTGTTTCATTCGGGATTGTGGTTTGAAATGATATACAACCGCAAATTTTATTTTTAAATTGCGGATTGAAATGATAAATATCCGTATCACTTGACCATAAGATAGAAAATTTTATACAGGCACCGTGGTATATATATAAAATATTTTAAAGTGATTTCTATGGTTTGGATGATACGGTTTATAATAAGATAATTTTGATATTTTCTTCTATATATATATACATATGAAGTTAGAAATTTTAAATTTAAGCTGTGTATAAATCTCTTAAATAAAAATGGAAAAATGGAGGAAATGGAGTTTGATGATTTATATTATATGTTAAATGTTTAAGTTGGAAATTTTAAGATATGATATTTATAACTGGACTTTTCCAAGATAATTAAAAATGAATATGTTAGTATAAACTAAATTGAAGAAAATATTTAATTGTTAGAAATTGGAGTTTTATTTATGGATTTTATGTAAATATTCAAGACTAAATAATAGTACGTTTAATTTGCTGAAAGAAAAATTTCCAACTTTAGTTTTGAAATATTAATACTCCAAATGGATATATATATAGAAATTGAAGTAGTTTTGGAACTTGAAAGCGATATTTAAATTTTGGTTTAGACTTTAAATAAAGAAACATATTTGTAAAGCCATGGAAATTATTTTTCTTTACAAAGTTACCTTAAAGTTAAACCATTTATTTTATATACCATTGAATATCCAAACCATTCAAGTTTTAGAAGTTATGGTTTTAAAAGTATGAATTCCGAAATATTATGTTTTGAAAGTATAATTCAAATGTTTGGTTTCCAGATATTTTAAATTTTAAACCAGTATGATTTTGGAAAAGGATAATATTTGAGATAAAATGATATCATATTATTTTGGGTTTTAATTTGATATCGTATGGGAAATTTTATTCTGGTTTTAAAGTATAAACTATTTTTAAATGATCGCGGTGTTATAATAACGATGGGTTGGCAAAGAGACCGGGATCGGATATGGACATACTCTTTGTCGATACCGAAAACCACTTTGACTAACCGTGTACGCGGTGGAGATTCCAGAATGAAGTAGGTTGGTGGCGACGTTTCCTGTAAGGTAAATACGTGGACCCAACTCCCGTGAGTTGGCATAAGGTGGCTAAAACAGGAGCGATTCTCGGGCCAATGAGGTCATTCCTCTGATTGAACGCACTCCTTCGATACTATACTCTGACTTTGGGTTGTTTCGGTGGCCACTTTTGATTTCTTTGATTTGGGGGTGTTTGTTCGAGGTGGGCGGTAGCTGCGGCTATGCGTTACCATCAGCCCGGATAGCAATTGGTATATCTACCCTGGCATTGCCTTGTTGTGCCGTGTCACCTACCCTAGTGCGCCTTATACGAGTTTTGTTTTGTACCATACCTATGGAGTGCCCTCTGACGACGCCCAGTACGGGGGAGATTACGGTACTGTATAGACTATGGGAATATATTCTGTGTTAAGGGCTATATGGGTAACCCCTTAACGCTATTAAAAAGTAAGTTTATTTTACAAATAGACACTATTATAATAGCGCAATATACTACATAGTAAATAGTTTAACGGAGCCTTAGGAGATGTAAATCCCGAGCATCTCTTGAGTTACTGCACTCATATTTATTTCTGTTAATTTAACTCACATAAGATCTTTTAGTTCTGACTCGACTGTTTTTGTCTTTTCAAATTCGCTCGGGTCAGTCCGAGCGTTTCAGGATTTGAAGTTTTAGCTCTGGAGGACGAAGACGAAGAATTTTATTACTATTATCTACTATTATTCCACTACACTCATATTTTTCCGCTGCATTGTTATTGGTATGTGTAACTCTGATATGTATTATATAAATGTTTGTAAACAGTTTTATAAACAGTTTTATAAACTGTATATTTTATTATTATATTTTATCCTTCCGCTGTGAGATTCTATTTTGTTTATTTCTTCTCTGTTTTTCTTATTTACCCCATAACAATCTGTCTTCCGTATGGTTTGAATCGACACGTGTGTCTGTTTAAATCGTGCAAAAAGGCGGGATGTTACAGCTGGTATCAGAGCTTTGGTTTACCGATAAACCTTAGCTTTGTGGGGTTTGACTCTTTGCTAATAGGGTAGTAATACCCTATGGGAGTCATTGAGTGTATATATATGAGAGAGCGTATTTGTTAGTGTTATTAAAAGATTTTGATATTGTGTTAATCTGTTCCGTTTTGTATTTATAAATTCTGGTTGGTGCATGGGACGCTATGACATCAATAAGGATTTCTAAACACTTAATAGGACAGACCGACATAATATTTGTTTTTATTATAGGTGAATGAAATAATTTTGCCTATTATATTTTCTATATATAAAATAAAAAATTTCAAATGATATATATATTTGGTTGCTATAGATTGGGTGTTAGGTAATAAAAATATTAATAATAATTGAAGCTAAGTTGAAATTATAATAAATCAAATTGGAGATTTTAGAACTTAAATTCCGGGGTTTTGGAAACTTCTTTCAAATGATTGGAACATAATAATAATATTTTAGAAGTATTTTCTGATATAAGTTTTTCAATGTAACTTGAAAGAATTGTTTGAAGATGATTTTGAGAAAATAAGTTTTGTACTTTCTTCTCTGTCGCTGGAAAATAATTTCGGTGATGGCGGCCGCATCATCGACTTTCATTTTCGAGTTTCGAAGGGAAAAGGCCACTGTAGTAAATTCTACTATAGATTCATTAAAATATCTAAATTTTAAATTGTTTTAAAATAATTAGAGATATATGAGTTGTAAGAATATATTTATCTATTATTTCAAAATAAAGTGAAAATTTAATCTGGTATTAAATTCTTAAATTTCCATTAATTAATTGTTGCAATTATTGTAGTGAATCGAAACATAGGTAATTAATAAATTAAAACCTCTAAAGGAAATAAGAGATTTAATGATAGGTTAAAAATGGTCTTAAATGAAAGTTGAAATTATAACTTATGAAATAAAGAATATTATTATTAAATGTTAAATTTACCATTGGAAATGAGCAACTTGTATAACTTTCAAGTATATTCTTTAAAAACATATATAACTTACCAAATATTAAAAGTTGAAATGTTTAATAGGGAATGTAATGAAATTGTACAAGTAAAAGTGGGGAATGAAGTATTCAATGAATTTGCTATTATAAATGAGAATTTAATGTTTAAACTTAAGTATTAATTGAAATTTTACCAAGTAAATATAATTAAAGGCAAGTATGACAAATAGATGATTTAAACTTAAGTAATTAAAGGGTAACTAAATGAGATCATGCGATAATAAATAAATGAATAATTATAGTGAAAAGGGGGGAAACTGGCATGACCTTATTTAATGGAATTGAGAAATTTTAAGTAAAAAGAAAAATAAACGACTGCAAAACGTTAGTGAATGAATTAATAAAATTCTTTTGCTTATGAGAATGGATATTATATGGTTAAGAATTTAAGCGTAATTAAAAAAGGGTTACTATAATTAATTATAATAGAAATGTAAGCATTAAATAAATGATTGAAATTGAGAAGTGCATTAAATATAATACAAATAAAAGAAACTTACATGACCCGAATAAATGAAAATGAATAATTGTATGTAATAAGTAGAAATAAAGGAAACAACCACTGAATGAGAAAATAAAATTTAAAGTTTGTTAGAAATAAATATAAATTATGAAAGGAAAATTTATGTGGTTTAAATAAAAAGAGAAAATCAAATAACAAAGGTATGAGATGAAATTATTAATAAGTTAAGTTGATTGTTGTTTGAATTTGTTGTTGATGGTTGTTTGGGCAAGGGTACTTTAAAATTTGATTTGGGGTGAATGAATAATCTATTTGGTTTTATCTAAGACTGTTGAGTAAATGATGCGCTAGTAGTTATTCTTCATTCCGAACAATTTAAAAGTTTAGAACCCGAACAACTTTGTTTGATTTAATGGTTGTTTTGTATGTGTGTGTATGCTGTTTGTTGAACTGATGGTTGTTGTATTGATTTGTTGTTAGGATTGAAACCACTTAAATATTTCACTTTATATAAATTGTAACCCTTTGGATTATATAAGAAATTGCAGTATCTTAGAAATATTTTGAAAATGCTTTTCCTAACTTTAATAATCTAAATATAAAGGATTAAATAGTTATAAATTAGGATATCTTATTTAAAGTAATTAATTTTGTAAATTCAATTATTTATAAGTTAAATATTTTGAATAAGATGTATTGTATTTAATTCTTCTTTTCCTTTTCGGGGACGAAAAGTTTTGAGTGGGGGAGAGTGTAACGACCCATGTAAATTCGATGTTTAAAATGAATATAATTAATAGGATTTTTAATTTAAATTTAGAAAGGACTAAAAATCTTAGTTATTTATATGAAAGAGTATCTGAAATTTGATGTACCAAGGGAAATTAGAATTTACAAATTTAACTATATATTGTAATTAATAGAAATAGTGGAAATTGTTGCATTGGATATAAGTTAGAATAAGTAAAGTAATGCAAGTATTGGATTTAACAATGAAATAAAATATTGATTATGGGTATTGAATGTAGATGGGTGAAATAAAAAAATGCAGGACAATAAATAATTTATTCAATACAATCCCTTTTATTTGTTAACTATTGTAAGGGTTAATTAATTATGAAAATTTGGAAATAGGTTCAAATTGTATGTTAGACAATCAAATTTCAATAATTAAAGTTAGTAATTAATGATAATAACGTTGATATTAGTTAATAAATAAATTTCAATGCAATGCCCATAAATGAATGAAATGAAACGAATATATGTAAAATGTATACTAGGTTATTTATCAATAGGAGGAAAGAAGAATGAATATCGAATTTATTTATGAATAAATATATATATTAAATAGTAATGAAATGTAAAGTAAAGACCAATGCAATAAGATTTTCTAATAGTAACTGAATGTAGACGTGTGAAATAGAGTTAATGACTATAATTATTGTACGTTACTTATTTTATTTGTTGTCAATGTTAATCTGGAATCAAATTCAATTTATCCCCAAAATTACTGCAGTTAAAGTGGAATAAATTGGTAAATGAAGAATGTTGGATCCAAATAAGTTGTAACCAAGGAAAATCCCATTTTTAATAAACTATGCGGGAAAAGAAATGAAACCAAAATGAAAATGTGAAAATATAAAATGTAATGAAATTCTAAGTAATAATGACTTTGTTAGTAAAGTGAAAACTGGTTTGATATTAAGTTGTAACTGGATAGAAATCAAATTTATTTGGAATTGATTTGCAATCAATTGAATTTTTTTGTAATTAAATGGATTCAATATTTAAATTAATTATGTAAATATTATTTGGAAGAAATTGAAGTTATTTGGGTAATAAGTATTGTAATTGGCTAATTTAGATACTTTAAAGTGAAACGGAAATTATTAACGGAATAGTTGATTGCAATATTTAATTCATCTAATGGATGATAAAGATTTGTTAGATTTATTTTATAGGAATTTTGGGGCATTTAATAGGTAATTGCTGATTTTGAATCGAATTAAAGGGATTACTGAAATCAAAATTTAGCAACTTTTAAACCATTGCAATTGATTTAGAATATAAAGAGTTGTCTATTTAATTGAGTTAAATTTTTGAAATTGCGTTGTTGCAATTAAATGGGAAATAAAACGTTAAGGATAACCAGTATTCAAGATTTACCATCTATTTAGTATATTAATTGTAACTGATAATCAACTGCAATAAATAATATATAATTATTACGTTAACGTTAATTGAAGTGATATTTGAAATTTAATATTTAGGAATTATGTAAATAGAAGTTCAGATGAAATTGAAAATATTTACAGATTGAAATATGAATCCAATGATAAATTCTTCTATTTGACAATAATAATGGAAAGTAAATTTAATTAAAATTTTGGAAATTTAATTTATAATTTGGTGAAATTAATGAAATTTGGGGATTTCTAAATTTTTTAAATTCGACAAGTTAAATTTTGTTTAAATTAGTATAGGTGATTGAGAAATTTATAATAATAAAATAGTCAATTATCAAAAAGAAATGGGAAATTTGATTTAATTGACTAATTTTTAATTTATTTAATTAATATAAAAATAGCCATTTTTGTCACGGACTCGGATTTCGACGAAACCAGTTTCATCAGATCCGTATCGGTGAATTACGGTAGGGTTTCAAGTTTCGTATCGATCGGACCTGTCGTTTGATCGTATGGATGCGAAACGCCTTGAAATCGATTTAATTAAAATCAATTTGAAATCAATTTGGAAATTTTGTTTTCAGCATAACTTCTTCATACGATCGAATTTGGACGTGAAACTTTTTCCATCGCGTTCAGAATATTTAAAATACCTATTTGAATATATGGGTTGAATAAATTTCGTTCCAGGGTCAGAACGGGCTTTATGGGCGAACTACCGTGTAGCACGTTCGTAATTCGTGCTCACCTAGCCTTCTACAATTTGTCTATAAATATGCTGTGATAAACCCTAGCCTCCATCTTCTATCATTTGGCTGTACGTTCATTTTTCTTCATCTCTTTCTCTTTCTCAATGGTGGCAAAACCTAGATCTATCTACAATTCAAAATTTCAAGTGAAATTTCAAACTCTCCAGAAAAATTCCAGAAAAATATATGTTGAAGCTTTTGGCAAACGCAACTCAGATCTGCAATTGGTTTCTCGATTCGAGTTATCGTTTGTACAGAAATGGCAAATAAACGCTAGCCGTTCGTGTGAGAAATTGATTGATTCAACGGTAGATCGGAAGCTAATCGACGATCGGTTTGTGTCGTTGCGAAGGTAACGACGAGCAGCACACATCTGTACGGCTAGAGTATCGAGATGGTCATTGGATTCAACGCAAATTGGAGGGGAATAGCCGGTTTTTCGTTTCGGCCTGGGGATGATAGGGCACGTCGCGACTTTGGAGGTGGGGCGCGGCGGCTAGTGGTGACGAGGCATGGTCGTTGGTAGCCTCGGATCTGGTCAACGTCGGTCTGGAGGTGGCTTTTTTTTTCGTGTGCGTGCGTTGTTGGGTTCAAACAGTTGCGTGATGGCCGGTAGATGATGATGGTGTTGTAGCGTGCGCGTGAAGGCAGTGTGGGTGACGTGGATTTGTGTGAGGGTGAGTTGTTTTCTTATTTTAATTTTTATTTCCGATTTCAATAACGTTTATTCGAATAACTTTCTCATACGTAGTTCGATTCACGCGAGATTTTTTTTGTTAGGATCGAAATTGAATTTCGGATCTGTTGAAGCTAGTTTGGACAGATTTGGAGACCGTCGAAATTTTGGGTTTAAATTGGATTTAAATTCAATTTAAATCCCAAAGGTGAGTGTTTTAACCCACTCACAACTTCTAAAAGTTTTTATGTTTGTTAAATTTAATTTAGATATGAGTAGAAATTTATTTATAACTGTTTGGCATGTTTTGTTCGTCATATTTGCTAAATCGCGTTATTTAATTTAACTGTTAATTTATTTTATTTATTGCATATTAATTGACAGTTAGAATTTATTTATTTGCATAGAAATTGCTAGTAAACAGTTATAAATTTTATTACTAAATATAAACTGTTAGTTTAATAGTTGATTAAATTTATTTTTGAATATAACTGCCAGTTATTACCTGTTATATATTATCAGATATATATTGATATTGATTTATTATTGGATGATGATTGTGATTTGGATGATGGATGATTTTGATGAATGGATGTTTTATTGTATATCATTAAACTGCAAGTTATCATGCATTTTTCGTTTCATTCGGGATTGTGGTTTGAAATGATATAAAACCGCAAATTTTATTTTTAAATTGCGGATTGAAATGATAAATATCCGTATCACTTGACCATAAGATAGAAAATTATATACAGGCACCGTGGTATATATATAAAATATTTTAAAGTGATTTCTATGGTTTGGATGATACGGTTTATAATAAGTTAATTTTGATATTTTCTTCTATATATATATACATATGAAGTTAGAAATTTTAAATTTAAGCTGTGTATAAATCTCTTAAATAAAAATGGAAAAATTGAGGAAATGGAGTTTGATGATTTATATTATATGTTAAATGTTTAAGTTGGAAATATTAAGATATGATATTTATAACTGGACTTTTCCAAGATAATTAAAAGTGAACATGTTAGTATAAATTAAATTGAAGAAAATATTTAATTGTTAGAAATTGGAGTTTTATTTATGGATTTTATGTAAATATTCAAGACTAAATAATAGTACGTTTAATTTCCTGAAAGAAAATTTTCCAACTTTAGTTTTGAAATATTAATACTCCAAATGGATATATATATATATATATATATATAGAAATTGAAGTAGTTTTGGAACTTGAAAGCGATATTTAAATTTTGGTTTAGACTTTAAATAAAGAAACATATTTGTAAAGCCATGGAAATTATTTTTCTTTACAAAGTTACCTTAAAGTTAAACCATTTATTTTATATACCGTTGAATATCCAAACCATTCAAGTTTTAGAAGTTATGGTTTTAAAAGTATGAATTCCGAAATATTATGTTTTGAAAATATAATTCAAATGTTTGGTTTCCAAATATTTTAAATTTTAAACCAGTATGATTTTGGAAAAGGATTATATTTGAGATAAAATGATATCATATTATTTTGGGTTTTAATTTGATATCGTATGGGAAATTTTATTCTGGTTTTAAAGTATAAACTATTTTTAAATGACCGCGGTCTTATAATAACGATGGGTTGGCAAAGAGACTGGGATCGGATATGGACATACTCTCTGTCGATACCGAAAACCACTTTGACTAACCATGTGCGCGGTGGAGATTCCAGAATGAAGTAGGTTGGTGGCGACGTTTCCTGTAAGGTAAATACGTGGACCCAACTCCCGTGAGTTGGCATAAGGTGGCTAAAACAGGAGCGATTCTCGGGCCAATGAGGTCATTCCTCTGATCGAACGCACTCCTTCGATACTATACTCTGACTTTGGATTGTTTCGGTGTCCACTATTGATTTCTTTGATTTGGGGGTGTTTGTTCGAGGTGGGCGGTAGCTGCGGCTATGCGTTACCATCAGCCCGGATAGCAATTGGTATATCTACCTTGGCATTGCCTTGTTGTGCCGTGTCACCTACCCTAGCGCGCCTTATACGAGTTTTGTTTTGTACCATACCTATGGAGTGCCCTCTGACGACGCCCAGTACGGGGGAGATTACGGTACTGTATAGAATATGGGAATATATTCTGTGTTAAGGGCTATATGGGTAACCCCTTAACGCTATTAAAAAGTAAGTTTATTTTACAAATAGACACTATTATAATAGCTCAATATACTACATAGTAAATAGTTTAACGGATCCTTAGGAGATGTAAATCCCGAGCATCTCTTGAGTTACTGCACTCATATTTATTTCTGTTAATTTAACTCACATAAGATCTTTTAGTTCTGACTCGAGTGTTTTTGTCTTTTCAAATTCGCTCGGGTCAGTCCGAGCGTTTCAGGATTTGAAGTTTTAGCTCTGGAGGACGAAGACGAAGATTTGTATTACTATTATCTACTATTATTCCACTACACTCATATTTTTCCGCTGCATTGTTATTGGTATGTGTAACTCTGATATGTATTATATAAATGTTTGTAAACAGTTTTATAAACTGTATATTTTATTATCATATTTTATCCTTCCGCTGTGAGATTCTATTTTGTTTATTTCTTCTCTGTTTTTCTTATTTACCCCATAACAATCCGCCTTCCATATGGTTTGAATCGACATGTGTGTCTATTTAAATCCTGCAAAAAGGCGGGATGTTACATAACTACTCCAATTACAAAACAAATCTACGCTAACTGCACGATTTAAGTCAATTAATTGTAATTGAGTCTACATTAAATGTTATAAATTATAAATTGGAACCTCAATAAATTCGCTTATTGATTTAAAATCTTTCTATTCAGTAAATAGACATTTTATGGGTATAAATAACATTTGAATTATAACACATGTCATTAGTGCATGCTTCATTTCTTATAAACTCCCCTTTATTAACTAGAACACATTAACCAAATCAAAATAATTAATTTAGATTTATTTCAATCGATTGCCATTCTTAACTTAACATACTCAAAATGGTTAACCTAAATAATTGTTACCCTTTTACATTCAAATTCACTTACGACCATCATTACAACAATGTTGCCATAGATTTAAATTTAATTAAATAAATTAGATAAATGGGTAAAGTTTTGTAATCATCACTAATGCCAAATATATATGCATTAATTACTACTTATTATTATGAATTCATTTATTAATTTACTAGTTGCCTTTGTCTTCTTATATCCTATTTACTACCAAACTTTCTATTTAGTTATAGTTTATCAATATATATATACCTAGGCAAATCAAGTTTTTGTCTTTCTGTTATTTGAATTAAATCGGGTATGCACAATTAAATTGTTTATTAACTTATTCTTACAAAATTATTTACATGCATTCAGTTACACCTAATTTAATGCATTGATTTTCATTTATAAATTAAAGGTTTTTCCTTTAAAAGCTTTTATTACTAACCATACTCCAACCTCTACAGGACATTGATTTATTAAATTTGCACTTATTATGCAAACTTTTAGCAACTCATATATACTTTGCGTCTATTCCCCAAATTTCACATTCTATTGTTACATAAATTTGCATTGATTACTATTTATTATTATTGCTTTACTGATAAATTAGATATTTGCATTGGTTTTGCTTATGCTAAATTAATTTCCCATAATAAATAAAGTTTCATAACAATCAATAACATTTCCTTAGCCCAAACCCCGTTTACCAATTATTTTCCTTCAATAATTCATGTTGCTATAAATACGTACATTTACACTTTATAGTTATTCTAATATACCTATTCCAACACTCTTAACCCTTATCTTTACTTTTACCCACTTGTACATAAATTTTTAATTTCAAATTTATTCCCATTTACGGTAAATCAATGTTATTTTACATTAACCAATTTTAATATTCACCTTTAATTTCACATCTTCAATGTATATCTAGGAAAAATCTTTCCACCACTTAATTTACTGAATCTTATGCAGTCTTACTATAAATAGGTTTTAAATTATCATTACTGTATATTCAATTACTATCCAAAGTATTTATTCATAAATCAATTCGATATATACGTTTGTTTCCTTCTATTTGATTTATACCTAGTATACATTTTTCTAAATCCTGTTTCATTACCTTCATTAAATGGTTATCGCATTGAGATCAAATTTATTAGCTTATATCGCATTATTACCATTAATTAAAATTGGTTTACAAATTTTTTTTTATTCAATACTCTAAATAAATAACATATTATTCCATAATTACTCTTGTTTTCACATATTCCATTAAAAATCAAATCACGACTTTTTACATTATTTTATTGAATTGGAATTTCATTTTTATATTGTTAACCTTTAATTACAACTTATTTATTTAACCAAATTGAATATACGAAATTTACGGGTCGTTACAATGTAATAATTAAAACGAACGTACGCCCAAATTAATTTACAAGTAACATAATCTAAATTTATATGTTTTCATATTTATTCACTACTTATATTTAATTATACGTAATCCAAACATTAAATATTTATTACAAAATATTATTATTTAAAATTTCTCAAAAATTCAATTAAATATGTTATTAAAAACCGTTTAAAAATTTATGGGTTGTTACAGAACTCGAATTCGATTTCGAGTTTTGATGGTGATTCTATTGATCTTGTTTGGATGTGAAGGAGGTCACCAATCTATGGAGGCCACCGGAGTGGCCGGAGTTGGCCGGAGGCACGGCGCATGTGCACCGTGCACTTTTGGTCTATGATGTATTCTGGTGTAAGCAGAGAGGATTGTCTCGAGTTTTCCTCAAGTAGTTTCGATCTTTTGCTCGAAGTTTTAACCTGATGACTCGAAGCAAAGTTTGGTTGGCTCGGGTTAATGAAGTTGTTACAGTTTTTCTGTAACCTGCCTGTAATTTTAATATAAAACAAACTTGAATGAATTCAAAAGTTGAAATGATAAGATTTAAAACAAGTTTAAATGTAGTATGTAGTATAGATTAAAATGGTTTTCAATCTTAAAGGTTTTTAAATTTTTAAAGTGAGTTTTTTTTTTGTTTTTTTTTAAAAAGAAGATAAACCTTACAGTTTTCTAATTTTGAATTTTATGTTAAAATCCGAACATAATTTAAAACAGTAGTTTAAATTCAAAGGCTAAGTTCAGTTCCAAAAAGCTTTTGAATTTTAAAGTTTAAAATGAAATTTGGATTTTAGATAAATAGTTTTAAAATCAAGGTTTAAAACAAAGTTTAATTCAAGTTTTAAATCAAATGTTTTAAATAAATAATGTATTCGAGTTTCTTGAATTCAAATCTGGGTATTTGAATAAGTTCTAAAAATTTTGAATGTTTTCAAAACAAGTTTAAATTAAAATAGCATGTTAAAGGTAAGTTTGTTTTCAAAACAAGTATTTAAACTTGATTCTTTTTGAATAAGTTCTTTGTAAAAGGTTTATAAATGGACGTTAAATGATTTGTTAACTTGAATTTGCAAGTTAATAGTAACGTACTTAAAAACTTAATTTTTAATAAAATTAAGTAAATTAGTTTCAAGGCTTATCTTATATAAGTTTCAAATGTAAGTAATAAAGGTTATTTACATTTATTTAAAGATTTATAAACTGAATTTAAATTTGATTCATTTTGAATTTAAGATGTAATGTTCTAAATACACTTTAATAATTAATGAGGTCTTTAATTAAGAAAAGAATTATCTTAGAGACTAATGAAAGAATGAATTATTTATTGAATTTATAAATTAATAAATTAGACTAATTTATAATTAGGGAATAAATAAGAAGTAAATTAAGACAAGTAATTAAAGAATGATTAATAGTTAATGAAGGTCATTAACTAAGGATTATTTGAAAATTAATTAATATGATTAATTTTTAATAATTAATTAAATTAATTAATTAATGATAATCAATTGTGAATTATTTAAGTATAATAAATAAATGAAAGTAATTAAGAAATTAATTACTTAATGTAATTAATGGAGTTTATTGTGATTGGTTTAAATTAATTAATTAAGTTTAATTAATTTTAAACACTGTATTTGTTAAAAATTACTAGATGAATTAATGAAGTACAATTACATAGTGAAGTAATTAATTATAATTACTAGATGTAATTAGTGGAAGATGTTTTAATTGTGAAAGTAATATGGTTTAAATTACTTTGTATAATTAATCAAGGGATTAGTTAAGAAGTAATTGATTTGATAAGGAATTAAGGGTAGTTAATTACTGAATGTGATTAATCAAAGATGATTAATAATTATGGTTTAACTGAGATTAATTACTGAATGTAATTAATTTAAATAAGATAATTAATTAAATATAATTAAGGATCATTAATTAATATAATTAATGATGTAATTAAGATTGATTAATTAAGATTAATTAATCAATAAATTGATTAAGGGTAATTAATTAATTGTAATTAATCAAGGTTTAATGTAATTGTGACGCCCCACCTCTATACCCACGCTAGCCAAGAACACTCCGAAGCAGTGCTGTCAACTAGCACGGAGAATAAGGCTGTTGAGGAGCGACCATCCATGTAATTGCTTATCACACGGTGGCTATAAATAATCTTCGGAAACAAACATAGAAATATCATATCACAAATCAGTCATAGATATCCATATTACAAAGGCGGAAGAAGATATGAATATATAACTAACACATGAAAGTGTACATCAGAGTAGTGGTCAGTAAGATCCACGATAATACAAAAGAATAGCAACACGTGCTATACAAAAGAATACAACTATGAGTCTATATCTCAAGTGTATACAACAAAAACTGCTAATCTAAACAGTTAGCCAAAAGTCAGAGTGATGAATCACTGGGAAGAAGTCAAGCAGAAGCACCTGTAACATCTCGGTCTGACCCGAGTATTATTTAAGAAAATAATAAACGGGTCAGTCTGGCTATAAATATCAGATGACATGATATAACATAAAAGATATGGCATAAACATAAACATCCATAATGACATACCACTATAAGTATGTAAATAATGATCAACAGAAGATCAATCAATAAGAGATAATCAATATCACAAGAATCTTCTCAAAGATTCGGAAAGGGCATCATACCCCAAACTTGTACTCATAACAAGTCAATGACATAAATTCTAGAAATCAATGCAAGAAGTCCAGAAATCATAGAAAAGAGAAAGAGGCCTATCACATGACGGTCCGAAGACCAAGGGGAGCTACCCCACATGTGTGAATGGAATCACACAGATTAAGGTCCAGACTAACCAAAAAGCAAAAAGGTAAGTGTGAGTGGAATCAGACAAGTGGTGTCTAGTCTAACCTCGTAACAAGAGACATCGCACAGTTGCTAGTCTAAATCATCAGAATGATCATCATGATCAACGAGAAGTGTCAATTACACTAAGCTAGTAAATATAGAAGTTTAGCTTCATGTCCCATAACCACTTGCTTAACTTAAATATTTACGAACAAACTGTAAATCTTCACTAATAAAATTGTCACAAGAGGTTCAATCGAACAAGTCCAAGAATTAACCGACGAAGTGAACGCAAGCGTTTCATACCACTTGTTTAACTAAGTCATTTAATTAGATTTCTCATCCGAGTGAGGTAAAGGTTTGTATATACTAATAGATTGGAAAACGGTTTAAGAAAAGAGCTTTGTTATTAAAAATAGAGTTGAAATTATTTGTTAAAAGAGTTTTGATATTTACTACTAGTATTGAAACCTTTATATTATAAAGTGACAAAACACATGAGCAATTGTAGAAACAATCAGTCACAAAAATCGCATACGGAGATGTGAATAAAATCCAAGGAAATCAGCTCAATGTTTTTCAGATAAGATCCCCTACGGAGGGGGGGGTCCGGGGGGGTGGCAACCCCCCAAGGTGGGGGTGCGGGGGCAACGCCACCGCTTACAGGGTTCGACCTGCCCGGTCAGGTCGCGGGGGTCCAGGGGGCAGCGCCCCGACTAAAACGGTACGACCTAGTGAAGACAAAATGAGGTCTAACGACCTAAGGACTCAAGGGTCATATGACCTAACGACTCATGGGTCATACGACCTAACGACTCATGGGTCATACGACCTAACGACTCATGGGTCATACGACGTAACGACTCATGGGTAATACGACCTAACGACTCATGGGTCATACGACCTAACGACTCAAGGGTCATACGACCTAACGACTCAAGGGTCATACGACCTAACGACTCATGGGTCATACGACCTAACGACTCAAGGGTCATACGACCTAACGACTCAAGGGTCATACGACCTAACGACTCATGGGTCATACGACCTAACGACTCATGGGTCATACGACCTAACGACTCAAGGGTCATACGACCTAACGACTCATGGGTCATACGACCTAACGACTCATGGGCCATACGACCTAACGACTCATGGGTTAACTCATGAACGACTCACGACTTGTGGACGAACGACTTAACTCCGAACGTTCTAAAAACGGCCAGAACGACCTAAGTGCAGAAAATTCACCAAAACGCTAAAAATTGGAGTTTTTCGCCAATCCAATCCAAACCAAATGCTAACATGCATGCAAAAATGATAGGGAATCATTCCCAGCAGTCCAATATAGTTATAGGCTAGAATTGTGAGGTAAAAATCTCACCTTTGCACCAAATATCAATGAAAATGAAGTTTTAAGCAAGCAAGGATCAATCCTTCTTCTATCTAAGCACAAGAAGCTTGAATCCAATGTCTTCTTCTTGAATTTGGAGTAGAAAGATGGATTGCAATTGAATTTGAGTTTTGGAAATTTAATTTCCCATTCCCTCCACCATTAATGCCAAAGCTTGATTAGTTAGGAAATTTATGAAGAGTGAGGAGAAGAGGGTTGGAACTTGGGCTTAATAGGCTAAACTAACCCAAAGTCCAAAGCGGGAAAAGTTAGTGAAATTTCACTAACTCCAAACCTATCGATGTTTATACTTAAAAAAATTGTAAACGACATTTCGAACTCAATGGAAGTGGTCTCGAGTCCTAATTTGACCGTTTGCAAAAAGTAGCTTTTCGGACCAAAATCCGATTAACGAGTTAATATTTAAATAAAATATTTAAATACAAACTCGACAAATATGCGGGTTGTTACAGTAATTAAGTATAGTCAATTAATTAATGAAGTAAGTAAAGGTTAATTACTATATTTGGTTTAGAGAAATTAACTTGTGCAATCAATTAAAGGATAGTTACTAAAATGTAATTAAACGATAATTAATCAAAGATGATTAATTAAGTTGATTTAACTAGAGGATAATTAATTAATTAATTAATTAATATGTAAGCAAGATTTATATTGATGTAGTAATTAATTTAATTCACTTTAAATTAATTAGATATGGATGTAATTAATTTAATTCATTTTAAATTAATTATAGATGTTGTGATTATAGATCATTGCTTATGTATGGATGGATGATACTGTTTGCCTTGAATGGTTTGAAACTCAACTATGAGATTAGTAATGTTGAGTGATATGGATGCATTGGTTGCATTGTGACGATGATATAGATTATCTTTAATAATGATAATATGGATTATCTGTGGTGATGATTATCTATTGTGAATCTGTGAATTATCTATCTGTGTGTATATAGCTAATTGTATAGAAATGTTTTAAACTCTAAAACAACTTGGACCTAAAAGACACGCTTTGGATTTCGATGAGACCGGGATCGGGTTTCCATATTTGGATATCCGAAAAACCACATCGATCCAAATTAACGATAGGTCGTGAATCTCAAGTAAGAGTGAAGACTCGAGGTGTAAGGACTATTCGTCAGTATAACTGTGAGGGTGATTCTGAGATGAGTTTGACGGAGACAGTACTTTCAGATTCGAGATGAAGATTCAGAGTGCAAGGGTTGTCGTCGTTAACTCTGAGGGTGATTCCAAAAATGAGTGTAACGAGATAATGCCTTCGGTTTCGTTCGAACCGGTAACGAACTTGTATGGATTGAATGCTTTCAGAACATCGTCAGGTGGACGATGAGCAATCAAAGATAAATGTGTCCTATAAAGGTAATCGCAGCCTCAAGCCTCATCAACCGGTAATGGCTAAAAAAGGGGAGGTGCAGCAAGGCTAAGTGGGTCATGCCCAAGTAGGACAAGATTTTCCCCAGTCTAGAGGTCCCTTTTTATTCGGCTTAGTGGGCGGTTGGATATGCGCATCAACTGCGGGGTTGTCTTGTTCGGAACTGCTTAGTAACGAATGGTTCCGGTCTTATGTTGCAGGGAATTGGGAGTGATCCTCGGTACGGTGATCTAGGCCACGTACTGTGACGGGCGGTACCCCGATAGCCCTGCCATTGTATGGAATCCAAAATCCAATAAGTGCTAACGGTTTTGATTGTATTACCCACTTTTGTTGCTAGTAGCTGGAATTTAATAATGTAACAATTCAGGTTATTTCATATTTACTTGAAAACTCTAGACCTATTATAATATCACCGGAATTCCTATTAAATGTTTTGGTTAGCGTATGGTAAAAACTTTTCCATGTTTATGTATGGGAAGTCTTACGTGATACCTTTCTTTTCAAAAGATTTTCAAAGTTAAGCAACTTTAACCTGTTACTCATACCAGGCCTATGTCTGACCCGGAGTTTATTTCTGTTTTTCTTAAACTCTTGGGTACTCAAATTTTTACGAGTAGCCAAGGGATTCAGGTTAGCCTTGACGAACTATGGAGGAGCAATGGAGCAGGAGGCTTTGACGTTAGATATATAGTTTCCGCTGTGTGTTTTCTGTATTGGTATCTCTTTGTTGAGTTGTATTGAATTGTAATAGCTAGACAGGTGTTTATAACTGTCTAGTATGTGTTGTATAAGCTGTGTATCTCTGATAATTGTTGTATACTATGTAATACTTATGTTATTAATATAATTTATTCATTCCGCTGTTTAGATTCTGATGTGTTGTTTCTTCTTTCTTCTCTTTCCTTCTCTTTTCTATCCCTTTCTTTCTTATTAATGATGCGTCATTCTGTGCAGATGAATGGCGGTTCGTTACAATACTTGTATACTATATTACCCATATTTCATACCAATATCCGAACACCATCTAAAATTTAAATATTTATAAAAGTAACCTTATATATATAATATAAAAATCAATTTTCATTTAATATCATATATATTCTTTCAAAATTGTACGGCAACGCAAGCATGAATTTATATACATTATATGTATACATTACAAACATACAAACTAAAAATTTTAAGTGCAGACCTTAAATCACACTTAAAACATATATACAATATATATTGAAACAAATACATATATATTTTTAAATCAATCTTAATCTTTAAACATATATATTGAATTTAAAGCATATCTATAATAAAAATCAAAACACTTATGGGTATATAAAAAATCATTATTATATCCAAACCCATATTTAGAATACATACCTAATTTATAATTTAAACTCAATACCCCTTATAAAATCAATGTGACTTACTTTAAAATCAACATATAATTCTTATGCAACCCAGGTAGCAGTATATAACCATAACTATATATGTAACCGCCTAAATGTTACACTTAAACACGTTACATTTTAAAACTTATACCTTCCATTTTAAATCCAAGTATAGAAACAATAGGCCCTGAAATAAAATGTCACATACATGAAAAATGCAGGTCGTATATGTGTATAGGTGTAAACTATATATGCAAGCTATTCAGACATGTGCCAATTAAATCAAAACATGTGTATATATATTATAGGTTAAAACAAGATATGTACATAGAATTCAAACTCATGTACACATATATATACTAATATGTGTTCATGATATTTCTCTGATGAAATCATACAGATTGAAATCCAACTATTCTAAACTTCTTATATGATATATAAAAGTATGCAGACTTCTAAACTTCTCATATTATATATAAACAGTATGCAACAACCCAATGTATATTCAAAAGTCAGACTAAACAAATTTCAATAAATACTCATATAAAACTAAGCATAGAACAAATGCAGATGTTTATAACTTTAAATTTAACGTATACTTGTACTGCACTATATAAACATACTTATATTTTAAAATATATACTTGAAACATGTTATACTTAAAATAAAGGAAAAGCAAAAGCAATATAAACAAGAAGAAAACAAAAGAAAAGGATGAAAAAGACGAAGAAAAAGAAAATAAAGGAAAAGCATGCGGCCATTTTGCCTGCTACTTCACGCAAGAGAGGAAATGAAGGTCTATTGCTGTGGAGTAGGGTATGTACGTGTGATTTGTATTTATAAGGGAAGCCTCAAATTGATAAAGTGGAAAGAAATTTTGTTTAAAGTGGCAAGAGAAAATGAAGGGATTTAATTCCTTTTTAAAAAAAAGGAATAAATGGAAAAATGAGAACTCTTCCTATCTTCACGTTAATTGATAGCCTACATGTAAAGAACGACTATGGGTATTGAGGAATAAGTTATGGTAGGAAATAAATAAATAGGTAAATGAAGAGGTAGGAAATCAAAAGGTGGGGGAAAAGGGCAAGAAATAAAGATAGTAACGGCTAGAGGAAATTTAGGAATTTATTCCTATTAATTAAGGAGAAGTAAAAAAGGAGAGAGGAAATTCTCACACGTGAATAACAAGGCGAGCTTTTCATTTCTTTCCTATAGAAAAGCATGGCTATTGAATGATTTTTTTTAGCTAAGGTAATAAATTAAAGAGTGCGTACAATAGACGCAATAAATAAAACGAAACGTACGCCCAAAATAATTAACAAAGTAACGTAATTTAAATTTATATGTTTCTTATTTATTTATTAAACATGCTAAATAATATATCAGGAAATAATGTACCATTAATAAGCCAAATAATTAAACAAGAATGGATATAAAACATGTCAAGTAAACGTATAATTTATTGCCTTTTTACACATTATTTATTACTATATTTAAAATTTGATGGAATGGACATTACTTTCAAATACTATCATAATTTACATTAACAAAATATTTAACTATATTTATTAAAATTTATTTCCCAATTTTCTAAATAAAATCAATTAAAATCTTGCAATTGTGCATTAACTATAATTCCCACTTATATTGAAATTTTGCCAAATATAACATTTGCATTGCTTTTCATTAATTGGTATTCCCTTCAATACATAAATTCATTAAACTTGACTAGTATTGTTTACCTTTTATTTACTTAACACGTTCTCATTCCCATTAATGTAACATTTAATTATATTTTTATTAGAATTTTATTTCCCATCCCAAATCAATCAGCAAATTAAACAGATAACTTATAATTATTGTTTACAAGCCAAGGTTACAATTAGGTTTATCATACTTCAACCAAATTTTATACTTACATACATATTACCGAATTCATTCAATTACTATTAATAATATATAATTCCTTTAGTTATACAACACTTACACTTATTTACTTATTTTATATTTTTATTTTATACCAAGTGCAACAATATACACAATTTCATTTTCATTGCGATTTTACTTAAATTGTCAATAATTAATTCTTAATAACCATGGCTACAATTCATTTTTAACATTACTTCAATATGAATTATAAATTTTTTATTTCTTTCTAAATTTAATTACAAAAATCTTATCAATTCAACCAATTTATTTATCAAAATTTACGGGTCGTTACACTATTGTAAAGGAGTTTCCCCCTTTAAAATTCATTCAGTGGGGCTATGGGATACTCCAGAATCAAACGAATATAATTAAGGAGAGACAAGAATGAATTTCGAAACCGAGGGACATTCCAAAATTCAAAGAAACTTCCAATCAAGAGAAAGGAGTTCAAGCTCGAACGAATGTGATTCCGTAATTAAATTTACCATACATGCTAAATTTGCCTAGAGCCAAAGCTCAGATACCAACTGTAACGGGCCGCGCCAGTGGGGTATCGTCCATCATAGCATACATCGGTACATGTGTTCTGCCTTTACGGCCAGCCACTCGACTGCACCACCAACCCCCGAGGGGACATGTGGGAGTAAGAGTCAACCTCGCTACCAAACCAGGAGGCGACAACTACCTATCATCCTGCACCCTCCAAATGCAATGGCAGACACACATGTCGAACTTGAATTGCTCAAAATATCAGATTGTTAATTTAAAATTAGAAAATACTTGGCATATACAGTAAATAAATCAATCACAGAATCACAAACACAGAGTAATACAATAATATGCAGCAGAATAAATAAATATAGTTCATGAAGCTTTTATATAAACATCAGAGTTAGAAATAAAATACAACAGAATATTTCAATGCAGTGAAGTCTTCAGTATGAACATAAGACCTCATTGAATAAATCCATTGGGAAACTGAAAGCTGAATCGGTTGATGGATCTCCAAACGAAGTTTCAAAATCCAAAAGGTGAGTCTCAAATGTTGTATCACTCGGTCTGACCCTAGCGTAAAGCAAAACACAAAACACTCGAGTCAGAGTTAACATTCTTATATCAATAAATTCAACTCAAGTGAAATATCAACTGAAATGCGAGTAAATCAATGGATGTTTAGGATAACCATCCTCTAAGGATTTGCGGAACTATCTATAATGTAGAAATATACACTATAACATCGTGGTCATTTCAAATTACTTTATACTTCAAAACCGAAATGTCATTTTCATTTCAAATATATCCATTTCCAAATTTTATCACTTTCAAAGTTACGATACAAATCGATTCAAATCAATTCAAATTTGATTCAATCTCAATTTATAAATTTAAATTCAACTCCATTCCTAAATAGCCATTTCAAATTATATCAATCTCAAACCCGGATTTGAATCACAAAATAAACCATTTACATTTCAATATATTTCAAACTTTAATTATTCAACATTGCAATCTAAATTTAACAATTTCATATAGATTTGGTTTAATTTCGTTATCATTTAGCCTTCAAATATTCCCTCATTAAATTCAATACCATTTAAGTAACCTTAAATTACATTTTACTCAATATTTTCATGAAATATTCATTTAATCGCTTAAATCCAAAATCCAGTTATAGAATCGTATCTTTAAATTTCATATCCAATGGTTTCAAATCGATTTAATTAAATAAAATTCTTAATTAAATACCATTTCAAATACATCCAAATTTATCTTCCCAATCTTACTTATTCAAATTTTTAAAAAATCTGTTTGAAATATAGATTTACCTAAAAACCTAACCATATTAAATGTATTAAATCAATCTTAATTAAATTAAATTTTATTATTAAATCTATAAATAAAATTACCATTTATATATAATATTTTATATCAATATTTACTAAAACCATATATTTCTTTTTAAAATATTTATATAGACCAACGGCGTCGGTGTAAAATTTTCTATTCTGTGGTCAAGTGATACAGATATATATCATTTCAATCCATAAATTAAATATATACGAGTGGATATCATTTCAACCCTTAGCCCTAATTCAATTCAAATGAAAATCGCTTGGGTTTATCATTTCAACCCATAACGATTTTCTCCTATACTAAAGTCCGTTAGGATATATATCATTTCGACCCATAGTGATATCTATGCTGACAGGGAACTTGCAGAGTGATAACAGATAATATAATAATAACAGGCATATATCATCAATAACAATATAATAATACAACAAGATATGGTGTCATATCCCACAGGTGAATAATTTAAACAACTACACCAGCATATTTCAATTGTTGTTTCAATTGAAATCAAATTTAATAAATAAAAGAACGTTAATCGCGAGTGATTGCTCACCTTTCGTGGCTAGAGAAGATAGATAACATGGCAATCTACGATTGAATCACGATCTAGACTACCGACCGATCCAACAACAAAACTCAAGGCAAAGTAAGCTGAACACGGATTTGACGAACAAGGCTGATGGATAAAGAATTGATGAAATAAATCAGAATCTGCATGATATAGACTGAAACGATATATATATTATTCTATTAAATTATTATTTTTCTTAAAACCAATATTCAATTTAAATTACATATTATATTAACATATCTACATATACATTAAAAAATCAAAACATATGCTTGAATATACAATAATATATATATAAACCACTATAACAAATGTATATGTATACTTAAAATAGATAAGCGGTATAAACTTTTATATCCAATATACCATAAATGTGATATGCCGGAAATTTTGACAATAACAATTTAATAATTTATGTCAAAATTTAATAGAGTTGACAATATTGTTAATAATAAAGTTGAATTAAATTTAATAATCTTCTGTAAAATAAATATTTAAACTGATAATCTATCTTTTAAGGCTAATAAATTATTTTATATTTGTAATGTATACATATCTGTATATATTGTAAATAGATAACCTTTGTTTTAAATTTAATATACATAGGCATGTTTTCTTATTCAATATTTTTTGATAAATTAAAAACTGGATTTAATTTGATATTAAGCTATTAAATAAATAACCGTATGATTTTAATACTCAAGATAAAAACTTAATTATTTAAAATTGATTTTAGCTTAAGTTTAAATTTAAATAAAAAGGTTTGTTTTGTTTTTATGAAGCTAATAAAATAAGTAATTATTAAATAAGAGACAAATTCTTTTATGAATTATTTTAATTTAATCATGAGTTATATTTAAACAATATTAATGATGTAATGCTTTACATATGGATTTTTAATATAAATAAAAATTGTTATCTTAAATTTATGTATGTGAATTTTATAGGAAAGCTATGATTTGTAAATTTGAAATAGCATCTTTCAAATATAGTTAAAATAAAACAAGTCTTAAATATATTAAACTTAAGTATAAATCAAATGTATGATATTAACATAAGTATGAAAATAAATTAATAATCATCAAATTAAGTATTTGATAGTTAAAGTTTAAAAATAAAAGAGAAAATAAAAATAAGCAATAGAACTAAATACTTAAGTTAAAATTTATAACAATGATTAAAACAACTTTATAATATGTACATAAAATAAATGATGCCAGGTAAGTGAAATATACCTGTAGAATAGATGCTTGACAAGAACAAAGTAATAAATAAAAATGAATTAAACAACTTCATGGGAAAATAAAGCACAACCAGGAAAATAATAAAATATGTATATAACCTGTAAAATAAATAAGCTAAAGAAAAATCTACCAACATCAAAATAAACATCTAGTATATATGCAGGTACAAGTAAAAGATGCAAACCAGGCTTGTAATATTTGTTGCCTGCAACCTAATATATAAGGCAAGAATAAGACAAGTAAGAAACAGGTAAGAATCTTATATAGGAAGTTTAGATTTTGCTGCTTAGTTAAGTTTCAACATGTACTAATTAGATAAGTTAAGCTAGTAGGAAACAAAAAGTACATAGGCATTTAATACTTTCATTTCAGCATACAAATAAAGTCAATTCGAAATCTAAATTAGCATTTCAGCCTCCTTTTGAAGAACATCTGCCTGATAAAAACAAAAATAAAATCTTTGAACAAAGATAATATTGTCCCAGCAAAGAGTTTACCCAGTAAACACCTTCCTCTGAAATCTTTCCTTATAAATATACATATCTTCCACTTCTTTTTGTTTATAAAACATAATCAAAATCAGAAAATATAAGTATGTTTTTATTTACAAACCTAAACTGCCTCAAAACCAAAGAACAGATGATTTAGAGGAAGAGCAAACCAGTTTACAATTTTTAAAAGTTCAAACTGTTTTCAAAACCAAGCTGTGCTCTGTTCATCCTCTCGAAATCAAGTGAGTAACATCACATCTATAAGTGTTTAAGTATATTTATTCTGCTATATGTTCTCTCTGAAATATAGTCATTTGTGAGTATATTTTGTGAATATATCTCTGTCTTAAGGTATGGATATATGATAATCATTTCTGTGTATCTTTCTCTGTTTTGATTCCAGGCTTAAGTTCACAAAAAAAATTCTTTTATTCTTAATACAAGCTTTAATAGGATATAAGTTTTGAACATATAATGTTATTATAACATAGAGTTGAGTCTAAAAATTGGTTTAAAAGAAAACAGTTTGTATTAGTTCGGGAAAATATAGAACAACAATTGAAAACTAAAATAAGTTAAAACCCAATTCTTATAAATCATAGTTTCAGGCATATAAATCAAATGCTAAAACAAAAACTTGATTTTTAAAACCAGAATAACTATTTTTAGTTAAGTATTTAAGGTATAGTTCGGGTTTGAAAATGATATGTGAATCTGTGATTTTGGGGTGATCTATTTGGATATGGGAATCGGGTTTCTTTCTGGAGGAAGAAGTATGAGTGGAGATTGGTGGAAAATTGGTTGATGGTGATAAAATTCATCAGAGAAATTACGGCAGGGGATTTTCTTTTAGAACCCTAGTTTTTGCTGTTTATAAAGAATCGAACACCACGGCTGTTTGGATGGATCGAGTGGGTTTCGATGGATGAAAGTTTGGTCGTGGATAAGGTCGTAGCCGGAGTTGCAGCATTTACGGTGGCCGGAGGATCGAAGGTGAGGCGATGACAGGTTCCAGTGGGTGATGCTTTTGTATTTCAGGTTTGGGACATGGTCTCGTTTTTTATTTTTGTGAGTGGAAGTTCGATTTGAGGGTTGAGGTGGGTTCCTGAGTTGTCCTCTGACAGGGTGCGATCACCGTTGGCGATCAATGATGGTTGGAACCATCGTGCATATGCACGGTGTTCATGTAAGGGGAGCTGTGTTTCAGGAGTAAGTTCTCGAGTGGTACGCGAGTTGTTGAGGGTTTTTTTTACTCGAGCATGACCGTATTTGACTCGAAGTAAAATGCAGGGGCCTGGGTAAGTTAGTAACAGGTTTTAAAAACCTGTAAAGTTTAAATTTTCTTTAAACCTGGGGTTTTAAAATGAGAAATAGATATTTAAAATAGGTACTTAAATCAAAGATAAGTTTGGATTCAAAAGAAGTTTGAATCTCAGTTTAAAATAAAATAAAGTGTTAAAATTTTAAATTATTTGTAACCACTTTAATGAAGGGGATTGTTGCTCGAGTTTCACTTGAGTGATTCGAGTGTTGACCCGAAGAAATTTGGGGTTTTGCTCGAAGAAGTTTTTGTTTATCTCAGGTATTTTAGCTACAGGTTTTAAAACCTGTAAGTTTTATAAAAATTTTAAAAAAAATTTCCTTTTTAAATGAAAAATAGGTATTTAAACAAGGTTGAAATCAAGTTAAGTTGGTTTTCAAAAGTAGTTTGAATCTCAGTTTTTAAATAAATAAAGTTTTTAAATTTAAAATTGTTTTAAACAAATTTGAATGATAAAGTGAATTTTAAATGAAATCGTGTTTAAATTCTTTTAATCTTCTATTTTCAGATAACTATTCTTTAAGTTGTAAAATGAAAAGGAGTTTGGAATTGTTAAGATTAATTTGATTTCATTTTAAATCTTAAATTTAAAATGAATTTAAAAGTAAATTTAAATTAAATTGATTAAATACCTTATTAATGATAAATTGATCATTAAATAGAAAAAGGTTTTAAAGACTTAAGGATTTGTAATTATTAAGTTAACTAAGTGGATAATTAATGACTAGAATTAATTAACTTAGAAATTAAGAGTTTAAATTTATTTAAAAGAGATATAAGTTAATTAATTTAAGGTAAATCAATTTGTAATTAAGAATCATTGATTAAATATGGATTGATTTTTAATTAATGATTAGTAATCAATTAAAGGATTAATTAAGGATTAATTAATGAGTTATTAAGACTAATTTAAAATGTAATTGAAAATAAATTTTAGTTAATTACTTTAGGAAAAGTAATTAAAGAATTGTAAATAGATAATGAAGGTCATTAACTAAGATTATGAAATAATCAATTAATGAGATTAATTTTAATAATTAATTAAATTATTATTTAAAATAAGCAATTGTGAATTGTCAAGTAATGGAAGTAATTAAGGGATTAATTACTCATTGTACTTAATTCAGTCTCATATGAATTGTTTAAGTTAGTTAATTAAGTTTAATTAATTTAAATAATCATATGATGATGAGATAAGTATAATTACTTAGGGAAGTAATTAATGATAATTACTTGATGTAATACCAAGAATGATCAATAGTGAAAGTAATTTGAGTATAATTACTTGTATAATTAATCAGGGGATTAATTAGAGAAAATTAATCAAGGAGTAATTTATTTATTTGATGGAGTAATTAAAGATAGTTAATTACTGAATGATATTAATCAGAAGTGATTAATAAATGTGATTTAATTAAAGATTAATTACTTAAGGTAATAAATTTTAAAACAGCGAATAAATTAAAATGTAAATAGAAATCATTAATTGATATAATTTGTTAACTCCGTTTAGGCAACGGGTCAAGGTCTGGGCTGACTCACGACTTAAGGTTCTTAACGGTTCATAAGGCTACCGACTCAACAAGCTACCGACTCAGGAAGCTACCGACTCAACAAGCTACCGACTCAGGAAGCTACCGACTCAACAACCTTGAGGAGTTACCGACTCAACAGCCTTGAGGAGTTACCGACTCAACGGCCTTGAAGGGTTACGACTCAACGACTCAGGAGGAATAACGACTCACCGGGTTATAACCTTAGCGACTTAAAGGTGCCGGCCGACTTAACGGGTTAACGACTCATGGAGCTAGCGACTCAAGTTCTCTAACGACTCAACGACCTAAGGTGTCAAATGACCTAACTGACTAAACTCCCAAAACAACAAAGGACCGACCTACGACTTATGATAGGTCGTTCGCGACCTAGCTTGAGTCGTCCACGACTTAAAGCTACTATGTAGAAATCCTATGCCGCCTCATTTTGAACCATGACCTTTTAACTCGCAGACGAGTTAGGACTTGTGCTATATACAGAGGACCGGAGACGCTCTGATACGAAGTCTGGGCTCAACCAGTTGAGTCGCCCACGACATACGACTCATCCTGAGTCGGTCACGACTTACGACTCATCTTGAGTCGGTCACGACTCATGACTTAACAATTTCAGCCTAGAAAATTGCCTATAAATACATGACCACATCGAGCATTCAGAGGACTTTTGGACTGACTTCCTGGACGCCATTACTCTGCCACTGTCTCGACTTCAAGCAACGTTCAAGCAACACTTCTATCACTCCAATCACCAAAGACATTTCAACAAATCTCAAGAGGAAATCTAACTCATTCGCCATGCATTTGAAGGATTCTTCTACATCAGAGTTTGAGCTATTTGTCTAAGTGTGTTGTAATTGAAGATTGTTGTAAAGAATTGTAACCAAATCAGCAATAAAGAGCTTTAAAGTGGACGTAGGCTAGATCTTAAGCCGAACCACTATAAATATTGTGTCTTTTATAGCTTCTCTGTGATTTCTCTGCTTATATTTTGTTCCCGTACCAACGGGTGGTGCTTTCACAATTACCTTCTACACACCGGGGTGTTAGCGTTCAATTTTTAGCGTTAACATTTTTGGTGCTTTCACTGAGAATTGAACTCAGGAGAGTAATCATCATTGCTTCACAGAGGTTCGACTTTCGAAAATTCAACATCGACACTCACTTTATCGACTGCCGAGAAATCGAAGGTCGAAAACCGGAATGTTATGGGATTTAAAAAGAATTTAAGAAAAGAAAGAGGTAGAAGAAAATAGAAAGAAAACAGAACAACAGAATCACATCAGAATCTCACAATTCGCAGCGGAACAACATATAATAATAAATGAATAATCTTTAAACAAAGGACTATATCAGTTATTACATTATCATCATATTACATCACATCATATCATCAGAGTGTACAACAACATACATCAACAAACAGCGGAAAAAGAAATACTATATAAACTAGTAATACGCCATTCCATCCAGCTTGCCTCCAGCAACTCCAGGATATCCTGAATATCCTGATAAACCTAACTCTTAACTGCCCGTGTGGAAATTGGTGGGCACCCAGAGTTTAGGAAGGAAAACAATAAACTCCGAGTCAGTCATGTGACTGGTGTGAGAACTCAAAACAGTTTATTTAACTTTAAAATCAAAATAGAGGAATATTTTTAAATTAATTCGCAATGCTTTTAAAAATGAGACTACCATAAGGCCTCCCGCACACACACACATGCAAACGCAGAATCGGAGGAGATTTCTCCTTATGATAGTCAAAGATGCTTGATACGCATTTAAAATAACATTTGATATTATTATTAGTGCATAGTGTATAACAAATTCATTTCGAAAGTAGAATATAAATCTTAGCCAACATACGACCATTATCGTATGCCTACTATAGCTACTATCCAAACAGTGGTGACCACCATAAGTGAATAGCAGGTTCTACAACTAATACCGTACAAGTTTCGTATTGGGAATTGGATTTCCAACAAATGGTCAGGCCAAGGAACTTCCCATTGCCACATGAGAATGCCTCTGGATGGACATCCCCGAGAACCAAACCGGATCTCTACCAACACAAGGCCGGGTTACTCCTAACTGAGTAACAACTGACCGAATATGCCATCCCCCGGTCCTTTGGGACCTTTATCAACCGAGCGCTCGTAATCAATTCACACAATCATAAAGTGTTTTCAACATGAGTAAGTATCTGGGCTCCATACCATGATACCACCCTTTTCCAGAAGGAAATGCACATACCCTAAAGGGCGCTACCCCTCATAACCTTGCTGCTTTTTTCCTGTTTTGACCATTCCGGGATGTGAGGCTCGACGCAGTCTCGTCCACAAAAACATACTTTATACAAAAGCCATGCTTTGGGTCAACAAATGATCATAGAAATGATCACCAAGATAGACGATCAAACAAATGATCCTATCACAAATAATCAACACAATGATCATTTACAGCAACACTCAGTATGTCACATTACCAAATTGGGAATATATTGCTGATAACTTCAACTATATAACCTCTGAGCTCGTACGTCTCAGAGAAGGGTGTTAAGCTAAAAGAATAAATTCTCCGCCACCAACAGAAATATATTTGAAAGAAATCGGCTTTATATCTCAACTTGTAATGTCAGACATACAATCCATACAAGTCTGTTCCGGGCTCGAACAGAACCGAAGGCACTTACAAAGAAGTCCTTGCAATCCGGATATTCACTAATCACGTTCGGACTTCCCATCACATATGGAGTCTCTATACCGGGGACCAGTCGATGCAAAGACATTCGACAAGAAACCCTTTCGTTTTCGAAAATATCCGGTCTTCAACACCGGTCTTCGAATGCAATTCATAACGACGTATCACATATTCGGAATGGGTTATACGACCCCATGGTCCTTTCCCGGTTAACCCGAATAGTGAGCGCTTATTTTAAAAATAAGTGTGGCATTCAATTTCAAACAAATCACAACAAATACCATTCAAGGTAAATATCGATAGCCGGTTATTGAACTATCAATGGATATGCCAACATCACCAGATTCCAAATAATTTTCCCAAATTATTTATCTTCCAAAAATATCTTTAGGGAATATAAACTTAATTTCCATTCTTTTAAAAATAAATCAATATTTATTCTTAAACCCAATTTCCCAATTCCATTTATAAATTCTATATTGAATTTACAATCCAAAATATTTATGGATATATGATTTCCATTCAATTTCTAATATTCATTTTCAATTTATCTTCAAAAAGATAAATTCCAAATATTCACTTAATATTGGAAAAGCATTTCTATACTTATTAAAAATAAGTAATTCACAGATCTTTTTATTTTCTATACTTAGAAAATATTCCATATACTTAAATCGAAATTAAGTATATATCTCATTCCTTTAAGAAATTCATTCTCTTAAACATATTTATTTGGGTCAAAACGAATGTTGCGTAAAACATCGTTACGACAACCCAAAATCACTAGTATAGGGATTCGAAATTAAAATAGATATATATAAATCCCAATACTATACAAAACATTTCCTTTCGGAAATTATTTACTATAACAACAGTGTTATAGTCTATCATTTCCTTCTATTTCTCGAAAACATCTATTCCAACAATAAACGTTGAAAACTATGGTTTCGAATCTCAACATATTTTAAAACATCGTTAGATCGTTTTAATTTTATTTAAAACATCACATTCTAAATAATTTCTTTAACATATTATTCATTATTCAAAAACGTGAATATACTATGTTAACCAATTTCATCTTTCTATTCATTTTATTTTAAGGAATTATTTACTGTCTAAAAACATGAATATAACCTTATAAATAAATTACAACAATTTTATTTATCAAAATAAGTCATTTCGAATTTATAAAACAACGTTTATAAATTCTATTTCTATTTATATCAACCCCTTTTATAAATTCCTTTATAAATCTATTCAATTTTATATCTCGATGATATACTACGATTCCATATTATAAGTTAAATACTTATAATTTATTGGTTTACAAAATCGTTCCTTTAAACTCTCCAAATTTATAAATCTTATAACTTCTAAGATTTATTTATTTACCCAAATCCATTCCTTTAATAACTTTATAAGTTTTATAAACCTACTGCTTATAAAATTCCATTTATAATTTCACTGTTTATAATTCTATAAAGTTCATTCATTTATGAATTTCATTCACAATTCATTCTAACTCTTATAAAACTTCGTTTTATAATTCCAATATTTTAATTTACAAATATCCGTTTGTAAATCTTTTATATAAACCAATTTATACTGTTTATAAAATTCTATTTATAACTTCATCGTTATAATTCTATAATTCCATTTCTATTTATGAAATTTATTTACAATTTATTCTAACACTTGTAAAAGCTTGTTTTATAATTCTTATATTTTTTTTGATTTATTAATATCAATTTATAAATCTTTTTAATATAAAACAATTTATATTATTCTTTTGAAACATCTTCACAGTTCTTTATAATTTCATCACTTTTATTCATTTTATAATAGATTCAAAAATCCCAGTTTAAATTATTTTGTCAAATCATTAATCCCATATTCTCAAAAATCAACTTTTAACTACATTTCTCAAAAATCATAATTTTTATAACATAAAAATTATAACGTTTATTTATTTATAATAAATCAATTCCAAAAAAATATTATATAAACGTAATATTTTCAAAAATCACTTTAGAAATTAAAATCGTTGTTTTTTTTTTTTAAATTTCAAAAATTGGATCCGATGATGCAACACATCAATTAGTCAATCACGACTTTTCAATATCATATATCATCCATGATAAACAATCAAATATCACAATATATGAAATCAAATAAATATTTGTGAGGAATCCAGTTGGATCCCTCCAACCTGTTTCCCTGCATCCACAGACATTAGCACAATACCATTCCGTTTCAAGACGGAATATCGCGGTATATGGGATTTTATAAATATATATCCGCTTACTAACGGCGCATAGGGTCTCATCCGCTAAAAAGAAATGCGGGAAATCAATCAACTGCAATATATACATATGCCAATATATATATATTGCTATATATATAATATAATACCAATTCCACTTCAAGATGGAATATCGCGGTATATGTGTGTAATAAATAACCTCCGCTTACTAACGGCGTATAGGGTCTATTCACATCCAATATATATATAACAATCATCATTCAATCATTCAATCAACACAGTCAAGCAAATTTTAAATCTAACTATTTAAAATTTAAATAAACAACAGAAATTCCTTTTGAGTGAGAAGTTCTCACCTTTGCTTTTATTAGCAATCCAATTTCCCTCTTGACTCGATTTTCTTGATTTATACCTAGTATAAATATTTTATACAATTCAATTAATATTCGAATCAATCGAATAAATAAATTTTCAATTGATAATTTCGATTCATTGGTGATTTCATTTTAATAGTTAAATTAACTCGTAGTTTTGTTCAAACCAGTTTCTTGTTTAATGATTTAACTTCAAACAAATTTTCCTTTGAAAATAATTCTAATTTAGAAATTCTTAATCGAACTAAATTCCCTTTTTATTTTAATAAATTTGATTAACTAAAATTTAAATTTCTTTTAATAACTTTCTTAACTAATGACTTATTTATTTATAAGTTAAATAAATCATTCTTTTAAAATCTACTTTAAGTTTAAACCTTGTTTTAAACATTTAAATATTTAAACTTTTATTTCAAATTAACTTCTCTTTTTATTTTAAATCAACTAATTTTTTTCTTTAACAAAATTTATTTTAACTAATTTTTAATTTCCTTTCTTCTTATCAAAATTTTATATTTTGACTAATTTCCTTTTTATAAATTCAAATCAACTAATTTTTCTTTAAATAAAATTATTTTTCTTTGTTTAATAAATTTATTTTAACTAAAATTTTTAAAATTCGAATTGATCCCTTTTACATAAATCATTTCACCTTAATAATAAATTTACCGGTTAAACAAATTTCTTTACTATAACTTTATAAATTTTATTTTTATTATCTATAATACTGTATTTAACTTACTGGCGAAACTTTACAAATTTTATTATATATATAATACCTATATTTATATATATATATTAACTAAGATTAAAACAAAATTTAAATTCAATACCTCTACTGTAACTCACGGTGATGTCGACAACAACGATCACAAGCCACCCAACGCGAGTCGCCCAATCTCGTACGCACGCCCCAGTCTCACGCGAGCGTGCGCCGTCACTTGCTCCTGCCGCGCGCCATCACATCGCAACCCCATCTCCATTGCGTCTCGTCCCCACCAACGTCGCCACCGTATCACGCGCGAACGCACCCAGATCCACTCCATACGCGCCGCCGCCGCTCACCTCCTATCGTGGTCGAGAACCCACGACCCACCTCGCCTTGAATCGCCGCACGCGCGCCACTCTGATCTATCCCCCATCGATGCCGCCACTGTAGCCATCGCGCCCCCATCTTCTCGGGCGACGCGATTTAGGGCTTCGGCCATAGTATTTTTTTTATTTTTTTATTTCGTGAATTTGAATTGAAAGAGGGAGATAATGTTTTCTGAAGAGAGCAGAAGATGAGATCGCGTATTAAAAGGAAACGAAGAAGACAAAGTTCGTGGCTTTGCAGAGAAAAGGTCGTGCTTGCCTGATCTCTTCGTGATTCTTCTGCGTGTTTTTAGGCAAAAATTTAGGAAAGATAACGTGTTCTGTTTGTTTGTTTTTAAATTTAAATTTAAATTTAAATTCACTTTGTTTCGATATAACTTTCAACGCATTTACTCACCGTACGAACACACAACAACTCCGATCGATACGAAATTTGAAATCCGGCAATAATTCAATATTACGGACCCAATGGAACTGGTTCCGTCGAATTCCGAGACTGTGCCTCGGACAGCTATTTTAAATATCGATTCGAACGTTGTAAATTTTAAAACTGAACAACTCACTTTAAATTTCCATTCTGAAGCTTCGATTATCTTCAGTACTATCAATATAAATTCTACAAGCCTTAGAAATATTTTAAATTGGCTAAAAATTGAAGATTCAAATTTTTATTCAACTTTCAATAGATTAAATTCTATAATTAAATCGTTAAATTTATTCTGATAATTTGAAATTCAATTCAAACCATCATTCAAATATTTAAAATTAATTAAATATTTCCAAATTAAATTATTTAAAATTCAGGGTCGTTACAATCTTTCCCCCTTAAAAGAATTTCGTCCCGAAATTACAAGTTAAGAAGAATGCCCTTATCCCGTCTATTATTTTTCACAATTCAAATAGTTTTATCAACTTACTAGCCTAAATCTTTTTACTAGAGATTTACTATCATTTCAACTAGCTTTCCAACTTCAATTATAAGTTCCAAACAACATTGTTTACTTCCAATTCAAATTAAATTCAAATTTCAAACTTTCAAAATTTTCTCAAAAATTTTCTAACACCCTAAATTTTCGAAAAATTTCGCCAGCGTTTCCTTTGCGCGGCTCGATCGGTACGACTACAAAATGGCACCACGGCCCCTCAGGATCAAAAAGAAAAGAGAAAAGCCAAGTGGCTAGAGAAGAAAGTCATCAAATCTCATACTGAAATTGAAATACGTACCTTTTTGTCGAGCAATTCAATTTTATCTTTGAAATCAAAATCTTAATTTCCTTTATATACCTGTATAACCTGTATAGTAGTATCCAATTCCAACATTCAAACTATTTTGCCAATTTTATTACAAAATTTCCAATATATGCTTCTTATATGTTTTTACTTCACTATTGAAGTTACATATTTAATTTTCACTCAATTTCACATTTCAATTCAATTCACGACTTCAAATTCATTCGAGTTCAATTCTCAATTTAAATTCTATTTGAATTAAATTCTAAATTCTAAATATTGAATTCTATCAATTACTTTTATTTAGTAATTCATATTACTATTATAAATTAGTTTCATTCACTAATTCATTTCAATTTTAAATTTCTATATTCAATTCATTCCACTTGAAATTATTTCACAAATGAATAAATTATCAAGTTAATTTACTTGAATTCAATCCATTTTATTTATATTTATTCCATATACTAATGATAATAATTCTATATTATCACTTCTAACAATCATGCAACCATATACTATAATAATTCATACAAAATTATTTCTTTCTATACCAAAAATAGTTTTAGGCAAAATTATTTTATAATATAAATCAATTTTATATTCACTAACAAATACACGCTCATATCTATTATTATACTCAAACTCATTCTAGAGTACTGCTGACTCTATCTCTAACGAGTAATACCCAACAGAACCATGGTTGTCGCTTAACCATCAGCTCTGATACCAAATGTAACAAACCGAAGGAAGCGGTCACAACCGGTAGGCTTTTCAACCATCCCAGCCCCACCGTGGCTTACACTGATATCCCAGACTTGCTTTTACGGCCAGCCTTTCGACTGTCACAGCTTACGCCTAACCAACCCCCTAAAAGAGGACGTGTAGGGGCAAGAGTCTCCCGTTCGCCACCAAACCGCGAAGCGAGAATCCCCCATCACATAGCCCAAAGCTTAGCAAGACTGGTGTGAGAACTCAAAACAGTTTATTTAACTTTAAAATCAAAATAGAGGAATATTTTTAAATTAATTCGCAATGCTTTTAAAAATGAGACTACCATAAGGCCTCCCGCACACACACACATGCAAACGCAGAATCGGAGGAGATTTCTCCTTATGATAGTCAAAGATGCTTGATACGAATTTAAAATAACATTTGATATTATTATTAGTGCATAGTGTATAACAAATTCATTTCGAAAGTAGAATATAAATCTTAGCCAACATACGACCATTATCGTATGCCTACTATAGCTACTATCCAAACAGTGGTGACCACCATAAGTGAATAGCAGGTTCTACAACTAATACCGTACAAGTTTCGTATTGGGAATTGGATTTCCAACAAATGGTCAGGCCAAGGAACTTCCCATTGCCACATGAGAATGCCTCTGGATGGACATCCCCGAGAACCAAACCGGATCTCTACCAACACAAGGCCGGGTTACTCCTAACTGAGTAACAACTGACCGAATATGCCATCCCCCGGTCCTTTGGGACCTTTATCAACCGAGCGCTCGTAATCAATTCACACAATCATAAAGTGTTTTCAACATGAGTAAGTATCTGGGCTCCATACCATGATACCACCCTTTTCCAGAAGGAAATGCACATACCCTAAAGGGCGCTACCCCTCATAACCTTGCTGCTTTTTTCCTGTTTTGACCATTCCGGGATGTGAGGCTCGACGCAGTCTCGTCCACAAAAACATACTTTATACAAAAGCCATGCTTTGGGTCAACAAATGATCATAGAAATGATCACCAAGATAGACGATCAAACAAATGATCCTATCACAAATAATCAACACAATGATCATTTACAGCAACACTCAGTATGTCACATTACCAAATTGGGAATATATTGCTGATAACTTCAACTATATAACCTCTGAGCTCGTACGTCTCAGAGAAGGGTGTTAAGCTAAAAGAATAAATTCTCCGCCACCAACAGAAATATATTTGAAAGAAATCGGCTTTATATCTCAACTTGTAATGTTAGACATACAATCCATACAAGTCTGTTCCGGGCTCGAACAGAACCGAAGGCACTTACAAAGAAGTCCTTGCAATCCGGATATTCACTAATCACGTTCGGACTTCCCATCACATATGGAGTCTCTATACCGGGGACCAGTCGATGCAAAGACATTCGACAAGAAACCCTTTCGTTTTCGAAAATATCCGGTCTTCAACACCGGTCTTCGAATGCAATTCATAACGACGTATCACATATTCGGAATGGGTTATACGACCCCATGGTCCTTTCCCGGTTAACCCGAATAGTGAGCGCTTATTTTAAAAATAAGTGTGGCATTCAATTTCAAACAAATCACAACAAATACCATTCAAGGTAAATATCGATAGCCGGTTATTGAACTATCAATGGATATGCCAACATCACCAGATTCCAAATAATTTTCCCAAATTATTTATCTTCCAAAAATATCTTTAGGGAATATAAACTTAATTTCCATTCTTTTAAAAATAAATCAATATTTATTCTCAAACCCAATTTCCCAATTCCATTTATAAATTCTATATTGAATTTACAATCCAAAATATTTATGGATATATGATTTCCATTCAATTTCGAATATTCATTTTCAATTTATCTTCAAAAAGATAAATTCCAAATATTCACTTAATATTGGAAAAGCATTTCTATACTTATTAAAAATAAGTAATTCACAGATCTTTTTATTTTCTATACTTAGAAAATATTCCATATACTTAAATCGAAATTAAGTATATATCTCATTCCTTTAAGTAATTCATTCTCTTAAACATATTTATTTGGGTCAAAACGAATGTTGCGTAAAACATCGTTACGACAACCCAAAATCACTAGTATAGGGATTCGAAATTAAAATAGATATATAGAAATCCCAATACTATACAAAACATTTCCTTTCGGAAATTATTTACTATAACAACAGTGTTATAGTCTATCATTTCCTTCTATTTCTCGAAAACATCTATTCCAACAATAAACGTTGAAAACTATGGTTTCGAATCTCAACATATTTTAAAACATCGTTAGATCGTTTTAATTTTATTTAAAACATCACATTCTAAATAATTTCTTTAACATATTATTCATTATTCAAAAACGTGAATATACTATGTTAACCAATTTCATCTTTCTATTCATTTTATTTTAAGGAATTATTTACTGTCTAAAACCATGAATATAACCTTATAAATAAATTACAACAATTTTATTTATCAAAATAAGTCATTTCGAATTTATAAAACAACGTTTATAAATTCTATTTCTATTTATATCAACCCCTTTTATAAATTCCTTTATAAATCTATTCAATTTTATATCTCGATGATATACTACGATTCCATATTATAAGTTAAATACTTATAATTTATTGGTTTACAAAATCGTTCCTTTAAACTCTCCAAATTTATAAATCTTATAACTTCTAAGATTTATTTATTTACCCAAATCCATTCCTTTAATAACTTTATAAGTTTTATAAACCTACTGCTTATAAAATTCCATTTATAATTTCACTGTTTATAATTCTATAAAGTTCATTCATTTATGAATTTCATTCACAATTCATTCTAACTCTTATAAAACTTCGTTTTATAATTCCAATATTTTAATTTACAAATATCCGTTTGTAAATCTTTTATATAAATCAATTTATACTGTTTATAAAATTCTATTTATAACTTCATCGTTATAATTCTATAATTCCATTTCTATTTATGAAATTTATTTACAATTTATTCTAACACTTATAAAAGCTTGTTTTATAATTCTTATATTTTTTTTGATTTATAAATATCAATTTATAAATCTTTTTAATATAAAACAATTTATATTATTCTTTTGAAACATCTTCACAGTTCTTTATAATTTCATCACTTTTATTCATTTTATAATAGATTCAAAAATCCCAGTTTAAATTATTTTGTCAAATCATTAATCCCATATTCTCAAAAATCAACTTTTAACTACATTTCTCAAAAATCATAATTTTTATAACATAAAAATTATAACGTTTATTTATTTATAATAAATCAATTCCAAAAAAATATTATATAAACGTAATATTTTCAAAAATCACTTTAGAAATTAAAATCGTTGTTTTTTTTTTAAATTTCAAAAATTGGATCCGATGATGCAACACATCAATTAGTCAATCACGACTTTTCAATATCATATATCATCCATGATAAACAATCAAATATCACAATATATGAAATCAAATAAATAATTGTGAGGAATCCAGTTGGATCCCTCCAACCTGTTTCCCTGCATCCACAGACATTAGCACAATACCATTCCGTTTCAAGACGGAATATCGCGGTATATGGGATTTTATAAATATATATCCGCTTACTAACGGCGCATAGGGTCTCATCCGCTAAAAAGAAATGCGGGAAATCAATCAACTGCAATATATACATATGCCAATATATATATATTGCTATATATATAATATAATACCAATTCCACTTCAAGATGGAATATCGCGGTATATGTGTGTAATAAATAACCTCCGCTTACTAACGGCGTATAGGGTCTATTCACATCCAATATATATATAACAATCATCATTCAATCATTCAATCAACACAGTCAAGCAAATTTTAAATCTAACTATTTAAAATTTAAATAAACAACAGAAATTCCTTTTGAGTGAGAAGTTCTCACCTTTGCTTTTATTAGCAATCCAATTTCCCTCTTGACTCGATTTTCTTGATTTATACCTAGTATAAATATTTTATACAATTCAATTAATATTCGAATCAATCGAATAAATAAATTTTCAATTGATAATTTCGATTCATTGGTGATTTCATTTTAATAGTTAAATTAACTCGTAGTTTTGTTCAAACCAGTTTCTTGTTTAATGATTTAACTTCAAACAAATTTTCCTTTGAAAATAATTCTAATTTAGAAATTCTTAATCGAACTAAATTCCCTTTTTATTTTAATAAATTTGATTAACTAAAATTTAAATTTCTTTTAATAACTTTCTTAACTAATGACTTATTTATTTATAAGTTAAATAAATCATTCTTTTAAAATCTACTTTAAGTTTAAACCTTGTTTTAAACATTTAAATATTTAAACTTTTATTTCAAATTAACTTCTCTTTTTATTTTAAATCAACTAATTTTTTTCTTTAACAAAATTTATTTTAACTAATTTTTAATTTCCTTTCTTCTTATCAAAATTTTATATTTTGACTAATTTCCTTTTTATAAATTCAAATCAACTAATTTTTCTTTAAATAAAATTATTTTTCTTTGTTTAATAAATTTATTTTAACTAAAATTTTTAAAATTCGAATTGATCCCTTTTACATAAATCATTTCACCTTAATAATAAATTTACCGGTTAAACAAATTTCTTTACTATAACTTTATAAATTTTATTTTTATTATCTATAATACTGTATTTAACTTACTGGCGAAACTTTACAAATTTTATTATATATATATAATACCTATATTTATATATATATATATTAACTAAGATTAAAACAAAATTTAAATTCAATACCTCTACTGTAACTCACGGTGATGTCGACAACAACGATCACAAGCCACCCAACGCGAGTCGCCCAATCTCGTACGCACGCCCCAGTCTCACGCGAGTGTGCGCCGTCACTTGCTCCTGCCGCGCGCCATCACATCGCAACCCCATCTCCATTGCGTCTCGTCCCCACCAACGTCGCCACCGTATCACGCGCGAACGCACCCAGATCCACTCCATACGCGCCGCCGCCGCTCACCTCCTATCGTGGTCGAGAACCCACGACCCACCTCGCCTTGAATCGCCGCACGCGCGCCACTCTGATCTATCCCCCATCGATGCCGCCCCTGTAGCCATCGCGCCCCCATCTTCTCGGGCGACGCGATTTAGGGCTTCGGCCATAGTATTTTTTTTTTTTTTATTTCGTGAATTTGAATTGAAAGAGGGAGATAATGTTTTCTGAAGAGAGCAGAAGATGAGATCGCGTATTAAAAGGAAACGAAGAAGACAAAGTTCGTGGCTTTGCAGAGAAAAGGTCGTGCTTGCCTGATCTCTTCGTGATTCTTCTGCGTGTTTTTAGGCAAAAATTTAGGAAAGATAACGTGTTCTGTTTGTTTGTTTTTAAATTTAAATTTAAATTTAAATTCACTTTGTTTCGATATAACTTTCAACGCATTTACTCACCGTACGAACACACAACAACTCCGATCGATACGAAATTTGAAATCCGGCAATAATTCAATATTACGGACCCAATGGAACTGGTTCCGTCGAATTCCGAGACTGTGCCTCGTACAGCTATTTTAAATATCGATTCGAACGTTGTAAATTTTAAAACTGAACAACTCACTTTAAATTTCCATTCTGAAGCTTCGATTATCTTCAGTACTATCAATATAAATTCTACAAGCCTTAGAAATATTTTAAATTGGCTAAAAATTGAAGATTCAAATTTTTATTCAACTTTCAATAGATTAAATTCTATAATTAAATCGTTAAATTTATTCTGATAATTTGAAATTCAATTCAAACCATCATTCAAATATTTAAAATTAATTAAATATTTCCAAATTAAATTATTTAAAATTCAGGGTCGTTACATTTGTAGAGAGAATTTCCTTGAAAACCAGAAGTCTATCCGAGATTATGGCTCCTGGAAGGAAGAGTAGATCTGTCAGATCTGGGAATATTCAAGAGGGAACCTCCGCTTCCCCTATATCGAATCAAGCCACTCCAGCTGTCGGAGTTACAAAGGCAGAGCTGGATGCTGCAATCTTAGGGCTGAACCAGCAGATAAATGCCCAAAATGCACAATTCGAGGCTCAGAATGCCCAAAATGCCCTAATTCTAAATAGGTTGAACGATTTGCTTGGGGCAAACCGCCAACCGGCAGATAATGAAAGGAATTTGGCTGGCAACATTCGTGATGCTGAAGAAAGAAATGCTCCTGAAAGAGCTGCTAGCCCCTTTGAACGAGCACCTCCAGAGGTTGGTGGATCTAGAACTCGACATGATGAGGAATATCTTTCTGGAATGGTCCGACAAATTATGAAAGAAAGTATGCAGAGGGTTGAAGACGAGAAAGAATGGGGTTTCGCCCCAAGTAAAACTCCATTTACCGAGAAAATCTTAAAGGCTGAATTCCCAAGGAAGTTTGTCCCACCAACCATTCCAGCTTACAGGGGGACGAGTGATCCGAACGAATTCTTATACAAGTATGATTGGCACATGACTGGTGCCAGAGCCTCTGATGAAATAAAGTGCCGATATTTTCCTGTGTATCTCGAAGGTGTAGCTCTGCTTTGGTTCACCAAACTTCCAGCCTGATCTATCGATCAGTTTTCTGACTTAACTCGGAAGTTCAAGGAGCAGTTCAGACTATACGCCTCAAAAGCTAAGGATATCATGTCACTGTCAAGTTTGGAACAGAATCCAGGGGAAACTATCAGATCTTTCTTAAACCGCTTTAATATAGCGCTAGCTGAGGTGGACAATGCAGAACCGCGAATGATATTGACTTATCTGATGAAGGGTATTGACAAGTCAAGCGAGTTTGGGAAATGGCTAAATATGAAGGAACCAAATTCCCTTGAAAAATTCTATAAAAAAGCAGATGAATTCATACGCTTAGAAAGCCGTCCCGTACCAGTAAAGGCAGTGTTGGAAAAAGCTGAAGATAACACTGTTGCTCCACGCAAGAATGAATCTGTAGGGCAAAAGAGGGAAAATAACAATGGGAAGAAACAGAGTAATCTGAAGAAGCCCCAATCCTTCAAGCCATCAGAGTATACTCCTTTATCAGATACGCTGGAGCGTATCTACCTTGCCATTAAAGATTCTGTTGACTTCCCTAAACCTCCTTCTCTAAGGACCGGGAAAAAAGCTATACAGAGTGGGAAGTTCTGCCGCTTCCATAATCAACCACGTCACGAGACCGACGAATGCCGCCAGTTGAAAAATCTGATTGAAGAGTTGCTAAGGGAAAACAAACTGCAGCAATTTGTGAAAAAGAATAACAACAATCCTGCTTCATCTAGTCAGGGGCAGCAGGCTCCTACTCAACAGCCTAGGACGATTGAGAAGGCTGCAGGGCATGAATCTGGAAGGCCCATTATTAATGTCATTACAGGAGGACCTCACCCAGCAGGCAGAAGCTGGGGTGAGATGGAAAGGTATACCAGAGCTTTAAAGTATGTGCCGACTGAGGAAGATGTATTTGTTTTGGAAGGTGCTACGCCTTTGAAGCAACAAAGAACTTTCGATGATGATATTGTGTTCAGAGCCAGGGATTCCGCAGGTATTGAAGCTCCTACTTTGGATCCTCTAGTCATCTCGGCTGGTATCGGACCAGCTATTGTCAGAAGAGTTCTCATTGATTGTGGCGCATCCTGCAATATTCTCTTTAAGAAAACATTCGACCAAATGAAGATCCCTATGGCTGATGTGCAAGCCTCATCGCAGAAAATTGCTGGTTTCACTGGGGAGCCAAAGCAGCCAGTAGGGACCATTGATTTGTTTGTGGAACTTGGAGAAGGAGAGAGAAAAGTAGTCCGCAAGCAAACTTTTGTGATTGTCGACGAATTTTCTGCTTACAATGCTTTCCTTGGTCGCCCAACTCTAGCAGCGTTCAAAGTTGTTCTTGCCCCGTGGTGCCTCACTATTAAATTCCCTACAGACAATGGAGTAGGAGTTATAAAAGGTGATCAAAATGCTGGGCGAGAGTGCTATCTGACAGAGCTACGAGAAACCAGAAAAAGAGAAATGGGAAAGAATGCGGCAGCCCTAGTCCGCATCAAAGAACCAGCCTTGTAGCAATTACAGGGCGGACCCTGCACTGGCGAGCACAGCGGAGCAAGGAAAGAGATGGACCCTAGAAAAGTCAGTGCAGGGGAAAATAGAGTGGTACCGGTGGAAACGACAATACCAATACCTGTTGACCCAAAGGACCCAAACAAAGTGTTGATTGTGGGTTCACAACTTAATGCGTCAATTCAGAATATCTTAATATCTTTTTTAAAGGAAAATCTGGACGTTTTTGCTTGGACTCATGCCGATATGTGCGGAATATCCCCAGAAGTTGCAGCGCATGCTCTAAATATTGATCCAAAATTTACACCTGTAAAGCAGAAAAGGAGAACTCAAGGTCCGGAAAGGTCAGCGGCATTAAAAGAAGAAGTTGATCGGCTCATGGAGAATAACTTTATCAAAGAATCTACATATCCGAATTGGGTTTCAAATCCAGTGCTGGTTAAGAAAGCCAACGGAAAATGGAGAGTATGCATCGATTTTTCAGATCTAAACAAGGCCTGCCCCAAAGACTGCTTCCCATTACCCAGAATCGATCAACTGGTAGACGGAACAGCGGGACACAAATTGTTATCTTTTATGGATGCTTACTCCGGATATAACCAGATCGTGATGCATGAGCCAGATCAGGAGGACACGAGCTTTATCACCGACACTGGTCTTTACTGCTACAGAGTTATGCCCTTCGGGTTGAAGAATGCAGGGGCAACATACCAAAGACTCGTTAATGCTATGTTCAAACCGCAACTGGGCAAAACCATGGAAGTTTACGTCGATGACATGTTAGTAAAGTCTAAGAAAGCACTGGATCACGTAGAACACTTAGCAGACATGTCCGCTGTCCTCCGAAAATACGGAATGAAGCTCAATCCTTTAAAATGTTCATTTGGAGTGGAATCCGACAAGTTTTTAGGTTTCATCGTGAGCGCTAGGGGCATTGAGGCCAGTCCAGCTCAAATTACTGCATTGAAAGAAGTCAAAGCTCCTAGAACAAAGAAGGAATTGCAAAGTCTCAATGGAAAAGTTGCCGCCTTGAGTCGGTTCATTTCCAAAGCCACAGATAAATGCATCCCATTCTTTGACGCCCTAAAGAAAGGAAGGAAAAACTTCGATTGGACTCCCGAATGCCAAAAAGCCTTTGATGAATTGATTCGCCATATGGAGACGCCTCCAATACTTTCTAGGCCTGGCAATGGCGAGGATCTTCTTATATACTTGGCAGTATCATCTCATGCTTTAAGTGCAGCGCTGATACGGGAAGACAAAAGGATTCAACATCCAGTTTACTATATCAGCAAAAGACTCACTGGGGCAGAGATGAATTACTCTAAGTTGGAAAAACTCGCCTATTGCTTACTAATTGCGTCTAGGAAGTTGAGGCAATATTTTCAAGCTCATCCTATCAGAGTCCTCACTGATCAACCTTTAAAGCAAGTCCTGTTTCGCCCTGAAACTTCGGGTCGTCTTCTAAAGTGGAATATTGAACTCAGTCAGTATGACATCACTTATCATCCCCGAAAAGCAATCAATGGACAAGCTTTAGCGGATTTCATTGCAGAATTTACAGATAAGGGTAACAGTGAGGAAGAAACGGTCGACAATTCCCCGATCCAGTGGAAGTTATATGTCGATGGTGCGAGAAACGACTACTGTTCTGGAGCCGGAGTTGTACTTGAGACTCCTGAAGGTCGATCATTATGCTATGCACTAAGATTGGAATTTCCTTCAACAAACAATGAAGCAGAATACGAAGCCCTTATCGCTGGCTTAAGGATTGCTAAAGAATTAAACATCCGAGCGTTATAGATATTCAGTGATTCTCAGCTTATTGTATGCCAAGTCAAAAAGGAATTCCAAGCAAAAGAGGGGAATCTGCCCGCCTACTTGTCAAAGGCTTGGGAACTCCTGGGTGATTTCGACCATTACATGATAAGTCACATTCCTCGAGAAGAAAACATGAAAGCAGATTCTCTCGCAAAGTATTCGAGCACAGGCGAAGCTCAATTTCTGGGGCTAACTCCAGTAGAGGTCCTGTCGACTCCTAGCATTGATGAGATGGACATTGATTGGATCATGAGCATGTCTCAAGAACAAGAATCATGGATGACTCCGATAATAGAATATCTGCTCAATGGATCCTTACCAGGGAACTCAAAAGAACGACAAAAGCTACTGAGAAAAGCCTCTCGATACGTAGTCCAGGATGGCCAGTTATACAGACGGGGATTCTCAATGCCATTACTTCGATGTGTATCCAGGGAAGAGTCTAAAGCAATCCTAGCAGAGGTACACGGAGGAGAATGTGGTGATCATTCAGGTGGCCAAACATTAGCAAAGAAAATTCTCCGGTACGGATATTTTTGGCCAGAAATTAATCGAGATGCAGCAAAGTATTCCCGAGAATGTGACAGATGTCAAAGATTCGCCAAAATTCCTAGAGCTCCTTCCACTGAACTCACACAGATGGTCAGTCCATGGCCGTTTGCAATATGGGGGATAGACCTTGTAGGACCGTTACCAACTGCCAAATCTGGAATTAAATATGCCATTGTTGCTGTAGATTATTTTACTAAGTGGGCAGAAGCTGAACCACTGGCTACTATCACCTCAAAGAAGATAATAAACTTTGTGACTAAAAACATCATTAGCAGATACGGTGTGCCTCAAAAAATAATTACAGACAATGGAACTCAGTTTGAAAGTGAAGAATTCCAAGATTTTTGCAAGCGGTTCAAAATCCGGAAAAGCTTCTCAGCAGTAGCTCATCCGCAGGCAAACGGGCAAGTGGAAGCCGTGAACAAAATTATTAAGTCAACCATCAAGAAGCAACTAGAAAGAGCAAAAGGTGGTTGGGTCGATAAGCTACCACTGGCACTATGGGCATACAGAACCACTCACAAAACTGCGACTGGGCACACCCCGTTTTCATTGGCATACGGGTCAGAGGCAATGATTCCGGTAGAGATAGAAGTCCCTTCACACAGAAGAATCCATTTCAATCAAGCAGAAAACGAAAAGCTACAGCTTGAAGCGCTAGATCTCCTTGATGAAAAAAGAGATGAGGCTAATCTCAAAATTGCAGCTGATCAGCAAAGAATAGCCAGACATTTCAATTCCAAAGTTCGCCAACGCAGCTTTGAGATTGGAGACCTAGTCCTGAAGAGAATTATGACAGCGACAGGTGTGTTTGGGCCAAGTTGGGAGGGACCATATGTAATAGGTCAGAAGCTTCTTGACGGCACATTCAAACTCACCACTGTTGAAGGAGATCAAATTCCAAAGGCATGGAACAGCAACCATTTGCGTCCATACTTTACTTGAAAATTTTGTTGAAATATTGTAAAAAGAATTATGAATGTATGATTCTTGTAATTGAAAGCAATTGTAAAACTGATGCAAGTAAATAATGAAAGAATATAAAGTGGATGTAGGCCCAATTTCCTGGCCGAACCACTATAAATCTTGTGTTCCTTATTATTATTACATGTTTGCTTTATTTTCGATATAAAAAGTACATAGAATGTATTGCTGAAATGTCGATTTGAATTTTTGCAGACAATGGAAGTGAAACTTGCACATAAAAAGACCAAGTGATTCTCGCCAAATTTCAAGTCACAAGAGCCCCGAATTCAAATCCTAGATAGGAAGTACTTCAATTGAACGGCCTATGATTTCGACAGAAACGGGTCTTTACTAATAAATTGAGATCGTTAGAACAAACAAACATCCAATTAAGAAGCTAGTGCTCGTTCTCACGAAATTGCCTGACAATGAAGCACACTTCCTTGGATTAAACAAGTTACTTGTAAAAAAAAATAAAAAAGGGGGCAGAGGATCATTGAAAAGGCATAAGCAAGTGAACAGAGGAACAACCAAAGCCATCATCGGCAGCACAAGTCCTCTTCGGAGGCACAACTCTTCGGAGGATAAAGACCTCTAATGGGTCATACGCCACAAAAAAGAAAGTTCTCTACACAACAAAAAAGATTGGAGGAGTCATGACCCTCCAACCATGAGAGAGTAACTTCCAGGCGATGAAAACCCTCTCTGAGGCACATTTCACCAGGAGTTGAAGTGTTATGACCGCTCTTCGGAATTTCACTTCACCAGAGTTGAAATGCAAACAAAATAAAAGCCCTCTTCGGAGGCCCATTTCACCAGGAGTTGAAGTGTTATGACCGCTCTTCGGAATTACACTTCACCAGAGTTGAAATGAAAACAAAATAAAAGCCCTCTTCGGAGGCCCATTTCACCAGGAGTTGAAGTGTTATGACCGCTCTTCGGAATTACACTTCACCAGAGTTGAAATGCAAACAAAATAAAAGCCCTCTTCGGAGGCCCATTTCACCAGGAGTTGAAGTGTCATGACCGCTCTTCGGGATTTCACTTCACCAAAGTTGAAATGCAAACAAAATAAAAGCCCTCTTCGGAGGCACATTTCGCCAGGAGTTGAAGTGTAACAACCACTCTTCGGAATTTCACTTCACCAAAGTTGAAATGCAAAACAAGATAAAGACCTTCCTGGAAGCCCATGTTTCACCGAGATTGAAATAAAACTTTCAAGTGTTGAAACGTGAAAAGGCTTTCCTCGAAGGCACAACTCTTTGGAGGTACACGTTTCACCAAGATTGAAATAAAACTTCCAAGTGTTGAAACGTGAGAAATCCCTCCTCAGAGGTACAACCCCCTCCCGGGGACACAATTAAAAAGAAAGACCTCTTCAGAAGCCCACGTTTCACCGAGATTGAAATAAAACTTCCAAGTGTTGAAACGTGAAAAGGCTTTCTTCAAAGGCACAACTCTTTGGAGGAACACGTTTCACCAAGATTGAAATAAAACTTCCAAGTGTTGAAACGTGAAAAAATCTCTCCTCAGAGGCACAAATTTTTATTAAAAAAAAAAGAGAAAAATCCTCATCAAGAGCGTACTTTAACTTTCAAAGGAAGAGCGATTTACCTATTCTTAAAAAAAAGAAGGGGGGAAGAAAGTTAAAGTACATTCAGAGGTCCGCTTTACCACATAGAAGAATTCACTTGGCAAAATGTATACATACGCAAAAGGAAAAAGTGATTTCTTCGAAGGACAAAGCGTAGAAACTTATATGAAGGACGTTGCACTCTACCAAAATTCTCTTCGAGAATGAAGTAATTATTCTTTAGAAAACGAGAGTGCAAGTCCCCTCAAAGTATACGATATTGCAGTAAGCTCATGGTATAGGGGCAACATGGTATAGTTACATACAAAGTGGTATAGCTACGTCGGTAAAGTATGCTCAAACAACATACCACAAGCTCACCGCAATATCATATAAATAAACTTGTGCAAAAATGAATAATAAATGCATTCTCAAATTCAAACAAAAGTCTGTACAAATAAAGAATCATTTTATTCAATTGCAGATATTGCAGATACGGGTTTCAAAATAAAAAGCAGGGGCCGGTGCCTGCACAACATCCGACCATTACACAAAAAAGGAATCAAAAAGCCCAACTCTTCATTTCTTCTTGCCGCCTTTAGACCCTTTACCCGGCCGAATGGTTAGCTTTTCAGGTCTTTCAGGTCGGTCTGAAGGCATAAGGGAAGAAGGGGAGGGAGGTGCAACTGGTGCAATTTCCGGTTCCTCTTCAGTGGTGATAATTTTCTTCCCCCTCCTCTTCGATGTCCCATGCTTTTTTCTTCTCTTCGAAGAAGACTCACTCCCTGGAGTAACGAGAGCGGACAAAATTACGTCGTCAGAAGGAGTCCGCTCCGGAGAGATCTCGCCTCCTTCAAGTCCCTTATCTTTTTGCTCCTGCGAAGCAATAGGGTTATCCAAGCCATGAAGAGCCTCGATTTTCTCCTCTTGTGACCCAGGTTGTGAAGCGGAAGGAGGAGTCACCTGAAGAGATGGAGGAGGAATAACCAGAGAAGGCGAAGTTTGCACAGCACTTGTTGTTTCAACTGCAGAAGAAGAGAAATTGAAAATGTTAGTATCTTCCCAAAAGAAGGGAGATATAGGTTCATCGAGATTCAAGAAGTAATCGAGAAGCTCATCAAATTTTTGAGGAATAAGCAGGCAATCCACCTGAATCGGACCAATGTCGAAATTACCTGAAGATGTTGGCTTCGTCAGTTCAATCTCATAATTCTGAGCCCCAATGTCCTCCAAAGCCTCTTCATCAGTAGGGGTAATTACCCCGGTTCTTGTAAGAGGCGGCGAATGAGCACTAGAGCCTGTAATGTCCACTTCGGGAGAAACTAGAGGACGTTCAGAGGTAGTAGGCGGTACTTCTTTTTCAGAACGCTCCTCTTCCGCCATCCCGGCCCGCGCTCTGGCAAGCTTCTCTTTTCCCTTGGCAAGAGCGGCGCGGGCTTCATCGTCAAGATAATGCTCTTCAAGGGCTGACTCAGCATATCCAGCACCTTTACCACCGAGCATATCAAGTGCTGCCTCCCAAACTTCAGCCAGTGTGATTTCATACTTGGGGCCTAGAAAGGCAAGGCTGCCACGTCCCAAAATGTTGTGCAGATAAAAATCGAATAATGTGGAGCTAATGTCAGCTTTAGTTGCTTGATGAGCCTCTTCGGCCGCAAGTTTACCAGCAACAGCCTCGTCGCGCTCCTTTTCGGCCATAGCAAGTCGAGTCTTTAACAACTCTATCTCCAAGCTTTGAGAGCCGGTCTGTTCTCGCAGTTGTACAGTTTCAGCACGATATTCTTCTATGACCTTTTCCTTGTGTGCAAGCTTATCTTCAACTGCTCTTTGACTGGCATGCGCATCTCGTACTTGTTGCTGAAGCATGCTCTCCTTTTGAGAATGGAAAGTAGATGAAGTAGCTAATTCTTCCTTAAGTTTTTCTACTTCCGCTTCCAGCTTTTCATTGTAGGAAGCAATACTTCTCATTTCGGCGTCATGCTGTTCGAGAGTCTTCTGCCACTCAGCCTTATCGTTCTCCATTGTTAGCATGGCCTCGAGATTGGCTCGGTTAACCCTCTGAAGTTCGTCGACAAGTTTTTGCCAGTTCGACATTCTTTCAATATCGGTCCTGACAGTTTCAAGATTTTGCAGCATAGCCGGTTTGTCGAGAGGAACCAAGTCGAGATCAAATCGAACCCCTCTCAGGCACCACCGAGGAAATCGACTTTGAAGAGTGCGAGGACCTTGCCCGACTTGGTATGCGGGCCGGTTGATGATTGCTTGAATGTCGGAGCGAACGGGAGCAGGAGATTGAGCAGGGACATGTTCAGAAGCTGAAGGAGTTGTTTCTTCAGTAAGTCTAGCCCGCTTGCTAGAAGAATCGTCTATGTGACTCTTTCCTCTCTCATCATGAGCTTTTCTCTTTTGGGTATCATCATCTCTGTGGGGAAGATCATGTCTTTCTTGTTCCCTTCGGCGACGTTCTTCATATGCTCGTCTCTCGTCGGCTTTCCTAATGGCCCTCTCTTCATCCGATTCTCTGTAAGAAGGGAGGTAACGCCTGTAATCATACTGGCTACGCCTCCCGTAGCGCTGAAAATCATCATAGTACGAGCCGCTGCGCCCCATAGGAGAATCTGGAATAGAAATAATAAGCTTTATAAATCTTTAAAGTACAAGAAGATAAACGCGTAGAAGTGATGAAAAATCCTAAGTGTTGTGTAACGTGTAAACTACGCGCATCAAGTTACAGACCACTCTGTGAAATAGATGAAGTGATAACTTGAGTAGGAGGAGTTGACATTTGCTGTAGAGAAGATGTCGCCTCAATTACAGAAGAAACAGTTTTGGAAACATCATCTTTGAAAAGTTCTTGAGAAGTCACAATTAAATCGCTCAACCCCTCGAAAACATCATCACCCTCATGTTTTTTGGGACTGGCTTTTTCAACCCCTTCGTCGGCAGATCTTCCGGAGGATCGTGGAGTTTCTTCCTCTTCGATAACTGGGGCAAGTGCAGACTTATCAGACGGCCCCGCAACGTCCTTCGGAACTGAACATCTCCCTAGTGGAGTTTCTATAGAGGTTCCTCCCTGAATGCGCTCTTTAATAGGGACCGGGGCATCAGAAGTTTCCGTCGGAGAATCAGGAATTTCAGTTGGGACTTCACGAGACTGAGTGAAGCGAGAAGGATGAAGAAGCCCATATTGATGTAAAAATCCATCATTTAACAAGAACTTTATACTCCTCTCTTCTGCCGCCACGGCGTTCAATCTCTCAAAAATTTGTTTATAGCATGGATCTCTAGAGGGAGGAGGAAGTGCTAAAACAGGGAAAAGAAACAAAGTTAGCATTTAGCAACTCAGATTTTGAAAAGCCCAAGAATGGAGAAATAAAAACAGGAAAATCTTACTTCCTCCTCTCCAGATGGCATAAAACCCTGGAGGGCAACGAACAAAGAAATACTGATTTAGAAATCCGTGAACGCTATCAGAAAGATCGGTGATGAGTTTTCGATTTCGAGCACTCCTTATGATTACGATAGAGGGATGATCTTTGATCTTTGTGAATGAGCAGAGGTAGCAGATTTCCTCAAAGCTCGGTAATCGGTCCAGAACTCTATTAAAAAGCACACATAACCCCATCAGAATGGCATGGCCATTGGGGTGCAATTGGAATGGAGAGATAGACAATCGAAGCAAGAGCTGCCGAAGGAAGTCATTAAAAGGTGGTATGGCACCGCTCAAGCACATTTGGCGGTTGACAGCAATAAAGCCAGAAGGGGGCCTATCTGCAGTATCGTTTGGCCCCGACAGTAAGGCATCAGCTTCGGCAATGCCAAACTGGGTGAGCAGTTGAGTAAACACCCGGTGATTCAGAGTGGTGGGAGTTCTTTCCGGAGGATTGTCCAACAAGTTGGCTACTGGGAAGACATCTTCAGCCTGGCCCATTGGTTCTTCTTGTTGAGATGTCATTCTACACAAGCAACTGGGTGTTCAAATGCGAAGGTGCACGTTTCCTAAAAGTGTGAAGTGTTATGCAAAACTAATGAAAATAACAAGTAAATATAACTGAAATTAAACTGGTTGACGATTGATCGACTATGGTAATTTCAGAACTTGTTAATTTAGAGTTCAAGCATAATATTAGTGCAGGCTGGTCAGTTTCAATTGATTGTTTCAGTGTTGCTTTAATATTCTACTTGAAATCGATAGCACTTCGTTCACACGATTTGTTTAAGTTAATTATCTGTTATTAACTAATCTGTCATTTGATATGGGCAATCAATGACAGTATATTCGTCCCAGTTTTCTGTGAATGTTGTATTGAACAGGTTGTTAGCCTGCAAGTCAAAATAACCTGTGAATGAATGCAATAAAATTCAAAAGTTCAAGGTTAATGCAATGGTCCAAAGTTCAAACAGAATTCACACAAGTCATAACTCGTCAACAGTTCAAAAGTCCTGAGTCGGCAGTACCCTATGCCTTGAGTCGTAGAAATAAGGAGATTATCTACAAGTCTTATCTCGGCCACGACTCAGGGGTCTTATCTCGGTCACGACTCAGGGGTCTTATCTCGGTCACGACTCAGGGGTTTTATCTCGGTCACGACTCAAGGGTTTTATCTCGGCCACGACTCAAGGCTTAGGTCGAGGAGCATGATGAGTCGTATCATGGTTAAATCACAAGGGTCGCTGGATCATACAAAAGT